>OW052042.1:50318347-55318347 GCA_932526495.1 Bombylius major | reverse complement strand
GTCTAAAAAATTGCTTTGTTTTATTTTCAATTTCAGTTTTAATTGATTATTATTGGTAGATTTTGTTTACTTTCTTTAATTTCTGGATCGTTTTAATGTTTACCGTTAACTCACCGAAAGTGTCACACATTCATGTTAGCCCAACATTTCAACTATATGCATTTTATTTGGTGACACATTGTTTTTATTATTCTCAAAAAACAAAACAAAACTAAAAAAAATGAATTTAAAAATAAAATTAAAGTAAATTAAATATTGATTACGTTCAAGGACATTTTTAATCCTTTTTTTACAAATCTATTGCAAATGTCATGGATTTTATTAAAATTAATATAGTTAATAAATTATTTGCAATTAATTTGCAATTTAGTCAAAACATAAAAATCATTATGATTTTGCTTGTCGAACTCAAATATACGGAATGACCGAATAGTCTGACTTCTTATGCCCAGTTTCTTTATGGTTCTTGATATCTATCTTTTAGATAAAAGTTATCCAACCGATAAGTACTAAATTGGTTTTTTTCATCTATCGTACAGATAACTTATCTTCCCGACAGAAATACTACATATTTACTCACAGCTCTAAAATTGTAAGTGAAGCAAACTTCATGAGTAATTTTTAATAATTTAAAAGTTTCAAGTTTGACATTATTATTAAATCGTTTCATTATTTGAATTATTATATCAGTGACCAGTGGTATTTTTGTATGGCAAAATGTATCCCATTACGAAATATAAAAATTATCATGATTTTAATCGATCGATGATCACAATATAAATTTTAAATTTTAATTAATTTTACTTACTTATTCATTTTATTAACAAGTGATGCTCAATTTTATTGAATAAAGTCATGAATGTACGTTTTTCCTATCTATCGTCACTACCGATATCAAAAATATTGATAATATGAATAAAATATCCATAATTATCCATAGTTCTTCGAAATCATAAAATAGAAAAGTCAAAATATCTTTAATTATCAAAGATATCTGATACCAACATCACCAAATAACTTTATCTGCTTGATAAATCTTATTTGAGCAGGATAACATAATCATCGAGATATCTCGAACTGAAGAAATTGGGCATTAGTCAAATAATGAAATCGGTCTAAATCTTAGGAACTAAATTGATGTAATGCATGTGAACATAAGCCTTTCAGCTAGAAATCAAATATAAATATAGGGAATTATTATTTTTTTTTTTCGTTTTTACTGTTATGAATATTTAAATTGTGGTAAAAGCATTTGTTTAATTAAATTTTAAAATATTGCTTCGAATTGGACAAAAACAAACAAAAACCAAGAAAATTTATAATTATTACACATTATTCATTTTGAACAAGTGCATTAATTTAGATTGCAATTGAATTTCAATTGGTATAAAGTATTGGTTGATTAAACTACTTAAATGGATTTATTGGACATTATTACATTTGTAATATTTAATTTATGTAAATTCAATATTTTTCTGTTTCTTTCATACAAAAAACAATCAAATAATGTAATTCTATCGAAAAAAGGTGTCATTGCGATGAGTTTTGCAGTTATAATTTTAATTTTTCAAGGTTTTTTTACATCTGCAGTAATTTTTTATTTCAATTATAAATATTTGAATAAAGGTGTTATACAATATGTATCATGTTTTCTTGTAGTAATATCATTTATCACGGCTATAACTATTTTAATACATGTATTGCACAAACGTAATTTAATTATTCAATATATTAATGAATTAATTGAATTAAAAAATCAAATTAAAATTTTAACATGTAGAAAATATTTATTATTAGATAAAAATATAAAAATAATATGTGTTCTATTTATAATATTATTTTTAATACAAATAATTATAACTACTATCACAATTATAACAAGAACAAGAGACAAATATTTAGATATTGCTTTTGTAAACTGGATTCATTGTAGTATTACTCTATTGAACAATTTATCAACATTTACATTATTTGTAATTTATGCACTAAATTATATTTGTAATATTAATTCAAAATTGGAACATTTCTATTATTTATTAAAAATAAATAAATGTGAAGTAAATAAAATTCAGTTATGTAAACGTATCAAAGAAACTCTTTGTATAACATTAAAACTTTATATTATTATATTGAAATTAATTGAAAATATAAAAAAAATTATTGTATTTCCCATTATGATAAATATTATACAAATTTTATTCGATAGTATTTGTTGTATATTTGCTGTATATTTTTCTTTAACACGTCATATTTTTGATGTAACCGCATTAGGAACGATTCTTCATTCATTAAAAATTGTTTTACAAATTCATATGTTTTTCACAAGTATACAATTATTTAATGAAAAATTAGATGAAGCTAAAAATTTCATTAACTGCATTTTACTTGAAATTCAACATGACGAGGAATTAATACAAAACGTAAGTTTGATTTTGTAGTATTGGAGTATTACTTTCTTATTATTATTATTTTTTTTCTAGTTGGAAGGAACATTACTTAATTTGGCAATTCAGCCAAAACCATTTTCTTTTTGTGGATTAAGTGGATTTGATCGAAGAGGTTTCTTTACATTTATAGCAACGATTAATATGCACGTTCTGATATTAATACAATTTGATAACACGTAATTATTGTAATTTTAAAGCATGTATGCAATTGAATTACTATTACTTAAAATAAAATGAAAATTAAGCCAAAAAAGTATTGGGACACTTAAAATTAAAATTCATTTCTATGTTTCCCGAATGAAGAATATTTTGATTTTGATCTAATTATTTAATTAGTATATAATAGAATTTGTATTAATTTGGTTAATATGGGACACAAAAAGTACGAAGTTAGTAATGAAATTAAGAAATTTAATTATTTATCACTATTAGAACAAAAAATCGGTTGTGAAATCACTAAAGTTATTATATTATTAATTATTTATTATTCATCTTGAAAAAAAAAAAATAAATAAAAAGCTAAAAGCTGTACAAAAACTTTCAAGATCTGGCTGTCCGTTTATTTTTAATGATCGAGAAGAAGAACGTTTTATTGTATGACAAGTTAAAAAAAAACACCTAAAATAAGTCCAAGTGCTGTGAGAAATTTGGTACAAAATAGATTCGGAAATATGTTCATGCAAATACTATAAGAAATACATGTGTATGGTATATTGGAAAAAATATAATCTTCATAATTGTAAATGTAAATAACTTAACGCGTATTGTTTTTTTATATGTTTGGAAATCAACCCTTAAAAGGGGTATAAAATTTGTATGGAGATAAATTATTCATAAGGCATAGGCTTGTGTGCCTTAAATCACACTTGTGAAATAACAGTTAAAAGAATTAAACAATCAAAACAGTCCAAATAATAAGAGAGTTAGAAAATTTAAATCAAATTTAAAATACATTATCTGACATTAATGTGTTTTTGCTCTTTCCACATAATGATAAATGTAAATTTATTTTTATCATATCAGAAAAACAAAATTACACTTCTAATCGCACTATTTTTTAATGCATTAATAAATAAACTATTCTTCTTATCGTAATTTTAAATTAAATATTTAATAATGTTAAATGACAAAGCTCATATATCATTTTTAATATGATAATGGTGATTTTTCTTTTTGTCTTACAATTATTTAATTGAGAAAATTTAGTTAAAATGTTGTAAAATAAATTTGTTTGTTTTTTTTTTTTTTAAATTAATAAATTGCATAAAAAAATATCTTTTTCGTGAAGAGGTTTTGATTTGATCAATTTAAAAGAATTTTTTTCTTGTTAAATAATTCAAAGAACTTAAATGTTTACATTAAAACGTTAACTGAATTTTATCACGTAAAACATATTCAAAAATTTTCTTTTTAAATTCTGGTTATTATTTTTTTTTCTATTTATATTTTAATAAAACATGAACTACTTTTTTCTGTTTACTTTTTCTTTCTTGTTAATTGCAATGTCATCAAATTAATAAATGAAAAAAAAACCATTGTTTTATTATCTTGATAAAATCTTATCTTAAAAATAAAGCCACCACATATTGACTTTATTTAGATAAGAAAAAAATAATTGTAGGTACATAAAAAAATATAAACAAAAATTAAGAAGAAAAAATGATTTGCTAGATTTTTCACTTATGTACTTTTTTTTTTGTTTTTAATGATGAAATAGATATTTTGTTTTAAATAACAACTTGCGTTTTATAATAATTTTGTTTTTGTGCACCACAGAGAAAAACCATATAAAATTTTATGAACTAGTTCAAACTTTAGCAATTTAAATCGACTTCTTCCTTACAATCAGAACTTCAAGTATTTTTTTTTTAAAATCTTGATTGTTATTTATTTTTTGTTGCATTAAAATAAGAAAATAAATGAAACAAACAATGTATTCACATTCTAGCAAAATGTTCTTTTTTAGAAAAAGAAAGAAAAAAAGGTCGATAACCTAAACTTGCAATACATATTAGGTATCCAACAGTTAGTAAGTAGGTTGTTACTTAGTAATTTAATTTACATGGTTCGTGTATTTCAATTTAGGTCAATGCAAATAATCATGATTGAAAAAAAACAAAGAAAGTATTGGTTTTGCTTTATTGTACACAATATGTACAATAATTACTTTGTTTTAAAATTATTATTACTATAAAATTATGTAACTTATATTAAATGAATTATTTGGGAAAAAATATAAATATTAGTAAGTACTTACGATTTCTCTTTGTAATTTAGCAATATTATAATTAGCTTGAGCTAAACGTACACTTAATGTTGCAACATCACTTGTTAATTGTGCTCTATCACCTGAATCTCTATCAACTAATTTTAATAATTTATCTTCTAAACTTTGATTAACTTTTTGTACACGTTTATGTGATTCATATAATCTATCATATTTATCCTGCCATGCAATTATACTATCCTCAAGCTCTGCTTGACGATCTGAATCACGTAAACAAGCCGTTTCCATAGTGATTAATCGATTTTGTTTTTCAACTAATGCTTTTTTTAATGCTTCAATTTCTGCATGCAGATGCACGTCACAATTATTCTAAATTTTTATTTTTTTCAGAAAAAAGAAAAACAAAAAAAAAAAAACGTAAAATAAAAATGCAATTAATTTTTATTTTCAAAATTAAAATTTTATAAAGAGTAATTTTGTATTTTTTTGTTTATCAGTGACTTCTAGAAAATAAAACTGTTCAGCTTATTATCACGGATAAGACTGTATAAATTTTTTTTTTCATTAGATTAAATTTAAAAGGAGAGAAATAATATGTATATCTTTTTTTATTTTGGCTTTGATTTACATCAGTCAACAGTTAATAATTTTGATAAGAGTAAAGTTGATTGAACAACAAAAGACGTAAGTAAGTATGTAGTCTCATTTTCTAGACTTAACAATTTTTTAGATTAAAATATTTATATGTGTACATAATATGTACATACTTACACATGTCGAGATTTAAAAAAAAAAAAAATTAAGTACATTCATTATCATATTAAACATAATTTAATTTTATATCTTCTTTTTATTTTTTGTATTATTTACTATGTACAAAAAGATGATTTCAGAGTTATTTAAATGATAAGAAAAATCATATTTAAGCTACAAGTATATGTTGACAATCATTAGTGTTTCCTGAAGTCATAAGTTAATCAGGTCTTTAAAAAAATTTAAACATAAATTGAAATTTTTATTAAATGAAAATTTAAAAAAAAAAAAAATCAATTTAATTATTATTTTTTATCTTTAGATGTTAAGATTTTTTGTACATTTTCTTTTTACATTTTTTTCACATTTTCTTTTATCAAAAGTTCAATGACAAGGTACCTATTTGTATTTTTTTTTTTTAAATTTTAATATGAATTTCTTGTACTTTATATGTTTTTTATCTTACCTGATCGTTATTTTTTGTTGACATTTTGATAAAATTAATCAAATTTAGATCATAGGTAATTTAATTTACACAAAAATACTTTTTAAAAATTATTAAAATAGAAAACAAGGAAATTCCCACACGAAACGAATACGACGTGCATTGATTTATTTGACTTTTTTCTTTATCTTCTTTTCTTTTTTAGCAATTGACAGTTGTTAAGTGACGTTTCTTGTTTTTTTTCTTTGTTTTTTTGATGTCATTAGTTTGCTAATGAAGTTGTCTACAGTTTGTTGTATTTTTGATTGTGCACTTGCGTAGATTGTTATTGTGAACGATGGACAAATTTGAATTTGAAATATTTATATATGAACTAAAAATGAATAGCGGTTACAAATAATTCAAAAAAAAAAAAAAAAAATTTGTAATTAAAGGATGTCCTTTTTACTTTGTGTTTCTCTGAAAACTATTTGGCTTTACTCACGTGTATTTTAAAATTAAATATCATTAAAATTTATTCCAATAAAAGGAAGTAAAACAATTATTGTATTATAGATTACATCTCATATCCTCATTGGAATTTTGATGATATGTCAATTATTACATATTCTAAATTACATTTCGAAAACTCATCGAATCCTTTTAAAATTTATATGCTTGTATTGAATTGTATGTGGGAGATGTATATTTTTATTTAGATATAATAAAGGTTGAAAACTTAATTAAACTATTAAAACCTATGGGGAAATGAAAAGTCATTATCTTTTCGTTGTGATGTCATTTGAATGTCTGAAATTTTACTGGATTTTTGTATATCAAACTATTTACCAAAAAAAAGGATTAAAAACTCTATAAACTCATTTCCAGTTAATGTATGACTATGTATACTCGTATGTATGCTATTTTATATCATTTTTCTCTCATATACAACCATACACAGACACAATATCAGATCATAGAATTTTAACTACCTTTTAAATCCTTTTTCTTAATATAATGAAATTCTATACGTTCATATAACAGATCAATTAAGTGCATCTGGTGCAATGGTTTTAAAATGTGTTTTAAACGGATATGTCGTCAGCATGTTAGTTTTATTTTTTTTTGTTTTTGCATATCAAGGATATTATTTTTATATTTGTGTACATAACACACATATTCCATATAATATAAAAATCTCTTTTCTAGTCTAGATTCTTCTTTAATACTATAAAATTAACTGTTAAATTTTAGTAGGTAACTATAAAAATCTGTTTGTATACCAAAAAATAATTATATTCCACTTTTATTTATTAATTATTTCAGATTCTATTAAATAAAATTTGTCTGAAATTTTTCTCTTCAAAATAAGAAAAAAAAAAAAAAGGATATCAAAAACAAAACAAAAAACATATACGAGTATGTAGTAGATAATTTTCATCAGATGATTTTTTTTTCTAACTGGAATTTTTACCACACATATGTATTTATAAATCGTTTAAGAAATTTTTTTGTGTTATAAAAGTTATATTGTGAAAAATTCTTTGTAAAAAAAATAAAGTAAAGGAAAAAAAAAAGGAACTGATAAAATTGTGCACGTAATTGAGAAAAATGTCGTATAATTTTATATATAAAAAAAAAAAATAACGAATTAAGAGAAAATTAAATGCACAATTAAATTTTATTATTTTTATATCATCAATAGGAGAACAAAAAAGGATATACATACATATGTATAAATGAACTCTGAAAAAGGACATAATTGTTATGAGCTAAAATTCAAAAAAACTTTTTTTTGTAATTATTTAAAAAATATTTTTATTACAATTTTAAAATAAATAAAATTTTGTTAATTTTTATAGGAAAGAAAAAAAATGAATCTAACATTACATGAAAATTGAATTTATCCTTATAGTTCTAATCTAATATTTTGTGTCATTTGTGTTCTTTTTGAATGGAATCTTGATGGCTTATTTTAGTATCTGAAAAACAACGAAGAAAAAAGGATTAAAATTACATTTAAAAAAAATTTTAGTCTGCTTTTTTAAAAAAAAAAAATGTTAAATTCTTAATGATATCCTTTCACCTGATCTCTGACATTTACTCATAATATTTTAACATTTACTGTTATTCTTCAATATTGCTTTCATAATTAACAATATCACTTTTATGTTGTTGATGATAATTTTCATAATTATTATTGAATGTATTATCAAAAGATGTAGATGATGAAAATTCATTTGTTGTATCTGGATCTTCGATAATTAATCTAAATGGTTCAACTGAATTAACAGCATTATTATTTTCATTATTTTTTTCATCAATAATAATTTTTGGATTCGGTGTAATAGCATCTTTTTCAGTGAATTCAATTCGTTGCGGTTCAAAATTTTGATTATTTTTATTATATGATGAAGAATAATTATGACGATAACGATAATAATATGGTAATTTTTTTGATGATAATGACAATTCAGGTGATAATATTGATGATTCATTATTTTTTGAATATTCATAAAATACTTTTGGATCTGGTTTTTGTAATTGTTGTTTTTGATTTTGATAATAAAATGGTTTTGTTGAATATGATAATTTTTTTTGTAATGGTTTTGTTTGTTCTTGTAATATTAATGGAAGATATGAAATAGTTGGTCGTGGATTTTCTAAAAATATACTTTTTGATGTTGATTCAGCAGCATTATGTATTAATTTATAATTTGGTTCATATTTTGGTAAAAAATATTCTTGACTTGCCATAAATTGTAAAAAATTTTCAGCTTCATCAATTCCACTACTTTTACCACCACTACTACTACTGGTGCTATTGTTTGATGGATTTTCTTGTACAATTTGATGATAATTTTGTAATTTTTGTGGTTCTTTTATATAATTTGGTTTTTCAATTACATGATTTTGTAAATCATTTAAACTGTATTTTTTTATATGTTTTTTTATTAGTTTATTATTTTTCATGGGAAAATCATGATTAACAGTATCATAAACATCAATATGTCCCCTCTTAAAATAATCTTTTGAAGTTGATGGTGATGTAGGCATTTTTGTTAATACATGTGATTGTGATGTTTTCGTATAATCTGGTTCAGTAAAATCTGATGGATAATAATTTTTTGGAATTTGTGTATAAAAAGATGATGGAATATAAAATGGTGCAGAAATTGGATTTCCAATTGATGTTATTGGACTTGATGCTGAATGTATTGGTCCAAATGATTTTTCACGAATAATTGGTTTTGGAAATTTTTTTATTACATGATGAAAATGACGACGGTGTGTAGTACTGTGTTTATCTGGGAAGGAAATAAATAAAAATAATTTTGTGAAATTAACTGAGAAAATTAAATTGAAAATTTAAGAAAAATGATTTCGTAGATGCAAATTGAACAATAGAAGGACACTTTGTTATTATTAGTTATTTTTGAGAAAAATTTCAAGCTGGCTAGTATTTAAAAAGTCTGTCGTATGTTTAATTAAAAATTTTCAAAGGCGAGTGAATTTAAATGCCTAGTTCTTTTTCGAGAACGATTTTTAAATCATTCACTGATCTTAAATTTGATTATTGCTTCTTATCTCTGTCATTTAATTGTTTTTCATTTTTCTCAATAACGGATTCTAATTAAAAAAAAAAAAATAGTTAAGAACTTTTATGCTCTAATAAACTTTTCTAATGTTGTATAGAACGTGTAACTGATAAGCAATTATCTGTGAATGAAAGTATTGTTGTGTGCTAATTAATTTTTTTTTCTATTTCCGAACTGTTTTTCCATATTATTTTGATTTCGAGGGATTTTTCAAGTACAATTATTTGAAAAACAAAAAAAAAAAAACACTAGAAACCGAAATAAACCAAAGTTAATTCGAATATTAACCATTTCGATATTTGTGTTGCCGCGTGGTAACAGCTCTTCAAGAGCTTGTTAAATTGCTTTTTTATACATTAACAAAACTTACCATTTGGAAAATGTAATAATTTCGCATTTATTTTAAATGGTTTTTTATTTTTTTCAACAATTTTTATTTTTAACATAGGATAATTATTTTTTGTTGTCTTTGTAATTGCATTGCATTGATCGATTTCTAATATACATCCATAAAATACTGTAACAAAAAAACAAAAAGAACAAAAATGTAGAACATGCTTTTTTTTAACGTGAATATTTTTTTTTTAAATTAAAATTTTACCTATTAGAACACAAAATTTAATAATTATTTGACAATTCATATTCAAAAAGACAAATAAATCAATTAAGAAAAAAAAAATAAATAAATAATTAATAAATTAAAAACAAAAGAAAAAATTTGAAAAAAAACAAAACAAACTTGGTATTTTATAACAAAATTTAATAATTTCAAAATTTATATTGTTCAAGTATATTTTTTGTAAATTAATGTAAAGTCTTTCGTTGTAAAGAATGAACTGACGTTCATGAAAAATTTACCACTAAACATCTTGTAAATAAAAATTTATCTGTTACAGTTGTCTATAAAGTTTTTTTTTAAATGAATTTTTTTTTATCCAAAAATTTGTAAAAAGCGGAAGAAAAAGAAAATAAATAAAAAGAAAACCAACTTCTTTTTTGTAAAGAAAAAAAAATATATCTTTTCTTTAACGCTTAGATAAACGCTACTGTATAAATACGCGTATATGTGTATAAATAGTCTACGGTCCATGTTTTTGTGTTCTTTTTTATTCAGTTACTTTTCTTTAAAGTTTTTTTCATATACTTTTAACTTAAAATTTTCTTCACTTTTTTTCTATTGTTTTTTTTTTCTTCTTTAATTTAATGATTAACTATAACGGTAGAACATTGCACGAAAAATGAACATTCGTGGATTACATTAGCTGTACATATTTTGTACATACATATAAGTACCTACTTATATATATAAAAATATGTATAAACTTTAATTTAGGTACGTATACATACATACATATATGATGGTCATGGTCTTTTATAGGAAAAAATAAAAATAAATTTAAAAATAACAGAGCCGCAACCATGTCTATTAGTAATAATTTTCCAGGTGAAACGTTCACGTGTTTCGTTTTCATCATGGTCGGTTTTTTTTTTTGTTTTGAAAAATTTTTTTTTTAAAAAAAAGTCTTAAATTACAGGTAGGTACCTCAACAAATTTTATCATGAGTACCATTGCACATGTAATGTATTTATATATTAAGAAAGAACAAAAAATACTCACAGAACAGATATTTTCTTAATGATGATTTGAGTTCATTATGTGAATCTCTAATTTAAAATTTAACACACAAAAAAAAAGATTATTTTATTTTTGGATTTTTCTTGAAATTTGGATCTTCTGGAAAAGTAAAATGTTAAATATTTAACGTGTGTTACACGTATCAAAATACCTAAATATATCTTATAAGCATATATATGTAAATGTATCTTAATTTTTATTTTATTTTGAAACATTATATAGGTATTCGAAATATTTATTTACATTTACATGCATATAATCATATTATAATAATTTTAATTTTAACGGATAGATAGATCTAAACATTATCAGTATGTAAACAAATTAATTCTATTGTTGTTGTTTTAATCGTTGTCTTGTGTTGAATATCTTTTTTGTTCACTTTTTTTTTTGTATATTTAATTTGTTATGTTGGAGTAGATTAACTTTGAACTCGATTAAAAAAAAAAAAGAAGAGGTTTTATATATTTGATGACTGGTGTTTTTATATTAATTATGCATAACAAAAAAAAAAAAAAATTAAGTGTTAGAAAGTTGTTTAATGAAATACAACGTTAATGTTTTGGAAAATTGGGGAAATAAGAGAGAGAAGAGTATATAGTCTAGAAGTAATTAATTATAAATCGTAAAAATAAAACATTAAAAAAAATGATTTTGTTTTTTTTCTTTCTTAATTCTGCAAGCTATTAAATTTTTTTCTATTGTACTAGTTTATGATAAGTTATTTTTTTCTCTTGTTTATCTACATATTTTGAAAAGCGGCTATTAGTACAAAAAAAAAAGATATTTTTCTTATGATACATATTTCTCTAATTTTCTGAATTTTTCAAATGACCCTTTTGTGTTACTTATTAGTAATTTTACTTTAATTCTTTTGAATTGTTTTGTATACACGTTTTAATTCTTTTAATATCTAGTTATGGTCATTTAATAATTGGTTCAAATATATATTCTCTATAAGTTAAATGAAATAAATGAAGTGATTAATAATAAATTACTATGTAATTACTTTTTGATACAAAAATGAAATAATAAAAAAAAACTCTCACTTATATTATTCACTTTTTTTTCTTCTTTCATTTGATACGGTTCGTTAACCATTTAAAAGAAAATATAAAAATTATAGGTTGCATGAATTCAATCGAAAATTCTCTTGATAACCTACATATTGCACGATATATGGAATTATTTAAATACTAAGTAGGTAGATAATATTTATTGTAATATTTTTTCGATATTAAGTGAAATTTACGATCATATAAATTGAAATACAATGTTTTTTTATTAATCACATCAGTTTAATTTTATTTTTAAGAAATTCAATAAAAAATCAAGAATACCAAAAGAGATATATTTTTGTTTTAGATGGTTTGAATTCCACTCAAAGCTGAAGATCTATGATAAGGCAAACGATAATCAAGAAATTTTACTTTGTAATCAACTTTGAGCGTCTTCTTCTTCTTAGGGTTCCGCTCCACATTGGAGGTTGGATATCATATCTTCAACTACTTCTTCCTACACCTTTCTACATATTGGTGTAGCTAAACAATTGAACCATTTAAACAAATTTTTTAATCAGATGATACTTACTGTGTTTTCCTTAACTCTATTTGCCATTTACTTTTCCTTACAAATTTGGGCACCTATTTTTTTTTAATTCAAAATTTTCATGACCCTATCGCACACGTACAGTGGAAGTTGAAATTGAACCTACCTATAATGTGACCTATGTATACGAAACTAGAAGATTTGGTCGCTAACTGTCTGTAAAGGTGCGTTTCCACTGCGGTGACTGCACTGTGCGTGCACAAAAATTTGAAAGCAAAAAAAATTTAAACGTACTGTGACCGCACATGTTTCCCTGTTGTTTCTTAATTTCTTTCTTTGTTTTCAAAACCATCTTCACTAACGCAATGATGTTTCTCTAGTATCCGCGCACAGTGACCGCACAGTGCTCGCAACACTGATTAAGGTGTAGACGATTATTTCATTTTTGTGCGTTCACTGTGCGCGCACATGATTTTGGTGGAAACTCACCTTAATGTTATTAACAAAAATTACCTATGTTGGTTTTATTACTTAAAAGCGCAAAATTAAACAAAATGTCATTTTTTTCAATGTTTTTCACACTAATTCAAAAATATTGAAATTTCCGTTTGGTTTTTATAATTCCCCTCCTAACGCATAGAACGCATGTTGTAAAACAATAAATTTTCAATGTAATTTCTGTTTAAAATTTCAATTTGCAAAAAAAAAAAAGTCTTTGAACTAAGATGACGTTAAACAATGTTGACATTCATTATAGTAAATTTCCAGTTTTTTTGAATATATAAATAAACAAAACTAGTTTTTCAGTTTTCTGTTTTATTTGTAGTTTTTTTTTTAATTCGAAAAAATCTTATGAGTCAAAAAATAAACAAAAATATTTTTTAGAAAATTATATAGTTGTCAATATGTTTTCATAATTTTTTACTTAAATAAATTTTTATTTTTTTTCGTAGAATAGGTGAAACAAGTTCACGTTGTTTTAATTTGAAACTTAAAAGTATCCATAATGACGTCTTCAATAAAATGTGCGAATTCTCAGATCATTTTTACCACACGTTAATTTTTCTAGTCACTAGTCTAGTTCATATAATATGTTTGATTATTTTATAAAATTACAATGATATAGATTCATACATATGTGTGTACCTACATATGTAGGTATTTATTCAAGCAAATCGATCTCATTTTTAAATTGAATTACCATGTTTTACCTATATGATGATATAAAATTCTCGCTATCATCATTTAATCTGGGGAATTCACAGGCATGTATGCAAATAAAAAAAAGAAAAAGAAAACTGATCTTAAACTTCGATTCGAATTGATGAATCAGTGATGCCAGTATAAAGAATGACAATTTTTTTTGTATTAAACACCATTTTTTTATACACCTTTCTAATTTGGAATTTGGGGAGAAAATTAAGCTACAGGACATTTTAATTATACTCGTATAACTGTGAAGAAAAATCTGTTTCAAAAATGTACAAAGTTAAACCTATAGTCTTTTTGTTATAAAAATTTAAAAAGTTCATTGTAACAAATCTTCAAAAGTTCAAACGAAACACTCATTTACACTTTCTTTCTTTTTCCCTAATTTTCCATTTCCACATTTTCATCTTCTTGTATTATCACTGTGCTATTCGGAATCCGAAAATGCAGTAAACGGATATCCATACGGCTCATAAATTTGAAAAAAAAAAAACAACAAAACTTTTTTTTCTTATTATCTCACAAAAGTTGAAACTCATTTTCAACCCATAATTATAAATGATTAAAAAATAAACTTTTATTAAACATAAGCGACATATGTGACGATGACTTTCAAAATTAATTCAAAAAAAAAAATCTCCTTGAAAATTGTAACTTTCATGATGAAAACTTTTAATAGATTATAAATAACAAGAAATCATCATATTTTGGCAACACTCACATTTTTTTTTGCGATTTTCATTTAAAATTTCTTGTATAACTGGAAATTCAGATGTATAAATACATACATAAGCTTTGTTCTCGGGGACTGATAATGTTAATATAATTTCTAAAATTAGGTATCTTCTATATTCTATGAAAACGAACAAAAAAAAGAGGAGAGGACAACTCACAAGTCACAACTCCAATTATAATATAAAACTATTTAGGAATTAATTTCATTTAAAGTGCAACCGTGAAACTGACCACTTTCCCTTTAGAAAAATCATTTTAAAAAATTTATATATTTTTTTAACGTATTTTAAAATACAAGGGAAAAAAAACAAATAAACATGAAGTCAACATTACAAGCAATATTATTAAGTAAGTTTTATTAACTGTGAATAATAAAATGGAAAATATTTAAAATTAAAAAACAAAAATGTTAAATTTGTTTATGTGCACAATGTGCTTAGATTATTAATTTTTTTTTTTTAAACGAAAAATTAGTGATCGGTGTTAAAATGTAGGAATTCTCAAGTTCATTATTAAATGTTTTAGTAACATTTTTTTTTTTAAAGTTATTTTGACCTTTAAAAAAAAGTATGACTTATTGTGTTGTATTTTTTTTTGCTTTTTAAATTTTTTGTCATCAAACATATAAATCTTGGAGATTTAATTTACTTAAAAAAAAAAATAAAAAACAAAATTAAAACGCAATTATGTAATTAATTATTTAATGTTTCTCTTTTTCTCTAGTTTTCGTAATTTATAATGTTTATGGTGCTTCTCATTTACGACATAAACGTCAACAACCCACTGTAGATCCAGAATTTTGGTCTCAATTATTACAACAAACTGGTAATACAAGAAATCCTTTAGGACAACAATTTCCAGGTACTGATGAAACAATAAATTGTCTTGCAAAAAATCTTTTAATAAAATATAATAAATGAATTTAATTTTTTGTAGGGCAACCAGACTCATTTGATGAACAACAAAATCCAGTTTTAAATCATGGACAATTTGTTGGTTTTGGTAATTTTCAACCAAATTCAAATAATCCACCAATTGCTAATGGTTTAACACTTGGTGCAAATGGTGGTAGTACATTATTAAGTACAACACCACCAGCTGGATCTCAACCATTACAACCATCTGGACCAACAATTTCTGGTGGACAAGGTGGTTTATCAAGTGGTCGACAAACTTGGGGAATTGGTAATGTTCCTGTAACAACAACAACACCATCAACACCACCAAATACAACTCCATCACAATCATATCTAAGATGTTTGGGAAGTTGTCCATCAACTATGGAATATAATCCAGTTTGTGGAAGTGATGCTTTAGATTATCATAATATGCAAAGATTGATGTGTGCAAATCGTTGTGGTAAAAGTAAGTAAAAAATTGTTTTTATTGTTTTTTTTCTTTTTTTTTCGTTAAGATAAGATTCATAACAAATGTATATCTGTCTTTTATTTTCTAATTACAGTTGTAGAATTGGTTCGTTTGGGAACATGTTTACCACTTTAAACAAATTTCAATTTTGAAGAATGTACTTATGGAATATTTGCATTTATTATACAATGAATAACATAAAAAATATATATTTTTTTAATATTAAAATGATTTCTTATTATGATCGACATTCAAATAAGTTTTGAGCAGATCGATATTCTGCAGTTTATCGATTCGAATTATAATTTTATAAAATATCTTTTAATTTTAATTATATGTAAAACAATAATTTTATTGAAATAAAACTAAATTAATCTTAAAAAAACAAAAGCTAGAATTTAAAATTTACTTGGCTTTGAATTTCAGTTTTTAAGTTTCCTTTTTACGAGGTATGAGATAGGAATATCCCTTTACTGTACTTCCGATTCCGAGTAATATAGCAGCGTTGGACCATGAAGATGAAAAAATGGGGAAGTCAAATAATAAACTAGGTGCTAAGAACTTCCCATTTTGAAAAAAATTGAAAAAACCACTAAAACAAAGCTTGGATTTTTCTCTGGACCCACAATTAACGAAATTCAAACAACTCTATGAGTATTTCTAGCCTTTTCTTGCCAGTTTTTCATTATTTCACTCTTGCTTTAACTTTTTTTAGGAGATTTTCTTATCTTTTATAGAATTTCAAATTTATTTCTATGATTTAATTGGAAATTTTATTATTATTATTATTATTATTATTATTTTTTTTTTTTAATAACGTATAACGTATACGAGAATACATATTTCCCAACCTTTTTTTCCAATTTCTTCTTAAAAGATAACATATTTGCCAAATGTTAAGAAAAAACATTTTTTTTCCGAATATTTTTGGCATATAACGCAGGTGACACTGGGCGTTTTCGCTCGATATGTAAACAAAAATATGTACATACAACACATTCTCAAAATAATATTTTGTTAAATTTTCTTCATAATAAAAACGAGATTCACTATCATCAATTTTTATAAATGATTTCTAGAGGTTAAAAGGCCAAACATAATATGTTCTAAGTATTTAGAATTTAAATTTGACGGTTATAAATACAAGTATTAATTGATATTATTTTTTTTATAGCTTTTAATAAAATTGAATGAATTATTATTTGCTTGTATTTATTCTACAGACTATACTCATATTAGTTTTTTTCTTAACTTGTTATCTATTATATATACTTTGAGGTGTTTTTAGAACATGTACTTGTTTTTTTTTTATAATACATATATATAAGAAAAAACGATTACATATGTTACATATGCGTCTTATTTTCTCAACGACCCTATTCTATCATCATTTTAAATTGTTTTTTGTTGTTTGTTTTCCATATTAATTATTTTTCTCTATACATATGTGTTGGTCCTCGTATGTACATAAAATGAGAGATAATATATTCTATGAAAAGCTTAAATTTTCAAGAAATCATATAAGTATTATTCACTCACATCATCTTAAGTAGAATAATTGTAAGAAAATATAATTATTATATATGAGATAAGTTAATAATGAAATATACATCAGTCAATTTTAAACCGTTTGAGAATAATAAACAGATGTGTTGTGATTGAATTTCATTTTTAATTTTATTTGTTTTTGCAATTAATAATTCGCAGAATTATCAGCTTTCATTGCTGTTTACTTTTAATTTCCAAAAAAAAATAATATTATCATGGCAAAAGTGTATCAAATTTCGAGTTTTGGTAAGTACAACCTGGAATTTAAAATTTAAATTCGAAATTTAATTTATCTATTATGATAATTAATAACTTGCATATATATGTAATTGGTTTTTTTTTGTTAAAAATTTTAAAAATAGAAAATTTAATTTTTTTTTTGTGGTTGCTATTTTGTTTTAAACCGCCCCTTTATATAATTTTCTCTCTACATTTATCTATGATCTGAAATAATAATTGTTGTTGTTGTTGTTGTTGATTATTTGTATTAATTTATTATTATTATTATTTTTTTTTCTTAAATAAATTTCATTGTAATTATTTGTTATTTATGCTGTAATTATTTTTCAATACATTGTGATAATTGAAATACAATATAGGTATAATGTGTTTGCAATAAAAAATAATTTGATAATAAATTAAAGCCCGGAAATGTTGACCTCAACAATGTTTTTTTTTTTTTTTTAATTTTTATTTTGTACAAACTTTAATAAAACACATATATATACAAACATATGTACATATTAGGGTTGCCAGATTTTTATAAATCTTCACGAGGGCAAAGATAATATTATTTGGTTTAGCTTATAGTATTGCATTTCATTAGATGGATATTCTAAATGTGTAAAGGTCAAAGGATGAAGAACGAGATGCCGTTAATACGTAATTTAAAAAAAAGATTCGATTTTTCTCAGTTATTTATTATAATAAAAAAAATTATAATGGAAATATAAGTATTTCAAAAAACATAACAAAAAAAAAAAAAGGTTCAAAATATGAATGACAAAAAATGTGCGAGTTCGAGAACGTCAAATGATCGTCAATTGACGATATTCAGCTTAAGACGTCGAAATTTTTATTTTTTTAAAACATATTTACGTTAGATTTAGCGTATTGAATTAATTTTTTTTCATTTTTACATATATAGTTGTCGAATTCTATACACTTCATTGTGTTATTGAATAAAATAATTAGTTTAGCTTTTATAAGATCAGGATGAGATTTTTTTCGTTCATCGCTCCATTTAATATTCATAACACTGAATATTCGTTCAACGTAAGCAGAACTACTAGGTATACTTAGAAAAAAATTAATACTTAAAGTTATATAAATTAAACAGTGAATCAATGTCGATTTTCGTCACATTACTTATTTCCATAGATTCAATCAATTCAAGAAAAATTTCAAAATCTGGAAAATCTTCTTCTAAACTAAATTTTTAGTTTTTCTAGCAGGGCAAAAGATATATGTACATATTATTTTCAATTCTTTCTTTTATATACAATAATGATATGTATGTATATCAATAAACTTATTCAACACATTTTGAATTCAGAATGCGCTTTTATAAGGAAGTAATATTCTTTTATAAGTTATTCTCCTCAGTTTAATTTTCGAGAGGATTTTTAAGCCTTTAAGAGGACAGAGGACATTATTCAAGTAAAGAGGACAATCCTCGTCAAAGTAGGATGCCTGGCAACCCTAGTACATATGTATGTTCATTGTATGTATGTATTATTATAGAAAAAATTTATGTCAATTTTTATATTTTTCGTTAAATAATTTAAATAATAAACATTTAAAAAAAAAAAGTAACAAATAGAAGATAGTAAAATACATAAAATTTTTCATTTGATTTCAAAATACATTATACAAGTATCATATATTATATATTTGCTTGGCCTTGAAATTAATTAAAAAAATTATACAAAAATTCTATTTTTGAAAATTGTCTCAAATTGATAATTTTTTATTCGTTTTGTATTTGATTCTAGTTTTTTATCTTCTACTGACACAAGTGACATCATTATCAGTTGTCCGGGAGAGACGTGAAAGTCAAACTGGTAATTATTATGGTACCAGTTCTGGAAATCAATACGATAATTCAGCATTATATAATGCACCATTAGCACCATTAAATCAACCAGGATCATATTATTCAGATGCACCTTTGGCTCCATTACCTTCTAATGATCCAGGAATTAAAGGAGGTTATGGTGGTAATACGGCAAATTTAGTCGGAAATCAATATCCTCATTCACAGCCTGGTATAAAAGGTGGTGATAGATTAGTCTCTGGACAAAATAATGGAGGTTGGGGATCTTATGGTACACAATGGAATCAAACACATTCTTTAGGTGAAAATAATCCACTTTATCCATCATTATCGACTGTACAACAATGGAATCAAACTTATCCTGGTGGAAATCCCAATAATCAAACATATGGATCAAATTATTATGGACAAAATCAGCCAAATTCTCCAAATCAATGGAATCAACCAAATGCGCCGAACCAAGGACCATATGGACAAGGAAGTCAATGGAATCAACCAAATGCACAAAATCAAGGACCATATGGACAAGGAAGTCAATGGAATCAAACTCACCCAGTACCTTATGGACAGGGAAGTCAAGGACCTTATGGACAAGGAAGCCAATGGAATCAAACTCATCCAGCACCTTATGGACAAGGAAGTCAAGGACCTTATGGACAAGGAAGTCAATGGAATCAAACTCATCCAGTACCTTATGGACAAGGAAGTCAAGGACCTTATGGACAAGGAAGCCAATGGAATCAAACTAATCCAGCACCTTATGGACAAGGAAGTCAAGGGCCTTATGGACAAGGAAGCCAATGGAATCAAACTCATCCAGCACCTTATGGACAGGGAAGTCAAGGACCTTATGGACAAGGAAGTCAATGGAATCAAACTCATCCAGTACCTTACGGACAAGGGAGTCAATGGAATCAACCAACTCCTGGCAATCAAGGACAATATGGAAACTATGGAGCATCTACTCCACATTATGGTTCCACTGGAAATTATGGAACTCAATGGAATCAAACTAGACCAGTACCTTATGGACAACAGGGAAATCAATATAATCAGACACATCATGGATCTCAACCACATCCATCAAGCCAATATGGCAATCAGCCCACTCAACCCACTAGTCCACAGACTATTAAAATTAGATCTGATATAAGGAAAACATATCAAGAAGTTGTACAGTGTGTTAGTGCTTGTCCAACAACTAAGAACTATGCACCAATTTGTGGTACTGATCTTAAAACCTATCCAAATATACAAGCATTATCATGCGCATACCAGTGTGGTGCAGGTAAGTTGAAAAACAAAAAGTTAATTTATTTGAAATTCTTATTGCTAATGGTTTTCATTTTATTTTTTATTTTTTAGATGTCAGATTTTCATATAATGGTGCCTGTTAATAGATTTCATAAAGAAATTTTATATTTTTTTTTCCATGATAAAATTTGGATTTTTTTTTTCTATTATGTAAATTTTATTTTTTGATACAAAATTAAATAAAAAAAAAATTATAAAAATTGAAATTGTTTTTCTTTCCACAAAAAACAAAAAAAACAAAAAAAAAACAACTAAACAAATTTATTGAATATCGATTTGTTTTCAAAAGACAAGAAAAATTTATACGTAAACAAAGCCATTCATTTTTAGTTATTTCCTAGACAATCATTGAAATAACTAATTTGAATTTCTTATAAAATACTTATCGAATGAATAAATTCAAAGTGTACATACATATATACATATATACATACATACAGTACTCGTACATACATACTACAATACTTGTATTTATTGTTTGATCAATAAAATTGAGTAAACAAAAACATAAATGAATTCACAATTAGTTTTTTAAGGATTTAGTTTGAATAAAACAGATTAAGATATTATATCTATTATACACAAAGAAGTACATAATTTTCAAAAGAGAATTTTTGTTTTTTATTATCATAAAGACAAAATAATAATAATAATAATAATAAAAAAGACGAACATAAATCGCTTTTTATAAAATTTGTAAAAATATATTATTTCATTTTAATAAGAAAATTATACATAAAATTTACTTTAGATAATGAAAATAGAACAAACAAAACTTGATGGAAAAACGTAAGTTTTCTTTTTCTTTTCTTCTTGTATGTGTGTGTGTGTGTTTTTTATTTTTTTATTTCATAATTTATGTACATACTTTTAAACTAAATTCTATTTAACATTAATCTTTATTTTATTTTCTCTTTCATTCTTTGTCTTCTACTTCTTTTAAAATCAAATAACTAAAAATTTTTTTTCTTATACGTTTTTTTCGCATATTATTTGAATATTAGAGAAAAATTTTTTTGAAAAAAAAATAAAAAAATAAAATTTAAAAAAACAAGGAAAAAAATTATATAAAATGTTTTTTCTATAAGAAAAAAAAATCCAGTTTTTTTCATCCTTATTATTTTTTATAATATATGTACGTATACTTTTTTTTTTCTTCTATACTGTGAAACTTTGTCGACTCAATAAATTTGCAAAAAACTTAAGCTAAAAGCTCACTTAAAATGTTAAAAATAAGAAAACTACAAAAAAAAAATTATTATATTATTGCAAAATACTAAAGAATAAAGAAAAAAACCATCAGTAGAAAAAAAAAATATAAAAAGTTGGAAAAAAATTATAAGAAACTCAATGTTTTGAATGAAGAAAAATTTAAAAGAAAAACTTTTCATCAGGATGTTTTACGAAGAAGTCGTAGAAAATATATATTTTGCAAAAATGCAAATACAAAAAAAAAAAAACAAGTTTAGTTACTTACTGTGTGTGTACTTATATATGTAGTAGTTTTTATAATGTATTTTTTAAAATGTCTAGATATAAATTTATATATAGGTGTATTTTAATCTGTGTGTAATATTAGTAAAGAAAGATACCGTATGTTGTATCTATCTAACTTTGGTTGGTCTTGGAAAAAAAAAAAGAAAAAGGAAAAACAAAAACCAACTCCTTTTTTTTCAAGTCCGATAACATTTTGTTCGCCATTGTTTAAATAAATTTCAAATGTAACTTTGGTTTTTGAACTATAAAAAAAAACAATGGGTGGTAGTGGAAATATAACAGTAACTAATAGAATGCTTTTTAACTGTTCAAATAAATAAATCAAGTCCTTATATATTATATATAAATTGTATGAAAAAGAAAATGATGAATTCATTTTCTCTCCAAGTTTCAAACGACAATGAAAAAAGACTTATTTTAACAAAAAAAAAAAAAAGATAAACCTTGGTAAAATAAAATAAATAAAGTATCTCTAAGGTTGTATATATCGTACATACATAGCTATAATATAAAAAGTAAAGAATTAAGTCTTTTTTGTAATATGTATAATTTTTCCTTTTCATTTTTTTTTTATAAAAATATTGTACAGGAAATATTATGGGGGTGGGGTAGGGTGGTGATTGATGTTGAAAAGAAAAATAATTACATTAGAAAACATTATAATAATTTAAATCGAATTAAAAATAAATTCTGAGGTAATTTTGAGTCACTGATTTTTTAAATTAAATTGCCTCAATAGTAATACAATTACAAGAACGATTAAGAACTTTTATTAGAACCTTAGAACTATGATACAATTAAAAGTTCTAGTGTGTTAGTTAAAAATTGATTTCTTTCAGTTTTTGAAAAACTTAATCATAGACAGAATATTTGAATTGTTTTTTTTTTCATGAAAAATAAAAAAAATAAAAATAAAATAAAATAAAACACTTTAGGGTATTCTTATTACAATGTACACGATTGAATAAACTAAAATCAAACGAAAAAGTTTATTTTTAAAATACAAAAAATCAAATAAATTAAAAAAGAATAATAAAAGATTTTCAAAAACAATAACGAATTAAGAAAAACGAAAAAAAAAACAATCCGTAACTATACAAAGTTATATTGACTTCACAAGAAACAACAATGAAAAAGAAAAAAGAAATACTATATATATTTTTTTTTTTATAAAAAAACCATACAAATACACAAACCAAATTAAAACTCAATCAAATAGTTTTATGTTCGTAAATCAATTCATATCCTGCATATATGTATGTATACTGTTATATACGAGTACATACATACATACCTATACCTATATTATTATCATCGTCAGAAAAAAATAAAATTCCAATCAAAAGAGAGGTGGTTAAATTTTATACAATTTTCTGCATTCCATAGTGCTGTTTCTAAAAAAAAGTGTATATGTATGTATTTTTTTTTAACATATATACATATATATATAGATATTATATCTATGTAGTACATCTCATGATAGATCCTCGATGAAAAATGTTCATAGATGATTTTATTCTTTTTGAAACATTTATATTTTATATGTAACTATGATTTATGTATATGTATTGTTATACATATATATGTATGAATTTTCATATATAATTCACGTGTCTTTCGAATTAAGCAAAAATTGTATTTCTTTTATTCAGTCAGACAGAATATATGTATGTATGTATAGATACAAATATATGATTTAAAAATTAATATATGGTAAGGTGAACATATTACATATGTACATACAATAGATATAGTATCGTTATAAAAGTGGCGCTATTCAAAGGTAACAAACCTAGAGATATTGCTTTGATAGAAAATTCTATTGAAAATGTTGCAAGAAATTTATAGAGACGACAATGAGGATGACTATATGTAATGGAATGAAACAAGAATGAAGATTAAAAAAAAAAACATTTTATAAAGGAACGAAAAACATATACATATAGACAAAAATCATTTTCTTTTTTTTTTTGGTTGGTTTTTTTTCTTTTGCACTTTTAATTTTTTCTTCATATAGAAAGGATCTAAATTATACATACACATACAAAATACATAAAATCTCATTGATATTTTACCAGTATATATTCGACGAATCTATAAAATACGTAGGAGATGATATTTTTCTTCCTGTATATACATATATATATTCAATATTGTATGTACATACTAATGTATGTATGATAAAATATATCGATAGTGATGCTGACTGGGCTCTGTTGCTCCTCCGTGTTATCCTTTGGATGTTGGTAGTGTAGGTGTATATTATATTCATATTTGCTGATGCTGCTGCCGTTGCACATCTAACAAAAATGGATCTCATTTGTTCAGTGTGCAAGCTATTGAAATTTACTTCAAAAAAGTGAAACGAAGCAATCTATGTCCATATGATGTCCACTTTTAGTTTTTTTTTTTTCAACTTTTTTTTATTTTTAATTTTCTTGTATATGAGTTCAATACGTGTATAAATCAGTAAAAGAAGGGTGTTAATTGAAAATGGCCATTCAATGCAATTTTTGCTTAACAAATTAGAATAGTATGAGATAACCGTTTTTTTTTTTGTATGTATAAACGAGGTAAAGTGTGTTGTAGAGGATATGTAAATTCATTATCACTGTAGTATATGATGCAGGGTGATATATAAAGTGTCAATATTTTATATTAAAAACGTTAATTAATGTATCAAATACTGAATAAAAAAGGAGAACTTATGTATATATTGTACATAAATACATACATATATGTATGTATGTATTAATGGTTTGAGATACGTTTTGTCTTTTTTTTTTTTAAATTTTATGTTGAGAGGAAAATAATTTAATTATAAAGTATTTTTCATCACATTTTTTTCTCTTTTCAATTTGATAGCCATTAAAATTATCCTTTTTTTAATAATGCATTTAGTACTTTTTTTTTTTCAAAAGAGAAAATACGTTTTGTACTTATTTTTTCACATTATATCGTGACCTCATCATAAAAGACCATTTAAGAACACGAGAATTAAAAAATTAAGTTCAACTTTTAGGTTAAAACTATTTTAGATCATCCTGCATACATCTCTTTTGATACAGAAAACTATAAGAACATTTTAACTGGATTAATATCAGCATAAAAAAAAAATATAATAAAAATCTCACATTTAAATTTACATTTAGTCGGTTCAACAGTTAATTTTTACAAAGAAAATAATTTAATTATCATCTCATCTATTACAAAAAACAATGATAAAATTTTTTCCCTAAATGACTTCTATATACATAGTTATAATTCAAAAAAAAAAAATGAATGGTAGAGTTTGTAACATCTTTTATAATAAAAGACAGGTAGAAAAAATAATATCCTTTTGTCACATAATAAATATTTGAGAAAAACTTTTTTATAAATTCAATTAAACATAAATTACATTTTTTTTTGAAAACTTTAAAGTTTTCTATCCATTTCCTTTTTTTTGCACACATTTTTTTTTTTTTCATCTAAAATACATATTTTATCAATTTTTATTTGAAGTAAACTTCTATATAATTTAAAACTGTAATTTTTGTTTGGAAAAGAAAAAAAAACAAAGAAAATTTACGTTATCCACCTGCAAAAAAACATTTGCAGACTTACAAAAGACCATTATCAAAAAAATTACTATATTTTCGTAGATAGTTTTATTCTTGTTCATATTTTCTTTTCGACTAGGGGTTTGTTTAACATTCATATTCTACATTTAAAACATATTAACATCTAGAAGAAAAAAAAAGAAGGATTTTAAAATAATAAAATAATAAAACAAAAAAAAAAGGTTATACTTGAAAAGCAAAGGTTATACTAAAATGTCCTGGACTTTTTATACTTTTTTTTATGTTTTTTTTGGCTAACCAATTTGAATATAATGTAGGAGTGCTTATTAAGATTCTAAACCAAATTTTCAAACGAATAGTCTAATAATATAATAATACGTAAAAAATATAATACATACATATATGTATTTATTTATGTGTGTGTATGTACATATAAAAATGAATTTATGAGAGAAATATAGAACTTTGTTATATAGTTTATCACCTCAATTATAGCTAACCACATTTTTAATTTAAAAACTTTCTATATTTTCCATATTTTAATGTGTGTATCCTTAAAAACGTTGGTTCAGTGGTAAAATATTCTTGTTGTATTTTTTTCTTTTTTTCCAATATTTCCAAGTTTTCCAATGCAGTAGTATACTTTCAAAGCTTTATGTAATATAAAATTCAAAATCATACTTAGATTTGTTAGATATGTGTTTGTTGTTTTAGTGGATCGAAAATATGTATGTTAAAAAATGTATGTTTTATCATTTTGATCCATTTTAATATCACTTTTCACGGAAAATCAACCTTCTTAAGGAAGAAAATGAATAAGAATTTTGAAATAATTTGACTTATAACTTTCTGGTGAACGTGAGAAAAAACAGTTCGTTTAAAAAAATAAATTCCACATAAAAACTGATAAAAGAGAATAAAAGAATCTCTAAAAATTTTCTGAAATCTTCAATCATACTTATTGAATAATAAATTTTTTTTAAATTATTATTTTTCGTAATTAATAAATTCTAATTTTATTTTACAGCAGAGAACAAATTGAAAGAGAAAATATCACACGACGACAATATCCTAAGAAATGGGGAAAATTAATTTGATCCAGAAATTAATGCATTCTACAATCAAAATTTTATTAATGAAACCATTCGTAAATCTGATTTCAAAGGTATTGTACTTTACTTTTACTGAAAGGATACATATGTATATTTTTATTTTGTACAATGAAATGTGAGATATTTTGTACTACAGGGTGATCTTTGTAAAAGTTTCTATTTTCTCGATCTTGGTATTTTAAAATCTTTAGAATTTTAAATTTTGTATTCATGAGCACTTTTTTTCCTTTCCCTAAATTTGGAAGATGCAATAGCATTCGGAAAATGTTTTTTAACCAATTTTTAATAATAATTTTGTGCACCCTTTATATAAAATAATATTGAGTATACATTTTATGTCATATCCTGGTAAATGCATCTGCATTTCTGTCCTATATACATAAATACAAAATATACCATCAGACCATATCATCCAGACACATGTTCATATAACAGTATAGCTCTCTGTTTTATTCAATCAATAATAATCCATCTTTCATCTAACATTTACCCATCAAAATCCATATCCGTTTTTGACCACATATCATACTGATCCTATATTTATGAATATGTGTATAAATTTATTGTAATATAGTATTTCTCATCACCATATAATCATCATCATTCTCATTCATTTAATCTACATATACATATATATGATGTACCTATACATACATATTATGCAGAAATATGCCCTTATCAGTATACAGGACATGGTGATTCATATTTTGTATCAAAGGACATGTATGAATCATTATTTGAAACTTGTCGATGTGGTAGACCAAAATCAGAAGGACACATAATTAAATGTCTGCAGAAGGTGAAAAATAAATATTTAGATTTTGACACGGATGTCATCAATAAAACAAAAACTTTAACGAATACAACATCAGCTATATCATCATCACCATCAACACCTACTACTACCGGTATCAGAGCCAGAAAAAGTAATGATGATCCTGATTTTCACGGTAAAGATAATATATTGTATAATAGTCATATACCTTAAAAAAGAATACATAAATATATGTATACATATGTTATATGCACAGCACCTAAAATGTAGTTATATGTACAAATGTAAAATATAAACATACATATATATAATTTCAATGTATTTATATTAATACCAAAACAGCTTTATGTATATGTACATATGTGTGTATAAAATTCTTTATATAGTTTGTAGATTTTTCTTGATGATGAAAAATCATTTTTCTCTGTAAAAAAAAAAAACAACTTAGAAGCGGTAATTAATTTCACGCTTGAGCCAAGCTTATATATATTATATTATTTTTTATTTTTTTTATATGTTTGTTTTTTGTGTTTGTGTGTGTGTGTGTAAAGCACAAGTAAAAGCAAACAAAAAATGATGATGACGATAAAGAATGAAGTGAAAAACTATGTAAGTAAAATAGTACTAGTAGTTAATAGTACAGCATAAGAAAATTTTTCCGTTTGTTTGCTTTTTACTTATATTCTCTAGCTGCCATTTCAAAATTTATCCCTAAAGGAATCCAAACTGAATGAAAACTGACATTCAACTATTATAAGTTTTATATGAAGTATTTTAAGTGAAAACAAAAAGAAGTGGAAAAAAAAGAAAAGAAAAGAAAATGAGTTTAAAAAAAAAAGCTAAGAGAAAATGTAAAGTTTTTCTGTGTAATTTTCTCGTCCTTTTTTTGAAATTCTTTTTTTTTTATTTGCCCTTATTATATGTTATCTCGTCCTTTTACCTTAAAAAAAAAAGAAGTAAAAAATACAATTTTATAGTTTTTCATTTATCGTAATATATAAATACGCATACACATACAATCGACTTTAAATTGTATATGTATTTCAGTTCGTATATGTACATATATTGTATTATACAGATTATAACTAAGTGGACTTGAATACCCGTGGGATATGTAAGTTTATTCATGAAGAAGAAAGTTGGTCCTACAATGATTTATGTTGTTATTGCTTTAAAATTCGCGAAAAAAAAAATATAACTTTTTTTTTCTTCTTTATCCTTTTTGTTTCTCGTTTGGTTTTTATTTTTTTATTATTTAAAACTATATTGCTTTATAATATAGTTTTTACTATCATCCACAGGATTCTCAATTTTTTTTTTGTTCTTCATTAATTTCTTATTGCAATGTATTTTATTGGAGACCAAGTTCAAAAGTTGTTTTTCTTTTATTTACTTTTTAAAGAAAAACTTTTTCGACACTTAAACAAATTTGCACGATTTTCTTATAATATTTTAGTTGTTGTTCTTGTTGTCTTTCTTCGACTATCCTTTCAATTTTGTATATTATTGTTGTTCCACTTTTTTTTTATATCCTTTTTTTTACAGAAAATATTATCGGTTTGCCAAAGTATAGACTAAATGAAGAACAAAATCGTCGACAACGAAAAATACAACAGCAACAACAACAAATAATAAAATGGAATAGGGCAACTTATTATGTTTCACCAAAATATACGATGCCAGGATATAAGATTGATGATCATCCTTATAGTGTAATTTTCATTGGATGAAAATTTTATGACTTTCGTGTACTGAACATTTTGTAATTTTTCTTAATAAATAATCATTTTCTTATATTACTTAAGAAAAGAAGAAGAAAAAAGTGAAATCAGAAAAAATACATAATTATTTTATTTTTTTGAAAATCTTTGAAATACATTGTTTTTTTCTCTTTTGAGATTGCATGCGTTGAAAAAAATTCTAAATTCTAAACAACAACAATTAGAAAAGGATAAAGGATAGTAAAATGTATTTGATTGCTGTTCTAAATTTTTATTTAGAAAGGGAAAAAAAAGCAATTATTGATTCAGAATTTTCCGTTTAATTTAACTTCAAAAACATAATTTATTTTTGTTATATCCTGAATACATCCTTGTTTTTTTTTTTTCAAAGTAACAGAATAGACAAAAAAATAATTTTTCTGCAATTTTTAACAAAAAAATGTTGTTTTTTTCCTAAAAATTCTACATACACGGCTTAGAAATGGAAAAAATAGACAAAAAAAATAGACAAAAAATAAAAATGTGAGGAAAAAAAATTAATGGACATTCGTATATTTTCATAGAATTTTCCTGTATTGATTGCAATGTAACCACGAACAGTCCAGTCAGGATTTCAACTGTTGTGTGTGCTATATATGTAGTTAGAATGTGTTTTGTAATACAGAACAGAAGTGACAACTTTATATATGTATATTTTTTTATATTTTTGCTTTTTGGATGCAACGTAACCATGTGGGCTTAGAAAAAAGCAATAGATTTTTTTTATCTTAGAAGGATAAAAAAAAATGTAAAGTTGCATAGCACTGCAGGAATAATTATTTACTTGCAATATCGTATCCTTATGTATGTGTACGTTTATACGTTAATAATAAAAAGGAAAAAGGAAAAAAAAAGCCTAAAGCTAGATAAATGAATTGAGCAAGTGATGTTACTAAAATGGTTAGCAGTTTTGTTGCTAGCTCAACAATCAGGCTAAACCGATTTCACTGAATCAGTCACGACAAAATATATAGTAAAAACATACATACATATATCATGGATATGTAGGTATATAAGAATAGTTTAAATGAAATGGGTGGAATAAAATGTCCTTGTAACAAATGATTTTATAGTTGGAGAATGCCCAAATGTTGTCATCATAAATTACATCAGTAAATCATTATCTTTTCGCCATTTTCTGATATTTTACATTTTTTTTAAAACTTTTTTTTTTTGTTCAATTTTTTTTTCGTTTAAAATTTTTTTTATCAGTAAGTTTAAGGTTTACAGTTCTATATGTGACGATTTTTGTGTCATGACGTTATTATATATCTAATGCATATTAATTTAAATTGTGGCTTTATTGCAGATTTGTTGGCTTTTCAAAAACAAAAAAAACAGTTGTAGAAAAATTTTAAAATTTAAAAGATACAAAAACCCATTGATCTTCTTTTTCGAAAGATCTTCATGATTTATAAGCTTAGCTTTTTTCACTCATTTAAGTAGGTGATTGATTTTATAATTCAATAAAGTTTTGCTATACATATGTACATACATACATAATTCATCTTATATGTATATTTCATGACATCAGTGCAAATAAATAATGTAAACAAAAATATTATCTTATGTGTTTTGTTTATAAATTAACTTTTAAGTCATCATTCGATTACGTAATTACATGCATACTCGTATAACTAGTAAATTTTAGACTTATTCCATCGACTAACCGTTACAAAAATGAAAAATTCAAAGTAATTTAATTTTTTTAGATTTTTAATTTTATATTTTTTCTTTAGTAACTTTATATTGAAGAATTTTCTTAAAATTTTTAAAACTCTATTTTGAGATTCTGGAGGGAAAAAATCAATTGGAAGAGAAAAGTGTTTTTGTTGAGTAAATAGATACAAGCCGAAGCAACAGATAAATATTTTCAGGTGATAAAATTCATCAGCTATGAATTAAATCAATAGATTTTATATTATTATTATAATTATTTTTTGTTTCAAATATTGTATAACTAATTTGTTGAATTGTTTTTTTTTTTTTGTTTTTCAATTCTTAACATATTAGTAACAGCATGGAAAAAAAGCTAAAATTTTTCTCAATACAAAAAAAAAAAATAATTGATGCTGTTTTCAGAATTTGGCTTACGCAATTAAAAAATTAAAATGAAGTGAATAACAAACATAGACTGAAAATTTGTTAGATTGAACTGAAAAAAAAATCATAGAATTTCATTGTAAAGAAATATTCATTGCGATAAGTATAAAGGTTCATGGACATAACAAATTAGAGTAGTTTTCTGTCGAATATTTCTTTGAAGGTCATCCGTAAGGATTTCAATGGGTATTACACTATCAAATGGTTAAGATTGAATCCATATTTTTTCTTTTTAATGTTACGAAATTGTTCTTCTTCTTATATGACAAAACTGACTAACTGCTCATTTATTGCAGTAAGTAGAATTTTCGTTAAAAAATAAAAAACAAATTTTGTTCACACTGTAAGGCGGTCAATAGAAGAAAATTGTAAATTCATTTTACTGGGGTATTCACAAACTTAAAAGCGGAAAGAAATTTTTATTTTCTGAAATATCATGTGAATATTTACTGATTTTAAATTCAAAGAAAAAATAATTTGTTCACTAATTACATAGTGAATATTATCAAATCGGTACTTTTTTGACATACAAAAAACAAAACAAATTTTTTTTTTCAATTGTTTTTTTTAAAACAAATTAACTTTTCGTTTTTCTGAAATATTTTGGAATAACCTTTGAAATGTTTTGATAACAAAACTTTTATATTTATTACTAATTTCCTCTTTACCCGTATATACTTTTTTTTTTTCATAAGAGAGACAATTAATAATTGAAAAAAAAAAATTACTCATATGTACAAACGAATATATGCATGTGAAATGTGAAGAGCTAGAGTGGATGAGCTATCCATCGAAATTAAAAAATATTTTAATAATTATTTACTATATACGACATTGAAAAAGTTAATGACTCAGTTGAGAGTTTCAAGATTTTTATTCATATTGCAACATAAATTTTATTGATATAATTTAAGTATTTGTGTGTGTATGTATATTAATTACATATTATTATGATTTACTTCAAAAACTTTGTAAATTATTAAGTTTTTACTATCAATAATTAATTAAATAATTACATATCTAGTAGCAAATTACGATGATAAATCATATAATATGGTAATTTCCGATGAGAGAGAAAAACTTTCCAACTTTCAATGTAAGTTGAATGGGAAATAAGAAAAAAGCATTTTTTAAAAAGTGCATTAATCAATGTGAAATACCAAAATAGTATTCAACTTTTTTTTATTATATAATTTTAGAGTTTACATGATTTTTACATATTTTATTCCACAATACAATTATTCAGTATATATATACATATATTTGAGATGGATAAATGAAATCCTTTCAATAAATTTTCTATAGGTATGTGAGACATAAAATAAAAATTATTTACTATTAAAGGAAACAACATTTTTTATTATCTTTGATTAATTTTAATTTTATTCTTTTTCCTGTAATTTTTTTATTTATTTATTTAATTATTTTTTTACAGGATTTTTTATTTTCAATTGAATTTTATGAACAATAAAATAAGTTAAATTACTTTGTTCGCGTATAAGTTGTTCAATTTTATTTACATCGATTTTTATATACGAGTACTTTGTTTCGTTGTTCAGTTTTTTTTTAATCAAAAAGATTTTTTTTTCTCATTTAAAAGGAGAGTATTTGCAATTTTAGTCATTAAAAGTTACATAATCGCATATACATATTTCATGTATTAAATTTAAATTTTTTTAAAAAAAAAAAAAATACTCATAAATTTTTCATTTTTCTACTTCTTGAATAGAAAATATAAGAATAAAAAATTATGTAACAAGAAAATATTATACATACCTATATAGGAATAAATAGAAACGACAATATTGTTGATTAGCTTTTAGACTTCCTTAATTGGTTCGTGTTTCATATCATGACGTACCCAAAGAAAACTTAAATTGTGCAATGGTTATACGGATAATATGCATAACAAAAAATAAATTTATTTCTTGGTTTTCCATATTTTTCATATACTAAATTTATTTTCATTTTACATGAATTTTAAATATATTTTGTATACACACAAATAAAAATAGGATAACATACAAAGTAGGTATGTATTATACAAATTGTAATCAGAATTCATATAAATAAACTTTAAAAGCTTTTATTTTAAATATTCTGAACACGAGAATAAAAAATAGAATAGAACAAAACAACAACAAGACCACAATCACATCATAGTAGATACATACATATGTAGTATGTACATATACATATACATACATACATATATGCGATTATAATAGTTGAATGGTTAGTGAACTATAATAACATTTTGTTGAGGCTGTAATATACTCATTTTTTTTTCTTTCTTGTTATTATTTTCTTAACAAAAGAAAAGTCTATACTAGACTTTTGACTTTTTTTTATTTTTGAATTTTCTTTTTCTTTTAGGAAGAAAAAAAAAATTTTTTTTTAACGCCTTCCGATTTCTTTTCATTTTTTTTTCTCAACTAAACGAAAACTTTGTTAACAACTCTAAAGAACAACTAACTCCACCACCATTATATATCAAGCATTCAAGTTTAAAAATTCAAGAAAAAAAAAATATTAGGAAAAAGAAAAAAAAATTAGGAAAAAGAAAAAAAAATGTTACATAGCCTAAATGGAAATTTTGTGATATATTTTCTTTTCTTTTTATTTCTTCTTTATTTTTCTTTCTTATAAATTCTTCCTGATTTTATTTTTTTTAACTTTATTGTTGTTGTGTGTATATGATTACGAATTCGTACTAGATTTCATATACATTTAAATTTTTGTTGAATATTGTTTTTTTTTCTTTCTTTAAATGTCCTCTTGACTCATGGTAAAATAAAAATGCATTATTTTTTTTTTTCATGCTTCTTTTATTCTACTTTTATGTTTTAAATAAGTGACAGGATTGTGAAATATTCATACATACATATATTATATTTTCCATGCTTTTTTTTTTCATGTTCATAGTTCACTTGAAATAATGAAATAATTGAGTTTTATGAAAATTAAAAAAGAAAAACTGGGAAAAATGCATGTTTTGTAATTATTTAGAGTGATATTGCATGGAATATTATTTTACATTATAAGTTAATTTTAAAACTGTAAAAAATTAAAAAAATAAGAACAAAATGTATATGTGATTAAAACACGTTACGAGTATGTACCTATGTATATTTTTTATTTATTAAATTGTATGAGAATAATTTTGCACGCGAATCAAATTTACACCTTATATTACCTACTATTTTTTTTTCTACATTTAAATTGTATGAAAAGATAATGAGAATAAAATGTCATTTAAACTGCAAAATGCAATGCATAATTTCAATTAGAATTTTTAGCAAAAATTAATTTAAAACAAATATGGAGAACAGAATTAATTTTTGAAATAGTCTAGAGTCTAGACTTTTATCAGGACAGCTTTATGAATTTACACAGAGATCCAAAAAAAAATTTCTTTTTTGATAGTTTATGCAAGATTAATTTAGGGGCGATTGTGCTGATGTAAAGTGCAGTAACGGAAAATCTCTACTTCATTTCTCATCTAATGAAAAATGGCTTTCATATAATTTTTTCATGGGGATTCACAATATCCTGCATAAATTACAAAATTTTTCAAAAAGTTTATGTTTCTGTTTTCAAAATTAAAAAAAAAAAAATATGAAGCTAAAGAACAAAAGTTTTTAAAAGTAGTTTCGTTCAATGGAAAAAAAAACTTTCAGAAAAAAAATATTCAATATTTACCAAACTACTTACTTATCGGAAATATAACAACTAAATTTTATTGAGTTTCTTTATTATTATTATTAATTTTTTTTTTGTTAGAAAAATTTTTCAATAAAAAAGTATAACTATACAATGTTCATAAAATATGCTATTACCAGCAATCCCTTAAAACTTTATAATAACTTTGTTATTTTTTCTTATTCTTTTTGTATTTTTTATTTTTCTCATTATTTGTTTTTTTTTATGTACTTCTATGTTAAAAGCAACACTAATCAAAAGTTGAATCTTTAAAACTAATTTTCAAAGTATTTAAAATTTTAATCCTTTATTATTTCTACTATACTATATCCTATATATTATGTACTTACGTATATTTTTTTTAAACAAAAAAAGATAGATCGCCTCTTACAAAATTTTATACAATTATGTATTTTGTATACATATAAACACAAACAGATACATACACACATATACTAATGTAAAACTTTGTAAAAACTTTTTTAATCCTAAAAAACTTAAGAGAATAGAAAAAAGACCTATAATAACTATAACAAAAATATCATACTATTACAAAATTTAGTAATTACAAAATGCAAGTAAGTATACATAAACAGAATAAAAAAATCTCAAAAATAGGAAGAAGAAAAAGAAAAAAAGAAGAAGAAAAATAAGGAAAAAAAATTATAGTTTTTCAAACAGAATTAAACTTTTCTAGAATATAGAAAACTAATAGAATAATACTGATGATGGTGAAACCATGAAATAAAGTTTTTTTTTTAAAAGAAAATTAAAAAAAAAAAAAAAACAGAATTGAAGAGGAAAATAAGAAAATGATAAAAGATAGAAAAAAATATAATGGATACTACTATTTTTTTTTCACTTACTTAAAAAGAATTATTTTCAACTTGATACTGAAAACGAAAAACAATTGTCAATTGCACACAGTAAATTTTCAACATTTTCATATCCTTTTGAATGATTTTTTTTCTAGTTTTTCATAAGCAAATAAAGGAAAAAAAATCAAGATAGAAAATTAATCGATATTCTTTGCTATTTTATTTAATATTTGCATTTTTTGTTTTTCTCAATCCTCATAAATCTGAATTTTTCCATTAATTGCAAAGAAATTCACTTTACTTTAGCCTTATTAGTTGTGATTTTAGAACAATTGCTCTCTCTATAATATTATAATTACAACTTGACAAGGATAGAAGCTTTGTTCATTCATATTTTTGAATACCTGTTCTTTAGAGTAAAAAGTGGAAATTATTACAACAGCATAATTAGAGAATGGCTTATGTATCCTTTGCTTATTTAACAGATAAGATTGTTTAACACATTAAAACATTAGTAAAAGTTCGTACTGAGAGGATTAACTTAAAATTAAGGATATAATATATAGTTTATATACAATTGAAAAATAATATAAAATAATTGACAAAACAAATTTTTTTTTATTTATTTATTAACATTAACAACGTACAATTTTAATTCGGCTTTTTTTTTTCTTATAAGATTTTTGTTTTTATTTTTAATTAATCACAGGATAAACTGATATTATTTTTATCATGCAAAATGCAAATAAATATACAAAAAAAAAAAAAATAATCTACTTAGAAACCAAATCAAAATTTGTTAAGCATTTTTATGAATTTATAAAATTCATTATACATATTTTTTTTTTTTTTTGTTTTCTAGAACGAATATTCAAATTATTAATTTTACCATCTACCAAGTGATTGTCCAAATAATGCTTCACAATTACCTCTACCAGCCATTTGTACACCTGGAAAATTAAAATATTTGAAAATTTAAATAAAAGTCTTTGAACAGGCAATACAAAAAGAATTATAATTACTTTTTAATTAATTAGAAAAAAAAAAATAAAACAATAATGAAATTCTTGAAAAAAGCTGTTAAAAAAAACTTACTTGAACCACATCTTTGTGCACAAATTAATTTTTGTTCATTATGATAAAGAAATTGATCTGAACCACAAACTGGATTATATTCCGATGTTGTAGGACACGTTTTCATGCAACGGATGAAAGCTGGTGATGGTGTTGTTGGACTAGCATTACCATTTGTTGTTGGAGATGCTGTTGTTATTGTTCTAGTTGTTGTAAAAGGATCAGTTGAAGGAACTGGTTGTTGTGTTATTGGACCGGCAGTTGGTCTTGTTGTAGATGTTGTAAGTAATCTTTCATCATCAGGAAAAAGGAAATTACCAATTTGACGTTTATGACGTACTATTGCTCCATTAACTTGAGAACAATAAACAATAACAAAGCCAACTAGAAAACGACATTAAAAAAAAAATTTAATTGAAACTATAAAACTTGTTTTTCTCACAAGACAAAAAAAAAATTAAAATATTTGTCACGTTCACACATTTAAAAACAACATTATAATACTTTACACTTGCTTTTTATTTATTTTTACGTGTCAGAACTCATGATGACGTTCAAAATTTTAATTTAAAAAAAAAAAATATTCAGCTATCTTCAAAACAGAACTTACCAAAAATCACTAGATTTATTTTACTGCTTCTCATGATTACGTTTAATTCAATTTAACAAATTGTCAATTTTAATTTTATTTGTATTATTTTTTTTTTCTTTTTAAAATTTGTAATTTGTTAATTTTTTTTTTTTTTTAAATTTTGTTACTTGTTTACTTTTAATTGTATAAAATGTTAAAAAATGTACAAATTGAATTATTTTAAGAATAAAAATAAATAATTTTTCACTTATAATAATTTATGTCTTACTTTGAGATTAATAAATTCTCAACTGATCTGTTTGATTTTAAATGATCATCTTTATAAACAAAACAATAATAAACCAGAATATACGTACCTACTTGGGTATAACAGAAAACAAAAAGCTTTCAAATTATGGATTAATAATAAACAAGATTGATAAAAATACAATAAATATATATGTAGGTATGTACGTGAATATTGTTTTTGTGTACCTGGTGCCGGTGTCAAATCAAAATAAAGCTTCTGTTGTTTTAACAGGTTATCTGAATTTTATACCTGTGTGAATATTGTAGGAGGAGCAAATGACAAGTATAAAGTTTATTTTTATAGGCTTGAAAGAATTTAAAAAAAATTAATTCCTATTTAAAATATAATTAAATAATGATTATGATGACGTTAGAAATTTTTCTAAAAAGAAAATCCAAAGAAAAAACTAGTAGCACAAGTTAATAATGAATTATTTAATTACAAAAAAAAAATATTTATTGGATTTTTTTTTTTTTTTAAAACAAGTTTGAATTATTATTTTCTTTATATGTAACACACGTATCATGTATTTATGTATGTATAACACATGTGTCATTGAGTTATGCAGAAAATAAAAGTAGATTGATGAAATAAATCAAAAAATTTACATTACATTTATATCTATAGACATAATAACTAATAATAAAGAAATCATTCATTTGTTTTAAATTAAAATTTACACATTATAATTGAAATATAAAACGGCAGATTGAAACATAATTAAATGATGGTGTAATGGTTGAATACCTCTTGGGGATTTCCTCTTATGAATTCTCTAAAGATAAAAGATATACATTTATTATTCTGTATAGAAGTAAATATATACTATATTGAATTACAATTATATTTGTAGGTACATATATGAAATGTATTTTAATTAATATGCGTAAGAAATATGTGTGTAAACACAAATATGTAAAATTATTTTAAATGTAAAACCAATGAATTGATTCATATACATAAATATACTCGTATACATATAGTATACATATGAACATACATATATTAGTCGTTGTAGGCACAAGGTAAATACAATATATAAAGTCATTTAGAATTTCAACCGCATTCATTAGTAACATACTGTAAGTGTAATTAAACTGATAAATTGTAATTTTAGAAATTTCAAATATACTTTGAGTTGTATACTACATATTCGATTTAAAAAAGTATTTTGTTGCTTAATACGAATAGATTGAAATTTTAGTTAATTAAATAATTCTTTAAATATTCTAAAAGTTTTCTGAAACCAGTTTTTTTTTTTTAAATAAATTTTAATATTCAATTATTCTTATAATTTCCTAATACACTAAGGAGTATCTGGTGTGGCCTTATTGTAGTTCAGTACAATTGAATTTATGATCTACACAAAAAAAAAAAAAATATAAATACATAAATTCAAATTTTAATGAAAATTATTGCTAAAATATTTATTTTAACTCGTTTTTCAGTTTTTGTTTTGAAGCAAAAAACATTAATGTTTATTTTTTTAATAGCTCTGGAATTTATATTTACTTTTCAAAAAATATCATATTTAATATTTAAAAAAAATTCTAAATTGAATTCTTTTAGCTTCTTTTGAGCACAAATAAAACACTCATTATATTAATTATTATTTGAAGATGCTTTTTGTTTTTTTTTTCTATTATTTAATTTTTAAACATGTTAAACGATGTGTCATTGATCTCAACAGCGAGTAAATAATTCGCATACATGCACTTTAAAATGTTTTTAATAAAAAAGATGTGTTATAATTTTTTCAGCTATTGCATCTTGAATTATGTACCTATACATATTTAAATTTAAAAAATTTTAAGATTAATATGTTTTTTTTTGTTAATTATCAAAAAAATACGAGTAATTTGTTACTTACACCCCTTTAGAGAGGTCAATTATGCATACAAAAAATTTATGACATCGAAAGCTAATTTTAGAATTTATTTTTTATTTTATTTTTCTTATGGTAGTAGTGGTTTAAAGTATGTATATTATTTATTATCATTAATGAAAGACACAAATTGATAACGTCTTAAAAACTAATAAAAATTTGATAAAATGTGGAATCCGAATGGCTTTTTGAATGGCATTTTTTGGACAATTTCAATGATAAAAACCCAAATAGAAAATTCACTACCACATGATGGTAATCAATCACATAAGATTAAAATTCTTAAGACTAATATTGAAATTTCGACAAAAAAAAAAAATAATCAGAATGTATAGAAAGTAACAAAGACATTCTTTTACAGGAAAATATATCGTAGCTTGCCTAAGAAAAGTATTATATGTCTGCTGCTAAAAATATTGGAAGGATATATAATTTTTTAAGATAACAAAAATGTGTGAATATACAAAATACTTATACATGCATAAGTACATATAACTTTATGTATGTTTTCAAGAACATAAAATCTGAAAAATTAACAAGATAAGAAAAAAATTTACTTCATAATTTAACCGAATCTATTTTTTAGTTTCAATTTTTTTTTTTAAAGTGGTCTACAAGAAAAATATATTTTTTCTCTATTACATCCAAATGTGACCAATACATTTTGTTATAATAGAAAAAAGACATATCCATATGTATAAATATGCACATATGTACTTAATATGGTTAAAAAAGCAAAATCATCTTTTTTTTCTAATGCCAGAAAAAAAAAATAGAGTTTTGAGAATTGTACAAGAAGAAAAATGTCAAAATGCAAATGTTGGATTGAATTTTATTAGACATGAAGTAAAAATCTGTAAAATCTCTTTAGATTTTATATAACATTATATTCTTTTTTGATATTTTTGGTTTCATGTTCATCTCAGTATAATAAAATTATATACTGTGCATCCACAAGAAGAAACAAAAAAAAAAGGGTTCACTGAATATGCCATACATGTATAGCACATACAATGTGCATACATATACATAAATGCTAACCATATAAAATTCAACTTCACTTGAGATATGAAAATATGTGAAATTGTTTTTTATTTTCTGATTTTTTTTCTTTCTAAATAAATGTATTTCCCTTGAGGGTGTACATCGGCTGTAAAAGGACACTATGTATAAATTTATATCATATGAGTATGTCGTTTATACAGAGAGCATAGCGTAAAATTGAAATTTGAAAAGATGAAAAGTAAAATGGGGTAAGAAAAAGGAAGAAGAAGAAATTTGAAAATGAAACTAATGCAATAAACTAGATTATATTAGATGAAATTTATAAAAAGGATGCATTTAAAATATATACGAAGCAAAATCCTTTTTAAAATTGTAACTGTTTGTCTTCTCTATATATAATTGTATGATTTTAATAGAAATTTTTTAAAATTAAAAACTTTCTTTACAGAATTTCCACTGAAAGTGAATTTTATCTCAGAACAAAGAAAAGATTCGGACAAGAATTATCGAAAGATTTAAGAAAATAAGGAAAAACATTGAAATCAAACCAAGCCATAGTGCAAAAAACTTTGGAATCTAGAATTTTGATAACAAGGGAACCCGAAACCCACTATAGAATTTTTGTAACTTTTCAAAAATTTCAAATGACCATTTTTTTTTTTTGTAGTTCAATAATAAATTTTAAAAGCTTTGTTTAATCAATTTGACCATTTTTCTATTCTTTTTTTATTATTATTTTATTTTACATTTTACTACACAGAAAAACTTATATTAAAAGCATCATGATGTTTAAAATTTTACATCTACTAAAATAAAAAGTAAAAAAAATTAAAATATAATACATAACAGTAGGATAAATGAAAAAAACAAAAAGTAAAATAAAATAAAATGAATTCCATTACAAAAGTTGTAGTACATCCTGGGTTTTCATTTTTTTTGAAAATGTATTAAAAAACATATGTATACGACATATTTGGATCATGATGATACAACAAAACTAGTAACCACGAATTTTGGGAAAATTCTTTTCTAGAATTTCCTTTTTTTTTTTTTTTGTATAAACTAAAAAATAAAAATTTAAATAAAAAACAATACATACTAATGCTTTTTTGCATAACAAATATTGTGTATGTACGATGTACATACATACATATATGAGTATGTGTTTTTAGTAAAAACTTTTGAATATCAGTTTTATCCTGTATACCATATTTAAATATATACATTTAAATATATATGTATGTATGTATATATTAAAATCAAGAGATTCATGTGATTTGTTATATGCATTATGTTTGTGTATATCATACATACGTGTATTGGTGAATATTTGTATAGCCGATATTTAAAATAACCAGACAGAATATAGAAATAATAATACATAAAATCTAGTGTGTACAGCATTAAAAACAGGAATATAGCCGGAATTTGAATTAACTATAAAGCATTACAGCACTACATTGTTTGGGAATTAAACTTTGCTGTCTGACTAGTCTCGTCCTTTAAAAAGTGGGTGGTATATGGTGGAATATAGTGGCTATTTTTTTTTCTTTTCTGCATACAATGTACACAATACTATTAAGCATTCATTCTAATATAAATCCTTTACACATGGTGAATCAATTTGAAATTTTCAATAATGTCGATCGAGTTCGATTTTCAATACTGAATTTATCGAGAACGAAAAGGATATAAGATGATTGATTCAAAAAATCGTTCACGGAGCTTTTTAGTCCAAACTATCTTTAGAAAAAAATTATTCTTTTCGATTTTCATACTTTTAGTTTTAGTTTAGTCCGATAAAGTTTTCGGGAAGTCATTTTTCCAAAAGGATTTTTTTTCTCAACAAACTGCCCGAGATACCATTTTACTCTCTTTTTGAGGAAAGAACTTCAATGATAAATTTTCACAATAATTTGAATGAACATTGTTTGATCATTGATTAGGTTTCGAAAAAGTAGGATAAGAAAAGCTATTATGTTTTTCTTGAATGAAAAATCTTAATTCAAGACTAGAACTATTGAAATCATCTAATTTCAATATTACTACAACATCATTGAGAAATACCCTTTAAATTTTCTACATTTTTTACAATACAGTCATTTATACCTTACACAATATAGACATGCATATTATGTAAATATGTACATATTATATGCATCTAGATACATTAAATCATTATATTAAGTGTTGTATGCAAAAAGTTTCAAATACAAAACGCCGAGTTGACCAAAAATTTATGGAAAATAGGAATGAGTGTAGAAATAGTGCATCAGCGATAGTTTTAACTATGAACTATTATATAACATGTGTATAGATATTTTATAATTCTAGTATCGGTTAGATAGAAATACATATTTTATTTCATTTTAAAATTTTATTTTTCTATAAAATATATATTTTTATAATATGATTTTTTTATATTCAAGAAAGGCTAAAAACTCATGAAATTCAGGGTTTTTATCTGTTTTTTTTTTACGTTGACGATTATATACTATATAGGTACAAATAGAATGATATTTATGTTTGTATTATCGGGGAACTAAACACATAAAAAACTATTATTAATAAAATCCATACATACAAGTACATATACCATATTACTTTGTATATTCTAGGAATTAGTGATTTTTAAAAAAAAGTTTTTTTTTTCAAAAAGTTTAAATTGAACTTTAATTGAAAGCAACTTTAATTAGAGATGAAATAAAATATCTATTTATTTATTTTAATTTTTTATTTCTAAAGAGCAGAAAAATATAGATAAAAAGAAAAATAATAAATTAGGAAAAAATAATTGGTAAAAAAGCACAAATATGCAACTTAATTATAGTTTTTTCTGTTTTTTGTTTTTATTCAGTCTCTGTAGTTTATAATTATACATTTTTTTTGCTGACTTGTTTTTTTTTTTTTGTTATAGGAGTTTCAAATAATTTAATTACAAATAATTTAACTCTTTCATTATTTAGATTTAGTTAGAGGAGAAAAAAATATGAAAAAAAAAAAACAGTTTTAAAAACAAATTCAAATAAAGTTTAATTAGATTTTGTAAATATTTTTTTATGGCAAAAAACTAAAAAAATGGGAAATTTTCAATATAAAGTAATTATCCAATGTGAAAAGAGTCATGTTTTGAAAAGGGGAATTTGGAAATTTCATTTTAAGGGTTTTTTTTTCATCATTCATTGAAATAAATTTCAGTTTTTTTGTTTGTTATTATAGAGTTTTTGAATTTTTTATTTTTATTTTATTAAAATATTGTTCTATGTTCTATCAAAGTTTCAAATAAATATGAAATTAAATATACGTACAATGAAAGTTTATAGATAGTTTTAGATACTCATTTTAATGGGAACATTTTTCGCAATGATTTCCTAATGTTACGTAAATTATTTGGAATTCGGAAAAAATTCATTATATTTTAAGCTTTAAAGTTTTATGACAGTTTTTTTTTGTGAATACAAAAAAAAACAAGTGAAGTTCTTTACTAAAATAATAATCTTGTATTTAACACAAGGAAAATTTTTTATTGAAAATAAATAAATTCACAAAAGAATCCTTTTTTTAAATTGAAAAAAAAACAAGGTTATAAAAAAAATTTCAAATTCATATTCAGTAATTCAAGAATGAAAGGAAAATAAAGTCAAAAAGTCCTTTTTTTCTCTTTTTTTTTGCAAATAAAATTCATGTGTACATACTATACCTAAATAGAAGGAATAAAAATTCAATTCATATGGAAAACTGAGAGGAAGTGTATATAGTATAGGTACTACTTATGTATACATTACAGAACATACATAGGTCTTACAAAGCACTTGTAGCCAGACGACAAGTGCAACAACGTTGGTGGTATTAATAGTACAAGCTATCGAGACGTAATAGTATAAAGGAAAAGCGACCCTTTTATTTGTTTATTCCTTCAAATGTACTCGAATATGAACATTTTTTTTTAAAAAAAAATCTTTTTCTTTTAAAGCTATCATACATTTGATGTATGAAATATTTTATATAAATCATTAAATTTTGTTAGAACACATATTTGATATGATGATGAATGTATGTATGTATGTATGTTTGAATAGCAAAAATTTTCAATCGAAATGTATTTTTTCACATCATTTTGTTAGATCCTCCGATCCTCCACATATCACTTGTCAATTACAACCATAACTCAAGTGATTTTTTTTTTTATTGAAGTCAGATTTTATATTTCGTACTTTCTGTTATTTAAACATGTTTGACAAGTGAATAATTTGGATTTGTATTGAATACTCAATAATCTAAGATACAAAATTACTGAAAAATTAGTAAAAAATTCGTTTTAAAGAATATTTTGACCAAATTTTAACTACCTAATCTCACTGGAATACCTTTTTGATTAGAGAGAAAAGTAAAATCATGAATCTATAAGGTTGTCTCTACCGTCATGTAACTCATGACCCGTTGGAAGTATCTTTTCTATGAAGGATTCTAAGGAATAACAAAGAAAATTTTCAAGTAAATCTGGATCTTAGAATATAAAGATATTCAAATTTATAACCGATTTTGTCTATAATTCTTACAACAATGAATGATAGTGTTAAAAACAATTTTCTTGCACAATTTTTAAAATTTTCTTTTTGACATTGAAAAATTAATGGAAAAAATTGTATTTATATCTTTGTAATCTAAAATATGTGCGTAAATCCTTAGGTTTTAATGCGAAATGTTTTTGCATGTGCAAAAACCAAAAAAAAAAAAAAAAAGCAAAACAATATAATAAATAAATGTCATTTAAAAAAAAAAAAGTCTAAAAAGATGAAGAAGAAGAAGAAAAAACAATCAGTTTAAGAAAATGGTATATGAAAATTCAATGAATGCGTGCATACATTACATAAAGGATACGTGTCTTATATACAATATGCGTGCATAGCATGTAAAAAAGGATATATAATTAAATAAGAAGAAGAAAAAAGGAAAATGTCTCAAGGTCGTTTATCTTGAAGGATTAGGAAGGGTTATAGTATATTGAATTTAAACACACCTTATCACCAGCTAAATGTATATATATACATATACATATACGTTACATTATGTATGTTCTTGGTAGACTGACATTTTATATCAAGGATCATTTTAGAAGATATTTTAAGTGCCTTATCATATGTTTACGTATGAAAATTTTTCTATGTTCACATGTTTTATGAACATTTTATTATATTCTACATACATATATGTATTAAGGACATATACATATAATATATTTTCAATATATAAATATTTAAATTTATGTATGTTTGTATATTTGTAATGATATTATGATAATGTACCTATAAAAAAAAACCAAAAAAAAAAAAACCGTAATGTTGATGGATTTTGTAAAAGTAAGAACATAATAGATAAAAAATATAAAGATAGTAAAAAAAGAATTTGAAGAGAAATAAAAAAAGAGAAAATAAAAACTAAAAGAATGAGGAAAATTGTTTTTCATGATTCAGCAGTATTTTACAATAATTGTGCGGAACATTAGGATGTAAATTATGTGGAAATTTTTATGTGATTTAATGCACTTTCCATAGCTATGTTCTTTTGTAATCATATTGAGCTTTTTTTTTTGTTTGTGCTATTTCGTTATTTACATCGTCTGACAACTGATAATTGAAAACTAAGTACATATACATACATATGTATGTAAGATACAATGATGAGATAGACTGCGTTAGTATAACAATATTTAAGGACATTGAAATTTAACATGCAAACATTTAAAGTTATTTTCATTTCCTTTTAATAAAATTTTATCAAGATTAGTCACGTTATTGTTCCATATTTCGTATAATTTTTTGCATACCTAAAAAAAATATAAGAAAAATAATTTGGACCATATCATGAGGTTGTTATAGAAATTAAATTTTGAATTTTGTGGATCAATTCAATTTTTTTTGTGTATTTGAGCTAATTTAACAATTTTATGACTAAAAGCGATACTTGATGATCTTACATGATTTGGTAAAAACTTAAATATTTTTAATTGAAAAAAGAAAGACTTAAAAATATACATATGTATATAGAAATAAGAAGTAGAAGTAGTAGACTATCTATAAAAATAAGAAAATTGAAAGAAAATAAAGAATAAAATAAAATAAAACTTTTTTGTTAATTAGTTTCTTCGTTAAAATATTGTTTTTCAGTTGCATCTAGAACTATATATGTATGTAATTTGAAACATAAAGTTTATATACGATTAATACACATGCACATACTATAAACAAAAATTCATTGTTTTATATGTGTATAGAAATTATGGTATAATTGTGATAATATGGTGGTGGAAGTGCGATGGTATGTTTTAAGATAGTTATAGTTCTGCACTATGTTATTCATTAAGCAATTTTTGAATTGCTGCAAAATTCTAGTGTAATTAAACTTTTGCCACCATATTTAAGAGTCTTGTATATATATCAACTTTCTTTTTATATTATTTTCAATTAAAAATTCATTTTTATACACAATATAAAAACATACGTATGTGGATGTGTATGTATATGTTTTAAGGATTGCTATAAAACACATGACTAGAAATATTTTTTTCTTTATTTTTACTTTTTTCTTGTTTTTTTATTTCTTATTTTTAAGTAAAATATTGTTAGGATGTAAGTTTACTTGTGGCTTGTGTATAAAAAGATACATTCTAAGAAGTTACAGGAGTACATTTTTGTACATGCATGTATATATGGTATTTAGAATTCAAAAACACAAACACATGCATGTACATATGTAGATAATCTACAAAAAAAAAAAAGGAAATAAAAATTCAATTCAATTGAATTAAGAAGACAAATCTTGAAAATACTAATGTTAGTTTGGTTTTGTATGATATACCAAAAAAACATGGTGTATAAAAGTTCGTTAAAAAAGATAGTATATGTACATATGTGATTTTATATATAAATTTTGTGTGATATGTAATAAAAATATACCAACCAATCTAACTAAAAATTTTATAATATTACACCTAAATGAAAAATACACACATATGATTACATGATTTCATATAAAACTTATAAGTTAATCCCATTTCAAATTTTCATATAACTTTTCAAAAAATATAATATGTATATGTAGATATGTGTTCATACCCGTATATGTATGTAATATAATTATATATAGAGAATTATGTATCTCAAAAATGAATTTTAACTTTTAATACGTCAACGAATATTCTTACTTGATATAAATTAAGTAGGTACAAAGTTTTCAATGAATCCTTTTTTTTTTTTTTTTACCATAATGTATATAAATACGTTAGTAAAAACTAACAAAACTTGAATATACCAACATTACGTATAAAGTTGGTAAAAATGATGGCGCCAAATAATATAGATTTTACTAATAGTTGCGAACAAAAGCGACAATTAACTAAATAAGATTAGTTTTATTCATATATTTTATTGAAAGTATCTTCACTGGGGAAATTATATACGTGCTGATATTATATAATATATAAAATAATATACATACATGTATACATACATGCAAGTATGATATACAAAATCAAAGAAAATACATTTTAGAATATTGCATTCTAATATAAGTTTTCAATCTAAAGTATAAAAGTTTTCATTAACTTTTAACTTAAGAAAATTAAGAAAATCTATAAATATTACATATGCACATATTATGTATATGTATGTGATATGGTGTTAATATTATGTTTCTTGTACAGGGTAATTGTTTTAATAATAATTTAATTTAATAAACTCAAAATAAGCTTCAACTATAAATTGTGAGAAATGAAATAATAATAACCTATTTTTTTTTTTAATATAATAGAATTTCAAATTAAACACAAATTCACTTAGGAAAATTATTAAAAAAAAAATAAGTGAATTCACCACATGTTGTTAAAAATTCAATTAATAATCACCATGTTAGTGGAATTCCTTAAAAACTTATTGAATTCATCAAATTAGAGTTAAGTAATAAATGAAGATAAGTATTTGTAAAATTATGTGGTTTGAAAATTTAAATGTAAAGTTTTTGAAAAAGGAAATGTAATTACATGAATTAGTATAAAATCATACTGATAGGAAAATAGAACAAAAAAAAAGGAAGAATGAATTGAAGATAAATATCAAATGTATAAAAATACATACTTTGTCTCAAGATTTGATTAAAAGCTAAATAAAAGTTATTTGTTTAATTATGTCAGCTTTTTCATTATTTTAAATTTTTTTTATCGATTTTTCAATTTCCATTATTTTGGTATCCAAATCTCAAATTGCAATTATTACATTATTTTATTGATTTTGAATATTAAAATCGTAAATAAAAAAACTGTATAAAAAATTATACAGATATGTATATACATACATATGTATGTGTATATGATTTAAAAGAAATGAAATATTGTATGATGATATTTTCCTTAGATTAGGAAACATATCAAGTAAGATACTTTTTTTTTAAAAAAAAATATAAATTTAAAATATAAATTTCACACAGATTACAATGATAAAGTAAATATGTACATGCTCTTATATATAGAAACTTGTAGATGATATTCTATTTATTTATTTAAATTTTTATCTATATAGGTACACGTGTATATGTATATTTAAAGATATGTATTTATGTACATGTATGTGCAGACACTGGTACATCTATCATGAAAAATCTAGAAAAATTTCTTTCATAATTCACATTTAAAATGTTAAAAAAAATATATCTTTTTCAGGAAAAAAAAAAATATCTAAGAATATGTTCTACATAATATATGTATGTGCAGCATACATATGTATGCTTATACCAGCTCGTGGATGTATATTATATTTTATAAGTTAAAGGACAGAATATCTTTCTATTTATCTACATGAAAAGACGAATATATTATGTAAACCATATTATACAATGTAACTGTCTCTTTTTATACATAAATCAGGTATGAACATAAGCATCACACCTTTTTTTTTTCTAAAAAAAAAAAACATTAGATTTATGCTTTTAGAGACGTCTTTTATTCTGTTAATCCACGTCATGAATCCTTTTTTTTTTTTTTTTTGTTGTCGAATATATAGAAAAAACATGTCTACCACACCATTAAAAATATCTAAAGAAAAAAATAAGAAAAGATAAAATGATGAGAAAAAAAAAGGAAAAAAGCAAAGTAAAGTGACAAATATGTAAGTTAAAAGAACAATTTTTATGTATTATTCTGTTGAAAGTAGCTTTAATTTAATATAAAAGACACCTTCCTGGAAAAATTTTGGTACATGGTTGAAAATATATAAGAAAAGAATAATGTACAATACGTGTGATGGTAAATAAATATCCTTGATGTAACAAAAATGCCTCATTTTTTTATATTTTTTTTATAACACACATATGCATTGTATGTTGTACTCGTATACGTGAATTTATGTTTTGTAATTTCTTATTTTACAGTTACGAAGGAAGAAAAAAAAAATTATTTTTGTACATATTTGAGTAATTTCATAAATTCTCAGTTGAATGGTTTACATACATATATCTTTTATAAGACTTTGACTAAAATTAAGTAGCTTAGAAAAAAGATTTTGTATGGAGTTTTTTTTTTTTTTTTATTAGTTTCAATGAAAATAATATTAGAAAATTTTTGAAAAACACCTATAAAGATTTTCCAACGTAAAAAAAAAAGAGGAGAAAATATCGAAGGAAAATACATCGAATGAAAAATTAAATTAAAATAATAACTTTACAAATTAATGCATTCACTCAGCGGAAATATACATACTTATCAATAAAATTAAGGAAATTCGAAATTAAATTAAATTAGTTTTTTCTTTTATTTTATAATTATAAAGAAAAATCAGTTTTTGACTTTTTTCCATAAATCAAAATTTAATTTTCAAATACATTGTCTTCTTTATGTCCCTATATCCTTTTTTAAATTAATTTATGTGTGGAAATTTTAAACAACTTACAAGTATGTACATATGTACATATACATATACATATGTAATGTATTTTAATGTTAAGTAAGATGAATGTATAATAAATATAATTAAAAGTAAAACAAACATATGTCGTGAAAATTTAAACGGATGAATAAAACAAATAAATTAACACAATGGAGGAATATAATCATATAAGATACTAAGTTAAGTTAATTATTTTTATACTCCTGTTATCATAAAAGGAAAATTTAAAACTTAAATATGTATATGTTAAATTTAATAAATTTATATGTCAAAAGTAACAAATAAAGACAATTTTAAGAAATTATCATAATTAATTAAGAACTCCATTATTGTTAAAATTTAAAATTCACAGTAAAAGATGATCCTTTTAATAATTAATGTATTTTTTTTTTTGGTTGAATTTTAAAAAAGTATTTATTTTTAATTTCCCTGTAAAAATGACTGCTGAGAGAATTAAAACTATAAAATCAAAGTCCATATTAATAATATTATTAATATTCAAATTTTATTTATTTATTTTGATGTTTCACAATTATTCTTGTAATACGATTTCTTCTATAGTAAATCAACAAGTTGTTGAAATAGTACAATGTATCTTACATAAATACACAAAAAAGAAAAAAAGAAATACAAAATAATCTTAAATATTATGAGACAAAATTTCGTCTATCATTTATAATAAAAGTATCTACCTACTTATTAAGAAACCAAAACAACAAAAAAAAAAACTTATCGTAAAGAATTTTCTTACATATATTTACATTTATGTATATGTACATACTTACACAATTATTATATTAGCATTTCTAAGGATGTTGATTTCTTCATTTTCTTTATATTTTATGGATTTTGTAAAAGCTCCATCGTGTATTGTTTTCAAAAGTCTTTCATGAATGAGCAGCAAACGATAATGATGAATACCTAAATTTGAATGAAAAGCAACTAAAATGAAGAGAAAAGAATAAAGCTAACAGAAGACAAGGAAAAGATGAAAAAAAAAGACGAGAAAAAGGAGAAACTAAGAACGGATGAGAAGGACAACTTTGTCTATATGGAATATAACAGCAACAACAGAAACTTCGTCATTTAGTCCTTTTCTTTTAAATCTGGTGGCTGTTGTTGCTTTTATTCTGTATATCCTTTTTCATCCTTGTGTCGTAATCATCATCGTTTGTCGTTGCCGTCTAGCCGTCTGCAATCGATCCAATATATGTATACATATATGAATCTTTTCTCGCTCTTTAGATTCTTTTTCGTAGTTACATATGTATATACAAAGTGTAGTTACATATATTATTATATGTATACGTTGAAAATGTAAAATCTTTTTGCACCTTATACACATTAGAGCCACATCAGGCGTAAAAAAATAAATATGTAAAAGAAGATATTCGAATTATGTAATTTTTAAAAAAGCCTGTTTATTTTTTTTCTTCTTTTTTTTTTTTTTAAATACATATATGCATACATATACGATTGAAAATGTATATGAATTTACATTATATCGAGTTTCATATAAAATATACTATATGTATACAAAAAATTTTTATCTAATGTTTTTCTATATCTTCTTGTTCATATTTGTATTTTTCTTCTATCCCTTTTTAGAAATTTTTTTCAAAAAAAAAAAGCACCATAAGTCCACCATCATGTTGACTGTCTACTACATAAAATTTTCATACCAAATACATATACATAATACATATATATGCATGTATTTGTTTCTTTTACTAAGCTGCAACCCAATCAGCAGTAATATATGTATATATAGTATAGTAGCAGCAATAAGTGTAAGTATTTTATCAAAAATACAAACACTGTGGGTGGTCAATGTTTTTTAATAAAGTGTGCACCCTTAAGCACAACGCTTCAAAAATCTGCATATTAAAAACTCATTCAGTTTTCACAACAAATATATAGTGCAAGCCACAACCGCTATACTACACGAGCGAGACTAACAACAACAACAACAACAACAAAAATTCAGTTTTGTTTAACAGTAAAATTGTAATATCAATTCTATATACATATTTTTAGAAAACTGTTCATTCTCCATATATCCGGACGAGATTTAGATTCTATATATTTTTTATATATAAAAATATTTTTATTCCATATATTCCAGCAGCAAAGATAACTTACTTTAGTATGTACATACATGTGTATATGTATACTTAGAATAATACTGAAGGCCGGATGATTGGGATGCATTTTTGTTTAGCATTTGAATAAACGATAAATGTTGAATAAAAGTAGTAAAATAATAATAATAATAATAAAAAAATAAGAAGAATAAGAAGAAGGAAAATAACATGAAACAAAAAAAAAAGGACATATGAGAAAGGCAGAAAAGTAATGATATTATACAGTCCAGAATATGGCAGAAAGAACACAAATAAAAATAAAAACTTAATCCAACGTTTATTCTTGTCAGGATGAATTTACAATACACTTTCTGTATGCATATAGGATAAATACAATGTATGTACATTATGTATAAGGATATTTATTCATGTATTATATTATAATATGTACATTTATATCTCTAACAGTTCGAAGGTTATACTTATCTTTTAAACAATAAGTGGTTACACAAAAATTCTCATTCCACCCGCAAATGTATAATATACACACACTACACATATACATACATATGTGTGTATACATGTATATAATATATTAAAAACCTTTACACAGTTCTTAAGGCTCCTTAATTATTCGTTATCGTTTTTTTATTATTTTCTGTGCTTGAGCTTTTATAATATGTATCCTTTTTTTTTATTTTTTTTATTTTAGTCATTTTTTTTTTAAATTTCAAACTCAATGGTTTAAATATTGTTGAGCTTGAAATTCTTTGTTTGCCGTTGGGGGGTTATTGGGTTTGATTTTTTTTTTCGTTAGGAGAAATTTTTGAATATAATTTGAGTTACTAAATAGTATAAGTTGAGTTACAAGAATACGTATATGTATGTATAAAGGACAACGATATAACTACAATATGGTAGTTAGCACATTATATATGCAGGACATTTTTTGTAACATTTTCATAAAATTTTATAATAATGATACCCAAAAAAAACAGGACAACAGGAAGACAAACAGATAATCAAATAATAATTGTAGTACTACTATGTACATTTATTTTCTTATATAAACGCACATTTACACATTTATATAGAAAATATAAAAATGTAAAATAATTCATTCTCTGATATGCTTTTTTTTTTTGTTTTGCTTTTTTTGTGGTGTGCAAACAAATGATGCAAAAATTTTGGTTTTGTATAAGTTGGTTTTTTTTTTTGTTTTTTGCGAAATGATTAAGAACAACTGACTAACTTTTGTCTTCGACAAGTACGACAAGCCTCAAGCAATTTTTTTTTTTTTTTTAAAAGGGCAAACGAATATATAAAATGCAAATAAAAAGAGGGCTTTTATAAGATTAATGTTGAGGGTAAAAAGTATACGAAATTGTATAATTGTAAATTATATGAACATGATTTTAGATTACTTTTTAAAGTAAAGGATGTTTTTTTTTTCTCTAGAGTTAATAGAAAAACAAGATACAGATAATTTTTGGTTGGAAATCTTAACCAACTGATCGAAATTCTTTAAAGAGGGAAATTGGACAAAAAAAATTTATAGCAGGAATAGATGTTCTAATTCTGACTTATTAGAATTCTAAGATTTTTACATGGTTTTACAATAAAACTTTTAATAATCGAGTTTAAGTTTTTTAAAGCCTGAAGAAAAAACAGTTATTTATTTATTTTTTATTTTCTTTCATGACCCATTATATAAAAGTATAAATTCAAAAGTCAAAAACAAAACCTTATATGTATATAAACTATTTATGTGTATCACATATTTTATCATATATGTATATACGTTTAATAAAAGTAACAAAATAAACAGTAACCAAAGTATTTCTTGATGGTTTCAGATTAAATTCATGATGGCTTAACTTTAACTAGATTACATACATAGTAAATTTTCAGATATGTTGATGGACATATAAAATTGTCTGGTTGGCGTTTTTGTTGATAGCACATTATAATTTTAAGTAAGAGTTTTAATTAAATTCTAGCCTGGGCTCTCTATACAATCTTTCTCTTGTACAGACTACAGATATACTTGTACAAAATATACTACTACATATGTATAATAAGTATACAATTTAAGTTATTCTACTTAGTTAGTATGTATGTACATTTGTTATAGATATTCGAATTGTTACATAAGAACAGAATATAGTATATTTATAAGGAATTTATACGAGTACTTTTAAGGAGCTTACATTTTATATAACGACCATCTCACACAATATACGCAACTATATATAGGTACTCGTACAATGCTACTATGACAATATACATATACATGCATACATGTGTAGATTAGAACAGTACTAAATAAGAATGAAAATTTTGCTGAATGTAATTTAATTTTGTGTATAGCATTCACAATTTTAGAAAATAATAATTAAAATTACAAAATAAATTAAATTTGGAATATGGGATAAAATATTTCACAAAAAAAAAAAAACTACAAAAATTAAGTTTAAATTTTAATTGAAAAATCACCAATGAAATGTTGAAAAAAAACTGACAAAAAAAAGTCATATAGAATGTTTGAAAGAAGAACATAGCAGTTATCAAGTAGAAAACCTATAATTGAAAGTTTTTTCATAATTATTTTCAGTAAATATAATAAAAATCATTGAAATTAAATTTTCTATTTTATTGTGTATATAATCGTAGTTATTGATTTAATGGTAATAATTTTCTTTTAGTTATGTCAATTTTAAACAATAAAATATCCTATCTACATACTACTATATAAAAATAAATGACGTTTAACAAAGAATGCCAGTTAAAAGGACATAAAATTGAAAAGATATACAATAAACAACGTCTAGACACAACAACAGTTTCGATTATTTAATATTATAATATAACTAAAAATAATGTGTAGGTGTATGTATTCACTAACAGTAGTATATAATTACTTCAAAAAGAAATAAGAAAGAAAAAAAACTACACTAAAAATCACCCTTAAGCATCAAGAAATGAATACATACATACATACAAACATCATATATATATATAGTATAATTATATTAAACAAATAAAAATAAACACATATATACAAACAGTGAACGGTTGAGATGCGCTCGTAAACTAAAAAGTTTTTAACATCTCAAAAGCCAAACAAAAATTCAAAAAATAAAATACATTACCTTCCATTACACCCTTATTGTAATGTATATAAACTTTTCACCCCTTTTTCTTTTTTCTTTTTCTTTTTTCAACCCTTAAATAAATGGTTTAACTTCATTGCCACACCAACTAAAAATCATGGATAACATAAAGCAGAATAGATGAAAATTTTACTTATCATTCGATATATGGTATAGTTGTTTTATTTCCTCCACCCTTTTTTTTCCACCTTCTTTTGATCTTTTTGTTTTTGTATTCCGTATTTTTAAAGTGTACACAAAACAGCTTAAGACTTGCATCATATCGTTAAAAAACACACACATATACACTTATACACCTTCAAATATATATCCTTTTAACAAAAAAATAAAAATAAAAACATGTTATTACTTCTTCATGAAGCATTGTATAATCCTCACCGAAATACACGACCAGAATTGGATAATAAAACATAAAATTCTGCACTCTGATCCTAGCACGTGCAATTTTCAATCCTTTTTTTGATCCATCATTCGGTTCCAGGATTCGTGTGAATATATGTATGTATGATACATACATATTTATTTTGTATATATAGATACAGTGAAAAGAAAAAGGTGTATATTATGTATAGATACTCCACACAAATACATATATACATAAAAGTTTTTACCTTTTTAGAATCCTTTTTTTTTATTTCTTCTGTTTTTTTTTTTTTTTTTTATGTTCATTGCATTCATATATGTTTATGTACCATCACAGTAACATTTTATAAACTTTAACTCATTTCATGCACTACATCAAAAAATAGAAGATGGTTCTTTTTTCGTTGGTAATAAAAACAAAAGGATTTTTTATTGTAATCGTAATCCAGACAAAAATGACATTTTCAAAAAAATTTTCATATTTGTATGCGTTTCTAAGAAAATTCAAATCAAGAAGGATCTTTTCGTAAAAAAATCTTAAGGAAAAATATTTTCCTTAAAACTCAGACAATGTTTCATTTTATGTGACGCAATAATTTTGTGCAGATATGTAATTTTGATTACATCAAAACCAAAGAAGAAAATCCACTAGAAAAGTTAGTGTTTTCGATAAATATTGCTTAGAGAGTTTTCCCTTTGTGGGTATAATATGTACATTGTACATATATGCTATATGCTTTTATGATATCATTGATATAGCATTATTTCTTTTTTATTTTTTCTCTTTATTTTTGGTGTATGGTACATGATGATATTATAATATATATAAAACAGAAAATTTATCTTTTTCTCTTATTTTTCTAATTTTATTTTATTTCATTTTTATATTTTACCATTTTCTTTTGTCTGTCACTGACGTTCTAGTTATTTTGAGTTAAGTAGTCTAGCCTGTACTGAAAATTGTCAGCGATTTTTATCATTGTTGTCATGTTTTGTGTTATTTGTATGTAATAGATTGTAGGTGTACAAAAATTATATGTACTGTGATGATGATGATGATGATAATAATGACGACGATGTTACACAATTTTCACAAAGTGCAAATAAAAAAATAAAAAAAAATGGGAAAAATAAGATGTTTTCAGGTAGACATAAAGGTAACAAGAAAAAAAAAATGATAATAAAAATAAAAGAAAAAATAAATAAAAAGGATAAACTAAATTTGGGTCGTCGCCGACTGATCCCTGATTTAGTTCAACCTCAAAAACATAAATTATGCTCTGAAGAGTGTGTATAATCAAAATATATCGTCATTAGAAGGCCGTAACATAATATAAAATAAAAAAATAAAGTATATTTAAAGATTTTACAAAGCAATGTCTAGAATATACACTTAATAGGTAGAGGAGCATCATCAGACCAAGAAAAGAACAAAGATGTAAAGGAGAGAAAAATAATATGGAGAGAAAAAAAAACGTATCTAAATTTGATGACGTGCAAAGATGTATGTACATAGCTGTACTGTTGCTGATGATGTTGATGCAAAAGACATACATATAATATGTAGAACTGATATAATTACATTGATATGAGTTTGAATAAGATTAGACTATAAAAGACTAAACAGGATGTGTCTCCTTTTATTTTTTGTTATGTCATATCATAATCATTTTTGATTACTTCATGGACTCATGGATTTTCATGATTGAAATCATTTTCCAGGACAATTGTTGCGTGACATGTTGTATTATTAACATTTATACATGAATTTTTCTGATACACTGGTTTTTTTTTTATTTTCTTTTGTTTTGTGAATTATAAAAGTTAGAGGCCTTATGTGTATAATAAAATAATTCAAGAAGTATGCATGTTGTATGTAAAATAGAATGTTGAGTTAACATAGTAGGTACCCGTAAATCTTTATATTATTTGAATCTGTATGTATGTACAGTGTTATTTCTTAAATTTAAGGGATGCTTTGATAAATCCTTCTGCAATATATCGGAGATATACATATATTTTTTTTTATTTCCATGATTTCAAATATTATTCATGTTAACTGAACTGGTGATGATAAAAAAAAAGGTATTTTCATTAGACGAAATATTTATCAGAAAAATGAAAAAAAAAAAAATGGTCATGTCTATAGCTATAACGTGTGTCTGCAATAAATAGATAAAAAAATACGCACCAAAAATTCATCTTTGATTTTTTTATCTGCATTTTTTTGTTTTTTTTTTTGCAAAAATACATAGGTCTTCCAAAGATAATGTATTTCTTACATAAATTGTGTTAGCATTGACGTTGATTACAAAATTTATAACTAACTGTATAACAACCCAAAAGTGAAAAAAAATAAAACAGCAACAAGAAATATTTGAGTTATTATGTCTGTACAATTGCAAAATAAAATACGTATGTATATATAAATTATCCATTTAATATTTTAAGAGTAAAAATAAAATAAATTTGAAAAAAAAGGATACTTTTTTATGACGTTATTTTTCTAGACATTGGAAAAACAATGTATTAAAAAAATTTTAGGTGTGCAAAAAGAGTTTTTTGCTAATCAAGTGAAAAAAAAATGACAAAAACGTCTCGATATATTCCAGAACTGTTAGAAGATTATGAATCTTGATCTGTTGTTGTTTCAAATATTTAGATTCTTTATGTGTCTATAATTTGACTGCTAAATATATTATTCTTATTTTGAATTTTTCAAATTCTAAAATTGATTTTAAAATTCTAACATTATAGGGAAAAAAATGAGATTCATAAAACTTCTACATGAAAAGCAATTATTTATAAAACAAAAATGATGAAAATCACTAATAACATACGAAAAATACAGTTTGGTCTTTAAAAAGATAAAATTTTTCTCATGTGTATTTTTTATCGATATAAAATTTATTGTTTTTTATACTCAATAAAATCCCTGAAAAATTTATATTTTTCGATATATAATCCAAGTACATACATACATATACATATATACATATTTATTGTACAATATGGAATCATTATCACGAAATTCTGACCAGAAAACGTTTATCTTTCTTAATACGTACACGCTATCATATATTCTAGATATATCCGTGTATAACTATTAATTCCAATATAAACTTCAATATATAAGTCTGTATATACGTATGTACATTTTATCACTATAGGAACCAAAAAAGAATATTTATATATGATCTCATAAATTTAAAGGTTTTAACTAGAATATCAGATATTTTGTGCTGTTATTGCTTTCAATATGATTACCTATATATATTTCTATATAAAATCACATATAATACAAGGAATTTCTATTGAAATTATAACTGAATTTTATATAAAATTCTATATTTATATTACACACATGTGTATGTATGTATGAATAAATATCTATACTAAATAAGGATTGGTCCACCTTTCTAAAATCTAAAGTTTTCATATTGTATCCCGTTTAAATCACCCACATACTTTTTATACATATGCATTCAATAATCTATAATGTATGTATGTATCTTACTGTAATACTTTTCAACACTAAAAATATCCTTTAAATCCTTGCAATTCTAAAAGTAGTTTTTTTTTCTTCTTCTTTTAGTATTTTCGGAATTGTTTGAAATTGTTAGTAGCATTTTTTTTTTGTCTGTGTGTGTGTAGGTGTAACAAAAATATACTCAGAAATTTTTTGTATTTTTTTTTATCAATTTAGTTTTTCTATAGGATGTGTAATTTTTTTTTTCACTTTCTTTTCTCAATTTAGTTTTTAAAAATAAAATTTTTACCATTTATCAGAATATACCTTTCATTTTATATGTATATGTTTTTTCCCCTATTTGTTATTTTTTTCCCTATTTGTTGTTGTTGTTTACATAGAATATTTATTCAGTACAAAAATGCATTGATTGTTAAAACGATATTTTGATAAAAAGCTATAAATCTTTGATTTGATTGAACTTTTTTCCAGACAGATATACATCCATATATTATATAAAAAATGTACATAATATTTTCTCGTATATAGGAAAAAAATAAAGGGATATGTTATTTTTATTTTGCGTCTTTTCCATTGATTACGTCCATTTTAGTGGATTAATAATAGAGAACGAAAAGCGTGACATATTCGAAAATTAAATTTTTGAAATAAACAACTAACTGAATATTCCCAGACAGAAAATACATATACACACACAGTCTGAAATAAATTTTCTAAATAAATCCTATAAGTATGCAATATATAGCAAAAAAAAAACAATCATAATCCTTTTTGCTAGTTTTGCAAAAAATACATAAAAAAAAAGGAAACAAGATGGTAATTTTGTTGTTGTTGGTTATTTTATTTGTTTGTCTAGGGAAAGATGTATAGAGAAAGTATACCTCGAGGATAAATAAGCCTTTATAACAATGTGGTTTTTAATTACTTTCCAATTAATGCACGATTTCACGTTTCTAATTTCGTTTTATTTGGTTTTTTTCTCTCTTTTGATTTCGAATTTTCATATACTGAAAATCTGGAGTGAAGGCATAAATGTGATTTAGATAACTTTTAAAATTAACGAAAAAAAAAGTATTTAAAAAGTAAAATAATTTCTCAACGTCTTCAAAATTTTCCAATAATGGATTTCGTGTTGTTCACAAATTATGTTAGGTGTAAATTAGCACCATAAACTAAATATTAGTCTACATACATATGTTAGTACTGAGAAAAAGGAATACATAATTCCATTATAAATCTTTACTTACCAAAATTAAACATTTTCTTCCACCCACTCTCATTTTCTACTTTAAATATAAATTCTTATTCTGCCTTTACAAAATATTTTTCAAAATTTTAAACTTACATTTACCATGGAAATTTCTTCAACAAAATTTTATTTATTTCAACAACATTGTACAGCATCCTAAAAATCATAAACCAATGTCAATTTTAATTTATCCTGTATATTTCAAATATTGTCAGATTTAAAACCAGTATACGAATAAAAAAATGTTTAAACAATGTCAAGTCAATTAAATTTTATCTCTTATAAGACTTAATTGAATTTTCTTAGATTTATAATTTCTTAAGAATTAACAATAAATCTGATTTATTTCGTGAATGAGTCTTTCTAAAAAATTTACCCGCATTCAGTATACCACCCAAAATTTTCCTTTTTCTAACCCCCCCTCCCCCATTTCTCTATACTTTCTTAAATAACATTAAATCATATACTACTGTTTGTAGTAATCAAAAATTAAATTCCTGAACAGATGTTGTTTCTTAAATTCAAAAATATGATGAAAATTATATATATAAAAAAAGGGTGACATAAACCAAAATATGTTGGTTTTCTAGATTAGAAAATTACATTTTCTGTCACCTAATATAAAAATTACACACAAACACAAGTATATAATTTCATTTTTATAATGTTTTGTAATTCACAATACAATAAAAGATTTTATTACTTAGTTTTTTGTTTTTTTTCAAGAATGATTAAGGTTGGGATGTGAAAATAAAATATGTATTTAATAAAAAAACTTAAAAAAGGACTAATTTTAAATTTATGGGTTTTAAGAAATTATTAGGATATTTTCAAATTTTTTAATTAAATTTTTTTTATTTAATTTATTTTTTATTTTTTTTTCATAATAAATTTTTGTTTTAATTTTTTATTTTTTTCAAAACCATGAATATAAAAAATTTGCATAAATCATAAGGCAAATAAAGAAAATTATCAATAGTGGAGACAAAAAAAATAAGGAATATGAAGTGAACGCGAAAAATTCTGTGAGATGAATTTAATAAAAATGCAAATTTGTTTTGAGACTTTGGGGTATTGTACGTATTATTATGGGAAATACTTGAGACAAACATGATAATTAGAAATTTTGTAGGTATAACAACCAATTCCCAATTTAAATTTATTATACGTACATTCTAGGATGTAAAGAATGATATTGAGTTTATGTGTAGGATAATTATGCTATGAAAAATGTTTAGGATTAATAAAATTTTATGATATCGTTAGTCAAGGATATTTGAATTCTATTTATTAATTTTTAAATTAAATTACATATTTAGAAAAATGATGCTTGTTTATTCTCCTTCGTATAAAAAATATTTATTTCATTTTATCAGTATATTTAATTTATGAAGGTATCCTTAATTTTATTTGAAAATTAAAAAAGTTCAAAAATAAGTGAAATAAATGTTCAAAATTCTGGCAATCATTAAAAATAATATTCAAATTTTTTATGGCTACATTAACAAGGACTTTGTGGTTAAAGTGAAACACATATACATATACAAATACATATATTATGATTATGGTAGTCACACAATCTTCAATTTTTACCATTAAAATCTAACAGAAAATTCAACATAAACCATAAGCAAAAATCTGTTGATTTTAGTGTTTGCCTAAATAAATTTCAAAAAATGAACCAATAAGCTTGTGTAAACTTAATTATTGTTTCCAAGACAATTCCCAATTGTTTTCTTTTCTTTTCTTTTTTATTTGTTTGTGTTGTTTTTATTAATGTCTATATATTTGTATCATTTCTCCTAAGAGAAAAACAAAATTATATCCAGTTCATTACGAAAATATTTTGAATTTATTATGTTTACTTTTTTTTTCTTCCAAAAAATAAGCTGTATGAAATTTTTTAATCAAATTATTTTTCTTTAAGACCAAAAAGTGGGAGTGAAAAAAAATATATTGAGACTGAGCAAAGAAAAATTATTGATTATTATCACGTTAAAATAAAATTTTCAGGTTCAGGTCCATTCAATTTAAAGAGCAAAATCAATTCTTGAGCAATGAAATGAAGAAAAAAATCCTATATAGTCTTGAATTTTTCTTCTCAAGCAGTTTTTTCTTTTCAAATTTTTTAAATCACACTTTTCAAGCACATAATCCTTTCCTTGTTTCATGCTATATTGAAAAATATACATATGTAGTTGAATATGGGATATGTATGAACCTAAAAGTGCTGGCACGATCTTTTCAATACTAGAAATTAGTCTAAAGGACAGTTTAACAAATGAACTATTTGAGAGAGTTTTTCTTTTCAGCAAGATAAATTCAAAAAATCAGTAAAATGACATAAAACGTGGTAATTCTAATTGAAAATTCGAAACAACTTCTATATAATTGTTAAAATTTCATTAATCTTTAATATTTTTCGGAAATTTCATATATATATATTTTTTTTTTTTTTTTAATATTTCTTTTTTTTTTTCCTTTTTAAATCAATCCTAAAAGAAAAACATACTTTGTTCAGAAAATAAATATAACTAAATTATATTATTAGTCTTACAATGCATGGAATCCTTTTTTTTTTTATTTTTTATTTTTTTTTTTGTTTGTTTTTTAACTATTTTATAAATTGAAAATTTCATTTCTTATTTTTCTTTTTTTTAAATTATTAATTATTATTTTTTTCATTCATCTTTTTTCTCTTTTTATCCTTTCATTTAATCCTTATTTCAATTTATTTGTTTTTTATAAATTTTTTCGTTTTTTTTTTTTAATTCATTTTAATTTTTCTGTTCATTTAATTATTTATTTAATTTATTATATATATATATTTATATATTTTTATATTTAGAACTAAAAAAATTTAATTTAAAAATTATAATAAATTTAATAATAATAATAATAATTACATAATAATAATAATAATAATAATAGAACTGATGATACATGAAAATTATCTCTGTTTTAATTTAAATTAATTTATTTTTATTTATTTCATTTTTAATTTTTTTTTTTTTTCAATTAATTAATTATAATAATTATTATTTTTTTTTTTTTATAATTATTATATTTTTTATATTATAATTTTAATTTGTTTATTTTTATTATTATTATTTTCATCAACATTTTTCATTACGAAATTAACAAAAAATTCGTTTAAATGATTTCAGCTAAATATCACTACATTTGTATGTTGTCAAATATGATCACGTTGTAATTGATGATTGTTATTACTGGCACCATCAGTTGGCATAATATGAGGAGAAGAAGAAGAATAAGAAGTAGATGATGATGATGATGATGATGAAGATGAAGACAATGACGATGAAGGTATTAATAATGTACCTGCTGTTGTCATTACACCTGTTGATCCTCCTGTTAAACCAGAAATTGAACATACTAAATTTGATCCTGTTGTTGATGTTGCTGTGGTTGTTGTTGTTGTTGTTACATTACCAGATGAACTATAATAACATATTTGATTAGGTGTACGTGGTCGTATATTCGTTGCTTGTAAATAACAACAATCAGTTGAAGGCAATGATGATATTGCTGATGAGGATGATGTTGAAGATCCAATCGACGATAAAGATGTTGTCGATGCATTTTGTTGAAAAGAATGTAATGTTTGTGATAAATTATTGCTGCTACCAGTTACATGTTGTTGATGTTGTAATGGTACTGATATACTTGGATTTATAGTTGTTGTGCCAGAAGATATCATTTGATTATGATGCTGATAATGGAATTGATTATTATTATTATTATTATTAATATTATTGTTACTAGGGCCAGATATCGTTGTTGCTGTTGTTGATAAATTAACTGCAGCAGGCACAGATTGTGCAGTCGCTGATGATGATGCTGATGTAGGAACAGTACCACTGCTGCCAGTAGGTACCGTCGTTACTGAAATCCCTGATAATGTTAATGTTACTAATGGTCCTACATTCGTACCTAGGCTACAATTAGTTGTAGTTAAAGCTGTTGCGGTTGTGATTGGAAGTGCTAATAATGATGAACTAAGTGATGATGAAGATGAAGATGATGACGATGATGACGCTGATAATGAAGAAGTTGAAACAACTGCTGTGGACGATGTCGATGAAGATGGCGATTTTGGGCTACTTTTCCTAGAGAAGAATTTTGTAATAACATTCGGTTTTGATTTTTGTTGCTGCTGCTGTTGTTGTGGTTGCTGCTGATGCTGTTGCTGCTGCTGTTGCTGATGGTGATGGTGGGAGTGGTGTTGATGATGCTGTTGATTTTGTTGATTTAAATGATTATTAGAATGTTGATTATTATAATTATGTCCTAAATTGCACGATGATGCCGTCATACCTAGTGACGACGAAAGCGAAGATGATGAAAATAAATTATATGATTGTTCTGGAACGTCTAAAACTGTTTTATTTGGAGGTGGCTTAATATATGAACGAGTTATTTCAGCTTGCTAAAATAAATAAAAACAAAATAACACTTTAATATTCGAAGAAAATATGCTTAGAATAAGAACTAAATAAAAATTTAATAATTAATTTAAATTTATTTATACCTGATAACGTGTCCTAATTTGTAAATCTCTATCTTGTCCCCATTCACTATCTGGTAATGGAACATGGTGTGGACATCTTATCACATCTGAATGTCCACTTGTTTCAATACCTCGACCGTTACCACAGCCAGTTCGATGATAATTATGATGATGATTATTTCTAACTTGTCTATCACTAAGTATAGTTGCATCTCGTACTAAAATATCACGAGCCTGTATTGCGTCGACACGCATCCTTCGACTAATGTGTCCTCTAGAATTAAATTCATAAACTAAGTGAATTTTGTAAGTATTTATGAGAAGAAAAAAAAATGAAAATTTTTATCTATTCTTTTCTGTATCATAATAACAGAAAAAAAAACAACACAAAACGAAAAAAAGTTAACAAAATGATTTTAAAAATGTTATTTTACCTGTCATCTGGCGGCGAACTAAGAGAAGTGCGGGCCGGAACGCCGAGCCGCTCCATTCCCGCGCAGCCGGCAGACTGTACCGATAGCATCTGAAATAAAAAATTGAGAAAAAAAATAGTTATATTTTTGATAAAAAATCCTATTAAATTGATTTAAAAAAACAAAAACATTTTAAGACCAAAAAAGGAACAACAAGATAATTAGTTCAATTTAATTAAAGGTAAATGGAATAATGTTCTCAAAATAAAAATTATTGGAAAGTTCCTAAATTTTTCCAATTGAATATATTAAGTATGTCGATGATTCATTAAAATTTACTCTTATGTAACTATTTGACATCTGTTGCTAAATTGCTTGTGATGATAATGATTATGGTTCCATGTGAATGTTCATAATTTAATGATGCGGTTTGGGTTTGTAGATTGTAGAACAAAATTAAAATGATCGTTAAAAATATCAAAATTTCAGTTTCTCATGATCTTATAACATCAACACTTTTTTTAAATTCAAGTTTTTTTTTTGTCTGCAGCAGTTTTTTTCTTTCTCAAACGACTTCCATCACCTATAAAATTTCAATGGCACTAGCAGCCCAGCCCAAAATTCAATCTAAATTCTTATAAAGTCTGCAAAAACTTTTATTTTTGTCATTCTATATCTTCTATCTTTTGTATCTCTTGTATCTAATAACTTTACAAAAATAATATTAGCACCATCATTATCATCATCATCATACGATACGAACAAATTGGCGGTTTATATTATAATCATACAGAATGGAAATGTTTTTGTCGATTGCTATTTTGGCACGTGTTACCATAATTAATTTGTCTTCTGTTTGTCAGGTCAATGTCAAGTTACTATGTGTAAAGAAAAAAAAATGTAGCGCGAAATATATATACATAATATTTTCTAGTAATTATATATAAAATTTACATATATAGTAGAGAAAAGAATATAACACAACCATAGATACAACATTGTTTTTGTAAGAATATTTGTTAAATCTTTCAGCGATTATTTCATATATTTTTTTTCTTAATAAATTACCAAGCTTTTTTTTTTTGAAACTATTCTTGAATATATAACAAACAAAAAAAAAACTTTAATACTTTAAGATGTGATTACGCACATTTTTCTGTATTTTATAATTTTTGAAATAAAATAAATAACAATTTTTCTTCTTTTTCTACTTCACAATGATGATACGGTTTTTGACTTTTCAAAAAAAAAAAATTGTATTGAATACTTTTTTTATGTGTTAGAAGAATAAAAAAAAATGTTTGTTTTTCTCAATGATAAATTGATTTTTTGTTCTTAAAAAAAAAAATTGTTTCTTTTTTGTATTCTTCACTTTCTTTTAAATTTCTAAGTCAGAAAGGGAAATTTTTGACATAGGAATTTATAATTTTGATAAATGAAACTTAATGTTAATAAGGTCATCAATGATATTTTTGTTTTGTGCTTTAAAGTTCATTGATTAATAATACCAGGGATTAAAAAAAAGAAAACAATATTTACAGTATCTATAAAAAAATGTTGATTCATATGTTAATTAGATATTTTTACTTTAAAAATAAAAAAACACACAAACACACACATACAAACAAAATAATTTAAGTTAATAACGTATTTCAACATTTTTTTCTGTAAGAATAGTATTATTCAGACAGAACAACAAACACATGTTGACAATAAAAAAGGAAAAAAAAATATATTAAACAAATTAAGAGAAATTAAAACAAAAAAGCTTATTAAATTTCAAATAAAATCTGTTTTGATAAATTTAAAAAAAGAATACAAAGACCTTTTTTGTGCCCAAAGTTCAATAACTTCATGAGGAAACAATTTTATGGAATTTAAATTTTGATTAATTTTATGATCAAAAATATTTTTTTTTTCTTTGGATATTTATTCGTTGGAATCAAACAACAAAAATAATATCTTCAAAAAATAAATGAATTGAATTTTAAAAGATATTAGAATGATTATATTGTAGGTTGTGAAAACTTGTTGAAAGTCTTAGAAAAAGTTTAAAAATTTTAAGCATAAATGAAAGAAGAGATTTTAAAGGTTTAAATTATTATTGTTATTACAAAACAAGTTACATTATTTTATTAAACAAAAGGGGAATTCTAAGAATTTTGGTTCAAAAACATCTCTCAACATATGTACTAAAACCTATTATCAGCATATTTATAGGATTTAATAAAATTTAATGCAGAATTTTGCTACACTTTTCTTACACCTCCTTTACAAAAAGTACAAAAAGTCAAAAATAAAAATCAAATAGATAATTTTTTTTTTCTTTTTTTATAAATAACAAATTTTATATTTCATTTTCAAAAACTGTCAGCATATTTTTAATATCATTACACAACAAAAACAACAATTTATAGTGACATAAACTTTTATTACACAAACAAAAAAACAAAATAAATAAATAAAATAAATAAAGGAATACATATATAAATTCCTAAATTCCATAAGAGCACGTTAATTTTTCTTTATCAAAAATAAAATAAAAATTCGAAATATGAATAAAATAGTCTAAGAAAATGTCATTCTGTCTAGAAAATTTAAGACAAGCGATTCTATTGAATTATTTATGACTTGTTTATAGTATTTTGAAAGTTTCTATTGTTTTGTGTCTTTTTATAATTTTTTACCCATTGTATTAGTTTGTAATATATGTACATATAAGTATGTAAAAGTAATATATACCTATGTACGTATAAAATGTATCTATTATATCATACGTGGAGAAACTTTTATGGTTTATAAGTTTATAACATAAAACTCCTCTTGAGAATAAATGCTAATTATGTAAGCTATTATAATGTTAGAATTACTTATTTTATATTTATTTTTTCTACTTTAAAATTATATAATATAATATGTACATATATATTGCACAACTTTAATACATTGATACACATATCACGCACGTATAAAATTTTTCTAGACATACATGAACTATCAACAAAAAAGAACATACTACATACATATATAGGTACATATTGTATGTAATTCACATAGTCTACCTTATGTACATACTATATACCTATTATAGTCCTTATACGTTAAAATATATGTATATAGTTTCACTTCCACCCTATAAAAATGTTCACATTAAGATGATGATGATGACGACGACTAAAAAGTCTCCTTTCTTGGAAAAATAAAATACATATTTCTTCTGCAATTATTATAAACTCAAGTATAAGTACAAAAAAAAAAAAAAAAAAAAAAAACAACCCTCCATAAAATATTGCATAAAAATATCCTTGTACAGTCTGTCTAATGATATAATCTTAAACTTTTAGTGTGTCAGTGTGTAAAAGAAAAAAGTTTCATAATATATCCTGTATATGTATGTACAACAAATTTTAACCACAAAACTTTTACAATAATAGATGTAGATACATAGATATATAAAATAACTGTATGTCCTTAAATTATGTTTTAGTATTTGTGAGAGAAAAATATTTATATACGCGTATAAAGGATCAAATTTTGTGTGCTTTTAAATTAAAGATATGTATATGTACATATTCGTGCTTTATATCTAAAAATAAAAAAAAAAATTAGAAAATATCGTATACCGTACCATTATATACATAATATGTACAACTTTCTATGTATTGTATTTTATAGGTCCTTGAGGAATGCCCACAATGGTAATATAAGAAAAAATTATATATGTATGTATGTATACATATTACACTAACATTACCAAGAATGCCGGCAATTGTTTCTGTTTTTGTACTTGCATATAAAAATCAATGAAAATAGGAAAGAGGGTGTTTTTATGGTGGATTAGTTTAGGTCTCCAGCATGGTAACAGGATATACATTGAGAAAATGACTAGAAAACTGAAAATTTTGTTGTACATATACATACGTACATATACATATATATTTACATAAAAGTACACAATATAAAATATAAAATAAATCACGTGGTGTCAGTCACACCATGCTATTTGTTAGAGACGACATGTACTGTTAACAGAAAAAAGAAACAGGAAGAATAAAAAAGGTAAAATGAATTCAAGAAGAAGGAGAAAAAAATGTGCAATGAAGAATTAGGAAGCAAAAAAAAAAAAAAATAATTGAATAAATAAACTAATGTGTATGTGATTTTTGCACGGAATTACCTAACTAAACGCTGTGCTTCAATGATTCGAATATTTGACCTAGTCTTGCCCAAACCTTTGAAAAACGTTATTTTCTCTTCTATAAATTTATTTTGTATCTTTTTTGTTTTTTTTCTTCTCATTTCTAATTTAATTTATCCTTTTTTTATATTTTCTATGTTATATTGCAGTACAAGGAATAGCCGAAGCTACATACATATAATAAAAGGATAAAATAAAACACATAAATTTTTTTTTTCAATGCATATATTGCGAGGGAAGACAACTATATGTATCTATATATGTATGAAAATTCTATTTTTGATATGTGTGAGTTAAAAGAAAAATCAAAAAAGAAGCAAAAAACGAAGAAAAAAACATGTATGTATAAAATAACTACTGAAAAACATATGTATGTATATACATATATATATTTTGATGAAGACGAGACAAAAACAACAACAATAATCCTGACTGTTAGATGACGACATCCATGGGAAAAAAAGAAAAAGAGGGGAAGAAAAATAAAAATATAAAAATAAATAAATAAAAAAATAAAATAGAAAAAAAAAGAAGAAGTAAAAATGAAGAAGAAATTGACTATAATATAATATAATATTGTATAACATACATATGTATATACACATGACAAAAAGAAAGGGTTCATATGACCCGTCTACAATGATATTTTTTGTATCCTTTTTATTGCCAAGTGGAATATATGTACAATCTATATTACATATTTATTTTAATATAAATATACATACGAGCATATAAGTACATATGTATATATATAAAAAATGTTTTATATAGGTGAGATATGTTGCCAAGTTTTTCATTTTTATTCTATTTTTATTTTGCACGTTTTGCTTGTTGAAAAAAAAAAATAATGAATTTTTTTATCCTTATTTTTTCACATTTTTTTCCATAGATTTTTTTTTTTACTTTCCTATTCCAAGTATATGAATATTTGATAACAACATATATTATTTGGCAGACTATGTTGCTGTGTTATTGTTGTTTTTGTTATTGATATTTGATATTTTTGGTTTTTTAATTCTTTTGAAAATTAAAAAGAAAAAAAAATACCATAAAATAAAATTTGACCAAAATACATAACCAAAGTTAAGTATATGGTATGTATTGGAAAATACATGATATCATAATATATATTTTGCTTGCAGCAGACTATAAAAATTTATGAATGAACATGAAATTTAATTTGATATCCTTGGCCTCGTTATCATAAGTGAGGAACAAAAAAAAAAAAAAAAAAAAAGTAACACAAAAAGATTTTTATTTTGGCAATTGTTATACTGAATTTAAAATAATTTAATGCAGAAGTCATTGAAAAATATGAAATTTTGTTTTTTGTCCAGCATTTTTAAATTGAAATCAATATATGTATGTATATGCAATGAGCATATTAAATGAAAATAGATAAAGGATACATGTATGCACTTTAAAAACAATAAAATTTAATATTTCCTTTAAAAAAAAAAAACATAATAATAAGAGAAAAGGATTTTGAAAAGACACAAATTTAATGAATAATTTTATGGAGAAAATTTGCAATTTTAAATAATTTGGCATAATTTCGGTGGGGAAATCATAAAAATGAATCTTATTTTAAATTTAAATTGAAATAATTATTTAACGAAAAAATTCTCTTAAAACTTTTATAATTAAAATCTGTTGATTGTTTTTGACATCGTTTTATTTATTCAAATAAAATATTTTTTTTTTCAAATTTTCCTTTTTTTTTTCTTCTTTTGAAATTGAAGTCAAAAATGTGACCTCTGATATATGTATCTACATTTATATTGTATAGTTATTTTAAAAATGCAAAACAGGAAACAATTATAACAGAAAAAAAAATGTTAATAGGTAGTATGTATAACAAAATTGATTATAATTATAACCATTTAAACATTAATAATATTTTTTCAGGTGTTTTTTTTTACATTAAAATTAAATTATGGTTGAACATTCTTATTTAGATGTAGGGAATCCCAGAAATACTATAGTTCAAATAAGGGCATGAATATAAACAACAACAACCAAAACAAAAACCATTAAAAGAAAAATTTAGTTATGAGAAATACATTTATGAGTTTGAATTTGACATGCAAACATATTTTGTTGTGAATTTTTTATGATTATTATTATTATGTATTTCATTTAATCAATCTAGTACAAAAAATTTTACTTCATTCCACATTCATTTTATTATTATTATTTTTTTTTTTTATTTGTCAGCCTGTCAGACATTCATTATACATGATCGAATTTCGAAAACAATATTTTGTTTCCGTGAAAACCGGATATGCTCGTCTAAAGTTACATTTTATGTGTCTGTAACGACGATTTAATAAAATAAATATATATAGACTAAAAATTTAAATTTGTATAAGTAAAAAATTTAAAAAAAATTAAAAAAACAAAAAAGAAAAAAAAATGATTTTATTAAAATAAAAGGAGAGACAGTTTAATTGACGCCATTTGATTTATCACCAAAAATTGACAATATTAAAATTATAATATATATATGTAACTCTAATTTCAATTTTGTAATTTTTCTTTTTTTTTTAAACTCTTTTTTTTTCTGAATCACTTTTAATTACAAAAAAAAAAAAAAAAAAAAAAAAAAAAAATGACGACAGTATAAATTATAACTAATGACAATAAAGTATGTACATATTATATTAATAGTGACAGACTGAATAGTTTTCGATAGTACAAATTTCAAATTAAAAATAATAAACATGAAAAAAAAAAGAGTACAATGTTCTCATTATAATCGTACGATACAGTTAGTATACATATGTTCATATGTATATATGTAAATGTCTATGTATGTTAAGAGTAACAATGTAATAATTAATGCAATTTTAATATTAAAACAAAAATATACAAATAATTAAATACATTTTAAAATTATGATGATGGTCGTTGTCTACACAACTATACAAAAAGAATTATAAAGAAAAAAAAATACAAATTATGAAAAGGTCAATTAAAATGCATTTTTATTTAAAAGTATTAATTTGCATAAAATTGTACACAAAAGTATGTTTACGATTTAATTTAATATTTAATTTTGTTTTGGAAATGATAAAAAAAAGTAGACGTGTATTTTTATTAAATTTAGTCTACGACCTGATTTTATAATCAGGTTATAATTGAAAAAAAAAGAGGTGTTTTCCTTTCCTTATTATTTTTTTGTTTTTTCTTTCTAAAATTTGTAAAACATTTATCACGAAATTTTGCAATATTTTTTAAAGATATCATGGTAATGTGCCTCATACAACTTTTTTTTTTTTTTTTTTGTTTGTTTGTTGAAAAAGAAAATAATGAAGAAAGCCAGGCAAGCAATTTAACCAAAAAAAAAAAAAAAAAAGCAGCTATGTATAGTAGAAAAAAAAGGTGCAAACTGCAGACTTTAGACAAGAAAGTTAATATCAGACGGCAGACAAGAAAAAGATGGTACGAAAAAAAGCTTAAATAGAGAAAAAAAAATTATTTTTTTTTTTTTTGTCAATAAAATATATTGAATGAAATGAAATAAAAGTGATGACAGACGATGATGATGACGACAATATAATAATAACGACCACGAATCAGGTTAATGTACTTTGGTTTAATGTTTCATAAAAATTGCTCATGTTGATGATGATGATGATAATGTTGGTATAATGTGCTTACAATAGATAAACGACGTAATGTAAATCTTTTGTATATAATTTTTGATTTATTATTCACTCATGGATGGAGTATAGAAATTTCAAGAATCGGGGAGACAACAATAATGAACAAAAAAAAAAATAAAAATAAAAATATGAGTAATTTTTTTCATTTTGAGATTTTTTTTAAAGTTTTGAATTTTTTTTTTTAGAAATCTTTTTTAAGTTTAGTTTTTTCTTTAAATTATATTTTTAATTGTAAGCAGATTTTAAGAATCGTTCGAATTAAAGAAAATAATATTTATGCATTTACGAAAATTATGACATTCATGAACTTTAAAATTAAATGCGATGACATTTTGCAATGACGGTTTGTGATTTGTAATCCTGCACGTAAAACTATAAATATAATTTTATGATAGTCTAGAAAGGTCCCCATTCGAAAGTAAATTTAAATTATCTGAGCGATATGTTTATCAACTTTTAAATTTTAAGCTTTGTGGAAAAATAATATTCTTCTAATAAAAAAAAAAAAAAAACTTAAGAAAATATATTCACAAGTTAAAAGAACTGCATTCGAATAAATCATGCCTAAAAAGAGCTCATACTACACATAATGAGCATTTCAAAAATTTAATTATCTTTATATTATTTTTTTTTCTTCTTTTTAGTTTCCTTTGAAATCTTTTCTACTATTTACATAATTTTAAAAAGCTTTGAATGATTAACATTTGTTGAAACTTCTAAAAAGAAAACTATTCAATTTACATTTTCTTTTTCTAAATTTATTTTTAAATACACAGGTTACCAATATAGTGTTCCTGTATGTTTTACGCCCACTAGTTTCATATTATGTCAACATAGAAATTAATTTGGTATAGGTACACGTACTTATATGTATGTATATTTAAGTTTTCTTTTCTATACTTAACTATATTTTCTTTTAAGAAAAAAAAAAAAATTACAGGAATTTTCCTTTATTATTTTTTAAAATTTTTCCTTTGACATTTTGGTACAACAACAAAAAATTGTTCAAGTTTACATAAAGTTTTTTACAAACCTCATAAGTTTATATTCAACTTAACCAAATTAACATGGTACTTTGGCCTTTTGCAAAATAAATAAATAAAAGATAAAGAAAATCTGCATACATCATGATTGTACGTATATTACAAAAAAAGTCCTTTTTTTCCTAAAGAAATAACTTATTCAAAGCCAAACTCATACATATGTATGTATGTATGTATGTGTGTACAAAAAGAAGTATATATTAAAAAGAAGAGAAAAACAAAACAAAAATATCTTGACGTATAGCGTATAGGTATTTATAGAAATAACATCAAACAAAATTTAACAAAATGCAGTTATAGAATACCGCTAAAAATATACTTAAAAAGAAAAAGTAAAATAAAATGCATTGCTTTTTAAGTTTTCTACGAAAAAAAAGTATTATGTCGTTTGTTTGTATGTATTATATATACAATTTTTTTTGTACACATAAGTTTCCTGTACCGTTTGTTGCTGCAATATTATAATTGTTAAGGGATATTTTGTGGTTGATTACAGAGGAGAAATCTGAACAGAAATGTGTAGAAAAAGAAATAAAAAAAATTTTTTAAAAATTGTTTTTTCTGTGTTTTTGTCCTTAGAAGACATAATTACTTTTGCAATTCAATCGGCTTTGCTAGATGAAGCATGCAGTACTAAACAATATAAAATGTTTTTTTCTCATGAAATTTATTTTTATAGTTTTTTTTTTTAAATCCTGTTTTTTCTGTTCTTTTTTATGTTTTTATTTTTTTTTTCATTTTGTGATATACATTTTTTCACTATTATAATTTTTTTCCCCATATAATTTTCTGTGATGCATTTTTTTTTTATTGGTACAAATGTTTGTTATGTGTGTTTGATGATGATGATGACGGGGATTAAACGAATCGTACGATATAAATAATATTAGAAAAATCTTTGAAAAATGCAGTATTATTTTTTTTTTTTCAAACAACAAGGATTCTTTTAGTCTTTTATAATGAAATCGTTTTTTTTTTTGAAGAGAAAAAAAAATATGAAGAGGATTTTAAAAGATTGAATACAACAATACAACAAATGTATTAGGTAGTGAAAGAAAATAGAGAGAGAAAAAAAATAAACTGATGCTAGGGAAAATTTTATGTACATACATATATATAAAATCTCATCAGTTAATTCAAACGAAAAGAACTCAACAAGGATATTTTACGTAAATAGTATTTTATCAAAGATTTTTTTTTTTTTTTATTATTATAAATGTTTAAAGAATATAATAAAATATAGAATGGATGGGAAAATATTTATCAAAGTAAATCGAACATATTATAGAGAATGAAAAAAAAAAAACAAATATGTACTACAGAAAAAAAATTATAAAATTGAATATAAAAAGAGTCCTGAAAGAGGATATAAAAAAAATATAGTGAATATTTGAAATTCATTCCCCTAGCTACATTTTTTTTCCTTCCTATATGCGTATATACTTAACACAAAACAAAACGCATATCAAACGCATTTTACTTGCTTCAATGCATTCATACAACAGCTTTTATTATTATTGATGCGATATGATGAGAATAATATTAATGTTGATGTCTAATTATGTTCACACACAAAGTTCAAGTAAGATTAGATTTTTTTTTTTAATTCTTTAATTTTTCATTTTCAAGTCAATCACGTTTCAAAAAATATGCAAAATTTATTCATCATCTCTGCAACTATATCCGGCACTGACCAGAGCAAGGTTCCAGAAGACAATGAAAAGTTTCCTCTTTAAGGACTTCAATGACATAAGGGTTGGGGTCGGAGATATTAACCGTTCATAAATTAAACGTCAAACATACAGTATGGTATTGTTATAATATGTCAAAGTCTAATTTAGTTAAATTTAATCTCAATTCAATTCGATAAAATTCAATATAATTTCATACAAATAATTGAAACTTAGTTCAAACTAACATGTAAAAATAGTAATAAGTACACGTTATTTAATTTTAAATAATGCATTGAGCTTTAATTAAAGAAAATGCGGATATTATAAGGAGAAAGGAAAAAAAACGTACACACACGTTTTTTTTCTTCTGCTGCATATTTTCAACTCATCTAACTTGAAGGCATAAAATAAATTACTGATGGTAGAAAAAGTATAGAAAAAAAACAATATTTTTTATTAATAAAAATAATGAGGAAAATGTTGTTAGAAAAAAAAAAATAATGCAAAATATAATAAAACAAAATAATGTAAAAGCAAAAGGTGTGCAATAGTGTACATATTTTATTTTTCTATAACACGTGTGATGCAATAGCATATATTACAATTGAAAGAAAGAAATGCATATGTGCATTTATGTGTTGTTTTTTTTTCTTCACCTATTCTATTGAATTTATATGTATGTATATGTATGTAGGTACATAGAAAGTGCATAATATTGCACATACATACCTCCATAATAAATAATACGCACATATGTATATATACGGAAAATGTTTAATGCATTATTTTCTTTATGCACTCTCAATCTGGCAGGAATTTTCAATTTTTTTATTTTTATTTTACCTTAAGGACAACGAGATTTTATTATTCATCATCGCCTTTGAAATGAAGAGTCCTTGCACAAAAAATGAATTTAAAAAAAAAAAATAAAATAAAACGGGTAAAGTACTTCAATCTCATGACCTATGTGCGCTTTGTAATATTTTTAATATTATGCTGTATTTATATGAGCAAATTTTTCTTTTTTTGTTTTTCATTTTATTTTTGCATCATCATAATATGCCTTTTCAATTTTTCTTCTTCTTTTTCTGATTTTATTTTAAAAAGAATGATTTATAAGGGTAGTTCGCATAAAATGATGAAGTTGATGATGATGATGATGATTACGATAGCTAAAAAGGACTAAATTATAATAGAAACGTGAAATGCGAATTTTCTGTACTTTTTGTTATTTTACTTTTATTTATTTATTTTCTTTAAACACTTCATTCATCACACATGTTCAAATAAAATAGAATCGAACTGATTTTCATTTAAAAAAAATAAATTCTTTTTTTAAAATGTACATATACATATATCGTAGTAATTCATGAAAACCCGTATACGTTTATACATACTATGATAAATGAATTCCATTTATAATTCCATGTTAACCCACAAATAAGTGAATTTTGAGATGAAAATAAAAAATTAAAAAAAAAAAGGAATTTAAAGTACATTACGATAAAGAGTTGTCGGATTTACGCTTTTAATGAATGCACAATGTGGAAATGTGGTAATGATTATCTTTTTTTTTTATTTATTTCTCATTTAATGCCAAATTGAATTGTATGATGATTTCAAAAGAAAAAGAAAAAAAAAGGAAATAGGAAAATTAAATTAAAAATTAAATGAGAATTTTAAGTGATAATTTTTGGATTGAGTTCAAATAAGATTTAAAACTGCATGAAAAAAGAAGTTAAATAAAATTTATAGATTGTAATAAAGCTGAAAATATTTAAAACAAAAAAAAGGATGTTTTTCGAAAATGAGAATATTGGAATAAGGGATTTTTTTTAACGTAGGAGATGACAAATAGTTCTTAGTTAATTGTTATACAAACTTTAGACAAAATTAATTTTAAATTATAAGGTTTTACTTGAAATTTATATTCAATATTTTTCTCGTTAATCTATACAGTTATACAAGATGAAGGATCACTTAACAGAGCACGAGTTACAAGACATCAAAGTCCTGTTTAATAATTTAAAAAAAAAACATTATTTTTTTTTTAAATTTTTAACGACAATGAGTGAATTTTATTTCATTATTTTTATATGGGAGAAATCAGGAGTTCTATATACTTTGAAAGCTTACTAAGCCCCTCTCCCCACATAGTTCGGGTGGTTTTCAAAAGATTAAAGTCAAATAAAAATGTGTAAATAAAAGAACAACTGAATCAAATTGTGGATAGATTTTTAATGAAATTCAAAGGTGAATGGAGAGTGATTGGAAAAGAAAAACAAAGCAGACTTTTTCAATAATTTGTTAATACGTCGACTCACGAGGATATTCTTTTTTTTAGGGTAAGAATATTTTGCCTACAAATGTAGGTATCAATGAACCCTTAAATAAAAAACTATAAAACTCATTTTTTAGTCTTTTTTTTTTTAATTTATGCAAAAATAATTTGTATGTCAAAATATAATTACTTGCAAGTTTGTTGCAAAAAGAATAAAAAACAAAACAAAAAAGCAAAAAGAACGATAAAAAAATAAAATCACCTTTTTGTTTAGCTTTTTTTTTTTTTTGATTTGGTAATGGGTTATTATACTCTATAGGTGCCTATAATTTGATTACGTTTTTTTTTAACATATCTATTAGTTATATTATACATAGGTTTATGTATACCAACCGATATAGGAAAAAACTAATTATTTATTCTACAAATAACAAAAAACATTGATTCGTATTAGAAAAACGATCAATCAGTTTAATGACCGTATCAAATTTTCAAATCAACGTATAATGAATATGTAATGATAAATGTGGTTGGTTTAATAATAATGTATATAAATATGTATATATAGATTCAAATAGCAACACATAACATAGATAACATTTAAAAAAAAAAGTATATAGTATATTCTAAAATACTAAATACTTTATCTATTTTGAATATTATGCACATTCAAGTACGTGATTTTTGTAATTTTATTTTTCTATATGCAATTTTATTTTATTATTATTATTATTACTTTTTTTTTCTTTTGCATTTCCATAGATACTTTCATTTTGTAATTCATTACACATTAGTAATTTATTTTAAATGTTTATATACCTATATAGTTTTTTTTTTCCTTTTCAAGTCCGTTTTTCTAATGAATTTTTATTGAATTGATTATTATCAATGTATATTTTGTTTTTTTATCTGCATTTATAAAATTAGAAGTACAGTAAAATGTATATAAAAAAAATGTTTTTATGTTGCATTTGTGCAAATGTATTGATTGCATTTTTTTTGATAAAAACAATAGATACAAAAATCGTATTACAATATAAATACAAAATGTTTAGTAACAAAAAAAAAAAACATTTATGCATGTATCTTTTTATTATTATAAAATGTACAACCTTATTTGGCGGTATATATTTTAAATAACACAATATTATAGATACATTATAAATATTATGTACATTCATATGTGTTTCTTAAAGTGACAGGTGTTCAGTTGATAAATTTATCACAAACAATACATAATTTAAATTAAAAATTGAAGAAGAATAAAAAAAAAACGATTTGTATTCAGTAGATATGAGGAAAAATTTAATTTTATGTACCTGTGTTACCTTTATTTGTTTTTTTTTTCTTTATTTTATTTCAATTTTTTTTCCTTAAATGATAATCGAATATTGTACATATAATTATAAAAAAATAGTGACTACTATATCAAGTTTAATGATACAAATAAAAATAAATATGCATATACATATGTATAAGGAAAAAATTATTGCAATTGCAGAAGAGATACTCATTTAAATTTGTATATTTGTATGTATAACATTAATTCATATTTTGAATTTATAATTAGTTTCTTTTATTAATAAAAAGGATTAAAAAAAAACAGAAAAATAAAGAAAGGAAGAAAAATGTGTACAGATGTTAGTTTAGTCAATTCATAATTTATTTTGATATTTTTGTTTTGGTTTTTCAACATATATAAATATATTGTACACACATTATAACACATACCAAAAAATAAAATGGAATTCATTATTTATCCATAAGATACTTTTGTCATAATCAAACATCAAGCATCATCAATTTTATTTTTATTTTATTATTATCGGTAGGCAGCACATGATGATGATCATCATTATTGTATGTATTATACATAGTACCGTATATATTCTTAAGTCATATGAATTATTATGAATATTTTAAATTTTGAATTATTATTTATTATATATTATTATGAATTTGCAATATGAATAAGTTATTTTGGACATTATGAATATACAATAGATTGTAGTGTGCAGTAGATACCTATATAATATGACAAAATCCATAATGCATGAAGTGTGCGTGTTTTTAAATTGATTATGTACAACAAAAATTCATTATATACATATGTACATATTTTAATGCAATGCAATAAGAATTTTAAAAAAAATTGCACATACATAGCTACATAACATAATATAGTATATATTGGACTGTTGAAACGGTACTTGTAAATGTCTCAAGTGGTAACAAAAGAAAAAAACAACTAATACAAAAAATAAAAAAAAAATATCATCAAAACATTTTTATCGTCATCATATATAATACTACTTGATTATATTTTTTAAAATATACAAGATACTTTTTTTTTGTGCAATGTAACATCAGTAGCTGCAATTCACTTTATAGTAGCAAAATTATTATAATAGGGTGTGCATTTAACGCCTTATATTAAACTAGGACTTGTTGGAAAAATTTATTTTTCTAGTATATTTTGGAGAGTAATTAAATTAGAAATCTGTAATCGATTTCAAAAATATGTAAATTGAATTTTCTGAAAGTCCTGGAGGTGCAGAATTTCATATAAGAATAAATATTCTGCTATCATTTTAAATAATTTCAAGGATTCTTAAAGACCTCTAGATTTTCGGCTTTCTGAATTTCATCGTCATTTTCGTTTTAACAGTTTGTAAAAATTTCATATGTGAAGAATCCACTGAATGTAGAGTGTTGGCTTTTGAATTCGGAAGTGTCGGGTTCAAATCAAGTGGTCGATACAGAATATATTTGGTTGCCAAACAGCCCTGTCATTCGAATAAATTAATTGTAGTGTAGGTGAAGCTTTGAACGGAGTCGAAAGTATAGAGAATCTATTGAACGTAGACGTATATTTTTATGTACTGTCTTCTTTTTTTCTTTTCTTTTAAAAATTTGATTTTAAATTAATATTTTCAAGTGATCATAAAAAATGCATTCTAAGATTGAGTCCATCTTTCCTCAGGATATATTTAAAATCACCCTACACATTATTAAAAATTCCATTTTCATTGAATTTAGTTGACATTTTGTTTTTTTGCCTTTTTTTTTTTAAATGAATTACGAAAATCATGAAAAAATAAAATTTAATTTGAATATAATAGAAAATTTATTTTATACCAAATAAAAAAAATTATTATTATTATAATTTTACACGATCTTATTTGGCATAAAGAGAACAAAAAGATAAAATATTATTTTCATAAATGCTTATATACATAAATTCCATATGAAACGATTATTATATATAGAATTATTATCAATTATTATTATCATTAATAAATTACCGAGTAAACTACAACTAAATTTGTTAAAAGTTGATATTAAATTGGTCAGAATTATCACGGATCTTGTGATCTTTGTGAAAAAAAAAATAAAATTGTGAAAAAATAAAATGAATTAATGAAGATGACAATGATGATGATCAGATCATCATCAACATCATCTTGAATAGGACATGTAAATTTTTATAATAAAATTCATAATATGGAAAGATAGGATAATATTATTTTTATGTACTGTAATACTCATATAATTTAACGATCATTCCATTAGAGATTTAAATGTCATCATCAATTTATGCACTTTTTTTTTTTCTTAAATTTTTTTTTTTTTTTTTTTTGTGTTTGTGGTTTTGATCATCTTGTGTATTCCAAAATATTGTTGTGCAGAACTTGAAATTTTTACATTCTAGAAAATTTATGGATTATTTTGAACGATAACACTTTTGTACATATGTATATTCGTTTTTTGTATTTTTTTTAATCATTGTAAGTAAAGTGCTTGAGCGAAAATTTGAATTGTAATTTTCTTATAAAGGATGGGTTATTTTCTTCTTTTTGTTTTTCTGTAAAAGTTCATATTCGAACATAGTTGAAACTCTATAAATGATTAAGTAATAAATTTATTTTAAAACTGATGGTTATTATGCGCTTTAATGTTGTTTTTTTGTTTTCTTTCTTATCATCAAGATAAAGTTGTTTTATAAATTTTTTAGCACATAAATATTCTGTATGGTGTAATATACATATATGTATGTATGTTTGTACGACACCATATGAAATTACAAAAATAAAAAATTGAATAAACATAAAAATGCTGTTTTATGTAAAATGAAAAAAAAATATTAACATTTTGAAAACTCACGTATTTCAATTTATTGTTTTTTTTTTAAATTTTTTTTATTCGTGATTATAATTCTGTTTTTTTACAGTTATTTTTTATTTTATTTTTGAATATAAGGAGATAAAGTTTAGGTGTGTAGAAGCATATAGCTTTTTTAATGATCTTAGAGTCAAAAAGGGGCATAGAAATACTTTCAGTTTGAAAATAATTATTTTTTGAACAGAAAATATTTACGATAAGTTTTTTCTTTAATTCTGAATAAAATTCATACGAATATGTAAAATTGTTCAAAAATTATAATTCCAAGATATTTTCATTGTTGTGACAATATAAATTCATTTCACTATAAATTGGGAATGTTGAAAAGGAAAAAAAGAAAAAGGAGGCACACATACATATGCATTATATGTATGGATTATATAAAATGCCATAGGAAAGGAATGAAACATTTTCTTCAAATTATTCTACATATCTTGAGGCATTTTCGAGCAAAACAAAAAAAAATAAATAAGGATCAGACAAGAAAATGAGATACAAATTTTTTTTCTTTCTCAAGTGTTGTCATAAATGTTGTCACAAGTATGCTTTTCTTTTCTTATATAACTAATTTTTTTTCCTTTTGTATCTATTTTTTTTTTCATTGTACTCCTTATAGTTTTAAATTTTTGTTTCATAACTATAGAAACATACATATATGTTTTTTCGTCTAGTTTTTGAAAAGGAAATCTAAATAAAAATTTTAAGAATAGTAAACTTATTATTAGACAAACGTATGTATGAATAAAATTGTATAAAACACTTTTTAAAAAAAAAATAAATAAAAAAAGTGTTATTGTATGAATACAATAGGAAAAATATTTGCTTTTGTTATATATTTTGATTTAATTTAAATTTTTTGCTTGTTAATGTATGTTCTATTTTTATTTCATTGAGAAATCTCACAAGAGATTGTAAAAAAAACAAAACTAAAAATAGCACAAAATAATAATAATACAAAAAAAAACTAATTGTATTTTTTTGTTTAGCCAAACTATTATTTTTTTGTATATCTAGTATTTTTTCTGAAGAATAAAAAAGATTTTTTTTTTTTTTTGCAAACTAATGTACCTACATATGTGAAAAAATTGGAACGAAAGTGCAAGTCTACAAAAAAGCACCACATTATTATAAAACAATCATATTTGTACTGCAAAAAAAAAAAAAAACGACACTATTTTCTTCTTATGCCTTTTTTATAAACTTTTTATTAATATTTTCATTTTTTTTTTTTTTAAATTACGTCTAGACAAATTATGTGAAGTGAAATGGTATTACGTTGTGTAGTACCCTATAAATAATTTGATGTATTTCTTCTTAAAAAGAATCACTTTTTTTTTTACATGAATATTTCAAAAAAAATTGAAATATCAAAAATAAAAAACAAATAAGGTATTTTTATCTATTATACGTTGCATACAAAAACACTATAAAAAAAATAAAATAAAATCAAGTCAAAAAAAAAAATAAGATAATTTCTCAAGATGTTTTCCAAATGAGAAAATCAAATTAAAAACTTTTTTATAAGCATTCTTGAAAGAACGCAAAATAAATGTTTAAAAAATAAATCAGAAAATATCAAAATATTGAAGAAAACACAGCAGGAATAAAAATGAAAAATTAAAAAACAAAAAAAGACAATTTTGAAGAAACAAAAAAAAAAGGTATAAGATAAAAATATTTCTAGAGTCTTATTTATAAATGGAAATACTTTATAAGTAGGTATGTATCTAAAATTTTATGCAAATGTAAAAATGAATGATGGACACTTTTAGTCATCTGTATGTGTTGCATGTCCAAAATAAATATTGTCAACAAAAAAAAAGTCTTTTTCTTAAATAAAAAATGACTTATAAAAGAAAAACATATATTAAAGGTGTGAGTTTGAGATATGAATTTTTAATTTTCAAAGATTCATTTTTATTTAATCAATAAATTGAAGTGTTTGTGTTTATTTATCAATTTTTTTTATCATTTTTCTTAAGGACAACAATCCTTGAGATGTCATATTTTGACATTTTTACTAATTATTTGGTTCCTTTTAGACAAAATTATTTTTTAAACAAAAATTCTAATCTGTAAAAAATTCATTAAATTTGTTTTATTTTTCTCACTAACTTTAAAGCTTTAATACTCATAATTATTTATTTTTTTATTGAAAGTATTATCAATAGAATCTGATGTTTACGTTTACCAAATTTTATGTCAATTTTTATTCGCTCGGAAACTATAAATTATTACAAATACGTGTAAGTTTTTTTTTTTTTTTTTATTTTTATTATGATTAAATTTTTTTTTTCATTTAGGCTTACACACCTCTGAATTATCTTACCAGCCAATCAAAATAACTTAAATAAATTCTAGAAAAATAAACTTTTCACATGATTGTAAGTATGTGACGTTTATGCAAACATAAGTAAGTAGTAGGTATGTAATTTCTGTCTGAGAAACCTGTTTAAATTTATTATTTTATTTGAAACCCAATATTTGAAATATTTATTTTTTTTTTTTTTCTATAAATAGTGGGTTTTTTCTTCTCATGTAAATAGTTCATAGACTTGGATTAACTACAGACAGAAAAATAATTTAAAGCAAAAAAAAAACATTTTTATAAAATAACTAACAAATCATAATTAAAAAAAAAAAAAAACAATTTTTGTACATTTTACATAATTCAAATTTATTTATTCTGAATTATTTACGTCAAAATCATGTATGTATATATGTATGTATATTTAATGAATTTAGTAAACATTATTTTCAATGTTTTTTTGGTAAACAAATATTTAAATTGAAAAAAAACTTTCATAGAAACACGTGCGTACACACATACATACATTATGTACACATAAGTTGTATAGTATAAATTGTATCTATTTGTTTCTTTTGTTTTAATGAAACTTATTTCTACAATAACAATAAAAAAAAAGTATCTTTTTCATTTTATAAAATCGTTTTTATTAAGTTTGGTTTTCTATCTTTTGTTTTTCATTTATCATTTTAAAATAATTTTATCCTAAATAAATATCCTTTTTAAACGAAACTAGGTTTCACTTGTTAACACAAAATTGTGTTATCCTTTTTTTGTGTCTGATGTTATTTTTCTATTTTTTTTTTAATTTTAACTCGAAAAATAAATTTAAAATAAGAAAGATAAAATTTTAAAATAGTTACACATTGTTTTAAAAATAGCTAGAAAATGTTTCAATTCAATTTGGAAAATTTGTATTTAAGTGTATTATACATATTTTGAGAAACAAATGAAACTAGGAAAAGGAAGAAGAAAATAAAAATTTCTTCGAATAGTATTATTAAAGAAAAGAAAATAATGAAACAAATATTTTTTGTATTTCTCGAAGCTTGACTTTTAATTAAAACGAATTGTTTAAATTCACAAAAAAATAAATCAAAACTATGTATGTAAATTTGATGCAAGGATGTACAATATACAATGTAATGCTAATAATTTGTAAGGAATTTCTAGGGTGACAATGCCAATGATGGCGACAACATTTAACAGACATGTCTGGTATATTATAAGTCAGCATACATACATATATACGTCATATTTAATAGCCTTGAATGAAAAATTTAAATTACAGCATATATGTATGTATTTATAGTTAGTATAAGTCGATCCTAAGATTTTATCATATTGGTGACACAGTAAAAGTTCATTACTTTGCGTTTCTTGTTTATTTTATATTATTTTTTCTTTCCATTCACTTTGACGTCAAATTTACTCGTGAGACTTTTTACTTAACACCAGCAATTTTACTTTGAACAAAAAAAAATGAAGAAAAAAACACACACATATATAAGATTTACAGAAAACAGATTTACTTATCACCCTAATCTCATATAATCTCTTATTAAGTCTACGTCTATTCTGGTTTTAGATCTATGTATATAATATGTTGTTGTTGCTGTTGCTTGAATATGATGATAATGATGCTGATGATGGTATTATCTTTTTCACTGTTGATTAAACATATGTATGTATATATGTACATAAAACATGTATACAGTCTGAGTTTGTAAATATATTTTAAACAAAATATTTCATATGCAAGAAATGAATATTTTCTTACATATTTTATTAGAAAAAAAAAGTATAAATAAAAAAGATAGATACTCATCATATGTAGATATCATGAATTTTATATAAAAGATACTTGTTTTTTTCCCATACACATATAAAAATTATATTATGATGTTTATTATGGAAGAGAAAATCTTTTTTATAAATGCCAAGAGCACTTTTTTCATTTTCTTTGATTTATGTATTTAATACTATGTAGGTATATTATGTGTGTAGGTATTAAAATGAGATGAATTAATAAATTTTTAAATGAATTTCTTGTTAATTTGATAGGGAAGTTAATATAAAATTAGACAGTGTGAAAATGATTATTGTAATATTTTATCTTATTTCCATTATATCCATTTTTTTTTCTAATTTTTAATTGAATTTTTAATAGAGATAATTTTGGTGTAAGGATTTAAAAATAAGTGTGAAGATGCAGCACAAAAAATGAACACTAAACTTTCTTTTTATGATTTTCTTGGCAATGTGAAAGCCATTACCAAAATGAAAGAAAAAAAAAGTTTAAATTTTAAACAAGGTTTCCTTATCAAAAAATTACTAATTGCCAATTCAAAAAAAAAAAAAAAAAAAAATACTATTCATAGAAAAGACTCATTGTAGTTTTGAAAATGTCGCTGAACACAATTTTTATTATACTCATAGTTCATATTTTGAGCTTTTCATTGAACATATGTATATAAACATATCTCTAATCAAATAAGTATAATTTTTTATTGAACGGGCTCTTTTTGAAAGCACATAAATTAAAATAATACATATGACAATGTCATAATTATGTCATTTTAATACGTCATATTTTGAAAAAAAATGGCTTTTATTTTTAAATGGCGAATAAAATTTCCATAATAATAACATTTATTTCATTTTTATTAATATTTAAAAAAGATAAAAGTTATAAAGTTCAATGTCTTGATTTTCGTAATTCACAATATCCTACTTATTGTATGATGGATTGTTCAAATCATCCTAATAAAACTATACCACACACACTTTGTCATAATGTGAGTACGTAAAATTTATCTTTTAATAAAATTTCATAATTACTATTTTTTTATTTATATTTTCTTTTCATAATATTTTTTTTTTTGTTTTTTTAAATTCAAGAAAACTAAAAAAATTGTAAAATGCGCTTCCGATTATGCAGAATATGATGTGGAAAAACATTTTAAAAATGAAATTTTATTTGCTCATAACGGAATTAGAAATCAGATAGCACAGAAATTTCATGCATCAAATATGCGAGTTATCGTTTGTATTTTTTATTTTAAGATTTAATTAATTAATTTTTTTTTCTTTTACAAAAAAAAAAAAAAAAATGTTAATAATTTTTTTTTAAATGACAGAGATGGAGTCCTATATTGAGTAGAATGGCCTGTAAGTGGTTAAAAAAGTGTAAATCTTATGATTATGATCCTTGTACATTATTAAAACAAAAAGAAGGTTGTTTATTTTGAATTGTACAATTTTTTTGAAGGATGTAATTTTTTTTCCTAAATTTTTCTTTTTTTTTTTAAAGATTCAAATCACAGTTGGACACGTATTAAACAAAATACTTTTTATATAAAATCACCATTTTTACCACCAACATTTATTTCTGTAGTTATGAGTAAATGGTATAGTGAAATAAATTATATTAATTTAACAAGACCTGATAATGATTCAACAGGATGGATAAACAATTTTAGTAATTTTACACAATTAGCTGGAGCTAGTAATTATTTAGTTGGGTGTGCTTTAGCTAGGTATTTTTTCAAGATTTTTTTCTATTTACAAATAATAATTGTCCTTGTATATTTTCTAATAAATTTGCAGTTATTTTTTGGTTTTTTTTTTCTACATTTTTCTTAGATTCAGAAAAGGATATAAATTTGCATGTAATTATTTTGATTTTAGCTATGAAATTGATCCAGCTTTCATATATGGAGAGCCAGCAAGTAAATGTCCTAATCAGGAACCTGTAAAAGATATACAATTTGAAGCTTTATGTACAGGTAAACATTTTTTTATTATTACATAAAATGTTGCATTGTTTTTTTTTTTTTTAAATTAATATGTAAAAATATTTTATTATAGGATATCATGGAGATGGAACTACAATCAGTTTAGCACTATTAAGCATTTTAACATCTTTTGTATTGAAAATTGTAGAATTATATTTTATTATATGAGAAAATTAGTTTTGTTCTTTTGGTATTGGTATACATATGTACCTATATGTATAAGTATGGGGCTGATGATAATTTTCATTATAAGTATCCCAAATAATTTTAGAAAAAAAAAATAATAAAGTGAATAACAGTTCTAACTCATATTTCCACTTCAAGAAAGGATCCATGGAATTTAATTTTTGTGACAGAAATAAAAATAAATTCACATTTTAAGTATTTCAAGTAAAAATTATCTTTGTTGTTCAGTTTTTTTTTCTTTTCTTTTTTTTTGTAATAATTTTAATTTTTGTATATATATCTACAAATTAAACTTACGGGTACAGGATGTTCCGGCTCCGCGTTTAAAGGTGTACGATCCTCTGGCAAGAGTGGTATTGGTAATGCCAGAGCCCTTGAGGCTCGCCGTGTTGCTAATAAGCAACGTACCACACTAACCAAAGTAATCACAACAGCTCCGGTGAGCGATATTGCAACAGCTGCTATAATGTAGCCTAAAAATAAATTTAAAAAAAAAAAATCATTAAATTAATTTTAACAAAATTTTTTTATTTATCATAAAAAATATGGTTTATTTTGATATTTTTTTCAAATAAAAGAAAAAAAACAGGAAAAAGTCGAATAAACATCAAAAAACATCGAAAAAAAAACAAGATACATATAAATAATAATTTTAATTTGTGTGTCTTGAATTTTTGGAAAAAACAAAAAAAAAAAAGGCACACAAATAAAAAAACCAAATATAAATTATCATAAAATTTAAAAAAATTGTTTTTAATATTTAAAAAGACCTAAAAAAAATAAATGTGTTCATCAATTTTCTGTTGTTGTTGCTTTTTTTTTTTAATTTATGATTGAAATCGTAAATAAGAAAAAAATTATTTATTTATTTACGTAATTAAAATTTAAAGTTTCAAGCAACAAATAATATTTTTTTACTTTTTTTTTTTTTTTTGTAAAAAAAAAAAGAAATTATTTTATTATTTTAATATTCTGCTTTGAGGTTCATTTAAAACGTATAAATAATATAGCTATATATTTATTTTTTTTGTTATTTAAAAAAAAAGTCCTTAATTTTTAAAAATTTTCATCGTTGTTTTTAAAAATAAAAAAGAAAGAAAAAGAAAAATAAAGACAAAGTGAAAACAAAAAGGAATTTTTATGATACATGCTTTCATATCCTCTAATAAAATAATATTTTATAAATGATTTAGCTTTTAATACAGAAATGGTAAAAATCCATTAAAAAGATATGTGGATCCAGTACACTTAAAAAAATATTTATTATTATTGTTTTTTTTTTTTTCTTAATTTTTTTTTTTTTAAAAAAAATAAATAAAACGAAACATTATAATAAAACAAATGGCCTGTACACGAGAGTTAACGCCCATACAATTTATCTTAAAATGTTATTTTTTTAAAATTTTTGTTTATATCTTTCTGAGATGGTGGAGAAGACAGATGGCCATGGTAGAATAATGGTGGAGGCACAATGGCAATTAATGATAGTGAACAATGATAACGACGGACGACACAAAGGCAACATCAGCAGCACCAACCAAATAGAAGAAGTAGCATCTTTGATACATAAAAATATATGTAAATACTTAGTAATATTTACGCATTCCATGACAGAAGAAAAAAGGAATGACGAAGAAAAAAGAAATAAATCTGGAGAAAATATTTTAAAATATTTTCTTGAACTTGCCCTTTTTTTTTAATCGCTAAAAGCTACTGTAGTACACACTCATAAAAAAATAATAAAAAATGAACAAAAATTTTACGATATCGTATTTTCTTTAACGGTGATTAACTATTCCATAGAGAAAGTATGTACATACATATATGTACTGAATAATGTTTATTGTATTGTATGTTAAGGATAAACGTTAAAATTACAAAGAATTACTGTAAAGAATTTTATTCACTTTGAATTTATATTTTTATTACTATTTTATTTTATTCATAAAATGATTTTCATTATGGGAAATTTACTACACAATTTTATTCTGGAAAAAATGTTCACAACAGTGATTTGATGAAATTGATTGCAATAAAACAATAAGCATATAATAGATATCTTTTGTAAAGAAAATGGTAATTAAAAATTTAAAAATGATTTTTAAATACTTCTTTAAAAATATAAAATCTGTGTAGATTTTCAATTTTATATCTGAAGAAAAAAAAAATTTTTATTAAATATTTCTGAAATATTTTCTTATTGTATACCTTGTACACATGCTAAGGGGATCAATGTTCTATATTTGTCGAAGATAAGAGATGAGAGAGAACACTCTTTAATTTTTACACATGAAATTCGACATTTTATGTACATGAATACCTCTTGAAAATATTTATTTATTTGTTTGTTTGTTTTTTTTTTCATCATGTGTGTTTTTTTAAACAGCTCTTTAAGGAAAATCACATAATTTTTGATTGATGTCATTCGTGTATATATAAATATGTAATTTTATCAAAAAAAAGTTATTGCACTTATTTATAAAAATTTATGTATGTACATACATATGTACACCATAAATTTAATAAACATAATTTTTGGTTAAAATTTACATATTTCACATCTAATAAGTGTTGTTAAAAATTTTTTGAATTCATGCACAAATACTTTTCAACATACATATGTATACAAACAAAATATTCATTTATTTTGAAGTGTCAATGTAGCATGAATAAATGCATCTTTTACATATTCACTAAAGCACATATCCTCTTGTCATCAATCAACATTAATTGACAAAATTCTTCAAACACCCCCAATTTAATAAAGTATCTCCTTCAATTAGTAGATATTTTATATATTATGTGTAAATGATGATAATGCACCTCATTCTCCTTCTCTTCATCATCATTATCATTATCATCATTGAAATGATCCTTTTACACATATGTACTTCAATATACATACATGCATATGTATATACATAATAATAATGTATGTACAATGTATATATGTATGTAGATCATATTGAAGTTGATATTGATTTAGTACTTTTTACTCTTGAATGTATTCCTTTTTTTTAATATGTCCAAAAATATTTGCATATAATGATGATAATTATATTTTTTGGAAAAAAAAGGCTTAGAAAATATGCTGCCATTTCATCAGTTTGAGGATACATATAATATAATGATATGCTTTTTAATATATCGCCTTAAAATTGTTCATAATATGTACATACGTACATATTTTCAAAAAGTTGATTTAACAGTTCTTTATATTTTTTTCTTCTTCTTAGAGTTCTCATCGCCATAGTTTATAATTTTTTTTTCTTCTAAATTCACATACATAATTTCCTTTTAAATGTTCATTTTATTTCATCAAAACAGATATATTGCTAATAAAATGTGTCATTTAAAATAGATCTGTTGAAAATATCTTTTAAAATTTATTTTTCACTATATTTTGTATCTTTAAAAAAAAACTCTATAATATTATATTAAAATTATTTGTACATTCGTGATATATGTATACATACATATCTATATTATTAAATATGTATAACAATCTACTATCATGTATATTTAGCTTGAATCGAAGCATATTTCCACATCTTTCCGCTCCAGACAGATGTCAAGTGTCATGTTCAAAAAAAAAAGACAAAATAATAAAAAAATAATTTAAAAAAAAAAAAAAACTTTACTTCGTAATTAGAATTTGAATAAGATTAGGTTAGACATGAAATGAATGTTTGATGAGTGGAATGTGATGGAAAGTCAAAAGCTAGGCCAACAGCTAACTAATAGTACAAAAAAAAAGTTGAAGTGGAGAAAAAAAAAGTACTTTTTTTCCACAATAATATACAGAGTACAGACAGATAGATACATATTACACATCTGTAGATACACTTTTTTTCTTAAAAATAAAAAAAAAACATCTTGCCAACCATCAGCCCAACAAAATCAGCCAACAACACGATTATCATGAGTTTTTTGTACTATGTAGTGCATGTTGTTTCAGGCAAAATATAAAATAATAACAACAACAACAAATATTCATGTTAAATTGCTGCTGTATTTCATTGCAGTACAACAAATTTGATGATGCATTTTATGTTTTCTCAACATTTGAGAGGATACACATTATAGTATGCAATTTTTTTTAAAAAAAAAAATATTTTTTTTCTTGTATGCAATATAAGAACTTTTTAAAGATTTTTTTTTTGTATCTTATTCTTTCGGTTTTCTGGTGATTTTTACAAGAAATGATGACGACAGTATCTATGTATACGATAAAGTGAATATACATAATGTAGGTACTTATATCTATATTATAATAATGAATCCACTACAATCACCCTGTGACCTCGATTGCTTTTGTTATGTTAATTGCAATATTGTGCAAGATTCTATAATAAAACATGAAAGGAAAGAAGAAAAAAACGCAACTGAGTGATGGTAGATTACTTTTTTTTTTTCTAAAAAAAAAAAAATCTTATATTGTATGTTTTGTATAATAGATAGAGATACTTTTGCAATAATAATAATAATAATCGTAATCATAATATAATAAATGTTGGATAAGCTCTATAAAAGATTTATATATATGTATGTATGTATGAAAATAAAAAAAAAAAGAAATAATAATATTAACAATAACAATAAGGCTTATAACTGTGCTTTTTGTAATTTTTTTAATGCATGCATAAATTCAATACCGTATATTTATTTATATTATATTATTGTTAAATTCTTCTATAATCAAAATGAATTTACCACAATCATGTTTAAATGCATTATTATAATAATGTTTAATATTTATCTCGGTCAAGCGTATTTTGTTTTGTTTATTTGCTTTTTTTTTTCTCTTCATTATAAAAAAAATTGGTGTATTTCAATAATAAAAAGATAAAGTACATTCACAGATAGTTGTGTTATACATAGTATTATTAAATGGTAGCGGAAATATAATCACTGGACCAAAACGGTGAAGAATAAAAATAATTGGTCCGACTAAGATAAAAAATACAAACAAAAAAAAAAGAAAATGTACATTTATTTGTGAATTCAGTTTTAATTTAGTAACAAATTTAATATTTTTAAAAAAGGATATACAGGGTGAACTAAATCTAGTTGAAATATAAAAGTTTAATAAAAACAACAAAAAAAATTATTATAAAAATTTAAATGGAACACCCTCTTTATTTCATTTTCAAATGAATTTCATAACATTTTTCTTTTCAATTTATTTTGTTTTTAATTAAAAATTGTGTAAAATCATTTACTTTAACTATAAAAATATAATTTTATATCGATTTCAATTTTGAGTTTGTATTTCAAAAGAGAGAACTAATTTGTTTTTTTTTTTTTCAATTACATAAAACTTGCATTTTGTAATTAATTGCAATTTATACCGTTTTCAATAATAAAATCATAATTTCAGTTAAGTTTTTATAAATTATATACTCGTATATTCACAATTTCACAAAATTTCATGCGTTCAGTCAACCTTGAATATGCTAATAAGATGATATCTGAGATTTGATGATGACAATGAACTCTATCTGTGTACATATGTACCCGTATATACATATGTACATATGTGCATAAAACTTAATTTAAAATAAGTTTTACACGCTTTTATATAACGGATATGTTGCTTGTTACAAAAATAATAATAATAATAATATATTCATTCTCTGTATTTTGTATCTCAAATATTATATACATGAACTAGCAAATTTAAATTTGCTGAATATTTATTTTGTTTTATATTTAATCATTTATATATACCTACGAGTATTTTAAATTATACATATATGTGTACATATATATTCATATACAATAAATATATTGTAAAGATACAGATACAACTTATGAAAATCGTCACCGTCATCATCATCATAACCATCAGTGTCATTTTGTGCAATCAACTTTAACAATTCACTTTTGATCATAATCAAAATCAGTTCACATAGTAGCTGATTATATTGTTGTTTACTGAGCTACAAATTATAAAAAAACATACATGTACCTACATATGTACTGTAAATTTATGTATATCATGTATATAAGTATATGAATATTACATATTATGTATATATTCAATTCGTTCACAGTTAGTATCTTGTATCTCTATACAAGATAAGATATACTTTATTTACAGTATTTAAATTGTTATACATACTAATACTATATATTTTTGTTAACTGCATTGAAAATTTCATCATCATCATCATCATCATCATTCAAATATGTACATAAGTATATATACGAAAATATTCTGTTTCATAAGTGCGATATGTAAAAAAATGTTTGATATCGTATATGTATGAGTATGTATGTACAATTATTTGCATAAAACATAATGATAATATACACATTGATGTTATGTTGATTCATGATTTTCATTTCATAAAACAATGCATTTTGTTGCAATAGTATATACGAGTATAACAATGATAAAGTCCACTTTTATATAGGAGTTTGTACATACATAGAAAATCATATACATTTATTGTACTTCACAGATAAATAGATTCTTTTGTATCTTTATAAGAAATTAGATATGTATACAGTATGATAGCTCCGCTGATAAATAAGATACTGGATAATAATTTGCATTAAATTGTATTCTTAAAATAATAATTATTAAATACATACGACTACATAATATGTATGTATGCATACCTAAAACAAATTGATATGAAATTTAATGTTATGTGAAATTCAAATATTTATTTAAATTCAGATTTATATTGCTAATTAAATGATAAATCAAAATATAATTATGACATTTAAAATTTTACTTTTAGATTAATTAGTACGTTAAAGTAATTTTTCGGTAATTTTTTTCGATGACACTAGAAATTGGAAATTTTAATAGAATATTCTTTGAAGGATATTCTATAAAATAAGTTATAATTGACGTATTTCATCTTACTTAGATGAAAGATAAAAAATATACCCACGCATTTATGACTTGAAATTTAATGCTTTTTAATACATCCACCCACTAGAATAAGAAAAAAAATCTTTCAAAAATCAACCTCATGTTATAAATTAATATAAGTATATGTATACTTATCTATTAGGTTCAGATATCCTTGTTATGCTAGTAACTTTTCTTTTTTTTTAATTTTTTTAATTTTTAGTTTCAAATTTCATTTTTTTTTTTTTTTGCATTTCTTTTAAGCAGAAAATATATTTAAAAACATGATATTTTTGCCAAGAAAAAATAATTTTGTATGTACATATTGAAATATTAAAATTAATAGGTACCAAAATTTTTAAGAATTTTGTTTTGTTTTTTTGTTGAATAACTTATAAGACACAACGTAATTCATATATATGTATATACATAAATATATAAAAGAGTTCATATACGTCACTTAAGCAGTATATATTCGATGTCTAGACGTATTCGTATTAAAATACCTAACATTGTTGTTTTTTTTTTATTCTATTCATTTTTAGCTTAAAAGTAATTATTAAGATTTTATAATAATTATAATTTTTTGAAGAAAAAAAAAGAAGTAAATATAAGAAAACAAAAATAATTGAATAATTAAAATTTTGAATTGAGAAAATTTTTTAGAAAATGAAAATATAAATTAGGAGTTTTTTAATATTTGTATTTTAATTGTTTTAGTCAATTTAGTATGATTTCCTTTTTAATTTGTTCGAAAAAATTTCACTTCTACCTTTATATTTTGGTCATTCGTAGGTACAAAGTTCATTTGATTTATTATCACAAAATAAGATACATCTATTCAGTGAGGAAAAATTTGCAATAAATATACAGATAAAACTGAAAGTGATAATGAAAATATTTCTAATATATTATGATATACATATATACATACGAGTACATAATAATGCTTTCTAAATATGTGATACATAATATCATCATTATTATCATCAATATGACGCCCCCTTAAAAATAATAAAACTGTCATCACATAAAATGAATAAATGACCGAAAATTATTTTTTTAATGTATACACACAGGATGCATTATCGTTTATAAACATATAAAGTATATATTTTAAGCTATATAGATAATATAATGTTTTAGATACGAATAATATGCGGGGGATATTCCTTGACCGTCATTTATCACTCAATTTTTTTGTTTTTTTCTGTTTGTTTCAAATTCGCAAATGATATTAATATTTGAAAAAAAAATTTTTTCTGTCGATATTTTTTTCCAACCATGTACATATATGTGTTCTTCATGTCTTATTTGTAATGTTTATCATATATTACATATGTGTATATGGTTATATTGTTGAAAATGATTTTATCATTCATGTGTGATAAAAAAAAACGCAAATATTTGAAGAAAAAAAAAATAAACTGTTTTATTTTATTTTTTATCTTTATTTTAATGTAAAAGGGGTTGGTAGATACATATATGTGTTGTTGACATCATCCATGATGATCGTAATTTTTTCTTCCTCTTCTTCTTTCTTCTCTTTAAATGGTAAATACACGAAGGTTAATAAATTCATTTTAATCAAAACGAGTAGCGGTATAATAATAATAATAATATTATTATTTTATATTATTTTATTGTTCCTTGTTTAGAAATGCTCCCTCTTTCCCTCAAATATACTTTTTTTTTTAATACATATACATACATAAGTATGTATGTGTATTTCATCTAATCTAAATTATTTTTTTTTACATATGTACTGTTGTTTTTTTAAATATTAATTCTAATAAATTTGTTATGTGTGGGATTGGAATATGTACAAAATTAGATTAAAATTATTATGTTGTTTAGGTTCATTGCCATTAAACAATGTCAAGGATTTATAATTCAAGAAGGTCATGTATGATTCATTTATTTATTTATTTATTATTTTTATTTAAGATTATTTAGAAATTTCTTATAAATTGTGTGTGTTTGTTTATTTTAGTTGTCTTTTTCATCATGAATGAGGGTTATAATAATTATATTTTCCGAAATTGATTTTATATGGAATTTTTTTTCTGCAGAAGAAAATTGTGAAAACACGAATTAAAAAAATCTGAGAGAATGTTTATTCTTTTGAAAATAAATTTTTGATTTGTATATCATTCATAAAAAATATAATTAAATTAGTACACTCGTGTTTCTTTTATTTTTTTATTTATTTAATTTTTTTTTTGCATTTGAACTTTCACCTATTTTAATCGCATTATTTTATAAAAAGTTTTGTTTTTTTCATTGGCGATTGTAAAATTTTGTTCTTCATTTTTGTAAGCTATTACCTACTTATTTGTTTTTTAGAAATTTACGTTTGTTAACATGCATTTTTATGAAATTTTATTGAATATTTTTTTATATTGTATTTGATAATAGGCTTTTGTCAAAGCTGATAATTATGTGTGAGAAAAACTTAATGAAACAAATAAAAACAGAAGTCAATCAAAGACGTTGACAAAAAAAAATATATATACATAAAAGAAATAATAGAAAATGAAATTTTAAAAAAAAAATGAAAAAAAAAATATTAAAAAGTATGAAAGACAGAAAATAAAAGCTGTCTGAGTCTGACGTGACCTGAATGAAATAATGGTTTCCTGATACTTTTATCCTTTTAGTAAAAATGACAGGCTTTCCATCTTATAACGACAACATAAGGACGACAATAACTAACGATAAATACTATATACAGACATAAAAGAAAATTAAATAAAATAAAAATGAAACACAAAAAAAGAAAAATAACAGACAAATAAGAAAAGCAAAAAGTGATTTCGTCCTTGCTGTGTCAACATATCGTTTAATATGTATTATATACTTATATGTATTGTATGTGTTTCACATTTTCATTTAATAAGTGATCTGAAAAAAAAAAAAAGTACATAATATAAAAGGTCAGGAAATGAATTGACACAAGTGCATATATATACGTCTCATGAATTTTATGTAACATTTTGTCTTTTGATACACATGATTTTCTTTTTAAATTTAAATTTTTTTTTTTTTGCTATATAAAAAATTGAAAAATGAGAATTATGAAAACAATTCTTAGTTTGTTTAAAAATAAAAAATTAATCAATAAAAAAAAAACTACTGAAATAAAAACAACAAATATGATACATAGTACATTAAAAATCCTGTCAGAATTAAAATGGATTTTATTTTCCAGCTTTTAACATTTCAATCGAATGTGACAAAACAAAAGCTTTTTCAACATTTAAAAAAACTGTTTTTTTTACGGTTTACCTCATCGCTATTTTTATAAAAATAAAACTATATTCATTAATGGAACAAAATCCTTACAAATACAATAGTATAAAAATAAAATTATAATTCTCATGAAAAAAAAAAAGGAAAATTATGCACCACACCCATTATCATCATCATCATCACAATCACCAACGCAACGTCATCATCCCCCACAATATCATCTACATTTTTTTTCTTCATATAAACCTTCATATCTTTATTTATAACAATTCACGTTTTCGTCCGTCTACTGCACACATACAATAGCAAAGATCATTTATATATATATGAAAGATATATATTAGAAAATCCTTGTCAGCAATTTTATAACAATTTTTTTTTTGTGGGTCTTTTTTTTTCTTTTCTTTTTAATTCTTTAAAAACTATTTTTTTCTCTTTTGAATTATTGATTTTTATTTTACTGTTATTTTATATCATTTATTATTTTTTGTCATGCATGTGAAAATTACAACTACATACATACACGTATATATGTATGTATATATATTGTATACATATATGCAAAAAATATTATCACATATCCGTCCCAACGATTACAAAATTTCCTGAATGGAAGAACCAAAAAATTTTAAATTTAACTTTCAAAAAACTAAAAAAATATCCGAAAAAAATTAAATAAAATGATAATAAAAATAAATTGAAAAACGCATTCATGCATTTCTCATGTCCCATTTATTGATTTTCCATAATATCACAAATACATTCAAATATAACAGGACAATTGCATTTCCTTTTTATCTATCTCAATTTTTAGAGAATTTAATTTATTAGTGTGTTTTGTCTATGAAAGCTTTTTTATATATGTATATATTCTCCAATTTATTATATTTTCTCTACACATAAATATACATACAAAAATACACACACAGTACAGTCACATTTTAACGTACAAGGAAATATTGTTAAATATATACAAAAAATATATTTCCATATGACCTCTTTTTTATTGTAGTTGTGTTTTATATGTAAAAACGATACGATGCGATGCGATGCTGTAAATTTTCAAATATAACGAGAATGAAGAAGAAAAAAGAAAAGAGTAAGAGACAAAAAGAAGAAAAGAGAGAGAGAGAAAAAGTATTATCCTTTTTGCTACTGCTGTTTTATAAAATAATCAATGGCTTCTTCTTTAAACGGTGTGGGTGGTAATGGGTGACGTAGGAGTTGAATATTCAGTATTTTCCTGTGTCTCTTAAGTTGTTTTTTTTTTTAAATATTTTATTGCTGCTGCTGCTGCTATAGATCGAGGCATTGAGAGGTTATGAACTGAGAAAACAGGAAAAAAAAATTATGAAAATTTGAAGTGTATAAGAAATACGAAGAAAAAAAAATTTTTTTTTCTTTTACCTTAGGGTGGAAATTATGATTTGTGTAAGCGACTAAATGAAAATTTTTTAAAGTACATAGTATTTTTTTTTATTTTAGTAAATAGAAAAAATAGGAAAAAAATACGAATATCACATGAAAAAATTAAATGAGAATCCAATTCAAAATTTCAAAATAAAACATTGAGAAAAAAAAAAAACGTTTTTTAATTTTTTGTTAAAAGTTTTGTTGCAAAAAAATGTAAAAACAAAAAAAAGGGGTTGAAATAAAACATAAAAATTATTTTTATAGTAAGTCTATGACCAGGGAAAAATTTAAAATCGATATGATAAACAACAACAACATTGTGTATATTTTTTTGTATCCTACCACAGAAAAAAAAAACAACCTAAAAATTGGTCTTGGCAAAAAAAAACAAGAATAAAAAATTGAATAGCTAGAGCTAGCTAAACCCTGTTGGTATTTCGACTATTTTGGTTTTATATTTTTTTTCTAGTCTAGCAAGAATTTAAATTTTTAATATTTACGCTATTTCACTGAAGTTTCGTTTCAATGTATTTGAAAAGTTAAAACAAGAAAAGATGGTTGATGCACTTTCGATATAAAAAAAAAGATGATGAAAAAAAAAGGAAGAAGAGAAAAGAAAAAAATTTTAAAGAATTTTTGAATTTCAAATTAAGAAGCGAAAACAAGCAAAAATTTAGAGAAAAAAAAACATGAAAATTATCTAAATGCATTCATTGAATTTTGTTTTTGTTGCACATCTAAGGATTCGTTTTATATACCCACTTTTTAAAATTGAAAATAATGAAAAACGATTCCGAAAAAATAAAGCTTAACTTGAAAATTGGAAAACATTTTTTAACTTTTTTATTATTTTGCTTCAAATTAAATAAAAAAAAAATCCTTGAATTGTGTAGTTTACATATACATATGCAAATTATTGAACTTCAAAATGGTATTTAATTTCTAGTATTCAAAAATTTATTCAAAAATCTTAATTTTCAAATAACATTCTTCAAAAAGTAATATTTTCTCTTGAATAAATTTTAATTTAAGTTATTTTGATTGAAATATGTACAAGTATACAGTAAAAGGAAATCACCATAAATTCAAATCAATATATCTCTTTGTTGTTGTTGTTGTACAAAAAATAAACTGTCTGAAGAAAATATCTTTATCATTTATTGTATCTATTTCCTGTGCAATTTGTGTATAATGTTTTTATATGTATGTATGTGTATATGGAAATATATGTGTATGTTTTTCAAACATGCGGTTCATGCATTGCTTGTATGATTAAATCACACAGAAATATTATACCACACACAAAGTGGAATTATACAATAATTCTCAAGGTAAAATTGAAACTTTGTTGCAATATCTTTTATGTATGTTTTGCAATTTTATTTTTTTTTTACCTTTAGAATTGAAATTGATTTTTTTCTGTGTTGTGTGGAATAAAAATGTTTTTTTTTTTTTTGGCTTATTGTCAATCGTCTCCAATAGCATTTTTTTTTCAAGATAATCAAAAAAAGACTTTAGACTTTCTATTTATTTATAAGAAGAAGAATAAAGTCAACAAAGATAGGTGATATTTTGAAAACACATAATCAAAATCGAAGAAATTGAAACGATAATTTATTTTTATTGAAATTTTATATGTGTGTGTAATACAGTATATAGGTACATATATTTGTTGTTGTTGTTATCATTTTTTTTTTACCTGAACATGTAGTTTCATTATTAATTCTAATTTGTGTCCGCGAAAAATTATTCTGTACGTATATTAAATTTATTAAAGCGAACTCTAGAGTAAAGTGGCTAGCAGTTGTAAAAAAAAGTATTTATATATTTTGAATTTTTCTCTTTTGTCTTTTTTAAAACAAAATAATTTTAATTTAAGTCCTTCAAAGTCCTTAGCATAAAAGCAGATGATCCTGTCATAAACGACTAATACAGTTCAATAAAATATTGTCTCATCATTTCATGAGTTTATAGTTTTTTAAATTCAGAATTTTTTTTCTAAAAATTGAACGTTTTACCCTACAAAATGGTTTCCAGAAAAGAAGGTAACTATATATTGCCTATTATATAAAAAAAAAGTATTGCATTACTAAATATCCATATATATAAATATAATTTTATCTATAATACATCATATGATTGACAACTCGATGAATATCTTAGTCACTCTGACAATGTTTTCAAGTCACGATAATAGCAAACGTGACTTCAAGTCCTTGAAATGTGATTCAAAGTAGGTATAATAATACACAAAATGTATAAATATGGAAATAAAAAAGTAGAAGTCATAAATGTTCACTAGAAAAAAAAAAAAACACAATCTCTTAAACTTTGAATTATTATTGGCAAACAAATACCTATAAGTAATGTGAATTTATTATAATAATCAAAGTGAAAAAAAATTATTTTTTAATTTAGAGAAAAAAAAATAAAGAAATTGCATAAAAATGAAAAGCAAAAAAAAAAAAAAGTTTAATAATTATTCATCGTTTTTCAATGTATGTATCTTCTAACATTTAAATTTTTCCTAGAATACTTTTATTTTCTTCTCTATTTCAGTTTTGTGTGTGATTTGAATTGAATTTGTGTATTTTATTGATTTTTGATTGTTCAAATTCAGATGTTGTATCGCATATATCATATTATACACATGTAAATATATTCATACGAGTACGTATATATTTTTTTATATTTTTGCAGTTAAAAAATTAAATTCACATTAAGTATTATTTAATAGATACCACATGTGCCAATAATATACGAGTATATGTATGTACGTATACATATGTATAGTAATTATGTTTTAATGCCTTTGTCAATTGTAAAATAACAATTAAATTAAATTCAGAGCATACAAATCATTATTTTACGACATACAGATATTCATACTATAAAAGATGTTAAAACAAAAATATTAGAACATACATAAGTTTATAGATATACTTTAACATCCGATCAAATCGTTTAAAACTACTACTTTTGTTGGTTTGGACGACATGTGAATATAGAAATTTTGAATTATTACAAGAGGAGAAAATAGCTAGATGAACTTTTGGTGTTAATTATGATATATTATACATATTCGTACATATGTATGTAGATATAGATAAACAAAAACAATCAATTATTATATCAAATACACATACCATAGGTATGAGATTAAAATGAGATAATATTTTTAAATTTCATATATATAAAAATAGAATTTTGAATATTTTTTTCATTTTGATATAAGCTAAAAATTAAAGTATGGTAGTATGTACTATGTACTATATACTATAAAATGTCTGCGCAGTCAACAAGATACATTTTAAAATATTTAAAGTTGGCTCTTTTACAGAATAAAAAAAAATAGTAAAACACTGTACGACAAAATGATCACTTTATATACAAAATGTATCTTTTTTTTTTTTTTGGAAAAAAAACTTATGTATACCAAGAAAAAGTTTTAATTAATAAATAATTTTTTTATTATAATTAACTAAAATTAGAAATTAATAGGAAATTTAATAATGATGATATAGGTGTAGAACAAAAAAAAAAAAAAAAAACTAGAAAATTGAGACAAGAAAAAAAATAAGCTGAATAAGGAAAATATAGAAATAAATTAAAAATGCAAATATGAGAAGAAAAAAACAACTAAAGATTTGAAGGTCACAGACAATATATAATAATAAGTATATGTACGTATTTGTTGCTTTGATGCCCCCCGATACACACAAAATAAAAAATATTTACAAATATTATATACAAATAAAAATGGATCGTGTTAGAAAACTAGACAAATTAAATTAGCATAAATCATGTAATAAAGATCAACCGTCTGTCTGGCTAGGCTAGACTATATTTACTAAATTTTTTTCTGTATAAATATAGTGTATACGTACGTATACGTATAATAGATACTAGTTTATGTAAAATACACCACAGATACCAAATGGTTTGCCATATTATTGATGTCAATTATTATTATATATATTATGTAGACTTATACATTATATACGTATGTAGTATATATTTTTGTTTGTCTAAATTATTATGAACATACATACATATATGTACGTTGAAATAATACAGAAAAATGATGAATATATGACGTATTTGATATTTAAAAAATGTCAATTTAAATTTAATCGTCAATAGATACATTTTAGCAACAGTAAAAAATAAAAATATTAAGTATAACATGAGTTTTCTTCTTTTTGTGGTTATTTCTGTAGGTTTCTGTTTCTATATATCGTGATATAATAATTTACTAAATTACTAATTTCTAGATTATTAAGTTGTATGTTTAATTTTAGGTGAAAAATTTTACAAGAATATAGAAATTTAATATAAAAAAAAAAAAATTAAAATGTGAAACATTTAAAAATTTTCTGAAAATCATGACATTTTGTGAACCTGTCAATTATTTTGAAAAGAAAAAAATATGTAATTAATAAAAATCTCCTGGGATATTTTTAGAATATCTAGAATTTGCTATATCCAAGGTTTTATCCAAGGTGCTTCAAAGAATGAGTATATTACATTATGAATATAACATGGGATGGGACATATTAACACCCATTGAATAAATATATTTATAAAAAAAAAAATATACATATTTGTGAAAATCTAATATACACGATTTTTGTTGACCAAATTATGTAATTTTTGTGAAAAAAAAAAATTTTATTTATCTTTAAAATTTCATATTTAAACATTAGTTCAGTCTAGCAGATATTGCAGACAAACTGTCGAAAAAACCTAACAAAAATAAATAAAAAAAACACATCATGATTTTTATTTTTGTTTACTTGATTTTTCACAATAATATTAATCAACGTTGTCTATACTATCTAGAAAATTGTACATACACAATTTTGATAAATTATAACTTATGATTTCATAGATATGTGTGCATACCCTATATTTAGAAACAGGGTGGTGCGCTTTATATGATGTATTATGCATATGTCAACTTATCAATGAAACTAAATTATGTAAACGATTTGTCACTGCACGTGCAATATCCAATCATGCATTGCTCAAAAACCTTTTAATTTTTAATTGTGCAAATATTCTAAGTACAGATTATATGTTATACATATGTACATGCATAATCTCTAAATGCACCCATAATAAATAAATAATATGAATGCATATACTACGCATAGCAACATCCCATATAGTATCTACTGAAATCTGTATATTTTGTAGTTGCATTGTAAACAATGTCTATACTCGTGTGTTATATACATACATACATGATTTGCAATAAAAGGCAAAGTGACAATTATCAAGCAAAAAAGCAATTTTAAATAGTTACACAAAGGTGAATTTTGTAATTGCGGTTACAAAGTCAATTTAGCTACTGTTTTTTGTTTTTGTTGTTGCATTCTGTAGGTATACACATATAAGTATGTATATACATACTATGTAATTAATCTAATGTGATTGAATGTCATTAATAATTGAGACAATTTAGCGTCGTCTGTTGTAAACGAGAAAATAAAAACTTTAATTAAAAAAAAAATAAAATGAAAAATTATATGTATACATAAATATTGTGACGGTAACGGGTAGACAATTTGAATGCAACAATGTTACTATAGAAAAAAAATTTACAAAAAGAATTTTCATTTTCCTTACATACCTACTTAATTTGTGAAAAATTATATAAAGATTATGCATAAAAAAATAATTGATATCCTATATTTTGCACAATTTAATTAAAATAAAAAAAAAATAAAATAAACATGTTGTTGGCTGCGTTCAATAAGTAAAGTTATTTATAAAGTTTCAAAATTGAAACAAAACTTTTGTATTTTGAGAAAATTAGTTCTTGCATTTTAAAAAAAACACGATCTTCACAAAATGTTTAAAACTTTCCACTTAATTATTTTAAATTTTTTTTTCTTTTAAAAAGGAAACTTTTATTTTTTTATATTAGCTACAAACAATTTACTGTTATTAATTAAGTAGGTAGGTAGGTACTTGATTTTTTTTTTAATTTTTTATATTTTTCTTTTTTGCTTTCTTTTAGAAAAAAAAAATACCACATTTTTTATTACAATGTAAAACTTTGTATAACTGTGTTGTGAATAATTAAAATTTGTTACATTCGAGTGCATTTTTGAACTTTATCAAGATTTATCTAAATGTTGTTGTTTTTTTTGAATTTTATGCATTTAATTTTTATATTGCTAGCTGCATAGTTCTTGTAACTAATTCATTTTGGCACATTTTTATTTTTTATATTTAAACAACTAAATTACATTGAGAGAAGAAAAAAAAAATAGAAAAAGTGTTGAAGCTTTTCTTGTTTTTTTTCTTGTTATTGTATTGTTATTAGTTTTTTTCTGTTATTTTAATTTTGCATTGCGTTTAATGAATAATTCTTATGTTAATTAACTGAAAACATTTTATTTATAATTTTAATCATATATGTATGTATGTATTATATATTGTTATACATTTTATGTTATTTTTCATATAATAAATTTTATTTTGTAAAAAAATAAAAAAAAAAATAAAGTATCTGTATCTGTAGGTATGCAAGAAAATCGATGAGAAACTATGATAAACAATATAAAAATTGTTTTTGATCATAATCATAATTTTTATGGTACACAAACATCACACCGTAAAATGTATGTAACACATTATTGTTTTTTTTTTATTGTTTTGGTTATTATTTTCTTGTTTTATTTAATCTGAAAATTATTTAAACTTTGGTTAATTAATATTATAATTTTTCAAGAATTCTATTAGAAGAATTAAAAAGCATTATCTGTGAATCGTGAAGGGTAAATTTTTCAAAATGTTGTTTAAAAAAAATCAAAACACAAAAAAAAAATTGGAAACTCTTCAAGAAAATCTAGGAAAATATAGAAAAATCTTAGGCCTACAGTGCTATAAATTTTCTAGAATGAAAATGAATTTTTGCTACTATGTGCAAAGTTGTATTTTATTTCAAAACCTTTTATCTACTGAACATTAAATGCTTAATTTAATTTTGTTTCTTTTTCTTCTTTTGTTTGTTCAAAAAGCACCATCAACAACCTAGTTAAAAATTATTTTTTTTTTACAATTTCAACTGTATCTATAGTTTGATTAAATAGTCTTAACAATAAACAAACATAAAAAATTCAATAAAATAAACAGTATATAGAGGCTGTGCTGTGTAAATTTATGAAATAAAACTAAAACCAACAATCATCGTTATTAGATGGCGTCTAGAAAATAAGAGATTAGAAAAAGAAAAAATAAATCCAAAAAGTCAAACGCGCGTGTACCCTAAAACAAACTAGTTCACTTGAAAATAGAAACAAGAATTTCCCGCCAATCAATATAAATATTTCATTTTTAAATTTCAAATAAATCATTATTGTAGAATGTTGCTTATTTTTTTGTTCTTCCATTTTGTTTAGATTTTTTTTTCAGATGATTCTCTTATATGTTGTGTATCATAGTATAGATATATCTAATTCATAAGAATTCATTTTAAAAGTATTAGCAATTTTGTTCTTTTTTTTTTTCAAGTCCAATTCAACATCAACATCAACAGTATAAGAATATGATTAAATTTTGGGATCATCGATCAAAGTCTGTATCTTTTTATTTTTCTAATTTCGTATGAATAAATGAATAGATATAAATTTTTTTATTTTTCTATTCAAAAATTTTTGTTTAACTTTTTTTTTCACAATTTCGTTTTATGCTTTTTTTAATGGGGTTTTTTGTTTTTTTTTTACACGACAATATATAGCATGAAAAATTTATATTTTCAAGTATTAATAAATTAAAATCTATAATCGATAATAATAATCGACCTTCACCACATTTTATTCGTCTGTTGTGAATTCGTAGACTATAGCTATAATTTTATTATTATTATTTTTATTTATTTTTTTAAAATTAATTTTAAATGAGGTACTAAGTATTACAAAATACATCTGGCTTACTTATTTTCATGCGACATTTTTCGAAGAAAAAATAATCTTTAAAAAGGCTTTTTTTTCTTTTTGATAATATTTCATCTGAATAAGGTAATTTAGGATTTTTGTCTTTTCTTTAAATAAGCCTTTAAAAAAGGATATGAAATACCTAAAATATAAATTTCTAAGCTAACAATATAGTATCTCGGTTGATGTCAGACAAAAAATAAAAAAATAAAAAATACAGAGTCAAATTCTTTGATTAAAATACGAAAACGAAATTTAAAAAAAAAAGATTTTTTTTTTCAAATGAAATGTTCAAATTCCAAATACGGTAGATATATTTTTTTTTTTTAAAAATTAAATATTTTTTTTTTTCATTAAAAAAAAAGAATTTGTTTATCACTTGCTTATTTCACATTTATTTTTAGAATGATATTGCAATAATAAATTAGATAGCAACAATGTTTGTTGATTTTGAAAAAAAAAAAATAAAAATAAATAAATGAAAATATAAAGGCAGTTAAAGTCCATAAAGTCATGATTATTTAGTGCATATATGGATTGTTGTGTTTAGATAAATAAATTTCGCATTTTTTCTAATTTTTTTTTTTTTTTTTATAATTCTTCTAGTAGTCGTATTTTCCATAATGCAAAAAATTAAATAGAATATTTGAATTTTAAATCAATCAAATTTAAATTAAAAATAATACAATTTGAAATTAGGGGTTTTTTTCATATACATATGTGAACAGGAAATATACTTATTTTCGTAATATTTCGTCTCAGGCTATAATATTTGAAAAAAGAAACTAATAGGATGTCTGGAAATTTTTTTTTTGCTTGTGTAATAGACACGTGTATAAAAAAATTCATGATATTCGCATGTATTACTTATTTGTCTACACACATACAAAAACATGTATCTACATATGTATTACAATAGAACGTAGACTAAACAATATCTTATCGAATATGTTTTTACATTTAGTTTAATTCTTTAATAACTTTTATAAACAATATTCATATTCAAATTACATTTTACTATTATTTTTTTTTGTGGTCGAACAAAAAATAAATTTGAATATAACACAATAGTCACGTTTATAGATTTTTTGTTGTTGTTGTTGTTGTTGTTGTTAGTGAGATTGTATCTATTGTTTATTCTAAGAGAAACCAAAAAAAAAAAAAGAATTGTTTGTCTAGAACGTTTTTTTTGTGTTCTTTTTTTTTTGCAAATAAATAAGCATATCATTATGTTCAATCTTGAAAGATTTATTCTAGATAATTTTATTTTTCTTAAATATAATTTTGAGAAAATACTTTAATGCTTTAATGGAAAAAAAAGCTCAACTCATTGTGTGAAAATTGGGGTATTTATGGACATGAATGAAAAAGTTACAATTTTACACATTAGAATATTAGAATTAGGAATAAATATTTGAGACATAACAATGGAAAACTTATTTCGGGTTTTTTTCTTCTTTTAAAACTCTTTTATACAGGATTAGCGAAGCGTTGAAAAAGATTTAAATGACGCGGTCGCTAAACTATCTTTTATTAAATTTATTATGATTACATTTTTTTCTTCTAAATATTGAATGTACATATAATACATACATATTTATTTTACTGATTCATATAAAATGTGTGTTTTTTTTTTAAATTATTATATTAACCTTTTAATTTATTCTAAACAACTAATTTATTAATTTATCAAATTAATGACCTAAGAATTAAGCTTAGACATTTTGGCTTTGGAATAAAATTAACAAAATTAAAATTAATTAAAAATTTGAATTTAATTTTTCAATTTAATTATACCTACATACATATGTACACATAAAACACACCCTCGAAGTACTGGCAGACAAAAAAATATACTCAAAAAGATTATATTTAAAATCGGTACACATTTTGAAAAATTAGGATAACTTGATCTGTAGAATGGAATGTATGATTTTATTATCGAAAATTTTCTATTTTACTCTGACATCTGAAATTTAGTAGGCAAAAAAAACCACAAAAGCTCATAGACGATTTTCAATTCACAAAAAAATTCTGAATAAAAAAAAACTGTATGTACATTTATTTTGAAGAATTTTTTTTTTTTGTTGCTTAGTGTATAATTTGCATGTACACGCGAATTACTACATATTATATTTTTTTAAATAATTTTTCGTTGTGAAAGAATAAAGTAAAAAGAGAGTCATAATACTTATTAAAAGAAAATTATTTAGACTATGAGTAAGACATAATTATTTATGTACATATTATACATACTTTACATACATTCATAAATATCTATCTCATTAATTTTTAATTTTTTTCTATAATTTTTTTTTTTCTAAATGAAAACGTGCAGACTTTGTATTATGTTAATACCAACATAACATACAAAAAAAAAAAAAATAATAATATTTAGCAACAAACACACAATTTAAGTCACATTAAATTAAATAAACGTAATTTTTTTTTGAATTTCTTTTGAAAAAAAAAATTATAATAAAATAATATGCGTGCACGCATTTTTAAAAGATTAAAAAAAATTATATTTAATATTATTTTGGTTACGTTTGCTCTTTTTATTGCATATTATGTTATTTTAATATGTATTATGTATGTGTTCATATGTACATATACTTTTAAGTTCATATATTATACAATTTACTACATGCGGGTCCAATAAAGAATTAAATAAATAAAAAAATCATCATAACTTTACGAAGAAAAAAAAAAAACAACAATAAATTGAATTTTAATTTATGAATTCTTGTTTTTTTTTTTTATTTCTATAAATTTTTTTTTTGTAATATTTTAATTTTAATGATAAATTAAAAAAGAAATAGGGTCATTTTCTAAATTTAATTATTTCGTCTTAATATTATTATTTTTTTTTTTTGTTCTAAGAAAAGTACTCCTTTTTACCTTTTTAATTTTTTTTGAGAATTCCTTTTATCCTTTTCAATGTTTTTTTTTCATTTCCATTCATTTTTTTGCTTCATTTTGATTAATTACATTTAATGTCACTTAATAAACATACAACTTAATTGACATCAACAATATTTTATTTGGAATGCGAATTCTATGTAAAAATAAACTTTATCCAAAAAAAAAATAAATAAAATAACGTTCAAGCTCTTTGTATTTTATCCTTTTCTACATAATTTTGTAATTTAGTTGCATGGGTAATTCATTTACTTTGCAAAAACCCATGGAATCCTCTTTTCAAATAACCTTAGACTTAGAGAATACGTAACGTTAAAGCAAACAAAACATTTGAACCTTTTTTTTTTCTTCTTTTAAGGATTTGTGTTATTTTTGGAAAAGCACAAGAAATGAAAAAAAAAAATTAAAAAAAGTAAATAAAAAACGTAAACGTTTTGTGGGATTGTTAAGTGTAGGTTAATGACATCTAAAATTTATGTTTTTTTTTTTTTTCGTGAGTCAATAATGATATTTAAATGCTAATAATAATTAAACATAAATTTTTAGTCAAATATTTCTTCTTTTATATTTTTTTGTTGAAAGAAGAAAATTTATTGAAAACAGAAAATATAAAGTGCAAACAAATTTTATTAATTAAATATAAAAATAATTATGTATGTGTGTATGACAGCATATAGGTAATATTTGGTTGTTTTTTTTGTTTTCATGACGCTCTATAAACTTATTCAAAATTTTTGAAATTAGCAAAGTTTCTTAATTTTATTCATTTTTGAATTTAAAAAAATAAATTTATTTAAATTATTAATGGAAAAAAAAAGTACTGTATCTAACCAATCTAATTTAACAGTCTGCTAACAAAAAAAAAGTATGTATATTAACTCAAATGTTTTCTCATAAGAATAAAAAAATTAGGTTAAACTTTTTTAGAAGTTAACAGACATACCTTTTTTTTATGTCTAAAAATATCTACGTAATTTTTAAAAATGTTGAAAATTTTTCACAATGCCAATGCTGTAAAACATGTGGTTGAAAATTTTCGAAACATTTTATAATTATTTTAATAATTTTACATATAATTTCAATTTAATGAAATTTTAATTTAAAAAAAAATAAAAACAAAATTAAAAAAATAATGTTATACAAAGTTTCATCTATGTAAATTACACAATACCTACAATTTTAATTCCTTTTCAAAGATACTTCAGATACATCTGTTCATATTTAAAAATTCATTTAAATTTTCTAAGTGAAAGCATTGTTTCATAACTTGTCGTTTGTTTTCTTCTTCAGAAAATAATCTATGCAGCCAGAAAAAAAAAAAGAAAATAGTTATTGTTTTGACTTGAGAAATATCTTTTTCCTCCCCTTTTTTTTTTATTAATAACATTTCATCTATCTCTTTCAAAATATTTTTTATTTTTAAATTTTCTTTTAACTACATTTTATACATTTTATTGAAAAACTAAAAACTAAAAAAAAATAAAGCACCGGTTCTATTTTGTCTCGTTTGGCATTCAAGAAAAAAAAAAAAATACAGAAAAAGTGGCGAGACCAGGGATGTTATTCTCGATAATAATAATTACACATCATGAAGAAAATACATACTATACATATGTATATTTATGTAGTATATCTTCTTATAGAGAAAGCGCTTAAGAATAAATTATTATCATCAACAGAACCACAAATATCTTTCTATGTATGCCAAAAAAAAATCTGTTTTTTATTCATTTTTTTTTTCAGACTCTTTATAAGTAAATCGTAATCGAATGTTTTATACACATTTTGTATATGTTACGTGTGCTGTATGTGTAGAATATTTAAGAAAAAATAAAATAAAAAATAAAAACAGAAAAACATAGCTATAGAGAATGACGACAAATATTCTATCTATATACATAGGTATATATACGAGTATGTACCTACATACATGTGTATCTTTAGAATATATCTTCAATTTTAAACATAGAATTTTATTTTTAGATACAAAACATAAAAATATTTTTAGATATTTCTGTTGTTTTTTCTTCCTTCATTGAAATACAAAATATGCACGTAATAAGAAAAATTGTCCTGTTGTCATTTTATATAAAAATTTAAATAAAAAAAAAAACGACATAAGAAAAAAAAACTAGCATTTATATTATTGTTAAAACGTATTTAAGAGACAAGAAAACAGATATTATGAATTTTGTTTTAATTTAAATATTTATTTATAATTTTATATTTTATTTGTAATAATATTTTCACGCCTCACTAAAGAACTAATACAATTTTTTTTCTCTCTTACATATCCGTATTTTTTTGTTTTTAAATTTTCGTGTTAAAATTGATTTTATCGTTTTTATTTTCTTAAAATCTTCTTTTATGTCTCGTCAATACGTAACCGGACGACGTTTAAAATCACATTTATGTTTATTCTGTCTTCAACGTATAATCAATAAACAACATTTAAAAACAAAAACAGAAAACAAAAACTGATAGGCAATATTGATTCTGTTTCATGAGACTTTTGTCGCCAATAAATTCTATTATTTTTTCAATCATTTTTCAATATATGTATATTGTAGAATTTCGATAAGTAGAAGAAAACAATAATTAAGTATAAAGACAAAACAAAAAAACAAAAAAAGCGAAAAAAACAACAAAAATACATATACAAACTTTTTTATCTGGTTTTTCTTTTTATTTATTCTTTTTTTAATTTTTATTTAGAAGTAAATTGTCTTTCAAGATACTTTTGTATTGATGTATTCGAATAAAAAATTGTAAACAACGTTTATTTTTTCCTCTTTTTTAAATAAATCCAAAAAGTAAAAATAAAACGTGCAAGATACATACATATATGTATATAAAAAAAATTTACAAGAAAAAGTTTGATTATAAAATGAAAAACTTTTGAATGCATGTTGTGTGATAAAACATACGCACAAAAAAAAAATCAGTTTTATACATATGTATATGTATATAAAAACAAAAACAAAAAAAAGATACGATGATACTGGTATCACTTTATATTTTATTTTAGATTATACATCGATTTCTAAAGAATTTTAAAAGTTATGATTTTTTTTTCCAAATTTTATATTAAAATTTCAAAAAAAAAAAAATAAAAGAAAAAAAGCCATTAAAATTTCATACATGAAAAAGAAAAGATTCTTTTTTTTGAGAAATCATGAAAATTCACTTTTCAATTTTGCAAGTGTATTAAAAAGAAAATTTTCTTGAGAGAGAGAATAAAAAAACAATAATAATAACAACAACAATTAGAATGAACATTTTATGAGGTGGCCTAGATAAGAATGAAAAGAATTTTTGGAATGTAAATGTGTTTTTGTTTTTTTTTTGTTTTTTTTTTTTTTATTTAATCTTTCTATAGATTATAATGATGATACACTTTTAAATGATAAATATATACATATATATTAAATTTTTTTCTGCCCAGTTTTTTTTTTCTTTTTTCGATCTTGAATTTATTTATGAAATCAAATTTTATACATTTTCAACCTCAAAATATATTTTTAGGAATTGTTTTCGTTATTTTTTTTATAATGTTTTTTTTTGTTATGATTTTTGTTTTTCGAAATAATTCTATTAACACAATGAAAATTATTGTTTATGAAAAGTATTCGGTTTTTTTTTCATTATAGACAAATTTTTTTTTTTTTTTTCGTAAATTGTATGTGAAAATTTTCATTTTTTAAAGTTCTTTGATCTTTTAAAAAGAAAAAACGAAAGAACAACAAAAGAAGAACATTTAATTCTAATTTATTTAATTTTTTTAAAAATATTATTTTAATCATGAGAAATAAATTAATTTAATTGTATGTATGTATGAATGTAATTTGAAAATTGAATGAAAAAAAAAACAAGAGAACAAGAAAACATTAATGTGATGTCTATGAAAATAAATTTTTTAATGATTGAAAAATCATTTTCAGTATTATTTTTATTTTTTTTTTAAATTTATTTTTGTAACCCCAATTCCTCAAGTATTAACATTTTTGTCACTATAAACATGTGTTTCGTTTAAAAGAAAATATATTATGTATTTTAAACACTTTATATTTATTGAATGATTCTTGAGATAGCATGTGTACGAGAAGATATTTTTTCTTCTTTTTACTTTGCTGAGATGAAAAAATTTGAAATAAATCTATGAAAATTTTTTTCGTATTTTCATTGAGAACAAATTTGTAATCAAGAGAATTTTGTAATTTATCAATAAACTCATCTCATTTTTTTAGAATTCGGTGTTATAAAAATACCATGTTTTTTTAAATTCAATGGGTCAAGATTAAAATTACATATATGTACATATATGTACTATGTATGTATAATATTCTCTTTTATGCTTCTAATAAAATACATACTGAATTATATTGGAAAATCGTATTTATTTAGAAGGGTTTTTTTTTTACTTTTGTAAAAAAAAAAAAAATTAATGTACAAAATATAAACCAGATAAATACAAAACAAACAAAAACAAAAAAAATAAAAAATAAAAAACTTGAAAAAAAAAAGCTTTCTGTTATCAGCTGTTTGCACTAATTAGGTTTCTAAAGAGATAACAACAATATAAACCGAGATATATTAATTTCATTGACTTTCTATACAATTCCACTTTTGTATAATATAATAACACATTATTTCATATGTGTGTTTTAATATATGTATGGATAATATAAAGTAACATAAAAAATTATCAAAATTATAATACAAAAAAAAAAAAAAATTAAATTAAATAAAATAAGTGTAGAAAAAAAACGATAATGGAAGAAAACACAAAAAAATAAAAAAGAAGAAACAGAATAAATAAAAACCCTGATAATTGACTGTCTGAGTATGTACTTGAGATTATTACTTTTGTATACACAAAGCACAGAGGCCAGACATTACAAAATATATGTACAAAGAAATTAAAAAAAAAAAAAATAAAATAACCAGAATTGTGGAAAAAAAACACCATAATCAAGACAAGCCTCAAAAGCTTTTATAATTTCAAACCAAAAATAGGATTTTGTTTTTATTCAAATATTTAAAATTTTATCATAATTTTAATAAAATGTTTTGTTTATTTAAATTATTTTTTTTTTAAATATCAAATTTTTTTTGTTATCATTTTTTTTCCATTTTCTATACATACATACATATATGTATGAAAATATTTTCTGTAGATATGTGTTTTTATTTATAAATTATGTATAATGTGGTTTTGTTATCATATAATTTTTCGTTTCATTTGTTTCACTTTTTTTTTTCTTTATGTTTATCATAAAATGTTAAAATAATAAAATATACAATGTAAGTTCATATACTCCAATGTATGATGTACTTTTTTTTTTTATTTGCAAATTAATCATGTCAGATTTAATAAATTGTATGAAACATGAAATAAATACAAGAACATGACTAAAAAAATGAACCTACATGAAGCGCATATATATGTAAAAATCAACTATAGAATGAGTATATCAATATTAAAATATAAATTTTTGAATATTCATTGAATTTTTTATATTTTAATAACGAAAAGGTAAAAATGAAAAAGAAAAGAAAAAAGTGAAATACATATTGTGTATTACGCATATATGACAATTTTTATTAAGTTTTTCACAAAATTATTCGATTGGAAAAAATAAATTTTATATTTTTTATGTTTTTACGCACAAAAAATAAGAACGATATGTACCTATACGTATTGGGCGTCATATAAATATGACTTTGAGCCTTACAAAGAGGTGATTATATCGACAGTCCGTGGAGGCCTGAAGCTGAAGAATGAGAATAATTCTTGAAGTGTTTTATTTTGTTCTGAAAATGTCTAGCCTACTTGGTAAAAAAAAGTAATTTAATTTAAAAAAAAAAGAGAATTCGAACGTGGTTTGGTTTTTACAAAATTTTGTTTGATACAACAAAATGACAATAAAAAATTCCTTAGTATATAAAATGAAAATCAAACAAACATTGAAAAATTTGTTCAAAATATAAAAAAAAAAACATTTATTAAGAATTTTTGAGGACAAATTGAAAAAAAAACCAAAAACTTTTTACCATCCCCTTTTCTTGTTTTGTTGATTGACTTTACACTTCATACAATTAATTAATACAAAAATAAAAAATAAATAAAAAAAAAGATAACAGATAACGTGTTAGTTTAAAAATAATTTAAAAATATAATAAAAATCCAGACACATAAATATTTCTATTGAACGATAAATAAATTTTGTCTGGATGTTTTTTTTTCAATTCATTATTGCGCACTTGAATATATGAATATATTGGCATCAAAATAACAACAAATTTTTTTTTTCAAATAACAAAAAATTAAAATCTACTAAAAATTTAAAAGTTTAAAAAACTGAGATAGTAGGAGTTGAAATTTTATTTTAACGAGTTTGTATTTTTTTTTCCCTTGTTTTTGAATTCAAGTCGAAGAAAATATTTACAATATATTATCGACAAACTACTACATAGGTACTAATGTTTATGTTGAATTAACTGCCAAAACTAATTTGATAACTTTTCTGAACCTGAAATTACAAAAAAAAACAACGAAAAAGAGTCAAAGTTTTCACTGTCACCTTGTTTTTTCATCGGAAAATAATTCTAAAGATATTCTAATTACTGATTTTTTTTTTTTTCGTAAAAATTATTTATAAGAAGAAAAAAAAGTATAAATATTTTTTAATCGAAACTAAATCACAGTTTATTGGTTAATAATTTTTGTAAAATCATTCGATTTTGAAATCAAATTAAAATGTTTGTTATTATGACTTTCAGAGATTTATTTTTTTTTTTTTTGTTAATTTTTATATGAAAATTTTCCATAGATATATTATTTTGTCTGAACGGTGAATGTTTTTAATATTTTTTTCAATTAAATTGAGAAAAAAAAACACACACAATAATATAATTTATGAAAATTTGATGATTATTAAAAGACTGACCTTGAATTTAACACTTTTTACTTCTTCTTCTTCTTCTTCTTTTTATTATGATTTAGATTTAATTCGAAAAATTGAAATTTTTGAACATTTTTTTAAAACGTTTATTGACTCAAAACAAGTGTTTGACATTATTTTTTTCAAATGTTTTTTTATTTAACTTTTTAATAAATAAGAAAAAAAAACTGGAAATTTAAAACTGTACTGGGAAATTTTTTCAACAATATTTACCAAGAAATTTTAAATTGGAAAAAAAAAATAAATTAAAGAGCAATTAGTATTTCGTTATTTTCTTCTATCAATAGCACAGCATTTTCAATTAATATCTTACGAGAAAAAAAAAACATAAATTAATGAACATTTCGTTAAAAAAAAATGGTTACTTAAAACAATAGAATTTCGAAGTACCTTATCTTAAAAAATTCCACAGTTCACATACTCAGAAAATTTTTTTTTCACATGTATCTAATCGAATTAGAAAAGTTTTTACGTATGTTTTCAAGATAAGATTTCATATTTTTTCTATTAGACTGTATAAATTTGATTTTTTTATTTAAAGAATAAATATTTATTTTTCTGAAATTAAACTTAATTTCGTACAAGAAAAATTTTAATTTTAAGTTTCAAATTCATTTTAGAAAAATTTTACACACATGAACTTCAAAGCATATATGGATTTTTTCTCATGAATTTTTAACAACGTGTATAATTTTATTTTCTTTATCGTTTTTTTTTCTTTTTCTTTGGAAAATTTATGTTTCTTTTTTTCTTTTTTTTTTGTTTTGTTTCAGAAATTAAAAAAAAAAAAAAGGAAAACATAATAAAAACATCAAAAACAAAAAGTTTTTATTGAATTCAAAGTCAGTATAGGAAAACGTTTTCCTTAAAAGCAAAACAAAAAAAAAAAACAGCCTATGTACATGTTCAATATATTTCTTCACACATTTATGAGCCTATAAAGAAGGCTTATAATCGAATAAAACTTTTTGTCGATATAATAAAAAAAAAAAGTGAAATAGAAAAACAAAATCAAATCTTCTTTATATGTCCCATTTCAAAGATTTTAGAAGGTTAGTGACATTAAACGGGGGCCATACATATTGGAGCCTTCTAAAAATATATGTATGCACGTATAATAAATCCTAAACAATATAAAATATTATATGTTCTAACGATAGATGGATAATTGTCTATTCACATATATATATATTTTGTTGGTTTTTTTCCCTATTCTGTATATGTATTTTTTCTCCAATTTTTTCTATTTTATTTTATCCATATATTAACTGAACTGCTGTGTTTAACAAAACAAAAAAAAAAAAAATACATAATAATAAAAAAGCTCCTATATACATATGTATCGACATTTTCTACATATTTTTCATGAAAATATACAATAAACATACATATTTATACATATAAAATGTATCTAACATTTTAGATAATCAGAATATAGACAACAATGTAATGTAAGCCTACGATAAAATATTATATGAATATAATAAAGATAAAAAAATATATGTACTATACATATATATCTATATAATATATCGAGTATGAATAAGTATGTACATTATGTACATTGTACGTATATGTACATACATATGTATATGTATATTAAATTATCCTCCTTTATAACAAATGTACAACATATTATGTTCGCATAGACAAAGAATAGGCAATTTTATTTATACATATAATACCTATAGTTATAAAATACATGCATATGTACATTATATCAAATATCCATGAAAAAAAATAATAAAATAAAAGAAGATACTATATAAATGTACAATATACTACCAAGTTTAATAATATTCCGCCCCTTTTATTTTTTTTATTTTTTTTTTTTTTCATTTTAGGTCAACGACTCATCGGCCTCTTTTTTTTTATAATGTCGCTAAACTTAAGCTTCATAATAACATCATTTGACTGGAGTATAAACTATTAAAGGAATTCCACTATTCACATTCACTAAACCCGCTATAAATATATTGTCTATCTATACATAAAGTGAATGCATGCACTTTTCATTTTTTTTTTCTTTTTGCTTTTGCTATCTTTATACCTAATATGTGTATTTATACAAAATTTAAATGAAATACATATTATGTATAATATATTGTTATTGTATTTGTATTATATTGAAAAATTTTATTTTATAATACCAACAACGCATACCAATTTTAAAACCATTTAAAACAACCCAACCATCAAAATTATCCCATATATTCACTAATGTAAAAGTTTCCACTAAAACTAATTTTACCAACCTGCAGCAGTTAACTTTGCTATACAAAAAACTAAATGAAAAAAAAAAAAAGAAATGTGCTGAACCTTCAACAATATTCTTCACTAACAAATTTAACAGCAACAACACACACATGCACACACAAAAAAAGCTAATATCAGAATTTAGTGAAAAAAATAAAATAAGCAAAATGTGGCAATTTAAAGACCACAGGTAACCTATAAATCCTTGTGGGCTAAGAAGAGGAATGATCATTATTATGATTATGTAATCATATTATTTTTCAGACATAAAATTCTTATTCCAGACTTCCGTCATTTTTCATTGGAAAATGTTATGATGATTCGGTCACTAAACTTAACTTATAGTCAGACGGTTTTTTCTGTATCTCTTTGTTTTCTGTTTCTTTAGCTTTTTTTTCTAATAAAAAAAAAATAATAAAGATATTGTTGGATAATACTTAATTTAAAATTTAATATTTTCTTTTATTTTGCGTGAGTAGACAGGTAGTACAGGTATGTATATAGGAAGAAAAAAAAGTTTATTGACATGATTTTTTTTCGAAAAGAAGAAGAAAAAAAATGATTATAGAATCAAATATCATCTCATGTTAAAAGACAGAATATTTAAAGTTACATAAAAATGTAGGTATAATCTACAAAAGGCTTTAGTTTTTTTTTTTTCACAATTTATGTCTTTAAAATTAACAAATTCGATTAAGAAAAGAGGTAGACGATGGAAAAAAAATCATGCCTTATGTTAAAATTATTTTTTTTTATCTCAAAAAAAAAAAAAAAAAGAAAAGATACAAAAGAAAAACAACAAAAAATTATTATAATGAGCAGACATAAAATTATCGTTACGCTTTTTAGATACATTTGGAGAAAGAAAAAAAAGACGATTATGTAATCAAAAATCAAAAAATCTGGTTAAATTCGCTTAGTAAAAAGTTTGCGTAAGAGGAAAGATGAAAGGGAAAAAAAATTAAATAAATTTAATCATACAGGAAAATAACGTAAGAATAATATAAAATTGCTCAACATATAGTTTTATTTTATTTTTTCTAAATTTCAATTTAAATCACATGGTGTCCAAGTGATTATCATTCTATAATTATAATTTTTTTGTCTCTTCATGCCATGAAAATTTCATTCACATTTATTTTATCAAGATTCGTCTCATAAAAAAAAATAAATAAATCAAATTTCAAAAAACAAAAAACAAAATCAAAAAAAATTATTCAACACACTTTCTAGACTAATCAAAATATTGAATTAATCATGAGATTGAAGAATTATATTGTATAATCATATAGTAAGTTATCACATAAGTCTCAATTTCGAATTGAAGTGATTAGAAGTGAAAAAATATATATATAAAATTTCCCTAGACTAAATAAATATGACAAGTTTATGAAACTTTTGATTACTTTCATTGATAATGAGGTGTTTTATCTATATAGAAAAAAAATTATATATTTTTTTTAATTATAGAAAATGTAATTAAATAATTTGTTATTGATCGATTAATGAAAAAAAAAGCTACAAGCATTACATTAAATTGTAAATAAAAATGTACTTAGATTTTAGAATGAAAAAGATCTAAAATATTTCGAACTACAAAGTTCGTAATCTTAGGATCAGCACTGGCTCATTGTGAGCTGTAATAATCTGGAAGATGAAGAATCTGGAGACTTTTGTGAAATCACCAATTTTTAATATTTCTTCAAGAATTCCACAATTTTACCATAAAAATAAGAAATTTCATGGTTTAAGGTGGTTTTAACCATCTAAAACGTGTCAATTTTTCAATAACAAAATTATTAGAAACTTTGGGAAGTCTTCTAACAATTCTAGTTTCTATTTCTCATGTTTTTCTTATCTTAAAAAATTTTTTTCCAACCCATTTTCGAAAATTTGCCTCATGGAAATAACTTGAAACGCCAAATGAATATTGAAAATAATTTGATTTTTTTTTTTTTTTTTTTTTACATAAAATTAACTATGAATATCAAAAAATTTTTATTTCCTCATTCCATCACATCAAAATCACTATTTGGCTCAAATAAAAACTAGAAACAATCAAAAATCAAACGAACAAAAAAATTTACATTTAAAAATAATTCGAACATTACACAAATTTATTTGTACAAAAATTTTTAATGTACATATTATATCACGATGATTATTTTTCCTTTTAATTTATTTGCTTGCATCTAAGCTCTATTGCCATTAAAAAATAATAATAATAATAATAAAATTGTAATTATCACGTGTTTTTACGAATAAATACCACCTGCCACCTACCTACCTAGAACATTTACACTCATTGCCAGCACACAAAAAAGGAATATCACACACAACAATAACAACAACAAAAAAACAATCCAAACAGAAGGTGTATAATTAGAAATATAAAATGAATATTTTAATTACCTCTTTAATAAAACGTGAATAAAACAAAGAAAAGAACATAAAAATTTTTAAACAAACATTTTTCTTGTTTTTTTTTTCTTTATTTTAAATTGCAAAAGTGAAATATTCTATTCGAATATCAAAGGTGAAACAATAAATATTCATCAAAATAAAATAATCTTTCTTTAATATGTAAAAATTTGAAAAATTTTTTCAAATTCAAATAATGTGTTTTTTTTTTTGTTTTTATTTTTGGTTCTAAATTTTTATGAAAATTTTCTTTAAGATTTCATAAAATCTTTCTTCTAGAAAGATGCCTGTTTTTATGTGATGTGTGTCATTAAGTCACAAGAGGTAACACACACATAAAAAATAAATACAATAAAAATTAGAAAAAATTTTTAAAATTTTCAAATAGCCTTTTTAAAGTGTAAAATAATTAAATAAAATTTATGTTTATAAAATAGACAAAGAAAAATTTTCTAAAAAAAAAAAAAAAACTTACAAGGAAGAATATATTTCTCAGCAGATGATGATGATGATGATGACGACGACGTGGATGATGATGATGTTGTTGTTGGTGGTAGTGGTACTGGTGGTGATGATGTTGTTACAAATGCAGTTATATTAAAAATTTTAAAAAATTTATGTGATCCCTATTTTTTTTTTTTTTTTTTGTTATATTATTTAAGATTTTTTTTTTTAATTTTAATGTTGCACAAAATTAAAATTAATTATTTTTCTATTATTTATAAATTTTATTTAATTATTTATTTATTATTATTATTTTTTTATTGAATCACTAGATTTCTTATTTTATTTTTTTTTAAATTTTATTCTATAGATTACGCACAATTTATTTAATTTTCCTTTTTTTATTTTTTTTAAATAATTTTATTATTTGAATATTTTATTATTTCATATATAAATTTTATAATTTATTATTTTATTTATTTAATTAATTTATTTTGAAACCAATTTTTGGATATCATATATATATATATATGTGTATGTATATATAAATATTTATTTTTTTTGTATTTACCTACTAAAATTTTTTTTTCCCTTAAATTATTTTAATTTATTTTATTTTTTATTTTATAGATATTTTTGAATATATATATTATTATTTTTTTTTTATTAAATTATTATATATATAATATTTTAAATTTTCTAATATTTTTAATTTTTATTTATTTATTTAATTATTTATAAATTAACTATATTATATACTTTATTTCTGTCGATATAACAAAAATGGAAAATTTTTTTTTCAATGTTGGTTTTTCTTTAATGCGCGTTGAAAAAAAAATTTGATATTTAGGTTGTTTTTTTTTTTTTTTTGATAGTAATTTAAAATTAAAATTTGAATTATTTTCTTTTTTATGAATAGCTAATTTATTTCTTCTTAATTAAAACGCATATATGTATGTGTTTAAATATTCACTTTAACAAAAAAAAAATAGTCGATAAAAATAAATCTAAATCGGAATTTTTGTTCTTTTTTCCTTTAAATTGAATGAAAAACCTTTTTGTTTTTGGCCAAAGAAAAAACGTGAATAATTTAAAATTAAAAAAACAAAAAAAACAAAAAATATAAATTAAATTTTTTTCTTTTGAGAGTTTTTTTATTGAAATTATTTTGTTGTTTTCCTTTTTTAAATGTTAATTTCCCTTTACTGTGTCACATTTTCCGTCTTAATTTTTTCCGTTTTTTACACATTTAATTTTTTTTCTTCTTTCTTAATTTTCTCAATATTTTAATTTAATTTCATGTTTTTATCACAAAATTATTATTATTATTTTTTTTTTTAATTGAAAATTCTTAAATTAGAATATATTGCATAAAATTGCATTGCATTATTACGTTCTATCAAAGCCATTAATGTCCTTTTTACTATTTTTTTAAATATATTTTCCAGAATAGTTTTGTCTTATTTGTGATTTATTTTCTCTATTAAATCAAATTCAATTTATATATTCTTGTGTGTATGAATTTAAAACAATTGTAGGAGGTTTTTTTTTTTCATATAAAATCAAACATATGAAAAAAAAAAATTCATATGAGAAAAATCAATATAATTTCAGCTGATATTAGAAAACAGGAAAAAATTTTATTTGCTTTTACTTTTTAAACATATACTCGTAGGTATGTATGTGCTCAGAGGTTATTTTCAAAAAGAAAAATGTGATAGCTCATGTGATATAATTCTTACATCCCACGTATCTACTAAATGACAAGAAAAAAATTCTGATTATTCAATTTTTTTTTGTGTGTTTTTAATTTCTTATCTGTCGTTTTTGATTTCTTCTCAAGATTCAAATTATACGAGTAGAGTATATGATACGTAATTTTTTTTATTTCAATATGTTTAGAAAATATCTCATAGATTTCAAATATTATATTTTATGGTGTATAGATGAAATTTATCTATGTGTATCTTCTTGTCACGCTATAAAATCTGATTCATATAAGGTATACAAACTGTAGATTATGTATTTTTGTGCTTTTTTTTTTTTAATTTATTTTATTATTATTTTAAATTCAATTTTAAAAATTTAATTTGTATCGTATAGGTTATAATGCAGAAAAGATGAAGCATATGTAAATGTCTTGTATATCTTCTATATATGTATATGCTTTTTATTATGTTTTTTTTAAAATTTTTATTTCTTTTTAATACAAATAAAAATGTTTTGCTTACTATGTTGAGATGCTGCTACTGCTGATATTGCTTATATTCTTTCTTTCTTTCTTTTATTTTTTTCGAGTGCTCCTGAATATGTTTTATACAATAATGAAGATGATGATGTTAATGCTGAAGCTGCTGAGTGCTGATGATGAAGATGATGATGCTTTGGTTCTTATTTTTATATCTTGTTACTGCTTTTTTTTTTATATTCTATTTAGAATTTTGATATATATTTTTTTCAATCTTGCTGGCTGGTTTCTGCTTATGTTTATTGTTTTTTCTTCTTATTATTTTGTTTCTACTTTATACACATGTGTACAGATACTCTTTTTTTATTAGATAGAAAAAAAAACTCGTCTCCTTTATGTTTTTCTAGTTTAGAAAAAAAAATGTATTTTTTTTTTTGTTGCTGCTATGTTATTTTTGTTTTGTATGAAAATTCTTATTAGATAATATTTATATACAGATGTATGAACGAAAGAACTGGAATTCAACAAAAACAAAAAAAATCGGAGAATAAAAAAAATAATTTTAGAAAATGTGTTCTTAATTTGTAGTTAAAGTAAAATGTCCTATGGAGGAGTTGTGATTCGTTTTTTTTTCCTTCTATTTAATTTTAATAAAAAATAAATGTTTACTGAGTAGTTTTTGATTATGATTAAGCCTTTACTTTTATTTTAATATTATTTTTTGATTCTATATAGGTAATTGTAAACTTTATTAAATTTTTTATTCTTGTTCTATTGATAATATATAGATTTTATTTGTTTTTTGTTATCTTTTTAGTTTGTCACACAAGAAAAAAATTTTTCACAATTGGAAATTTTTAGAAATAAAATAAAATTTGATAAATATTAGACATGCATCACATGTCTACACATATTTTACATATTTATTTTGAATCGTTTTCTATTAACTTTAAATGTTTTTTTTTTTTTTTTGTTAATTTCGCACTGTTTTCTGTTATTTTTTTTAAAAATTTTATTTAAATATTTCTTTCACCATATGAATAAGCTATTGTTTTTGAAAAGAAAGTATGTTATGAATTTTTTTGTGTAATGTAGTTTATATCTATTTTAATATAAAAATAATACATGATAAATTATTATGAATTTCTATAGCTTTTTTTTTCTTATTTAACTGTAAATGTTCATTATTTTATTAGATTTTGTGTTTTAATTTAAAAAAATTTACTCACTTTAAAGTCAATTTTCAATCATAAAACAAAAAACAAACAAATTATAGGTATTTTTTTATTATTTTAGATATTCTTATAGCATCGTTTTATTTAGGAATGTTTTTTTTTAATGTAGATGTACAAAATAAAAAATGAAAATTAAAAGTTTAAAATTATATTTAGATTTTCTAATTTATTTTTATTTTTTACAAAATATAAATTAAACGCGTGTTTCTTTTAAATTTGATTTTTGTCTCCTATAAAATATAAAATTAAGAAATTTATTATTTTTGTTTCTCTCTTTTCTTCATAACAAACCAACGCAAAGATACAATACAAGATACACGTTTTTATGATTTTTTAATATTTAAAAAAAAAAAACCTTCATTCAGTCACAAACTTTTTTTCCGTTAATTATTTTTTTACTTGTATTCATTTTTTTTTATTAAAACTTTTCTTATTAAGGATTTAGTTGGTTGTTTGTTTTATAAGTTTAATTTTATTTTACTATAATTTTAATAATATAAATATACTAAATTTTGTTTTTTTTTTGTTGTTAAATATAACAATATTACTTTGTTTTTTTGTTTTACTAAACAAAGAATGAAATAAAAATTTTAATATTTTTGTTTTTACTAAATTATTACAATGTGAAAAATTTTATACAACGCTCCGGCTGATGTCTGCCGAGCAACTAAAATCCAAAGTTGATTTGAATCTTAGACTAGACAGACGTTGCCTATCTTTTTGATATTTTTATATTGTATACAATGAAAATATATACATTTGAAAGAACAAGTATTCATATTGGAAAAGTTTTTGATAATACATATGGTGAACAAATCGTATGTGTATAAAAAGATACAGATACAATTTTCTTTCGTATGTACATATATTAATATATAAATTATCTCAAACTTTTCAATTTTTAACTGAGCATGACAATTTAATTGTATTTTTTATCTTTGAGTGTGTATACTAGCCCCATACAAACAGAAAAAGCCTTTACGATATATTGTAGTAATATTATATTAATAAAAAGATACACTTTTCATATTAGAATTTAAACTGCAATATCGGCATATGAGAAAAAAAATATATGCACAATTGTACATATATGTTTCTTTGAAGTGATAAGAGAGAATTTAAAAAATTTTAGTATAACAAATTTGAACACATTGAAAGGTTTCAAGTTTTTTTTAAATGCAACGAAACGAATGCATATGCGCTATGCGAATTTTACATTGTTTACCATATGCTTCTCATATATGAAATTCATTTAATGCAAAATATTTCACAATAAAATACAAACTTTTTAAATTTTTGTATGATAATGGTAGTTTTGTAAGTGCCAAAAAATTTACAAAGTATAAAGATAACGTTTTTATTTGAAAATATGATGAAAAAATAAAAAAAACATTAGAAAAATGAAATTACGGTAATAAAAATTATGTTTATTAGAATTTCTGGATATTCCTCAAAATTAGATTTTATTTCTTGTACTTTGTAGGTAATTAATATGAACAAAAGTTCTTATTAGAAATATGTATGTACTTTTATTCTATGGAAGAAGAACACGCGTTTCATAAATAATACACAAATTAAAAATTCATTCAAGCAAAAATATATTGCATGTTGCAGGACTTTGTAGAAAAAAAATTGGAAAGTACCAGAGGTCGCAAGATAAGCTGGAATTTGACTAGATTACACCGAGCATTTGAATTATTTTTAAAAAGTCCTATAAGAAAAAATAATTCCCTAAATAAGAAAAGATTTTTGAAAAGAGGATAAGGATTTTATATTCAGATATATCGTGTACAATTGAAATCCTCAATCTAATTGGAAAAAAAAATTTGTTCTAATATGTTTTTGTTGTATTTATTCACCTACCACAAAAGCACTTTTCAAATAATTTTAAAAATTTTATGTATTCAACTCAATTCTCCGGACTCTGGATCTCTCTGTTATTAACTTTTTTTGTTTGTTTTTTTTTTCTTCTTTATTTATAATAAGTCAGAAGAGTATCTGCATTTGTATTGGTTTGGATATAAAATGAAAAATAAAATCAATATCTATGTAGGTATTTACAGATTTTAAAAGAAGCTAGACTTTTTTTTTTTATCATATTAAAATATGTGAACTAAGAATATTTTTTTTTTTTTTTTCATAAAAAAATTAGAAATAAAATAATGCACTTGAAATTATTTCACATTTTTAACACAAAATTTTTTTTTATTTTCGAGATGTTATTTATTGAAAAATTTATCATAAATAAAAAATAATTAAACACTATCTACACAACATTCGTTTTTTGAAAAACATTAGTTTATTATTTGAAATAATAAAATTTTTATAAAATTGAAAATCAGAACGCCACATTTTCACGTTTTTTTCTTATATTCGTTCACTTTAGAAAAAAGTAAATAAATTGTTTTTTATTTTCTTTGTATTTCTTGAAAATATAACTTTTTTTTTTTTAAAATAGCACCAATCACATGAACAAAAACTACATGAAAATTAATACAAATTTATTTAAAAACTGTAAAATTTGTTTATAAAAAAATTTTTTTTTATGATAAAATAAAATTTTTTGATAATTCTATGAATCTAGTCATCAAAACGCGAGACTTTTATTAAAATTAAAATATGTTAGTATACTCTCAGAAACCCACTTGAATTGTGCTTTTTAAAGAGCATGAATATATGTTTATTATTTTCATTGTGTTGTGAAAATTCACACATTGAAATAAAAGCTTCAATGAATATTGAATATAAAAGAATGAGTTTAAAAAAACGAAATTGAGTAGTATTAAGAATTTAAGTCTTAATATTGCTCCAAAATTTCTCTCAAATACTACGCCTAATACAAATTATGTATGTAGTGTTCAAATGAAAATAGAGGTGGGGGTAGTAAGCTTTGCGAGTAAAATTATAGTTTGATAAAATTCCACATTTTAGATAATTTTTTCATAATTTTACCTGAGTATTCGAAATTAACCATACACTCACAGTTCACACACATGCTTATTATAAACCTATACAAACAAAACGGTATACAATACAATCACTCTATAAATTATAAAACGAAAAACAAAATTTAAATTGAGCAATTTCTAACACTCATGCATTCATGCGGGCGCAGCACAGCAGCCCAACCAACACATTCAGATTCAGGAGAAGAGAGAAAATGCAACGCAACGTGAACTCGTGAACATGCTTGCGCTTATTTTGGATTACTGCAAAGTGCAATTGCAGATTGGGGCGATTTAATCCTTTTGTCTATTTCAAAATTTATGTATATGTATGTACATATTATATTTCTTTTTCTTTTTTTATCTTACCTAGTCTGTGACTTTTTTTTTGCAACTGGCTTTCGATTGTTTTTTTTTTTTTTAATTTTTTGTAGCATTTTAATTGGAATGAATTGTTAAATATTTCATCATGGAATAAAGTTAATTTATTGAAAATATAATATCCTGAAAAATACACTTTCAGTAATCTCATGAAAAATAGGATTCTTTTATTTAAAAAAAAAAAAAAAAAAAACCTTTGAATTTTAGTCTGACTTTCCTCTTAAATATTAGCAATGTCCTTAAAATTTTCGATAAGACAAAAACTGTTTTAAAAATTTTGAATTGAGTATACTATTTTTTCACTTTTCCAAAGACCACAGAATTTCATTATGAAATAAATTTTATTTTTCATTTTTTCTTCTTGTCCTCAAGAACTTCATTTTATAAAAAAAAAAATTAACATTTAGAGGATATTTTTTGAAAATTTCTCGGTATTCATTTTAATTCTCTTCAAATTTCCAAGAACGGAAACTTTTATTATTTCTCCTTAAAAAATTATATCATAGGATTTTTTAAATATTTTGCGACAGTTTCAAATTCTTTGAAATTACCAAACAAACAAACAAACAAAAAAATCTAATGTTTAGAATAAAATAAAAATAAAAAAACAAAATCTTAATTTTCAAGAACGATTATTAACCCCGACTTTTTCATATGAAATCGTATGTATGTACCTACATAAATATTTCATTCAGTAATAGATCACACGAAAAAAAAAAAACTGTATGCATATATTATTTATTTCTCATTCCCAGTGTTCAATTTTAATGACAAAGCATAAAAGATACAAAAATATAATTTGTGCGATATATTTTTATAATATATTGTTGAAAGAAGAAGACGAGCAAAAAAAAACATTGTATGCAATCATACTAATTAAATGAGTATGTAAGTAGGTACTAATATTAAATTATATTTTTAAAATTAAATTTATATAATCTATGGTATATTATTGTTTTGTTATATTTTTGAAGACGTACAATGCATTGTCTCAGGTCAGTATCATTTTTATATACATATGTACATACCTACATATGGATATGTAAATTAAATTAGAAAATAACCGAAAAAATAATAATAAATTCAAGTAAATATCACGTGAACAAAAACAAAAACTTACATATATGTACATAAAATACATATATCATAAATATATAAGATAAAATACTATTGTTTATGGTGGGTATGTGTATTTATTTACAATATTTAAAAACAAAAATCATATTTTTCGCTAACAATGCATTTTTAGATGTTTAGTCATAATTTATAATTTTTCATTATAAAAATATGTTGGTGTCATAGTAAAATTATATCATGTCCTGTTGATTTCATTTCAAGAAGAAAAAAAGACTGTTTATTCATATTTTTTATTTATTTTTTCTCTTTATTTTCTAATTTTAAATTTTAATTAGTAAGAAATATTTTCGAAATTTTTTATTCAAGAAATTTAAAAAATAAAAATATCATCAAATACGCCGACATTAATTGTTATACCTACTCGTATTTTCAATTAATACTCTAATGCCGCTTGAATACAGTCATTAGATCGAACCTTTTAAGGATTTATTTTATTTCGCTTTATTTTTTTTTTTTAAATCAAAAGATTATATAAGAAAACATTTTATTTCATTCGATAAAAAAAAAATGTTTTTTTCCTTCCATATTTCAATTATAAATTTTATAATTTTTAAATTAATAGAAAAATTCCAACATAATAATTGTATTTTTTTTTTAAATTAACTGTATTGAATTTTATATAAAAATTGTATCTGTAGAAAAAATCTTTAATATCTTCGTTATTATTTTGAAATTGTTATCTTTAGTTAAAATGAAAAAAAAACAAAAAAAAAAAAAAAGATGAACCATTATCTTGGTGTAAAGCAATAATTTTCATCAATCTCTTATCATTTAACAATTATGAAATAGTTAAAATGATTACAGATAACTTTAAAGTTAAGAATTTTCTTTGATATTTTTTCATATACATATGTACATACATAACATACTATACACATACGTAATTTTTTATTTTTTTATTCCTTCATATTCATTGCACCTGCTTCGCACTCTGATTATCTTGAAATTATTTCCTGCGAGCCACAAATAGCAAAACAACATCAGCATCATCATCAGCCGCATCAGAAAAGCCAGCAGTATGTTTAACATGTAACGACTTTTTAATCACCTGCCTGCCAGCTTGTTCACTAGAAATTTTAAACTTTGTCTTTTTCTTAATCGTCTTCTTTTTTTTTTTTTTTTATATTTTAAATTTTCTGATACAGATCCCTTGTCTATAAAAAAAAAATAATAACAACTCTTCTATAAAATATCACCAGACCATCACCATATCACATTATTATAATTCCTTACACCGAAGCTATAATATCTTCTTATAAAAGTCGACTTTAAATACAAGTGCCACCTGATACTCTTGCAATTATTTCACCATTATCCTTTATACACAAAAAAAAAAAAATAAATAAACAAGGAATTTTAATATTGTTTTGTATGTATAATAGTTTTTTTTTTAAACGACCTTGAAAAAATGTCTGCTACTTTTTTATATTTTGTAACGTAAGAAATAAATTCAAAAATAAAAACCAAAAAAAAAATCTGAAAATTTTATTTTTCATCTCAGAATGTCTGCTTTATAAAATGCAACAACAAAAAAAAACAGGGAAAAAAAAGTTTCCTTCCAGATTATTGTCGTCGCCATCGTCATCTTGCATCTGAAAAGAAGCCTTCATCGTCTTCTTGCAATTTAAAGCAAAGTTACGCTTTTTTTATCTTTCTTTTTTTTTTTTTTTTTTTTTAAATATATTCTTCATATACCTAATATTTTTTTTTTTCGGACTTTATTTTACTTCATGCACATTATACGTCAATATTTTTATATCTAGATAGTCTGCAAAAATTAAAATTAGAATTCTTCAAGATTCTTTTGACTAACAATAAGAGTTCATATTTTGTTCATTTTGTTATTTTTAAGGGCAAAAGAAAAATATGTATATGAAGGAAAAAAATGAAGTGAAAAAAAAATTAAAATGTTACTAGTTTCATACAAATATTACATAAAAGATAAAGCTTGTCGAATAAAAAATTTAAGATTAAAATTGAAGAAAAATTAAAATTCGTTTTATTTAATAAAAAAAAAAAAAAAAAATTCCAATATTTTTTAACAAAAGAATAAAAAGATAAAAGTCAAAAACTCATAAGAAAAAAAAAAGATATTTGAATATGAACGAAAAAAAAAAATTTACTTAAAAAGTAATTTTTATTTACCGAACTGAAAATGTGAAATTTTGCAGGATGATACATCGATTGTAAACTTTATTAAAATTCAATATTAAATCGTATGACTTTTTGACTTATTATTTAGTTGAAAATCAAAATTTATATATTGTATGTATGTACTTAGAAAGAAATAAAAAAGTTCAATGAGCAAATCAGGTACGGCTCTATTTTCAGGAACTGACAGGACTAAAGCCCACTTGTGATTTTCAGTACTCAGATAAAAAGGAAAAGTTAAGTATTTCATAATATTCTATAATAAATTATTATAGAAGTTTATAAGGAAAGTATTCTATTACAGCTATCGATAAGGTGCACTATCAGAATAAATCCCCAAAAAAAAAAAAAAACAAATTACATGAAATGTGTACCTACTTTGTTTTTGGTTTCAATTCTTCGGCTGCCCATTTCTTTCATTTCTTTCTTTCATCATTTTTTTACTTTCTACACAAAATATAATATCTATAGTTTTTAAAGTCTTTAAACAGTTTTTATTTTGAATTTGTATTGTGTACACAAAAGTTTTTTGTTTTAGTTCAGTCGTCTCATCAAGATTCAGTCTATAGACCAGACACAGTATAATATTACACACTTAAGTCTTACAACCTAAACATTTCCTCAATCTTCAATCCTTATTGCTTTTTATATTCTTTTCTTATAATGTATGCAGTCTACTCTATAGATATAATGTACATTGTACATATATAAATTTACAAAAGTATATATATACACACATTAAAAATTACATGTAGTAGATAAAAAATTTACATTCCAGTTACACACATACACATCATTATCATCAACATCATATCTTGTTCATGATATCCTACTTCTCGAACCTGATCCTCTAGCCCAAAGGCTTTTTTTTCTTAAGCTCTCACATATATGTATGCTTGTGCCTCATGTCTTGTTATTTTTCGTATATACTATCATCAGGTCGACCCTGGACAAATTTTGTTTGTTTTTTATCCTTTTTTTTTTCTTCTTTAATATTCTTATTTTCATCGAGGTAGTTTTTAATACTTTTATCTTCAACGGCTTTTTTTCTTCTTCATTTTTTGTTATATTTTTTATCTCTTATTACAATATCTCAACATAACTTTAGCATACGGATCATAAAAACAACGAACAGTATTCTAAAAAAAAAAAAGTCTTCACCAAATATGCATTTTACGTGCACACAGGATAACTTACTCCTTCATGTACCAACCTGTACCATAAGTCTCAGTGCACAAACATACATACATATGTATATATACATTGTATATATGGTTATAAGAATAATAAAAGACTTCTCTGTATCTGTGAAAGTTCTTTTCTGTTAAAAAAAAAAAGTTTAAAAGAACAAAAGCAAAACAAAAATCCTTTTGTATCCACTTTGTCTCAGTCTCTTTCCGGGTCAGGGATGAATAAGTTTTAGTTTTTAAAAAAATACATAACGTATTTTTGTGCCTGCCTGCATATTAGATCACCCATCATCGTATTGTTACTTTTTACCTTCATTGTTTTTTTTTTTTTAATGTTATCGTATTGTTGAAAATAATGGTGGTGGTGGGTGATATTGATTTCTGTTGATGATGATGATGATGAGGAAGAATAAAAAAATATAAAAATTGGTTATGGTTAAATGGTGGTGTCAATCTATAAAACATTTTTTTTTTTTCAAAAAATTCATTTACATAATATATGTATGTATATACATATATGTACTGTATGTAAATATGTACATATACAATGATGGATATTTTCATACAAAATAAATTTTTAATAGTTTGCATAAGAAGTAAAAAAAAAATTATTAAAATAAAAAAACAATTTGAAACGTTTTGCAATTCAAATTCAAATAACAAAAAGAAATATGAAAATTAAGAAATGCAAAAAAGTGAAAACGTAATTCAGAAATATGTATTCATCATTTTTTTCTTCTTCTTGTTATTTTTCAAAATGAAAGAAAATTGTTCAAATTGAAATTTCAATCAATTTACTAAAAAGCAGTAATTTTTTTAATTGATCACTTTTGCCCAAAGGTAATTTTTTAACATTTTTAAAAATTGAAAAAGAAGAAGAAAAAATACGAAGCTTTTTTCAACAAATTTATGACAATTTTTAATAAAAGGAGGAAAGAGGGTAAGTAATTTAACTGGAAAAACAAGAGATTGAAAATTCAAAAAAAAAAAAAGATATTTTCAATTTATGAAATTTGTAAATTGAATATTTATTTCGAAAAAAAAAGAAAAATTGCAAAATATTCGAAGGAATATTGAAAAAAAAAAAATAGTGTTAATAATAAAATAGAATTGATTATTTAATTAATTAATTACAAGGTCATTTGCAATATCACCCAATGTCATATACAACAACCGAATGACCTTACGAGGACATCACTCATATAATCATAAAGATTTTATTTTTTAAACTTTTTTGAAAATTTTTTTAAATATTTGATTAAGTACAAATGAAATTCATAAAAATTCCTCAACATTAAAAAAAAAAAGATAAAAATATTCAGATATATACATTTACATATGTACCTACGTCCTACATGAACCAAAACAAAAGGACATAGCAAAAAAAAAAAAGTGAAATAAAATGTATGAAATTGCTAAGATGAAATTTTACAACTTTACACAGTAAAATTTCATATCTTTCATACAGTTACAAAAAAAAAAAAATGTATATATGTATGTACATATAAGTATACCAACCTGTATCCTTAGAGTGCAGTAACCGCCATTTGGGAATACTGCAATGTAAATGGTTACATGGTGCAGTCATCAAAATTTCTCATTCTTGTTTTTTTTTTTCCTATCTGTGTTTTTTTTCCTATCTGTGTGTTTTTTTTTAAATCAGCATTTTACAATGAAAACTGACTTTTTAGTTGCTTGTTATCAACCGCTATACTATTATAATAGCACTGGGTGTTGTTGGTGATATTGGTTCATTTGATGCTTATATACATTTTGTCCAGTTATATCATATGAAATGTAGCATTTTTACTATAAAGTCCGAAAAGAATCGTATATACTATGTACATATACATATACATACACAGTTTTTGTTATTGTTGTTGTTGTTGTCATTGTAATCATTGTCCAGTCAGAATCCATTTATAAGCTATATTATACTTTGGTCATATACTTAATGGATGACCAAAAGAATAAAACTATCATGTGACTTGAGTACAAAATTCTCCTTCTTCTTCTTTCACATCAGGAAAAAGAAAAAAAAAGAAAACTAAATGAAAGTCAGGACACAGAATATTGTAAAATTTATTTTAGTGCAATGAAATTCGTCTGTACAATAATACTTTATGACATTGAAGATATATATAAGGAATATACAGTATAAATATATAATGTATGTATGTATATAAGATACAATTTTCTTCTTGAAAAGAATAAAAGAAAATATTTCAGATTTAACAGTAAATGTGCAGAGAAAATGTATTATTTTGCAGTAGCTATATAGCCTGGCTCTTATCACTTCTAATAAATTGCACTAAATGTCCTTCTGCACTTACAATATCAATAAGAAAGAATGATTGACATTTTAGTTAAAATGCTTCTTCTTCTTTTGTATTTTATTTAAATGCAAACAGACAAAAAAAACATAATGAAAAAGAAAAACTGTTATAAGGTCAACCACTTGACATTGCTGCTGCAATATTTTAAATTTACTGCTATATTTACAAAGAGTTGCATATAATAATGCAACTTTAAGCAGAGAATTAAAAATCTACAATAGCAACAACAACAAAAAGATATTATTTAAAAGATTCAAATCGCAACGGGTATACATAAATAAATTTTTATCAAAATTGTTATGGTTATTGAAGCCTCAAGCTCATTGACCTTATTGTGGTACCATATATGTATGTAGTATGTATATTCATTGAATGACGACACCATCATATACTCAATAATATTCATTTACAATACTTGAAGAAGAAAAAAAATACATACAACAATGAATAAACAGACAACATTCATATGTACATATGTACTTATATGTATAATAATGCATCCATCCACCCATCTAAAGCTTTTATTATTGGTTAAGGTAAAAAAAAAAAAAGAAAAAAGCAAGAAATAAAACAAAAAACAAAGAAACTCTAATGGAATGAGACGTGAACACCTTTCACCAGTTTTACCTTGGGCTTGAAATCTTATTTCATATCTTTTTTTTTTTACAATTTTTTTATATTTTAGTTAGTACGAGTATATATTTATATACATACATACATATGTATTTTAATTCTTTGTCTTTTATAATTTTTATTTAATTTATTTTTGGTGCAACGGCTTCCAATGATGGTGTTATATCGCCGTTATATTACAATATAAAATGCACTGCATTACTTATTATGGTACTTTGTACTGTTTTGTGGCTGCTGCTGTTGTTTCTGTTGTTACTGTCGAACCACAATAAAGATACCACCATATACAATATACCATCATCAGATTTCGTAGACTTAAACAAAAAAAAAAAATAAAAAAAAAAAAACAGCCAGCAGACAGTTCACATATATGTATATGTATATTTTCAAAACAATCTACTCTTCATATAAAAAAAAAATGTATGTATGTATGTATGTACTTACAAACTTTACTTTCAGATTTTATTATTATTATTTTTTTTAACTGTTTAAATGGTGAAACACGTTGAAGAAAAAAAAAACACAGAAGATATATAACAGATAGTGACATGACGTCAGATCATCAAACCAACAATTATACTGACAAAAGATACTCTTATTGTAGAGCTCTCAGTAGCATGTTTATTACAATAATATAAAAAAAAAATTAACAAACAACAAAAATATTTACATATATGTATGTACATAAAAATGTAAAAACAGTTTATAGCAGAGAAGAAAAAGAATAATAATAATAAGTAAATTATGTATGTATTTTTAAAAAAGAGTATCCGGGCAATATAGTTGAATTATTTGAGGGTAAATGTCACATCAGTTTAAAAAATAAAAATAATGGCATTACCCGCATTATGAATATCATTTTAACTTTAATACATACATTTCAATTCTAGAACCAGGTTATATGTACATTTTTATGCAAAATTTTTCTTTTTACAAATTTAGGTATGTAAATTTAATTGAAATAACAAATAAATTATAAATTTATTTTAATTTAGATTTTAATTGTTAAAAAAAAAATGAAAAAGTATCTAAAAAAAATTTGAAAAATGTTGTTTTTCCTAAAATACCGATGAAATAATATATTCGAATTTAAAATTATCTCTAGAATATTGTAAGGTGTTTTTCTTAATCCTTAAGGATTTGTTACATTGTACAATAAATGATTTTGAATGTAATTTGTTTATAAGTCTTTCATTTACTATATGAATCGGTTCTTATCTAATGGTAACCAAAATCAGGATTAAATGTCCTTCACATGTAAGAAGAATTTAATCATGGTTATCACTTATATGCAATGCAGTTCTCTCATCAGGTTTCAAATATTACATATATGGAAAATAAATACATACAATATATGTGTATGTATTATAAAATATACTCTGTAAAGGATTATGTTGTAAGAGTATAATGTTTATCGAAAATAATTTATTTATTTGAATACACATAAATGAGTACAGATAATAGATAGAAAATAAATTTTAAAGGATAATAATTATTAGAAATGTTAAAATTTAAACAAAGATATTTAAAATGGATTACGCAGATTAACGAAATTTCTTTTGAAATTTAGATTATTTCAATTTAACAAAAAAAAAAAAAATGATACATAAATTGAATAGATCTAATTATGTACATACTTTGTACTCATAATGAAGTGTTAAATCGTGTTACGAAAAATCATTTTTAAACTGAAAATTCGAGTACTTATCACGTGTCATTGATATTTTTCAAAATGTCATTTAATTAAAACAAGATACATACTAATATTTTCAATTATTCAATCTTGATTTCAATTACCAAAATATACTCACAAGTCACAAGGTATTAAGGACATCAAAACAAAAAAGGTATAATAAATACAAAAATATAACAAAAATTTTAATTTTAAAATGACTTCTATTTCTCCTTGAACATAAAATAAAATGTTTTTAAGTCATTTACAATTTATACAATTGAATTTTGTATTTTTCTTCTTCTTTCTTTTGGACAATAACTATAGAAAATTTATTTTATCACATTTATATACAAACTTGAAAAAAAAAAATAAAAATAAAATAAATAAATATAAATTCATATTAAGCTTAAAGGTTTCTCACGTAAATTTTGTATGTATGTAACGTACGAATAACTTGAAAGAATCCTTAAGAATTTTCATTTTACAACTTCGTTCATATATATTGTATAAAAATTTTCTTTTTTTCCTTTTTTCTCTTTTAATGGCTGTTATAGCAATGTTTGTGTTCTGCTTAGTGAAAGCTACACATTACATGTTATAAATTTAAAAAAAAAAAAAAAACAAAAAAAGTAGACAAAAAATAGTAATACAGGACGATGAATGACGATAGATTGTATGTCCGTTTTTAATAAAATACTGCAAATACGAGTACACAAACTACAATGTACTCGTATGTATGTAAGTATATGCTTCGTAGTATACTATACGTTAAATGTAATCATATTGGTTGCAAAAATAACGAAAGATTCATCGTTATTCTTGTATAATTCTTTTTATGTGTAGTCTAGAGAATACATGTTTATAATATATTCGATTTGAAAATGCAATTGCACGTCCTACGGGGTTTGTGTGCAAAATGAACATAAACAACTCAAAAACTAATAAAGACGGCGGCCGCAGCTACTGTTGTTATTTTAGTCGTCGATGATGGGGGTTACATAGTATTGCAAAATATATATTGTTCTTTTAGAAAAAAAAAATATTAAAAATAAAATAATAAATAAAAATATATAATGTATAAGCAACAATCTGTTTTTATCTTCTTCTTCTTCTTTTTTTGCACATTACACATGATTATAGTCTAAATAAAGAGGTGGTACATTGATAAAAATAAAGATCTAAAGGTGAATTCTGTTTTATATTCAATTTAACTCACGTTTTTAAGGAATTACTATATTTTCGGTATCAGGAGTGCAATAACAAATAATAAGTCATATATTCATCATATATGATAAATTGCTAATTATTTTTTAACTTTGAAACTTTTTTGTTTCAAGGAAGAGAATAAAATATAAATCCATGCAAAATTATTTTTTTAATTTGAACTCCAAAATAATGGTCAAGGATATATACTATATGAATATTTTCATGTAACATAATTGATCATTGAACTTCTTTATTATGCTTTTCTAATGTTTACGTAAAGTGTTTTTTTTTTTAAATATAGTTTTTATCTGGTTCCCATCCTATAGTTTTCATTGAAAAGTTATTGATATCCTGCGGGTATAAAAAAGATGAAAATGTTTGATTCCATTGAAAAATAAAAAAATACAGAATACATAATATACTTAATATTGTCCTGATGTAAGTCATTTTTTTTGTTTGTTTTTTGTTTATATAATATAAACAAAATTTAAAGTTTATAGACAAGAGATTTTTGCAATTTTAAAATGTATCTATAACACTCATTTTCCTGTATAGTATCTACATGTATATATTTTCCCATTTTTCATTATGATGATGCCGATGCGATGATGGTGAATGCATATTCTCATTTCTTTGACGTTAATCCTTGGCGTTCATTGAAGTGATGGTGACTGCATAAGACATACATATATACATACATGTACCTATACATTTTTACATAAAAGAATAAACTTACAGTAATAATATAATAACAACAAAAAACAACAATACTAAAACTTTATCAGTAATATAACGACGACAATGACTGTTTAAACTCCTTCATGAATATTCATAAGTTTACTTGATAGTCTTAAATGTCACTATATATATATACAATTTTACAATCATACCATCCTCTACATATATACATACATATGTGCTGTAGATAATGTAATATAAATTTGTATATTTTTTTATTTTTACAACAGGGAAAGTACCAGTGAGTATATATTCACAACAACACTAATTTTGAACGATCCAAAGAGGATATTATAACGACTTATTGAAGTATAAAAATAAAAGTAATGTTATAAACTTGTTTTTTTTTTTTTTTTTAATAATAACTATGTGTGTGCCAACGTGTATCTATACAGTAACAGTACAATTATATAAATTTATCTTTATCTTTATTATATCATGTAGATTTTTATACAGAAAAAAAAGTACATATATTCACTAATAAATACATACTATATATTTAATGGTAACTTCTTGCATTATATATGCAGCAGTCAACAATCATTTAAATAGGTGCACTAATTGAAGAAAGTGATCTTTTCATTGAGCAGTTAAGTCTGGCCAGAGTGGCGTCAGTGAATAATCGTCATCATCATCATCATCATCATAATGTTGTAGTATACCCCAAGAGACTAAAACACTGCTGGATATTGTAATCGTCTTATATTACCAATAATGAATTAATCGACAAAAATTAAAAATTAAAGCAACAATAATAACTGTTGTCGTCTTGAATCTTTTGAATTTTTGCTACCAAACAATAACTATATATATATGTACGTACACATAGAATACACATAATACCAGTATGTACTTAAAAGTTCATTGTATGTACAAAAAGCTTAAAAAACAAAAACAATTACAATTTTTTTTTTTTAAAGTATGTACCATTGAAGTAATACTGAAGTGAAATTAAAAATTTTAAAATGAATCATATGTCTCAATGATAGAGTGACCTTTTTTTTTTTTAAAGAAAAATAAAAAACATACAGATAGAGATACTATACCGCCAAAAAGTCATGTTGTGCTTAATTACATGTTTAATGACATTGAGCTTATTATTGAAAATTTATTATTGCCACCATCAATTAACTTCCATCAAATTACCTGCTGTTTAAGCTCAATTTAGTTATTTTTTAAATTTCTAAATTAAAAAGCGATTCAAGTACATATATCTTCATCCTATTAAAATGCATTTATTTGTATTCCCTATACTCCCCACCCCACAATACCAAAAAGTCATTTTTTTTTTTTTGCAATTGCAAAATTTTTCCCAATAAATTTTGAAACGATCATTTCTCATTTAATATACTAATGAAAAAACCAATATTGCTTAATCAATGCAAATTTATATCTGATATTATTTCACACGCTCATTTATTTTTCTACCTGTACTTATATACATATTTGTTTTTTTTTTCTCAACAAAAAACGTTCGACACACAAAAAATTGCAAAAACACATTTTATGTTGCTGCACCTTAAGTTTTCATTTCGAAATCGAATAAATGTCATTTTTACTATTATAGAATTCTATTGAACACCGTCGTCAACATTTATTATAATAATGTAACCAAATGCAATAAAAAGAAATAGAAGAAAAGAAAAAAAAAACAGCATCCAGTCACAATTATTTTTTATTGTAGCCACAACAACAAAAAAAAAAGAAAAAGTAGCAAACTTAACTTGTAATGTCAAGGTAAATTACCCAACATTTCTTAATAAAAAATATATAAAATCTTCTTACATCTCTTCTCACATCAGTCACCCACATAACACACATACATACAGTAATACTACTTATATATATGTACATATGTATATATTTTCTTTTCATTTGTTGTTTTACTATTAATTTTTTTTCATATTATGCACATATTCATTGTAAAATTTATTATAAAAATTAGCAATAAACTCGACAGTTACCTCTCCAAGGACGTCAGATCACATGTTACTTATTAATTTTATGGCAGTAAAGCGTGAACCCATCAACATTCGTTCAGGTTCTTAAAATAATTTTAAAAAATAAAAAAAAATAAAAATTATGAATACCTAGTGACAGGAGTAGTAATATTTTTAGATACATATATTATTCATTAGTCTTTGTTCACACGATGATGGAAAAAAACACTTTTAAAAACGAGTCATATGGATTGGATCTGGATGATTCATGATTCTGATTGTATTTAAAAATAAATTGGGTGTAAATAGGGACTTATATTAAGTTTTCTTGAAAATCATATGTATATTGAAAAGCCAAGAAAAATCTGTGGTTATGCACAATATCAACAGACAATCTTCTTTTGAAAAATAAAAAAAAAAAAAAAAATTAAAAGTCCACGAACGATAAAAACCAAAACAATTTTTACATGTTAAATATCTTTACTTAAAAATTATTATTTTCTTATCTATTCATATAGTATGCCATCTTTTATTTAAGTGTCTTGATTGGGTGTATATAATATGCGACAATGACGGCAATATGGCTGGTGTTTTGTATATTTATATTACATGCATGTATATGTATGGTTATGCAATTAGCCTGCAGGTTATGCAATTCCATTGTACATATATTTATTAGAGCCAGTAAAAATCAACATTTTATGACTTTTTCACGTTGCATTATAATACCTGATATTGACGCCTAAGTTCTTATTTTAACATTTACCTGCTACCGTCTCGTCATACAATCATTATTTTTATATTTTTTGTGTTTTTTTTTTTCACTTGTTTTTTCTTTTCTTTATATTTTTGTTTAAAGTTAATTGCACTAACAAATAAGAGTACTTATCAATGCACTTACATTATTTTATAGTTTCTCATTCGTATATACGTAGATATACTCGTATGTATATGTACAAATAGCTATATATCTTTTTCTATTACTGAAGTTAATTAATTCTTCTGTTTTTTTTTTTTTTTTTTTTTTAAATGTGAACAACGAGCAATACCTGGTGCATTTTATTATTGTACATACATATGCTGTTAGAAAAACAAAACAAATAAAATTAAAAAAAAAACAAAAAACAAAAAAAAATGCAAAAACATGAACGTACATAACATTTAATAGTTTCTAACACCTGACCATTTTGTTTCTATCATACAATTAATTCTAATAAATATTTTTGTCGCAATTGCAAAATATACGACATGATTGCAAAATTTTTCCACATTCTAGAAAAAAAAAAAGAAAAAAGAAAAATATTGCTCTATACACTTTGGTACTGGTGCTGCTGCAAACTGCATTCTTTTTTTTTTTTTTTTTGTATTTTGTGTTGTTTTTTTATGTGCAAGGTCGTTAGTTTAGTTAGTTTTTGTGAAACAACTTTTGCATTCAACAAAATAAATTATATTTGAAAATTAATGTCTATAAGAGTAAAGGAAAAAAAAAACATAAAAATAAAAATAATAAAAAAAACAAGTAAAATAAATTAATTGAAAACAAATTATTTTGCATGCTAATGATAATTAATGTGGTTTTAAAGGAATAATAATAATATTTTGTTTGGAATTTGTTATAAATTGCTTTTTTTCGAAAATAAAAATCTAAAGAGTTTTTTCTAGTTTTTTCTTCTGCTTTGAAATTCAGTAAAATCGCTAAACTGTTGCAAAATAAATAATTTTCACCCTTTTTTTTTTTTATAGTTTTTCAAAGTAGCTTGTTTAAATTGGAAAAATTTTCAAGGACAAACACATGGATTTTTTATGGATTTTATTTTTTTTATTTATAAGGATTTTCTTTAAAAAATTTTAGAAATTTTGTTTTCAAAGAAATTTGAAGACATTGCATTGCATTGCATGGTGTAAAATCTTAAGTTCATTTTTTTTCTGAATTTTTTTAATTTGAAGAATTAATTCAGAATTTGTTCACATGGAAGGCAATTATAATAAACAGGCGATAAATCGTTCACGTTTCACTTTAATTAGTCTAAATAACAACAACAACAACAACAACAACAAAAATCATAATTTCTTCGTAAATTACTCAAAAGTAAATTAATGAAAAGTTAAACAACGTTCAGCAAAATTTCTTAAAAGCCAATTAAAATACTCAAAAAGCGTCTTTATTTCATTTCTTTCATTCATTTTTTCTTTAAAATTCCTTTACCTAAACACTTCAAGGTAACCTCATTTCATGTTTATATCCTTAAAATTAATATTTTAAAAAAAAAACAAGAAATTCCACCCACTATGTTATGTATTTAAAATTTTTAAACAAAACGGTAATATTTTATGTATAAAAAATAAAAATTCTGAAGTATAACTACAAGAAAATTATTTATATTTTTATACATATACATACATACATGTCTAAACTTGTACAAGTATATATTTTACATAATATTTTTTTTAAAGTTTAATTTAAGGTTTGTTCAATGCACGATGCGATGTTATCGTTTATTATAATATACATATGTTTGACCAAACATTATGTATGTACCTATATATGTACATACAAATACCAAACCAAGTAAGATTTTTCAAGTAGGCTTTCATAGGTCATTGTCCTGGCCAAGGGTCGATGATTGATGGCTTATTCAGCTCTTCCCACTTGAGGTTACCTTTTTGATTGTTTGCAGTTCAGCAATATAACAGCAACAAAAACAACAACATAAAATAAAGTTTAGTTTTTAAACTCTTGAGACAACAACAGGTTGGAAAATTTTTATTCTTTTCTTTTTTTCTTCTTCCACCTGAGCCTCAAGATAATTTCCATTCTGATTCCCTTAAGAAATGTATATATATGTATGTATGTACTATATATGAGTATTCAAACATAAAAGTATCTACAATAACCATATAATGTCATAGTCGTTTCGTTATTATAATAGCTATTAGGTAGGTGCTATTGCAAATGCATTATGCATTTATATTTTAATGTCTGCAAAAATATAACGGCTAACAAAAAAATCATTGTGCTCTTGAGAAAGAGAGATGGAACAAGTTAAAGGAATAAAAAAAAGAACTGATTTTTTTTTCCTTTATTTTTCATCATATTTTTGAGGCTCTTTTCGATTACGAGTTTGATGATTTGTACTGTTTTTCTCAACCTTATTTCAATTTTGTTTGTTATTCAGGAGGAGGCAGAGGTTGTTTATTAAGTAAGAAATCTCTACAATGCATAACAGGGATGGTACAAATAGTGATTTCGTACTAGTTTAAGTATATTTCAAGGATATAAGTACTAGTTTTCTTTTTATAAAACCCTAGATACACATCAAACTTTGTACAGTTCTGTTGTGATTTGTGATGTTGTGGCTGTCGTACCCTAAATTGACTTTGGTTGGGTTGGGTGGCTTTGGCGGCATGGCTTTGTATTAGAGACAAATGCTGATAGACTATTTGAGGCATTTAATAATAGCAAAAAAAAAAAAAAAAATACAGAGAAACACTACAATTTTTCATACATCCATAAAATCGATTAAATTGATGATGAAGGACAAAAATGCAAGTTAGTTGCAATATATTAATTCAGTAGCATGAAACCATCAACCAAACCAATGTAAATTTTACTTCATCGCCATCACCATTATTGTCACCTTACTATACCTCAGCCAAAGCCAGCGCGCATATCATTCAACAGATCCACATCCAATAATAGACCCAGCCAGGCCCCATCGTTCATTCGTTAATTCGTTACAACAAAATGTAAATTTTATATGTAGATGTATGTACATGATAATCTTGGCGGCATAATGCTGACAGTAAGAGACAACCAAATAAAAACCGGTAGCAATCTCCATTCAACAGTCCAACAACTACAAAATCGCGGTAGCATAATAAACAAACAAATTGATATAGGAAAAAAAAATCGCAAACCCAAAGCAAAAAAAAAAAAGAATAATAAAACTTGCAATGCAATGGAATGACTTCAAGTACAACGACTTTTTGACTGTTGTTAGAGTTAGTTATTCCCTTGCTCCGTGAATCGGTCGTCATCAGCACGTCCTCACATTTTAAGTCCATGCACAGACAGACAGACCCACACAATTATTATTATTACTGCCGTTGTCTTTCGTTTTTTCCTATACCACAGATTAATGCTACCAATAATATTTTATCTGTCATCAATATGAAAGTTGTTGTTCCTGATTATTATTTAAAAATATCTTTTATCGAAAAATTTAAAAAATGATCTGATATATTTTTTTTTTAAATGAAATTTTTAATTAAAATCCATTTATTTAAAAAAAAAATTATGAATTTTTATTTTCATATTGAATAATAATTAAAAAAAAAATATGTAAAGTAGATATTAACTTGAAAATTTTGAAAGAATGCAAAAGGTTTTTTTTTTTTTTTTTTTTTTTAAAAAGTGAACTGGATTGTCAAAAAACCTTTTAAATTGAGTTTCATTTTTTTCCCTTCTTTATTTTCTCCTTGTATCATAAATACACACTACAAATACGATTTTATCACATAAAGATAATAATTAAATGTCTGACACCTTTTTATTGTACAATCATATTTAATGAGCGATTGCTAACTTTTTTTTTTACCTTTTCTCTTTTCGGAAACATATAAGGTATTTTTTACTTGATAAAACGTGCCAAATTTTTTTCTTTTATCTTAACAATAACTTATCACAACGTGTCATCCATTTATGTCATTATTATTTTACTATCAAATATTCTAGAAATAAATTGATAAGATTGTTTTTTTTTAAGCTACAATAGTAGTGTAGGTATTGACTTTTTTTCCAGTTTTTTTTATTGGTTTTGTTTTTTCATCAAATTGATCTGTGACTGTTAGTAAAAAAAACTTGAATAATTTTCAAAAAAAAAAAAAAAATAAATAAATAAAGAAAAAACTATAAGATTTTTTTAAGTGCTTAAGTAATAATTTATTAGTTTATGTCTGTGCTGCTCTATTGATGATGATAACATAAAACAGAAACAAAGACAAAAAAAAATCATTACATTGCTTGCTGGCTGTCTACTTAACTTGGCTAGACACTGAGTACATATTACGTAGAATTAATCAAGGAAGTTATCAAATATTTAAATTATTTAAACAAAAAAAATCTAATAATTTGTCTGTAAATATTAATTTTTCAAAAATAACTACATACATATAATTCATTTTAATATACATAATATGTGTAATAGATGTTTTTTTTTTTTTTTTTTTTTGAAAAAGATAAGAATTACTTTGCTTTAATCGTAAAGACCTTCTATTAATAGTTTTATTGTTTTAGTTATCAGAACAAATACTTAATTAAAAAACTTAAAATTAAAAAAAAAAAAATTATATTTGAACAGATCTAGTTATCATGGAGAGAAGCGAAATTTTTCTGAAATACATAAATAAGTAACATACTCGTATTATGTACAAACAGAATACCAGATACATTTTTAAATTCACTAAATTTCTAGTTTATACATAATTCGAATTTAGTCCGGATTTTAGCTTAAAACAAGACCCTATAATTGCGATTCAAACTTTTTAAAAAATGAACCATTTTTACTATAAATAATAAGCCTAACAGACTGTTTTCCCATTACGAAAATTTTTAATAATTAAAAACTCTTATCATAAATATTAGCACTGACTGTAATAGACGAGTAAGATGAGCAGAAAGGACATAAAGTGTCAGAAGATTGCTCTAAATTCCTAGAAAATGTTGCTGTGTTTACTAGTAGCGATGGAACTTAATAGAATTCACGTCTATTTTGCACTGTACACAATATGGTCTTCAGATAGAGTGGTGATTCCTCCAAAGTCCAAATGGAAGAATTGATGAACTTTTAGAATGCTTCAAGCTGAATTGCTGCTTATATCACTTGGAAAAAATCAACCCAAGTACGAGAATGAGCAGAAAAATTATTTTAAGATTGATCGTCAGAGGATTAGTAATAATCCAAATATAAGAAATAAAAGTGCAAGGGGAACGCAAGCGGCACAGCAAAAACAAATGATTTAAGTTTTGCAGAAAGATATTGATGCAGCACCCAACATTGATGCATCATCTAACAGAGATTCGGAACCTCTACTAAAGAAAAGAAGGTGCAGTCGAAAAATTTCTATAGAAAATCTAAGTATGTGAAAAATGTAGGATACCTAATTTTCAGACCATTTAAAAAAATCAATTTTCTGTTGAAAGTGTCTAGAATAATTTAATAAATAAATTTTAATAAAAATTTCGTCAAAAAAATTTATTATTTTTTATTTTTCCTATATCATTTTTCATATGTGGGTCTATTGGACCCTTTTGGTCTTTTGAGTTGCATTTTTTTTTGTGGTCGTTTGAGGGTTAATTAAGAACTAGGTGTTCTCACTTATCACAAATATAAGCAAAAATATTTCGAAAGTACAATGCAAAAAAATAAATTTAATTAATTATTACATATGGAGCGCATTTTGTATGCATCATTCTATTGAAACTGAAAAAATGAAATTTACATTAGTGCAGAAATAAAGGACGATAAGGGACGATGGTTAAAATTTGATAAAAATTTACTGGAATGCAATTTTTTGTGTTTTTCAGTTTTCAATTCAGTATTATTGAAATTCTTTGTGTCTATAATAAACTTTTAGTTTTTGCAGCTACACAAAAATCCAACTGGTTTTAAAATGTATACAATCATACAAAATAATATTTCCATAACGTACTCGAATAAATGACGATAAAGAACAAAATATGTACTATGATTTGACATCCTAAAAATATTAAAAATTATTTACGAAATTTTCTTTAATATCCAACTGTGATTTAAAAAAAAAAAAACATTTTCATTAAAAACACACATAGACAAAAAAAAAATGTATATTATCAATATTTTTTCATTAACCATATGGAATTTTTAATAATTGCATTTTGTACAGATATTTATATTGTATTTATCTGTATGCAGCCATATGTACCTTATTTATTTAAATCTAAAGAATTTAGGTTCTTGTTTTTATTTTTCTATTTTTACAAATTATGAAAAACTTAGAAAAAAATATAAATTCATATATGAATGATAATACTCGTATATATAAACTAATAAACAATTTAGAAAACTGACTAGACACCAAATCAAACCCCCTCTGCGAATAAACGAGATATTTAAATTGCAATAATAATCATCATCAACATTATTTTTAGTTATACTAATAGTAATATAGAATTTATCTACTAGACAAACGATAGTATTTCTTTTTTTTTTTCTAGTTACTTAATAATTGCATTAACATTGGATTTTAACACACACATACATATTTACATACTGCAATGTTATGAATCTTTTTTTTATCTTTTTATTTTTTTTTCGAAAAATAGAAATTCAAATTATTATTTTTTTTTTTTAAATAAATATGCAACAGAGATATGCATCTCTTATCTTTTCATATTATAATTTCACGGAAACAAATACACATAATATTATTTGTCGGTTTTTTTTTTTTTAATTTTAATTTTGTTTTTAATTCCTAATAAGTTAATTGTCCGTTTTAAATATATTCATCGTTTGCCCACAGATGATAATCTAAAGATTTCATAAAATCGTGATATTTTGAATATATGCGTTAGTATGTATATTTTTAAATTAATTTTTTTTTTTAGATTGCATTAGATATTAAAAATATGCACACTATGCAGCTGCAATAACTGCACTAGGTTATGTTTTCTTTGTTGATTTTCATTTTAATTTTTTATTTTTTACATATTTTTAAACTCAATTACGTTTACATATACGTATCGTACAAAATAATATGCGCAATCATTTTACAAACAACTTATATACTTAGTTTATATTATCAAAATGAATTGAACAAATAAAAAAAAATATATATACTGAAAAAATTAAAAGTCATAGTTATCATAATCATCATGAGCCTGGTGCTGGTATTGCACTCTTTAGCATTTAATGCAAAAATGATTATTAAGGTCGCATTCAAATAAATTGCATTATATGTATAATTTTAATTTTATTTATTTATGCACAGACGGGTTGTAGTCATCGTCGACGTTGTTGTCTACTATATCTTATACTATATAGTAATGAAATACATCCAGCTGCGATTCTTTTGGTTCTATCAAAGTCATTAACATGTAGTAAAAATGAGCAACAATTATAAAATATTCAAATAATAGTATATACACAAGATACGCATAATACACTACATATGTACATAATATGTATGTATAGAATAGATATACATATATCTGCTGTAATTGTAGTATATTTATGGCCTTAATGTTAACATTTATAACAAAAATTCAAGTTTTAACTTAACTAAACTTAAACACAATGTGCTCCTTAATTTGGATATTGGGTTTGGCATTTGGAGTATGTGTGCATATATGCTTAAGGTAATAAGGAAGAGAACAACATTTATTTATTTTTTTTTCACCTTCTTAATCTGTTCTTCAGGTAAACTCTTAATGATGATGAAGAGGAGATAACTGCATATTTTATATAAAGAACATAGAACTCTTTTAGACCGCATGTACGAGTATCTTTTTTTTTTTTTTAATGTAAATACACATATGATGAATAATATGGGAGACGGTTGTAAATATGAATAAAAGCCGAAAAGACAAAGTACAGGATAAATATTAACCACAAAAAAAAAAAATTGTAGGTAATTTCTTATTGTGGTTTTGATTTTCTCTTGTCGTTATCATCATTCTTTTCGCTAGAATGCACATTGCTTGTAGTACAAACTACAAACTAACTAGGTACGTTCTCGCCTATATTATATTGCCACCAACAATGAATATTATTGCAACTGGAATTGCATATTATATACATTTTTAGTTTCAGTTGTAGTTTATTTATACGTACATACGTACATATACATATATTATGATGAACTCAAGTGTGCACTAACCTGGAACACTACAAATAAGGAAATGACATCAAATTTACTTAACTGTCAACCCTCTTGGTTCATTCACTGTATAAAGAATATTGAATGACATTTAATGCATTATAATATAATACATAATCGTACATAGATGAATTTAGGATTTCTGATATATGTATATACCTTATATTTACCATACCATCATCTTTAACTTAGCTTGACACATTTTAACTTTACAAATATTGTCTCATCACATCCCTATCACGAGCCCTATTATACTATTCCTCCAGTATTATATAGTTTTATCTTTACAATGAACACGTATCATGCATTGTTTGATTATATGCAGTTCATATATGTACAAAAATACAGAAAACAGACCTTAATTTTTCTTCTTATCTTTATTATACAAAATAATTACACTTCTATGGATACGAAAATAAATAATAAAATAAACCATCATTGATTATGATGATGATGATGATAAAAAGAAGAAGAGAATAAATGTCTGAATGATGAATGCCTCATATTGCCTATAAAATGATAAAGAATGCATCAGACAAAAATAATTTTTGTCCCCCTTTTTTCGTATCATTTTTTTGTGTTTTTTTTTTTTTTTTTTAGAATTTTAATATGTGACTGCAATTTATGGAAATGTGGTCTCCACGCACTACGTACTTTTTATTCGTTTACATTCTATATATTACATTGTTAGATTCTATAATTGCGTATGCAATGCGTACACGTACTTATTGCCGACTGTCTGTCAACATTTTTAAATGCATTCACATATTATGTATATGCACAACAATATCTGCATCTGCACGTGTAATACAGCTAGAAGATTTATAAAAAAAAATAAAAAAATTAAACAACCTATATCCCACCTATATAATGCATTAAATATGGTATTTTCCAAATTGCATATTAATATGCTTGATGTATTCTATTATTATTATTATTATTGTGTGCTTATTCGATTGTTTTTGTAAAATATGAAGAAAAGCTGTTGAATTGCATTGAAGGTTATTCCTTATTCATACAGCTCTATATACATACATATTTATATATATAACACAACATAAGTACACCGTGTATAATAAAATCAACAGTCGTTAAATAAGTTTTTTTTTACTAAATCTAACCAGACAATGAGTCGCAATATTGTACGTACAGAATGCAAGTTTTAAATGACATTATTATGATGATGGTGTGAAGGAGTGGTCCATCCATGGATGCAAGTTCATAAGACATCATCAACATCATCAACTTTGTGGTTTATACATTTATTAGTTATAAATTTAATTCAATATGATAATATTGTTAAGTTTACAATATACATACATATATAATATTAATAATCAAAGCTCAAGGATATGGCCTTGGCATTAAATAAGATACTTATTGCTTTTTCCCGTAGAAGATATTTCATAGCAAGATAAAACAATAAAAAAATGTCTTGAAATTCTTAAAACTTTCAAGATTTTTTTTGTTTGTTTTCAATGTAATGGGAATTTTGAAAATCCTTTTTAAATCCTATTTTGAATTTGTTTTTTCTTCATATTTAAAATAAATAGTACAAAGGGTATAATTTTCAACTTCAAATTCAAATAAAAGGACTCTATTTTTTTTATTTTTCAATCCTCAATGAAATTATACACAGTTTTAAAATTTTCATTTATGGTTTAAAGGATGCTTTTGAGTTATATGATGTATGAAAATTAATAAAAATTAATTACCATGATGTCAATTTTATCGCGACTTTTTTTCAATTATTTTTCATATACTTATTTTTTTTTTTTTTTTTTTTGTATTTGATAATAATTATCGTAATATTTTTATTGCAATCAATAAATGTAATTTCCGCAATATTTTTTTTAGAAAAATAATTCCTATATATTTTTTTTTTTCAATTAATTTCAGTTGATTTTTTGCAAATTAATCAATTAAAAAAAAAAAAATTAGAAACAAAAACGAAAACAAAAATTTAAAATTAAAAAATAAAATGAAATAAATTCAAAATGTAGGTATGTATGTACCTATCATATGTATATTACTGTCTGGTTTCGATAACAACAAATACCGGAAATTTAACTGATAAATTTTTGTTTGGACTAGACAGAATGGCGTGAGAGTATCTTTTTTTATTTTATTTATTTTAAATTTACATCATGCATAATATATGGAATTGTTTTTTTTTTTTTTCAACGTGTAGAAATTTCTGTTTTGTATTCCGATACTCTGTAGAAAAAAAATCATCTGTTCTAGAGGCTTTTAAGTATATATATATGTAATATTATAATAATTATATTAATAATATTACATTACTGAATTGTATTCATATACCTACATATGTGGGGAGATTTATAATCTGTAACTTATATGGATAGAATGTGTTGTTGCATATGTACGTACATATATAAAATTACATGACTCCATAAAAGAGCTGGATCATAAGTTATAAATATAATATTTGCGCCCACTAATTAATCCGTTTACTTATTAAATTAGCAAAGCAACGGCAACAGTATACTGTAACAGAACTGTTTAATATAATTATTTTATAATTTTTTTTTCTTATTTCTTTTTTTTTATTACATTTTTTTTTATCAAATGAAAATCTTTGCTTTTAACGATTAGTAAACGATCATATTCTCATCATTAACGTTCTGAATGTTTTGTCTGAGCTGTTTATATTATATTTTATTGAATTTGTAGATACATATGTGTATGTATATTGAATAATGATTGACGTAAACTTCCTGCAAATTCCACAAATGCCATAAATAATCACAGATATCGATAAAAATCACACATATAGTATCTATATCTATATATGTAATGTATGTACATACATGTATGTTCATATGTGCTTATAAATGACTTTAAGACAAATTATTATTCCTAAGAAATTTTGTGCGCTTATTTGTTTTTTTATTGCTTTTTAATTTTCTTGTATTTTTTTTCAATTGAGAATAAATTCTTCATGTTTTGGCCACCAATCACGTTCTTGAATAAAACATTTTGTTTTTGAATTTTGTATTATGTATAAGAGAAGTTTTACTTGATATAGTACATACTACATAATAAATTCTTTTGCCCTAATTCACAATTTTACGCACGTGTAAGTCTTCCTTCGTTTTAATTTAGAATAAAAAAAAATCTATAAAATTTAGACTATAGGTAGGTATAACTGTATTGTATTAAAGATTTTTCATATACCTCATCCTTTTTTTTTTCCTTTTTATAAAAGTACATAATTTTTTCGATTTTATCATCAATTCATGACACTTGTTTTTTTTCTTCTTAATTTTCTTTAATGTCATCGTCATCGTTTTTCATAATCAGTGATCACTTCATTTAATTCCAATAGAAAAGCAGAAGGTTGAAGAAAAAGAAAGAAAAAATTTAAAAAGAAATTATAAAAGCTCCTTAACGATTCACTTTTTTTTTTTTACATTTTTGCTTAATTACTTCATAAAAGAAAATATTTGAAATTTTTAATTTATTTTTTCTTATTTTTTATTTTTTATTTTTTTAAATCATTTATTTATGAGACCGTTAAAACGTTGAAAAAAAAAGCAAGCAACAATGGTAACAGTATAGCAAATAAAGCAAATTTTCAATACTATGTATGTATATAATGTGGGGCGACCTTCAAGTGTAAACACATATCTTTTATATCGTTTTTTGTTCCCTTTTTATAAACTCTTTTTTTTTTAAATTTGTGTTTTTTTTCTTCATTTCAATTTTTCTGGTTTAAAATATAAAATGGATGCTTTTCTTTTTTGCTCTCCGGTTTCTAAAGTTATCCGACAAAAACCAGACAGAAAATTTTATTTTTTTAAATATATACTCGTACTTTTTTTTTATATTTAATTTTAAAGTAGATAAGAAAAGTGCCAGACAGTAAATCTGGGCATTATTTCCGTTAAATTTACATTTCTTTTAAATAGCTACAAATATACATAAATATGTATATGTATGTATGTATACATACTTTTAGCTTTGTGATCTGGATTTAAAAGAGATGATTTTTCTACATTTATAACAATGACATATAAAGTATATTTTTTAAATGTTATCTTTTATTTAAATTTTTCGTGATTTATCATTTGTATGTTCTGTTATGTGGAAAAATAATTGGGTTTTTTTAATAGTCCATAATATGAAGAAACCATTTTAGAAAATGCAAATTTTAATGAATTTTGCATTATGTAATTATAAATTTAAGACAAGATAACCTGGAAAGAGGCATCTTTTAAACAAAACATCCTCTAGCCAAAACTATGAGCTAATACATTTTACGAGTATAGTAAGGATTTGGAAGGTGGTGATTGAGGGTTGAGAACCTATATAGTGAGTACATTTTGAATATCCTTAAATTTCATTACATTAAACTGTAATCAAATAAGTCATTTACTGTATTTTTGAAAGCATGTACCTATATACTGAAGCTGATTTAGTATACTTAATAAAAAAGTGGCTTAACACTCAAAAGTCTTACGAAAAATATAAAATAAAAACGAGACAAACAAATAAAACAAAAATTTATCATTTAACATGTGATAACTTTTCAAATTAATCTTCATCATTAATAGCTTATAATTTTTTTTTGGTCACAAAAAATTTTTTTATTTTTTGAAAAGTTAGCGTCACGTCTAGACATTTTTAATTGCCCAAAATTAGACCATAAAAGTGCACTTAAGAAGTTAACGAATAACATACCTACTTGAAAAGCATCTACAATATTTGAAAAAAAAACAAATAAGAGAAAAAAAACAGATTATTGTATATATGTATGTCACATACGGATCCATAATATACTTTCATAAATTTTCTTTCTATTAATCACATCTTAGGTATATCAAGTACTTTATTTTTGTTTTCTTAAATTATTCATGAATATAATCTATAAAACAACTTATTTAAAGAAGATTTTATTTTTATTTGTCTATTTGAATTGTCTGGCACTAATTAAGTTTGAATTTATTATTGGAATCATATCACAATTCATTAAATTCTAACAATTCTATCTCTATCTCACTCTCTCTTTTTTAAATCATATGAAAATATTTTTCATCATTCACCTGATATAAAAAGTTTTTCATCTTTTTGAATTAGTCACGCGTATATTATTTCAACAATCATAATATACTCAAATGGAAGATATAAAAGAAAAATACAAATACAACAACAAAAATAAAGTTATGAGATATTTGAAAACTTTTATTTGATCCCTTTTAGCATAATCATATTTATCTTTGTTTTTTTTTTCTTCTCTCATAAAATCATCATTTCAATTACTGTTTTGTAGACTAGACCATTTCACCAATTACATTTCTGATTCTTGAATATGACAGACAGACTCTTCTTCATGTTATTTTCACAAACCCTTTTCGTGTGTTTTTTTTTTTTTTTTTTTATTAATTTTTTTTTTTGTACAAATAATCTTTGAAAAGTGAAAGTTTACTACATTTCTACTACTTTTTTTTCTGTCTCTGTGTTTTTGTATTGTATGAAAAGAAGTTAAATCAATTCAAATCAGACCGACCACACATTTAAATCATTTTCATCGTTATACCATTCCCTCAGCAAAAACAACAAACAAAAAATCATTCATTCACATTTTATTACTAAAAAACAAAACAAACAAAAAAAAAATCAGGACTAATAATATGGTCTTATACTAGTCTCGGCATCATCATCATCAACATCATTTTACCATCTCATCATCATCGTAATCATTTTAAACATTCACAAAACATTATTATACGAGTACGATAGTATCCGTCTGACAAAAATATTGTTGATGATAGGATATATTGGTTGCCCTTATACACGTGCAAAATAATTTTTAACTAAAAGTTTGGTGTCAGTCAGTTATTATTATTATTATTATTATTATTATTCTTTTTTTTCAAATGATTTACTTGTTTTTTTTTTACTCTGTGGTGTGTGTGTGTGTGTTTTTTTTTTAAATTATTGAAAATAAGGGTTGCTTTGAGAATTCAAAAACCAAATTAAATACAAATGTGGTTTGAGTACCTTATATATTGTTTTTGTTAGAACTAAAAATTGTCGCCACTATATACCGTCCTTATATAATATACTACATATATGTATATGTATGTACATCATCAATACCTATATATTAATCTACACTTTCGTTAAAATTTTGGAATGAGATACTGTCTGGGTGACTGTCTGCAATCCTATACCATCCATTTTATATATTTTTATAACCACCCTTATATATTTATGTCCTTTCCAGACGCATAATATAATATTTTATATGTATACCTACATATTCTCTAAAGCCTATTTCACCACTCAAAGTACAAAATAAAATTTCAAAAGTGTTGGAAATTTTGAACGACAATTTTGTTTTTTTTTTTTTTTTGTTTAATTTTTCTCTTGTTTTACTGTTTTTTTTTCTATATTTATTTTTTTTTTTATTGCATAATCTTGTATATACAAAAAAATTAGTATAAAATCTGTACAATTTTCATGGATATTCCATTTACTCTAAGTATACATACTGCATGATTGTGTGTATGTCTAAATTGTCTGAAATCGTTTATTAGTATTGGATACTTCTGATGTTGATCCTTAATGACTGGATGATATCGACTTTTGAAAAACCAGCTGTCTAGCATCCTGTGTATATAAGGAGTACAAATATGTATACTTTTGCTGTTGGTGTTGTTGTTGTTGTTGTTGTTGTTGTTGTTGTTGTTGTTGTTGTTGTTGTTGTACAATGTCATTCATATTCACATTTTAACTTTATTTCTATATTGCAATAAACGAAAACGCACGCACACAAATACACACACAAAATTACAGACAGTGTGTATATAAAATAACAAACGTACAGTACGTCATCATAATATCCTTTTTTTTTCTTTCTTTTTTTTTTCTTCTTCTTCTTCTATTTGCTATCTTATACATTTATTTCACTTCTTTGTCTGAGCTTTTATTTTATGTATGTATATATTTTATATTGTCTGCTCATAAAGTTTTATATGTACACATATATTTTGTATTGCCTTTTTAGTGACCTTGAAATATTTCAAAAGTTGCATTAGAAGTACGAGAAAACCCTACTTTCTCATACCAATTGCAACATGCGCTGCTACGTACACAAGATTTGTATGCAAACTGTGTATATATTATCAAAATGTATATACATATACATACATGTTATAATATGTATGTACCTAAAGAAAAGTATGTGTGTAATATGGTACGTAGGATAATACTGCGTATAGTAAAATACAAATTTCTATTCACCCTCTATATAACTATACACATATTGTACAGTATTTTGTAATCCTTTTTTTTTTTCACTTACTCACTTTGCGTTTTTTAAGTAAAAATCCAGACGATTATATTGAAGGGGGAGATAATAATATGATGATGGTGTTGATGGATAAAAGTTTAAGATTATAAAAAAAAAAAAAGACAACCAGACTATTAGAACATGTAACTTTATAGTCTGAAAGTTTATGTATATGTATACATATATTGTTTCAGTCCTTTAAAAATAAAAATAAATAAAAATGTTATTTTAAAAATTCAATGAATATTTTACGAATGCAAAAATAAATTGAAAATTTTGAAATTTTTTTTTTGTTGAAAATAAAAATACATAAAATAATTATCATTAACAGAAGGTCATTCGGAATAATTTTGTTTGTTCTCAGGATATTAAAATACAATATATGTAGTATACGTAAAATTGTCACGTAATAGTACTGAATGCCAAACACGTCTAGAAAATAGAAAACTTTGCTTGGTGTAACTCATACAATAAAAATCATAAAAGATGAAGACCTAAATACAGAATGGTGCTACCCATGTGACAGAACATTTGAAGATCCTAAAAGTATAATAGAAAAACATATCAATAGGTAGAACCAGTGAAAAAAATGTGAACATTATAAAAGGTGGAGGAAGGATAATTTTTAATAATCATTTTAACATCTTTAACCAAGGACAAAGTGACCTTCATTTTTTTTAATAATTCTTTCGCAAGTAAACGAATTAACAATTGATAATTCCTAATCCAAAGCTTTTTTCTGTGTTCTTAATCCTAAAATATTTAAAACAATAAAAAGAAAATTCCATCATCTGTAATTCTCTGACTTTTTTAATTGTCATGATTTCATTTTAAAACAAAATCTTTTTATTATTTCTATAAAATTACTTTGAAGTCATATTTCATTCTTAAGGATCATACAAAAGATATCCTTGCAAAATTATAAATTATCTTTCATAACTAAAACAAAAAACAAAAAAATCAAAGAAAAGTTCAAACAGAAAAAAAAAATTAAATCAAACACAAAAGTGCGTAAGTAAAATAAATATTTTATCTGATGTTTATCTACCGTCTGTTTTTAATTACATTTTTACACACACAAAATCTCATTCATATGTATATATACTCCCTGTTTTATTATATTTTTATGTTCTTTTTTATTACTTTTTTCATTTTTTTTTTGTTTTTTCCTCTTTCTATTCAAAAAGCAGAAAATAGATAAAGAAAAAATAAGCAAACAGACAAATTTGTCTTTTATTTTACTTTCATGTATTTTAATGTCAATTAATATTGTACATATGGGATATAGGTACAGGTTTATTTTTTTTTTTCAAAATTAAATGAAATGATATAAGTACAAAAATGTATCTTCGAATTTCTACACTACAACTCCTGTATATACATATAAAAATATATAAATTTATTTTTTCATAAGTACATATACAGCTCATTTTCATTGTCATTCTTATATACGTTTTATAATACATTTTTCACATGACTTCAAAACATTTTTTTTTTTTTTTTGGAGGACACACAAATAATTTTCCTTTTTATCATGTCTCGACGACTACTATATTTTCAAGGTTAACCGAGTCATACACTTAAAATAAAAGAAGCCAAAAGAAGAAGAAAAAAAAACAGAAAAAGGAATAATAAAAAAAAGAAGAGAAAAAGTAGCTTTTTATGAAAATTGAGAGAATGAAAAGAAGAGGGTGAATATTAAATATATGTATAACAAATAAAAAAGATGAAGGTGGTATGGTAATGGCAGGCGCACGTGAAACATAAAACGTGCAATAAGGATAATAATATAAATGTAGGTACTATAGAGAAAAAGGAAATATTGCCAAAAGGCAGTCAGAAAATAAAACAGTACATAATATATTGTTGTTGTATAGACGCTTGTTGATGATGATGATGATGATGATGATGAAAACTGTTCAACTGAAGAAATGGCTCGACTAAAACTTAATGATGACGATGTTGATGGTGATGAAACTAGACGAGGGTTGATATCGAGGGTGGTTTTGGTTAAATATAAAGTGGAAATTAATTTTATTATGAAAGAATTTTATGTATGCCTATTTATATATAATTTTTACACACTTTATACGAATTAAAATAATATAAAATTTTATAAATGCATCTATATCTACATACATATTGTATAGATACATACATGTACTAAATTTAAATTTAGATACATTACACATATGTACATATATATAGATATTTTATTTTATACTTAAAAGTCTATAAAATATAAAGTCTGGTTTTTGAGGGTTCTATGAAAATTTATATTTATGAAGTCACAAAATTGTGGTTTTCTAAAATATTCCGGAAATTTAAATAGTTTCACTCTTTATATATTAATGTATGTATATGTATAACGAAAAAATAAAAGAAAAAACAAGAAAGAAAGCATTTTCTCTGTTTCTTTTTAATTTTTATTTGAAAAGTTTGAATGAAAAACAGTCACGGAAAGGTATCTTCTCTATATATACCTAATAAGGAAATATAAATTTAAAATTTGTATAGATTTCATCAAGGAAAGTATTCATTTATGAATTTTTTGTAGCATATTTACACATACACATGTATATACATAAAATTCAACGGAAGAAAATATTTAAAATGTTTTTGTCTACAATATTTTCACGCTGATTTTTGGAAGTGTATGTATTTTCATTTTATTAGGAACAAAATATATCTTTAATATTTTTTTAATCGAAGGAAACAATCTCTGAATTACATGAAAGAAAAATCCTTTTTTTTAGTCAAATTAAGTAAATTGTGTAAAAAAAATCTCATACAGTAGACAAATTTAAAGAAATCGTTTAATTTCTTTTTTGTATTTTGAAATTTGTATATTGAGAGGGGGATGTTTTTTTATGGAAATTTTGTAAAAAAAAAGGAAGTTAAAAGACAATAATTACTTATGATTTAAATTTCTTTAAATTAATTCAAATTCATAGGCATTTTGAAATACAAGACAAGTAAAAAATGTGGAACAAAAAAATAAATAAAATAAATCACATTAAGATATGAAATCACGCTTTATTTGAAAACAAAAGCATAAATGCATTTTTCTACAAATATAAGGAAAATAAAAAAGTGCATACATATAACAGCTATTGAAATTCACTTGGTTTTTTTTATACATATATGTAGGTATATGTATATATTTATAAATAGTTACGATAGCGATAAAGATTAAAACAGGACAACATTAAAGGCAGACTGAAAGCTGCTGCTGCATAAAATATAAAATGCAGCTGGGATCGAGAAAATATAAGATCACTTTCGAATGAAAAATTATTATTATTATTATTTTGTACGTCATATGTGAACTTACATACATATGCATATACATTATACATATATGTACATGTACATAATGTATCTATGTTTAGATATTTATAATAATATTACATTGCTATTTTTTTTTTTTTTTTTTTTTGCATTAATTCTGGGTTGCATTGCATTGCATTTAACACTGCTGGCTATTTATTTTAAACGAGACATCAGACAAACAGCATCAGAAATATGTATATTCAGTATTGTTGTGTATTTGTATATATACATATATTATTATACAACATATATGATGATTATTATTATTATATTATTGTAAGATGCAAGATACGACGCACAAACAGTGGAATGTAGTCTGGATTTTGACGTCAAAATGATGATAACCTTTCAATGACCTTGGATCTGGTCTGTATTTCTTTCAAGAAAATATGTATTTTCTTTTTTTAATGCTTTTTTATTCATAAACAATTGCATTCAATGCGAGTTTTCATTATCAAATAAATTGTATATATGTAGGTAGGTACATATGTAATATAAAGACGATGTTTTTTTTATTATTATTCTGTTGAAAATATGATTAAATGTAATCAGTAAACTAAAGAAAAATATTTTAAAAAAGAAAAAAAAACATTAAATTAAATTGAGAAAATAATAAGAGATAGGAGAAAAAATAAATAATGAATTATCAATAAAATTCCTTTTTAATGAAAAGCAGTCAATTTTTTTCTTTTTCAATGTCTGTTTGAATTTTTCTTTTTCGAGTAAACGATTAACAAATTTCAGATATTTTTAAAAAAATCATTTTTAATCTTTATTTTTTTCTGTTATTGTAGATATAAAATTCTATAAATTTTTTTTTTAATTTTATTTTCTAAAGTAATTTTTCTATTTAAAAAATTATTACAAATCGAAATTTATCTAATAGTCATGCCATATCACAAAATTTAGTTATTCGTACATATTGCATTAATCTTAAATAATTTTTTTCTTATAATGATTTTGTATTTTTATTTACCATATTTCTTCTTCTTTTTTGTTGTTGTGTGTGTGTGTGTTTTTTTTTTTTTTTTTTTTTTGTTGTTTAATAAGTTGACCGAGATTTTGCACCACATAAAAGTTTATTTATGATTTTTCGCATCACAATATGGTAAAATAATTTTTTTTCTCTCTTATTTTTCTTTTATGTCTACAAACGATGATGCTAAGTGAATTATTCAATTTTTAAATGCCTTTTTGAATGTAAATTTTTTTAAACGTGATTATTCTCTTAACAGAAAAATTTTTAAAGAAAAAATTTTGTTTATATTTATTATTTTTCTATATATTCATCCATCCAGCAGATTTTCTCTCCTCTTACCTATATACCACCCCCACGCTAAACTAATCCGTCTGATATTTCTGTCTGGAATGATTGAATGCCTGCTGAGGTAATATCGTCACGGATTTTTAAATTTTTAGATCAACGATGTCTCGAATCATTTGAAATGCTACTATAATGTAAATAGGTATATTTTGTATTCAATAATATTGTTTATTCAGTTTGATTTTTTTTATTTTAGTTCTTTTTTTTGTTAAATATTTTTAAAATTGGTTTTTTTTGTTTTTTTTTTTTTTTTGTTTTTGCAAGACTTTTATTGATATATTGCATAAAAATGATCAATATAAAGTTGTTTGTTATATATATTATGTATGTAGTATTATTTATATATATATGTATACTCGATGATTTTATAAAGGTTTTTAAGTCACGAACTAACTTTCAAAGCTCATTATTTTTTTTTATCTTTCAAAATCACAAAATCACGTATAAATTTTTTTTTTATTTTACTCAAAGTATCATTTTTCAAAAAATTCATTATACATTTTTTTAGAGCATTAAAAAACTGTTCATGGATAATTTAAAATTTTTTTTGTTTGTTTTTAATTTATAATTTACCAAAATCTCAAAAAAAAAAACCATAATAAATGAATTTTGAAAAGTTCATCCAAAATTCAATTTATTTATTTTTTTTCAATTTCTTCTCAAATTCGAATTTGAATTTCAGAAAATAAAAATTCTACACAAAAATGAAAAAGAACAAGAATTTTCAACTATATATAAGCTGGAAAATTAAACAGTTCGTATTAATTAAATTTGAAAATTTGGAAAAGTTTCATTTATCAAGGATAAAAGTAGTTTTGTATCTATCTTTTTTAATATACAAATGTCAAAATGCCAAGTAAAGATTCAGAAGTAGAAACTGAAAAGTATTGTATCTGTATCTAATTCTATTGTATATAAATGAATTTTGACTAAAAAATTTCATTTTGTTTGCTGGATGACATAAATATTTTGTATGGAAAATTTTATTTAACGAGATTTTTAACTAAGTTTAACTACAACTACACACATTGTGAATTTATATTAACAAAAGGATTTATTTCAGATTCGAGAAAATTTCCATTCGAGATCATATTATTATGCATACATCACATAATATGTGTAAGCATTATTTAAATGCATATATGTGCATTATAATAATATAAGTATAGTACGTGTGTACATATGTATACTATCAAAACGTATCAGGCATCTTTATAATGTACACTCACTATAAAATACGTAAAACGTAAGTTATAACATCAAAAGTGGAGTCAATTTGACAGGAACACGTACAATATACACATTATATATGTATGTATATGAGACATTTATACACCCCATACATATATTACGTGTATAATGAAATGCAATTCCAAAAAGACCGGTAATTTATCCCTTATGTTGCCGGTGACGTATCTATAGTGGTTGTGTACTTGTATTTTATATTCCATATAAGAAATTCAAGGAATATAAGAAGGACGATATGACGATGATGACGTTAAATTGCATAAAATGCACTCTAGACAACCCCTCTAGATTTTCCCCTCTTTTTTTTCAATTTTTTTTTATTCTTTTCTTAAAAACATTATATTTTTTATCCTTGCTGTTGCTATCCTGAATGCAGTTTTTTGACATTTTTTATAGTTTTCTTTCATGGTTATTTATTTTTTTTTTTCTTATAAAAAAGGGAAAAAAAATGAATTATGTATGCGATGCATTCAAGTTCAGTTCGATTATTTGCACTAATCGCGTGCGAACAGGAAGCAGGAAGTTGACTAGACCGAAGGGTTAGTCATCTGTCACACATTTTTTTTCTTTCGTTTTTTTTTTAATAGTCCTTCATACCTACGTTTTCCTTTTTCCGTGTAATAAATAAGAAAAAAATAGTAGAAAAAAAAATACAAGGAGAGAGTTTATTTTTTTTTTGATGTTTCATCAAAAAGTTAAATAAAATTCAACCTTTTGTAGGCTTTTATTTTGACTCTTAAATTTTTGTTGTTGTTTGCTTTTGCATTTCTGTTCTTTTCGCATGCCTGTCAAGAATAAATGATTGATTGCTCTCAATATCCTTGATATAGAATTAATAGAAAGAAAGAAAGAACAAAAAAAAAACAACAACAAAAATATGCTTGTTTGTGATCAATGTGGCATGATTGAAAAAAAAAAAATTTTTTAAATGGAGAAAAAAAATATGAAAGGATATTAAACAGTTTCTAAATTTATTTCTTTTTTTTTTTTTCTATCACGATCGATAAAACTTTATTGATTGTATTCTTCGTGGTAGGTTTTTTTTTTCATGCTTTAGTAATTCGGTTAATAATTTCTTTATTCAAAAATTTAAAAAAATTAGACTAAAACAATTATCAATAATTATCTTAAATTTACCGCTAATTAACAAAAGAACATAGCAAATTTTGAACATTCATAGAGTAACTTAATTATCTTAATCATTTTAGAAGGATATTCTTAATAATAAGGTCATCTCAACGTAATTACAGTTATTAATAAAAACTTGAAGTACTTTAAATATAATTTTCAACGATACTTTCAAATGAGAATTTTTTTTTGACAAAAATATGAAGAAATTTGCATAAATAAGTTTTCAAAAATCGATTAACTTCCACTCTTATACATATCATATATAAAGAGTATAATGGATTATTCTATCGCATTACTTTTCGCCCCAAATTTTAGTTTTATAGTTTTTCTATATTATATCAAAAATGTAGCTTTGATTATTTTTCACTCATTTGACCAAGAAAATGTCTTTTTTTTATAGAAAAATTCAAAATTCGAAGGAAAAATCAATTTTTCGGAAAATTTTTTATCTTGAAAATACAAAATCAATTTTATTCCCAACAGACAATTACAATACAATTTGATATTCCAATAATAATTATTATGTCTGGAAATTTTGTTTTTTAATTGTTCTGTTTATTTAAATTTTTCATAATATAAAGTATTTTTTTTTTTATTTAATCAAAGCTATATATGTATATCCACGATAATAATAAATTTTGTCTGGTGACGAAAACAGAAGCACTCACTAAATAATCAAATATACATATTATGATGTACATACATAGGTACATACATGTACTTATATGCATTGAATATCACACATCAAATAATTGAAAGAAAAAAAACATACTGATCCGATTATATTACAAAAATTTTATAATATACATATGTATATTGAATTGGTAATAATTATTATTATTTGCTGACAAATCACTATAGTTTTTTTTTGGCATATAAATATTGAAATAGAATGTTTAAAAATTCAATACAATAATAAATATTAATTTTAATTATTGTTTTTTTTTCCAATTTTATTTCAATTTTTTTTTTTTGGGTTGTCTGTGTGCACATGATAAATAAACACATAAAATATTGTTTAAATTATTTTTAACAGGAATTATAATTTCCATTTTATTTTATATGATTTTTTATTGGTTGAAATATATTTGTGTATCTAATTTCATTTATTATAAAAAAGTGCCGCGAACATATAGGAAAAAAAAACAAAACACATAACGGAAAAAGATAAAATTATTTCATTGGAAAAAAAAGAAGAAGGAAATCGATATTCTTGATAAAAAATCATTTCCAATGAAAAGATTTGTTTATTCGATTTCAATTTCAAACTAATTCAGAATTATATCTACTTGATAATAATGGTAAAAACAAAATCATTTAATTATGGTCTTTGTGTTTATAATAAAAATTGTGCACACTCGTAATAAATTTGTTGGAAATGTTTATTTGATTTCATCATTGAAAAAAAAAATTTACCGAAGTTAAAATGATTCATAAAAATTTCAAAGAAATATTTGATTTAATTTGTTACTTCAAACCTTCTTTCATCGCCTTTTTTTTTTTTTATTAATTTTACAAAATTATTCAATAAACTCACCAGCCAGTTACATAATATTTATGATAATATCCTATGTGAAAAATATTTGCCCACCTGAAATGAAAAAAAAAAGTGAAAATTTAATTTTAGAAAAAAATGTGTTTCCAAAGATAATTCATTTTATTTTTATTTTAAATAACAATAAAAATGTTCCTAAAAGTCCTTAAGATGACATCTACTTTATTTTTTCTTGTTAAGCATTAAAAATGACTTATTTTTTTAAAATATTGGTTAAAAAAGAATTAAGTAGCAATACGAGCTTTTTGTACTTTTTTTTTAATTAAGAATATTTATTATTATTATTTTTTTTTTATTTCTTTCATTTTATTCAAATTACAGAAAACTGTAATTATGAAGTGTATATTGAGAAAAGCCAATTTAAAGTTTTTCTTGTTATAATTTAAAAAGTTTCTTTAACCTCATTGATATAACACTTAAAAGGTTTCAATTAATTGGAAACTTTTAAATGCAAAAACAATTAGAAAAAGACAACGAACCATAATGAGTCTAATAAATAATCGTTGAAACTTCAAACGCTTTTACAATTGTTTCTTCTTTTTTTTTTTTGAGTAAAAAATTAATTTTGTGACAACATGAAAAAATTCATAATTATTCTTACAACCTTTTGTTTTTTGCTTTCTTTTTACAAATAATAAAAAAAGGAAATTTTTAACGAAAATAAAAAAAAAAACATTTTTATTTGGTTTTTGTGGTAAAATGTTTCACAAAAAGTGTTGCAGTCCTGGAAAATTGTTTATACTTATTAAGGTGATTCCATTTTATTTTCGAAAATTTTTTTGTGAATTTTATAGAGTTTATTTTCCATTGTGCTTATAGAGTTTTAAAAAATAAAATAAGTATCGTTGATATCTTTAAAACAGAAATAATAGTATCTAAAGTTCGCTCTCGTTGGGATCATCACAGGGCACAACACATGTAACGATGTAACCATTATCTGGCTGTCATGAAAGTGGTCAGGGATCCAACGTGTGGGGCCTGCCTGGAGGAGGCGGAAACAACAGAGCACCATCTCTGCTGTTACCCAGGCTTCTCTAGGATAAGGCTGCGTACATGGAACTCTGATGTAATGAGAATGGAAGACATCTGTTCTCAATCCCTAGACAAAATCCTCTCGTTTATTAGGAAAACGAGAAGATTTTACTAGAGACGGGGCGCTGAGTACAATTGACTCTCCTGTCTGAGTGCTCGTGGATGCCTAGTCCGCATCCCCCCATCCACACAAACACAACAACAACATCTAAAGTTTATTAAAGCTTTATTCTTTTTTCCAGAATTTCTATTTAAAAATTAAACTATAAAAATTCCAATTTTATATTGAAGGAGATTTTTACACTATAGAAAAATTGAAAAAAAAATACCGTTATAGATATATTTTTCTGAAAGAATACATCTTCTATATCTAAACTTTCAACTTTACATACCAAAGGCAACACTTTGCTATAAAATTTGAAGCAACTTCATAATCAATTCGAAAATTTTTGTGAAATGCTGTGGATTAACTCATTGCATATTGTTTTTCTTATTATAGTAATTTTAATTAAAAAAATATTTTGAAAAAAAAAAAATATAAAAAAATCACTACTTCTATTTGCTGATGTAAAAGTGCTGGAAATTTTTAATATCACAATTTCAAAATAAACAAAAAAAAAATATGTAAAATAAACTTGAACAAAGCAGGTTAAAAATTACACAATAAAGCCGACGTACATATAAAGAAAATTAATTTCGAAAAAAAGAGAAGATTTTTTTCAATTTTAATTTTTGTGTAATACTTACTCCAAAAGAATCATGTAGTTATAGTAGATACAATATACATATGTATGTATGTGTGTTGTATCTTCTGTACATTATCGCATACATACATATGTACATGCAGTCATGGTACAGATTTTTTTTACCTTCTTATCTTCCATTTCAAACTTCATCATCGTCATCATCACCGTCGCCATCATTATCATTGTCCTTATTGTTTTTTTTTTTTTTTGTTTACTTGTTTGACTTTTTTTTTCATTATTATTTTTCTCTTTGCAATGTGATGATGATAAAACCACCCTCTTGAATGTTAAATATTTAACAAACCCATTAGGGAATTTCTTTTTCAATTTAACTTACCAACACTAACAACAGATATCTCTTTTATTTATTTTTTTTTAGTTTTTTTTTTTGTTAAGTTTGCTTCAAATATCAAAATTATTTCTTTTTCTTTCTTTCTTTTTTTTTTTTTAATTTTTATTTTAATATACTTTTTTTTTACAAAGTTAAAATACGAAAACAAAACTGACTGTTTTAGTAAAAAAAAAAAAAAAAAACAAACAAAAATACAAGGACTAAAATTTCATTTTATTTTTGTTTTTTGTTCGTATGAAGGTAGTATGAGCAATTGAAAAATAGGTAGGTGTATACGAACTTGATGGAAACTATATACTTAATATCAAAACTGCTCATCAAATATAGATGGTATAAAGGAAATTTAAGGAAAAAAAAAAACACAAGAACTTTTTTTTTTTTTTCAAAGAAAAAGTTAAAATTATTATTATGTAGGTATCAGGATTTGGTAGGTTTTTCTTTCTATTCAAAATCATCAAACAGAAATATATTATTATCAGACTTTTAATGGCTCACACGAGATCACTTGAGAATTCATAAAGTAAAATATAGTATGTATGTACATACATATGTATGTATACGTATATAAAACCATAGAATGTTTTTTAAGATTATGTGAATTTTTTTTTCTTGCATTTTTATTACTTTTTTTTTAATGGTATTTGCTTTATGTTATATGAAATCTTTTATAAGCGCAGACATAAAGTCTGGTAAAGATGAAAAATGAAACGGTAAATAATATTCAGTATGAAAAAAGTGACGATGTAATGATTTTTGTTTTTTTTTTTTTAAATTTGTTTTTTCTTAAATCAGATTTTCTTTGACATGAAATGTGTAGTAAGAAAAGAAAGAGAAAAAAAAAGAAATTATGTGATCAAATAGATAATAGATACATGTGTATACATTAATATCTACATACACATACGTATATGTAAATAATGACTTTTGTATGTTTGATTTGATTGAACTTTTTTTCTGAGAAAGATTTTATGTTAAAAATTTAAATCAAAATATTGACCAATTCATGTTAAAAATTCGTAAGAATATATTCCTTGAAATTCAAATTACATATTCACATATGCTATATAAGATATTCACAATAAATCACATTTTTTCAAGTTCACACATATGTAAAAACAACTTATGTTATCCAGCTGATTAATTTTCTTCATCAGAATTCATTTTATTATTGTTTAAAATTTTTATTTTTATCGACAAAAAAAAATACAGAAAAATGGTTTACGTGACTTTAAATTAAATTCTCACTTATGACACTTTAAATAAGTTTTCATATATAATTCTATTTAACTTATAATCAAGAATAATCGTTAAATTACGAGTATTACTTATATTTCAAGAAAAAAAAATTATACACCCATAGTCACGTTCACCCAATACATAGTATTATAACTTTTTACTTTTTTTCATTATTAAATTCTCATTAAAAAATAATAATAATTATTTTGGTTTTAAATGTTATTAGGTGTACACATTTTCTAGGAAAGGTTCTTATAAATTTATCATATATCATAAATAATAACTACGATGACATGAGTGTGACACCTCGTTATTGTCTACTAGAAAAGTGTGAACATTTTTATATTTGTTTATATTTACATACATACCACATTCATAGATTTTATATAATAAATATCTAAATAAATTAGTAAATAATTCATTCTTAATTATATATGAATGCGTCATAAATTGTTGATTTTTTTTTTACATTTTGTTATATTTGCCAAATACATAACATTGTAGCATATACCTACTTATGAAAGCTATGACATCAATTAATCAAAAAATACATACATACTACTTAAATGCTAGACGTATAAATTGTCAATGAAGCGAATATTGTTCTACATTTGTTCACTAGAAAATTACAAAAATAAAAAAATATATATTAATGAACAATAATAATAACTTTAAGAGAGATTAGTATTCAGGAAAAAAAAATGAGAAATGCGGTTTTGAAAAATCATATGACTACAAACAACAAAGTTGCTAAAAAGCAACAGTGGCGTGCATAAAACATTTTTCTTTGAACGAATGGTGTTACTATTAATTAAGAATAATTATTCATAGTAAATCTTAAGGAAATTTTAGGAAGCTTTTAATGTTTTCCATCGACATTCTAATGTCTTCAATAAAAACATTTTTTTTTCTCGAAATGTCAAATTATACCTTTTGAAGAAAACAACAGCAAACCAACGTTATTTTCTGAATAAAAGTGGATGTTTCGGCAGAAAAACTGCTAAACAGGACAATCTACAAAACATAGATATTGTTGTCCAATAGAGTTCGGGTATAGTATATCTTTTTTTTCTTACTTTTTTCAAGATATTTCATAATCTTCAAACGAACTATTGAACATGCAAAATTTTTTCCCTACACAAGCATTAAAAAAATTCTTGTTACCAAGTGGTAACCAAAGATGCTTTTTTTTTATTAAATCATCTGATTCGGAATGAGGACAAATATGTATACTGTGCAAAATATATTTATAAAAACAAATACATACAACAAAATTATTATTTTGTTTACAAGAACTAAGTATGTTCTTTCATTCTTCCGAGAATTAATCATTTCTAACATTTTTTTTAAAATAAATAAATAAAAAAAAAACAAAATAAAAAAACTTATTGAATTTATCACTACTTTTCGTGATCATTCAAATCATATTAACATTTAAAATACAATACATTGATCTAGATCTAGAATATTTCAATTTTTTTTCTCTTCACTTTATACATATATGACTGGTGTAATCCTAATTCTACATATGAAAAACTTTGATCTTTATTAGATTTGATGATGATGAATGATGAATGGATGAGTGGTTATTCTAAATTCAAATTTTTTGTCGGCCAATCAAATAAAATTAAAATAAAATAATACAAAAATAATTTCAAAAAACAAGATAAGTAAAACATTTGTAGCATTTTTTCATTTTAATATAATTAAAAAATTCAATTCATTTCTTTTCAGTGTTAATTAATCGAAGTCCAATCATATCTCATAAATAATTTAAAAAAAAAAACCAAAAATTTTAATTTGATCATCAATGTAATTTGTTTTATTTGATCAATAACCGACATTACGAACATGATGTCAGACATTTTTGTAATATTCAATCAATTTCTATATATGATCCGCTCATTAAAAGTAAATTTCATTCACGATAATGTTACTACTATATAAGACATTTGCTAATCACAAAATTAAAATAAATGAATAATAATTAAAAAGAATGAGACGACGAAGATGTAATCAATGATTTAATTCTTCGCAATAAAGTTAATTTATTATTATCAATTTTCAATTTTTAATTCATGATATGTAGATTCATTTAAAATGAATGATATAAAACATGTCGCAAGATTGAATTTTTGTATAGGAAATATTTATATTAAAAATGATGCAATAATTAATTTTAAATCGAATTAATTAAATCATAAATTTTTGCGACGATAAGAAGTGTTGAATTTCGTTGTTTTTCTAATTTTATAAAAAAATAACTTTTTGATTTTTTTTCTGTCTAATTTTTAACCAAAAAAAAAAAAAAAATGCGACAAAACAAACTACAGATTTAAGAAATATGCAATTTGACTTTGAGATCGTTTAGCTTAAAGTAATTATTAATTTTAAGAACAGCTCATGAGGGGTTTTCACCAGCTAATTAATAATCAGAAATATCTAATACTTTTTTTTTCGTATTTCTTTTTTGCAGAAAAGTTCAAAGTTCAATTTCGTTTATAACATCGATTATATCTGTTCACATTGAAAGGATATTTGCTATCGAAAATAATAATTTTTTTTTTGTTATAAAAACAAAACTTTGAAATTTTTACAGGATACTCTTTAAAATATTTTTTTTTTTCATTTTTATAAACTAAGCCTTGAAGACTTATTAACAAAAACCTATCAACTAAAATTATATACTTTAAAAGTCGTTTATATCCACAACTAAATCGAATAATCCTTTTTTTTTTTTTTAAAAAAAAAAGTTCTAAAATGAATTTTTTAAACCGCAAAAACTTTTGTAAAATTAAAAAAAAAAAAAAAATATGCATTAGTATTAATTATCTCTGAAGAATGTATGCAAAAACATTAAAAACTCATTAATTATATTTCCTTTTTCTTGAAATTTCATTCTCATATTTATTATTGTTCTCTTTTTTTTTGTTGTTTTATTTTTCTTAAAAATTATTTTCTAATTAATTTTAACAAAACAAATTACTATTTAAAAGTGTGATAATCATCAATTTTTTTAAAATTTATTTCAGATATTAATTAAATAAGTATAACATTACATATATATCTATATATTTTAATTATTTTAATTATCATTATTAAAATTACATATAATAATAAAACAATAGAAAATGTTATGAAAATCCTTTATATGTATACATTTTGAATGTCTCATTAAATCAAAGTATCGAAATACTTAAATTTTCCATAATACAAAACTTAATTACACATCTAAAAAGTAAATGAGTAATAAAATACAAATATACATATAAGTAGGTATATATATAATATATGTCATAATGCTGAAGGAAACTTGTTGTTGTTGAAATAATTGTAATAAAAAGACTTACATAAATAAAATAGATACACACATTCTCATATAAATATATATTTAAAAGAAAATGATAACAATAAAAATAATAAAAAAGAAATTAACATCGTCATTTGCAGACTTAAGAAAACTTTTCTTATTCATTATTATTATTTTTATTATAGTTTTGTATTTCTGTATTTTAGAAGAACTATCTTTTATAATTTAACATCCTTATGCTTTTTAAAAAGAAAAACTTCTTCATATCTCATGTCTATATATAACTTTATACATATGTACATATCTATATACAAATTCATTTAGATACCTTTTCAATGTACCTACTCATAGTATGTATTCATTTTATGATATTATTATCAATAAAATCACTTCTCAAAGCAGTTTGAATTGCGCGTTGCATTTCACTACATCTTATTTTTTTTCGTTATTTTTTTATATATATTTTTTTTATATATTATACCTATATATAATAACATAATACACATACTGTTTTATAAGAAGAAGTTTAAATTCCTCTTAGAATAAGCTCTCTAAAGAAAGAAAGAAATTTTCATTCTTGCAAGGTGGCAGATAATTACAAGGATGTACAATGAAAACATACTATACCCATATGTACATATGTACAATTTTTTTAAGCATACGTGTATATAAAAGATACAAAAATCTATCTTTCAAAATGCTATATTCTACTATAAGATTCAAACTTCTTTTTTTTTTTCTTTTTTCTCTTTATAAAATTTTTTTTCTTATCAGCTCTATATATTTCTTCAATCTACAACGATATACGTATGTATGTATGAATGTACAAATATATAAAATTCACTATACCTATAAGATACCTGTGTATCTTAAGAAATAATCTATATACACTTGAGAAAAAAAAAAAAAGGAAATATCTAAGCAATATAGCGACAAAAATGACTATATACTAACATCATTGATAATGATACAACGAACGATAGATATTGTGTGATGTTGTTGTTAATGAAGATGATGATGATGATGTTGAAGACGAGAAATAGAATAAAGTCGACACAATGTGTTAAAGATATATGTACAATGATTCCATCGTTTTAGTATCTTCTTCAAATCCAGTCAGGATAGTTTTAAAACGACAGAAAATGTACGAAAAAAATAAATATACTTATAAAGAAAATAAAACATTTTAAACTATACAACAATAAAAAAAAAAAATTAAAACAAGAATAAGAAGAAGAAGGAGAAAAGTTGAGAACTCATTAGAAAAGTCTGTTGTTATACAATATAAATTATATATGTACATACATATGTATGTAATTTTCATCCATATAGCAATGACAGAAGCAATCAACATAACAATAATAATCCGTGCCATAAGATAAAAAAAAAAAAAACTAAAATAAAAAAATTTAAAAAAAATAAAAATAACAGGAGCAGATTTACTTGATTTGTACATCGCTGACGCCGACAACATTTTCAGTTCGAAATCTTGAATCAAAATGATACTGTTTATTAAAATTGTTTGAAAGAAGATATAAGCATCTCAGTAACTGAAATACTAGAGTAGTAATATCAAAAGCAGGATGTTTATTTGTATATCTAGCATTCTTATAGTATATTATATATTTTATATATATTATTCAAAAAGAAATATTTAGAAAAAAAAAGTTCTATGATATGTATGTATTTTTTTTTAACTTCATTATATAGCTACCTGAGAATAAATCAACCTTTATTTTATTTTATTTGTTTTTTTTTTCTTTTTTCTTTTTTTGCATCTTGTTTTATTCCATCAGATACATTCGAGATTTTAAATGAAATTTACAGCAATCAACATCAGCATGGACCAAAAAATAAATAAAATGAATAACTGAAAAATATATATTTAAGACAAGCAAGAAAAAAAATACATATTACTTATGTATTGAACGGCAACAGTATCTATCTATGCAAAAAAAAAAAAAAAGTTATATGTATATTATTTCTTTACATCGCGCAAATGTTTATTTTTCATTCTAAAAATTAAAAATATATTCACTCAAGTGAATGATCTAAAGGAAGATCTGTATGTGAGCAAAAGAGCATCCATCCATTCATTCATATATAGTAAGTAAAAGTAGAAGTTGAATATTAACCAGTAGCTTAGTAATGCAAAGGAGTCAAGTCATATTATAATTTTCTTGTTTTTTTCTACTGCTTTTTTTTAATTGATGATGAGTCTGTGATATCTTATATATTGCAAAATAAGCTAAAGTAACACAACACATACCAACAATAAAAATAACATCATCATATTATCATCATCATCTGCAACAGAGCATCATCATTATTATCATCAGAAAACATTGAAGAAAAAAAAAAAAATCAGTACCATAAACAACATAAAATTCTCTATTAGTGCACTGCACTGAAACGACGAATAAAAGTACTCATTTTATATTATTAATATCTTTTCTATACGTACATTATGTATGAATGCATTTTATATAAAACATAAATTGTTTTTATTGCATATACGTACACACATAGTACATATAACATAAAAAAAAAAACGAATCATCTTGAAGATTTGTGCCAGGAAGTTTTCTTTTTTTCTTTTTAAACTTACAAGGTGATTTTTAAAGCTCAACAAAAATATACATATATGTATGTATGTATATGTACATACTATATGTACCTTATTTTTTATAGTACATATACAAGTTTAATTATTGTTACATACGCATATACTTATATACCAATTAAATCGTGTATCATATTTGAAAGAATGAAAAGAAAAAAATCAAGTACTACCTAGCATTACATTACACTTATGGAAATTTATGAGATCTATGAATCCTATCATGCATAAATTCATTGTAACTAAACATTTTATACAATGACGTTTATTTTTGAAATAATAATTATAAACAAATTGCTAAAACGTGCATCTGGAGATACAACAAAATAAAATTGCCATTTCAGACATAACAATAATAAAAATAATAATGGGGAGTAACATAGTTTAAGTATCATAGAATAAAATAGCAAATAGCTAGCTAAAATAAAAATAAAACGAAAAGAAAGAGAAGAAAAAAGGACATATTTTATTAAGATTTTCTTTTCCAATTGCTATAACCAAAATATTCGAATGCGTTAAAAAAAAATTGAATCCCTACAGTATTGCAATTTTATCCTGTATCCACATACATACATATATCGTATCCTATTGACGAACTTCACTTAAAGAAAATATACATATGTTGTTGATTGTAATGATCCTCAAAGTTTAGAAATATTCTTGTATCCTTTTTGCTCTAAGGAATGTCCGAAAAATATTAATGGTGATTACTTTTCTATTTATTGTTTTATGTGGCTTCTTTTTAAGTTATTTTTTGAGACAAGATACAATTAATAAAATAGCTCACATGTTTTAATATCCGAGCATTTTTTTGTGCGTTTTTATCTCCAACTCACAAATTAAAAGCCTCGACGTAGCTAAAAAGTTAAATCGACATTTATGCGAAAAAAAATGTTCCAGATACCCGGTTATAAAAACACGTAATATTGAGAAAAAGAAAACTTCTTTATAAAATAAATTATTATTATTTTTTTGTTCTTTACAAGATGATAACAGCAAATCTTACGATGCAATACAATAAAAGAGCCCTCAATCGAGCAGATTTTTATTCATCAAGTACGCGAACACACGACAAAATAATAAATAATTATCATGGCGGAAAAATAATTCCTTTTTTTTTTATTCTTCTTCTTGTTTTTCATTTTCTTCTTTATTATTTTTTTCTTTGCTTATATTTTTCCTCTTTTTGTTTTTCTTCATATTTTTAGTAAACAAATAATTAAAATGCCATAAAAAATAATATAAGTATATATGTATATATTTTTTCAAGTTATTTCTGAGTTCCTGCCTTCAGGATATTCTTTAGAAAAAAATATAATAATATATTGCTCCTGCTGCTACTATACGCTAATATTTCTTCTTGTTCATTACATCGAAATTGTGTAAAAATAAATTTTTCATAATACACTGAATCTTTTTTTCTTTTTTTCTTTTCCTGGTAGTAGATGATTACTAGTTTTATATCATCGTTATCCTTATTATCATCATCATCATCATCATAATCAGTGAAACAGTTATGTATGTTTTATTATGGACCACCGTCATTAAGTTTTAGTCATTTTTCAAGAGTATATTTTTTTTTTCCCTGATGTGAATTTTTGTAATACGCATACTTTGATTTTTCTTTTTGATGTTCTATGATTATCATTCTAATCCATCAATAACTCTTTCTTTACAGAACTGTAAAATTTCATAACTGTTAGTTACAACCACACAGAAGCAATTACTTTATTTTTATTTTTTGTTTTTTTGTCTAATGATAGTATCAAATTGTTGTGATAGGCGAAACCTGACAATTCGATTTGTTCATTGAATCGGAAAATACAGTAGAGTTTTTATTTTATTTTTTTATTTTTTGGTATTTTTGTACCAATACCAATCAAGTATAGAAAAGAAAATTCTGTTGCAGCTGCAATAATATGAAAACTAAAACTAGTAAAGTTCTAGTTCATTATGTCCATATAATGTTGTTTTGTTACATATTGTATAAATGTGGATACTGGAAAACAGTTGAAAGAAATCAAAACAACAAAAACGATGTACAGTAGCCGTGTAATATAGCAAATATACTTCCGTGATTTTTGTTGTTGTTATTGTTGTTTTTTTTTTCCTGAAGATACTTTATATTGTAAATCTGATGCAATGATTAATGATTGAAGAGATCAAAAGATTTATATAAATCCATTAGTATTGTTGGCGTATTTTTGCTTTAGGTGATATAATTTACCTTCTAGAATAAAATATGTATATCTGGAAGAATCAAGTATATATATGTGAGATTTAAAGATTTCTTAAGTCCATTAAAGAATATAAAAACCATGAAGATTTCTATATTAACCATTTTTTTATTTTTACTCTTTTTTCTTTAACATAGGTACATACATACATGTATGAAAGGAGTGTAATAGTGCTTTGATATTATCATTAAATCTAAAGGAAAATTTAAGATTCAACCTCCTCTTTTTTACTGTTGTTGTTGTTATTGTTGAATTATAATTTTTTTTGTTTTTTTTTTTTTTTTGTAAACGCTGAAAGCTAAAAAATTTTGATTGTAGCAAAGAAAAGCGACTTTAATGACTTTACTTAATGGTTTTTTGACTTATATACATACATATATGTTTTAAATTTTTGTGTAATGTTGGTGCTCTTTTGATGATAAAAATTGACGATAACATATTTCAAGAAAAATTACATACGATAAAATTTATTTTAATATTTTTCTGTTTTTGTTTCTCTGTTTTTTTTTCCGCCATATTTATAGAAAAATAAAGTTTATGATTAATTGTTCGTACAATATTTATTAATTTATATAAATTTTTTTCATCTAAATGAAATTCAAGTGAAGATAAATGCTTATGCATTATTTTTAAAGTAATTAATAATAAAATTTTAACTATGCAGAAAATATTCAATTTTGCATAAATTAAGAAGATTATAAAGAAAATTTATGAAAATAAGAAGAAAAAAAATAATGAGTCTCTATGTAAACTGGATTCTGAAGAATTATTTTTTTCTTTCTATAGTTATAAAAAGATTGACTATGCTTGAAAAAAAAAACTTCTCCCACTCCTTTATTTCCTACAAGGGAATTCTTGGAATTTATTCAAGTTTTGCGATAAAATAATTAAGAATTCGACAGCAATCAATCAACTACATTAGTATATTAGAAAAATCTTTTAAGAAAGTTTTAAATGAAAGTTTAGGCAAAGATTTGCTGAACGGCTAAAGCTTTGTCCAGACAACCTATATGTTCCAAATTTCATCGCCAATATTACTTTCAATATTACGAACGAACGCGCATAAACGTTTTCGAAGTTGAAGTTTATATTTTTTTATTTTGATTTAATTGACATTGATTTTTTTCTTGGGGTGGGGTGGGATTTTTGCTACATAAAGGATGAAAACTTCGTATTTTAATTTTTAGTTAGTAAAAATTGGAAAATTTCGAATAAAGCTTTCAAGCAAACTCGTACTAATATATAATTTCGAAAATTCGAAATCCATTTTTCGCAAATCATTTTCAAAATATAACTCACATTTTTTTGTCTGTTTCTAATTCTTTGAGCTTTTTCGTTTTCCTAAATTATTTAAACTTTCCTACGAAATTTTTTTTTAAACTTTCAAAATTCAAGCGAAAAACAAGACGAAAATTCAAACATAATTTAAATTAAACAAAAATCAAATTTTTCACAGAAAAAAATAGTATAGCATTTTCCGAAATTCACAATGCAATTACTCAAAAATTCAATTTCATTTTATTATTAATTTTCATTTGAGTTCATCGTCCGCATTTAACAAATTTTTATAGTATTTTTACTTTATTTTAAAAATTATAAATTCCACAACCAAAAAAAAAATCAAAATGCATAATGAAAAAATTTTATGTTTAAAAAAATTATGACACGTTTTTAAGCAAAAAAAAAAAAAATTTATTTGTTAATTTCAACAACAAAGAAAAGATCAAAATTCTTGAATTCATGTATATTTTTTATTATTATTAACATTTTTTACTTATAGATCATAAAAACACTCAAAATACATTACATCTCATTAACGTATCATTAATCATAATGCAAATTAATTTTAACAACAAAATAAATGACTCAAGATAAAATTAAAATAAAAAAAAATGAAGTAAACATTTGAGAATAAAAATTTAAAAAAAAAATATATAAAAATTCATGAAACGCATCTTTTTTTTTTTGTTTTGTATTTTTCTAGATGTATCTTATTTTTAAATACACTTTTTTATAGAAAAAAATATTAATAACATAATGTTTTTTCTTTAAGAATATTTCATAAGTATAATTTGATTTTAACTTTTAAATAAATAATGGGTGTTCAAGGATAAAAATAAAAATTAAATTCCCACTTTATTAAATTTTTTTTTTTTTAATAATTTTCTCTCGAATAATGTTACACCCTGTGCAGTGTATTAAATTTATTTTTAATTTTTAAATAATTTAATGGTTGATATGATTAACAATCTTGTAAACAATTTTTATTTGATTATTTTTCATATTATTCGATTGTGACGGAAAATAAAATGAATTTTTTTGTTGAATATTTTTCATTCAAAAATTATGAGCTATTTCTTAACAACAACAACAAAAAAATAGTCGAAAAATATTTAAAAGACAGAAATTATACATTTTAAGATCATTAAAATTAGTAATTGATAAATATTTTGACGTTTTTGTGTAAAATTAGACCATGATTAAATGAGAATATTTTTTTTTTATTGTGTGAAGGTATATGAGAAAAAAATTCTTTTATAAATTTGGAAAAAAAAAGCTGAATTTAAATAAAATAAGAACTTGAAAATTTATTGAAATCCATATAAAGTCAGTTTCTGAAAATTTTCTAGTTCAAAATAGTAAGGTTTTTAATCTTTCGAATGGGTTAAATTTGAACAAGAGTTCTTATTTAATAAATGAAGCTTTTGAAATCAATGTCAATATAGTCTGAAAGGGCTTTGTTTAGTTACGTATATATTCATCGAAATAAAAAAAAAACTATATTTTCTAATAAATGAATAAGGAAAAAATTATAAAATGATTGATCTATAAAATTTAAAATTTTTTATCACATCCTGAATTTAACTTGTTTCTTTTATTATTGCTCTCATGAAGACAATCTCTTTTTTAAAAATAAATTGTATTTTTATATACTGTATCTTCAGTATATGTATGTACCAGTACATAAAAAAAAAACCTATTACATATCCAGACAGTAATGATTGGAAGATTTAAAGAAAAAAAAGAAAAAAAAAACTTTCCTTTATGGTCTCACATCGTAGCAGATCTAGTTTTGCAGAAAAGTAGATTCCAGTTTCAATGATGTTCAACAAGATTGTTTTTTTTTACTTCATGTTTCCTTCGATTTTTCCTTATTGCATTTGTCTGGAAGATTTTTGTTACCATTGCAACGTTGTTATGTTTTTTTTTTTTATTTATTTTTATTATATTATGATGATAATGATGACGATGAAGACGACGACGACGATGATACCTACCTTATGCATCTTAAGATTATATTATTTTCAAAAAAAAAAAAAAAAAAAGTAACCGGACGCAAGGTGTAATTGTTGCTTTGCTTTCTGATACTTTTACTTTGTAACATTTCACGTATGTATATACCTATGTATATATTTTTATATGTAGATAATGAAGAGAAAAAAAATACATTTTATTTGGCGGGAAATTATATTTTATGTAAGTTAAAGTACTTTTGTATCTTTATACCTACATATGTATATATTCACCATAAACGTACAAAAGTTAAGAGTGAAAATAAACCTACAGATTAAAATTATATAGCCATTTCTTTAATGAACAAAAAAAAAAAAATATTCATTACTTTTTTTTTAAAGTCAATAACCTATTAACATTGTAAAAAATTGTTATTTTTAGTTTACTCAATTTTTGAATTCTAATTTATTTCAACAAAAATATTAATTTTAACACTTAAATTCTAATTTAAAATAAAAATAATAAATTTTAAAAGGTTTTATGAGAAAAACATAAAAATCGAATATTTATTCTTTTTTTCTTTTTGTTCTTAAAATAAATATAAAAGAAAATTTGTTGTCTAAAAAATTCCATAAATTGTAAAAGTTCATTTAAATTTTTTTTTAAAATAAATCATTTTTGTTTTGTTTCATTGCATTTAAGGAAAAGACAATTTATCGAAATAGGAAGACAAAGACTATTTTTTTTTCTATATAAAAAACATATATGTAGTAATATAAACCAAGAAACAAAAGCTTTTAACAATTTTTCATACGTGGATTTTAGCCAAAAATTATGGAAAAATAAAATGAATTAAACGCGAGAAAAAAAAAACTAATATTTTTTATTATTATTCAACATTTCTTTACGCTCTTTGAGCTTTAACTTTCTTCTTATTTTTTTTTTCTACTGGATATTTGAAACTTTTATACCACCATCGATGATCCTGTATATTTGCAGTCAACCGTTAAACACAAAAATTCGGAGTAAAGAGCCAAAAAAAAAAAAAAAAAATGAATATGAAAGAAAAAAACAAAACGTTAATATATAAAACCAAAAAACAAAAAAAGAAAATACTTAATACAACAAAAAATTTGAAAAAAAAAATTAGGCATGAACTAAGTATACAGAATAAAGTGAATAAGTTTATATGACATTATCACAAAGTTCAAGTCTGCAAAGAACGCTTAAGGCTGAGGAATTCAAAGGAAAATATAAACTCATGTATGTATATGTATGAAAAAACGAAAATAAAAAGTTTTTTAAATCTCATGGAATCCTTTTTTTTTCCTGAATATGAATAATATAAGAAAAAAAAAATATAAACTTTTGAAAACGATGAAAACTATTATACAGACAGACAGACAGACAGACATAGAAAAACAGACAGTATACAAAAATATCCTAGCTACCATCGAAACTGATGCTGTTTGTATGTATATATACTCGTATATTATATTCAAACAAAAATTTTAAGAAGCGGGCTTTTTTCATATAATATACGTATATCTACCACATATTGTTACATGTGAAAAGTTTATTGTTCATTTTCATTTCTCAAAAAAAAAAATATATAATACCTACTCTCTAGCATAGTTTTTAAGGCCCACACGCTTTAATGCTTGTATACATAAAATTCAAAGCCTGTATTATCATTGCCATAAGGAAGAACAAACACGTGAAATATTTCCAGGAAAGCCGGTTATAAATTATCTTTCTCTAGATTTTTAGTAATTTATCATAAAAAAAATTGAGTGTACGTACATATATGTGTGTTTTTTTTTAAAGGAAGTCAAAATAGTGGAAGAATGAATAGATTGTGTAGTGTAGTGTGTGTGATTTTATATGTACATTGTACATATTATATGGAAACTTAAAAATGAGAAAATTGACTCTATACTGTAACACAAAAAAGGACAATGATAACTGTACAATGTAAATATTTTCCACATAAATATGTATTACAGATATATGTTTTTATATTGCATACATATTTTACAATAACCACACACTGGATTGTTACATTTTTCATATTTTTCATACAATAATAAGAAGGATCTTATAGTCAGTAAATTTGAAGAAAATGCAATATATAAAATGACTTCAACTGTGAAAGAAAACATTGTAGAAAAAAAGTTTTTTTTTTATATCAAACCAAAGAAAAAAAAATTGCATCTCAACCAAAAATTTTTAAATTGAAGATGAATTAAACAAAATAAAATATGTATTAGAAAAAAAAAAATTGGTTAAAGATGCAATATGTGGAAATAAAACGGACATTTTCAAAAGAAAATGACAGCAGGCGGTAACATTGAATTTCTAAATGGATACTGACTGGATGCTGAAAACTTACTTACATACTTACTATTTATGAAAAAAAAAAAAAAAAACATTGTAACATTTCACAGAATAAACTACGTTGGTGGTCTTCTTTGGGTTCTATTCATTCATTTTGGTGCAAGATTGGTTGTCCGATCAATATGGGGAAAAATGCAATAGCATCAGCATTTCTACCAGTAATACCATTGAAAAAAAAATTTAAAAAAAAAAAAATCTATCTACGTAGTAGAAAAAAAATGACTCTTATAGCGGAAGTTAATTCTGTGTGAATACTCTGAACTTATAAAGTATGAAAACTTTGATAACAAAATCAACAACAACAACTGAAAATAAAAAGAGGACCACCGGAAAGTTATGAAGTTTAGCTTTTTAGTTTGGCTTTTTTTTTAATTTATTTTCTTGGACAACGTTTGTTGTATTTAATAATTTTTTTTTATCTCTATTGTACTCATTTGTTGTTTTCTTTTGTTTTTCATTACTTTTGTATTTTATATCTTTTGAAAGGGTTGAGATTATATATGATTCTCAAATGAATGGTCAGTATAATATTGAAACAATGAACACAGTTAAAAACAAAAAACTTTAAATATTTTAAAGAATACAAAAGATACATACATACATACATACATAGAATAAAAGTTTTTTTAATTCCACCACTATTAAATAATAAAAGCAAAAAAAAAAAATACAAAAAATAGCAACAACAACAGCAACAAAAAATTATTTTTATGAAATTATTTAATATTACTGCATTGTTTACTTTTAGGGTTAAATGAGAAATAATTTATGAAACTGTATTTAAACAAAAAAAAAATATTAAAAAGTTCAATTTTATGAAATTTTTCTTTTGTAGAAAATTTAAAATATTAAAAACTTGAATTCTGTTGCAGATCAAAAAATGCAGCGAACAATTTAAAATTTCGTATAGAAAGTTTTAAAATAAAAAAAAAAAGCTTTTCTGGTGAAATACGATTTTCAAATAATATAAGAAATTTGTTTATTAAAAAAAATTATTGAAAAAGTGAAAATCATAGCATAGATTTAACCTTTTTTTTTGTTTTGTTTTAAAATTTATGAAATTTCGAAATTGTAAAGCACATTTTCAAAGATTCTGGTGATAAAGGTCAAAAAGTTATTCGTGATTTTGCAAAAAACCGCATTAAAATTTTTTTAAAAAAAAAGGGATCCATATAGCCAATTTCTAATTTCAAAATTCATTTTCTACAAAATTGATTTTTCTAAATATGTATCTTAAGTTCGACTTTCAAAAGGTAGCCATTTTAATTTTTTCAAGCCCCAATAGAATTTTTTGAAGTTCTGAATGGTCAGTTCTAAAAAGTAAAGGGAAATCTTTATTTTTTACTTTATTAACTGTAAATATTTCAATCTTACGAACACAAACAGAAACATTAATATGAACATTTAAATGTAAATGCAAATTTATGTATTTTATTTAAAATATAAAAAAAAACAACGAAATAAATTAATATTTTTTTATTTAAAAGATACGTATACATACATATTATGTGTATTCATTTTGTACACGTACGAGTATCTTATTTGCTTACACACCTCCGAGTTTGATAACCTACATTCCATGCATTTAATGTGATGATTTAAATTTACGCCAAGTATTTCTCATTTTAATTTTAGCTCAAACTCAAAGTCAGTGACTCATAATGATATGATGTTGATGATGATGCAGCTACTTCTTCTAAGATACATAGTATCTTGTAGTACCCGGCATTATATTATGTTTACTCTTTATTTATTAAAAAATAAAATATATATGTACATATATGTATGTATACGTATAAATAAAAAAAGATCTTATTTTGTAGTATTAAAGAAATAATAATATATAATAAAATACATTACGCTACAAATCAACTTCATTTCACTTCCTTAAAACAGTAATTTTCCTGTTGAAAATATGTAGGTACTATAAATATATACATATTTTTATATACATACATTTATATTAAATTTAGATATTAGATTTTACAAATAAAATGTGTGTAATTTAAATTTTATTTATTTTTCATTTCTTATGAATCCTACGTACGCTAGAGTTGTACACACAATTTACTATACACCAAAGACAACTTTAATGCTCTAATTTAAATTAAATCAATGGCTATCTTGTTGCATTATTAAAGATATGTACTTTTGCATATACATATGCGTAATGAATAAATATATATTCGATAACAGAACATAAAATAGGACTAAATGAAATTTTCTCATGAATAAAAAGAGCATTTTTTATTTGATAAAAATTAAACGATTTGATGACGATTACGAAATAAAATACTTATTCATATATTTATGTATACCTATTATACATATGTATGTATATACAGCATCTACATACTTATTTTTATGTGTTTTACAATTACTGTAAGAAATAAAAATAAAGAGGAAAAAAACATAAATCTCATAGAAAATCTGTTGAGGGAACCATTTGTCACACCATCGTTACAAATGTTGCTTAATTTTGGCACAAAAATTGATTCACACAATACCACAAGCATATGTGCTATGTTTAGCTATGTATGTATATGTAGAAAATTAAAAAGATTTTCTATATCACAAGTAAATTTAGAAAATGTTATTTTAAGTTCGTAGACATCTTGACTATGATGCTAATACTGTATGTATTACGAATTTTATTAAAAATACATTATATTTTTGCTGATTATCACATTTTTTCGTATTATGTAGCATTCACCTAACCAGCATACGATAAACTACAAAATGAATTAAAAAAAAAAATCTACATATATGTATGTCTGTATTATTGTATCTACTTGTACGTATAAGATATACTTTTTATTCAAGAGAATTTTGTAAAATTGAATTGACACAGCGATAAACGAATGAAAATTTGCAGTCAGTCAGGTTCAGGTAATTCAAATGATTATATTATTATTTGAATATATTGTTTGCTAGTTTAAAAGAATGTTTATTTAATGCATATATGAATATGTACATATGTACAGTATGTCTGTAGATATGAATCTGTATCTAAATAAAATTGTACATATTAAAATACGTATATAGAGTATAGAAAAAATAGCAGAATACCATCAGCATTTAGCCGTTCTAATCTTGTCTGGGAAAACATATTTTCAAATTTGCACATTTACCGATTGCCAATTATGCAATTCGTTTTGGGTCAAAAATGTTACATTGCTTCAAAATGCAGGTGTGCCAAAAAATTCTCTCATCACACTACTATACAAAAAATTCTTTTTTTTTTCACATTTTTTTATTGTGTATTTACTTGCTGTACAGTTTTTTTTTACGTTTTGATTGCTTTTTTTTTTTGCATATATTCTCTCGTGATGTATATTTTTAAATTCAAATTTTCTAGCTTTAATTTGAAATGTCTGGTGAATTTTTTATGGTTTTTTTTTTCTTCTTTCTGTTATTTTTTTATAATATGTACAAAAATTCAGGGTAAAATAAAAGCAGGTGATTTCAATTTTTAAGATAAATCGGAAATTATTATCATTCGTCTTTTTTTTTATTTTTAAATTTGTCTCTGAGATTTTTATTTTTATCAAAAAAACAAAAAAAATCAATTTCAATAATTTTGTTTCCTTCAAATTTCATTTTATCCCAATTACCTAGTATTTTGAAGAAAATATAATAGTCAAACATTAAAAAATATTCAAACCAAAACGAAAAAGAAAAATATGTAATCAAATAAACAAAATTATAAATTTCCTTTATTGTCTACTAAATCGAGCCTACATTATGGAAAATTGTGTTATTTGATATATTCAAGCTAATACATAACAGCCCTTATCAAATGTAGTCCTCTGACAATACATACATAATATGTAGTATATATATATATAATGAATATGCAATTAAATCGAAGAAAATCTACACTAGTCAGTATACAAAGTGGTGTAATTATTAGGATTTAGTGTCTAACCTACTTGGCTCTATAACAAACTATAAGAAAACGAGGTCGAATCTAAAGAGTTTTTATTATGGCTGTTGTACACTCATATTTACAGAGAATGTATAGAAACTATAAAAAAAAACCCATTTCATCTATAAAAAATATATATGCATCGAATAATGTATGTATGTGGATTGTGGATATAGCAACAACCCTCAATTCATAATGTATTATGTACAGCCAAGTCAAGCAACAAAATACGATAGATATTTGTATATTTCATTGTGTGTGTATATAAATTTTATTATCCTTCCCTAATATTGTAATGTATTAGGATATTTTATTTTCTTTCTTTTAAAAACATACATCACTACACCACCAGTGAGCAAAAAATTATTATACTGCTGTTGTTGATTGACCCACTTCTTCGTATGAAATTGATTCGGTCAAAAAAAAAATATAAAAGATATAAAATATAATTGATTAAACTAAGCCATACAAAAAAAAAATTGCACAACTGTTTGAGAAAATGGTAAAAAATATTTCAGAAAATAACTAACAGTCGTCCTACTGAAAGGACTTTAGTTCATTAAGGGTTTAAATATAAAAAAAAAAACAACTAAAATCAATCGAATAGTTAAATTTTTTCAAAAAAATTTAATAAAAAATCGTTTTTTTTTTCAAGTTTTTGTGTTAATTAAAATTTTTCAATTAACACGCAGATACAATTTACAAAAATAAAATCCATTGATCCCAAAATTAATTTTAATGAAAACGAAAAATATTTAATTAAGAAGTACAAATAAAATTTGATAATTTTCATTATCAAAATATTTGTTAAAGTTCAAAAGGACCACAAATATTTTGTCATTTAATATAACTTTTTGGAACACATTATTGTAATGACCACTTTACTCACTCAGTCAAATTAAATGAGCCCATTGAGAATATTTGCGGGTGTAATTTTTTAAATTATGTAGCAATTTACTCAATCCTTTTTTTTTATTTATTTATTTATTTTTTTAATTTCCATGGATGATATTGTAATAATAATGTACAACCTTCTTTTAGGCCTGATATCCTTTCTCATTCTTTTTCATTTTCATTCTTTAACTTTTAGTATTAAATCAAATACCATGGTGATAAATAAATTCAAATAAATGACATAGCGATCTGTGAACCAATTGAGGCCAATGGTGTCGTCGAGTCATTAAAAAATAATTTTTTCTTCTTCTTCTCTTTTTTATCCTTTTTTGTCGTTGCTATTTTGTTAGTAATATTGTTATTGTTTTGGACAATAATGGTATCTCTGATATGTAATTGCGTAACGCCACTTACCGTTATCCTATTCGGTGACAATACAAATACACAAACAATAAAAGTCCTTTGTAACAGGAGGATGTAAATCAATAAATAATATTAGAGAAAGAGAAAAAAGGAGTTTGGTTATACCAATATCCAGACCAATATACTTCAACTTTTATTCATTCACCCGATAACCAATACTATTCTCTATTCCATTTCGAGAACACAAAATACAATTCAGACTATGATGCATCATACAATTATTATTGGACTGTTGATTACAAGTCAATGTACGGACTATTGTTGTAAATATGTGAAATTTTTATTCAATGTTCATTTTATTCACATAGGTAAAATTATAAATACAGGGTGAATTTAAATATACATATATTATATTCATACCAATTAAAATAAAATTCATTAAAACTATGAAGCAAAGACTCTTTCTTCTTATGTACTCGTAGCTTGATCATGAACCCTATTTATTCTTTTTTTTTATACATATTTTTGAATTAGGTTAAGATTAGAAAGAACTTAGCCATTTGATAGACAACTATACTTGATTTTTTATTTGAAGTCAGTAGAGGCAAGATAGGCATACTTTTCTATACTCTTTTACATTTCGTTTGTATAAATCTGTCTCGTGTGTGGGGTGATCAGATCTCAATTTCGATCGAGAGAAATCTTTTAAATTAAATATTACCAAGGGCAACAAACTCATCAGGTACTGCCTACATAAGCACAATACCGACTTCAATTAATAAATCAAGTATAAATCCTTTCTTTTAGCTATTAAAAGGGTTTACTGTTATAGGGTTGTTAAGTTCTATATTTTTTGCATTGAATTTCTCTGAAATACATTTTTCATTTTATTCAAAAGATCCACCCCATTACAAATGATTGTATCACAGAAATGTAAACAGTTGTGACTCGTTTTTTTTTTTTTTCGTATTACCTATACAAACTGGATGTTGGAATCGTGTGTTGGTTGGCTTCGGATCACTGCAAAACGGTAAAATGCAGATTTCTGATTTATTTTTGTATTTTTTATTTCTTTACTTGTATGCACCAGGAATTGCAATAATAATATGAATGCTAAAAAAATCAAAAGGAAAAAAAAATGTAATAACAGTAGTGAAATGAGGCGATGAGTATGGTAAATCTATGAGGAACAAAAAAATATATAGATAATGTATAAACAATACAACAACAAAAACAACAAAAACATTGTACTGCTGGTACTTGAAATAAGTATAATTGGTCTGGTCAAAAATTAATTAGTAACAAATTGATATAAACAATAAACAGGAACCAAAATACAATAAAATTACAATTTATTGATAATACATGCATTAATATAGGTATCCCTAACTATAGATACTTTACCAGTACCTACTCATTTTTATAAATTAATTGAATAAAAAACGTGGTAAAACAAAAAGAGACAAAATAAAAGCTGATTTTATAAATTATGCTTTACAATTTTTTATTTTATTAAAATAGGTGTGTACTCAAATTTTAATAACAGACTTGTTTTTAAAATGATTAATTTTTTTTTTATTAATTGAAACAGAAAAATTTGGAATGTACATACACAATTTTTAAAGCAATTAAATCAATTAAAATAGGTATTATCTTTAACTTAAAAAACTTATTAAGCAGTCATTTTCAATGGTGCATTCAAATAGAGAATTATTTAGGTATATTGAGTATTTGAGCGTTATAATAAATTGTTAAAATAAAAAAAAAAAGTATAATAAAAATGAGTGTCATTCATAAACATTTCTAGTGTGTCACTACTCCTCTTAATTGACAATAATCTTAATTCACAATAAATTTAATATTAAATGTACTAGTGTGTCGCTGCTTTAAAGTTCTGTTTAAATTTAAAATTTAAAACACAAAACACGATTACACATCGTATCATACATCATACCAATTCAAACCTATCATCACCATGCCGATGTCATTCATTATTTAAATACACACCATCATTTTATATGAGATTCTGGTGAATAATATTCCACTGATATTTTGAAAAAATTCTTTTCATGTGAATGTATCATTTATTTGTCATTTAACTTTAACGCCATGACAGAAACGTGTAAAAAAACAGAAAATGAAACTATAATAATGTTTATAAAATATTATAAAAGTTTACCAGAATTATGGGATTCAGATAGAATAGGTTATTATACACAAGATGTGAGAAAAAAAGCATATGAAAAACTATTGAAAATTTATAAAAATATTAAAACTAACGCAACAGTTTTAGATGTGAAAAGAAAAATGAATACATTAAGAACTGCTTATAGAAGAGAGTTGAAAAAATTGAATGAATCAAAAAAATTATGTGCTAAAAGTAACAGTTTTTCTTATGTTTATGTGCCTAATCTTTGGTGGTTTGATTATATGAAATTTTTAAAAAATATTGAAAGTACTGAAAGTCCATCATCTAAGAATGATTCAATTTTTTTTGAAACATCAAATGGAACAAATTCAGAAATACCAGAACCTGAACAAATGGTGAGTATAATGAAGGCAATTTTTAATGTATGTACATACATACTAGAATAAATTATGTTGGTGCCTTTTTAATTTTTTTTTTTTTAAATAAAAAGAAAAATATTATCTTCCTTTATTTCAGATTCCAATCGAGGTCATCGAGGAAAACATTGCATCATCCTCATCTACAAGGAAAATTTCTGAAAACGTGAAAAATTTTAGATCATCTAAATCTAAAAAAAGAAAACATTTTAAAGAAGAAAAACTATTATTATCATTGGCTTGTCAGCAAATAATCCAGCATAACGATGATGATGTCTTTTCAAATTTGTCAAAAACTTGGTCTTACAAATTAAGAAAGCCTTCAAATGATCAGAGATTGGTAGCTGAGAAAGCAATTAATGATGTCCTGTACGAAGCCGAATTAAGTACCCTTAAATATGGATGTGTACAAATAAATGTAACACATCAATAATGATAATTAATCATGAGATTTATCGAATTTACCATGAAATTATAATTTTTTAAAAATTTTAAATAAATTCTGTGCTATTTGCAAACAAGATTTTTTTCTGTTTTTATTCAATATTCACTTGAGTTCTTATTTTTTGCATTTAAAAAAAAAAAAAAATTTCATATAAAAAGAAAAAAATAAAATTATTATTTTTCTTTATATGCATTTATGACGGGGCTGATAAATTATATGATTTTCACGTTAAATTCTTAACTAACATTGTGTACATACATAGGTATATTGTACTTAAGAAAATAACGATTTAATATCTAACATACATACATATATAATTATCTTTTCTCATTCATATGATTTATATCTTAAATTTCCAATATAATTCACAATACAAAAGTAATAAATCAAAGTCTTAAAGAACTTTAAACTTAATACAATCCAAAATCTTAACCTCAATTATGTGTTTCATAATTTACTTTACCATTCTATTCTATGTAATTTGTTATATCGTGTGTAAATATGTACAGTACAGTACACTGTACAGTACATACTACATATACCTATAGATAGTTACTAACAATCTTACAATATTATCATTTCTGCATTTTGCACTAATTCATCATTTTTCATCTACAGTTCATTAACGAGCTCAATAATGCAACCGCAAATATAATTCCATACATCACTTTAACCATTCATATATTAACTACATGTTATATTATCTGCTGAATGGTACAATATTTAATATGATACACAGGTATGGTATATATGGTTAAACTTTTATCTTTTATTCTGTATGTGTTACAGAATACGTGTATATCTTTTAAAAGTGTCAGGTAAAATCCAGGTGACAGATTTACGTTTTCACGTGAAACATACATATATTAAATTTTAAATTCTTAAAATCATTTACTTTATGAATATTTATTGTTTTATTTTAGTTATCATTTTGCTTTTTTTTTCCTTTCTTGTATATTTAATTCATATCTTAAAATATGACAATAAACTTTGCATTTGTAATGAATGGTGTGTTGGGATATACATACATACGAGTACAAGTAGTACATATTTTGAAAATACACATTGTAAAAATTTCTAAATCTAGAAAACACAGAATTTATTTTATAATTTTCAAAATTTGTTACTTGTTGTTTTAAAAATATATATGTATATACTTAGGTGTATAACAACAAAACGGATGACAAAAAGAAATAACACACAAAATAAGAACAACGAAATTTATCTAACTAAATAAATGTCGTTGTGAATCGACGACCATCATAGATAGATTGTGCAACATTTAACTGTATTCGGTATATGTTCATACATATTTATATAAATAATAAAGAAAATGAAAAACATTTTCAAATTTAAATGCAAATAAGTTTTTCAAACTAAATTTCAAATTATTTATATATGTACCTGGAATAATTGTAATTTTCATAAGGTGTTTTGAAAAAAACAAAAATAAATTGAAATGATTTTATAACAGTAAGGTTCGTAGAATATCTTCTTTCTCAAATGTAGTCCTTTTAAATTTTATTAAATCATAATCATGATCCTTGGAGGACCCTAACGCTTTCAATCAACTTTTTTTTTTCCAATGTTTTCTAAGATTTTATAGATACCTACATTAAAAAAAGTACAACAAGCTTAAAAAAAATTATGCGGGAAAAGACAAACCATCTATGAATATTGTAAAAATACAATTTGATTAAAATTATACATACATACATATAGAAGTTTAATTTTTTTAATCATTCTAAAAACTATGAAACAAATTTTCAATTTTAAATTAAAATTTTGAAAACCTTTTGATTCTCTCCTTTAAAATACCCTGTAAACTCATACATTACAAAATTTTATTTGAATCGTATATTACTTTTCATTTTAAACCAAATAAATATGCAGCACATAGTTTATTAATATTGCTAGGATTTAGTAAAAAGTTATGTACATAAAGTTAACGTAGGTATTCGTACTTGTATTTTATTAGAAGTCTAGTCTATTATAGTCTACAGTTTGTTTTAATTGTAAAAAATAAAAAAAAATAAAAGAAAAACAAGAGAGAAAAAAAATACAAAAAGATACAAAATATATAATGACGATCATTCGGGAGTCTTGTAAACGAGATTCAATGTAAATCTTAAGCTGATAGAACATGCATCTTGGTGATTTATCGAAAGTTATTGCTAGTTTTTCATCAAAATAAATGAAAAATGAAAAACAAATAGGTATATACAAAAATAATATAACACAGAATAAAGTTGTTTTTTTTTTTACATTGAAAAAAATAAAAAGCTACAAGAAAAAAGAAATGATAATCAGTAACAAAAATTTGTTATTTTCTAAAATTGACATCTAGTATGGGTTTTTCGTGCATACAAGTTACTAATGAGAATAATAAATTGTTAGAAATTGAAATATAAATATAGGTATTATACATATGTAGCTATATGCAACAAATCCAACAAACATTTTACATTCAAAACAAAAAAAAAAAACAAAAAAAAAATACCCAGAAATGAAAAAAAAAATGATACTTTGTTGTTTTTTATGTTACATGTTTTCTTCATGCATTCTGTTTTATTATTATATTGCCTTGGATATCTGGGGAGCATTTGAAAAATAATGTCGTGAGTTAAATTTTGTCACATAATATGCGAATAACAAGAGTGGGCCTGATTTATGTTACAAATTATGACTTGTTTTAGGCTATATTGGTTTTCCGCCTTCACGAAGTATAAAAAAACAAAATAAAAACAAAAACAAAAAAGAAAGCATTAAAAACAATATAAAAAAAAATAATAATAATAAATTTAACACCAACAACAACATTATTACATTTTTTTTTTCTTTTGGACATTAAAACAATTAAGTTTATAAGAAATGAAGACTGATTTATGAAGATGTTTGTCAAGCGTTTCATGCTCTTTCTTTGTTTTTTTTAAAATTTTTTAAATATTTTTTCTCTTTTGAAATTTTATGACATATTGGACACAATCTGTGAATTATATGACATGCAATAGTAACAAATCATGTTTTATTTTTTTCTCTAGAACAAGCATTCATATTAAAACTTTTTTTAAAAATAAAATAAATAAATTGTTTTAATTTAAAACAGCACGTTTATGTTAAAAATTGATTGGTCCTTATGTGATCCCCTTTTGCATAAATTTTACTGGATTTTAATTTGCTGCTATAGTATTCATATAATATATTAACATCCATTATATATATGTAGTTAGCTGATTTTGTAAAGATGTGTTCAAAACATCAAAACAAAAAACATTTTGCTTCTCTGACAACTTGTAATGTAACTACATCATTGTTCATTATTATCGAATATTTTCAACAAAATCAAAAAGATTTTATTGATTAAAATCAAAATGGTATACAATTTCAATACAGTAATTAAAAGAAATTGATGCCTAATTTTTCTTATGTTTTAGAAACTCAAATTCAAAATGGTATAATGTCATATCGTCATGAATGAATGCTATACTAACGACTATACTACATAATATACATACATATATAGCCTCTTGTTTATTTGTTCATTTATTTGTTTGTAGTCAAAGCAACCTTTAGTTTTCTTTTCATCATCATCATGTTTCATGACAGCAATTATAAATGAGGGTACAATGTATAGAAATTGTATATGATTGTTTGAAATTTAAGTAAAACATATGTACCTACGTATGCAAATTTTAATATAATAATCCTTGCCAATCTTATTTAGTCACGATTTGAACTGAATTGAACTTTTATGAATTAACGGCAAAATAATATAGTAAATGACAACAACAAGAATCTTGTCAATATTATGTTTGTTATTCTAATGTGGTTTTCCGGATATAAAATCACAAACAATGATAATCTACAATAAACAGGCCTAAAATTAAATAGGTATAAAACAAGGGTATACTAATAATATACATAAAAGAGCCTATATAAGTACATATATAGAATATGACTATGACTAATAAAAAAAAATGAAAAAAAAAGGGTAAAAAATTTGTAGAAAAATTCAACAAAATGTAGTTAGGACTTAAAAGTTAAAAAACTCATGTTCTATATACTTCATATATTTAGAAATTTAGTATACTTTTTGAATATAAAGTCATTTTAACATTTCACCACCTAATAGAACCTAGAATAAGAACATTCTAATAGATCTCTGTTAAAATAGATGATGAAAAATAGACCGTATGTACCTATATGTATAAGTTATAAAATTGCATATACACATATGTGAAATCCTCGATGCACATACAAAATGCACTTTTATACATTCATGGTGAAATTATGCAATGCACTACAATGGAAGAATGGGATCATGTTGGAACCTCAAGAAGGGAATATTGTTGCGTATACATATAAAAATAACCTATAATTCAATTGCAATTGCAAAACAATTCTTCTACCATCGTCATCATCATCATCACTATCTACTATATTATATCTGTAGACCAACAGACAATATGTTTGGTTTAGTTAATTCAAGTTTTAATACAAAGTAGTTTTTGAACACGGTCAGAAACCTCTTAAAAAAGCAACAATATTGCAAAAAAGCGACACCAAAAGTTAATTTCATGCCATGTCCAGACAATCAATGTGCTGAAAAAAAAAATTAACAAATGGACAGACAGAAAGCTAGCGACAGTTGATGTTGAATTTGATGAACGATTTATGTATATACGGCGGACGAGAATCATGATGATGATGATGATGATGATGATGGTTGATATAAAGTTCATGTAGAGTGGAGCAGAAGGAACAACAACAACACAAATGAACTACATCACATTGGGGTTCAAAAACGTTTAGCAGATACATTACTTCAATTAAAAAATAAAAATAAAAAAATGAGTAAAATAAAACACCAAAATCAGAAAAACAGAACAAATCCGATCTAAAATGGACATAAAATTTACAGACAAGGGACATCAGCAGAAGGGCGTCATAATAACACGACGATGCAGAAAAACAAAAAAAAAAAACAAAAACAGGAAAATTAACTAAAAGCAACAACAACAAGACGACAACGACAATCTCAGTGCATTCACTTTAATCGGCTTACGAATGACGATGCAGACGATTTGAGTGAAATTTAATTTTTTGCAATGTTTTTCCTCCACCCCACCCCACTTACTAAACTAATTCATTCTTGTCCTTACATTTATGCCCTTTTTTATGCACTTCATTTCTATCGTCTTCCATCTTTCTTTCTTGCATTGCAAATTACAAAATGAAAAAAAAAAAAATTAAAAGAAGAAAGAATGTATTTTGCTCGCCTCGCATTGATTAAAGTGCGTTTTGTACAGGTTTTCCTTTTTTTCACGATAACTGGTTCAGCTTCATATGCAATATGTATTTATGTATAAATACTTTGTGCATATACATATGTATGTATGTATGTAGTCACTATGCTCAGATCTGTTTTTATCCCCCATGCTGCCCTTTCTTTTTAATTCCCTCATCATTTTATTTTATTTATCATCATGCTTGCTTACAATATTCACACAGCCCATTGCAGCAATTACCAATGACCGGACCGGGTTGAGGCTTATTGTTGCTTTCTGTTATCGCTGCTACTGGTCACTTAACTGCGCTTTGTCTGGACGCTATTGTAATGCATTTTTCCACTATACAATATGTATAATTGTGTAGATATTCTTATATTCATTGAATTTATCTGTATATATGTACATATGTATGTATATTCTACACGCATATACATAAGTATACCTGGTCTATCCCCACATACTTATACATGTATATACATATATGATACCTACATGAAAAACTATGCAACAACATTATATATATATAGAATGTACATAATATGTACTGAATGGTGTTATTGGAAAAGGTACATAGTTTCATATGCGCATAATTAAAATCCCCATTACCCTTTTAAATTGAGAATTTTTGAAAGAAATCTGCATTTACACCCCTTTAACTATAAGGGTTGCTGATGATGGCTTGATTATAAAAAGATTCAGTAGATGCACCATCAAACCATCCAGGGTAATTACATCAAGTGGGAATGGTAATTGTGTTGTTGGTGGCATTTTCAAATACAAAATATATCCTACTGCTTTGCTTATATAATGACCATTCATATGTACATATGTATGTACGAGTACCTATATAGATATGTGTGTGGAAAAAATATATATACAATTTTCTTCTATATGTACTTTAAAAAAATATATTAGTGATTGGAGTTGTAGATTTAAAACTCCCTTCTTTTTTTTTTTGTCGATCATAAATGGTAATTGCTGTACAATGAAGAATACTTCTCTGTAAATAATGGGAAAATTGGAATTGGAAATGAGTGTAAAATGAAAAATTACATTCACATATTTATGTGTGTTTTTATTACTCCTATTTTTAAATTGTTTTTTTTTTTTTTCCACTTTTTTAAATTTTTTTTATTATTTATTTTTAATTCATTGTAGCAGGTACACATATCATTTTTTTTCTTCTGTTTTGTTCCTGTCTGTTATTATTGTATCATGTATTTTTATATATTGTATTTAATTGTATACATATACATACATACATACATTTGTATTGTACACCAGATTTTTGTATATTATTTTAAATTTTATTATCATGTTCTCATTTTCAACACTAAATCATCGACTGGAGGATTAAATTTTTGTGGTTTCATAAATTTTTCGTTTGATTGCATACTTTTTGTTATTGTTATTTTTGAAATTTTACTTTATTTTATTCACCATTGAATTTATGTTTAACAAAAGTATTAATGTCAAAAACGTAAATATGTTAAGCCCTTTCATGTATATACTTATATGTATTATATACATATAATAATTCTCTCTGGTCTACTCTTTGTCTTTTGCATTTTAATAACAAAACAAAAAACAAAAAATGATGTATTTAATTATAACAAACTTTATTCATAATAACCCCTTGTTATTTAAAACAACAAAAAAACACCAACAACAAAATGCATATACATACATGTTCACTTTGTCTTCTTAGTATAATAAAAGCTTATATTTTATGGAAATTTTCTATTGAAGGGAAAAATATTTTTCTGTATGTTAAAAATTAGTTTTCTATTCAATTTTATATTTAATTAATAATTGTTTAGAAAATTTTTATTAAAAATTAATTTTTTACATATCTTCATTATGAAAGGATAACAATTTATTATTTGAAATTTAAAAGACCTTAAAGGACAATACTATAGATTTTATTTACACTTTGGACAGTATTTAAAACCCCATTTAATATTCAAGTTAAAAACAAAAACAAATTGAGAAAAAAATTATATTTAAATTTCATTTTATTTTTCTCTTGAAATCCTTTTTATGATTTATCACGATTTTGAATTGAATTTTACACAAAACAAATGACATAACACTTAAGTAAAAAGTCTTGTTACCTTCTATCTAATGTGATGTTTTTTTTTACACACTTTTTTTTTTTTTTGTTTCAATATCAAAACACCATCGTGAATCTTATACCTACATAAATTTATATAAAATGTGTACAATAATATTATCTGCATTATAAAATGTATCATCTATCTGCATATATTGTATCTTATTATGCATATCTTTTAAACGCACTGTTGCATACACACAAATAAAATGAATTTCTTTCTTTATTGTAAAGTGATATCTCATACACATTTTCAATCTGCATAACACATAAAAATTATCAAACAACAAAAAAAAAGAAAAGAAAAAAAAAAACAACATATTTTGTATGCAGAAAAAAAAATGCATCTAAATGCCAGCATAAATACATAATAATAATTTTACACATTTTCACACGCATTAAATATAATTTTTCTTTTAGCTTTTCCTATATCCTGGAAATAGGGTATAAATAGGGTGATTTATAATTATTAAATTTTTTTATTTTTTGTGTAGAAGGTCAAGAGTTTCACGATTTTATATCAAACAATTAAAGTACCTAATGCGCGCGATTAAAAGGATCCATCATCACTAACAAAAGTAAATTAAGGACATTCAAATGTTTCTTGAAAAAAGTAACGATTTAGTTTTTCAACATAAAAATTTTACTTGTATACGTGGATATAACTACATACTAAAAAACAATTGGTATTTTTTACAAATCACTCTGTAAAAGTATATTTCTACATACATGTAAAATGGAACCTACAACGATCGGTGTTATAAGAATTTATAATAGAACCTGAGTGCCTTTTAATATACATATTCTAAGCTTTTATATTATTATAATATGTGTGTTATATAAAGATCTATAAAGTATAAATTATTACGATTATACAAAATGAGTACATATGAGAGTTTATGTATTATAATATCCTTTTTTCTCTTTGAATAAAAATTCATATTTTTTAACTTTGTTTTTTTTTTTTTTTTTTGCTTTTGAAAAATGATAGTACTATATTATGATGATTTTTTTTTTTTTCAAATGAGTACATACGAGGTGTGAAATCTAGATATTGACAACATTTTTTCTAAAGTATGCATAGAATATTGCAAAAAAGATAGAAAAAAAATTAATACATATGTACATATCTTGTTTTTTGTCTTTTTTTTATTTTAATGACACCTTAATAAAGTGTCTGCAATGCACTTGAGACCACAACACATATTATATATACATTCAGTTTTATATTCTAATACTTATAACATAAAAATGGAAAAAAGTGTTTTTATATTAGAGATATAAATGACATAATGCATTTTGTGATTATAGAACATTTATAACAATAAAATACCGGAAATAATTTTAATGCATACAATAATAAAGTGGAGAAAAATTTCAAATTGTAAAGAAAATCAAAACGTAATTTTTTATTGAACTTTACATATAAGGACATTTTTTATTTAAGGTTGAGAATGATTGTTTTGAATCAATTTTTGCTATAGGCTTAAAAGTTTTTTATATGAATACGTTTGAAGGATGTTTCTGGATTGGTTTTATGTTTTTGATTATTTTTTTTTACAAAAAAAGCTGTAAAAGCCCAGTTTTTCATTCAAACATCTTGATTTCGACAATCAATATTTTAATCATACATACATTAAATTAAGTGAACTGTTGTCCAATTTTAAAGCAATCTTAATAATTGCACAATTTTGTAATTTTTTTCTTTTACTTTTTTATTTCTTTAAAACTAATAATACATGAAAAATATATTGTAATATTGTAATATTAATAATTAATTAATATTAATATTACAATTAATATTAATAATTAATGTACATCTTTGTACATGCAGTGTATCTTTAACATTACAAATTGATCCTTAAATGTAATAATAAATTATATTTTACTAAAAATTGCATATTCAGGGCTTCATATACATACATATACATAAATACACATATATTTATTATTTGGTTGGCCAATGCACTTTTCTTTTATTATTTGTATGCCCTTACAGTCTAGACAACGATATGGATAAAAATTCACTATACTTAGTTGGAAAAAAAAAACTGAAAAAAAAAACGAAAGATAGAAGAATGCACAAGAAAAATATCTACTACACATATGTACGAGTATAGTATATAATTTAATGTTATGTACGAGCTTTTTATTATATACCAAAAAAAAAAAAAAAGCAAAAAATAAAAACAAAATAAACAAACAAAAAATGCATGAAAAAAAGATGCATGTTGAAAGTTGCATAAAAGAAAAGAAAGATGATATTTGCGTATTTTATAGACATAATATCAAAATCATCCAATTCAATGGCAAATTTCGGTTCAGTGAATCTTCTTGTCATCATCATCATCATTATCATTGCATTTTTTCTTCCATATATCTATATATGGATGGATGTATATGTACTTTTTTTTCGAAATAAACAACAACATATAATACAATATGTGATACTGAATTCATACTAAAATTTGTATTATATTATGGCACATAATATAATATGATGAATCTTTTGAACAATCATCATACACACCATACGCCATTTATACATACATATGGATATCATGTGTGTATCATAACATAATAGAAAACTATAATAATAAATGATAACGATGATGTCGATGATGATGATGATAGAGTGATATAAGAATTGGATATTGCTGATATTATAACACTTCACAAATAAGTATTTTGAAAAAAAGAAAAAAAAATGAATAAATAAAAATAAAACAGAAAACAATAAAATGAAAAAATAAAAAAATAAAAGTTTTGTAATGATAATCGCGAATCTTTATCGACTTTGACATGCACTTATTCGCTTTGTTGCATTTTATGTCAAACACATTATGTTTTATCAAGGATGATTATGTAAATATCACATTTTGTATTTAATTTATGTAGTAAAATATATATACGAGTATAAAATCAGTATGTTTTTTTCTTATATACTAAAATATATAAAAAAGTCACTACAAAATATATTTTTTAAAAAGACACATATTAAGCGTAATGATTACATATTTTTTGTGAAGCGAATGAAGTTGGTATTTTCACAACAATCAACAACAACAACAAAATACTCTGCAAATATTTAAAATTACCATTTATTTAAAAATACATTGTGATATTAATTGTGGCATTATTATGATAAATATTACAGATATTAAAGAACATTCTTTTACGCTGATAAAAAATTAAGAAAACCAATGTTTTTTTTTTGTTTTTCGTTCAATTTTCATTAAGAATAATTTCAAAATGGAGGTCCTTTTTTAAAACAAAACAAAACAAAAAATAATAATAATTCAAAGCAAATACAATTACCTTAAATTGAAAAATAAATTTACCATTTCCCTCTATATAAGTATCCTTGAATTTTCGTATTTGTTAAGTTCCTCTCGTAAAAATAAACATTAACTCCTTTATCCTTAATAAATTTGATATCTAAATCTAATAAATTTCACGATACAATAATTTCTCCACACTTACCTGAAAAGAGAAAAAAAAAAACAGAAAGAAATTTATTTAATATAAACTTTTAAGCATTATATAAATTTTAAATTACATATGTATATATGTATGTATGTTTTTCAAAATATTGTATACATAATAACTTAAGAGTGATTAAAAAAAACAAACAAAACAACAATTTAAAAAAAAAAATAATAATGGTACCTTAAACTGATAAAGAAGATTCTATATTTATGTATTATTATTTTTTAATTATATTCAAAGGTAAATTTTAAAATAGATTTATTTTATAATTTAATTTCATTAAATTGTGCATTATTTTCTTTGTGTTATATTTGTATATTTATGTATGTATGTGTATGTTATGTGTATACATATAGTATTTTATTTTTAAAACTCAATGAATTTTCCACTTTTGGTTATTCTTTTAGATAGCTTCTGGCATAATCATAAAAATAAAATGAGAACAATAATACAAAATTTTCCATTGTTTATGTAGCTCAATCTAAATATATGTACATATGTATGCATGTATGTTTGTACAATATTACAATACAAATAAACAATATTTTTATGTAAAAAAAGTCGAATATATACATATATTTATATATTGTTATAATAGAGAATTTATACAAAATATACTAATAAATATATTTTATAATTATAAACAAGTATCTAAAAAGAAGTTTATAGCGTGTAAGATTCATTCTATATTTTTTCTCTTGTTTTTTATTTTATTTTTTTTTCTTTTTTTTTGCTATTATCACATTTCATTAAAAGAGTTTTAGACAAGTAAAAAAGTCTAGACAAAGACTAGACTTAATAAAAAAAAAACAAAAGTTGATTTAAATCCTGTTTGTTATGGCTTTCGAAGATTATTATTATTATAAACTTAGTACATACATACTTATGTATATAAGTAGGTATGTATATATTATTTTTAATGTGCTTTTAAAAACATATTTTCATATGTACATAAAGTATTTACAGAGGCTGGATTATCTTCCTTTTTTTTTTTTTTTTCATTTTCAATTTACTTTTAATTTTATTATTTAAAAACTTGCTATTTTTCTTGTATTATTATTCAATATTCTCGTATATTTTTTAATCCTAGAAATTTTTAAATAAAAAATATAGAATATTCTTTTAAATACATATAATTTCAAAATAAGAACAAAATATTTAGATAAATTTAAAAAAAATATAATAATATCTATTGGTGGAATTAAACTTGTATAATAATAACCTTGGAAAACATACATTTTAGAAAAAGAACATAAAAATCTTTGACGTTTGACTTGACTGACAGCTCTCGAAATTTTGTTACAAATAATATCAAGAATGCGAATGTTCAGCTCTAAAAGAACGAAGACTCGCTTGTTTGGGAGCAAGGTTCTTTGACGGTCTGGACGAATTAGCAGAAATAGCACTAAAAGACATGACAAATTCGTTCAAAAATCAGAATGGTTTTCAGGATAAGCCAAGTTAACTCCCACAAACAAAATTAAAGTGCATTCATAATGGACCTTCAGGACTCCGAGTAGAATTGCTTCTCAAAAGCAAGCAGCCCTTCATACCATACTACCATACCATACCATGTCAAGAAAATCTTTTCCAATAGTCAAAAACATACAAATTTTTGATTTTTAATTATGGTTTTCCTTCTCTCTAAATGTCTACTTTAGCAAAAAATACCGAATGTATTACAAATATTATTATACATGCTTGTATATGCTTTCTAACAATATAAAAATTTGTCCTATTAAAATATGCCTTATATTGCAAAATTTTTCAAATAATACGATGCCCGTATCTCTCTACATATGTACATACATTGAAAACAAACAGCAGTCAAATTGTCTGGCTCGAAAAAACAAAAATATTTACAAATGCAGTAATATTATGCAGAATATAAAGAAAGATACTCTCTTCTGGCAGTCACATTATATAGGCAAATTAAATCATTTTGTAAATATCAAAGTAAAAAATAAAATAAAATATAATACATATCAGCCAAATACGAGTATATACTCAAAACTAAAGATCAAATAATTTTGTTTCAACTGCATCATGCATTTTATATGAATTACAAACATACACGAATGAAAAAAAATGTAGCGTACATATTCATACATACAAAGTACTTATATGTATACATATACGAGTAATTTTAGATTTATTTAGTATTTTCTTAACTCTTGTTTATATTTTTTTCTTTTTTCATGTAGGTACATTCATCTACATATACATAGTATTCCTTGAAAAACAAAACAACAAATTTTCAATTTTTAAAACATTTTTAAGATAAAAATTTTTTTTTTAATTTTTATTTGTCTGTTTTTTGCTGTCCTTTTAATCTGTGTATAGCTATATAGAGGAATCAATTATTTTGTAAAATTTATATTAAGGCAAAAAAAGGGTTTCAATGTGAGGTATGCACTGAATTTATTTTATAATATGTTTTTCATTTTGATTTTTTCAAACAAGATTAAAAATGACTTTTTTGCAACAATGTTGTATCTTTTAAATGATTACAGAAAAGATTCATTTATATCGAAAGAAAAAATAAAATAAAATATAAAAAAAATATTTATGTAGAAGAGAAATATAAAAACAAAAAATGAGTGCTGCGAATGTCACTTTGGTATTTTCTTGGAATTTTGTTGTGATACTAATGTTGCCAGTAGTGCATTGACATGGCAACAGCTGCAACAGTTTTCTTGAAAACAAAAAAATAAAAAAATAAAGTTAAAATTTAAAAAAAAAAACCGACGAATGAAAATGCATACATTTTCTACAGTGTATTTTGCATTATATGTGGCAGATATAATACACGAAATTTCTTCTGAAGGCATGTGTTGATAGGCATTCGAATTCTTTTCCCGAATTTTTCTTTTTTTTGTTTTTTTGCATTACTTTTATTTATCAATAAAAAGAAGAAAAAAAACTATTGTACAATTATTTTTACAATTGTTTTATTATTAAATTGCAAACAACAAAACAAACTCATCGATGTTAAAAATAGAAAGGTAATTTCTTTTGAATTAAATATTTTTTTAAAATCTATTTATGATTGGATAGAAACTTGATTCTGATTCAAATGTAAAATTAATAAAAAAAAAATAGAAAATAAGAAGAATATTGTTTTGAGGAACTTTTCGTAGAAATAAATTGAAAATATCAAAGAAGTAATAATAATTAAGTTATCTAATTAAAATTTTAAAGAAATTGTTAAAAAGAATTTTTCGAACTTAGTATAGGCCAGCAGGGTTCATTCATATGATTGGTGTTTCAGATAAAAGGCTATATTTTGTTCTTATAAGCCTTTTGTTTTTCCGGCTAATTTTATGGCATTATAGAAAAATCTAAGCGATTTGGGTACTCTTTTACTACAAGCTACAGATATTTTTTTGAGCTAACATATTATGCTCCTTAACCCATCAGACCTTTAAAAAATAACTAATTTTTTTGAATAGTTCTCTTTAAATTCATAATGTATTTTATTTCATTTTTAATTTACCAAATAAAATATTTATCAAACAGAATAAAAAAAAAAAATTTTAAAAAAATATATATAAAATTTCATACAGCAAAAATTAATTATCTCCATAGAACACAATCATAAATATAATTTTTTTTTTTTTTGCTAAAATAATTGGACAACATTTATTTTTTGATATATTTTTCATGATATGAGACTATTAAAAGATTTTTAATAGCACATATATGTACATTTATATACATATATGTATGTATAAACAAAACAAAAATTACTCAAAGCAAAAAACAAAAACAAAAAAAAACCCCACCGACAGAAGTTATTATTTATCTTTTTGATAACTGATGATATTAATTTAAAAGGACAAAACCATAAACAATTTTTTTTTTCTGTTCTGTGAATGTCATCCAATTAATCGAAAAACATTTTTGCCCGGTTATAAATAAATAAATCGATAAATTGCCTTTCACATTTTTATTTTTTTGTGTTTTTTGCTTTTTTTTTTTGTGTTTTTACTAAAATTTTAAATTAAAAGAAAAATAATTTTTGTTGTTGTTGGTTTTATGTCAGTTAAGTACTTTAAAAACGAAAACATTATTTAAATCCTATTTTTTACTTATAATTATAATAATTATTATATTTTTCATCCTTTATTAGTGTATATCAATTTTTTAAAGAAACTTATGTATTCAAAATTCCTATATGTACACAATAAAAAACCAAAAATAGGACAATTATTTAACGAATATTTACCATTAAAAAAATGTTAAAATGTAGCAATTTATTTTTTGTTGACTTTCAAATTTATTCATTTTTGCTTGTCTCTTCTCCTTTCTCTGATGGGCTATTATCATTTTTTTTTTTTTTTGATTTTGTCTACTCTCACCTCAATTTTCTCAAGGACATTAATTTTTTTTCAAAAATTAATAAAGACACCACAAAATTTAAGAAATAAAAAAACATTTGGTGAAAAATAAAAATGAGAAAATTATTCTTTCTAGCGCATTTTATATTTTCACTTTTCTATATACATGTACATTGTACATTATGGTATCTATCCATGTAGAGAAAAAAAATTGTTTGTGGTATTTATTTACTTTTTTAAATATTTTATACACATTATCAGATATATTCTATTCTAATCTTATGAAAATTCAAAAACTTTTTAGAAGGACACAACTTGAATTACACAAAAACAAAAAAAAAAATAAAAAAAAAATAAAATAAAGAAAGTTAAATTTGATAAACGAATAAAATGAATACCATCATCGTATTATAATCATTTAAAACATGGTATTTATTATGTTTACATACATGAAAAGCAACAAAATCTGTAAATACAATTTAATAAAAACGACAAGAAAAAAAAAATATAAAGACATATTTTTGTGGCCTTTGACGCAGACGAATCCACAAATTTTGCCACAATCTTTTCCCGACGATCAAGGATGAATATAAATATTCGCTTGTCCCCACGATTAGTAACAAAAGCATGACCTAAAACGATATCATGAATATATTCATTCAAAAATATATACATATAGTATCGTATCTATATATGTATTACAAGTAAGGCTGTGAAAGCATACATATATGTCTGTAGAGTATACATATACATGTATCCTTACATTCTTTAAATTCATCTGATTTTAGCTAAATGAAGAAAAAAGAACACACGTTTAGGGAAAAGGTTTGTATTATCGTATTTGAAAAACATTATTGTTCAAGAATCATGAAAAATATAATTTGAAGTTGGTATTTATTAAAGCTTTTCTCATTTTTTTCTAACTCACGTAAGGCAGAACACTTATATTTCATAACAAAATGGTAAAGGAATATATCTTTGATCTAATTATTCAACTGAAAAAATACCGTTTCCAGTAGTAAGGATTTTGAGTCCTGTTCTTGTCTAAGACAGATGATTACTTTTTTGTTTCTTTATAAGTCCGTAACGGTTTACAATTTTTTTAATATTCTAAAAATATAAGAACTTCGTAAGAAAACATCGTTTAAATTAATTTCAATAAGACAATAACAACATAGCTTTCCCCTATATTTTAACAAAAAATAACATTTCTTGTTTCACCTACATTTTTGTATGTTGTTAAAGTACCAGCAGTATAGCAGCAGACGATAAAAAATATATCTATATATTACACACTATATATTGTGCTTGTATATATGTATATATTATTTTACCACATTTTTGTATACAACACGCTGGTATTATTGAATGTGTCTCTATTATTTCACCCAGTCTAACCACCAACCCCCCACAAGCCAAGTTTGTATATCTTTACTTTTTTTTTGTTGTTATATACTCATTCCAAATTTCAATCGTTTTTCTTTAGATTTAGTTTGTTTTGTTTTCTTTTTTTTTCTAAAAGTTTTTTTTTAGCAATTTATTTTTTTTTTATCAGGAAATTGCGGAACAATATTTCAAGGTATCTGATTATCTATATTGGAAAGTTCTTAGGAGATTTTTTTATCTCATATCTATATATATATATACCATATACCATACAATTTCTATACAGATATTTAGCTTCTAGAATAATTTTCTATTTTTTTTTTTTTTCAAATAACACAAAGGCATGAAACATAAGGCAAGGCAAGTATAACAAAGTAGGTGGAACATTCACATTGCAAAAATTTATTCTACTTATAGCCTTTAGCAAAACAGAAGTAAAAAGCATTTATAGAAACTTTTAACTTCTAAAGGCAACGGAATTTCAAATTAAAAAAAAAAAATATTGTGGAAAATTTTTATAAAATTCAAATAATAACATAAAATGAATGTATGTGTGTGCATATACATATTTATTCACATATTTGCAATAATTTTTGGAGAAAAAAAAATTTTTTAAGAAGCCTATAAAAGAAATAAAAGATACATACTCGTATATAAAAACAAATGTCTTTTGGAAATTGTCCCAGCCAATATAAAGGATCACATTTGTTTTAAGAAAAAATTCCGATGTGGCCTGATTTCCGTTCTTCTCAATGCTTCTCATACATAATATATACATACTTATATAGGTATATGTATACAGTATGTTTTTTATCTATGTCAATTCTTTGAAACAATAACAACAAAAATTATAGTAGATATCGAAATTACTTACATAATAACAAAAAATAAAATTACGAAAAAAATTCACAAAATTGGCATATTTGAATTGAAAATTAAATTTATGTCAAATTTTGTATCTAACTTCAAAATAGTCAATTAAATTTAAAAAAAAAATTAAAAATAAAAAGGATTGAGTTAAGATGTTTTTGTCCACTACTATTGTTTTTATTAAAATTTGAAAAAATTCATTTCATTTAATTTTTCTTCAATTTTATCACATTGCATTGGCATTGTCAATTTTTCATTCATCTGATACATGAACCTTTGATGTAATCAAATACATGTACATGTATGTATTTAACATGTGTGTAACATGTAATGTATGTATAAATCTGTGGTGACTATATACAGATATTACGTGTACTTTTGCTATTTTTATCATATTTTATTAGGCTATGAATCATTTTTAGAAGAAAAAAAAATACTTCCCTGTTTATATTAGATACTGCAGATCTAAAATTCATATTCATATTATGTTAACAGATTTTTCCAAATAAATCGCTTGTTATTATAAAAAAAATCGTTTATTAACGATTTGATACACAATGTATGTAGCTACATATGTATGTCTTTCTAATATTTATTTTATTTATTTTTCTCAATGTATAAGACATATCTTATACACTACGTATTCCATACATACTATCATATATATTTAGGTGTATAACTTACCTACAAATATGTATGTTACATGTCGCCAATTCTTGTAATAATTGTACGGCGACAAGTTTTATAGACACAACACAACAAATATCGCCGCCATATAAAAAACACATCTTTTTAACAATTTCTTTATTATCTCTTGTTGGCCATCATTTTACAATTACTAGCTAAGTTATATACCACTATGTATCTATATGTAAATATACACGTTCTTCTGGTTTTTTTTATTCGCGTATCTCTTCTATAAAATACCTTTGGATTAAAATATACACACATATATTACGTATCTATATACATATATATGGAAATAAATATATTATATACATACATTATAACATTTTTCCCAGGTGACTAACTAACGCTAATTAAACGTTAATCTTCATTTTAGTTGTTTGTTAGTTCTTTTAATTAGAAAATTTCTTAATAAATCTATGTATGTAATAATGTAGTCAAAATACGTCTCATGTGATTCTATATATTGTAAATTAACTTCCATATATGTATATACAAATGTACATTGTACATACATAAGTTCTTTTAATAGTTTAAAAAGTTTAAAAAACAAACAAAAGAAGAAAAAAAAGAAAATTCACTTAATAGATAATTGTTTGATGAGACAAAACTTACATAGCAAAAAAAAAAGTATCTACTGTTATACCTAAATTTATTTTTTTATAAAAAAATTTATCGTTTATGTACTTTCAATAGACAAAAAATTAGAATTTGCAGTTTAAAGACAATAAAAATATATACATACATACATAATATGAAATATATGTACATTTTGAAAAAACCATACTCAGAAAAAAAAAAGTTTAAAACAGACGCACCGCACCATCAGCACTACTTACTGAACTTTTTAAAAGGCCTTCTAACTTTTAAAACAAATAGGCCGCCCAGAAAAAAAAAATATTATGCTGATAGTACTTAAGTTTTGTAAAATGTAAAATATTATATTGGTGGGTACATAATATGTACATATAGATGTTTTTAAGCTTAGCTACTACAACTATATAAAAAATCCAAAATCAGCTAAAATATCGCTGCTATGAATGTTGTATGTTATAATAGGTTTAAGTGGGTGGTAAAAAAACAAAAACAAAAAAAAATGAATAAAAAAAGATGTAAAAGAGGTGTACAAAGGAGTATAGTAGTAGTAGTAGTAGTGAAAAAGATAAATTTCATTTCATCATGCCGTCTAGACGGATTTTTACACTGAGTCATGTACAGATACACGTAATATTGTAAAGTCGTAGTACATATTCATATATATACATATAAATCTATATAGATATATGATTTTATAAAAAAACACACTTTCTTATATAGGTATACATATAAGTATGTATGTATTTATATTTTATTTATAAAATGTATATTATATAAAAATATATAATAAATACAAAATATATATAAAATAATAAATTTAAGTAGATTGTATGTTACTGTTCAAAAATATATAAAGCTTTATTTATGAATGTTGATTAAAGCTTAACATAAATACTTTATTACGCAACGCGTATATTAAATGGCCTTCAGCTCTTTAAGTTTTGTAGGTCATTAACGAGATGACATTTTTTTTTTTTTTTTGATGAAAATATTTTGTGTTTAAAAGTATTTGTGTAGTTGATATTATTTTATTTTTTCCTGAATTCTTGTCTACTAAAGCTCATGTGGTTTACTAGAAGAATTTTGTTTTTTTCTTTATAATATTCGTTTTTCGGTCAAACCAAAACTGCGAAAAACTTTTGGAGGAAAATTATTATTTGATTTTTTTAAAAATTATTTTCAGCTTTTTGGTTACATTTTTGTTTTTTCTAGAAAACTTTTTGTTGATAAAATTAATTATTTTATTTGTTTTTTTTTTTTTTTGTTGTTGTTGAATGATTTGTTCTTATTTATGAATGTTGAAAATATTATTTTGAATTTTTTCTCTCTATAATATGTACGTACATATGTACATATTATGTATGTATAAGCAAATTAATAACAACAAAAAAGTTTTTTTTTTTTTTTTTTGGATAATTTAACTTTGGTTCAGTAAATTTTGTTTACTACTGACTACTGAGTAACAATAACAAAAAGAGATTTAAAATAATAATATAAAAAAAAACAACGTCTGTCTGCCGGAATATTTATTAATTTGAGAAATTAATATTTTTAATTGCGTAGTAATTTAAAATTACAAAATATACATATTTTATAATTAGGGCATTATATACAGAACACACACATTATGTACATACATATTGTATATATTTGTTATGTATGTCACAACTGAGAGTTTATTTAATTAATTGCAGTAATTAAAAATTTTTAAATTATTTATTACTGAAATAAAATGTTTTATTTGAAAAAAAAACCAATTAGAAATTATAAACACAAATATTTGCTCAAATGGTAATAAATTTACTAAAAAATATTAAAACAAAAAAAGGATTTCAGAATACAAAGCCACGCAAGGCATATAAGCATAAGATGTTTTTGTAAATTCGATCTAGGTACAAGATGTAATAAATAGCTAATATGGGGAGTTTATTTATATTTTTGTAAATTTTTTCTATAAAAACAAAATTGTAAGTGAACATTTTTGTTAACTTTTATTTGTTTTTTTTTTATTTTGCTTATAGAAAATATTTTTGCACAAAAAAAAAGTTCACACAGAAAAAAATGCTTGCATTGAATAAGTTTATTTTCGACGAGTTATTGTTTTTGGTTTGTTTTTTTTTCATATAAAATATTTTGTTTTGTATTTAATTATTATTTTTACATACATACATACATACATATGTATATTTTTCGTAGACATAAATGAAAATTATTATTGGCATCTTTTCAATGAAAAAAAAAAAAAAAATACAAAAAATAAATATCAAAATTTTCTTGAGACTAAATAAAGTTATTCTGAGCATGTTAAATTACAAAAATAATTTTATTGTTTTTAATGTTTTTTTTGTTGTTTTCATTTTGTTGTTGTTGTTGCATTTATTACACCTGAAAAAATTAAGAGTATCATAAGCTAAATATGATTTTCATTATGCATAAAATAAGATCAAAGACCTTTCATGCCAGAAATGTGTTTAAATTAATGTTGAATATAGGTATGTATTTAATTTTTTTTTTTTAAATTTTGTTGAAAATGTTTGTTTTTTTCAATGGATGAGTTGTAATTGAATATTAATGTATGTATAAAGTTTTTTTTTCTTTAATTAGATTAGATTTAGAAGCAAAGAATTTTTTTAATTAAATATATGTATAATAAAACGTTGAACGTTTTGTTACACAAATTCTAGACATATTCGTAAAAGCTCTTAAAAAAAGCAAAAGTATCTTAAGATATAAAATTTTATTTTTAATTTTTCTTGTTGTCAACTATAATTGATGAAAATTATAATAATTCAACCATAAAAGTGTCAATAAAAAATTTCAAATCAAAAATATGCACCATGCGTGTCAAAAACAATATGTAGGTATGTTAATATTATTCAGTCAAACAGACAGTCAATAATCAAAATACCTAGGTATAATTTTTTTTTAAATTTTATAAAACAAAAAACTAGATTCTTTGTTGATTTATTGTGGCTTTTTTTAAAAATTTCCCATTGAGTCACGTTGTATGTACTTATTAATATTATTATTATTATTATTTTTTTGTATTTATTTAAATAATTCATTTTTATACTTTATTTTTCTGGATAAAATTCTTAAAAACAAAAACACTGTGGCAGATATTTTGTTTTAAAAATAAATTTGATTTGTAATAACGCAATTGTATTTTATACTTTTATCAAAGAAGCATCACTTATTATCATTTAAAAAAAAATAATAATATTTTTTTTTTATTTAGGTATTATTTAGAGGTTAAAAAGTCTAGACAATTGTCTAGACCAAAAAAACAAAAACAAACAAAAAAAGCTTGTATTAAATACATTTATAAAAAGAGAGTATGATTCAGTTTTGGTGAATGATCAAATATTTAACTTTTAAGTTATCATACGAAGAAAAACAAATAAAAAAAAATTACTGTTATACCTATTGAGAAAAAAGTCTATATACATATAATGATAATTAATATAATACATGAAGTATATAGCTATAATGAAAAAATTTATTAATTATTTATAAAACGTATTCTCTTATCATTCAATTAAAACAAGAAATAATAAAATTGAAAAAAAAAAAAGACCCAGACCCAGACCGGAAATCATAAACCTGTTGAATTCTTATATGACATATTTATTCAGTAATTTACTATTGAAATTATGATAAAAAAAAAAAAAAAAAAAAAAGTTGACTTACTTGCGTAATATAATTGCTCTTCATATGTGATTTAATAAGTAAACCATATAGGTATGTTACATATATGTATATTACATATTATAGAATATGTCTGCTCTGGTTTTTTTTTCTTTTCTTTTTTCACGATAAGTATGTACAAAATTAATAAAATATCTATGTAGGTATAATACCTGTATTTATTACTGTAAGATATATCAACGTATGTCACGTATAAACTTTGTAAGATAACCACGAAATAGGGTGACAACAAACAATTTGTTTTTAAAGGACATTTCTTTTTTTTTTTGAAATATAAATGACCTACAAATAATTTAATTTTTTTACAGCAAATCCAATTACATATGTCCTTCAATTTACAATTTATTGATATTTTAATTAATCAGGTATAATTTTCCTGGTGTCCTTGACTTCCTTTCTACCCATTTGCTTTTCTTATCGATTGAAAATTAAAATTTTTATAGAATATATGTTTGCTTTAATCAAATAACTCGATTGAATTATTTCAGTCTTTCGAGTTTTATTAGAACTTCGATGTTTGAGCCATTGTAAATTTGGTAAAAATTAATAAATTATCATTTATCATCGTGTGAGACTTGCATGAATAGAAGACAAACCCTAGATTATAGATCCTCTTGTTTATTACAAAAACGAGAAAGGCTCTACAAGAGACACGCTATATAGCAAATACGTAAACCTCTTAGTTTGTTTGTTTTTTTTTTTTTAATTATATTTCCAGTCACCTTACAGTCACAATCTAGCATATACTTTTATACCTACACAGTTTTGTTTTATAAATTTCAACAAATAAAATTTGAAAAAAAAAAGAAAAAAATCTAATCAGAATTTTCAATTACAAATTAATTTCTATTTAACTATAAATGTGCCTAATGAGTTCTAAAATACACTTCAGACTTTAGTCCGACATAACAAAATACTTCATTAGAAAACACGTGGAACCTTCTAATTAATCTATTATTATGACAAATTATATTGTCGTTATGTCTCGATGTGTATTAAAAAACGTGTATGTACTTATATCTACTTCCAAAAAAATAAGTCAATAATAAAAACAAAAATTTCTTCAAATAGGTAGGAAAATAAAAAACAAATATATTCTGAAGGTGTCTGTCTGCATAACGTCTAGCAGCTATCAAAAAAAACTTGATGGAAATAAAAAATTATTACATACATACATACATACATATATTCAAATCAGTTTTTTTAATTTTATTGTTATTTCACTTTTTTTTCCACCATATAGGTATTGATAGTCTTCGACACAGAAAAAAAAAAGCTTTAATTCGTCAGAATGACGTATTGATCAAATCAACTAAATAATATTATTGAGTTCTTCAGTAAAATAAACGAAAAAAACTATGTATCTATATATTTTAGTAGATCCACATATATATGTGTATTCATATAAAAATGTTGCTTAAATGCATGATATACTAACAATGTGCTATAATATACTTGTCTGTCTAGACTCCAGACAATAATACAGGTACTATATTATATACAAAATTAAATAAAATATTAAAAAAAAGATACTACAGAATACAACAATTCAATATACTGGTATACAATATATACTTATATTCAAGGTGGAATTATAACAATTCAATCTTCTAATAAATCGATGCCCGCTTTGGGTGTCAGGCCAGACACCTGAATAAATAAATAAAAATGTCGAAAGCACACAAATAAAATAAAAATAAAAAAAGAAAAATTAAATCTAAAGCACAAAGCAACAAAAAGAAAATAAAAACTGGATGAAAACAATGAATACGACAAAAAAGAAGAAATTAAATTAAATGTTGTTATATGCACATGGTGATGTTTATAAATACAAAATTATACAGACAATAAAAAAAAATGTATCTTGTTGTTTTGTATTTGTTGCTATACAAAATTATGTATGATGTATGTATATTTAGATAATGAATATGTATTCATTTTAGAATATGGGTCAAATTGAAAATTAATAGGAAATCAAAGCGGGCGTTTTCATGGAAATTCTTTGGTATAAGTATCTATTTAATAGGTGTATGTATATAGATAGTACCTAAGTATTTAGTGTTTCTAATGAATCTTCTGATAACGACAAGAAAAAAATATAGATATACCGAATTGTGGAAATTAAATACATATTTTGATTGCAATTAATAAGCAATTTTCAATATGAATCGTGTTATAAATTAAGGTTAATCAATAAATAAAACAAATTTTTGTCGTCTTTTCGTAGAATTTATTTGGAATTATGAGAAATTATTAAGGTGTGAAAATTATGTAAAACATTTATTTGACTTCTGCTGGATTATGGAAAATTTTATAGTAAATGAGAAACACAAATATATGGGATTGTCGCTTATATATGAAATTTATAGGAATAGTGGAATTTAGAAGAAAATAAAAAGTTCTTGTTTTTTAATTGAAATTTTCAGCTAGATCTTAGTTTCATTTTGGCTTAAATTTTCTCTCCACTTTTTTGTATCTTTTTGAGGTTATGTTCAAATTTTTTTTTCAGCATGATTATATTAAAAATTTAAGAATTCTATTAAAATTAAAATAATTAACCTTTTGAATATCTGGTTTTAGAAACCATTGTTTATACACAGGTATAAAAAACAGGTATTTCTAAAAATAATACTTCAATGTTCCCATAATTCCGAATTTTTTCTAGAAAATGTGGTATTAATTCGTAAGAAAAACATGTGCTAGATTCAATAGTTTCTTATAAGAAAAATTTATCAATCATCCTAGCTGAAATTGACTGTTTTTTCGCCACCATTCAAAATGCTGACACTTATTAGCTTAATCCAACAAAAAACCAGTTTTAACAATATTAATTTTTATATGTGTTTCGCACATTGTTAATTTTCCATTTAAAAATATTTTGTGTACCATATTAATTCAACATATTTCCAGACAAATTGTATAGCACAAATGTACGATTAAAATAATTATTTTCATTGAGAAATTTTTCTTTTAATTTAATTTACCATCCGTCGTATAAAATGTTCATGCTACTATACTGAGTTATCGTTTTTATGAAAGTTTTTCGTAATTTTTTTTTTTTTCGTTATTTCCAAATTCTTTTCAGTCTTCTTTTTTTCATTTTCTCTTGTAACTTTTTAAATGCATTTTATTTTTATTTATTTTCTCATTTTGCAATCTTGTCTGCTTTTCTTTTTACACGTTTTGTTTGAAGGATAACAAAATTTCTTAAGGATGCCTAAAAAGTGATGACTTTTTTTTTTCTTCTTTGTTTTTTTGTTTTATACTTTTTCTCTTATTATTTATTGTTTTATCGTGATTATATATCGTACACGTAAAAATTATAATATACCATACATACACATAAAGCACAGACAGACAGAAAATTCTATATGCCAAAGGATATAATACATACATATATAGACAGACAGAAAAACAGAAAAATAAAGTGAAAAATATATTTTACAACTATAAAAATAATAAAAATAAACGTAAAAACAAAATATTTGTGTGTATATATGTATGTGTTTTTTTTTTGTCTTGTTTCATTTTTCTTACTTCAATTTGTCTATCGTTTTTCTTTCATTTTGGAAAATTTACAAGGTGAAAGGGAAAAACAATGACAAATAAAAAAAAATTAAAAAAAAAAATACAAGAAAAAAAAAGCAGACCTTTGTAGCTGATGAGTCTATTATGACCAAAGAGCAAATTTTTTTTACTCTGTTTTTTCCTTCACTGTTTGTTTTTTTTTTTCTGTGTAATTTTCTGGGTTGAAATTCGAGAAGGAAGAATTGCGAAGGATAAAATAAAATGTTTGTGTGGGAATAAACAAAGTTTTTGTTTTGCTTGTCAAGTTTTTAATTTTCTCATTTCTTCGCGAGTATGATGTTTTTCAGTCAAATCGGATTCTATATAAAAAGGATATTCAGGTTTCATTTTTTTTTCTTGCATTTTTCGTATATTCAAAAGAATTAGAATAAAACTGTATAAAAAAAGGGGGTGGAACTGTGGTGTACTGATTAGAATGACTATCATGATGGGTGATAAAATCTAAAGAGTAAATGTATATGCATATATGTATATGTAATATAGAGAAGGGGTAATAATAATAACACAATGGGTTAGATTGTGTAGTTATAATAAATGAACGATGATGACGTTGATGATGAAATAAGAATAAGAATTTGAACATTGAAAGGAAACAATTCTATCTAAATGACAATTATTATGTTTTAAAGAAGTCTAGACAAGAATATATACTTATACATATTATGTATATATACATTTTTGTTGTTGTTATTATTAAATTCAGAATTTATTTTGTAATAAGAAAATAAGTGAGTGAATAAATCGAAAAATAGTCATTGTGAAAGTAAAAATAAAAGGTAGGAATATACGTTTGTATAACGAAAAACAGAAATAAATAAGATATTAAAAAAAAAACTGCAAAATAAATTGAAAATAGAAACAATATAAAAGAATTGGATTTTTTGGGGCGATTGGATCGTGTTTTTATTTTTTTTTTATTTTCTTCGTTTTTTTTTTTTTTTTGTGATGAGGAAGTTATAAATTATTATACATTTTTGATTAACTGTTTTGTTTACTTCTGTTGAAAAAATTTCAAAATTATTTCTTCTGAAAGGATACCATGGAATGGGAGCAACTAATAAAAACATTCTTTCTTTCAATAATAATTGAAAATAAAATAATTCATAGTTGTTATTATCTTTCTGAATTTTCATACACTTCATTAATTTTTAATAATAATTTTTTGAAAAAAAAAAAAAAAACAAGTTTTTATTGAAACTGATCTTTGACATTCGATAAATTTAACATTTAAAAAATATTGTAATTTGTCTGTAATTTGTATATACGAATGCATTTTCATTTTAGGTCCTTGTGGCCTTGTTATTCATAGTTCGTGTATTTTGACAACATCTAAAAACATGGAAAATAAGCAAATATGAGTTGGATATGGTCTAAGAATTGAAAAGTTTTCTAAAAATTATTTTGCTTTCAAAAGTTAAACATTTTGTTTGGGAGGATATTTTAAATATCCTTCTTTATAAAAAATTACATTTTTAGTTTTCATAAAAATTAAAAATTCCTATAATTCACCAACCATATTCATATTTTTTTTACAAAAATATAAATTTTCATTGAAAGTTTAACCAAATTCAATATGTGTTTAACGCTTTATTCATTTAGCACAATGTTTTGAATTGTTGAATGTAAATTTACTTTTGTTTAGAAAAAGCTAACAGCTATGTCATAACATTTCCAAGTAAAGTATCTAACATATTATTTTTATCAACATACTATCTATAGAGATATGTTATGTACATAAATATATACATATATGTGCATACATAGGTATGCCTACGAGGTCTTTTCATACATTCAAATATCAAATGTAATTTATATTGTCATCCGTCATGCATGCAATGTGCATTAGACCCATATTACCTTTATAAAGTTCCGACAAAGCTTTCATTTGTGAAGAAAAAAAAATGTAGTATGTATGTATGTATTTACCTGTATTAATCATAAAATAAATATAAAAAAAAAATTAATGTCATAGTCTCTTTATTTTTATTACTATCTCAGTTTACGTATATATTATTCAAGGTTTCATCATGTCTAGCTTTGATATGGAATCAATTTAACATTAATTTTTTTGTTTTTATTTACGAAAAAAAAATTACAAAAATAAAAAAAATTTTAAAAAAAAATTATTGTCTACGTTTAATGAATATTTCGTGTATTCTAAATTTTTATTTTTTATTATACATACTATCTGTTTAGTACTACCCTGACTCATATCATAGCTATATATCGTGTTTTTTTTTTCTTCTTAGATAAACGTTTTACCTTGTAATTATCACATGCTATCAGTATAGAATATGAATTCATTTTAAGTTAATATAATATCACGAATGTTTTATCATATTGTGCATGACTATATAAATATTTTGTTGTTAAATAACTTTTACAAAGTTTACAGAAATAAGAGCATCATTATGCAAACAAGACATTTTGAATATTGCATAATAAAAAAAAAACACATAGAAATCTGATTAGGTGTGTATGTGTTTTTTTGTTTTTTTTTTACAATGTTAATTACAATATTGTTCTACAATAAAACATGTATTTAGATTTTTAAAACAAAATAAATAATTATGTGTTGTCTGTTTGTTTTTGTTTATTTTCTAATTTTTTTTATTATTATCACCACCAGAGTTCTGCACTGGTCTGGAGTAGATTTTTTAATTAACAAATTAACTAACGAGTCCTTTATTTCATTCAAACAGATTAGGATTTTTTTTTATATCGTTCTACTTTTAAAGATTTTTTTCATAATATTAGGCTAAAAAATTTCATTTTCTAATTTAAAAAACTTTGAAAAATTCAGATAACAAGAAAATCTTTCCATTTTCATTTCATTTTCAAAGTGGACAAAACGGAGTGAAAAATACGAGTATTATAACAAAAATTTTGATATTATTATTTTTTTTCTTTCAAATATTTGAGTTGATTGTTTTTCTTTCTGATTCAAATTAAATGTCATTTACATAAATGTTTACAAAATTGTGAAAAAGAAAGTATAAAAGTACATATTGTTAACAACTTTTCATCTTTACGAAAGAATTTTGTCGAAAAATTACCTTTTCATTTTATGATTGACTGACTTTACTTGATTTAAAACAAAAATCAATTTTAATATTCATATACTTAACTTACCTATGTATGTATATAGTGTATGTATTTATATGTATTTTTTTATTTTTAAATTTGACTACCTACGAGTATACACAACGTAACACACAATTTATTCAATTTTCAAAAATCCAATTTTTTCAACCTTGTAAAATGTCATAAGATATGTCATATAAGTTATTTAAAATTCTTGTTTTTTTTTCCTTCTCATTTTTCTTTCTTTTTCTGTTTTTTTACTCTTTTTTTTTCAATTTTCTTTTCGTCTGGCATAAAGTCGATGACAAAAACAAAATAAAAAGGATTATAAAAATAAAATAAAAAATAATAAAAAATCAAAATAATATTCTTTAAAAAGCAATTCAAACACTTTATAAAAAAAATACAAGCTAAAAAAAATAAAAATAAAGGTTTTTCTTCAATCTTCATCTTAAGTTTGTTCTTATTTCCGTCATTAATACGCCTGTCAAATCTTTAAAAAAAAAAAAAAATAGAAGATAAAAAAAATTACAAAAATATTGTGTGTATATATGTATTTTTATATGATACTTTGTTTTATTCTGTTCTGCATTTAACATCAAAAGAAACAAACAAAAAAAAAACTTAAAGAAAAAAAAAGTATTAAAAAAAAAATAATTGAAATAAAAATGAAGTGTTATTTGCATAGCAGACATTTTACAGACATTAAAATTGCCCAAAAAATTGTTAAATCAAACGAGTGAGATATGTTAATGTTCTTAAGAAAAAATTTAAAAAACAAAAAAAAAACAAAAATTTTTTAAAGAACAGAAAAAACAATTTATTTAACACAAAAGTTTCTTTTGACAATATACATAAACTTTTCAAGATAAACAGACTAAATAAATGTGCATCATTTAAAAGTCCCCAAAAAAAAAATCAAAAATTCTTTTTAAGAGGGTAAACACACCTGAATAAACAGAAAAAAAAATATTTTTATTTTTCGAAAATAATTTTTTTAGAAACTAATTTTCTTTAAATCAATAACGGCTAGGCACTTGAAAAAAAAAATTAATTTAAAAAAAAATAAGACCTTGTAAAAGCAATTATTTAAGCGTGTCGAAGACTTTAGCTTTTTTTGGTCGAGAACTATAAAAGTATTCAAACTCTTAAAGATGTTCTAAATGAATACACCTCTTAATAATTTCTATCCTAAGGCTAATTTAACGTTGATAAAGATTTTTTTTGTTGTTAAAACTAATTTTTGATGAAAAAATATTTAAATAATCAATTTATTGTAATTTGACAGACAGTTGAATTTTTTTCTTTCTTTTTCTCTTATGTAAATAATTCATTTTGTGAAAATACTTAAAACGGTTAACAAATATTTGTAAAGTAATTATCATATCAATTTATAATGTCTCATAGTTCAATTGATGTGGTTTAGCAACCATTACCATATAATAACGAATATTTTTTATATTTCTTCTTCTTTTTTAAAAAAAAAAACATTATTTGTCATTGATTTTATTAAAGATATCATATTTTTGGACATTTTGTGGTCATTTTTTTGAAATACTGCTTCCTAAAGAAAAAACAAAACACTAAAAATCCAAAAATAATGACAACAACAGGATGTTAGTCATAAGATATAAATTAAAAACCATTTTTTTTTAAAGATATATATGTATAGTACGTACATATTTTGTACCTATATAAAAACTTTAAGTAAAAAAAAATTGTCATCATGGCAAAAAAAAAAAAAAAAGATTCGATGAAAGCAATTACAGTTTTTTTTTTTAAATAAATTACAAATCAAAAATCCTTTCACCATAAAAATCATTTTTCAATATATGTTTTTTTTTCTTCCAGAAAAATACTTTCAAAAGACTTTCATTTTTGCCCTTTTTTTATGGTTATAATTTTTTTCTGTAATTTTCTCAAGACAAAATTATTAAATGAAAACCATAAAACTTTCACTAATTTTTTTTTTTCATTTCTTTTAAATCTTTTACTACATATACGTATTTGTAATATTTGTGTTATATCATTGTAACTTTTATTCTTCAATTATTCCAACAAAAAAATCTATTCGTTTCAAAAGATACAATAAAACAAAATACAAGGATTCAATAATCGAAACCTATCATCATCGTCATTTTTACATCATTGCACTATATTATTGACTTTTTTTTTTAAATGTTTTTTGCAAAATAAAAGAAAAAATATATATTCCATTGGGTAGTTACATGAACAATTTAAAAACAGAATAAATTGAGAAAAAAAATTATAAAGAAAAAAAAAAGGAAGAAAATTGTATTGCACATTGCACATCCTTTTTACTGACTTCCACCAATTCATTCAACCATTAAAAATTTATCCATTACATTGCCGTTCAAGAATCCAACACAGCTTCCAGGCAAAGTAATAGCAAGTAACATGCAAGAAATCGATCGGCTAGACTGTTGTTATATATAAGAACACCAAAAAATAAAAATTTAAGAAAAATAAAAGAAAAAAAAAAACAAAAAAGAGACAAAAACGTGGAAAACAAGTCGTTCAATTCTTGAATCTTGAATCTTGACTTCAAGACAGATTTCATACATTTTTTTTCTTTTCTTTCATTTATTAAGTTTTTTCTTCATCTGTCTTATCATCGAAGTTGTTGTTTACATTACAACATATATGTACGAGTACGTCCTTAAGTTTCACCTTAACATCGTATACAACCTCCCCAAAAAGACAACAAACAACGTTGTTGTTTTCTCTTGAATGGCCTCCTCGTCTACGGTTTTCTTGTTGTTGTTAATGTCGTGTCCAGTTCCAGTTTCAATATGTTGTTTTTTTTTCATTGTTTTTGCTTTAAATTCTAAACTTGTCTGTCCTATTGGGATTTTTTTTTTTTTTTGGTTTTCTGTTTTTGTCTGTATAACACTTTTTAGATTGTATTTTTATAAACATACTAAATATGTATATACCTATATGTATGTAAATTTTTTTATTCTATTCTACATCTTAAAGATAGATAGAATCAAGTCAATTCCATCTGCAAAATCATTCCATGCACCTACTATACATATACGAAAAAATGTATGTACATATTATAACGTCTGATTTGCCCTGTAACCATTATATCAAAATCTCAAACGATGCACATATAAATACATTTTTTTCTTCTTTCTCTGCAACAGAAAAAAAAAACGCAACATAGCAACAGTATGTATCTTCTGTTGGATAAAACAAGAAAGACCTTAAGACCCAAAGTAAAAATGACTTGCTTCAAGTATCTGAGACTTGATCATCAATCTTCTTGGGGAGCAACTGTACAGTGCCCTTAGAAAGAAAAGAAAAAAAAGGCGAAATAATCACAATCAAAGCAAAATAAGAAAAATAAAAAAATATGTATGTGTAAGTCTCGAATGAAAGACGAAAAAAAAAGTAATAATCAACTTATATGATCCGTTGCATCAGTACATTACATATGTAGGTACTACGTAAAGTAATTTCTGGATCTTATGTTGAATATATTTGAAGAAATAAAAAAAAAAACTAAATGGATGGATCCCAATGATGGAGTTTGTTACAGCAGCATAAAATCTTGAATATCTTCTTGTCTTCCGGACTTTTTGCACCTTTTATGGTCGCGTCTTATTTCTGACAATGTTTCCTAAATGCAAAATGTTGAAAGACGATGCAGACGACGGAGTTAAAACAACCGGACAAGATGACTTCAATGATGATGATGATGATGACGACGAAGCTGTCTTTTCTTCAACCTTAGTTTTTTATTTGATTTTTTTGTTGTTGTTTTTTTTTTTATTACATGCATATTGCAAAGCTGTTTGATTGGTTTCAATTTTATATAAAAATACATATAAGCATATAAAATAGAATATGTATACCAAACAGAAAAAATAAAAAGGATAATGGAAATTCATTAAGACTCACATCATTATCATTATTATTGCTTGAAGGAAAAAGAAAATTCATGCAGCATCAAATATAGCATCATTTTTATATTTAAAAAAAAAAAGGGGATATTTTACGTATAACAAACGCACGTAACATCGTGATTTTATATAAAACGATAAACAAGAATCTTTAACACTGAGATTTTTCTTGTACATACAAAAACATTATTCTGTTGCATAGCAACATTTAAAGAATACAATAAAAAAAAAATTAAGTTTTTTTTTTGTAATCTCTTTACTTACTTCTTTTTTATTTATCATCATTATCATCTTACATAGTTACGTGTATCTTTTTGGATTTTCTTCTTTTATTAACTGATTCGTAATTCCCGCTTCAAATTGACTTTTAAGAATCATTACTAACAAACAGTAAAGGTAAAAAACAAAAAACAAAAAAAGTTAAGAAAAAATATATTTAAGATTACAAAGGTCTTAAATTCAAGTTGTATAAAATAAACGAAAATACGTGTGTTGTGCTGTACATTTAGATACATACATAAAATATACAACGTACGAAATTTTTTATCAAATGAAAAGAAGTTTTTTTTTTTTTAAAGATTTTCGAAGTTAATTGGTAAAATTGTTAGTAATTGCGGTGAGAAATTCATCGAAATTTAAAAATATTTTAAATTAAAGTGAAAAAAAATATATTACACAATAAAAAGGATCACATAAGGTTTTGTACAAAGAATCGGTTAGTATTAATAATAATCAATATGTACCTAATGATCCACAATTTGAAGCTTTCTAAGTTTTTTCCCTTTAAATTCTTTTGTATTTATAATTTCTTACTTTCTAAATTTTGAATTAAAATCAATTGCAAGTCACTACTTTTTCGCTATAAAAATATATAAAAATCCTTAAAAGAGGATATAGTGAAGATTCAGTAACTTAACTTTAAAACATTCACATACAATCAATAATAAAATAAGGTCTTTGACCCTATTATTTAAATTGAAAAGAAAAACTCAGACAACTTCTGGGTCAAAAACCATTTTCTTTTTATTACATAGAAAAAAAAAAACAAACTCAGAGACAAATATTTACAAAATCATCTTTCAAAATAACATTAAATTTATTGTATTTTTAATTTATTATCTTTTGTTAATACATACATGTCACCAAAAAAAAAAAAAAAATTTTAATAATAAATTAATGGCCGTCTTATTTACTTACTGCTATGACTGAACTTAGTTAATTCTTTTGACTTTTTTTTTTTTGAATAAAAAAATAAAAAAATAAAAAAAAGTTACTTTTTAAAAATCCTTTGGTTTTGCATTTGAACAATAATCGTTTCTTATTTATTTATTTATTTTTTATACCGATATTTAATGTAGTATACAAAGAAAAAAAGTATAAAACTATAATCAGCACACCTTCGATAAAAGTCACCTTCAAAAGAAACTGTATAACACAATAGATTATAAGATATTATAAGAAAGTTATTTGACACCTGAAGTGTTATTATGGTGTCTGTTCTTCATTCTATTCTTAATTTAATTTTAAATTCATGATTTTTAGTTATTTTGTTATTTTGTTTGTTCTGTTTTGTCTCATTATCATTATTGAATGTGTAAAAAATATTTGTTTATATGTATACTCGAATTATAATCATTAAATTTTTATTTTGCTAGAGGAAAAAAAAAGAAATAGAAAGTATCTAAAGATAGTCATAACAAAAATTAATGTGTATTTAAAGATAGAAGAAAAAAAAATAAACTAGAAAAGAAATAAGAATGTGTAAACTTTAGAATTTATTTTATAAATTGTTATGTCTTCTCCGTCAATTAAAAATGAATAAAACCCAAACAAAATGTGCTTCAATAATTTTTTCTATTTAAAAAAAAAACAAACAAAACAAAAACAATATTTACAATGAAAAACAAGACAGTTTATTTACATTATTTTTCAAGTAATGTGTATAAGCAAATAAAAACAAATTATTGTGTACGTGATTAAATAAAAAAATCATATGAATTCTATAATTAGATAAATAAATATTTTGTTACTATTAAAACCTTATTTCGAATACATACACATATGATTTATTATTCAGCTATATAGATAATAATTAATTAAAAGCGTTATAATTGTAATTTATTCTACAAATTGTACCAAGCATACAAAGTAAGTATTCGAGACTAATTTGAAAGAAGAAAAAAAAACATAAATGATTAACTTTTCTATCTTTTCTCATACTTTTTCATTTAATTTTTTTGTTTTTAAAGAAGACGACAAAAACACACTACAATATAAATAAAATGAAGAATTGCCATGATATTAATTAAAAAGATGAAGAACAGCAAAAAAAAAAGGAAACAGAAAACAGAGTGAAGATTTGAGGGGGGAAAAATACAAGTATATAAATAGAAAAAAAAGTAAAAAAGGATAAAAGCGAATAAAAACGTAAATTAAAATGAAAAACACCAACAAATTCCATTCCTTTGAACTTTAACATCAATTAATTTAACAAATTTAAAAAAAAAGGAAACGAAATAACAGGAAAAAAAATCACGTTACAGATCATATAAAAGTCCTTTTTCTTTTATCGGAACACTTTGAGTCCATAGAGTATGACCTAGATTTCTATGAAATGTATAAGTTTTTTTTACAATTATATTTATGTACATATATCATCAGGAAGTTAAAAAAAAAGTGTATAGAGTCATATAAAGTCATTCATATCAAAAAGGATCATTATTACTTTTTTATTTGCAAAACAAAAAAAAACAAAAATCGTAAAAACACAAATAAATTGAAATAACAAATAGCAAACGCATACTGAGAGAACTTTTTTTCTTTATTTACTATATAGTCTCTACAATTAGAATTAAGGACCATGATGATGATTATTATTATTAAAAGAACGAATCTTGAATGTAGTCAAAGAGTAATAAAATATACATACATATATACCTACATAGTTGTTAGTTGTTTGTTGTTGTTGTCCTCGTAAAATTATGATTTCAAAAAGATAAAATATTTCTTTTAGTATCGCATCATCATTGTTATTCATATTTCTTGTCATTTTTAATTTATAAATTAATTAATATCACATTTCAAAGAAATAAGTATAAAAGATATATATTTTATTAAAAGTGACAACTAACTGTAATCAAATAAATATATAAACATAAAGGATTATACTACAGGACGTCTCGTAAAGTTTTGATATTTTAATTAAATTATTTTGTATTTTGTAACAAAAAAATTAGAAATATAATAAAATAGTTATGGAATTTAATAATGGGAAAATTCATAAAAAATATATGTATACCATTAGTTTAAAAGTTTAAATTATTATATATCCTTCAACTAAATTAATAAAGTATTAACTAAGTTAATTGAAAACAAAAAACTTACTGTAAATTGGCTTGATTTTAAATAAATCATCAAAAAATCAAATCAGATAGAATTTTTAGTAAAGGGTTTAATTTTGAAAATGTTGTCCTTTTTCACATACATATACTTGACGTACGAGTATACGTTGGGGTATCGCGCCAATTAATGCATTCTTGTTGTCTAGTCTAGAACTGTAAATTAAAAGTAATGAATCATACATATACTTACTTATCTAGGTACACCCTATGTATGTGTTATTCTTAAAAACTATTTGTAAAATTTTAATTATGCTCCTATTCCTTTGATGTTATATTATAAGACTTCATAAAATAAAAAGTCCTTGAAGCTGAAGGTATGTATTCATCTACTTACTGATAAAAATTATATAATTAAAAGTAGGCCGCTAATTGTAATGATTCGTGACGTCTTTTAAAACCTTCAGTAAAGTTAAACTTTCAAAGAAATACTTGAAAAATATGTAAGTATATGAAAATTAAAATTACACAGACAGGTAAACATACAAAAACATTACCTATGTTGAGTAATTTGTTTTGAAATAAAACATAACTTTGAAAAAAAAAAAAGTGAAACAGGGGCAGGGGAAGAGTTCTAGTGAACGCATAATATACAAGATTTTTTTAAAAGATTTATCAATTAAGAAAAAAATCTTTATTTAAATTACAAAATATCAATTTACATCCTTATTATTTTCTTTTAGCAAGAAAAACAAGATATTATGAGTATTATCCCTACATCTACACATGTACTTATTTACAAAATGAAATAATCATCTTAAGTTTTTTTTTTTTTGTTTGTATTTTATTGAACTGGTTCGTCATTAATAATTTTTTTTTCTTGTCCAATTTTTAAAACAAACAAAAATTAAAATTGTCAATTTAATTTTTTATGCTTTCGTTTTTTTTTTTAATGTTAAACCAAATACATACTTTTAATATTTCATGTCAACCGATTCTTTTTTTTCCATTGAAATAAAATTTTAAATTCTAAAAAAAAAACAACTTCACAATAACCAATGGTTCATCAGTATCTTTTAGTATTAAAATTCGAAAGAAAATAAATTTATTATTCATATATTATTTTTATTTATACATCTTGACAGCAATTTCGCCCACAACTGTCATAAAAGTGTGATTTTTTTTTTTTGGTTTTAGTTAAAAAAAAAATAAGTAACTAAAATCTTGTTCTCCTTGAATAACGTAAGAAAAAAAATTTTGTTTTTGGATATTCAGTAAAAGGAATAAAAATATTTTTTTTAAAAATGGCCTCAATTTCCAGTTATTCTCATTTTATGTAAAATTTTAATGAGATTTCTAAAAAATCCCAAATTTTACGTTTTTTCCAAACAAAAAAAAAAAAAAATAGCTATCATAATAAAAAACATTAGCAGTTTGAAATCATTGACCAAATTTAATTTAGATATTTTTTTTCTTCTTTCTGAATAAATATTTGATAGGTTAGTTTAATTTTTTTTTTTTCGGGAATTACCACGTCTCAGCTATTAAACAGCTTGCAAACGAATTCAGTTAAAATAAATTGCTATCATAAAACTGCAGTCAAACAATAAAATTCTGAATAATTCTGTTTTGCATATCACGTAATGTAGATGAAAGCAAAAATGCATGCAGAGGATAATTGCTATACAATGATGCCATTCAAAGTTTTCTAAGTAAAATAGCAACAAAATTTTTTTTAATTATTAAGGAAGAAGCTTAAATGTTAGAATACTTATTCTTATAAATAAGCGTAAAGGAAAAGGAGACGTTAGCTCATGAAATTAAATGAAAGAAATTTTTTCAGGATTTGATAACTTTTTAAAAAAAATTATTTGTTTGTTTTTGTTACTTAAACCACCTCAAACTTCAATCTTCCATTACTCAATTTTTTAGAATCCACACAAATTTTAAAGCTAAAGACTCGTCTATGCCGCCGCTTTTTTTTGTCATGATCGCTCATCATTCCACTAAAAGAAATTCAACTATACAATATTTTAAAAACTGAGAAGAGTGTACAAAAAAACAGGAATTGGCAACTCTGTTATAATGAAAAAAAATATAAATAAATAGTGAGATTTATTTTAAAAATAATTCCAAAGGATTTTTTAAAAATTGCTTTTGATTATGATCCCATACCATTTTTGTGTACGTATATTGCACATGTAGGTCTTGTATTATTTTATTGCTCGAATTTTTTTTTTTTTTAAATTTAAGTTTTTAGCAATACAACACAATGAAATTTAGAATGATACTATTATGACGACACTGACTGACGAGACAAATAATTTAAAACGTTTTGGTCATTATCATTTTTATTAAACACAAAATTAAAAGAATGAAAGAAAAGAAAAAAAAAACACATTATTATAATGTTACAAATATGTAGTATGTATATTTTGTATTAAATTCTTTTTACCATATTCGATTTTAATTTATAAAAAAAAAAAATAATTAAAAATTATTCATCATAAAAAAAGCACGTTTGAAAAACCAAAACGAAAAGATAAAAAAAACATATGTATATTTCAAATATCAGAAACCTTCTAAAGTTGGTTTTATCGCTGAAATGTCGCATGAAAAATGCATTTTATGTCATATGCCAAAGTAATTCAAAAAAATTTACATACATACATATATGTAAAAAATAAAATAAAAATATCTTCTTTTATTTTTTATCTACAATAATGGTTTAGCATACGTTCTTTATATTAAATATCATACATATCGAAAAAAAAAATCATTTATTGAAAAGAAGAAAAAAAACAATGTTTATCACACCTTAAGTCGAAAAAATATATTTTTTTGTTTAAATTTAATTTTTTTTTTACTTTTGGTTTTTCAAGCAAACAAAATTTTTTTTAAAAAGTTGATAAGGTAATATGAGGTGATTCAAAATATATTATTATGGATCATAAAAAAAATATATATAGCTACTTTTTGTTTCTTCAACTTTTTCTTTTCTTTTTTTTCTTATTTTGATTTTTTGGGCATAAAAAAAAGTTTTTAAGTTTTTTGGTTGTGGGCTGGTTAAAATGACATTTTGTCGTGCCTTAAGACAATAATATGGCAAGTTGATAGCATCGATCCGTTAAAAATGACAACTTTATCATCGATAAAAATTCGTGACTGAGGATATTGTATCTACAAACAATGAAAAATTTATACTTATATTATAACGTAAGATTTTATATACATATGTATGTACCATATCATCAGACTTTCAAAAAAGAAAAAGGAAAAAGTTAAATTTATATACTTTTTTTATTATTATTTTTGTTCTTCATTTTTAACATCAAAATTAATGATAATGAAATTGAAAACTGAAATACGATCATTTATTGTTATTATTATTATTATTATTTTAAATTATTTTAATAATATTCAGTATTTCCGTTGAAATGCAATACATTTTTCTTTTATTGTTTATCTTTTTGTTTTATTTATTTTTTCATATGACTGACACTTTAAAATAAAAAATAAAAAGTATACATACATATATATTTTTTTTTCTTTCTTTTTGTTAAACATGAAAATTCATTGCTACTGAATTACACATATTATGACTCAAGAGATCTGTTGAAATGTTGTTTGAATTAATTTTTATTTTCGATTATACACTTGTAATTAACTTAAAATTTTAACATTAGTAATCTGTATCACAACAAGACAGAGAAAAAAAAACCAAACAAAGTCAGACAACAACAAAAAAAAAAAGATAATTATTATAAATTCTTATCAAACTTGAAATTCGAGAATATGAAGAAAAAAAAAGATAAAGATATAATCTTATTAAATAAACAACAAAAATATATATGTACGTATATGTATAAATACTTACATACATATGTATATATTATGTTAAAGACCTAAATTTTTGTATCTTTTGAATTTGTAATGTGATAATAATTTAATGTCTGACTCACGACAAACACGAGACAAATTTTTAATTTTCGAAACAGTTAATACATTTTGTTGTTTTTTTTTATTAATAATTGATGATTAATCAAGTTCTTCAACATGAAAAAAAAACATTCATATATTTTGCAGCATTTTCAAAATTCACAACAACAGGAAAACTACCAAAAACTACCAAAAAAAGACTAGCGAATGCCATATAGGTCCATTTTCAAAAACATTTTAGGTCGGTTTTTTACCAAATAAAAATTAGGTATTCATAATTATTTTTTTTTGTATCTACGAGATATGAAGAAACTAAATAAGAACAATGCTAAAATAAAATTTAAAATGCTTACCACCCACCCACCAACATTATCAAAAATGTCCTTTTTATAAAAAAATCGCGTAAAAAATTAATACCTCTCAAAATATCTTGTAAATACAAAATTTTTATAGATAAAAAAAAAATTACATACATACGAGTATAACATATATGTATTTAAACTAAAAACTTAAATCTATATAATCAAAAAATAATGAAAAAATGGTATGTACCTACTCACCGTAACTCTGGAAAAAACTTTTCAGACTCGATGTTGTTGTTGTTGTTGTTGTTTTCTTTAAATGTGTTGATGGTTGTGTAGTGATTCGAATTATTTTTATTTTCATTGTTGTTGATGATGTAGATTTTGTTGTTGTTGTTGTTGTTATATTATCTAAATTATTTAAATTATTTATATTTTTTACAAATTTTTCATATTTTTTCATATTAGAACCATTCAAATTTTTTCTTATTTCCCTTGTATTAATTTTTAATAAATGATTTTTTTCATCACTTTTATTCACTTCAACACTTAAATTATTATAATTTACAATATTATTTTCATTAATTACATTTATTTCACTACGTTTTACTTTAAGCCTGCTACTAACACGTTTTGGTGTTGTTGATATTACAAAATTATTTAAATTATCATTATTATTACTTAAACTAAAATTATTTAATTGAATAATTTTGGAACTTAAATTATTATTATTATGAATTTCAAAAGGATAATATTTTATTTCATTATTAAAATAAATATGAAAATCTTTTGTTAAATTACTATTATTATTATTATTATTATTACTTAAATTTATACTTTTAATGGAACTGTAATTATCATGATTTAAATAATTATTTGTTGAATTATCAATTAAATAAAAATTACGTTTAAATAAATTTTTTAAATAATTTTCATTGAATTTAATAATGCTACCGTTTTGGTTTTGATGAAAATTTATTAATTGTGAAGATTTTAATGAAATATTTTGTATGGATGATTGATTTGAGGATGATATTAACAATGGTGATGATATTATTGATGTTTGTGGTAGTAAACCACCACCATTTCCTTCGTCTTTTTCGATTAACTTTGAAGTATCGACGACAATTGGAAATTTTGATTTTATGATTTTTTTCCATTCTATTGTTGAATTTAAATATAAACTATTATTATAATTATTTTCCTGAATTTTATAAGTATTATTTATTAAATATGAATTTAATTTATTTTGCGAATTAAAAATATCATTATGTGTTAATGTTTCATTGTTATAATACCGTTCGTTATTTTTAATAATAATAATTGAATTATTATAATAATTAATATTTGTATTATTATTAGCCAACGACGGCACCGCGAGGGAGCCCGCCGATATAATGGGGGTCAGGAGCGTCAATATAAGCGCTAAATATGCGCGGGCCCCCGCGGCGCCTTTGGCTGCACACGTGGGGGCCACAGCGCCTCAATTTGAAAATAACTATTTACGAAAAAACAATTTTCTTTTTTTTAATAAACATTTAATTCCTTTTTATGAAACACCACAAAATTTCTTCCTTTTTTTCTATAAAAATACAATATTTCACTAATAATTATTTTATATTTTTTTGCCTTGTAATTTTTAATTTTTTTTCAACAAATAAAAAAAAATTTTTAATTTTCCAAAAAGATAATAAAAATTTTTAAAATAATTCATGAATGAATACCACAACACATTATAATTTATTTATTATTTTTTTTTTTACTTTTGAAATTTTTCTATGAGTGATTTTTGTGAAACGTTGAAAATTTAAATACCATCTGAAAAGAAAAAAAAATATTAATGACAAAATTTTAATATGACCAAAATATACAATATGTAATATAAAAATATTTTTTCAACAAAAGATAGAAACTAATTAATAAAAATATCCTTTCTTAACCTTGTGACAATCAGACAACAAGTGATGTTTTTGTTTTTCTTGAATTTTGAAAATAAATAATACCGGAATAATTTCATGTCTCGCCATCGAATTATTTTTTATCTTTTCACCCTTTTTTTCATACCAAAAATAGATTAACTTTTATTGAAAAAAAAAAACAAATCAAAGAAAACAAAACTTATTTAAACATGAAAATTTTCACCATTTCCAAATATATATAGAATTTTACATCTTGTGAGATTCGAATTATTCAAAAGACTAAAAATTCTTTCAGAAAATTTTTCATGAAAAGTATCATCGAATATGTCACATTGTATAAAAACAAAATCTAGAATGCATAAAAACAAAATAGAAAAATTTGTTTTTAAAATGCAATTCAACCACATTTTACAAAAAAAAAAAGAAAAAAAAACGTAAAAAACAAAATACTTACAAAACACAAACAAAATTTTAATGAAAATTATACCAAAAATAGGAAGTTCAACGAAAAGCATATTTAAATATATAATATCACTACTATATTACTACATCAAGAAAACAAAATCTTATTTTATATTTAATTTTTTATTTGTTGTTGTTGTTATGTTTTTATTTTTAAAAATATTCTATTTGAAAAATTGCAACTAAAAACCACACCGCAAAATGTAAACCTGAACCCTATTTCAAAACATATTTTTATACCAAAAGTAAAAAAAAAAGAAGAAAAAAACAACATTTGCAAAAAAAAGAAAAAAAAATACATACTCAATTCTTTAATTTTTGCACAAACATATAAGTTGACTATCTGCAATTTTTAAAGTTATATCTACAAATTTTCAACGATCTGTTTTATTTTTTAACTTATGCACATAAATATTTTCTTCAGCACACATACATTTTTTTCCTCTTTTTTTTTCTTGTCTTCTAAATTTGAATAATCTTTTTTAATTCAATATGTTTTATTTATATGTTTTGATTTTAATAAATGTTTACATTTTATCCCTTTATTTTTGTCACCTAATTTAGATACTTTCATATTTTGGTTTAGTAAAATTATGATGACGCGATTTTAAAGTATCTATATTTTTTTTTTTTGTGTTTTTCTTGTTTTTTGTTTTTTTTTTCATACATATTTTATGGTATCTTATAAAATTTAAGGGTCATATCATGTTTTCAAAACATTCATTTTAAAATTAACTCAACTTGTGTTTTGTATACTAAAAAATTATATATATATATTACATATGTACACTGGTATATGTTTGTATATAAATTGCATATCATCTTCATAATGCATCATAGCGTACATATCTTAGATATCTTATGGCAAACAACATACTATAAATATTATAAGATCCCACAATGATATGAATCAATGCACATAATCAAAACTGCAATACTGGTGTTTGTTTTTCAATCTTTTTTTTTAATGAAAATTTATGCAAAATTAAAATTTTGTTTTTAACATTTAAAAGTATCTACATAATATGAATATTATGATATATTTTTTTTTTTTTTGTAGTTTAAAAATAAATTCCAGAAGCATGCATATAAATATTATGCACTTTCATGAGTTTGGAATTTAATTGTTAAGACCATGATGCATAAAATGTTTAGATATAAAAGTATGTATACATATATGAGTACCTATATGCGATGATGATGATGAGCTTAAAAAATAAGAAGCATATCGTACACATAATTTAAAAAAATAAATAAAATAAAAATTATATTGTAGTAGTAAGTACGCATATTTTGTGTAGATAATTTAATATTATGTTATACTTATTTATTTTGTTGTTGAAACAAAAAAAAAAAAAAAAAAAACATTGTATTTTTAGAAATTTAAATCCAACAATAAGAAAATTATGTTTATGATTATTTAGCAATGCATGCGAAAAGTTTTTTTTTTTTTTTTTTTTTTTTTTTTTCGTATTTAAATGATGTATTTTCTTCTTGTTCTTCTTTTTTAAAGTTAAAGTCAAAATATGTTAATTTTAAAATCACAGAATAAAAGGTTTATTTCGTAAAATATGTGAAAATAATATACATACTTTCAATTTTCTAACACGCACTGAAAAAAAAAATAAGTGGAAAAAAAGTTCTACTTGGGAAAATTTGTGCCTTAAAATTAAGGATGTCAAAAATGATGACTGATGATTACTGACTAATATGCTAATATTCTTCTTGTGTACCCAATTTTAACTTTGTAAAGCTTTAAACCATATTGATTCTGAGAAGAGTCTGAAAAATTAGTTTGCAAATTATCAAATAACATGATTTACTGAAATCCTTTTGGACACAAAACAAAAAAACAAAATCTATAAAAATTTTTATTTTTTAAAATTAGAAAATTTCCATATCATAATTAAAAAATTTTGGAATAAAAAACCATAATTATTCTTTCCTTTTTTTTCTTTTATTATTACAAATTACATATTACTTATTTATAATCGTGCTTTATACAATACAATTTTGAACACACAATGAATAAGTCAATTTTCTTTTTTTTTGAAGAATGTTCTTTTAAAATTTATGATCATTGGTTTTAATGTTTTGTTGTATTAACCACATAACTGACCAAGAAGGTAGCTATAACAAATTTTCGAAATAAAAATTTTTTTTGTTTTTTTTTTTCTTTCTTAACACTTTGGCTTATTCTCAGATTGAAAAAGAATTGGTCTTTTTTTGGCGCTTTTCAAAATTTAAAAATCAAAAAAAAGTAAGTAAAACACTATACAGTAGCAAGCCAGTAACTCATTGTCTGCAATATTCTGTGTTTTTTTTTATTTGGTCATAAATTTGTCGACTAATGTCGGATATGTCAAAATTTTTAAATTTATTGTTAAAGAACTTCTTACGGTTATTCTTGAAATTATTTTTGGATGTCATCACCTAAAAGGCACCAAAAAAAAATTATTTTTTTCTTAATTCTTTTTGGTTTCCTTTATTTCAGAAAAAAATTGTTTTTTGGCTTCTTTTGTTAAAAATATTATCTGATAAACAATGAAGCATAAAAATATAAATTTTAATTATGATTACTTGAAAAATGGTAGAAAATTCTTTTGAATTAAGAAGAAGAATTTACTTTAAATGAAAACTGTTGGAAAACTGGAGTGATTTTCACAGTTTTTCAACAAAATGTATATTAAAAATTCTTATCTTCTTTAATTTGAAAAAAAAAGCTTCATTGTCTGAACTTAAAGTTGAATGAAAGACAAAAAAAAAAAGGATCTTCTAAAAACGTTAAAAAATTCTAAAAGAGTTTTTATTAGAATACAATTTCTTCAAGTTCAGAGCTTTCAAAGGACGAAAAATTCTTCAAGGATATTTCTTTTAAAATTCTAAAACTAAGGTAACATAATCTACTTTTTCAATTTATTAACATATAAGGATCATTCGTAATTTTAATATCCAGCTTTTATAATTTTCCTTTATTACCTGTTTATGTATACAGTATATTTATACATGTAGGTACTACGTAGATATTATATATGAAACAATTAGATACCTACATAGTTAAAAATCTAAAATTTACACATGACAATGCAATCTAATGCTACAAACACAATCAAATTACATATGTATAACCAGCCAACAAAAATAAAATTAATCATTGAATACGGATATTTACCAGACTTACATACATAATAATATAAAACATATAATTTTTTTTTTGCATTTTCTATTAAATTTACATCGTCATCATATTTAGTTATTCACAAAAACCTGTCTCCTTGTCATAACAAAATTTATGAATTTAAACTAAAACATTATATAAGTTTTAATATATAAAATTTTCAAAATCATAAATCCTTGTGTCACCATGAAGATCAGTTATACAGTTTAGTAGCTATCTTTGTATTTAAAATAATGTATAGTTTTATATATATTTATGTATACAATTATATGTATGTATGTATATAAATTACATAAAAATGTATGTATGTATATTTACAAATTTAAAAATGTATCTGTATTAAATAAAAAATAATATTATAGGTACATTTATGTATATACATACACCTTATATTTTCCATGAAACAAATTTACTAACATAATGTCATCCTATCCTCTGACAAGATTCTTCTTTGGCGACATATTAATAAATGTCAAAATTGTTTGTTAATTTGCAACAATGTTGTTTTGAAGTATAATAATGTTATAGATATTTACTATAATATTTTATCTTTTAAGAAAATGTCTAGTTAAAAGATATATTTAATATTGTTCATCATCATCATCATCATCATTGTTATTATCATCATAATCATTATATTATAATATAATAATCCAACTAATTTTAAAGCAAACAATTACTCAAAGTGAATGCATCATAAAAATCAGTTTTTCTTACACTATGATCTTAAAAAACATTTAAAAAAAATACAATAACACATACAAGAAAATAATTAAAAAAAAAAACAAAAAAAAAAAAACAAAATAAATAAGAAAATAATTTGAATTGAAAAATAAAAGGAATTGTTGTTAAATAACATGGATATAACATTTTCATGTAATATTTTGCAATTTTTCTTTCATTTGCATTAAATAGCAAAAAAAAAACAACAACAACAATGTTAATTGTATAATTTTTCGTTTTGCATCGATAATAATAATTTACCATGCATTTATAATTGTAACAATGCACAATGTTGCAATTTTGATATTCGTGCGTAAAAATAAATATATACGAGTATTATGTATACAAAAATTATAATGTTTTAAAATTATAAATGACCTTTTCTATTTACACATTATTGTTGAAAATTGTATATATATTATACAAAATAAATATGTAAATTACATTGTACTCGTATAATACAATTACTGCACATAATATGTATGTATGTATCTTTTATGGTCATTGTATTTTCATTGTGAAAAGTATCTTTAACAGTTTTTATTCATTTTTTTTTTCTAATTTCATAAGTTATAGTATCTTTTACTTTTCATGTTTATGTTGTGATAATTCTGAAAATAAATACATATCAACATTATTATTCATTATGTTATAATAATTGTAGAAAGAAGAAATATGTTTTGCTTGGTGTTAAAAAAAGTCTTGAAACAATTTCTTGTAATTGCCCCACAAATATTTTTTTATTTACTTCTTGTTAAGTTTTAGAATAATTAAAAAAAAAATAAAAATAAATAATTTACTTTAAAATAAAGTAGGATAATATATTGTTATAGACTCAATGTCGCTTAAGTTAAAAGTGTTAAAATATTTTCTTATGTCCTTTTTTAACTCTATATGCATCCCGCCAAAATTTTGGACTTATTTCAGGAAGGACAGTTTTTTTAATCCATAATAATTTAACTTTTTTTTTTTTAATTTATGATCAGATTTTTTTGAAATATTTATTCAGAATATAAATTATGGTTAATTACTGATTGTAAGTAATTTCTTAGATCATAAACTCATAAGATTGAAAATTACTTTATTATTTTTTTTTTTTAAATAACAAAATTTTTCTCTTAATAATCTGCAAAAGATTTTATGCTATTAAAATTTAATTCATTCTTTTGAGAAATTATGCCAATTAAATTAAAATAGTCTCATTTACATACACGAAAAATTGATTTATAACGTTCGATATCTTTATCTTCATTATTTGAATGACCGGAAAAAAAACTATAAAAAAATTAAAAAAAAAAAAACTTTAAAAACTCATTAAAAATAACAAAAGAAAATTGAAAATAATTAAATTAAAATCTTACAAAATTTCAATTATATTTTCAAATTTAAGGTGTAAAATTTAACACTCATACATAGTTTTTTTTTCTTCTTTTTTTCTATTTTTTCAATTTAATTTTATTTTATTTTAATTTTGGCAATAATATTGTCTGCCTTCTATTGGCTAGACTTTTTATGTTTAAATATTTTAATTTCTTTTGGATATAAGCCAATTATGTAAACATTAGTGTAAACATGGTAATGCACCAAATAAAAAATTACATATACACATACATACATATATACGAAGTATGAAACAAAATTATTAAATAGCGAAAAATATACTTTAAAATAAACATGAACATAATTTTATTCTGAATTTTGTTTTTGTTTGTTATTTTTTTTTTTTTTCAAATTTAATTTAAAGTTTTGTTCTATTGATTCAGAATTGTATGGTTATTCTTCTAATTAAAATTTACTATAATAAAATAAAATGAACTCTGCAAAATAAAAATATAATTTCGCATAAATTTCAAATTCAATTTTTAACAATAAAAAATATATATTTTTCTTTAAATCTTACCTCGATTAATTTATATTAAAATATATTCGAAGAAAAAGAAGAATACATCTTCAAAATATTACAATTTGTTTATTAACAAATTTTCACTTTGCATACAGCACGCAAAAAATTTTTTCGAAAAATTTTATATTTATAAATCGTACAACAAAAAAAAAAATTTTTTTTTATCTTATTTTCGTCGTCGCTCTTTTGTTTTTGTTTTGAGAAGAAATACGTACGTGCAGTGCAATATACAAAAATTCTCTTCGGGATGTCCCTTTCCAGTTTATAAATAAACACACAAAAAAACTTTCACTAAAAATACAAATAAACATACATACATAAATGTATAATATTTCTACACACATGAGAAAATATTTTCTTATACACGCTAGATTTTTTGTTGCGTATTAAACTCTTAAGAAATTTTCATTTTCGTTAGGTGAAAATTTTTATATTTAAAATTTCTTTCATTTGAAAAAATAAAACAAAAAAAAAACGATTTTTTTTTTTTTAATTCAACTAATAACACTATTTCAATGTTTTCTTGACAAAAAATTGTAATTATAATTATTGAAGTGAAAAATGGCAATTTTTGAAAAGTTTTTTTTTTCAACCAACACAAGAAAAATCACTTTAAAAATTCATAGCTAGAATTTGTATTATTATCTTTCGGGAAGAAAATATGTAGATGACATCAAAAAAACATATTAGTGTCTTTTTGAAAAAATTTTAAAATTATTATTGCCAGATAGATATTAAATTTCTCAATATGAATAATGAAAAATGAGTGAAAAGATTATGAAAAAAAAAAGATAAGGAAATATTTGATGAAACAGAATTTAGTAGAAAAATCTTTAAAAAAAGGAAGAAATTAGAATATGGTTTTTCACAAACCCTCGAAGATGTAAGAAAAAAATACGTTTTATTACTTTAAAAAATAAAAAATTCTAACCTGGTAATATCTTTCAAGAATTTTTTAGGATTTTCACAAGGGCACTGGCCGCGTTCTATTTTACTTTTATTTTTCTCACAGAAAAATTACAAAACATTATTTTTGTATATGACTACATAATATTAAATTCACTTTTATTGTATGAACTAATTATTCGTTAAATTTTTTTAACAACACAAAAAAAAACCGTAGAGTTTCAATTTAGTTTTTGTTATTCCGACACATTGAAAACTTTTTTTTTTTTACAAACGCCGGTAACTAAAAAAATTATTGTTGGCTTATTTTATATAATTTTTTTTTTTTTGATAATTTTTTGATCAACCATTAATCTCATAATTATTTTTAAAAACACGGTAATTATACTCATTTTTTTTTTTTACTTAAAAAAAAATAATTCAAACTTTATGCGAAAACTTAAAAAATTAATTTACATACCAGAAATGGTAAAATTTTTTTCAAGAACAAAACACAAAAAAAAAACACAAATTTTCTTCTTCGACCTTTTATTTTTTTAATTTGTTTAAGTACAAGATAAGTGAAAATTTTCTCAACTTCGTTGGAAGGAGTCAAAATTAAACTACTGAAAATGAAAATTTTATGGTTATGTTGAATATGGAATATATGAAAATCTGTTGTAGAAGAAAAACAGAAAAACAAAAAAAAAAAAATTCGTTGAAAAATTTTCTTTCTGTTCGTCTAATATTAACATTCTTACTTTTCCTCTTTAAATATGTTTTTTTTTTTCATATTGTGTTTTTCCTTTTTGTCTTTATTTTATGTTATATTTTTGATAAAAACAAAAATATCTTTTGAGACAACATTCAAATATATTACACACATTTTAAGAAATAATATGTATAATGAAGCTATAATGACGAAGTACACAAACAACATATTATTTTTTGTTAAATATACGGGTATTTTTATTAATACATATATTTTATTATATGAGTATACCTCTCTATACCTATCCTATACATATCTTAAATGTTGTTTTTGATGTTTTTTTATAGATACAATTTATCATAGATATGTATGTATATGCAATTTAATATGTACTCCTATTTTATTTTGTATGATATTTCATTTTTTTGTGAAAATATATAAAGTAATAATGAAAATGTAAAATGTTTTGAGTAAAATTAAAAAAAGAGACATAAAAAATAAATAAAAATAACATTATTTTGGCTGATAATAATATGAGAAGAATCTGTACCGAACATCATGTAGCAGAGCAATTTAGTGAACAACTGTGAAAATTGTAATTTTAAACACATATTAGTGATGAGTATGACAAAAAATGATGATAATGATGATGATGTTGTGAAAAAGAAAATATATAACAAATCAAGAAATTAAGTAATTCATTTATTTGAAAAGTGAACAACAAAAAAAAAAAAGAAATATATAAGAACTTTTTACATATATACATATAGTTTTGTTTTTATTCTCAAATTAGAAAATTTTAAGAAATAATTTGTTGGGTTTTTTTTACCTCTGAGAAAAACTTTAAATGTTTTTTTTTCTTTTTGATTGTTATAGAATGTAATGTTTTTCGTTTTATAGATAATAGAAAATCTTATTCTCACTTTTAATTAGTTCTACTAATTCTAATTTTCTTAAAATTATCTTGATTATAAAATTTTTTAGCAATATTTATTGTTTGGTTACTATATATGTTGGTTGAATAAATAAAGTGATTTATAATTTGAAAAAAAAAAAAATCTTCTTAAGACCATTCTTCTAGAATTTAGAACTTCACATGAATCACATGTAATATGATTTTTTCACCGATATACCAACACTTTCTTTCCTTTTTTGCATTATTCTTTTACTTACATTTTGATCCTTTACAATATACAAAAAAAAAGATGCCCTTAAGATTTCGTACAACAATAAGAAAAAGACGAAGAAGAAGAAGAAATAGAAAATAAAAATAAAAATAAAAATCAATTTTTCTATAAAAGTTTTATATATTAAATATTCTGATCATTAACAAAAAGCATTTAATTTAAACATTTTAATGTCTTGAAAACAATTTTCCACTTGATAAAAAAGATTATTAGAAAGAAAAAAATATAAAATGAAGAAGATATACTTATGAAGGTTATACTAAAGTAAACTCTTTTAAAATAAAATAAAAAATTTAAAAAAAAAACAAAAAAACTTAAACTTTAATAAAAAAAAAATAATATTATAGAAGACAGAGAAGAAAAAAAAAAGTACGATAGTTCTTCACCTTTACAAATTCATGTGCAACAAATTCCATTTAAGTTATTTTATAACATATACATACATATATAAAAATGCAGTAAAATGAATTTTCTATTTCCCACATGAAATGAAAATTTTGTTGTAATAATGTAATAGCATTTCACATTTAATATACACAACCATGAATTATATGATTATAGTATAAAGTTTATATTTTTTAAAATTTGTATATTTCACTTTGTTCAGTTCAGTCTTAAAGTGCATCACACTTGACTTAATATAAAATTTCCCTAGTGTCTTATGCTATTATAATATTCTACTGATGGTGTTATTGCTATATTTCTATATAATAATAAACATACATAATACATATATTTAAGTATCTACTTTACGTACATAATATTATACGAGTACATACCTACATATATAAGAGGATATATAGTAAAAAGGGTGTAGTATTTACTTCAAATACAATCATCGTCATCGTTGCACTTAAATGCAACCTTTTTTTTTTTTACTTTAAATGTCCTCCAAACGACCTTCACAGCTGTTTTTATATATACATTATACATACATACATACATACTCACATACATATTTTATACAATTTTATCCTTTTTATACATTTTAAGTTTAAAATTTATTTTCATACTCTACATTTTCATTCATTCTACAATTACATTCTATTCTACTTTTCTATAAAATGTTACCATCACTAAACATTATACAATCACCGACCTTACTCGATGCCAGTGGTACTATCATCATTACCACCACTCTGCCTCCAACTACATATCATATATACATATATAGGATGTATGTATATATTTACCACCCAATTTCTACATATTTATCCTTCATCATATTGTACTGAATGTTTACTGGTTATATTGTACCATCATCACCTTCACTGGTTGTATGGCACCAAATATATATTTGTCGGATTCAATGCATTTTCACGTCTGAAAGTTTGAACTTTTCCTTTATTAGGGTATATAATATGGTATCTGCACATTTTTTATATTCAGTATATCAAGTTTATGTTGTATGTATGTATACTATATAGTACTACATGTATATGTATGTAAAATGTATATGTGTACCTATATAAATTATTCTGGTATAAATGCTATAATGTCATTATGAAGAAATGAGTTGCATTGAACAATGTTATATGCTACATACATATGTATGTATATGTATGTATGTAATGTATGTATGTACATAAATATTACTTATATTTCTATTGCTGTTGTTGATGCAACTCTAAAAATGCTAAAAAGTCATTGGCATTTTGCATGGTTACAAATAATAAATGCACCTATGAAATACACGTGAATGTCCTTTGCAAAACTATAAAGTATGGATGGGATAATGTTTGACAAAATGGAAAATTACCAGTAAATAACAATAAAAAAAAAAAAATTAAGAAAATAAAAACAGAAGAACAAAAATAATAAATTCAAATTTTTTTTTTTAAATTAAAAAAAAAAGTTATTTCACAAAATCAGAAAAAAAATAATATCTGAATAGATTTTTCAGAAAATTCAAGATTTTACAAATTCCAGTAAAATGATTTCAAATACAAATGTTCTTGTTTTAATGCAATGAAATAATCCTTATTTAATTGGGTATTTATAAAATTTTCCTATTGAAACAAGCCTACAGTACATTTTAAAAAAATTATAATAATAATCTATTACTAAAATCTATTCTTTGTATGTGTGTATGTGTTATATATATTATAATTTTCAAAACTGTTTCAAATCTGCATCAAGTACCAAATATGTATTATATATATGGAAAATATTGAATTAAAATTTTAAAGTATCTTTTAACGAAATTTTTTAAGTGCTTATGCTTTGCTTTTCATTTAACGATAAAAATCGTATGTATGTATATTTTTTTTTAAATAATGCAAAATATTTGAGAATTAATTAATTAAAATACAAGACCATTTTAAAAACTTACTAATCACCAATATAGTGTCAAAATAAATCAATAAATGGATTTAGTGAATCAAAACTTTAAAGAAAATGTTTTTTAAAAAAAAGTAATTTGCATAACTTGAGCATACTTTTAGGCTAATTTTCATTTTTCTTGCAAATATTTATTTTTATTATCTATCTACTTTTTTTTTCTTCTAAAAGACCTATTCAACAAATATTTCATTCATTTTCTTTTCAAATTTGAAAAATATTTTAAATGAATTCCATTACCATTATAAATATTTTCTAAATAATATTTATTGATGAAATAATATGAATAAATGACAAATTCCCAGACATAATATTAACTTGATGGTCTGAATAATTGGGTATTATGTTATACAACATATAGTACAACACATAACTATGTATATACTTTTACCTATACATGTGTATGTATATATGCCATATAAATACTTTACATTATTATTATAAAGTTTAAATATATTATATTCATGTTATTTCATATTACGTACACATTTCACTTGTAAATGGCATCATATAAATTGTCAATGGATAGCCAATTGACTATCAAACTTTATTCAATTATTTATAAAACCACTTGGGAAAGACAACCCTCTTATATATACATATGTAGGTATATACACATTTCTATTGAATAGAAATAAATTAGACAATTATTAAGCACATAAATATCTTAAATATGATGCTCTATGGACAATAAAATGAAAATATATTCTCAATAACATGAAAATAGGTATTGAACTATGCATACATAAATATAAAAGGAAAATTTTCAAACAAGAATTCGTTTTTCCTTTTTTTCGTGTTTTATGGGAAAAATTTTATGTTTGTAAATTTGTTTAGGTTATAAATTGTCGCTTTTTTAACTTTTAAAAAAATATATTTTTGCAAAAAAAATTTTTTTTTTAAGTCTAAAGATTTGAAAAGAATTTTCTTTTCAGATGAATTTTTTAAGTGCTTTGTGTGGGAAAAAAAAAGGAAAATTTACAATATTTTTCTTAGAATTGTATAAAAAAAATATGGAAAATCAAACACTGACTATTAATTTAAGATGTATTTGTATAAAAAATTTAAAAAAAAAATTAAGGACTTTAAACTGTGTTAAACTATAAAAATGATTCTATCTCAAAGGACACAAAATGCAAACGGTAAAGCATTTAATTAACAATATTTTCAAAAAAATTACTATAGTTTCCTTCGAATTTTTCATTTATTTAAAATTGTTAGAACTTTTCTAATAAAAAAAATTTTGAAGATATTCTTTTACAAAATTTTTCATTTTAATTTAATTCTTACAAACACAATATTTACTAAATTAATTCGAGTTCTAGTCCTTTTTACAAATTGAAATCAAAAATGTCTGCCTCAAAAAGCACACAGAAATTTAAAAAAAAAAATAAAACTTAATTACATTTTAAAAGTATTTTATTATACTGAAAAGGATTCCTAAGTAATATAATATTTTTTTAACAGTGAAATACTTCAAATCCTTTCAAAGAAAAAAACAAATAGGTACTTTGTATGAATTTAAAAAAAAAAAAACATTTTATTATTTTATTTAAATAATAACTGTTCGTAAAAACAAAAAAAACATGAAATTTTATTAAAGATTTTTCCTTTCAAAGTAAAATATAAGACTTATACATACATTTACAAAAATACTTTGTTTGACAAAATGAAAAACAAAATAATGAAAACCGTATACACTTTTGTATAGAATATGTTTGAAAAATAAAAAGTCTCTTTTTATATGATTTTTTTCATATAGTTTTAGGATTATTTTATTTTTTTCGCTTTGTTTTGTGTTTTTGTACACAAAAACACCTAAAAATTTATAAACATAATCTTAACATCCAAAACAATATGATTACACAAATTCTAGATTTTTTTTCATGTATACATGGAATGTGTATGTGAATAAAAATATAGTTGTTTTTTATTTTCTACTGTAAGGATACACTTTTATGAATCCTTGTACATATATTTATCTTATCACTATACAGTAAAATATCAAAAAAAAAAAAAAATAAAAAATAAAACATGGAAAATTTTAAAAAGATAAAAATTTGTATAATGTATAAAAGTAACCAACTGAAAAGTTTGGAGCAAAAAAAAAAACCAAAGTAACAACAGAAATGACGAAAACAAACTTTAAAAAGAATATAATACTTTTTTCTCTTTGATAAAAAAAAATGTTTATTCTATTTTTTCATACATATTTTTTTTTTATCTTGTATGTTAGATGATAAGAGTCTACTTAATGTTGAAGAGACAAAAAAATTCAAAAACAATTTCATAAAGTCACCCTTTTTTTAATATGATTTTTTTTTTTGAATTTTTTCCTTTATATCCTTGTAAAAAAAATTATTTTTCTCTTTTGTTTTTATGTATTCTGTATTTTTCATATTATTTTATGAGCATTTTTATAAAAATAAAATGTATTTATTATTTTTTCTTTTCTTTTCCTTTCCTTTTTTTTTTTTTTTTTTTGGAAATTTGTACATTAGTTTTGTGTTTTTATGGTGTTGAAAATGTTACATATTATCAAGGAGATGATAAAAATTTTAAAGCGTAAAAAAACTCGTTGACATTATACTTTCAAATGCAAACGAAAACTACACCAAGAACTTATATTAACAAGAAAAACTTACAGGACTACCGCCACGACAACGATGTAATATTTTTTTTTCTCTTTCTGATCCTTATTTTGCTTTGTTTTCTTTTACTGTTATATCCTATTTATATGCTTTTAAAAAATCTTTTCCATAAAATAAAAATTCCTTACAACTTTTTTTTTTATTTAGCTTTGAGCTATATGTTCATACATAATATGCATGCACTGCCTGGTGCAAAAGACTCGGATTTTTTTTTTTTAATGAATATTTGAAAAAAGGACTTTTCTTTTTGAAAAATTAAACTTTGAGTGTTTTAAATGTATAATGAAATAAATGTTAAACTGACTCAGGAGAAAATTTAGCTAATAGCTTATACGTGTCCTTCTAATTAGGAAAAAAAAATGTGTACATTCATTTTATAACAGGAACGTCAGGAACTTAATATTGGATTTCAAAATGAAGAAAATCACTTTCCAGACAAGCCTTAAGGGATACAAAAAATATTGCATATATTATTATAGGAAATTTTTATATCGAAATTTTAAGTGCATTGATTATTTGCATACTTGTATGACATGTATGTATGTTTTCTTATTAAAGAAATTTTTTTTAAAAATATACCTAACTTGTACAATGGCAGTAATGATGTAAAAATGGAGTCAAACTGAGTCTGACAATGGAACACATTTTCGTAAGAAGAAATAAAAAAGCAACAGTAAAATCATGTATATCATCAGACACTATTAAATTCCATCGAGACCGTCCGTCCGTATATTTAGTTTCTTTCCTTGAAAATATATTTAACATGATGATGACTTGAATTGAAAGATACTCACTATACATACATATATGTATACATAGATATATTTTTGTAAATACATACTTACTATCTTTTTTCTTTTCTTTTCTTTTCATATAATCTTGGGTGTGGTGGGTGTGTAATATGATGTACTAATAATATACATGTATACAGTGAAATGAACTTATAAAAAACATAAATAGCTTTGATGTGATTGAAAGGTCAGACAAAATGTCACACCATCATCATCATCATCATCACTACAACTGTCAAACTATACAAAAAATATATAATTGAAAATAATATACATTAAAAAAAAACAAATAAAAAAATTAAGTGCAATAAAAAGGAGATGATGAAGAAAAACAAAAACAAAAAAAGATTATAAAAACTTTTTTCTTGGTTCATTAGGGATATTTTTTTATAATTTGTTTTTCTTAAAAAAAAAAAAATATTATGTGCATCTTGTAGCTACATACATATGTATGTATATGCAAGCTTGTTGCTAATATTATATAAGTATGTGTATATTTGTAGGTATATAATATAAGATCTAAAATATACATATTTTGTTGAAACAAAAAAGGCTCCAGACAATCTGATGAAGATTATTTAGAAGGATAGAAATTCAAAATCAACTCATCATGTTCTGCGGTAACCAAAAACCTCATTCATAATAAACCTCTATAGGTCTAGAATAATGCTATGCATACTAAAAAGTTAAAATAATCTTGATATGAGCTTTAAATCTTAAAATTTTATGTACGTATTGTATATGAAAATCTGTTCAAAAATCATATATTTTATAAATATATTATATAATTATATAGTATGTGTACTTGTGTACTCGTATAAAAAGATAAATAAAATTGTGTACAACATATTGAATATGTACTATATTATACATGTACATTATACATACATATATGTAGATACAAATAAAATTTATATTATGTATGTGCATCATAAAGATGATGATATAAGCTTCCTTTTAAATTAGATATGCAAAAGATTGAAGGACGACTCAATGTCAGTCTCTTGCACATGAACGAGTTGTATGTTCTTATATGACGTTTTTCTTGTCTTTCGCTTCAGTTCATTTCACCTTTTTCCTTCGTTTTTCATCAGATTTTCATGTTGATTTTTTTTTTTTTTTTTGTATATATTTTATTATATTTTTATTTCTACATTCTTTTGCTATTTTTTTCTTTTTCTTCTTATTTTTGTTTTTTACTATTTTACTCTAAAATTTAAGCTCTATAAGAAGTGCATTCATCGGTAATATACAAGTCCATTGCTATTAGCTACACAACTACTAACAGCTCATGCAGCAATTTATATATACATACTACATACATACAAATATCTTTTCGTTGTCCTTTAGCATTTGGTGTAGGACAAAAGAAGCGTACTCATCAAGAAAGAACTTAAACATTAACAAACTTCTCTATATATATACTATACTATGTAAGTATGTACACTTGACTGGCCCTTTTATAAAAAGCCACAAAACTATACTTTTATATATATTTTGTAACAAATTTTCTTTTGACTACACACTAAACTGACTTTTTTATACTCTTTTCACTTATCTTCTTAACAAAAACATAAAAAAAAACAAAGAAGAAGAAAAAAATAGCAAAATCGTATACGTTCGTTGTTTGTTTGACTACGTGTGCACTTTATTTCAATGTATATTTATGTGAATTCTCATACTACTCATCCTGATATCCTTTTTCTTCTTCTCCTTTTTCCCTTTTTTTTTTAAATTTTTTTATTACAAAACTATAACAACAAGGATAATATTATATAAAAGTACTATATATTATAGTAAGTATAAATCTATATAAAATAATACAAACAGTAAAAATTCAAGAATCACATCTTATCTATAAAAATGCAGTTTCAAATATATGTATGTATCTATTTAAAAAATTAAGAGTCCTTTTTTTATACTTTTTTTGCTTCTATTAAAAAAAAAAAAACCATGTTGCAATGACTTCAAAATGACCATTGCATTTTAATTTTTACTACAATAAATACAATGAAAATGAAAGAAAATCTAAATTTTGTTGACAATTCATTGTTTTCCTTTACTCTACTCATCTAAACAAAAATGTGAAATAAATTAACAATTATATTACAATTTTAAAATTTTCTACAGTTATTTTTTTTAAGAGGTCAGAGGTCAAATTGTTTGAAATACTTATTTGTCTCAAAACATTAGAGAGGTCTTATATTCAGTTCAAATTTTCTTTCTGATCATTTCATATTATACAAATAAATTACATGAAATATCATTTTAAATGCAGTTTGACCTCTGTCATAAGCAAAATCTACTTAATTCTGATAAATTTTGTAGTTCACATTCCACGTAAAACATTTTAAAATTTACATTTTACATTAAAAATTTTTGTTATTAAACAATTTTTTAAGTATACACATAAAATATTTGATATGATTTTCACAAACATGTCAAACTAACAGGAAAAATAAAATATGTACAATATTTTCTTTGCTTCGTTTAAATGCGATGATAATAATGATAATAGCATGGAAAAGTACTTTTTTATGTACATACTCGTATATTGATAACATACACAAAATTTTAATTTGTCATAAAAATGTATTTTATTTTATTTTATTTTTTTTTGTTATTTTTAAATTAAGGTGTAAAGAATATAACATTCTTATCAAGTTTTAGTGCAGCATAGTGATGTTTATATTTTAAAAATAAAAAATATACAATATATACTTTATAATGGTGTATTACATACAAATTCAATAATAATTAAAATTAAGTGAAATATCAAGTAAAAGAAATATATGACTTTATGGAAGAATCTATATATTAGGGTAGGTATACTCATCTTTTATGTATATTGTAAATTGGCCTTAACTAACAGATGTAATCATGCATATAATATACACACATTTTATTCGCATATGCACATATGGGGGCATATACATACTTATGAATGTATGCAATTAAATGTATAAATGCACACCTATGTTCTAATATATTTATTTTTATTTGTAAACTTTTTATAAAAATATATATACATATACATATATGTATATATAATACTATAGATACCATTTCGGTAGTAGCTTATATTCTGTGCTTCTGTCAACATTGCTTCTGGTGAAATCCATTAGAAGACCATAAAACTCTAATAAAGTAACGCACATCCTATATTTAAATGGAATTTTGATGCTAAACACAGTACCTAATCGCCCGCGGTTATCTTTTCTGTTGTATTTCTATTTTTGTATATATATTGGTGTATATATTAGTATGTACATATGATATGTATACGTATGTTTACTTGAAACATTGTTTATGAGAAAGATGTTAAATTCTGATTCGAATGCTGGATTCTAGATGATGATAATGACGATGATGATACTTTTTGCAATATAAATAATTATATACATAAATATGTAGATATAATAGAAGGTATCAAACAACAATTTTCTAAAGTATTCAGTAGGCTGTGAACATCATTTTAAAATTGCTAATTAGACATTTTATATCGGGCTATATAAACGTGCAGTATTTGTAAGTATATGAGAATTTTCTTTTCTTCTTAAAATCAAAATCTTTGATATACATACATATATGTACAGTGAATATGCAGATGTAGATAGTATACCCATACATATATTCAATGTTATAAATACATAAGATACTCTAGAGTCATACATGATGAATTTTATTCACTTGTACAGTAAATACAAGAAAATACATAAAAGCTATTATTTTGGTAAGTAAAGTAAATATAAGGAAATGAATAGAAATATCTCTGTGCGTACAGGGTATATTTTTTTTTTCGTCTAATAATCACAAAATGATTTTACAAGAAATTTAACATATCGAATTCATATTAGCTAATTATCAAATTCAATTTTTTACAAAATCTTTATCTCTTACAAAAGTTATTTTAATTCTTGATTGTCTTATAACGACGTTTCTGGGTTAGCACAGGTTAGCTCGTCGTTCCAGGATCAGGTTTCGTCGTTAATTATTAATGAAAAGTTCAATTTTTAACAACTTAATTTTATTCTTTATTATTTCAAAAATCCTGATCTTTTACAATAATTTTCCCTGATATACTTTTTATTCTTATCTTTAATACAATGCGTTCTTACTTAATTTTATTAATTCACAATATAATATTTTTTTACAACTTCTTAATAACCCCAGAAATATATTTTTTACAACTCAGGAAAACTTTATTTCCTTTATACTTGAATTCTTTCGAATTCTCCTAACTCAACTCAAAATACAATATACTTTTAAAAACTCAGGAAAGCTTAGTTCCTTTATACTTGAATTCCTTTTGAATTCCACTAATTTAAAATATATTTCTGAATCTCAGGAATGCTTTAGTTCCTTTACAAGTTTACTTTTAAAACTCATTACCTAGTCTTTTTTTTTTATTGTTGTAAAAAATATGAAAAATGAAGCTTGCAGGACGTTTGGGAGTTTCAACTTATCCAGACTACTTTTCGAGACGAGAGGATTAACCTCAACTTCAAAAAGTGAATTTCCGGATAGAAAAGAAAATCCTTATCTCTACTAGTCTTCAACTTTTCCTTTCTTTGTGAAATATACACGCACGTATTATATTGAAGTTTAGTAGAATGTTTTGGGACTTTCAACTTATCTAGACTACTTTTTGAGACGAGAGGATTAACCTCAACTTCAAAAAGTGAATTTCATAGATAGACGAGAAAATCCTTATTTCTACCAACCTTCAACTTTTGATTCTATCGAAATAACCACAATTTACATTGAAGTCAAGTAGAATATTTTGGGATCTTCAACTTATCTAGACTACTTTTCGAGACGAGAGGATTAACCTCAACTTCAAAAAGTGAATTTCATAGATAGACGAGAAAATCCTTATTTCTACAAATCTTCAAACAAATTAAAGTTATTTTAGTATTTTCTTACCTCTTTCTATTACCACCTTTTTATTACTTTTACTTTTAATTTAAAACTTACACTTTGAGTTATGAAAACCAACTGATATCCTGAATCCTGATCAGAACCACTGATCGACTGATCTTTACTTGATCAAATGATTGACTGATGTCTAATATGAAAATTTCATCTCTATTTATACACTTTTGAAATTGCGTGTTTCCAATTTCCAAGCTTTTAATTTTTTAATTATTCTAGAACATTCTTTAAACGGTTTTTTTTTAAACTTAAAACTTTGTTTTCTTATTATAAAACAGATGGCGTTGTTGGCGGTAATGTTTAGGAAAATAAACTTTCCATGCGGATGCGTGTTAAGTTTAAACATTATGAAGTCCTTGCTTCACTTAAAATTTATTTTCTTTCTTTTTTTCTTTTTCAATACATTTCTTAAAAATAAATGGGGACAGAATGTAACTCCGTTACATCTCCCCCTTACTTCAAAAAAAAAGAAAAGTGTTTACATTTTTCTTAATATGTAGTACATATATTTTTTTTATACATGTTATGTGTTTTTAAACAACTTAAATTTACCAATTTTTTTTTTTTGTCCAATACATTTTTTCCTTCTCTTAAACCTAATACATAGTAGAAAAATTCACTTAATTATACATCTTTTAAAATTTTCTTTTTTCCCTTATATTTAATACTGTAATCTCCATTGTTTTTCCTGGCCGGTTTTCCTTTTAAAACTTTTATACATGGTTGAAACCGAATCTTGACTTGATTCTTGTATAGGGCTAGAACCTCTTGAAAATGTTGCTGTATTTTGTTTTTCTTTTTCCAAAAACTCTATTAATCGACTTCTTATATTTTCAACTTTTCCACTAGTTATAAGTCCTCGTGTTTTACACTCCTTGATTAATTCCTTTTTTAATAGATCATTCACCCAGTTGAAGTTTTCATCTGTTTTATTTGTCTTTTTAGGAGGCATCTTTCTTGATATTCTGTACAATCAGTATTATTAAACTATGCTTCAAAGTTGTTTCCAAAAAGAACTTTGAAGTCCCTGCTCGGGCGCCAAAATTTATATAACGACGTTTCTGGGTTAGCACAGGTTAGCTCGTCGTTCCAGGATCAGGTTTCGTCGTTAATTATTAATGAAAAGTTCAATTTTTAACAACTTAATTTTATTCTTTATTATTTCAAAAATCCTGATCTTTTACAATAATTTTCCCTGATATACTTTTTATTCTTATCTTTAATACAATGCGTTCTTACTTAATTTTATTAATTCACAATATAATATTTTTTTACAACTTCTTAATAACCCCAGAAATATATTTTTTACAACTCAGGAAAACTTTATTTCCTTTATACTTGAATTCTTTCGAATTCTCCTAACTCAACTCAAAATACAATATACTTTTAAAAACTCAGGAAAGCTTAGTTCCTTTATACTTGAATTCCTTTTGAATTCCACTAATTTAAAATATATTTCTGAATCTCAGGAATGCTTTAGTTCCTTTACAAGTTTACTTTTAAAACTTCATTACCTAGTCTTTTTTTTTATTGTTGTAAAAAATATGAAAAATGAAGCTTGCAGGACGTTTGGGAGTTTCAACTTATCCAGACTACTTTTCGAGACGAGAGGATTAACCTCAACTTCAAAAAGTGAATTTCCGGATAGAAAAGAAAATCCTTATCTCTACTAGTCTTCAACTTTTCCTTTCTTTGTGAAATATACACGCACGTATTATATTGAAGTTTAGTAGAATGTTTTGGGACTTTCAACTTATCTAGACTACTTTTTGAGACGAGAGGATTAACCTCAACTTCAAAAAGTGAATTTCATAGATAGACGAGAAAATCCTTATTTCTACCAACCTTCAACTTTTGATTCTATCGAAATAACCACAATTTACATTGAAGTCAAGTAGAATATTTTGGGATCTTCAACTTATCTAGACTACTTTTCGAGACGAGAGGATTAACCTCAACTTCAAAAAGTGAATTTCATAGATAGACGAGAAAATCCTTATTTCTACAAATCTTCAAACAAATTAAAGTTATTTTAGTATTTTCTTACCTCTTTCTATTACCACCTTTTTATTACTTTTACTTTTAATTTAAAACTTACACTTTGAGTTATGAAAACCAACTGATATCCTGAATCCTGATCAGAACCACTGATCGACTGATCTTTACTTGATCAAATGATTGACTGATGTCTAATATGAAAATTTCATCTCTATTTATACACTTTTGAAATTGCGTGTTTCCAATTTCCAAGCTTTTAATTTTTTAATTATTCTAGAACATTCTTTAAACGGTTTTTTTTTAAACTTAAAACTTTGTTTTCTTATTATAAAACAGATGGCGTTGTTGGCGGTAATGTTTAGGAAAATAAACTTTCCATGCGGATGCGTGTTAAGTTTAAACATTATGAAGTCCTTGCTTCACTTAAAATTTATTTTCTTTCTTTTTTTCTTTTTCAATACATTTCTTAAAAATAAATGGGGACAGAATGTAACTCCGTTACAGTCTTATTGTCTTGTATTTTCTTGATTTAATTGTAATTTTGTTCTTTGTTCTTTCAGTATATGCTTATTTTAAAGAAATAAAATTAGAATTTTCTAGATATTAAAATTCTATTGACAGTATTCACCCTGTGTAACAAAATACATATTTATTCATCATCGTTTTAGTAGACTTAATGCATTTATTAGACATACAATAATACATATAGACATATAGATGCTCCTATATCTTTTCTGTAATATAATTGTTATCCATTTGTGAATTTTACGTTACATATCTTTACTTAATACATATCTGAAGGAAATATGTATGTACGATAATAAATAATATAAAGGATCGAGTATGTATGTAGATGATACTAAAAAGCTTAAAGCAATTCTTTGTCTCCCTTTTAGAACATTTTAAATCGCATAAGCTTGTAATATTGAAATAAAATAAACATAGATTTGTACTTACATAAAATACAGCCTATAATATTTTGTATGCAGTTTGTTCAGTTAAAATAATTAGGCCATTCTATACATATACAAAGCATGTACTAAGTAAGTAAACCTTTGTTTAATATAGGTACATACACGTACATACTATACATTTATGTAAATTTCCGATGTTTAAACAAATAAAATCAGAGTATAAATTCATTATAATTCTTCTCATCATTTAATCTCAAAATATATATTATTACAATTTCAAAATTTGCAAATAATACGTACGGCACAAAAATAACATACCTATAAAATGGAATTCTTCTCTTTGATGTTTTTGTTGTATTTCAATATGTACATACACATGTGATTGATTATCCGGATTTATTACCATTAACAAATAAATCAATCATTTAAAAAATAAAATTAAAAAATAAAGAAAAAAACTTACAGATAAATTTTTATTTTATCATTTTACCTTTAAAAACTAAAATGAAAATATCATGAAATATTCACTAATTATAAACTTCATCATTTATTTGTCAAAAAACAAAAAAAGTTTTTTTTTTAAAAAAAAACTCAAATTGATATTAAACAGAAAGTCAAAAATAAAATGACAAAAAAGAAAAAAAAACAGTTTTAACAGAGAAAAAATTCAAAAAACAAAAAAAAAGAATGATAAAGTTAAAAATAAAAACAAAAAAAAGAAAAAAATGTTTAACGTCCAGACGATTCCACTTAAATAGATAACCATAGATAACCTGAATATATCTAGACATAAGCTTTAGATTAAAAAGTTGCAATCCTTATGTGTCTACCGTCATTTCATCAAAATAAGACAGACAAACAGACATATTATAGCAGCATTTTGTACCATATAATACTTAAAAGAAATAAGAAGACACACAGGACACAAACATTGTAACATTTAAAGTAAAAACAAAAAAAAAACCAACAAGAAAAAAAAAGAAGAAGAAGAAAAAAATACAAAAAAGTGAACACTACACAGAAGACAACATGCTGAAAGACCAACTAAACTAGCAACAAACCATTTATGGATGATGACAGTTTGTTTGGTGCACTCTTATAGGATTAAGCAAGCATCAAGGCAAGCAAATATTAAATAAAATCCTTGTCTGAAGAATGTTTTTTTAAAAGCTTTTTTTTATTCATAAATTTTTTTCTTATACATACATACATATGTATAAAAAAATTTTTATCACCACATATTCAAAATATTCTGTGAATAAATAAACTTAATAAGTAATTTAGATTAAAATTACGAAAAAAAAAAGATACAGAAAAACCAAAAATTATTTTCTGGAGTTTTTTTTATTTTTTAATTTCAGTTTAAATTTTCTACAGAAACAAAAAAAAACCAGGTGTAGTTTTTATTTTTGTCAATTAAAATTCAAGCAACTTAAATTAAGACCTAAAAAACACAGAATATTTTTAAGTAGCCGGTTCACATAATTTTTTTTTCTGTTCAACGCGAAAACAATGCAAGGAATTAAAAGATTTTCCAGGATAATAAAAAAAAAACATTCACTTGTAAAAACTGTACTTAACTAAAATAAATGAAACATAAGTACCTATATAATAGAATAGTAAATTTAATGCTATGTATATCACAAGTTTGTACACTTTTAAAAGCTTGTATGTTTTTGTCTTTTTTTTAAAAAAAAAAAAAAAGAAGAAAAAAAATTAAAGAAATATCAAAAAGAAAAAGAATTAGATTAAATTTTTTGTCATTTGAAACTACAGCAACCAGAAGCACATTCAGAAAGGCAATCAACAAAATTGCCATGCACATAAAATGATTTGAAATTTGATCCTTTTAGCTTGTGAAAAAATAAAATATCTTTTTAATAAAACACATAAGTTTAAACGTAGTTTCACACTTCTGACTTTTTATATTACATACATACGTGTTTTTCTGTCAAGAAAATACCATGAATGAGCTAACACAGATTAAACACTAATCAACAAAAATTATTATGTACGTACAATTGTGAATAGTGAATGTCGTGCCAATTTAGAATTAGGAAAAAAAGAAACAACTAAATTCACATTTTGCAACCAAACTCATCTTTTGATATGAGCATTGTTTTTACATACCTATTTAAATTCTTGAAAAAGAAATACGAGTATAGTATATTTCATAAAACTTTAAGCTTGGTGCATAGTGTAAGTCTCACAAAACTTCAGTATTTCTGATAGTTGTCGTAATAAATTTAGAATTTTTTGTACAATTTAGAAAAAAAAAATTTTAGTTTTCGAAATTGTTACTTTTCTAAAGAAGGATTAAACGAACAACTTAAAGTATTATGTTGTCCAGACTTTTAAAAAAATTTTTTTCTGTTATAAAATAATTATTTAATTTTCGCAAAAAGGATATTGCAATGACATCGTTTTATTTATTTTCTTTTTACAAACTTTATTTAAGAAAAAAAAAACATTTTATTTTTCTACTGCAGCAATTTATAAGAATATTAAACCCTTACATATACATATATACATATGTTTTTGTACAAATATATATAGTTATACATACATATACATATACATACTTATATGTACCTAATAAAGTGCTGACACAATATTGATTAGCTTCAAAAGTGACAAGTTTACTTCATTTTTGTTGATTAACAAACAAAATTTTAACATTATTTAATTTACCCTCAAAAATTTAAATAAAATTTTACCACTTTTTTTTTTGTCAATGTATCACATTAAAATAATATGGTAGACAACACCAAAACACCAGACATTATTATAACAAAATATGTAACTTAATATATTCAGTATATTTTAGCAGTAATATGTTTTCAAAAAATATATATACATACTTATATCTTTATATGTACGTATGTAAATTATGTATATTGCCACTCAATCAAATTTTCAAAATTTTGACTTTTCAACATTTTGATTAATCTTCTCATCTAAAATTCATTAATGCAATTTTTCAATACACATATTATTAGTTATATTGAAAATATGTATTGTAGATACAAACGTAGATGTATTCATACATACATACATATATGCATTAAACTTTTCTGTATGTAAAGTAAATGATTTTCGTACTGAAATGTGACATTCATCTATCTCTCATTGAATCAGAAGGATCAAGTAAAGCCTATTACTGCACCATCATCATCAGTAAAATAGCTTCTTTTTTTTTGCATTTAGCTTTAGCTTAAGCATTACATATATACATATGAACATATGTATATGTATGTATTTATGGTTGACTGAATATATTTTGTAAATGCTTGTTCAAAATAATATTTTGCAACTTGAAAAAAAAAAAAAACTCATCTCCTTATCTGTAATATGAAAAATTTTCAACATTTATGTATGACATAGTGAAAAATTGAATGAAATGCTTGGTGCAATGTTCATTTTCCAAAAGTACCTTTTTCAACAACAACAAAAAAAAAATCGAATGACATCAAAATATTATTATCCTTCATCGTTATTTCACACTACTCGACACATTGTTGGTTTATTCACATTTATCTCTCTTTCTATCATCTGCATTTTACATTTGCATTTTATTATGTGAAACATGTAATATTTATGAATTTATGTATATTTACATACATTCTTTGGACATTTTCAGTTATTTCTGTTTTTTTTTTTCGTTTACTTCAATTTCCTCATATATGAACATACAGTTATACATATATCTGTAGATAAATTGATATTTTTATCCTGCTGAATATAACTCTATATAAATACATATGTGCATTTATGTTTGTTTATTTATGTAATTCTTTTTCCCATCACTGTCAAATACATACATATATGTATGTACATATATACAAATCTATATAATATAATATGTACGTATATATATGTACATATATCGGCGACTCACAAAGAGCGATTAAATTAAACTTTGCATTCGTTGATAAACGTCCGGATATACATGCGAATGGTTAATTTATGTTCACTTTTAACTGCAACATTGTTGCTTTATATTTTTCTGGCTACTACTAAAAATATATGTCCAATTGTACATGAAAAGGATTATCGAATTGCAGACAGAACAGAAATTTACATTTACTGCCATTTATGGAATACCACTAGGTTCTTATACATACATATATATTCTCATATGTAAGTATATAATGAAATATTTGCCATATAATATCTTACACGTACAGATAGTATATCATGAAAAGGAAATGTATCTACAATACATTATATGTACAATATACATATATGTATATATGTAGAGTGTAGACATAAATAAGGAAAAGATATTTCCATTATTTCAAATTTATCTATTACTTTTTGAAAGAAAAATATATTATGAATAAATATTTAATAAAATCATGTTATTTTTAACTAAAAATAATTTTATAAGACACAAATTGATTTTTATGTTCCAATTAAGTTAGAATTAAGAATATTGTTATGTCATGAACCTTATAAAATAAATAAAGTACAATATTTGTATGTATTCTAAATGGGTTTTCACAAACATGCATTTCTAAAAGATATTCAAATTTTACTTCCGGTTAAGCTAAAGTCTTATATGTATGTATTTTTTTTTTAAATGTTTATTTTCTTTAAGTAAATGCTGTCCTCAATTAGTATATATGATTTAAAAATCTATGTATCCGTTGATGAAGATTAACAAAATTTTGAAACAGTTTTATTTAAAATGCTTTTAACGGAAAAATTTCATTTACAATTGAACACAAAAAAAAAAAAAGATACTCACAAGGCAAAAATTTAAAAAATGAGAACAAAATTGATAAAATAAAGCAAAAACAACGAACATATTGCAATTTGGGATGCACATAATATGTATTTAAAAAAAGAAAAAAAAAAACGAACAAAACCAACCAAAAGTTACCTCGAAAAAAGTTGCAAACAAAAAATTATTCTTTATAGAAACTTTTTAACATCTGAAAATAAAATATGTATACACAAAAATTTCACAATACCTGTCGAAGATAAAAACTTCGATGAGCAGGGTGTTTCAATAAATCTTTTATTTTTTATTTTTTACATTTTTCTTTTACTTTGTCTTCTATCTTTTCATACATTGTCATATAAGTTACTGTTATCTTGAATAAATAAAATAAAAGTAAAGTTTAAAAAAAAAAAGTTGCAAACAATATTATGAATTTGATAATGTTGAATATATATAGGAATTTGAGAGCATATCCAGTAATATAGCAAAAGAAAGGGTGTTATGTCTAGACTATGGCTAGACGTTGCAAACCGCTGCACACAAGCTCAATTAAAGCTTATAAATTTGTATATGTTGCGATAGAGAGTAAAAAGTAATATAAACATAAAATACAAACAACAATAGCATCAAACAGAGCAGATAAATAAAGTATCTTTACACAGTTTACACGTTATGCAGAATAGATTGCCAACATAATATAATATTCACTTTCCCAAAAATTTTCTGTATATATACATATGTATTATATGTAAATAGAAGTGAATATGTATTTGTGTAGTAGCACCTTTTATAGTTATATGTATGTAGATATACTAAAATATGTATCTATATATTTATATTACATATATGCTTGAATATCCTCTTTTTGGATCTTCAAGAATAAGCATAAAATGAGAACACTACAACTAACTAGGCATATATTATAAAATCAACCAACCAACCAACAATCCATTGAACGAGCTCCAATTCAGAAAAGATAGATAATAGTAGTCGTTGTCAGCATCATCGTTTGTTTTATTAATTTTTTTTTTTTTTATGTGGAAAGAGTAAACTGGGGATTTGAAGAATGTAAAACTGATGTTTCTGATGATATTGAAACTAATTTCTGTTGCTGTGAATATGCTGTTTATACTACATACATATATGTATATAAACTTCTAAACATTTTATATAAATGAACAAAATCATAAAAGAATAGAAACTCCATTGACATTCTGTCAGAATTTTCCCTTTAAGGGATTGAATTATACTCGTAGGTACATATACATATGTATGTAATGTATATGTAATAACGTATGCATTTCATTTTATTTTAGTCTTCATGGACCGTCGTCATCATCATCGTCGTCATCATCTTCAACTTCAACATCATCGTCATCTTCGTTTTCTTATCATCAACAATATATGCACACATATATTATCCTTCATAAAAAAAAAGTATGAAAAATACCTTTATAATATAATATGTTAGGTATTGAAAACTTGATGAATTTCATGGTTTTATAGTAGAGACCCTCTGTCTACTGATTTTGTCATCGTCTCGACTTTTTGTTTTGATCCTTTCCCATAGATACCATATATATATTGCTATTTAATATTCAATATATACCTACATATAAATGAATGTATATTTTAATATGAATATATGATTAAATATCACGTTTTACCTCCCACAATTGGTTTATGTATACTTAAATGTCAGACACATACAACTTTTATATTTTGTTGAATTTTAACATTTAAATGAAAACTATGTGGAATATTTTGTATTCAAAGTATCAAAATAATTGCAACATACATACATATTTATTTGTATGTATTGTGAATAATATTATGTATGGATATATAATGTATTTTTATTGTATCATGAATTTCAAATTAAAACAGCAATTTCATAATTTCATATTTTTGAAAATATTGTAGAAAAATGTTGGCATTATTACAATCTTTTTTTTTTTCTTAATAAAAATCTTAAAGCAATAATAACAGATTAAAGTTCACCTTGAAATAGAAAACAATGGTAGTTTAATAAGATATTTCAAGTGCCAAGTACATATACATATTGATAAAAGCATTAAAGCGTTATAAGGAATACAATTAAATTATGTAGGTGTTTCCAACAACATTTTCACTCATCATACATACATCATACATATATCAAAATGATCGTTATTCGTTTCAATTTAATCTTTAAACTTTGAACTTTCATACTTTAACCTTAAGCAGTTTTTATTTTTGTGATAAAAGTATCTTAAAAACTTACCATTAATTGAGATTTTCATTTACAAAACTAACACAAAAAAAAAAAAAGTTTAATACCTTACATAAGAAATTATAAATAAATTCATATAACGTGAAAAAGAAAGTAAATAAAATTCAAAGGTTATAAATCATTTTACGTTCATCATCGTATATAACCTCATATTTTACATTTTTCAAGTCAAACTAAACAAAAAACTTTACAAAAAAAAAATACAATTTTAAAAAGAAATAATACATATCCGCTTTATGTAGAGAAATATGTATGTACATATATCAGTAGAATGAGCATATATGGCCAATGAAATATCTTTTACACATGAAAAATGATATTAGCACCATAACCAAGCTTACACATTTGTCCTTTTTATTATTAACTTTTCTGTTTTTACAAATCATATGGATATACATATTATGTATGTACATGTATCTAAGGTATATGTATCTTTTTATATAAATTCATTCTTTTGACTAAAAGTTCGAAAAAGAGGCGCGGTTCTTAAAGGAATTCTTTTGTATAACATCTCAGTATTGAAACATTTCTTATAACGTCATATATAACAATATTTGACATTTTATGTATAAGCAAAAAAAAAAAAAAGAAAAATTATATAAATTAAAATGCTATGTATGAAAATTCTATACTTGTATGTATGTATGTATGTACGTAATATATTATAAAATTCGCCATATAGTAAATTCATTCAATTTTAGCGCAAAACAAAGTCAAAATCCATAAATCAAAAACCACATCCAGCAAAACCCATTTAGAATCGCGAAATGTCTTACAATAATACACACGTCCTTCACAGATGAAGTAAAACGGAAAATAAATGACCACCATTCACATTTTATACTTTTTATATTATTATTATTTTATGTTTTGTCTGTTCCTTTTTTAATTTTTCTTTATTATACTCTACATACATACATATATATTATATACTTTTATTATGTTCTCGTTTCAATGACAGAAGGATATGAGTAGTATATCATCAAAAGACTTTCATCATCTGTATTCTTGACATTTACCCTTTTCTTTCTTTAATTTTTCTGGCAGAATAAAAGCTTGTTGATGTAATTTTTTTTTTTTTTGTAGTTTTTTTAGTTCAAAAGATATTTATTTTTTAAACATATTACATAAATACTTACCTTATAGTTATACCATTGCCAATATCTTTTATTTGATTAGAATTAAGACAGTATTTTTCATCAGATATTACACATATAGAAAATTAGTAGGAAAAAACTTTCCTTATGCGACTTCTTCTCCTAAAATCACTCTCATGCAAAACAAAATATGAAAAACTCCTTTTTGAATGTATTCAATCAGAATGTCTTAGTTTCATATAAAATCAAAGATCAAAGTAGAAAAATTTTGTTCATAACTTGGAAAATAATTGAAATATTGGAATGAAGATGCATTTTCTAAATTCTTAAGATTTAAATCCATTATAAAAACGACGGTATTCAAGTCACTTCTAGACAAAAAATTTTTGACACAGAAATTCACACACACAAACAACTCCTTGGAATTTTTTTAAAAAATTGATCGGTAATTTTTTTTCGATTTAGCATGTTATTTTTATTTAATAAAAATTTTTTTTTTCAATATGAAAATTATTTTAAATATATTATTCCAACTGTATTTCTTGTTAGCTTTTCATAGTTGTAGGACTTATACAAATATAAAATATGTTTAATTATAACTGTTTATTATTCGGTGAAGTTTTTTAATTCAATTATCGAATTTTAATTATTCAATATTCGAAAAACAAAAATTATATCAACAAAAAAAAAACACTGTGAAGTAAAACCATGTAATTAGTTTTTGTTTGTTTTTAAATAAATTATGTAAATGAATTATAATCATGAAAAACATGTTATAATTATCGAAAATAATAAAAACAAAAAATTATTGATAATTTATAAAAAGAATTTTTCAATTAAAAATAATGTAAAAACATATTTTAATTGAATATAAAATTTTTTAGATTTTTTTTCGAAAATATAAGTTTGATAATTTTTTTTTCGGAAAATTTGAAAAGAAGATCTGTTCAAATTACAATCTTACAAATCGAACATAATAAAAAATGAAACTGTTTTCTTATAAGTCATTTCCATTTGTACACTTTTTCACTCATAGTACATATTATACCTACTTAAACCTATAATTATATATTTTATATAAATCTCGATTTGTTAATGAGAATCATGTTTAATTAAAAAATTACAGAAAGCATAATATATCAAAGTAATTTGTTTTCAAAGCGAAAACCAAACTAAAATATACACCATAGAGGTACTAAAAAATTTGTTGACATCTCATTATCATTTTTTCTAATTATGAAAACTAATGAGAACAAAAACACAAAATGAAGTTACTTTTTTTTTACATATTTCCAAAACATTTTCCACAAAATTAATAAGGCTTCCAAAAACAGAAAACGATTTTTTTTCTTTTTTTTGTAACACTTCATCATTTAATTTGTAAAGCAGACAATTTAATGTCTCAAGAGGATTTTACAGATTTTTGTCTTCACATGAGGTTGTTTTTGATGTTTAAAAATATATTAAGTATAAAAATGAATTCAACAAATTCTACAAATAAGATTTTCTGTACATTGTAATTATTTTTTAGAATAATTATTATTTATTAATTCATTTCTAATTTTAAAAATCAAAATAAATAAAATAAAATTCTTTAAAAAATGTAAAAAAAAAATAATTTTTTAAGTTTATTTTTCGAAATTTGTTTAAAAACGAAAAATAAATATCAGAAAAACTAAACAAACTACATTTTGTAAAATCTGTTTTATTTATCCCACACTTTAATCCTTTCAAAATAGTAACATTTATATATGCATGTATATTAAGTTTATCTTTTACTCATGAGATTTTTAATTTCAAACATCAAAAAGCTTTGACATGATGATAATTAAGTGAATAAACTATACACTAAAAAAAAAAAAAAACAACAAAAAATTACATTCATGGTCTATGTAGAATTAATTGCAGTTAGCCAAAAGTATATCCGAAATGATATTTAGTAGCAGTAGTAGATTGAAGAGAAACGACATACATACATACATATTTACATATCTACATATGGTATATTTTGTGTTTTAATCCTCTTTTTCAAAATTTTATAAGTACATACATACATATATGGGCATCCACATATGTAAAATACTATATACATATAGTTTGCTTAATCTCTTTTATAAATTTTAATTTATTCACAATTCATAGATATATGTATACCAAAGTAAATAGATATACATATTTATATTATATATATTACTCGCTCCATACATAAAAGAGTTATTGTAAAATCTATCTAAAAAGAGTAATGCATATGATAAATTTCAGTTATGTATAATCAATAATAAAAAGGTGACATGAGACATTACTATATCGATAAAATTTACTAAAATCATATACATTTTGTATATAAAATAGATCTAAGTATTATTACATTTGTATGTAAACCATATATATGAATACATATGTATGTATACATAGGTATACATTTTACATACATACAAAAATAGACTACAACTATATATAGGAGCAATAATGCAACCGGAATCGGAAAAACCATTCAAATAAAATTTTATACCAAAATGTAATGGAGAATGTTGCTAGGAATGTATTACAAATACAAAAAAAGTTACAAACATATATGACTATATATTATGTAGGTACATGTATTTCTGAGAAGTATCTTGACTACCTTTATGTACATACATACATATAAGTATGTACATCCCACAATATACAGTGCCGGACACTTGATTACCCTCACTTGAATTTTTTCGAATTTTCGTATTTTTTCTAGAACTCTCTATAAACTAATGATGAGTTTTTTTTGCTTTTCTAGATTTCTAAACCTTTCACGAGAAAAATTTCTACAAATTTCGAGAATAAGGGAAATTACCCGATTTTTTCAAAATTTCATCTATAAATACAGGGACACTTGTTTACCCTCAGTAATGGAATTCGATCAAAGGTTGAAAGAAAAACTTCATGTTTAAAAAAAACTCAATGTTAAAAGAGTTTTCTGTTTTATTTCTAATATTTTGTTGAACTACCTTTACATTTTACAACTTGTAACATTCTTTTTGGTAGTGAATTATACAAATTTCGAATAAAATCCAGTGGGATTTCATGACAGGCCTTCAAGACTGCTGTAGTCAATTCTTCTTTGTTATTAAATTGAGTGCCGTTAGCATAAACATTACGAGTGAGATATCCCCACAAATTTTCGATGATGTTGAGGTCAGGTGATAACGCAGGCCACTTAAGAACATTAATTTCCTTTGTTCTGAACCAGTGTTTTACTTTTTTAGCAACATGGATAGCAGCATTATCCTGTTGAAATATCCAACGTCGGCCTTCAAAAACCTCATTTATTTTTGCTCTTTCATTTTCAAGAAGCTTTATGTAATTTTCGGAATTTTGTCGGCCTTCTAAGATGACAAGATCCACGACACCGTAATATGAAATTGCACCCCATACCATAATTGAACCAACAGTGCTATGCCGCCTGGACAGAATCCGCTCTTCTTTTCTAATATCATGAAAATAATAACTATATCCAACGGGACCATCAAGATTGAATTTCTTTTCATCAGAAAATATAACATTAAGCCATTCATCTTTCCAATTAAGGTGATCAATAGCAAACTGGAACCTTAACTGTCTATGTGACTCAGTGAGAGCTGGTTTTCTTTTGAGCTTTTTCCTTATAAGATGTGAACTACTTGCAATAACGCGACGCACAGTTCGAACACTAGCTTTGGTGCCAACTTTCAACGCTATTTGTCGAGCAGAAGCTGTAGAGTTGGATGCTTCTCTAAGAATTAGACGTCTCTCAAGTTCTGTTGTGGCTCTTGCAGTACGCCCTTTACGGTTTTTGCCATAGTTTTCTTTATTTTTTACAAAATTATTGATTGTCCAAGGATCTCTGTTTAATCTACGTGCAATTTCTCGGTTCGACAAATTTTCCTCCTTAAAGGCCAGAATTCTTCCTCTCTCTTCATCAGTTAAAGTTTTTCCACGGCCCATTTTTAAAAAAACTGGTACTAATTATTATGATATATTATACAAAATATTATAAAATACACTAATATACTTGGAAATATAAAAAGCTGTTTTACTTTAAACACTTGCTTCGTCAACAGCCAAAAATTAAATGGTGAGGGTAAACAAGTGTCCCTGTATTTATAGATGAAATTTTGAAAAAATCGGGTAATTTCCCTTATTCTCGAAATTTGTAGAAATTTTTCTCGTGAAAGGTTTAGAAATCTAGAAAAGCAAAAAAAACTCATCATTAGTTTATAGAGAGTTCTAGAAAAAATACGAAAATTCGAAAAAATTCAAGTGAGGGTAATCAAGTGTCCGGCACTGTATATACCTTATTTTCTATACTATATTTACCTATTTAGTGAAATTTGTAGATATTGGAATCTTGTCTAGACATTACGTAATCAAACCAATAGATACATATAAATATATATACATACATATTTATAAAATAACTTTTTTAAAAACTTTTCCATCCCCATTTTGGAAAAATTTTGTCTCGTTTCAATGTATAAAATTTGGTAAACCATTTTACCATTTTAACAAAGTTACTGCATATAAAACCAAATTATTTTTAACAATTTTTTCAGATTTTTTTTTGTTGTCCTCATCTTCTTTAAAAAAAATCCATTGATAAAATAGATACTATTCTAAAATGTATCTATTATAAAAATAAAATAAAGTGGTTTGTATGGTGTGATGTTTATTTGGAAAAATATGAAATTATTATTTGGTGATATAAATTTTTTTTATAATAAATTCAAATGAGGTGGTGAAATCGAGAAAGGATAAATGTTAATATTAGAGAATTTTGTTTTTTGATTTTAAATTAAAATTAAATTTAGAATTAAGAAAATCTCATTTCCAAAAGTATATATACCTTGCTTTAATTAAGAGAGGAAAATATATTTTTGTTTTTCTTTCTGAATGATAAGCAATGATACATATGTATTTGTTTCAGAAAAACTCATAAAATATAAGAGTATTATTCTGGTTTATGAGACGAACTATCTTCACGCTAAATTGTAAAATTGTTGTCCTCATAAATCAAAAAAAACAAAAAAATATCTACCTACGTGTCTTGTTACACATATAAATCATTGTCATAAACTCAACATAAAATAGTTGAAATTTTAAAGTTTTCTATTTTTCTTATTATGAAATTACATACATATCTATATACCTTTCTACTTCGTATCATTTCATCTTTTATAATAATTCATAAATTGTTCATTTTTTAAGCAGATTTTTTTGTCAGTTACATATATACGTATATAAGAGTACCTATACATATATGTATAATACTTTCTTTTTAGAAAACAACTTTTTCATAATGATTCATTTCAATATCTAATAATAAAAAAAAAGATAAAATAAAATATCTTCGTATGAAGGTACCGTTACAATAATTTAATATTATAAAAAAAAAAAATTTTTGTCATATTTATATAAGTATGTATATAGTCACAGTCGCGCTCAATATCCTTTTTGATGAGTATTCATATTGTCTTTTCTTCATATTTTCTTCTACTGTATATAAAAATAATAAAAAAACATTAAAAGAAATTTTCCATTACCATTGATGTTAAAATCCTTTATTTTTTTTTTTGTATAAACTTAAGCTTTCTCTAGAAAAATCCTTAAATAAATTTTATTTTCTGAAAATATCATTTCAAACAGCTATTATGTATAGGTAAGGTATGTATGACAACAGACAATATAAGTAGAATAAAGTTAATTTTTTTTTCACAATTTATTTTTTTATCTTTGTTTTCTCTATATATTTTTTTTCTGTTCATCATCATCATACAGATACGACACATAATAATGATGAGCAAAAAAAAAAAAACAGAAAGAAAATAAAGGTAAAATTATTTAGTCTATAAAAAAAAGACAGTAGCTAAAATTCTTTCAGTTATATTGTATTACAAAATATAAAAATTATAACAGAAAAAAAAAACGGTTACTATAGAAAAAACACAAAAAAAAAGGATACGACACAAAGATAAAAAAAAAAAGAGTAATCGATATCAATGCCTTAAACAGAGATACTCACCCACATGAATTTCTATCTTTTTTATACATGTTTTTTTTTTACATGTTATGTCAATTTTTCCAAAGAAAAATTTAATATTTTTTTCATAAAGATTATTAAATTTTTATATAATGTTAAAATTTTAGGACTAAAGGAAGAAAATCATAAAAATAAAGAAGAAGAAGAAGAAGAAAAAAAACACAAAAATTTTAAAGTGAAAATAAAGAAAAACTAATAAACAAAAAACAATAAAAAGTAATTTTAAATGGTAAAAGAAAAATTTCTTTTCTTAACGGTGTTTTGTTTGAAATAATATTCTTTTTTCTGCATAAACAAAACAATTTTAGTATACCTATATAAAAAAAGAGAATGATTCCATCGAAAATGTCATTTTTAGGTATACATATACATAAATGTTCAAATTATATATGAAATGATAAAAAGGACACAAAAAATTAAAAAATATAGAAAATAGAAGACAGTCAAATCATAACTCAATTATTAAAAGTCATATAAGTAGGTTCAATTTCTTCTTAAAACGCATTTAATTTTAAATTAACACTAATTTATTTGTCCAGAATTTACTGCAAACTATGGTCGAATTACATCAAACATGAGCCTGAACTTTGATAAACAATTCATATTCTATACCAACGAACATTGTGGTTTACATTTTACCTAAAACTGTAATATTAAGAATGATCAGAAATTGTCTTAAGAAAAATAAGGTCCTTTTCGTTAATTCTTGGAATCACTCCTTTAAAACTTATTTCCAGTTAAAGGCATTATAAAATTCAAAAACATTTAAGTATAAAAAATAAATTTATTTTTAAAAACAAAAGACTAAATAAAATTTTAGCAAAATAAGAGAGAAAAAAAAAAAAGAAAGGATCATATAGAAAATCTCAAACTTATCTGTCTCATTCAATAAAATTCATTTTCTTTGATTTGTTTCTGTCGGTTACAACAAAATAATATAGAAATGTAATATTTTATCGTATATACATGTTAAAAAAGAAAGAATAAAAACAAAAAAAAAACCAAAAATTGAAAAATGAAAATATAGTATAAAAAATGTATCTATATAATAATGTGTATATAATATTGAATCAAATACACTTTACTATCAAAAAGAAATATTTTTTTTTCTTCTCTACTATATTGTACGTTCATTTTGAAAATATTAAAAAAAAAAAACAACGAAAAAAAGATACATTTTAAAAGTTGATTCTTATACATTTTCAATATTATAAAAAAATAATAATAAAAAATTCGTTATGTTTGATATATTTTGTTACTTTATGTGTACATACAATATATACGTACAATCATCGTCATCATCATCATCATCATCCAGTAACTGATTCCCATAAGTACTCATCGTCGTTATGTTTTATACAATTTGATAAGATATGAAATTCACTACTGAATTACATTTCAATTTCCCTCTTCGATTCAATTTCCTCTTTTATATGAAAGTATTGAACTATACATACCATATATGTATGTATTTTGTATAAAAAAAGGAAGAAAAAATATATAATAATAAAAACTTACATATATGATATATTTACTTTTTTTCTTTAAATTCAAAAAAAAAAAAAAAGTACATAAAATAAAAAATATCCTTTTTATACTGTGGTCAATATAATGTTGAAAAATTGAAAAATTGAAAAATATTACTTATCCATAACCGTTGAGTTTGTTTTTTTTTTCTGTCTTTCAAATAAAAAAATTTTTTTTTATTATAAGAATTTACCGTTGTACGATTATATGAGTATTAAATACATGTATTATGTATGTATGTATATGATTTTGATAAAGGAAAAATTGAATTTGTCCACTGAATACATGTTACATGATTTAATGAAACAAAAAAAAAATTGAATATGATTTTAAACGTAATTTCAAGATTTTAATGCCCCTGGAAAAACAAATTAATTTAAAAAATTGTTTTTATTCAGTCTGCATAAATTTAAAATATTGAATTTATGAATATATCGTAATTTAATATGGATTATATTTGAAATAAAATTACTAAAAAAAAAAATACATACTTGTTATTTCTTAAAAATTAAAATCATAGTTATTTTGCGTAGGTATAAACTTGATTTTATTATAAATTTAAATATAAAAAGGATATATTATTTTTGTTACCATAATTCCGTTTAAAAACTGACGAACATTTTATTACATTTTAAAATCTCTGAATCTTTATCCGTGACATTTCATAATTCTAGATTCATACTGAAAAATATTAGACTTTCTTGAGCATATATTCATCTTGGGGCCAAATCAATTACATAATGTTCTTCCAGGAATCATTTACAATAACTAAGTTCGACATTTTTTCTAACTAATTTTCTAATTAAAAGTCATATTTTAAAAAGATATTATTTTTGCTTTATAAAACTGAAATAAAAAGATTTAAAATGAATAGAAAGGTATGTGGTTTTGAAAAACAAAAAAATAATTTATCGTATGATGCGTCTAATTTTAAAGTGTGAATAATTAAATATTTTCATTTTTACTTATTTTTTTATTTTATGTAATTTTACTGTTATAGAAATTTTATTGCATATATACTTTCTAATTTCACACTTTTCTATTTATATGTATATGTATATATATGTATAATAGATAATTAAACAAAAATTAACCATACCATTGTGTATATTAAAATAATAAAGTTAATATATATAGTACATATGTATGTGTAACCAACCTAGCCAAAAAGTCTGACGAGATCCAAACAACAAACTAATTATAGTTTATTGGTGCTGTTGCATATTATATCGTCATTCTATAGTTATTTCAGGCAATTAGAACGTACGAGTATATTAATTCATTTTCTATATGTTATTATCATCGTTTTATTTGTTTACTTATTTTTTAAATTATTTTTATTTTTTTTTTAATGTCGGAAAACTATCACATAACATTTTAAAAGAATTTCTCTGTTTTTGCATGTACGAGTACGTATGTAAAATGTTTGTATTCTATTCTAATCCACTTTTTTTTTTTTATTTTTTTTTTTAAATAATGATTCATTCTCTATATACATACACTCCGTTTCAAAATATAGCCTCACCCTTACCATGTGTGTATATCTCATATAAGGAGTGAATTTTTTACAAATCTTTGTTCTAGGATTTTGAAGGACCTGTTGTGTTAAGAAAATTTTTGAAATTTAATTTTTAGAAAATCCCACCATATAGAAGAAAGAGAGGGAGAAAGTAAAATGTACAAATAAAAGCCGTTGCAAAATATAGCCTCACTATAATGTTTTTTAAAATTTGGTATTGAAAACACAAATAATTTTTGTTTTTTAGATTTTATTAATAAAGACTTTCTTTTCCATTTTTAATTTAAATCTAACAAAGATGGTTATTTATGCTTTTATACAGTTTTCTGACATATACTTTTGGAACTCCATTTTGCTTCTTCTATATTACTTTTCTTGGATCCTAAACAGTTTCATACTGTTAGCTGTTTGAAAAAACTTTTCTTAATAAATATTTTTAAACGTTTTCTATTATATTTAAGTCCGGTCATTGTAATATTTGTGAAATTTTTCCAGAAAATCAGTTTTTAACTATACCTGTAATATGGATTACTGCATTATTTTGTTGAAAAATGAAGTCGTCCTGCTCCAAATTCTTAGAGATTTTTATTATTTGTTTCTTGAACAATTCTCAGTATTTTCTGGAAGTATTCTTCCACTCATAAATCTAATATGAATTACTACTATTGAAAAAATGACATAAATTGGTGAAAGCAAACTGGATTTTTTTGTAGGTATAACTTAGTATTATATTCTCCGACACCCCATATCATAACAGAATCTCCATCTATTTTTTGGAGTGCTAAGTAACTTTCCTTCTTCCTTAAACTATGTAAATAAAACCTTTAATCATCTGGTTCATCTAAATTAAACTTGTTTTCATCGGTTAAAACCACTTTGTGCCATTTTGCCTTACATAATATGTGGTTCCATTGCAAAGTTAAGGCGATATTCCCTATGTTTTTTCGTGTAGCCCGGATATTTTGTTATTTTTCTATGCGAAATGTTTCTATGTTCGTAATATTTTATAAACAGTAGGATTCGTGAACATCCGATCCTTATTTCTCTTTAATTTGATTCATTTTTAGTGTTGAACAACAAAAAGCATTCGGGATGGCTCATTTTTTCCTACGTGTTACTATTGGTGGTCGGCCAAAATTTGTTAAAACTACGTTTTATTTTTCATTTAAAAAAAAATTATTGATTGTCCTTGGACTTTGGCCCAGTATTTTCGAAATTTGTCGATTTGACTTTTTTCCACCTTTTAGTTACTTCATAATTTCAATTTCTGTTTTATTTAACAAATTGACCAGTGCCATTTTTTATCAAAAATCTTGAAAACTTATCACACAATAAAGAGATTTAAAAAAAATATCCAAAATCCCTGTAAGCACTTTGAAAAATTCACTTTGAATGGTAGTGAGGCTATATTTTGCAACAGCTTTTATTTGTACATTTTACTTTCTCCCTCTCTTTCTTCTATATGGTGGGATTTTCTAAAAATTAAATTTCAAAAATTTTCTTAACACAACAGGTCCTTCAAAATCCTAGAACAAAGATTTGTAAAAAATTCACTCCTTATATGAGATATACACACATGGTAAGGGTGAGGCTATATTTTGAAACGGAGTGTACATATGTACATACTTTAATTTTCATACTAAAATGTTGATGAGATGAGTCTGTTATTTATATGATTTTCAGCTATTATCGGTTTCTAAAATATTTACATATGTACCTAATACCTATACCAATATATATGTAATATTCACTTCCAAAAGTGAAATATTCGAGTTCAAAAAATAAAAATAATAAAATAACAAATAAAAAAAAATAAAAAAATACAAAAAATAAACTTACATACTCGTATAAAAGATATTGTAATTGAAAATAAATTCTTTACTACAAGAAATGTTCTTCAAATAGATTTTAAAACAGTCACCACTAATAATATGTGATGTGAAACAAAATGTGCGATCTTTTTACATTAGACAGACAGCTTGACGCTTTCTTCATGTAATATATACATAAATAATATACATACATATATGTACGTGTAAATAAAATGTTTCTTATTTAATCATAGGAAAAAAAATAGAAAATTAAACTGATAATGATAAAATTTTGTACGAGTTTGTTTTTTTTTCTTTCTTAGAAATTCTCTAAAAAGACAATGTTGCAACTTTACGTATGAGAATGTGATAATTAATTAGTATTATTATTTAAAAACAAACAAAGAAATTTTATTGTAATCAAATAAAAAAAATTTTTTTTAGAACAAATTATTAATTTTTATTTGAAATGAAAAACAAAATATCCAACAAATTGCAACTAAAATTAAAAAGAAAATTTTCAACGTTAATTTCTAAGCTCAGTTTAACTGGTTTTACTCAGTTAATATAATTAAACTTTCAAAAACATTCAACTACCCTTTCACAATATAATGAAGGCTACTGACTTTTTCAAAACTGCAACATTTAAGTCCCCAAACGTCATGTTTTGAATGTTCTATAAAATGTTTCGTGACTAGAAAAACTTTAATATTTCAAAACAGTTTTTTTTTCTCGTGGATTTTAAGCCTCAATTTAATAGCGTTCTGTTTTTCCAGCCTTACATTATTCCTTTTTTTTTTATTGTGAATATAAATTTAAATTTTCTCAAAAATACCAAAATACAATTTTTCAATTTTTGAAAATTATGTCAAAAATATTTACCATTTAATTTATTATCTATAAAAGTGTTTTTTTTTTCTGTTTTTGTTGAAAAATATTAAGAAAAATACATACATTCACAATAAACATATTACATTAAATAAATTTTCAATTGAATAATAATATTTCATAAAACTTTCAAATAAATATCCTTAGGGAAATTTAGAATTCAATACGGACAGAGATACTCTTACATTGTTGAACATTTTATAGTCAAGCTTATATCATAGATAACTAATCTAGATTTATCAGTTTGAACAAAATTTTTCGTATATGAACGAATTTGAAAAAAAAAGTAAAAAAAAAAGCGAGAAGCTTTTAAATGTTATATTATGTATACATATATGTATGTAGTTATTATACATTAGTAATTTAGTATTGCAATTTGCAGCAACGACACCCAACAACAACATCGTCGGTATTTAAGATCATAACACCCGAATTTTACACACTGAATAGGATATACATACATACATACATATTATATGAATATATAGTAATGCTATACATATATTTTCTAGCCATACACAACGTAGTATGTACATACATCGTATAGTTATACATATAGTTAACTACTTTATGTTTAAAGTAAAAAGCGATTACAATTAAAATTTCATATAGGTACCTTGTTTATGCACAAACGTCTACGACGTTTTGAGTAAATACAATATTAAATCCGCTTTTAAAATTTCAACGAAATGTTGTATTACGCATAAACACCAATCAAAATGTATTATCTCAGAACGATGTTTAAAACGTTTTATCGTTAAAACGTTTTAACATTTGTGCATAAACAAAGTAAGTGACATACAGCATAAAATTTTCATTCTATTTTGAATATTGTATATATATATAGGGTAGAATACCCAGTAACGAGCCCCCTTAAGGAAAATTTTTGACCTTTTTCTTGTACCACGGTAAAAGTATAATAAAAAAAATATGTTTTTATTTCAATAAAATTATTAAGCCCTATGCTCGTTACTGAATTTCAAATACAATATTTGAGCCAGTACGAAACGTTTCAAAAATAAAATATCTTAAAAATAAAATTTTAACTATAAAATGTAATTATAAAAAAAATAAGCTATGTATCACTTTTTGTTAGTAAAATATAAAGGAAATAAATATTCATCTCCTTAACGAAAACGTTAAGAAAAATGCCATTTTTGGTAGCACTTTACATTTATTAGAATTACATTTAAAAAAAGAATTTGTAATGATAAACCATCCACGCATTGCAAAGATAACATATTTTTCTAAATACATATATAGCAAATGTATTTTTGTAAAAATATCTTAGTTATAGAATAAAATAAAGCCAACGGCTCGTTACTGAGTGTTTCCCCTATGTGTATTTAAAAACTATGAAATTTGAATTATTTATTTATTTAAATTATATAGGTGACGTCACGCACATTTTAACGGTTCTCTTTTTCAATACAAAGTGTGCAAAACAATATTTTTTAATTTTATTTGAATCATATACATACTATTGGCCCAAATCAGACTAGTCTTCTTTTAGCTTCAACAACCGGTTTTTTCTCCCTACTTTTGGATAAAATGTACTACACTTCGCCATCGCTCTCCTAAAAACCGCTGCTGAAAGAAGATTAGTCTGGTTTGGGCCATTCAGTGTGTAAAGCTCGGGTGTTATGATCAATACTACGATGTTGTTGTTGGGTGTCATTGCTGCAATACTAATGTATAATACTTATTTATATTGATTGGAAACTTTCAAAAGTAAAGCTCGGGTGTTATGATGAAAGCTTGGGTGTTATTGTCGGGTGTTATTGTGTACAATTTTACCGAAATTTTTATTAAATCCTGAGTCATCTAGATACTAGTCTATGCTTATATTAAAGGAAAAATAAAACAAAATAAATAAAAGTAAATTATAAAACGTTATAACAGCAACTTTTCAGTTTTTATTATTCTTTTTTCACTTATTTTATTTTTTATTTTTTTTAAATAATCTTTATCATGATCATCATTTTACAAACATTTTTGAAGTACATACTTTTCCATACTAGAAAACTTCATACAGGAAAAACAAAACATAATTTTACATTTCAAATTGTATATCTTTACTTTATACCTCTTATTTGTATGTATGCAAAAAAAAAAGAATCATTTATATATATATATGTTTGTACATACATATATGTAATATACAAAGCTCACCTACGTACAGTTATACGAAACGTGTACATTCAAAAGTGCGGATGATAAAAAGATACAAGTTTTTAAATACACATCTCATCATATACTTTTTACAATTGCATAAAATTTATAAACATTCAAAACAAATTTAACAATTTATACATGAGTTTGTACCTATTATGAGTTTACTTTTTGAAAGATACTTTATAAAAAGCTTGATGTCCTTTTTGTTTATTTGTACTTATTGTATATACAATTTATATGTTGTTGTTGCTGTTTTTTTTTCGAAATAACTCTGAAAATTAAAATTTACCATCAAAAAACTTATTTTCTCATGGTTTTCCTTTTTTTTTTATTTTGAATTTACAAACAGAGAATATATGTATTTAGTAGACTCATGTAAATAAAAAGTTGTACTTATAAATTTTCGAATTTATGTATGCAAGCACTAACGAAAAATATGTTGTTTTTTTTACTGTTTATTCATAATTGTACTCCAACAGTAAAAGAAGCTCATTAAAAGGAATCATTCATAAAACCGTAAAAATTAATCCAATCCTTTTCGTTCTCTTTTTTAAAAAAAAAAAAAAAAAAAAAAATTCCTTTCCACAAGAAGTGGGCAACATACATATAACTCATCAAAAATCTTTTGGCTTGTTATTTTTTCTTTCTACATATTTTCTTCTTTTTTTAAAGTTTTGCTTTTATTTCAACAGTCTCAACAGACAGTTAGTGGTATTGGTTATTTAAAAAAAAGTTATATAGCTTAGTCAATTTTTTTTTTGAAAAAGGTCCTTCATAATAATGACAAAAAATATATACAATGTATATATAAAAGAGAAAGAAAGGTACAAACCATACAAAATAACGAGTTATTGTGTGTGGTTATTGAAATGATTTGTACAAAAATAAAAAAATTATTATATAACATTATCCTTGTTCTTGGTGATTACAAGTTTTTCTATTGAATAACTAACTGGTACTGGGAAGCATCATATGAAAATTTTCATGAATAAAGAATGATAAGAAGTCCGTTTATATAAAATTTTCTCTACATATATATTTTCTGTTTTTTTTACAGTTACTTTTTTAAAATTTTTTTTTTTTCATTATTATTTCTTCAACAATCCAAAACTTATAACTAAATCCGGCTTTAGCTTTCTACAACAACAAAAACAACAACAAGAAAATCACCAACTTTACAAGAAGGATTGAAAAAAAATCTATTTAATGTCAAATAAGACCTTCAAACAAATTTATTTCTTCGTTGTTTTTACTTTTATGTATCACTTTTCTTTTATTTTTTCCGTCTATAAAAAATTTTTTTATACTAAAAAATATTGAAAGACAAATTAAAAACAAAAAGAAAACAGAAAAACAGAAGATACAAATATTAAACAAAAAATTTGGTAAAAATATATAAAAATTGAGAAAAATAATACCTCTAATACCGTTGGGAAGATTTCACAACGAAGAAAAATGTCTTTTCACACCAGCAATCGTATACACATACATTATGTACATATCTGGAAAATTTATATACAGCCAAGTATAGTTTTTTAAAATAAACAGTGTGGAAATGATGACAATAAAACGACAACGACAACAGTGGTGATGATGATGATGATGATGATTCAGTTTTCCTTCTAAAATATCATTTTCGATTCTTGTGTAAAATGTTTTAGGTATTTTTCTATTTTTGTGGTGAACATTTATAAAAATTGAGATAAAATCCTACACTTATATGCGACATATTAAGACACATAGGACCATGTATGTATAGTATATAATTTAAAAAATAGACAATTAAATGAAAATACTGTTGAGAAAAATGACTTTTATGAGCATTTTATGGAAAGCTATTAATTTTTATTTCGCCTGTCTTATAACATAAAATATTATTTTGTTTCATTTTCATTCAAATGGGTACAAAATAATTTATAACCAATGTTTTAGGCTTATTTCATTTAATAATTAATAAACGTTTCAAAAAAAAAAAAAGAGGAAGTAATAAGGAATTATGACGACAAATAATTGAAATTATGTATTTCTAAATTAATTTTTTGTTAATTTTTCAAGTATTGTATCATGGAATCGTGAGAAAAATTAATTTAAAAATAAATTATTGGAAATTTTTTCATATATGTATGTAATTATGAATTTTAATTTTTACAATTTAATTACATTATTTTTCTATAGGATAATCAGTTAAAAAACATCCTGTTGTTTTTTGTACTTTTTTGCAATTACATATTTTAATTAATTTACAAAAACATTAAATTATTACAGGAAATTAAATTTTTCATATTTCACATACAACTAAACAATATAAATCAAATATTTAATTATTTTATAAATATTTTATTATACGATAGTACCATAATCCATATTTTGTGTAATATGAAACACAAATACAATAACATTTACATTGAATATATACATATTTTGCTAACAATAAAACAAATATTTCTTATAAAATGTAATTAATTGTAAAATTTACAAAATTTCAATTCAAATATGTACGAAAAAAAAATTAAAAAAAAAAAATATGTAGCTACACACTTTTCATTTATTAACAAAAATAATGATGAAGATACAATGCAAATATAATGAACAATGTACATTCAAATTTTCCTTTGTTTTTTTTGTTTTTATTTCCATCATATACGTATGTACATAAAAATCTATATAGATATCTATGTATATTGTACATCAAAAAATTCATTGTGAAAAGATAATATTAAATCAGTTCAACTTCAACCCTTTCATATATATTTTTTTCTTCATTTTTTGTACATTAAGTTAAATCACGAAATTCCGGAAATTCTTCAGTAAATTGAAAACCCAATTAGCCTTACAGAAGTCCCTCTCTCAAAAACATGAAAATTTTCTAAAACAACACAGCAACCATGATATATAAATATGTATAGATATATGTACATTAGCTTGCATATAACAAGTCTGTACAACTTGCATTTTCAATTTTAAAATTATACAAAAGGCATCAGCAGACAAAGATTGCGACCATTAATAAATACAAAAACAAAAGCACATACATATATACATATACATACATACATACATGTGTAGTATATGTTGTGATATTTGTTGATGATGCACCACCCTCTATATATCTGTTATTTTTTGATTATTTTTTACTTTACTTACATTTTTGACTTCAACTTCAATTCACTAGCTTTTAATATATCCTTCGATGTTATAGGTCCTTTTTTACTAGTATTTCATATGATTCTTCATTTTTTTTTTAAATTTTTTTTTGCGAAAAAAAAACCTCATTATCCTTTTCATCTGTAATATAATGCACATTTCTGTATGTTTACTTGTATATTGTAGTATATACATACATATGTAGATATGTAAATATAATATCTCCAACAGCATTGTAATAAAATGTACAATTTTGTTTTTCCAAAAAAGACGTCCTAACGTCAAAAATGAATTTTCGTAAAAACATGAAAATCCCGGGAATATCGTGAAATTGAAAATACATAATACAATGCACAAAATTTTCTGCTCTTTTTGGATAATATATACATATGTAGGTATATGTACGTATGATGACGATGAGGAAAGATTATAATTTTATGCATTATACGAGTATATGCAGATACATATGTACATAATGTAGGTATATATTAACTCGTATATGTTTTGCGACTACATACATATATACCAAAATAATTGTAAAGATATATTATTTATACATAATAAAATATAGTTCAACTGAAGGATTTTTTCCATCAAGATAAAAATAATATATAGAACGTGATAGAATAAAATGAAAATCAAATTGAAAGACTTTTTCTTTTGATCTTACATACATATTTACATATGCACAAAAATCCTTATATACATACATACATATAAGAAGAAGAATTGATACATAAATATAATGGTTTTATGCTCTAAAAATGTCTACCAGTTACCAGTTACCACATATGTATATGTATGTATGTTTTTAAAAAAAATAAAAAAAAGTGTGGAAAAACTGAGAAAAACACAACATTTTCAGATTTTTAACGATATATTAAGAAAAAATAAAATATATACAAACCGCCATCATCATCATAATATTCACCGTTATAACAACGAACCAAACGATTCGATCCTTATGTACATATACGATTTTTTGATATTTTTCTCCATATACATATGTATATTTTTTTTCTTATAATCATTTGGTGTTTTCTTTTTTATCCTTTTTTTCCAAAGTTTAACATTTTGAAAATTTGTCTTGTACTAACAGTAAATATGTAAAATTGTACATACGAGTATGCTTGATGATAAAATGCATTTAGAAGTTAAAATGAATTTGTTGTTTCACAAGGATTCTTTTCTTGTATCTGCGAATACCGACAATGTTTTTTTTTTTTTTCGAAGGATGAAATTGAGATGACGAATAATAATAACTGTACATGAACATATGCTCAATAATATTATTTGTTATCAGAAATATTCATAACCAAAAAGCTACTAGAGAAATTATCCTTTTTTGCGATATTTTTAACAAAAATTAAAATTTATAAGCTGTTTTACGGTAAAAGGGTTTTTCTCTTAACATTTTGTCTTAAAAGAATATTCTTACCTGAATTATACTTGCTAGTGAGTTAGTATGTAATTCTTTTGACTTTTCATTCTTTCATCAAATCATTATCGTTTATTATTATCCTGTATTTATCATTTATACAAAAGCATATTACAGTTAAAAAAAATTATACTTTGACATCAAAATATGGTTGTGAGCATATATTTATTATAACTGTACGTACATAATATATAACATAATATTCCATCATCATTACATTACTTTGATTGTTGCTTTTTAAACCAAAAAAATATGTATCTCAGTTTTAACCCTTTTCAAAAGTATGTATATGATATACTGATATAATAATACTTGGTACTTGTTAGTATTTGCCAATTTACTTAATATGAACATACATTTAAAAAGAAAACAAAAAACGGAAAAAAAAGATTTTGTGTAATGTATGTAATATTCATATACATATAACAACAAAAAAGATACTTTTGCTGTTCTGTTAAATTACATATATGATTGAAATATACAAAAAGAATATTATGATAAACGAAATATGATGTTCTTTGATAATGATGATGATAAGGGTTTTTGTTTTACATAACACTAACTGTATAGATACCTACATTATACAGAAATATACAATATACATATATGTACATACATACTATGAAATGTTGATACATATTATTTTTGTGGTATTTATTTTTAATTTTAAGCTTTTGTTTTGTTTTTTATATCGTTGTTGATTTGAAAAGCTGTGATACTATGTAGAAATTACAATTTATTCGAAAAGAATTCATTCATGAATAATTAAGTTTGACATTTTCATCATGCATGTACTCGTATGTACAATTGTACACTTTTATTTTAAATACAATGACGATAGTAAAAAGAGCGAAAAAAGAAGAATTTTGTTTGTCAATACGTGTTATTTTCAAATGTAATATTTAAGCATACTACATTGAATTTAACATAATACATTATTTTGAATATTTAGAAGGATATAAAATTAGATTGTGACAAGATTATTATTTGCCATTATTATTCATTAATTTTTATATTGTGTACTTTTAACTTTATAAGAAAAAAACATAAGCATTGAACATAAATTTACATTAAGGATTAAATTTTATTACAAAAGTATATTTTCTCTACTTTTTTCTAATGACAAATATGTTATTCAATTCAAATATATCATAAATATCATTTTTCATTAAAATCTAAAATTTCATATTAACTTTATATAACAAATTTACAAATTTACCATCTTCAAAAAACATTCATATAGAATTTATTTTGTACATGAAACAAAATTTAGCATCTTCGAATTCTCTATAAATTATTTATTTGAAAAAAAAAAAATAAATAAATAAATAAAATAAACAATTATGTACAAATAATATTGTTCTGCAACACATGAAAATTTATGTACCTACCTACACACATATACAATAAAATTAAATAATAATAAAATAAATATTTATTGCTATCAAAATTAACAATAAATCATAAAAAAAAAATCTTTTTTCACAAATCAATTTATTTTAAAAAGCAATTTATAAACATTTTATAAAACTTTTTTTTTTTCTAAATTTTTTAAAAAGAAATTTCGTTATACATACTTACATAAAAGTAGATGAAAATTTTTTAAATATATTTTACATATTTCTAAAAAAAAAAACTAAAATAAAAAATAAACTACCATATAAATGCACTTTTTAGCGTATACGTACAAAAAAAGTAAAAGAAAAATAAAATACATACATACATACTCGTATATAAAATTGAACATCTCTCAAACAAAAATGTTTTATATCATCGCTTGTTACTTGAAAAAAAAAAAAAAAAACGGAAAATAAAAACGGTAATCATGTAAACGTAATGTATATGAAATTGCACACATAAGAATTTTATGATAAAATGTAAAAAGAGATTTCTTCATATTGAAAAAACAAAACAAAAAAAAATGCAAAAAGAAAAACTTTCTTTTTCTTTTACTTTATCAAATATATGATATATACACTAAAAAGTTACTTTTAAGATAAATGATTCATTTTATGTATACCATATGTGAAAAAAATATACATATATGTATGTGTAGGTATGTATATGCATATATGTACTTGTATGTATGTATGTATATATGTATTTTAAAATCATTATGTATATCACTATATCACTATTATTATCTTATTGTAAATATGATAACCGAAATGTAAAATTTTATAAAACTATCTATAGATAACTCTTTTTTCTTCACTTAAATTTTATCCTAAGGCAGTAACACAGTAACGGGACTAAAACTAAAGGATTCACAAAGCTGGACTACAATTAATAGAGACAAAGTGGCGTAAAATTATTTTATACATACATATATCAAAGTTCATCAAAGGGTTATTATTAATGTTCTTCAGATTTCAAGATACAATTCCTATGAAAACATATTTATTCTTTTGGTTAAAAAAGGATATTTAAAATTTTTCAACATTTACAAAAAGAATAGATTTACCACGTCTATCGGTTTATACAGCATCCCACGTATGATTTTTAAAAAGTTTACTTATCTTAAATGCACATGTCTCTTCTTTTCAACTTTTGATACTCTAACAAAATTTTGACAACAGAAAACGTTACCGGATACTTTATCCTACATTATACTTTTACATATCCAAAGGATTGTTTTACATAAATTGTATAACTATGAGAGAACTAAAGTTAAAATGAAAGTTAAATACATATACACACATACATACATATATTGTATGTTTTATTATTGTTGTTGTTCTGTTTTTTTTTTGTCATACATACTTGATGTACGTTTTGTATATACATATACATACATTTTATATAATCGAAGGATACTAAACTCTTTATTTTTTAAGTAATACTTATATGTAAACTTATTCTGGTTTCTCTATATACATATACACTATATTGATGTACATACATATGTGCATGTATAAATTTTACTTCATTTTCTACACATACGTTTTTTTTTTTGGAAAATTTCTTATAATAAAGTTTCACTTGCATGAGAAAAAAAAACAAAAATGAAGAAAATCATATAAGAAGAAAAGTTACTCTACAAAAATATTGTAAGTTAAGTTATGCATGCATCATTCGTTAACTAAAGAATTGATGAATTCTTCTTTTTTTTATTTTTTTATTTTCCTATTTTCATTTTTTTTCTTTTTCTTCTACATTTCCTTTCAATTTAAATAGAGAAAAAAAACCAGCAAAAATTTAGAACTCAGTTCAAAGAATGGGTATAACGTATAACACAGTAATTTATTATATCAAAGTGACGATGATAAGAATTTTGTATGCATTGAATGTGAATCGATTACAATTTTCTGTAATAAAAAGAAAGAAGAAAAAAAAGGGAAATAAAAACAAACAAATGAACAAATACTTTTAAATGTATATGTATGTAAGTGATAAAATAGTATATGATATTTTTCGTTATACGATAAAAATAAAATTAAGTGAATATCCTTTTTTTATTTTATTTTTTTTTTTAACAAACAAATAAATAAAATAAAAAGTTTAAAGAAATGCTTTCTTGTGCATTTCTGTAAAGAAAACCAAATAAAAAAAAATATACAAAAAGAAGATAACAGACAGAGTTTTCTTGTAATTATTATCTTTCTTTTTTTTCAAAAACATTCAAATTACAAAATTCTTGAGAAAAAAAAAGTTCATTGTTAATCTACAGTTTATTAAACTTCCAAAATATAGCTTGAACTTTTATAGTTAAATAAATTTAAAAAAAAAATGATGATAAGGAATAAAAATACAATGATAAAGTGAAATAATTATTACAACAGATCTTTTAAGAAACAAAAATTTCTTTTTAAGAGAAAAAAAAAGAAGGAATCACTATACTTTTTTAAATCTTCGGAGAAAAAAAAAGTTCTATCGAAAAAGGCTTGCATAGTTACATTCAATTTTAGTGATTTTAGTTACTTTCTAAACTTTTTACTATTAATTTTTAAAATAAACTCTTTCTCTTCAATTTCACAAATTAAAAAAAATATATGTATAACTGAATTCACAATAATTAAAAATAAATTTTGGATTTTAAATCAAAATTAAATTTTGTTTTTCACCCTTTTTTTATTTTTTTTATTTTTATGAAGATTCAAAAAAAAAGAAGGGATATTTAATGAATATTTAACGATATTCAAAACTTTTCCATTGTTCAACAATAATAACGACATTTATGTAAATTTAAAATTTATTTTTTCCCTAAAATCAAAAAAAAATATAAAAAAAATAAAACTTCTGAAAAAAAAAGAAACTTTTAACATATGAAAATCGTTTATTTTCAGTGAAAAAAGAAGTGCACTTTTAATATGCAATCTCGTAAAAAAAAAAAAATAAAAGAAAAAGAAGAAAACTCTTTTCCTTCTAACTTTTGAAAATTTTCAAAATTTTCAAAGTAATAACAATATTTTAAAATAATATTAAACATATTTACATATAGCATACCTATGTACGTACTCGTATATCACGTATCTATTTTTCATTCATCTTCTTTTTTTTTTCAGATAGTTTACATACATATTATGTATGTATGTATATGAAGTTTCAAAAACTTATTTGATAAATTTTATATTATTTTACACGTTCAATATAAGGTATATATAAAGAGAATAATATTATACATATAAAATATTATGTATAATAGATACTTAACTTTATACATATAGATAGTGTATAGGATATACGAGAAAGTACACGTTACTATCTAAATAACTGTCTGTTAATAAAAAGTTCTTATAAAATATTTATATTCATAGGTATGTACTTCATATATATTAACAAACGAACGAATACAACGGTGTGTGGTAAAAGAATTCACTTATATTAAATATATTGCACAAAAAAAAAAAAAAAAATTATTGAATTACAAATAACTAAAAGTGTATTTATAACGTTTACAATTTTTTTGTTGTTATTTTGCTTCTTTTTATTTTGTTTTTTAAATCATTGAACTTCGTTGTTAGGTTTCGATAGCAAAAGGAAATTATTGTTGTTGAAATTTAATTTCCTTAAACTTTTATTAACTTTATACTAAACGAATATCTTTTTTTTTTTTATAAAGTACCTATATAAATTACTAAACGATTTGAGAAAAGTAAAAAAACAATCTATAGGTGTACCAAAAATGAATATGTAATTAAATTTAGATAGAAAAGAATAAAACTAAAAATAAAAAATACAATTTTTTTTTTTTTTTTTGAAAATACGAGTATGTATTAAAAATATTAATTTTATAACTTTTTATACAAAAAATCTACTGAAAAAAAAAAAAGTAATATTGTCGAGAGAAAAAGTTAATAATTAACATTTAAAAGTTCATTTTACATGTCTATTTTCTGCATAAAATTTTATGATAATAAATTTTCTATATATAAAGTTTGTTCTAATGAAATTTTTCCTATTATTTTACTTATTTTATTTTATGTATTTTTTAGTTTTTTTTTTTTTTTTTAATTCAAAAAGTTTTAGATAAGTCATGTGATTAAGTATAATATTCGAAAATTTTAAAACTATATTTTGAAAATTTTTGTCATTTATAAAGTAAAATTTACTGTCAAAAACTAAAAAGATAAAAATCTATAAAATTAATTGTTGGAAGAAAAAAAAAAACAAAAATTTTTCCATTCATTGAATTTTTGAAACATTTAACATCCATTAGATAAATTATGTATGTAGATTCTCTAAAGAAAATTTATTCATTTTGCAATAAGAAAAAAAAAAAGAAAAGGAAAAAAAGAAAAATGAAAGAAAGAAAACACAGGTCTCTAATAATCAATTTACTTCCATACTGTCGTTGTGTTCCGTGTTAAATTAAATTGTATGCATATAGCTAACCGCATCAACTATATTTTGCATATAGGGTATTTCATTTTTTTTTTAAAATATATCAAGTGCATGGGAGGTTTGATTTTCAAATTGACCACTAACCTTTTAAACTCTTTATTGGTTTTTTTTTTCTTAAGAAAAAGTTGTTTTTTTTGTTTCTTTTGGCTCACAGTGTCAGAGAATTTCAAAATTTTTTTAGAACATTAATTGGTTCGTTCTATATTACTTTAAATACTTACAGACTGGTGATTTCTGAGGAGAGAAGAAAATTTGGAAAAGATGTTTTTCCTGTCCCACAAAAGTCAGTATGAGATATTCTGTAAAAGTTATGTCTCAATTTATACAGATTACCCTATTATTCAAATTTAACTAATTCATAATACACAGAAAAGGATTATCTTTTAAAAGTTCGTAGAGAAATAAAAATCAAAATAAACTTCCAACAAATTTATTTTTGGCTTTTTTTTTTATTTTTAAATGAGAAAATAGAAAATGAAGATGAGATTAAGAAGAGAAAAAAAAAGAGAAAGAGAAATAGTAAACGTATTTTCAATTTAACATTTTAAACAAAATTGCAAATGCAAATTTTTTTTTTTTCATTTTTTCAAAAAGAACATCATACATACATACATACATACAAAGATTAATTTGTACAATATAAATAATGGTACGTAAATCTAGTAAAAATTGCAGCAATAAGGCAAGATAAGGTGCTATACCAAAAAAAAAAAACATTATATTTATGTTCATAGTACATACCTAAACATATGTATTAAAAAATATATATGTATATATGTACATGTACATACATATATGAGCATACCATACTACACACATAGATTCAATTAGTCTTAACCTTTTCGCTTGATTAAATTTCAATTGAGACAAATCTTCACCATGGGCAAAAACGGATTTTCTAGAGAAAAGTCTTTTCTTTTTCTCTGTGTTTTTATTTTATTTTACTTTTTTTTTTCTATTTTATTTTAAATGAAAGTATGCACTACATAGTGAAGATACATTTTGCTTTGTGTCATCTGTAGATATTTTATATTATAGTATAGAGAGAAAAAAAAAGTTTAAAATAAAAAAAAAAGGTAGGTAACTATAGAGATACATTGTGTTTAACTGAATTATACAACTTGCAAGTAATGTACCATATAGTAACAAGCCAACAAAATAAAAGAAAAAATAAGGTAAAATGACATTATACAACAATTCATACTCGTACTAGTCACCACCAAAAGTGGTATGATGATAACATATAAACTACATACATATATTGTATATGTTCAAAGAAAATATATATTTTTTTAAGCAAAAAAGTGTCTCGTCGTCGTAACCACGTAAATCTTACAAATCAATTTTCCAATTTACTTCAGAGTTTCTGTAAAAGATGTATTTTCCACACATATAATAGTAAAAATGTATCTATATAGTTTTAAATATAATATCTACCTATAACATGATAATATACGTATATGTACTTTGAAGTTTTAAAACGTTTTAAAGAATAGACAGAAATATGTATGTAATATACAAATGACAATATAGTACATATGTACTCGTATATATATAGGTACATAGTAAATTTTATACTTTTATAATACATATTATATCTAGAATGAGACATGCAATGATGAATGATTATAAAAAATATCTTTACCATATACGTAACTACTGTTACCCTGTTACGTATTCAATTTTATTATAGTTTATTTTATACATACTATATAATATACATGTACATACATATACAAACTATACTTGCACTCAATAACTGTTCATAGAATTTGAACTTTACATGCATTCATTTCATATTATAAATCCTCTTTATAATATCATACTCCTCTTTAAACTATTTATTACAATTTTCACAATTGTACAATGTAATAGGGTGTATTTTCAAATATTTCATTGAATCTCTCGGCCTGAAAACAACCACATTTTAACAAAATTAAATCAAATCTAAATTTGAAGTGTACTCAATTTTTTTGTGATTGTATATCGAAGACTTTAAAATTTTTCATCATATGTATATTTCCAACGAACACAATTTCTAGGTATATCAAAAGAATCTTGTGTTTTACCAACTCTTCTTCTTCTATTTTTCATTATTACATGATTTTCAGATCCTTTTTCTTCGAAATTTCATTTGTATTTTTATTCCTCAATTGAAGCTTTCACATAAATATCCAATTATTTTTATTCATCCTCCCTACATGAATCTCTTCATTCCTACGATTTCGCCTGTTATCTACAATTTACTTTCCATAAAAAAAAAAAATGTTAAAAAATTATAAATTTCAAGGTACAAATACACCCTGTTTTGTAATCCAGTAAATTTACAAAGAAAATGAAAAAAGTGGTAAAAAAGAAAAAGTAGTAATGTTCCAATAATAAAATTTAAAAAAAAAAAATATTGTTCAAAAAATATATATACGTACCAGTAAAATATTTCAATTCACTGTGAGAACTAAAAGATTGTAAAAGATAATTCAACTTGTCTAACAATTGAAAATGTAATTCAAAAAAATAAAAAAATATGAAAAGACGAATACAAATCAATATTGTGCTGTGCTAAGAAACGACATCAATATAAATCTTTGATCAAGGCATAAATCTAACTAAAAATAGTTTCTTTTTTTCCTTTTCCTTTTTATTTTATTTTTTCTTTGGATAGTAATTGATAAGTAAAAAAAAAAAAAAGAAAATGGGAATGGTTAAGATTGGAATTTAGAATTACATTGAAGAATATGAGCATTGCATTTTTACAAAACTATTTTCTTTTTATATGCCTGGACAAGATTCTTTTAATTTATCTTTTACATTTTATATCAGTTATCCCTCTGTGTTGTCCTTTTTATTGAATTGAATAAAATGTAAAATGAAATGAGGAACTGGGGATACATTAAGTCATGTGAAAAGACGATGATAATGATGATGATGATGAAAAAGATATATTTTTTACATGTTCATATCTATAAATACACATGTATATTGAATAGATACTGAGTTGTATAAATTCAACAACAAAAAGAGAAAAAGAAGAAGAAGAAAAATTCTAAAGGACATCAAGGAACAACGAATATCAAATATTCAATGTAATAAATAGTTCTTCAACAAATATTGAATCAGAGAATGCAATACTTACTTACATTTTAATTTTATTGATAGATTTTCTTCTTTTTCTTTATTTTTATGATTACTATTTTGTTTTTTCTTCCTTTTTTGTCTATCAATTGCATCTTCCATGAAATTTTAATATCAAGAGACATAAATCAAAACAAAAAGTAAATAACTCTTTTTTATCTTTTCATCTTTTTTCTTTCATTGAATATTTACTCGTTATTTTTAAAATTGAAATTTTCAATTGAAAAAAAAATTTTTTTTGCGTAGCTTTGATAAACGTTTCCATCTTATAGAATTTTTTTTTCAGCTACATTAAACATCTACAATATTAAATTGTAAATCCAGATAAAAAATTTCAATTTTTTCAATTAATTAATTTTTTAATTATTAATCCCCCTTTTTCCAACGAAACAAAAAAATTTATATTGAATCTTTTTTTTCAATCTATATTCTCATGAATATACAAAATATTTTTAGAAAATAAAAAAATTTACTTTACTTACTCACAAAAAACAAATTCTTTGAATTAAAAAACTTTTTTTTTTCACAAATTTATGATGTACCAAATTTCTTTCTTCTGAAAGCTGCTGGAAGCTGTTCAATTAATGTAACAGGATTAACACCAATAACAATAAGTTCTTCTTCAGTTAACCAATCTAAATGTACTAAATGCTAAAACGAGAAAAAATATAACAAACAAAATTGTATTATTTTTTAAATCATTTTTAATTAAAAGATTTAAAAAAAAATGAAAATTTACCTCATAATTTTTTAGAAATTTCAATCTTAATTTATCAATATTTGCAGATGTTTCTTCTGTTTTTAATATTTTACTTTTAAATTTCATTTTTTCACTTTCTTGTTCTTTTGATAATACAAACAATGAATTATCATTATATAAAATGATAACATTTTCATTTCTTGGATCTAAAATTATACCATTTATACAATGTGTCATCATTGTATTTATAAATATTTTATTTGATGAACATGTAAATCTCATTTCTTCTAAATCATATTCGAAAATTTTTCCATCTGAAAATGTTGCAACTAAACGTGGTAATTTATAATGTACAGCAATTGCTGTTGTTGGTACAACATATTTTGGTAAATTAATATGATGTTTCCATTCTTTTTTTGATTTAATCCAAACGCTTATTGTTCTACATGTTCCAGCTACAATTAAATATTTTCCACATGGTGAAATTGTTATTAAATGAATAAAATCTTTAATTGATTTTGAAACATCAATTGTTTCTTGATAATCAATATCATTAGTTGTTGTTAAAATATTAAAAACATCAATACGATGTTTTAATTTGACTAGAAATACTGTTTTTGAATCTCGTGAAAATATAATACGACTACATGGACTAAATTGTTTTGGTAAATCTTTAATTCTGATTAATTTACATGCCTCTTTTTCATTTTCTCGTATCAATGAAAAAAAACGAATTGTATTAATTGTCGAATAAATTAAATAACAACCATTCGGTGATATTGAAGAACAAATTACAGTTTCATCATCATAACTTCGAAGTTCAATTAATTTTTCAGGTCCCTCTTCAAGTAATAATATTCTTCTTGTATCATTTTCATCATCATTTATTTGTGCTCTATTCTCTGCAATTCCCAAACGCCATAATTCTAAGTAATCTTTATATCTTAACAGAAGTAATCTACCTTCAGATGATACATTTGCACATGGATATTGTAAAAATGGACCATATTTATTAATAACTGCATCTTTAACTTTTTGATATGGTGAAATACCAAGATAACCATCAATTCCACCTGAAATTATTCTACAATCATCACATGCAAGAGCTTTTACATCATGTGCATGAACATCCCTTTGCAAAGATTTTATCCACATTTTCGTAAATTGTTCTTCTTTTTTAACATTTGTTAAATCATAAGTTCGAATTAATGCATCAATTCCAGCAGCAATTATAACATTTTCTTTTTCGGTAACTACTAAAGCAAGTATATCGGCTTTTGATGCTTGAATTGATTGTACTTGATTACCAATTTTTCCATCCCAAATTGTTATTTGACCACGTGAATCACCAGATATTATAGAAAAATCACTTAATACTTGTAATGACCATACAATTGTTTCACGTTTTGCTTCAGTTCGACCCATTGTCATTTTATGAATTGCATTTCCTGTTTTTGTACTCCAAATTCTTATCACATCCATTGATCCAGTTACAATAAAATCACCAGTTGTATCAAATTTACAACATAATATTCTACCTTCTTGTTTATCAAACAGTAATTTGTACATTACTTCAGTTTTAGTTACTTCAAATAAATTCAAATATCCTTCTTCAGTTCCTAATGCCAGGCAATCTTGTTGTTTGCTAATATCTAAACACCATATTGCATTACCAGTTACAAATTGAGAATGTTTCTTTTCAAGTAATGTTAAATCCCATTCAACTAATTCAGCAGAAAGACCAGCTGAAAATAAACGATCTTCAATCCAACCTAGTGCTTCTACAGATGAATTAACATCACCAGGAATTGTTTTTTCTATCAAAGGAGCATGATTCATATCCCAAATTTCTATAGATGCATCATTTCTGAATAAGCAATTTTAAAGTAAATGGCTATCATTTTAGAATTTATTTTGAAAATTGAAATGCTGACTTACCTTGACAATGCAAGTTTACCATTCCATTTGTTGTATGCCAAACAATTAATTGATCTTGGAACTAAATTATAAAATCGAACATTATGAATTTTTGTTGCACCATCTCGATCATTTGCCTTCATTTTTGTGAAAATTTAAAACTGATAAATTTAAGAAAAATTATAAAATTTACAAAACAAATAAAAACACTGAAGTTCTAGTCGGCAAAAAAATAAACGCACATGGCAATTGGCACTTGGCAGTTTGACAATGACAGCTGACCGCTGACGAGATGATGACACAAAAAGTAAACGGTCACCTGGGACAAAAAAAACACTAATGGTCTAAAAGAGTTACCGTTTTTAGTTAATTTATTAGCTACAATAATTTGACAGTCAATACAAAGGCTCCTACTAAAGTCTAATTGTCAAAATTGTCGTCAACTTCGGACTAGTTTTTTGTAAATTTCTATGTACGTCTTTTGGCTTTTGTGGTGGCCGATTTTTTAAAAAAAGGAAAATTTATTATTTTAATTTGAAAAATGGGTGATGCAGATTTAGAAGCAATTAGAAGACAACGAATGACTGAAATGCAATCTCAATATGTGAGTTAATGGTTAAATTTTACAAATTTTGAAATTATTTTTATAACCTCATATAAAGGCGGTTCATCGTATTGATTAATAAATAATTCAACAAAAAATTACTCATTCTATTGAATTTTAATGTGATCTAAATCATGCAAATTTTAAATTTGAAATCCAAAAAAATCTATATATGCCTGTGTGTCCAATTTTGCCTGTGAATTTAATTATAATTTTTATTTTTAGGGTGCTCAAAATCCAGAACAGCAAAAGGCTCAAGAAGAACAAAGAAGAGCACAAGAGGAAGCAAAACATTCAATTCTATCACAAATTCTTGATCAGGAAGCAAGAGCAAGACGTAATTATCTATTTTTTTTTTATTGATTTAATATGATATCCCTTTTTTTTCTTTTAGTCAACACCTTAAAATTAAGCAAACCAGAGAAAGCAGAAAGAGTTGAAGCAATGATTATTCGTATGGCACAAATGGGTTCTATTGGTGGTAAATTAGATGATGCACAATTAAAATCAATATTAGAAAAATTAAATGAACAAATGCCACAACAAACATCAACTGTAAAATTTGATAGAAGGCGTGCTGCAATTGATTCAGATGATGATGAAGATTATGGTTGCTGATTAGACCGATTCTGGTCTGATCGATGTGGTTGCTGATTAATTATATTTTGTTGGTATCATTCAATTTCTTCTTTTTTTGATCGTTTTATACATTGTGAATTTTCTTGTTTTTTGAATATTTTTTCATAAAGAATGAATTTTAAAGAAATTTAATTAAAATTATTTAAAAATAAAAAAAAAATTACTAAAAAGAGAGAAAAGAAGAAATTAAGAACTGCAAGGAAAAAAGAGTAAAAATATGGTTTCTCATCACTTATTTTTTTTTTAAATTTCTATTTTTTGTTTATACATAAATCATGAATACTCTTTTTTTTGTTTTTTTGTTTATTTAAAAACTAAAACTTAACTCTCATACATTAAAAAAAGCAAATAATTAATAAATAGTAAATAAAAATATCTTGTGCTTAAATAAAGATTTTAATTTTTAATTACTTATGTATATATTTTTTTCTGAATACTGTAGGAGGATTGTTTTAAGGTATCTCATATTATCTAATTAATGTGATGGAAAAGCCAAATTTAATTAGTTAGATCGATGGTAGTCAGAAAAGCGTTTTCAGGGTAGAATTGCTCAAAACTATAATGACTAGAAGAAAAGTGTAGTTCGACTTTCATCGTACCACAGAAATTGGAGAAATAATTTGAATAAAATAAAATCCAGTCGTTTTTTTTTTCTTTCATTTACATAATTTTAATAAATAAAATTTATATTCATAAATTAAAAAAAAAAAAAAAAAACATCTATTACAACACGTAATACACATTCAATCAAAAATACAATTTAAAAAAACAAAATCGTACATAAATTACATTACATAAATTAATTTAAGAACAAACAATGAATAAATCATTTGAAAATTTCTTTTCCGTATAAAAAAAAAACATTAATTGAATTATAAATAAAAATTTAAAAATATATGTATGTATATATTTTTCTATCCCGTTTTATTTTACTTATATTTTTTTTTTCTTTGGTTATATTTTTCTATTCTTTTTTTTCATGTGTATCTTCATCATCATCTTCTGGTGCATCTAAACAATCACCACAAAATATTGAATATAAAATTAATGAAAGAAAACCCAATGGAAGACCAAATAAAACAGATGTTAAAACTGGATTACCACGCCACATATCTTTTAATGCTTTTTTACCTTCAAAATATGTACGATATAATCGTATTAATAATGAATTACCGCCATAAATTGGTGCACTTTGATTATGAATTGTTTCTAAAAATATATGAAGTGATTGTGGTGTCATTTGTAATGGATCATCATCTGGTATATGATGATGTTGTGTTGTTGAATTAATAACAATTAAATGTGGTGTTGGTAATGTATCCATAACAATTGAATGAGCAATATCAGGATCACCAATCTACAAACACAAAATAAAATTGAATACTTAAAATGAAATGATTTAATAAAAAAAACTTACCCAACCAAATTGAAATTTATCATGATAACGATCACGATATTTTCTAATAACACCTTCAACCATATCACGAAATTCTAATTCATGAGTTGCAACTTCACTTAATTTATTTTCTTCAACAACAGCCAACACAATCCATTTTTTAGTTTTTAATATTTGATGAATACTAAAACGTGTAATCTTTGGAAATGTTAAAAATCTTTCTGTATTTATCCAATGATGAATTGTATCATTAACATCTAATGGATTCATTTTATGTGCATGTAATGAATGTGGATAATAATAATGATTATCCTCTTTATAAACAATAACTGATGGAAATTTTCGATTTTTTTTCTTAATCATTTTTTTATTAATTTGAATTTGATTTTTTTTATCATCTGTTACATTATTTTTATTATTATCATTAACATTATTACCATCATCATCAACATTGACATCATCTTCTGTAATATCAAAATGTTGACTAGCTAATTCTACAGATGTTGCATAAAAAAATCCTTGTGGTTGATATATTTCAGCTGCTGCATAAAATGTATCCCATATAATACCATTTTGTTCACCAATATACATAAAAAATATGGAATGTGCTGTTTTTAACATATCAATACTTTCGGTTCTTGTAACTAATTGTACTGGTGGTCCAGACATACGTAATACATAATCAATTAAATCATCTTTTGTACGATCACCACTATATACAAAACCTTGATTATTTTTTATGAAAATTATTGTCGGATAACCACTTATTTTGAATTCAGTTGCAACTGATGGAAAACGTGTACAATCTAAACGTGCAACACGTACATTAGTATTATGTAATGATTGTGCAACTAAGCCAAATATTGGTTCAGTACGTTTACAATATGCACACCATGGTGCATAAAACATAATAAGCCATTGTCCTTCATGTCGTACCTCTAGGAAACGATCACTCAATTCCAATACACGAGATGCAATTGATGCATTCAATAATGAACCTTTAATAATTAACAAAATTTCAATTTTTAATTTTAAAGAGAAATTCGAGGGGAAAAATAATATTTTTAATTAAAATACGTACCAAAAACAAAGATAAAAATTACTGATACAAATTGCATAGTAAAAAAAAATGTTTGATCCTTTTTTAGAAATTTATGTTTAGGAAGAATTATGGCACATTTTATAGCAACTGCTTGGTTAATTTAAAAAAAGGACAAAATTACTGAAACAATTTATTAAAAAATTATATTATATATTTTGATTTTTTTTTTTCAAGAAATTTTCAAATAAAATTTAATGGTAATAATTTTTCTTAAATAAAATTTATCAGCACTTTTTCACTTTGCAAATATTGACATTTTAAGATGTCACTATCAAAATTCAACAAAAAAAGTGTTTCGTGGTAAATAAGGTGAAAATAAAACTAAGGTTTTACCACACTACCAGAATTTAAAGATTTTTTCTATAGTTTATGTTCAGGCACTTAATTTCTAAAATAGGACAAAGACTAGAATTTTTTGTTATATTTTCCATTTATAATTTTTCAGTTAAAAAACTAGATTTTCAGACCCTCTAAAATTTATGGTTTTGAGTTAAGCCTGATGACGGCAGCAATTATTTGAAACTTTTGGATCACCTAACACCTTATCTTGATTGTCATTTTTGACATTTCTGCCGACATATTTGTTTTTAAAATTAGCATTCAGCAAGAATTAAGAAATCATAAATTGTTGAAGTAATTTGCTAGTTTCAAAGCTTCAGTTGCTTTTATTTAGTGTTTAATTATAATTAATTAAAATTTAATAGACTTAATATGAAATTTAAATAAGTTATTTTTTTAAAAAAGAAAATCTCATCCCAAAAAATCAAATCATGGAATCATCTGCCTGTGAAGGTAAGTTTTGGTGTTTGGAAATGAAAGTGAAGCATTCATTTATTGCTTACTAGACGCATTTTTACTTTGAATATTCATGGAATTTATTTGAAAAATTTGATATTCTTTATTTTGAGATTTAAAAGCATTTGAAAGGAGACTGACAGAGGTAGTAGCTGCCTATCATCCTTCAACACTACGGTGGAGAAGTAAGTATGCAAAAATTATAGAATATTTTGTGGTACAAAAAATATTGTAACCTTTTAAGAAGTAAAAGAACTTTATCTTATTACTTTTTATTTGTTTTTCATTGTTTTAAAATTACATAGAATAATGTATCTATCTTGTTAAATTTTAGAATGCTCTTTAATTTCAGTTGTTTTAGCGGTTATATCAATATGTACAGCAATTGGTGCTTGGTATTGGTTAAGAGATCCAAAAACATCAGTTGTGCCATTAACTGAATCACTCATAAATCATCCAGTATTTTTTTGTGCAACACTTACATTAAGTATATTTTACTTTAAAAAATCTTCTCTAATATTCCATATTTTTTTCAAATTTTCCTTTTTTATTACAGTTATGTTATTTATTCTTGGTATTCATAAATTAGTTATAGCACCACAAATAATTACATCAAGAATGAGACTTGTTTTAGCTGACTTTAATATGAGCTGTGATGATACTGGTAAACTTATTTTAAAACCAAGACCAAATAACTGAGTGAAGTGGAAAAGGAGACGTAGAAGGATTAGTCTCTAAATTAAATTTTTTAAATTTGAATTATTTTTATTTTTTTATTATTATTTTTTTTTTTTCAAAGTAATAAAATGTAATTTGTATAAATTTAAAAGAAGAAATGAAAAGAAAAGAAATAAATAAAATAAGACAGAAAGAAGATGTGTAAGCACACAATCAAATTGTAAATATGTATTGTTCTCTATTTTTTTTTAGTAAATAAAATTTATTGAATACAAAATTTCCTGTTTTTTTTAATTGACCGTAGGTAAGCATCATTTTAGTGCTGCTAGTAGTATTTGGTAACTGATAAGCAGCTAACCAAATCAACCATTGAAAAAATTTGATGATTGTGTGGTTGTGGTAACATAACTTTTACCGAAAAGGTAAATATTTGAATTTGGTAATTGATTTCAGTAACGGGTGAATTATCGAATATGGTAGCTAGCAAGAAATTTTCAAATTTACCCTGAATATGATTAACATTATAAAAAAATGAAATATTGAGTTGATATTGAAATTATATCAGATACCACAAAGAATACACTTTGTACTTGTAGAACTTTCTCAGGTTTATTTATTTTAGGGTTGTAATATATGGATGCCTCACTTGTCAAATCGATTAACTCTATTTTTGAGGTTTTTTAAGTTTTAGTTCCAGAACTCGATTAATTCTTGGTTTTTTCATACTCGAAATAATTTCGAAATTTTATAACGAAAGGCGTTAAACTACTAAATTAAAAATATTTTTTCAGTCTTCAAATCATAATTAATTTATTATCGGAGCTAATTTATTACTTTTATAAACGTTTTTTATATGGAGTTAATCAATTTGGCAAGTAAGGCATCCATATTCAAAAATGATGTAGGCAGTACCTACATATTAACATTTCCAAAATCAATCTGATTATCTCTGTAAAAAATAAAATAAAAATATGCATTTAAAAAACATTAAAAACAAATTTAATTTTTTTTTTCATTTATTATTTTCATTTTTCTTTTATATTTTACATTTAAAAAAAAAAACATGAATTTTCTTTTAATTTTCATTTTCACTTAAAATATAAGTAGGTACCGATATTATAATTAATAAATTTCACTATTTTCTTGGCTTTTTATTAATAAAAATCATCTTAAATAATTTTAAATACATATATTTTTTTTTTTTTTTGAATTTTAAATTTCTTAATTAAATTGTAATTTTGTTCTTTTGCTTTTTGTTATTTGTTTTTTTTTTTTTATATAAAACTTTTGGTAACAATTAAGATTCTTTGTTTTATTTCGTTTTGGATTTAAAAAAAAAAAAATGTGTTCGTTCATGTAAAAAATGTACTTTTTGTTTTTGGATTTTGTTATTTTATAATTAAAAATTTGATTTTATTATTTAAAAAAAAACAAACATGAAATCTTCATTATACAATTATACTTAATTTTAAAAATAAAACTATTCATCCTAAAAAAAAAAAAAAAAACAAAAAATGTAAAATTTTCATTAAAAAATTTAAAAAAGAAAATCTTTTATTTCATTCTTTTAATATACTTGTATAGGTATATACATATTTTTGTTTATTTTGTTTTTTCGTTTTTGCATTTTTATCCAAGAACACATTTGGTATTATTTTTAATACAAAAGGTAACGGTTTTTTTTTAAACATTTACTTATAATTTCCACTTTTACTTTTCTTTTTTTTTTTTGTTTTTGTATTTTCTTATCAAAATTTCTCAAATAGAGAATTTTATTTATTTTTTGTTGTTATAAAATTCTTTGTGCCTTTGTGTAGTAAAAAAAAAAATGTTATATAAAATTTTAAGTTTCTTAATTTTATTTCTAATTTTTGGTATTAAGTTAATAATTGGTTTTTTTGTTTGTTTTTTGTTTAACTTTTCCTTCTTTGTTTATAAAAAAAAAAAATGCAAGTTACTTTTTGATTCACACACATAAATTTGATTAGATGCTAATTTAACGTTCTATTTGATTTTTCAATGTTTTTGTTCGACATTTTATGTATTTTTATGTAAATTTTTTTTTTAAATATTGTAAATTTTTATTAGTTGAAAATTTTTAGAAAATGAAAAATCATCTAAAAATTGGATTTTGAAATTCTTCAACAAAAAAGAGCAATGAAATTATTTCTTAAATTTATGACTTTGAAGATTTTTTAACTGATATCTATCTGAATTCTCAAGTGTGAGATGATTGTTTTTCCTTAATGTTATTTTTGAAAAAATTGAATTTATTTTTATAAGAATGTAACAGCACCACTAGCAAACAGCACCTCTACTTTCATCTAACGAAAAAGCATCTCTAGTAAGTCTAAGGTTAAACATAAATTTGAATATACATATAGGCATAAATATTCAATATTTCTAGAATATCTACAGGGTGCATTATTTCGAAAATATTGAACAAAAACATTTTAGATTAATATAGTTTGAATTTTTGCAGTCTTTATAGAATTGAGTTGTTTTTGTTTTTTTTTTTTTTGTTGATAGTACAAAAAAAACTGTGCTAAAGAAGAAATTTTTAAAATTTCTTATTAAGTTTATATTATGTATATATTTTTATTTAAATTTATTCAAGTGTAAAAGTTTATAAAAAAAAATTTAGAAAATATTAAAAAACTTTACATTTTAAACGTTTTTCAAATATGTATAAGTATTTTTGTAAAATTGAATTTAAAGTTGAAGTTGAATAAAATTTTGGAAAAAAATTTGTAATATTTCAAAGGACGTAAAATTACTAATAGATAAAATCTACTTTAAAAATGAACAAAATTTTACTAATTTCATTGTAATTTTTCTATAATTAATTATACGATTTCGAATTCGAAGTTTCACATAAAACGTTGTTCTAAAATATTTAAAATTAATACTCTAACATGGCATTCCACCCTTAATTTTTAAGTTTTTTTTCCTTCTCTTTCTTTATTATTATCAATTTATCGCAATTTAACGATATTTATTATTATTATTATTATTTTTTTAAATTACGTAAGCACGTTTATTGAACAATAAAACAATCAAAAAATTAAAAAAAAAAAACGTATGTAATTCCTACTTTTTTTCTCTATTCAACTGCAAAATATCGATGATAATTTATTTTTTATCTTATCTACAAAAATTACTGATTTGTTTTTTTTTAAGCAGTAGCGTGTTCAGTATATGTGTTTTCTTTGTTTTTTGTAATTTTTTCATATTTCATTTAATGTGTTATAATTTAATAATTTTATCTGAACTTTTTTTAATTATATATAAATTTTTTTTAATGTCTTCTCTCTTTTAATTTTTCTTCAATTAATAACAAATTTTTCTTATAATTTTTCATTTTTAAATATTTTCCAATCGATTAATTTTTTGTATAATTTCTAATAACATTCAAAAACAAACAAGTTCTTTTTATAATAAATGTACGATATAATTTTTTATTTTTTAAATTCTACTAAAAAAGATATTATGAAAAAAAAAAAACACATTTCGAATTTTGCTAAAAAACCACCAACGAAACGAATGTACATGTATTTGCAAGCATTATTCAAAATATTTTGGCTTAGATCCTTTTTGCAGACACTTTGTTTCAATACTAACGTAATTTAATTTACAACTTAATTTAATTTCGAATTTTTATCATCAATATTCATCGGCATTTTCATATTGTTGTCTGCCAAAGAATTAAACCAAACCCCTTTACAACATGAATATTTTTTTACTTTTTTGTTTTTCAAAATTTCGTTCATCATAAAAAATAATGTGCGTTTGTTAGTGTTATTCGTCTAATTTAATTTTTTATTTATTTTCTTTTTATTTTTGAATTCATTTATTTTTTTCAATTTTTTACAATTTTTTTTTTTTTTGCAATAAAAATGAAAATGTTGATAAATTTCTAAAAATACTGCTTAAAAAGATAAAATGAAAAACCACAAAATGAAATACAATTTTTTTTTTTAGCAAAGATTAAAATTGTGTGGGAAAATTTAATTCAGTACAAATTATTCATTTTAAAAAAAGGAAAAAAAAAAGAAATGACGAGAAAAAAAAACGTTACAAATAAAACAAACTACATACAAACAAACTAAAATATAATAATAATAATAAAAAAAAATTACATAATATTGATAAAAATTAAAATGGTAAACAAAAATGATTTTAAAGCTATGACGTTTGAAATTTCATGTTACTTATTTACGATTTTTTTCTCCTTTCCTTATTTTTATTGTTACACCTTTTTTTTTCTTTTCTTTTTTCCCTTTTTAAAATTTATTTTTATTTTGCATTTGAGTTTTATGATATTTAGAATTGCTTAATAACTACACTGCACTTACAGAGAACAAAAAAAACATTTGTTTTTTCAAAACCAAAAAAAAAACGGCTTAGAAAATTTAAAAAAAAAAAAAGTAAATTATTATTATTAGATTGGATTGAAAATAATTATTTAACATATATTAGTTATGATGAAGCTAATAAATTTCTTATATTTTTTGGTGTATTAACTTCATTTAAATGTTTTGTTGTAAAACGTAATGCATTTAATAATGGTTCAGCTTTTAATGGTGGCTGCTCTTTTAATAAACGTATACAACCTTTAACATCAACATGTGAACCACGTACAAATGCTCCATCTGGATGTACATGATCATATAAGATAACTAAACCAACCATAACTCTAAGGACTAGTAAATGTGTTTCTTCACGTTCAATTTGTGATAGAAGTTTTCTAAAAAAAAAAACATAAAGAATAGAAGGATTGTAATAAAAAAAAAACATAAAATAATAAAAGACAGAAAAAAGCTCAGGATATTAATAAAAAAAGATTCTTTATAAGGATATACGTAAAAAAGATCAAGTGGACATACAGAAAAAAAATATATATATATGTACATACATATAAATAAAATATCAGTTCTTATTATTATTATCCTTTTTCTTTTGTTGAAAATAATAAAATCTAAGAAAACTAAATTATAAAGGATATAAAGAAGAAATAATAAAATAGGAGATAATATGTATTTACATAAAAAGAATATTTTGAATACTTACGGATTTTCTAACATTCTCAAGCATACTTTTGCCATTGTTCCTAATGTTTCTGTTGTATTTTGAACATTATCTGCATTATCATTTACAAATTTTGATATTGCTTCACTTAATACTTTTAACATTGGTGTTGCATCTGCATAAAATAATGACATACGATTTGCTAATTCGGTGGTAACAAGCATTTGATTTGTACTATCGATTGGTTGTCTATTCACCATACGACGATAGTAACTAAAATCATTTTGTATGGCGGGGGTTTTCATCTAAAAATATATTTAAAAAAAAAAAAACGATAAAAATTAGTAGAAAAATCGAAAGGAAAATAAACGTGCCTAAAAATATGCTCGAAACATGCAATTTTTTTTTTTAATACGAAAATATTTTGAGCTTTTTATGTAAAAACGTGAAGATTTTAATATAAATATATCTTGTCTCGACTTTGATATACCTATATACATTTAGTTATATATTTTTTTAATGGTCTATAATCATTCAAATTTTGGGTTTGGCTCTTAAACACCTAATAAATTATCTTTTATTTTTCCCTAGAAGACAATATATCACATTGGAATTATGTTGTCATTTAAAATTCTATTGAATTACTTTTTCAACACATTTTGAGTCAATGTTTAGTCAAAGAATCTAAATTTCTATGGTATCATTAAGGTTCTTAAACTATTATTATATCACTTTTATTGTTTTGTTTTTTTTTTTCCCTATTTTTTCTAGTCTGTTATTCAACTCATTAGTCGACACTAAAGATTAAAAAAAAAAAAAAATTAATATTCTATTTTAATAACAACCAGCCATTCATCACCTTAAATAGTTGTTACGCTACGGTGGTCATTCATTGATAGAACTTATCCATACCCTTTACCTTATTTTTTTTATTCTTTTTTATACTATACATTTTCGTATAGCATATGCTTCCCAACCTAATAATGTTTAATAAGTATGCAATTGCATTCAATAACAACAACAATAAATAACATCGCATATCATATTATCAACATTCTAAAGAGTACTTGTACATAATATAGCAAAATATGATAAGCATGTTTTATATTACAAAAAAAAAAAAATTTTCTCTTACTTATAATTTATTCATTCAACAACATCGACTTTAAAACTTTAATTCCATAGGTAAGATACTATATAGCTAAAGGTAAAAGTATGTATTTTTTTTTCTTTCAATTTTCATTGCAATTTTATGTAATAGAGGTAATACGATACATGTACGAATATTTATAATACATATTCTGCTGCCGGGTTCATTTTATTCTAGTATAGTCCAGTCGGTCCATTCTATAGAGCTTATTCGAAGTTATGTATATTAAATATTCATGTCCACACGCTATCCACTTTCATTCAAAAGAAATTCACATACTGATGTACATATACATATGTACCTACATACATAGATACTACATATATGTATGTATGTTTGTCAAGCAGAACCTTTTCAACTAACAGATACAATCTTTTCGATGTCTCTATATAAAAAATCATCTTGTTTACGATTTTTCTTTTTATTAAATTTTTAAATATAGATTTTATTTTCTTCTAAAATTCTTGAGTACCTTCATAATCATGATTATTATTTAATAAGAAGAAGAAGACGAAGGAAAAAACAAAATCAAAATAATAAAAACGAAACAACTTACAAAGGGAAAAAATAACTTATCTGAATTGCATAGCATATAATATGTATACTTTAATCAAGAATTAAGTTTGTTATGTTATTGTTGTTCATTCATTTTGGTTTTTTTTATTCTACATTTTCATTTTTTTTCTTTTTGTTACACCTACAAACTGTTTTGAATACAAGTCTCGTTATTGTTACCGATGCTGCAACAAACAAACAAACAAATGAAAAAAAATAAAAAATAATAAGAAGAAAAAAAAAACTAAAATGTGAAGAATGATGATGAGCTGATGATATTGTCATGAATATGTCAACAGGATCATCATCAACATCATTATCTTATCATGCATTTTAAATTGATCACGTAAATGAATATAATCACATAACAATTCTTTTTAATACATGAGTACATCATAAGAATCCTCTTCTTATATTTATAAAAAGATTCTTTAAAATTGAGATGAGGCGTACGTTAAAGATACATTCAATAAATAAAAAAAAATTGTGAATGAATGTTGTATATTTCAATCTGGAACGTTCATTTTTCTTAATTGAAACTCTTATTTAATATGTTTTGAAGATGGTTGTTGCGTGTACTATACTTTGAAAGAAAAAAAAAAAATAAGTATGTGAATGATATAATATATTTTCATTATTTTATCAGTAAATTATCATTAATTTTTAAAAAGATATAACTTATTGTATAGGATTAATGCGATATATTGTTTATGGTAATTGTGACGCGCTTCTTTTTAAAAACAAAAAAAAAAATAAATAAATAAAACAAGGAAGATAAAGAAGTCAAGATTCTAAAAAGACAGAATATCTTATCGGGTAATAAATAAAAATATATGGGGATAAATTTATCTGATAGTTTTATTTGTTTTTTTTTTTTATTCTTCTTTAATTATAAATTTTGGGAAAGTTCAAAAATGTTTACGAAACTATTTGATAAGTATAATTATGTATTTTGTGTATTTAAGGTTGTCTATAGTTCATTTTGAGGTCAATATCCGCTTTGGGTAATAAAGGAGAGCCTTGGACGTATTATAATTTCAATTTTTATAGTCTCAATTTACAGAAAAAATATCTGTGTAAATTTTAATAAAATAAAAATTATTTTATTAAAAAAAACCATTGAAATTTGAGAAAATTAAAGGTGTACCTTCAGAAATTTAATATAATTTGAATTAAAGTGAAAAAAAAAAAGAAAAACAAATAACTTACCTTATATTCATCGAATTTAAGAACAAATTCAAGTATTTCAGCAAGTTGTTTAACAAGTGCTTGTTGTGTTTCAAGATGTTGTGTTGGATTTAATCTACCACCTACTAATTGTCCCAATAATTTTGGTACAATCATTTCTAATTGTAATGAATGTTCATAGCATCTTTTTAATTTAATTACAAGTGGAATAACTGCATTCCATGCTTTCTCTTGGCACTTTGGTGATGGATCAGCAATTGCTTCTCGAATTTCTTTGCCAGCACCCTGCAAATAAAAAATTAAAAAAAAAGAAAATTAAATCATAAATACTAAAAATATATTTTAAAAAGTATGTAGTTCTAGAAAAAAACTAACTGAGCGTAAAAAAGATGTCAAGTACCACACTGAATTTTAAAAAGTATACACTTAAACACTAAAAAAGAACAACTTTAAATTAATCTGTTAAGTTATCTTTGTAGATTATGTCATTATTGATCAAAATACCGGCAAGAAAATATACTTTGGGGATTTTTATATTTTAAAATCTACAATCATATATGTATGTGTACAATCGAGTTTATCCCTTGAAGATTTTATATATTATGTATGTACGTATAAATTATTGTACATACATATTTCTAAAATAAATTATTAAATTCTTTAGGGAAAATATAATAAAGTGTTTCAAATATAAAATGACATATATGTATGATTAAATGAAATAAACTTTTATAAGACATATTTGTTATACTATATATATGTACGTATAGTTAATCTAGTAGAAAAACATGTTTCCAATTTGAAATAATGTCAGTTTCATAACACAAAAATACATATATATATATAGTACATTCACATACATTTTCTTAAAATTTTCAAAAGAATTTTTAAATGAAGAAAAAATATAGAAAAAAAAAAGATTTGTGAGATAACTGAAGGGGATGAATTGTCTAAGAAATAAAATTTTATTTGTTCTGTTGAACTTTATTCTGAAAGAAAAGAGATAACTTATTCAATTCACATTCATTGTAATCGAGAGAAGAATTAAGTTCTTGATAAAGAACACACACACATTTCTTTGCTTCTTCAATTTGGAAAAAAAATTTCAAAAATTGGATGTGAGTAAGTAATTACAAATTTTCATGAAGGAGACATTTAGATTTGGGAACAAAAAAACAAACTTGACTTAGATTGATTGACAACTGTTGTCACAACAGATGCAGTAGAACAAAACAATGTTATCGTTTTTTCTATCCTACTTTTACTTACTAAATTATTAAGAGAAAATTAGTATTGATTGCCAAGAAAATATTTTAAATGAAAACGTCTTTTAAAATTCTTGATTTTTTAGTAAAAAAAAAATGTAAAATAAAAACCATGAAAACCACTATCTAACTAGAAAACAGATGAAAAGGTAGTCAATTAAAACATACATATATAGCAACTGTTCGAACATCCTTTATTAATTACTAACATTACTTTTCTCTCCTTCAAGACGAACAACTCGAAAATAAATTTTAGAAACTCAAGAAAACTAAGTTTTTTCTTCCTAAATAATTAGTATTAGAAAAACCTAAAAAAAATACTATTTCTATTAAATTATTAAATTGCAAAAAAGTACTTCAGAACACTAAAATTGTCGTTTCATAAATCTTCAATTACTTAAGGAAAACAATTGAAAATTTATTCGCATAAAAATACTATAAAGAGAACAAAAATAGTCATACCACTTAATAAGTACATATGACATTTTTAGGTTAACTGGTCATGTAAAATTAATGCGATGCGGTGATATTCTACTATTTAAGTGTACGTTTACGATGGATAAAACAACTTCATGAAAAAGGTATCTAATACATATGCATATACCTACACACATATACGTATGTATGCATCCAAAGTATCTACTTTAGCAATTTATAAATTTAATTAGAACAAAAACTAAAATAATTGACTGAATAAAATTATACCCAAATAAAGAAAAATAATATTCATTCGATTAAAATAGCTAAAGTTAAATTGTATATACATATATATGTATATACATACGTATAAGTATGTATATGTATATGTATATGCATTTAGTTTATTGTAACTAAATTGAGGCCTTTTAAACTTTAATTTAATACAAAGAAGGTACTATACTGTCTAATAAATTAATCTAATCAGATTGTTAAAAACTACAAACATGAAAGTATGTAGTTTTAAATTTTTTTAACTTTTAAATTTCGATAAGGTAGAAATCATTTTTTATCTTTTTATTATTATTTTTAAATCTACAAGATACTATAAACTTGTACATTACATAAAATCTGCTAAAAAAAGTTGGGAATAAGTAGGAAGTACTTATGAAAAATGAAAAAAAAACAATCGATCCGTTTATCCATTACTCGTTGTCCTATCCTCTTATGATTATATTACATCCTACTCAATTATTATGTTATATTATTGTACAAAGTAGTATCGCATACACAACTTGTAAAATATCGTTTTTCAATGAAAATAAAAAAATATAAAATAAATAAAAATACTAGGTTTTAATCTGTGTACACATATTTTTCATATCATATAACAGAAATTGTGTACCAAGAAAATAAACGGCCATTTACCTCACAACATACATGTAAGTAACTTATATGTATATAAAATCCCGTATCATGTAACTGCACCATATTTTCTATAAATAGGTATTCCATTTGAAAGAGAAAAAAAAAAACACATACATAATTACATAAAATCCAATCCATTTTTGAATGCATAATTCAAATAATAATATACTTACGCGTGTACATTAAAGCAACTAGTAAAATATTCTATCTATTCTTGTTGTTGTTTCTTTTTAAATTTATGCACTGTGTACTATGTTACAAGAATAGCATTTAGCAACAAACTCTATTCGATCCATAATTACATTTTTGCAGTTAAAATTTACAAGTAAAATACAAATTTATTTTTTTTTTTGTTTTTTAAATACATATGTATTTTCTTTTTGAATAAGAATTTTCTTTTATTTTTTTATTTTTTGACCTCAATCCTGGATTTTTCTATTTTATTGCCGGCCGGCATGTTATAGTCTCTATTACTTAATGCTGTTGATGACGGTAAAAATCAACAAAGAATTTGTATGCATAATTTTATTTTATTTTATTTTTTTTTTTTAGTACGAATTTTCTTTGGCAACCTAAAAATATAATTTCACATTACAAAACAGATACAACATGTTGTGGTGAAATTATACATTTATCAGAAAAATACTATACATTTTCGTTTTTGCTATAATTTTGAAAAATTTAAATAAAAAACAATCCTGAAAATAAAAATAGAAAAAAAAGCTACAAAAATTAGCTTTCGTGACTTGCTTTACCAGTTAATAAAAATCAAAAGAAAATATAAAAAAAAAAACAAAAAATGAAAACATTAAATCACAGACAATTCGACGCCACAAAATAATCAGTTTCATATACATAAGTATGTATGTATATGTAGTAATACTTGCAAAAGGGAAAACAAGTATTAAAAATTTTAAAAAAGGGTAACTAGAAGAAAAGGATACGATCATATATTTTTTTTATTAATTTTTTCAATAAAAAATTTAAAATTCGGTACTTTTTTATTATAGTGCCCTGGTTTGCTTTAAACAACAGTTTTATGATCTGAAAAAAAGTTAAATTACTTTTTATCACGTTATTAAATAAATGCAAGTAAAAAGGGGTTAACAATCCCATTGTTATAAATTCGCATTCCAATAAAAAAATAAGGGTTTAACGAATAGTTTTTCCCTATTTTGTTTTTTGTTTTCTTGTGACAAATGAAAGAACAAAAGAACGGAAAGCTGAGATATATCTACTATCAAAAGATAGAGAATGTAATAAAATTTTATTAGGTATTAAAAAAGAACCCCCAAAATGACAACTGAAATTATCTTGAAAGAAAAAAAATCTATACAAAAAAAAAAAAATTATGTTGTGGTTGGTTTATCAAGTCATTTTTAAGAATTGTCGAAATTTTCGATCCTTATAAGGAAAATTATATTAATACCAAGCTAATAATGTTCAAAGGTTGGTCCTTACAGGAAATAAACTACATTACATGAGCAAAAGTGTGAATTTGTGAGAGAAAAATACAAAGTAAAATAAAAGAAAATTTTGGAAAACTAATAAAAATAATGGTGAATCATTGTTATCCTTTTTCACACTTTTTTTTATAGAAAATTTCTTGTGATAAAAGAAAAATTTGTCTTTTGACATTTTGTTTTTATAAAAAAGATGTCTTTTATTTATTTTTTTTTTCTTAGCTGAAATTTTTTAAAGCAGAAAATCTTTAAACAAATATTATTTTACATATTAAATAGAATTAACATACATATTTTCTTTAAAAACAAACCACAGGAATAAATTGTACCACAAAAAGAATTTTTTTTTTATGTATAAGTATTTTCTATATTTTCCACTCAGTGTCATTTCTGTTGTGTATTCTCCTTTTGAAGAAATGTTTGTGTTGGTTATGAAAATATTTTTAAACTAGGTCAATCAAGAAAAAATAACCTAAACAAAATAAAATACAAAGGAAAAGGAAAAAAGTTTTTATGATAAAATAAATTTAAAAAGTGGTCGACATTTTGTTATGTGTTTAGTAAAAATGTCAAACTTTTGTACATTTCTAAAATTAGGTATATGTACGAGTATATAATAATATGTACGTACATAGAGTATCTATATTCATTGAATTAATAAAAAAATTAAATAAAATTGTCAGACACAAAAAATATATCACTTTATTTTCCAAATGTCGATTTTAATTAATTGGCCTAATTTTGAAAAGTTTTCCTTTATAAAGTTTTTATACGATTTTAATTTTTTTTACCATATTGCGTTACCTGATGAAACTTTTGAAATTTTTTATTCTGTATTTTTAGAAAACGTTAAAAATAAAACCTCAAGAATAAAAATAAATGATCCGTAAATGATTCATGAGCGATGAAAGGGGAATTTGTTTTGAAGTGGGTTGCTTTTAACTGATTTTTTTCTAATTTTTATTTTATTTTCTTCATGAGTTCTTTAATAAGGATTAGAAAAATTAAGTATTAAAAGTAATTTTAAAGGTATTTTATGTGCTGATTTTAATTAAATAAAATTTAATTAAGTACGATTTTAAATATAATAATGCAAAAAGATTTAAAAATTTTCCAACAAATCAAGGTAGAATAATTACGAAAATAGAATTTTATTAAAGAAAAATTTAATACTTTATGAAAACAAGAAATTAATTAATTTCAACAACGCTAATAAACAATTATCAAACCAATATTAAAATAAAAATTCTCAAGTATTTACTCCTGTCTTCTACATTTTCTATTTGAAGAAAAAAAAAGGAAAAAATGTTATGTTTTCTTTTATAAAATATTTCAATGCCAATATAAATTCCTGTACGTCATTCATTTCTATTTTATTTCAATTTCACATACATGAATAGAAAAATTTTATCTTTAATTAAAACACGTGCATTGAAAATTCCCTTTTCACAAATTAAACGAAAAGAAAATTCTACGTTATTATTAAATTCGCATATCATATGATTCATTTTTTTCTAAATGTATATCCATCTATCATTTATGCTTTATTTACGTGTACATCATCATTCATTCAAAAATCTCTTTATAAAGTCTAGACCTTTTTTTCTCTGATGTTTTTTATTCAGTTATTCATTCAAATTGTCACAGTTCTTCCTGAAGCTAAATGCAAAAAAAAAAACAACAAAAAAAACCATAAATTTTCCGATTTACATAAGTATGTACATACATTATATATAAACATACTCCCACTTATATTCGGAATAAAATAATCCTGATGATGATGCATTTGTCTTCACTTGAAGGTTTTCTGACATAACTTTCTCCTTTTTTTTCTTTTCTCACATTTAACTTGCATTACAATATTTTTTTAATGTTTTTTAGAATAAAAATGACAAAATATCAAATAAGGACGTACGTAAGGAAACATACATTATGAAAAATATTATTAACGACAGGTATAACAACTCTTTCTAACAGAACTTACAGTTCATACCAAAAAGACTTTAACTTTTTTTTTTTTTTTACAAAATTTTTATCATTTACTAAAAGAAAATTGTAAGCAGTTGCTACGGAAAATTGTGCGGAAGGACCGCATGTACTTTATACGGAACTGTATTATTATTATATGTCTGTTTATGTATGCGTAAAAGAAGGCAAGGACGACATATAAAAAGGATTTACATAAGTGCACTTTTTGAATAACAAAATGTGGTGATTCCATTGTGATTTAAAGACATATTCTATAGAGGAATTAAAGCACAAAATTGAAGAAAAAAAAGAAGATTAAATTCATGTAAGTACATACACATGTTAGCTTGTTAGTTTTTTTTTTAACTTGAAAATTATCGTAAACATTAACAAATAAAAATAAAAAAAAATAAAAGAAGGGAGGAAAGAAGAAAATTTTCCAACCAGCAAAATAATCATTATAAACTACAAAAACAACAACAAGTGGATTTATATTTTCTATACTTATTTAAATATTGTTGATGATGGGTTGGGTCGATGGGTGGAAATCTTTTCGAAGTTGTTGCCTTGCACTTGAAGCATAAATTTCAATTCAATTCTCTTTACTCACTCATTTTTTGAAGAGAAAAACAAAAAACAGAATTGATAAGAGTCCTTCAACTTGTCCTTTCATTTTAGAATGATGTCGTTTTTTTTTTCTTTTTTTTAAATGGGTTTCAGAATTTTTTTTTAAAGCACAACAGAATCAAAACATTAAAAGAAAATGTGCAAAATTGTGTAGGGGAAAAAAAAATATGCAACAAATTATAATGGATCAGATGATGAAACATTATGATGAAGATGGTGAAGTTATACAATATAAAGAAGGAATGACAACAAGAGTAGAAGCTATTTAAGTCATCTCTGCTGACACCTTAAGTCTTAAGTTTTTGCCTTAAGACTTTAAAAGAAAAAAAAATCTGATTCATTTTTTTATAGTTGATGAACACGCAATCTGCATAATAAAATACATTGTTTTGTTCTTTTCTTCTTTTTTTAGATTTTTCTGAAGGAATTTCTTAAAAAAAAAAAAAACAATTGTGCTGCAAGGCTGAGTACTTCATGGATGAATGAATGCATATCGCATATGATTAACGAAATTATACATTAACAGAATTATTTTTTATGATAATGAACGATGAATGAATGAATATTGCATTAAATTTTATGTAAGAAATTCTATTTTTTTTCTTCTTTTTGCATTTTAAACGTGATGTTTTTCTATAAATATTCGCTTTTAAATTGCAATCAGAAACTATTATTCTAGTCATAGTGTATCTTTTATTATGGAAAAATGAATATAATATGTATGTAAGTATATGTATATTTTTTTTTATGTTGTAGGTTCTTGTTTCAAATGTTGTAGATATAGACACATTGACTGATTCTATGAAAATAATTAAAATACAAAAGTCATAAAATATACGAATTTGAAATTTAATAAAAACATTTTTCGTTTCAGAATATTGATCAATGTTATAGTAACTAATTACTTTATTATTATGTTGGGATTAACTGTTAAAAAAATTATGTACAATTAATATATGGTGGTGATGAATAATGATTACATGATGTTAATGCAAAAATTATACCTTGAAATGTAGGAGAATATACATAGATGAAGAAATTAATATGTACATATATAGGCTTAATTATGTGTGTTGTATACAACACATTTGATGTTTTCATAGATGAAGCTTCTGAAAAAGTGGTCGAAATGAAAGTGTGTTTTTATTAATACAAAAAAAAAAGATATGTATATAGGGTATTCATTTGGAATCGTAAAAGTACGCAACGCGTAAGTCAAAGTGACGTGAAAGCACCTCGTAAAACACTAATCGTAATTGTAACTTAACTTTTCAAAAATTCTTTTTAAAGGTTAGTTTAATGATTTATTGATTTGTTTATGCGAAATATGTGCTTATATTCACTTATTAAACTCCAGTTGGTAAAAATGACAAGCTGTCAAAATCTTGGTTTACACAAAATTTGTTTACGAGGTTTATCTACGCGACTAAAAAGTTGCGTACATTTACGCAGAGTTCGTTATTCTCAAAACAAAAGGAAAAATTTACGAAGTTTCGTAAAAATTCGAAGAATACGCGACTCAGGCAATTTTAAATGAATCCCCTAATAGATATTGTAACACTGAATTGTACCTCTATTATAGATAAGTCCACTTTTTCGGAAGTTCTACTATATTAAAGTTAATTTTTTGTACATACTTAAAAATTGCTTCCGCTTTTGTTTTCTGAATTATTTATTAGAGTAATTTCTGCTTTATTAACTGAAAATCATTTTGAATAAATGTATATATATATGTATAATGAAAGTGTAAAATAAGAAGTGAAAATTGCAAACAAAAAAGACAGAAATAGATACACACACAGCCATATACGTTCTACTAATTTACTGAAAATTGTACACTGAAGTGATTTGATGGGTTCAAAAGTATATGTATTGCTCAGCATAAATAAGCAATTTTAATTGATGGTTAGAATTATTAATGCATAAAATAAAATAAAAAGAAAGAATGGGAAAAAAGGAGGAATTTTTATGGTCTGTAAAATTTTGTTTAGGTACATATTAATTTTTAATTTTTTAATTAAAGAGTTATCTATACTAAAGTGTGATTTTAAGTAAAAATTTTGTTGTTATAAATCGTAATTAATTTAATAAAAATTCTATGATTTTACAAGCAGTTTTTTATTCATTTTGTAAGCTTTTCTTATTATTTTTTTTTTCTACTTTTTTCTTTTTGTTATTAGGACGATAAATCGTACAAATATGTGCTTTTCTTATCATCATTTGAAAAGTTCAAAAGATATTTTTGTTTTTATAAAAATTTTTTCTCAATATAATGTACCTTTTGTCAAGTTCTCCAACCTTTTGCCTTTCCTTTTATTTATTTTTTTTACGTTATTATTTTATTTTTATATTTTTTTTTCATTTTGAAGTTTGTATTTCGCCCACTAGTTTCTTGTGCAATATATTATCCTTAATCGATTGAGGGAAAATTTTTTTTTAAGACAGGAAAGTTCACTGACATTCTTTTATCGATTAAAACTTATGTCTACTGAATAAATCATGTCAGTTGGTATATTTTGCAAAAATATAACATTGATTTTAAAATACATACATAAAAAAAAACAAAAGAAATATTTTATCCTATATAAGTATATGATAATGTACGTATTATAAGTACTTAAGATTATACTTACTTGTTTTCTTTTTAGGAAAAAAATAAAAGATAAATACATATTTTTCAATATCATTTATGTATAGGTATATTTAAACACTTAAAGTTAAGATATCTAAGAAACAATAAAATTATTCTTAGAAAACAAATATGAAAAGCATCATTTAAGATACAGTATCTTAAGATCTTAGGAAGAGGAAAATTCTCGTCATATGTTTTTTTATGTTTTCTCTTTCTTTTTTTTTCAAACTCTTGGAAATATTTTCAAGTGAAAAATAAATGTGAATAAAATAAAATATAAAATATGTATATATACATATGTATGTACATATATATTGTTATGTAAAATTCATTCAAAAATAAATAATCGGTATATCTTACAATCATAAAGTGTACCCATGTGTTTTGTAGATATTAAATATGCAGTTCCATTTAAAAACTTTAAAAACGACGTTTCTCTTTCTTATTTATTATTTTCTTTATTTTAGATAAGAATAAAAAAAAGTATGTATATGTTTAATATATTACGTTGACGTTACCGTTATCATATAAGTTGAATATTTTATCAGTAACGGGGGAAAAAGAACATACATACATATTTATTCTTTGCATTTTAAAACTTGAAAAGTGAAGAAAAAAAAAACTTTAAGTAAATTTATTTGTTACTAAATTTTCCAGGTGAAAAACAATTCACATAAAATTTATACCTCACAGTGCATTTAAAAAATACACATTTTTTGCTGTTTCATGAAAATTAAATTCAGTTGAGACAGCAAAAATGTTGACGACAAGTATACATGAAATGAATGTATCTTGATTCAACTTAGAGTTAACCACACCAAACTTTTTATATTTACCAGGAACTTTAATTTGGGGTTTACGATTCACTTTTGTAGAGGAAATTTTATTTATATAAAAAAGTATGTCTATGTAGGACGAGGAATTTAAAATTTAACCTTTATTTGAAGAGTTTAGTTAGTGTAAATCAACATTTGTTGTTGATTCGTTAATTCGTTTACCACGACTAAAATTGTACGGCAAATCAGACAGAAAAATCGACATTTTACATAGTAGGACATTCTAGTTTGGGAACTAATTTTTGGAAGCCTAGTGTCCAATTGGAAGTTTCTATTATATGCTATGTAAACAACGATTTATTCGACTTGACTTAAATCGATGTATACAAGCTAAAATACAATTAATTGTATCTCTTGTATTCACAAGCGTTTTTGAGGCAAAATAAATTTTAAAAAATTTAATTTTTGAGGTTATCAAAACTATCATCCTGATCTGACCTTGATTTAACCACTTTCTCCTAAACCTCGGTTTGATTTCAAGAATATTTCAATTCAATCTTGTTTCATTTGTACGTGCTTTGATAACAAAAAAAATAAAGAACAAAACGATATATGAAAAATGAATAAAAATTCATGAATAAATTTAAAATGTACTTTAAGCAAAAAACTGTTGTAAATATACATATAATGTACGTATATCTACAAAATGCTGTATAACATTTTGACCTCCAAATGACTCATTAAAAAAAAGATACTAAAGAAAAAAAAAATGGTAATGTTAGTAAAGCGTTGAGTGCTGACTATAATATACCAAATTATATACATATGTACATATAATAATACCTACATGCTGATGATGATGATGTCGCGTGTAGGTTTTGGTTTAAAAAAAAGTCACTAAATATGTACATTTTGTTTTTGGAACAATTTCCTTCTTTTCACTTGTAAATTTCAATGTCTTTTCTGACATTATAATAATGTTAAATAGACACAATATTACATTATCTACATATCATTTTTATGTGAAAATAGAAAAAAAAAATTAATCTATTTTTACATGAATAAAAATATAAATATTGATTTTTTTTGTTTTTTTTTGAAACAATTAAAATATAATAAAAATAGAAAGAAAGAAAAACTTTATGGTATATGTATGTAGGTTTTGTTAATGATAATCATTACCATTTAATTTGGCCTTCAAAAATGTTATGAGCATATATTTTTATTAAAGAATATGAATTCATTATCAAAAAGTAAAAATGAATTGAGTGATGTGTTAACTTAAATATAGTAGAAATGAAAAATGACAACAACAAAAAAAAAACCTGTAAAAATAAATAAAACAAAAAAAAAAATGAAACGTTGTGGGTGAGATCACTTCCCTCAAAAAATAATTTTAAAAAATAAAGAGGAAAACAATTTAAACATAAAAAAATAAATTCTAAAAATAAAAAATAATTCATCACTGATTTCCCATCTGAAAATTTGTAATTCCCCTATTATTTGAATTTTTGGTTGAATAAATCGCATGTTTTAAAGATTTTACATGAAAACTTTACTTTGTTTAATCATTTATAATTTAATACCATCAACAGTTCAAAATATTGTTGGTTGTTTTCAAATTTTTTATAGCGGATTTAATGGTTTATTGCATTTTTAAAAATTTATTAGCTTAATTAAGTTAATTACTTTTATTGACCGTGTCAAAATGAATGCATTTGTAGTTCCTGTGATTGAATTAGAAAGGAAATCTTCTTTCAAGCATTAAACAAAATAAGTATGATGAACCACGAAATGTTTGATCGTACAGCCTAAACGCTTTCTTGACCCAATGTACATTTAATTCAAAAGCACTAAACATGACAGAGCCACAATTATAGTCACCTTCCATACAAATTTTGAATTGGATAAAATGCTGTTCATTCCATAATTTCAAAATTTTCGGAAAATATACCTAACTCAAACTGAAGCAAATAGGTTAAGGCATTGACATAGAACTACTCCACTATTTACCTAATTTACTTACTTTCAATTTATGTATTTACTTACATAATGGATACACCTTAATTTTAACCTACAATAAGATATAAGTATACGTACATTTACATATATATGTAAGTATGTAACGCACAGGATGTTGGTTAAGAACGACTAATAAAGATTTAAAAATACATTTTCTATTAGGAAAAAATTTTAAGAATCTGTAAATGAAGAATACTACAAACCACTTCGGTCACTAGTGGACACGTTTCGGTCAATTTTGTTCATTCTGAAGGAGATTTGAATATTGTTCATCAATGATTAAGTAGTAACTAAGAACAGCGAGCGACATGACAATGACATCCGATAGTTTAATTGGTAGAACAGTGTCCCAGCAAGACAAAAGTTTTGGGTGTGAATCTCATTGTCAGTCGAATCGAATGTCGTTTTTTGGTTTTTAGTCTACTACAAACGTTTTAGCACAAAAAACATGTTTTTGTTTTTTTACGAAACACCCTATAATTATGTTTCTCGTTACGCTCCAAAAACAAATAATTTTATCAATGAAATAATGACTCATTCAATAGAACGCCAGTCCTCATTTGATAACAAAAATACATAATTAATTTCCGGAAATAACATTATTGATTAAGTATGCGGTCAAAGCCGTATTGAGCGAAATCATATTCCCACTTAATTTTTAAACGATAGTTATTATCTTCTTTTTTTCAAGCATATATGTATGTATGTATTAGGTACTGCAGTTCTATACCAACTGCTAGCATGTAGATAATATGATAATAAACATAAAATATGAACTTTATATAAATAATACATATCTTTTATAACTTATGACTTTGACTTGAAGCAAAAAAAAAAATACCGCATTAAAAGAAACAAACATAAATCTAATTAAAATTCAAGAGAAAAAAACAAATTTAATTTGCATCATTTTATTTTCCATATATTATAATTCATAAAGTGGCTTGTGTAAAATAAAAATAAATTTCATTTTAGCATAATAACCACCACTATTATGTTTATCTTTTCCCTATAATCGTATAAATTGTCTAGATTATGCGGTTTTATCACATGTCGCTCTCCTTTTATTTTATAATCTTCACATTATTTACCTAATTTTTTGCATAAAATGACATTTTTTGCGTGTGCTATACGTAAATTTTACATATGTATAATACATACACATAACAAAATAAGGTCGAATGAGATATCTTTTCAGAATCTTCTTATCTATGATGATACTTATGTAGGTATATGATGATGATTTGAATTGCAAATTGATATAACTATATATGTACCTGCATATGTACATACATATTATATCTATTTGGTTCTTTTTTTCTGTGTAAATTTATGTTAATTACTCATGAATTTTTTTTTCTCCAGAAAATGTGTGTACCTACCTAAAATTTTCTTGGAAAAATATTAAATGATTTTAAAATAAACTTTAAAGTATTAATCGTGAGAAGAAAAAATATATGTATTTATAATACTTGTTAGCTAAAACTTACATAGTTTGATTCTTGGAAGTTTTGAAGAATTTATTGATTTAATATTTGACCTGAAATTGATTCTCATACCTATGATGTCTGGGCTTTTATAGACCATATATGTAGTTATTATTAAGTATGTATTATAATAGTATATGAATGTACGTAAGACCATGAAGTTATTTTCAATAATTTTCAGATATGTACTTTGTTTATTTGTATAGCGGTATGAAAAATCTAGTTAAAGTGTTGCAATTTCCCATTATTACCAGAACGTTCATTGTATGATTTTTAAATTGGTTAATATAAAATAAACCAATAGCTAGCGATGAAGAAAAAAAAAACAAAGCTAAAACTATATATGGTATATGATGATTTATGTTCAATGTACCATAAGCAATTAACTATTAGTTATAATGTTTGTTATTATAGCATATATTGTGAGTCAATATGTTAGTACATTCACATTGTAATAATAATAAAACTTATGCTTCACCGGCTTTTTTGGTTTTGATGTTAGTTATTATAGGTATACTCTTATATTACATTATGAAATAAGTGTATTGTTGTTGATTATTCCAATTTAATACCCCTTAAAATTCATCATACCTACATCATAGAATCTATCTATTGGCGACCAAAGTATAATTATCATTATTCCGGTTCCCTGACTAACATTATAAATTTGTTTTTTGTTTTTTATCTATATAGGAAGAGAAGGAGGTAATTTTTAATATATTTCATGATGGAACAGTACATTAAATTCCCTCCGTGTTTAATATAGAACTTTAATACGTTACTTCCGTTCTCAGTAAAATCACATTTGATTATTCAAAATTTAAAATATTAAATCTCCTCTGGGGATGAGATTTATTCCTTGTTGTTTATTTTTTATATGTAGATACATATACATACCTACATAGTATAATGTACCTATTCGTATATTTTTATTTTGAAGTTTGCACAAAATATTAGATTATATAGCGACAATTCTTTTCATTCAAAGTGTCATATTATGGCAGTTTCAATTGGTTCTAGTTGAATGAATAACTGGGCAGAATGATTTTTAAAAGGGCAACCAAAGTGTTAGATTAAAAAAGTATTTTGTCACGTAAAAAAGATGTTCAAATTCATTCATTTTTTTATTTCATCTAATAAAAAAAATTTATTTTCTCATTAAAAAATTTAAAAAAAAAATTTGTTATGTACGATAGGCCTTTTTGGAAGACATTTTATTAACATAAACTTACTTAAAATTAAATCTTTGTTTTTTTAAAAACCCACATTTACAACACGTTCTACATATATAAGAAACACTTGAATGCAAAAAAAAAACACAATCATTATTATACATAAGTATTACCATAGAAAACGAAAATGCAAGGTGTGTGAATTGCGAAGGTGTGCATAAATTTAAAATATGTACTTGTTTTGTAGTGAATTTGAATAAGTTATATAAAATCTGTATAAAAGTCGCGTAGGAAGATTTTTAATGAAATGAAATGAAAAATGTAACAAATGACACGATGCAATTAAGAGGTTAATGTTCGTACAAGATTTAATATACTACCTATTATGTGTTCATTGAGAAGTACATATGTACATATTTGATTATATCATTATGCAGGCTTTCAAAAGAACAAATGACAAAGAAAAGAAAAAAACTGGATTTATGAAAGTAAAAAAGGTATTGTCTTTTTAAAAGTAAAAAAATTTTCTGTAGAAAAATACTAGAAGTACTTTTGAATTTGAGTAAAATACAAACGTACTTACTTATATGACATCATTTAAATAAAATGAAGTGAAGATATTTGACAAAACACAAACGTTTCTTTCTAAGGTTAAATGTACATAACTACATGAGCTAAACCACACAGAAGACTAATTCCTACACATATAAGTACTTATATACGCTTTTGGATTGATAACAACTTTGTTTTGAAAAATCAGCCTTCAACCACCTTACCCATTTATTTTTTACTACCCACTAAAAAGTGCTTAATTACTTTTCAAATATGCCTTGAATTATTTAGAATGTACATAACTAGTCCTCTCATTTAAATTCGATAAATTCTTTAATCTTGCTTATTGAATCCTAATAAATATGTAACTAACTATCTTTCGCTAAAATATCCTAATTTCATATCCTTTGAAAATTCAATAAGAACTCCCTAATTACATTTTTATTTATTTAGATCTTCATTTTTTTTCCCTTTATCTTAATTCCCTGTTATCATTATTTGTAAAGTCTTTTAACGAAATAAAATAGAAACCATAGGGAATACAAAATTTCTGTATCTGACTTCTTGATAATTTTTTTTTCTTTTCTAGAATATTAGAAAAACAACAACAATAATAGAACCACATAATATATAATATAATAATAATAATAATAATAAATAATAATTCATATTTTTTTTCCAGTAAATAAAATTAAATATTTTTAACAAAATAATGCGGGGATCATTGGACTTTCTGTGTCTTTTTATTGTTTAATCGCATCTCATCGATTTTATTAGAAAAATAAAATTTAAAGAAAAAAATTGTTATAATATTATCATCAGTGCTTTATAATTATGTATGAACATATGTATATATATAAAATTTCATTGTTGATTTAAATGACCTTTAAGGTTCACATGAATTGCGCGAGACAAACAATGAACAAAAAAGTATCTACACATACATATATACGAGCACATTATCATCATCTCATTGTTATTGTTTGATTATTATTATGTTTGTTGTTTAACACACTTAGATAAAGTCATAAATGTGGGTGAATAGGAATTGAATAGTTATTACATCAGTTTCAAGAAAAACCAGTAACATTTACAATTTATTTTGAAATTATAATAAAATACTTTTCATTATTTAAATAAATCAACTGGAAAAAATATCTCTTCATTATTTTTTATTTAAAAAAAAAAAACAATTTGTTTATAAATAAATTTACGCAAATATTTATTTTACGTTTAAAAAATATACTATATTATGTAAATGTAAAGAATATTCGAGGTGATACTTATATGTACATATGTGAAATGTGAGAGATATTTAATGTTCGAATTTGAATTGTCTAATAAAAGAATGTAAAGAATGGCTATTTGTATACCTATATAAAGAACGTGACATATGTGACAAAATTTCATCAGGATCCTATTACTCTTAAAAGAATCAATAAAATTTATATATTGAAAAATTTTCTCAGCTTACCAAAGTAAATAATTTTCGATTAATTTTATTTCTCATGAGGATTGCGGACAAAAAAAAAAAAAAAGAATTAATTTATGAGTGCCGGCTGATATACGAATATTGAAATCGAATACCATCGAATGATCCAAATGTAAAAAGTATTGGCCTATATTTATTATTATAGAATATTCTGTAATCTGTATTTCTGTTAATCAATTTATGGACCATGTGTGAAACGAATATGAATACATATACAGTTTTCATTTAATAACAAAAAGTAGAACAATGTGAGTTTGGTGTTGACTTTATATGTTATTTATTTTCAGAAAAATTATGTGAACGAAAAATTAAGAGAATGATGCCCGTTTGAATGGAATAATCAACCAGATTGTTTATATTTTGCAAAATCTGAATTTATTTTTATTTAAATACATATAAGTACATATGTTTGTTTTTATGACAAACATAAAAATATAAATGTGCTTATGCAGCTGTGATATAAAAACAGAAGATTAACTAAGGTCTGGCGAAATATGTTTTAAAGACGGTACATGTTTATATTGTAAAGCATAAAGTTAGTTTAGCCGGTTTTAATTAATTTTTTTCGAACCATGCATCACGGTATTGTTTTTCACAATGATTGAAATTCGAGTAAAATCAATAAACATTCAACGAGAAGAAACATTTAAGATATTAAATTTTTATATCCCAGACGGGATTTGCATGACCGTGAGGAAAAGAACATATACTGCAGCTATAAAATTTCTTCTACTGATTTGAAATTTATAAATGTATTATATTGTCATGGTGATGAGAATTTTGTTATTAAAAAAAAACAGAAAAGCATTTTAATTATAAGTACTTACGTAAATTTATTTTAAAAAATAAAATAAGACTTTAAAAATGACTTGGATCTTGGATAGAACCAAATACTGTTGGAATTTGTGATAAAGCCTGGGGGCTCTCAAAACCTATGACTGACCGTCATTTTTTCAAATATTCACATAAATAATTTTAAAAGTAAAGTAGATTTCTTATATAAATCACTTAATAAAATATATAATGGGTTAGGTTCTTTTTGTCCACATATTTAGAACATTTCAAAAATTACTCATGTATGTTTCACCTTCAAAAAAGAAAAAAAAAATTATAGTAAGTAAATATTCAACAAAAAGTATACTTAAATTCTTCAATGTCGCTATAATTACGTGGATTATAGAGTAATAATTCTGTACACACCTTTTGATACGCGTCATCATGACTTTCATCATTGTTCTACATTATAAATATGTAGGTAATAAATTCAGCCTACAAATAACTAAGTACATATAGAAGTAGTTGTAAGTATATCATTACTAAACTGACCTTTGTAAATATTGTGTACTTTACCTTGTAAATAAATTACAAGTAAATTCTCGAGTAAATTGTTTTTTTTTCCTTCCAAATTTAGAATATAGTTAAATATTTTACTAATGACATACATTCTGAGAAAGAAACTTAGAACTTTCAAGTGTTTTATGTTTAAACCAAACAAACTTCTTAAAAAATATAACTTTGAGTGAAAATCAATATATATTCAAAGTTGAACAATTCCACTACGTAAGTAACCAATATATCTAAATAAGTACTTGTATCTATAGATACAAGATACTAAAATTACCTAAATATGTATATAGTGAATTTTACAACTGTTAATAATTACAGATTTCTGCTTTTCTATTTAACAATTCATCTTATCATGTAAACAAAAGCGAAATTGATCCAGTCATCAGATGACAGTTTTATTACTCATTTTTCACTTGTTCAATAAAAGAAAAATGAAAATAATAATAAAAGTGCTAAAGTTGAAAAAAAAAATTTATTTCTTTTTCCATTTTATATAAAACAACTTTTAAAGTGCATCGTATGATCTTTTGATATGTGTACTTATATAAATATATGTATGTACATACATATTATTACCTATTTTATTTTCCTGAATAGTAATAAAAGAGAATTGACGTAATTATTTTTTTCCTGTTTAAAATTGTTGAAAAAAAAAATTGCACTTTAACAATAAACTCACCATATAAACATTTTTATTATTTCAGATGATTTTTATTTTAGCAATTTTTTTTTTTTGTAATAAAACTGTGAGTGTAAAAATGACACAGGTTGTTTGCGGTTTAATTGTTATAGTGCGATAAAGCTGAATAGAAGACCTAGAAGATTTTGGAGTACCTACATTTAATTTTGTGAAAGAAAAATAACTAAGTATAGGTATACTGAATTTTTTTTTGTTACTTTTACGAGTCCCTTGGATTCTCTGAAACACTCTTTCGGTACAATTTAGGATTCAAGAGCATTTTTAACAGATAACGTTAGATGTAAATAAGGAACGAAAAATTATAAATGAAGGAGGAATTTTTCAATATTTAAACAAGAAGGATTCTTTTTTAGCTTTCCTAAAACTTTTGTGGTAGTGTTCGAAGTTAGTTCTAGACAGATGACAGTGAAATCGAAATTTCGATTCAAGGCACCCTGTATTTTCATGAGCAAATAATGTTTATTAAAGTGAAATCGAAATTAAAAATTTAACGAATAATTTATAATGGGTAATATAATATGTTATATAAAAACAAAACATTCAATTTTAATATTGAAATAAATGGCACGGTAGTTTTAAATTTCCTCCAATTAGCTTTTATAATTTTCACCTACATTTTTATGTCATGTACATAATATGTACTTATATATATACGTAAACATTATTATGATATGAAAGCAGTTAATAAAAAGCGCATGTTTTGTTGTTTTTTATTATTTACAGTTCATTCTATCCAATGTCAAATTTCAATTCAATTTAACTCTTTTACTGATGATTCCATAATTTTTGTCGTCCTCACTGAGGAGATCCCTTTTAGTGATTAAGCAATATTATAATACATATGTACAAAAAATAGCAACAACAACAATTACAATGATTTGTCGACAATGCAACCGGAAATTATGTTTGCACTCATTCCTTTTGCTTACTGTCCCGTCCATGTTCTATTGTTCTAGATGACATGAACATCATGTTTTTGTTAACTTTTTATGTATATTTATTAATATTGTTGGAAATTTTATAGGGCATTGTGACATGTTAAATATAAGTACATAAGTATTATGTATTTGCTTTGCCAATTTTTTTTCTCCACATTTTCAGAAATGAAAAACTAATTATTTAACCTGCCTGCCTTTTATATTTTATATATATAGTTTTTTTTTTTCACTTGTGGTAGTGTGTTAGCTACCAGGCTAACATTGATGCTATTTTAATGCCTCGTGTCCTCTTTTCTTGTTTTATTTTCCGGGACAGGTGTTGACATAGATCTGGTGTTTTTTGTGTAGTACTAGCACACACAGAAAATATTCACGTAAGTACCTTTTTTCGGAATGAAAAAAAAAAATAAAGAGAAACTAGGTAGGTATGTGTAGTATCAACTTTCTTGTTCAAAACAAAAAAAAATATGTATAGGTACACACTTATCATAAGGTGATATTAAAACAAACAGGAAATAAAGTGTTGTTCGTTAAACACTCAATAATTGTTTATTCATATATTTAATGATGAATTCAAAGGTCTCTATAATGTAGTCAGAGTAATTACAATTTAATATCATTAAGAAAATATAATGGTTATTTAGAAAAATTTTCACGATATACTTATGTACATTCCTATGTACTTAAGTATTTATTGGGTAGCATTTCGTTTATTTTTTTTTTTTTCTCACTTTCTAATTATCCAAAATGTTTGTAACACGAAAGGTGTATAATGTACGTTTTGTGCTATTATTCTACATTTAATACAGAAAAAATAAATAAATAAATAAAAAGCATATTAGATTTGTGTGTTTATCATGAAATTGACGCAATAATTTGCCTTTAGACATTAATTTATTTTTTTGTTTTGTTTTTGTTTTTTTTGCTCTGATAAGAGAAAATAATCAACTGATAAAATGGCTATACTTAGTGTATTAAGTATTCCATTTTGTTTAAATACACAATACACATGATATGAATGTGAAAACATGAACTGTATGGAATAGGACGGAAATAAACAAAAAAAATTATTTGGATAAATGATAAGGCGAAATGTTTATTGCTCATGAATAAAAAAAAAATATGAAATTTTCTACATTAACTAACTGCATAAATGTTGATAATTATGTTGCCTATAGTGGAACATTAGCAAAATTCTTAAAATTTCATTTAACTACAATTAAAGATTAACAAAACAACAAATTATCAAAAAATTTCAAGGTTCTTTTTGGGAAATTATTTTGACAATGAAAATGATTCTTTTCAAAAATGGAGTATTTTATAAGGAAAATTCTTTTCTTTCTTTTTTTAAATAATTGTGTCTATCAGATGCAAAAGGGGCAACTAACGTAGTACATATTATTGTACTGGAAAAGTGTACAATTTCGCATCAAAAAGTAGTTACTCTTTTCCAGTACAATATTGTTGCAGTAACAGACTTTATGAAACTGAAAATTTGAGGAAAAGGTACCATTTTGCAAATGAGCTCATATTTTAGTGATCAAAATACAGAGGAAAAAGTATTTTTTTCTTTTGAAAGTAAAGTAAATAAGTAGATTTTTTAAAGACTTTTCAAATGACAAAGCCTGACATGACAACTATGACAAAAGGCCTTTTTGCAACTGATAGATACAATTGGAAATATGTAATATTTCTGCAGTTCTATATAATTATGTACGTTTACAAAATTTCTTACAAACTTTATAAACTATAGTATACTTAGTTTTGAAAAGTAGGTAGGTATTTTTTATAAAACTAAGAAAATTTAAACAATTTCCCAAAGATTTTATAGCTACATTTTGATTTTTTAAATTAATCATTCTTGTGGAAAAGATAATTTTCTAGTTTTAAAATTTGAATTTACTCCCATCATTTTAATAAAAATAGTTTTGATTTAATTTCGATAATCACTATGTATTGAAAATTTTCACACATTTTACTTGCAAGTTTTTTCCCCCAAACTTTCAATAACTAGTTATCGTAAATTATCGTTAAAAAAAACTTTATCACATATTGCAGACAAATTCTTTTTTTTTTTATATAAGTACCTATAACATTTTTTTCTTTTTCAAGTTTAAAACTTTATCTTTATTATTTGTCTACAGGCAAATACAACTTATACTATTTTTCTACTTTTTTTTTATATTAAATTGAATAAATTACATTTTTTATAACTAGTTAAAGTTTTGCATATTGCATTTTATTTTATGCAATTCAAGTAACAACCAAACCAACCCAATTAATTTTAACCAACAAAAATACTTTTCAAAATTTCATAAATAAAAAAACTATTTAACTGGTGGCTAGCTTTGGCATAAATTTAAATTCAAAAATAATAAATTGTACTTTATATACCTAGGTATTATGTACCAATCAATATTATATATAAATGTAATTATGACCATAATGCTGGTTGATGACGAATCAATAGGTAAATTGATTAACGCATACAGATACAGTTACAATAACAATAAAACAAAAAACTGGCTATTAAGTATAAAGTACAATTACTCATAGAGCTCCACTGGTGGTGGAACAAAACAGAATAATCAGAGAAGAAAAAAGTAAAAAAAAAAAAGCATTAACAAAATTAAAACAAAAATTATTATACATATATAGAGAAGTTGAATTGAGAATTATTCTGAAGTAAAAGTTCATTCAATTTATAAATAAAATGAAATCTATCTATATATTGAAATTGTTGCGTTTTATTGTGGGGGTATTACATTTTAGATGGAGCTCAATATTCTTTTATCGTTAGTCGTTAATATACTTAAGTAAGTATTCATGAAAAAGTATAAGTAGGTGCTTTAGAAATTGTTTGATATGTTTATATTTGAATAAAAAGCCAAAATAGAACGGTACAACAGATGCTGGGAAACTACATAATATGATGTAAATTGTGTGAGTCTGTTGTTTTTGTTGTTGGCCTTTTATTTATTTTTTTTACTGTTTATTTTATCCATTCAAATCTACCATGCAGGGCGTTTTATAATTCTTTCAGTTTTTAAAAATTTTAGCTTTAGATCTAAAGAATACATGTTCAAAATTTTAAGTAAAGTTAATACAATTTTAGAACGAGTTAAACAATAATTATAGAAACAATAACATACTGATTGGTGAGGTATGGTATAATGAGTTGTTTACTTCTAAAATCTACTGCTTACTAAAAGTGAAATTCTTATTTGACGATAAACACCCTGTATTCATATTCGTCCGTTGTTATTTCTTTAAGTTCATCGTGTTCATATTCTATTTGATATGTATTTATTTAACATATTATTCAAATTGGAATGAAATTACAAATTAATGCAAATCTTGTTCTAAAATCGTATGAACATCGAATATAACAAAGATAGATATAATGATGATTCATTTTAATAGGCCATTTAGGAAAATTTCTAATTTCTATTTAAAGTTATAGAAAAAATTTTCTTTTGTTTCTTAAATTAAAAAATGTGTGTGAATAACATGTTTTTAATTAAATACGTATTCAAATTATTTATAAGAAATATTTTTTTTTTACCTTATAACATTGAATTTCATCTAAAACAGCTTCAGATTCTTTTAAAACTCGTTCAACTTCATCATATACTTCACGTTCAGTTTCTGTTGGTGCGGCATTTTCAAAATCCAAAAATACATCATAAGTTTTTGGTGTGCAACAATTTGAATCATCACGGGCCAATAAACTTAATAATTTTCCCATTTTAATATATTTAAATATTTACCTTGAAAACACAATCACACACGTTATTTTTCTTTTTACACTTATTTTTCGCTTCTTTTGTTTGATATATAATCACAGTTTTTTTTTTTTATTTTTAAAGCACAAAAATTTATTTTTAAATTTTAATTAAGGCAGAAAACTAAAAAAAAAAACAAAAAAAAGGAAATAATAGAGAAAAGAAAGCACACAATTTAAACACGTTGAAAGGGTGAAGGATAAAAATTCACCTTGTTTTATAATTTACAAATAAGAGAAAGGAACACAAAATAATTGTATGTTTTTCCTGTTATTTTTGAATTAAAAGTAGCTCACAATGTACACACACATTTAGCTAAACAATGATGATAATGACGTGTTGATGATGCTGATGATGATGAGGAAAGAATGCACATGTCTTTTGTCGTCATCAACTGGGTGATGATGATGCTGATGTTGTTTATCAAATTGAGCACCAAAGCAAGCACGATTTTTGTTTAAAATACAATAGAATAATTTATTAAAAAAAAAAAAGACCAACTGAGAGAACCCTTTTTCTGTTGTCTTACGACGACGTATTATGATTATCTCAAGAATGATTTTAGATGCTGTTTAGTATTAAAATAATAATTTTGATTTTAATGCCACAAACTCAAAGATATATTTTCTTATACCAACTGGAGTATCCTTTTTTCGATTTACTGATAAGTAGAATGTGTTTTTTCTATATTTTATTCACAAACAAATAAAATTTCTACCTTTGTCAGCCTCTTTAGTATATAAATTAGTCATTTCACAAATCACAACACTGATTCATCTCACAATTCACTATAAAAAAAAATATCATCCTTAAAAAATGTTATCAAATAAGACAAAAATGTATTTACCTTATTACAAAAAACTTTGAATATCCTTTTTCTGTATACATAAAAATTTATCTCTCATGGGATTTTCCCAAACTCGAAAAAAAGGACAATTTTCATAAAATTCTAGTTATTTTTAAGCAGAAAAATAATAAAAAAAAAACAAAATTATCCAGAGGATGTTCTATGATGCACAAGTCTCTACGTTTATTTTTTTAACACACACTTACTCAAAGGATGATATTGAGATAAATATCATTTATCTTTATACAATGTTATAATGAAAATTAATTCAATTTTAATTTTAAAGAATAATTAATTAACAAAGAACCAAGAAAAAAAAATTTGACTCCATAGAATTTTACCAAATATGTACTCAAATTTCGACGGAAAGCGATAACAACTCTACACTATGAAGGATGGACTCAACTCAACTCAATTCAACTATTTTTTGATTTTCTGTTTTCTGTTCTTTTGAGCGGGTTTATACGGTCACTTTTTTCAATGGCATTGTCGCCCATTCCGCTTTGTTAAATTACGAAAAAGTCGTACGTACGTTTACACAGTCACTTTTTTACCATAGCTCAAATTCTCTTCATTCTCTTCTATACCGATTTCTTGTTAGGTAAGATGAAACGACAATATATGTTGTGTATGTTTCATCTCCATATATAAAGATAGATATGAGTTGTGTCACTACAAATATAAAATGAAAAGGAGATGCGATAATATAAAAAAAAATTCAAAATTACGAATATAGCACAAAAGGGAACCGGCGTGCTCGAAGAAAAAGTTCGATTATCCCGTGAGTGACTTCCCACCACATACTTGTTACTTCTTTCCTATCTAACAAAGCGGAATGGGCGTCAATGCCATTGAAAAAAGTGACCGTATAAACCCGCTCTTTGGAATCTGTATTGTATTGTATTCTGTTTCTGTTCGTATTTTTTATCAACAGTGATGACAGCAATCTACATAGTACATACTACTTCGATTTGACAAACGTCAACGTGAAAGGAAATAAAACTTCAGAGCAGCCAGCATCAAAAATGCTGCTGAAGCAAATTAAACCTAACAACAGCAACAAGGAAATTAAACACTTTACTTAAATTTTTTAAACTATTATCAAACAAAGAGTAAATTTTAATATAACTTTTCGTTTAATCAATTAAATGGTTAATCAAAGACCTACGAAGTTTATAATTGAATTTGAAAATGTTTGCTGTTGGTTGCGTAATTTTATTTCATACTTCAGTTTCCGTTCACCGTTCGCGGCTCGCTAGCTGGGCTTTTTTTTCAATAACAGATTTTTTTTTTGTAACATACTGCCAAGTTAATTATTATCAAGATTTAATTATTTCTCTTTTATTTTAAAATTTTATTTGTTATTTCAGTTTACAAAATTATTTTATTCAATAAAAATATCACGAAAAAACGGAAAACTCGCATACGAAGAAAATGTTTCGACAATTTTTTTTATATTCTCTATGGTAATGCTGGTTGTAATTTTGGTATGGTGACAGTGGTTTTTCACCAGATGACAGCTGCTGTCATTTTACAAACTAAATAAGTTCTTAATCCATCAAACAATTGTAACGCCAATTTTGTCTATAACGGCAATAATCTGAACTTAACATATATTTTAACAGATTAATCTGCAATCTAGAGTTCGTTTTACAAACCATCCTGAAAATGTTTTATGTTTTAAAGTTTACAGTTAATTCAACAGTGATCCAAAACTAATTCAAGTGCTGTAAAATTTATAACAAAATTAAAATACATTTCCTCATTAAAAATTTTTTTTTTAGTAAGTTGGAGTAAACTCATAAAGATCCATAAATCAAAAAAAATATTTTCAGTTGGAATCAAATTCAGCTTGAAAAATTGAAAATAAGTGAAAAAAGAAGCCGTTTCAAAACAAAGAAGCTTTTCAGAACTCTTCTTTTGTTATTTTTTTTTTAAAATTGTTGGGCTCATTATTTTGCCTATGAAGGAATTTGCATGAATCGAGTATCGACCCTAGAGTTCATCCAGTTCTCTTACTTAGCATTTACCGAGAAACAATTATTTTCAACCTACTTCTTTTGTCAGTTTAATCTCCCAACTACCACATCAAAGTTAAATTAACACAAAATTGCATTTTTTTTCTGTAATCTTTTCAAATTATTATTATTATTTTTTTTTTTATTCTCACAATTCACAACCTTACAAATTGATAATTAACCAAATACTCTTAGGTATTCAAGTATTATTTTTAAAAACACAATTTGCAGTCATACAAAGTATATTATATATTTTTTCTTCTTCTTTATTTTTATTTTCTTTTTTTAAAGTGTTTTTCTCTTACTTATTTATTTTTTTATCTTCTTTTCAAATACTGGAATTATATAAACCAAATTTTTTTTTATGTTTTTAGCGACTGGGTTTTTTTTTTTGTTCATGTTTTATTTTCTTTTTAATTGTTGCTTTTTTATTTAATAATTCTAAATTTATAATATGTAATAATATTTTTTATTCATATACATACAATTACATTAAAAACCAAAAACTAAATAATTATAAAAAAAATAATCTCAATTAAATGACTCATTTGAAAACACACAAAAAAAAAAAGTAAATAAAATAAAATCATAATTAAAAACTACATTTACTAAATAAAAATTAAATCTAATTATAAATTTAACCTGCAGTAAAGCCATAATATAGAGAATACATTAAATTCTTGTATTATACAAATTTTTTTTATTGCTTTTTTTGTTTTGTGTTTTAAAGAAAATAGAAGCTCATTAGTTACATGCTGAAAAACAGCAATTTTTAATACATATTTGTTTTTTTTTTTTTTAATTCAATTTTGTTTTTATGTTGAAAGCATAAAGCTTCTTATTTTATAAATTTCATTTTAAAAAATATTTTCTGCAGATTGAATTTTGAATTTTATTGTGTTGAAAAAATTTAAAAAACTAACGAAAGTGCTTCTGGAACTTCATTACTTTTTAACGCGCCTGAATACATTGAAAAATATATTTCACATTTTCGAAAATAATTCATACGAATTCAGCTAACAAAATTAAACAGTTGAATGCATCAAAGAGTGTAAAATTTGAATATTTTCGAAATAGAGAATTATTTTGCCTTTGAAATTTCATCAAAATACAAAAAAAAGAAAAAACAATGGCCTTTAGGTTTTTGTTTTTTATATTTAAAATCAAAATTTTATTATTACTTAATTTTTTTTTTTTAAATTTCTTCATTATTTTATTTTTACAATTTGGCACATAATTTTTACTTAATTCATTTTTTTTTATTTAATTTTTTGTTTTCTCATTTTAATCTTTAAATTTTATGTGTCTAATATTTTTATTTTTTCATTAAATTTTAAAATTATACTTTAATGATTAATTTTTAATTTTAAATTAAGGATATTTTATGATTCTACGAAAAAATAAAGAAATAAAATTACATATTTATTTCTTTCTTCTCTAATATTCCTTTCCATTAAATATTGGCTTTATTATTATTTTTTTCCCTTTGCAGTGATAAAGATCAGTTCAAATATTTAAATACTTTCATTTTTTTATTTTTTTTTATAATCATTCTCAAATTCTATTCATCAAATTACTAATATTTAAGAAAAAAGAAAAAAAAAATCAAAACTAAATAAAAAAAACGTTAATTAAAAATTATTTTTTATTGAGTATTTTTTTTTCTCATTAATTAAATTGCATGAAAAATATAGAATACTTTTTTTTTTATTTTAATTTGGAAAATTGCTTTTTTTTTTGTCATTTTGTTTTCCTTTTTCTAGAAATTTTATTTTCAAATATTTTTTATTTTTTTATTTTGTAGAAATAAGTTTTTATTTTTTAATACTAAAATTTTTTTGTGTACAATTTTAATTTAATTTTTTTTAATTATTATTAAATTTTTATTTTGAGCAATAATTTTAATTGATTAATAATACAACTAATGTAATTTGTGTAATATTGTGTGTCATTAGTATAATTATATTTATTTTGTAATTGTGCAGTTTTATTTTCACATTTTTCCTTTATATACAATTAAAAATGAATTGTATTGAATTTAAGTGAATTGAAAATATGTTATTTAAAAAAAAAATAATTGAAGAATAATTAGTAAATGGATGTGAAAAAAAAAATTTTTGCGCCATGTTCCAGAACCAGAACATTTTTATTACTTTTCGAGGCTTATTTTCCTAAATTCGGGAACAAGTTAAAATAAATTGTGAAAATACATATTAAAATTTTCCATATTTTTCTGTGATAATTGAAAATTTGGAGAAAAAAAAAATCGTATAACGCATTAATTCAGCATATTAAAATTTAAAATAAAAAATCATTAAAAGTTCTTCAAAATTTTTCAAATGGAAAAATTGGGAAATTTTTAATTTATTTTTTATTTTTGTTTCGAAATTTTCACATCCTTTTACAAAAATTGAACTGAAAAATTAAAACAAAAACAATGGAAAAAAATCATAATAATAAAAATAAATTCAATTAAAAACAAAAAAATAATAAAATAAAATAAAAATCAAATTAATAAAAAAAAAAATTTTTTTATTTCAGAAAAAATTGTCACTTTCGTTTTTTTTTCTCCTTCTTTTCTTTCTACATAAACATTTTGGTCTTTAAATTATGTCACACTAAATCTCACATTTCTATCTTAAATAATATATTTTTAAATGAATGACAAAATTATAATACCTATAAATTTATTATTTTTTTTCTCTAAATTTAATTTGAATTTTTTTTTTTTTTTTTTTTTTTTGATTGGAAGAAAATAACAATTACAAAAAACAAATATGATTTATATAGCACTTATTTTTTTGTTTTTTTTGTTTTAAAAATGATTAAATTTTTCATCAAGATTATTTTTAAAAATTTAAAATTGGTTTACAAAAAAACCAAAAAAATTAAATAAAAAGAAAAAATTATATATTTTGTATTTAATTTTTTGTTGTTGTTGTTCTTGCATAATTTATTTTGGTATTTTGTTTTCATTTTTGTCATGTAAAAATTAATATAATTACTTAAAGACTATTTTAATTAAAATTTTACAACATATTATTTTCTTTTAACATATTTTTGCTTTTTGTTGCGTGTTTTTTTGCTTTTTAATATATGTATGTATGTATTTTTTTTTTGTCATGTTATAAACTATGTGAGTTCTTAATAATGACATGAACTTTGGCTGCAAACAATTATTCTTAATTTTCTTTTTTTTTTTTTTAATTACTAATTTCTAATCGTGCTTTTTATTATAATATTGGAAAACTTCTTTTTTTTTTTTTTCACTCTTGTCTTATTTTTAAAAAATACTTTGTTTTTTTTGTTGTTGCTTGTTTTGTAATAATTTTATGTGTTTTGGAAAAATATTAATGTGTTTTGTGAGAAAAAAAATTTGTTTTCTATTGAACAAAAGGAAAATGGAAAAAAAAAACAGAGAGAATTGTTTAGATGGAATTTATTTTGTTAACCTGTTAAAGATTTTATTTGAAAACAACAAAGAAAATGAAAAGTAAAGATACAAAGTAGAAAAATGGAAATTTAGAAAGAAAAAAAAACATAACGGGGTAAAAGAGAAATATGTATTGTTAATTATATTAAAAGAAGAAAAATGTGTGTTATTTTAATTTTTTTATCACGACTTTTAAATCAGACATTCTTAAATTTTTATTTGATAGAATTAATAAAGTCGAAATTCTTGAACCACAAAAGAGAAAAAAGAAAAGAAATTACTTTTATAATTTCTTTTGTTGTTTTTTTTTTAAATACATATTTAATTTCATCCTTTTACATTATGTAGGTATATAATATTTAAATAAATGATTTTGAGGTTGATTTTATTATTGTAAACAATTCCCTCTTATATGGATTTTTATTATTTTTTTAATGAATCTACAAACTATTTCCTACATTTACTTAATTGGAAAGTGAAAGAATAAAAAAAATAACAACATTGGGAAGATAAAAATGAATGAATATTGTATATTGTTGTTCTTTTATTTAAAATTAAAAACAAAAAAGAGAAAAAAATTGTACTTTTAAGTTTTTCTGAGTATATTTCTCGAGTATTTATGTATAAAAAGTCATTTTGTGTATTATTTTTTTTTTAATGAGTATTTAATTAAAAAATTAAGAAAAATATGATTTTAATTTCAGACATTTTTCATATTTTTGGCTTTTTCCTACTTTAATAAAAAAAATTTTAAAAAAATATACTTACAAAAAAAAAAAAAAAAAATTCCAAACTAATTGATATGCCGCATATATTATCCTTTGTTTTTGTTGTTGTTTTTTTTTTAAATGAGAAATGATAATACAAAAAAAAAAGTATGATTGAACTGATTTGTGCTTTGCGTCATGTAAACGTCATGGTTATGAAATTTTAATAATATTAAATAGTAAAATAAAATTTATAACAACAATATACAAGAAATTGTGGTAAAAAAAACCAAAACGAATTAAAAATGAATTCACTTAAAATTTGCGCGATGTAATTTGTATTTTTTTTTATTTTCTTCTTTTTTTTTTTTCATAAGTGTATTTTACATTTTATGATGTTTTTTTTTTTTTTTAAATGTTTGTGTGTGCTATCAGTTCATAAGTTAAATTTATTCACAAATTTTAAATTGTATTCATTTCTTTGCTGAAATAGCTTAAAATTTCCTAAAAGAAAAAAATATCCTGTGATCTGTTTTTAAAGCTTAAAATCCTTTATTATAAAATTTTTGAAATTATTGCTGGAAATTTTATAAAAAAAGCTTTTATTTTGACTAAAAAAAACATACGTTTTCCTTATGTCAATTTGTAGTTTCATCACAGTTACATTAAGGACTATTACAATAGGTCTGTTCCCGTACTTCAACCAGGTGTAATTTTCTGTAATTTTATATGTAAAATTCTTAAGATTCAGTAAAGTTTTTAAGTTACACGGGAACAGGACCTAATATAACAATAACAACAAAAAATTTGTGAATAAATTCAAATTGTGTATTATTTTCTCTTAAATTATGTATAATTTTTTTTTTAATGATGACTAAAAAAAAAACAAAGAAAAAAATGGCTTACTTAGCAATTTATGTAAACTATGTAATTAATATGTTTAATTATTTTGTTTTTTTTTTGTTTTTCTTTTCATTTCTCAACTTATTTTTTAATAATAAATTTAATAATACACATAATTAATTACAATTATGATATTAATAATAATAATTTCAATTGCGAAGACATATTTTTCATTTTCATTTTTTTTTTAATCCTTTAAATTCTATTTTTAATACAAATTATTTCAAATATAATTTTATTTTGTAGATCAAATTTTCTTTTTACTTTTCATTTTTGTAATCCTTATAACAATTTTTCTTATAATTTCCAATTATATGGAGATTTAATAATAAATTTTCAATATGAATTTTATCTTTTCATTTTTCTTTTATTATTACATATTTTTTTTTTTTTAATATTTGATGATTTACTAATTCAGCTTTTTTTTTTTTCTTTTCTAATTTTTTTCTTTTTTAAATCTTAAATTTTATACAACAAGTCAATTTAATTAATTAATTAATTAATTATTCAATTAAAATTCAAACAAAATCATAGAGATTTAGAAAGAAAATGAGTATAATGTATAAGAATTTAATAAACAAAAACTTACACAAGAAGAAAAAAATATATTTAAAAATTAAACAAAAAAAAATATGTATGTATTTATAAAGAATGTAAATCTCATAAAAAATGATTATTTAAAAAAAAAAAAAATCGTTCAAACCTTATTTTTCTTGAGTATATATTCTATAAATGAGATAATTTTCTAAAAATTCTAATTAAAAAAAATCTCAAATTTTTTTCACTTTTTCTCTTCTTAAAAGATTTTTCTTCTTTGTTTATTTTCTTCTTCTTCTTCTTCTTCTTCTTCTTAATTTTAAATTATAGTTAAAAATATAATAATATGTAATTCAATATTTTATAATATTTCGTATGGTTTTCTTTCTTTTTCAATTTTGTTTTTTTTTTTGTTTTTTTGTTTATAAATTGTGTAAATTGTGTGTATGATTTTTTTTGTGGGCTTGTAATAGCGCATAAACGATCCTTTTTTATTTTTAATATATTTTTTTAAATTATAATTATTACTTAATCCTTTTCTTTTTAAATTAAAACGATTTTCACTATGACTACTTTTTTTTTTTTTTTTTGATTTTTTTTTTGTATCAGCGTGATGATAATTATTTCGTTTTTGTTGTTGCTGTTTTGGTATCAATCAGTGTTTTAATCACAATACGTGTTTTATTTTTATTTTTTTTAAATTTATTTAATGGAAATAAAATTAAAAATTTAATTAGAAATTATTTTGAAAACAACAAAACAAAAAAAAAAAAATGAAGGAAGAAAAAGGATTTTTTTTTTGTTTTTGTTTTTTTAGCTTTAGCATTACTAAAATTTAAATATATGCGTATTTCATTAATTGGTAATTATAATAATAAGAAACTTTATCGCAATTATTTTTGTTTTTATCTTCTTCATATTTGTTTTTTTTTTATTCTTTTCTTTTTGGCTTATTTTGATCGTCTATGCAGAATTATTGAGAAATTCTAACTAAATTACAATATGTATATGTATTTTATAATGAAAACTACTACACATTAAAGTCATGGATATTAAACACTACTACTAAAAAAAAAAAATTATTTTTAATTATTTTTTTGTTCATTTTTTTTTTTTTTTCATTATTTAAAATTTTTTTTTTTTGAGTCTGAGTTTTTTCCATTTATTTATTTTTTTTTATTTGTTTGAGTAAATTTTATCCTTTGTTTTTTTATTTTTAATTTTTAAATTATGCTTGTATGTTTTAGATATAAATTTATTATTTATTTATTTTCCATTTATAAATTGGATTGAAAATTATCCAATCTGAAGAAGACATTGTGATGATAAAAATAAATCGAGACTTTGATTTTGTTTGTTTTTTTTTTCTGTGTTCTTTTTCTTGTCTTTGATTTTTTATTTTGTATCTTTTTCTAATATGGTGTGAATCGATTGTAGCCTCCACGATACATTGCAGCCTAAAAAACAAATTTAAAAAAAGAAAAAAAAACAATAAGCAAATTTTATATACATAAATAAATAATGTTTAACTTACCCCATAGCCTGGTACTGGACCAATACCATGTCCTAAATAAGGATCTGCATATTCTCGTGTATACCTGAATGTATAACATTTTTTTTTTTTAAATTAAAGAAGAAGAGAAGAAAACAATAAAAAAAAATGAGTTTAAATAAATTTTGTTGAAAATTTAAAATGATTTAATTCCACATGATTGATTAATGATGAAATGAAATGAGCGAAAAATTCATGATTTTATAATTTCTTCTTGAGTGTGAGTGAGATTTAGTATGATTTTTATGTTTTTTTCCGGAATTTAAATTGACAGAGAGAATAAAGGTGAAAATAATTCAATTTTTCTTATCATTTTTGAAATTAAACTGAAATGAAAAACGGAGAAAAATATAACGTTTAATAAAATCGAATAAAGCAAATAGTAAAACAAAAAATCCTTAACCGTTATAGTAATATTTTATAAACTTAATTTAAAAAAAATCACTAATATCTACGTATGTGTAAATATTAAAAACGAATTTCATAAAATATATTTTAATCGTTACGTTCAACCAATTTATTTTATAAAATAAAATTTAAAAATATAAAAAACTGATATGTGTAATAATTAATCGATGATCCACATTATCTAGATGTCCTGTTTAAAACTATGAAAAAAAAAAACAACGATAAAGTAAGAACAAACGGGTGAAAAATCCTTCTTCCCGACGAAAACTAGAAATACAGTTTAAGCGAACAAAATAAAAAATTTAATTTAATTTTCATTGAATACATTTTCTATTCTCTTCGAGATAAACGAACAAAAAAAAGGGGGAACATAAAAAAGGATAACACGGATGAATGATTATTATTATAAATTGTTCCACTCAAAAAGGGAATATATAATGAAGAAAGGATGAGTTTAATCCTTTTGATTTATTTGTATGAAAATTTATGATGAAATATTGATGTGCAATTTTTTGTTTGTTTAAATTTTTTCTTACCCTGCAACAGTTGCATATCCTGCTACAGTAGGTTGAGCTGCTGCTGCTGCAGCAGCACCATATGCAGCACGTGCTGCAACTGCTGTATATGTTGCTGCAGCTGTATAAGCTTGTTGTTGAGCAGTTGATAATGGAGTTTTCAATAATGGACCTGTAGCCTATACAAATTAACATTATTATTTTTTTTTTTGTGTTTGTAAAAAAAAGAAGAGAAAAAAACCAAAAAATAAAATTCATTCTATTAATTATTAATATTGAAAGAACAATCAAAACAAAAACAACATTAAGGACTCATAAACATAGCTAGATGTATTGAAAACTCAATGATATATAAAACATTCCATATAATAACCAATTCCAAGATAAAGAGTTAAATAAAACAGAAAAACAATAGAAGAAAGTGAAAAAAAAGAGAAATGATTAAGAAATGGAAAAAAAATAATCTATGAAATTATTAAAAATTCAAAAGTATATGTATGTATAAATATTTTAAATGTGTTATAGCATGCATTTTATAAATATTTTTATCTTCTTGTAGATATTATATACATATCCAAACAAACAAATTGTACAAGATGATGCTATAAAACAAAACAAATGGAATATGAAGAAAACAACACATGAAATAAAATAGATAGAATTTAGAAGAATACGAAAAGAAAAATGTACAATATGTTACAAAAGTAGTAAAAAAAATATTAATATTTTTATTTGTTTGTTTGTTTGATTCCCTTTTTTTTTTTCAATTTAATTTAACTTTTTTGTTTTTTTAACATTTAATCATTTTTACCGAAAAAATTTTGTTGTTGTTTGTTTTGCAAATCACGTAAAGAAAAACAAAAAGGAACACGTGTATTAAATTTTTAGGAATATGTATTAAAAAATAATGAAAAACCCAGGGGACAAGAAAAATATTCCAATTTATGTAAATTTTAAATAAATTTCTTCCAAATTATTGATTTATTTGTACTGGGATACTGTAGAATACTATATAACGGTCGCAATGACTGACTTTATTTGATAAATTTTAACCCTAGGATTGCCTGATCGAGAATTTTTCTTTTTTATTTTTCTATGATCATTTTTCTTCGACATATGAAATATTTGTCTGTTGTTATATAGAAACAAAAAAAAATATATATTTCAAAGAATATTAATATGTGGGAGGCAAAAACATTGTGTGGGTTTGTTTATCAGAAAAATAAATATAAGATTTTTCTGTGAAATAGAAAATTATCTATATAAGTATTTTTAGAATTTATAGAAGTAAAAATTGTTGCGCTTAAAAGTGCTCATCAGATTCTTTATTTTTTTTATTTGTATCGTAAGAAATACAAATAATAAGTTATGTCTTATGATTTTCAATCCTTTATTAGTGTGAATATTCGTGTTATTGGTATCTACTTAAAAAATCAGTTCGAAAAAAATACGACTGTGAAAAAATCTGCGTCACATACTTTTTCACTTAACAATTAATAAAGTTAATTTCGTTTAAGGTGGTTTTATTTTCCACAACGTTTTTTTTTTTTAAATTTCCGTACACGTTTTTCAAATTTCCTACATTAAGTTGTCATGTATTTAATCTAATTTAATCTTTTTAATCAAATTTAAAGTATCCTTTTATTTCCCAAATTTCAATTTAATTATATTTTTTATTTTGCATAAAAAGTTAACCCACATGCTTTCACTCTTTAAACATTAAGTGTTGAATAAAAACATAAAATAAAAAACAACAAAACTTTCATAAAAAAGGGCACAAAAAGTAAACAAACAATTGAAAATTATAAAACAGATACAAGCTATTTCCTTGCTTTAAACAATAGCAAGAGAAAAAAAAATTAATTAAATTAAACAATAACAGATTTTAAAGTGTTAAAAGCAACAATGAAAAAATAAATAAAAGTTTTTTATGTAGAAAATTTTCAAAGCATTTGCAAACTACAGAAAAACAAAAATGAAAACACACACACATAAGCAATATGAGTTTTTTTTTTTTTTAGGTATTTATATATAAATGTATGTATTACCAATACATTTTGAGGAACCTGATGGATTCGGTTGAGCGTATGTGGACTACTGTGGTTAAGCGTTGTCATTGCACGGCGCTGAAAAATTATTAAGTTTTTGAAGACAAAAATATTTTTTGATATGATGTCTTTTTTTTTTCTCTTCTTAATTTTAAAATTTATGTGTGTTAAATAACAAAAAAAAAATAAATAAAAAAGTAATAGAACAAAGAAAGTTTGTGATTGTTGTTTTTTTTTTTTTGTTCAATTTATAAATGTACGCGAGTAAGAAAAAAGTCCTTCAAATTCGATTGTTCAATTTTAAACGAATATTTGTCGTGGTTTTTTTTTTTATAATTTTTATGTTTGTAGTACGAAAAAATGTTTTTTTTATCCGCATGAAGAAAAAAAAAATTCTAATTACGAAAAAACTATTTAAAAAAAAATGGAGCTTTCATATTTATCGATTATTTGGTTATGTTTTGTTTTTAGAAAAAAATAAAAGCACAGCATAATACCACAAAATTGGCTAATTGGCATAAATCACAAAATCCAAACTAAAAGGATTATGGTACGTACATATACATGTATTCAAAAATGATGTCGAAAATAAAATGTTTACAAAATCTTTGACGCATTATATAGGATAAAACCTCATATATTATTATTTTTATTTGATATCCTTTTTTTCTATACAAGCAAAATGAAGGCATTTTTTTGTTTTAGATTTATTTTTTTTTTTTAAAATGGGTTTTTAATATTTTATGAATTTTTTTTTAGTTGTGTTTTTAAGGACATTTTTGTTGAACATACATATTACGTAGAATAACTTCACCAATAAATCAGTGAGCCGATTGAAGTTTATGAGCTTTTTTTTTCTACTTGAAAAAAAAAAATTAAAAAAAAATATTTACAAGGCTGTTTGTTTAACAAATAATTCTTTTTTTAATTGAATTTTTAATTTGCAAACTTCAACAATTTTGAAATTAATTTTCACATAAAAAATTCATGGTTATAATTTTTTCTTCTTTATTTTGTTTTTTTTTTTAAATAAAATAACTTTGATATAAGTTTTAAAGAGAAAAATTTACATTAAAAATTTTGCATTTAATATGAAAAAAAAACAAAAGTTTTTATGTACACATTAAATTTTGTCCTTGTCATTATGAGCTCATATTAAATCAGAATTACTGTACCACCCGACAAAAGTAGATGGGAGAAATTATAACACATATATGTATGTACCTACTAGTTTTTTTTGTTGTCTATAACTGAATCATCCACCTAAAAAATATTACCCAATGATATTCAACAAAAGTATATCAAAATGATTTTGATGTACATTTTGAAATTTAATCCTTTTTTTAAAATTTCGCTACAATTATTTTAAATGCTGTTATTTTGATGTTTATTGGACTAAAAAGTAGTTTTTTTTTTGTTTGAAATTTCAAAATAAAAATAACTAGAGAATTGAAGTGCAGAAAAATGATAAATTACAATGACGATGAGTATAGATGTATTTTAACTTCAATTGCAATTATTTTTGAGATAAAGCTTAAACAATTCCATTATTTTTGTATAATAAATATTATTTAAAAATAATAAAAAATTGAATAAATGAATTAAAGCACAGTGAAAATTTAGTCGAGAAAAAACTTTTTAATTGCATTGTTTGTCAATTTAATTAGTAGGTACATATTTTGTTTTCATTTTAAAATTTATTTTTTTCGGGTTTTTTGTTCTATTTTTCCAGAAGAAATATTTTACGAAAAATACATTTTTAACAGGAAAATGATTTTAAATTTTTTGTCACTTTTTACATGTGAATGAGAAAAAACATTTTAAAAAATCACACTAAAAAATAGAATAAAACTATATTTTCTCCCACGGTGCATATTTTTTTTTAAATATTCGAATACTATAAGGACGATGATAATAGAAAAGGAAAGTTTAATGAAAAAATATATTTATTTAACATCTAGGTTGAATTTTTTCTTCTATTTTTTTTTTTGTTTTCACGTAATAAAAGAATTAAAAACTTTAGAAAATATAATTTAAACGGTATAAAAATAATATTTTTACAATTTTATTTGCAGCTAAAGGCAAATCCCACAAACATAAAAAGTTGAATGAAATATTTCGCAAATATTATTCTTGCATGAGAATCAACAGAAAGTTAAATTTAAGTGAAAATTGTGAATTAAGCCAATTTAAACCAAATTTTTATGTTTTTATTTAATTGCACAAAAAAAGAAAAAAACATTACCGTAAAAAACTGTTTTCTAACGATTTTTATGAAGCATATTCGAAATTTGTTTTGATGAAGTTCATTTTTACATGTACTTATACATACATTTATGTATGTTCTAATTTAAGCAATTTTATGCGAGAAAAAAAAGTTCTACTTGAATTAATAATTAATTTTGTTAGTTTAATTAGAATTATTTTCACGAAACTACATTTTCAGCGTAAAGAGTTGTTGTATACAACTTTTTTCTTCTACAGTGATATGTTGCTTTTTTGATATATTTATGTAAGTAGTAAAAAATAGTAGGTATACATTATGTAGTACGAAAAAAAAATATAATTAATTAAAATTTATAATTGATAATAATATGTAATTATAAATAAACATGCATTTTGAAGTAAATTTTATGTTTTAATAAACTTATACTGAATATGTATTTCAAAAAAATGTATGTTATTAAAAAAAAAATTTCTGTGAAATAAAATTGAAGATTTTCACTTGTTTTTTTCAACAGGATTTTTATAAAATTTTAAATAACAAAAAAAACCAAAAAAAATAAAATTAATAAATAAATTTAAATACTGATAAAAAAAAACAACAATTATGTTGATTAAGTTTGAGAGATTTGTTAATGAGAAATTATCTACACTTAGAAAACTAAATTTGTTTAATTAGAATCATTGAAGAATAATTTTTGATGAAATGCTGTAGACACTTTATAATTTTGTTAGTATGTGATAATATATTTATAAAATTATTTAGGAAAATATATATACATATATAGCTGTATATTGATGAAAAATGTGAAAAATTCATGAGAGATTTTGTACTGATTTTTTTTTTTTAATTTTTATACGAGAAAAAAAAATTAGAAAAACAAAAGAAAAATACTATTGTTCAAAAAATTTAAATTAAGAAAAAAATTTTCTTGAATAGTACATTTAATAGTGCGGCTTGTTGAGCTGGAACATCCGTTACTGGTTTTGCTGCCTAGAAATATTCAAAAAAAAAAAAAAAGAAAAGAAAAAAAACCAAAGGTAAACAAAAAATGTTTTTTTTCTTTCTAATTTTTGGTTCTTTAAAGAAATTTTCATCCTAAAGTTTTTTATTTTTTTTTTGTTTCGTTAGCTGATGTTCTTAGTCTAATGAGACACCCATTTAACAAAACCAATACATTCACATAAATAGTATATGTTATAAGTAGCTATATATATAGAAGTGTGCAAACAAAAAATGTTAATTTTTATTTTCAAATTATGTTAATTTTATGATGAAGGACAATCATTTGCAGTAAACACGCATTCAAAATGCTTGAATAATTTGATGCATTTAAATTATTACTTTTTTTTTTTTCAAACTTTCGTGCGATCCTTAAAAAAAAGGTTATTTCTGTTTTAAATGTTAAAATTGGTTATACAAGTTTTTTTTTTTTTAACTATAGAGTAAATTAGAAAGTAAGTATAGATATAAGCTGAAATCGAAAGAAAAACAACACACATCATAAACTTAAATGGAGAATAAAACTAAAAGTAAAAATTAAATAGAAAAATTCAAATGGAAATTATTTGAAAAACAAAACAAAAATTCCGAAAAAAAAGGTTACCATTTAAAAAATAATGTTAAAAATAAAATATTTAAGTTTGTATTATTAAAAGCACAATCATATGAATAAATTTTATGTTTACAAAAATAAAAAAAGAGAAATTTTATGCTTTAATTTAAATTAATTCAATTTAATTACACCAACAAGATGATCCTGCAGGTAATATTTCAGAGTTAATAAAGAAAATTTTGGCGTTCATATTCAAATTTAAACATGGTCGGGTCCTTTGAATTTTATATTTCATTTGAATAAAAAATAAATTAACTTTAAAGTCAAAATCTCTTGAGAGCCATTCGATAACAATAAAAAAAAATTTAATGCATTTTATTTGTTTTTTAAACTTACAAGTTTCATCAATAAAGTGGATTAAAAATAAAAACAACAATTATTAAGTGAAAAGTCAACGGATAAACTTTTGATAAATTTTTGATGTTCTTTTAAAGAAAATTAAAATAAACTTTTTATTTAAATAATACGTTATAATATTGTTAACTAAAATTGTATTGAAGTTTTATCATTAATTTAACTTTTCTCACAAAAAAAAAACATCCATCTCCTTGTTCACTTTTGCTTTCAAATAAACTTTAAAATAAGACCCACAGAAAAAAATAACCAAACATTTTTTTAATGCATCTTTTAGATTTTTAAAACCAAATTCAATAGAAACAAGAACAAAAATTATAAAAAAAATAAGGTAAAAACTAAAAAGTTTTGATGTTTTTTTTTTCCAAAGTATAGAAAGTTGTTTATCTTAAAATTATAAACTTTTTAAACGCAAATATTTTTGCTATAATTCTTATTTTTGCGGATTTCCTTTAAATCTTTATCTCTAACAAAAACAATAATAAATAATTTCATAACAAAATTGTTTGTGAAAATTTAAGTTAAAAAAAAAAACAAACCAGTAAAGTAAGACAAGAAAAAGTATAATTTTGAAAGAAGAAAAAAAAAAACAAAAAACTTTTGAATCTTTTTCGATTCTTGTTGTTTTCCTGTCTATAAACTTTTCTTTGAATTCATATCAGCATAGAAATTTCTCTTTCTCATTTTTTCTTTCTTTTAACTACAAAAATCATGCATTTTAAATATAATTATTCAAAAATAATTTACAAAAATTATTTAAAATGATAAATTAGATAAATTAAATGAAATTACATATTAAAAAAAAAAAAATAAAAGAAATATCTAATCTAATTTAATGAATATATTTAATATAAATCTTATTTTATATTAAGCGTTAATTTTGTTTTTTTTTTTTTTAAATACTTAAGATACATCTTATAAGTAAATGAATAAAAAAAAAAATAAATAAATAAACAGAAAAACATACCTGAAATCTGTAATTTGGATCAGCCGATGCTGCTGCAGCTGCTGCTGCTAAGAATGGATCATAGTACATACTGCTAGATTAAAATTCATAATGATGAGGAAAAAAAAAAAAGAAGTAAAAATAAAATTATTTTAGTTAAATGTTCTTATGAAAATTTTCATATTATTTTTTCATCATTAATCAATTAAATATATCATAAAAAAAAAAAAGATATAAATTCATTTTCGAAAATATCTGTTTTGATTTATTTGATTTGATTTTTTTTTTTTTTCGTTAAAAAGAAGAAAATTTTATAAATTTTTACATGAAAAATTTGTGCTCATTTTCAAAAATGGGAAATTTTTCACATTTGAAAAATTATATGTAATTATTCATTTCTAATAAATTGAATTATTTTTATTTGTTTATTTATTTCTTCTATATTTTTTATCTAGAATTTTTTTTTTTTTGTCCGTTCATCCATACACAAAAACAAGAGGAGGAGAAAAAAAAAATTGCAGAAAAACAAAATATTATGCTTGTAGAAAAACTTTCTTTTTTCTTTTTGTTTTTCGTTTAATTAATAAATTTCCATAATATTTATTAATAAATTTAAATTTGAAAAATATTTAGAATAATTTTTCATTCAAATTCAATTTGTGTTTTTAAATTTGTTTTTTGTTTTTGTGTTTACTTGTTTTTTCATAGTGGGAAATTAAAAAATAGCATAGGAGAAAGAGAAAAATTTAAATTGTATAGTCGTCAAAAGAATATTTAAAAGTTTTTGTGACTTCCTTTTCTTTATATAATTTTTTTTTTGTTGCTTTTATTTTTATGGTTTTTTTAAAAATTATTACAAAAAGGCAATTTCGTAATTTTCATCCTTGATATTTAAAAAAAAGCCCATTTCAAAATCAACGTCAATTAAAAAAAAAATTATGAAGTCCACAGGAAAAAAAAACATTTCATTTTAATATTAAATGATTTCCTTTTACGAATACAGAGTACTTTCTTTTGGCTTCTGATTATAAATTGGAAATTTCTATATTGTTTTTGTGCTGTTTTTGGCAATGATAACGAAACATTGCGAAAAAAAACCTAAATTTTTGCGGAAAACATAAAAATTTCAATAAAATCTTTCGATCTCAAAAAAGAGGTACATTTTCATTTATGTAAAAGTCACCCTGTATATACTATAATATTTTTAATTTAAAAAAAATTTTTCAAATTGTATTTATATGGTTTCGATCAAAGAGCATTAAAATTTCTTTTTTTCATAAAAAATTTCATTCACATTAAAATCATTAAAAAAAAATTTCATCAATTTTTAAATTAATTTTTTTAAATTAAATTTAGAGGGAGAAAAAATGTATTCTTTTTTATTTTAGTCCTTAAAATATTCATGCCACACAATTTTTTTGATGGTGAATTTAAAATCTAGATTACTTTTCTCTTATTGTGTGTGTGCACAAATTTTCTAGAATGTGAGAAAAATATTTTTGTAATTTTTTCTTCTGTCATTTACGAAAGAAGAAATAAAAACAGAAAACAATTTTTAATTTTAGAATATTAAGCGTGATATTTTTTTTTTTTTGCTTTTTGCAATTTTTTTCTCTTTGATAATGTTTCTTTTTTTCCCAGAAAAACGGAGAAGTTGATTCAGCATTATGGTGGGTGGTATATGGTAGAAGTATAATACGATTTCATATGCTTTTATGTTTTATTATCTTTTATTTTGTGTATAGTATATTTTTTTTTTTGTAAATGTTTTTTACGAATTAAATGAGAAATTGAGGACAGTAGAAAATAAAATTCGTTTAAAAGTGAAAAATTCATTATAGAAGATTAATTTTACTTGCTTATTTTTCTTTTTAATTTTCTCTTTTTGTACGTTTTTTTTTTTTTAATTTTGTTAAGCTTTGTAGGTATTTAGATTATTTTAAATTTGTACTTTATGAGTTTATGGGACAATTTTAAGGAACCGAATTTAAGTGAAGTTTAAGAATAAATGAAGGTATTGATATCCTTAATGCAATTTGAATTACTTTCATGGATGAAAAAAAATTTCATGCGAGAAATGGAAATTTTATAATAAATTTTCCAAGAAAGAAGTTATTGAAAAAATTGCTATTCATGGACTTTTATCGAATATAGAAGAAATAAATTTTTGTTTTTGAAAAAAAAAACAAAAACCCACATACGAAAAAAAATTTCCCACATTTTAAGTAATGAGCAAAATTCATTCATGACATGTATAAGAAGTAAATTCAACATTCATTTTCAAACTAATGTTTTTTTTCTTCTTCTTTTTATTTTGCAAAAATCTTTTTATATACCAAGAAAATCCACATATTATTCATTTATACTCTTTTTTTTTACATTTCACTTCAATTCTTTATCCTTTTTGATATGTGAAAAGTGTTGCTAATGTGTTTTTTTTTCTCTTACTTTCTTTCTTTGTTACTGTTTTTTATTTCTCTTTTCAAATTCATTTTTCATGACTTCCTTTTGTATTACAAAATCAAAAAAAAAAAAAACAATTTTATTTTTCTTAAGAAAATATACACCTGAGTATGTACATAATATATAATCATTCATTGAGTGAGTAATATCAGTAGGAGGAAGATTTCCAAAAAAAAAAAATCTACCACCCATCGCTTTTTACAGTTATTCATTTTCACATTATATATACATAAAAAAACATTTTTTTTTTATAAAGTAGAAAAAAAAAATTAAAATAAATGAATTGAAAACAAAAAAAAAAAATAATTTCTAAGAAATAAGAGAGAAAAAAAACATTCCTTTACAGGTGTATAAAATGTAAAAATATACACATATGTCAGGTATAAAATGACATAAGATAAATGACAATTTTCTTGATATATCACACACAATATTAAAAAGTAGAATAAAAAAAATATGAAGGATACTGAAAAATTTATCGTATCCTTTTTTTTTTTGTCTTTCTCATGTACAATTCGTTTTTAGATTATGTGATAAACAAAATATATATTTAATGTACTTAATACAGAGATACATTAAATTTAAAAAGAAATAAATGTTGAATTCACTTTCATACACAATTTTTTTTTTTAAATTATTTTTTATTTTAATTTATTTTATTTTTTTTCATTAATTCATAAAATTTCTTTTGATCATATTTAAAAACAATTTTTCTTTTTTTTCGCTTGAAAACAAATTTCTAAAATTGAAAATAAATACAAAAAAAACAAAAAAAAGAAGTTAGGATAATTAAAAAAAAACAATAAAAAAGAAAATGAATCAAGAGATTGAAAACAATTTTTCTTTATTTAATTCATCAAAAAAGTAGTAGGAACTTTTTTTGTTGTTGTCAGAAAAAAAAAATTAAATTTTTAATATTTTTCATGCACACTGTGTTTTTGTAAGTAAAAACAAAAAATTTTTTGTAAAAAATAAAAAAAAAATTTTCTTTTTTAATGTTTTCACAAGAGAATTGATACGAAAATGAAAGAAAATAAAAAAAAAACACATTCACAGAACAAACTAAGGAAAAAACATTATAAAATAAAGGAAAAAAAAATACATTTACAAAAAAAGAAAAAAAAAATATTTTATATATTTCATGCAAAGCCAGTATGAATTTTCTATTGTTTTCTTTTTCTGAATTATTTGTTTGAAAAAAAAAAAAAATTAATTTACAGTAGAGATTTAGAATTACGAGTGTGCTTTGACATGAAACAATAAAAAAGGAAAAGTATATTAAATTTCGAAAAGAAAAACAAAAAACAAAATAAAATAAATTATTCATAAATAAAAAAAAAAATAAAAAAAAAAGATAAAATTGCATACAAAAATGCAGAAAAATATTTTTTATATTCTACTTAAAATTTATATTTAACACTTTTAAAAAAGTTATGATTTTTCAATTAAATTTTAATGAAAACAAAAAAAATTACTTTTTATGTAAATTTTTATATGATAATTTACAATTTATAAATTACAGCTACACATAATGGGATTATTTTTTTAATGAATAAATTTTTTATCAATTATAAATACAGTTATTTGTTATTAAAGAAAATTTCATTCAAAAAAGTCATTAGATTTTTTAAGATAATTTATACACAGGATCATAAAATTAAAAATTTATTGATGATTTTTTTATTTTGATTGTTGATTTATTTTTTAAAGGATTCTTATTCCTTAGAACGAATTTCTAGTTGAGGTAAATTCAATAACGGTTCATAAATTCATTGAAAAATAATTATCAACAATCACTTGATTTTTTTAATGAATTTAAAATTAATGTTCACTAAAAGCAATCAAGAAAAAAAATCTAACAATAAAAAAAAATAAAAGACACAAATACCTTGAAAATAAAATTGAAAAAAAATACCTAAAAATAATTAAAAAAAAAAAAAAAATTATTAATTTTACGTATTAATTACTTACGGCGCATATCCATGCAAAGCATTAGCTGCATTCGCTGCTGCAGCCAGTGCCGGTGTCGGTAATCTTGCAGCAGTTGCAGCTGTTGTATATGCGGCGGCCGTGGCTGCAGCAACTGCAGGAACAGTAGGAGGAGGAGGAGGAAAAGCAGCTCTCGCTCGTCCTCTTTGTATTGCAACTCCACGTAATGCTGCTGCTTTTTATATTCGTTTTTTTTTTTTTCAAAATTGTTTTTTTTTTTTCGTTTCATTTTTAAAATTAAATGATATCATTTTTATTTACATTTTCATTATTAATGAAAGAATCGATTTTTTGGCATTTCATTGGATCGAGCGATTGTTGCAATTGTAGACGAATTTTTCATTTATGTTTTTTTTTATTTTTTTCAGTAAATGAGTTTTATTTTGTTTATTTAGAGTCGTGCGTGTGAAAGATATATATATAAAAAAAAAGAAAAAATAAAAAAAAAAAACGCATGCTGTTAGTCATCATTGTTTCATATTAATAATGGCAATAAAAATTTTTTTCAAAAAATAATTATAGGTACATGTTTTTGTTTCAAATAAAAAAAATATAAAAAAATTAATAAATTACAAGAAAAAAAATAAATTAATAATAATAAATTGAAAAAATCCCTTTTAAAAAACAAACTACCTTATACAATTTCCTAAAAACAATTTTTCTTCTAAATTTTATACAATTTCTAAAAATTTTCATGTTTGTAAATTTATCAAAAATTCATGCCTGATGTATATTTTTTTTCTTCTACAAATTACTGGCTATAATTAAAATCGTTGATGTCTTTTTTTATTATTTCTAAATTACATACTTAATAAAGCAAAAGCGCACAATATAATTTTATCAAATTTAATTAATCATGTTCAAAATTAGTATTACTTTTGGATAAATTCAGTGATAAATCACTTACGTTTATAAGGTACATTCCCATTAGATAGATCCACTCTAATCGAAATTTTAGATTAATTAGATCATTTTTAAAAAAAAATTTATTTTAGAAAAATTAAGTAATGAAATTAAAAGCAAAAAATCAAATAGTTAATGTGGATTAGAAAATTTAGAAAGAAAAAAAACGAATATTGAACAAAAATCAAATCAAATTGACTTTGGACTCAAACAGACAGGCATCCAATGGGAACGTATCCTTATGTTGTGAAAACACAATAATCCCATATCAAATTCAAAATTTTAAGTTTACATATACATACATGTTATGCATGTAGGTACTACGAAAACATGTGTAAATTGTGTTTTTTTTTTAGTTTCACTTTTGTGTCAAATAATCAGATTATCATGATGAAACACATTTTCATGTATCTTTTCTACTATACAATTCTGTTATACAATAATTATTATTATTGATTAAAAAATTAATTACAATTTTCCCATTATAACAACAACAAAAAACACACACACGTGAATGAAAATACAAAATGAATTATGATATATATTAAAAAAACAACAGATATAATTTTAACTATGTAATTAAAAATATTGAACATGGTTTTTTTTTTTATATTTTTACCATCAATAAATCTGTGCGCATTAGTGTTAAATATGTGTTTGTGTATTTATTTTATTTTAAATATTTTTTTTTTGTTTTTGATTTTTATACATTTTTATGTTGATGAATTTAAATTTAAATCAATTGTTGACATACCTATATATGATTAATATTATCAAAATTGTTACAAAAGCATTTTTTTTGTCATCATTTTATTTTAACGTCATTTTAATTGGAAACGAATATTTTAATGATGAATTAATAATATAATTACAAATTTTCCAATTGTTAAATTTGAAAATATAATTTTTGTATGTGTTGAAAAAAAAAAATCCATCATTAAATATTATTTCAAATAATTAAAAAATGACCTTAATTTAATTTAAAAAAAAGTATTGAATTACAAACAATAAAAAACATATATATATTTTCAATTGATTTACATATTTGTATAATTTAATCCATTTTTTTTTCCTAATTGAAATTAAATATTTTTGTTAATTCGAATTAAACTGAAACAAACAAAAAAATGCTTTTTATCCTACTTTACACAAATATTAATTTAATTAATTTCAAGAGCTAAATTCATTGTAAGAACAAAAAAAATTATACAAATAAAAAACAACAGAAAAATGAAAAAAAAAAAAAAGTAAATTAATAGTATAGACGAAAATAAAACTTGCAGTGTAAGTAATATTTATTCTTGCTTTTTTTTTTTTTAATTTTGAATACAAAAATTTTAATTAATAATTTTTTTCTTAAAAATGCCAATTTTTTTTTTTTTTTGTTAACGTCAAATATAAATTTTTTTTATTTTTTGTTAAAGTGTTAGACGTAGGTACATATGTATGTAAATGTATATGTAGGTATGATTGTTATCAAAAGAAAAATAAAATGTTATGTATCGGTAAATAATATACAATAAAAATAATAATTTTATCGTGCAAAATATTCTATTGAAATTTTCATCAATAAAAGTTCAATTAATTTCAAAAGAAAGTATGTAATTATAAGTATTTGTTTAAATACTTAGTTACACACTAAAAAAGTTTTTATTGATTGTATCTCTCAAAATTAAGTCAAAGTATGTAATCCTTTCTTGTAATTAACTTAAAACAAGATATACAACGAAAATTAAATATATCCGTCATATATTCAAAAGCTCGAGTATTGAAAAAACTCTGAAAAAAAATTATTTCTTTTCCCAACACAAACGTGAAACTTAGTTTGAACTTTTTCATAAAATAATTGTTCTCCTTTTTTATGGATTATGAGAATTTAAAATTACTCGATTTTGCAGTGATTTAAAAATAAGAAATGATCGATAAAAACAGTATAATAACATTTTTTTTGAAAAAGCAAAAGATTTCGATAAAACAAGATGATATATTTTTATAGACTTCATTAATTTCGGATACTGTACATGATATTGTTTTTTTTTTTCCTTTTAAAAGGGTTAACCTGATTTATCCAATATGTGTTTTCATTTTTTATCACTTGTTTGTTTTTTCTTTATTACATTATTTTCTTTTATAGATTCATTGAACTTTTATGAAATGAATCTCAATAAAAAAAAAATGTTCAATCAACTCAATTTTCAATTTTACAGAATTTTTTAAAAAGGAAACAAATAATTTATCCTTCAAAAAATTTCCACATATGAATTTTCAAAATGAGAGATAACTTTCGTAGATGATTTTAGTTTTTCTTTTTCTTTCAACAATGTAATTCAGAATTTTAAAGTACTCACTTTTTACATTTATGTAAATTTAAAATTTTAAAAAAAAAATCTATATAATCAATTGAAAATAAAACATTGTGTGATGGTGGTAATTGTATTTTTGTTAGTTTGTTAAGAATTAAAAAAAAAAAAATGCTGTTAAATTATGAAGGAAGAGAGTTGCATATTAATTTTTGTAATAATTTCATATCATATCAAATAAACAGCATTGATTTTTGTTATTTTTACGAGTATATTTTATTTTTTTGATAGGATGCATTTGCATTCGACATTCGCCACAAAAATTCACAAATATAAATTAAAATAATATTCAAATAAAAAATAATATTATTTATAAAAACTAAGTAATTGAATAAAACAGTAGTTTATCAACTAAAAGATTAATTTTTTTTTTTTAAATTAAATTCGAAAAGTAAGTAGGTAGGTACACACAAAAAAAAAATAAATATATAAGTATATTAGAAATTGTTTTCATTTGTTTTTTTTTTTTATAATACATAAATTTTCTTCTTTTTCTTTTTTAAACTAAGTTTTAAATTCACGTTTAAACAAATTAATTTTGTTAATAATTTTCTATATTATATTTTTCTTTCTAATTTATAAAATACCTCCTTCTTTGTGTAGCACGAGGCGCTAAAACAAGTGGCGTTGTCTGTGCTAATTGTGTAGCAGTTGTAGGAGCTGTTGGATTTAATGCTGAAGTACCTACAGTGGCACCCAAGAAGGGCCATGTAACTGGTAGTCGATAGCCTATCATATTTTCTTTAAATTTAAAATGATTTTATATTACATATTAATTATATTTTCATCTTTTATTTGATAAAAACAAAAAAAGTAATTATTTTCTTTTTGCATTACACAAGAAAATAAAAAGTGATTAAATCTTCATGATAAAATTGAAATAAAAAAAAAATAAAATGATCAAAATGTGTATATTACATGATTTATATGGCATTTTTTTTCTTTTTTTGTTCACCCTTAAATTACGAAAATGATGATATGTTAATTTTTATAAATAATTACACTAATAATGATTATTTTCTATTTGCAATATTAATAAGCTAATAGTTTCTTTTGTATCTTATATAAAAAAAAAATAGATAGATAAAGCAAGTTGTATTTACGTCTTAAATATTGCTTAAAAATAAATGAAAAATAAAGAAAAAAAAATTGATTTAATTTTCCTAAACTAAAAATAACAAAATTTTAAATTTTCATTTGAACATTTTTCAATTAAAATTTCAAATACATATACACAAAACCTAATTGTGAACTTAAGAAAATTAAATTCACATTCAAGGATTGTGATTGTGATAAATTTTTATCAAATTAGGTTTTTCATTTATCCTTAATTTTAAAAATAATTTACACGTCGAAAAATATTTGTATTTATTTCTTATTAATTTTTGTTTGTTTTAAATATTTACACACTATAACCTAAAAAAATTTAACATTAAATTCCAAAAATTAATGAACAATTTTGAAAATTCTAAAATAAAAATAAACTCAATTTGCTTTTTTGTTTAAAAAACACTTTTTTTTTTCACAAGATTAAATTTCGATAGTTCTACAAAATTAATTCAGAAAAAATAAATATGTAATTTTAAACCATAAAAACCCACAAAGGATACTCTACATTTATTGACAAAAAGTTTTTTCAAAATAAAAAAATAAAATAAAAATAGTAATTGAATAAAATAATAAATTGAAATAATTTCAAATTAACAAAATAAATTATAAATTATTTTTTTTTTAAATATCATGGTGTAAACGAAAAAGTGTTTGTAATATAAAAAAAATAAAATAGAAAAAAACCTCTTACCTTCAGGCCATTGAACGCAAACTGCAAACAGAGAGAGAAAAAAAAAGAAAAGCAAAATTTTAGTACAAAAAAACAAAATTCTATTCTCATCAATATAAAATGACATTCTATTCACATAACGCATTAATTTCACATTTCAATGCAAATCAAGCTATATATAAATCTATTTTATTTTGTATTCAAGCACATTAATATTTACATATACTTATATACATATTCATATAAAAAAAGGATAGAAATTTATGGGTAAAAAATAATTCATTGAAAAATAAAACGAAATGCATTGTAAAGGTAAATCGATTCATGTAAAATTTGCATTCTCCCTTTTAAAATATATAAAATTTTTCAAATAATTGATTGTAATTACATGCCTGTGGCTTAAATTTCAATTAATGAAGTTTCAAGGATGAGTTTTCAAAGGCTGTAGGAAACATTTAAGTGGAAATTGCGATAGCAACATGTTTACCAGGGAACATTTGATATGCTTTGACTTTATAATCGCTCTCGAATAAAACAAATTTTTGTTTTTCATATTTTTTTTTTCTGCATTAATTTTCAGCATTAAAAAAGTTTTTAAAAATTCATGGAAATGCTAAGAAAATATTCGATATCACAATTTCATGATGATTGGAATTATTGTGCTTTTTAAAAGTTTTTTGAAAATGCAAAGAAATTATTGTTACGAGAGAACTATTTGTATAATGAATTTTGTTTTCAGCTCTAATAGGATATTTTTCTATTACTCTCGAACCATTATAGGTGTCAGATCCATAAAGTCAAGTTTTTTATTAATATGACCTTCGAAATTATTCAAGCGGTTGGTATCTGTGTTTTTTTTTTTTGCAGTTTTTAAATTTTTTTTAAAAAAAAAGGTTACCATATGTTTTTCTTCTTCTTCAGTAGTTTGTTTATATGGTTGACGTGGCGGTTTTCGAAATCTTTCGAAGACCCAGTTAGCACTAAAAGTGCCGTTTTGATAGTTTATTTATATACATAATTCCCTTTTGATATTCTGACGCATATATTTTCGAACTTACATAATCAAAGCATATGTAAAAATTTCTCGAATACATACTTCAATTTTAAAATTTATTATTAAAGAATTTTTTACTTTGATTAAAAATAAAAATTTTAAAGATAGAAATAAGAAAGTATGAAGATATGTGATTTTCCTTTAAATCCATGCATATTAGTTGCATTCTCTTAATGCTAGAACACATTATAATATGTAAATATAAGGCTTTATATACATATAGTCACACATTCACACAACACATATAATACACAAAGTTTTATGCAAAAATTTTCAGTATACGTATAAAATGTTTATAATTTTGTTTTTGTAAAAGTAATTAAACAGATTAAATTGAGATGCAATTAAATGAGTTTATATATCCTTTCTAAAAACAAAGCTTTATTAACAAATTAAAATTATAACCAGAACACATACGTATACATTGTATGTATATTTTTCCTATATGTGTTTTTTAGAGAAAGACAACACACAAAAATAATAACAACAACAAAAACAACAAAATTTTATAAATAATGTTGTAAATGCTTGTTTTCGTTTATAAATTATAATACAGAATTTGGCTTTATGAATAAAGATTAGAGACAGAATTTTTTTTTATCTAAAATTTGAATTTGTGCAAAATTTTCGTATTAAATCTAAAAAAATATTAGAGGAAAACTATAACAATAAACTTTAAAGATAATGTGCAATAAAACATAATAACACACAGATTTACCTTTTAAAAGCAACGTTGAAATATACATACATACATACACTTAAGTATTTATATCATACATACATAATAATAAAATGAAGATAGTATAGTACATACATATATACATAGTTTAGGATGACTTAAAGCTAATAAGATAATAACAACATCATATATGATTTACCATAGTTTTAAGATAATATAATATGTAGGAAAGATACTTTTACGTTATGTATTATTTCTACGTGTAGGTATTACATGTGTATGGTATATAGATCAAAAAAGGATATGAATATCCTGTTATTAGAAATTTGTTTGGAATTTTAAGCGTTCAATATCAAGTTTTAAGTTTGATTAAATATAAACAATTTCATAAAATTGTAATTAAAAATTAAGGAAATGTTTAATTTTTATTTAAAATTTATCCTAATAATGAGATGTTTAGTATAAAAATGATTTAAGTAAAAATTTCATATGTATGCAGAAAAATACATATAATTTTCCCGAAATGTTTTTTAAATGATGAAAACATCAGCTAATTTTTGAATCAAAAAATAAAATAAATAAAAAAAAAACTATACAAAAAAAACAACAGTTTTTTGTACTAAGCGTCTCATATACACTATATTATACTTATAATGTAAGTACATACTTAATAAAATTTTTGATATTTAAAATTTGAACAATTTGTTTTTACGTCTTCTTCTTTTTTTTTATTGAACACTTGAAAATCCAAACGAAATAATTAAATATTATATTTTGTGGAAGCAAACTACATACTATGTATACATATATTAAATATAAATAAATCACGCCATTCTAAATTTCACAATATTTATACATTCAATTCGAATATGTATTTTTAATTATTTTATTTTTATCCTTTTTTTTTTTTTTTTTTCATTTCAATAATTTTTGGAAATTTGGTATTAGTGTTTTGTTTTTTTTCTTTTCTATACTATAAAGCGGTAAATACTATTTCGTTTCATTTAGATAATTATAAAATAAATATATCTGGGTTTTTTTTATAGTTATTCTATGTGCCAAATTGATCTTTTCACAACAAAAATGTCAATATTTCATTGACAGCTAATTATTTTTTTAAATACTTTTTATTTGACAATTTACGTAAATCTTAATTATGGTGAACATTTAAAGAGAGTTTATTGTTAAACAGTTTGTGATTTTTTTTTACAACAATTTTTACAAAAAAACTAATTTGGCACACAGAACGATTCTAATTATAAATAAATTGGAATCAATAGATATTTATACTTAAATTATTTATGGATATTTATATTTCTATGTATATGATTGCGATTAATGTGCTTTAATTGTATTTTTAATAAAATATTATTATTATTTTATAAAATTATAAATAAAAATTTAAATAATAAATATATTTTAAAAAAAAAATGATAATAAATAAAAAAAAAAAAAAGATAGCTCACCCAGAGCTGGAGCCGCAACGGCACCTTCTTTTGTAAGACAAACTGATGCTGATAAATTTATAAAAAAAAAAAAACAAGTTGTAAAAAAAATAAATGAAAATTAATTCTTAAAAAATTTTATATTATCTACTTGATACAAAACTATAAAAATGTTATTAGAAAAAAATTATTGAATCTATAATATAATATTGAAAAGGTAATTAAAGGTATGCGAATTTTTATAAAATTGTATTATTTAAATTTTTGTAATTACAAGAATAGAATTAATTAAATGAAAAACAAATAAGTTTTGAATAAAAATACCGATTTTTTAAAATTAGACAATATGATAATGTTTAAAATATATTTAACGAAATTTGGAAAAAAAAATACTAAAAAGCAATAAAATAATTGAGCGGTTTATTTTGATAGTGGGGTAAGACCAATTACTTAGTTTTGTTTCGAGATATTCAAGGTTTTTCATCTAAGCTGCCATAGAAGTTCCATATAAGAGCTTAATTTCTGCTGAAAAATTCTATAGGGAATAATATTAAATAGCAACTTTAATATTATAAATAGTTGAAAGGGCATCTTAATCTTCATCTGAAAATTACTTTATCTCATTTTTCACCAAAAGTAGACTTACCCCACTTTCAAAATAAACGGCTCAATTGGAAATTATTAATGAAAACTGTTATGCTTAAACATTTTATTCAAAATAAATAACAAAAAAAAATCTATATTGAAAATTTTAGATACTACAAAAATCACGAGAAAAAAAAAACAATAAACCTAAATATGATGAATTTAATTATTATATTGTACAATAATTTTGAATGCACTAGAGCAAATGATACATAAATATACATTAATATACTTTCATCAACACGTTTATAAAGAAAAAAACAAAATAAAATTAAGTAAAAAATAAGGAAATTTCATATGAAAAACAGTAAAACCAGACTAAAAATATATTTTCTATCTTAAAATGATTTTTTTTTAAAAAAGTATTGTTTTTTTTTGTTATTAGATAATAAATTTATATATTTTATTAAAAATTCTAAAACAAAAAATAAGAAACATTAAAAATAAATTTATAATTTTTGTAATTGTTTTTACTTACCACTTGGTACATTCGGTACTACTGGTTTTTTAGTCTGTACTCGTGCAGTTGCATTATTCACCTAGTTTTTATTTTTATTTTTTTTGAAATATGATTGATTATCCCATGAATTTTTTTTTTTTTTTTGTTTTAAAAGGAAAAAAGAAAATTTTTAATTAATTTTACATTTTTTTTTTTCAATACAAAAAGTAATAAAAGAAAAAATCAAATAAAACAAAAACAAAACAACAAAAAATTAATTGAAAAATAATAAAATTGAAAATTAAAAGTAAACAAAAAAAGTAAAAAAAAGAAAAAAAAATAAAGAAAACAAAACAAAAAAATAAAATTTTTTGTTAAAGTAATGAAAATTCAAAGAGATTTTTCTTTTTTTGTTTAAAACAAGTGATTAAAGACAAAATTAATTAAAATTATTTTTCTCTATGTTTAAATTTCTAAAAAAAAAAAACATGATTTATTTCGTATTATTAAAGACCATTTAAGTAAAGTAACAAGGAAAAAAAAAGAACTGAATCTATATTTAATCTGGAAATTTATCAAATTCAAGAGGGGGGAAAAATTGACAAAGTTTTTGGTTTGCAATTTACCTAGTTTTTGTTAAATTGAATTATTTAAATACATCTGTATTTCAAAATAATTGAAAATTATAAATTTATCAAATTGGCAGCTTAACTCATTTTTATAATTTAAGTTTTAATATTATTGGAAAAATTTTTCAGACTAAATAATTGTATTATTCGTTACAGTTATTATTTTTTGTTTAGATTCCTTTTTTTGTGATGCAATAAATTTCAATTTACAAAAATTCAATATTTAATTGAAATTTTCACATAATTTACATAGAAATTTGCATATATGCAGGTATTTTCTGCATATTTTTGAGCTTTAACAATTTTTATTGTACTGTTATTGTATTGTTATTAATATTCAATTTTCATAAGAATAGTTTGAGCAAATATACTCGATTATTGTAATTTTCTAAATTTAAATTACATTTTCAATTTTATCAATGAGTATACGTAAGTGTGAATATAGAAATGATAAACATTAAGAGAATAATACATTTATATTGTATTTTATCTTAATGCAAATGAATACAATGATAATGGGTAAAGTACACATTATACAAATTGTATAAACATCATCTATTGCATAATTAAGTTGAAATAAATATAGTAAATAATATAACTAATTAATATTCAGATTGAGTCATGAAGATACAAAGATACAAATATTATTTGTTACTATTTTTTTTTTTTCACTATCTAGACTATGTTAATTTTGTAATTTTTTTTAAAATTCTGAATGTGAAATGAACACAAAATAGAATCTTTTCCATAGAAATGAAATAATATTGTATATCTATACCAGATTCTTTCTTTAAGATACCATTACATAAAATAACGAAAGTTTAATGAAATTTTGTTGTACATGTCAAATAAGTTGCTTAACGTTAACTGAATCTATATACTATATAGCATATATCTTATACATATGTATACCTATGTATAAAAGTTATGTGAAGGTGAAATAAGATTTGTATTTTACATTTAATACTTGGTTTTTTTTTTCTCTTTAAAATTCTGTTTTTACCTCTTCGCTATGTTGAGATGATGATACCATCATGAAAATTGTATTTATTTAAAGAAAATGTCATGTTAAATAGCAAAATGATACTTGAGAATGTATATTTTTTTTTCTTGAAGAAATGTTAAGATAAGTACTTTAAGGCATTCCCTTTTTTTTCTCCTTTTATTATAGAATTTTAAAGTTACGTAATGTAACGCATTTTTTTTTTCTCTTCTTCTTCGTATTTTGTTGAAGGAATTTAATATAATTGAAATGGAATTTATAGGGGTTTTTGAAAAGTTAAAAAGTTGGGTTTACTAGAATGTGTTACGCAAGAGTCTAAAAATCGGATTTAAAGGTTAAGAGAATTAAGTATATGAAGATGTTTTTTTTTTTGCTTTTTTGCTTTTTTCAAAGAAATACATTATTTTTGGAAATTTTTTAAAGATGAGAGAGAATTGGAAGACTTTAAGAAATTTTTTAGTGTATAAATTCAAAAATTTAAATTTTAACATTAAATAATAAAAAAAAATTAATGTAGCTACTTAACTCTTATTTAATTTTACTTAGTTTCTGTATACTTTTAGGTTCATACACTTATTTTTCTTTCTCTTTTTTCTAGAATAACTAAATTGCAACTTACTCTTAAAAAATTTCCTTTATCAAAGTAAAAATAATTACATGAAATTACATTAAAAAATATGTAAACAAGAATTTTAAAAAAATCTGTTGAGTTTTAAAGAAATCGTAAATTGAAAAATAATGTAAGTAATATAAAGTGGAAATTTGAAAAAAAAAAAAAAAAAAGGATATATGTATATATACCTGAAAATACCTATAAATGTATATTTTTTTTAATTTTGAAAAGCTCTTATACAAAAGTAAGCCATTAATGTAAAGTTATCATCATCGTTAACGAATAAGCTTGTCATTCAATCTCATTAAAAGAGGATTATGTCGTGTAAAAAGGTATTAAAAATGTACTATTTTAACACACGTATACATTCAAATATTGTTTATACGTATTTTTCTATATACATAGATAGAATGGATATTAAATCCTCTTTCTGTATCATTATCAGAAATAGAACACTGAAAGTAATCAGCTTTACTTCAATCTACTATATCTATCACAGCATGAATCTGGATTGTATAATTACGAAAAAAAAAAACAAATTTAATGTAAAAGCCAAACAAATTTTTTCACAAAAGAAAAAAAAAAAACTTACGAAGAGTAAAACGTCTCTTGAATGATTGATGATATGCTTATCAAAAAGTATCTATATACTTCTTTTGTAGATTAGAGTGAAAATTTTTGTTTTAATAATTTTAAGACGGTAAAGTAATCTAGAAAATTTATTTTTAAAAAATTGTATTTTTTTTACAGCTTTTTCTATTTATATCAAAATAAATCTACAGGTGTGATTAAGGAAGTTAATTTTTTTAATTACAATTTGAAAAAACAACAACACTTTTTTAGGCTAGATATGAAAATAAATTGCAATTAACAATTACATATTTTTTTATTGTATAATGTATTGCATGTACTCGTAGATGTTAATATGTATCACAAAAACATTTTTTTTGTTTTCTGTTTTAATTAATTTTTATTAGAAATTAAGTTAATTTAAAAATGAAAATAAGTAAAAAAAAAAAAATAATACACTCTCGTTTATTTTATTTCTGATAAATGTTATATTGCAATTTTTAACTGCTGTGCATTCTTTCTTTATACAGTTAGATTGAAAAACAGACAAAAAACAACAAGAAAAAAAAAGTGTTTATTTGAGCGTGAAAATGTAAAAAAAAAAAAAATTAAGCTGCTGCAGAAAGCAAATAATATGATAAGGAAGTTAAATTTCACCTTTATTTATTTATTTAAAAAATCAAAATAATAAGAATGAAAATTCTTCAATTTATTTAAAAAGAAAATTACATTTATCTGAAGTAATTTGAAAGATAAAAAATTGTATTTTTTTCTTATCATGATATAATGTTGAAGGAATGTAAATATGTATTATTAAGTAAAAAAGGACAATGTACCCTTATTTTTCGATTAAAGATAATTTTTTCGTTATTGCAATTTTTGTTTTTCACAAGAGCAAAAACTCATATTTTTTTAAAATAAAATTTTACAAGACTTGAACAATACAGATTAATATTTTGGGAAAGAAAAGTACAAATTAACAAAAAAGATTTTTTTATTATTTGATAATATTTTAATGTTGTTTAAAAAAAGAAATTCACTGTTATTTATGAACAACAAACAAAAAAGGGTTACAAAAAAAAAAAAAAAATAAATAATACCTACTTTGTATTTTTTTCAAGTTTATTTGAAATTGAAAAAAAAAATATATGTATTTGGAAAAGTATTACTTGCCTAATAAATAATGTGGCCATTGTTTCAGAAGAATACAGATAAAATAAAGAATAAATAACGGTATTTCAGGATTTAAAAAAAAAAAAACAAAAAAGAATTTCTTTTCAGTGCAGTATACTTATTTTAATTCAGTCAATTCTATGTAACTATTTAAAAAAAATGTCCTTTCTATCCTTATATCCTAAAACATATTTTTAGTTGTTTGCCTTATTCAAATAAATTATTTGAATTTGTATAAAAAGATAATTTTATTTTGCGTACATATTGTGTATTTATTTTTTTCTTTTAAATTAATAATCTTACCTTACATTTTCGACGACTTTACAACAAATTGATTAAGCAATTGCCGATATGATTCATGTTCAACAAAACAGTTTTGTTTCAGATTGTGTACAGCATTTTTTTTTTTTTCATTTTGTTTTATGTGTTTTTTTCTTTCAAAAAAATATACTTATATTTTGTTTTTTGTTTGTTTGTTTGTTTGTTTAATAGTATTTTTTATTTTATTGATAAAATCTGTACACACACGAACAGTGTTTGTAGTTAAGTAGAAGAATCAGAACCCACTAAATAGAATAATAATAAAAAAAAAACAAAGAATTTTTGGTGATAAAAAAAAAAAAAAACAAATTATAAAAATTGAATTTGTTTTTGTTTTTTTTTTCTTAAATTGTTTTTAAATATAATTTTCTGTTATATGCATTTTTTTTTTTTTTTAATAATATTGCCTTCATTTCTTATTTATTACACTTTTTTTTAAAAAGTTCTCATTTAATCGTGTTTTCTTTTTTCTTTTAAACTATTTTTTTTTTCTGAATTTATTTCGATGAATTTGAATTATTTTAATTTAAAATTTTAAAGATCTTTTTTTTTTACTAAGTAGAAAAATTAATTATTGAAAGCCTAACTTATTACGTTTTTGTTTATTTTCAAAGAAACTATGTTTAAGTTTATTTACATAAAAAATTAGGGAAAATTAAAAGAAAAACCAATAAAATTTGAAAGAAAAAAAAATTATGTACATGATACTCATATTTTTACTTATTTTTTTATTTTGCAAATTCGAAACTAATGAACAAAAAAACATATGATTAAGGAAAAAAAAAATAAAAAAAATAAAAATTAAAATAAATAAAATAACATTGCAGTGTTAAGGCTCTGTTTACCGTATTTACGAACAAACTTTATAAAAAAAATTCTTATTTCAAAGAAAATAAATTTTACTAACAAAAAAAGAAAAAAATTATATAATTAATAAAAAGTTAGACAATAATAATTAATGTGCTTAAACACAACTACTTGATTAAAAAAAAAAACAAATGTTGTAAATTTCAATACATATTTTCATACAAATCACAAAATTTAAAATATATAGCTTTAAAAGCTGAGATGTACTTTATTTTTTATTAAATGAAGTTTTATGCTTTTTTAAAATTTGCATTTAAGATTTGTCAGTAAAAATAGTAGTAAATTAATAATCAAAAATTACGATTACATTAATATAATAGATATATATGTATATATAATAAATATTTCATATGTAATAATACGTAGAAAAATTTTTTTTAGAGAAGTTGCAAACACATAACAGTTTATTTTTTTTTTTTTTTTTTGTAAAACAAAATAATAATGATAATAAAAATAATGAAAAGAAAATTAATTAATTTTTTTTAAATTAACTACAATTTTAATTATTTTTAATTTTGGTTTTTTGCAAAATTACAATAAAGCGATGATATTATATATATATAATTATACTTTATATGTGGTTTATTATTACATGTTTTAGTTAATTAATTATATGGCATTTTCTTATGAAATTGTAAAAAAAAAAAATACAAAACAAAACAAATAGATCTTATAAATGTGAGCAAGTGTGATTGTAAAAAAAGTGAAATTCGATACAGATATGTACTATAAAATTAGAACTACTACAATACTCCAGTATACTCAATACAAAAGAAGTTGAGTTGGTAAGTCTAGACGATTTCTAAAAAAAAGGTGGAGTTTGGTACTGGAAAGGATTTGCATCGGATTCGATTTTCTGTGTAATTTTCTATTTGAAGTACTACCGTTTTACGTATTCTTTTAAAAAATTAATAATAAATTTTTGGTATTTTATAGGCTAATTCACAAAATTTATTGAACCTAACATAATTTGAGTGTAAATTGGACAATTTATTTGGATATACATACATACTCAAAATTCAATGTAAGAATCAATTAAATCTCTTTTCCTATACGAATAAATTCGTTTTCTGTCATCTGTTAATTTATTGAATAATATTTTTTTTGATATATGTATGTACGATCGAATCCTTAATTTTTTGACTGTCAAATTATTTTATCTTCTACGTAAAATTTTTTAGAAAGATGTAAAAATTAATCAGATTTTTTAAATAAAAAAAAAACCATCTCAACTCCTTATATTTGTTTTTATTAGAACTCAAGTTCTCTCTCTATTTATTTGAAATCTTAATTTATTTTTTATATACATTACATAATTTATACCTAATGTAAGATTAATTGTGTTGTACTAAGAGATATGTAAATTTTTTCGTATTGGGATTTTTTTTCTTCAATTTTTATTATATACGTTAAGTTGAAAATATGTATATTCTAAATCATTCTAGCAAAAATTCTATAATTGTAGAGAATTTTCTAAATGTCATTATTGAAAGAAAAAAATGTAATTAAAAAAATTTATGAATGGATGTAATTGGCATTTATGTTTTTTTAATTCTTAACATACATAAAATGTATCTTCTTTATTATTATTTTTTTTAAATACAATAGAAAATATATAGGAAAATGCGAAAAAAAAATTATAGAAATTCGTATATGCTACAACACTCTTCAAAATGCATTATTTTACTAAAAAAAATTATACACGAGACAAATATACGCAGAAAACATTGAAAAAAAAAATTTATATATGTATATAATATAATATAGGTAAAAAAAATCTATATAGGAAAACATTTTAGCATGGGAAAAATACAAATTCACAAATATTAAATTTCTTATCCTTTTTTTCTGGCTTGCTTATACAAATATCAGTTTATCGTTTTAAAAAAAAAAATTAACACAAGTTGCAATTGAATTTGAAAAGTAAGTAAGTAAATTTTTTTTTTTAAATCTTATTCACACGCATATTAAACGATGTAGAAAATAAAACGACGACGACGAACAAAAAAAAAATAACAACAAAATGAAATCTTTTACATTTGAAAATTAAATAAAATTATACATAGTAATCTTGTAATTTAAAAATACTGGTTTAGGTAAAATATAAAATATGTGTGTAAAATATTTATATAGCACTAATTAAACAAAAAAAAAATAAATAAATAAATATATATTTTACTATATTTTATATAAAAAAAACTGACAAAATCAAACAAACATATATCATTTTCTTTATATACTTCTCATATTATATTCAACACTAAAAATTTTCATTTCTAAATTTCATGTTTAAGAAAAAATAAAAGAAAGAAAATAATAAAGTAAAATTATAATAATAATAATGTATTACATATAAAAAACTGAATTACCATTCCCCGTTGTGTGAATATAAATAATATGTAATTTTAATAATAAATTTTTTGAACGCACACACCTCACTTATCAAAGGAGGGGTAAGTAACTGCACTATATATTTTTTTAATAATTAAGGGAACAGAGTTAAGCATTGTTTTTCTTTTTCATTATATTTTTAAATCAATAAGTAAATCACTTTTATTTAATTTTTTTTTTAAAGAAAGTAAGTAATTTTCATACATGATTATTAAAAAAAATAATAATAATAATAAAAATAATAAAATAAAAGACAAAACAAAAAATAAAATTGCCTTCTTTTTTGATTGATTTCAAATATACAATTTTTTTTTTTTTTAAAAAGAAGAAAAGAAATAAAAATAATAAAAAAAGGAAAATTCAAATTTAAAAAAGATCAATCAAAAATAAAAAAGATTTTTTTTGGGCAATTTTTTTCAACAGAATACAATAAAATAAATGAAAAACGAACACTTACATAGAAATAAAAAAAAAATCATAGGAAAAAAATAATAAATTCATGATTTCATTGTTTTTCAAAACAATAACATTTTAAATTCAAAAAATGAGAGAAAAATTATGAAAAAGAAAATAAAAACTAGTTTTTTCTCTTCTTTTTCTCATAAACAGAATAAACTAATAAATAAACAAAAAAAAAAAAATTAGAAAGAAATAAAAAAAAAATAAAAATAAAAAACAAAACATAAATTCAAAAAAACAAAAAAAAAAAAAAAGAAATATAGTTAAATTAAAAATTAAAAAAAAAAAAAAAAAATTTTTTTTATATAAATGTATATATTAAGTATAAAAAAATTCATGCACACCTCAATCTTGCGTCCCTCAACCACAGTGCCGTGAAGACGTTCGCGTGCTCGCTCCGCATCGCTACTATTAGCGAATGTTACAAAACCGAATCCCTACATGCAAGGACAGAACAAAGAAACATGCATTAAAAAAACAGCCTCCGCTCAAAAACAACGTGCAACAAAAAATATTATATATATGTATATAAATTTTTGGATTTTTTTAAAAACTTTTATTTTTTTTTTTTGTTTATATAAATATAATGTAAATTGGTTTTTTTCCTTTTTTCAAATACTTTTTTTTTTTATTTTTTAATATCAAATATTTCTTTTTTATACTATTTTTTGTTATAATTTTTTTTTTTTGTAAATATATTTTTCATTTTATTAATACATTATTGACAGTTAAAAAAAAATAATTAATTAATTAATTTATTAATTAATTAAATAATTAATAATTAGAAAGAAGTAATTTTTTATAAATGATAAAAATTAACAAGTACAAATTAAAAATATAAAAAAAAAACAGCCTTTCAATTTTTTAATTAATAAAAAAAAAAAAACGAACAATACTTTCTGATTTTTATTTAAATGAATGCTATTACTATCAAATTATTTAATTAATACTTAATTCGTAATATTATTTCATATTTTTTTTCTTTTTTTTTTTGTAAAAAAAAAATATATGGTATATATATAATTCTAATTAAATTCAAACATTAGCAAAATTCATTCTATGTATTTATATATTTTCGGCCTAAAAAAAAAACTTAGTTTTTTTATTTTGTTTATATTTTTCGTATCAAAAATTTCCAAAATTTGAAAAAAAAATTAAACATGTATAATAAGTATATAGATCAATGATTAAATAAAAAATAAATTATTAAAACAGTAGCTCACAAATTATATATATTATTAAAAACATAATTTTTTTTTTCTTCAATTTTTAATACATACATATTTTATAAAATATATACAAATGCTAATATATTCAACATTTTCTTTTGTTTTAATTTTAAAAATATTCAAATTAAAAAAAAATTATTGTCCTAAAATTTATTTTTTAATTATTACACATTTTGGTTTTTTTTTTTTTTAATATGGTATAAATTTTTGCCATTCAAATTTCATTACATCAAATTTTTATTATTAAAAAGCGTTACACATTGAAAAAATATTTTTTAAAAAAAAATTAAAAACATAAAAAAAATAAAAAGTTAAACAAAGAATTTTAATTTGAGTTAAAATTTAACAGGAAAATTAAATATTAACAAATTATGTTTGTGTTTTTATAGTTGTACCAGTTGTGCTTTTTTTTTGAAATTTATGAATTTTTGAAGTTTATTTACATTCAAAAGTTTCCACAAACTTAAAACTAAATATAAATTATGAAAAAAAAGGGGGGAGAGAGAAGTATTTGCATTGATTTTGAAAAGGGTGATGGGTTCTTTTCTTTTATATGACGAAAAAAAAAGAAGTTAATTTGCTCCTTGATTTATGTACATAAGTGTGTATGTGCTTCTGAAAGCTCTGATTTTTAAATGATGAACTTCGAAAGAAATGAACATGTAAATTAAATAATATGTTTTAAATAGGCAATTCAATTGAGAGATGCGACCAAAAGTAACCACAGACATGGCTTTACTCAAACAATTTTTGAGATTTTTTGCTTCATTGTAATTTTTAATGGGAAAATTTATTATTAAATAATAAACCCATTTAATTTTTTCTTTCTAAAATTTAAAAACCAATATAAATTTGACTTCCTTACCAAAAAAAAAACTAAAACTAAGAAACATACAAAAACTTTTAATTTTTCCATTCTATTTAAAACTAATTTATCTACTGTGCATTTTGTTCTTCTTTTTTTTAAACCATTAGATACTTTTTACATTTTAGTAAAATTTAGTTTTTTGAAGCAAAAAAAAAAAAAAAGCGAATTTTAGTTAAAATCCATTATTTTGTCAATTTTAATTTTTTAGTTACAATTAACACACGTGTATTTGTTTTTTTTTTTATAAACAGATTTTACTTATATTGTACAAAATGTGTGCTATGTGTTTGGAAGCCTATACAAAACTAATTAAATAACAAAACTAAACACAAATATGTATGTGCCTACCAGAATTATATATCATTAAATGAAAAAATAAAATTACATTACTGAATTTCTGGAAATACCCACAAAAAAAAAAAGTTTATTTTTACATTGAAAAGTACTTTTTCCAATAAATTTGGAGAAGTTTTTTGTTGTCAACACCACCCACACATTACATTTTATACAATTTTGTGGATGGTAATAAAAGGAATCAATATCAATATCATCAGATAAAAGCATAAATCATCCAATGAATTGACATTATTTATTATCATTGAGGATGATATCAACAGAACGAAAAAAAAAAAAAAACGGAAATGGTATACATATAAATGTGAATAAATTCGTTGGTATTCATTTTAAAAAATTAAAATAACTTTTTTTTTATTGTTGCTGGTTGCTAGTGTAATTGTTATTCACTCTACTGTACTTTTGTAAGTTCAACCGCGATGTCAAGTGACCGACAGGATTTTGGTTTTTTTTTACATAAAAAATTAAAATCTATATGACGACGCACATAATTTATTATTTTAACCTCATTTAATACATGCACAATATATTCGTTCTTGTAAAATACATGAATTATGTAATACGAAAAAGCACAGATAATAAATAAAAATGAATATAAACGTGAAATAATTTTATTTCTCACAATTTTTTTTAAAACAAAATTTTCATTTGCCAAAAAATTGAAATGAAATAATTCAATAAATTTTATAAACTTTTTTAAAATAAAAGTTACATTACTCTAATTGACAAATTTTTGCTACAACTTTTGTGGTATTGGTATGGAAAAAACTGAATAGGTGTACTATAACCACAGGAAATACTGAGGATTTTTTAGTGATTTTAGAAACATCAAAATAGTACAAATTTTTTGTTTTCAAAAAATTTTTTTTCAAGAATTCGAATTTGAAATTTTTACGAATTGAAAACTGTAGCCTTCAAAATTTTTTTCTAGTAATATTACCTTGATTTTTATGCAATGCAGTAAATCCTTCGAAAAAAAGGAGAAAAAACAAAACATAAATGCGTTGAAAGAAAAAGTTTTAAAGTTAGTTTGTACTAAGTTTCTCTTTTATTTTTCTTTCAGTACATTCTTGATTTTTCACCATGTAAGTAACTTAAATCTTTTCCATCGTTTTAATGTGATTTGTATGTATGTTGAAATATTTTATTCTGCTGTATTCATTCATGTTCAACATTACATTAACCCACCCAAAAATTAGATAACAGCAAAAAAATGTTTCTTTACTTTCTGTATTTGTGATAAGAACTTAGTTTAACGGTAGTTCGTTATTTTTTTTCCCATATTATTTATTTTCATCTATGGGAAAAAATTACTATATTATGGTTTTTTTTTTTCAAGGCATACATGTAAAATTTATTTGCCAAAAAAGAAAAGAAAGAAAAAGAAAAAAAACAACAATCATTCAGTACATGACTAAAATACATTAAAAAAGTTTTCGTCAGTAAGAACAAGAAGAAGAAATATAGAAAAGAGTTTAACAAGGTATGAAAAAAAAACAACCAACTAACAAATTTTTTCTGAAAAATCAAATAGAAGAAAAAAAGAAAAAAAAATTCTTGTTACTGACGGAAAGGGAAAACATTGAATTTAGAATAAATAGACTTAAGCCTGATACATACAGGATAAAGATTTATTTTGATGTCTTGGTTTGGTTTTCTTTTGGAAACTATCATTAATTTTTTTTTTCTCAAATTATTATTTTTTTTGTCTATTCTATCTGAAAATAGTCTGTAACTTTTATCATGTATTACTTTTTCTTGATGTAAATACATACATACCTATATACTTTTAAAATGTTTGTTCATCTGTATTGTGGCTTTAGATTTTAAGATTAAAAAGAAAATAAGGATAAGAAGAAAAAAGAATGAAACAAAATAAGACAACAAGGAGACAGATAAAAAGGAAAATTCATGAAAAAAAAAATAGTTGTATAGTCAGTGATAGATTTGAAAACTCAATCGTTCAATAGGATTTATTGCCTTGTTTAATGATACCACACCATCTGCAACCACTATTACCATACACCATCATGTGGTTTGTGGGGTGTGTATTTCAATGAGGTTAAATAAATGACATGTTCTAGACATGATGTGAGAATACACATGGGGTTTTTTATTCTTAAATTTTTGTTGTAGTATTTTTTTTTTTTTTTTGGTTAAAGCAAATTTTGCTGATAAATTGTTTTTGAACTGAAAAGGCGGATATTTATGTCAAAAATGGACATGATAAATGATTTCGAAAAATCGAAATACTACACGCATCAACGGAAAAAATTCAAGAGTTTGATTGAAAATCATAAAATTTTTTACATAATGTATGTGTGTTCTGATTATTTTTGTTTTTAATTTAAAAAAAAAAAAAATTATGAATAATGACAAAATGACTTGAAATATGTATAAAGGTTGAATTTTGATTAAGGCTTCAATTTTGACCTTAAAAACTTTTCTTTTTAAATCAACCGCTATTTCCCACAATCAACAAGCCAAGAAGGACGGACAACTTTTCTTTTCAGAGAATATTTTCCTTTGAATAAATGTAGAAATTTTAAGTAATTAGAGCAAAGTTTTAGAGAAAACAGAAAACAGAAGAAAAAAACAAAGAAATAGAAAAGTTAATTTACCTAAAAATGTTGTGAGTGGTATGTAAGTATGTACTCGTATATATACATTTATATAATGTGCAATCTTATACCTAAAGCATCGTAATATAAAAAGCACAACTATAGAATATTATTATTGTAATAGAATATGGTTTTCATTTTAAGTTTTTCTATAAGTACATGAAAATTTCTTTTAATTTACTAAATACAAACACTTTTTTTTTTTATTTTTCATTAAAATATTGTCACTAAAAAAAAAAAAAATTTGAAGGAAAATATGGAAAAAATAAATAAAGAAAAATTGTATAAATTATAAATGTCATCGCCATCAACTAGCACACTTCCTATATTTTTTGTACATTTTTTTTTTAACAAATTACAAAATAATGATGATATGAGGTTAGCATATTTAGCAAGGTTGATTTTTTTGTTTTTTTTTTTTGTTTTATAGATTTTATAAAAATATGATGACTACATGTATGTAAAAAACGCAAAGTGTACGAGTTATTATAACATGAAACATAAAATAAAATATAAAAAAAAATATCTAAATTACTTGTAAATATTTTAACATTAAAATGTTTAAAACTTAAAAAAAAAAATGAAAGCCAAAAGTGTAAATAAATAAGAATAAATATATTCGAATGCAGTTTTTTGTGAAAATTTGTCTGTGTGTAAAAACAGAGTAATGAAAAAAAGAAATGAAGATAGAAATAGAAAAAAAATTAAGAATTAAATTCTAATTTTCTTTCTTTCTTTGATGTAGAATTTTTGTGCAAAATGTGGTTTTTGTTTGATGACAGGATTTTCTTTTTCCATTTTTTAAAATTTAAAACAAAAAAAAAATCAATTCTGTACATGAAATACAACAGATAAAATTTCAATTTTAAAATCATATTCAAATGAAAAATATTGTTAAAAACAGATAATTCATAAACAACAAATTAATGAAAAAATGAAAAATTGAAAGGAAAAAAAAATGGACAAGCAATAAAAGTCATATTTGACTTTACATTTCAATCCCTAATTTTAAAAAAATAATTTTATTATTTTTTTTTTTTTTTTTTCATTTTAGAAAACTACTTTGAATAGACCCAAAATGCATTTGTATTTAAAGGAACTAAAAATAAAAATTATAATTTTTCTCCTTTTTTAAACATGCTAGAGTATATCTACTCCTTTTTTTTTAAAAAAAAAAAAAAAGTGTAAATTACACAAAAATTCTTTTCACCAAAATTTTGTTAATTAGAAAATATACATCTAACCTCTCTTATACACTTGCATAGCATTCCTTTTTAATTTTATTATAATTTTTTTTTACTGTTTTTTGTACTTTGCATAATACTTTTTTTTTTCTCTCTAATTACAAACAAAAAATAAATAAATTAATTACATGTATTGTTTCACGCCCTTATATTAATATTAAGTAAATAATTGTTTTTACTATTTTTATTTTTCTGTCTTACATTAAAATTTAAATACGAAAAGAAAATAAATTTATTGTATAAAAAAAAAAAATGTAAACAAAAGAAACACAAAGTAAACACAATTTTCATTAAATAAAAAAATAGAAGAAATTTTTGATAATAATATAATTTTTTTTTTTTTTTTTTTTTTTGCAAATGCAATAATCATTCAACCTTAAAAACGGTTTAACAGAAAAAAAAGTATGAAATTAAAAAAAAACAAATATTAAGTATTTGGCTACCATTTCTTACAATTAAATATATATATTTTTTTTATTTTAAAAGAAAAACATTCCTCAATAACTGGAAATTTTCTATAATTTTTTTGTTTGTTTTTGGGTACAAATAAAAATGAAAAATAATAAAAATAAGATGTTAAATTAAAAATTAAAAATAATGCATATAAAAAATAAAAAACAAAACAAAATTAAACGCGATATTTATGTAGTTTTTTTTTTTAAATTTTTTTAATTAAAATTTCGTTATGGTTTCTTGTTAATTTTAAGTACCTTTTTTTTCTCTATATTAATTCTAAAAACAATACCTCGTATGTTTTAATTTTTTCTCTGTTTGATATTTCGTAAAAAAAAATTATTTTTCAAATTTATGAAATCTTAAGGCATCTTTGTTCATGTTTTTTTTTTTTTTTAATTATTTTTAACTTAGTCTATTTATATAAATATAATATGATATTTTTTATTGCAAATTGTTTTCAAGCGAATTTTTTTTTTCTCATTTATTTATTTTATTTTTATTTTTCTAAAATTAATTTTATTTTATTCATTATTTAAATATATTTTCTTTATTTTGTATTAAAATTTTCTATAATTTCGTAGTTTCGATAGATAAAAAAAATTTATCCTTTTTTTTTTTTATTTTTTAAAGAAATAAGAATTTAAGAAATACATATACGTTCATTTGGTTTTATATTTTCATTATTAATTTATTTTTTTAATTAATAGTGAGTAGAAAAAAGATAAAAGGCATTATTTTTATTTATTTAGTTTTTTTTTTGTTAACTCTTTATTTTTTTTTTAAAAAACAGCAAACTACCAAAATTATTTTAATTACGAAAAGAAAAGAAAAAAACTAAATGAATGCATATGTATCTCTTGTATTTCTCTAATTAATTATTTATAAAAAGAAAACCTAACAAATTCAATTGATTTTTTAAAAATTTCAAAATTCATTAAAAATTTAAAAGGTAATTTCACACAATATTACCTAAGTTTTTTTTCTATATTTTTCCAAAGTTGTCTTTTTTTTTTTTTTTTTGGAAAATTAAATTTTAAATTTTTAATGAAATTCATCTGGAAACATGATTTCTGATTTTATTATTTCTACTCTAATTAGACATAATTAGACAAAATTAAAACTTTTTTTTAAATTTTTTTTTTCAAAAATCTATTTTTAATTAAATATAAAACCAAAATTAAATACAATTAAAACCCAAAAATCATGCTTCCAAATGGCAAACAATATCTTATTCATTTTAAAAAAAAAATAATTATTTAACGGACTGACAGACGGACAACAAATTAAATTTGTTTTTTTTTAAATTTCCTGTCTAGTAAAAATTTTTTTTTTAATTTAAAAAAAACTTTTAAAAAAAACACATTCAAACAAATTAGAAAAATATGTACATACCTTACTTCCACGTTCATTGAAAATTATTTCTACATCGAGTATTGTACCAAATTGCTGAGAAAGCACAAGAGAAGAAAAAAAAAATTAATCAAATTATTTGTCAAGTATAATTTCTCTAGTTTTTAAATACTAGCAATAATGTTGTCGTTCTGCTAGTATTTAGAGAAGTAATTGGTATAAAAAAAATTTGTATAAAAAAAAAAACAACTGAACTTACACCAAACATGGATCTTAAATCTGGATCACGAAATCTGAATGGAATATTGGATACATGTAATCGTTTTGGTTGATTCTTTTGATCTTGATTATGGACTAGAGATAATGTTGCAGCTGGTGTTGTTGTAACAGCTGATGTGACAATCCCAGATGCAGCAGCATTTAGGCTAGCAATTACTTGAGATGTTGTTTGTGATGCGACTGTACTTGATGATGCTACTGCAATGGATGGAAGACCAACACCAACACCAGCACCACCACCACCACCCAAACCAACTGTTTGTGTTAAATCAGATGATGTGGCAGTTTGCTGATGAATTGTACTGACTGGTGTCGTTGTTGTGCTGCTACTATTTATGCCGCTACTTATGGCACTACTACTTCCTATTACCAAATTTTGACTGTTGCTGGCACTACTAATGGCAATTTGTCCAACATTACCACCGCCACTTGCTACTGATACACCAGTTCCATTTGCACTTGCACCGGTTATTGTAGTACCATTTGTTGCTGAAGTAATATTTGTTATACCGCCTCCACCACTTCCATTTATCTGTTGTTGTCCACCAACACCTGATCCAGATGATTCTGGTTCAGTTTGCTGTTGTAATAAATCGGTCTAAGCCAAACACGAAGGATAATAGAGAAGAAAAAAAAAAATGTTGCAATACAAAATCAAAAATAAATAACAAATTTAAAAAAAAAAAAAACTCGAACAATATAGCAGCAAATGAAGATATAAAAACACAAAAAAAAACTCTTTGTTATAGGCAAAACAGCAAAATGCATGCGAAAAATAACTCTTTTTTTTGCTTGTTTTCTATTTCACACATTTTTATGTAGGATAACATAATTTTTTTTTTAATAAATTCAAATTTGTGTTAAATTTATCGTAATAATCTCATAAAAATATTTTTAAATTTTATCAAAATTTTTTAGATTATGTTTTTCTATTTTCACAATATGTGTGTGTCTGAATATCCTTTTTTATACAACACAATTAATAAAATTCTTAATAACAACAAAACAAAATTATAAATATTTTTCATTTCTACCCAAAAACAAAAAAAAAAAGTATATTTATGAAAAATTACACAATAAATGTACTGTAAATTTTCCTTATTTTTCAAATTTATTTATTGTTTTGTTATTCCAATCATTTAACTGTAAATTATTATTTAATATTTATTGTCATTATCAAAATAGAGAAGTCAAATTTTATTTTTATTTTTTTTTTTTTTTTTAAATTTTATTATGTACCTTATTTCACTGAAAAGATTATGTAGGATAATTTGATTATTATTTAAAATAAATTAAAATGGTTCCTCTTGTTTTTTTTTTATTTATTTTTTTTTTTTTTAAGAGGATTAGTGGGGAATTTTTACTTAAAAAACGGTACTTATAATTTCATAAATTTAATAATAATAAAAAATAAAAAAGAAGAAGAATGTTTTATAATAAAATTATATATCTACGCTTGTTATACATAAAGGAGAATTCAATAAAATTCACATGTGTGTTAGCTATAATATGCGTGCTTTTATCATTTTAATATCATAAAAATTAAATATTATGATTTAATGTATGAATTTATTGAGAAAAATATTCTACTTAAAAATAATATATAGTACAGGATGTTCCTTTTTGAAAAATTTCTTCGTTTTAGAAGAAATATAAAATTCACCATACAATTTGAAAATTATTTTGACACACTCTGTATAATACAAAGTAGAATAGAACAGTTTTTTAGTATAATATACATACTTTAACTTATATAGAATATTATTATGATACTCAAGAGAAATAAAATATAGAAGAAAAAAAATTATATAATAACGATAAAATCAAATATTTATATACAAAATCAAAATGATTAGATTTTTATTAATCGATTTAATGTGACAAAACTTTGTCTTGATTGGATAAAGTGGTAAATAAAAAACAAACATAAAAGAAAAATAAAAAACGTTCTAAACACGAAAGAAAAACTTTCCAAAAAAATAAACTTTATCATCACATGTGTACATATACAGATTTTAGGAGCCTCATGCTTAAAGGCATGGTATTAAAATAATTTTATAAAGGAAAGAAAAATTTATAAATGTAGATATTCAACATAAATAAAAATTTATACGAAAAAAAAGGACTATATGTCATATGTCATATATATCATAATAAAAAAAAATAGTTTGTACGTATGTTACCTCTCTCTTGAGATGAAATTATATACATATATACTAAAACTCGAGCATACATATTTTTGTTCTAATATTTAGACAACAAAAAATAAAAATAAAAAAACTTTTCAAAAACTTTTTCCCCCATGTAATTTTTCTTTGAATTTTATTAAAATGGAATATTTTCTGATGTTTTAATGTTTCCTTTTATTTTATTCTTTTTTATTTTGTTATTTTTCACATTAATTTTTCTATTTCCTGGTTTTGGTCAATATTCTTAAGAAAAGAATAAAGTATATTATAAATGAAAATAGAATAAAAAATTTTTCAAAAGAAAAATAAAAATTAGGAGCTTACCCCCACTTATTTTTCCCTTTATTTCAAAATGTGAATATTTTATGTGTAAGTGGAAATCTGTATTAAAAGTGTACGTTGAATATAAAAAAAAAATACTAGACAAGGCAAATATGTATTAAGCATGTGTTTTAAACTTAAAAGTTGGAGACTTCTCCTACTAGTTTCCATGTCCCTACAATTTTTTTTCTAGTTCTTTAAAATACTTAAAATACCAGAATAAATTTTATTTATTAAAAAATTTTTCCTCAAAAAGGAAATTTACAATTTATTTCATTTGACACAAAAAAAAATAAGTTTAATTTTAGGAGAAAAGAACAAAAAACAAATCTGAAACCATAAAATTTTGAAACAACAAATTTTCACAAATATTCCTTTGGTGATCCGAGGAACAATCATTTTTTTTTCTTCCTTTTAAAAATCTTTATTATAATAAAGGATAATTAGGGATATATCCCTAACATAAGTTTTATAAAATTGTACAAGTCAAGCGTTTGTCCTTTGTACGGCAGACTGCTGTTTTCAAAATTATTATTTCCTTGAAAATTTTCACAAAAAAGTCGATATTAGGCATTGATTGATTTTTAGAAAAATATAAAAATTACAATTTTCTACAAATAGTCCATTGTTGAAACAAAACAAAATAAAAATGGAGAAATTTATTTTTGAAGTAGTAAAAAAAAATAAAAAGAGAAAAAAAAATTCATTTGATTTTACTAAGTGATCCTAAAAGTTTAATCCAATAATATCCTTGAACCGTCATAAAATTCTTATCTGATAAAATTTCAAGTCAATACTTTCAGTTATTATAAGGATTCAATAATAAAATGAAAGAAGAAGAAAAAGAGGGAGTACAACAGAGCAGTGAGATGGAAATGTACGAAAGAAAAGGAAAAGGGGGGAGGAAAAAAAACAAAAAACGAAAGGGAAAAAAAAGTTAACTATCTCATCTCATAAGTCTCGTTAAATAACGTGTTCAGAATTCAAAATCAATGTATGTATACCGTTATAGTACCTCTACAAGTTCAATTGGAAATATTATCTCAAGAAAATTGTATAGTAGCTGGCTGTAGGAAATTTGCCAAGTAAACAAGGACATTTTAATTTTATTATTAAATAAAATTAAAGAAATTCTTTTTTCTCTTTTGCTTAGTTGTTATTTTTTTTTTTCTTCCTTATTGCTTGTCAGACTTTTACTTTTGTATTTTAAATTTTCATGTCATTTTTTTTTGTTTCGTTAAATCAAGAAGGATTTTATTTTATATTGATTCACATTGAATGTACATACATATATACTTTTTATACATAGTTACATAGTTAGAAATCATGATTTATTTTGGTCTACTATCCATGTATCTCTTGTATATTATGCAGAATTTAAAATTGACTATTTTTTTTTCGTTTGTTAGTAATTGAATTGAAAAATGTTATCGTTTGTATAAAATTTTATGATATATAGTAATAAAAAATTGCATGATTGCTGTTTTTTTCTCCTTTCGTTGGTGTTGCTTTAGTTCAAAATAATCCTTGAAATAAAGTAACAACAAATATTAATGCTCCTGGGATATAAATAAAAAAAAAAACATTGTACAAATGGAAAAAAAAAATAATAACGTACCAATTTAAAGTTCAGAAAATTGAATGAAGTAGAGAAGTTGTAAATAATCAACACCAACCCAACAGTATGACGTTGGTCGTGAATTTTATATTAAAAAAGGATGATAATACGTTATATATACTCGTGTTCATGTACATATATAGAAAAAAGTCCTTGGTACTTTTGAAACATGATTATATTAATGGTATACAGTGGTGTTCGTTATGGTTAACTATACATATATGTATATATTTTTTTCAGAGCTTGAAAATCACACAGGAATATGAAAAAGCAATAATAAAGATTGTTATATTGGGATTTTCTTTCATTTTATTCTACACTATATGTATTATTTTTGTATGTATACGAGTATATGTATGTATGTATATGTAATTTTGAAGTACATAAAATGAACGATATTGGCGATTAACACTTACCTTCAACAGGACGTGCATTTTGAAAATTTATTTTATGAAAAGGTGTCACGTTTTTATTAAAACTTTATTTTATTTTTTCGAAGTTAATTTTATTTTTCCCATGAAATGAACGGGAAATAAAAGGTTATTATGGATAAATCAATTTTCATATAATTTGTAGAAGAAAAAATAATAGCAAGATTTTGAAATGAATTATAATGTAAAATACAATAATCAATAATTTTTATCGGAGAATGAAATTTTTCACATTATATGTTATGTATAAGATTTTACTTGGACAAAATGTCTGTCGAAGTATCTATTTGTCATAAGAATTTACTTTTATGTAACTTTAAAAAAAGAAAGGACTTTTTAAAATTCTGTTGTGAAATTTTCAAAATTAACTAAACTTGAAGAAGTTTAAAAGAGTTTCTGTACGCCCAGCTCACACAATTAAAATACAAATTTTCGATTTAAATAATTAATTATTTTTTTTTTTTTGCTTCATCAAAAACATGAGAAAAAAATTCAAGAAAAAAAAAAAAAACTAACTTTCCAATTTCGAAATTTCAATTTTCTAAAATTTAAATAATTCATTTTGACATTTCCATCAACCCCCAATGTTCTTTTATAAGAAAAACAGTTATTAATGATCATCTTTTTGCAAAAAAAAAAAAAATAATAATACAGAAAATCATTCATTTGTAAATTTAATATACAAGTTTTCAGTCATATTTTTAATTAAAATCTTTTAAGTAAATCCTTTATTTTTTTTCTCTTTTGCTTCCTTAAAAAATCCATTTATCATATTTTATGATTTGTCTTTTTACTGAATGCAGTTTTTTCCTTTTCCTTTTTTTCATTTTATTTTATTTATTTTTTTTTTCTTCTTCTGTCTTTGTTGAAAACTCATTTGTATATTATTCTGGACGTGTATCCTTACATACAACAAATCACCTTTTTTTTTTTCTTATAACAAAAGAAATATAAGATGATACATAAAAGCATTAAGGATAAAATATGTATAATATAGGAAAGGAGGTAAAAGCCTTATATTTTATTATTATTATTTTATTTTTTTTTCATCCTTTCTTTTCTATTCAAAAAGGAAAGTTCAAGTGCTGCAACATCGGAATTACTGGCTATTTGCAGAAAATGCTTCTTTTCGTTTTCCTATTGTTATATAGAGAAAAAAAAACAGAATCCATTTTAAAGTCTTTATGTATCATCATCATCATCATCATTATCATCAGCAACAACAATTTCTATTGCACCTATTATATGGTGAATGTTTTGTATAGTTCTCGTATTTTCAGATGAAATCATTTTTTTTTTTTTATTTCATTTTTTTTATTCAAGTGAAATTTAATGCGATGTGCACTAAAAATGATTATGCGATAATGATGATGTTTTACTTTACTTTTCCTTAAGAAGAAAATTACATAACTTAAAAAAAATAGTGAACAACGTCTGAAAAAGACAGAAAAAACTGTGAACTAGTAGAAAAAAAAGCCTCTTTAAGTCGCAAAAAAAAAAAAAAAAAAAAAAATTGAGTATTATCTTTTGAACGTTTCGTAAATTGATATTGATTTTACTCTTATTTTTTCTAACAACAATAAATTCGATTTAACCGAATAAATATTTCTAGCATATTTTCTCATATACGGCAAAAAGCTAAATAAATGTTTAATTTGCATAGAATTTTCTACGTTATTGTTTTTTCTTTCTAAACTTCTTTTCTTGTCAAGGATTTTGCCTTTCACCTTTTCAATTTATTCTTGTACGTGATATTCTTTTCAATGATTGCATAAATTCTATCAACCATTTTTATCTTCACAGTTTTACCTTTTGACACGTCAAACAGAAAGACAAAATAAAACAACTATACATCCTACACAGACATTTGGGTAAATATACATTTTTTTCCTCCTTTTGTTTTGTTGAAGTCAAAGAAAATAAAATATAGAATTTTTCATTCATATTTTTGCAAACATATTATTTTCTTTTTTTATCATCCACACTACCACCCACTCACTCACAGTTTTAAGCTTTTATTCATATTCGATATGTTTATGATATGAATTTTTGATGTTGATCCTTGTTTTTTTTTTTTTTGTACAAAATCATCAGCAGGATATTTATGTATTATTTCTACAATCATACATACAAATGTAAAATAAATACATTGGTGTTTTTTTTTTATATTTTGATTTTCTTAACACATCAAAAATTGAAATGATGATTGTAGGCTTTCTATCTTCTTGTTCCAAACAGGAATAAACAATAAGAGAGGATGAGAAAATAAACAGAAAGAAATTGATTTGGATGATACTACTTTGAAGTAACAAGAATGAATGAAAATGAAGGATCGTTGATAATTATAAAGAATTTGTGATTTTTATCTTTTCTCATTTTCTGATTTTAAATGAATTCTTTTTAAAGATATCCTTAATTCAAAGAAATTCATAAATTTGTTGCATTTATGTTAATAAATTGTTTTAGTGAATAAAATATACAAAAATGTGTTAAATAAGGACCTTTTTTTGTTAATTTTCCAAAACAAATAGATACATATTGTATATAAAAAAAAATTTTATTTAAATTTATAATTTTGGAATCTTGAGTAATTAATCATCCCACAATTGTCTTTTACGCTTTAGAAATTTCCTTTTTTTTATTATTTTAGAGAAAAAAAAAGTTAAAATAATGATTTTGAATTTTGATAAAGAAAAGATAATTAATTATTTTATTAAAACTTTTATTTTGTCTTTTTCATGTTTTTCTAATAAATAAATTATTAATTATCATTTTTTTTTAAAGTTATTTTTCACAAAGTTCATATTTATTATCAAGCATAATTATCCTTTGGTATTAAATAAATTTGCAAAAGGATAATGACTATTCAAATTATGACAACGACAAAAAAAAAATTATTGAAAGTCAAAATACAACTAAAAAACATGAAATTTAGCTCTTAAAAATGATTTTCGATATACATTATCTGATTACATTGCGTTTTTTTTTTTAAATTAAAGTTTAATTTTGAAAAGGATTCAAATTAAAAAGACCCCATAACAATGAACTTTTAATTCTTTGTATCATTATCGTGATTTCTTTTGAAAAAATTTTACAATCTTAATTTCTTTTGTTCGATGGCAAAAAAAAAGGCAAACTTTAAAATTTAATTACGGGTATACCTATAAGAAAAACTTTTTCATTTAATGTTGATGGTCAAAAATTATTTTCAATTGTTTTGAATATTCTTTTCATTTAATCCTTTTTATTCTTACAATTAATGCAACTATTGTGAATACAATTTTTCCATTGTGAAAAAGAAGAAAATCTTTTTTGAAAATAATATAATATTTTTTTATCCTGAAAGTTTCAATTCAAACAATTCAATATTTTCACCTATAATACATTTTTTTTTTCTTAAAGTCAGTCAGTGAGGATGGAAACAAATTGCTATTATTTACCGGACCTAAATCATTTTATGGATAAAATCACACAAATCTGCTATAGACTTAATTTTTACTTTTTTCTTTTAACTGAAAAAAAAAAAATAAAAAGGTACGATAACGATTTTATTTCTTTCTCTCTACATATATGTATATATTTTTTCAAACAGCCATTCAACTTTTAAAGATTTCAACAATGACGATAAAATAAAAATTTTCTCATGACAAAATTGTAAAAAGATATTGAGAAGAAAAAAAAGACAAATTTTTCAAAAAAAAAATAAATAAATAAATGTAACTGATTTTCGATAAACGTTTTTTCAACTTTTTTCATTGAAAATTATATAATAAATTGCTACTAAAGAAAACAATGGAAGAGAAAGAAAGCAAAAAAATCGAAATGGAAACTTTTTCAATTTGATCCTTGATTCGTTGTTCAATTTTAAATTTAAGACTTATACAAGAGGACAAAAAAAAATGATCGAAATGTATTGTATGTAACTATGTACTCGTATGTATGTAGTTTGAAATTGTACATGAAAAAAATACAGAAAAGCTCTCAAATTATATCATACAAAATTTGTCAAGGATATTATATTGTAATATGACACATCAATGACATCCTTAATATTATACGTTTTCGCAATAAAAATACATATAGGTACGCCTTATTTGAACTTTGTTTTTTTTTTTCATCTTTAAAGAATTTTAAAATTACAAATTTTCATTTTAATAACTTTGTTTATTTGATTTATTTTTGTAATGTCCTTTATGAAATGTTTCAAAGCAAATAAATTACAAAAAATTATGAAAATTACACATTATTTATTTGAATATAAATTTAAACAAATGTTACTCATTAATTTTCTAATTATACGCATAGATATGTACAATAAGCTTATATTTATTACAGTTGCCTTTTTTTTTCGCATTTATTTTTCGAAAAGAGAACAAATTTTTCCGAATTTTTTTTGTTTCCTGAATTTTTGGTTCAAATAATTCGCAAAATTCACAAAATTTTATCCTGTTGAAAATTTATTATGAAATATTTTTGTCAAAACAACCTCTTATGTATGTTTGAACACTCGACAAAATAAAAATAAAAATGTTTAACGAAAATGTTCTCATTGACAAAAAAAGTATTTTAGTGAATTACAGCAAATTTGAAATGAAATGGGGGGGAAAGTTTTTTTTTTTAAATTCTTTTTAAAGAGAAATGTTAGTAAGTTTATCATAAAATATAAATTTGTGAAAATTCTTGTATAACTTTAATCCTGTTGCTAGGATGTATTGAAAAAATCAGAACACAACAAGTTTAAAGGACATTTAATAAATGTTTTGTGGAATAAATAAGAATTACTGTGAATAATAAACTTTTTTAATATTTTATTTATTTGTTTGTTCAAAAATTACTTTCTTGAAAATTTACATCTAATTTGAAATTAATTTAAGGATATTTTTTCTACGTACATATACTCGTATGTTTATTTTTCTTTTATCTTTATTTCATTTTATTTCACGATCTATTTATCATTTTCATTATGAATGTAGGAGATTTTCTTGTTCATTATTATTACATTTTTTTTGCTTTTATATATTTTTGTTTCTTTTTTTCTGCTGAAAAAATACAAAAAGCCAATTTTTTTTTCCTTTTTCAAATATAATATTTTTTTTCTCTGTTTTTCTTTTTTAATACATATTTTATTTTTATGATTATACTCATTTTTATATACCTACATACTTATTGAGATTTATAATATAAAAAATAATAATTTGTTGTGGGTGTTTATTATTACATACTTAGATACACACAAATCCGTATATAAAAAAGATGGAAAAAAAATTGTATGTTACAAATTAAATATAATATTACACGTACAAATAAAATACATACATATGTACATACAATTATAAAGTACTATAGAAGCAATGATAATAATTATTATAATATCATTTTATGTTTCTTCTAGATTTGTAATAAATGAAGATTTTATCCTGTCGTTATGATTTTTATTTTACTTCCTCCTTTTTTAATTATTTTATTTGTATACATCATATACATATCTTTAAAATTCAGGACTATTAAAAGGATTTTTTCTTTTTTTTTAATGTGATAAAATATAAAGTAAAACGTAAAACATATTATTATTTTTTTTCTTTTCGTCTTTTATGCGTATATGGAATTTTCATCATTTTCACGTAATTTCAAATGTGATTATTATGTGTGAAGTAAAATGGTTTTAATAGGAAGTGAAAAAAAAAAAAAAAACGGTAACAATTTGCATGAATTTCATTATAATCATAATCATAATAATAACACAAAATATCTAGGTACATAGTATCTACTTTCTTCCATAAATGAAGAAATTCATATGAGAAATTATGCTGATTTCAAATTAAAATCTAAAATATAAACTATGTATAGTTTAATAATGAAAAGAAAGCTTATAAACATGTAATAATAACAAAATGTGAAAAATATAAATGGCAGATTGCCAAAAAGATATACATTTTTTTTTTCATCTATATGTATATATGTATATAAAGTTCCATAATGGCATAGTATATAAAGTGCCTTTCAAGTAATTTGCAATTGAATATGAAGTGAATATCGAAGAAAATTTTTAGATAATATTAAATAAGATGAATTATAATGCGAAAAAATAGAAAATTTTAGGTTTTATGCCAAGAATTAAATAAGATATAATTTAAATTTTATTGAAATAAAAAAATTCGAAATTGAATCAAATCGAAAATAGCTTTTTTTTTACCTTGAAATTTCAGTTTCTAAGGGCATAAATTCCAGAAAAAAAAGAGAGAAAAAAAGTTCTTTTGATCAAAACTTTTTCAACATTTACAATACAGAACAACAAAAAGAAAAAAACCAACTAGAAATAATAAAAAAAAGAAGCTCCTTAATGATCTTATCACCATGTTGTTGAGATAAACATGAGTTTTAGACATGAAATTGTATAGAAGTATAAGTAACGACGACAAAAATAGTTTTTCAAGAAAACAAATGAAAACTTTTAAGTATGTATATATATTTGCACAAGATTAACCTGAAATTAATATACAACATACGAGTATATTCAATATACTTACAACAACATAAAATATATCGGATTTAAAATGATTTAGTATACGAATATGTACACACAATAAAATATAACATTATTAAAGTTCTGATATCCTCGATACGATAAGAACCATATATACTTGGGGGTGTTCAGAGAATTATGAAAATATTTTTCTATACACATTAATTTTGTATCCTTTAAGACAACAAAAAGAGGTATAAGTTTAAAATTATTTTCTTATTTATGTCCTTAATAAAGTACTTTTTCTGACCTATTTAAACATTTTTTTTTTGAATACCAATTCAATAACATCCTAATGACTAATATTAATTTTTTTTTCTATCATAAATTGACTTTGTTAGTCTTCTGAAAAAAAAAAACAACTGTAAGAGATAAAAATTTAAGACTTATATCCCTTTTTTTGTATTTTGTTTTTTTTTTACGTTGTAGGGACAAAAATTATACTATGAATTTCTTGTGTGTATACCATACACATTGAATGTTCTACAAAATATATGTATACAAAAAAGTTATAAGCATTATAGAAAAGGATTAAAATGAAATTGAACAGATAAATTTCCAACAGTACTACACATACAAACACACATAAAAAAAAAAAGTGGTGGTATTGGTTAGTTGCTTGGTATATACACAAAAGTATATACATACATATGTATGTATATTAAAGTTAAAGTTAAATCATTGTTATATGAAAATTGATCATGTTTGTGGCTTTAATATGAACGGATATAGAAAATATTTAAGTATATTAGGTTTGTATATTTTTTATCTGATAAATATTTTCCATAGATACAAAATATTAGATATATAAAACTTATTTATCTAATTTTAAAATATATATTATGTATATGTAATATTTATCTGAATCTGTATGAATACAATTTAAATTTTTTTTTTTTTTTTACAAATCGAATATGGTTAAGAATCAAAAGAAAATAAAAAAAAGGACAATTTATGAAAAATTATTTTTAGAATTCACTTCAAAAAGGATGAATAATTTATTTCTTTTATATCTTTTTCTTAGATAAGGTATATAGTATAATTTCTGTATTTTACAGATATCTTTTTTATGAATACATATAAAGAAGAAGAAAATATGTATTTTAAAAAGTTCGATAACGTTCGATTAAAAAAAAAAAAAGAACAGAAGAAAATGGAAATGTCCTTCTTGAATATATTTAAAGAGTGCTTGTACTTGAATTAATTTAAAATTAAAATTATACAGTATTTTATAATTTGTTTGATATTCAATGGACTTGAGAATAAGTATTGAATGTGTATAAGGATATATACTGAACTGATTTTATTTAAAAGGAAAAGGCTAAGAATATACGTATACTTTGATTCTTTTTTTTTTTTTTTTTTTTGAATAATTTTATTGAAGTATCAGAAAATATAAATGCAGGAAAATATGAAAACTTTTTGTGGTAATTTAATAAATTTCTTGTTCTTTATGAGGGACGATATAAACTCTCTAACATAAATAATACAGATAATGATCATAAATAGAAAAATTAAATATTCTTTGTAGGATGAGTTTGAACAGGAAAAATGTGACATACATACGAGTATGTACTATAATGTAAAAATGAATTTAAGGTGTTGTAATGTGCATGCATGAGAAAATAAAAGAAAATAGTTTACGTACATATATACGAGTACAATGGTAAACCATTAAAAAACATCACTTTCAACCTTATTGAAAGAACATGCTTGGCATCTACATACATATATATATTCCCCGAAAATATTAAATATATGTATTCAAAGTTTTCATAAAAGCCAACAAAATGTAAAAAAAAATTTACACAAAAATTATATCATAATAATGTATAACTGATTTCCATTACTACATACTTCATATATGTATGTATATGAATGTATATGTAAATTGAAAATTACCATATTTTAATACACTATTTACACTTGGAATTCTATGAAAGTTCATTATTTATTTGAAATATTTTAAATTAAAATTTATTTTATAAAACTAGAAAAAAAAAAACACATTTTCAATTTATTTTCTAGATTCTTTCTTTTAAAAAAAAATAAATCCTATTTCCTTTGGTAATGAAAATCAGCTATTTAAAGTAAAAATAATGACAAGAAAATATTTAAAAAAAAATAAAATAAAAATAAATAAATAAATGAAAAATAAGAGAAACAAACTTAGAAAACCGGAAACCATGAATGCTTTTTATTTTTTTCAGAAAAAAAAAAAATGTGTTTACATAAATTTAATCTGTGTTTTTCAACGAGAAACATTTTTTTTTTAAAATTAAAATACTGAGTAGAAAAAAAAAAAGTATTTTTTTAAAGAAAAAAAATTATAATAACTCACTATACTAACTGTCTGTTGATCAATCCCATTTGCAATACCTGTTTGTACAGGTAAAGGAAGTGGAAGCGTAGGAGGTCCAGATGTTGGTATAACATTTGTTTGTGTTTGTGGTTGTGTATTACCACCTCCTAATACTGTAGTGGGAGGACTATATTGTTGTGCACCAGTCTGTTGATTTGTTTGCTTCAAGAATATACGAGAAAAATTTTTCTTTTATAAATTCAATTAATTAGTTTCTTTTGTCCTTTTTACATAATTGAATGTTGTTGTTTTTTTATTTTTTTATTTTTTTTTTTTGGAAAATAAAATCAATCACCAAACATTTAAGCCATATCATAACAAAAAAGAAAAATCGATTATACATGATTTTGCATATATTTAAAAGCTTAATATATATTTTTTTACGTTTTTCAAACAAACTAATGCTATTTATTATTAAATTATTGTGCGCTTTTCAATGTGGAAAAAAGACTTTTGTTTATTCACAAAACACTTGTTGTAAAAATTATTTCCCAAACAAACAAACAAACAAAACTTTCAGTGCAAATCATTAATACAGATTATTTTTTTTTTCTTTCATATTCAACAAAAAAAAAAAATTATTAGAAAAAAAAATATCGTGCTTTTCAAAAACCCATGAAGAATAAAATACAATATTTACTCTCTACACAAAATAAATATGATACTTTATTTGCTTTTCATTAATTTGTATTTTTTTAAAATACATAAATAGAATGAACATGCTCGAATTAATTTTTTTGTTTCATCCTATTCATCTTTCAACAGATAGATATTCTATAACCCTTTAAATAACTTACATATTTATAATAAAAAAAAAGGATACAAAAAAAAATTTATTAAAAAGTCAATTAAAAATTTCAAAGAGTTACTACACTGATTGAGTAAATAATTTTAATAATACAGAAATTTAATTGAAAAAATATATATATATACATATACTATTGTAAATTTTACATTGAAAATAAATCAATTCAATATGTTTGATTTGTTCTATCACAATAAAATTCTGTATGAAACATTCATGCAATCAAGAATTTTTTTATCTATAACTTTTAAAAGTTTGCACACTTTAGTATATATACGAGTACCTATACGTACTATTAAAATGTTTCAAATATTTTCATTATGTTTCAAAAGAATCATTTTAATTAATATTTTATTTTGTATGCGAACAAAGCGTTTTTATTAATATGGTGTGCACTTTAAAGCGAAATTTGATTCATGTATACGTTTTTTATTTATTTTTACGCGTATATGGATCACACACTTTCAACATACCTCAGAATTCTTTGTTTTATTTTTATTTTAGAGAATTAAAAATTAGTTTTAAAAAAAAGAGGTTCATGACATCGGAAGCAAAAATGTGTTAGGTTTATTAAATTTTAATGCTCTGCTCAACATGAAAACAAATAAAAGGTATTTTTAAGAATAGTTTTAATTAAAAAATAAACAAAAGAATACTTTTCACTATTTTTTAATTAAAGTCTTAAGTATTTAGTTTAACAATATATTTTTTCGAATAATAAATGCTTGAAAATTAATATAAGTTTTGAAAAAAAAAATTTTTTTAAGTCTGGATTTGAGTCACACACATGAGTTTAAGTCCAAGAATTCCCGACGTTCAAGAGTGGCTTAAATTCATCCCGTTTTGTTTTGTGATATATAGGTGTCCATACAATTTCTAAGACATAATTTGATTTCTAACGACAAATTCACGACGATAATGTTGCAAAATAATATTTCAATTCAATTTGAAAAATATAATGGTCAGTTTTCACCTTGCAAAACCCACAAATAACGAAAGGATTCGGCGGCTTCGATTTCTGGCTAAATACTCGTTAACTATTAAATTAATTTTCTAAAGAAAAAATAATAATTCAAAACCCCTACTCATGTCAAAACTTGGTTATAAACCAATTTGGACATATATTTCACATTCTCGTAAACAAAAAATGTGAGTTATAAAACATTTTTACCACTTGAAATACATAATTAGTCACTATAGGTTATTTGTAATGAAAATTCATACTCTAGAAATTATACTAGCAATTCATAAGAAAATAAAACCAATACAGAACATAAAAGGACAATATGAAAGTACTAGAATGAAAATACGATACAATTCTTTTTTAAAAAATTACATTACAGAAGAAAGTTGTCCATACCAAAAAAAAAAATTTATGCAATTATTTTGAAGCTTTTTTATTTAAGTTCTTCTAAATAGCAAAAACAATATAAGACATTTTCCACTTATACCACCATTTAAAAAAAAAAATTGTATGCAATGACAAACATTTGTCATAATCATATGAATGGAAAAATCATCACAAAAAACTTATGTAGATCTCATTCATATGGTGTATGACGGAACATGCAACGTGTAAAACATAAACTATTTTTTTTTTGTTCTTCAAAGTCATTTTTCTATATTAACACGGTAAATTTTTGCAATTGAACAAACTATAAATTACAGCACCGGTGTCAATAAGGGTTCAAACATAATTTTAAATATTATTTACATTTTTTCCCTCTCCCAATAATTACTTTGTTTTTTATGCTTCATTTACAGCTTTAGAATTTCTAGCACAATTTTTAAAATTTAAATATTACATAATTTTACAAAATGTTTAAAACAAAATTTTTGCAACGATGAGTTCTAATAAAAATTCATGCAACTTTAGCTGCAGTTTCAACACCATATGAGAAAGTCATTTTAAATACTTTGTTACAAATTTATTAAAACATTTACATGATTTTATTATTTAACCCAATTATTTTTTGTTTGTTTAAATGCAATGTAATTGCTTAAATTAAATTTAAATGTTGAATTGAAAAAAAAAAACCCCAATCACCAAAAATTAAAAGGGATTAAAATAAAAATAGAGGTAAATTTTTTTTTCAAATTTGTTTTTTTTTTTTCAACCCTCATGCAATTGTGTACAAGTGAAAATTCTCGCATTTTTTCCAAACACATGAAATCTAAAATTATTTTACAATTTATTTTTGCACTAACAAAAAATACAAATATTACAAAAAATATCTGTGTATCTTTTTATTAAATTTTATAAACGTTAGAAAAAATATATGTATAGTATAGAAAACATTTTTCGCATGCATTTTATTGTTTCATTTTTTTTTTTTTTTGTTGTGTTTTTGTTTTTTTAAATATAAATTATTTTTCAAAACTAATAAGCAGATTTTTTCATGTTATACCAAAAGCATCTAAATCATGATTATAAAATGTGTAGAAAAAAGTGTATCTCAAACAATATAAAAACAAGAATTTAAAAAAAAAAAAAAATACATAGTCTAATATTTGTTGTTTATTTATTTATTTTTTTTTCAAACAACTTTTTTATCCTTATAGTTCACCCATATTTTTCTTGCAAAACATATATAGGAGTATTATATAATATAGTGATTCTGTGTATGTACAAATTATATTATTTGCTTTTTTTTTTTCTGTTTAGTTTTGTTCTTTTATTTATTTATGTATATATATAGTATGTACTTACTTTTTTATGTAAAAACACCTGAGCAGCTGCTGATGTTGGAGGAGGTGGAGCACCATCTGGTTTCAATTGAGATACTTCATTTGCTTTAACTGCAACAGCAACTGATAATGGATCAGCATTAACAGGAGTTGGTGTTGGTGGAAAACCTGGTGTCCCTGGGAATGGACTCATACCCGCTTGTACCATGTGCTATTTATTAACGGAACGAGAATAAAAAAAAAAAAAAAGGATAATTATGAATAAAACAGTAAAATAAAATTATGTACGTTCATATGAAGAAAGAAATGAGAGAAAATTTATAAAATATAATAAAATTAATTTCTGTTTAAATAACCATTTACTACATATACACACACTATTAAATATCTAATAAAATCATAAATTAAATGTGTGTGGTAAATTGTAAATAATGTAGCTAAATATAAATTCGAGGTAACGACTAACGATATAATATACATTTATGATACATACATACATACATCCTTTAGTTCTGTGTATTACCATTACGGATGATTTATTATAAGTTTTAAATAATCGTAACATATATCAATTTGGTCTATTTTTTTTTCTAACCGTTTAATTTACTTTTCTTCCTTTTTATTTTTATATTATTTGTTTGTTTCTTGTGAAAAAGTCCTTTTTTTTTTTAAATATAAATTTATTATAAAAACCGGATTAGGATTTTTTTTTCTTCATATTCTTTTATACCGAAGGACATAAGCTTTTATAATTTGAAAAATTCAATTTCATTCTCAAGGCTTTATTTTTCTCTTTCCTTTTTTTTTCAATCTTCATGGAAACAAAAATTGAAATAAAAACACACAGTTAAAGCCTATTTACCTGTATAAAAAGAAATTCTCTTTAGATTTAATTAAATCTTTTCACCTTCAGGCTTATGAACTTTAATTGAAAATCATTTTTAGAATTTTTAAGTGACTAAATATGTATAAAGGAGATGTAGTCGAAAAGAAAATTTTAGTTTCCTTTTTTTTATCTTTTTTTTTTTTTTTTTTCATTATTCTTGTTTTATTTAAAAAAAAAAAATACCCATTTAGGTTATGTATCTGAGTTAATTATGATAGTAAGCCTATAATATAACAACAACAACAACAAGCCTATAATACTGAAGTATAAGAAAACAGACAAGTGCTTGTTAATTTTTTTTTTTTTTTTTTTGTACTTTAAGGATTTTTTTTTTTTTTGCTGATAAAATACAGGAAATTCGCTTATACAGTTGTGTTTTAGTTAATTTGATTTTATTTCCATGAATTGAAAAGATAATAAATAAATATAAACAGCACATTTTAAAATTTTCAAATGAATTCTAACTTTTAATCAGTTAAATCGCATTGCGATTCTCTACATATTTATTGAGGTTATGTTTTTTAAAGAGAAATATATTATTTTATTTTTATTTAGGTAATTTACAGCGAAAAATAAAATATTTATAATATTTATTTTTAAAATAAAATAAAGTCAAATAAACATTTAATTTGAAGATTATTCAAATTTTTTAATCTTTCTTTAACATATTTACGAATTCAAAGAAAACTTAATTAAAACAGCATAAAGTTTTGAACTAAAACAATTATAGAATCCTTTTCCTCCAATTTAAAATACAATATTAATCCAAGTTTTTTTTTCACACATACATACAAACATACGTATTATTATATTATGGATAATGATATATTTTAATGTTCACCTTTTGTTTATAATTAATTTTCCTTCATAAAAACATAAAACAGATCCTTATAGTAATAATATCATTTCATTTATAAATGTTCCCATTATATGAAAACTTTAACTCTTGAAAACCTCAAAAAAATAAATAAACTTAAACACATAACACGTATTATGAAATTACAAATTATAGAAATACATATACATATATAGGTACATGTATTTTATGTGTATGTGTGTGCAGGAAAGTAAATAATAATTTTAAATTACCACCTGGATATTTTATTTAAAATTGCGTAATTAAAGTCTTTCATATGTGGGTAACGTTATTCATTAAATATTCACATAATCCTGATTCCATTGTTATGGTATAATTTCAAGAAAAAAAAAAGAACAAAAATGACACACACATATATACAAATATTTCAAATATAATTCATATGCCGTTAATCATATTTATATATTTTTTTTTTATGTGAAAAATAAAATATGAAAAAAAAATATACAAGGACGGAAAAGATAATAAAAAAATTATGTTTTTTTCTTTCCTGTATTTTTTTTAAATTAAAAAGAAAATTGTTTTTTTTTTCTCTCAAATAAGATTTTCACATTATGCTGAGGAAAATTTTTTTGAAATAATTATAAAATAATGAAATTAAATCCTTTTCAAAATTTTTGTATACTACTATACAATTATGTACTTTCAAAATATACGTTTTAGAGTGAAGGGGTGAATAAAAAAATAAAAAATAAAATGAAATTAAACCCAGGACAAAAAGTTTCAAAAACATAAAAAAAAAATAAAAATAAAATAGAAAGCTGTTAAGAATATTAAATGAGAAAAAAAAAAAAAATATGGTTAAGTACCCACTTAGATAAAATGTATTCAAAATATTATAAAAAAATATTTCATTTTAGTATTTTTCCCTTAACAAAACAATGAATAACTAATCTCGTTTTTTTTTTTCTAATTTTTTGCTAACCTAATTCAATTGTTGGAATTGTATTTTTTTTTTTCATTATTCTTCATCAGAAAAATAGAAAGTTTTTGCTGCTCGTTAACCACAAAATTTATAATACGTTTTCTTCATTTTTACATTGTGGTGCAAAAAAAAAAAGGACAATCATAATACAAATTACAAATCACGTATATCAAAATTTTTTTTATAAAATTATTATACATAAAAAAAGGAAACAGTTCAACAGAAAAAAAAAATTTAATTGTAAGCAGGGTTAAAATTAAAATATTTCGGTTGTATTTATTTACTCCTTTTTTTTTTTCTTGGAAACACGTATACATATACATATATGTGTTATCCTTAGAGCTATAAAAAATAAAAAAGTAAATAAAATACCCTTTCCATAATTGACTCATTTTTTTTTTCTTTTTTCTGCATAATCATCAAGGATAAAAAATATAAATTTTTTTTCTTTTTCTGAGTTCTCATAGTTCAAACGTTCACATTTTATCTATAAAAAAATAAATTGAATTATCGGATAGAACTTTGTTTTATATTTTCTTTTTTCTTTTTCTTAATTTCGTTTATCCTTTTATTTTTTTCCTTTTTTAGCAAAAAAATACTACATGATAAAAAGTTACGATAAAATTTAATGTTAATTTTAAAGTGTAATTTTCTTGACAACATAATATCGTAAATTGACGTACATAGATATTATTTGAAAAATAAAAAATTGAAGAAATTCCACTTTGAAGGAAATTGTAAATTCCTTAAAGGATTATTAAGTGTACTTAGTTAAAGAGATGTAAAAGAATTTTAGTATTTTTACGGTATTTTTCTGGTTTTTATAATAAAAAAAAATTCAGAGTTGAAAGTTTTGAAACAATTTGCGTTTAAGTTATGCTAAATTTGTTTTTTTTTTTCTTTCTAAAACAACAACTACTGCATTTCACTGTATTTTTTTTTTTTTTTTTCAAATTAAAATGAGATCTAATTATAAACAATTATGTATAGATACAGCAAAAGTATTCATGTAAATTATATGCCATTAATAAAACCACATTATATAGGTCAATTTAATACTTTTTTATTCAAAGAAATAATACAACCAGTCTTTTTGAAAATAATAAAATAATTTCAATTAAATTCAATTAAGTAGTTCAATTTAAAATAGTAGAAAATTTATCTCAACTCATCGTATTAATTGAAATTTTTGATATAATTTTTTACTACCATTGAACTAAATTTTAAAATTAATTCTTGTTTTTGATTTTTCTAAAAATGAAAATATTCAAATTTAAAATTGCTCTGGTTTGCCCGCCCGTAAATATGTATCTCTTTAAACCAAAAGTAATTAACTTGAAAATTTCTTTACCATAAAAAAATTTCAATATCATTAAGAACTTTTCAAATTAATCTATCAACCACACAAAAAAAAAAAAAAAAATTGAAAAACAAAAAAAATTGCTAGCCCATTAAAATCATTTATTTGTTCAAAAATTCCTATTTTCAATTTCCAATTTTCAATTTTCTTCAAAACATATTAGGGTAGTATTGGTAATTTTCTAATTTAGAATTTTCGATTACAAAAATATGTTGAAAAAACAAAACAAATGGGGAAAAAAAAATAAAAGAAGAAAAAACAAATGTACATATAGCATATATTTTATTTGAAATTGAAATCCTTCTGGAAAATTGTATAAATACACATACAAACACACACATACATATTTGTATTGTTTGTATTTGTTTGTATGTATATAAATTGTCTTAAAATAAGGTAATCACAAATAAAAACAGAGTATGATTGTATATAGAAGATGTGATTTCATTTAAGGTACAATAACAAAAAAAATATATATGTGAACGTTAACATATCCTGTATTTTGTATGAATTGGAATGACATAAAATAAAATATAAAGTTCATATGTAATACACATATGTAGGAATTTGTATACATTCGACATTATATTCTCATAAAGGGTGATCGAAAGATGGCATTCGTGAAAGACTAAGATTTATTTTGTCGATTATTAAAATCAATTGGGGAGAAGCCTAGAGACTCACACAAAAAATTCTTTCATATCAGAGATTTGTTCAAAGCAAAAAAAACCATCAAAAATTTTCCAAATTCCATTTGGCATACCAATTTTTGCAAGACATTTTTCTTATCAAATCGTTGCACAGTTTCATAGTTTTGAAGTTTTCAATTTCAATTATAAAATTTGTTTGAATTAAAAATAGTTCCATGTTCATTATTTTTGGGACAAATTCAGCCACTATTTTTTTGTTGCTCTTTTTGCATTTCCACACTTTAAATTGAAGTAAACTGTTTAACCAGAAAATTGCCCATATTAGACAAATGTTAAATTCAAATTAATAGAAGTTTGACATAAAGTAGAAATTATATCACGAGTAAAATGTATCTACTCGTATGTCATATTCCACAAGGAAGTTTAAAGGCTTGATCGTTACACATTTTCAATAATTTAAATTTAAAAATTCACTTGGTACATTTACATTAGAAGTCCACCCTGTACATTTTTTTTTCGTATTTATTTTAATGCTTATACAGTATATAATTGATAAAAACTTGGTATATTGAGTAAATTTCTTCAATATGTAAGTAAGCAGAAAAATTGTGGTATGCGTATTGAATTTGCAATTTAAACTGCACACATTGCACAAAAAAACTATCATCACATTAAATTGTACACAGTTTGTAATGAATTTGTACATATAGTGCTTATTCCATTTTGAATAAATATGATCAAAATAAACTGAGAGTACATTCATCTATACATATTATACATACATAAATATGTGCATATGTTAAAACTAGTGTTCTAAATGCATGCAATTAAGATTTTAATCTTGTGGGAATTTTGAACTTGTTCAAAATTGTACATGAAATTATTTTACCCCCTAGTTACAAGCATACAATATACTAGATACCCATGCACAATACTTATATATGTACATATACATATGGTCAATTCCACGCGTGACTTACACTACATTTGACAATAGTTTACTTATAAAACTACATTTTTCGAATAGAAAAAGACAAACGAAAACCACATGTTTTTGCATAATTAAAGCAAAAGAGTGCTAGAATTTGAAAAAATATATATTTTAAATCAAATTGAAGGAATTTGAAAATTTCACTTATTTTGTTACGAACGTGACTTACACTACACGAAAGGAAGTCATTTCATAGTCTCTTTTTCAAATCTCGTTTTCTTCTTCGTTTTTGAGCTTTGTGTTGAAACATAAGTAAAAATATGTAGGGAAAGGATTAATTTTTCAAAAATATTAAACATAAAATAATTTTTCCATTTCTTGAGTATTTTATTACATATTTCCTTCGTGACTTACACTACACAACATTTGTGACTTACACTACATCTCACTTTTTTCATATATTTTTTCACGACACTCAAAATACAAATCAGCTATTTGGTCCTTATTTAGGATACCTGAATAATTTGAAGATTGAAATCTACATTTTGGAAACATTTAGAGACTCCCAAATGACGCAAGAAATAAAAATTTTAGATTTTTCACTTTTGAAAATTTTTATCGGGTATACATTTCCATGGAATTAGCCATATAACAAGTGTGCCATAGATAAATGATCAAATCAAATGAAATGCATTATTCCCGTTTGGTTTACCTTTTTTTTTGTCTTATTTTTAAGCTATCTAAGCTTTTTTTTTTTTAGATTTGGTAAAATTTCATATATGAACGTACTTTCATAAGTTACAATTCTTATCTGACTGAGTTTCACATTAATTATACATTCTAGGGGTATTTGAAAAAATCTCTAAATGGCATAAAAAAAATCAAGCACACATATCATACAATAAAAAAGTAGATTATTATTTGCATTTAGATACATATTTAAAAAAAGAAGAAAAATCAATATGTATTCCCGAAGAATAAACTTTTTTTTTCCCCATTAGAAGTCCTTTATTTTTGTACATTTATGAAAAAAAAAAAAAAAGGAATGACTGAAAGAAAAAAATTTAGGACAATAGAAGAGAAACATTTTCTTTCTCATGTGTGATGATGATAATTAATATGACAAGATACAAAATAATGTGAAATACAAAAAGTACACATATATTATGTATATGTACATGAACAGAATGATATTTTAGGAAGCAAACACTACATGTACATACATATATTCATATTATGTAGGCATTAAGAAATATTGTGTTATACTGAGAGATAAAAGAATGAAAAATCATTGTTGTATACACAAAAATAGGATCCCTGGAGCTGTTTTAAGTGGTGTGTATTTTCTATAATGTAGAATTTTTGATGTATCTATATAGTTAGTGGGTGCAATCTAATTTTGTATATATGTATGCATATTCATTGTATGAAATTGTATCATCTCAAACCCCCATTGAGAATGCTCTACTGGAGTTTAATACTTTTAAACATACATTTTCTTCAAAGAGGCGGTGATTAGTAATAAAGATTTATAGTTTAAATTGAAAATTAATTACTTTCAGATGGTTTACTTCAACCTTATATGTATTTATCTACACATTGGAAAAGCTCATTTTTAAGAGGAAATTGCATATTTCTTTTCCCTTCTACAGGAAGAAAAACATATGTTTCACACAAGATAAAATCAGTTTATTTGAATTTATTTGAGAAAAAAAAAACCTGTTATTTTGTTATATTCCAGATTTTCGCATACATATATTTTTTATAAAGCCAATTTTGTGTCATGTGTTATATGTGTTCATTATGTGTTATATTCCAAGGATGCGATAATACAAAATTGGGTTCCAGCCAAAATCGTACAATAGGAAGATAGAAAAAAAAATTTGATTTTAAGATCTCTTTTTCTTCTTCTTTTTGGCTAAATGCATTTCTTGTAACCTCAATTTTTTCTTGTATTTTCTTATTTTCTGAAAATAGTTTCAATTTACTTGATTATGATGTGAAAAAAAAAATAGAGAGAACTTTTTTAAATATAAAAAAAAAGAAAGAAATTTCAGTATGAAGGAAGAACAGAACAATATTTTAAGTATTCACTTAAAAAATAATAATAAATGTAAGTGAAAAATCTCCAACTGTGATAAAAAAAAAATTCTTTGAAATATATATTTCATTGTAATAACACTTCGTATGCCAAAGTTCTAAATGAAATACTTGTTGCTAAACCAATTGGCCTTTTCATTTTTAATGTGCATGTAATAGAATATAGAATGATGATAAAAATACAATTTGGAATTTTAGTGGAAGTTAAATTTTAAATCTTAGGCTGCTCACTAAAGTAAAATTAATAAAAAAAAATGAAATATTTAATGAAACTTAAAAGAACATTTCTGCTTAACCTTCGTAGATTAAAAATCGTTTAGATTCAGAAGTGAGATTAAGAAACCTCAGAAATTTTTTGATTAAAAATTAAATTAAAATATTTTAAAATATAAAATATAAAATAAAATAAATTTCGAAAAATTCATGTATTTTCGAATTTTCGAATTTTCAAAATGATTCATTAGAAATGTTCATTCATATCTCCGTTATGTAATTATTGAGAAATTTAGGTGAAATTTGGAACGCATGTAGGTTCTCTAAAAAAAGCCATGAGTTTCTGCTAATACATTTAATCTCTACTTCCATTATTGAATTTTCTTAATTTCTTTGTTACACTTTTTGATAAATCTGAATAAAGATTTGGAACTGTTTTTCACGTTCCTTTATAAGAAACAAAGGAAAGGGGAAAATTACACATCCATATATGTATCTTTTATTAGTTTATTTATGTCATAAAATCAAATGTATTATTAATTATTTTCTGTATCATCAACCATCAACGATGCTTTAAACCTTGATTATAAATTCAAAAGCTTATCCTGTCTACCCAAAAATAAATAAATTAAAACTATATTTTACTTAATTTGAGAAAAACATATATATATACAAAATACACAATTTTTTTTCTTCTATTAGTTCATTTTCTAAATTTCAAAATAAATAATTGATAATTCGTTAAATTAACATTGAATATTTAATTTATTTGCACAGTATAATGTAAGTACATATCTATATGTATATTTGAAAATGCAGATTTTATTTATTTTGTGATTAAAATAAATTAATTTTAAATAAACAAAAATCTGTATGTATCGAATACATAAATAAATAAATATAATTTATAGAAAAAAAAAAATGTGGTGTAAACTATCCATTACACATTTATGCATGATAAAAACATAGAAAATTAAACTCATATTATTATTTCGGTGTTTATTAGTTTGTGTTGCCGTTTACAAATCATTATTTTCTAATAATGATTGCTGACGTTCAGTTTAGAAAAGAAAAAAAAACCAAAAAAAATTCAAATAAAAGAATTTTTTCAGTGTGAAACCAAAAGCAAATATGTATTTTAAAACATCAAATAAACTACAAATAATATTTTTGTTAATAAAACATAATTTATTATTTTTATACTGTGTTTGTTGTGTTTTCTTCAGTTTTTATAAATTTTTGTTTCTATAATATTGTTTTAAAAATTTTGTGTTTTTTGTTGTTCATTGATTCGAATATTTACAAAATTTTTGTTTTGTTGTTATTTTAAGCTTTCGAAAAAATTTTTGTTTGTTTCTCATTATTTTCATTTTTTTTAAATATCCTTTACATATTTGCCACATGTTATTTTCATCATTATCGCATGTGCATCATCATCATCCGTTATTAACATCATAAGTTCAGCGTCATCAATAAAGTTAATACCACATACGAATCCAAATTCATATTATTATTATTAATATTATAGAGTTCTATTTACATGAAAATATCGAGTAGAATTTTCTGAACAAAAATTTAATATTATACATATTTATTTTTGTACATGTGTTGCGATGTACTTTTATATTATGGGATTTTTTTTTTTTTTCATTTCATTTCAATTTGATATTTTTTTGTTTCTTAAATTGTATACATATTTTGAAAGAATTGTTTTACTTGTTAAAATAAACATTGCATCAATTACAATGAAAAAAAACACATATATGCAAAATTTGTGATTATATTAAAATAAATATAATATATGAACGTACATAGGTACAATGTATTTTTAACGAAAATATATATGAAAAATATGCAATTTCTCATATTTATGCAACAGAAACAGTATACGATTAAAAATATTATTTGTGTGTGTGCATGTATGTATGTTGAACATTTTAAACACAAAATTTTTGTAAGGGCGGGTGTTCATATCTTTTTAAGAATGATGTACCTTTTTTTTTTTTCAAATTAATAAGGATTTCTTTTATTTCTTTTTAAGACTCTTCTAAACTTTTTACAAATTATCTGAAAATTGCTTGAGAGATTCAACCACAGACCTCATTGTGCTTATAAACAAAGTTGCAATCATTTTACCAAAACATAAAACAAAAATTTAATTTTACTTTAATCAATTAACAAACTCCGGAAAATTTCTCAATCACTCCGTCGACCTACGTACAAAAAGTAAAGTTGTACACGTATAACTGACTTCAAATTTTAAAAAAGTTTAGAAACCAATCATCAGATATTATGAAGTCTATAGTCTATAAGCGTTTTAAGATTAAAAAAATGTCCTTACGTCTCCTTGAAAATATTTTTACATACATGGTAAAGTCAAATATTTCTTGTTCGTTTGTTTCCTAACTTGTAGTTAACAATTTAACTGAAACTACAGACCTGTTATGCCGGAAAAACAGAACATTCTTTTCTACTCAGACACACCCTGTATATTCGATTAAATTGTAAATTTATTGCATACAACGAAAATTTGTATCTATTAATATGCAACATAACATTTATAAAATTCAGCTTGAAGTAATATTGAATGCATCGCATCGTGTACATGATTTTAATTAATTTTTTTTTTTTTACTTTGTGTATATGTATTTTTTTTTTTTTATTTAAATTTTTGAATGTTAATTTGAGGCTACATTTTAAATTTATTTTGTGAATTAAAAATAGAGTTTGGCATCAATAATATATAAATTTTTTTTCTCGTTTTTGTAAGCATACATACATTTTGGTTATTTTTCCTCCTTTGTTCTGTCCTTGTTATTCAATGTGAATAAATTAAAATTTTTCTTTATTTATTTTATTCTTGTTGTGTTTGTTTGTTTGATTTATTTATTTTTTTCTCTATACAGATAGAGATCCTAGGTGTGCAATCAGGTACATAATTCGTGCTTTTATTTTTATTTTTTTCAATTTTTCTTTTTTTCTACTGTAAAATTAAATCAGTTCAAAATGTCAGTTGCGGCGTATAATTTACTTTTTCTATACATAAATTTTTCTTTCTTTTATTTGTTTTTTTTTTTTACCATTCATCAATTTTAGAACATACATACACAAAAATATTCAGCAATTAATATTTATTTTGAATTGCAAAATAACAATGCATGTGATTATTAAAATATTCCAATTGGTTTTTTTACCCTTTTTTTTTTTTTTTTTTTTGTGAATCCTTCAAAATTGACTAATGGTTTTATGTTTGTTAAAATTGCAATAATTTAAACGAAAATCAAAAAATAAAAAAAAATATGTACTTTTATTTGTTTCTTCAAATTAAATTCATCTAAGAAAATCATTTTTAAATTCACATGCAAATTTCTTTGTTTAAATTGCATTTCATTTGCATTTTACAAATTTTCATCTTATAATTCAAAAAATACTCGTGCATAATAAATGATATATGTACTTGATATTTTTTCTTAATAAAAAGTAAAAAAGTAGAACTAGAACACATACGTACTAAAATTTTCCAATTTTATGTAATTTAATTTTCTTTTAATATTTATTTTAACGAATTGTATAAAATACAATGAAAAAAAAAACACTTACACGAACATAAAAAGTTATTAAATTTTTCGCAGAAAAATACCTTTTTCTTTTAATGTAAAAGAGTGAGAGAAAAAAAAATAAAATATGAAAAATTCATTGTGTTTCTTATACGCATACATACATATATACATATTTTTATAAAGCAAGCTTATTAAAATTCATATTTTCATGAAACATAGTCAATATAAAAAGGAATTGAAATAATTCATGCAATTTTAATTAAATACTATTAAAATAAGTTTGTTTTGGTATATGCAAATTTTCAATTAAATTTATTTATGTATGTGTAAAAATTCAAATTTCAACAGTGAAAATTATTATTATTCTTGTTTTTCAAAATTGTAATAAAATTAATTAAAAAATTTTTAAATTTTATTAAAAATTAATTGCTTTATTTGAATATTGAAATTTTAGCACTATTATTTTTTTTAAACATATACACACACACACACTTTAGTCGAAAATTCTTGTTATGCTGGTTTTAAAATATATACATATATATATGTATATAGCTATATGTATTTTTTTTTTAATTTAAAAATTTTAATCATTAAAATACGATGACGTTGAATTACGTTTTAATTTTGGGGAACAGAAAAAAAAACAATTTTTAAAAAATTGTTTTTTTTTTTTAACCGTTATAGTAATTATTTATTGATTTACATAAAATATTAAAATTAATTCAATTTATTTGTTTTTCGTTGTGGTGATGTAATCAATATATCATCATATTTAATAATTAGAGCGTTGTCATCATCATCATCATTAAATTTTCTGTTTCTAATTTAAAATTTTTCAATGAAAATTTAAAATTTTAATCAATATAAATATTAATACCATCATCGCAACCACTAATCATTAAATGAAATTCATTAGAACTTTTCGTATTCTAACGAAACTTTGGTTTTATTTTATTTTTATTTTTTTTTTTTTTTGGTTAAATTAATTGGTACAGGAAGTTTGTACGTTGGCATGTAAGTGATATTCTGAGATATTTTTCTTTTAGTAAGTAAAAATAAATTTAATATTCAGAGTGTATTAAGTATAAAATCAAACTGAATTGAATTACATTTGGGGAAAAACTATATATATATTTGATTATATTGATTGAATATTTCTTTTTTTGGAATTTGTTATACTTACTAATTTAATTTAGTTAATTAACCAAATTAATTTTAATTACGAATCGTAGATGCTTGAAATTTAATTGAAACGAATTTTTTGTACTTTATAAATTTCATTTACATTATTTTTTTTCACTATTTTATAGATTGAATTTCGAAAATGTGTTTTTATAAAGTTAAAAACGCGCGCTATTGTTATTTTTCAATTTTTTTTATGTTAAACCATGATCAGATTAATTAATTAATTAATAAGAGGAAAAAAATGTATGTAGATACATACATCATTTTGTGTGAAAAGTTTTTCAGGCCAACAATGAAAATATCTAAAATAAATTATAAAATTAAATTACGAAACTAAACTTTCCTTTTAAAAGAATATTCACCAGAGAAAAAAAACAAGAAAAAACCACATGTGAAAATGTGTGTGTGGTAAATTAGAATTTGCTTTCATTAAATCAATAAGGAAAAAAACAAGAGAAGAAAAAAAAAAACAAAACAAAATAAAATTTACGAAACAAAAAGTTTTACTGTATTCTATATTGATTTTGTATAAGCAATTCGCATGACTGATGTCAAAATTAATTTCAAAAACACACAAAATATGTACAAAAATAGTTTGTTATAAATCTAAGAAAATTAATATAAATTACAAGATATTTTCCATAGAAAGTTTCATTTGTGTAAAAAAAAAAAAAATTGTACATATATCTACAGGGTGTTTCCGTTATCACCGACCAAAAGGATACCATAGATAGGTCTCATCGAGACAAACAAAAAATCGTATCGGAGGGGTGGGGGAAATCCCAACGGTTTGGCCGCTAGAGGGCGTTGAAATTTTTTTGCTCTTATTTCACGATGTACCCTATAACTTTTTACAAGGGAACTCAAGGGTGACTTTGTGTTAAGAAAAAATCTAGAGGACCCTTTGCCCTTTTCAACGATATCTCACTTGTTCCTCTTTTCTTAACTGTTAAAAAGTTAGACTCGTTTAAAAACGAAATTTTGTGAAATTTTTTCAAATTTTTGTGTTTAACCCTGTCTTTCTCAAAAAAGGCTTAAATTAACCCTCATTTTTTATTGCAGAAAATGAAAGCTCAATTGATTCTGCATGGATTTGCTATCTTCATTTTTTTTCAAAAAATGCATAATTTTCGAGATATTAAAGAATACTTTTTGAAAAAACTGAAAAAATAAGTCTGAAATTCATTAGATTATTATTGGACACGTGTTTTTATTGCAGTGTATGGTAAATTAAAATAGGAGCTAGAAGTGCCTTTAGCATCTAACTTTTTAACAGTTAAGTACAGAGGCACAAATAAGGTATTTTTACAAAGGGAAAAGGGTCCTCTATATTTTTTCTTAACACAAAGTGACTCTAGAGTGCCCCTGCAAAAAGTTATGGGGTGTTTTGTGGAAAAAGTGCAAAAAAACTTTAACGCCCTCTAGCGGCCAAACCGTTGGGATTTCTCCCCCCGCCCCTCCAATACGATTTTTTGTTTGTCTCGATGAGCCCTATCTATAGTATCCTTTTGGTTGGTTATAAAAGAAACACCCTGTATACTTTTTTTTCTCTTAGGAAAATTATTGTTATTGTTTTTGATTTTACCATTTTCTTTTTTTTAAATGAATTTCTTTGTTAATAAAATTTCACTAACATAAATTCATGATGTTTTTCATATATGATAAATTTTCACATTGACATCATATGTGGTGTGTATATAAATATGTAGTATGTATACATACGCGTTATGTACATACCAATAGATTCATAAATAATCAATTTTGTGTGTTAATTAGAAGCATAAGATTTTGTAATTAATTTAATTTATTAGAGGCAAGGATCGAAAACGAAAAAAATATATAAAATAAGAACTGTTTAGTTCGTGTATCTTTTTTTGTATTATTTCTTTTTTCTTAATTTAATTTAAATGCTTTTTATTTCTTCTTCTTTAAGAAACTTAGTAATCCATGAATAATTTTATTTCATTCATATCATTTTTCAATAAATTTTAATCATAAAATTAACAAAAAATTGTAAATGTTCTAAAATAAAAAAAATAAAAAATGAACGTTATTTTTATAGTTTCATATGTTCTTCATAATTACATTTCTCATCGTATGCTTAGTTTTAACTAGTTCAACCGATTCCTAATAAAATTTATTATCAATTACACAATAATTCAAAAAATATTGCACACCACAACACATTCTTATAATTTTATATATGTATATACCTACATATGTACAAGATGATGACGATGATGATGATATCTCAATTTCAATCTTATACCTATAATAACGTGTTGGTATTTATCGTATTTGTGTTTTAATTTTTCTACATAATATATAATACTTATTTTCTTCTTTTATATATTTTTATTATTTTTATATCAGATACTGCAATCTAAATTCAGAATCTATATCTATAACATGTATACGCGTACAGTTACCTAAGAATATATTGCAGTTGCAAATAAGAAAAAAAAAAACATTTTTTACACGTTTTATAAAATTGTTAAAGTTCTCTATTAAACTATTTGCTGATTTTGCGTTGTTATAAAGTGTGATCACATAAAATTAATAAAATTCTTATTATAGTAGTATCTTGTAATGTGTATTATTGTATAATATTATAAGTATGTATAACAAACAGAAACATCATTTGTATATTAATTAGTGCATACATCGTATATTTGTATCTGTCGTTATCATTGTTTATAGAAAATTTAATATGTTGGTACCAACAATACTCATATAAAAAAAAAAAATCAACCTATTTATATTGAAAAAATAAAAAATAAATATGTAGTTGTACAAAGATCTAAGGATTCAGAGTTTAATTACAATTGCAGTACATTGCATAATGATATAGTTCAATCTAGAAATATGTATGTATGTATACGTATATCACAAAGATTCTCTGTCTGATGTTGTTTATAATAGCATCTAATTTTGCTGATTCATATGATTAGAAAAAAACAAAAAAACAGTGGTGGCGTTGATGCTATAGCTATTCAACGTAATTTAAAAAAAAAATAATTTAAAAAAAAAACTCAAATTAAGCAGAAAATATGATTAAAGATTAATTAGCGATATACAAGAAATAAAATGACTTCTTTTTTTTTGTTTTTAGTCTTTTAAAGTTTAAATATAGAGATATATCACATAGGTGATCTGAAGTACACATACACACATAGTATCTTATGAATTGCATCAAAAAAATAATATATAAATGTACAACGTTGTTCATTAGTGCATTTTTCATATATATTTCCAAAAAACATGAAAAAAATTTTTCAGCTAACAGTTTCAATTTGACTTTGAAATTATGTAATTTTCAATAGAAATGTTTTTGTATTAGATGTAATTTATGAAAATCATAATTTTAATATGAGATTATTTGTTCATTAAACTCTGGATTATTAAAAAGAAAATTTTCAAATTAAATAAAAAATTGAAATATTTCAAAAAAAAAAAAAAAAAAAAAAACTTGACAATATATAAAAACTTATCAATTGTGTTACTTGTGTTACGTTATCTCTTAATGTTCGTTGTGGCGTTTAAAATTCCATAAAATATCTATACACCAAATGTCATTGACTTACCTGTAAAAGAAAAAAGAAAACAAAATAAATTAGTTTTAATAAAGCCAGCCAATACAAGAAAATATATAGCTATGTATTAAAAATCTCCAATATCAAGTATCTTTTTTTCCCATAATAGATAGAAAAGAAAGATTAAAATTCATTTAAATGTCATAAAATGCATATATGCACATGTGTATACGTAGGTCACTCTATAAGTTTTGAGATACAGAATATCAGCAATACTTACAATTGGCTACCATGCATAAATAGGAACGTTAGCCTTTGTAAACATGTGTTTTGTATTCAGTTCTTGTTTTAACTTGTTACAAGTAAAGTTATAAATAATTATTCAAAGTGAACAATTGAATTGTCACGTGAGCATTACCGTGCTATGATTTATTATGATTTTAAAGTCGGTTTAAGTGAGCATGAGTACATCGGACGACTGCAACAAGCATTTGGCGAAAATGCTCCATCCAGGGCGAGTGTGTTTAGATGGTATGCCGAATTCAAAAGAGGCCGTAATTCATTAAGTGGTGATTGGTGAAGCACGTCCGGGAAGGGCGGAAAGACCGTGTTCAAGCGTCACCCATGAGAACATTGCAAAAGTTCAGAGACTAATTGAAGAAGATCCGCGATGCACATACCAAATGATAGAGGAAACACTCGGCGTAGGATCCACAACGGTACATACTATCTTACACGAACACCTTCATTTAAAAGAAAGTTGTAATGAGATGGGTACCACATTATCTTACTGATTTTCAAAAGTCAGAACGTTTAGAGGTTTTAAAGAGCGACTGACTAGAGGCACTCCACTTGTGGAAAATTAGAATGCAGAAGTGCTTTGATGTTGGAAGGGAGTATTTTGAAATAATAAAGTTTGTTTTTCAAAATCATTAGTAGTTTTTCTGTATCTCAAAACTTATAGAGTGACCTACGTATACGTACACTTTTTGTTGTTGATAATATACACTTTTTTCCATACATATTTTTTTTTTTGTATTTTGCTTTACAGTCATATTTATGTTATGATTTAAAAAAATAAAATTAAAAAAAAAAAACACAAAAAAAATCATGGGAAATAAACATTTTTGAATGCATATTTTATTTGTGACTAAAATTTACATTATATCCTTCCTTTTGCTGACACATCATAAAAATTTGATATATGTAAATGAAATCTATATTTTTTTTTTAGGTACGAATTCTAAATTCCTTCTACGTACAACGTATGGTAGTTATGTATGTATTTTTTATTTATTATTTTTTTCTGTATTTATTTTTTATCACATGGAAAATTGATTGATTTTAGTTGTACCAAAAGAAAAAAAAACAGGAAGACCTATGTAGTTGTTTTTTTGTAGTTGGAAAAAAAGAACTTTTTTGACAATGCTTGCACAGGATATTAATCGACATAAACATCATACAGAGTTTTACAATTCGTTTTCTACATGTGAATCGCTATAAAAGCAAATTATAATCACAAAATCAAAAATTACTATTGATGATGTTTACGGCTCTAAAAAAACAATGAAAAATAAAAATTTTCTAACAAAAAACTACAAGTTAAACTAAAATAGCTTGAACTTTTATTTATTCAGCAAAATATTTTTCATTGTTTGCATAAAATCATCAATATTTTTTTTGTTTTTGTTTCTATGTAGGTATATTCTTTTTTATTGAGTTTTTGATTACCTTAGCATAGATAAAAAATTAAACTAAAAAATGAAAAGGATGCATGCATGAAAAATTAGCTTTTTTTTTCTCTTTAATTTTCCAGGTATGCATTTTTCATCATTTGTTCATCGTATATCCTTTTATTTGCTCTATCCAATTACATGTACATACATATGTGTTTGAAATTTATTATATGATGATGTTCATAAAATTTCACTTAATCTCATTTGATGATGATCATGCAAAATTATGCAACGATTGGAAGCCAATTTATGTGATTTTTTCTTTTTAACATTTTTATTCTTCCATAAAAATTGTCAATGTATTTTTTTTCATACCAGCTTTTTTTTTTTCCAATTTTAAAATTCATTTTATTCAAAAGACAAATTCAAATCGAATAAAAGAATAAAATAAATAAGTCACAGAACAAGATAAGTTTTTCTGTATGTTATTTAAAATTAAATAAAAAAAAGTCAAAAAAATAAATAAAAAGTCCATATATTATCCAATTGGAAAATACGTGATATTTTCTTTCTGAAAAATTCCTTTCGAGGTCAAGTATATTTGAAATGAAAAGAAAAAAAATGACAAAAATAGAAGAGGAATAAATGAAATTTTATAAAAGTATGAGAATAAAGTTCAAGAGTATGTACTAAAAAAGGATTATAGTTATTTTTTTCTGTTTCGGAAAATCAAGGAACAATTTTTTAGGACACTGCAAAATAAAGAAAAAAAAATTATACGTTACATATGTCGTGAATATATAGACAAAATCTTGTGGTTACAAATGTTCGCTTTGGGATACATTTTATCGTACAAAAAAAAAAAATGAAAAGAATAAAATTATTTTCTAAAGAAAATTTTAGTTTTTACATGTGCAAAAAAGAAAATTATACAGCTAATAAAAAAATTTTGTATGCATTTTTTAAAGTATGTAGGTACTCGTATACAATATTTTCCAGTTTATAAATTTGAATTTACATACTAGACTTTTTGAATACGCTTCTTTTTTTTTTTTTTGTTATACATAAAACGAAAGAGATAGAGAAAATAAAAAGAAAGTGAATATCTTGGAAAGTAATAAATTTTATTTTATTTTACGAATTAACAATTACCTTGACATTATGTAGGGAAATTTTCATGCATTATAGATGCTTTTCTCGTATGTTGAAAAAAAAATTAAATAAAATGCTGTAATTTTTTATGATTTTTTGTTTTATAAGTATTTTTAAAATAATTTGATAGAAGAAGGCGCCATTAAATTAACATAATGTGTAAAACTTCCACTAGATAGCCAGTTATAGTATTTTATTCAAATTTTAAATTTTATTGTAACATGTAAATTTTATGTTTAAAAAATTTACATTCGGATATTTTTACATAATAAGCTTTTCATACAATTTTTTATTATATATACATTTTGTATTCATGTTTATCTATGTTAATCCTGAATAATCATTTAAACAAAATTTTTTTAAATTTTACTTCCTTATTTATATTTATTTCATAAAATATTCAATCCAAGTAACTACACTATGTACAAACATACATGTACGTACGCATATATAGTGACATCTTTAATGTTTATAAAAATTAAATTTGCATTTTATTATAATAAAACAAACAAAAAAATAATTTTAATTAGTATCCATTTCAATTCCCTTTGTGAATACGAAAAATAATTATAACATAAATAATTTTTAAATAAAAAATAATATATGAGCAAAATAAAATATTGTAAGAGAAAAAAAATAAATTTATTAACCAAAACAATTTTGTGTTTTTAGCCAGTCGACCGATTATAACTACTAGTATAATTAAAAAAATAAATCTTTATTATTTTTATTTTTTTAGCACTTTTGTTTCACAAAAAAAAAAAAAAAAAAAAAAAAAAAAAAAAAAAAAAAAAAAAATCAAGAGAAAACAATTAACTGAAGCATAAATTGAATTTTTTTATTTTATTATTTTTGCTTTCAAAGTTTTTAATTTGAGGTCGTGTTCATATAAAATTTAGCAAAAAAAAAAAAAAATAATAATGTTTGCCATTAGCAAAAAAAAATAAAATAAAATAAAATTACTAAAAATAATGACAATAAACAGTTAATAGAAAGACAAACTTTTTAGAACCTTGAATAAAATTAGCACCATTATATTAACAAAACAAAAAAACAAAAAAATGAGAATATAATTTGTGCTTTTTCTCAGGTGCAATTTAACATGTCTTTTAATTAATTTTAATATTTGTTGGCTTTTGTGCATGTGTTGTGTAAAGTTTAAGATCTGTCACAATTGTTCAATGTCGTGCTAGTCGTCACAATGTGTGCTGGACTAGAAATTAAGGTTAGAATGGAGGCAATAGGCAAAAAATTTTTTTTTTTTTGGAAATGCACAAATTTGTAAATAATTAAATGCAATGCATCTAGTAAAGTCCTGCTGGGCACAAATCCTTACATATTCTCTTCTAAAATACTACACATAGAGTAATGACCTCTTGGAAATCAACAGTTTTGCTTTATCGTCTTCCCCATAATGTCTTTTGAATAAAAAATTGTATTTTTACCTTTAAATTTTACTTCATCCATTCACTGTGAATTTACATATGTACATATGTCATCTACCTGCTACACATACAAATGAAAAAAAATTATGAAGAAACTTACATTATCATCATTATCTCCGTCGTCATTAAAAATTGCATCTCATTAATGTAATTCATTGTGCATTACCACAATTTTATAGAAAAAAAAATTATATCTCATCATCAGATGCTTCAAATCGAGATAAAAACTTTAAAAAAAAGGGTGAAAAGAAAACAAGTGTGAAAAATAACATTACAAATGTAAATTTTTATCTAGTCAAGCCTAAATCTATACAAAGTGAAAGTTGATTCAACGCAAACGCAAAAAAACGCATTAAAGTGCAAAATGGAAAATTAAAAAAAAAATAATCAAACTTTTTTTCCCCTTGTTATTGTCAAACCTCTATAATTGCGCACATTTGCACAAACACATTAAAAGAGAGCTTCTATCCAGGGCATCATCATCATTATAATCAAGTAACCAGTTTTCCTGGGAGAAGAACATCGTTTATCATATTTTACTACTAGACAAGATAACGCTTAAGCTTAAAACCGGATAAAGGAAAGGTAAATGAAGACTATGGTACTGATGATGACGATGATGCAACATCTGTTTAAAATAAAAATGTAAATACAATTCAACATTAGGTAGGTATAAGTAGGTAGGTAGGTATCTTCTGAATATTTGATAAGATCTTAAATCTCACATGTGCATATAGAGGAGCAATTATATGATATTGTTGGAGGAAAAAATCCACCTTACTTGCATACCTTGTTTGCAGTACAACATATTATGTATGTACATACATATACCACATCACATTACATATAATATAGCCTACGGCCTCAGGTTATGGCATACTTACTTATATATACATGCATAAATATACATACATATGCATATTTATAGTTAGCATATGCACATTTCTCACGGTTAATGATACTTTAACGTCTGACCAAATCCGACCTCTACTGTAGATGAATACAAGTGGAAACAAAACGAATGGAATACGGAATATAAATATTGATGAAAAAAACAAAACCAACGAGATGCAGTTGATTTTTGAATATGAAGATACGGATTTACTTTCTATTATATACTAGTGATACTGTTACTGATGCCTTTTCCGTTACAATTTCTATTTTAGTTGTTGTTTCATGTGAACTTTTTTTCTCGATTTAATAGTTTTTAATGTAGTTTTTTTTTTTTTCTATTTATTTATTTTTGCAATCTAGAGGATTTTAGTAAAATTTTATATCATACAGTTACATATATAAATAGAGAACTTGTTTGAAAGTGGTCTACAGATATGAATTACCTGAATATTTTATATTCAGGTGTATAGGAGAGAGAAGAAAAAAAAATGTACATATACATATGCACATTTGATATAATCGGTTTGTGAATTTCTGCAATTGAAACGTTCAAAAATAAATAGTTTTTTCTTCTTGTTTTCATGGACAAGAAAAGAAAAATATTTTATAAAACAAAAATTTATAAAGCTATAGAAGTTATTGATTTGAAACGGAATTTCATATTTTGTAATAAAAGAAAAAGTTTCTAATAAATTCAATATAGAAATTTTCTTCTTTTCTCACATTCTTCTTACTTTTTGTTTTTTCCATTTTTTACTTAGCATTTACATTTTGCAATTCCAAAAATTTTATAAACTACATTAAAACTTGTACATAAAATGAAAATATAATAAATTAAATGCCATCGATATTTTAAATCGAATTTATTATTGAAAATTGATTCATATTAGATCGTATTACAACACTATCTATATTTACAAAATATAATATAATATATTCAGTGAGAAAATTTTTGATTTAATTTCTTTCATTACACGTATAACAAAAAAAAAATTATCAATAAATTTCTTTCCTCTTTTTTTGTTGTTTTTTTTTTATTCTTCTTTTTCCTGTTTTTGCACTTTTTTAATAGAGAGAGAGAGAGAGAGAGAGAGCTAAATTTTGAAAATAACTATTAAGCTTAACAACTTCTTCAACATTAATTTTAATTCTTAAATTTTTGTTGACTTTCTTTAAAATGGGTATTTTTTTTTCCTTCACCTTCTTCAGTTAAGGATATTTTAAGGATAACAAGAACATAAACAGCAACAACAACAACATAACAATGACATTATATATATTGTACTATACGTCTATACATACATATAACATATTTTATTATATATCAAGGACAAACTAAGACTTTCATTCAAGTACTTAAGGATATGCAAATATTTTCAAAAAATTTTCGTTACGTAATATATTCATTCAATTTTTATATGTACATACTTTTAACAAATTTTATACATTATTACTTGCTTTATGTTCTTTTTTGTTTTTATTTCATTTTTCGTTTTCTCACAAGAATTTTATGCATTCAAAAAACAAAAAAAAAATACTAAACGTACTTTCTAGAAGAAATAATAATAAGAGAAAGGATTTAATATAAAATTTTAACGATAGACGAGTATATTACTTATGTACAAGGATTATTGTTTGTTAGTCGAAAATAGTTATTGATAAAATGAACAAAGTGAAATAAAATGAAGAAGAGTTTTTTTATTTTGTACATATTTTAAAGTTTTGTAATAAAACAATTTTCTAACATTTCTCTAGTGTTTTCAAGTTTAATCGACCTAATATTGCTTTCTTGAATATATTTTCATTAACTGTACTCTCCTATATAAACGAGTATATATATTTTCTTTGTAAACGTTTAAATAAAAAACAAGCTTTTATTTATGTTTTTTTTTTTCTTGTTTCTTTTTTTGTGTGTGTTAAATTGAAATTAAAGTGAAAATTTACTTGAGCTATTTTTCCTTTTTGTTTTTCTTGCTTGAGATAAATTTGAATTTGTGTTATTCGTTGTTAACTGAGCAGAGAGAAAAAAAAACTATTTATTCTAGTAATTCAGTTTAAATATTTTGAAAATATTTTGCATAAAATTAAAATTTTATTTCAACGAAAAACTTTTATGTGCTAAAAATTAAAATGAAATGTAAAATATGTATTTAGAATAAATATATTTTCTTTTTTTTTTAATAGAAATAAAATTTGAATTTCAAATTTTTCTTACAACTTTGTGTACTCTTTTTTTTTTTTTTTCTGTTTTAAAAATTAAGACAAAAAAAAAATTCAGAACAATCAATTTTGCATATTTTAATCGTATTGTCAGTAATTTATTTATTATTATATAATTCAATTTATAAAATTTTAACAATTCAATGTATTTTTTGGAATATTTTAAATTTTATCTGCGTATAAGATAGAAGAAGATTTTTTTACCACAATTTAAGTAACGCTACATTTTATTTTTATTTTTTTGGATTTAAAGTTTTTCAAAACCAATAGGAGAAAGTTTTTCAATGAAAAATTAAAATTTTTAGAAAAGTCAAGGATGTGTTTGACATAGAAGATGGTTAAAAACAATAATATAGCACATGAAAAGTAAAACTTCTTATCAAAATAAATAAAAGATTGCTTTTTTTTTTCTTCATAAAACTATAATTAGAATTTAGTGAAATATGACATGTTTTCAAACACAACGCTTACTTCAAAATTCAACAGATTAAGTTTCCAAAAAAGAAATTTTCTATGATCTGTGAGCCCTAAATATAACAATGTTCATGTCAAAATGAAATCAAGAAAAATCCAGATATCTAAATGCCAGCAAATTTCAAAATCCTTCTCTTCAATTGCACACTATATTATCAAACGAATCTTCTCCACCTACGCTATAATCCACCTTCACAAAGTTTTAAATAATCTCATTAAAAAAAAAAGAAAACAACAACTTTTCTCTCGACTCATTAAATTTATATAAATTTACTTATACCTTTTTAATTTTTTTCTTCCTTCTTCCTTCTTTCTTTTAAATTTCTATTTTAAACATAATTATACGTGTGTACACAAAATTTTTAGCATTTAAGAAATTAGTTATGTAAATTTTATTTTTATTTTACCCATCCAGCAGTAATTTTTACAACAACAACAAAAAGTACGATAGATACATATTAAATTTAGGGATATTTTAATCATACCTATACGAGTATATCGCATTACTTTACATAAACTTAGAAAAATAATTCTAACTTTATAACATTTTAATTTTGTAAATTTATGCTTTAAAATTTCAACTATTTTAAAGATATTTTTTTCTTAAAAAACAAAAAAAAAAATACTTCTCAAAAAATAAGACCTAATTATAATTGCAAACGAAGAAAAACGAAAAACTTTAATGTGTTTAAAAATCATTAATCAACATCTTCATCATCTTTTTATATACAATTAACCATTCAATTATAAATTTTATTCAAACAATTTTCATAAATTCTGAATAAATTTCATTGATCAATTAATAATTCATTAACGCTTCAATTTATGTGTTGAAGATACATTTAAAAAAAAAAATTGCTTTTTTACATAATAATAATCGATAACCGTTTTTTTATTGTTTTTTTTTTTCAAATAAAATTTGACATTTTTTTTTCTTTTCGTTTTTTTTTTCTGTACGAGTAGGTATACATAAAACTATATTTTTGTGAAAATTGAATTTTATTAACAGTAACAAAATTTTTATTTCCTGTAATATAATATCTTGTAACAATAATAATAATAATAATACTAATACATCATAAATATATAATAACCATTTTATTGGTAATTTTCAATGTAAATCACCTTTTTTTTAGTAAGTTATATAGGGCAATTGACATTAATTTCATAATGACTATGTACTTATTCACGCAGCATGTATTATATGTATATCATTTTATTACATTGTACATGAAGTAATATGTATAATATAAATCATATAAGTATATAATAGGTTTTTTTTTTATTTTTCACATCAAACAATATTGTATGGTAGACGTGAAATATAACACCCGCACAATTATCACTATGTTGGTCATTTAACTTTGTGTTTACATCAAGACGTGTACTTTATGAAGAAAAAAAAAAGGGAATTAAATACTTAGTTTTTTTTTTATATTTTATTTTAAATCCATAAAAATACTTATTTACATTCTTACATACAATTTATAAAAATCCACTTGTAATATGGTATACCTAGTCTACTTATTGAAAGTTCACAAGGTGCTTCTTTTAATGAATGGAGAATATTTTTTGTACGAGAATGTTGCTTTTTTTTTTTTTTTTTTTTTTTTTTTTTTTTTTGGAAAATTCAAATATTCATCTAGACTGTGAATTTCGACTAATGCGAAAATGTTCGAAATTCAATGGAAAAATTCTTTCAAAAGCTAGTGATTCGAACGAAAATATGGAATCGAATAACGTTGAAGTTCACAATCGAGGTGATTGATCGTTACTCTCTGATTCATAATGTAGTAGCATATTGACAATCGAGCATACACAGAGCATGAAAATCTCAATATTGATCAAATTTTTATTTATAAGCTTTGGCGAAAATAAGTTTTAACATTTTAACTATCACACTGGTCATTTTACAATTCACTACTTGAAACCACGATGAATTTAAACACCCTGTTCAAAAGGTTTATATTACGTATTAAGGTCATTCCTTAAACATTTTATTGTTTTATTATTATTTTGTTTTTTTTTGTTTTTATTTTATTTATTTCATGGTCATTACAACGAAATGTAAGTATAGGTACATGAATTTGTGTTAACTAGACCAGAAGTTAGTTAGAAGAAAGAGGGCGGTCTTTTTATAAATTGAAATTTATTTTGTTGCTAACTTTTATACTTTTATGAAGTATTCAAATCAGATTAAAGATTAAGAGGATATATGTTTTCGTGACGTTTAATGGTGTGTAAACAATAAGCGGATTGTAATAAATTGCATTTCATGATTTTAAATGTGACATAAAAAAAATAAAAAAAAGTTTATTATAAAATGATGCATTTTCAAGTAAATTATAGGAGTACATATATTTTTTATTCTCTTTTCTTTATAATGTGTGATTTATGATTGTGCAAGGTGATTTTTCTAGAGAGTGGTATTTATATATTTTATAATAAAAACTTGTTTATTAGAGCGAAAGAAAAAACGGGAGAGAAGATCAAAATTATTATCTGAATTTGAGTGTTTTTTTTTTCTCTTTAAAATTAAAAATAAATGAACTATTATTATTATTTAGAAAACTTGTTTTTTTATGGGCTAAAAAACATTTTGGGTTTTAATTTAATGCAAAATTTAATATTAAAGTGGTTTTGCAGTAAAAATAAAGTAACTATCAATTTATTTAACCTGTTTCTACACTTTAAAATTGAAGAAAATAAATTATTAATTGGAAATATGTACCTGTGTGTAAATAGAGATAAGTATGTGTCGAATTAAAGCAATTTAATCAAAATATACGACCACTGACCAGTGTTACTAGCACAATTTTATTTTTTAAAAAAAACCAAAACGTCAAAGAACTACACTTTGTTTTTCTTGGTTGTTTTATTTTGATTTTTGTTTCTTTGTATTTGAAGAATTCAAGGAAATAACCGTCAATATTAAGATATTAATAAATGACGTGAATATTCTGGTTATTTTCAAACTTTCAGGTTTGTGTTAATGATTGTTTGTAACAAAGTATACAGAAATAAAAAAACAATTTTTTATACAGACGTAACGATATGCCTTGTTTTTCTCTTATGAATTTTCATAAAACCTTGCCAAGTGAAGATAGAATTTGATATTAACCTCAATGTGATTTAAAGCAGTACGCAATAATTGAAAAATAACTAATTGAAGTTTGCTGTTTAAAATATACAACAAAAGACCTTGCATATAATTTAAAATTAATAATTATTAGGGAAAAAGTACCAATTATGGAACTTTTTTAATACTTGAAACGATTGGTATCTTAGGAGAACTCTATTAAAAGATTTAAATCTTCAGAAGTGTCAAGTGATTAATAAAAATAAAAAATCATGGTAATAGAAACTGTCAGTCGGTTCCCTTCAAATCATTGTTGAATTTCTAGGAATAACTATAGCCTGTTACGGACCTACTAACTTACTTGATTCATTAATTAAATAAGAAAATTCTTGCAAAATGTGGTAATTAATTATTTCAGTTTTTTCTGTGTTCTAAGATACTAAGAAAGTGAATAATTCACTAGGATACTGATTTCGAACTAGTAACTTCCTCCTACAATTTATATTCTTAGATAAAAAATTCACTGGAAAAAAAATGTATTTGACTACCTATACATACAGTCGAAGCTAATTGATTATATTCACATAAAATAATGTTTTAATCATTTATAAAATAGCTTCTTTAATTACAACGATCATGCACAAACTTATTTGAATTAAGCTTAACCAATCATGCTAAAAAAAATAAAGAAGAAAAAAAAGACAACAACTTGCTAATTTATTTACACATACATACATACATATACATTATACATGTACATATATTTTAGTTGTTTTTTTTTTCCTCTCTGAAATTATAATATAGGTATTTTGCTTCTAACGTCTATTCAAATGTTTACCAAGTGGTTTAGAAAGATATGTAAATACATATGTATGTACATATTCAATTAAATACATACGTGTAATATACGAGTACATAAAAGATACAACAGTACAATAATAAATTTATTATTCAAATATTGTAGATCTGTGATCTATCAATTGATGAATTTTTTTCCTTTTTCAAATAAAAAAAGCATATAGAACAAATGATATGTGTAAAAATATGTTTACTAAACCAATTAGATTTAAATTGAGTGGAATTGTTTTTTAAAAAATAGTTTTCTTTAAAGCAAAATAAATAAAAATGATAACCCAAAGTTCAATATTTAACAAAATTTCAATATATTTTACGCAGTATAATTTTAAATTGTTACTTTTCGGTCTCATTCGGAGTTTTATTTTCAATGAGTCTTTTTCTAATTAAAATCTGAAGTACTGAAGTTTTTAAATCTACAATTTGTCCACAGATATGAGTTTCATAAACATGAGGAGGACGTGATTAATTCATGCATGACAATGAACATCCACTTATTTTCAAAAATTCAAAAATCTTGATAGAATTTAATTTGTATTAAAGTTAAAAAATAAACGAATCAATAATAGAAAAATTATTCTTATGATTTGAATAAATATTTAAATAGTAAGTTCAAGGTTTTGAGATATCAATAAAATCACCACATTACAATTGCCAAAAGCACTATACAAAATAATAAATAAGAATTCGTTTTAACATTTATTTAAAAAATAACAGTGTTAGTAGCTTGTAGAAAAAATACTTAAAAAATTTTAAAAAATAACTTGACACATTATTATTGACGCATGAGATATCTTGCAAATTAATTAAATAAAATTAACAACAAATCATCAATTAATTTGTTTAAATTTGTAAGATTACTTAACATAAACGTGTTTTTTTTTTTTACATTTTAATATTTTTCAAAATGTATATGGCTAGTTGGCAAAGAAATGCCTAATCAGAAACGTTTTCAGAAAAAATGACATTACTTTAATTTTAACAATGTTCACAACACTGTTATGTACTACTTATTCAATTATTTATTTATTTTTCATTGAATTTCAAAGACAAAAAAATTCAAATATAAAAGTATCTAAAAATGATTGTACAAATTTATGAGATGATTATTTTTGTGAATTTCGAAATTATACAATATGTTAATCATTGAAAAAAGAAGAAATAAATAAATAAATTTAAAAAAAAAAAAAAAAACAAGTAAAAGTAACGAAAAGGAAATAAGAAACTAGAAATAATTGTAATTTGATAATTTTTTTTTTCTATTAAATTTAATTTTTTATTTGAACATCATGTGTGATATAATCACCATCATCATAATTATTAAAAATGGCATGTGTAGGCAATGATGTACAAATTTAATTTGGTGAATGTGCGAAAAATATGTATGTAGGTACTAAGTATTAAGATTGAACAAGAAATTCATAGATTGTAAAAGAGATTTGTAATCAGTTAAATAATTTCAAAATAACCAATTTTTTTTCTCTTCTGGCCAAAAAAAATTAATAAAAATAATACGTAATGCATGAAATTTTAAAATAAACTATCACTTAATTTTCACATTTAGTATTTTTAGAAACTTGAATTTTAAACCAATAAATAATGCAAAAAAATATATAACTACATATTATGTACATTCAGAAAAAGTTTTAATGGAAAGTGACTTAGTTCTATTTCTAATTCGTGATAATAGGCACATGTTAAAAAAAAAGAAGGAAAAAACGGAACCAAAAGCACCAGTTTTCTCCTAAATTTAAAAGAAAAATTAACTAAGCAGTATAAATTTGAGATTTTTTTATAAAAAACTTTCAAAAAGTATTAACCGATTCTTTCAAGGTACACCTTCCACACAGGTAAAAAAAAAACTACACACATATATTGTCAAATAGTTTTAAATTACTTTTGAAGTATAAGGATGTGAATTGGATGAGATCAACCACCTTCTTATGAGGTGATTGATCAAAATTAAAAAATTATTCTAAAAAATGTGAATAAATTTTATACCTTATCCTTTTTTACGGATCTATCTCAATTTTTTTTTTTCTTTTGCAAAAAATTTGTACAATTTTTCAGTGTTTTAAATTCTGTTTTTATTTTAGTAGATTCGAATTTCAAAAAGTCAACTTTAGCAACAACAAAAAGTTTTGTGGCTGATTTTTAAACTCAAAATGGTTCAGAATGTTTTTTTTTCGCGACAATTAACTTTTTGTAGGAGAAAAAAATGTGAAAAAATATTAAACTAAGTATGTATACGTATGATTAAAATTTATATGAAATGAAACAATAAAGGTTTATATAGATACATATATGTGAAATTTTTAAACATATATAATAGAGAATAAAAAACATTGATAACACAATAAATGTAATATTACCGTAATTATAATAATTGTACATATGAAAACCACATACAACAATGATTATTCACTTAATTCTTTAATGTGCTTTATGGTAATAGCCAATTAATCTCATAATGCAAGAAGTTTTTTTTATTGAGCATAACAAATATACATTTTATATATCATATTTATTTGTTTTTGTTTTTTGTTGTTTGGTTTTTGTAATTTCAAATACATACATACATCAATTCTATATAGTAATTTTCATCTATGTATTGCGTATATGAAAAAAACAAAAATATAGGTACTATAGAATATTTTCATATGACATCATTTTAAAGATAGATACATTTTGTGTACAGTAGATTATATATTTAATATAAAAACGGGAAGAGCTTAATTTGTACAATGGTACTTAATATATGAATGAAATATTTAAATTTATTTTATTAAAATTATGAATGTGGACAAAAAAAAAAAGAAGAAGAAGAAAAAAATGCATCAGAAATATAATACATGAAATATGGGACGATGATGATGATGATGGTGGTAGACTTTCATGTGACTATAAGTACATCCTACACTATTTTTTGTCTCATATTAATGAATATTTATTTTTTTAAATTGAATCAAATTATACATTATTCGTAAATGTGAATATGAACATACTTAAATTAATTTTATTGAATTTAATTTGTGTGAGTGTATGTGTGTGCATAGTTATGTTTTTTTTTTCAAATGTTAAATTCATATTTTTATATTTAAAATTTTATATATTTTAATTTTATATACATAATTATTGCTCGGGTTATTCGCTTACTGTTTTGTTTTGTGTTTTTTTTTTAAAGTTAAATATTTAATTTTTATATAAAAATGTCATCATTAATTAATTGCATTTTATTTTAGTATATGAATGCAAAAGTCATATAATTCATAACAATTTTTTTTTTTTTTTTTGTAAAATCAGAAAAAAAAAATATACACATATTTATTTTTGACACAATGTATTAAATTATGCAATTACATGAAATAAATAAAAAATTTTAACATTTATTAGCAATCTGTCATATTTAAATATATGTACTATATTTTTTTTTTTCATATGAAAATAGAAATAAAAAAAAAAGTGGTTGTTATTTTACAGAATTTAGTTCTAGTTGTCCTTATTAAAAATAAAAACAAAAATTTTTTTTTTTTTTTTCATTTTCGAAAGTAATAAATAAAATAAACTAAAATTTATCTTTCTGTCAACAAAAACAAACGTAAATTCATCCATGTAATCAAAGCACACTAAAAAATATTACATACATATGTGAGTACATATACTCGTAGTTTTGTATTTTATTTTTATATTATAATAAAAATAAATTTTGTAATTTTTGCAATTTAAAAAAAAAACTGATAGGTATTTTGGCCCGTGTACCAATTCATTTTTAAAAAAATGCAAGCAAAAATAAACAGAACAAAATTTATGTAGAGACGGACATGCAGATTTACAAATAAACTGTTTTTTTTTTTCTTCTAAAATATATACTTTTTATTTTGATATTGTATTTTTTTTTTTAATCTTAAAACTTCAAGTGACATTTTGCAATGCATCATTGCAATGATATTGCATCGTCGTAATGATATTTGATGGTATCATCATTAAAAAAAAAAAAAATACAAAAAAAAGATACAAAACATATTATTTTGGCATATAAATTCGATTTATTTTTAAAAATTGCTGCCAAAAAGTATATTTTTCTTTTTAAAAATAACAAAAAAAAAATGTTATTTTCATTTTGAACTTTTTCTTTTCTCATTTTTGTCTTAAGTTTTTGAATATTTGATGCAAAAGAAAAGTGAAAAAAAAAAAGAAAAAATTCTTATTTTAACACAATTCAGGAAATAAAAGAAAAATGCAAAAAAAAAAAAAATTGTATTAAGTGTAAAGGAAAAACAGGATACTATCGATCATGTATATAATGTTTCGTTTGATTTCTTTTTATTTCATTTAAATTTCGATTTCATGGTAAAATATTATAAAGAAAAAAAAAAAAAAGTAAAGTAAATGGTGCATTGCAAGATATTGCAAAAATGAGGTGAAGAAGAAGAAGAAGAAGAAGAAGAAGAAGACAAACATTGTTATTTATTTTGTTTATTTATTTTTTTTTTACTTTCGAAAATTTGATGTTATATTTGTGTTAAAGTAAAGCATTTGTACTTGAAAAAATTTCATATTATAAGCAATTTATTATGCTTACTTTTTTTTTTTATTCTTTTGGAAATCCGGAAAATATGAATTTTTTATTTTCTTTCATCTTTTTTTTTTTTTTATTTTTCGCTATCTCGGATATGTCATAATATTTCAAGAAAAATATAATATCTTATGAAATATTTGTATGTATAAGAAATTCGTGTTTAAAAAAGGAAGGAAGGAAGAAAGAAAGAAAAAACATAAACCAGAAGAAAAATTATGATTTTGAAAAATACTTAAATATGAAATAAATTTATTTTCATATAAATTTTGTATGATGTTTATGTAATTTTTATTGTGTACATTATGTTTAATGTTTTCCTTGAAACTTTAAAATTTACCAATACACGTACTATATTCAAAAGGTTCAATTGCACTTAAAAATATATATTTTCTTTTTTAAAATTCTTTACTTAACATATTAATTTTATAATCTTTAATTTTATTTTTCTCCTTTGTTTTTTTTTTTTTTAAAGATTTAAAAGCCGTTTCAATAATAAAAAAAAACAAAAACAAAAGAAAAATGTGAATATAATGAGTGTGTTAAATGACAGTACCTATATAATCCTTTTCAACTTAATTTTTAATCCTTTTATTTTTATTAAAAAGTTTTCTAAAACTTTTTGTAAATGATATACATTTATAAAGTATTACTGTAAAAACCAACATAAAAAAAGGTTTGAAAAGGATCAAAATTTGATTAAAAAGTTCTTAGAATTTGTCTATGTAGAAAATTTTCTACCATTTGATTAAAGTAACAGATGTTACAAGAAGAAGAAGGAGAAGAAATATATATTCCAGAATATTTTATATTTTTGTGACATGTAAAGGTTTTCTAGACACGTGTATATTTATTGTACAGAAAATTAAAATATTAAAAAATAAATCAAATTTGTTAGCTGTATTTATTAATACTTAATAGAAATAACACATCGAAATGATATTTTGACTTACCTGAAAAAGATAAGAAAAATAAAATTATTAAAATTTATATAAAATTAATTTTTAAAAAACTTGTAGATTGAAAAATTACAAATAAGATTCTTAACATTAAAAGGATTTTTGAGAAGAAAAAAAAACTAAACAAATAAGTGTGTTTTGTCTGATCTGCTGTCTTTAAACTTCAAGCAGTTAATTAAAACTGTCTGAGTTAATTAAAATTCATTAAAAAATAAAAAGCAAATAATTGGGTGTAAAGTCAAAAAAGAAAAACGGTTTTATTTTTTTTAAATAAAAAATTTAATTAAATACAATTATCTAATGTAGACAAAAAAAAAACGGATAATGAATTAATGAACAAATTCTACAGAAGAAAAATAAATCTCATTATTAAATTTTAAATAATGACATTTTTGAATAATAAAAGAAAAAGAAAGAATATCACTTCATCCATGAGAAGAAAAAAAAAAGAGGAAAAACCAACGCACATAAATTAGCATTCTATAATAAACTCTATAATTTCTCTTTCTTTTCTTCCTTCTCTTCATTTTTCAAAAAAAAAATAATAATTTAAAAAAAAAGAAAAAAAAACCGAAAAGTCTTAATAATGAAAATTGGAACGACAGCCAATTCTCCAGCTATACCCACCCACTGAATGGTCAAAATTCAAAGAAAATAGGAGGAAAAAATTATTTAAAAAAAAATTTTTAATTAATTGAATTTGAATAAGAAATTGAGAAAAAGAAATAAGTTTATTAAGAAAAAAGAAAAAAATAGATGTGGTTGGAAAATTCTTTAATAAGAAATGAAATTTAGGACATTGCAATAACAAAAACCAAAAAGAAAATACAAAGTTATGACAATTTTTTTTTCTTTATTCTATTTATTTATTCAAATTTTCAAATTTAAACCAGACAAACTCCATTCTATTTAGTTATTCAGCACTGAGCATCATCATGCTTATTTATCAAATTATGGTTTTTTTTTTATATCCATAAAATCATTTCCGATAGGAAATGTTGTAAGTTTATTTTAAGGGGATTATAAAATTTGAAAAAATGCAGATGTTGAATGTTTCATTTAATGTTCCTCTCTACACTCTGATGCTTTCGTATACCAGATTTAATGCATATTTTATTTATTTTTTATAATATCCTTTATGATGTTCATATATGTATAATAAAAATTTTCATATAAGCCGGATGTATTTATGTTCTTTAATCTTCATTTAAACAACATATTGTTTATACCAAATGTATGGTGGTACGAATAAAACTGAAGTATTTATATTTTAGTAGAATTTCATTAAATTGTAATTGTACTGTCTGAGATATTTTCACTCATCGTCATCAACAAGCATCATTCCACTATAATTCAAATGAAATTTCATTTCTAATTTAATGTGTGTAAAACTGTAAGTATTTATATTGAAGTATTTTTCTGTTAAACAGGATGATCTATAAGTTTACCATATATACAAATTTTTACCATTTGCATTCATATGGCATTCTTCCAGAAAAGCAGGTTTTTCGCATAACAAAAGTCTTTGATTTTCATTCAACACAAAAGTTCAATAAAAGTTGGTGTAAAATCTTTTGTTTTTTGAATTTTTTTTTTAAAATATAATTTAACAATCATATTGTACTAAAGTGATGAATCACCTTATATACGAACTAATAAATTCTCCATCTACACATGTTTTCATGTTTCATGAAGGTATTTTTGGATTCTTTCTTCTGGATGACGATGATGAAAGAATATTTTCAGATATAAATATATGCATGTTTCGTATCTTTGTCTATAGTTCAGCTGATATCTACATATATGAAAAAATATATAAAAGAAAAGAAAAAAACAACTACATCAACAAAAATAAGTACTTTATACATAATATGTGAATATGTGATGTACATGAACTCTAATGAATTCTTGAACTTTATGGATTTCTTATTTAGTTGTTTATTACCACTACACTACGAATATTTAACAATATAATGTAACGTGTGGTGCATCATATTTCTTTTACATTAAAAAAAAAAAAAAAAAAAAGTTATTTTCAATTCTAGAAGAGATGTTTTCAATTTCTTATTATTGTTGAAAATTGTATATTTTTTAATGTAGGTATATACTCGTACTTGATCTATACAATGTATATATGTATATGAGAATGAGAATATTCATGTATAAGTATATGAGATAAATGTGTGTTTTTTTCAACATACATGTGCACATACATATATGGGATACGGTCCGGGAGTTTTTGATGAGGCTGTCTTATACAACAAAACTACTTATTGCTGATGATGACGATGATGGTCTCTGTGTTATGTTATATTTCCAGAAGCAGTATATTATAAATTTTATTTTATTTTTATTTAATTTTTTTTTCTTTTTTGAGTTAATTTTAGAAATTATTCTAAAAACATGCAATATATATGAACAACATATGGCTAACATATGAAACACATTTAATTCCTTCATATATGTATATGTTTTTTTTGTTTTTGTATCTTTATTTAATATGTGTGTGCTTGATTTTCTTAAATAAATAAAAAAAAAATTATTTTTTTCACTTTATTTCTCTTGTTTGTTTTTTGTTTTCATTATAAGAAAAAAAAATTAAATTTTCAAAGTAAAATATCTTTGAACACACTTGCTTAGCTCTGCTGATTACACACCGTTGGCGTTGTAGAGATACATATTACTTATTTTTTATTCTTTAAAACGTATAATCAATTTATTATAGCAGCAAATTTTAATTAAAAAAATTTTTTTTTTATTTTTTATTTGAAAAGTTTTTCAATTTTTTTTCTCTCTCTTCCAAATCGTAAAAGATAATTTCGAATTGAAAAAAAAAAAAAAATAAGTAGAAATTTTTGTTTTTAATTAAAAATGTTGATTTTTTTTTTTTTGCAAATAAAACAAAAAAGAAGAAACAAGAAAATAAATGTGAAAAAAATTTAAAAAACCAGGTAAATTTAATTACTTATAGTCAACCGTTTAAAAATAAAATAAAAATTCAAAAATTTCAAATAAATGACACATTTTTTTAATCAATTTTCTTTTTAGAAAAAATATCTGTAGATTATAAGAGTAGATACATCATTCTTGAGTTTTTACGATTACAAATTTAAAAAAATAAAAACTGATAAATAGAAAAAATATTCGCTCTAAATTACAATTTTTTAGTCTGCCTATATTCAATTAAATTATAAATTTAACACCTTTTCTTATAATTAAAAATTAATAGGCATAAGTATATACTTACTCTACTTTCGTTAGATGTGACATAATATTTAACACCTGACACAATTTCATATTTTATTCATATTTCTAATAATTATTTCATTATCAATTAGTGTTCTAATAATTATTCCTTCTAATAAAATCATTAAATATACATATGTATGTGTGTGTGTGTGTGTACACAGTATGAAATAATTAATTTACTTGAGAGAACCCTTTCTATGAGAGAACAGTTCTATGTACGATAAAATATTCATCAAACTTTCATTTACTATTATTTTTTTTTTTTTTTTATAGAAAAGAACAATTAATTGAAATTCAATGTAACTACGTACATACTTACGAGTATATATTGACATTGTTAAATGAAGAACTATAATTAAGGATAAGGAATTGATTACAACCTCCACACACAGGTGAATATCTTTATAAATAATTACTTAACTTCAAATTATTCTGTAATTAATGTCACAGTATTTAACCACAAAAAAAAAAATATATATATAAAATACATTACAATTCAAAAGCCTTTACAATGACTTATATTTATTGAACATGTAATTGTACTGTAATTACAAATTACAATAAAATAAATCCGATAACTGTTTTACAGGTTAATGAGCTTTATAAAATTGGAAATTCAAATAAAACAAAATACAAAAAAAAAAAGTTATGCTATTTAATAAGCTTGAGAAATTATTAAACGATGGAACTTATTTAAAAAGAAGAGAAAAAAAAAGAGTTTTTCGAACTTGTGTTTATGTTAATGCATTATTATTACAGGTAAAAATATACGGTTTAATGCTATGTCATTACGAGTATAGGTATATATTATATGACTTGGTATTTTATATAATTTTTTTTTTTTCTTTTTAAATTAAAAAATTTTAAAATTCAATTTACAACAAAATATCAAAAATACAAACAATTTATGAATTAAATTTAAAAAAAAAATGTATTTTCCATTTCAATGATTTAACAATTGTGAAAGATTATTATTCACAGTTTCGTAATAAATTTAATTAAATGTTCAATTTTAAACGGATTTTCATGTACTTTATATTAAACGCATCATTTCAAATATGTATTATAATTAATATGTTATTTCAAAAGGTATTTACTTATTCGTTTACTTTTTTTTCTTCTGATTGTGAAACGAAAATTTTTAAATGGAAATTTTTTGATTTGAAAATTTTCTTGCTATCAAAAGAAAACCCATGAGAATGTAAACATCTTGTGGGAATTAAAAATGCCTTTTTTTTTTCTTTCTGAATTTTCTTTTCTCGTATTGTTCAAAATATTTATGCTAAATACCTTTTGCAGTAGCCGTCTATTGAGAAGATTTCACTTTTATTTTCTTTCTTTTTATTCAATTTTTTTTTATTTCATTTTACTAAAGAAGATTTTTCCCTGTTGTGTCTGTGTGTCTAGTCAATTTATTGTATTGAAATATCGTTAAATGAAAAATTAAATAAATAAGATAAGAAAAAAATTTATATATTTTTTTTGTATTATTGATTTGTTTTAACCCTCAAACTCATACACAAAAAAAAATCTCATAAAATTGAATTTATTTTTTTCATTTTATCTCCTGCTTTTTTTCTTCTTTCTTTTCGACTGTCAATTTTCCATAATGATATAATAATTTTGATTGAATCAAAACCGCATAAAGTTATTTCAGGAAAAACGAAACGAAAAATGATATAAAAAGGAGAGAAAGAGGAAAAGAAGAAAAACGAAAAATACAAACAAAATAGAAATAAAAAATGACATTAAATATAGGAAATGAGATGAAAAAATCAAATTTCCAATCGAAATAGAAAATAAAAGGAAAACAAAAAAACAAACTAATTGAAAATTATTTTTCCCAGGCAAACGATTTTTGTTGTTGATAAAAAAACACACAAAATAAATGATAAAAATTACTATACAAGGAAGAATGTATGTGTATATTATTATATACAGCAAAAAAAAAATAAACAAGGAAGAAAACAATTTTGGTGTGCTTGCCTGTGTACGAGAGAGGACATTAAAATTTTCAAAATAAATCTTTTAAGTAGGAAGTTGAATTAAAATTGAAATCTTGTTAGGAAATAAAGTAAATGGTTCAATAAATACGGATTAAATAGATTTTTTTTTATTTTTAACAAGAAAGTTGATTTTATTTTTGTAGTCGTACAAACTAGAACAAAATTATTTAAAGTTTTTTTTTTTTTTTATTGAAAAATAATTTTCACGTTTGAATAGAATTTCAGAAAAAGTTATTTATCATGAATATAATTTTTCCTTTTTTCTAATGTTTGATTCGTTTTAGTTTTGGAAAATACTTATGAAAAAACAAATTGAAAAATAAAAATGAAAAAAGTATAAAATAATATCCTGTAAAAACGAATCCTGAATTTTGAATTATGATTAAACAAAAGAGTACATGTTACAAAAAACACCTCGAGCTGTTTCATTTGAAAAATTTAAAATTTCAATAAGTAGACAAAAAAAAATATAGAATTATTCAAATGTCATAGATTTTTTCTTCTTCATAAAATACCTCATATCCTTTCATCAATTATTCAACATAATGTTTGTGATTGAAGTTAATAATATAACGAAAATATAAATCTCATGTCATAAATTCTTCATTCAAAATCCATTTTACTTATTCATTATTTCGTTTTTTGTTTTTTCATTTTCTCATGGAAAAGTAAAAGAATAACTTTTCGTCAATAAGAATTTACTTAAAAACATAAAATAACACCCGTTTAAACACGAATACGCTTTTTGCATTTTTAAAATTACAATTTTACACATGTATTACACCTTAAAAACTGAAAAGACAAAAATATACTTTGAATATAACGCTTAAGGTAAAATTCCATTTAGCTCAAAATGAAAACATTTTAGAACAACAAGTTCAGGTTTTTTTTTTCTCTTCTTTTTCTTCAAGTATTTGCTGCGCTCTATGTTAGAAATATATTTTTTTAAGAAAACACAGCATGAGTTCACTGATTATGATGATGATGATGCTGATGTTTTTGTAAATCATCATCACACCCAATCCGAAAAAAAATGTACATATTTATACTTTGTATTCAACATTGCATGTAAAAATTCTGAAATCCTAGATTTAAATTTGGAAAAATGAAGAAAAAAAAATTACAAAATTTACCTCTTCATTTCTCTTGTCAATCACAAGTTAACATGAAAAGTAAATGAGGAAAAAAAAAACAAGCAATAATAAAATGTAATTGAAATCAAGAAGAAAATAACATCATTCCATGATGCTTTTTTTCACGTATATTCATGAAATTATTTTTAAAACTTTTGGAGAAAAAAAAATAATAATTTAAAAAAGAAAACATCATGTTTTCATAATATACATTTTGTATTCTGTAAAAAGTTGAAATTAAATTTCTTTACGAGAAACAAAAAATTAAATTAAAAATAACAAATGTTAAGAAAAAAAAATATCATGTTCAGATTTTTTAAAATGATAAAATGAGTCAAATTACTTATTTTGAAGATAAAAATTAAAAAGATTGAAAAATATGTATGTCCTCGTACATGCATGTACATTTTATATATATATGTATATAAAAAAAAGGAATCTGTACAAAATTTGCAAAAATTTGTTACTTTAACTTTGACATTTTAAAATAATTGAAACAAATTTAATTGTAACAATTCTAAAATTTAATGTTTATTTAGTTTTAATTACTTTATAGAAAAAAACAATTTCATAAAAATTATAAAATAAAATTCTTGAGAACTTTCATTATTGATTTTCTTCTAAAGAAATATCCTTTGAAAATTTCCATACATTTTATAAAGCATTTTTAAAAAAATCTATCAAGGATCTTATGATGTATGCATTATGGATCGAAGGACTTCTTCTATAAATTTTCGAGTTAAAATTAAAATCACCCTGTATGGAAATATTTAGTTGATTAATAATACACAAAAAAATAAATGATTTTTTAATAATATCTCTTTTGTTATCAACAAGTTTTGTATTTTTTTTTTTTTGTTCTTTGTATTTAAGCTTTTTTTTTGTTCTAAGAAAACAAAAGCATTATTATTTAAACACACTTCAATGTTTGTCATTTTTATTCAACATTTAATTACCTCCGGTTATACGTACTCGTATATACATATAATAGATATCAAAATGTTGTCATTATATCCTACGAATAATATTATATATATATACAATGCATGTATTATGTTCATGACAAAAAATAAAAAAAAAAATAAGAAAAACATGTTTTATATTTTTTTAATGACCTCATGTGATTTTGATTTTGTACACAAAAAAGTTATAAAAAAAAAAGTACGATATGTATACAATTTTTAACGGGAGCCTTAATAACTTTTTGACATGAAAGCTCAGCAAAAAATTTGTTCATTTTAATGATTTTGCACCTTTCGATAATAAATTTTATACAAGTACACATAATGATGTATCCTTTTTTTTTTTTTTTTTTTTGTATTTTATTATTCTGATATTTTCATCATTATAATCAAAATATCATAGGAGATAAAAAAACATATCACATAAATTGCAATTTATCCTGAGGATACATATAAAGCACATGTACTATATTATATACATCATGTTATTTATTTGATTCACTATATGTTGTTAATGTTTCTTTTTTATATATATATTTTTTTTTTGTTCTTTCCTGGTGTTCCATTTGAAATATTTTTTTTTCGTCCTATTTGTTATTTACACAAGGGTATTTAAAAAAAATTTTCCTTTCATATACTCGTATAGTTGACACCTCTCCCACTTGACATCTTTTTTATTCTGATTTGATTTTTTTTTTCTACTTTTTGCAGCATTTTATTATTTTCACTTTTTTTTTTAAAACTTTGTCTGATGCATTTTAGCTGAAAAATACTGTATTCTGTATTATAATTCTCATCTGAGACAATAAACAACATTTATAGCGTGTTTAATAAACATACATAGCAAAGATTGTAAATTAAAATTTTTCATCATCAAGGATATCCGATTCCACGCAGTTAAAATATCATGTGTAGAAACATATGTACAAACATGTAGTTATGAATGTTACCTCCTCGTTGTTCTTTGCAATATTTTGCAATTGTTGACATTTATAAAAGCTTCCGCTTGTTTTTTCTTCCTTTTTCCTTTTTTTTTTCTAATCTAACAACATATTCAGGTATCATATGAGTTTTCCAATTTATAATTCTTATATACGAGATCAGAATTTATTGCTTATAACAAAGAAGTAAAGCTAAATACACATAATATACAAAATATACATGTACATACTACCAAGGAAAATAAATTCTAGAGAGAAAATTGCCTACAGCCTTAACAATGAGATTATATCAAATACAGGTAAAGTCCTGTAGGGATTATTTTCATGTATGCATAACAACAACAATGAAATTGGTTTGTGTAAATTTGATAAATATATATATTTTATGATCACATTCATACATATACCTACGTATGTATGTGTGATGAAGGAAAAACTGCTAACAAGTTAATTCTTTAAGGCTATATTTTATATTCCTTTCTTTTACGTTCAATTAAACATTTTGATTGGTATAATCGCACCCGTTTAGATAGACCCGTACATGTCAAAAAATAAATCATCATTTATGTAAAGGATTCAAATGTCCTTATTTTCATTTATTTCTTCTTTTTTTTTTGAATTTTTGATTTTAACAAAGGTTAGAAAATAAGAAGCTTTATAGGTGATTGTATATTTGTTTAATAAAAAATGTGAGGAAACAATCTAATAAAATAGTATTTTGTGTATCCTTTGAATTTATTATTGATATAAAGGTTATTCCAAAAGTATTTAGCTGCTTAAAAATGAATCGTATATAATAAAAAATTGATTTGTTCTTGTTTTGTAAAGATTTAAAGATGCTTCCTAAATCCTAATTAACAGAAATTTTAACTATTTGGTTCGATGATTTTCAAAAATGAAATTGAGAGATTTTTTTTTTAAAAAAACCAACGAAGGAGAAAAAAATTTCCTTATGAAAAATCATTCTGTGAGGATTCATCCGGTTGAATTAGGGACAACATTTTGTACATTTCAACAGATGAGATGAATCAAAATAAATTGAGTTAAATATTTTAAAACAATACAATGTGTAGATATGTACATCAATATACTACATACATAGTATGTATGTATCTACAAATTTGACACATAATGGTAAAACATCTATTACGTAATATAATATCAACTAAACCATATAAATTGTGGTCGATATGAAACAATTTACCACAAACCATTTTGGAAAGCGAAATACAGAAAATACATATTAAATGAACAACAAGAGAATATTCGTAAATGTATCACTAACACCATCATCACCATCGGCTATATATATAGCTATATATACCACCTTTAAAACTTATATCACATTAATAATTTTATACAATCAAGCTAACAGAGATTTGTGGTTTAAAGGAACAATTTTCCTATTTTATTATGATTTTATTATTATTTTAGAACATTGTTTCTAAATTTCTAACAAAAATATTCGATTAGAGAGAAAACCAAATATAATCAAAACTATACGAGTATGAAATCCAGGCAAAAATAAATTTTACAAAATGATAATTATGATTAAATTTATTTTCGAATTATGTGTAAATAAATTTAATTTTTTTTTATTATAAATACATTATTAGTTAGGTTAGGTTAGATATACAAATCGATCTAAATTGTATTAGGTGACATTTTGATAGGTAAAATTGTAATTATCAAAAAATATTTGTATTTTTTTTTTTTTTTTGTTGGACAGCAAAATCAAATTTATAATACAAGCAAATAATAATTTCGAAAACTTGTTGTGTGTAAATTTAAATAAAAAAAAAAAACACATTTTCACCATAACAAATCAGAATATGTACGTACATACAATACATACATGAATATGTACGCTTTTTTTTCTCTATTTCATTTGCATTTTATTGACATGGGTAATATTAAATTGTCGAATATTCAAATAACAACAAAAATTGATTATTCCTATGGGGTTTTGTTTTGTCAATGCTGGGATATATATCAAATTTTTCGTTTATTTTATTTAAATTTTTTTTAACGCTAAGTACATACTAACAATTGATTTGACATTTTACGCACATTTATGAATATGAAAATTTTTTTTTAAATTTTCATTATTCTAAGTATTTGTTAACAAAATACATATACATACATGTATACATACTTTTGAAATGACATTAAAACTTAAAAAAATTAAATTGAAAATTTTTAAATTTCATACAAGAAAAGTTTTAATGAGAAAAACTTTGTATTGTAAAAGTGAAAAAAAAAAATATATGTTGAATTAATATATATTCTCGTATGTAATAAAAAATTGATGAGATTTTTTTATACACATATTCATGTATGCACTACACATGTGTATAAAATCAGTCTGGTTTTTTAATTTAATTTATCCAATTTCATTTTTAATACAGACAACAACAAAAGTATGTACATACATATATGTATCTGAAGTCATTATATGGATAAAAAAAAAAAAAAAACTTTAATTAATAATTATAAGTATAGACAAACACATGTACCCGTACGTACAATGGATAAATTTGAAAGAAAAAAAAGTGTCTGTAATGATGAACTGATGAATAATGAAAATTATAATTTGTAAACACATGCGTGTGATGTCAGCATCAAGGCAACTGAAAAATAACATGTTAGCGTTATTATTACTTTTTTTTTTTTTAAATAAAAATAACAAAACTAGATCTGTGTAGAGTAAATATAATTATAAGAGAAATCATCATTTGATCCCATTGAAATATGTATGTTTGATTTACATGTAACGTGTGATTACTATACGTTGCGAATAACACCTTCATTACAATAAAGTCCAGCCCACATGAATTATTAAATTTATTAATTAAATTTTTTAAAAATATGAAAAATGTTATCACGTCACAGAATGTGCCTTAAGTACATGTTTACTTACATATTAAATTTTAAACAAAATGAAACGAAAAACGTAACAAAAAAATAAATCTAAATTTAAATACAGGTGAAAGATACAGGAGAAAAATTTTATAGAAATTCCTTTTTTCCATCAGTAAATAATTTTGTTTCCTTAAATTCTTAATACTTGATAAAAATTTATTTTCACAAAATTCAATTAGCATTATTTTTGTTTTTTATATTCGTAAAAACTCATTTATGTGAGAATTAAAAAATAACCAGAATTATTTCGCTCAATTAAAATCAATGAATTTGCTAAAAAAAAAAACCTAATTTTTTGTTTTTTCTTCATAAATTTGCAGATTTTATGATTCACACAAATTAATAAAGATTTTTTTTTTTTATTTTTATTTTTTTTGAACATAATTAAGGTTGTAAAGGTACCTATTATTTTGTTATTATATTTACACTATAATTATTACACTAGAAATGTTATGATTAATTACGCAATAAAACCTTTAAAAACAAGCAAAAATTCTTAACATTTTTAAACAAGTAGGTAAGTATAATAGAATCTTAATCATAAAAAGCATCTAAAATGAAATCTTTTTAATTATATAACAATAATATTATAGATACACGAAATCTGATGATTTGGTTCGGTAGTTTTTTATTTTTTTTATTCCGCATTTTATTACTTTTTTCTCTCTAATAAATTAAAATATCAGATACTTCATGAGCCATGAATTAAATACTTTATCAGATATTTTTTTTAACTCTTTAGTTTTTTTATTTTTGGTTTCTTTGTTATTTAAACGAAATAGATTCTTTATGATTTTTTTTTTGTTTCTTTGTTTTACAGAATTAATGTCTGTGTTATTTTATGTCTTAAGTTTAACACTTAACTTGAAAGAAAATTCAACACAGACAAAGAAAAAAACAACAACGTTTTCAAGGCAACAAAAGTATTTATATTTTGAATAACGAAACTTGTAAAACAAAAAAACAAAAAAGTTCAAGGCAAGAAAAACAGTAATTTTCTTTTATTTTTGAACTTGCATTTTATACTTAAAATTGCAAAATAATTATACAAACAAAAAATTATAGGTGAAAAATAAGGTAAAAACGAAATTTATTCTTTTCAATTTTATTTAGTACTACTACGTGAAAAGAATATCAAATAAAATCCATAATAATAAAAAAAAAATAGTTATATTTTCGTTTTATTAATTTTGTGGCTCATAAAAATATTTTTTTTTTTTTTAATTTTTGGTTTATGACATAATTCTGTTTGCCAAAAATCAAATAAAATTGAAGAAAAAAAAATGAAGGATATTTTTTTATATAAAAATCAATTAAATTCTAAATTACAATTTTTTTATTAAAATTATAAGGAGCCTATTGTAAAAAAAAATAATAATCAAATTTCACACAACGAATTCATTGTTGTTATATTTCCTCTATTCTTTTCCCTTTCTCTAAAAAAAAAAAATGCATTCTAAATTAATTTTATTTAAGCTTTTCAATTTTTTTTTTTCAATGGAAAATAAAAAAAAAGAATTTATTTACTATTGCGCATGATATGAAATTGAATATATAAATTTAAAGTTTTTTTTTGTATCTACTAAAATGAAGAGAAAAAAAAAAGAAGATAAAAACGAGATCGTTCGATTGATGTGATATAATTGAACTCGAGGTCAAATTCATTAAGAATAAAGAAGACCCGGATGATAATTATGTCTATCATTCAATTGAATTGACCATCTTCATTCTTGAATACAATCAAATGATTATTTCATTTTTTTTCTCTCAGTCTGTACAATAGCCATTTCTGGAATATTTATTTTGTACACATGTATTATTTTTTTTTTGTTATCTTTATTTACATTTGCTACAATAATTTTAAATTTTTTATACGTAAATAAAATAAACTTTTCGAAAGGCCTCGTTGATAACCGAAAATCTATGTAGATTTTTTATTTCACTGTATTCATATGTGGGTCCCTCCTTTTCTATCTATCATCGAGTCAATTAAAATACAGTGATGATTAAAAAAATTAAACCGGCTTTTACTTGTGTGTATTCTTTTTTTTCTGCCATTTTTAAAAAATTCACACATGGCTAAAATCTTCAGTTCAAAGTTATTGACATTTTGAAACTCGAAGAAATGGTTATATTGTACTTTTATTATTTTTGAAAAAAAAAATTTACAAATAAATATGAATAAAGTGTGCTGCAGTGCAATTTTTTTTTTTTTCGAAAAAAAAATGTAAAAACGTAAAGGATCAGAAGAAAAAGTAATTTCGTTCAATGGAGTTGCAGGGTAAGAGATCATTGAAAAAATTTATCTTACAAGTAGAAAACGTAAAATCGACTTTGATAAAAAAAACAATTTTATTATAAAAGATTAAGATAAGACAGAAAGAAGAAAAAAATTATGATTCAACTATGAAATTTGTAGGTTGCTTTATTACAAAAAAAAAATATAAACTAAAATATTATTAAAAATTTGATGGTTCTTTCAATTTGACTTGAGCTGACTGCAGCCTATTATGGTTTGCTTGATTTAAAATAATGTAATCACACTTTTGACTTGAGTGGCTTGAAGGCAAATTTGGTTAGACCTTAAGCTTTAGACCTAAGGGGTTTATTTTTTCAGTTGGCCACTGTACATTACCACATTTAATTCATTCATTAAACTATTTCCATTGCATGTAATATATTTATTGTTACATACGTATATTTATTCATTCAATCTTTTATATTTATCATTCTATTATCATTTCTCTCTTGGGCAATCAATGTATATTGTTGGAAATTGAAGAACAGTAGAAGAACACTATGTATATGGTTTATCATCATAACATGATAATGATTTGACCTTATAGAATGAACCCTTTCGGGACCAAAAAATCGAAAATAAAAAAGAAAAAAAAAAGAATTAAGAATATGTATTTGTATCGATGTCGTTTATTATACGCGAAGAATATTACAAAAATATATTTTTATATAACATCCATGTAAGATTATAATGTATATGAAAGCAAAAATAATAATAAGAAAAATCATGATAAACGATGGTACTGATGATACTTTATCATTTATTTAGTTAACGTCACAAAAATAAAAAAAAAATTGTATTTTGTTTAAAAAGCAAGAATATCATATATAAGAAATTGTAAGAAGATAGAGGAGGAACGAAAAAGTTTTTAGTAGAAAAATATCGCATGTATGTATGTTTATATAGAAATAAATAAAATTAGTACACATACATACATACATAATATTAACGTACATATTAGAAAAGGTTCATACGGAAAATTGCCTCTTCCATGAATTCTATACATTATATACATGAATCAATTTATCGTTAAAAAAAATATAGATAAAATGAAAGTAGAAGGAAAAGATTCAAAATATATTAGATTGTTTATACAATAAAAGTTAAGATAAGTATTGATAATACCTCTGAATTATCTTTTCTGCTTTTTTTTTTTAATATATTTTTTTTTTTATTTGCTTGAACGATTTTCCACTTTATCATAAAAGAAGTTAATAAACGAAACAAAATGTGTCTGTAAATAAATTGAAAGGAAAGAACACAATATTTTGTTTTTTTGTTGTTTTTTTTTTTTTATTAAAGAAAAAAGAAATAAATTAAAAATTGTATAAAATATAACATAAACACAAAAAATTTTATTACCGGAAAAAAGAAGCATAAAGTGCAAAATAAACTGTAAACAGAAAATATAAATGTATGTGTAAACATATGATTTTCAAGAATAATAAATTCAAAAAATACTTAGAAATTCTTAATTTAGAAATTACTTATTACTTCAACAAATATTATTCGGTTTTGAAAAATCATAAAATAAAAGCCATAAAATAAATCTACTTATAAATAAATTAAAATGTAACTAATTAAAATATACTTAAAATGAATTTAAAATAAAAATAAATAAAAAACAGTTCGAAAATGATTTACAATTGGCTAACCACACAAAGTGGTCAATGAATCATAAGAATTACAAATGAACTCATCTTTAATTTTAGTCTGTTAAATAAAGTGAAGTTAATTTGATTAAAAAGAAGTTTTTTTTTTTTTTTTAAATTTTTAGTTCTGGTTTTCAAGAAAATTAAAAAAAAAAAGTTCAAATGATGAACGATTCTATGCAGAAGATGCCTTTAATGAAGGTTGATATTCAACAACGGTTAAAGAATAAAAATACAACATAAACTCAAGTGTTGAATAACTTCAAATAATGACCAACTTAAGGCAAACCTCTCTGATGAATACCGCCCTAAATATTCAACATGTTTGTGTAATCAAAAAATCGGTTGTGAACCAATTAAATCGTGCTTTTATTCATCTTTGTATTGTGTGATATTTTTGACATAAAAATTCAATTAATCAGTCACTTTGAAATTCTAATGTGACATTGCCCTAAGAATTCTGAAATTTTCTCTTTAACAAAATTTTCTCATGAAATTTTCTTACAAACCAAATGTTTTTTATTCCTTTTCAATCCTTAATATGTCTAGATACTTTGAGGTCGTAGTATGTACATAACAATAGACATAACCTAAAAATAATAAATACAAAATTGCAATCAAAATGTTTTTGACAGCCTATCATTAGTGGAAAATAATAAACTTCCTGTTACATTGACAGAATCACCACATCATATGATTTTATATGTATGTAGATACATATTTTCTGACGTCAAAAAGGGTATTGAACCACATAATACATATTCCTTGCACGTTATTTTTCAAGTAAACTTTATTGTGTCTCTCAATTTCAGTGTGTGTTTCTGTTGTACACCTTTAATAATTTTATTAAAATAGAAAAAAAAATGCAAAAGACGAAGACTGTCATAATATTAAAAGTTGTACGTGTCGAACAATTTAAATAAAGTTTAAAAAGAAAAAGAGTTTTTGTTGTTTTTTTTTCTTCAATACATTGTTTTAGTTTATTCATTTTAAAGTACGATGTATAGAGTATACTTTTATTTTTTTTATTTGCATAAGCAGTCTGTTTCAATACTTTGGTTTTATTCTTTTATTCAAGCGAAAAAGAAAAAAAACAACAACTCATTCAATGTATTTATTTAATATTCAAAACATATCTTCAATCAAAATAAAAATTTTATTGCTATAAAAATTTATTTAGATAGAAAAAAAAAATGAATTTTTTTTTAATAATGTCATATGTTACGAATCATTTATAGTCTACCACCTTAAAATATTTATATTTACTCAATCAAATTCAACTAAACATATTTTTTTTTTCGTCATGTTTTTTTTTCTAAGACTATAAAAGAACACTAATTTGATAAAATTTATGTAAATGTTTTTTTTTTTCATATTAAGTGTTTGAATTAAAATAATTTATTGTTTTTATTTTATTTTGTATTAGAAGCATTTAACATGATCGTATACAATAGGAAATCACTTCAATAAAAGATGGCAAACAGATACCAATTTTGTTTGGTTTAATGAAAAATAAAAAACAAAAAAGAAGCAGAAAATCATTGAAAGATATTTTGATATTCAATTCACGCATATCCTCTCAACATAATAAGATTATATTCTTTTGATTTTTATTTTTAAATATTGTTTGTTTTGTTTTTTTATATATTTTATTTTTCAGCTGATTTTACTGTATTTAAAATTAATTTGAATAATTCTTGTTTATAATCATTGATTTCTTAAGAAAATAATTTTGAATCGAGAATACAATTTGATTGTTTTTTTTTTTGAAAATGAAAAAAAAAAAAGATAAACCGCCGTCAATGACAGTCGAGTATCTGAAGTACAATTGTAACATTGAAATTTAAATGAAAAAAAAATAAATAAACAGTAAAACCAATGTTTTTTATTTTATTTTTTTTTATTTTAGAGATAAGAAAATATTCAAATTTTTAAATACGTCTATTTACAATAAAAAGATGATTTAGAATTGCAATTTTCAAAGAATATAAAGTAGAATTACCAGGATATACATAATATAAAATATTTTATATACTTGTAACTATATGTATGTATTTAAATTTTATTAAAGATACAACAAAATTTTAAATCGTTTGTAATATATTCTAGTTGTCTTTTTGTTTGTTTTGTTTTTTGTTTATAGTAATAGAGATAAAATTAAACATCAAAATTTCCTATTTATCCATATTATCTTTATTTAAACATGATAATGTATCCTTTTTCGTTTCCTATGGACATTTATATTACAAAATTCATTGTATAAACTGGATTTTTATCTCTGATATTTACTTTTAAAATTTTATATTATTATTTTTATTTTCTTTTTATTTTTTATTTGATAAAAGATTCAGATTCTCGTATGTATTTATAATTCTACATATGAATTCATTTACCATTTTGTAATACAATTTATTTATATTGACAAGAAAAATATATCCAAAAGGAAAATAAACTAAATTTTTTGAAAAAAGAAAAACTAAAAAATTCCATGACATATAAAGATATATATTAAAAAATAATTTGAATGGACTTGTGAGGTTGTTAACATAGGATCCTTTTCAAAATTACGAATGATAAGGACTATAACAATATGATAACGATGATGATGAAGGTCCTTTTGTATTCAACGAATATGTCGAAAACATCCATCAGTGTTTGACATGTATTAAAATATGGTATATGTATATGAATAATTTTTTTTGTTTTTGTTCAATCTACACATGTTACATATAAATATTGTCTACAATAACAAAACATCTTCATTATATTTAAAGCTTCTATATAAAATATGCATAAATCTAATGAGATGTGGGATGTTTTTAAAATAAAAGAAAGAAAAAAGTTATTCATATCATCTACGTTAGACAATTTTTCATTTAATGTATGAAAATTCTCATGCTTTAAAAAAAAACAAAAAATAAACAATATAAAATATGTATAAATGATGAAATATTTTTCCCACAAAATTGAGACGTTTTTCAAAAGAAGATAATATACATATACATATTTCAAAAGCTTTGAATACGTGCACATACGTACATATGTACCTATATGTTTGTGGGGTGTTATAAAAAAGTAAAACTGTATGTAGATACATCTGTACAATTTTTACAATGCTTGTGTTTTTAATTTAGTTTGTTTTTAAATCAGAGAAGTCAACAAACTTCTAACTAAGAGAAGCACTCTGGTTGACAGATTCATATGACAAAAGAACATTCTTGCGGTATGAAAATATTTTCAACTGAATATTAATTATTTTAATTTAGAATTTCCAAGTACTTAGAAAATTTGATTTCAAGCAATCAGAAGATATTTATAAAAAAAATCTGTTACAGTTTACTCGAAAAATTTAAATTAATTCTAACGAATTCCTGATTTTTTTGTTGTTATTGCTTTTTTTCTGTTCTCATTTTACATCTTTAATTTCTCATACAATATAATCACACTTTATTTCAGACTTAAAAAGTTTCGTCCTCAATTTACTAAAATAAACAAAAACAATAATAATAATAATAATAATAAAACGATCACAAAAAACACATGACAATAACAAAGAAAACTTTTCTTTCATTGGAAATTTAAGTCAAGTTGAGATAAACGCAACAAAACAATTATGTATATCGCGTGCAATTCTTTTCACATAGAATTGAAAATCTACAATTTCCTATAAATTAAAACAATTCAAAAAGAAAATACTACGATATAAAATGGAAAAAAAAAACAAACAAAAAAACAAGTGTTGTATTCTACAATTTTTCTTATAATTCATTTTTTTTTTATATATTTATTTTTAACGTCTAAGCTTTTTGTTTCAACACGTTTTATAGCGCTTTTTTTATTTTCCATTTTGTTCTCGTCAAAACTAAATAATATAAAAAGTTGTATCAAAATATGCCACTAGTTCAAGATTTATTGTATATTTTCCTCTTTTTTGTTCATTTTTATTTTCGTTTTTAATTTTTTTTTTTCATATTATTATTGAAAACTTTTTCTTCTTCAATATATATATTTCTTTTTTCTTTTTGTATCTGACAAATGCACCGGAGGAGTTTTATACTTAAGAAATAAATGCAACAAAGTATCTATTTGTTATATAGGTGTACATATATATGTACAAAGAAATAGGAATGTTCTATTTCTTCTTCTTATTTTTTATTATTTTTTTTTTAATAAAAAAGAACAGTTAAAAAAAGAAAAGAAGCACAGCACAGACGAACACAACAATGAGACAATTTCTTTGTTGAAATAGATTTCACAAGTGAAAACTTTTTTATTGCTAACAATTTGTTATTTACAATTTACTTACAACTCCTTTTACATATTAATCGGAAAATAAAGTATAAAATCTAATGGTTTTTATTATAACAATAATATTATTATTATTTTTTTCTTTGCAGTATATACGTACCTATACATATTTGTATAAGATATTAGTATATAAATAGATAAATTTAATATACAAATAGCATTTATGGTCGTATATTTTGCGATAAAATATAATTTTGTTCTTACAATTCTTTGGTACTTACTTATCAAAACAAATTTTCTTCTTTTTTTTTTCTTGTTATAAATTTTCTGCATTCATTATTTAAAGTTTAATATTAAGAGCATCTAAAATACACCTTTTTTCAATTTACAGAAGAAAAAGAAGGAGAAAAAAAAAAGTATGTAAAAATAAATAAAATAAATAAAATTGCAACCACAAAATAAGAAACAAACAAGAATATTCTGTATATATGTAGGTATGTACGTATATAATATTATCTATATTTGAAAGACTCTGAATTTAGAATAAATTCACTTAAGATACTTACATACAACACAACATAATATAAATCGATAATACATTATTTAAATCTATCGTGTATACGTATACATTTATATGTATATAAAATATCTCTAACATTTTTATCGTGTATCCTTTGATATAAATCCTTTTAAGTTAGTAGAATTAAAAATATAGATATCTTATATGTATGAAAATATATTTAGAATTTTCTCCATTATACTATTTATAAATATACATATTTATTTTTACTGTCAGTTTGTGGTTTTGTACAATAATACATAAAAAAGGTAAAATTTTAAAATGAAATATGTATAAGGATATATGTCTGTATATATACATAATAATATATAATATCGCGTATTATTATAGGTGTGGTAAAATAAATTTTTCATACGTTGTATATAAATACATAAAGTGGTATGTACACATTTTTATGCAAAATAGAAAACTTATAAATAATTCAAAAGCTGATTACTTGAAAATGAGATGATTTGAAAACGAACAAAAAAACAAGAAGAGTACAAAAATAAAACAAACAACGTAAAAGGATAATATTCAATATATACATCGAAGTATATATTTTGTACAACTGACATTTTGATCTGGTTTTTTTTTTAAACATTTTCAAGGATTTACGTACATACATATATGTATAAAAAATGATCTAATATTAACTGATGCTTTTAACTTTTTACATTTTTCCCTTTTTTCATGTTTTTCAAATATACTATATATACTTGTAAAATAAAAACATAAATCCTGTTTATCGATCTAAATTATTTCAGAATAATTTCGAAATATTATTGAGAGAAAATTTTCTTTCAAGAAAATATCTTAAGAAAAAAGAAAATATTTTATACATCACTCAATTTTTGACACGTAGATATTATGTAGGTACAATATTAACCCTTGAAAGCATATCTTGTAAAAACGTGTAATATCTTTACGTAATTCAGTGTCTATAGCTGTCATTTTTTCAGCAAGAAAATCTGTCTCAATGACATCATTTTTGACAGTAAATTTAAACAGTGACAGATATTCATCTTGACAGTTTGATTTCACAGTGAAAAACACCAAAACAATATTATAACTTCGAAAAAAGACAAAAACTTTGAAAGGATTAAAATAATGTCATGTCCTTCTTGTCATGTCATGTAAAATTAATTTTCGCCATTTTGAATACAAACTTGTTTGGCTTGCCAAATCTATTCTAGCATTCATTCTGTCTCCTGTTTCTGGTGATCTATACATCAGACTTTTTGTACACAGAACAAGTGAATACAAGAAAAAATGATAGATGTAGACCTCCGGAAGAACAAACAATCCTTATAAAAACAAAAATGCACTTTTTGTACTCTTCTAAGATATTATTTATCCACTTTCTTTTCGTTCTCATAAACAATTTGTACATTTTCAAAATCGCTTCAATATTTTTCTCTTCATGGTTTTTCCTTCATTTTATGTTGCTATTTAAAATAAAATGAACATAAAAACTTTTTTTTAAGTGAAACAATTTTTTTTTTCTCTTTTGTATATACATACGTAAAAAGCGTAGGTACATTTACATTTTTATTACATCCCACACTGACTAAGAAAAAAAGAAGAAGGAAAAGAAGGAAAAAATATAAATGCACTAAATATGCATAAAACCCGAAACTTTTATTTCCTCATGAATTCAAATGATATCCTTTTTTTCTTTTACAAATTGTGTTTTCTTCTTCTTTTTTTAACTTTAATTGTCAACAACAATAACAAAAGAAAAAAATAACAATAAAGTAAGAATAAAAAAAATTAACATATTCTCTTTTTGCAACATTATAACAATTTTTTTTATGCATCATTTCTTGTTCATTTATCAAAATAATGTTTAATTTTAATTAAAAAAAAAAAAAATTAAAATAAAATGAAGAACCACATATCTAAGTACATGGAAGATGAAAAAAAAAAGTTTTTCCAACAACATAATCATAATCATCATCATCATTCTTTGCTTTTTCCATGAAAAAACTGAGAAAATTACTAAGAAGAGGAAAAAAATGAATAGCTAATAAAAATCTAAAGAACACAAAAAAAAACTAAAAGGATAATAAAAAGGATAAAAAGTTAAATTCTGTGTATATTCATTTATACATATGCATATGTATTATATATATATAAACTTAATTTTTGAATTTCAGTGCATATTTTTATAATCTTGTGCTTTTAAAATTCATACACTACACTACCAATATCGCATTTAATTACATATACATAGAAAAAGAAATAACAACAACAATATTAATAATATACGTAATAATAATAGTAATATGGTAAGTACATCGCAGATATACAATAGAATTTAACTTTTTAAAATTTTTGTAACATTATTTTATTTTTCTGTTTTATTATCTCGTATTTTTATTTTTTTTTTCGATGCATCTGCATATATATATAAAAATTTATGACTTTCAATTCTTTTCGAAAAAAGCTCAGCATGAGAGATGAAATTTTCTTTTTCTTTTTCAGATAATTTTCTATTATTGTTTCTTTCTTGCTTTTTTCTGAGTTTCATATGAAATTTTATTTCTCATCTATTTTAACACTAATAAACTCCTTTTGTTATTTTTTTTCTTCTTATATAACATCTTCAGTGAATATATAATATAAAATGTATACAATATGATAAAAATTGCATATTGCATGTACAATAAATATAGATGAACAGATGCTTTAATCCTTTATTTTTGGAAATTTTCCAGAAGAATTTTTTTAACAAAACTTATTTTTTCGCATACATATATAAATATGTATGTATGTATGTACTTGTATAAGTTGGGTATTATTGTTTGAATACAGTTAATATTTGTACGATAAAAAAGATATTCATTTAACATCTATATATATGTATACACACATACATGTTAAGTACAATAAAACGCATAGAGTAAAAAAAAAAGGATATTTTATTCTTCTATACATGTATGAGTATATGTATACATATAGATACAGCAAGGATACATTAAAAGTGAATATTCTTCTTAAATCGCGTATAGTGAACTTGCAAAATTATCGAAAGGATTATATTTATTTTTTTGTGGTTATAAAATGGAAAATTTCTTTTAAAAAATAATAAAAGAAAAAAAGAAAATTATTCTGACAGATTTTCATTTTTCATTTTATAAGGATGATGACTATCTAAAAATTTCATTTCATCTTTTTTTTTTCTCGATTCATTAGATAGATATTGTTGTAGTAATGACATCAATAAAAAAAGAATTCATTTCAAGGATATGATATGTTAAAAAAGAATTTTTTGTCATGAAGAATACATGAGATGGGGTTAAAAATTTTATTCTTAGAAAAAGAAAAAAGCAATTTAATAAATCATTAAAATATCTTGTGCTGAACTTGGATATAATATGTAAGTTTTTGAAAAATTATAAATTTTTGTACGTGTATTGTAATTTTCTCTTTGTAATTTTGTTTTCTCTTTTCTTTTTTTTTAATATTTTAACAACTTTCCTTTAGGAATTCACATATTTTCTATGATGTTTAAATCTTAAATATCATGCGCACTTTGTCTGGATATACTATATACATCTACAATACTCAATTTAAAAATAAAAATAAAAAAACAAAATACATTGATCCTTTAAAAATATCAACGTATGTAATTAGAATTTATTTGACGAAATAAAAAAAAATTTTCCAGTTCACTGATATTTTACATCAATTACATGTGCCACCCACCCCATTACCAATTTTTTATCAAATCAAATAACTTATTATTTTTTTTTTATAGATATATACTTAATGATAAATAATATCCCATAAAATCTCAAATTACAATTTTATATGTATTTTTAGACAGCCCTTCATTTGTTAAATTAATTAGAAAATAAAAATGAAACATTCTATGTAAAAAATAAAAAAAAAAAACCACCCACACAACCCACTCACGATATATAAAATATATATTTTTTTTTTGTTTCCATTTAACCTAAATTTTTCAGCAATTTCTACGCGAAAAAATATCAATAAAATTGGATTTTCCAAATATAGAAGGATCTAATCAATTGGAATGAGTTAAATACTAGGCAACGAAAAAATAAAAAACAAGTGAAACAATTAAATAAAAATAAATAATATGCTTAAACGTATATGTATGTATATGGTATATAAAAACATACTTATTTGCAAAAAATTAGAAAGTTAGCGTATATATAGTACATACATATGTATATACATATACAAAAATTTGCAGCAATTTAATTGATCGATTGACACGTAATTTTATCCTTAAACATCTATTACGTACAGGTTATAAATAATTTTTTTATAGCCAAATTTGTTTTTGTTTTCGTCATTGCATTATTATTTTTTAAAATTTATTTTGCTTTTTTTACACGTTTTTTGTTTTATTTTATATTTCATAACAATAAAAAGTAACAAATTTTCATTCGTTTTTTTTCTTTTTTTAAATTTCTCGTGACTACCAACATTTTAAATCAATGCTAAAGAATATTTTGTTTTAACAATTCGCTTTATTGTTAGTTTTTTTTTCTTTTTTATTTTTTGAGGGTGGTTTATGTATTGATGCAAAAATATATGAATTATCATTCTAACACACTAAACCAATCATATTTTAATCATAAAATATTCAATACTTATTTGTATGTACGCAAGTAGGTATACGAGGGGTGGTCCAAAAGTTTTGAGCCTTCACTGGAAAATAATAAATGCGACGCAAATTAGGTGCACCAATTTGGTTATTCATTGTTTAGAAATCTGTATGCGAAATTTCAATTAGCTGTCATTTGTTGTTTAGTTTTTGTGAAGAGTAGAACAAAGTGAAAAGTAGTAAAATATGAATTTAGAGAAAATTGAATACCGTGCTGTATGACAATGCACCGTCTCATCGAAGTCGAAAAGCGATGCAAGCTATATAATAAGGTATCTTGACGATGAGTCACTGGAGTGGCCGTAGAAGACTACTTTAACAACAAAGATAAAATCGTATTTTTAAAAGGACTAGAATTATTATTAAAAAGATGTAATAAATGCATTTCAATAAAAGGTGATTATATTGAAAAATAAAATATATTTCATTGTTTTATTTGAAAGATTACACACAAAGGCTCAAAACTTTTGGACCGCCCCTCGTTCATATAAATGCCTAATATTCAAGTACATTCAACGTATGTGTTTTATATCTATCACAAATTTTACCCTGAACGAAAACAAAAAAAGAATTTCCATATTTTTACACCGAAACAAAATATGTATATGTATGTATGTATTATAAAAGCAGCAGTAGCATATCAAAAATAATAATAATAATTTTCTGTTCTATTTATTTGTAAAATAATGGTGCGAATATCGATTTAGGTACGTACTACCATATTTTATACGTTGTGAAAAGTTTTTTTTTTCTATTTTTTTGTTTTTTTTTTTTTGTTTTACTTAATCATTCATTTTATTGTATTATTTCGTGCTCATTTATGTTGAAATTTTCTTTATTGTTTTCACAATTTCAAAAGCTGTAAAATTGTTCACTACAAATGTATGATATGAAAGGCTTATGACATATCCCTATAGAAATAGTATGTATTGTATATATGTATGTAGATACCTTTTCATCATCATAGAATATAATATTTTTAAACCTTTTGTATACTATCTCAATTCTCATCCTTTTTGCAATTGCAATCTAAATAATTCTATATAAAACATAATAATAACGGCATTGAGGTGGTAAGTTCAATGGGTTGTGTGCACATTTTTCTTTTATTTTAGCAAAATACATATACACATAACTATATAATTTTCCAAAGGTATACTATACTCTTTTATTATTAAATTCTTCAATGCTATGATTTTTATCCTTTTGTGTTTTTCTTTATAGCATGAAATTCTCATGAAAATGATAATTCGAGAAAAATTTGTAGATGCGGCGCGGCTTTAAGGATTTATAAAAAAAAAAATTGCTTGCGAAATTAACAACTTTAATCTAAGACTAATCACAAACGCTAGACACAGGATAAAACAGAAAATTTTACAAAACAAAACAAAAAATGACCAAGTATGTACCTACTTTAATGCCTCGGAGGAATCCTTGATTTATTATTTTTTTCACTCAACTTTCTTTTCTTTTCTTTCTTAAGATACGATTTATAAAATTTTCGGGAATATAGATGCAAAACTATAAAAGGAAGATATTTATCTGTATGCTATAATAATCCTCCCATCAGCATCAGGGATAAAAATAATAAGGTGGTGGTTGAAGTTGAATGAATTATTTAAGAAAAATTAAACCCTAGAGGATAAATATGAATATTAAAAACAATAATAATAAATTTAGGTTCAAGGATGAAAATTGTATCATATTTCTTTGTTATGCTCTGCTTTTTTTTTTTTTTCTTTTCTTAAATAGGTACGATTGTCCTCGACGCCATCTCAATATTGTGTTTAAATATCAAACTGCACTATTTAACATAAACACAATACAATGAAAGTATGTTAATATGGTAATGTTTAGCAAATAAAAGTCAAAGATTAAAAAAAAAAAAATGATAACAATAAATAAAGAAAAATATTATATAAAAGGTGAGGTGCTAACTATACTACTACTAGTCATTGCTTCTCTTTGTCATATGTGTTTATGTTGTTTATCGTCCATATAATGTATGTACCTACATATATTTTTCACCTATTTGGTCCGTGCTTTTAATGTTTTCTTCAGGTAAATATTTAACTTTAAACTTTGACAACAAGGTCGAAATCTTTGTGAATAAACGAGAACGAGACTGAATTTTTCTATATAAATGTGTACGGTTTTTCATAAAGTAAAAAAGCAAGATATATGAACATAAAAATTCAAATATGTACACAACAATGCTGCACGTATAAGTATGGTTGAAAATATTATGGATGAATAGTACGTGTTTTGTTTGGAAAATAAACAAAGTTGAATGATAATATTTATACATAATAAATGCATGCATATGAAGTATAGAAAGATAAAAAATATGTAGTGCAGTGCATATAAAAGGTAAAATTAAAACTGATAATGATGAAAATGTTTTATTTAAAAGTAAAAAATTCATGTTTACTAATATCGCATATGCTCTTTCTAAAAAGCCATATTCATAATTAACGCAGATATGTATTATGTACAAAAATTTTTAACCTTTTGATAGACACTACCAGAGAATCACAAAAGTATCTTTTTTCTTCGTCATAAATTTCAAGTTAACAAAGGGTTAAAATTTAAATAATTTTAAAATAGAAATTAAGTAAGAAATTCTTTAAATTTATAAAATTTTAAACCATAGCAAATGACAAAAAAAAAACAAAAAGAAATAAAAAAGGCACAAATTCTAAAATTTTTAAAATCATTACGTATATACTTTTTCTTATCCAGGATAAACCTTAAAAATGGAAAATACTTTTATGGCCATCAGAAAAAAAAAAAAAAAAAATTGATTTCCCTTTTTTTAAATATTTTTTTACTCTTCTCTGCTTCCTTCATTGTTTTTATACCTTAGATAACGAATATATAGATACAATATTATATTATATCCTTGTACGTTCATATATTTTTATACATAATATTTCCATTTTTTTGCTGTTGTTGTTGTCTTTTTTCTCTTCTTGATTAATTGTAGCAATAAAATGAAACTTTCCATAATCATAAATTTTCCTACATTAAATTTAGGCATGGAAAGGGTTATATTATATATATGTATATACATATTTATATATTAAAAAAAAAAATAAGGATATAGGTACACAGAATAACAACACCCACGAGAATATCTTAACTGAATTCTACTAGACTATAAAAAGAAATATATAACACGGTATGTGTATATGTGTGTTATTTGATTTATGTAAATGTATATGTTATTCATAAATAAACAGAGAAGTAAAAAAAAAAAAGAAAACGAAAAACCGACAAAAAAAAAAAGATTGTAAAAGAAAATTTGTTAAATGAATTTTTTTTTCTTTTTACTGAAACAACAACAAAATATGTAATAAGTATAATGGTAAATAAAGTCAAAAATTTGTGAAAGCGCTCTTTTTCTCATTACAATTTTTTTTTTCTTAGCACTTTTTTGTGTTAAAGTAAACAGCAAGAAGTGGTTTTGTTTTTTTTTTTTTATTGTAACGAGAAAAAAGTAGGAATGTATTGTAATTTATATTAAATAATTACAATTTCACGTTATGAAAGAAGTTGAAAAAAAAAAAAAAAAATAAACTCTAAATGAATTTATTATTATTCAAATTTAAATACAAATCAAGTTAACGATTTATGAAATGCTTTTGCATATTTATTTAACACAGTTTATTGACCATATAATCATTATGAAAATTATACAAATTTTTGACTATTAGTATAAAGTAGGTTTTTGTTTTTTTTACGTAGTAGAAGATTTTTATTAAGCATCGTTAAATTTTGAATTAAGGTTTTTTTTTTTTAATTTCGTAAGCTTTTAATTTATACACGCAAAATTTAATTACGTGTGTAACCTCATATTTATTAACAATCAATTTTTATTAACAAGTTTTTTTTTCTTTTGTAATTTTAAATTGTAAGTTAACTTTCGGTTAATTGTAATTAATAAATAATTTTAATTCAACACGAGAGGGGGAAAGAAAACTTACGTACATATTTCTTAATCTTGTGGTTATCTTCATCTTTTTCCTACCACTTTGATTGATGTTTAAGGTTAGATTTTAAACTAAAATTTAAACAAAACATACATTTACACTTACCTACCTCTTATTGCCGTAACAATGACACTTCATGTATCTATCATACGTGTAAGATCAAGGTTAAAACCTCAAATGTTTCACCATGATCAATCGATAAAAACATTTGAAGTTAGATAATGACCCAATCACAAACATGTGTTTTTTTTTAAAAAGACTTACATATCTAAGTGCTTATCTTTTTAAGTATTATAGATAAAGACGACTTACCTGAAAAGAAAAAGAAAAATAATATTAATTAAATACGAAATGTATAAGAAAAGTTTATTTTAATATTTTTTTGCTAAAAATTTTTTGTTTGTACAAATACAAATATAAAAAAAAATACAAGATGACAATCAAGGTACATTAAACCTCTAGAAGTCTAGAATACCTCTATTGAAACACACCTTATTTTTTTCGTCCGTATAAATTTTTACAAGTTGAAAAAGTAAATAAATAAACATTATCAGTATTTAAGCTCTTATAATATCTTTAAATCTTGTATATATACCTACTACGAGAATAATTTGAATTTACAAATGTTAAAATATGTAAATTACTTATATGAATAATAAACTGGTAACGATTCTCTCACCGATTAAATTTGTAAAATGAGTCATGTATTTTTGTTTGTTTCTTTTTTTTTTTTCATTATTATTATTTTAAATTGATTATTGATTTTGTTTTAGTGTTAAACAATGTCAAAAACAGTTGAGTCGATTCAGTGTTTGAGATAATGATATGATTTTATTGACTAAATCTTTTGTTTCTATTTTAGAAAATGAAAAAAAAAAATACAAATTTCAATGAGAAATCTAATTTGAGATATTTTTGTAAGAAAGGACGAAGTAAAAAAGTCACACTGATTGAAATTTCAATAGAAAATCTGTGGTTATCTGTGGTTATCCTGGTAATTCTCCTCTGACAAAAATGTTTGAGATTATTAATTAAAAGTTTTATTAAATTGTTTTTGATTAAAACAATTGTCATTCAAGTTTTAATTGAAAAAGATGTTTATTATGAAATTTTTATTTTATATACATTCTTGATAACATAAAAGAAAAAAAAATGAATGAAGTTCCTTTCGAAAATGCTTCTTGTTAACATGATAAAAAAAATTTCACACAATACCGTTTCGAAATTCTAATTTGAAAGGAATGATTCCAACGGAATCAATTTTCAAACAGAATCAAGACAATAGACTATAGGGGTGAAAGTTAAGGAACTGGTGTTTCACTGGACAAGAACAAAAATGTGTTATTCATTTTTCTTTCAACATCTCGTACCTCTTGAGTCTTATCCTACCAAAAGAATCTTATTAAAGTATAAATGACAGAATTGTAGAAAATAATGATTGAAAAAGCAGTTCTTTAATTTTGAATAATAAAATTATTACGTCAAAAATTTTCAACTTTAATGATTTATTTGACCTTTAAAGTTTTCATAATAAAAATATTTTATTTGCTATTTATTTTGCAATTATAAAAATCTTGTTTATGTTTTTCAAAAAACAAAACAAAATTAAATTCCAGCTATGACGTTAATATGTGTAATTTCTCTTTGAGAAATTTGTTTGTTTTTATTTAAATTGTTGTTAATAATTTGCAAAAATGTTCTTTAACAAATAAATTATTACTAATGGTAGACAGGATTTTAATTTGTTAATTTTGTTGTTGTTCAGAAAGAATTGAAGCTAAAAATCCATTTTTTAAATTATAAATACATACATAATTAGTAATTTTTTTATTCCCCATTTTATGAAATAATGAATTAGTATAATCTTGTAGAACAACATCGTTTTCTTTTTAGAATTGAATTTTGGAAAATTAAAAATAAATTTAAGAAATCATTAACTATAACTCATTAACAAGAAGAAAAAAAATTATTAAAAATATTCAACAAGTATACACGAATTATAATTTCATAAATATTCTAAATATAATTTTTTTTTTCTTTTGGAAAATTCTAATAAATTATTTCAATTGTTTTGTAAACAATATCTTTCGCGTGCATAGAAAATAAAAAATTATAAATATTTAACATTAAAACGTGAAAAAATAAATTATAAACTTAAACCTCACCTTAGAATATAAGCTATGTAGTATAATTTACCTTTTTTATTATTTTTTTTTTAATCATTTATCAACTAAAATACTTTGACTTTGATATTTAAATTTACATTTTTATATATTTTTTTCCCCCAACACACCCACCACTCATCAACTTTTTCTATCACATTCAAATTATTTTGATGGTATGAAGATTTTATTCAATTTATTTAGAAGAGAAAAAAAAAGGTTTTTGAATAAAACTACATATATAATATGTTATTCATATCATATGAAAAAAACATAAGTGTATAATTATAAATAGTGTTGTTTTTTTTCTCTTTAAATAATACATGTTAGTATATGACCTTGCTTATAATTTTGTTTTTCTTTTTGAATAAACGAGTGTGTTAATATCAGCATAAAGCTTGCCATTAATTTATATAAAAACACTTTTCGAGTACTATAAAATATTGAAAAATTAAGTAAAAGTGGAAGTAGATACACTAAAAATTTATATTTACATATAAAAAGGTATATATATATCTTGTATATCATCATATCAACATCATCATCAGTTGAAAAGGTAAAAATGGTCATGCACAATAAGCACGCAACTTATTATATCCATCATCGTCAATGCAATGAAGTTGATTTCAATAATTCAAAAAAGCAGAATAATGTTGTGTTAAAGAAATTAAATATATATCTTGAAAAAAAAGAAGAAGTAAAGTAAATATAATGAATGCTTTTTTCACGTTCCTTTGTTGATAAGAACGCATATCATCTTTTGGAAAAAAAATTGAAAAAAAAAAAACAACAATGTTGTAAGGAATTCAAGTTAATAGAAGCAAAAAAATTTGATTCTCAAGATATGCGAAAAATATTGAAATAAGTATCTCCTTCAACATTATCGGTAATAACATACATATAACAATTCATTTCAAAAGAAGAACCTATTCTTATCCCCTATTTGATTGTATGTTATTGGGATATTCAGACATACCAAACATTTACTTGATGTAATATGCAAAAGAGAACAAGAACGAAAAAAAAACCCTAATTATTTTCATTCATTTGCCAGAAGGTTCTTACATACTTATTTCATTCTCATGTTGTAGGTATATATTTTAATTCAAAAAAATACAAGAAAATAAAAAGTACAAAGGACGACTTTGTAATTTTCACATCCGTACCGCATTTAGTATGTTAAAAAAAAACGAATAATTTTTTAATTAAAATTAAAAAACACAAATAAATTACAAAACAAACAAAAAAAGAGAAAAATAAACAATATTATGAAAATCATAGCCCTTTTTATTCATATTACCTTCGTCATGTACTTATGTAAGTTTTTTTTATTTTTTTTGTTTTTTTTAAAAAAGTCCTAGGTCAATTACAATTCAATTTAGTAGCCACTAGCCAGCCAGTACGTTTAAAAACTAACGAACTGACTAAAGATATACCTTCTACATTATACATACTTAAAATCTCATGTGAAATAGCTTTTGGCAACAACAAAAAAAATATATTTATGTTTCGTGTCAAATGAACGTTACTACTGCTGTTCACGAAGTAAAAAAGGCAAAAAAAAAAAAAAAATTAAACTATATATAATTGCCCAGACACAGACAGAACATAATCCACATGTACGATACTTTTATGTATTTAAATTGCATAAAAACTATAACAATATTTATGATAGCAATATAATAAACGTTTTATTTGAAATAAAATTTTTTAGATTATTACACGCAAATTTAATCAACTTTCAAAGGTACGTAAGTACTACAAACATCTTCTTCTTCTTCTACTAAATATAATCAACATTTCAACCTTTTAGTTATTATCCTGTTTTTTTAATAAATAATTCATTATTTTTAAAGCTTTCTGGTACATATAATCTAAATAAAAAAATTAAGGATATCAAACTACACAATTAATTGAATAACTATATAGCTAAATATGTAGAAAATATGTATGTATGTAATCAGTATTTTCGATTTAATTATTTATTTTGCACATGAATAAATCATATTTAATGTCAGATCAAATTTACGTTCTTCTCTGTATACGAACAAAAAAAAAAACTTAAAAAACAAAAAAGAAAAAAAAACAAATTTTTAATTATTAAAGTTGGGTCAATTTTTATTATTATTTCAGGATATGCAGTTTTTTGATTTATTAAAAAAAAAAATACACATACATATGTACTTATGTGGAAACAACTACTTCAAGCGAATAAAATTCAATGTATATGTATAGTAAGTATTATAAGCTAATTTTTTTGTTGTTTTTTTTTCAAATTATCTCATTTTCACATTTCAATAAATTTTTTTTTTTTTTTTTGCATACATAATTTTCATATACTATATGCATACATATGTACTTACATATGTATGTATGTATGAAATTATATGATTATATTAACTGAAAAATTACATAGTTGATTGCATTTCAATTGAAATTTTATTATTAAAGCAAATCCTTGAATTAAAATGAATTTTATTTTAATGGATATGTACTTATGTACATATATCTATACAATACATAAAATAAAAATGTGAAATAAAAAAGGATAATAAAAAAAGAAAGAAAAAAAAAGAGTAATAACAGTAATTTAATGTTAATGATTTTTATTTAAAAAATGAGCTTATTTTAATCTTTTCTTTCTCTTTTTTTTTTTTTAATAAATTTTTATAGTAGATATGTACGTATGCACCTACAATTATGAATATTTCACATCTGTAATGTGAAAAAGTTTAATAAGAATATTTACGAGTAGGTCAGAACCTAATTAAAAAATTTTTATTTTTTATTTGAATCAATCGATCAAATAAAACTCTCGTCCTTATCCCCTTATACTTATGATCCAATTAGACACACTAAATTGGTGGAAAAATTGAATTGAAAAAAATACCAATATACATACATATAAATAAATGCCATGCATAGAAAATTATTGTTTGTCAATTTAATGAAAAGTTTTCCAAGAATTATAAAATTATTTAAATATTGAATGAATAAATTCCGTTAAGATCAATTTTTTCTCGCTTTTGTACATTAAAATAAATTTCAATTCAGGCATGAGGATAAAAAGGAATCAAAATATATTTTTTTAACTAAAAATATAGAAATTCATGAAATTTTCAGAAACCATTGTTAACACACGTAGGTAATAACATTTTATTTTCCCTTACTAATTTTTTTTTCTTCCTCAAATTAAGTGGCAATCCTAAAACAAAACCATTTTATTTTAATATGAATCATTAATTTTCTACAAATAGGTATATTTAAATTGCCAACATTTTATTACAAATTTTCATATGCAAATAAAATACTTCTGTACTGCGTACACCACAACATTTTGAATTGTTTTTAATTTTCTTTTCCTTTTATTTTTTTTCCAGTTTATTCCTTATCTTATCAAAATTTATGTTATTTTATTCAACATTTTAATGCTTTTGAATTTTATTTCGAAAATACATACATGTGTACTTTTGAATTGTAAATTAAAAAATAAAAATACAACGAATAAAATGAATAATAAAAAAAAATTAAATACAATGCTTGTCAGAATTTGTGTTTTGATTAAATTTCTCGATGTATAAAACTAATGTAAAATACTTTTTTGACATATTAAACATATGGAAGCAGAATACTATGTACCTACTATTAAATAAATTTTATCCTGTAGTATATATCTTTTGTATATGTATCAAGGATTATCCCCCAAAATAATACACTGCAAAATATTTCTCGAAAATACAGCAATTTCTCAAATACTTATGTGACAACACAAACAAACTGTTGTATCTTACCAGAATTTTTCTTACGCTTTATTATTTTTTTTTTTTTTAATTTCTGTTTATATTGTTATTATTGTTTTTTTTTTATTCTTCTTGAAATTATATTTTATTTTATTATTATTATGTTTCTCAATTTTTACAGTTAATATTTTTTTTTTTATTTCGAGTGTTTTATTTCGTATTTTACAAGAAATTAAATTTGAAAATTGTATTTTGTGTTTTCTTATTATTATTTTCTTGAATGCAATGATGTTTACTCATACATATTTTGAAATATATGTAAGCATGTATGTTGTATGTATATGTACACAAACATTTTCCTGTTTTCAATAAGAAAATTGTTTTTTTTTTCTGTGTATTCTTCATTTTTTTCTTATTATTATTTCGTTTTTTGTTTAACTCCCCCTTTATTTTTTAATACATTTTGACAACAATGTTATATTATTTACTCAAGTACACAAATTTAAATCTATTTCCCATTCAATTTTCTTTGAAAATAAGCAAGTTACGAAAAAAAAAAAAAGAAAAAAAATATGTATAAAAATAAATAAGGTGAAAGAAAAAAAAACGATGGAAAAAAAAGCAATGAAATAAAATAAAATACATTTTCACTTCATTGATTTTCATACTTGTTTTTTTTTTTGTTTTTTTTACGAAGTGTAAAAATAACATGTTCATCGAAATAAAAAAAAATAAAAATAAAGAAATAATAAACGAAGAATAAAATAATAGAAAAGATGAAAATTTTCTATATTTTTAAAAATTTACAGATAATAAAGAAAAGTATCTCATATCTACTGTTTTCTTTAAGTAGAGTACTACTATGTATCATATAAAGTCAAGATTTTTCTTCTTCTTTCTTTGTTGAAGAAAAATATACTTACATCATAACTATTTTATTATTTAGACAATTTCATTGCATTTTTACTGTGAAAAGTAACACTAGAAAAAATAATAAAGTGATGTAATAAAAACAAGATAAAACAACAACAACAAAAAACTAAAAAATAATCTAGACAACAACAAAACAAACCACTTCTTAGCACATCAATGTTTTTTTTTTTTTTTTTTTCCTCTATAGAACGTGATTTTACTGAATACTTACACATAAGAAAAAAAAATTAACATGCAAAAATTTTTCTTTTTAGAAAAATGATTTTCACAACAAAACCAAAAAATAATGCAAAAACAGTAAAATAAAAATCTATAAAGCAGGTACATGTCATGTCCTTAACCGCAAATCTTAACTTTCAAGTGGGAAATTTGTTTTTTATTTCTGCTTTTTTTTTAGCCTTAAAGAAAATTTTTGTTCTTGGCCGCAATAATTACCCCATACATATATTCATCTTATATGTAACGTTATGTCATATGTATATCCTTTTTTTATTATGAAATTTTTTTACATAACAGAATACTTACTAGTACAGTACACATATAAAACTTTATGTTTTATTATTTTTTTTCAATTTACTTAAATATCTTGTCCAACAATAACATTATATTCTAAAGAAACAGTAAAGTTTGTTGTATATACGAGTATACATGTATACATATACAATATATGAACTACTAAGAGCAGGATGTTCTAATTTATAAAGAGTAGGGTGCGGTGAAATATATGTACAGTTATTATTATTTTTTTGTTGTTCTTCAATTTGACATAATTAAACTCAATTGGCTTGAATCTTTTTTTATAGTATGTACATATGTATATAAAAAACATTCTACTGTAATTTAGTATATCATAGTTACTAGATAGAAGATACATATACCCCAGCATGTTATAAAAAAAAAATTACATATTATGAATTCTATAACAAACTGCTAGATGCTACTAGTTAAATGACGTTAATATTTCATATATCTAATATTATGTATGACGATGATATGAATAAGAATACGAACGTATATACATTACTGTACTTACATATTATATTTTTTTTACACACAATATGACGATGATACTTTTCTCATATTTTTATGAAATTTTTTAAGAGTTTGAGAATGTTTGTTTTATTTATTTCATAAGATTGGTATCTATGTAGAATTATTATTACATATTTAAAATGTTAATCATAGACATTATATTTTTACTTTTTGTTTGTTCTATAAAATTAAAAACCATATTTATTAATCACTAGAATTAACTGTATTTTGCAAATTTTCATCTACTTATATACTCATTCTAGAAATATACAACACACATATACGTATATGTAGTTATATACATATCAATAATGAAAAACTAAATTAATTACAATTTTTTTAATGTCATTGTCATATATTTTTTTTTTCCAAGGAGAGTATCTCACGTTTTTCATGTCCCCTCAATTTAATAACTTCATTTCATTTTTAAATTTGAATTTTATGTATATTTTATAAAATGGACGATTATCATAACTATGTATTTACTATACGACAAATTCTATTTGTGTTTATATTATTCTGACTATATGAATAATTAAAAAAAAAAAAATAATAATTCAAATAATATAAAATAAGAGGCTTTTCATATTTCTTTATGAACTCATTTTATTATTTTAATCAAAATAACCAACTGGTATTAAAGAAAATATATATATCTTATTTATTAATCTCAATTAACCCTAGATACTTATTATTTTTACTTAAAAATGTAAAAAAAAAAATATTAAAACAAATCCAAAGCAAAAAAAAAAAAAAAAATTGGGTAAGTAAATATTTAATTCAGCTTTTCAAAAATGAAATTATGTATTTAATTAATTCAATATAAAATTTTCTCTATACTTATGATGTACATATATAAAATATGTATTTTATCTTATCCCTTATCTTAATCTTTTTTAATATTTTAAATATTTTAACGTTAATCCTATAAAATCTAATAAATAATGAAACACCCCAACACCATTTATATTATAATAATTCATTATATAAAATGCCATTTGGGAATTATCAATAAATCATAAAATTTTTTGATAATGCTTTTTGCCTTGAATATCATCACTATTATATGATTCTGATTCTTCCCTACCCCACCAATAAAATACTCATACCATGCAATTATAAAATACATGTGATTAATTATAAATTTAAATTCATGATAAATTTATAATAATAATTCAACATTAGAGATTTTTATTAAATTTAAATAGTTTAATGAATTGATTACCAATATAGAGTTAACTAAGTATTAAAGTAATTGATATGTACTGTGTGAATGCTTAATTATATTAAGTATCTGTATCTGAACTTTATAAATAAAATACCATATTGAGAAAACTAATTGACATTAAACTTTTAATAGATGATAATGGTATATATATAGATTCAGGTATAAGTACTATAAGTATATTCACATGATATAACTAGTATCTAATAAGTACAAGTGAATATTTACACCAATCAGTGCACTTTTACATTCACTCTATTAGTTATTCACATCATAAAATTTTCTTACATACTTACATATTTTTCTAAGAACCATCATTTTAAATTAAATAAAATTTTCACAGCATAAAAGCAATTTGTAAAGAAAAAAAATTTAATAAAATAAATCGTGACCTAACAGTTGGGGAGTTGGTTTTGCTTTAGACGACAATCTAACTATACTTACTTAGTTTGCCATAATATGCATCATGATGACGATAAATACGGGAGTATCTTATAGCGGTATATAAAATGTTTTATGCAATAATTATACATCTACAAAAAATGATACTATATAGATATGTACATTGTTGGCGTTAGAATACATACATATGTATAATTAAAAATTACAATAAAATACTATTTGTTAAAAGAATAAAGACGACGCGATATAAACGTCATCGCTTAAATTAAATATGAACGCATTTCATGATGGGGGATGCAAGTAGCACCAGCAGCAGTTTTTCACAATTAAAATATTTGCAACAAATACTAAACATCAGTAAAATAATCCTTATAAAAATTATCTTGTATTTTTTTTCTTCTTAACTATCAAGTTAGTTTCCCCAGACCAACTCATCCATTGCACTGTGGGATGACAATATGACATGACCATGTATACAATATGTATACATATATGTATATACTTGAGTATCTGAATATACTCATTTGGCCTTTATACTAATGAAATGACAAGTTTTCATCTTTCTCTTGAAAGAAAAACAAAAAAAACCAAAAATAAATGAAATTACATATAAAAAAAAATATGTCATTTAAAATTTATCGCCTATCACTTTTTCATGTCATCCCTCTGGAATTTTAAATATTTCATGAACTCAGAGACTGACATAAATTGTTTGTGTTTGTTGATGTATGATGTATGTTAAATTTTTATATGATTCGCAGGATAAAAAGATATTTAGCAAAAAAAAAAAAAAAAGATAAACAAAATATATAAATTCTGAAATAACTCAAAATTTAATTTACAAAAATTTTCTTGAAATTATTACAGAAAATAAAATTTGCACACACCTATATAAAATCCAGTTCGTAATTACACATTGAAAGTGACATGAGAAAAAGAAAACGTAAAAAGAGGAAAGGAAAAAAAAAAAACTAAAACGAAGAGAGAATTATTTTTATTGTATAGAAGAAAATCTTTTTTCATTATTAAGATTTATTATATGACTTAAAACCCTAATGACGTTTTGTATATTTCAATTAAACTGAACATACTATACCATAATTTCTCAGGGATTACTTATATTAAAATATAATTATTAAAACACATATTGTTACTAACTAACACATAATATATATTTTGCTTTCTCTTCATTTTATAGTCGCTTTCATTTCTGTTCTGTTCATGTTAAACTATAATAAAAAAAAAAAGATATTTAAACTTATACGTATAGATACTTAGGCATTGATAGATACTGGTAATATAAGGGTAGTATATACTATATAGTGTAATTGCATTTGGCTTTGTTATAAAATTTTAAAGATTTCTCATTATATCGAAGATAAATGAATTTTCATTATAAAAATACATACTTTTTTTTTTCATTAATTTTACTGTACATTGAAAGTAATATAAAAATATTAATAAATAATTTCCTATGAAGAGAATTTTTTTTCTTTTCGAATAATGCTTTTCAGGAAATTAAATGAAAATTAGTAAACATAAAAAATTTACAGGAAATATGTTTATTCGAAGTTAAATTTTTTCTGCAAAGAAAGAAGAAGATGAAAAAAAAATAGTTGAATGAAAATAGCTTTTCATTTTGAAAAAAAAAAATGCTAATTTTCATTAAATTTATGAATGATAAATTTCTTTAAGCGTTTGTTTTTTTTTTCTTCTTCTTTTTTCATATTTATAATAAATACATACGTTTATTTAATTTCTTCCCCCAGTTTTTGTATATTTTTGATATTATTCTGTGTTTACTTGATTCTTTATTTATTTATTTTTTTTTTTAACGCTCTTATGTATTTTTTTTAAATTTTGTTTTCTCCAAGTTTCATTAATTTTAACGACGCAAGTATTTTTTATTTTTTTGTTTCCTTAAAATTCCCTTAAGGAATATGCTTTAAAGACTTTCAATATGACCTTTAAATTAATTAAAAAATAAGACAAAAAAAAATTTTATCCTTAGAAAAAAAATAATAAAAAGTAAATAAATTACGTAATATAATAAATTCGGGTAAATTTTCACGTTATACTTATAAGCTTAAATTTTTTTCATTTTATATTTGGTAGCTACATACATTTGTTGGATGTTTAAAATAACTACACATTTTTTTAAAAATGAACGAGATACGATCAATGTAATATAATTTCATGGATTTTAATGAATACAAATATTTTGAAAATTTAAGCACCTCCTACAACACTAACAGCACCAACAGCAACAATAATATCAAGGCCTTAATTTTTTCACCTTATATTTAAGTATGTACATACATATATACATAGTTACTTTTAATTTCTTTTACATTGCTTTGTGATGACGGTGTTACTGTGCGGTCATAAATTACTTGCTACAACAGGTGAATAAGAAAGCGAATATGTACGTACATATATGTACATATATAGCTACATATCTTTTCCTACTTTTCTTTTTTTTTTCAAGCATCATAAATTATAACTATACATATAATTTTATTTTATTTTTTTTTTTCGAATTTTCTTTACAATCTTTCCATCTTTTATTAAAAAGCTTATTACATTTTATATTATATGTATGTATATGTACAAAGTATAGTGATTATAAAAGATAAATAAAAAGAAAAAACAAAACAAAGAAAAGAAAAATAAAGTTTCAGATAAATTTATTTAAAACGTGTCTTAAAAAAAAAAAGGCCATCAGGTGCTATATTTTCATTAATTCCATTACTGGTACATTAAACAATTTTTTCACACAGAATTTAATTCATCATCATCATCTTCATCAGAAAAATTATACATATCATCTCACAATCTATACGTGAATAAAAAATATAAAAACAAATACAACAACGAAAGGAACAAAAAAAAATCATTTTTATTTTTGAAAATTTCTCATTGATAACATGGCTTTTTATACGTCATTTAAAAAAAAAATTGTCCCCTCACAAGATGAAAGATTTTTGTTTTTATATTCTTTTCAAATTTTATTTTAGAACCTAATTACACGGTAAATTTGAGTTTCAATTCAAAAAAATCAACATTATGGAAGAAAAATTTTAAAAAAAATACATAAATTGTTTTTTAAAGATTTGTCATAATATGTACAAAATTTAGCACTAAAAAGCTAAACAAAAGTGAAAAAAAAAAATCAGGAAAAAAAGAAAAAATAAGAAATTCAAGGGAAAAAAAACAGGATTTGTCCCAATTTTGTATCAAGAGTTTTTTGTTGTTGTTGTTGCAATAATTAGTTTTTGTAGTTGGATATAATTGTTCATCATGTTCTCTGATCCATTTTACCACTTTCTAAATATGTATTTTACGTAACATTTTCACATTTTTCCATAACACATAAAACAAGAACGAAAAATGACAAAAATATAAAAATACTTTTTAACTTCTGTTTCTTTTTTTTTTCTTTACTTACCTTTTTTGTATAAAATCTAAAAACCAAACTGTCATAAACTTTTTTTTAGTTTATTTTCATCTAGAAAGTATATATATATATCACATTTTATTCTACCATAACATTTTTTAAAAAAACAAATCCTATCCTATACCTTTTTTGAGTGAAAAGTTAATTTTCAGATTCTTTTTATTTTTATAGATTCACTGTAATTCGTATACATGTATAAAAATCGAAAATTTACAATTATTTTGAAATGTCGTATATACATAAAAACGAAAGATGTTGAAAAAATACATGTAACCTCAATGTCATACCATTATAACCACCACCCATCACCACCTACAAAATACAACAAAGTTTCAATGTGTACAATTATTTATATACTTATTTATGTTTTTAGCATACGACTGAAAGAAATGCCGGTGAAAGGACAATAGATGTCCCATTATTTTTTCACATTTCTTCTAGTTGTGACAAGCTTTTTACATTTCACTTTTAACGGTATTGTTTTATTTTATTCTATTTTATTTCGAATACATATATTTTAAAATTCTCGAGATTCTTGAATTTCGTTTGACATTCATGCGTCGACAAATTTGAATATGGGTTTCTATATTATTTATAAAATACTTTTTCTTCAAAATGAGAATTTTTTGTTTTGTCAATCGATTCGAAATCATAGTGCAGCAAGTGAGAAATTGGCAAGAAAAAAAAATCTTTTATTTTAATACTCGTTAAGGATGAAAAAAAAAAAAAAAAAAAAGAAATTGTGATATGGAGCAAACAATACGTATATAGCAAAATTTATTTTCATTTTGGGTCTTAGGTTATTTAATGGGCTCTTATAGTTATTTTTAGTATGTGTTTTCGTTTATATTATTGTTGTGAAGGTAATAGGGATGAAAACAATTTTTTGGTTGACATTGAAATGGGTTCAGAATATTTTAGACAAAAATAAAATATTTTCCAGAAAATGTATTATTTTTCTCTTCTTTTTGTTATTTTTATTCTTTTTTCTTTTTTCAGAGGAATATGTACAGGCTTTAATGGGATTGGAAATTTGAAATTGAATCGATAAGTTTAACATGTTCCTTTAATCAACTGATATGAATAAATTATATGAGTAAAGTGATTTTGTTAATCGAAGATTCAAGTATAATTATTCATCTGAAAAAATACATTTCACAAAGGAAAAGAAAAAAAAAAGAATTAAAAATAACGAACCATTATGTCATGAACACTCTCATCTTATTGAAATTACGTAAATTAATGTTGACATTATTACTTATTAATTTTTTAGCATTATAACAATATATAAAAACATTAATTTATAGTATTTTCGTGTTTTTGGTAAAAAAAAACAATTTGTTTTTCTTTCAAGAATAATTTTCATCAATCATAATTTTTCTTAAGTACCCAAATACTTAAGTAGTATTGACAAAAAGAGAGAAAAAATGAAAACAAAGAACAGAAAAGTGAAAAAGTTGGAAAAAAATAAGAAAAAAATAATAACAATTCTTTATTAACGATCATAATATTTTTGTTGAAATAAATTATCTGAATTAATGAGTAACAATTTCTTATCGTATTTTTGCACACTCTCTTCTTCTTTATCATTTTATCTTATATTCATTATTATCATCATATAATCATTTCGAATAAGTAAACGTACATACATACTTAACTATATATTTTTTTTCTTTTCTCATAAGAATTCTTTGACTACTTATTATTAAGTATTTTTAGATACTCTCAGTCAGTATTATTTCATTAATTATTATCTTTAATCAGTATACTCTTGTACGTTCATTCGACTAAATAAGTTTCTATGAAGAAAAAAAAATAATAATATGTAATAACGAAAAAAAAAATAAAGAAAGTAGATGACGAAGAAGAAAAATAAACTAAAATCTCGTATCCTCAGTCCCTCAATTGCTAAAACAGTCCACTAGAATCATTTCTATTTCTTGATGAGTAAATTTCATTTTGTTCTTTCAATTTCAACATAATGACTATAATTTACCGGTTTATTGCTTGGGATGTTCAAAATTGATTTTTTTTTTCTTCATCTTATATAGTACATAATATTATGTATGTATTTAGACACATAGGTATACATAGTAAACACAAAATATAACAATAATAGAGAGTCATTTTGACATTGAAGAAACGAAGTAGAAAAATTAATTACCGAGTGTTACTTACTCTTCATTAGTATAACAACAACTCCTTAAGAAAACTTAATTCTTATGTAACTAATCAAAGAAAGCAAAAAATACATACTTGTATAAGTATGTTGAATTTTGTAGACTGCACCCAAACTTACAAATATAGCAACAACAACAACAACAAAAAAGTCCTACCTATTTATATAAATAAATAGTTAATATTAAATAATTAATTATTTAAGCATAAATCAACCCACTATTATACCCGCATCCTACTTATCATTTCCAATTATTCTTCAATTAAAAATGAAACTTATTTTCTTTTGAACTACAACGAATTTGGGAACATCCGTTCCTTATTACTTACATACTTACTTAGTTATAGTTACAACAAATCTGATTGAATAAGAGAGTAATAGTGTGACTTAAGTTTTGAACAAGAAAAACAAAATAACTTCATTTTCACAATTAAAAAATTTTATTTTATTTAATTTAGGTAAAAGTTTCAATGTAAATTTAATTATCACATTAATTACTTAGATACTATCATACTTTCTTTTGCAGAAAGATGCTACCTAACATTGTTGTTGTTGTTACATAGCTTTTACTATATACATACATAAGTACTACTTGAAATTTTCAAAATAAAATAAAATCGCTAGTAGGAAAATCTCATTGGCTATAGTTGTCGTTTAAGTAAATTTAATCTTATCATGAGAAATGTTATCATATTAAATTATATTTAGAGATCTAGTTGTTGACTTTAATTGTTGGTTAAATTCAAAATATGTACCACATACATATACATATAAGAATCCGCAAGTGATAACGATGATGGATGGTGTGAAAGATGAAGACGACAATGATGATAATATGGTTACTACTGGTTTATATTTAATTTCATTACATGTATGCACATATAATATACATAGGTAGTTAGTTAGTTATATACTTTATTTTAGTTTTTATGAGGTGGGCGCCAAAATGAAAAAATTTTTTATCTCTATACCAAGTTAAATAAGAGTTCACGTAAAACCTCAATTTATTCTGACAATTATTCATGTACTTACTTTTCCTATATTATATAGGTATATTAACTAACGGAAAGTTCAAAACGACACACATATACATACATATGTATACATATGTACATATCTATGTATATGCAGTTCAGTAGGCGTGATCATCATTTTGGTTTCGTTTCATATTCAAATGGTTATATCGTGGGATTATTCTGGGCGCAAATATACTAATGTATAAATATAGGTAGTACGTTTGTACATCATGTTACTTGAACGGATGATAGCAACAATGAACTAACAACCAACTACAAGGTGCTATAAGTAAAGTAACTATAAGTACGTAAGTATACGTCATATAACTACCTGGTTGCGGTTTTGTTTGCTAAATGTCGGAAATATTGTAGCATCTAATAATAAAATTGCAATATGTGATATATGTATGTAATACAAAATACAGGTAACTAACTATACTTACCTATATACGTAATACAGAAGATTTGTTTTCTAATATTAACTCTTCCTTATGAGAAAACTATTATTATGATATTATTGTTTCATAAATATGATACATATTTAGTAATATAACTTTTGTTCGATATTAGCGTGTATACTATATTTTATCAGAATATTGCATTGCAAATATGATTACATGAAAAAAAAATTTTCACGCAATTATTGCAAATTATTATGTAATTAATCGTTTATTGTTTATTTGTATACATACATTTTTTTCTTCTTTTTAATTGTACGAGTATTCAATTTATTTATTTATTTTTCATAACTAATGAAAACCTCATAAGTACATATGTAAGTATTTATCGCATGATATTGGGAAATTAATAATTTGTTTTTGGAAACATTTTTTAACTACGCAATCACTAAAGAATAATAATATTTGAAATAATTAATTTGAAAGCTGATTTTATTTGATTTATAGATAAGGATGAATTAATTAATTCTTGAAAAAAAAAATATATAAGTAGTTTTCTGATGTAAGTACTGAATTTCATAATAATTACTTTCTCTTGCAAAAATTTAACACCATAAAGTTCAATAGTCTGATTTAGTTTTGATTGATCCGCCAATTTTTGAAAATGAACGCACACATTCTTATTTGAACAACAAGAAAAATAATATTTTTCTACACCCTGGACATGAATTCAGTTATTAAAAATAAAATGAATTTTTATTTACTTATTTTTTTAAATTTTAAACAAAAAGAGCCATTAATTGAAAAGTGAACGAGAAAGCACTAAAAAATAAATTTGTTCTTTAAAATAAAAAAGTCTCAAAATTTTGTCAATGCAATGAAGAATAACTTTTTCATGAACTTTATGCAGATCTGATTGTGCTAGTAATATTTAGTTATGGTAGTTTTATAGTTTTAATTCAAATTTCAAATGATGTGATATTAGAACAATAAAAAGACACAAACCTTAGTAATTGATTCTGTTCAAGAATCTCAAGAATGTCTATTGACAGTTTTGTACAAAGAAATTAAAAAATTCATCGTGAATAACTTTGCATAATAATCAAATTCATAATCCTCATAATGAGCAAAAATATACCTGTTTTACTTTGAGTTGCACTTTTCAGAAACATCACCCCGACGTAAAGTGAAGTCGTAATGTATACATAGATACTGTGTTCAACTAAATGCAGGTGCTTGCTACACTGCATATATCACAGATTCTATAGAAATACTAAGAATCTTAGATACTCTTACAAGACAGTACATACATACAAAGTTTCAAAAAAGTACTTTTTATTCCAAAAAAGTTGTTGATATTTTGCTAACACTCAACTTGTATTAAAAATTCCAACGATCAACGATTTCTTAAAAATAAATATTTTTTTATTAATTTTTTCAACTGGTTTTACATTTAATTAAGCAATTATTGTGCAAAATTTTAATATGAATATAAACAGAAACGAAAAAATAAATACTTTTGTTTTCAACTTATTGTTATTCTGTAATTTCCAAAAATTTTTCTAAAAAATATACGTACGTACCTATAGCTATAGCTTTTACAAGAGTTAAATTATCTAATCAAGCTCAGTCATACGAAAAAAAAACCGGTAAAACTTGTATGTTACTTTTTAAATATAAGTATTGTAGTTAGGTATCATAAAGGTAAACATTTTTGCTTCATTTGTGAAAAAATTTAAATTGTTGTTTCAAATAAGTCAAATTTTAATGACGCGATTTAAATTTGATGATTATGTTTCGATTATTTGGTTATTATTTTTTTTTTTTATTAAATCAAAAATTGAAAAGTAAAAATTTCCGGAATTGAATGATTTGAAAAAAGAAAATAAAAGTAACAATTTTGAAAAATTTTAGATCATTATAAAAAAAAAAGTATTACTTAACACGTAATTTCAATACAGGTGAAAAAATAATCTAATGTTCAATAGTTAGCTAATATATTCAATAATTCATTGATAAAAGTTTTCAATTTACCCAGATAATTCATGAAATTTGTTTTTGTTTTTCCTTTCTCAAACACATAATCATGCAATTTATTTTATAAATACATAAATATCTAGATAATTGAGATATTTTCATGTAACAATACATTCAATCACTTTAGAAAAAAACTGGAAAATTGAAACATTATAGTAACGGTTTTAATAATGGAAAAAAATTATATAAATTAATGTTTCCGGTAAATTTTACAGATTAATAAAATTGATTGTTAACTTATCAACTTATTCATTCATTTTGATTAAAAGTGAATAAATAAAAGATACTGGAAAAAACAAGCTTTACAGCTCTTCAGCATTTAACAGTTTTGTTGAATGAAAATAAATTAAAAATTATTTGAAAAAGTACCTAGTTAGAAAAAATGAAGTTCCAATTGATTTTTTTTTAAAAAAATCCATTACTTAGTTTTCTGACATTAAAAATTTTTAAACAAACAAAGTTTTTGTTTATGAAAAAAAAATTATAGTGGCTAAAAGTTTCATACCGTTAATTAAAGTTTTTAATCTACGAGAAAAAATAAAATTATTAAAAATTAAATATTCGAATAAAACAGAATTTATTTTACCAGAAATTTGCAATATGTAATAATACAAAAACAAGAATAAAAACAAGTTTTTTTTTTTTTCTTAATCAGCTCCTTTCCTTTGTTCGCAAACTTTGAATTTTGTACCCGGTGTAAATTGTTAAAAATTGTTTTTTCAAATGATTAAGAACATTGTTGCTAGAGAATTTTTATTCAGCCAACATTTTTTTTTTTTTTTTTGTATTTATTTTGAGAATTTTAGCAAGACGCGGTCGATTTTTATAATCAGTTTCAAACATTTTTTTGTTGTTGTATTTTTTGACATATGCTTTTTCGAACAGAGATGCCAGCTGTTAGTTTAAAAAAAAACGAAATTTTATTAAAGAACATTTTAACATTAATTGCTAGAACAATAGATAATCTTATCATTTTCAAAATAGAATTTATCAAGTCTTTGTTGAAAAAAAAAAATATACATACCTACAATTTTCATTTGTTTTTTTCCATAATAAATTATTCTTAAGTATTAATTTTTCTTTGTAAAAATTATTTGGAATTTCATTTATTTATTGACATTATCAAAAAATTCAAGCTCATCATGAATTGTTCTCTTCACATTTTGGGACTTTGATTTTTTTAAGTACATATTTTATGCCTCACTAATAAAAAATAATAATCAATCTGGCAGCACGTCACTCAATTAATATTTACAAGCATTCATTCGTCTTTATTAATACATATTTTTCTTTCTCATTTTCTTATTTAATTGAAATTTATTCATAAACGAAGTCTCATAGTTTCGAAAATACTACAATTTTCTACAATAAATAATATCTATACTGAATATACATAACTCTTTCGTGTATTCATTATTTACTATACAAATTGTATATTTTTCTTTTTAATTGATTGATTGTTTTTTCAGTAGTATTACCAGATAAAAGCATAGATTGTACACTCTTATAACACATGATATATCTTTTTACTGTATGATTCTTATCATGCAATCCTACACTTTCAATATTTTCAAAAATTTTAATTATTTTCTAGGTAGCATTAAATTTGAAATTTGTTCATTTACTTACCGGGTAATACATTCCCTGGGGAGGAAGAAAAAATGCCCCTGAACCCCACAGTTTGACGGATTTTTCTGTCTACGATTTAATAAAAATAATGGAACAAGTTGACAAAAAGTCAAAAAATAAAATTGACCGATAATAATTACAAATAATAAGAATCTCTTATTATTTATTTTTTTTTCTTATTTATTTATCACAAATCACTCTGCTGGCACTAGCACTTTCTCTTGTTCGTACTAAATTAATATACACACCACATTAAATTATTAAATTTTTTTTTTTTTTTCTTTTGGGTTCTGAATGGTGGTGGTGTCAATTCTATTCACTTGACAGCAACATAAAATATTTTTTTTTCCCTTGATTCTTATTGAAAAAAATTGCTTTTACTCGCACTGTCGTCTTCACTTATCAACGTCAAGACTCAAGATTTTTATTTTGTATCTTTCTACTTTTATTATAATATCTTTTATGTTGTATTCGAGAGAGGTTATCACACTTTTATATGAACTTTTCACCTTTTCTTAAAATAAAAAATATAATATACTTTTATTTCATGTAGCTATGTATTATTTGTGAAAAATAAAAAAATTGTTTTCCTATTTTTATTCTTATCGCGTTTTTTTTTTTTTGTTTTTGTTTTTAAGAATAAAAAAATTAATTGATGATGAGAGAGAACATAAAAGTAAAATTTTTGTTTTCGAAAAATATCTTTAATTTAAAAAATGTTGCATTGGTTTATTTATTTTTTTCGTTTTTTTTATATTTTTGGCACTTTTTTATAAACTTTTTGCTTTATCATTATTTCGAGTCATTTTGAATTTTATTGTTCATGCTTTGATTTTTGATTTTAATTTAATTTCGAATGAACTTTTTAAATAAAAAATTCAAAAAAAAAAAAATTTTATTGAAAAGAAATTCACGAAATCCATAGGTAAGAGAGACAGAGAAAACTTCAAAAGGCGAGGATGAGAATAAAAAAAAAAAAAAGAGAAGATGAAGGAAGATGCAGCAGTAGCAAACTGGCAAAAGCAAAAATTATGTGAAATGTGTGTTTTGGAAAATGGAGGATGTATAAAGGATAAAGGATTTTTTTTTATTGTACGTAAAGCAAATGGCTATTGGAATTGTGTATTATTTTTAAAATAGGATTTATCTTTAATGGTTGATATGGATAAAAAAGTAAACATGATTTTTACTATGAAATAAACAAAACGTGCTTTTTTGTTTGACATTGAGATTCTTTCTTTTTTGTTTCTCGTTTTTATATTAATGTTTACGTACAAATAAATGAATGAAAAAATGGAAGTAAAAAAATGGGCAAAATGAAACAGAAAAGAAAATATGAGGATTGAGGACCAATTTTTTTTTCCTTTTTTTTTTTTGGTTAGAATGCAAATTGGGTGGCAGACAACATGATATAGCACTTTATGAGGTAAATTAAATTTTTCTTGTATATTTTAGTTGAAAATTATTTATATAAATTTGGATAGGCAGTAGGTGCTTTAAACAAATCTTAATCTCCATTTTCAAAAAATTGAAGTTGTTTTTTTTTTGCATTTTAACCAAAAAGTCTGTAAAAATTTTCTTATAAATCCCCAGATTTTTGTTTTCTGTTTTACACAGCATATGGAAAAACCAATTTAAAAAAATAATTAAAAATCCATTAAAGCTTAAAAAATTTATAGATTTTGTCTTATAATGTTCAATATAAAATTTAATTATCACCTTTCACTTTATAAAATCACTTATTTTTTTTCCCCTTTTGATTTGTTATGCATGCATTATTTTTTGAGCAACTAACAAAAAAAATTCTTTACTGCAATTTGTGCGTAATTATGTAGTTTAAATCACAATGAATTTTAAACATAATAAAAAACTTTATTTTAAATAAAATTAAAAATATATTTTAAATGAATTTTCTTGTAAAAAAAAAAATCCAGCAAATTTATTTATTTTTCTTTATGCTGGGGATATGTCAGCACAGAAAGAAAGGAAGAAATCAACTTTGTGTGTGCGTCGTACAATTTTAAATAATACAATATTTTCTTAAAAGAGAATTAACAGCACTGCGACAAATAATCGACTGAACAGAAACAAAATGCTCTAACTAGAAGGAAAGTGGATAAGAAAAAGTTGCTAACATCAAATGTTTAGATATAAATTACATATAAAAAAAAATATACAGAAAATGTTGCTAAGACCAGGAATTTTTAAATTCAGCATGAGAAAATACAATACAGCATAATAAAATGATGGCGGGCTGGCGGCCATTATTGGAAAATTTTTTTCTATTCTATTCCATTAGCTGAATTACAATGTGAAAAATGAAACAAGATTTTATTTTGCTGAAATGTTGATGAAAATTGAAAAAAAAGGTGTTACCAGTCTAATTAACCACGAAAAATAGAATGTAGAAAAGATGTATTGTTTTGAAAAAAGTTTAGAAATCAGTTATCCACTCCTTTTAAAATGGATTTTTTTGTTCAAAATTGATAAATCAAATTCGTCCTGAAATTAATTTCACCACCATATCCTTTTTTTCTACAAGAATGAATGAGTTTTTTAATCAAATTAATTTTCAAACAAGGCGAATTAAAGAATGTAAGAAAAAATTAAATAAAGTAGAATAAAACCTAATGTGTAGAAAATTAAACATATAAAATTATGTATAGTATGTAATTAACCCCTTTCTTAAAAAGAAATGCTAAAGAATACTATTTTCATAAACAACATAAAACCATCCTTGTAATTATTTTTCCAATCTTATGATTGTTTTTTCACACACACATTCTTTGGCAAACTGAATTATCGCCGAAAAAAGAAAATAAATAGCTATACAGAAATTAATTTTATATACAAAATGTATTGCGAAAAAAACTAAATAAATAAATAGGACCACAGATAATAAATTTTATTTACAATTATCATTGAACAAAATAAAGGATGTTCAACAGAAAAGAGAATTTAACAGATGTTTACCAGATAGAAACAAAAAACAATATAAATAATATTCTTTTATTTTGTTTTTTAATTCACTATTGATAAATTATCGTTTATACGCACCTTATACATACGAGCTATTCGTCCTTGCAAGGGCAATATTAAAATGTATACATATGTATATGTATGTGTACATGTGTTCAGAATATCTATTTTATAATATAATGACGAAGAAAATTTTTGTTTATACAACAAAAATTTTACCCGTACTCAAATTGTTTTATACGAATAATAATAAAAAATGAACGAAACATTTATTGCATAAATTCTTCTTCTTCTTTTTTTTTTCTTTTTTTTTTTTTAATCTAAACATCAGTTATTTATTTATTGTACGATGATGATATTAAACTTTGTTTGCATCCCAAGAGACAAAAAAAAAAGGAAAAATCATTACTAAATATGTACGATATTTGTTTACATATCACTCCACATATGTATGTACTAAAACATATACATATGGATACACATTTGTCAGTATGTGTGCATTGAAAAATCAAAATATCATTTTTTACATTTGAAGAAAGAAAAATTGTCAAATTTTATTTAGAAATATGTATAAAATTTTGTTTATTTCAACATGAAAAGAAAACGGACATTTTTCTTTCATAACACTACAACGGAAAAACGTTACAACTTTTATAAGATTCAAAAAAGAATATAATTTGTTAATGTCTGAAATTTTATTGAAATATTACATGAATTTGTTTACAAAAAAAACAATCTTTAACACGTGTAAGTTGTATTTTTATGAATATATGATAATTTATTTTTTCTGTGGAAATTAAACAAGGACTCTTACTTTTATTTTTGAATTTCACCAACTATAAAATATGGGTTATATGGGTACTTGATAAATATGAAATCAACCATAGTTTGAATATTTATTTCAAAAAAAATTATTATCAGTCTGTTTGAAATTCCCTAAAAATAATTCATCGGAAAAATTTTATTGTTAAAGCAACAACAGTCCTTAATATTATTCGTATTGTGGGAGAAAATTTTCAATATTTTTGTTACATGGAAATATATGTTGACTATTTTTTCTAGTCAAAGGTGTAAATTCACCTACATTTATCATTCATTGTACATTATAATATTATGTAGGTACTATAAACATTTGTCATGGGCCGCCTTCTGGAAACATAAATGCGATGATTGAACGTACAGATTCTTGACAACAAAAAGCAATATCTATATAAAAAAAAAATATATGTGGATACAACACAATCTTTTTATATTAATAAAAAAATAAATAATACATACTATAATATTGTGTATTGTAATGTAAATGGATACTGTTGAATTTTTGTTGTTGTTATTGTAAGGATATGTTATCATATTATATATGACAAATAAAAATAAATGAAAGAACCTATACTATATTACATATAATGATGAAATATATACGACATATATTTATTTCTATATACATACATATGTATTACATACACATTACACCATATACATTATGTTTGCCCAAAGCAAATTATAATAATATATAAACGCAATTCATTTGAGGTTTTGTGAAAATAATTTCACTTTTTTTTTATTATAGGAAAAAATGAAAATGAAAAAAAAAAAATGTAAAATGACGGATACAGATATAAATTGAAAGAATTTTTTTTTTATTACTTATAGTACCTACATATATGTGTACTTACTACCTATATAATATAATATTCTAATTTAATATATTTATTTCCACAGAGTACCGTTATTTTCATGAAAAGAATATTAAAAAAAATATATTTTTTTTTTCATTTAAAAGAATGAAAAAAATATAATACATACAATAAGACAAAAAATTATGAATATATCAGAATCATATAAGGTTTTTTCTTGTTGTTATTGTTTATATTTTGTTTTATTATTTTGAATTATGTTTATATGGTTGTGTTGGTCTTCTAATCTAATATTTCATATCAACAAAAACGAATAATAAAACAACAGAATATTTTTTTTGTATGTATGATAGAGGAAAGAAATAAAAAAAAGGATAATTCTGAGATTTTTCTACATTAACATATACATATCGTGTAATAGCGCACATAAAAAAGAATTATGACATAACATTAAAAGGGCATAAATGCGGGTCGTTTTATATTTACAATGTCATACAGTAATGTGATTTACAGAGGTTTTATGTATTTTACATACATACATACATACATACATACATATATATTATATAAAATGCAAAAAATCATTTTTATGTATACCAAAGAACACAAATTTACATATCGTTATAACGCTAATTTAGTACTTTTTCACATATACATATACTGAAACGACCTCTGTTTTAAAATGAAAGAACATGAGTATTATAGAGAAATAGAGCGTGTGTATACTATATACAGTACATGGAAGTAGAAAATTCCCTTAAAAAACATAATTACAAGTTGTCTACATATATTTACTATTATGTATCGTTATGATTCTGTAAATTTCTATGTATATAGCTTCTAAATATTATTTGAAAATTACATTCGTTATGTGCTTTGAGGCATAATTTTAAGGATAATTTAATTTTGATTTAAATATCGAAAATTACATTTCTATATTCTCTCTTACTACATACAACTTGTATATTATGCAACAAACAACACTATAAAATTTTGTTAATTAACACTGTTTAATTATAATGGAAAATTTTATAACATACATACATACATATATACATATTTACATTTTTATATATCATGTATAGAAAATTTAACAATATGCCACTTTTTGTAATTAATAAAATCTAATTAAATTTCTTTCAAGGATTTAAATTTATTCAATATAAAATTTAAATTTAAAGTATGGCATAATAAAATTTTATAGAAAATTATTCAATTTTAAATGTAAAATATACCTTTAAGGACTTTTTAAAGATCATTCACAATTAATATTAAAATGAAAATTAAATATCTGATGCAAATATCTCATTGATTTAAATTGTTGTACACACGAATAGATATAAGATATTGTGTTTGAAAAGTAAATATGTATTTGAAAAGAATGTATATATGTTTATGTTCTTTTTTGTACATTAAATTTCAATATTCTATTGAAAGTATGCTTCATGTGTAATAACATAAAGGATATATACAGCCTCATGTATTTATTGTACTATTAAAAAATAATTTAAGTATAATTATATTGAAAATGTATTATAGTAAATATTTAATGGGAAAACAATAATAATGATGATGATGGTCCAGTAAATATGAAACAAGGTCTTTAGATGATTGAAAAGTACATACATCAATTAATTTTAATTTATATTTTTGAAAACATTCTACTGACAAATAACAAAGAGAATTATTCAAGTATGAATGAGGGCGTATCGTATTGTAATGGTTAATAAAAATAATTTCAAATACTACAATAAAAAAATTTTAAATTATTTAATACAACGTTAAATTCTTCCTGCAACCATTAAATTCTAAAAAAATTCTAAGTATCTATCAACAAATATACATATACAACAGAAATTTTATGAGAAAAGTTTTATGTCATTTTATGATGATGAGCTTTATTTTATGTATTAAATATTTTCTTTAGACAGGATATTTATATATACCTACAAGTTTTTTTTTTTTTTTTAGACGGTCATTATGGTTGAATGCTTGATTTCATAAATTATTGTTTAAAAAAGTTTTTGAAGTAAAAAAACAAACAAGAAATACTGAGGAAAAAAAAAGTTTTAACAGCATTCTTCAAAGATTTCAATGATATTACAAGTTTTTACAGGACATGAAAAAAGGACATAATTTCTAAATGAATTATTTATATAATAAAACTTAAAGAAAAACATATTTACTAAGGATTACTTTTTCTCTTTATCATGATGATAGAGGGAAAAAGTAAATTTTACTTTTAGAAAACGAAAAAAAAATGACATGTCGTAGGCGTCAGGCGTAAAACATAAAAAAAAAATTATAAAGTTTTTTTGTTTTTAAATTTTAGTTGAAAAACGCATGATTGTTTGAGTTAAAAGTATTTTTGAGTTATTGTACGTATACCTACCTATACGTAAACAGAGTATGAGAGAATTGAATCAGAAACTTTTAACATGAAAAATGAATTCACCGTTTCTTTTCGAAGTATGTACATAAAAGATTATACTTACAGGTACTATACCTACGTAAATATGTTTTTGTTTAAAAATCCCTATTTTTATCTACTACATATAATTTAAATTCCCTTTAAATAGAAAATAATATAATTTATTTTCAAAAATACTTGAACATATTTTAAAATTTAACCCTTTAAAGTTTATTTAATTCCTTTTGATTTCATATTAACGTGCTTATATATGTACATTTATATAAAACTTGATAAAGTAATAAGTACTATTTATCTAAAACAAAAAACAAAAAAATGTACATATACATATTTTCTACAATCACGCAAAATAAACAATATAAAATTTTGTTAAATTTATATAATTTCAAAATATGTATACAAAATGTATGTATTCTATAATAGAGTAGTTTAAATGTACTATTCCATAACCAAAAATCAGATAAATATTCTCACAATAATTTATAATTTTAAATATGGTAAAGTAAGTATATACATAATACATCGCTCTATGTATCTTTAGATATACCTACATCATATGGATGAATTTTTTGTATAATTACATACTATTATTCTATCGTATATTTAGATTTTTACTTCACCACATTCTAGATATCAGATACATAATTCACTATATTGTTTTACAACAATATAGGAAAATTGACTTTTACTTCACTATATATTAGAATTTTATGAGGTACCTAAATACATATTTATATGTATGTAGTTAGGATCCATTTTTAGTATATACATACATATTTTTGTTATTATGTATATTCATTCATCAACAAAAGCATAAGTTGCTCTCTTGTATATTCTAATAAGTCTTTCTTATGTTATACTCCTACATAATATGTATAACTTGAATAACTTATGCTTGTTAAGTGTTTTTCTTACAATATCTTAAAGTTTTCATTTAAGTAACAGATTTCAATATACATATATACATTATATACATTTTATCCTTTCGTTTTCACTTTTTTATGTACAAAATATAACTTATCTATATGTAATATATGTATCAATATACATTCACACCTCTGTATATAAATATACAACCCCCAACAATGTAATTTACTCATATATGTATATACTTTTATATAGATGAATTTATATTATATGCATTATTTTTGTTTTTGTAACTCGTCGAAGATAGATTGTTATTTAAAACCACATACAAAATTTACGAAAAGGATCACAACAAAACAAAAAAAAAGGGAAATCAATTGAATAATGATCTGAGAAAGATGGTATTTCTGTTTTCCATACTCTATGCATAAAATTTTAAGGAATAAAAAACAAGAAATATGTATATACATACATATATAAAGTTTAATAAATTAGTGAAAAATTACAGGTTGAAACCTTTTTAGAACCTTTTAAAGCTTTTTAAAGCCAATGGATTTAAAAGAAACATATTTTCTGTATGAATTGTGCATTAAATTTCACATACACACAAGATTTTTTTTTTTTTTTAACAATAAAATTCAATTGCTAAGGACTATTATATAGATAAAATAAGGAAGAAAAAAAAAGGATTCAAATAATATACGAGATTGCTAGATATACGTGTTCAATAAAATTGACCATATTTTATTTTATAATAGATTATTGAATTACTTATATGAAAAAGAAATGAAAATAAATTGATTTAAAGACATGTAAGGAACATACTACGTTTAAATAGATTATGTTCTACATATTATGTATTACATGTATTTATTCTTCGTAAAGGATAGAAATAAAAAAAATTGAGTAAAATGTTAGAAAATTTATCATTTTGGAAATTTTTTAGTTCATGTTTTTTCTTGAAATTTATGAAATCAATTTAAAGTTTTCTAGCGAATTTCTTTTTTGCTATTACGATTCTTCGAAGGATAATAACCCTAAATCATATGACAGGTGATTCAATTTTATTTAATATCCTATAATTTTTTTCAAAGAGAAATCCACAGTGGTATATATTTTCCGTTGTTCGTTTAAAAATTAAAAATTAGTGATTTTTACTTTTTTCTTCTATAGTCAAAAATATATTGTACTGATAAAGGATATTCTATAGAGTTTAAAAGTGGAAATCTTCTAAAAGTATGTACTAATAATGTTTTATAGAACTGCCAGAGAAGTTATTCACTGGAAACAAGAAAAAAAAATTGAGTGATGAGTAGGGGTTTAGAATTTAGAGTAACGAAATATTCAATGAACAAAATAATGGCACAAAACTCAACAGAACTAATATTTGTTGAAATTAGTTGAATCATTTTTAATGATATATACATAGATATTCCTTTATCTCACGCAAATTCTGATTATCCTTTAATATGTCATTTTACTATTCTGTTCCAATATAATTAAAACTCTCATTCATAAATTAACTAACAAGTTAGATACATTCATATTTATGATGGTTCCCAGAATCAGCCACTAACACCGTATTAGTATGAAATCTATATTTGGCTAAAAAGTTCAATTAAACAAAAACATAAACGTAATGAAATTATGTAGAATTTTTGTATACTAATGTCAAAATTCATATACGAGTTTTTATTCGATTTAAGTAAATTTTTGTTGATGAATTACTTAATTACTTAAAGGAATACATAATATGTGTATGAAAAACGAAAAAAAACAAAAAACCAAATGTGTGAGGCCAACTAATGCCTTTTTCACTTAAATATAAAATATTAGATGAGGATGTATGTGTGTATAAAAGTACGAAGTTATGATGGTTAAGAGCAAAAGCAGGACACAGAAAAAATAATACATATTCCGACCGAAATTTATATACAGAGTTTTTTAAATGTATTTATATAGGTATATAGTATATACCCATATATACAAACACAACACACATGCACACATATGGATCATCATAGATCAAAGGAAAATTTATTTATATAAGTTGAAATTAAATTAATTATACAAATAATTCACATATGGTGTTAAAATATTGAATTTGTATGTGTGTAGGTGAGTATTAATATTGTTAATTTTATTATAGATAAAATTTTATTACATACTTTTTTTTTTTCTAGTATTTTAGTACCTACTCTATGGCATCATGAAAATTTTGCTAATGGATTATTTTATTACTCATAGTATAAAGATTTATTTTATTTTTATATTTAAAGAAGACCATCAGTATATAAATAAATCAAATATAAAGTTAGATAATAATATGTGATGGAAATTTTTGCATATACGTATATGTAACATATATGTATGTGATGTGTACTATCATAAATGTATATAATGTAAATTTAATTATAAAGGTGCACAAATAATTTTCATATGTGAATAAATTTTAATTACAAAATTTTGGTTTTTAATTTCAGATAATTGCATTAAATCTCATGATAATTACTATAACAACAACAAAAAGGATTGAATAAATTAAAAATTATGTTTGACTTAATGACAAAATATACCATATACACTGACCCAAATGTCATTCATTAATAATTAATAAATTTTGGTATATTAGAAATTCCTTTTGAAATTTTATATGAAATGCGTTCATTGTGACGTAAAGAAAAAAAGTGAATATAAAATCAAAACGATTGATTTTTTTTTTTAATTTAAATTTTAAGCTATGGAAAATTTATCGATTGCAATTTCAGTAAAAACCTGAAATTAATTTTAATATGACGCATGTAGGCCGTGTTACAAAAAAAAATGGATTCTATTACATTTCTTGAGGAATGACTTGTATTTAGCCGAAGGAAGTATTCTAATTTGATGAAAATATACATATTGAAAGTATCTGTGTAATATGTGATTAAATTTTTATCATTTTTTTAAGACAAGTAAATCCTCGGGCAAGGACATAATTTTCATGTTTTTAATGAAATATTTTTTTTTAAATTTTTCATACTATAAAATAGAATTTAATTAAGATTTGTGGTACAATAAAATTTGAAATAAAATTAAATACACTAACGGATAAAATCTGGGCTAAAAATGTATTTTAATTTAAATAAATCTTAATTTTTTTCTGAAGAATGATTTTTCTTAAATAGATAAATTTTTTCTATACATCGTAGATTTTATTTCAGTAAATATTATATAAAAAAAGAGAAAAAAAACTTCAAAGGCTTCAAGAATGAATACCAAGTCAAGTCCTTTTTAAATATTTTCAATTTATTCGCTTCAAATTTTGTTTAGTTGAAATTTAGTACTACGATTTTTCAATTAAGTATTTAACTAATAGACTTCATTATTATTGATATTACTATCCTTATTATCCTTTTTTACTTCCGCTTATTACATTTATCAATTTTATTTGTTTTTAAAATAATAATTTTATATTACAAACACATCTACATATTATTTTTATTTTAATATTGGCCATCAAACAAAACCTAACAAGCTAAATTAAATTTAAAACATATTTTATTTATTTACATATTTATTTTTGTTTTCAACGTATACGCACACATTACATACTTTTTTAAACCCAAAACTGGAATTTTTAAAACTTTTTCAATTTATTTCTTTAACACTTCTCATTCCCATCTGTGTGTATTTTCATATAGTAATATGTGCCTAAACTTTTAACTTTTTTTTAAAAATTTTTATTAGATTTTTCTCATTATTTTTTTGTTATTTTTGTCTATCATTCCCCATAAAATTATTTATGGTGTTCAAAAAGAATATAAAAAAAAAGAACAAAATTTGAAAAAAAAAAAAAAGCATATAGAAATAAAAAAGAGGATGTACAATCTACTTAAATCTCTGAATAACATCAACAGGACATTTTTTATCTTGAAATTTGTTAGATTTTCTTTTTGTTGGGTTTTTTTTTTTTCTAAATAAATGTTGACATACATAAAATAAGACATAAACAATTTATTTTATGTTTTTCTCATATAACATTATGTAATAAATGTTTTTTAAGTTTTTCTTTTTTTCGTTATAATTTTGTTCTAAAACAAACCACCATATCGCATATATACATATGTACATATGTACCTATATATAATAAACTTCATCCCATACTATGAATGTCCTATTTATCACATGAAAATATGTGCGGTTAAAGTTCCTGTAAAATTGATGTTTATTGTTGAAGCTAGAAAAACATAGGACAAAATTGAAGAAAAAAACAAGGAAGAAAAGAAAAACGAAGATGTATTTTATCCTGTAAAATTTCATTCTGTTTTTTTAATGTAAAAGTTTTCTGTCATAATTTTTATGAAAATTCATCCAAAAGAACAAAAACAAACAAAAAAATAAAAAGAAAAAACAAATGTTCCAGTAAAATTTGAGATTATGTGAAATAAAACAAAACAAACACATAAATAATGAGAAAAATAAAAGAAAGGAACACAGTTTTTAAAAAAAAAAATGTATTTGTAGAGCTTAATTCAGAAAATTTTTATTCTTCAATGTTGATGCGTTTTTTTTTTCATTTATTTGAACGCCCAAATAAAAAAATTTTTTGGACGTCATTTAAGAAAATAAAATCTATTTCTCCTCATGTAGAAAAAATATATATTATCACCACGTATGAATTTTTTTTTGTCATTTTTCGTATCAATTTACAAATTGTATATGAAAAATGAAATAAATTGGAAGAACACAAAAAAAAAGGCAATAAAATGTATAAGAGCCTTTAAAGCTGAATCTAAAATCCTAAAATGGTACTCTATCTGTATTCTACGTATTTATTCATCTGTAAATGTGATATGTGAAAATATAAGATGATTTCAGACATGATTTTTTCTTCTTCTTTTTTTTATTTTTACAAAGTAGATACATACATACAAAAAAATGTATAAAAAAAAAAACAATTCAAGATTAAAATGTACACACTAAATAATAATATACACTATACATGGTAGTCAGTGTCTTTTCTAAAGGATATAGGTAGTCGCCCAAAATAAGAACAAAAAATAAAAAACACTGCTAAAAAAAAAAAAAAAATAATACTGTGCATTTGTAGGCGGAAGTGAAATGAGACTTTGAGAAGTTTTGTGGAATAATGCCAAAATGCCAATTCAGTTAGAAAATTTTATCTTTAAGCTTTACACTTGCATATACAAACATATATGTATGTACATATATTCACATGTGGAAGAGAATGATACAAAGGCATCACCAAAGATACGATATATAACATGGATATCCTTTTTGTGTACTCAATGTGCTAAGAGTTTTTTATTATCCCCTTTTTTTTCGTATAAATTTATTGCATCTTTTAGTGATCTTGGTACACACATGTTCTATATTCCTATGATGATTTTTAACAATGACTTTGAATTGAAATGATGAAAAACAAAAAGTATATATAAAAAGAACAGAACAGAAGGAAAAATAATGTCAGAAAATAAAAGTCGGAAAAATTGTATAAACTCGGATAACTATGGAGAAATGTTTTAAAGTTTAAATTGAAAGGAAAAAAAAAAGAACAGGACAAACACAAAAAAGCAATAGAATTTTTATAGAAAATAAACTTGAATATTTTTGCTAATATATGGTTATTTCATGTACATATACTATAGTAAATAGAGTGCATTAGATTCAATAGAATTTTTAGATATATTTTGTGTATTTTTATCAAAAAAAGGACAAAAAATATATTTTCGAGGTGCCACAATGTCTTGGTGATTTGGATTTTTTTTATCTCAAATTTTAAACAAAGTACAATTTCTATTATTTTTAATTTTTTTGTCTCACACCCACACATCAAATAGTAGATATCATTAGAAAACAAAATTCTGGTTGAATGCATTTTTTTAAAATTATAATTTGCTACTTGCTTATCCATCGACCATCTTTTATTTTTGACCGCTGCAACAAAAATAAAGTTTATTAAGCGAATTAAGTATGACCATGACCACTTCGCCGTCATTTTTTCGTATACGCATGTATTCGCCATTTCATATTTTGAGCATGCCTCGATATACTTTGGTACTTTGGAAATCGGGACAACAACAACAACAACATTATGTTTTGTACATAATATGGTTAAGAATTAGGAAGAAAAATCTCAATTTTATGAAAAAAATTTGATGGAATCCTTAAAACTTACAAAAAGAACTATTCAACCAACAAGTTCATTGAAGCATTAAATCAAATGCAACAAGAAATCCTTTTCGAAGCTATAAGAAAAAAGTTTGTGCCGCATATAGGAACACCTTAAACCAATATCTTACTAATTCATCGAAAATTCTTGATATTGGGTATTTTATAAGTTAATAATTATTTCCATTATTTCAATTTCGAAGTTAAGAAAATAATAAAGCCAAAAACTTAAAAATAAAAACTTATAAAGTAAAATAAAAATTAACATACCCAAATATCTTGATTCAATTCATTCCACTCATCATTGAGTTCCTTATTGATTGCATAATTACGATAAAAATCTGATAATGGTTTTGTCATATTTTATAATTTTCAAACAATAAACACAATATAAATAACTTTGAAAATAAAATTAACAAAATAAACTTAATGAAAACTTAATAAAAACTTAACAAAAACCAAAATTAAAAAGAACAGAAAAAATTCACGTCTACTCGAGTGAAAACGGCGGAAACTTTGACGTACGTAGTTAAAGAATACCGCCAAAATCGTATTTCAACAGGTACTCTTGTCGATTGTACTGCTAACAGTAGAAAAGTGAAGCATATTAATGTAAATTCATATGGTTGTTGTCTGAGGAATATTCATGGGATTTTGAATGGATAGGTGGCAGTGTGGTAGAAAATAGAAATATTAAAAAAAATCCTTTTTCATTGAGCTTTTTTAATGTTGAAAAAAGCTTGAAAATAATTAAAGCTTAGTTTTTTTTTTTAAATTTGAGTTTGAAAAAAAAACGGTTATTGTGGTGGAAAAACATTATTGAAAAAAAAAACGATTAAATAAGCAATTTGATTGTTTGAGTGAAAAAAAAGAATCTTTTTATGGCCTGTGAAGGGCATATTTATATTTTTATTTGTAATTATATAATTTTTTTTAATAATAAATCTTTTATTTATTTTATATGTACTACATATCCTTCCAAACTCTCATAGTTTGTAAAAATAAGAAAATTTAAAGTGAAAATAAATTAAAAATATGAACAAAAAGAGAAATAAATAAACGCATTGACCTGATTACAACATATTAATTATATCTTTTTTATTATAATTTTTTTTTTGCTGCCTTTCAAAAAAATAATATATTTTCTAGTATAAAATAGTTTTGTATTATTTTTGTGTGGTGTATGTGTGTTTTTTTGCATAGAAAATCAAAATAAAACTTACATAATTTCTATGAACCTTTTTTTTTACATAGTAGTTTACCTTTTTTGTAATACCTTTATATCTATATGCAAAACTATTTCGAAAATTTATATAATAATAATAATCTGTAAAAGGACCCTTAATTATGTATGTATTTATATTTTAGTAAAAACGTATGAAGAGAAGAATAAAGAAGAGAATTAAGTTTAGTTTAATTTATTTTAGTTTAGAATTAATTAAGTAATATATGAGTACCTTTTCAGTTTACCCAAAAAAGTTTCGTTTCTTTTAATTTTCATCTATGGTACATTTATAGGATAATATTACAATGTGTGGGTGTGTGATAAGAAGATGTTACATTTAGAAAAGTTCATATGTATGAACGATTCTGAAATAAAGTTTAGGAAACTTTAAAAAGAAGTTTTCTCAGATTCCCTTAAGAAACTTTATCGTGAAGGAATCAAAATTGTTGTTATATGCTCTTTTTGAACACACTGTATTTGGTTCTTTTGAATGTCCTTTTTTGGTTTATATTTTTCATAATAACTTGAAAATAATTTGTTTAAAAATTAAATAGTATTTACGTACATGAAAATAACATATACTTCGACCATATACACTATTATTGTGTAGGTATGTACAGGATGAAGCACAGACATATATGTAATTATTAATTAATCATACTCTTGTTTTCAAAGTAATATTTCAAGGAATAAGAATTTTCATACATATATGTATGTACCTATATATTAAGCAAGGATCATTAAATACCATCAACATCAACATTGTAATTTAATAAGAAAAAATTGCATAAGTTTATTTTTTTTTTTTTTACTGGTTTAGATCATCAAAATAAATGATAGCCTTAGGTATTTTATTATATCGAAAAAGAAAGTTTGTATGTATAAAGAACGATGGATAATTTTTTTATGTGCTGAAAACTATGTATACATATCAAGGAAGAAAAAAACCTATTCCCTATGGGAAAAGAAAATTAAAATAAGAATTGAATTAATTAATTATGTATGTAGGTACGTACCTGTCTTTGTCGAAAATCCATAACAGATACTGAACTCTTTAATTCCATTGCAGACATTTATTTCGGATTTAAGTTGAAGGATAGAAGAAAAAAAAAACGTACACTTGACGTTTTTTTTTATTGTTTCACTGTTCTTATTTTCCTTGTAGTTTTTTGTTGTTGTTGTAACAATTAAAGAAGAAAAAAAAGTTTTTTTTTTCTCTTGTGTACTTTTTCCTCAATATACTCGTATATTCTTATTAGCTTTTTTTTGTTGTTTTCTAGCCAATATAAAACCTCAAAGCTTAACCAAGTTAAATGTTACGATATTCTCTATGTTTTTCATTGTTAATTCCTTTTTGTATTTAATTCTGATATCCTGATATTATGTATGTATGTGTCTTATATAATGTCCTGTTTGAAATTACTATACAAATTGTAGAATAAAAATTTATTGTAGTAGTTAGTTCATATATGTATGTATGTACATATATATGATTATATAAAACTAAAACCACATTTTATTAATTCGTAAAAAGTTTTACTATACCGTTATGTATGTGGAATAATAATACAAGATTAAGGATATCAATTGTTTTGTGGGATTTTTGTTGTTAGTATATAATGTTGAAATAAAAACAACAAAATCTTGCTGATTCCTTTAAAAGTTGTTATTGGGAGAATTATATGTATGTATGTGGATATTGGTGGGTGGGTATAGTTTTCTATGTAGCAAAAGATATGCAATCTGTAAAATAGCGTTGAATTAATGGTATAGATTTTTATTTTTTAGTAGGTAAGCTTTTTTTTATTTTTTTTTTTTTTTTTAATGAAGAAAAATATCTATGTAGTTATCGTATATAATATGTCCTCTACAGCTGTTAATTTTTCATTCCTTCTTAATGTCAACTGTTGGTGAAAAATATCTTCTTTTGTTTTTTTGTTGTTGTAAGTAGTGTTTTCCTGTAAAAAAAATAAATAAAAATTAGAAAAAAGAAGATATTGTTAAATTGTAGATATTTTTTTACTTTTAATCTTATGCAATGAAATTTATTATACAGAGATTCATTTAAATAGATACTTGTGTAGATGACTTGATGATTGTCACAAATTAAACGGTATTTAGTTTTTTATCTTTTTTCTTTGTTTTATTTCAATTAATTTTCATTTTGTTTGAAGGGAAAATATTTTTGCTTTCTGTCTTCTTCTTTTTTTTCAAATATTATCCTTGAAAATTTTTGTAGATTTAAAAAGTTTCTTTGAATAAGTTTTTTTTTTTTTGATTTTTATGAAGAATGAAAGATTTTTGTCCTACTTAATTAAACTTAAAAAATAAAAAAATATAATAAACAATTTAATTATGTACATAATTAGAAATTAAATTTGACTTTTGAAGTTCAAAATGGCGAAACAATTTGGAAATTTTTGTTTAATTTTGCGATTTAAAATTCTAAATTTCAATTTTTTTTTTCTTCAATTATGTACTAGAATGTAATTTGTAATTAATAAAGAAAATTCTGCTTAAGTATTTAAATATAAATTTTCCTGATATTTGTTTTTTAAATTGAAATCAAATAATTTTTATTTTCATAAAATAGTAATTGTTGTTTTTTGACTTTCTGAAATTAAAGCAATAAGTTAAAAAGTGAAAACTTCTTAAAAGCTTTTTATAAGTTTTTTTCTACAAGGATTATTTTTTTTTTAAATGAAAGGAAGTTCAATCTAACAAACTAAACTTTTTTTTTAAAAAAAATTTTTCTTTTTAAGCTCCATATTTGACTTATAATTTTTGTACTTTCAAATTTCAAATTATATACAAAAATAATACTCGAACTGCCATTTAAACATAAAATTTCACAACTCCATAAACCATCGTAATTTCATCAACTATACAAAAGTTTATTTTCTATCCGCATAATTTTCAATATGGTGGTTATTTAAGAAATTTTTTTTTTTTTTTGTATATTTTGTACAAGAATGAAAAAAAAAAAAGAATTATTTTGAATTTTTAAAATTCACGAAATGCAAATTTTTCTTCCTAAGAAGATAAATTTTATGAAAAAGAGAAAATGCTAAAATAAAAAGTTGCTTGCAATTGCAAAACTACATAACGAAAAAATACATACACACAGAAATACTATACTTGAGGTTACATAAACTATGGATTTTTTTTGTTATTTTCATTTTTGCTTCGTTGGTTTCACTTTAGATTCAATTGAAAAAAAAAATTTGCAACTGCATAAAAAAACTCCATTTATTTCACTTTTTTTTTATGTTTTAAGATTACGTTTTTTTCATCTTAAATAATGCATTTACGAAATAAATATTCTACAGGAAAAAAACAAAAAAAAAAACAGAAATTTAATTTAGATAACAATTTTTTAAGGTAAAACTTGAATGAAAAATGTTTGATTTTTTTTTGTTTGGTGTTTGTCATAATTTTTTCAGTTTTCTTTTATACACAATATAATTAAAACGGTAAACTTAATATTTTTTACTATTTTTTTAATTATTTTCTATCATGACGTGTATTTTAATATTTATTTTTTAAATTTTTATTGCTTCACTTTTAATGAGATATTTTATGTACGAGTACACTAGAAAAAATATAAAATGTTGTAGAAATGTAATTTATGGAACTGAAATTTACGTAAGGTTTTTTTTTTTTCAAATTTTATTTTTACAGATATTTTTTTTTTACTTCCGAATGCTTACTTCCTCAAAAAAAAGAAAAAAAAAAAACAGAACACTTTAAGGATAATTCAAATATGATAACTTTTCAAAGAAAATCTTTATTTAACCCCCCTTTTCTTCAGATTACATGTTCGTGAATTTTAATTTAAATTTCATGTTATTTTCTCATAATTTTGTTTTTTATCTCTCCCTCATACGCACACACACAAACACATATCATACTTTATGTACGCTTAACATTCAGAAATATCTAAAATTTATGTAATTTAGAGTTTAAAATACAAAATAAACAAAAAAAAAAACTACTTATTTATGCTAGTATTTTAAACATACAAAAACATTTTCATCGAATTAAGTATTTGAATGAATACAAACCTGAAAACATTATAACAAAAATACTGAGAAACTTATGCCAAAATTTAATTAACCGTATTGTGTTGTATAGAATGTTTTATAATATGTATGTATGTATGTATGTATGTATCTATAGCAATATACATGATAAAGAGTAATAGAGTATTCATCATGCGTATACAAATATGTAAATTTTTGAAATGTACATATACATATACGAGTATGTATGATATTCTATGAATATTGCACAGTAATTATATATGTACTCAGGTATATAACTTAATTAATACTCATAATTAGGCATAATCACAAACTCAATTTAAATGAAATGGTGCACAATTTTAAACAAAATTACTGCTCATACATTATACATACATATATGTATACATAAAATGCTTATATAGTACCTACATTGTATTTATATTTTGAAATTAAAACAGGAACAGGATTAAAATGTACAATTTCATAACATAACATATATACTTTTATGTATGTTTTTATGTATTTGCTGTACTATACAAGAATATTAATCGCGTAACTATAAATTTATTTTTAATGCATCGTTTAATTTAAAATTATGAAAATTCAGATACAATTTTATTTGAAAAATTTGAAGAGACAAAAAAAAAATTTCATTTTCATGTGTGACGATATTTTATGATAATTTTGTAATTAAATGGTTATTTAACAAATGTAATAACTATAAAGCTTTAAATGAAAATTACAATAAATTTTATTGAAATAAAATTAATTACGTTCAGCTACTAGGAAAATATTGCTGGTTTTTTTTTTAAATTTTTTTTTTTTTAAACAAAAATCTGCAATAATTATAGATAGTGCGTGTTAAATGCTGTTAATAATTTTTATTTTTCCTTGATGTTGCATGCAGTCCACATGGATCCATAAATTTCTGTATGTACTATAATGTGCTTTTTCTAAATCGTAATTTTCATTTTGTATGTTGTCTTTTGTAGGATTAGCTCAGATTAGCTTTTCACATTATCTTTCACCAGGCTACTTATTATTCGTAAGATCAGAATAATATCAATATATATGTAATCTTCTTCGGGTTAAAAAATCTTTTTTCTCGAATTTTTTTCTTAATAGAGTTTTGTATATTTATTTAATAATAAAACTATTGAGAAAAAGGATTCGCTAGACTAAAAGATATATGTACCTGTAATTTTAAGAAATTTGATGGTAACGCAGAGGACATGAACATATGAAATTTAAATGACTTTGAAAATTGACCAAGGAACATTGAAAATATATATATAAGTATATATGTATATTGTATATGTATAGTGTTTATCATTGTTGTCTAACCTGTGTTCCCTAGTGTAAGTACTACATTTAATTTATTTTTCTAAAATTTATTATTCTTGTTTTTTTTTTTTTTTAAATTCGTTCGTATTCCGTTTTAATAATCTTGATTTTATTCTTCTTCGAATCCTTTTATATTCAGAAGTATTTCTTTTTTTTTTTAAATTCTACTTTTTTCATAAATTTCTCAATTTTGTTTTATTTTTAAATTTATTTTATTTATTTTTTCCTTTCTAGAATTTTACAAAAACAAAATGTACACGAAAATTTCATAAAGAAAAATGTTAAAATATGTAATTTTTTTATTTAATTTTTTCCCCGTTAAAAAATATAAAAAAGTTATTTTGTAAAGTTTTTGTCATTTATTGTTTTATGATGTTTTTTTTTTTATACTTTTTATTTTATTTTTATTTTTATACAATGAAATTTCCTTTTTAAATTTTTATCGCCGATTTCATTTTGTTATAAAAATGTTAATCGGAAAAAATGGTAAGTAGGTTTTTTTTCTTCTTGTTTTTTATTTTAAATTGTGAAATTTTATGTTTTAATTTTTTATTTTTTAAAACAGTGCACTATAAATATTAAATACTAAATATCCTTGTTCATAAGGTTTAACATGAAAAAATAACAAAACTGTTTTTCCGTTTTTCTTTCACCTTGTTTTTTTTTCTTTACTTTTTTCATATTTTTGTATAGTTCGTGCATTTATTTTTATTTTATTTTTTATTTTTTTTTTTGGATATTTCGTTATCAACACGTAAAGTATATTTAAAAAAAAATTTATTCACATAAACACATTTGCATAAGAAATTCCCTAGTGGTTAACCAAAATGAAAATTTATTTGAATATGCTTTTAGTCAACAAACAACAATAATAATAACAATATTTGAAAAAAAATAAAAATAAAAAGTGTATATCCTTAAATGAAAATGTGTTGAAAATAAATACTGAAACCAACCATATGAAATTATACGGATGGGTTTTTTTTCTTGTCCCACATTTTTTTTCCTAAAAAAAAAAAAAAAAAAAAAAAAGAAGCCAAAATGACAGATATTATGTATGTTTATTTGAATTGTGTATCCAAGGAAGCTACTTTACAATCCAAATATCCAAAACATACATATACAATATACATATGTATATACAAAAAAGGAATAAAAAAAATGAAAGAAAAAACTAGCCACACAAGGATTATTACATTTATGGTTATGAATGAGAAGTATAAAAATTTAAATTTTTAAGAAAAACAAAAAATATCCCTCTGTTGGTATACAATTTTTGTTGTTGTTATGTTTTAAGTGGGTGTTTTACGGTGGTATATCGAAATGATGACGAACACAATTTTTTTTTTTTTCATTTCTTTAAGTTTATAATGTCATGTAAAAAAAATAAAAAGGACAAACGTTTTAATAAAAATACACATTATCATAAAAGTAGAAAATAGAAAAGAAAAAAAATTACAAATTTAATTCATTTTATATGAGGAAAAAAAGTATCAAGAATCTTTAGGCAACACAAAAACCTAACAATTTTATGTGAAAAAAGGACTCGATACAAAAAAAAAAATGAATATGTAAATGGAATACAAAAATTGTAAGAAAAAAATTTAAAAAGAAATATTGTAACATTTGAATTTAGTAAAAAATGATGTTATGACCTGATTGCATACATTTATGAATTGTTTATTTTAAATTGTGATAAAAAATAAAATTACCTGCTTTTTCACTTTTTTCCTCATGAAAAAAAAATTAGAGTTAAAATATGGAAAAATGTAATTTATTTAAAAATGAAATACATAAAGAATAAAAAATGGGTTTCCTTTTTTTTTTTTCAATTAATAAATAATTCTTTTTTAAATTTATTTCTTTGTAGGGTTATGAGTTGAGTTTTGTTGATTTATGCAGTTTCCGACTAAGCTTTGTTTTTTCATTAGAGTGGCCATAGTTCATTCTAGAAACTAAAAAAAAAACAATATCTGTGATATTTTAAAATTTACTTGATGTAGATTTATGCATTTATGCAAAAGAAGGAAATGAAAATGAATGAAATTCGCTTACGGAAATGCTTGAACATTTTTTGTTCTAAGTTTTTTTCTAAATTTGGAAAGCTTGAATTTTTCAAAAGTAAAAAAGAATTCACAGAAGAAAATAAATTTGTTTATATTATAATTTGGATAAAGTTACATCTTTTTTTCCTTTATGAATATTCACTCACTATCTCTGCAACTATCCGGCACTTACCAGAGCAAGGTTCTAGACAATGGGGAGCTTCTTCTTCAAGGACCTTGAGGAAATAGCAAAAATTACGGTAAGAGACATTATACGATTCCTGAATGGAACAGGATGGCTATAGTGATCTACCGGTATTATGAACGTCATTGTCTAAGATTACGCGAAGTGTGGTATCAAAACGACACTTTCAGTGCTAACTGGGTCTTCGAAAGATTTCGAAAACCGCCACATCAACATATTCAGAAAATAAAAATATTCTGAAATTTTCGAAATTTTTCTTTTTGAAATCAAGTTCCTTTTTATTACAATATTTTTTTGAATTTTTTAGAAAACTAGTTTGGAATTTTCGAAAAATATTTCGCAATTATATTGATAAAGGCTTCCTTTAAAATTTTCGACAAAAGCTATTCGAAATTTGCCACAAAAGAGGTTAATACGCGTTCCTAATAGGACTAATAGGAGACTACTTACTCCCAAACCAGCGTAGAACCACAGACGAGGTAATATAATTGGTTGGTAATTTTATATAGTCATTGGTAGAACTAAGCTTAATATTAATATGGAAAAAATTTCTACCCACTGATGCCCACTCCACAAGAAAAGTCAGAATTTAATTTTGTCGATTTCTTCTTTTTATTTTTGGATAAACTAATGGTTAGTGTGTGTTTGACATTTTTTTCGTCAGCTTTCAACCTATTTGCCAATTTCTTTTTTAAAAATAACAATGTTATTTGTTCGTTAATTATTCAATCAAAAAATAAATAAAACTGAATTTGAAAGAGAAAATAATAACAAAATTTAAAAAACCAAAACTGAAACGTGCAAAATATGACAAATTCTACAAAATGAAAAAAAGCAACAACAAAAAAAAAAATTACATATTAATTACAAAATCAATTTAAAATTATTATTTAAAAAATTATATTTTTGTTTGTTTGTTTTTCATGGTGGTTCATATTTAAAGATAATATTAATTTAAATAAACACACAAAACCAATTTTCTGTATTGAATAAATAATGTTAAAAAAATAAAATTAAATTTTAATATACGGAATTTTCTTTCTTTTGTTTATTTAATAAATCCAAAAAAAAAAAATCTTTATTTTAATAAAATTCATTCTGTTCTTTTTGATTATACTTTATCCGTATTAAAAATTAAATGTTATAAAATATAATAAACCTCATATCATACACATACACATTCACAAAAACAGAAAGAAAAAAATTCGATAATAATAATATAAATTTGTATTTTATTTTCAATTTTAATATCTGTTTTTATGTGTAATAATGACACAGAGTAATCAATTCAGATATTACTGCGAATGAAAAAAAAAAAAAAAAGATATTTTAATTCGAAAATGCTTACACGTTGTTATACACTGAGTTGTAAAATAAAACAAAATTAAGAAAAAACAAACAGAGATATTAAATTTATTTTTCTGTTTAATTAATTCTGATAATTTTTCGAAATTCAATTACACATTTTTTTTTCGCATATTACAATAAAACAAGGACGAAAAAAATTATCTTTATAAAAAAAATAATAATTATTGTACCTATAGGTATATTTAACTGCTTTATTAATATGATAATTCTTTTGATGAATTTTTCATATATTCTATGTGTTCAAGTATTTAATTTGAGTACATTTTTAATAAAAAAAAAAAATAAACATGTATTTAAATAATTTTATTAATTGTTTATCGTTGTTATTTTTTATTTATTTAATTTTATTTTTTGATAATTTTTTAATTCGGTTTTTCTCAGGAAACTATTTATCAAGTTAATTTTCATAGAGCATTAAAAATAAAATGTGATCCGAAATTTTATACAACAAATTTTAATCATAGCGGATTTATCATTTAATTGTATTGTACTATGTTTTTGTGGAATTTATTGTTAATTTACCAAAATTATTTTCAATATACGCGAATTTAAATTATCGTAATAGGTATATCAACAGCAAAAATTATAACAAATGCATATTAAAAAATTTTAATAGAACAAATTGCAACGAAAATGAATTCATTATTTCAATGTCCTATATAATTAAAAGTAATTATTTAGAAAATAATTATCGCGTTGAAAATTTACCATATTATTCATCGGAAACAACATTTTAATCAAAACTGAAATAAATTATAGCGAAACTAAGAGGATTGGAAAAAAAGAATATGAGAATGTTTATTTTTAATTTATTTATTTTTCTATGTTCAACAAGACTTGAAGGTTTGAAGATAACCTTTTATTGTGGATAGTTTTTCAATAATAATAAGGATTATAGCCTATCTATAGAATATATTTTGAGGAACAGGGAGAAATTTGTTGAAAACGTCAGATACGTCAGAAGTACAACATCAATGTCCTGCCTTGTAATCTTTCTATATCATTTATCCTTTACTGAAGAATATCTTTCTTAGATAAATTACATATGTAATAGTAATTATGTGATTTTTTAAACAAAACACTCAAAAATTACGCTTTTTTTAAATAAACAAATACATAATTGAAAAATAATTTGAGATCATTACACTCTCAAATTGAAATAAAATAGTTTATTTTGTTTTTTTTTAAATCAAAAATGGAAATAAAATAAAATATAAAAACATAGTTTAATCTATAATTATATTATTGTTTGTATATTGAAAATGTTTCACGTTATAGTTAATTAACAATATGTAATTTGTATTTTGTAATTAATTTTGCGTAAATAAATTTAAAAATTTTTATACAAAAAAAATCTTTTAGTAAATTTTATAAATTCAGTTTTAAAATTGTTCAATTCAGAAAAAGTATGTTTTCAATAAAGCAAAAATATTTATTAATTTTAATTATTATTTATAATTTGTATTTAAAAAATTATTGTATGAGTCAAAAGCAGGTAAAGTAGAATAATGAAAAAAAAATATATTGAATTTAATTTTAATAATTTTCAATTTTTGTTTTCTTTTTTTTTTTCTTCTTTTTATATTTAGAGAGGTAAAACGAATGTGTTTTTTCATGAATTAAAAACATTTTGTGATCCATTATTATGTGATAATAATTTAACACTAATTGGTAATGATACAATTAATGGTACAATAAATTCATATAAAGATTTACCAATAATGTATTTAAAATTTGATATTGATTCAAAAAAAATGTATCCAATACGTTTAATTATTAATTTATGTTCAGAAAAAGGTTCAATATTAAGTAATTTTTATCATAAAATATTTTTAAATACATTACAAAATTCATCAAATCTGGATTTTATATGTCCAAAAAAGAAAGGATTTTTTTATGCAAATCAACTTAAATTTAAAAATTTACCAAATTTTATACCAATTACTAAATTTATAGCAACGATTAGATTTGGTGAGGCAACAAATGATCAAAAAAATTTTTCAAGTTTTTTAAAAGTTGTTGTACATTCAGAAACAAGAAGAATGTTATAAGACACATTTTTTTGATTGTATAATTTTTGTTGTTTTTGTAATCAATAAAATATTGACTTGATAAAATATTCTTTGTTTTTTTTGTTTTTTTTTTTGTTTTTGTCTCAATTAAATCATATTGTTCTTAGTTTATAATTTTTTAATATTTTGTAGTTATTATCTATCAATCTTATCAAGTTAATTTTCATAGAGCATTAAAAAGGAAATATGATCCAAAATTTTGTACAACAAATTTTAATCATAGCGGATTTATCATTAAATATCATTGTACTATGTTTTTGTGGAATTTTTTGTTAATTTACCAAAATTATATTAAATATACCTATACACGAATTTTAATTATCGTAATATATCAACAGCAAAAATTATCAACAAATGCATATTTGTTGTAGTACAATACAACATCAATATCCTATATTGTAATCTTCTTATCCTTAATAGCAATGTCTTTCTTCCAGATTCCAAAATTTTAATTTAGAATCTCGAATATAAACTTTCTAAGCTTTGAAAACTTTACAATATCTTCCTGGTTTAGTTCAGTATTTTCGAAAAGAAAACTATTAGTGCATTAAATTTGCATATATGTATCTTACTTATTTCACAAAAATAAGAAAAATAAAAACAAAAATACTAAAAATCACTTGAATATCTACTTCACTAAAGTTACCTTTTCATTAAAATTCCAATTTTTGTATAAATCCACTTCATTATTTTACAAAAATCCTTCTAAAATTAACATAACAAGTGCACTTGACACAAAATAATCATAAAAAATCTTCCACGTGAATCACACAATGTCAACTAAGTATATTTTCATAAATATGTGAAATCTTCATATAGCAAAAAAAAAAAAGGATTTTTATACATACATATTATGTACATATATACAAATACGAGATATGAAATAAAAGAATGAATGACAATTTATCCCTGGATTATATTTTTTCTTTACAATGAAAATACCTAAAATGTTATAAAAACAACAACAACAAAAACAAGGAAAGTAAAAGAAAAATAAGCAAACAACAACAAGGATATCAAAAGAAAAGAAGCGGATACTGTTAGAGATTCTAAGAATACGATGAACTTTTTTAATAAACTTCAACCGCTTTCTCCATTGTTGTACGTACATATATGTATGTATGTGCTAAGTTGATGTTTATATTGTGTAAATATGTATATAAATATTCTCCAGCTACATACTATTTTTTTTTTTATTTCTTTCTTTGTACAACAAGGAATTAAGTGTCATCATTTTTATATACTTACAACGACAATGACAATGTTAATGCGATAAAAAAATATATAAAAGGAACATATGAAGAATACAAAGAAGAAAAAAAATTATATATGTAAAAATATAGTCATTTTTCTTGTTGTGTGATAAGAAATAACATAAAATATATACAAAACGAAATATTATAATGAAGAAAAATACGGAAAAAAAGGAAGAAAAAATAAAATATAAAAAAAAGAAATGAAGAAATATTCTGTAAAAGAAAGAAATACAATTTTTTTTTCTTTTTTTTTTTCTTGCAAAATAAACAAACTGTACATAACATGAGAAGATTTTTGCTACATACTTCAAATCTTCACATGTACTGTACATATAAAATATAATGACAGAATTTTGTTTCTTTTGTTTTTCTTATTCATTTAATGGATTCCATCATTGTATTAGAAATATAAGAAAATTTTTGTTGATGTTTTCAAATGATGATGAGTTTTTATTAGTATTATTTTATTTTTGTACAAAAAAAAGTACTTATAAGAGGGAAAATTCATGATGTACATATGTATATATGCGAATTTTTGTGTATACATATGTGTTTTTTTTTTCTTCTTTTTCTAAAATTTTTGTAACCTTTGAAGAATACAGGGTGTACACTGCACATCGTGCTTTTCAAAATGACACATGAATTACTATGATAGGTGTCTGAGGAAACTTAAAAAATTATGTCTTAAAAATATTGAATGGAATGCAAGATATTTCAGTAAAACTCACGAACTCTATCTGGAGCCATCCTCTGTGGCCTGTGCGAACACTGAATTATATAATCAATCTTTTATTAATAGAAATAATTAAATTGTGGAGCACTCCATCATCTCATCTTCTTATAATACAAGTACAAAAGGTTCATTAATGGGCTTTTATTGACACTCACTATCCTTCCTCGCCTTTCTTTCACTACATGTGTCAATACAATGCTAAATAAGTACAGTAAAGGGTACGTTGTGGTTCATTAACAAAACAAATGCTACATCAAATTTTCATCCTATAATTTTCAATTTGATTTTTGAAGTTTCAAAACATATTCTCTCTTTGAACCACCTTGTACATATATGTATACACAAATACATTCTTAATATTTTAATGAGCATAAACTTGAAGGATGTAGAGCGTATAATTTAAATATGTACAGCACTTAATGATACAGACGATGTTGTTATAATTTTTTTTTTTTTTTTTAAAAAGAGAAAAATAATATGTAAGTATAAAAATTAGAACAACCTCTTAAATTTAATTATTATAAGAAAAAACATTTAGATTTTATTAAATTTTTAGTCATGTGTCAGTAACCTAGACGAAATTTTTACTTCAGAATCTTTAAATATTATTGTTTTTTCAAACACTCGTATAATTTTAATTATAATTTTTATGTTACATATTTTTCAAACAAATACGTAATTGTAAAATAATTTAAGTTAATTCAACTCTCAAATTGAAATAAAATAGCTTCTTTTTTTGTTAAATCAAAAATGGAAATTAAATAAAATATAAAAACATAGTTTAATCTATAATTATATTATTGTTTGTATATTAAAAATGTTTTGCGTTATAGTTAATTAACAATATGTAATTTGTATTTTGTAATTAATTTTCCGTGAAAAAAAATTTAAAATTTTTATACAAAAAAAATCTTTGAGTAAGTTTTATAAATTCAGTTTTAAAATTGTTCAATTCAAAAAAAGTATGTTTTCAATAAAGCAAAAATATTTATTAATTTTAATTATTATTTATAATTTGTATTTAAAAAATTATTGTATGAGTCAAAAGCAGGTAAAGTAGAATATTAAAAAAAAAAAACTAAAATTTTTAATTAAATTTAAATTTAATTAATTTCCAATTTTTGTTTTTTTTTGTTTTTTTTTTCTTCTTTTTATATTTAGAGAGGTAAAACAAATGTGTTTTTTCATGAATTAAAAACATTTTGTGATCCATTATTATGTGATAATAATTTAACAATAATTGGTAATGATACAGTTAATGGTACAATAAATTTATATAAAGATATACAATTAATGTATTTAAAATTTGATATTGATACAAAAAAACTTTACCCAATACGTTTAATTATTAATTTATGTTCAGAAAAAGGTTCAATATTAAGTAATTTTTATCATAAAATATTTTTGAATACATTACAAAATTCATCAAATCTGGATTTTATATGCCCAAAACAGAAAGGATTTTTTTATGCAAATCAACTTAAATTTAAAAATTTACCAAATTTTGTACCAATTACTAAATTTATAACAACTATTACATTTGTTGATGCAACAAATGATGATAAAAATGTTTCAAATATTTTAAAAGTTATTATACATTCAGAAACAAGAAGAATGTTATAAGACACATTTTTTTGATTGTATAATTTTGTTGTTGTTGTTATCAATAAAATATTGACTTGATAAAATGTCCTGTATTGTTATTGTTTTTTTTTTTTTCAATTGAACTATATTGGTCTTAGTATATACTTTTTTTAATATTTCGTAGTTATTATCTATCAATAATCTGATCCTTGAAAGAACTAACGAAATTTTCTTAAAAATATTTAAGTATTTAAAAAAAATATACATACATATATGTGTTTATTTATTTGGTAGCTAAAAACATTTTAATTTTATAGATTGTTTTTTTTTATTATTATATACTAAATTGACTAAATTTCTTTGTAATAGTGATGTTCGTGACGTAATTGTAAATTTTGGGGAGAATTTTAGGGTAGTAAACGTGAACGGATTTACATGGGGTTTTCGGATTTGGAATGAGTGAATAGAAGGCCTCCTGTCTAGAATCGATCCCTTTCTTGAAAATAATTAAAAATGATGGAATATTACATATATTATATTTTTCAATAATTACATTATATATTTATGACGTCAATCTACTAAAAGTGAAATGTGAAACTTTTAAAAACTATACATAAAATTTATTTGGAAAAACAAGTACATACATGTACAGCCATAAGTATATATTCACATGTGAGAGTATATATATGTATTTATGTACAAATTACATGTACAAGTATACTTCAAATTATGTATATTTTAAATTCTATAGAATTTTACAATCATCCTTCAATATCTTCATGCATGAGAAAATTTTAAAAATCATTCTATCGATAAATATCGCATCAACATTTATAAACTACATACCTACAACTACATGCTTTTTCTATAAACATAAATTGTTTATCTATGAAGTTATGTGAACTGAGGCTATCATAACACAATATATTATACCGCGAAATAACATTTGAAAAAATAAATACATAGTACATAGTTGAAATGAAATAAATGTTTCTCGTAAAATAAAGCTCAGGGAAAAATAATAGATTGTAAAAAAATTAATTCACATCCACAACACAAATTTGTTCTCTCAAGAAGCATAAAGTCATATCTCAGTCGAAATCCTTGAAATTTCTAGGGCTAAATCCAATTAGAAAACTCAAGACTCAAGACTTATACCTTATAAAGCTGATTTAAAGTGTCTTACAATTAGATTCAATTATATCCAAACACTCACTTCAGCACAAACCTATATTGTTTTCCAACGCACAATGCTTCAACTCAACTTAAAAAATAAAAAATAAATTTGCAAAAAATATAAGAGATAATCAAAATTTAACAAATGCCAAAAATTATTATTTCAGTTTCAAAGTTATAAATTTTCAGAATTTCTGATTGGACTCAATACATATCATTTGAATTTTGAGACATATGAGGAATTTATTTGGTTCAACAGATTCTTGTATTCTTGACTTATTCTTAAAATCCAAATTTTTAAATCTTCAACTTGAGAATTTGATTTTTGAAAACTAAAAATACCTCTAAAGTATCATTTCATTGAGCACTATGTCATGGCACTGAATTGAAAGAGTGTGTAACCTAATTTTTATACTTTAACACCCATATTCACCAACAGGTAATAAGTTGGTAATAAACTTATGACGGTCATAACTTATAACTTGAAATCGGTATCCACCGAAAAGCTTTTTTCGGCATGATTTTAATAATCTTCGAAGAACTATCAAATAAATCCAAAAAAAAAGCACTTTTTCCATGTTCATATTTTGTCCCAATTCTATATTTCAATTTATATGTTATTATTATATTATATTTCTATTTATTTATATGTATGTTTATATGGGTAGTCATGATGGTGAATATGGCCGTAATTTATATATAAATGGTGTATAACATATTTGTGTTGTTTTTTTCATTGTTGTTTTAATAAAATAAAAGTTAAACTCTAATTTAAAATGTGGGTCATGTTTTAATTCACCTTCAGAAAGTTAGTACGAATAGCAATTTAGATTTAACTTAGTTTAAGTACATGAATTGCATTTTGCGAATAATATACAGGCATTGTGTATGTAAGAGCACAAGTGATAAGATGAGTGAACACAGTACATACATTACGTAAGAATAAAAACAAGCATTTACAAACAAACAAACAAAAAAGGATTTGACAGATATTTCCACATTACAAAAATAATATCCAAATTTACATTACATTATTGAAAAAAACACACACACAAAACATTAAAAGAGGTCAAAAACAAATTTCAACAGATTTTGTTGTATGTGCACTGTGCAGTGTGCACTATGTTTCATCGTTTCCTACTTAATTCTTTGTTGGTTCTTTTATTTTTATCATTTTAATTGTTTCTGTTTATTTTGTGTTTTCTTTTTCTTCTATATATATTTTTTTTATCATTTAAATTCAACAGCAATTATCTTAATTGGGCGTACACAATATTTTGCACTATTTTCTTATAAAATAAAATGTTACAAGCGTATACAAACTATTTTACATTTAGCTTATATGGTACAAGGATACATTTGAATGTGAATTATAACAGAAGAAAAAAATATGTTGTTTTATTTTTCCTTTTCATATTTTTTTGTACGCTTTCAAGCTTTTCATATAAAAAATTATAAATGCAAGTAAGCATTATTCCTGTATTTAAAAAAAAAAAAAAAGTATAAAAATTAGAACACCCTTTAAAATTTAATTATTATAAGAAAAACCATTTAGATTTTATTAAATTTTTAGTCATGTGTCAATGACCTAGACGAAATTGTTACTTCTTCAGAATCCTAAGATAAAAATAATAAAATATGCTTTTTTGTTATAAAAATATTTCAATGTTATTGTTTTTTTTTCAAACATACCTCGTAATTTTAACTAATTTTCATGATGATTGGTAGTATATTTTCTTTTAATTTTCCAATAACTACATTTTTTAAAATTGTTTTATGATTATGATCAAAATGTAAATTTATGATTTATAATGATTTAGATTACGCGATACAATAATTATACTCGTAGAGTTAGATTTTTTTGTAATTATGTGATGTAAAAGTATTTTTGATTAGAAATCATAATATATTTTATTTAAATTGTTGTTACACACAAAAAAAAAAATTTGATGTGTAGAAAAAATTTAAAAATGTTTAAAATGTAAAAGCTTCTAAAGAGGCTTTATTTTAGTGATTGTTAATCAGCACTACACTTTTATCAATTAGTAATATGATTTTTCAAACAGAACACTCAAAAGTTACATTTTTTTTAAATAAACAAATACATACATATGTAATTGCAAAATAATTTAAGTTCATTGCACTTTCAAATTGAAACAAATTAGCTTTTTTTGTTTTTTTAAATCAAAAATGGAAATTAAATAGAATATAAAAACATAGTTTAATCTATAATTATATTATTTTTTGTATAATAAAAATGTTTTGCGTTATAGTTAATTAACAATATGTAATTTGTATTTTGTAATTAATTTTCCGTGAAAAAAAATTTAAAATTTTTATCCAAAAAAAATCTTTGAGTAAATTTTATAAATTCAGTTTTAAAATTGTTCAATTCAGAAAAAGTATGTTTTCAATAAAGCAAAAATATTTATTAATTTTAATTATTATTTATAATTTGTATTTAAAAAATTATTGTATGAGTCAAAAGCAGGTAAAGTAGAATAATGAAAAAAATATATATTAAATTTTTAATTAAACTTAAATTTAATTCATTTACAATTTTTTTTTTTCTTTTTTTTATATTTAGAGAGGTAAAACGAATGTGTTTTATCATGGAATGAAAACATTTTGTGATCCATTATTATGTGATAATAATTTAACACTAATTGGTAATGATACAATTAATGGTACAGTAAATTTATATAAAGATATACCATTAATGTATTTAAAATTTGATGTTGATTCAAAAAAAATTTATCCAATACGTTTAAGTGTTAATTTATGTTCACAACAAAATTCAATAATAAGTAATTTTTATCATAAAATATTTTTAAATACATTACAAAAATCATCAAATCTGAATTTAACATGTCCAAAAAAAAAAGGATTGGTTTATGTAAATCAACTTAAATTTACAAATTTTCCAAATTTTGTACCAATCGGTAGATTTATAGCAACTGTTACATTTGTTGATGCAACAGATGAAAAAAATGTTTCAAGTATTTTCAAAGTAATTGCAAATTCAGAAACAAGAAGAATGTTATAAGACACATTTTTTTGATTGTATAATTTTTGTTGTTGTTGTTGTAATCAATAAAATATTGACTTGATAAAATGTTCTGTATTGTTTTTGTTTTTGTTTTTTTTTCTTTGTTTTTGTTTCAATTAAATAATATTTGTCTCAGTATATAATTGTTTTAATATTTTATAGTTATTATCAATCTGATTCTTGAAAAAACAATAACGAAGTTTTCTTAAAAATAATCCAAAATTTAGAAAAATATATAGGTATGTGTTTATTTATTTGATACCTAAAAAGATTTTAATTTAATAGATTGTTTATTTTTTACCCTTTAAATTGAATCAATATTTTAAAAATATATTATATTTTTTTTTAATAATTACGTTATATATTTATGACGTCAATTCACTAAAAGTGAAATGTGAAACTTTTAAAAACTATACATAAAATTTATTTGAAAAAACAAGTATGTACATATAAAAACATGTATATATTTACATGTGAGAGTATAATATGTATTTATGTATACATTACATGTACAAGTATACTTTAAATTATGTATATTTTAAAATCTATAGAATTTTACAATCATCCTTCAATATCTTCATGCATGAGAAAATTTTAAAAATCATTCTATCGATAAATGTCGCATCAAAATTTATAAACTACATAGGTACATGATTTTTTTATAAACATAAATTGTTTATCTATGAAGTTATGTGAACTGAGGCTATCATAACACAATATATATCGCGAAATAACATTTGAAAAAATAAATAGTTGAAATGAAATAAATGTTTCTCGTAAAATAAAGCTCATGGAAAACAATTTATTATAAAAAAAATTAATTCACATCCACAACACAAATTTGTTCTCTCAAGAAGCATAAAGTCATATCTCAGTCGAAATCCTTAAAATTGTTAGGACCAAATCCAAATGAAAAACTCAAGACTTAACACTTTACCTTATAAAGCTGATTTTAAGTGTCTTAGAGCCAATTATATCCAAACACTCACTTCAGCACAAACCTATTTTTTTTTTCAACGCACAATACTTCAACTCAACTTGAAAAATAAAAAATAAATTTGCAAAAAATACATTAGAACTAATCAAAATTTAACAGATGCCAAAAATTATTATTTCAGTTTCAAAGTTGTAAATTTTCAGAATTTCAGATTCAACTCAATATCATTTGGTTCAACAGATTCTTGACTTATTCTTAAACTTCAAATTTTTAAATCTTCAATTTGAGAATTTGGTTCTTAGAAACTAAAAATACCTCTAAAGTATCATTTCATTGGGCACTATGTCATGGCACTGAATTAAATGAGTGTGTAATCTAATTTTTATACTTTAACACCCATATTCACCAACAGGTAATAAGTTGGTAATAAACTTATGACGGTCATAACTTATAACTTGAAATCGGTATCCACCGAAAAGCTTTTTTCGGCATGATTTTAATAATCTTCGAAGAACTATCAAATAAATCCAAAAAAAATGCACTTTTTCCATGTTCATATTTTGTCCCAATTCTATATTTCAATTTATATGTTATTATTATATTATATTTCTATTTATTTATATGTATGTTTATATGGGTGGTCATGATGGTGAATATGGCCGTAATTTATATATAAATGGTGCATAACATATTTGTGTTGTTTTTTTCATTGTTGTTTTAATAAAATAAAAGTTAAACTCTAGTTTAAAATGTGGGTCATGTTTCAATTCACCTTCAGAAAGTTAGTACGAATAGCAATTTAGATTTAACTTAGTTTAAGTACATGAATTGCATTTTGCGAATAATATATAGGCATTGTGTATGTAAGAGCACAAGTGATAAGATGAGTGAACTCAGTAGACAGTACATACATTATGTAAGAATAAAAACAAGCATTTACAAAAAAAAAAAAAAAGGATTTGATAGATATTTCCACATTACAAAAATAATATCAAAATTTAAAATGAAAACTCAAAACATAATTTTGAAAGGATTATCATGTCAACACAAAAACAATCATTGTTTTAAACACACACACACACAAAACATTAAAAAAGGGCAAAAACAAATTTCAACAGATTTTGTTGTATGTGCACTGTGCAGTGTGCACTATGTTTCATCGTTTCCTACTTAATTCTTTGTTGGTTATTTTATTTTTATCATTTTATTTTAATTGTTTCTGTTTATTTTGTGTTTTCTTTTTTTTTTATCATTTAAATTCAACAGCAATTATCTTAATTGGGCGTACACAAAATTTTGCACTATTTTCTTATAAAATAAAATGTTACAAGCGTATACAAACTATTTTACATTTAGCTAATATGGTACAAGGATACATTTGAATGTGAATTATAACAGAAGAAAAAAATATGTTGTTTTATTTTTCCTTTTCATATTTTTTGTTTTTTTTTGTTTTTTGTACGCTTTCAAGCTTTTCATATATAAAAAGACAATTATTTTATCATAAATGCAAGTAAGCATAATTCCTGTATTTCAAAAAAAAAAAAAAAAAAAATTATGTATATAAATATGTAATTTGTGTTTGTAGTAATTAGAAAAAAAATAATACATAATATTTGCGTTTAAAATATTCATCGCGTAAAATAAAATATAATTTTGTGTATTTCTGTGTGTGCGTATGTATAGTGTATTTAGTGTAATTAAAAATGTAAAAAGAAAGAAAAACAAAGAGGTTTTTAATTGATTACGGAAAATATGTACATAAACGAGTATTGTATATATATACATACATATATTTTTTTTTTCGTTAAATGAATAGTATACCTTCATACAATGATAAAAGGATTTCTTTTACTTCACATACACAAATGCATTTTTTTTCATTTTTTAATATTTTCTCATCTAATTTTATAGGTTAAGTATGTAATTTATGTAAATTACATGATTTATGATGTACGTATGTATGTAGTTTTATAAATAAGTATGTTAAATAATTTCACAAAAAAATTACAAATTATAAAAGAAAGAAAAAAAATTAATGGTTTTACGGAAAATATGCATTTTATGTGTATGAAAAAACGTAGTATTACATAATATAAAGGAATAAATTTTATGTTAAATCGCGTATAGAAAATTTCTATGTTTGAAAAATGTTTTTAAGTTTTTTTAAATTGTGGGTTAGGTTGGTCTTTTTATAATTATTTTTTTGAATTTATGGTATTTATAGAAATTAAGTGCACATATGAAAAAGAAAACTTGGTAATTTTTAATATTGTTTTAAAAATATTCGAATAAACAATATTTTTTGAATTTTGATTGTATTTTATTTGAAATGAAAAAGTTAATTTTATAAAATTTGTTTTTTCAAGCATGCATGCCATGAATTAATAAGAGAATAAATAAAATTTAAAAATTATTATAAAACATCTGCTAAAAATTTTAAATTGAGGTTTAAAACAAAATTATGTAATTAACTTTATTGTACGATATAAAACTTTTTAAAATTATACATCAAGTTGATAATCACCATGTTTAAAATTTAGATTCATGTTATAAGTAATACAGTGTGTTCTAAAAGTAGAGAGCTACATATATCATTTTAAATTTCATACTATTTTGAATTCGTGTAAGATAGAACTGTCACATTTGACATTTCTATTTCGAATAACATATATGACCGTTTTTCAATATTAATTCTGACCTTTGTGGCCTTATGATTTATCAAAACTGTTAAATATGGGGTATTTAAAAATTCAAGATTTATTGATTGGATAAACGGTGGGACTGGAACAACACGCATATTAAAACCACGGTTTTAACCATTTTTTTAAAATTTTATGAATTACAAATTATTGAGAAAAAAAGTTCTACAGTACGAATATACCACATTTTTACGTTGTTTTTTATTTGTCAAAAATTTACAATTAATTATTTATACCAATATAATATAAGGATTTTCTTCAAATATTATTTTAACTTCCTTGTCATGTTTTACTGTTAAACTTTACGGTATTTCGAATATTTTTGACTAATATTTATTCCAACGTCAAAAAATAAAAGAATAAATATTTGATTTTTGTGATATATGATTAATAATTAAAAAGATATTATCTTTTCATTTTAATAAAATATTTGAGGATTCTAAAATCTTTTTACCCTTTGAAATTTTAAAATACATATTACCATACGTATACATTTGAAATTAACGATGTAAAAACAATATACATACATATGTAATTATTTTGGTTCAATGTTTTTTTAAACATTATAATAATATGTAAAATGTTTTTCTCATATTTATTTAACATGTTATTCAAATATTAAAACTTCATATTTAAAATTAGCTGGATTGTTTTTTTTTTTTTTAATTAAAATTCATTTATTAATAAAAATTTAATATTTTTTCTCATTTTATGAACATTATTTGAAAGAAAAACAAACAAACAAAATTAATTAATTAGGGGATTCATTTCAAATTGCGTACGTCTCGTATTTCGCATAAGTCGCGTATTCTTCGTATTTTTACAAGACTTCGTAAATTTTTCCTTTTGTTTTGAGAATTACGAACTCTGCGTAAATGTACGTAACTTTTTAGTCGCGTAACTTCGTAAACAAATTTTGTGTAAACCCAAGATTTTGACAGCTTGTCATTTTTACCAACTGGAGTTTAATAAGTGAATTTATACATATTTCGCATAAAAAAATCAATAAATCATTAAACTAACCTTTAAAAAGAATTTTTGAAGAGTTAAATTACAATTACGATTAGTTTTTTACGAGGTGCTTTAACGTCACTTTGCGTACGCGTACGCTTTGCGTACTTTTACGATTTCAAATGAATACCCTAAATATAAAAAATGATAAATGTGTAAACATACATACATTTTTTTTATATTTTACTTATGATTTTCTTTTTCCGCTTTTTTTTTAAAAAAATTTTTCAATATTTGTTACATTAACTTTTTTTCCTTCACCATTTACGTATTACGTAAAAACTCATGATCATTTATTAACCTTTTAAAAATGTTTATAACAATTGCAATAAATTTTGTTGATGGTATAAAATTTGGTATAATTGTTTGTATGCTTTGTCATTTTTAATTATTGTTGTAAAATATTGTAATATACCAATTTTATATATTCCAATACTTAATGGTCAATCAAATTAGTGGTATCATTGAATTTTTTAATGCATTTATTATAGATTTTGTATAAAAATTTGTAAATGATTTTATTGATGTTATTTCACAAAAATTTAAATTAAATTGCAATGGATAAATACGCGTACTATTTAAACAAAATTATATTGTACATGAAATCCACATGTGCTTTTAAATTTATTAGCCGCGTTATAAAATAAGATATTTCAAATTATTTCGTTAAAGATACAAAATTTCATTTCTGACACACAAAAAAAGAGATCAAGTTAGCATCAACAAGTGTTCCATGAGAGTAACTTTAACAGTCTAATTATGGTAAAATTGAATGATTTTAGAATGAATATATTTCTTACCTCAAATTTTTTCTACAGTTCTAAGAATCTCCGTAGGTTTCTATACCGACAAAATAACCCATCCAAATGCAATAAAAGGCATTATTATTCTTCAAAATTTTCCCAAATATTCGTTGGGGTTTAAAATATTCTCGTATGTATACATAGTATTGAAAGGATTAAATTTTTATATAATCAAGAACACATCCTTATTTTATGACTTTTTGCAGTTTATTTATTTATTTTTTGTATAAAATAAAATATTAAATACTTTATCAATTTTCACAACACTAGTTTTATAAATTTTTAGCTTTTGTTATTCAATTCATAGATTATCCTTTTTTAATACAAACAAATTATTATGATTATATACTCCTATGTATGTATGTATATATACATATATGTAAATATTGCATTATAAAAATAGCAATTCAGTTTTAATATCACGATTCAAAAATTCAATAAACTTTTGCATAAGTTTAAAATAATGAAATATGTATATAATGTCATACATACATAATTATAGTATACCCGTACATACTACATATACACACCAAAATATAAGTTTTCATTAAATCCTTCTGGATATTCTCTCATCTGTGTGAATTAGCGATAACAATATCCTTTTTATATCATGAATGTCACACGAATGAAAAAAAAAAATAGAAAAAAAAAAGATATGTACATATGTATATGAACATCATGTTCTATTAAGTATGTGAAAAAAACAAGGTACACATTTATAATATTCATCATTTATTTTGAAATCTTTCCATCATTAAAAGGTGTCAGAGTTGTGTGGTTGAATATGTGTGTTGTGTGTTGAATCCACAATAATAATAACTGAAAGTTCTAATTAGAATCTCATACTATTCCCTTATGGCTTAAAATAAATGAATAATTGTGTTTTATAGTGTATAGTGTGGGTGGGTGAAATGAATAATGAAATAAACCGAGCTGAACTAACTGCATAACTGTATACATACATACATACTTATAACCATCTATTTTATGTATTAAAAATATCTCATTTCGAGGACAATTTACAAACACATCTATATAACTAAGCATATACGTATATACATATATACTCGTATGTATGCATTGGGTGCGGTATCTAGTGGGTGGTAGTGATGTGATGTGATTCATTTTATTATAAAAACGTGAAAATAAATCTGAACAAGCGATAAAATTCAAGTAATTTAAACGTTAAAAGAAAAGTTGAAAAAATATACGTTGTATACATAAATGGTTTAGATCGAGTTTCACTGTTTTTTTTCTCTTCTTCTTCTTCTTCTTCTTCTTCTTTTCCTTTTTATCTGTTTAACAAAAGTTGACAGAATATTGAATATCCTTGCTGATGTATTCATTAACGCAACTTATTTTGTTGAAAATGTTGGCTTTTTATTTGATATTTTAGAGTTTTTATTTATGTTGTTATTTTTTTTTTTAATTTCTCATAAACTATACGGTTGCGTTAGTGGAATTTTTCATGTTCAAATTTGCAAAAAATTAACATGTAATTTTTTTTAAAGGAAAAATTTTCATTTATATTTATGTTTATACGTAGATTTATGAATTTAAAATGCCCTTAAGATATTGAATATTATTATTATTTGTAGTGGAAAATTGTTTGCTTTTAGCATATTTTTTTTTCTTCCTTATAGTCAAATTTGATAAGGGAAATATTTTTATCTTGAATATTATGTAACAGATTTATTATGCCAATTTTTTTAATTTAAAAAGAAAAAAAACACACAGCGAAACGCTCATCAATTTTTTTTAAGTCATAAAACGTGCAATTACCAAATTCTCTACAATATATTTTTTTTTTTTGTATATAATACGTCCTTAAATTAAGAAGAAAAATAAAGCTTTAAATCCTTAAAAAAGCCACTTTTATCTTTAATAAAATTGAGATAGAAAAAAAAAGAAAAGAAAATGAAAAGATTAAATAAGAAAAAGACGAGGGTAGTTTATATAATATAAACTGTATAAGAGATCCTGTTTTAATAATATCATTTTAAATAAAAGCTCTTTGATATTTTAAATTTAACTTCAGGCTTCAGCATATACCAGAGTATATACTTTAAAATCAATCAAGTTGAAATTGAAAAGACATAATGATGGAAAAAGGGAAGGACTTTTATTTTTTTGTAATGTTTTATTCAATACTACAAAATTCTATACTTGTCTTCTTTACTGTAAACATTAAAGGAAAAATTTAAAAATAAATTATGCAAACATTTTGAGTCAGTCAGTACGTTATAAAGGTGAATTTTTGCTTTATTTCATATAACAATATACATACATAGATCATTTTCCTTACACATGAAGGTAACACACTTGTTTAACAGTTTGTGTATTTATAAAATATGAACCTAAGAAGCACAAAAATATAATGGATTTATAAGAAGATTGTAGGTACGTGTAAATGTATAATTTATGATATATATTTTACTTGAAAATACATAACAAATGTTGTATATATTTCAAAAAAAAAAAAAAAAATAGATAATACTTTCTTCATTGATATATGTGTATGTATACAATGTGTGCGTTGTCGTGTTACACACAATGAGGGCTTTGTTTATTTATTGTTAAGAAATATAATATCATAAGGATTCACAATTATATCTTGTTTTATTTAAGGTGCAACATCCTTTATGTTTGAATTTTCTACATACTTATTGACAAACATACATATGTATTGTATATATATACAAAACTTATAAAACAAAAGAAAACACTTTGTAGTGAAATAACATGTTTCACTTGTAATTTTATAGAGAACAATACTAATTTACCTATATATTAAAATTATTTGTATAGGAACAAAAAGCTATTTTGAATTAATTCTTAATTGTTTACAAAAGATCAAATAAACAATAGAAAATGTTGCATTTACTAGTATAGTATAAAAAGTTCTTAAGTTTAATTATGATTTTCTAAGAATTTTTTTACAATGGGAATAATAAATAAAATTGGCACTTAAAATTTCACATGTGTCAATTTCTAACTACAATGATGACAACAAAAATAATTTAAAAATTGAGCACTGTTTATATTCTCATAAAAGAAAAGAGGACATGAATACCTCCTGTACAAAATTTTTTTTATTGATGATTTTGTAAAGTTCAATGAACGCTTGAAAAAAAAAAAATTAGATGAAAATACTTGAAGTTTGAAATAATTAATTTTTTAATTAAAATTTTTAACAGTTACATATTTGTTTTTCACAATTAAAATAATAAAAAAGAATTTTTCTTTACAATGATTTATATTCCACTTTGTTTATTCAAATTATAATTAGCTTGTCCGTCAAATATTTAAACAAACATTTTTTTTTTGTTTTTTTAAAAATTTTGTTGTATCTTTTATTTAAGTTTAAAAAAGATCATGAATCAATCAATATATCTGTTACCAAAAATAAAATAATTTCTTTAATGCAAATGTAATTTGATTTGATATATTATTCATGTATTTTATTTTCATTATTTTCATTTTCTATGTCATTTATCATCATAATCATTATCAATCGATGTGAAGCTTATACAAAGATCTAAAGACTAGAAAAATGATAAAATTATATATTATATACAAACAAAAAGTATAAAGAAAAACAAAAACAAAAAAGCAAAAAAATAAAAGATAAAAGAAACAATGAAGAAATATAATAATAAAAGAAAATTATATAAAAACTTTTCTTGAATATATTCTGTGTTTGTGTATGTATGTCCTTTTTTAAAAGTATCTTAAAAGCTCTTCTTTTTAACTTTCATATGACTTGTGAATTATATGACAAAAGAAAATTTATAATACCGCTATAAAAATGAGAAAATTATTGTGGTTAAAATGATATTTATCAGGATATCATACGAAATCTTCGGTAGTCTTTTCTCATGTTTTTTTTATTTTTTCTACTCTATTTCTCCCTCTTTTTTTCTTTTCTAAACATACATAGACAAAGAAACAATGAAAACTTAAACTCATTTTTGAAAAAATTTTATTACATACGCATACAATGATCATTCATTTAAATTAAAATTGTTATGTAACAAAATAAAAAAAAAAAAAAAAAAAGAAAAACGGATACGAAAAATGAAAAATTTTCGTCTATTTTCATCATAATGGATTTAGTCTGAAAACAAACTTTTACTTAAAATTTAAAAATTGATAAATTTCAACTTTTTTTTGTTGGTATATATATTTTTTTTTTATTCTGTACATGCGTCCTTTACGTTTTTTTTTGTATTTGCTTGTTGGTTGTGTTTTTGTTTTTTTTTTTCACTTGATAAGCAGAAGTATTACAAATTGATAAAACATAATGTGTACATAGTCTCTGGAGGTATTTGGCTTGGAGTAGGTATACATACACACATGACTTAAACATTTCGTATCAGGAAAAAAAAAATAAAAGCTCTTTTAGTACGTTGAGTATTGTCTGATTTATTTTTAGAATTCTAATATGAAAAAATGTTTAGAAATTTCGTATTTTTATTGTTAAAAATTTTATATTTAAATTTTTCATAAAATAATGTAAATTTTTTAATTGAATTATGCGAAAAAATTCTTGATTTTTCAATGAAAAATAATACATACATATGTAGGTGAACAATTTCATACAGAAGAAACTTTTTCGTGAGAAATTTCATTTTTTGTTGTAACAAAAAATTAGAAAAAATATACATTACAAATATGTATGTAGGTAATTAAATATTTATTCTGTAAGTTAAGAAAAATGAATTTTTGACATTTTTGAGTAAAAATAAAAGAGTTGTGTTGTTTAAAAAAAAATACAATATCAGAGTTCTGTGTAAAATACTCCATTTTAAAGGCGGGCAGTGGACGAAGCGGTAGAGTGTTGGCTTCTGATGCTGAAGGTCTCGGGTTCGAGTCCGCCTGAGGTCTGAATGAGTACCAATTCACTTTGAGTTGGGTATAAATGCTCGGTACTAATATTAGTACCAAGTCCTGTCATACGAATGAAAATTCGTTCTCTACGAACGAATTTTAGTGGTTCGCATTCCACTTTAAACTGTAGGTGCATGTATGACAGAAAGACGGGGTGATGAGTACAATGGACTCTCCTGTGTGAGTGCTCGTGGATGCCTAACCCATATCCCCCCCACCCACAAAAAAACAACAACAAAAACTCCATTTTAACATCGGATTTTTTTTTTTTAATAATTCAACCTAAATTACAATAAATATTATTTTAAATACATGTTAGTTTCTTGTTTCTCTCTGACATAGCAAAATTCTAAAATAATTCTTTTTTTAAATCAATTTGTTCTACATTTCTCTCTTAGTTTCCCATAGTTAAAAAGTACGAGTAAACAGTAAAATTGCTTTGACTTAGTAAAAGGATACACATGCTTTGAAAAAAGTAGTAAAAATATTTTTATCTTTCTCTGTAACTCACACAATAAATAGAATATACAAAAAAATAAAAACCTTTTATGTGGTCACATTTAATTTTAAATATGTGTTACTATACAAAAACATCAGAATAATTCATTAAAAAAACACACACACATTATCATTACGAAGTATGATTGTGGTCATTAAAACCATTACCATTACAATTTAAATGTATCTAGTATGTAAATATACTTTGGTTTTCATTTTTTTTTTTCAGATTTTACCCACAATATTGTGTATTGATTTGGAAATATTGTCCATATCATTACAAATTACCGAAAATTACAAACAAAATTATCAGAATTTTGTTTTTGAAAAGGGTAAATTATCTAGAATCTAAATAAAATATTGAAACAGAAAAATTACATTTTCTATTTTACTTTTCATGTAATTTGTTCTTTTATTATTTTCTGAAAGTGTAAGGTAAAAAAAAAAAAAAGACACATACATATGTGTAGAGGTAGAATATTTAAATATTACACCACAAATGGTGTTTGATAAAATTCAATTTACTTGTGGTGATTACCTAATTGACAACAATACAACTGGCATAAGGATGATAATTATTTAATTGATTTTTTTAGTGTAAATTTAAAGAAAAAGAAAAGTACTTGTATTTAATTAAATTTATTTCATAAAATAAGCTCCAATATTTATTTAGAAAATTATTTAAGTTTTAAGATATTAAATAAAGTTTATTGTACCATTTTATGTTGTACAAATTTGATATTTGTGATGTATAACAAATTTGTAATTTTCATGTATGAACGATGATAGATGTTAGATAATAGGATAAATTTAGTTTCCTAAATTGAATCTCATCTCTTATCATCATCATCATATGTAGATATGTACATATACACACACGTACAAGTGTATATTTGAAGATACATATATGTGAGCACTCCCTAATTCCAATTGACATACATTTTTTTATTTTTTATTATTTTTTTTTTTATTATAAATTTCAATTTCCTTCAAACACAACACAAAATATATTTTATAAATTCAATTTAGTTGTAAAATTTATCACATTTACAGCCATACACAAAGTGTATATGTACGGATAATACATGTTTACATTTTTATCTGCAATCATTTTTTTTTTATATACTATTCTGTGTGGATACAGCGTGTTTCCGACATTTTCAAAAATCCTAGACAAATATGTATACGATATTAATTTTATTTCGTGGTTTTATAGCACATTCAGAGCCTTGGTCTAATCAAATTAACTTGAGTTTCCTAGACTATTTTTTCGCTATACATAAGTACAGCTACAGTTTTAAGTTTATTGTCTCCAGCTAAATATTGTAGATATTTCAGTACTGATCACTTAAATGAAATACAAAAAAATTAGTGCTCATATAAAGCTGAGTTGATTTGGATAGATTTGCACCCAAATTCTAAAGCCAGTAGTTTACCACTCTGGCAACTGACATTGGCGTCTGGCTGTGTCATAATTAATAGATAAATTTTCGATCTGTCCAAGGAACCATTATTCATCCTTTATTAAATTTTTTTTTCCAAACAAAAATCACTAGGTTTTTTCTCATTGTCAGAAACACCCTTTATCCACAGTGACATAACATGTAAAATTTTAAAAAGCCACAATTCAATTTGATATATCAAAAATTCCAAGGAAATGAGAAAATTTCCCATACTACATACATACACAGCCACACACAATCATGTATATATTTATTTGTACCGTTGAAAAATATTTTTCTCTTTCTAAAGATTTTGTATTGTATTTTTTGTTTCTTAAGAAATATAAGAAGAAAAAAATTGTCATTTTATACTTGAAAATTTATATAACTTTTGAAATTCGTTGTTTTGTTCTTTTTCGTTGTTCTCTACAAAAAAAGGTATCTCAATAAAGATGAAGTAGAATGTAAAAACAATTAAAGGGTTAAATGAAAAAAAAATAAGATTTATTATTTATTTACTTTATTTAATTTATGAAAAAAAAATTAAAAAGTTAAAATTAAATTACTTGAAAAAAAAAAATACATAGCTACAAGAAAAAGAGAAAAATTCCTAGAAATAAATCAATAATAAATATTTCAAAGAAATATGTACATATGTATATTATGTATGTACATAAAATTTTATTAAAAATTGTTTTTTTTTGTGTTTTTTGTTTTTTGCCATTGGCATTGTAAAAAAATGTCGAACAAAATTTAATAATTTCGAGAAAAATGATTAAAATCTTTAATTTATTACTTTTAAAATGTTTGAAATTTTGATGTCATTTTGTAAGTTTATTTTTTATTTATGTTGTTTGAAAAGTCGTGATTTAATAACATTTTAAAGAATTTCTTAGAAAATTTTAATTAATTTCAAAAGACTTGAGTTTAAATAAAAAGGACGTAAAAAAAAGCAACAAAACATGAAAGTCAGTGTAGCAACAAGTATAAATTTTGTAATGTGAGATATTTTGTTTTGTTTTTTTTGTGAAAATGAATCTTTTGAAAAATCTAAAATGTATGGCAAAGAAAAAAATTCAAGTAAAATTTAAGAATATAAAATTTCACAGAAAATGTGTAAACAGATCTTTTTTTGAATAATCGTCTTTAATGAGACTGACAGACAACTTAGTTGTCAGATCATATAGTCAATATGCCACGCTGAAGGCAAGTTGAAAGTTGAAATTTCATGTTAGACCAACCGTTTGAAGTGCAAAAAAAAATTTTAGATTTTTCGTGGAAGGCTTCCGAAATTGGCAATTATGTTGTACCGTCTGTAGCAACAATGCTGGCAACTTGATTACAAATATTTTAGTACAAAATTCTTCACTCAGTTTAAATGCATCAGAAGGACATAATCAATCCTACACAAAAAATACATACGAGTATACTACACCTTTTCAAAACTATCAATTTTGCAATTTTTCACTTTTTTTTTTCTTTTAAACTTTTGTGCAAATTTGAATAATAAAAATTTAAATCATTTCACATAAATCAAAATTTATTTATGTGCAAAACATATTAATGTCATCAAACACGCTTTTGTTATGTAAACAAAATATTATTTTTTTTTATTGAAGACAATTAATTACTTTTTTACTTGTTTATTTTATTATTTTTCTGCAGGCAACACAAACTTGAGAGAAAAACTTAGAAATGTCTTTAGGCCTTTTTAAAAAAAAAAAAAAAAAAAACCCATTACAGTTAACATTTTATCATTTTTTATAAAAATTCATTTTTTTTTCCTTTTTTATTTTGTTGAAAATTATGTAAAAAGGAAATGGACATATTTGTAATATTATAAAATTTAATTTGATTTGAAATTTCAGGAAAAAAAGTGCAAAATTAAAATATAAAAATCCATTATGAATTCTTTTACTGTTAAACTGTATTTTCTGTATTTCTCATTCTTCCAAAAAAGATATTTTTGTTCTTAAGCTAAAATAAAAGATAAAAAATAAGAATACGAAAAAGAAACATTTTTACTTTGTAATTTTTTTTTTATTACTAGTGTTTTTCATATTTATATCTTTTATACATGTTTAAAATGAATCCCTTATTTATGATTCATGTCTATCTATCGTCTATGTCTGAATTTGTTTTTAAAAATCATTTTTCTTAATCTTTTTTGTTTCACCATGTCCAATACAAAAGGAATTATCAAAGTAGTAACTTCTTATGATAATAAATAAAAATATTATTCCTAAGGATATTTAATTTTTTGTGTGAATAAAATGTTTTGTGAAAAGAGTAATAGAAAAACTTGAAGTAAAGAATTGTTTTTTTATCATTTACAGTTTTTTCATATCTCTAAATGACAGGTATAAAGGGTTGAAAAATTTATATCTTTTAAGAAGAAATACAAAGAATAATGCAGATTATTACATTTTATCTCACTATCATATTTCATTTTACATTGAATATTGCATTAAAAGCTTCTTTTTGAGCTTATAACTGTATTTTCTCACTGGGAAAAATTCTTGAAAAAATAAAAGACAAAAACAAATAAAACTTTTGTAAAGAAAATTTATTTTATAAAAATTATTTATGCAAAATATATCACAAAATTTCTTATGTATATTTATTTTAATATTATTAATAATCAACTCAACTTCACTTTACCATTAAAAAATGAATAAATTAACTTTGTTCATTCATGGCTATTTTAAAATTATTTTTAGTCCTTTTTGGTGTACATATAAAAGAATGTAAACTCTTTGAGGTTGACATTTTATTTTCAAATTTTAAAATTCCTTATCAAAGACTTTTGAAGTTTTCAAAATACTTTTTTTTTTTACATAAAAATTATTTTTGAATTAAAGAGAAAAGGGACAATTATGGTAATGTTTTATATGTAATATTTTATAAAATTTTACTTAAAATTTTTGAAAGTTTTACTATGTAAAATTCAAAAATTTCAAATCTCTTTTTTACAAAGAAAAAAATAAACAATATTTTTATGTTGAAAAAATTTTAATGAGGAAAATGAGGTAAAGGAATGTTTTTGGTATTTTTTTTAAGAAAAAAAAAACTTTTCAATTATAAAAAAATCAATTTTTTGAGAAAAAGGATTTAAAATTAAAAAGTTTTTTTTTTCATTTCTGGTGTTCCAGAATATTTTCAAAAAAAATCTGCAATTGCAAAAACTATTTTCTCATATTCATAAGAAAAGTTCCTACTGCAAGGGGATTAAGCATACAAGGAGATGACTTTTGTGTTATGATAATCTATGAACTAATTGTTGTCACATTCAACAAATAACTTTCTGTTGAGATTATACTGAAATTAGATAATTTCGTAGCCATATTACGAACGTACGTATATCAGAAGATCCATCCTCTTTCCTTTTTTTGCTAATTTTTTAATTACAAACATTCGTTTTTTTTTTACTTCTATTTATTGTGTGAAAAATTAATTTTATTTTTAAAAAGACATTTTGAAATTGCAAAAAAAAAACAATCAGAATTAATAAAAATATTTCTAGGAAAATTTTTTATCTCTTTTAGTAAAAACTAACTTACATACAAAAACAAAAATCTAGATTGTATCATCCCAGAGGCAAACGGTAAATGAACAGAATCTGCCGTCTGTTACGTGTTAAATTATAAAAAAAAGGATTTTATGGCGCCTTATTGTCTTTTAGACTAGACAATTTTATTATAGGTATTTAACGTTTCCGTTTTGGAATTATGCCAACAAAATATACAACTTGTTAGATTCTTTAGCTTTTGACATAAATTCTTATTTGTGTTTTTTACTCTTTTTTTTCTTATTATTTTACAATATTAAACTATTAAAATTAGACATTAAAATATTTTTCCTGCATCGTTTTTTTTTTTCTATAGGTACAACAGATTTATATTTCGATGAGATTAGAAAGATATAGATGACAAGAAAAAAAAATAAGGATTTTAAGGATGAAAATAGAAAAAAGAAAAAAAACAAGAATAAAGAGAACTTGTACCAGAAGAACAAATTAAAATTGTATAATATTTCAATAAATCATTAAAATTTATATTTGAAAAGGTTTTATAAAATAAATGTAGTGGATTTTGTTAATTAATTCACATGAATTAATTATCCCAATTAATTTCTTAAATCTTCACACAAACACATAATTTGTATGTAAATGCGGAAATTTGAACAAATTAAGATATTATGCTTGAAAAATGTGCTAACAATTGTTTTTTTTTAAAGAATACAACAACAACAACAAAAAGGTTTCAAAGTGTTAGATAAAATTAGATTTATAATTATAAAAAAAAAGGATTAATATTTGAAAATTAATTGGGTGAATTTGTAGTGAAAAATCTAATTTTTGGATTAAGATTTTCAGATAAAGTAGAAATTAATAAATTAATTAAATTAATTCGAAAACAATTATGTATTTGTTTTTCTCTCTAACAAAATTGCCAGCATTTCCATCAATTTTATTTATTAGTCTTATTTGCAACAATTACACATTTGAAATACTTGTGATAATTGACAAAATAAATTCTATTGGTTACAGTTGAAATTGTATTTAAATCAATTTTATCTATAGCTGTACAAATGAATACCACCCACTTCAATTTATTTACAAAACATTGAGATTTTATTAGTACTCTTTAAATGAGAATTAATCATTCAGAATGGTTTTTATAATGGAAAACATCCATGATGTACCCACATAAGCTCTTATCAATAATTCCCTATTAAATTGGCAAATGCAAACTTTAATCTTCAATAGATGAAATTGATTTAAAGTATTTGAATTTTGAAATAAATAAGTTTGAAGATGTAGGGAATTATGAAGCGTTAAACACTAATTTTCAAGTTTTGTAGTTATTTTAATTACAGTGATTTACTTCCATATTATTCCGACTTTAGTGAATCAAAACAATCAATAGTTCGTACTTTCTAATTATAGAAAATATCTCGCATAAAAGATCAAATTCAATTTATAAAAATTCATAATACAAAAAGTATAATATCAACACAGAATAAATAAAATTTAATATAATTTTCAATAAGATGCTATACATATCCTTTTGACCCTCTTTACAAAATCTCTTTTTTTTTTATAAATAAAAACTTTAAAAGTTTTAAAAAAGATTTTCTTAGAAATACGGAAATTATATTAATACAAAAACACACACACACACACACATGTCTGTATGTTTTTTTTACTAGTCTTGTTTATATAATACAGTATCAACCATCTAATTCCACCCCCAACCATCCTTAAACCAATCACGTACATTTGAAACCATGCTTGTTGTATCCAAACTGTTTTTTTTTTTTTTAGTATTGCTTTAGGGGCCAATGATGCGGAAATCAGGGCATCACATTTTTATATGTGAAATTACATACATACATATGTGTATGTGTATTACTCGTATATACATATGTACTTAATTTTAGTCGTTTAAATCCATGTCGATAACAGATAACTGAAATAAGATATATATATAGATTCAAGGATATGAGGTCACTTCACAGTATGTCTCAATTGACTATATTGATTGTTTAAATTTAAAAAAAAAAAGTTGTTTTGACATTAATTGACCAGAAGGATCTTTTACCTGAATCTAGATAAAATTTATTATTTATTTTATTTACAATATAATAAGAAAAAAATAGTAGAAAAGAAATATAGAATTATTTTTATGTAATTCTTATTGACTTACTTATACTTATACTTCGTATCTGATGATTATCCTTATATTTTGAGTATCTTTTTCCTGATGATTTTTAATTTTTCATCTCTTTTAACACTTGTTTTTTTCTTCTGCTTCTCTTTTTAAGAAGATTTTTTTTCTCTGATGTTTATTCAGGAAATTTTCACAATGAATGCACTTAAACTTGATTAATTATGATTATTATCTAAATAAATAAAACGACTTTCTGATTTTGATGTTGACATACACTTGTCCTTGGATGAATAATAGTAATATAATAAGTATGTATATTTTTTAAAATTCACTTTATTGTAAATTTTAATAATAAAAATAAACAAATATGCACAAACAATTTAACATTGAATTATAACTCTTTTTTTTATATATGTATCTATATTTTTCACTATAAATTTAAACTATTAAATTTTCTACTCTTTTTTATTTATTTTTATTCTCGTTAAAAAATATTTTTTTGCATAACATTTTCTTTTTATTTTAAAAATATCTCATCAAATAAACACAATAATAAAATTTTTTTATATTATTTTTTAAGATAAAATGTGAAACAGCAACAATTAAACAAAAACAAAAAAACAACTTTAATTACACAATAACTTGGTTTTTTAAATAAAACTTTAATATTTAGATACAGATTAAAACTTCATGAAATAACGGAAGATACTATATAAATTTTTTAACAATTAAATGAAAAATTAAAAATAAAAAAACTAACATATAATTTTTTGTTTGTTTTTGTTTTGTATGAGTGTGCCACTGTGAAATACACTGTTGAATTTTTTTTTATTTGTTTGTTTTATTACAAAATTTATTGGTTAGATATTTTAATAAACAATGGGAAAAAAAAACAGTAATGTGAACCACGCACTCTATCAAACTATATTCAAAAATACTACTGACCTAACTTTCACTTGATAAAGAGAAATTTTGTTGATGTGATAAGCTTTTTTTTGTGAACTTTTTCGAACTGTATACTCGTATAAGACGAATATAATATAAAAAAGGATAAAATATGAAGCTTTTTTCTTCTTACTCAGAGTAAGTATATTCTGTGTATACAGTTATGTCATTTTCCTTTTCATATATCGTTCTTTAAAGTTACATTTGGGTGCCTACTATATGAAGCAGTTTCTTTCAGAAATAAAAAACACTAAAGGATATCAGTTCCAATATATATATATTTCCTTGTAAATTAAAAGATATACCACGATTAACTTTAATGATACACACATGATTGAATTCACCACAAACTACCCAATTTGAAAACTTTTTTTCCTTATTAAATATGTAGAATTTTTATGTTTCACTTTCCTGTTGCCTTGATGTTCGAATTCTTTTGGATTTAACATTTCTTAAATTCTCCTTATAAACATACTTAACTCACGTACTTGTTATAACTCTTTTTTTTTATGTTATCAGTTTGAAAACGATGATGCAGTAAAACATGATGATAGTACATTTACTTAGTAATAAACACAAACAAAAATAAAAGAAATTTGTCTAAAAGGCGATAAGAAAATAATATAAATATACTTGTAAAATTTCAGGAATGCTTTTAGTTTTTGTTTTTTGCTTTTTGTGTTATAAGAAAAAAAAATAGCATGTTCATATTACATCCTTATAATTTTGTATATATCCGGTTTTTCACTAAATTATAGCCAAAATATATAAAAGAGTACATACTAAATATATTAAACATTTTCCTTAAAAAGCTTATAAATATTTCACATTATCAAATAACAAAAAAAAAGTACACAATCTAAGTTTCAAGGTTTCTTTGCGGTTTTGTTTTTGCAAGGAAAAAAAAGGATATTTAGATATGTATGTGTACTCACATTCAATGAAAAACAAAGTATATAAAAAAAACATTAAATAGAAGAAAATAAATGAACACCACCAAAGAAGGACATTAAAATAAAACAAAAGAAAAAAAATAAATATTGTGTTATGTTACGGTGTGAAGGAGTTGGTGAAGGAGTTTCTAAAGTCCATACATATAATTTTAAAGTGAAACTTTATATATTATGATGTGTGTACAATATTTTTCTTTTGTTTAAACCTTATGGGAGCTATAAAAAGTGAAAATTTACGATTTTGACTATTTTATGAAGTTATTGTGGAAAAGCAGAAAAAAAAAATGAATTTGAAGAAAAAAAATTATAATAAAAATAAAAAAAAAGAAGGTCGGTTATATGTGTTTACATGACAAGAATAATGATATAGAAAATATAAAATTCATGTGCAAATAACATTTAAAATTCTGTACAAAAACAAACTAAAATATAAATAAGATAACAGAAAGGTCAAATCTATTGTTACTTATAACAAATTTTGTATTTTGTGAAATGTGAGGTAAAACAAGAAAGAAAAATGAAGGGTTTTCGTTTATTTGTTTTTTTTTTTTTTCATTATTTTTATTATTATTTTTAAATTATTCGTATTTTATGCGAGGAAAATGTAATAATTTAAAAGAAATAATAGACAAGCATATAACGAGAATAAAATGAAGTAACAGATTTCAGTCTAGGTTATAATCAAAAATAAATAAATTGGGTGGATTACAACGAACAAATAAACAAACAAAAAAACGTATTAATGAAATAAAAACAGTGAAATATATATTTATTAAAAAGACTTGAAAAGATTATAAAATGTAAGGGTTTGCTGGCAATTTTAGATAAAGCAAATAAGAGTTATAAGAATTTAGTTCAACATCAGCTGAAAATAAATTATTATGAAATACTGGTGAATGAGCTTTTAGGAAGCAATTTAATTAAGGAAAAAAAAACATTATATTTTAATTAATTAGAAAAAAAAAAAACTTGATAAAAACCTGATTCAGCATTTTAAGAACGAATGTACAACTAATTTCTTACAATTTTCTTTGTTTTTGTAATTAAATCAAAAAAAAATCATGCCTTTTGTAAATATAGAAATAAAAATTTTCTTTGAAAACAAAAAAATGCTCTAAATTGTTTAAAGTATCTTTTCTGAAATATTTGAATATAAAAACATATATTTCTGATTTTTGGAATAGAAGGGGGTGCTCCATTATCATGAAAAATCAAATAAAATTTCTTATGGTTCACCATGATAACAAAATTCCAAAAAAAAGGAAAAAAAACATAAACTAAACAGTCATTTCTTGTATGTAAAATTCAATAAAAAAATCTTTTTTGTTTTTCTTTTTTACTTGAATTGAATTTTATTTTGTTACAACAAAACACAAAAAAGTTATATGTTTCATACGTATTTCATATTTATTTTTCTTGTTGAAATAAAGTTATGAATATTACAAATTTCATATACACATATTTTTCTATGAAAAAGAAAAAGTAATAACAAAAAAAAAAGCAATAAAATTTTCCAATAAACCTTCAAAAGAGAAAGGTAAAAAAAAAACAATCTAAAATAAGACTAAAATTATACATACATATTATGATTATATTTTATGTTTATGGTCTATTAAATATATAAGATGTAATCATTGAAATGAAAATATATACAAATACCACAAAATTAAAGGAAATAACTTTATTTTTATTTTTATAATAACGATGGCATAATATATAATATGAAATTTTATCTAAAATAAGTATAAGTAGATAACATTGTTGTAATGTGTTTGTATGTTTTCTTTTCTTTTTTGGTTCATTTGAGTAAATTTGAATAGTTTTTTTTTTTTGAATATAATGACGAAGGATAATAATAAAGACTCTAATGGCAATTATTTTGTGAAGCATAAGCAAAAGAACTTTTAAGTTCCTAAGAGGAACAAATAAGAAAAAAGAATATTTTTCTTTTTTATAAATCAGAAAATCGAAGATTGAATCTTCAAACCTTAAAATAACCCATATTTTTTTTATTCAAAAAGTCAATCAATTACTATGATTTTTTTTTTTCAAACTTTTCCCTTATTCAACGAATTTAAATTTATCTAGCAATCAATTTCTAAAAGAACACTTCAATAATTTTTTTAAAAATAACGACCTAAGAATGACTCTACTGCAATTTATTATTCATAGCACTATGGCACATGAAAATTAACAAATGGATAGGTAAAGTTAAGGAAGATTTAAAACAAAGTATTATTGGATACCAATTTTCATTAAAATTTTGGTTTTTGGGCCACAGGATGCCAATATCAAAATATTTAAATTTTTATACAAATTTTTCGAGAAAAAACGATTTAAGTTTCAATGATTTTAAGCCAAGGTCACATGTTTAAAATAAGGTTCAAATTCAAAATTATTTGTATACTATCCATCTAATGAACTTTAAGCTAAATATCATTTCATTAATAAACTCTACTGTCTAGACCATTAAATATTTTGGAGTCCTAATGAACTTCATTTATTCAAATGATATATTATCCTGGAAAAATTATTTTTTCTTAATGGATCTGAAAAATATGTAAATTAAAGGAAAATACGCATAAACCTTTTCCAGTACATAAAAAAAATTATGTTATTATTACTTTTTTTTTTTAAATGTCCTTTTGCAACTATACTACGATTAATAGCCATGTAAAATTATGTTTTTGCGTGACGACAACATAATGAACACAAACAGGATATGAATTATGCTTTAAAGCTATATAAAAAAAAATTATTCATTAGCAATTTATTTTGAATTACTTACGTTTTTCTGTTTTCACTCAATTTCATTCATATATGTATATGTTTTTCAAACGGTAAATACGTATACGAGGTGTTAATTTGATAATTTTTATATTTAAGGTGTACTATTTTTTTTCTTCTTCTTTTTCGATTTAATTAATTATGGTGTACATTCAACACAATTTATTAGGTAGAACAATTTTATTAAAAATCTTTTTAAAACGCAAATAAGAAGTATTATTTGGATTTGGTTCTAAAGTGTCTGAAGCACGTGTATAAGATTTAAAAAGGGTATAAGTAATTTATTCGTTTTGATGTTATTTGTTACATACATACATGAAATACGTATAATACAAAAATATATATAAAAAAAAACATTTTTGTAAAAATAAATGTCTTAAATATCCTTAATCCTGGAAATACTTACATAACACATGTTATGCTTATGTTTATTACTTTTTTATATGATTTTTTTCCTCTATTAATCAAGCACGAGAGATATTAAACTTCAATTTCCTTCTTAAAATGTCTATTACCATTGTTATATGACATAATCCTCATTATTGTATTTCACCAAAACAATAAAACGTGCTATAACACCAACATTGAGAATTTATGTATCATTGATAAGTGCAGTGCGTAAATTCTTGATTTATTCTTTTGCTGTTAATGAGTTTTTAATATAATAGAAAATGTATCTATCATCATTGTAATTAAGTATTAAATCCTTTATCCTTGAAAACATCGAAAGTATACCATTGTTCTTCTTTCTTCGACTCTACACCCTATTTCAACTTCAGTTTCAAATACCATTTTGTTTTTATTCAGTGACAAAAAAAAAAATTCAATAAAATAAGAATCTTGGTGAGTAAATTTACAAAATTGAAAATATGTATTTTCCTAACTTATGGAATAATTTAAAATTGAATATACTGTTTTTAAAATACTGATTAAAAACTAATTTATCATTCAGGACGATATAATAATGACAATAATGTCTTTATAAAATATTTATTCTTGAAAATTTGATAAGTCCTTTAATTATTTTCAAATTTAAAATAAATTTATTTAAAAAACATAAACAAAAAAAAAACTTTTCAATAACTGTACTTTCTTAGAAATATAACTTACAAAATAAACTTGATAAATTTATTTCAAATGAATTAAATTGATTGATTTGAAAATTATGATAAATTGAAAGAAAACCATTAAAAGAAGAAAAAAAGTAGTACAATAACTTTTGAAAATTTTACAAAAATATATGTACTTATTCTCTTTCTATTATTTATTATTAAATTTATGTTGAAAGCTTTTTAAACTTTTTAGATTAAAAGTTATTTAATCAGATAATAACAACTACATACATCCATACAATATGAAAAACTTATGTTTTTAATTAAACAATGTACATATATATACGTATTTATCCTTCATAGATTTAATTAATCGCATATTATAAGTAATTTTTTATACTGCACTTAATCCTTTGATGTTTTTAGTAAAATACAGGAAGTATGTATGTTGCACATATGTTGTAGTATAAAATAATCACTTATAAAAAGCATTATTAGTTATATGTTATATTCATATTTTAACTGTAAATCATAAATTTTAACTAGAACTATGATATTTTGAGAAATTAAATTACCAACTTCGTTTGAAAGATAATTTTATTTTTTTAAAGCAAATTATCTATAAATAATTTTAAAACTTTCTAGAATTTTCAGATTTTAATACTATATGATGTAAATGCACGTAAACATTATGTGTATTTTCCTTATAAGTATGTGGATACTTCCACTAGAAAAGATCCAATATGGCTGAAATTATTGTTTTTCAAAGAAAATTCGCATTTTAAGAAACACTCCATATTGATAAATAATACATTATTAATACTACATCTATTAAATAATTTTGCAAACAACAATTTCATATCTAAAAAAAAAAAAAAAAAAAAAAAATTAAATACATTCCAGAATACATAAAATTAACAAATGTCGCCAAGTTTCATAGTTCCGTTCCATCAGGGTTAGCTTATTATGACCTATAATCAGCATACTTAGGTTCGTGAGATTTAACTAGGATTTCTTTTCATGAACTTTTTGAAAGGTCCTTTGTCGAAAATTCCTTTTTTGTAAGGTTGACATATATACTATCTCTTCCACTTCTATTCAAAATTTCATTTTAAATTTAAAATAATTTTTTTGTGAAAAAAAAAAAGATTTAATAATCTTCATTTTGAATTTATCACGAAAATATGTCATACCCGTAACAAAAAGTTCCTTGAATTACGTCAATCACAATGATTTGTTTTCCTCCATGTGTTCTGAAAAAGATTGTTTGTCTAGATTAAGACATCCTTGAAATAAAAAATCTTTTTGAAATGACAGTCACACCTCTTTCACACCCCGATATTCAAGTGCTAATTTTAAAGTAATCGATTTTAATTTCTACTTTTTATATATGAAGAATATGAATTGCCTAACTAAACTTTTTTGGAATTATTTTATTATCCGAAATTTTCTGCATCACAATTCAAACACGTAAAAAATGAAAAATCCCATTTTTTTAAAATTTATTTTAATGTTTTTGTAAAATAAATTTTATTTTATGTGAAAAATTTATTGAATGTTCTCTTTTATTCATTTAAGTATTTTGTGTTGTTCATTTTTTAAATCAAACACTTATTGAATGTTCACTACATATGTACTTTAATTGAATAATTAAATCGAAAATAAATAATTAATCTTTAATTAAAAATAATGTTGATTTCACTAATAATGGCGTAAAAGCTCATCAAATACGTTGGTTGATTCTATTCGATGAAAATCGCTAACAATCACCTATTTTTTTTATTTTAATTTTTTTTGCAATTCATTAATAAAATCTCAGTACTTTGTAAATTAATTTAAAATGTCATAAAATTTAATATGTACATATAAAGAATTTTTAATTAATAAAAAATATGAAACAAAAAAAAAGTTCGTAAAATTATATATTGCTTACAGCATTTTGATTTTTGTTTCGACATTTGAAAATTTGTAAAGTTCTTAAAATAATTATTAAGAGCGTGTATATACAACAAGGGCGCATACATATATTGAATAAAACTTTATCATCATGCATAGATAAATTTATTTACATGATTTATTTACAATTTATAGTTTGTACATTTAATTTAATCTTATTTTGTGAAAGTTTTAAGTTCTCCTGTGTGTTTGAAAATGTTTTTGAAACACGAAAACTTTGTCTATACTTTTCGTAGTAAATTTTCTTTGAAAATGTGAAATATACAATTTTCATCTAATATGTAATATCAATAATTTACTAATTAAACTTGAAAAAACAAAACTAAAACACTGAAAATATGGAATTGAACAAAACACACTTTAATAAGTAATTATGACACTTTTAAACGTGTGTATTATTTTCACAGGTAACAGTATTGTTTGCATCTAATTATAAACATCAGTTAAAATGTATAGAAACATAAATGTAAAAGTAAAAACGATTCTTTAATTTATGTATGTGTCATTCTGCAGATGTTTAGTAACAAACACGAATATAAAATAAAATAATACTTAGTTTGTGAGAAAAAACTATCATATTTAAATGTAATTTGCATACTTGAGATCACGCTTCCTGTTTGCATATATGTATTATTTGCATTATTAACATTTCGTAGTTACATATTGAAAGGAAAAAATCTTGTATTATTGAAATTCAAACGTGAATAAATTATTTAAACTAACCTGAAATTAAATTGAAATTTGAAAATACATATTCAATTTAAAGCAAAATTTACTACAAATGATAAAACATATTTCAAAGCTTAGATTTATGCCTCATACTTCTTTGAAATACGTTTGAGTTACCCTCAGAAAATTTTAAAATAAATTGAAAACTTTTATAAATATGTATATCTAAAAAGTCACAATCAATTCATTTCCCAGATAAAAAGTTTCCTAACCCGTAGCAGTACTCAGTACTCTGATGGGTATTGAAATTTTTTGATGAAAATCAAAAAGAAAAAACTTTTTTAAAGGACAAAAACGTTCAAATTTTACATTCAAAATAATCAAGTTTAAAAAAAAAAAACAAATCTGATTAGATTATAAATTACTTTGATTATTGTTTATTTAAGTTAAAATTATAAAAAGTTTTGTTTTTAAGCAAAAAAGTATAAAATCAAAAAAATAATTTTCTGTACATTTTAAATAACTTAATTTTCAATTTTTTAAAACTATAAAAAAACAAATCGTCCTGTTAAAAAGACAGGACTCTTAAAGTTCATAATATGAAACTTTGTAATAAATATAGTTAAATCATTGCTTCCAAGGATCTCATATTATTTAACTTTAATGTTCACTTTATTGCCAGACAAATGTTGCAAAACAATAACAAAAAAACGTGTACATATAAAATTGTATATAAGTATAAAAGTCTCGTTGAATTCTCATTATTACTATGATAGATATATACTAACTCGTACATTCATTCATACAACATTCTATTTTTTTTTTTATTTCAATTAAAAATCTTCAGTTGCAATACATGCAACAGCAGTACTACAGTCTATATAGTTTGTTGAATGTTGTATAACCATATTGAAGTTTCTATCTTTTAGAGAAATAAAAAAGCATGAAAAAAAAAAAAAAAAAAAGATAATTCAATTCACAATTTAAATTAAATTTAGTTCGGATCGATGAACATCAATAACGAGAGAAGCCACTTTAAATTTCTGAAATGTTTTAGATTGATGATGATATAGTATAATATAATAATAGAATGGAAGAAAAATAGAAATAGAAATAAAAATCTATTTCCAGGAATACAAAACAAAAAAAAAAAAAAAAAAATCATGATAAAATGCAAAAGAAAAAATGCTATTTTTTGTGGAAAAGTAAAATACCAGAACATATGTACATACAAACAAATTTATTAGTTTATCATATCGAACATAAAAAGTAACAAAATGAAAAAACAAAACAAAACTGAATGAATGAATGTTTTATCTTTTATTTTGGAATTAAAATCGTGTAAATATTTCTGCAGAAATAAAATTGCCTTTTGTGAAAAAAAAATATATATATATATAAATAAACAAAAAATTATCCTTGAGACTAACTAAAAGGATTTAAAAAAAAAAATGTTTAACACTGCCATTTAAATCATGATAACAATGTCTAACAAAAGTTCAAGATAATAAGGAAAAATTATGCAAAACGTCTTTAAATAAACCTCAAGAGATCCGTTTCACAAGAGATACGTTTCTTTGTTAAAGAAGTATAACTTTTATTTTTATTTTTAAAAAAAGAGCTTGTAATTATTTTTTATTTTTATTTCGGTATTTTTGATAATATTTTTTTTCAACTACCCTTATTCTTTTTATTCTCATTCTTATTTTGATTCAACCATTTAATTTTATACTTTTTTTTTTTTTTGCTTTAAAAAAAAGTGATAAAATTTATACAACATATTCATTACATTTTTTATTATTAATTTTTTTTTTATTTTTTATTTTTTTTTTTTCAAAAACATTTCTTTTTATAATTTAATTTATTCACTTTATTCAATTTCATATGAAGCAGCAGTTTAAGAGCATAGCTACATTTTTATCCATTTCATTTTATGACATTTCATTCTTTTATATTTTGTTTTTTTTTTTTTTTTGTAATTATTTAATAAGAAAAGGATTTATCTTGAATTTTTAAGAAATAACAATGTTAGAATCGTGAAAGTATGATATCATTTTATTTGAACTTTTACTACATTTTCACACAATCATGTGCATTTAATAAATAAAGTTATAAAAAAAATATGTATGAGGGTATTCACCACAAAAAATATTTATGTGAAAAATGTTCTCGTATATAATAATTTTTCATTAAACACAGTTAAGGCAAGAAAAAAATTCGTATTATTGTTCATATTCCAAATATTTTTTGTGAGCTGCTAGAAATTTATGGGAATATAATGAAATGTATGGAAATGTACATTATGTATGTTTTTGCTAGTGGAAATGTTCTTTAAATAAGAAAAAATTTTGAATATATTTTCTGGGGAAAGTCGAGTTCAACAAAGTCTACTAAATGTTAGTACCGAGACATAAAAGAACTAATGACAATGAGAATAGAAGCGAAGAAATCCACCAAGCTTTCTGCCAACATTGCTATATAAAACTACTCAAGCCCAACAAGAATAAGCTAAAAACCATCACCGGTCTTCTTAAAAGGCACTCTTCACTCGACTATCACATGAGTAGGATGGAAATAAAAGATATTATGCATGAAGAACATGAAACACACCTTCTGGTAGTATTTTAGAATTCATCAGAAGCCTAAAACTATAGGAAAAAAAGGCGTCACAAAAGATTTTGACAATTTGAAGTGCAAAAATAACCCCTAACAATCTACTCTAATTTAATTTCTGGCCAAAAAATGTGTATTTTAGAAAAATATCCCTCATCTTTGGAGTATAACATATAGTTTTGGCCATGACTGTATATTACAATAATAAAAATAAAAATGTATGATGTAAGATTCACGAAAATGTTAGAAAAGATTTATCCATTTTACACTTTTCATACCATATGTTTTATAATTTTAAGGATAAATTAGTGTTCTGTTGAAAGTGCTAATATAAAAATGTATCTATGTAATAAATACCTTCATCATTCGTGTAATAAATTTCAAAATACGTGACATTTCTTTTTAAAATAAAAATTCATTCATAAGAATATAAATAGAAATCAAAATAATAATAAAAAAATCCTTGTAACTAGATGCCATTCATGAATGCCAGAATTAGAAAGATTTTAAAAAAAACAACATGATAGAATATTTTAAATTATTAATTAATCGTTGAGTACATATGTACATTATGTATGTATGTATAAAATCAATAAATCTGAAATATTCACAGATAACTTGTTTTTTTTTTTTTTTAATTATCATGGATTAGAAATAATTTTAGAAGTATCTAAGATAGCATATATAAATATTCAGTAAATTCATTAAATTTTGATACATAATTTCTATGAAAGTATATTTCAAAAACGTAATAAAATATCTATTTAAAATCTTCTTATTGTATCTATTCGTATACATGATTTATTTCTATATGAATCAATAAATTTTTCTTATTCTTTTTCTTTTTATATCTAAAATATTATCTTTTGTAAAATATTAAAATGTTTTAGATATAAAAATTTTCTTATACAAGTAAGTATAATACGATTTAAATTTTTTGATATGGCAAATACATGGCAATTATGTGATTGACATTAATATAATTCTTTTAGAAAATAAACGTTTTTAAGTAGATAGAATGTAAAAGAGAAAAAGATACTTTTTTTTGTGTATTACATCAGAATATTTTAGTAGCATATACATAAATAATACATGAATAATAAACGTAAAAGGTTTAATCTATTTTACAGAAATGACGTATGTAAATACAAAAAGAAGAAGAAGAAAAAAAACAGATTTTTCTCTTTTTCTATTATTAAAAAAGGTTCTCATCAATTATGTAAAAAAAAATTTGATTGAAAATAAAATATTCAACATTAAGAAATATCATTCAAAATAATAAAAAATTTATACATTCAGGTAAAAGAGAATAAAAAAGTATTCACGAAATTAATTCTATCAATCAATTTATTTCATGGTATTTGACATTTAAAAAAAATAATAAATAAAATAAAATTATATATTTTATTACTATTTTCGAAGGATTCAAATCAAGAGAGAGAAAAAAAATACTTTAAACGTACTAAAGTACAATATTTTCGAAGAGAGAAAGTATATTTTATTGTAAGAATTCTTTTAAATTATTTCTAAAATTTAAATTCTTAATGTTTAAATTGAATTTAAATAGGTAGTTCTTTGTATTTATTAAAATATAATCCTTGCCATAAGTAGAGAAACTATTTCATGATAATCTTGTTAAATTATACTAATAACATAAAAGCTTTTAGATACCTTTATTAGAGTTTCCTTTATATCTATTAAATAAATATAAATATATGTACATATTTTATGTAGAATGTATTTTGCATTTAACATGCAAACATCTTGAAAAAACAATCAATTATATATTTATCCAAGAATAAGCAATTGGTCAATTCTCTGTAAAATGAAACCACAATTTTAACTTTCTTCAGGAAAGGTGTTGAAAAGAACAGCTAAATATAAAAAAATTCTTTGTTTTTATAGGCAGCTGACCTGATATTGACATTGATTTTTAGTATATTATTACAAATACAATATACATTTTATTCATTATTTTTTAATTACACTACAATGTCTTCTGCGTTATTGTGATAGATCAATTTTATGGGTTTTTTATTGAATACTTTTTTAAAGGACATGTGTTACAACAAAACTATAAAAGTGACAATTCTTAAATACTTACCAATTCACAGAATTCTTAAAATATTAAGAATGTATTAATAAGGTTGCATACGGGTCTTCTGCGTTGCCGCCCTTTTCTCAGATAAATTAAAAACATAAGGTCAAAAAAATAGAAATGTGCTATATAGTTTTAAAAGCAAAGGTAAATTGTAATAAATGTAGAAATATTAAGTTTCTCTACACTTTTATTATCCAACAAATTTTTAATAAAACTCCTCACAAAATGTCTTCGATGTTACCAGAGAATTGATCAATACTAAAAAACTATTTTAAAAATTCTGATTTGTTTTAAAAACAGAAATTTTTTAATTAAACTAATTTCGAAACTCTGCAAATTTAAAAAAAAAAAACTATCAACAAAATAAACCTATAATCACAAAGCTCCGAAGAAAAATTAATTATTATAAAGAGCAACAATTTTCATATAATTTCTAATTTTTTTCTTAGTTTAAATTGAAAATTTGAATACAGGAGTGCTCGAAATTTAAAAATTTCTAGAATTTTCAGTCGGTAATATCTTTTATAAAAATTTTCAATGAACAAAAAGATCATAAGAGAATTTTTTTATGAACCCAGTGTGTTATATGTTATCCTATGTTTGTATAAGTACCTTGAACTTTAAACTTTTATGTTTAAGTACCTACACATGCATACAGAATGTCTTTTATATGCAATGAAAAAATTCATTAGAATTTTCAAAAAAGTTGAATTAATTGAGCAAACTGCTGAAGTAATTATTCGTTCATAATATACAAATATATTTTCAACTCTTGTTTGATTATTTTACTTTTTTTCGTATCTCTTTTTTCCTCATATGTGAATAACAACATCCATCTTAATTTTAGGGTGGCATGTCATCATGTAGAATATATCACGTACCGTAGCTTATCGTATATGTATACAGAAACACAGTGTGTAATTTAATCGAATCATGTTAGAAGAAAAAATAATAATAAACTATACAAGCAAGGTACTTGAGTAGAGATGTATAGCAACAGACTTTAATATACTCCTGTTCATAAAGATATGTACGTAAATACCTATGTATAGTAGGCAAGTGGTATAGATGTATGATAAACCAGAATGTAACTCAATTTAAATTAAAATTTTTAAAATTATAATATTCGTGTAAATTTTTGTACGTGTTCAGAATCATTGTCCTGTGTGAAAAATTTAAGTAACAAAACAAAAATTAATGTGACGGATAAAATATAACAGTATAATTAGTGTACATACTTAAAATATTAAAAATAAAAATCTTAAAAATCTTTTCATAAGGTTAAATTTCTACGCCAATCAAAAGAAAAAATATTTTTTCCTAAAATAACAAATTTTCACCATTTTCCCTTTAAAGTTCATAGACTGGGAATTACCACATAGGATTTTCATTTTAATAAAATACACAAAAACAAAAAAAAAAAAGAAATGACACGTTTTTTTAGCCTATAAAAGAACTTTTTTTTTGTATTTTTATTTTGAGAGAAAGGAAAAACCCCAACAAGAGATATCCTATAAGAAATATATTTATCCCTCAACATTTATTTCCTTTTTATCAAAGAAAACTTTGAAATTTTCTTGATGCCTTTTTTTTATCGAATTAAATATTTGTTGAACGCAAACGAATTATATAATATTTTAATCTGAAAAAAAAAAAAAAACTTCTAATACTGTTGAAACAATTTTCAAAGCAATAAGAAATTGTTATTGTTTTTTCTATTTTTCTTTCATTTTTAAAGGATATCTTTCAATTTTATCTTCTCAATCTAAAAATCTATTGTGAAATTGATTGATTGGCATATTTCAAATGAATTTAGTATAAACTTTAAGGAATCGTATTTTTTATATATTTTTAAAATTTGATTTGAAAATAACAAATACTACCTTTTTTTTCTTGTTCAAATAATTTTAAGGATAGGTTATGTTGACTGTTGTTTATGCATTTGTATCACAAAATAAAAACTTTCTTTTTTATGCCATGAAATTTCAACATGTCCTTGACATCTTTTTATTATTTTTTTTTTTTTTTCAAATGAAAAGTATCAAAGCGTAGAAATAAAAGATACTATAATTTTATAGATTATAATGTTTTAAGTTTCAAGTATTTTCAATATTAAAGTTTTCTTTTTCAATCGGAAAAAAGGAAATACCAACAGATAACTGTTTTTCAATATATTTTTTGCATACATATGAGTTTTATTTAACTTCAGAAACTTTGTTATATTCTACGAAATAATAAATGATAAAAAACTTTTCTATAAATATTCTGTAAAATCTTATGAAAAAGAATCTTTTTATTTACTATTTCTCGGTCAAACAAATTTTCTAAATTATTTTCTTATATTTTATCTGCTAAATTTTAAACAAGGACACAAAAAAATTAAAGCAAAATTCAGAAAAAAATTGTAATTAATTAAAAAAATTTGTATTACACTTCATTTTAATTGGACATTTTATGTTTGCGATGCTTTCATCTTCAGAAAAAAGGTTTTTAGGTAAATATATGATAAAAAACAAAACAACTTCTGAATATCTAGTATGTCCTTTATAATATATATATGTACTACAAAATGATTATCATCAACTTGTCTAGAAAATGCATACATAATATGTATATTCTCTGGGTGAGATAAGTTTATTCTTTTGAAACAAAAAGTAGTAGGTACACACAAAAAACAAAAATATTGATTAGAGCCTGTAACTGAAAACAGATGCTTCAGAAATAATTAATGAACTAGTTAGAATTCTATTTAATTGGATTCAAAACCAATATACGTATATATGTATGCACATGTATCGTTTCTTTATTAAACATGATAAGAAAAAATTTGTTTTCTTTTGTTTTGAGTGGTATTTTTAGATAATTCGGTTACATAAGAATAATTTATAGTAAAAATCGATTCATTAATTATAGTTATATTTTTGCTCTAATTTGTTTGATGATCCTGTTTTTTTTTCAGATAAAAATGACAGAATATTTCTACACTTAGGAAGGAGACTAGACTGAGCTTAAAGGGAAATACAGAAGAAAAATATACATAGTTCATTTGCAAAGTCTTTTTTTCGAATAATGAACTTGGATTATTTATTATATTTTCAAATGTTCCAGATTAAAATAATCTTCCAAAAGAATACAGAATAAGGTGACTCATCAGAAAATAAGAAAGACTACTTAGCTTTATCAGTTGAACCACAATTTAATTTAAAACTTAAGGTCTCTCAAATGTTATATTTTTGAGGTTATTTCTTTTAGCTGCAAAAATATGTTATTCGAAAAAAAAATATATTTCATAAAAAAACATTTTCAAATAATCTAAACGAAATTATTTTTATTTTAAATTAAAATTTGAAGGAAAAATGTAATACGTTTTTTTAAAACAAAAATTATCTGCTTAAACTTTTTTTAACAACTTCACAAAAGAAAATCTAAAACAATAGAAAAGGATAAAAAGTCCAATAAATAATCAACCAAAAAAGAAGAAAAGAAAATAAAATCAAAATCAAAAAAACAAAAAAAAGAGATTGGATTTTCTAGTCAATAATTTGAAAAGTTGTAGATGTTCTGTGGTAAACGATATCAATAGCATCCCATGAAACGTGACTCAATAAAGTAAAAAATTACCTGAAATAAAGAAAAGTTGTTTTTTTTGTATGTGAACAGTGAACACTATAAAACTATCACGTTTAAATTGTTTTTTTTCTTTTATGTTTTTCTTTTCATTTTAATTTCTCTAGAAACAAAATAAAAAAAAAATACTTGTAGTTTAGAATTTTTTTCATGAGTTATTATTATTATAGAATTTTTATTCTTAACACGAATCGGTGAAAAAACTAAAAATGTAAGATAAATTTACTTTGAACAAAATGTCATTAACCTGAATAAGAAAATAAAATGTGGGTTAAGTAGAAAATGCAAAAAAAAAAAAAACAAAAAAAAATGAAAATTAATTATAAAAAACTAATCAGTTTTTTTTTTAAATGAGCCAAAATAAGCAATAAAATGTTTACTGCATTTCCTAAATTAAATCTTCATAAAACATTTTTTTTTTTATCCTTTTTTCAATACATAGACTGCATATTGAAAATATGCCAAATAAAACATATCCTCAATGATTTTTTATATAGTGAATTACAAAGAACTACAAAAGAACAAAAAAAAAATAATAATAATAATTTCAAATACATTATTTTTCATTCAAATTAAAAAATTTCAATTGAAGTTGCCAATATAAATATAATATACATACTCGTACTTGCTAGAAATAAAATTGCAAAAAAAAAATATGTTGCAAAATATTTGAATTGCAATATGCTTGTATCTTTTGTGTAAATGCACATATTTATGTATGTATGTGTATAGTCAATTTTATGTACAGACGATCAAAAATGAAATGAAACAAGAAAACAATTACAAAAGATATAAAAACTGTAGTAAAAAATAATAGAACAGAATAAATGAGAATGCAAAAAAAGAAAATGAATGATAATTAAAAAGCTTTCAATAGATTGAGTATAGAAAAATGTGGTTAAATTAAAAATAGTTTTGTTTTTTCTATTTTCATTTTTATTTTGTGTTTTATTTATTAAAAAATTTACAAAGTACAAGTATAAAAAGCATTTCATACATTTTCCTCTTTTTATTTCTCCAATTATCCTTTGAATAATTATCTAAAAATCCAAAGACTTCATGTAAGCTTTTAAATAGCAATTTAAATCATAAATAATTTTAATATAATTTTTTTTTTCTTTTTTTGCATGCAAAAATTGTGCAGAAAAAAAGTCATTAAAAGAAAATATAAAATTATTATTTTGACTAAAGTGTACAATAGTGAAAAATTTATGGCTTAAAATAAAATTTACTAACTTAAATAAATTACATTTATAATATTTATACAAAATCCTTGAATATATTTTCACACAAATTATTTTAACTGAGTAAGCAAATACGAGTTATGTAGTAGTGTACATATACTACACATAATGTTTATATAGTCAATATATAGTCATACATACATATACACATGTATGTGTGATGTGATATGGTTTTATTTCCGGCTATGTTCTTCATAGTATTTACTAAAACATTATTCTTGACTAACTTAAATTTCAAAGGACATTTATGTAAACACAATATTAATGGAACTTTCAGATGATTATCATAGACCTTTTCCATTTATAAGCAAATACATATAAACTGGAAATGTTTATTACGTAAGGACAAAAGTGTTTCATTTTTCTTTCTTTTTTTTTTTAATCTGGATAAGTTTAATTATGAAAAAAAGAATTATTTTGAGATATACTGTTGGATTTTTTAATACACCTGAACGCAAACAGAATTAAATGTTAACTATAGAAAATGTAATCATATTCTTGAACAAGAATATTTGAATTCTTGAAAATAATTAGAAATTAAACAAAAAATAAAAACTAATAAACTTTAATTTCCTTTTTTTTTTTTTGTTCAAGGATATTTCGTATGTAATCAAAATTTTTATTCAATAAAAATCTTTTTTCTTTTTTCAAATTATATTTAAATGAAGCAGAATTTATTTTTCTTGGAATTTCTGTTCTATTCTAAAAAAATCTTATTGAATTTGCATAATTTAATTCGATGGTTTTCAATAAAAATATAGAAAAGTAGGTACTTCAAGTTTTGTTTTTTCAGTTTTTTTTTCTTTTTGTTTAATAAAATAAAATTTTGCCAAAAATAGATTTTTAATATCAATATGTATTTTCTTTTATTAGATATTAAGCTTTTACATACGAATTAAGGATATGATAAAAATCAAATATAAGTAGAACATATTTTAAGAGATTAATTTTGTGAAATTGAAATATTGGAACCGAAAAATAGAACAGATAAACGAAGAAAGTTCTGATGAAATATTGGTTTGTCTCAGGAATATCATTTTTGGTTCCAAAGAAAATATTATAGAACGGAACCTCAAACATAAGCACACACATGTGAAAACAGAAAATTTTCTATCAAAAAGGATAATAAAATCAAATCAATTTTTTCTCTATCAAAGGTACAACCGTTATTCTTTTTAAGAAGTGCAAATTGTTATTGAAAAAAATATTTTTATATTCGCAAAGCACAAAAAAGAACAAATAAAATAATAATAAAAAATATTCGATATAAATTTGTATCCTGTGGTGTAAGCCGTCATTCTTTGACAAATTTTCCCCTTGATACCAATTATTTTTATGGGTTTTTTTCCTATCAGCAAATTGCTTTTTATGTTAAAACCACACATGTGTACATATATTAAGTATTTCGTTGAAAGAAAAAAACCACTTTCAATCAATGTGTATTACTATAAAAATATGTGTGAGATTATAGTTCCACTGTTTTATTGATCTCTGATCTGAATTCAATAAATAGAGAATTGTTATTTTCATGTTATCAAAATAATACACAAAAATTGAACTAAACAAAAACAACAACAAAAAGTTGGAAAAAGTACTCACTATAGTCACTATGTCCATTTTAATCTATAATTTCTTCATCAGATGGCTACTTTCTATGGTTTTTTTATACAAGGACATTTTCCACAAAATATTTTTTTTTATTTTGGAATTTTAAAAAAAAAATACATTTTTGATTAGTTTCCCGTTGGACTTTACCGACTTTTTTTTCTTGATCTTTACAGATCTTAGATTTGTTTTATCAAAAGCGTTGCAGCTAAAATTTCAAATGTTTCCACTTTGAAGAAATAATTTTTTTTTAAATTAATTAGTCCTTTTTTTAACTTTATTTCAAATTTTCCTATCATATTTGCTTTTAAGTTTGTTAATGAAAAATTATCAAAAAAAAAAAGTTATGCACTTGTTGAAGTGTTAATTATTTAAATTAATCACAATTATATTTGCATTTGAAATGAAATTCAATTACATACAAAATTAAACAGATATGTACTATAACAAACAAGTTTAGATTTTGATGTTATATAATAATTATTTTATATAATAAGTAATATACATTATATGGGTAAATTAAAATTGATATCATATTCATGTCCATATACTGATGTTATTACTATATAATTGTTTATATTACCCACATAATTAAAAATACATATATAATAAACAAAATACACATTTTCTGACATTTCAATTAATGTACATATAATTACATACAATTACAAATATACATAGACAAAAACAATCAGAATTTATTTCATATGTAAATACGTAATATTATGAAAATAATATGTAGATTATTTGCAGGATGTTCTCTTTAAATATACCCTATTATATGACATTGTACGTATAGCACTAAAAAAAACAACAACAACAAACAATAATACATTATGTTGTTTTTATAAGTTCTTCCCACACATTTATTTTATTGACACACGTATGTATAATGTAAATATTTATAATGATTATATATTTTGAGGTTTCTATACATCATATTATGTGAATATCATAATTATTGCAAGATTATTATTTGAAATGTTAAGGAAAATGTAATATCAGATAAATGTAATGCATACACACAACAGCTTGCTAAATTAAATTAAGAAAATGAGTGAAATATGTCATATATGTGACATACTCGTACATGTATACATGTACATATTGTATGTGTATAAATCAATCTGCAAGTGAATTTTCATTCAAAAGTTTTAATAGGAATTTAAAGTGATACAGAAAAGTCAGTGTTGAATAAATTCTCTTTGTAATTTTAAACAGATACGGAAACATTTTCAAAAAAGTTTAATGAATTTTTTTTCCATTTCGTTTCCATTTTTTTTTGTTTTTATTTTGAATAGCAGTTTTAGACTTATAACTATAAATAAAATAAGTTATATTCTAATTTTAAATTGCACAAAAAAAAAACAAAAGAGTAAAAGTAAATTTTAAACAAAACAAAGGTAAAAAAAATTATTAGAATCATTTCACATTCATATAATCTCGTAAAAATAATTTAACAACATATCCTCAAATTTCAAAGTCAAAGTAAATACGTACATAGGTATGTACATAAAAAAAAATGTTAAATAATAATTCTAGATAGAATATCTTTTTTTATCTCAATGACGAAGAAAAGTTCGAAAAAATTAATGCTTCAGGTGTCGTGTATGTACCTACATTGTAAATTAAATAAATATAATTTATGGTATACACTCGTATGTATAAATATGACAGATAATAGACATGATACAAAATTATGTACATGTAGGTATCATGTTTAATATGACATATGTACATACATACATACATATATTCTAATCTATATATTACATATGAATATATTTTTCTACTTACCTTATGTTTTAGAATTTACATTTTCACATTTTCATGATAATAAATGATATTACAAAGAAAATATTATTCATTATTTTAAACTAAAACCATAGTAAAGTGAAATTCGAGCTTTATATATACGTACATATATGATTATATGTCATAAACATTTTTACTTTGAATATAATATGAAAGAATGCATGCGGTGATGCATGATTACGTGATGAAATTAATAATATAAGTTTTTCATTGTTTATCTGTGATGAAAAGTATTTTTTTATAAACAAAATATCTTTTATACTTTTTTTTTACCTCAGAAAAAAAAATCATTATTAAAATTTTCTTCGTGAATACCAAAAATCCTGTTAATCCTGTTAAATAGAACCATTTTTAACAAATAAAAACAAACTATAATTTCGTTCATTTTCGTTCAACAAAGGCACAAAGAAAAGATATTTAATTTTATAGCTTTTGTCATTCACAAAGATGAAAATAATACATTAAATATTTGCTTTTTTAAATAGAATTTTCTGTATTTTATTCTTCCTAAAATTCTAATATTTGACTTTTGGTCTTTTAGATAAATTAAAATAGACATCATTTGTATAGTCTTTTTCAAATTAGAAACGTTTGTCAATTTCTGTTTTAGAAGTCTTTTCAACTATTGTAATCTTATTAAGAATTTACTTTAGATTTCTTTTTATTTTTAGTTTTTTTTTTTTTTTTTTTTTTACATTAAAGTCAGGTGCTTTTGATTATTCGAAATCAAAAATATAAAATCAATACGACTATAATGTTTTTTTTCATTCATTAGAAATAGAAAAATTAATAAAAATAAAATTTCTAAGAAATAAAATATACTGTAGATTATAAAATTGCTCTCGTTTAGGTCAATAAAAAAAAACATTTTCCATGGATTTTTATAATTTTTGAGAAAAACCTAATCAATTATATAATTTTTGTGCTTATTTTATTTATTTACCTTTTTGAATTTATTTTTCAATTTATTTAATGACCTTTCAATAGAAATTTATATTATAGAAGTAATAAATTTTCTAAACTCGTATTTTATGGTTAAGTATGTACTTATGTTTCTTTTTATAACGTCGCATGTGCATAGATACAGAAAAACAGAATATGTAGTCTTTTGTTTTTTTTTTTTGTAAATATCTGTCATTTATATTTTATTTTCCTAAAGAGAACATCTGATCCTTAGATTGAAAAATTTTTCGTTATAATCTTCACTTTTTATTATATCATTAATAAAAAATGAAAAATAAAAGAATTTAAAAAAAAAATTGGTTGAAAAATAAAATTTCTTTCTATGTTTTTTCTTGCAAGAAAAAAGATACACACACACACACACATGTGACTACAATTTACAGACAGGTAACACTAATTTTTCGAAAAATGACGAATTTTTGCATTTTACCCTATTACTTTTGCCCTAGTGGGCGGATTTTTTTTTTGATTAAAGTTTATTAAAAAGACAACCCTTCAATAAATATCCTGGCCAAATTTCAGCTTTCTACTCCATCGAGAACATACTTTTTTAAAGGGACGAAAAAGAGTACAAAAATATCTTTAACATTGATCGGTGTATGTAAAATTAAACATACATAGGTACATAGATCGGAGTTTTAATAACTCGTATGTCTTATACAAAATATTATTTTAGCTCAAGTTATCAGTTTTATTTATTTCTTTTTTTCAAGAATCTGAGTACCAACGAATAATAAAAACCGGTTAAAAAAAACACAGACTTCTATCCTTCTATGTAGAATGATAATTTTCTACCAATTTTGTTGACTTTTTTATCACAATTTTATTATGACGTAGAATATGATATGCTCTCACAGGACATTTTATATGAAAAATAAAATGCTTCAAGCACTAGTTTAATATTTCATACATTTTACTATCCAGCAATAAATTACACATTCAAAGAATATTGCTTGTCAATAGTGTTTTTTAAGTTGCACAGAAAACCAAAAATTGTTTGTTTTTTATTTTGTTTTTGTTTTTTTCCTTCTGGCTTTTTGTTTTAAACTGCAAGTAACTTGTAAATAAGTGCCTTTTCATAAACAATGAAAAAATTACGTCAAGGAAATAAATTCATTTGAAAAAAAAATTACTAATGGTCCAGTCCATCTTCTAAAAGGCTTGTGAAACGGATTATATTATGTATATGAAGCTTTGTAATAAAAATACAAAAAGATAAATTTAGTAAAAACACAAAAAATTTATTTACGAGGAGTTTTTAAAATCTGAATTTTTTGTGTTTTCAATTCAATTTATAAAAAAATCTATTTCGATAAAAATCAATTTTCAGAAAAAATCAAAATGAATACGTATTTCAATATCCTTTTTTTTATACATAAGTATATACGATCTTAAATATTCTGAGAAGATTTTGAAATATCAGTATTGATTGAGAATAGAAATTGCTATTCTTGTTATTTTTCATAAAAATCATATGTCATGAATAATATTCACTTAACAAAAATATAACACATACACATACAAAAGAGAAGAAAAAGAAGAAATTCAAGAAATATGATTTCATCATTTGTAAAAATTTTCTATAAATGAAAATTTGCATATTATCCATAGAAAGAAGAAAAATTGTTGATGTACGTTATATTTATTTTATGCAGTTTTTATTTTTCTTTACATTACAAAAATTATGAATTCATTTTACATGTAACGTTATAAAAATATGTATGTGAAAAATTTATGTTTTTTTTTTTTTCAAAAAAAAAACTGCAATGCATCATAAATGTTAAAAAAAAAATATTAGAAAAAAAATTGCTTTTTGACGACTTTTGATATTTTAAGTAATTTTTTCGTACTTTACAATTTGACATTTATTTATGATGTTTATCATATTTGATTTTTATTAGAGATCCCTCAAAAACTAGAAAATAAGAAGTAAATAATAACAAAAATAGTATCTTTACTTATTTAAATCCATCGACTAAAAAACTTTATAACAGTAAAAATAAGCTGCTTATTTGATTTTATGAAATTTAAAATTTTTATCTAACATTTATCAAAATGAAAAGAAAATCTTTATTTTGAGTTCTTAAGATAAATTAGGGTATATACACAACTGAGATTTTTTTGACATACATATCTCACCAGAGTATTTTTCGTATTTGATAATTTATTTTAATTTTTATTTTTCTAGATTATATTTTAATTTTTATAAATTTAAATAATGTGCAGCAACGTGATAACTTAACTTTTTAGCGCAAAAATGGCGTGTTAAATTTACAATTCGATAAAAGATAAAGTGTCAAAACGACAATAAATCTGATTGTATTTCTACAGATTAAAAAAAACATTCAAAATTATCACACATTTTTAAATTATAAAAATGATTTTTCCAATGAAATTTACAGACAATTAAAAAATATGCTTGTTCTGCTTATTAAGTTTTCCAATATTAATGGCATCGTTGTCAGTTACAAAGCCACCATTAATATATACTTCCGTAAAAAAAAACCTCAATAAACGATGCTTTTACGGATTTTCTCAATTTACAGTAAAAATAAATGATGATACTGCCAATTACGGTGTGTGTGTGTATCGATTAAGAGAAAATATTATAAAATTTCATTCAATTTAACGCACGTGGAAAATAGTAATAACACCACACATTCGATTATTTCTGTTCGAATGATAGTTGTTCAGGTATATCAGAGAGACGTTTGAAAGCTGTTGGTGTTTTAAGTATATCTATACAAAAAAAAAATGTCGATATGAAAACTGCCATTTACAATTACTCTAGGGAGAAATATCAGTCTCGAATTATTGTCAAAATCATTACTTTATATATCAAACAAAGAGGAAATAATTTCGTTTCGTGTTCAAGTAGACTTCACGGAAAATAAAATAATAAAGTTAATCGAAAGATGCAAGAAAAAACTAAAAAATCCCAAAATTTAATTTAAGCAGAGATTAAATCTTAAAGTATCGCATTAATGATAGTTTTTATTGAGATATCTGACTCTAAGATAAAACAATTTAACAGATAACATTACTATGTGTTTTGTAATGGAAATAAGACTTATAATAATTCATGAGAAAAAATCCACAGATGATAAAGTCATTAAAACTAAAGATTATTTTCTTAATTAGAAAAATGTCATTGATGTTTTTCATCTTACAAACCATATGTACAATAAATAGAAAGACAAACTCATGCGTAATAGATACAATTTTCTTCTATATTGTACGAATCCACACATTTATTTTGAAGAGATATATAAGTATATTATTTTTTTTTTTCATAACCTTTCAAGATTTTAATTTAGCAAATACAGCTTAACCAAAAAAAATAAAAAATTTAATGAATCTGTTCGCATTGAAAGCTCCATTATGAATTTTTTTGAATTTCACAATAAAATTTCAACATAATTTTTGTTTAATTAATAAAAAAAGGGTTGCAAATTAAGAAATTTATATAAAAAACATGAAGGGAAATTCCAGGAAATAAAACTTTTTTCTTCAAGTTTGAAAAATTTTTAGATAAAAAAAATTTTGATCGTAGGATACAATAAAATAATTTTAATTATTTTTTTTTTCATTGTTTATCTTTATTGAAAAAAAATACTTCCTTATTATATTTTTTCTCTGTTATCACGTATTTTCTCCGAAAAGTAGAGTTAAGGTTATTTATCTCCTATTAGGTTTGTTTACTTGAAATAAAGAGAAAAGAAATGAATTAGCATTTTCAAAAGAAAAAGATAAATATTTACTTTACTTGATAATTAAGACTACGCTAATTTTTCCCCAGTTAAAAAAAAAAAATCTTAACTGAAAAAATTGTACTAATACCCATGAACTTGTAAATTAAAAATAAAATTTTCCACCAGGCAAACTGTAAAACTGTATCCAACAACAAAAAACGTTCATTTTCTTTTATTTGAAATATTTACACAAATACCATTAATGTCAAATGAATAAAAAAAGGATATTTTGTCACTTTGAAAAAAATTTCAGAATCATTACTTATATTATTTAAAGTAATACATATATACACACGCACACACATACCATACCATAAGTACAATATAACCATGTAATTTCTTAATGGATTTTATTTGTCAAAATAAGTTAAATTTTTGAAGAAATTATATAATATTTTTATCCCATTTTTGACAACTTAAGATGGATATATGTCATGATTAAGAAATTTCTTCTAAAAATGTTTTCAAACATAATCATTTTGATATTTTTTTCTAGAAAACTTGGAAACTCAGAGTTTTTTTTTTATTCCCTTAAACTTGAAATAAAGAAGAAGCAAAAACTTTAATTAAAATTTTTCCCCTTTTTCACATTAAACCATCAAAAGATAATCTTTTTTTTAGTTAACGTGGCATTTATTTTCTTATTGAGAAATTAAAATTTTTTTTTTAACATTTAAGGCAGAAGGAAAATTGTTTTGTTATCAATTACAATTTTTCATAGTAACCCTTTTCATGCTATTTTTATTTTTAAACAGGTCATTAAATAGAATTTTTTATTTCAAACAAACAATATTTTCTATGACATCCCTAGATGTGAGAAATTTGTTTCGCCTCATTTAAGCATAGTATTTTATATTTTTATGTATAAGACAAAAAAACACACATACACAAAAAACAAAAATTCTCCGATGTAAAACAGTTTTTCCTTTTGGGTTTTTTTATTTAATTGTTCAAATTACCTTGAAATTACATTTTTCTAAGAACGTTTTGGGAATTTTATTGGAAAACAATAACATAAAGTAAGAGCAGAGTATTTTGTGAAATTTTGAAAATCATCACTTAATTGCTTTCTTTCCAATTGTTTCACATAAAAGAGTAAAAGAGTTCACGTTATCATTATGACTATTACCTTGTTACCATGAACCTTTTTGCGAAAAATAAAATCTTTCAAATTTAATTAAAGAATTTTCTTTCTATAAAATCTTTGGTGTTTAAGCCTTACAGTAAATTAGAATTTTGAATTTTCAGAATTTTGAGAAATAATTTTAATGCCCAAAAATTGTCAACAACATCAAAGCGCTGATTTAACATTTTTTTTAGAATTAGTTGAATTTAAATATTTATTATAATTAAAATCAATTTCGTTCCATAAACCTACCACCCATTCAATTCTATCTTCCAAAACGTTTTTTTACCTTTTCACACGTAGACGAATCAAATTGACTCTCATAATTTTCCATTACAACACTTCACCTTTATCCAAAATTTGGCAACACCAATTGCAAATATTCTCACGATAGCAGCTCACAAATTTAAACAAAAAAAATCAATTTAGCTATCTGTTGAAAAAATACGTATGTACATTGTTTGCTTAATCCCCTGTGATTAAAAAATCAAAGAACACAAATATCTATTTAAACTTTATTCTCAAACCACAATAAAATCATTTTAGCCACAGAATTTTTTTTTTTCAATTTTTTGTTCAACCCGTAGACAAATTCATCAAAAATTCATAACAAAAAATTATTCATGATTTTCTTTTACAATCAAATTTTATTTTACACAAAGTAAAAAAAAAAAACAAGTAAAAAATAGAAAAAAAATATGATGATAAGTATTTGTGAAATTATCTAGAGAATTTATAGCTTACAGGTGAATTTAAATATTTTTAATATTCAAAGAGATCAAAAGGATTTGTGATCTTTACGAACTGTATCTGTTTTTTTGAAAATCAAAATCACAAACAAGTCCAGTAATTTAAAGTAAATTTTAAATAATAATAAATTTTCTAATTAAGAATAAATTTTTAATTTACATGCGGTCAAAGCTCAAGGGACTGGACTGTATAGTGCCAAGGAGATAGGCAGTTAAACTTTGAAGTTATGGTAAAATTAAATTATCCTTTATTTGTTCAAAATATTTAATATTAGAAAAATACTGTATCACATTCATATTAAAATTGAAATATTAATGTATGTATATCTCATTTCTAATTTTTGTATCTTTTTATTCACAAATTTATCGATTTTCTTATACAATTTTCAATATGTTATTTTATGTTTGCATGAAATTATCATAAATTTCATCATTTTTTCATGCTTATTTCCTTTTTATTCTTACAGTATTTTTTTTTTTTTTTTCATCTCTCTTCTTTGTGATATATTTTTTTTTAATATTATTCTGTACAACACATCTTTTGTGGCAAATAAATTTACCAGAAAAAAAATCTGTATTTTTTTTTCTTGCCTTTTTTATTTTGTAAATCAATAATGGTGGTTCATTATACATAAAATTACAAGAAAAAAAATTGCTTCATCATCGATATATACATTTTTTTTTTTTTTGTATTCATTAAATTGTTGTTTACATATTTTTTTAAATTACAATACAATCAATATTCCATACAATATTGATTGTGTTGTAAACGTATTTCGCAAAATTGAGTGGAAGAGAATTTAAAAAAATGTTGTATGATTTTTTCAATATACTCGTACTTTAAATAATACACACCCACACAATTATCATAAATTTTTATGTGACTGAAAAATTTAAATTTGAATTAATCACTGATTTTTTTTTTTCAAATTAAATTTTTTCACACGTTTTTCGAAAATTTATAAAAATTGGTTTCAATTTGAAAAACCACAGTAGGGTTTTTTTCTTTAAAATAAGAAAGTAACAAATTTTGATTTCTAAATTGCTAGCTTCTACACAATTCAATTTCATTCATTTATTAAAAAGTTTTTAATTTTGATTTTTTTCTTTTTAAATTTTTAAATAAAAGTTTCTTTACAAATAGTACACAAAAAAATTAAAACTTTGCATAAATTTAATATTACAATTTATGCAATTCACATTCAAATATGCAAAATATTTATGTTTTCATGTTATATTGTGCATGTTCTATATTACTATACATTTTTCTACTAGTAGTATACTCAACTTAGTTAGATAATAAGCTATAGAACATCTGGGTACAATGACATGTTAAAATTAATGTTATTTTATACAGAAAATAAAATAATGTAAACTGACACAGATGAGAGAAAAGTTTAAAGTATAACTAATGTGAGTTTGTATGTTATTACAGATAATAAATTTAAATTTTTAATATGCTTAATCAATTTAAAGTATGTTTTTTCAATTTAATATAAAATAAACAGTGTTTCCCATAAATTCTAGCACAACTGAAGGTAATAACTTTAGAAGGTTTACACACAAAATAATGGTATCCGTCAACGGTCAACTAAGGATTACAAAAAAAGTTAAGTATGTAGTTCATGTATTCTTAGCCTATATTATTGTGAAAGTTAATAGAGTTTTCTAGGAATTTTCTTTGGTAGTCAAGTGATTTTAAGACAGGTATGTCGAAAATCGAATATCGTCTTGAATAAGTATTGAAGCAGAGTTTTTTAATACGACCTTTCCTAAGTTAGCCTAATAATACATGGACTAAGCTACTAACTGTCCATAGAAAAAATAATATTGAACTTTTCAAGAGTGGCAATTTTTTTTATCATACAGTGTACATACATATGTACGTTCATACATTACTATAATGAATAAGTGAACGAACGCGATATTCGTAAAATATTTTAATCTTCATTTACTACGAACTGAATATGTTTACAACAGGGTATCAAAGTTCACATACAAGGTACATAAATCACTTCATATTACAAAATACTTCTACAAAATACCTACGGACGACAAAAAAGAAATTAAATAAATTATTATCGTGAGAAAAACATGTCATCTACTCGTATATCAGGACCGAGAATGTGGAGTAGTAAGTTTACGATACATTTAAAACGAGTTATTATTCTGTAAAATAATTGACGAAGATATTTCAATTATTTAAAATTTAAAAATAACTTCTTTAGGAAACATGTCTTTTTAATTTTTATTGTTGTTCTTTTTAAATAAATTCATAATTTACTCAAAACAATAGAACAAGAACTTCCGAGTTAATGTTCTTTTTTTTTTTTTTTTTAATTAATTTTTAAATAATTGTTTTGAAAAATTGTATTAAAAGCTCTTTTAAGGATTAATAAACCTTTTTTCTTACAAAGTAAATTTTTCATATTGTAGGTACCTAAAATTTATGTATATATGTCTATTTACGAATATATGCCTATATGTATTTGAACTATACACAAAGGGTACGTGTTTTTTCTGTAAATTCATTTTATATTCAACCAACGCGTACAGATTTTTCTACTTTTTATATTTGTAGATTAAATTAGCTCAAAATTAAGGTAACAAAATATGTATCACATTTATTTAAAAAAGAAGTATTATTTAACATCATTCACATATATAGATCCTTTTTCTCAGTTTCATTATCTTGAAAAATACTTATTTTGAATATATACATTTTTTTTTTTCTAAAAATTTTTCTTAATAATTGATGAATACCTTTTCTAAAAATAGAAAAATCCCTCTTCATCGTTTATTCTAACAACAGCAACAAAAATTATCCTTTCTAGTGTTAAAATATTCATTATTTTATAAATATGTGATTCACAGTTGAAAAGGATTCCATTAGTATAGTGTACGTATTTGGAACGTATTTAAAATTTTATATAAATTAAAAAATAAAAAAAAAAATAAAAACCTAAATAAACTCACTTTCCTATTTACGTAATATTTTTTTATATACATAACATAAAATGACACTTTCAAAACATTTTACTTTTATTTTTTCAATAAAAAATAAATAAAATGTAACAAACATTTTATTGTGCGAAAAAAAAAATGTTTACGATAAAATTCACTATAGTGAATGTCAAATATAATCATAAAGTTGCAAAGAGTTCAAATTGAAATTTGACAGGATAACAAGTTCAACAATATAAACACAAATTTTTAAAGCTTTTAAGGTTTGTGACATTATTGTTGTATAAGAGTATTTAAAATCTTTAGTAAGTATAAAAAATAAGATTAAATTATAAAGAAGTCATGAAAATATTTTCTTGAGGAAATTCATTGGTTTTTTATGAAATTTCAAGAAGGACTTTTTTAAAAAAATTTTAAGGGAAAAATTATGAAACTAATAATTATTCTTTCAACTAAAAAAAGGTGATATTTTAATACCAAGATTGATAAAAAGATGAAACAAAAATCACTTTAGCACGTTAACGCCAACTCACACATGGACTCCCGATCACCCGTTGTGTAAATCGGTTTTTTTAGTAAAAAAAATATTTTCGATTGTTGAAAAAATATTAAAATAAAGCTTTTATTTCACTTTTTTTTTTTCAATTTTATAAGTTAAAAAATAGTTTCAATAAATAAAATTAAACGTACGATTATAAAATGAATGTCATGTGGAAGAATATTGAGCATAAACAGTTTATCCCATGTTTTCAAAATACATTATGTATATACATACTCGTAACTATACTTTTTGTATGTATGTACATATGTTCATACATAATATAGAAAATTTGAGGGGTATAAAAGCAAAATCAACAATCTCCACTTTTGATAAAAAATGAGTAAAGAAGAGTGCAAAAAACATGAGAAATGTATGAGGATTTAGTTGAACATTGATTACAATGCAAAGACAATAAAATCTGATGGCAAATCTATCTCAAGAAACTCCACTTTCTAAACCGATAATACAAATAAAGTAGAACCTGAAAATCGTTAGAAAAGAAAATTATCGTTTACTCAAATTTAATAAAAGTGGAGATTGCTGACTTTGCTTTTATATCCCTCATTTATAAGATAAATTATATTTATCCATGAAACGGTAAAGAATTATATCATAAGTATGTTCTTCGCAAGGATGTTTAAGTTATTTTGAGAGTTTTACAAGAATATTTAACTATTAGATTCGTCTTCATGAATTTAAGAATACAAACACAAGAAATAATTTCATAGTAAAATGATGAATTTATGCATCCAAAAAAAGGATTTGTCGCTTTACGTTATATTCGCAAACAAACTAATTAACATAATAAATATATGTACTTTATTATAGTTTAACTTTAAGAAATGAAAGATGAAAGTACAAATATTCTTTTCGTTATCTTTAAAAAGCATTGAAACAAAAAATAATGAATTTGTACTTTAATTTAATATTTTGAAACATATTTCACAGAACACTGAACACGATTTATCTTTTGTAATAAATGAATACGATTCACTATGACGTTAACTTATTATTCAGAAAGGATAAATCTAAATCTAAAGTAATTATTTAATTCAATTAGTAAATTTTTAAAAATCATAAATTAAAATTTGATTATTTACAATTTTCAAATAAAATATTTTTGCTTCATTAATTTCAAAATTATTCAAATCAAACACAATTTTGAAAATTTACATTTCTAAAGTACATATCTATAATTAGATACTTAATCATTGAACTTTCATTTCATATTAATTATAGATAAACTTTATTCTCATTTAAATGTTGATTAAATGAACAGAATATTAATTGACAAAATGAAAAATTTTCATATCAATTAAAATTAACATTACATAAACCAATCATTCAGAATGAGCCTGCACTCATGAATCATAATAAAGGTACAGGTACAGTGAGTGGCGGCCTTAAATTACGAATAGGTTAAAACGGGCTCAAACAAAGGGTGGGTACGGTTTATTTTGCGTAGAAAATTAAACATAGAAAAGTTCATTTTAAATAATTTTGAATAATTCTGAATTTTAAAAAAAAAGGTAAAGTTTTTTTTCGTGATTAGCTTAATTTAACAAAATTCTAGCTCTTATAATTTATTAAGATAAGCTTTTGAAAAAGTTAATTTTAAAAATTTATTTTCAAATATTTTTAAAGTAATATACACAACAAAATATGTACATATACCAATAATTTTAATGCTTCACATGATTTCATTTCTTAACTTTATTTAACGTACACATGTAATTAATGTGTATTTATTTTAATTAAAGGCTATTAGTTCATAGCTTTGGTATTATGTCTGAAAATTAAAAAAGATAAATGTAATGAATGAATACTTTTGATGCAATCGACTTTATTACATTAATTAAAAACATACGTATACAACTTTTAATGAAATTATTTGTGCAAAAAGCTTGTGTTAATGTGTGTTATTACGTAAATACATATATACTCATTATAAAGTGACTTTCAATGAAAATATTTTAAAAGCTTTTTTAATACAGTTTTTAAACTAATTTTTATTTTTTCATGAAAATTTAATTTTAGTTCGCAACTACCTTTAAATTTTTTCTTTAAATAGAATTTTTCAAATACTTTTTTTTTCTTCCATTGATTCAACAGCTTTTTCTCATTTTTTTTTTATTTTTATTGTCTTTTTATTGAATTTTTTTCCAGCAGCGCAAAATAAAAAAAGTAAAGGTAGAAAAAAAATATTAGTAGCGATAATCAAATATCCCCTCTGTTTAGTTATATTAACAAAATTTATAGTACCTATTCCACCATTACGGATTACTTTCTCATATTTTTTTATCCATTTTTATTTTTATTTTTTTTTTCCCAATTTCACCATGAATTTCTTATTTTCCGCATCATTATGTTTGTCATGTAGACACATCCTTTTTCTCTTCATCGTTTTCTTTTCTTTTCTTTTTTTTGTAATAATTTTTCATAAAAAAGTTAAAATTATGAATTCTAACTTTATAGTTCCCACAAGGTTTGAAAAATTGTATAAATATTATAGAAAAGCTTCACTTTTAAAAGTTCAAATAGGGAATTTTAGAATTTTTTGTTCAACTTTATTTTATAACCACAAACCACGTTGTTTGAAAAATAATAATAAAAAAAATCAATCAATATTCTCATTTCTAAAAGTGTCCTCATACTTTTTATTTACTTTTATCTTTCATAATTTATATCAAGAGACTATAGACAAAACATTGAAACATAAATTTCTGCAATTTTATAATGTTAAACTGTGTATCCCTGATGTGCACTTGAATACATTTGAGAGAAAAAAGGTCGATACATTATAGTTTTTATCTAGATTAAAATAGCAAAAACTCGGATATCTATTAAAAAAAACCATTTCCTATGTAATAGATACAGGATACATGCTACTGTAGGTAGCACTTATTTTTCTTGTAAATATTTTTAAGAAATATTAAATGTGTTCTTGAATTTCTGTTAAAACATTATTTTGGAGGCATGGTGCAATACTATATTTTTTTAGGCTTTTAAGAAATATTGAAATTAATCCTTTTTCTATATGACTTTTGCTTTTAAGGAAATCACTTTATTATAAAAGTTTGAAGGTCTGAAAAAATTAGAAATCAAGATTGATAGATAAAGATAGAAATTATTGGGGCGAAGGGTGTTAAATTAAGTTGAATTTTATCAACAATTAAAAATATTCTAAAGATCATATTTTAATTTGAATGCACACCAAAATATGTATTATAATTTTATCTCATAAATTTATGATAAATACAAGTTTCTTTTAAGGATTAAGCAATAAATTGAATTTCAAAAATAGATATTATACGAAAAAAACGAAAATGACATAATAACGTAATTTCTTTTTCTGAAATAAAGCTTAACGCATGTTCTATTCTTGCTCTCTGTATTTTAAATTCGAAAAAGTTTATCATCACTCTTTATCGAGTAAAAGCTAAAATGGTAGCACTTTGAAAATATAGTTTAGTAACGTGGGTCTTTCACGTCACTATATTTATATTTTTAAAAAGTCCTTTGTTTTTTTTTCGAAAGTGTATAAAAAATGTGTTACGATGTTACGAATACAAAACCATTTAATGAGTTCACTTTTATCACATTTTTTACAAAATATAACTTAAATGACATAAATAATAAATTGTTAATTTTAATAAAAATTTTCACATGTGTATATGTGCATGTGTGTTTTGATAAAATTCAAATTTGAAAGAAAATACAGTGTTATGTAAATTGAAAATATCACTTTTTTTCTATTATAGTTTATCCTTGAGATTTACAATTACTCAAGTTTTTTTTTAAATTTACAGATAAAAAATCAATGTTGTCGAAATAAAAATACATACATATATATACATTATATTACATGCAGAATTTTATCAAGGACACCATCTAAAGAAATACATTTTATTAAGACAATCAATCAAATTCAAGTGCATTGTAATTGTAAATATTTAAAAAAAAAAATTTTTCAATAAAAGGAGGAGGAGAAGGTAAAAAACAAAGAATCAAAAGTGGGTAAGTAAGTAAGTATTTGAGTAAGTGAGTATGCATGTATTGTATTATGTACGTATAAAATGTAAAAGTATTAATATTTGCTATTTTTCATACACATTCAACTAAAAATTCTTCAGTATTGCATTTGTTTAAAATTTTTTCAATATTAAACAATTTATGAATTTTTATAGTCCCATTCAAATATAAAAATACAGAATGCAAGCGTAGAAAAAAAAAAAGGACGGAAAATATAATCTTGATATAATTTACCCTCAGAATCATAAAATACTGTAGATACTATAATAAAAATAATGGAATGCATAAATGCGAATTTATTTGAAGCCAAAAAAATATCTAACAAGTTATACACATTTTTTTTTTTTGGCACATTTCCAACAAAATCGTTAAAAATGATAATATTGTCTAGTCAAAAAAGACAATCAGGCGTCATAAAATACAGCTTTAAAAAATTTATTACGTATATAAAAAGAAAGAATATTAAGTTTATGTGCTTTTGGAATTTGTGGCAAAATTTTATTTTTCAAAAGATTTCAAGTTTTATCATTGAATCCATTAGATTTTACGCCGGCTTGAAAATAGAAAGAAATTTAAAAACTATTCTTTTGAAAAAAAAAAACAACCCAAAAAAAGCCAATTTTCACGAAATAAAACTAAATTGTATTCAAAAAAAAATAAAATAAAATAGTATCCTCATTAAAACAAAAAGTATGTTAATTCTACAAGACTGAATTTTTCCGCAAAAAAAAAAAAAAACTATAATTGCCAAACTTTTTCAAAGCAAACAAAAAGAGGAGAACTTCTAACTCCCAATAGTATCCTTGAGTTGAGAGGTTTCACAAGTGTTGCAAATTTGTTAAATGCTGTCGCATCAATCAATAACTCAAAAATTTAATTTTTTTAAATATTTCAAAAAACTTTAAACGATTTAAATAAAGTGTGCATATTTTTCCCATGATAATATTTTTAAACCTTATATACTCTTCACCATGAATTTAGCTATAACAATGAAAAAGCACTCGATAAAACTTTTTCAACGAAACATCAATTTAAAATTACCCAACTTTTTTTTCTTTTGCTTTTTATTATTTTTTAGTTTTTATTTTTTAACTATTGATGAATTTTCACACGAGAAAAGTGATTAAATTGTATTGTTTGTGTTTTTTTTTTCAGCTTCATCGTAAACATTTAAAAGTTGAAAATAAAAAGTTGCATTTAAAAAAAAAAAAATAGGTACAATGAAAAAACAATTGACCTCAGATGTGAAAATTGGTTGAAAGTTTAAATTGTTTTCAGATGAATTTTTCAATGTATTATGAATAGCAACACTTTGTGTGAAAAAAAAACAAACAAAAAAGATACAGAAAATTGGTAATTTGTTTTTGTGTATTATTTTTTTCATAAAATTTAAAATAGTTTCCATTAAAAGCTAATTTTAGTAGAATTAAAAAGTTTTTAGAAATTTTCACACAAAAGTTTCTTCAATTTTACTTAACGAGATGAGATGCATTTTAATTATTTTTACAAATTTTTTATCTCACATTTAAAATGAGTTAAAAATTCGTTTACTTAAAACAAGCATTCATAATGAAAATTATGGGCTTTGTAGAAATCTAATTTAATTGGAACAATTTTCTATTTTCTTCTGAAACATTTTTCCTTTTTTTTTTTCACTTTTTATCTATTTAAGAAAAAAAAAATGAAATATCAAAAAATCTTTAGAAAAAATTCCACTTTGCAAAAAATAAAGGAAAATAATAGTTTTAAACTTTTCAAGAGATATCTTTTCATAAAAACCGACATAAAGGAGTAAAATTAATCAATACTTTCACTCTATCCTCTTTATTTTTCCATTTAAGTAAAGAATTCTGTTAACTTTCTTTTAAGAATTTTTTATCTTATACTGTTGCAAAAGATTTTCTTTAAGTGTGAAAATAAAACTTCAAATGACTGACAATTCTCACAATGAAAGAGTACAAACGACGAAATAGAAAAAAAAAAAAAAAAGGATTTGTATATTGTAAGGATTTTTGCATTCAATTTTGAGCTACTTTATATTTGCTGTCACAAGTATTTCAATGTTATTCAAAAAAGAACTTTAAAAGATCGTAAATTTTATTATTCTTTTGTACGTAAAACTTTTCCAAAATCAAGTATATCTCTGACTTTAAATGTAAACTATAGTATTTCAATCAAGAAAATGCAATAAAACATGTTTGCTTTTCGAATGTCCCTTGTTTTAGGAACAACAACAAAAAAGTAAACAAATCTCTAAACAAGATTTTCATTCAAAAATATTCAAATAGAAATGTAAAAAAAAAAAAATGTAAATACTGTTGTAAAATACTTTTGAATACAAATTATGTTGACTATTTTTTTATGTACCTACAGTAATTGTATCTTTTATTAAATTTTCTATCAAGGACATTTTTTTTTCATTTAAATTTTTTGTATGGTTATGAATAATTTTTTTTTAATTCTTAAACTGTTATCCATATTTTTTCATGATAAAAAGAAATATACAAAGAAGTACTAAGTTTACATGAATAAAAAAAAATTAAAAGAAAAAAAATAGGGTAAGATACCTAGGGATCGGTATACTTGTAACTGACACAAAATTGTGTGAAAAAAATTAGAATGTTATTTTATGAAGTTAAATGGAATTCAGTTCGATATATACATACACTGGCTATTTTTGAAAAAAGAGTAGTTCTAATTCAATTTTTAGCACCGGAGCCGATACGTAATACAAAATGGTATTAATGTGTATTAATGTTTAATTTTTAGAGTCAGTGGAAATCGTCGACAATTTCTACAAAATAAAAACATAACTTACGTAAAGTACCAAATACTAAGTATTTTACCCTATGAACATCTCACAAAAAATAGAAAGATTAAAATTAGCTTATTTTTTTTTCTTTTTAAATTTGTCATTTGCCTCTTCAGAGTAATCAAAAGAATGTGTTTTAATGTACCAACAAAAGTCAAAATAACTTTTAAGAAAAAGCAACAAATCATAATAAATTTTGAAAACTTTTTTATTTTATGCACAAATGTTATTTTATTCATTACGTTCGAGTCAAAAAGAAATTAAATTTTATGAAATATAAATATATGTTCAAGAAAAAGTCAGAACTTACCACTGTGTTTTTTTCTTTCTTTTTTCTTTTTAAATTGTTAAGGTGAAACGACATAAAATAAATACTAAAAAGTTACCTAATTAGTTACTTCTAGGATAAAAAAAGAAGTAGAAAGAAATAATTTTCAATAATACATTGCTTACACAATGAAAAACTTTAGATAAACGTGTTCGGTGATATTAATGAAATTTCACATAAGGTGATGATGATTTATGCGTTGTAGGTTTCACTTATGTTCAACTTTTCATGTTTGCTGAATTGAAAAAAATTGAAAAAAAAGTAAAAAAATATTTACTTTTATTTAAACCCACGAGGGTTTAATTAAATTTAACATAAAAGTTTCTTTAAAAAAAGTAATTTCAAAATTTCTATAGAATTTATAATTTTCAATCAAATTCTTTGAGAAGATGAGTTTCATGATTAAAATTTCAAAAATTAGGATTCACAAAAAAATGTGTGATTCTTCAGGAACATTTCCCAAATAAAAATCACATGAGTCACGTTTTGTAATAAAAAAGTCTTTTTTTTTTTTTAAATTTCTGTTAGAATTTTAATTTTTATAGGAAATTTTATTTTGAAATACCATCAAAAATAACATTCTGTGTAATTTTTAAAAATTCTACAATTGATTTATTTTGAGGAGAAAGTTATTACTTTATTGTGTATTTTGTTTTTTTATTTATGAAAAAAAAACAGACAAAATGTAATAAATCATATTTTTACCGTTTAAGCTCTTTAACAGTTTTTTTACATTCCATAATTTTTCATAATTTAAATGTCCTGTTTTATAAGATTATTCTAAAAACAAGATACACATACAAAAGGCTTTTTTTTCACTTATTGGCTTCAAAGAAAACAAAAAATAAAGTGAAAAATATATATATATTTTTTATCTATGAAAAACATTTTAACAAATTTTCCCATTTCCTTGGAGTTTTCATTTTATTATGTCAAATTGGATTGTATAGCTTTTATAAAGTATCATATATAGTGTGAATGTATGCATGTATAGATATTGTAGTGTAGGTATATCTGAAGTAATTTTCAAGAATCTTATTATGTGTTATTTACGTATATATACTCATACATGCATACTCATATGTACTTGAGAAAATGTTATTCTACAAATAAATTGAATTTCAAAATACATTTTACATTTAAAGGAAATGAAAAATTGAAGAATGAAAAAAAATCAGAAAAAGGAAATATAAATGTATGTATATCATTAAGAAATGTTTACATTCTTTTACATACATATTTGAGTATCTGATGATAATAACAACAAAATACATTTTTAAATTACTTTTTCAAGAAAGTAGCCTTATCTTGTTATTTTAGGTAATATCTATTATCTTTACACTTTTTTTTACTTACTATATAAATAGTGATTTTGTGAAAAGTGTTTTTTTAAAGGGTAGCGCAAAAGTTCTTTAAATACTTCAGTACAAGAAAATTTTAGAGAAAAAGGAAAATATTATAAATTTCCATGACTTTTTTGAAGCTTTCTTTGAGATGATATTCGCAATATGTGAGATCGATGATTTCAAAAAATTCAAATATGAGTTCTTAAAGACGAAATAATTTTATTATCTTTTCTAAATTTTATATTTTTCTACTACACGTACAATACTCTTAAATTTCTATTACACATACGAATCTTTTTTTTTTCGATAATTTGAAATATAATTTCTGTATTATATTACGACGACTCAAAAAGAGATTATTAAAATTAAAAAGCAGACCACAAACACAAAAACATAAGATATAATCAAATCACGTTAACTAAATATAAAAACGTACTGTTATTGTTCAAATGACCGTAATCATGCAACACGTAATGATAATACGTTTTTCATGTATTATTCAGTTTTTTAAAGAAAAAAAAGTATAAATAAACACTTTTGAAAGTCACCGAACTTCATAAAAGTCATTATTATCCAAAAGGATAATACAAAAAACTGTATTTAATTACAATGAACGTTTAAAAGGTATTATACATTTAAAAGTTGTTGGTATCTTCTTATAGCATGTGTGTATCTTATACATACTAAATAATAAATTTGTATGTGGTTAAAATAATTTAGCCTAATTTATTTATTTAACCGAGTAAACTAATGAAACTTTTATAATTTTTGGATTAAATGTGGAAGAAAAAATTACTTGTGTAAAAGTAGTCCTTAAAAACATGCTAAGGTTATTTTTAGCTCTTGTTTTATTTTGTTTTTAAATAAAAAAATGATTATGTATTTTTAAATTTTTTTAAAGTCCTTTTAACGTTAACTTTTACAAACAGAAATCATGCTTGCACAAAATTAGATACAGTGTACTTTCTTGTACTTGTACTGTCATACAAGAAATCTTAAATAATAATTAGTTTTCTTCTCTGGAATTACAATTATCCAAGCAACTAAATTAATTTAAATTGTATATATGAAAGTCCTTCGTAACATAAGAAACACTTTAAATAAAATAAAAATTTTAATATCTGAATAAAATCAGAATGCAAATATTAATAAAGTCCTGTTATGAAAATCTTGTTCTTTTACAAGTACATATAAGCTTCTTATGTGCTTAAAAGCGCACAATATGACAATTATAAGCCTCATATGCAATGTAATCCCATAAAATTAAACAAACATTTCACCTTACTAATCTTAGTGATTTAAATTGGAATTCTTTCTTTTATGTTTGCAGACTTCAGTTTATAAATTAAATTTAAAATTTCAAACAAACAAAAAATACCGGATCTTTTCACAGTATAAGAACTCTAATCTTGTATTATCCTTATTTTTCCTTGTTGTTATCCCATTTTCCTTTTAAACATAAAAAAAATTGATCAACATTTTCTATTGAAGTATAAATAAAAAAGGATAATATAAGAAAATAACAAATAATGTTTCATTGAAATTAAATTGAAAATCTTATGCATAAACACAAGAACAATAAAACCACATAAAACTATATATATGTACGAGTATGTATGTATATTTTCCTGTACCACAATTTAAAGAAATGCAAAATAAGAAATGAAGAAAAATCTTTATCTATACAAAGTGCTACAAAGATACTTATGAGAAAAAAAAGTATATTCAAATTCTGTCACTGATAAATAATTACAAATTCAAGGATACTTAATACTTATCTTTTGTAAAACAAAAACTAATTTGATAAAATAGAATCTAAACTATTATTTTACATTTCCTGTAACTTTTCTTTATCGTTTACATTATTTGAATTTCATCGTTCATCGTTCAGATTTATATTTGCGTCCGGTTAATGAATGATAATCTTATACCACAGAAACCACCCGCATATTGTACTAAAGTGATACCACATAATACCTAAGCTATTCATTATAATAGATTGTCCACGACGAAACAAGAAATTTATATTTTTAATTAATACATACTATACAACTAAGTTTATACGCTATAAAACAGTTATTTCAACGCGGTTTATTTCATTACAAATTTTACACCTACTATACATCATATATAATGTAAAATTATTCATTCATTTTTGGTGTGAGATTTTAATTAGAATTTTCAATTATTATTATTCAACCGCACAACTCTGATCTGACACCTTCAATGAAGTGAAATTGCAAAGTGATGTACTGCATGAATAATGAAAACCCATAAATGTACTCGTATTTGATAAATGAATTTACCTTTTTATGTACACATGACGACGACGTATTATAAATAAGTATAATGAAAAAAAAAGGATTTTGTTATCACTAATCCACTAGATGAGAATATTCACACAAGAATTTAATAGAAACCTTTATTTTGTTCTTTAAAATAATATTTTATGTCAAATTTGTAACAAATTTTATTGAATTTTTAATTTGATGATAATAACTGTGGGTTTTATTTAATTAAATTTTTTTTTTTTTGTAAAATATCAGGAAATATCTGAAAAATATTATTTCACAGTGTTCATTATAAGTATATGATACATACACGTATATTTTACACATTTAAAAAGAACTCTTTAGCTTGGATGTTGATGTGATCGAGTTTAGCAGCATTCAGTTATAAAGTATCTTGTTATATATGTGTAAAAGCAGCATGCAAAATTCGATCAAAAGTAACGGAAATTTTTAAATATCCGCCACCACTGTAAGAGTCCGATTTTGATTTTGGTGTGAAAAACATTTCCGGTTCGGCTACCGTATCGCGTTCTGGTGTGAAACAGGCTTTAATTTTTTATTTGCATAAATTTTCCGATAGAATGAATTATTTGTTTAATACCTGAAAAAAAAAATCTTTTTCATATCTCATCGACTCTATTAACAAAAGAAAACATGAAGAAAGTTTTATAATGAAAATTTCCTTTTGTGTTTTTATTATCTCCTTTTTCCGATTTTTTTTTTCAGGAAGAAAAATAAGCATAATTTTTCTAAAAAAAAATGCATTAGTAATACTTAGTCAATTTCCGTTTCCGTTTGAAGTAAAATTTTTTTTTTTTCTTGAATTATTTTTATTTTTAAATATAATTTTATAAAGGGAGAAACAATTAAAATTTTATGTGATACTATAAAAAAGGATGTTAGTAAAATGCTACGTATAAGCCAAAAGAAAATGACTTTTTTAATTAAAAAGTTTGTAAATTATGTATTTTTAAATTTTTAACCATATGCAATTTTTTTTTTAAATGTAAAATTACAAAAAAATAAAATTTCATCCTTATATGCCGCATATACGTTTTATTATAGTATTCAATATTTTTTATTCAATTTTTTTTTTCTTTTGAAAAACGATAAAAGGGATATATTTTTACTATACTTATTAAATTAACATAACGTTGGCGCATGAAGATACAGTTTCTGTTATAAGCTCATTATTAACCAATGAATAAAAAATCATTATTAATTGATTATTATTTTTTCTTCGTATTTTTAATTTCAAATTTTTTTTTTTTTCATTTTCCAATAACAATGTAACATTAAATTGCATTTTTGAAAGAATAAATCATAAAATTTAACGATTACATTATAAATCATGATCATAAACTATAAAAGTTTTAGAATATAAAAAATTCATTATAATTTACCAATTACCACATTAATTAATCATTTTTTTATAAAATAGAAAACATTTTATGGATGTACGTATACATATAGCAATCAGTATATAATATAAAAGAGATACTGTATCATATACTGTACTTCATATATAATCCTTTTGAAAACCGTCCAAATAATATTTCATAGACTATGACAAATTATTATTTTCATCATCAATGTCATGTACAGAACAATATTCTACACAATGTTTTATTATTATTTCATTTTTTTTTTTTCCATTGTACGAGTATTTTTACATTCTGTATGGATATCATCAAGAATCTCAAACACGTACATTTTATCATGATTTTTATAATAAAAGGTCATCATAACTTTGGTTAAGCTGTATCAAGGAAGGACGTATATGATTTTGTTGTTGTTTTTATTTTTATATGAGATATATTTTAAAGATGATTAAGCAAAAAATAATGTGGAAAAGTGGTTTATTTTTGTGCTTTTTTTTTTTCAATAATAAAAAAAGTATCTATAAAAAAAATTAGAAATTGAAAGACAATAAATAAATTGATAATTTTAAGAATGATCTCTCTACTCTTCTACCAAATATATGTATATTTTAGTATTGTATTTCATTTCAATCAAACTTTTTATTCAAAATTTGAATCGAAATTTTCAAGAAAAAATTTGAAGAATATTACGAGGAAATGATTAAAAGTATACCTCTTACGAATTTTGTAAAGAATTATTATTTTAAAAGAAAAACTGTAATAAGTTTCTGACATGTTATACTTTAAATATATTTAATTAATAATAATCACAGTAAGTGTATGAAAAAAATGAAATTTATACACAGTAGGTACATCTTCAAAGTTTAAAAATTTTGTCATCTTATCTTCCTAAATTCAAGAAATTTATAAAACTTATTATATTTTTTTCATTAAAAATAAAATAATGACATTTAAAATGAAAAAATAAAATATATATGACATTATTTTCGCAAATGTTTGACTTTTAACATGAAAAGTATAATTAAAACAAAAGTTTTTTGTTTGTCACCTACGAACGACAATACTGTTTTATTTTTCTGTTTGTTTGTTGTTTTTTTTTTTGTTAAAATTACTTTATTGTTATTCAAAAAAAAAAAAGTAATTAGTGTGGCTTATTTAATTTGCAAAATTAGAGTATATTTTGTTCAATCTACATACTCGAGGTCTGTACTAATCAAGTACGAGTATACACTAATGGATAATTTTTTTATGTTGTGGCTCATTAATTAATTTTAAAAATAAAAAAAAGTGCAATCACATGAAAGCTTTTTTTTTTTGAAATTTTATATCATTGAGGTTCAGGTTAATTTTTAGAGGTTTTTTTTTCTATACCGTAGTTGATTAAAATTTCCATTGACAGTATATGAAATAAAGTAACGAATTAAACCAAGTTTAATTAACTGAAAAACAAACTATTCGTATGGAAAATTTGTTTTATTTATTTAAAAAACACGAAACCAAGAGTAGATAGTGCTTTCAAACATTTTGTAACAACATAAATGGGTGGTGTTGTACACCACAAAATTGACATGTGGTTTGCTTTATTTTTTGTTCACAGCCCATTCTTTATTTCAAATTTTTGTTATGCCTTTAATTTTTCTGTCCTTTATTTATCCTATTTTTCCATTATTTTCCTTAAGCTGTAACAAATTTATATCATATTTTTTTATAATTATAATTTTTTTTTTTTTTAATAAATTTCATAAGAAATCGGTTATCATAAAAATCTGTCAATCAAATTTTCCCCCAAATGATCAATTTTAAAACAAAACATTAATCTTTTCTTCTTTTTTAAAAAGAGTTTTTTTTTTTTTTCAATTTATATTTTATGCTTTGTCATTTTTCTGTTATTCCTTTACCCCAATATCCTTTGCTTTTAATGTGTATAATTTATTTATAGTAACGTTTTTTAAATTTCAAATAAAGAAATAAAAAAAAACTCAGAGAAATAAAAAATCAAGCTAAAGAAAAATAACGGAAAAAAACCAATGAATCCCTAAGGACTATTTTTAATAACAATTTGTAAAGTATTTTGCTATAGAATAAAAAAAGTAAGGAATATTTAACAAATAATGTTCCCTAATGGTATCAGAAATATTTTATTTTATCAAAAATTTTAAAATCCATCGACTTAAGATTTAAAAAGAATGGATATGACAAATAGAAAAGATTCTTAAACATACTCGTACATATTTTCAATAGAATAAAAACCTTCAAAAACAAAATAGCAAAATGTTATTCACGTTCAGTAGGTTACCATGTTAACAAACAAATAATATTCATGTTATAATTATATTTGTGAAACAAAATCATAAGTAGATACATAAGAAGTATTAAAGTTTTTGAGAAAATTTCATATGTTCAAACAATGTTTAAGGTAAAGACCTTGTTATTTAGTAAAATTTTACTTATTCCATTGTTATGCAACAAACTTCAAAATATAATCATATAATCCGATAAGGTATAATTTGTATTCTTTGAAAATAAGTATCTTACAAGAATACTACTTTAGTTTACTTATCATATTAGATTCAAAGTGTTCTAAGAGCTTCTTATACAAACTTTATATACATAATTATGTACATATACTTACGTGTGTTTCACATATATGTACTTACATTACGTATGAAACAGATAGAATAAGGGAAATGTTTACTATTTCAAATTTTCTGTAGAAATATTATTTAAAATCTCATAGAAGATAAATACTCGTATGAATATAGATACTAAGAGATAAATTCTTGATAATTAAAATTCCACTTCTAGTCTATTTTTATTTGAAACACAACAAATTAATTACTATACTGCTTTTATTGTTCGTAGATATTTTTATCTTTTTTTATTTACCCCAAAGAATGTGATTGGAAAATTAAAATTAATGCCTGAAGCTTTCAAAACAATTATATTAAATATTTTTGTTAATATTTGAAAATATCCTTTAAAACTGAAACTGTAGAAGGTATTTCTAGGACTTTAGGTTACAAATCTTTTTGAAAATTAGCATACTCTGTCATTTTAAATGAGATGATCAAAAAATGTTTTTGTTGTGGGTTTAAAGAAAATAATTTCAAATAAAAATAAACAATAAAAAAAATGTTGGTACTTACGAACTGCCGGCGGCAAATGCTTCACAGTTTTTCTGCTACTGGAAAAGAAATAAAAACAAAATAGTGCAAGGCTTATTTTTTACAAAAAAACAGAAATAAATAAATTTTAAGAATTATTTTATACCTTTGCATTGATCCTGATTTTTATATACTCCAGCAAAAAATCAGCAAGTGAACACTTTCTTGCAACATAACTTTAACACCCCGAAAACCACTTTTGCTTTATATTCTAACACAATATTTTGTTTTTTACGTAATTGACATCCACTAAATTTCACGAAAATTATAAATTCACAAATTTTTTTCACAGAAAAACCATCGAAATTAATAAAAATTTGCTGAATAAATTTTCACTTTTACAAAACTTCACCACCAATTTTCGCGCGTTCAATAAATCATTAAACGTCAAAAATAATGTGGAATGTATGAGGCATAATAATAAATCATTTTTATTTCCACAGTGGATCGTAGGAAAAAGTGTCTTAACTAATTAATATTTTTAATTTTTATCTCAGATCATGCTGATCACGGAGCACAATTATTCCTCTGTTAAAAAAAATATATTGTGGGTTGAAGGATTTTTCCGTCTACCACCCACAAAAAAAAAGTCTAAGATGAGACAAAGAGACATTTTTTTGACATTCAAGTTACCAAGCTTAAATTGACAGATTTAATTCAAGTGATTATTTGTTCGGAAAATTTTTATTAATTTCGGTAATTTTTATTTAGAATTTATTTATTTTTTAAAAGTTTAGTTGTTTGTTAAGTAGACGTGATTTCTGGAGTGTAGGATTTGAGTCGTTAGTGGGTGAATATGCATATGAATATGTATACAGAAAGCAGAATGTAAAGGTAAGGGTATAATAAGTGAATTATTATTATTGATTCAATTAAAAAAATTTTTATGAATTTTTTATCTTTTTTTTTTAACATTAGAATAAAAAATACTTAAATGATAATTTTTTTAATGAGACTAGATATATTTATATCAAACCGTCTACATCACAATGTTGAATGTATGATAAACACTTTATAAATATAGAACTTGAATGAGACTCTTTTAGTTCATAATTTTTCCTTTTACTAGAACAAACTATATATTATTCATTGAATGCTTAATCATAAGAGCGTATGAGTGAAAAAAAATTATTTAATTCTACAGATTTTTTCCATCCTGTAAAACTTTAATTTATAGTTTTTCCTCCTTTTTTTGTATTCGTTATTTTTTATTACTTCGATATAATATTGTGAGTACATTGAACCTAAACAATTTACAAGCATTGCATTTAATTTTCATGCATATTCACTTTTTATTCATTACGACAGAAAAAACAAATTGAAGTTCTTTTTTTCCTTTCAAAATAAACAAGTTATATGTTATATGCTCTTAATTAAGCAATCCTTGAAAATGAATAAATTTCCATAACATATTAACACATTCATAAAGAATATTCGGTTTTTTATATCAAAATTTATTTTTCATGCGAAACATACATCTTGGCTTTCATTATTGCATATTCTTGTATGAAAAAAAAAACAAACGTATAGTCTGAATCTGAACTATGACATGAACTTTTCAAATTTGCATATATTTGGTTTTTGGTTTGACATACTTGAAAAGGTTGATTTTTTATTCGTCTCTATCTCCTTTCTATTACAAAATTTAATGTATACGATGCGCAATAGTTAGATTAAAAAATTTTAAAAATTAGAAAATTTTGAATTCCAATAAAATTAAAAGTCACCCATCTGTAAAAAATAAATTTTCTTTTCAAAAAAGGATAAAAGGATTCGTGAATAATATTTTATTGAATTATCTGTTCAGTCATTAAACATTATTAATAATTTTCAGTTGAATGAAAAGGAATGAAATGAATATACTTAAAACCAGTTATGTAGATATATGCTACACACATGTTTTTTTTTATTGGTTCTACAAAAAAAAAATTTTTTTATTGATTCTAAGAAGAAGAAAAATTTAATAAAAATAATAAAATTTCACGTTTTGTATAATTTTATAATGAAAATATAAAATTTATCACACTCGATTAAATCAAATTCAATTTTAACAAAGTGATTATTTTTTTGTTGTTGTTGTATTGCTGATTTATTACAAATGATTTGCAAAACACTTATTACACACACACAAATATAATTTTAATTTCACATACTACAATTAAATGCCAATGATATTCCACCTTTGAATTTCCTTTTTGTATTTTAAATTTACATTAAATTATCATAAAAATAAATATTTCTAGACACTATTCCATGACATGAAATTCAAATTTATAAATACACATTTAGTATACTTGTGTGTGTAAATCTTTATGTTTTATTTACATGTACATATTTGTTTTTTTCTTCTTCTTTTTCATTTTATGACTTTTTTTTCTTTTAAGAGTAATTTTATTGCATGTTTGACATTTAAGCTATGTCAGTACAAATTTTTCTAAGGACATACATACCTAATCATTTATAAGACCAAGTTTTCAAATGCAAATTTAGAAGAAGAAAAAAATGTGAACTTAATTTACAATTTTACATCGGTCTTTAATGTTTACATGCAATATTCTGTGAATTTTTTCTTTTATGTATGTGTTTTTAGCATTAAAAATTATGTATACATGTTTTTGAAATTCTGATATTTTTTCTCCTTTTTTTTAGCAAAAGAGGATAGAGAAGAAATTTAAATTTTATAACGGTTATGCAAAAAAAATGTACTATAAAAAATATACAAACATACACGTTAATTTAATTTCATTGAATTGAAACGAGAAAAAAAAAATTTCGAATTGAATTTAATGAAGAAAAAAACACTAAAATTTGATACGAGAATACCATTATACATGACATCTTAATTAGCATTATCAAGTTAACTATTTTATTTTTACCAACGATTTTCAGCCCTTTAGATACATTGAAGATGGTTATAAAACTGACTTTTCTTCTACGGAGTAAAAGCACAGATACACACTCATCAAGATATCGTTTAACGAGAGCTTTCCACGAGAAAACTATTCATTCACTAACGCTCCTTTTGGTGACGCTTCCTTTTAATAAATAACTTAGAGGGCATAGTAGCGAGAAAATTTAGCAACTTTTTTTTTTAAAAAAGGAATTAAGAATTGAGATACTCTTTAAATAAAAACGTCTCGAACACAAATACTGAGATTATAGAAATTTTAAATGAAAATACGTACTTGATCAGGGACTATGGCACCAAGATATTGAAAATTAATTTAAAAAGAAAATAATTTTCCTTTTTTCACTTTTTAAAAATGATAATTTATCAACTTTTATAATGGTTTTATTTTTTATGGAAAACTTTTTACTTAAAAATGACAAAAATACATACATACATTAGCACATTATATATTCTATGCAAATTTTACATACTCATATGTATATAAAACTATCTCTAAATTTTGTTTATTAAATAACATTTTTGACCTATCTCCAAAAATTTTTAACTTAAAAACTCGTTAACATATGTACATATTCTAAATTGATAAAATATCTCATAAATATTCAATAAGGATACATAAACTAAGTATTTTTGTTTTAATAAAGTTCTAATCTAAATTCAATTGAATAAATTATTATGACTGTATACATACAATATATGTATCTAAATCTATGTATGTATACAATTAAGTATAGAAAAGAGGTTTAAAAGATTATTTGAACAGATTTCTGAATAATATTGTTATTCTCTTGAATAAACAACAAGTGTTGTTTTTTTTCAATAACACTTTAATTGTTTTTTAATGAAAATATGTATGTAGAAAGTGAGAAAAGGTAAAATTATAAAATAAATGAATTATTAGGCCTTAAACAAATGTTTACTTAAATATCAAAACAATTTAGGACGAATTACATTAATTTTCAAAAAATTGAGAAAAAGTGAAGAGAAAAAAACTTTTAAATACTATAGAAAAGGTTTAAAAAAAGTTTCAGAATTGAAAAAGATTTAAAGACTAACTTTTTAGTCCATTCTTGCTTTTTCTGCTTATTCTCTTCACTTTTATTTTTTAGTTATAAAACCTTGGCTATGTTTAATATAAGTTCGAAAAAATACTTCTGCCTCTCCCTCCAGGATGAATATTTTGTCAGTTAGTTTATTTGGCTTCGGTTAGATCATAGCTGTAAGTAGTCTTCTAGCAGAAACTCCATGTGGACCTCTGTAGAAATATCTACAGTGATTTTTTCTAAAGTCTGAAACGAAAACATTTTCGAAAATAATTTCAAATTTTGAAAACAATGTTAGTAAAAACTCTGGAAACGATTCAAGTGAAAATATATTTTTTTAAATTTTCGAACAAAAACAAACCTAGCTTCAAATGTTCTTTTTTTAATTTCAGAACTATGTATTTCCATAACTTTCAAAAAGTTCGCAAAATTTTTTTATTTAAAACTTTACAGAAAACTTTCTTCGAAAAACTCAAGTAGATGTGTAGGTACTGAAAAGGAAAACAAAGTGAAGCTTTTACAAACTTACTAGGTACCTTAGGTACAGACTTTCTAGAATCTGTAAACTATTCGTAGAAAAATCTTCAGGCTCCTTGAAACGTAACTCCTTGAATTAAGTGTGTAATGAAATCAGAAAGTAAGTCGTATAGTTGTCTGAAGAGACTTCGCTTCAACTAAATTTGTCAACATGTTTTCAAACCACATATTTGTATGAAATCTTGAATTGATCAGATTTTATTGTACATTATTTGTATGTGAAGGAACAAGATTGTTCTAAGTAGAACAAATTACAAATAGAGTTAAGTAAAAACAAAATTTAAAAAATTGCCATAAAAATAAAGAAGAGCAACTAAAATGGAACAGGATAAAAAATATACAAAAAAGTTTTAGAAACAGTTTTTTTTTTTTCATTATTTGTGAAACGTGATCTAGCAAATTACACTGAACAATTACATAAAATCAAAAAAGCAAAGAAAAAAACAAGATTTATTTTTTCCTAAATAATACACACTTGAAGAAAAAGAAGAAGAATAAAAGAATGTTAATTGGGTGGAATAATATAATCTAAAGAAAATGAAATGCAGAATATGAAAAGCTATTTAAAAGAAAATAATATACGAAAATAAATGGAATAATCCAAGTTATTTCAACATTCATCTGGGGCTATTATAAAATACAGACATCATTATGTGGGGTATAATAATGAAAATTTATGGGTAAATGAAATTTAAGAGCTAAAATACATTGACTATAGGATCTGTATATATAAGTGATTTAACTGAGCAAGCAAAAACATATTATATTGTATATGTTTCGCAATAGAATGTAGGACGATTATGGTGCGCTACGAAATAAATATAAAATTCCTTAAAGGCGTTGTTACTTATATAGCTAGAAGGATATTTACTGAAATACACAATCCACTGAACTTTCAAATGACTATACCATTGGATTTTTCCTTTAATAATTCAATAAACTGGCAGGAATATTAAAGATATTTAGTACATTACATTTTTTTGCCAAAATAAAATTTCATTCGAAACAATTTGGTACGTTCAATATGCTACTTGTTATCTTAAAATTTAACAATTTTCATTAAATTTAAATTAACAATGTAAGAAAAAAAATTTTTTTTCCAAAAATAATGAAGAAAAAAAAACAACATTAATTCTTTTTATGTAAATAAATTCAATTTTTATATGAAAAAATGACCCAATTTATTTAAATCTTAATTAGATGAAAAAACAAAAAAAAATAATAATTTTCCACTTGAAAATTTTTCCAATATTCTTGAATATTTCATTTTAATTTACAAAATAATAATATAAAACGAACTAATATAAAAATATAACAAAAATAAATTGAGTTTTATTTTTTTTTTTTTTCACATTATTTAACGTTAAGTACAATCGACATAATTTTCTTGTGATGGTATACTTAAATAACAATACAATTGTAATTCCATTATAATAGAAAAATTAATTAAAATTTAAGAGCCTTTAAATAATAATAATAAGATGGCAAAATCGTATTTTAATTTTCTTTTTTAAATTAACTTTTTTTTTCGAAATCAATAAATTGAGAAGTTGGAAGACAATTAAAAAAATAAGAAAATAAATAGAATGATCAGAAATCAAATAAGAATACCATCGGAAATTATTTTAAAAGGAAACACAATAAAAATAAACTAAATGACATAGAAATTATAAATTAAATCCTGTAAAAAGGACATATAACAAATAAAAAAAATGAACATTTAATGATAAACATTTTGAAAATTTGAAAATAAAGAAAAATTTTATTGAGGATTCAATTTCAATTTCGATTGAGGACAATTTAATTATAAAATAAATAAATAATTATACAACAAAAGCTATTTTATGATTAAAAAGGCAAGATATCTATTTTCAAAAATTTTAAATGTCAATCTCACAATTTCCCTATTATTTATTAAGATCGAATTTCAATGAAATTAGGAAGAAAGAAATTTTTTTTTTATTGTTTAGATGATTGTTTTACATTTATGGGGGACACTTAAATATTTTCTTTAAACAAAAAGAAAATGAATAATTGAAATATTCACTTGACAAAATATACGAAAGATAAATTTTTCCATTTATTGTACGTTAGTCTTGTGTAAATATCACATAATAACTATCGTCCTTTTTTTTCTTTTCTGTTTTTTTTTTAACATCCTGATACTTTTTGGAGAATAAGAAAAAAAATACCTACATAATAAGAATTATCTTTTCAATTCAATTTTATTTTTTATGTTTTTATTTCTCTTAACAACAATTTGTTTTTATTATTAAACCACACATGATGTATTCTAAGTATTTTTATAGGAAAAAACCTATTTTCGAACTATTATACATACATATATATATGTATGAATGAATGTACATAGAAATATCTATATGGTAAATCTTAATGCTATCATATAACATTTTATTTTTATAGAAAAAAAAATGATAGTAGGTATGTATTATCGATTTAAAGCCAATAAATATATAAGGAATTGTTATATTATATGTTTTGAGAATATATACGAGTAAGGATAACAAAGTGAAGAAAACTACATCAATTTCAATAAAATTAGATATTCTCATTGTTGCTTTGATCTACTTTATTTATCTACTTAACTAGTTTTTTTTTATGTTTATCCTTGAAAAAAGCTTTTTATTGTATTTTAGTTTTTTTTTTTATATGGTACATTGAATTACCATTCTTTTCAGTCTAAATAACAAAAAAATTATATTGAATGAACATTTTCAGGGAAAAAATAAACCATTCAGACGTTTATTTTGAAAGTGGCTTTTATTTATTTTTAGTAAAAGAAATTTGCTTGTAACTATTTTTAATATTAAAATTATTCTTGGATGTTTTTTTTTTTCATTTTGTCTGATGTAGATAATGTTTGACAGCAAAGGCAATTTTTTTAAAATTCCTTTTGTAAGTTTATCTCTTTGTGTTAGTCCCTTAAAGTTTGTATTGTTAGTCAAGTTTTCTCGTTTATAGCGACAACAATCTTTAAAATTTTAAAACTCCAAGCTTTTATAGAAATAAGTATTTAAATACAAAGAAAAGGGCACGGGAAGTTTTTTTCTCAAGTAAATACCATTTAGATTCCTTCTGCAGGTGCTATTAGTTAAAAAAAAATATTTCACAGAAGAGTGATCAAAAAATTATCACATATTGAACAAAAAAATTTAAAGTGAGTAAGTTTGATCTTTCAAGGTACATATTAAGCATTAAATTGTAATATGAAAAATAACACAGACAAAATAATATTTATTGATCAAAAGGATAATTATCATTTTCGTGTGTATTGTGAAACATGTACAAACATATAGTACTATCTAAATTTGCAAAATTCTGTACAACAAAGTAAAATAGTTGTAAACAAAACAAAAAACCAAATTTAAACACTTCATAACATCCTTATTTCATGGGAAAACCTGAAATAATTTTCCGCCTCAGGTTCAATTTGTTTTGTGTATTTAATAAAATAACAACTGTGTACACACAAAAGTTCAATAAAATTGAAAATACGTAAAATTGTTTATTTTGGTATACCATGTAAATTATGTACAAACGATTTTTCTAATGTAAAAGCTTATGTGTTTCTTGGTAATTATCATAAATTTCTTTAAGCTATATAAAGTAAATTTTAACTCACATTTAAATTTTAAATTTTTAGTTTTTGAATTTAAAAAAAAGAAGAAAACAAAACGAAAAACACAAAATCAATTTTGTTTCTAAGAATATTGACTTCTTTGGTCGAAAAAGATAATAATACTTTTCATTTTCAATACTTGAACATCTGATATCAAAACAAAGCAAGATGAATAAAAACAATAATTTTTCCATTATAATTGGTAATTCAATATTTAAGAAATATTTTCAAAATAATCCAATTTTGTTTTATGTACAAACTTTCAATAATTTTTCTCTTGCGATTAAATTATTAGGAAGAAATTATTAAACAAGAAATTGTAGATATTCTGTAGAGCTGAAGTATTTTTTTTTTTTTTCGAAAGAAATCGATACACTAAAGCAATACGATTTTGAACGAATAAATGATTCAACATTTTTAATTTATACTACAGATATTTTATCTTTAATTAATGATATTCATTTGTTTTAAAAGAAAGAAAAAAAGGAAGAAGAGAACGTATTCATTCTATTTTTCAATATTCTCATTTTAATAAATTTTTTTCTTCAGAAAATTCAATATGATGCATCCATTACAACTGCAAAATTTCAAGTTGACTATATATTTTTAACTGTATTGAAATTGGTTGACTCTTCAAAGATAAATTGCATACAAACACACCAAACAAACGAATATATTTTATAGTACAGGTCAAATAAAAGCCACCCTCTGTTCTGGTCGAAGCTACATAAAAAAAAGAATCAATTTTAAATAAAAGATTGTAACTTTTTGTATGACAAAAACAAATACCATTGAAAAATTATATCATCCACAGGCTCTTCAGAATTTATTTACCGTTGTTAAAAACGGATTGAATTTCCTTTTTAACATTTTTCTTTTGAGTTCTATAAAATTTACAATTACAATTGCCATTCACACCTTTCTGAAGTCTACAATATACATATTTTTTTTAGTTTGTCTATTTTAAAATCGAATAGAATTCATTCTTGACCAGGAAATGAAAACATAAAACAAAGGGTATATCGGGGTAAATAGAAGGACTTTTTTGAATTTATTTTACTGGACATGTTATTTTTCATTAGAAAAAAAAACAAAAACTTCAGGCAATTGTTTACTTTTCTATTAATATTTTTTTTTTCATCTACTCACCAACATAAATCTTACATAAACATTTTCTTTTCATTTTGTATATTTGTTCGTAAAACTAGAAGTTGTTTTTATAGCACAGATATTTTTCCAACAGCATAAATATCAAAATGTCAGAAATTTTTTTACTATTCTATTTTTTTCTCTTCAAGTTAAATATAATAAAACAGAATTGCATTATAAAGTGTTATTAATCTGTGCACAATGTAGTTGCAATTTATCAAGAAAGAAATCTCTATTTGATTTTCAATTTTATTAATAGCTTAGCTTTTTTTTTATTAAGTAGTTGCAAATTAGAATCACAGAAAAAAATTATTTATAAAACAATGAGGAGCAATATATTTTAATTATGTAGGCTAAATGTGCTATTTATATTTTCGTAGATAAACTAGAATAAGACTATTAATATTAATAAGAACTCTAGAAAGTTCTATTTTAAAAGTAATACGTATTGGACAAAAAACACACTTCTGAATTTATATGAAAAAAAATTAAACTCCAGTTTGAAAATGAAAAAAGATAGTTTGAGGGGGGTAACACATCTATCCTGGCCTAAATACCAGAAAACGTGAAAAAATTAACACATTTTTGTAGATAATTGAACTTTAAATATTTTCATATTTTAATTTAAATTCCATTAGAAAAAAAAAATTTAATGTTGTTTTATACAAATCGCTCACACTAATACACACTCAATAAAGATTCGTCTAATAACGGTCTAAATTGATGCGAGAAGCCTTGAAACGTGAAAATTGTATTTCTAATACAACTACTCGCCCTTAAAAAAATTTTTTCTACTACAAACACACCATACATTTTGTACATCATTTCAAAATATGAAAAATTTTCAAATGTCTATGTTTTTATCCTTATTCACTTCATGTTCTTTATTGTTTCTTTTTTATATAGTTTTGTAGATGCAGTAAAAATTTTGATGTTCCAAGCAATTTATTTTAGTTAGTGAATTATTTTTTTGGCATTTTCTATAATATTTTTATTTTGCTTTTAACATACAAAATTTTCACATTTATTCTTTGTTCACCCGGAAAATACTTTCATATTCTTATTCAAAGGATTCTAATAGTTCATCCGGTACAATTTTCATAATAAAAATATGACTTAAAGTAAAAATATACGAAATTGTATTAAACAAAAAATAGCAATTTTGTTGATATTCTTTTTCCGGAACTTATTATATGACACAATACATTTTCATCGGAAATTTTATAGAAAGAAAATAAAGTGTTTTGTTGTCTCAAGCAATTGTCTAACATTTTACTGACCATTAGAAAATTATTCAAAAAGGAAATTGCTTGTCGACATTGTTTTTTTTTTAGGTTTCTTTTGAATTTATTTCTCTATTCATTTGTTTTTTTTCATCTTTTGTGTTTTTTGTCTTACAATTTAAGATTTTCCGTTCTTTACTTCTCAAATAATCTTTTTAAGTACTTTTCAAAGTACAAGGAAGAAAAATAAATTCTTTTTTTTTTTATTTTTTGAACGAAAAATACAAATTAAATGCATTTCAAGTGATTGTCTGTTTTAATTTTTATCAAAAAAATATTTGCTTCAGAAATAAAATGCTTCAAGCAACAATTTTAAACAAAGTAAATCTCTTTTCGGACCAATTCCTTTAAATAGAGAAGAAACATTTATTTTGTATCTTTTTTATTTCTTCAAATATAATTTTAATACAAAAAATATACATATGTATGTATGTACTTATTTATTTTATGCATTTCAAGTCATGTTTCATTTTTTTGACGTACTACTTTCAGTTGAATTATCGCTTCATTTTTTATTAGAAAAATCAACTCAACATTTATATTTATTCAACTTTTTTCGATTTTTTTCCCATTATTTAAATTTCTCATAATATATACATCTCATAATAATTATGCAAAAATATTTTCTGAAGGCAATCCAAAAAAAAATAGCAGCAATCAGTAAAACAAAAGCCAATGGAAAATACACACACACACACACACCCAAAAAACCAGAGAAAATTTATTATCAAACTGTAATACATCTTGTTACGTAATTGAAATTCAATGTAAACTACATAGTACCTAATAAATTTTCTATCTACATACATACATGCATATGAAAATCCACTGAAAGAAATTAATTTACACACACACACAAAAAAAATACAAAATGAAAAAAGAAAAAGACCAAAATATGATATATATACATAATTGTTATTTTCTTCATACGATCTATCATATCCTGTTTACAAAATGATATATCAATTTTGGATGACAAAAACAATTGTTATTCTCATATTTAATATTTTTATCATGATCATACGTTCTACACTTATACGAATAATTTTTATATTTTGCCCAGAAGAAAAAAAAACAAAAAACGTAGAGAACGGACGAGAATATAGATTGCTTGTACAAGAAAAACCATCAGAAAATGAATGAACGTACTAAATTCATAAAGTAGGTACTTGAATTTTATGTTATGTATGTAAATATGTATGTATAAAAATTTTGTGCAAATAAAAATTTGCATATTACTCGTTATGTGTGAAAATTTTGATAGATATTTGTGTTTGTTTTATATGAGGATAGTATTTCTTTTTTTGCATAAAAAAAACATGATAAATATATTATCTTGCATGAATGATGGAAAAAATTTTATGAAAATTGTTATTTACATTGAATTTTTTGAAAGATTGAAAAAAAATAAAAGAGATACTTGAGAACTGATGTATTAAATTTTAAAACAAAGAAAGTAAATTCACATCAGAATAAATTCTGATAAAATTACAATTTTCGTTCAAATTAAATAAATGAAATTGTATTTATTAGTTTCACAATTTGTTCACTACATGAAAAATTGATAAAAAATACTCAAGTGTTCTAAAAATCATCGATTTTTAATTCTTGTAGAACAAAACAAAATTTCGTGTATCTTGAATTTTCCAATTTTCCATTTGCTTCTCTTATTATTCATTTTTATTGTTTTCATTGAATTTTCATCTTGATTATTGTAAAAATACTTTTTTTTTCTTATAAAATTCTTCAAATTTTCAAATTTCAAATGATGATTTAACAATATTTTCAATGATTTCAAATTATTCACGGATAAAATCATAAATTCAATTTTATATAATTGACATCTCCATTATTTATTAAAAGTTTGTCTTTCATGCATCATCACGTTTAAGAATTTTGAAAATTTGGTGTTCTATGTATAAATTGGATCAAAAATTTGAAATTCAGAATTTTTGATTGTAACAATTTATCATGAATTTGAATAAAAATGGTTATTAAAATTTCCTAAAATTCTAAATAAATTCTTCTTCAATATCGAAAGACTTAATTTGTAAATTAAAAATAATATTTTTAGGTATAAACAAAAAAAACATAAAATTTAAAATAAATTTGATAACCCGAATAAACGTTATGTTAGGCATATTAAATCATATTTTTACAGAACCAACTTTATAATATAAAAGCTTACATTTTTTGAAGTCGGAAGGATGTTGAAAATAACAAGGAACAACGAATTTATTTGAATAAATTTGTGTTCTTTAATAGAAATATTTAAAAAAATTTACTTGAATAATTGTGGGTGTTCTGTAAGTACCTTAAACACTCAAGTAAGACGCTAATGGTGTTGGATTTGTTCTTGTATCTTCAGATCTTCAGATAGCCCCCCAATAATTTAATTTATAACTTTACCATTTTTCTTATATCCTAGTTACTTGACTAGTATTTTTGTAGATAGTTATTTTTTTTTATTATTGGGCAAAATTATTTATAGAAATGAACAAATCGATATTTAATAAAAAATAATTCAATTTTAGAGTCGAAAATTGCAAAAGAAGTAGATACTATTCTACTCTACTCTTCAATTCTTTTTTTTTTTTCAAAAAGTTGCTAAAAAACAGGAGAAATTTCTGTAGAAATTAGAAATTAAATTAAACAATTCAATTTTCTTTTTAATAAACTATATATTTGCTTTCAAACAAAACATTTACACATTTCTTTATGATATATGATAAATTTACAATAAATTTTTATATTGAATATTGGATATTTTATACATTTTTTTTTCTCTAAACAATACTGACATTTATTTACAACAATAGCGACATATAATTTTTTTCAATAACTTTTTGTACATATGTATATAATTTTAATTTGATCTTACTTAATATGATAATTTTAAAGCTGATTATTAATAATATACTCACATGTGCACTGATATTTTAGTATAATAAAAGTTATTTAGTTTTCAAATGAATAAACGATGACATTGATTCAAAATACTTTTAAATTGTTGAAGACGGATGCAAGTCTATTAAAAACAGAATTCGAGCTGAAAAGGGAAAAACAAATACAAAAGAAGAGTTAAGTATAATTTTAAATAATTTTCGTTTAATTTTTAATTTTACCTCAATTTCTTCTCAGAATGTTCTTGCTGTATTATGACTTTTAAAATTACCACTGCAATTAATGTTGTTTGCAATAAATGAATGGTATTTTGAGAAGTGAATATTAAATGCTTTTGATTCAATTCGACTCTATCATTCAGTTGTTGATTTAAAAAATCTCGAGAAATGGAAGTATCACGTATTTCTGATTCTTGTTCAAATCTTCTGCTTGGAGAGTTGTTTTTAGATTCTTCAACACGTTGATCATTTTCTCGATATCGTGATGATTCATCAATTTTTCGGTCATTTAATCGAAACATATCAAATCTATCATTATAGAGAATTTCAATTCGTCGATTGGTTTCTCGTCTAGCTAGTATTGCTTTATTACGTCTTCCAGTTCTCCAATCTGTGTTTTCCAAATCACTCCTACGATTTCGTGAATCCTCAGTTCGTCGTTGATTTTCTTGTTTTTGCAAAATTTGTGTTGTTCTTCGTTCGTGTAAATTTTCAATGTGTCGACTATCTTCTCGTCTTTTCAATGTTTTTTCAATTCGGTTATTACGATTTTCTGTAATTCTTTCACGTCTGTTCAAATTAGAATCACGATCATGAGAATTATCAATTCGTTCTCTGTTGTCTCGTCTTTGTACATCTGAATTAATTTGATTAAGAGATTGTTCACGTCGTCGATTGTTTTCAAGTCTTTCTGAAGTTTCGGAAATTCTTTCATTACTTCTTTCAATATTTAAGTTTCTTTCTAATATATTTCTACGTTGTTTATTTTCTCGCCTTTGTAGAGATCTACCAATGCGGTCACTGAAATTCTCAATTTGTCGTCGGTCTCTCCGTAAAGACAAATCAGTTCTTCTATTTTTTAACTCTGTATCTAGCCTTCGATCACGAGAATCTCGAACCTGACGTTCAGTTAATAGATTTTCATTTCGTCTTTCAAGTCGATTGATACCTTTTTGCCTTTGTGAATTTATATCAAATTGTTCATTCCTAGCGTCAATTTGCCGTATTTCATCCATTCGCCGCAAATTTACTTTGCGAATGAGTCGTTCCTTTTGAGAACGAAATGAACGATTTTCAGCGATTTGTCGATTTTCCTTGTTTGTTTGATGTTCTAATGAACGTCGAAATCGTCGACCAACTGTAGAAGTTCGAGTTTTGTCATCAAGTGATCTCTTTTGTCGATTTTTAGAATCTTGCCTTTCATCACTCAGTTCATGTTTTTCCACACCTTTACGACCATCACTATTTATTTTACCACTTGACGATTCCCTTGCATCCAAAAATTCTCTACCATACATTTGAACATTTTCACGAATTTGTCGTTCAATATCAGGGAATAACCGAATATCTTCACGAAGTTGACGTTCAAGTTCCCAGTCATCTTCATGTGATTCCAAAGAATCAGAGTAGTCCCATTCACGCTCATGGCTGTCATCGAATATCTCTCGTTCGTCGTAGTAATCTTGTCTTTCATCTTGGCGATCTAGTTTATCCTCAAATTCTTTGAATCTGTCTACATTCTCATTATAACGAATTTTTTGGTCCTTATCGTTAACATTCTCATCTTCCCGTTCCCTTACTGAAACAGATTTTCTAAGTCGTTTTTCTTCCTCCATTTTTCTTAATTCTTCTTTATGAGCTCTTCGTTCATTTTCACGAATTTGTTGAAGAATTTTTTGTATTCGGCGCTCTGTTTCACGCATGCGTTGTTCACGTTCATGTACTCGTTCAGTTTCTTCACGAATCCTTTGTTCTACTTCTAAAAGTCGTTGTCTTTCTTGTCGGATCATTCGTTGTTCCATTTCTTTTCGTTGTTCTTTGCGCATTCGGCTGTTTTCAATGGAACCTTCTTCTTCTGTTGATTTAACGCCTTCAATACTTTCCTTTCTTAATTGCTCCTCTAATTGTTGACGATGTTCACGTTGTGTTTCAAATCTTGTTTCAATTCTATCCTTTTCAGAATCTACTGTGTCAGTGGAAAAGCGTACCTGATTTTGGATAAGGACGGCATTGGCATTTCTTCTCTCAAAACCGGATTCACGTCTATCAACACTCTCCCGTATTCTTCTGAGGTTTTGAAAATGATGGGAAAGTTCCCGATTATTTTCAGATGTTGCTCGAGAATTTGCATCATTTTTGAGTACCTCTGTCATTTTGTCATTTCGGGCACGTTCAAATTGACTCACAACTCGTTTTCCATCGTTTTCGTCGTCACGTCGATTCAAATGTGGCATTCGGAACTTTCGAAGACGTTCAAAGCGACTTGTCATTCTTACAGATTCAATGTCATCGTCGAAACCAGCGAATCGCCGTTGAGCTATAGCTGTTAGGTATTGATTTTCTGAAGCAGATAAAGCAAGACTATAAGGTAATCGATCTCGGAGTGTGTCAAATCTTTCTCCTTTGTGTTCAGAATCATCAACTTCAACTGAATGTGAATCAGATAATCGTTCTCCAGCTAAATATTGTCTATTACCTTTTAATCGTCTAAGTTCCCTTGTATTTTCAGAATTTCTGTGTTCAAGAGCTGATTTTTTCACATCACGAATCCTGCGATATAAACGACGAGAGTCCCTATTTGCATTAGATATAAATGTTTTTTCACGATTATCCCAATGTCTGTCGATATCCCGTTCAGCCTTCCTTTCTTGACGATTTACGTTTTGAGTCAATTGTTGTTGTTCCTTATCAGAATTTTTCCGTTGTGTTAATGCATCTATTTTTGGAGAAATTACCAAACAATGTTCATCATTTGAATCGCAATTTGGTGTATCAGTAAGAACAACTGATGATGATATATACAAAACAAATACAAAAATTGAGGCTAATTGCCAATAACCAGGTAACATTTTCACCAAAAAACCACTTTTTTAAAAAATATTATTTTTCTGTTATTTTATTAATGAAGAAATATTCTACTATTCAACTCTCTAGAAGAACTAAAAGTGAACTGTGCTTCTAAAAAATTTTCTATCGCTTTATATACTCTAAAAGGATACTGTTTTTCTTTTAACAATATAAATAAATTCAATTTTACACTTCATCTTCCTTAATTGAAATTCTTATTTAATTTTTCTTATCAGCATTTGTGCACATTTTTTTCTTTCTTCTTTTTAAATCATTTTCTATCATCGACCATAATAAACTTCAACCAAACATAATAAATTTCTTTTTTTCCACGTACGTTATGTGAGTATTGTGCGTCATGAATGATGATGTCATACTTTATACTCTTCATGGATTGTATATAACAATGTAATTTTCAAATGAGCACCAGATGTGCGTATAGTTTTGTCAACACATATTTTTAAAAATCAATTTATTTTCAATTATCAATGATTTAGTGCAAAAAGAAAATAAAAAATATCCTTGTTTTCATTCATGAACAATTTAAAAGAATATTAAAGTTTCAACGTTAAATATTTTATTTTATTTTATTACTATCTTTCATCCCGTTTATTGTTTTTCCTACTTACGTCAATGTATTGAACAATATTAATAAACATACATATTATAATAGGGATAATCTCCTATTATCTCCTATAATCTCCTTGGCACAACAGTCCAGTACTCTTCGATTTTGAACCTTTGAGTCTTGCAAAATTCATGTAAAATACATACTTTAAAGCCTTTCATATTTTTATAAATTAAAAAACCACTCCATAACTTAAAAGAATTACAAAAAAAACAAGATATCGTTCTAAAAACACATGAAATGATATACGCTTTTGCTTATCTTTTTACATTTTCCAAATTAAAAAAATTATCTTTATCCGTATTTCGAAATATTTTCATTGGAAAATTTTCCTCTTCTAAAAAGACATGACAACAATACATAAAATCCTCCATCTTTAAAAATTTCAACATAATAACGAAATTGATATTAAATTTTGTTTTCTGAATTGTAATTTAATATTTTTATTCAAATTTATTAATTCAATTGAATTTACATTTTAGATTTTATGTTATTGTACGCGAGTACATTCTTTTTTAATTAAAATATCGTTTGAATAAATATTTAATTAAATTTAATTAATTTTTTGTTTTGAATGGAAAATATATAAAAAAAAAAATAAACAAAATCTGAAAATTAGTTTCATTGTTCAATTTAATATTCAATTTATAAAAATTTTGGGGTAGAGTAGGTGGTTTAATCAGAAAAAACTTTCTAAATAAATCTCTTATTTAATTTTATTTACTTTTACAATTGATTAACTTTTTCAATAAATTTTTCAATAATATAGTTCAAAGGCCTCATATAATGTGAATGTGAGTGTACAACACATAAATTCCCAATAGATTTTAGAAAATAAATTTTTTTTTGCTGAATGAATATATAAAATAGCGGAAAAAATAAATGCAAATATTATTTTTATGTATATAAGTATAATACATTGTTACACATCAATTATTATGTAAATTTGAAAATACATACTATATATAAATTTTCTCAATGTATAGTAAAAGTTTAAATAAACGAAGCGTGTATATAATCAAGTTCTCAAACACTATTAGTAATATTTCAATTGGAAAATGTGAAAAACTGTTTTTTTCATGGTTCGTTTATACATGAAAATTTTTATTTTAATGACAAAAATATTTTAAAATAATTAATCAAATAAAAAAGAATTTTTAATACTAAAATATTTTTGACTTGAAAATCAGAGTTTGCTTAGATTAAATTTTAGTGAATAAACATTATAGTAACTTATTTGTGTTAGACCAAATTTGAGGATCGAATATCATAAAAAGTAAAATCTTAAAACTTTCATTAGCGATGCAATATTGCATTGTCATGCAGTTCTGAGCTATGTTAAAAGTTTCAAGTCTCTATCTCATCATAAAGTTGGTTAAAAATTAAAAATCAATTTCCAAATTTGTACCGAACAGACAGACAAGAAACCAAGCTAATAAAAACATTTTAATAATAAGCTTGAAGGTTTAAAAAAACTTTTAAAACATATACGTTTTAAAAATTGATTATAAAGCCTCTGTAACTGCGATGATATTCGAGTAAGGAGTTGTTCGAGGACGTTTTGGAAGTTTCTCAGTAACTTACTCCGTTCTTTAAATTCATATTTTTCGAATATTCCATCAAATTTAATTATTTTCAAGAAAGGGATCGATTCTAGACAGGAAGCATTCTTTTGACTCATCCCAAATCCGAAAACCCCATGTAAATCCGTTCACGTTTACTACCCTAAAACTCTTTCCAAAATTTCAATTACGTCACGAAGAACACTCTTACCCACAAAGGAAAAAGTAAGTGGATAAAAAGTATATAAAAAAAATTAAATAAATGAATTAATTTTTTTGTTATGAAAAATTAAGGATAAAAATAAAAATAAATTTTCCTTTAATCAAATAAAAAAAGTTAATAACTTTTTTTAATCTTCATATTTGTGTTATTTTTTCATTTAAATGAATTTAGGATGTTTGAAAAATTTTAAATATAATTAATTTTTTTTTTTGAATAATGTTTGTTTCTTTTTCCAATAATTGAATTTTTTATTTATAATTGCATTAGGTATACATTAAAAATTTTATTTTCAAATAAATTGATGTTGACTTTTAATTAATTAATATTTCTCTTATGTAATTTAATATGCTATCGGGATATCTTTTGAAAAGAATAAATTTAAATTGTAAATTTTAAATACTTGGGAAATTATGTACTCGTGTTTCCAAAAAGTATTGTGTTCTTTGTTATAACACAAATTTATGCTCCTTTTTTTTTATCCTCATCTTGGATCTCATCATCTTTGGACAACATAACGCGGTTGTTGTCTAATGGTTGTTATGTGAAAATACCAATTGACTTGACTTTATCTTCGTTTTCGTTCTTTTTCTACGTTTTCTTTTCAAATTATTTTAATTTTCTTCATAAAATTTTTTCAATGGATAAAACAGAAATCGTTGCTACATCAGCTAGAATATCTCACTGACTGGTATCAAATTTTCGAAAAACCCATTAGGTCAGAAAACAATCTCATAAAGATCAGGAGTTAGATGAAACCAAATTGTAATTAAATTTATATTTTATTCTTTAAAAATTCCATTTTCTTTTCATTCATGTTCGGTTTATTTCTATCAAACTAAAACTTTAATATGTTTTGTTTTTATTTCTATACGTTTTTCCCTGAAAAAGCAATTAACACTTTTCATTTCCCCCATCAACATCTGTCATAAGAGAACAAAATAAATTCAATTTTATTGTGACAAAACCATAATAATTTCTAGAAAATAATTACAGTCATAATCACTTTCTAACTTTCATTATATAAAATTTTATTATTGTTCTTTAAACAAAAAATAAAACAAAAAAGAAACAATAATAAAAAACAAATCAAAACAAAAGCAGAAATACAAAAAAAAATTATGATAAAAAAAAATAATAATCAAAAAATCTTATGGTTTTCTCATTATGAAATAAATTTGTGGTTAATACCCCAAAAAAGACACTAAAGATATACAATAAAGCTTTTGTTATTATTCTCTATATATAAATATTTATGATTATTGGATCATATATTCATAAAAACCGGTAAAACAACAATAGTAACTATATAATATTCACACAATCATAAATACAGTATTGAGGAGGCCATGAATTCAAGGATATAATCATAAACACATATAATCTTAAAACTTTGAAAATTTATTGTATCTGACTAGACAGATTTTATGAATGTTTTTTTGAAATGGATTTGTAATGATAAATAATGATCTGTTATTTTTCATATGTACAACACACATGTATTCGAAAATTGTTATTATAGGTATTCCTAAAAGATAATGTGTGAATATACATACCATTATTATTTCATAACATCAAGATAGCAATTGTCTTTTGTAATGTTGATTGATAAAATTTGTACTATGCATTTTCAAGAAAAGCATATTTTCTCACACACATACGAAAAAACGACATGGTTGATAAAATTGGTGTTTTATATGGAATATATTTGATAAAAGCAAGGAAACACAATTTGGCATTAATATTGAATTTAAATAAATTTTATGTACACACCTAAGCTAATTGTATACTGAGAAAAAATAGGTCATGTGTGTGCTATGAGAATAACTAAAAAAAAGTCATGTTATAAATGAATTTATTTTTATTATGAATGAATTTGAAATTTATTCAAGAATTTTCACATTTCACACTGTAGGTTTAATTTAAAATATACATATTATGTATATGTATATATTCAGAATGTTATTTTTTCACACACCTCATATTTTTTTTTTTTGTTAACCCCATACTGCATGAATTTTAATGTAAATAAAAAAATGAATACTAAAAATAAGTAATTGAAAATGGCTATTTTCAAACATCAGGATTAAAGAAGGATCAAACCTTCGTTGTAGCAATTGGTAGTAATTTTGGAAGTCGATTTTTAATCTCGACCGCTTGGGCACAAATATTATCTACTTTCAAATAATCAGGGAAAATCTTAGTTCCTAGCAAGGCATTTTCTATTAAAGTCAAATTTTTTATGCACAAGAGATCGATCTTAAGTCGCTTTAATCATCCCTTCAAGAATTTATCACAGCTTATGCATTAATTTACAAACTATGATAGAGGGAATATGATAGAGGGTTAAAAAAAATTCATTACTTGAACAACTTCTATAAAATGAAATATTTTCAGAATTTTTAAATTTTCTGTTCCAAAAACATATACATACTCATATATCTATAAATTGCATTGAAAATGACATGTGTAAGGACAACATAAATTGAGTTATTATTATACTTACCGAAATACCACTGAAATATTGTATTTTCTCGAAATAAAATAAATAAACAAAAATAACAACAAAAAAGTAGCACACAAGCTATCACACATTTTAAATTATAAATGACTTCTCGATGAGATTTACTACAGCTACAGGACTTGTAAAACAACAATGAATTTTTACTGTTGTTGTATATATGCATATCTTTATTAACAGAGGAAACCAATGTTTTAATATACTCTCCGTCGTATAGAAACCGCAATTAAATTTCATATAAATTTTTGGGAATTCCCTACATATATTTCACACACACTGAATAAGCGGAACATACATACATACATAAAAAAATAATGAAGTAATGTAATTATTTATGAATGAAATTTTAACTATCACATTTTTTCATGAAATTTCAAGTAACGTTAAGATAAATAAATAAAAATAAAAACATGAAAAATATGTTGGTTTCGTTGATTGAATTGAATTTTTATTTAAAATTTTAATTTTCTTAACGAAAAAACAAACATGACACTTATTAGAATTTTCCATTTTCATGTTAAATTGTATTGTCTTACCATAATTTAATTTCAAATAAATTTGAGATAAAAACAAAATAAAGCTGTAGAAGAAAAATTTAATTAAACAGAAATTTCTAAAATGATATCTTTTACACAATATCTAATAAATGTCATTTTTTTCACCACCTTTTCATAATTTATTAAGTTCTAATATTAATTTCAACATTATTCGATATTGACTTGGTTTTTTTATTCTTTTTTTCCCAACAAACACATACACACATAATTATATTCATTGTATATTGGCTGTTATACACACTCTTTTTCAATAATACGAAGCACCCTTTAAAATACATCTCTATGATATCGATCTACTAACACAGTTTATTGAAAGCCAATAAAAAAAAGTGGAATGTGATATGAATTTGAATTTTTTTTTTTTTAAATAAGAATCCATGTGGTGAGAAATCGCGAAAATTCAAAGGATTTTTTATTACCAATAAATATAGCTCAAAATATTACACATATTGTTTGAAAAAAAATAAATAAAAATAAAATGCTGGTGGTAAATGTATCAGGTTTATTTGACGTGAAAGGATTTTTTAAAAAAAAAAAAAAAAGATGAAGAAAAGATAGATAACGAAATGAGTTGATGTGTGTTATATATTTTGTAAATACATATTTTATTCATATTTTATTGTGGAAATAAACTTGAAGCCTAATGCGTATATGTTAAATTTATGTTTTAGTCTTGCAAAGAATATTAAAACAGTTTGTGTTGTTCATGAAAATTATATTTTCAAATTAAAAATTGTTCACTAAAAATTCTAACATGATGTATTATGTATTTTACTCTTCTGTTGTTTTTTTAACCCTTCCACTTCGCTCGAGTCTATTTCAAACAAATAAGTAATTTGTTGTTATTTGTATGTACAAATTTTAAGATTGTCATTGAAGTTCTATAACTTTTATTATTTTAAGTATAGTAAAAATCCTGATAAACTTTTTGGAGGTAAAACTTTCATAGCACATTTTAAATAACATCAATGAATAAAAAATTTACAGTTAAGTTTTTCTTCTGTCAAAGCGAACAGCGTAAGAGGGGTTGTTGAATAAAAAGTTTCTTATACAAAATAAACAAATTTAAATTTTGAAGTTTAGTTTTTAAAGATTGAAGAAGTTGTGGGTGTAGATTTTTTCAACTATAAAAATACTTATAAGTATATAAAATATACAAAATAAGATATAACTTCATATCAAAAACTTTTTGATGAACAAGTTTAAAAAAAAACAAATAGAGAAAAATAAAAAATACAGTACAACTAGTAAATTCTTGAAAAGTATGAAAAATTTTCCAATTTTTTACCTTCATTTGCAAAGTTTTTTTTGACGTAGATTTAAAATTTTAAAATGAAAATTCTAAAACTATGCCACCATAGATATTTTTGTTCGTAAAAAATACAACAGCATTAAATATGAAAGAAAATTTTCCTACATAAATTTTCACTTTGATATATTTTACTTTTTATAATTTTCTTTTTCAAATTTAAAATTATGTCATTTTTGTTTAATTTATTTCTCAAATTTTCCTTTAATAATTGAAAAGTATTCTTCGACGACAGAAATTAATTTACAAAAGAGCACCAGCATTTTGTTAAACTCATTAACAAGTAAAACAATTATCAAATGGATAAAAAATAAATTATAAAATGAAAATAATTAATTACACTTAATTTTTACTTTTTTTTTTCATTAATTTTATTCGAAACAATTATATTTCTTTAATGTTAAAAAAATTTAAAGAAAAAACAAACAAAAAAGTGTAATTAATAAATCATATCAAAGTGCCAGATGAGACAGTTAAAATAATTTTCCAGATCATTATGTTAAATAATTTTACAAAGGACATTATTATTTTTTTTTTCTTTTCTTACTTAAAATCACATTTAAAAGTAACGAATAATTAATTAAAATGAATGAATTTATATCACCTTTTTTTTTTTTTGTATAAAGTGTCAACGTTTTAAAAAGGACAAATTAGAAAAAATATCAAGAAATTAATTTTACTTTAAAATCCACTCAAATAGCATATAATTTACGAGTACCTAAACACATCTGTATACACTTTCTCATTTATACCTTTGAGATTTTTGATTCATCCCATACCTTCATGGTTTTTTTTTCCTTCTTATGTTTTTTTTTAAATTAAAAAAAAATGATTTAGTTCCAGAAAGTTAAGCTCAAGAAGAAAAAAAAGTGAAAGGTGAACAAAAAAAGTAATTTAAAAATTAAAAACAAAACATCACATAATTTTTTTTTCTTAAACTTTGTGTTATACTTTTACCACTGGGAAAGTCTTATTATTTTTTTTTAAATATACATGAACTTTATTATTTATTTATAAGAAGAAGAAAAAAAAAGTGGAGTAAATGTGTTCTTTTCTCATTAAAAACTTCAAAAATAAAAATAAAAGAAAATACTGGCAAGCTAAAAACAAGTTAAAACTTTTTATTGTTTATAAAATGTTGTTAAAGGTTAAATAAAATAACGGAATTATACTAATAAAAAATATTAAAAGGCAATAATAAATAAAAAATAATTTTATTGTAATGAAAACAAAAATGTAGATGCAAGGATATTAATCCTTGGATATTTTTGTGTTTCTAAAGGAATATTAGTTATAATTTGTTTTTTTGTTTTTCTGTGAGGAAGAAACATTTTTTAATCGATTCTAAACTTTAATTTAAAGTTTATTAAATTGAAATAACAAAATTCATTTTTTCTAATATATCCTTAAAGTATCCTAATATCGTACAATACTAGAAAGTATGTAGATAGAATGTTGTGAATCTAATTAAATCCCAAAGGGAATAAAAGATATTCTGGTTGTCTGTTCTCTACATATTTTCTGTACCACGTACATACATACCATACATACATATGTATATACATAGATATATACACAAAATGTTTGTACTAATACATGCTTCTACGTCATTTGTAATTCCTCTTGGATATCCAAAGTAAATTCTTTGTAATATTCCCATCAGAGGCAGTAGATATCACAAAACATCAAACGTTCATTTCTCTGTGTACTTACTTATGTGTCATACATTCTTTGAAAAGTATCTGTATAAAATTGCATTGAAGGACAGATACAATAAACTTGTAGTAGTTTTTTCCTTTTATCTTCAAAATATTTGATTTCAATTTAAATTTCATTTAGTATAAGTAGATTCCTTTCCTTGTTTAACAGATAAAACATCTGGGATATAAGAATTACCATTTATGTATTTTTAAATATGTACATATGTAGTCGTCGTAATGTTGAAAACCAATTTTTAAAAAAAATTTAATGTTTTTTCACACTAATTTCTTGACATTAAAATTTAATTCTGTGGAAAACTTCAACATTTTTTTATTTTTTTTGAACTGATAGAAACCTCAGGTGTAAAATTAGATTTACCTCATTTAATTTTGATTTTATTTTTAAGAAAAAACTATCTAATGTCATATGTTTTTCATTATTTCTTTTTTTGCGATGTTTTATAAAAATTACTCTTCTCCATAAAAAAAAAAAAAAAATAGAAAAGGGTTATATTGAGAAACAGTAATACATATGCATAAATACAAGATAACAATATAATGTTAAATTTTAAAAAAGTATTCAAATGTTCAAACATCCTTTTAAACTATAAACATTGAAAAACTGTAATACGTTCAATTATTTCACATAAAAACTTTCAACTTAATATCTTCCTCGTTTTTATTTTTTTTTCTTTAAATGAAATCCTTTGGGAGAAATTAAAATTTTTCATATAATGATTATTTCCGGTAAATTTACTTCCATCAGGTATGTAAATGTAAATTTATAATAACTGAAAAAGTTTAAAAATTTATCTTTTGTATAAATGTTTCACTTAGTATCCTTTCCATAAAGAGTAAAACAGAAATACAAAATTTTCACTGTGTATGGAGTATAGGTATGTAAATTCTAGACCATAATATCGTCCCTAAGGATATTGTGGCATATAACGATTATTTTAAGCTCATATATTTTATTTTAGTATGTACATATTTATATTTCTTGATTCATCTAAAAGACGCTTTGTACAAATATTTTCTCAAACATAAAACCTTATTTTTCACTTTAATTATAATTTTACGTTCTCAAGTTACAGCGAAAAAAAAAATAATAATATTTTCAAGACTTCTATGTATTTCAAACACTTGAGGCAATTATGAAAACTTTTTGAATTTATTAAATATTTATAAAAATTGAAAAATAAAATCATAAAAAAAAGTTACAAAAAATATAGATACATACAAAAAAGTGTCCTTTAAATCAAAATGAGTTGATAAACTTATATAGCAATAAATAAATTTGTGTTTTGAAAAGATTCACAAACTTTATATATATAAATTCAATTTATTATGGACATTATTTTTCCTCCCTCCTGCACAACTTCTTCCTTTTTTCATCGTCTTCTTAAAGTAATGGATGAAATTATAACAATTATTTTTTTTTTTCATTTTTATTTCATATAACAGAATATTCAAAATCGAATAAAAAATCAATAACCATTAAAAAACTTTACTTTTAAAAGTTACAATCTTCTTAAAGACATTTTAAAAGCATGTAGGTTCAAAAGTAACATCATAAATATCCCATTACTGAAGAAAATAAACAAAGAAGAAATATGTTTTACATTCAGATATTTCAAAAAAGATTCAGATTTATTGTGAGTATATTTTTAAAGTAATTCTCATTTTTTGGGTATTCGAAAAGTTTAAAAATTTAATCTTGAACACAAGAAAAACAATTTTCAAACTAAGTTTCACAAGGGAAAAAAAAAATTATAATCTTTAAAAAATTCATAATTTTTTAAGAAAATCGTAATGTTTAATTTACATTCCAGCGCAGTAGTGTGGTAGAATTCTACTTGTTTATTATTCACCATAGAGTGAATCCGGATTTCGAAAACTTCAAAACTCATTGACTTTTTCCATATTCATATATAGTACATAGTGTTTATACTATACGAAATTTTACCTCCTTCTTAACAACCTTGAGTGAATTTATTTATCAAGCATTCATTTTGAGCCTACTCTAACACTGGAGCAGATTACTGCACTCTGGGATATTTCAATCTGGAATGTAAACGTTGTGTAATTTATGTGAATAAATTTTTCGATAAATCAAAAAAGTAAAAATAAAATCTCCAAAAATTCATTTTTTTTTTTGCAGTAATAATTCAATTTTTAATTTTATTACAAAAACATTTGTATGCTTTCTAATTCGTTTTTAAGTATTTCATAAAATATTCTTAGCCTTTTTTATCATTTAAATTCCTTAATTATAATAAAAATAAAAACAATGACAAACCGCATAACAATTATTAAGAAACTTTATAGCAAATTTCCTTAACTAAGTTTTGGGAGAAAAGTTTTCTGTTTTCTGTTTAAAATACAACATTTTCTTAAATTTTGTTGTTTTTTTTTTAAATATTCCACACCTACACACACTCGTACATGTAGTTCACTGCAACATAAACATCTTATGATGAACGACATTTCTTGCAGAAATTGAAATGGGAATTAAGAAAAATGCAAATCAAATAATAAATAAATTTTAATTTTTCACATTTCATAAATAAAAAGATTCTCAGATTAATATTTGAACTTAAAGTTAATTTAATTTATGTTTTTAATTTTGTCTCTATTGACCTGAAACTTAAAATTTGTTTGCTTGCATAGAAAAACTTTTCTGTTTGTTTTTATATTCAATTTTGAAATCAAAATACAACACATAGAATATTATTTATCTACCACAATAATTTATATTTTTCTTTACACTATATGGCAATATTCATTTTTCTTAACTTGTTGGTGTAAGAAATAACGGAGTTTGTTGGTTTGTTATTGTTGAATTTTAATTTTTAATAAACTTTAATAATAATAAAAGTTTTTCAATTGTCCACAAAAGTTTTTGTTTATTTGAAAGTTTGTCTTTTTAAAAGGAATTTCAGTTGAAAAAGTTGAATTTTCTTAGTGTTTTTTTTGTTTGTTTTTAAAGAATATCTTGGTACTTTAACAATTTGGTTTTGAACAAGATCTACTTAGTTAGAAATTTGAATTTGAAGGAATATAAATGTTTGCTGTATCATACACGTCTAAATGTTTTAGTTTCATTTTTATACACCTTTCTCTAATATCATACGTTTATGCATGTATGTATTGTATGTACTAAATTATGAGAAAAAAAAAATTACATAAAAGGATCAAATACCATACATAAAATCATCTAATTAAAGAAAACTCTAAAATGGTTTGACATTCCAAAAAAAAAGGAATTTAAAAAAAGTTATTTGTGTTCATTTTGAAATTATATTTCTCTACATCCTTTTTTTCAATTCATATATAAAGGATTCAACTAGTTTAAAAATACTTTCTCGAAATATTTCATTTTTTTTTCTAAATATTCTTTTATACCCTTAGGTAGAAAATTTAAAATATTATATTTTTCATCTTAATCTTGTAGATATACTCGTATGTATATATAGAAAATTACGTAGCCGAAATGTTATTTATTCTCAAATTAACCTCATTTTGTGAAGAAAGTCAATTCAATAAAAAATGAAAAAGGGGATTTGGTTTTTTTTAAAGTCTTTTTTTTTTCTTGAAAAGTATTGTATATTGGAAAGATTTATAAATGAAGATTTTAATGTTATTATAAAAATAACATTCTAACGAATTCTTAATGAAATTACATCCTTAGGAAACTACATATAACAAATACATAGTAAGATCCAAAAGTTTCCGGCCCAAAGTAGAAGATAGATTTGGAAATAAAAAGTATATACATACAAGTGTGTTATTTTTCAACATAATTTCCCTTCATATCAGAGTATTCGAAATTTTGTTTTGTAAATGGTCCAAAATGTCTTGCTTAACTTTTTCGTCTTTGTTAAGTTTTTTCTTTCCAAGGTCAGATTTGAATTTTCAAAAAAAAATTGTAATCGCTGTGGGCCACATGTGGATTATAAGGTAGTCAATTTCTGTGAAGCCGCATTTTCGAACTGTGGCCTATGAAACAACAGCTGTATGAACTTCGTGTATTTTCATGTAATAGAAGAACTTCTCTTTCGATTTAACTGATGTTTCAAAAACATTTGACTTTTCTGCAATCTGCACTGAATCGATATTTTCTGGAATAGTCGCGTATATACACTATATTAGGTCGGAAACTTTTGGAACTTTGCATTTACGTATTATAAAACCAAATACAACTGAACTGCTGTATAAAGAAAAAAGATATATATTTTCTTCATTTCAAGAAATCTTTATAAGTAAATATTTAAAAGAAGTGTTTAGATTAAAAATTTATTACAAAATATTTCTCACATGAGCTTTCATCATCTATACAACTATTTTTCTTACATTCTTCAGATTCCAGTTATATTCTTGAATATCTAAAAAAGAAAATCTTATCTTATTTTTTTTTTCAAATTACGTACACTCTTACAATGTTTTACGACAAAATTACTATAGTAAATGTGAATGAGTCCACAGGTGAAAGTTTGTGTGTATATTAAGTTTAAAATTGTAATTTAACAAGATTATTATTTTATACAGCTATATAAATACATTTTATGTTTTTATGATTATATGCTACTATAACTGCTATATTGTTCAAAATTGTAAAAGATTTTTTTCTTATTAAATAATCATAAAAAAAAAAATTGAATCTGTGAAGAAAATGAAATCATAAAAGCATAAAAATGCTATAACAGTGAATCAAGAGAATATATTTATATATTTATTCAATCAATGTATAAACTTGTTAAAAAATTGAAAAATTGAAGGTATTAAGTGACAAAAACGAAACAAAAACGTAACAAAAAAGGTTATCAGAATGTCAGTTGTTGCAATTTTCAGAAAATTCAATCCTTTTTTTGTAAGCTTTAGCATTCTTTCAAATACAAATGACCTTTGAAAAAGTTCAATAAACACTTGAATATATAATGTAATACCGTTTTATAAAATTCTAATTTGAATAATGGCTCTACTTACTGGAAAATTTTACGATATTACAAGGACATATTTGAAGGTTTAAAATTTTTCTCCATACTATACTTTGAAACTTGTTAATTAAGAAATAAACTTTCTCAAAATTAAATGTTAGTATAAGAGAGTTGTTTATGCATGACCCATATTTTAAAACAAAACCTTTTTCTTACTAAATTTACATAAATCATATGTATGTATACTTCATGTAGTAATAAGGATATATTTACACACGTATATTCACATACATACCTATATTGCCTCCTAAACTTTACCTGTATATAATGATATATTTACAAATGTATGGTTATAAAAATTCAATAAATTTAAGTAAAATTTTAAATAAATTCTAACATGATTTTGGTTTTTACTTAAAAAAAAAAAAACGGAGCTTTTACTTACATAAATACAGTTTTAAATAAATTCCTTTTACATATATTTGAAATTAAAATATTGAAAAATATGTATCCTTTCAAAAGATATTAAAACATTTTATTAAAAAAATTTTTTAATATATAAAATAAAATAACATCCTTTTTTTGTCCCTGAAGACAAATTTATTTTTAAACCCTTTTAAATAAATTCATAAAAAGTATACATACAAAAAAAAAATATATGTTTTTCTATGATAAAATATAAATACATATGTATGTATATGTAGTAGAGTATACAATACCCACACATGCTATTGTTGTTCTTGTAACACACGTATAAATTGATTTTACAATTTTTTAAATAAATTTTTCAAGAAGCAAGTGTAGAACATGTTTTTACGTAAATATAACATAACTAATTTTTTTAATTTATAAAATTATGTATAAGTAGAAGAGATAAAGGACGAAAAGATACGCACATGAAAACAGCCTATGAGTGAGAGAGGTAAAATTCGTATGTGTGGGCACATATTCCTTATAAAAATAAATTCAGATTTTCTAAGTGTATTTTTTTAAGTAATGAGTCACATTATAAGGATATCTGTTACAAGGATACTTTATATTTAAATCTATTCCTTATTTATAAAAATAATCAACCGAGTAAGTACATATTCCAATTTAAATGTAGTTACCTACCTGGTATCCTGATTTAAATATACATATACGAGTATGCATGTAATTTATCTAGAAATTAATTTACGTCTGGTAATCCTTGTTAAAATGTCCTTATTATGTTCTTCTCTTAAAAACAAAATGTATTCTACAGATAATTGTCCTTATTTAGTTTTTTTTTTAAATCATCCTATTTAATTAACAGAATCATCCCTTACAAAATAAAATAACTATTTTACATATATGTATACAGTAAGTACTGTTTTATTCCACAATATAAAAATCAAAGCTATTTCCAATTTAACCACATCCTCAATTCGTTTAATTGAAAAGCTTCTCAGTTTTTCTATTTTTCATTAATTGGCTTAGTATTTTGTTGAATTTTTTTTTATAGTTTTTGTATCAATTTTATTTATTTATTTTTTTGTTTATTGCATTTTTAGTCATCTGTACAATAAAATGGATTTTATTTATTTCCATAGAAAGTAACCATATTCAATTTAAATTGTGCCATTTTATTTCTTGTATGATGACATTGTATTATTGCCAATTACAAGTTCTGATTTACAATTGAAACAAACTAAAAAAAACGATATATTATGTATTTCAATTATTTTATTTGATTATTTTTGTTGCAATCTTTTATAGTTCACCATTTAATCTTTTTCAAAAAATAAAAGATTTTCAATGATTTTTACTTTAATTGCTGACTTGTTAGAGAAAAAAATAAATTGTTCTTTTTATTGGCAATATGAACAAAATTCAATTTTCAATATTTTTTTTTTTTTTTCGAAATATCAAATATTGATTTTTTCGCTCGAGTTGATGGTATTTGTCCAAAGCATCGAATTATTATTCGAATTCAATTCATATTACACCCACTTTCAAGGATTTCTGTAACGAATAAAGAAAGACATATGTATATGTATGTATAATATCTTTTGTCTTTAAGGAAGTAAGGAAATAAAAAAATCTTGAACGTGATAGTTTTATTGCCCAAAAAAAATGTTATTTCAGGCCAGTTTTTTTTTTTTGGGTTAACGAAGTCACGTTTCAAGGGATGTCGTTTAGTTTACAAAATAGAACATCTGGAATTTTTCAGAATATTGACAAGACATGTTGGTTTTTACCTTATTTTTCAAAATTTTCATCATCTTCTATCGTTGTTGCATTTTTTATCCTTTAATGCCTTAATTTTGTATTACTGATTTACTTCAACTTAATTTTTAAATTATCTTTTAGTAGGTTAATATGAATATTTAAAATATAAAAAACAAAACCTCCCCTTTTATTTAAACAAATTTTCAAATTTCAAAAATCTGTTTATAAATAAAATTTTAAATTGCTCAATTAAATATTTTATTAACTTTTGTAAACAGATTTAGAATTTTGCTTTGTAATCTCTTTTTGGAAAATTTTCAAACAACAAATTTTAAATATGAAAAGTTACAATACTAAAGCATAACAAATAACAAAAAACAGGAAGGAAGAGAACGATATAAAAATAATTGCGCGTAAATGTTAATTCATTTTATGGATTCTTAAATCACTAAGAATTTTTCATTTAAATTTTATCTTTATTCTTCCTTTATCCTGATTTTATGGTAATTGGAAAATCAGAATTTTTAATCAAATCAAAATTAAGTGAAAAATAAAATAAAAAACCAAAGAAAATTTTGTTAAAGTGTTCTTTTTTTAAACTCTTAATTAAATCAAAAATTTGTTGTTTAAAGAACAATTTTTGTTTTTTATTCTTGGGTGTTTATTTTTAAGGAATTAAAGAGAAAACATGTTGAGAAATTTATCATAGTTTGATTCTCTTGTCATACACCTATATCCTTTTCAATTTTTTGTTCAAATAGTATAAGAATTTGTGAGCCTATAAATTTTAAGAAAATATTTTCTGATAGTATCATCAAATTACTAATCTTTGTTTTGTATCTTTTGTAATTTATCATTTTTTTTTGTATGTCCTGTCATATATAGAACACTTCTATATCATTTATTTTATTACCTAACGCAATTCATATTCTCATCTACAATGTATGTAATCAAGAGAAATTAAATAATTCAAATAAATTAGAACAAAATTTTCTATTTATACATAATTCATGCGTGGTTGATATTCAAAAAAATTCATTATGTGAGAAAACCATTAGAAATTTTTTCCTAGGACATCAAGTATTATGGCTAGTAAAAAAAAACTATGTATACGATATACTCGTATGTATATATATACACATATGTATGTATATGTATATTGAATCGATTCTAATTAACTATAGCATCTTAACTATAGTCCATTAATTATTCCTGAAGCATCTGCCTTCATTCATTAAGCTTTAATCAATATTTTTTTTTTTTTTTGTATTTTATTTTATGATGAGAAAATCAACATTTCAGACCATCTGAATTTATGACACGAGTTGACAAAAAACCATTTGTAGGACATTTTTAAAAGACCTACTAGATAGTATCTCTACTTGTTACTTTCTAAATATTTACATAAAAACTTTTGTTTTTGTTAAGATGAAAACACTTGAGCATGACACGTGTTATCATAAAAATATTTAGAAAGACGTATTGAAAATCAATAAAATTTAATTTTAAAGTACTCATCAATTTTTTTTCTATACTTATAAAAATATTTTATCTTTAAATAAATGTTTTTCCTTCAAATTTAAAAACACAAAATTTCCATAGCTTTGTTCTAATTTCTATCACGTAATTAATTTTAAAAAAGTGATGAAAATAACAAATTAAACGGATACAAAGATTAACAATAATCTAATGTAATTTAACATTTCAAAGGATTTGTTAAATAATTTGCATTTAAAATTTAGTACTATACTTCATGAAAAAAATGGAAAATGTGCAAATAGAACATAAAAATTTATAGTTTCACTTGAACATAAAGTGTATCTAAAAAATGTTTCAATGCATAAAATACTTGAAAATTTTATTTTTATGGTAATTTCATGTTAATTAAAAGTACAAAAGGAAGTTACAAGGTAAAATATCATTTGTATTTATCAAATGAACAATTCAGAAGTAATAAAATTAATTACTTGTACAAATTTAATGTCTTGCAATAATGTGGAATATGTAAAGAAGATTTATTTACTTACAAGTACTTTTGGTAATTTAACCAAATGATTCACCAACGCAATTTTATTCTATTAAAGTAGAACACTAGAAAATACTATTTTCATTGATATTCCACTTTTTTAGGTTAAATTTATAAGGTGGAAAATGTAGCTTTTATTGTAATGTTTTGATTATTAAAAGTATAGTCAATTTATTTCTTTAAAAAAAAAAAATCTTCAAAAATTTTAGCTTCTCTTAATTTTTAAACTGAAAAATTTCCTTCTTCTACTTTTAAAATTAATCAAAAAATTTTAGCAGGCAAAATCATTCAATTTGAAAATCATTTGGAAAACTATTTGACCTTGTTGATGAATTTTTAAAATATGCAAAGTATTCTATAAGATTTCACGAAAAAAAATTCTACATTACTGCTTCGTAAAACATACAAAAAAGTTTATAAAGTTTGAAAAAAGTGTATGTTAAAATACAATTCGTCGAAAATTGTGTAGGGTGAAGATACCAGGTCGAGCGTTGGATTTTGTATCTATCTTCAATATTTATACTTATAAATAACCTTGTATATATGGAATTCGAAAATATTAGAACCCTCTAACAATTTCCTTTATAAGGAAACCTATTAATTCAGGGTGCTCTTTACTACATTCGTCAAAAATCGTACATCGGTTTCAGAATGTTATCACCACCCAATTTATTTTGCAATGTTTTTTTTTTATACAGAAATTTTTACATTGCACGTACTTCAAAACTTCAAACATAGTTCTATGAACTTTACAAACTTTTCATAGTCCTTTGATGGCTTCACACTTGGAATAAAAAAATTGTTTTATAATGTGTGATGTAAAAGTTGAAAATTTATTTTTTACGGTATTAATATTAAAAATACGTAAAATAATATTGTATAAGTAGTGTATTATAATAATAGAAGGTGTAAAAAACTATACTTTTTATGTAAAAGCACGTGTTAAGCATGTGAATCGTAATTTGAATATAATTTGTTTTAAACCCTTTTGCTCATATTAATTATGCATTTCTTTGAAAAATTACTAAAGTGAAGTTAACCACAGGCTTTCTCTTTTTTATAATTTTTTTTTTAAATAATTCATGAACGAATAAATTGCTTTTCAAAACAAACCTTTGAGTAAACATTTTCTTCCTCATTTAAAATTGAATAAAGTAAATTTAAAAAAAAAAAACTTTTAGTTTATAATTATTTTTTTTAAATTTAATTTTTACACAACACTTCAAACTGAGTAAATAAAAATAAAACGATATTTTTCATATTTCTATAGAAATAAGAAAAAAAAACATAATTTCGAAGGTTGTTTTAAAACTACCTTGAAAGTTTTTCTACGCAAAGTTGAAAATATATCCTTTTTCATTTTCTTTTACTGCGTTAGAAGTTATAATAACAAAAAGATTAAATTAAAGTCTTAAAGTTGCTAATTTTAATAAGAAGAAGAAAATAGAACTTTTTTTTTTTTTTAAATATTATTTGAAGTTTTAGATCCCTTTTATATTCTTCACAAATACCTATTACATGCATAATATTATTAAAAGGTACACAAAATCTGCTTTTATTTTTTCTGTTCTTGTTAGGTACCACATGAATTTTTTTTTTTTTTTTTTTGTGGTATATACATATTTTTGAAAAGGTTATGTCATTCTTTTTTGATGTATTACATACATTTTATTAAAATAAAAAATTCATGTATTTATTCCCAGTATAAATTCACATTGAAGAAAGTCAAAAGAATTTCATATGTAAAAGTTTTCCTTTTGGGGAAAAAAAATCCTTTTTTTTTATTTGTTTTTGTGGATTCTTTTTTTGATTGGCATTAAATTTTAACGTACATAACGTTAAAAGGTATTTTAGGATTATTACATAAATTTTTGGGAATTTTCCTTATATGTATATTTTTTTTTTTTCAATTTAAAATAAAGGTTAAAAAATTATATTAAAGGAAACAACAACAAAAAATCGATGAGAAAAATTGAGTTCAACTAATTGAATTATTTTGAAAATTTTTGGTATTTTCTTTTAATTTTTTTATAAACATCTACAGTCGAAGCAAAAAATAAATGAAGAGTTATCGAAAATATGACATGACTTTTTTCAAATATTTTTGGACATTTTTTGAAAATCATGAAACAGTTATAACTTGAAAATCATACAATAACTTTTTGGAAAAGCCAAACATTCTTAGCAAATTTTCAGAAAAAAAGATAAATAGAGTAACCCTCTGGAAGAAAGCTACAGGGTAATTTATAAACAAAAAAAGGAAAAAATTTGAGAACGCCTAAATAAAGATTTAAGATTAAGATGTGCATCTAAAAATTTAGAAAAAAAAAAGTAAATGATTAATGGAAGACGAGAGAAAAGTGGGAGTTTTCAGACTAATGATATTTGTGTTCGCTCATTTTTTTTTTTTTTTTCTGACTTTACATATGTACATATAATATACGTCATTACAGATTCCAATATAAAAATAATTTATCCTTATTAATTCTAAACAAACAAACAAACAAAAAAAAAACAATAAAACCTAATGTTTACATGTAAGCTAATTTCTTTTTAATAGTTGATTATTGTTATGGTCAGACATTGGACATAATTTTGCGTGTCAAAATTCTGAACAGGAACAAACTTATAAAATAAATCTAATCATGATTGAATAAATTATCCTTAATAATCGTGTATAATATAGTATAACTTTTGAATTAATCTTATTTGTTTGTTGGTTTATTTATTTATTTTATTTTTTTTTCATTTTCGTCTATCCAGCTTGTTTCATGACATATACATACAAAAATATAATAAGAAACAGAGGATATTTATTAGGTGTTGACTTGTCAAAAGTTTTATTTTATTTTTTTTCTGTTCTACATCAGGATTTATTTAGTTTTAAAAAGTAAATTGTAGGTTATGAAAAAAAGTTTTGGTTTGATAAACGTATAAATTATGTTCGTTTTACTGTTATTTTTCTTCTCATTTTCTTTTTTTATGATTTTATTATTTCATGCGTGATAAATGAAATTATTAAACTTGAATGCAAATAAAATAATGTAATTTTGTAGAAAATAAGCAAAGATTTTTTTTAAAAAAGTTAGATTTCTAAAGCATTTATTGTTAATAATTGCTTCAAGAAAATTTATTTTGTGAAAATTATACCAAAATAAGATTTTTTTTTTCCAATTTTTCTTTTCAAACATTTCCACATAAATGTAAAATCAACTCTGTTTCTGTTAAAGTTTAAAATTTTCAATACACAAACTTTAAATTTATTCACCTATGATTTTTAGTTCCATTCATTTTATGACAAAGTACATATACATATGTACTTACACACATTCAAAAATTACTAACACTTTTTCATTTCATCACTTGAGTGTTTTTTTTTTCTCTTTCTGTTTTTGATTCTTATTTAAAACATTTCCTAGAACATGCATAATAAAACTTCAACAAATATCAAATATGCAAATTTAAAAAAAAATAAAAAAAATCTCGTGTAAATCAGATTATATGTATTTCATCTATTAGACATCCTTATTCATGTACGTAAATGCAAAATTGTATGTATATTGTGTGTCGTACGAGTATGTTGTGCATCTTTTATTTTGTAACTTTTTTTTCTTTCCTAAAATTACACGATTAAATTAAATCCTTTGTACATAATAAGCCAGTATACGTGATGCATTCTGTATGATGCCACTTATAAGTCAAAGTGTATACCGTACAGGAAATAAATGAAAAATACATAAATCGTCATCATATGAAAGAAAAATTTTTATAGAATAGTATGTTAGTATTATGAATGTGTGATTATCTTTTGAATATGCTTAATTATAATTCATAACATTGTAACTTGTTTTCTAGATATTTTCTTTTTTCTCTTTTTCCTTTCATTTCAATTTAGAGACACTTTAAAATATGAGTTCAATGTACTGACAGAATAGCACATTACAGCAGTTGCATAAATCATTGACTGTACATATATATATTTATTTTTTTTTACAAAATAAAATAAATGTGCAATCAATTAGAAAAAATTTTAAAATTAATTAATTTGTGTTTACAATTTTTCTCTCTAGTTTTAAGAATTCAACGAGTGTTTTTATCTTCAATAATAAAATGTAATTTAATTTACTTTTATTAGTTTTTTTCTAATTTCACTTATTTTTTAATAATTCTAAGAATTTTGAAAGAACAGGTAGCAAATAATATCCCCATTTCCACCTACTTACGCTCATTTCAAATATTTCAATTATTTATTTGATTTAAAATCATATCCTTTTTATTCACAATTTTTCCTGAATAATTTTTTTGTAATGAAATATTGTTTGTTGAATTTCCAGGATGTTTCCGTAAATACATAGCATCATATTACAGAGTAATTGAAATCTTTATGATGAAAAAAGGATATGTACTTATATGTAGTTTAAACGAAATTATCTAAAACCTTTTATGCTGTTTTGCAATTTAACAAGATTATTATGGAATAAATAGGACACAGAGAGCATGCATTTAAATTTTATTTAAAGTTGAAAATTTACATTTAATAATTTAAGAGTTTTCTAATTATAAAACTACAAATAAACCACTTGAAGATAAACACAGTACCCATGATGATTTTGCCATGTATGTACATATGTTATTTCTAATAGAAAACATTAATTCTGGTAACAGACATACGAGAAATGAAATTAAACTTCTTTTAAGCTTTTTAAAGCTTTTAATAACAGCTTTTTCGATCAACGATAGTTGCTTAGTCTAGAGAACCTACATGTTCCAACATATGTTCGCCCAAATCACTCAATATGTATAGTGAAGATATTAAAGATGGGCGATTTCTCTATATTAGAATATTATTCCAGATTAGGAATTAGGATTAGAATATTGTATTTTGGTTAGTTGGCGTCGAAAACTTCGAAAAAGCTTTTGTCATAAATTTCGAAAATTTATAATAATCTACCTTTAAAAAATATTTTGACAAATAATTTTTTTTCAATAAAATGTTCTAGGTATAGTTCGAAAAAATTATTCGTCAAAAATTTCACAATTTTTTTATTTTCTGAATTTTCGAAAAAAACTTTCAACTATCTAATTCATAATTATTCTAAAAAAAATTAAAAATCATCAAATTGACAATATTATAAAGTATGAGTTTGTATCTTCTTTTCAAAGTGAATTTTTTTTTCTTTTTACCATTTCATAAAATGACTTTGAATTTTCTTCACAAAAAAAACTTTAATTCATTTTTCTTCCTTTCTTTTTGAAAAAAATAAAATTATTCCTTCTCTCACATCTTTTTTTATTTATTTATTTTTGTTCGAATAAATACAATTCAATGAAAAATAAATTCATGGTAAAAGTTTTTTTTTAATCATTGTTAATAGACTTTAAAAAATAAATATAAGCAAAAAAACAAACAAAATTACTTATCAAAAAAAAAAAAAAAAAATGAAATGTCGAGGGAAAATTCTTTTTACAGAAAAAAAACTTTCTGTTTTTTTTAAAAAAAAGTTTGCATGAAAGAAAATATTTGTTCATTGATTTTTTTTTTTTATTGATAAAAGAAAGATTTATTTATTTAATTTTTGAAATGAAAAGTTTTAAAAAATAAATTTTTTAAATGACATTATCGATTTGGAAATTTAAAAAACGAATAAAAAATTTACCAAACTTTTGTATTAAATTTGGTCACTCACATTAAACATTTTGTAGGTGTTTGTAGTATAGATATTAGATATTTTCCATATGCTTACTGTACTGTTGATGCTTCCATTAAAATAAAAACTTTTTTTTTTTTTTTCAATAAGAAAAGAAAAATTGAACTCCAAATCTCCAGATCGTAATTTTAAAAAAAGTAAAAATGAAACAGAAAGAATTATTGCTGATTAATGAACTAGTTTGCAAGGCAATGGTGACAAGTAAAAAAAAAAACAAATAACGCAGTGGGAATAATAAATTATGTGCTATTTGTGAATTGTAAATGAAAAAAAAACTCTGTAAAAGTTTTCAACAATTAACTTTTAAGCAAAGTATGTATGTACATACATATGTGTGTTCAAGGATATTTAAATTAATTAAGCTCGCAAATTTATACAAAATGAATTTTCAATGTATGTATATTGTATATCTAACCCCCTCTTTTTGTAGTGCAATGTTTGTATTTTTTTTTTATTCAGTTAAGTTAGAAGTTTCCTTGAAGTTTAAAAATTTCGCTCATATTCTTTTACTTTTTTACAAAAAAAAAAAAAAAAATAGAAACAAAAACTTTTCATTTACACAAATTTTTTCAAACTTAAATATTCTTAAACATTAATGTCGTCTTTTAAACTTTTCTTGTAGTTTAAAAGTTAGTGTATATACATATAATTTTTGAGTGGCCCAGAAGCCAATGTGATTTATTTTTTAAATTTTAAATTTTTCATAAGAAAGAACTTTCTGACGTAGAAGAAATTAGCAATAATTAAATTTTTTTAAAAACAAAGAACAATTTTATTCATTCGATTAAATTTTACAAAAATTCAGAAATTATCACAAAATTAACATAATCACATTGGTTTCTGAGACACTCAATTCATACGACATAATATAGAGTAGAGTCATAGTAAAATCTATTATATTTTATTTTTCAAGAATTATACTCGTATTTCCACAATTCAATGTTAATTATAATTTCTTCTCAAAATTAAATTAATTTTAATATTTACACAAAATTCAATGTTTTAACTAAATCATTTTCATAATCCTTAATTCATTTTTTTTTTCTGTTTTGTTCTGTTCTCTTCATAAAATTCCAAGGAAATACAAAACATTAGTTTAATTCATGTGTACATATGTATATAGTACTCGTATATTGTTTATAAAATAAATATTAAGTACAAAATTAAATTGAAATTCATTCTTTTCACATAAATCATTATATCAGTGCGTATATTATGTAGTACATGACACCATTCTAAGTACACATTTTCATTGTGAATAAGGATTTTTGAAAAACATCAAAATGAAGAAAAAAAAGGAAACATAAGATTTTCATGCATTATGAATTTCAAGTGGTTTTATATTACTTACATATATAAGATTTAATGTCATTCATATACATATTTTTTTCTACTTTCATATTTTGATGGGATTAAATCATTTGAATAAAAGCATTATGTATAACTTTCAAGGATCTCTTATGACAAGTTTACATATAACGACTTTTCTCAATTCTTAAAAAGAATTTTTATTTTGATTTTTATAATAAAATGTAATAATATAAGAATTATTTCACAAAATTCTATGAAAGCTTATTATTGTTGAATAAATTTAAAGTGAGTGTTAAATAAATTTTGAAACTTAACTATAGGGTGTTCCAAAATATTTTTTGCGATTTATTATGTATGAAATAGTTTAAATATTCACTACAAATGCGTTTCCAAGCACTTAAGTATTCTAATATCATAATTTTCAATGACATTTTCACAAATAGTGCAAATAATTTTTTTCTCGTTGATTTCAAATTAAATATTGTTTTTCAATTCTAGAAGTGTTGTTGATTTTTTTTAGATAACCTCCATTTTTGAAATAACTGAAGAATAAAAAGTCTGAAGATGTTAGATGATACATATACATATATGTAATTTGTTTCTAAGAGTAGGAAAAATTTATTTTGTTTATACTTCCATTAAAGTTTTATTGAACTCTTCTATTGTTATCTACATATTATATGGTACCACGATGAACTCCTGCTACGTCCTTCCAATGTAAAATAAGCTTCATAGATGAATATGATTTAATGTGAATTTTCCGATGGATGTTTTTCACAGAATACATTTTAATAATGTTAAAACGATCATCATTCTACGATGAAAATGACATAAACCATCAACAAGAAAATTTCACAAACCTAAAACTTTTCAAGACTTCTTATGGCATATAATGTGTTGAAAAATTCAAAAAATAAAATAATAATAATAATAACCTTCCTACAAATTAGACTTTTCCGTTAGAATTCCATCATACATTATAGTTCACTGAAAATTCACATATGTATTTTCTATTTTGAAAAAACACTCCTACTTTAAAATACACATTATTTTTTAAACATGGTTCATATTTGTATTTTATGTTAATTCTTCGAAACATTTTGAATAATTTCAAAATAATAATAACAAAAATAAAAGTCTGATTCTCATAAATATTTCAAAAATGTTAATTTTTTCTATTCTATAATTCTCTACATCCGTATATATGTATGTGTTTAAATTATTATAGGAAATTTATTTGTTAATCCTTTTTGGAAACCTTCCAAATTTGAATTACTTATAAATAAAAGTTTGAAATTTTTTTTTACATTTAACATTTTACCTAATATTTTAAGTTATTTCATAAATTATATTCTTAAAATGGCTTTATTATTTCCGAATCCATAATCTTTTCTTTATTTAGTATAATTTTAAAAAGGAAGTAAAAAAAATAAAATTTATTATGTAATTATATAATAAATAAATATGAATTATAATAAATTGCTATTAAAGGTATATAAGATATAAAAGGTTCTTGAGTGATGTAAAATATTTGTTTTTACGCAAATTTTCCACTTATTCGTATTGATTTTTTTGCCTTTTTCTTTTGATTTATTTGAAGTTTTTTTATTCTAATTTTTTAACCGAAATTATTGTTAAAATTTATTAACGATAATCAATCACCAATGTTCTATATTTTTTAATCCAAACGAAATTGAAATCGAGGTCAATTTCGATCGAATTTGAAATTACTCAATTTCGTTCGAAATTTTTTTCAAATTCGTATGTCTCACTTGTAAAAAATGTTAAATCGAAATTACTTCACATTGAATTCATTTCGGATGGTATTTCGATTTCGTTTAAGGAACATCACATAATTGCAATGCAACGATAGAGTTCAATCTATCGATCACAAGCCATCAGCAAATTACTCTAACTCTAAATCAGTTTCGAATTTTGACACGTTATCAAAATATTATTATTCAAAAAGTAAATTATTGACATTACTCAGATTTTTCAATAGTATTTGTTTTCCTCTCGGATTTATGTTTGTATTTTTTTTCTTTTTTAAGAAAAATAAATTAAATTTTAAAAAAAAACACACAAAATTTCTAAAATTATATTAGAAAATATCAAATAAAGAATTTTTGTTTTGCCACATCTTATCAAATTTTATCAATTTTTTCATCGTATCTTCTTTAACTTTTTTCTTCTTTTCTTGTTTATATGAACGTATTATTCGATAAATGTGTAACATCATAGTAATTCGAAATTTCTTTTCAAATTTATTTATATACGAAGCAATATTTACACAAGACAAACGTAGAGAGAAAAAATCCAATAAACAATGATGTAATATAAATTTGATTCCACTGTCAAACAATCTTCGTTTTCCCTAGTTTTTCATGTCATCAACATCATACATTATGTACATAAAAAGATAAAGATATAGATGAAAAGCATTATTTTCAATATCTTTTGTGTGAACGTCATATACATACGAATATATCTTTTTACAAAGTTATATTGATTTTTAAAAACTACAATAATAAATTACTTTTTTCATATGTCAGGTTTTATAGACAAAACATTATTCTGGGGAAATAAAAATCTTTGTTTTATTTATTCAAATGTATGTTATGTGTATTATGTAGGTATTCGATCCTAAGATAAATTCAACACAGTTACAGAAAGAAGATTCATATTTTTTAATAGATAGCTATATAGATGTATGTACATTATAGTTACATTGTAAAAATAAATCATTTTCAGTAATAATCAAACAGTGTTTAAAATATAGATTACAATTTCAATTTATGACAAAAAATAACCGATTAATGAATAAAATAAACTTCGAGTGGCGTTAACGTAAATTATAGTTTGTTCAAATGTATAAATTTTATTTTGTAATTTTTTGTTTGGATGCAAAATATATTGGAAACATACTCTGACGCTTCACTGTTTCGAAATGGTAAACGTTTGTTTTTTTCTTTGTGCAAAGCAAAACAAAAAACCATAAAAAAGTAGTGATTTGAGGACCTATTATTTTTTCTTCCTGTTACTTAAAAAGCTCAATTGAATATGTTCACAAATGTTTGTAAATTGAAAACCAAAAATTGATGATGCAGCATCATCCACTTAAGAAGATCCGCAAACGATGCATCTGAAATGCATTTTAAAACTCTTATATTCGCTTCAAGCATTAACGTTTTGAAAATTACCATTTCTGACACATCTAATATATTATATTGAATAATTAAATTTTCAAGTCTAGTAAAATCTCATAAAATTAATCAAAAATTAAAATAATTATAATTTATCAATTACTACAATAATTAATCATTGTTAACAACAAAATATTTGTAAACGTTAAAATTAAAAATCTAAAAGATACTGGAAATATCTGTTACACAACGATTAACAATCTTTTAAAAACCAACAACAAATATCCTATTTAGACCAGTATAAAATATGACAAATTATTATTTTCATAAACAGTATCTTATCTATAAAGCAATTTATATCTTGTTTTCTATTTTAATTAATTTATTTTTACACTGAGACAATTAAAAATATTTATAATTAATTACTTTTAACAATAAATTTAGTATAACACAGAATCTAATTATTCTATATACCAGCTCGCTAAATTAATATACGAAACACAAAAGTTGTGGAAAAGTTAATTTAAAAAATAAAATAAAATTACATATTTATTAATATAAATCAAATTCATATTTATCGCTCATATTATGAATTTTGCACATTACTTAAACTAATAAATTAATTTGGAAAAATGTTTTCTATGTTTTGTTTTATGATTTTAATCACGCGATTATTATTGCATGCAAACCCTTTTATCATGTTATTTCACATCGTAATTGGAATTATGTATTCTGCTTAGTATTTGAAGTTTTACATTGTTCCAGAATTATGTATTTTCATTCAATGGAATTTAAAAAAAATATTTTTAATTATGTATTTAAAATTTGTAAAATTACTGGTGAGTAAAACAAAATTTATGTATAAAAGATTTAAAAAAAAATAGAAACGCACATAATTTCATAAAATAACTGCAAATTTGAAATAAAATAAATTTTACCCTATATTTCCTATATTTATCCTTTTTCTTCTTATTTTTTGTAAGTTTGCTTATTTTTACATTTTATAAATCAGATTGTTTGTACTCGTTGGCAAACAAAGTTAAGTTAAATTCGAAAAAAAAAAAGTTTAAAAGCACTAATGTAGAAAAAATATATAAAACGATGAAAGATAAACGTTAAAAAATGTATTAAATAATTTTAAAGGAATTTAGAAAAATTTCGGAAAACGACATAACGTTAACGTGAGGTGAGAGCAAGAGTAAAAGAGAACCTTTACTCAAAAAGTCAAAAACTACACTCAAAACAAGGTAAATAGAATACAATAGGTATGATTGAGCCAGTATACTCTCTTTTCTCAATATGTGACGTCACTCAGTGAAATTTTTAAGTCATGGTATATAGAAAAGTATATGGTATTATGGTCATAAATTTAATTTAAGGAATTCAATTTAAAAGTAAAAATACATATTTTAATATATTATGTTGAAATTTTTTTATATTTTCTATTTATTTTTCTATTTACATGCCAGTTTTCATTTGGAAAATTCAAATATTTCACTTTTATTGTTTTTTTTTTTTTATTAGTGTAATTTTTACAACTTTCTACTGCACAATTAACCATTATATTATTTTTAAAATTTATATTTAGAGAAAAATAATATTGTATAACAAAAACAAACTACTCGCACTACCATTAACCATAAACACATATAGCCTTTTAAATAATTTCACTGAGTGACGTATAAAAACTGCTGACAAAGAGAGAGAAGTTTCGTTTCATACTGGCTCAATCATACCTATTGTATTCTATTTACCTTGCACTCAAAATAATTTTTCTCAGCAAATTCTTTTTCTTCTCTTTCTGAGAAAAAGCTCAAAAAATCCCGTACTCTCTCGCATGATTAAAATACAATATAAAAGTTCATCCTGGTGGTAATGTTTCAATAGAGGTTTATGGAAAAATAAATAAGAACTTTAAAAATAAAATACAATTTTCATGAACTATGAACTAAGAATATGTCGAAAATATCTTACAATGCGCATTCAACAGTGTGTCAAAGTGTCATGGACCATGCATATATTATTGTGTTTGGATATCTGAATCCCTTTTGAAAACAAATAAAAAGATACTTTAAGTTTTAAAGTATAATAATTTTCTTTGAATTTTTTTATTTGTTTTTATCTTTCACATTGAAAAATACAAAAAAATATTAATGGAATTTTCTCGTACCTCGCAAGGACATTTGAACTTTTGATCTTTCGAAAGAAAAAGAAAAAACTTTAAAAAATCACTGCATTTTTAGTTATGTAAATTTAATTATTTGCAAAAAATTTAACTTTTAATTTAATTATGTTGTCTCATTTAATTTTTTTTTTTTCAAACTAAAGCCTTCTTGATGAGTTCGACCTTTTTAAACCACAAAAATCAACCATAATTTCAATCAAAAATTTCCATAGTCTAATTTCAATAAAAAAAAAATTAATTTGATTTTAAAAAGAGACAAAAAAAAATAAATAAAATAAACATGAAAGAATTTTTGTATAAATTATTTTTGAAAATACAATAAAAACATAAATTCACATACTGAATCATGGATTGAAAAAAAACGCAAAAACAAAAATGTATCTTTTTGTAATCAAAAATAAAAGGTTCATTTCATTGAAATTGTTATTTTAAAACAGATGAATGAATCAAACTCCAAAACCTAAAAAATAAAAAAAACCAAAAACAAAACGAACAAAAAACATTTATTTCAATATTATTTTTTTTATTCGATTGATTGATTTTATTAGTTCGTTTATCCTACCAGACTATTGATATACAGATTATAAATATGTATATAGATATCTATGATGTATATACGTATATGTTCTTATGTATATATGTGCTATAAATATGAATCCTAAAAATTTAAATTGGATCTACATTTATCGAATAAAATAAGTATTTAAATTGCTAATCTAAATAAAAATCTGAATATACATATTTTTAGAACTAAAATGATTTTTTCATAAAAATCGATTAAATATGATATGAATTTAATTTCCTATCCTTTTTTTTTACAAATATGTACAACAACAACAAAAATACAAATTAAATTTTCCTTTTAAAAAAAAAAGTAGGTATAGCTACGTAAGTTATAATATCCGTTAAAAATTTGAAATAAAAAAAAATTACAAAAAAAAAAACATAAGCATATTTTGTAAGGATTTTCAATTAAAAATATAAAATAACTTGAATAATCAGCATCTTGAAGAAATTGAAAACATAATTTTTACAAGCTTTCAATTTTACGTTAAATTTACTTTGATAAAAAAAATTTTTTAATTTTCGTTTTCATGAGACTCTTCTTTTAATAACGTTTTTCCAATGATTGTTTTCGTTTAAAAAAAAAAAAAAAAAAAAAAAACAGAAAAATGAAAATATTTTACCTCATTATACAACAAAAGAAAAACTCATAAAAATATAATTTTTTTGTTTGTTTTGTTTTACCAGTTTCTGATGTTAATCTCAAATATCTTTGAAAAAATAAAGTCCTAAAAACAAATACACAACAACAAAAAATTAACTTTTATTTAATCAAATACAACTTTTCAAGGATGTTTTCGTCTAGCTAAAGTTTAATGATTTAAAAGTAAGGAAAAAAAGGGTTTCCTTTTTTTCTTGTTTTTTTGGAAATTCAAGGATTTCTGTTTATATACTAATTTTTTTTCTTTTTTCGTAATAATAAAAACTGTATAGGTACACAAGTATATTATTACATCATCATTAAAAAGTTGGCTTTTTTTTGTGAAAATAATTTCTATATAAAAATGTGAGGGAAACAAAATAAACAAGCACAAAAAAATACACAATTTTTTTAATAAAATATTTTCCCAACATCTTCTTTTTTTATTTATTTTTTTGAGATAATCATTAAATTCTTTCAATAACATTATTTTTGTTTTTCTTAAAAAGTTTTAAGTTAAGTAAATTTTGTACAAAAAAAGTATTTCTATTTTTTTTTTAACTTTGAAACTCTTTAATAATTTTAAATACTTTTTTGTTGTCGTTGTCGCTGCCATTTTCACTTTATCTTATCTTTAGATAAAAAAAAAACATCTTTTGAGGTGTAAAAGTGCAGTTCTTATACAGAAATTAAAATATTATTTCTATTTAATTTCTAAAAGTGACTATGAATTATTTTTATATATAAACATTTTATTAACCCTTTGAATTAAGAGTAGTTTTTTTTTTCCTAAAGTAGTTTCGACTTCAATAAAATGTTGTGAATTTGAATTTTCAAATAATAATTACTCCATTTAAGTGGTACTAGAATGCTATTCAAGGGCAAAGGATTAATTTACACTTTCTTCTTAAAGTATTTTAACATAAAATTGTATTCATATATGAAACAGAAATCATTATTAAGTATGTATATATGTATGTGTCACCTCTTCAAATATGAGAAAAATCAAGCATCTTTCCCTCTTATTATAATTTACAGAAGTTCAAGTGAAGCATCTATCAACACATCCTTTCATTGTCCTGTAACCTTTACAAACCGCTGTTTTCCTTTCTCTTTCGCTAGCGTTGTCCTAGCTAAAGTTTAATGAAGAGACACATATCTCCACGTTGCTTGCCACTTGAAAATAAAAAGGCTTTATTAAGCGAAATTTTACTTTGTAACTCTTCCAGGATTTAAATTAATAATACATGAAACAAACATGATCTAAAACATTTATTATTTTTAGTATTCATTTTTATGCAAATAATATGATAAAACATTTATTTTTACAAATTTCTCCGTTACCTATCACATATATGTACATATATGTAAATATGTTTATATACAAACACAAACACAGGTATCTTCTTTATCTTCAAGCAGCAACAGCATTATATGAATTGCATTATAAATACACTGAGGACACCTGTACTATAATTTATTCTTTCATTAAAAAAACATATCAGATGACATTATATCAACCCCAAAAAATTTTAATATCATAAAATTCATTTTAAATTGATTTTCTTTTGTTTTTTATTTCTTTTGAATTTACATATCCCAACATTTACATACTACATATACATTCTTGTTCTGAATTTTAATTATATAATTTGTAAATAATTGAATAAAATTATGTGTGAAATGACAGAAATAATGGGTTTTTTTTAATAAAAATTTAATTTTAACGATCTAAAAGAAAAATATGATTTAATTTTGTTTTTTTTGTGTTTTTGATTTCACTGAAAAGGCAGATATTATGTATATAAAGGGTTTTTTTTTCAAAAAAAAATTTTTAAATAAATGATTTTAGATTTTCTTCGTATTTTTGCATACTTCTAAAAAAAATCTTATAAAAGTCGTAAAAGAAATTAAAATGAAAATCATGTACGAATATTGAATATGTATGTAAAATGTTTATTTTTATGTACTACACATAAATGTGAATATACAGATTATTGAAATGGTTCATAAAAGGGTTTTAAAATTTTTTTTTATAATGTGTTACTTTAAAGTATGAATTTATTTTTCAGTAGTTTATTTCGAAAAAGATTTTAACTGTACCACTTTTGTAAAAGGCGTATTAAGGTAACCAAAAATAACCTTAAAAGTTGGATAATAAATTCATACAACATTCGTGTACTCGTACATTTTACTAAGATAATAAAATTTTCTTTTTTTTTAGATTTAAAAGCCTTTCAAATGTTCTTATGCGGGATATAAAAATATAAATTTTCCTATATATCCATGATTTATAGAGAAATGGGTGTATGTGCTTTTAAAGGGGATAGTATATCTAAAAATAGAAAATCTTCTAACTTTTTTAAGTACACAAGTAGGAAGACTCAAAATTTTCTATCCTATTCACTTTAAAGTAATCAAACAAGGATGCGAAATTTAAATGTTATTCACGAAAAAATGCAAACCCTATGCTTAAAATCGAATATCGAACCTTATATTGGTAATGTACAAAGGACTGGGAGACAGAGACGACTATAACTTCAATTTGGCTCCTAAATTGAAACGAAATTAAATAATGGCGTATAGTAGCTTCTAGAACATTTTAAAAGCCAAAATATTCGTTATAATTTGTCACATGTACATCCTTTAAAAATTGTTTAAAAAAAGTCCTATAAATTAAAGTGTGCAGCTATTCATTAAATTGCCATAAAATCATAGAAAACTTTAATTTACACCGCAAGCTATACCACAAATAAATTCTCATATACTTCCGTACTCCCACATAAAATGATATTCATAACACAATTATTTTATTTTAAATGCATAACGGTATAATAAATAAATATCCGCTTCAGATTATTTATAGTTGCAAAATTTTTGCTTCATATTGAAACTGTGAATTCATAATAAAATTTCTAGCTCAAAATATCCTTTAATAAAATTATGAAATATAAATGTAAATTTAGTTATAAAAACTTTAAAAGTTTTTGTATATATGCTAAACTAGGTTATTTTTTTTTTATTCCTATTTTTTAAAACATTTTTTTATCATCCTATAATGAATTTTAAAATCAATGTATATATAGAAACATTGTACAACAACCTAGAAAAAAGTTTCAAGTGATACTTTAAAAAAAAAGTAGCTAAATTTACTACATTCACTCTATATATTCATTTTTAAAAACATATTCATATAATAAGTACATATAAGTACGTGAAAAAAAAAATATAAGAGAAAAACAAAATTGTAAATCCGCAATATAAAAATCTCACAATATGAATTTTTTTTTTATTTTTGTTATATTTTACATGCTGCAGATGTAGTACGAAAAAAAAAATCTAAATAACATTAGTACTTATCTAAAAACTACAAAAATAGTAAACATAGGATATAAGGATGTACGAAATTATGTCGGAAATGCAACTTTTTAATAAAGACCAAAAAGTGGTTCTCTTGAAATTTTATAAGTGATTTTTTTTTTCCTAGACAAACTTTGTATACACATTTAATCCATGCACAACATAGTATTTTAATAACTTTGTATGTTATAGATGTATTTTTATCTTATTTTAAAAGGATTACATATGTATATGTTTTTTCAAAAAAGGATGATGTTCTATAAAATATGTTTGTCGAAAAAAAATCCACAACTTTTGAAGGATTTTGATAAGTTATTTGTGGAATTTATTGTTTTTTGTTTATTTAAGTTCGGTTTAATAGATCTTCATTACGGAAAAATCAAACGTATCCTTCTTTTTAAACTTCAAACCATTTTTTTTTTATTGATATTGGCACAGGTATTTTTTCTTTAATTTTTTATTTTATTTTTAAATGTAATTTAAATCTGTTTTTATTGAAAATTTTTATCAATATCATGCAAATTAATTTTTTGTACGATAGAACTTTTACTGGAATGAATTCAAGTATTTTACAAAGAATATTCTTATTATGAAATTTAATATTACTAGGTACAAGAAGAAAAATCTGTGCTCCGTTTACCTTCCTTTACCTTATCTGAAGAAGAATCGATATTTTCTATAACATTCTAGGAAAGATTTTTTTTGGCAATTTTTAAATAAAGGGTGAATTTTAATTGAATATTTTGTTGCAGATCATGTGACGCAATTTAAAAAAAATTCCGGCACTTACTCTTCATCATTTTCAAACGCGATAATTTTAATTATTCGTATGAGACCATTAAGATGAAAATTAAGCTTCATCAAAATTTCTCATGTGGAAACTCTTAGTGAATCATCCGTTATTTCACAATATTATTCTAATTTTTAAAATACATACTTCATAGAATTAAGTCTCAATGCGATATGAAAGATTGTAATCTGCTTACATAAACTTCTAACACAATCTTTTTTGTTTTTATTTTACTTTGAAGAGTTGAATGACTGCATGCAACTGAGTATTTTTAAATGAAAAAAAAATGAAAAAAAAAACCTGAATAAATACGAATAATTTCTTAACAAATATGTTCTTAAATTCTTCTTCAAAGGAAATCTAATTATTTCAGTCCATTTTTATTCAACCTCCTGGCGTTTATGTCGATGAAAATGAAAACAAGAAAAAACAGCTTTTTCCATATAAAAATAGAGCAAGAATAGAAATATTGAAATACTAACTTGAACTTAGAACAAAGATTTCTGCTACTTTAAGGATTAAAATCAATTAATATAAAAGTAAAAATTAAAATAACAATAAAAAACAGAATTTGAACATTTTGGTTTAAATCACAACACAATTCAGTCATTCTAAGGAAAACAATGAAAAATTACAAGGATTTACATTTGGCGAAATTTCGAATTTATTAAAAAAAAAAGTATGCTTTTTGAAAAACTCAAAAAAAAAAAAGAATACAATTCTTCAAAAACAATTTATGCAACAAGGTATCCCTTCGAAAAAATAAAAAAGAATCCTGTGAATTTATTTAAGATTGTTCTTTACAATATTTTAAAATATTCTAATTCTTTTAGTATACGCTCTTAAAGAGTAAATTTTTAAAACCATTAAAATATTATTGAAAAATAATTTTATTTTTGAATTAAAATATAATTCCATAAATATTTTACAAAAATGAAAAAGGTATAATACTCATTAATTCCTTTACAAGAATATTTTGTTTTATTTCAAAAACTTATTCACTAAATAGGAATTAGTATTGTAAATCCTTGTAATATGAAATTATGTAAAAGATGAAAATTAAAATATTTATTATTTCAAATAAAATTATGAATATTTAAAAATTATAATTTATGCAAATGCAAAGCATCAAAAATAAGCTTACTAAATTCATTAAATTACGAATACAAAATAAAAATTATTTTTCAAAATATTTAGAATGGTATTCACTAATGAATATTGAAGGATTAAATTTAATATCAGTACGAGTATAATTGACTAATGGAATTTTCTAATTACCATGGTGAATTTAATTATTATTTCTTTCTCCAAAAAAAATCTCAACTCTCTTTTTTTATTTCATCGCTCAAATCTCAATTATAAATTTTAAACTTTATTCAAAAATCGAAACTGAATTCAATTGGTGAAGAAATTCAATTCCAACTTAATTAAGATAAATCATCTCGCTAACGAATGCCACCCTACGTGTTTAAAAATTATCCCTAAATTTTTTCCTTCAATATATTCTGTAAATTTTCACAGAACATCTTTAAAAATACTTTATTTCAACGTTCCGAATAATAATGGCCCACATAAAATAAAAATTATAATTTCCAAAAAAGTGTTCAAAATTATCCTTGAATGGTTTTGGACAGTATTTTTTTATGTAAACTCATCAGTTGCGAATACGGGTCATAATAAAATAAACAATAACAATACTTTAATATCCTTCTTTTTTGTGTATAATGTACCAACTTATGCCAAAATTTCTGCAATGTCATGATTTCTGAAAATTATGAAAACTAAAGATATTTTCAAATAAAATAAATTTAAGATGTTTTTATTATTACAAAAACAATTCATAAAAAAAAAATAAATAAAATATTTTAAAAAAAAATTGTAAGTATGTAGTTGACAAGTCATTGTAAGAAGAAATGGATTTTGTTATCCGAGGTTATGGTTTTGTCACTATTAAATTGAAATTCTTTTGTTATGTGTTGCTTGTTTGTTTTTATTTTCTTCCTCTAATGCTGTATAAGAACGACAACAGATGCATAAAATGTTATTAATAATGATTGATAAGAAGTACGAAGAAATAAGAAAGTTTTAATTGTTCTTCAAGCAAACTAAAGAATTTATTTAATTTTTGTTGTCGTGTTTTTTCTATTTTTGTGAAAATTTTTATTCATATTGAAAATTTATGAAAAAGTTTTCAAAAGTAGAAAAACAACAGAACTATGTATGATAACTTTTGTTTTATACTTATACCCCCCCCCCCTCTTTTACAGTTATACATAAATTTTATTATTTTAAACAATTAAACGAATCCTTTATTTAAAAAAATTTTTTTTTGGATTTTTCTTGAATTTTTCTAAGAAATTTTAACCAAATTTTCTATTCAAAAATGTAGCTAATATATTTACCGTTCATTATGTATATTATTAATAATGTAAACCGTATACAAAATTTATATTTTAATAAACATTACACACATTCTATTAATTATGTAATACATATACCTCTTAAATTCTTTAGAATAACTACAGGTTCTTTTTGAAGAGAATGCTGTTAAACTTCAATAATTATAAATAATAGAAGAAAACTTCAAGTTGTCTTTTTTGTTCGACATGTTCTTAGGAATATATGTTCATTGTTCATACATTGCTTTGATTAATACGTATATTGCATTATTTATATAAATTATATAGGGTTAATACATCAAATGTGAATCCCTCTCAAAGATATGTATATTTATCTATTGTTCAAAATATACTTGGTGACATGTTTCTTCATAAAAAAGCTTAATATGTAGAATTAACTCAATCTAAAAAAAAAAGAAACAAGTGGAAAAACCACAGAAAAGACTTGAAATTTGCATTATTGACTTTCCGGAAGAAGGATGTTATTGTACCCACCCCGGAAATCTATAAAATTAAACTTTTTTAATGTCTTCACAATTAAGGACCTTCTAAATCTTTTTAAACTATTTTTTTTTATAATAAGCCAATGCTTTTTTTGTCCAATGATTTAAAAAAAAAAAGTGATGCAATTGAATTTCTTTGATGGAGTATCGAAGCGTCTTGATTCAACTTAAAAATTGAAACCCAATCGGTCCAATACTTTTTGAATTGTTCAAAAAAAATATGTTAACCTGGAATCCTGATATCCTTAAAACTAATAAATAATGATATTAACATCTGTAAAAACTTTAACGATGCATCTTTATACAATACGCGTCCGATTAATCAAGCATATATCTTTTTTAAAAGGAAATGTTTAAAAAATCATATTGAATTGTCAATACATTAAGAAATCAAAAACTAAATTCTAAAGAAATCTTTACATTTCTTTAGAATCTAGAAGTTCTTGATACGTTCATCATGGATTGCACTCTATGCAGCTTGAATCTACTCTATTTTAGCCAAAATTATATATAAGAACTTTAAAGATGCTATCACCTTTTATCAATAAAACCACATTCTTTAGACCATAAAACAGAAATTGTTTCAAAAATCAAATGACTTATCCTCTTTGTACTATTCATTCAAATTAAATTCACTTAAATTCTATTCAACTTACTTACCTTCAAGAATCATCAAATTTCATTTTAAAGTTAATTAAAGAAATTGAAAACTATTGATTTATTATCATTTTTAATCTCCTTTCATTTTAAATAAACATATATTCCATGGTAATTCCTTATTTTCTTAAAACTTTTCAAAATTTTAAATCTGATACAATTCTACATAATGATAAATCAATGTTATTACTAACTCACATAATAGATACATAAAATTTACCTTTATACTCTTAAGAGTAACATACATTACACATGTACATACTTATATCATATTTTGTAATATATCTTCATAAATCAATAATATTTTTAATATACTTTATGTGTATGTAAACTTATTTAACCTTTTTAAACATTCAAATATATACAACATATTTTAATATCAAAGAAATCGATAATATAACTTTAAACAGAATAAATATATGTATGTAATATGTATGTATGTATGCATGTTTCAGTGTGTATGTATGTTCATATTTATATCTAACAAGATACTTAATTAGCATGTAAAATATTAAATCTACATAAATTCCAAAAATGGATTGTAAAAAGATTCATTTGTTGGAGAATTACATATTTTAATATTGTAGAACATTCAATCATAATAATATTAAATATCTAAAATAACATTGAATAAATCTTATCTTAATTAAACAGTCAAAAGTAAATAACCATTATATATGTATTTACATGCATATAAGTATATTACGTGTGTATATTGTTGTTAATTTAAAATGAAAAGTTATATCTTATATTTTCTATTCTTACGTATATTGTAATCCATTTTGTAGACTAAATAATACTATAAGACATTTTGTATATTTCTTTTCTTTTTTTTGTCTGTGTACAAATATGTATGTAATTATTTTTTATATTTATTTAATTTAATACAACAAAAAGCTCTTCATCAGAAATTGAAAATATTTAACTTAACTCTTCAAATTTTTATATTCAAAAGGCAGATCGAACGCTTTATTGCAAAATATACAAATTCTAGGAAGAAAAAAAAAGAAAAAAAAAATAGGAAACAACATCAATAAAATGAAATAGAAATACATAATTGTTATTTAAAATATGTAAATATATATAAAATAGAAATCAATTTCTAAAATTTAAATTAAACCGCATTTCGTTATTATCTCATTTCAAATTCGATCAATCTAAAATTCTTTTATTGTTCCAATTTTTAATGAAAAATATTCAAGCAAATTTTTTGATTATTTTATATTTTTTCCTCTTTGCCTGCATTCATTTATAATTTAAAATCCACTCGTATGTATTATACAGAACTTTGATATGCCATTTAAAATGAAACATGAATTGAGAACGTGTAGTATGTAGTATGTTATTGCATATATTATAAACCATACAGCAAAAATGTAATTTAAAAAACCTTATCATCAACATATCCCCATATATGACACATAATATAGTAGAGGAAAAAAATCACTTATCATATAACAACATACCATTGATTTTGATATCTCGAAAAATATGACAGTCACAAAAACTACCTCAATAGTCAACATGACCACTACCACTTACACTACAATGCAAACAAAATATTTTTATAACAAATTTTTCATTTCAAAAAACAAAACAAAAACAAAAAAAGTATATTATAATAGAAATGACAGATAAGTTTATTATCATAGAAATGTTAAAATTTTATCATGATTGCATATAACGTTAAATTGGAATTTTTTATTTGAAATACCAAAAGGTAAATTTATAGATTGATTTTCACATATTCACATATTTCACATAAAAATATTTGTTTTATAAAATAAAAGCGAAAAATTCTTTAAAAAAGAATTTAATATTATAAATTCCATTATATTTTACAAAATAACATTTTCAGCTACATATTTCACTTGGAGAGATTTAAAAATTACTTAAATGGATATTGATTTACATAATCTATATTTAAATACTCGTATATACATATATGAAATAAGATATAGGTACATATGTATGTGTGTATGTTTCAGCATAACTCTGAAACGCTTATAGAACAATCAACATGAACTTTTGTTATTAGATTTACTTTATGATTTCGACGAAAATTACGAACTGATTTTTTAAAACTTCATCCCCTTTAAAATTGATAAAAAGGAGGCCAAGGCTCTTGACGGGCTGTAGCGCCATGGAGGAAGTAAGTAAGTATGTAAAATTGATAAAAATCACGAAAAGGGACCACGGACTAAACTATAAATATAACTAAACACGTATTTTGTATATTTTTTTGGAATATCTACCCATAGAGGGATTAAAAAAGGGTGCAAAATTTGTATGAAGATAAACTATTAAAGGATCCCATTAATATGAAAGAGGATCCAACTCAAAGGCAACAACTCTGCTCAGTTTTCTGCTGAGATGACTAAAATATGGAATGAAAGTTATCATTCATTTTCCTGTCGTAAAAGAAGATTGGGATAAATAAATGTCTAAACAAAGCCGCGAAATCCGAAATTTAATTTGAATTTTCAAAATACGAAATTTCAACAAAAAAATTCTTTCTATTATTTTATTCAAGTCCACTTCACTGTTGAGTCTTATTTTCTATAAAAAAAAATTATCTGAAAATATAAACAGAATAAATAAAAAACAAAAACAAAAATCTTATCTTAAGAATAAATAATTTAAAAAAAAAAGCTAAAATACAAGAAAAATAAATTAAATGTCAACAGTTAAAAATAGAAAATAATCTGTGACGCATCAACAAAATTAAATATCTTCTGGCTTTTTGTAAAAAAAAAAAAAAAAGTTGAAATTGATGATAAACAGATTTTGACTTTCGAAAAAAAAACTTTTAATTTTGTTAATCTTAAAAATAAAAATTCGTTAATGTTTTCATCAAAGATATTCGCCCTTATCAATGTTTCAAGATTAAGTAAACTTAAGCATTTATTTTTCCTTTTAAAGAAAATGTACACATAATAATCGTCTATCTTTTTGGACAAATTTTTAAGCTATATGAATTAACCTAATTTTTAAATAATTTACACTTAGCGTTTTTTTTTTCTGTAACAGAAAAATAAAATTCTTATTTTAATTTCATTTTTTCAAGAAAATTTTTATTTTTTTTATCTGCTTACTTTTGCAAACCAAAGGAGTAAAATTAAAAAACTTATCAAAAAAGGATTATTACAATTTAGAATTTTTTTTGTTCTCTAAATTTAGAAAATCATTAAAAAAAAAGTAATGTACCAAAAATTCAAAATAATTTTAAGGATTTGTGGTTGTATGTATAGTTGTGTGGTTAATTCCTAACGTAAAATAAGTCAAAATATATTTACACAAAATTCAGAAATGAGAAAATAAAAGGATTAAGTTTTAAAATGAAAAATTTTATATTTCAAATTATCTTTTTAATCTATGACTTTAATTTCATATAGAAAAAAATCCCTCCTCAAAAATAATCTAGAAATATTTTTCTTTACCAAAACAAATCCTTGCTTACGTAAAGAGAAAAAAAAAACACTTTTGTTATTAGATTCATATATAAGAATTCTATTATGCATTATTATTTGGTTAATATCCTTTGAGATTATTATTATTTTTTATTTTTTGCATGTTTTGCATAAAAATACCAAAGATACTTTTAGAATTTTAAAAAGAAAATGAAAAGGACGATATATGTATGAATGAAATTTTCATGGATAATGATTTGAATACAAATACGATTATACACATACACATACATTCATACATATACATATGTACGTTCTAGTGAAATGATATTATTTTTATTTTTTATTTTTTGTAATATGAAATTGAATGAAAAAGGCACGTAAAGATAATACATATTATGAATGAGTACATTGTGGAATACAAGAAGAGAGAAAAATCAGATTTTTTTAATTTAAAATTACTACTCTGATTTTATTATAATCATATAAAGGTAATCATTTTTTTTTCTTCTTCTTTTTTTCATACTTGATATAAAAAATGAAGTGAAAAAAAAATATATTGTTGAATAGAATTTAAGATGATATATGTATTTATTATTAGATATTCATCACATAAAAGTGAATTTACTTCAAAGCGGTAATACGGTAATGCAATTTCTAGCATTATAAAAGAAATTCGTTATTGAAGATTTTAAAAATCATTGAAAAAACTGCATCAGAAGTAAAACTAAATGAAAGAAAAAAATAATGATTCAGATAATAAAAAACAGCAGCAACAAAAGGTAAAAAAGAAAAAGGACTCCCTAAATCTGGAATAAAATAAATAAAATGAAAAATACATATTTTGAAAAACAATTTTCATGAAAATATTGCTTTTATAATGAAATTTATAGGAACAACGAAAAAAAACGTAAAAAGGTAAAATAATAAAAATAACAACAAAATTAATATTCTTAAAGGATCTCATTTATATGTATATAAATATTTTTTTTTGTGTTTATTTTTATGATAGAACTCTAATTTCCAAAATCATAACAATTAAAGTACCTAATAATTTTCACATGAAAACTTTTTCATGTTTCTTATGTTGAAGATGAAGGAAAATTTTTCTTCTGAATAAATAAAAAAGGATAATTTGTTATACCTAGTTAGCGTGTAGAATAAATAAATAAATTGTAAGAAATAATTGGTTGAATTAGTAAATATATGTACAATGAATACTTATATAAGAAATAGTAAGGATACGTGAAATGAAATATATGTATAATAAATAATAAATATTGAAAAAAAAATTCTGTGGATAATGCTTATCACAGACAGCTTTAGTAGAATTTGAGTACGCTTTTTTTAAGTGAAAGTTTGTTAGTATGTACTTTAATCGTTTCGCATTATTAAATAAATTAAATAATAATTACATAGTACCTTGAACTTTGAATCTCTATTTTTTGCATTCGATTAAAATTTTGAAAAAAAAAATACATGTATACTCGTACATATTTCTACATTCTAAAATTAAAAATTGCATTAAACATGATAATAAATTCCAGTGACTTTAAGTTGAACATTTTTTACCATCATATACATTTACATACAGTACATAATGTGTAAGTAAATATAGAATATAAAAATAAAACTGATATTTTGTGATGCATTTTTTCAACAAGTTTCTCTGTAACTCATTACATGATCCCAACTTAAAATAAGAAAAAAAAAAAACAAAATTATTAAAAATTAATTATTCTAATTAAAACAACAACAAAAAAATATAATAATAAGAAGAAAAACAAGTTTAAACTATCACCTTTATTCAATAATTTTTCTTGATTTAATTTAATTATATTATTATTATTGTTTTTGTATATTGATATTGAATGCATTTTTCTACATAAGTTAAATAATTGAAAGCTAAATTGCAATAATATACATATATGTACATACATATATATGTATATTGATTGATTAAGATGTTCTCAGTTCGTATATTGCAGTTTAATAGAACAGTCTTGAACAACAACAAAAAAAATGAATTTTGTTCTGTATGCCTTTCGAACGTTAAAAATAACAATTTTTACAATAGTTTATTCACTTTTAGTTACCTTAGAAAATTTATATTATTTAATTTTTGGTGTACCAGAGAAAAATATTACTGGTCAACTTGTATTGGTTTGTGAAGTTTAAAAATATAGTGTGTATATAAATATTTATTTTTATTGAAAAAAAATTTTTTTTTTTAATTCACAGATAACCGGTGGAGGTAATGGAATAGGAAAGGCTGTTGCCATTGAACTTGCTAAACAGCATAAATGTGATATTGTGATTGCTGATATTGATTTAAAAGCTGCACAAAATACAGTTGAAGAACTACGTAATCTCCATGTTGAAGCTAAAGCATATCAGGTGATAATATTTAAAAAATTATTTATCTCAAGGTCAAGAGTCCAAAAGTAATAAGATAATATTTTTTGTAAGGTCGATGTTTCAAATTATGAAGAAGTTGAAAAACTGGCAACCACCATCTACAAAGACTTAAGACCAATTGATATTTTAATAAATAATGCTGGTTTACTAACAAGGGGTGAGTTTCTAGATACTGATAAAGAAATTGTTCAAAAAACAGTTCAAGTCAACTTTTTATCCTATGTTTGGGTGAGTTAAAAATATTTTACAAAATTTTTTTAGTTTCTTTAAAATTATTTTCTCTAATGCAGACGACACGTGTGTTTCTACCAAAGATGATTAACCGTAAAAAAGGACACATAGTAGCCACTTCTTCTATATTGGGTTAGACATAAAAATTTTCATTTTATTATAAAAATATATTTTAAATATTTTTTTTTAAATTAAGGATTATACGGTACTCCTTTTGCAAGCATTTATTCTGGTACAAAATTTGCTGTAACAGGTTTCATGGAATCACTTGAAATTGAGTTAGCACTTTGTAATCAGGATTATATTAAAACTACAACAATATTTCCATTTATGGTAGCAACAAGTCAAGGATTAGTTGAATTTTTTGAAAAGTTTAAGTAATTATTGAACATATTCATGTTATTTTTTATTTTTTGTTTAGAAAAAAATATTCAAATAAAATTTTTATATATTGAATTCATAGCTGTAATGATTATATGCCAATATTAAAACCTGAATTAATGGCAAAGGAGATAGTAAAAAGTATTATAAGAGAAAAGAAGCTGTCTATTATTCCAAGTGCTCCTGGGCATTTAGTTTTTTTAAGGTAATTAATTTTTTTTTTCAAATATTTTTCAATTATATTCCTTCAACAACAATTAATACTCGCATTTGAGTGATTTAGAAACCAATATGATTTAGTCCACAGAAAAAATTGAAAAAATTAGATGTAATTTACAGACGTAAATTAAATTCAAGTCATAAGAAAACTTTTCGATGTAAAAAATAAAAATGTATTCAATCAAATTGGTTTCTGAACCACTCATTTGTTACTTTCAGTTGGAAGAAGCTTAAATATTTGTATTTTATTTTATATTACAGAAATTTTTTTCCAGTAAAAGCTAAAACTTTCTTCTACAAAACAATGTTCTCCAAGCAAAGTTAACTTTTTTTTAAAGGATATTTTTTCTGTTACACACTTGGAAAACCCCGAATTTAATGAATCAAATTTATTACTTTGTCATATGTACTTGTTTATGAAAAATTCATATGAAAAGAAAATTTCTATTTAATTTTCTACTTTAAAGATATTTTAACACTTTTAATGAGAATTTAGTAAAGAAATAATAATAAATTTAAAAAATAAATTATGTTTTTTGTTTTCTATGTTATTAAGTTAAAAAACTTGATATTAATTATTCAAGATATATATAAGTACATACAATTAGAATTATTTTACTTGTGATTTCTGAGTAAGAAAGTATTTTTTATTTTAAAAATAAAAATCTAACATACCTGCTATGAGTTGCTATGTAATTAATTATATCGTACATGAGGCATTTGTTAATTGTTAATTGCATGTAAATATGTATTGTTTTATATTTTAAGTTTAAAGGTTATTTTTAATTTATTTAAAAATAATTATTATCATTATTTTAAATGAAATCAAAGAATTTTTATTACTAAAGCAACATCAGAATACGTCAATAAACTTGATTTTTAAAAACATGTACATATATATGTAGGTAAGTACATAATGTACCTATATGTACATATGTATGTATTATGTATATATTAAAATGAATTAACTAACATACTAACCCACATATTCAAAGTTCAAATCACAATCATTTTTCATTATTTTTAATTTTGCATTCGAACTATGTATATACATATGTGAAAGCTTTTCTACTTGATAACGAATTTGATGATAACAAACGCAAAATATCCGAGTAAATTACATAGAATACCTTGAAAACTGGAGAGAAGTAGCTAGCGATCGAAGACACTGGAGAGACGTGTTAAGGGAGGCCAAGGCTCTTGGCGGGCTGTAGCGCCGTATTTAGTATACAAAAATGAAAAAATAAATAGAAAAAAAAAAAGCCAATTTCAATAAAAACGAACAATCATACTTAATTATTTATGCATTTTCCCACCATGTTGTATATAACGACAAGTGAAATAAAAAAAGGTATATTTTTCTTTTCCAATTTTTAGTTATTAAATTTCAGCTTGACCGATCAGATTGAAACGACATAAAATGGATAATTTAAATTTAAATTTTGTTCCGCATTTATTTCGAATAACTAAACTTATACTTTTAACGTTACTTTATTCATTGTACATTCATCTAGAAAATTTATATTATTTAATTTTTGGTGGACCAAAAAAAAATATTACTGGTCAACTTGTATTGGTTTGTGAAGTTTAAAAATATAGTGTGTATCTATTTATTTTTATTGAAGAAAAAAAATTTTTTAATTCAAAGATAACCGGTGGAGGTAATGGAATAGGAAAGGCTATTGCCATTGAACTTGCTAAACAACATAAGTGTGATATTGTTATTGCTGATATTGATTTAAAATCTGCACAAAATACAGTTGAAGAAGTTAAAAAGTATGATGTGAAAGCTAAAGCATATCAGGTGAAAATATTTTTAAAAAAATTTATTCAATGATATGAAAAAAATATATAGTGATTAAAATATTCAAGTTTATTATGTACCTATGTATGTGAATTTTTTGAAGGTCAATTTTTTTTTTCAAGGTCGATGTTTCGAAATATGAGGAAATTGAAAAACTGGCAACCAACATTTACAAAGACTTTAGACCAATTGATATTTTAATAAATAATGCTGGTCTACTAACAAGAGGTAAATTTCTAGATACTGATACAGAAATTATTCAAAAAACTGTTGAAGTCAACTTTTTGTCTTATGTTTGGGTAAGGTAGAATTATTCTATTGAAAAATGTTGGGAAATAATTCTTATAATATTTTTCTTATATTGTTTAAATCGTATGTTTTTTCAATGTAGACAACACGTTTGTTTTTACCAAAGATGATTGAACGGAAGAAAGGACACATTGTAGCTATTTCTTCTGCTGCAGGTAGAACAACAAAATTTCAAAATTATTTTAAAAATATAAGTGACAATAAAGTTCCAAAACTAATGCCATCTAATGCTGTAAAACCTAAGTTAAACAACTTTTTTCAGTTTATATCTTTTATTTTTAATTCAAAATAATAGCGTTCGATTCAATAATAATTTATTCTACAATGCAGTATTAAAATTGAGTAAAGAGCAAGTGTCGTGTGAATGGTGTTTGAATGGAATTTATCTCATCGAAAAAACATCCTTTCAACTTAGTTTTAACTTTCGGAAACAATATAGGAATTCCAATGATCTGTTATGTTCTGAACTTTGATTACTGCTGATTTTTTCACTATTTCTTTAACACTTTAACTAACAAACAAAACATCATACATACATAATGTACATATTATGTATGTGCTAAAATTTTGAATGGGATTCGAATGGAGATGTCGTTTTGAAATGACGTACTTATCGAAATTTTCAAGTTTCGAAACTTTATTGTCATCACTGTGTATAAGGAATTTACTAAAAAATATATATATTAAAATATTTCAAATCTCGATTGATATAGGGTTAAAAGCAGGTCCATTTGGTACTATTTATTCTGGTACAAAATTTGCTGTAACAGGTTTCATGGAATCACTTGGGCATGAGTTAGCACTTTTTAATCAGGATTATATTAAAACTACAACAATATTTCCATTTGCCATATCAACAAGTAAAGATTTAGTTGATTTTTTTCAAAAACATAAGTAAGTTAACCATAATTTTACCCTTTAAAAACAAAATTATATATGTACATACATATTTGTTAATTTTCGTATAAATATTGATTCCATATAGCTATACTCATTATATTCCAATGTTAACACCTGAATATATGGCTAAGGAAGTAGTAAAAAGTATTATAGAAGAAAAGATGCAAGTTGTTATTCCACCTGTCTTAGGACCCGTGTTATTCTTAAGGTAATTTATAATTTTTTATTTATATAAAAATCTATATTTAGCTAATTTTGTTCATTATTTTATTTTTTTATACTGAGAAATACAATCACGACGTCTTTTTTGAATAAATTATTAAAATTTTTGAAAACATTTTGAAGGAAATAAAAAAACAAAACACTCAAATCTAATCTACAAAAAGATTTCTCGATTTCATCTCAAATAATTTATTTTTTATTTTTTGTAAATCAATAATATTAAATATATTTTGATATACTTTATTTTATTTTTATTTTACAGAAATTTGGTACCATTCAAAGCACATATTGTTACCACAAAAATAATGACCACAACAAAGATTTAAAATAAAAAACATTGAAAACAAGAAAACAAAATTAAAATAATGGTGTAAATATTTACTGTTATTTGATGAATAAATTAAAAATGTTAATATGTGCTTGTGTGTGTGTTTTCTCTAAATTCAAAGTCAAACCATTATGAACATTGATTTGATAACAAACACACATTAAGTAACAAGTTTATTGAAAAAATGCATAATTTTAATTATATATTACAGCTTATTAATCACCTAAAACAATAACATCATTTTTTTTTACAACAAACGAAATTAAGAAAAAAAAATTACATACATACTTATATACGTACATATGTACATATATTACAATGTCAAAATATAAATATTAAATAATTCATTCAAGAAAAAAGGGTTACAAAACAATCATGAATATGCAATCTGGTGATAATGGAAATTTTTTAAAAATTTGAACAACATCAAATTTACTTTCGAAAAGATGCTTTTTATTTGTTTATATTTTTTGCAATCTTAAAATTAAAAAAAAAATGACTGTATCTTAATTTTATTTATTTAATTAGAAGCGAAAAAAAAGAAGAAAACAAATAAAAGGAAAAAACCACAAACAAGAAATTGAATTGATTTTAATTTTAATGGAATTACATTTTCAGGTTATCAAATATTATAAACAACATCATAATATATCAAAAACAAATTCTTAATTATTGAAAAAAAGAAATTCTTGTTATTTAGTTTTCAGTTTTTTAGAATCAGTTGGACCGATCAGATTTAAACGATATAAAATGGATAATTTAAATTTAAATTTTGTTCCGCATTTATTTCGAATAACTAAACTTATACTTGTAACGTTACTTTATTCATTGTATATTCATCTAGAAAATTTATATTATTTAATTTTTGGTGGACCGGAGAAAAATATTACTGGCCAACTTGTATTGGTTTGTGAAGTTTAAAAATATAGTGTGTATCTATTTATTTTTATTGAAGAAAAAAAATTTTTTAATTCAAAGATAACCGGTGGAGGTAATGGAATAGGAAAGGCTATTGCCATTGAACTTGCTAAACAACATAAGTGTGATATTGTTATTGCTGATATTGATTTAAAAGCTGCACAAAAAACAGTTGAAGAACTGCGTAATCTTCCTGTTAAATCTGAAGCATATCAGGTGAAAAAATATATTTAAAAAATTCAATTATCTCAAGAGTCCAAAAGTAATAAGATAATATTTTTTGTAAGGTCGATGTTTCAAATTATGAAGAAGTTGAAAAACTGGCAACCACCATCTACAAAGACTTAAGACCAATTGATATTTTAATAAATAATGTTGGCCTACTAACAAGAGATGAATTTCTAAATCATGATCTCGATGGAATTCAAAAAACCATTCAAGTGAACTTTTTATCTTATGTTTGGGTGAATTAGAAATAGTATACAAAATTTTTTTAGTGTCTTTAAAATTATTTTCCCTAATGCAGATGACACGTGTGTTTTTACCAAAGATGATTGAACGTAAAAAAGGACACATTGTAGCCACTTCTTCCTTTTTGGGTTGAACAAAACATTTAAACTTGAAAAAATATTTTGTATTTATCCTTCATATATTATTTTAGGATTTGCTGTTCCTTTTGCAAGCATTTATTCTGGTACAAAATTTGCTGTAACAGGTTTCATGGAATCCCTTGATATTGAGTTAGCACTTTGTAATCACGACTACATTAAAACTACAACAATATTTCCATTTGTGGTGGCGACAAGTGAAGGAGTGTTTAAGTAATTATTGAACATATTCATGTTATTTTTTTGTTTTTTGTTTAGACAAGTAAAATTTTTAAATTTATATAGCTATAATCATTACATTTCAATGTTTACACCTGAATTAATGGCAAAGGATATAGTAAAAAGTATTGTCAAAGAAAATAAGCTGTCCATTGTTCCAACTACTTTAGGGAATTTATTATTTTTAAGGTAAATAATTTGTTTTTTTTTTTTTTAATTTACAATCATGTACTTAGGTATGTCCTAACAATAACAGTGAGTACTTATTTGTGACTTTCAGGAAATAAAAGTTTAAATATACATATTTTCATTTTATTTTGTTTTACAGACATTTTTTGCCAATAAAAGCCAAAATATTTTTATTCAAAACAATGTTCAACAGAAAGATTTAATGTCGAAAATTAATTTTACATAGACAAAAAAAATTTTATAAATTTTCTATTTCACTATATTGTATAATAAAAATTTAAAAAAAAAAAATCTGCATTCATAAAATTCACATAGTTTTTTTTTTTAAATAAATTGAACTTTCTTTATTGATTTTTAAATGCTTACCAAAAAAATTCTTGTTAAAATTTAACAACTTTTAGAACTATTTTTCGAAAAATTTCAACGTTCATTTCAAATTACCATTAAATTATTTAACCGCCATCTAACTTTGACAACGGTAAGTACATATATACAAACACAAAAATCCGCCTACTACCCCACTACTGTTTTAACACTAAAATTAAGTTACATTAACATTTTCCTGAAATTTCTTTGAAGGATGGTCAAAACAACTTTGTTCGTTTTTGTTTATTTCATTTTAATTTCATTAAAAACTACTTTCGCCATAGAAAAATCGGCTGTTTTTCAATTTCCTGAATACGATTATAAGGAAACGAGTAAAAATGTAAGAATTTTTTTTCTTTGGAATCCTCTATTGATTTTTCTATTTACATTCTTATAATTGTAGGAATTATCGTATCGAGAATTTGAATCATCTTGTGAACATAATTCGTATTGTGAAAATTTAATTGGACTTGAAAAAACAAAATGCATCCGACAGTGTATTTCATCATCATGTTACAAGGATATTTATCAATTTGATGAGGTAAAGAGTGGTTTTTTATAATATTTTGGTAAAAAGTCTATATTGACATTGAAAAAATTTCTATTTTAGTTGGAAGAAGGTGAAATCGATGTCCGTTTAAATTCATTTAAAGGTTGTTTCATTCAAAGGAATCGTTTGTGATGAACTACTTTTAGGATTTTATTAATGAATTAATTTGACAAATTACAAAAGTATGAAATAAAAATAAAATATGAAAATAATAATAATACGAAACTCTTATTTTACGTACGTATAAGAATATAACCTCATTTTGGATGTATCTTAAATCTTTACTTAAATAATAAACATTTACTCGATAAGACGATCATCAGGAATCAGGATAGAGCTAAATACATATTTATACACATACATTTCTTACTCATAGTATATTAAAGTCACTTTTTAGATCCTCTTTTTTTCAATTTTAAAGTTTTTGTGTCATGAGTCCTCAAATGTCTTTTAACATCGTGTTTATGTTTGAATGCTAATCCACAGATATCACATTTGAAATTTTTTTCACCAGTATGTGTCAGCATATGACGTTTTAAATTATATAATCTTTGTAATTTTTTACCACAAATAAAGCATAAATGTGGTCTTTCACCGGTATGAGTTCGTAAATGTTGAATTAAATAAGTTCTTGTTGTAAAAACATTTTCACAAAATTCACAACTAAAATTCTTTTCAACTCTATGAACTCGAATATGATATTGTAAATGTGAATTTGTTCTAAACGTTCTTGGACACATTGAACAACGATATGGCATTTCACCAGTATGAATTCTCATATGATTTGCAAGACTATTAGGTGATAATGTTCTACCACATACAGTACATTGAACTTGTTTGGAAGTTTTTACTATTTTCGGATTTTCTTTATTTTCCACTTTTTCAAATGAAACGGCAGATTCTTCTAAATTGAATGATTCTATTGAATCTTCTGAGATTTCACCATCAATTATTTTTATATCATTTTCTAATTCTGAATTGTTTACTTCTTCCTCATCCTGTTCTTGTAATTGATTAGAAAAAAATTCTATGGTTGTAGTTTCTTCATTTTCACTAAGATTTTCACATTCTTCAGATTTGAAATTTTCCAAAATTTCAATGGTTGTAATTTCTTCATTTTTTGTCTCATTTTCATTAAGATTTTCATATTCTTTAGATTTTAAATTTTTCAAAATTTCAATGGTTGTAATTTCTTCATTTTTTGTTTCATTTTCATTAAGATTTTCACATTCTTCAGATTTGAAATCTTCCAAAATTTCAATGGTTGTAATTTCTTCATTTTTTGTCTCATTTTCATTAAGATTTTCACATTCTTTAGTTTTTATAGTTTTCAGATACAAATTTGTCTCTTCAATTTCTTTTTTAAAATCAATAAATTTTTCTACATTATCAGCACATTTCAAACAAATGTAAGATGTTATATTATCGTTTTCATGTATCTAAAAAATAGATTTTAATAAAATTTAGAAAATAAAAATAAAACAAAAACGAGTGAACATACCTGAACGTTAGCAATTTTCATGATTTTCTGACTTAAATTTTCTCTTCGTCTTTTTTCAAAAATATAACACATTTTATCTGTGCTGGATGTGATTAATAAACAAATTCTACAAATTATTTCTGACATTTTCAAGTTATTTTTTTAGAAATTAATTAGAAAAATTTTAAAATCACACAAAATCCACAAAAAACAGTCTTTTCTTTTGAAGGATGTAAAAATAAATAATGTATGTCAATTGTCAATAAAAATTGTCTCAAGATAGGATAGGATAAACGCACCGGCCAGAACAGAAGCGTGAAACTGTCAAATAACAACCATCTGCTCATCTCATTTTAACAGTTTATACGATGAAAAAATAATACGGATTTTGGATTAAATTGGGAGTAGCGTAGAAACGGTAAAATTGGGATTAAAAAAGTACATGCAAACGTTGATATTTTTATACACTTATAGTATACATATTATTCTTCTTCCACATAAAAAATAGAAGAAGAACGTGACAGCTTCACTTTCCCCATAAAAATTATAATCCGCCATATTGCATTTTACCTCACACACACATATAAAAAAATTGTGATTAAACCAAAATAATTTGGGCTTAAACTAAAATCCGAATTATCGAGTTTATACGACAAAAAATTGGGAGTAAACCAAAATCCGTATTAAATTCGGAGCAGGCATAAACACGTAGATTGTCTCTTTTTTTCGAATAAATTAGAATTTATAATTAATCTTCTACCTAATTTAGGTCTATTTGGATTTTTTCGGCAAAACTTAAGTATAATTCGCCAAATATTTTCTACTCTTGTCAGATGGTACTGCTGTCCATAAAAACAGCTAATGTATGTAGAAAGGTACTAACAGAATGTTCAAATGATATTTGTCGAGACATACTAAACGTTTGACAATACTTGATTGAGTTTATTTCTAAACTGACCTAAGCTCATTCGGTTTTGAGCCGAGATATTGAAGGCTTTTCATTTTAGTACCCACATATTTCCATATAAAAACTTTATTTCAATCGAAAAAAAAGGCCTTATATTATATTACATAATTAGCTTTAATGTTGAAAGTAATTGAAAAGGCATATCAATCTTTATCTCAACTTTACTTTAATTCAGTTTTACCAACAATAAATTGAAGTCACTTTCAAAAAAAAAATCAACAGTTCGGATTCAATCTACTACGTTTTTCTCGGCCACATTCAACTTGACGGCTGTCAATGTCTCTTCTGCTTCCCTTTGTTTGTGTTTGACTGAAATGAAATTCTGCTACTGAACCGGAAATTTCTTTAAAAAATATTCAACCAAACTGTTTTTATTATTACATTCAAATTATATTTTTAAAAAACTTTTTTTCGCCATAGGAAAATTGCCTGGGGTGGTAGTACGTAACTTGATTCGAGTTGTTTCGTTCGAGTTTGAACATGTTTGGTAGTACGTAAGGTCGATTCGAGTTCAAAACAAACTCGAATTGTCAAAATTACGGTCGAACAAAATTTTGTTATCGACTTCATATAATCTGTTCGTGTTGTAAAGTTTAAATAAAAGTATTGTGCTAAAAATGTAAGTAAAAACCATTTATATTTATTTAAAGTTATTTTGAATTGATTTTAAACAAAATAAAAATTTATATTTGATAAAAATTTATTAGTTAAAGTCGAAAAACAGCGACATCTGAATTTTATAATTGTACACTCAACTTTAAAAACTTGAAAAATTTTAAAATAGAAAATAAAACATAACCTTCAATTAACATATGTGTACTTTTCAGCTGGTGCTGACTACAAAATACTTGCTCAGAACACAAGTTTTCACGGTAACACTTAAATCCAAAGTCGATCGAATTACGTACTACCAATCAATGTTTGTTTCGAGTTATTTTGAAGTCGAACGAAACAACTCGAATCAAGTTACGTACTACCACCCCTGTTTTTTAATTCCCAGAATAAACAAGGAAAATATAAGAAAACAAGTGAAAATGTAACGATTTTTCTGTTAAATTTTCTTCTTTGGAATCCCCTATTGATTTTCTCTTTACATTTGAATTGTATCGAGAAGTTGAATCATCTTTTGATTTGTGAACATAATTCGTATTGTGAAAATTTAATTGGACTTGAAAAAACAAAATGCATCCGACAGTGTATTTCATCATCATGTTACAATGATATGTATCAATTTTATGAGGTCAGAGTGTTATTTTGTAATAATTTTCGTAAAGTCTATAATATTTAAACTTCTATTTTAGTTGGAAGAGGGAAAAAGTAAAATCGATGTCCGTTTAAATTCATTCAAAGGAATCGTTTGTGATGAACAATTTCTAGGATTTTATTAATGAATTAATTTGAAAAATTACAAAAGTATGATATAAAAATAATAATAATAAGAAACTCTTAAAATCTACTCGTATAATACGTACAAGAGGACAACCTAATTTTGATGACTGTCACTTTAATTAAACAATAAACATTTACTTTATAAGGCGACTATCGGGATAGAGCTAAAAAAATATACACATATATACAGCCCTGCCATATAGACATACATACTCTTACTTATAATATAATACATTGAAATCACTTTTTAGATTTCTTTTTTTTCAATTTTACAGTTTTTGTGTCATGAGTCCTCAAATGTCTTTTAACATCGTGTTTATGTTTGAATGCTAATCCACAGATATCACATTTGAAATTTTTCTCACCAGTATGTGTCAGCATATGACGTTTTAAATGATATAATCTTGGCAATTTTTTACCACAAATAAAGCATAAATGTGGTCTATAGCCGGTATGAGTTCGTAAATGCTGATTTAAATCACTTTTTGTTGTAAAAGCTTTTTCACAAAATTCACAACTGAAATTCTTTTCACCTTTATGAACTCGAATGTGATATTGTAAATGTGAATTTGTTTTAAATGCTCTTGGACACATTGAACAACGATATGGCATTTCACCAGTATGAATTCTCATATGATTTACAAGACTAGTAGATGATAATGTTCTACCACATACAGTACATTGAACTTGTGTTGATAGTTTTTCTTTTTTCGGATTTTCTTTCTTTTCCACGTATTCAAATGAAACAACAGCAGATTCTTCTAAATTGAATGGTTCTATTGAATCTTCTGATATTTCACCATCAATTATTTTTATATCATTTTCTAATTCTGAATTGTTTACTTCTTTCTCATTCTGTTCTTGTAATTGAATAGAACAAATTTCAATTTTATTTATATTAAAATATTCACATTCTATGGATTTTAAATTTTTCAAATATGAATTCGAATCTTCAATTTCTTTTTTAAAATCAATAAGTTTTTCTACATTATCAGCACATTTCAAACAAATGTAAGATGTTATATTATCGTTTTCATGTATCTAAAAAATAGATTTTAATAAAATTTAGAAAATAAAAATAAAACAAAAACGAGTGAACATACCTGAACGTTAGCAATTTTCATGATTTTCTGACTTAAATTCTCTTTTCGTCTTTTTTCAAAAATATAACACATTTTATCTGTGCTGGAGGTTGTTAATAAACAAATTCTACAAATTATTTTTGACATTTTCAAGTTATTTCTTAAGAAATTAATTAGAGAAATTTAAAAATCACATAAAACCCACAAAAAGGCAAAAGCAACTTTTTGGAAGATGAAAGATCAACAAATGTAAGGAAAATTGGAAATTGGTGCAGAAGCGTGAAACGATTACAATACAATTGTGACATTTGTGATTTTGCTTGTAAGATTTTCAATCTACTATTTTTTCTGCCACATTTGACGTCTTCTTGTATTGACTGACGCAAAAAGTATCAAGTATTAAGAGATTCCTTCACGAGGAACGTCAAAATTCATAGTTTTTACATTTTTATAAAAATTTATCTGAGAAAGCTCAAAAACTGGTCTGAGAAAGCTCTGGTCTGAAGCTCTGTCGAATTGAATAGAATGAATGAGGATTGATGAATGTGTTTGTAAATTGCTTTATGATCTATATGAAAAATAAGAAAAAACAAAACCATATTGTAAATGAAACTATACATATGTATTATATGTTGTTATACATATTATATTTGTATACATATGCTTAGAACAAATGATTTTAGTTGTTGTGTTTTTTTTTCTTTATAGTGCTGTGTCATTTTTTGCAGCTGAAAAAAATGATATTTGTTGTTGGTATTTTTTAGCTTGATTTTTTCTTTGCTTTTATGTTTTTTCTTTTTTCAAACATTTTTTATTTTTGTTTGCTTATTTCGATCCTATTCTTGACCTACCTCTTACAAATCTGTTTTACATTGATATTTAATTTTATGGAATTTTTAAATGAATTTATAATTATAATATTTTTCGTTGGTCAGTAAAATTTGATAATTTAAAAAGATTATTTTGAATGAAAATTTTAAAATATTTATTATGATGAGCTCTAATTTAGCATTTTGTTGAAGGGGCCTTTTTAAAACTATCCTTTACGTTTTTTTTTTGTTTTCAAGATTAATTACAAAACAAGACAAGAAATACCTATAAAAACATTTAAATTAACAATTGATGAGAGGAAGTTTTATATTTGGCGCCGTATAACTTGCGCCCTGTTGCAGTGATCTTTTTGTGTCATAAAGAGTTTTGTAGAGAATGAAAAGCAGAATATTGTGCAGAAATTTTAAGTCAATGCCTTTACAGGGTCCCGAGATATTTACCTTTCAAGTCGGATAAAAATCCGTAAAAAATTACGAAAACGATCAAAAATAGAATGAAGTGTTAATTTAAATGTTTTTATAGGTATTTCTTGTCTTGTTTTGAAATTAATCTTGAAAACAAAAAAAAGCGTAAAGGATAGTTTTAAAAAGGCCCCTTCAACAAAATGCTAAATTAGAGCTCATCATAATAAATATTTTAAAATTTTCATTCAAAATAATCTTTTTAAATTATCAAATTTTACTGACCAACGAAAAATATTATAATTATAAATTCATTTAAAAATTCCATAAAATTAAATATCAATGTAAAACAGATTTGTAAGAGGTAGGTCAAGAATAGGATCGAAATAAGCAAACAAAAATAAAAAATGTTTGAAAAAAGAAAAAACATAAAAGCAAAGAAAAAATCAAGCCAAAAAATACCAACAACAAATATCATTTTTTTCAGCTGCAAAAAAATGACACAGCACTATAAAGAAAAAAAAACACAACAACTAAAATCATTTGTTCTAAGCATAATGTATACAAATATAATATGTATAACAACATATATGTATATACAATATACATTAAAAATCTCGAAAAGGGAGAAGAAAGAAATATTTTAATACTTTTTTGTGCATATATAATATATATATATATATATATATATATATATGTATATTATAATATAGTATAAAAATAAACAAATAATGTTTTCGCTTGTATGTGTGCATTTAATCTTCAGCATACATAAGTAAAATAAAATTTAAGTCATATGTATAGAACACAAAATTAACTATTGAAAGCTTTTTTTTTTTCATAAAAAAGACAAATGTGATACCTCCTTCTCTGCCCGCACAGGGCCTGTTTACGGTTTTGTTTCATTTCCTTTTCGGATCTCTATTATATTTCAATCCTTTTTGCTGACGTTTATCAATCTCATTCCCCTGCCTCTTTTAGACGTAATTTTTTATTTCAGCATTATTTAAGTGATTTTGTGTACTCGTGGTTCATCAAATTTATTTTATTTAAATTAAAAAATTAAAATGGTAAATATTTAAAAATATTTATTTTGTTTTTTATATAAATTCCAAGTTAAACTTTTCACTAAGAAATTTATTTGAATAATAACATTTTTTTTTGAAATTCTGGATATAACCTTAACCCGTTAATTACATTAAGCTTCAAAAATTCTAAATTACTTTTATTTTGTAATTTTTACAGAAACCCATAATTCTGCAGGGTCATGAGAGATCAATAACTCAAATAAAATATAATAGAGAAGGTGATTTATTATTTTCATGTTCAAAAGATTCAAAACCAAATGTTTGGTATTCATTGAATGGTGAACGTCTTGGTACTTATAATGGTCATCAAGGTACTGTATGGGCAATAGATGTTGATTGGACAACATCAAAACTAATAACAGCCAGTGGTGATATGACTACAAAAATATGGGATGTTGAACATGGAACTGTAATTGCATCAATAGCTGCAAAATCATCAGTACGTACATGCGGTTTTAGTTATTCTGGTAATCAAGCAGCATATACAACAGATAAAGCAATGGGACAAAATTGTGAATTATTTATAATTGATGTAAGAAATGCTGATTCAAATATAGCAAATCAAGATCCAACATTACGTATTCCAATATTGAATTCAAAAGTAACATCAATGTTATGGGGACCCTTGGATGAAACAATTATTACAGGTAAATTACAATGACTTTTTTTTTCTTGTTAATTTTAATTAATTAATATTAAAATATTTACAAATGAAGGTCATGAAAATGGTGAAATTACATTGTGGGATTTAAGACAAGGAAAAGAAATTGTTTCTGTTAATGATCATACATCAGTTATTAATGATATGCAATTGAATAAAGATGGAACAATGTTTGTGACAGCATCAAAAGATACATCAGCTAAATTATTTGATTCTGAATCATTAATGTGTTTAAAAACATATAAAACTGAAAGACCAGTTAATTCAGCTGCAATAAGTCCATTATTAGATCATGTTGTACTTGGTGGTGGTCAAGATGCTATGGAAGTAACAACAACATCAACACGTGCTGGAAAATTTGATTCACGATTCTTCCATTTAATTTATGAAGAAGAATTTGCAAGATTAAAAGGACATTTTGGTCCAATTAACAGTTTAGCATTTCATCCAGATGGAAAAAGTTATGCATCAGGTGGTGAAGATGGTTTCGTACGTGTTCAAGTTTTTGATAATTCTTATTTTGAATATGTTTTCGAATAAAAGCACAAATTATATTACGAAAAACAGAACACTGAACATTTAAATTGAATAATTTGAATTTATAATAATAAAAAAAAACATTCTTTTTTATTGAAAATATTCAGAGAGGAATAAATGCTGATGTATTACCATAAATTGATTTTTAATTCTAACCTTTTTATCCTATTTTTTTATTATTATTATTTTCATATTTTATTTTTATTTCATACTTTTGTAATTTGTTTAATTAATTCATTAATAAAATCCTAAAAGTAGTTCATCACAAACGATTCCTTTGAATGAAACAACCTTTAAATTGCGTTTCGTCAGTAAAAAAGTGATCGAAACAGCTGTTCGATTTAATCGAACAAAAAGAAAAAAATCGAAAATCATAATACCAAAATATGAAATCGAACGAAATTTCATACAATTTTTGAAATGGTAACGTTGCCAATGTCAGTGTTGTCATATTTTATGAGTTTTAAAGTGAAGTCAGAATATGCTTTTGTTTTTTTTTTCTTTTTATTATTACAGAATAAATTTTTGATGAAATAGTTTTTTTCTTCCTGAAGAATTGAAATTTGAAATTGGTTTTTTTATATCTCGTCATCAATTTTGAAGCAGTTTTAAATTGTGTTTTGGAAAATAAATTGAAGAATTTGTCAATGCTCAAAATGCCATAATCACAAAGATAAGCTGTTTATAATAATGATAAACTGAAGAGTTCCATTGTTAAAAAGTTTTATGTGATGAAATTATTTATAAAATTTTTAAAAAATGTCAAAAGAACAAGGTATGTAGGTATATGTTTAAAATTAATTTCTAAATAAATCTAACATTGAAATTTCCCATTGAAAATAGGTTTTAATATTGTCAATCAACGCGTTATGACAACAACGCCAAGTGCTCCTTCTGTATCGGATGCGGAAGTATTTCAATCTGTAATTAAAAATATTTGCACAACATATACATATGTACGTACATGTTATTCTTGTAATTAAAATTTTTTCTAAATTTCAGAGAGCTCCACCTCCATCCTATGAAGAAAGTCAAAAACATTTCTATCCTGTACAACAACAACAACAACCTCAAACAAGCTCATATAATTATGGTTATATGCAAAATCCAATGGGATATCAAGCACCGAATGTCTATTATGGATCACCACAACCAGCACCGCAATATATGCCACAACCAATTTCACAATATGGACTTCAAACAATGCCTCAATATGGAGTACAACCATTTACACAATATGGACCACAATCGTTTCCACAATATGTTTCACCACCAGTACTTCCTCAATATGGATCATTACCAACAACACAAAATTATGGTTCACCACAACATAATAATAATTCTACAAATGTGACACCATCTAGAACATCAAATTCAAAGGTTATCAAAATATCGAAGACCATTCGAATAATTTCATTTTTTAAAAATAAATTTTTCAAAAAATCAAAGGTAGTACAGTTTGATTCAGGTGCCAGATTTAGAGGTAAAGGTGCTGGATCTCTTACAATTCCACCTCCACCACCAGGTTATTCTCCAACTCCAGCACAAATAGCTGCAATGCAAGGGCAACCGGTGAGAGAACATTTTTATAAATTTTATTGCTATTTTTGATTCACTTTGAGACTTAACATTATTTATTTTCAGGTGGTAGTACAGAAGAAAAAGAAATCATTCTTTTAATGGAAGTTATAAACTGGAACTAATAAATATATAAATAATAAATAATAAAAATAAAAACAAAATGTTTAATTTTAAAAAGTTACTTGTTACCTACCCTTAATCAAATTTGATAATTTTTAATAAGAAAATTCGAAGTGAAACCGAGGTGAAATTCATTCTCTTAGATTATACGTTTGATATGGCATACTTTGATTTGATTTAAAGAATTTCATTTTGCATGAATAACTACTTTTTTGTTTAGTTCTTTTGTTCTTTTGGCTTCTTGTGTAGTCTGCTTGTTATTTTTTCATATTACTGTACACTAATTACTCACTTTTTAATGAATTTATTGAGGGTATTCACGATGTGGTGTTTATTTGTTAGGTGTACTGTTGTACTGTTGGTTAATTATACAAATTTATATATAATTTAACAACAGTACAACAGTACACCTAACAATACACCACATCGTGAATACCCCCATTATTTTTGAGAAATTTTATCGTTTTGACGGTTTTTTTTTTAAAGCGTACTTCTTTGAAAATTTGACCATACCACCTGAATCTATGAAAATTAAAATTAAGAATAGTCAGAAAAGGATTACACACATTTTCAGGATGACAACATAAAAACAGTAAAACAACATCATATTTTATTTTCTTATTTTGTATTTTTTTTTATTTAGTTTTTTTTTTCCTTCATTTTTATTTTTAATTATTAACACTTAAGTGAAAATACAAAAAGATTTTTTTTCTGTTTAAATAAACTTTTTCTTTTTTTTTTTACTTCTTAAAATAAGAAACAAAAAAAAATAATTTTTTTTATAGCCAATAACTAAACATAAAAAAAAAAGGTTGTTAATATTAATCAATCATAAGAGACTCTACAGTCGTTCACATAATAATAATAATAATAATAATTATATGTTTCATCAGTAATTATTTTTTTTTTACCTCCTTTTTCTAAACTATTAATTTTTTTTTCTAATAAAAAATCCCTCGTTTTTCCTTTCTTTTATTTTCTTTTTCATTTTTTTGTTTTGTTTGTTTTGTATACATAATACATAATAATAAATTCTTTATTTTAAGTAATTAACTTTATTAATTTTTTTTTAAAAAAAGTTATTTTTCCTCGATAATTCTTTTATGGAATATACATACATATACATCTATATATAAATCTTCAAATCAATAATGAACTATTTTTTCTTTGAATTTTTAATTTTCTTCTTTGTTTCATTAAGTTTTTAAATATTTTAGAAATCTTCATTTTATGGAAAAAAACAAAAAAAAAAAAGGAAAAAAGAAAACTGAATAAAAATAATAAATGAACATTATAAAAATAATTACACAATTAATTATATTTTTGTTAATAATTATTAACTACAAACTACTAATAATAATAATAATAATATACTACAACAAATTGCATAAATGATATTTTTTTTCTCAAGAAAATATTAAAGAAAATTTTAAAAAAAAAATAATTAAAAATTAATTACAAAAAAAAATGTATCTTTTTTTTTAAAATCTTTGTTTTGTTTTATTTTTAGAATATTTTTAATTAATTTTTTTTGTTGTTTGTCTATATTTACAAATAAATTTACTATAATTTACGATAGTAATAGTAATTATGTATTATTTATCCTTTTTTTTTTTTTTCAATATATATAATTTTGTGTTTTTGCTTATGTTTTTTTTTTTGTTTTTCTTATTAATTTTTGCTTATTTTTGTTTTAATTTTTTAGGAAAATGCGATATAACTATGATAACGATTTGTATTTTGTTATGTGTAATAAAATTGTGTTTTTGAGAATATGTATTTCAATTCTAATTGTAAGAATATATGTTTTTGTTTTTTTTTCCTTAAAAAATAAGGTTCAAAAATAAAAATACGAAAAAAAAAACGATTAATTAAAATCATCCAAACAGTTTTTTATTTCATCTAGACAACAGAATTAACTTTTATTTAAAAAAAAAAAAAAACAAATAAATTTTTCTTTGTTGTAGTCGTGGTGGTATAAAGGCATCAATGTGATAACATTTTATGGTAAAATTAAAAATAAATTTGTAAAAAAAAAAAAAAAAAAAATAAACTTGGTTTGATTAAATGATGTGAATATTATAATTATAAGATATTTTTTTAAAAATTCATTTCAAAATTATAAAATATGCATATTGATTGTGTAATCTCTGATTTAGAATGGAAGCATTTAATTTTGGTTTCAACATTTTGTGTTCCACTTTTTTAAGCTGAAATTCAAATTCAGTTATAAGAAACTTAAAAATTGAAACAAAATTACGTACTTCTTCTAATTCTGATATTTAAAAAAAAAAGCTCAATAACAGCAGTCAGCTAACTATCAATTGAAACAAGCTAAAGCTTATTTTCAAACATGATAAGTTATATCAATTTTTATATTTTTTTTTTCTCTCTTTTAATTATTAAATAAATTGGTTCAAATCATCTTTTCATTTTCTAAGATTTTATTAAATTTTACTAACGGTAATAATTTTTTCTTTTTTTAATCAATAATTTCATTTAAATGTTTTATTTCATTTGTAGAGCTTGTCTATACTCGTACATGATAATTATATACTTTATTTAATTTTTGCTGTATTGAAAATATTATTCTTTTTTTTTAATCTTAAAACGAATAACATTTTTAGTGTAATTTTGTTTTGAATTTCTCATTAAATTTTTAAGCAATTGTTTTATTTTTTTATTTTTATTTTTCAAATATTTGTTTTGAACTTTAAATTTTTCCAATATATATTTTATTTTGTCCATAATTTAAAACGCTATAATAATAACTGTTTATTTATTGTTTAAATATGTAATGTGTGTAAGTACATACATACATATATTTGTATGTATGTTTATATTTATATGCACTTTTTTTTTTATGGAATCAAAATTGTATTGTGTATTTATTTTATTAATATTTTCTTATTTATTTAGTATGCATTAAATTTTACAACAATTTTTAGTTCTGCTTTTTAAATTTATCCGAATGCGTTTTTTTTTTGTTGTTTTAATTGTTTTTTTTTTCATTTAGTTTTTGGTGTAGTATATTCATTTTAATTAATCATTATTATTTATTTATTTTTTTTGTCATTTTAAAAATCGTTCTCGTAAGAATTAATTAAAAAAAAAAACCGTTATTCATAATTAGTAACAGTTTTAATACAACGTATTTAAAGATTAAATTTTTTTTTTATTTAATCTGGGGGATGGCATGTAAGTTTTTATTAAATTGATTCAGCAATGATTAAAAATAATCAGTTCAGCTATAAACAAGTCAATTCAAACAATTACTTACGTGCTTCTACCCTTGAATTTATATATTCAGTCTAATATTAGCCAAAATAAACAAGTTGTTAAAAAATATTCATCTCTATTATAGATTCCGTTTGAATCAAGTCTTTCTAACGAAATTTGAAAAGATATTGTGAAATCCGCTTCAAGAAATAAATATATTCGATCAGATAATGTCGAAAATTACTTGATACTTATAATCGAATAGATTATTATGATTCGATCGAAATCTTCTCAATATCAATTTTAGTTCGAACGAAAAAATTTCGAATAATATTAGCTATTCGAATGGAATTGCCAAAATGCATTAACGTATTCGTTCGAACATTTTCCTATTCGATCAAAATCTACGATAGAGATAATTGTATATTTTTATTACGCTAAAATTTTACTTAGTACAGTAAAAACTGAATCTCAAATAAATTCTAGATTATTTACTTTAATTCTTTCAAGTTCATTTATGAATTGTGAAATTACTAAATGATTTTTTGTTGTTGTTGTTGTTGTTGTATCTGAAATTTTTAAAATAGTACAGATACATACATACTTTAAAAATAAATTAGTTGAAGATAATTACATAATTCCAACAAGAACAAATTTTATATTTGTTGTCATTATTATTATTTATTATTTTTTTTTTTTTTAATTTTTCTTTTTTTTAAATATTTTTAAGAATAAAAAAAAAAATAATAAAACTTAAAAAAAAGAAAGAAAAGATTTTACACTTAAACATAATTATAATTCTGAAATTATATTTGAATACAATTTAAATTATTATAATTTAACTAGGCATTATTTTAATATTTAAAGGTGACTTGATATACAATAATTATAATTTTTTTTTGTTTGTTTTCTCTTTATTTAATTTTTTTTTCTTTATATTTTTAATTTTTACATAACACATTTTTTTTCCTAAATCTATATTTTCGGTTCTTTTTATTTTTTATTTTTAATTAATAAAATAAAATCTTCTTAAAGACTTAATTGGGGGCTCATTTTTAATATGTACTCTTTTTTTTTTTTTTGTTTTTGTAAAATAAAATTTTCTATAAAGTTAAAACTAAAAAAAAAAAATGATAATAAAAGAAATAAAATGAAAAACAAAAATTAATGAAAAAAAGAAATTAATTACTTTTCAATTAAAAGTTTTTAAAATTATGGTACTTTTTATAAAAAAAAAAAAAAAAAAAAAAAAAAAAGAAGAAGAAAAAGTGAATAGTGGAATGAATTTGTTTTTTTTTCATTATTTTTTTATACATAATAAGGTTTTTTTTTTTAATTCTTAACTTTTTTTTTTTAAACATTTATTTCCACTACACAATCTTTTGTTGATAGTGAGAAAGTGCTTTCCACAATAAACTTTTTTTATTTTTTTTTTAAATTTATACTTTAAATACTTTTTAATTGTCCTGAAAGAAAAATATATTTAAAAACGTGATTAGATTAAAATATAATTAAATTAAATATTTTTCCGTTTATTTATTTTTTTTTTTTTAGTTATTGATAAAAGGAAAGTATATATAAGAAAAAGATATACATACACACATTTTCAATAAGATTTTTTCAAACAATAATAATTCAGTTAAATAAAAAAAAATACAAAATACAAGCTTCATAATTCGTTTTTTTTTAAAATCAAATTTTAGTGAAAAAAAAATAAGAGTTTTGAAATTAAAAAAAAAAAAAAAAACAAGTTAGAAATACATAGCTCTATATTCAGAAAACTTTGATAACGTGTCCTAAATCCTAATATGAATAAATTTTAGAGACAATGTAAAAAAAAAAACTCATTAACCCAAGCAATTATTTATGATACATCTTACTTAAACCGACACTGGCAACAAAGGTAATGCAATTCGCATAAATGTTACCACACCCGTTTCATCCGACAAAATAATGTTGCAACTGCAACTGCTTGCATACAAAGTTACAATTCAGTAACTTTGTTACTTACTCATAAACAGAACAATGTATCTGCAACATATTATTATATTAGTAACATGTTTCTAGTTCTGTTTTAAATATAGTTTAAGCAGATCATATACACATTGAACGTTTAAAACACGTTGAAAACTTTATATTGTCGATTGAACCTAAATTTAAGTTCACATTTTTGATTAAGTCGTAAACTGAAAGCAACTTTTTGAAAGAAAAAAAAAATCAGCAATTTGAATGCAGAATGATTTTCACATTTGATTTTATTTGTTATTACCGCGTTTTAGACATTCGATGTTCGCTTTAAAAACTGTTTTTATGTGTCATATAGAGCGTCTAAAAACGTTACACGTTCGAAAATAAAAATTCTGATCAAAAATGTATACTTGGGAAAATGTAACAATCTATTGAGATAATTTTAGGGATTTATAAAAAATTTTAAATGGGTTTTTTTTTACCTTTTGCTTTTTCTTTTCTTTATTTTTCAAATATTGAGGATCATATGATTTTAATTGTGCTAATTTTTTTGCTTTTATTTTATTGTTTATATTAATAATAAAAAAATTTGTTTACACTATCAATCAAAAAAGATATCAATCTATCTTTTACTTGAATTGATTTTTAATGACACTTTTATAGTCTATGATTATTTTTGTTGTTTTAATCAGCGATACCAACCAATATTATTATGAATAATATTTAGTAAAAAAAAAAAACAACAATTTATTGGTTTTATCAGTTGCGACGTAAATTTACCTTTGAATCAATATAATCACTTTCATAGTTATCACTATTATCTTCATCATCATCATATGATTCTCCAAATAGTTGGCTCATACTGACATTGTTACCATTGTATTGTTGTATCTGTAACAACATTTCTTTTTTTTATTTTAATTATTTATTTATTTTTTTTTTTTTCTATCTAAGAAATAACATTGTTTGTTATTTATTTTTTATTTGTGCGCCCATAATAATAACCAAATTTTATGGGAATAAATAGTTGTCAATGATTCTTGATGATATTTTATTAGTATTGAATAGATTTTATTATATTCCCTTAACCTGTAGTTTTATGTATGTATATATATGTATATAGTAACAATGAATAATAATAAATTTCACATCTTTAACCATAAATCTTTATAAAAGAAAAAGATTCTTTGTTGTTGTTTTTTTTTTATTGTATGATAAATTTTTATTTCAAATATTTTAAAATAATATTATTTAAAAAAAAAAAAAATGGGTACCTAGAATTATGTCATGTAATTAGGACAATCACAATAATATTATATGCCCTTGAAATTATGCATTAGTTATTGAAAACTAAGAAGAAGAAAAATGTATATAAAGATAAGAAAATAGAATTACATAATTATTTTAAATGCAAAATAAAGCAAACGATTTAAAGCAAATTGAAAAATATAATTTTCATGTTAAAGATTAGAAAAATGCATGTAAAATGTTTAGCTACATACAAAAAAAAGCAGAAATAATCCAATTTACAAAAAAAAAAAAACCAAGATACATAATAATAACCAAATTCTCCACTTTAGCGTTTCTCTAAAAATCGAATTTACCAATTGTTTTCCAGTTGATTCAGTAAAGTGGTTTTTAATCATTTTTCGCAAATATATAGTACGTTTTTTTTTTCAAGACAATTTTTCATGCATGATTCCATTTAAAGTTCGAAAAATGTGTAATTTTTAGATTTCTGTTTTAGATTTAGAAAAATTACCTTGAAATGATAAACGTACTTTATCAAGCAAAATTTAGAAAAATAATAGTAATTCATGTTAGCAAATAGCAAAAAAAAAAAAAAATTAATAAAAGAAAAGTATATTATTGAAGTAGTATGTATATAAAAAAAATTACAAAACCCATATAATAGTACATCTACACTGATAAGCAAAGGTAAAGCAGAAATAGAAGAATAAGTATAAAGATTGGGCATTATTTTCACAAAAGATACATGAGATAGATGACAGTAGTAAATCAAATACCAAAATATCTTTGTTACAATAATCAATTTTTAATTTAATGAAATAATATTTATTATTCACTTTTTATTGAACGAAAATTGATTATTAATTTTCAAAGATTGCCCAATCCATTTTGAAAAAAAAAATGCTTTTAATATGTTTTAATTATTATGCACTCACCTTTGTTGTTTGTAATTGATTTTTCGATGATGAAAAATTTCCAGAAGATATACCAGAGGACGTATTATTACTTTCTTTAGTTCCACTACCACTTCCATTTTGTTTTCCATAATCACCACTATTGTTATTACTCTTTTTCTTTTCCCTATCCCTATCACGATCACGATCCTTTCTTTTATTGCTACTACTACTACTGCTAGTGCTAGTCCCATGATGATGCTGACTACCATGATGATGACCTACACTACTTGATGATGATGTTAAATGAGACAATTCCTGTTGTTGATGATTAAATTCAATTTTATCTTTTGAAATTTTTATTTTTAAAGAGCTAGGAGTTGATGATTGATGATGATGATGTGAAGCCGATGATGACGACAATAACGATGATGATGATGGATTTTTCGTTGAAATATCTTCAACTTGAAAATTTGTTAGTTCACCTTTAATTCTATCTTTTGGTATTTTAATTTTAAAACCAGTTGTTGTTGTTGGATTTGATGATGTCATATTATCAGTAGATACAGCAGAAGATGCAGATAAATTAAGTTTATCTTTTGAGATTTTTATTTTAACTGGATTTTGTTCAATTGTTGCTGTAGTAGGTACACTTTCTTGATGATGTCGTTCTTTATGTCTATCTTTATCCTTTTTATGCTTTTTCCTTTCTTCTTTATCCTTTGATTTATCTTTCTCTTTATGTTTATGTTTATCTTTTTTCTTTTTCTTTTCTGATTTTGATTTTATATATTCATCATTTGTTAACGGTATTGGTATTTGTGGCTGTTGTTGTAATTGTTGTTGGGGATGTATTTCAGATGGAGCAGCCATAGATGATGTAGTCGTCGTTATGTTTGTCATCATCGGAAGTTTTATATTATCTGTATTATTACGTTGTTTTTGTTGTAGTAGTAGTAGTTGTTGTTGTTGTTCAATAGGTATATCAGTTTGAAGAAGTTGTTCAGGTAAAGTTTCCATAATTATTGATTGAGTGTCTAGTATACAATTTTCTGAAATATTTTCCTTTGGTTCTTGTTTAACGTTTAATGGTGTAGTATACTTTTGTGATTCATGACATAAGCTTTCTTTAAGTAAACTACTAACAAGATCCGGATTTGTTTCAATACTACTTCCATTCAATATTGTTGGATATGATTTCATTAATGTTTTTTCATTATTGATTGAAGATTGTTCATGCATGTTGTAGAACATGTGTGAAGATGAAGATGATGATGATGGCAATAATGATGATTGTGATTTCTGGTCAATTATTGTCGTTGATTTTGGATTATGAAGTGTTAATGGTGGTGGTGATTGTGGTTCTGTTTTGCGTATTTTGGAATCTTTAATCAATATTTCTTCGTTTAATTTTATCACATTATCTCGACTTGCTCTTCTCTTAGCGTTGCTAAAGTTCAAAGCATGTGTCTGTTGCTGTTGTTGTTGTTGCAAATGCTGTTGATTTTTAAAATCTACAAAGTTACCAATTGGAGTAACTACATTAGGCAACGATGATAGTGAAGATGTTAGAGGAATAGGATCTTGACTAATCAGCGGTTTTATATCAGATCTCTTATCCATTTGTTGTTGTTGTTGTGTAAATTTCATTTGTGGTGCACCTTGCATTTGCATCATATCTGGAGGACGAATTTTTTCTTTTTTCGGAGTTTCAGATTTTCTTTCTCTTTCAGTTTTCTTCGGACTATCCCGATTTGATTTGAAACCTAATTTAGTTACATTATTATTATTATTATTATTTGGATTATTTGTATTAACTAAAGTAGCTGATTGCTGTGACTGTAGCTGTGAATGAGTTCTTTCATTTTGCTCTGGACTAAAGATTGAAGAAGTTTTTTGATGACCACCACCAGAAGATGATAATTGTTGGTTTTGCTGCTGTGAAATTTGATGATATTGTTGTTGGGGTTGATATTGTTGTTGTTGTTGCTGCTGCTGAGAAGAAACTATTGAACTTTGAGAAAATGAAATTTTCGGAGAACAAATTTCCATTTGATCTCCTCCAATTCCTCCAGATTTACTATTTTCATCTATTACAGATTTTGTATTTATAATACCGAAGGAAGACTCATTTAATTGCTTCTGATTTTGTAGTTGTGATAAATGTGGTTGCTGGACGGATAATTGCTGTTGTTGATCGTATCTACTGCTACTACTACTTGTTCTATTTAACATTGATTGGCTATAATTAGCAGGTTGGGAACTACTTTGAGGAAGATAAGGTCTTTGTTGTTGTGATTGTTGCTGTTGAGTTTGTAAAACATTTCTTGTCATGTCTACACCAACATTTCCTGAATTTTGCGAAGCATAAACACTATTATTTGAATGTTTTGAAGTTAGTTTTGATGGATCCGTTGATCTACTTAACGATGAAGACTGTGGAGGATCTTTCATTAAAGGTGGCGGTCTTATCGGATCTTGTATTTTTGATACAGATTTGTGGCTGCTAGGTAAAGAGGGGTTTATTTGTGGTGGTATCGAACTTCGATTTTTATGATATAAATTTGGGTCATGACCACCATGGGCTGATATTCTTTGAACTGATGATGCTGAAGATGATGATGTTGATGACGAGCCTACCAGAGGCGGAATACTATGTTGTGGTCTGTTTGAGCTACTATTATTACCGCTATTGCTTGAACTACGTGAACTTGTTGATTGTGGTGGCAATGGCAGTTGTTGTTTACTTCCTCCTCCACCATGGGGAAGATTTCCATATTGTTGTGGATCTTGAGATCTTTCTGGTCGTGGACGATTAGAATGTGCAGCTGCGGGTACATACGGTTGTTTGTGGGATGATGAAGATTTATGTTCTGTAAATTAAGAAGTAATATTAAATTAATCCTGTTGAAAAAAAAAATTAATTCAATTATTCTCAACCTCCAACTTCATTGAGTTTTCCATGGTGGTGATGAGAGGAAACTTGTTGATGAGAAGATGAAGTATGGTGCGATCTATGATGACTAGAATATGATTCAGGTCTTCTTGTAGGTTCTACTTGATTGACTGGTTGGGAGTTAGATGCATTATTTGATGGTTCAGGTATACTTCTTGATGTTTCGGGCTGTTTGTTTCAAATGAGAATAATAAAAACAGAAACAATTTTAGAATTTTGTTCCAAAAATCATTTCATATTACTTACAATTCTTGCACCCTGTGCAAGTGCTTTTATTGAATTCAATTTAGATTTTAATCTAGCTGGACTTTTTTCATAAATTGCAATAAATTCATCAGTTAACTGTTTTAATAGATCCATGGTTACACTTTTATCAACATAATGAAACCAGTGTCTTCCTTCAGTAGATTGTGGAATCTACAAACATCTTATTCTTATTTTGCTCTAGGACACTTTCTTTTCATAATTAAAAAATATTTTTTTTTTTTCAAATTCTCACCTCCCATCTTGACCATTTACAAGCTAAATATATACAAAAACACGCCACAACAGTCGGCCTGTATTGCAGACACATCGAAGTCAAATGCAAACTGTAAAGAAAACACATTAGAGAAAAAGAGAATAAACTAGAACTTAGAAAGAAAGAAAAATCGTAATATTTTCTTACCTATTGGACGCTAAGAAATAAGATGTTTGGGCCAAATCCTTACAAGCTATAAAATAATACAAAAAATTATCTATCATATTCATTGTTATTTGAAAAATTAAAACAAAGTAAAATACCTTTCACCAAATGGCAAGTTTTAACAACGTGAGTATGTGGATGATCGATTGCAACATCGAAACCTAATGTTTGTAATAAAACATTTTCATTAAATACTAAATCTTGTGCTTGTTCAGCATATAAATCCGATGATGGATGTGGAGCCTCCTGATTGAGACACATATGTGCTACTTTTATAACATGTTCTAATTTACGTGGTTGTTCTTCTACTTTTGCAGCTAAAAATAATGCTGCTGCTGCAATACCATTACGATGGAAATGAGTAAACGAATGGAATGCATAAAATCTATGCATATACACAATAGCCGTATTTATGCATAGTTGTGATCTGTAAATTAATTCGAATATAAGGTTTTCAACTATACAAAAATATATTTAAATTTTTTAATCTGAAATGAATAAATATAAATAATATATGTATATGTATAAGAAAAACTTAATAAATTGTAATTATATAATGAAACACTTAATGCGTGTACTTGTAATGAATGATTTTCATCATTTTTAAGCAAAAATATTTAAATTACACTTGTAAGCGTTGACCCATCTCCTGGATAAGATATGCTGTTAATTGTCTAAAAGATAATTCTTGATCAGCATCGATGCCTTGTCTTCGACTTGGCGAATTTGCTAATTGTTCTGCTGTGAAATACCATCTATTATCCTTTGAGTCGCCACTACTATTATTATTGCTGTTATTGCTGTTACCAGTGCTACTACCGCTTGTTCCAGGAGTATTGTTGCTAGTACTAGCCATTTGAAATAATTCTTATAGAATACTAAAAAAAAAACAAATTTAAAAAGAAAGAAAGTAGTTCTTGTTTATTTTATCATTATCAGTTTATTCATTCATAAATAAAACCATGAATTGATACGTACTACACTACTCTCTTAAAAAACAAATAAATATAAACAAACTGTGCTGCCACTAAAACCAGTACGGCAGACAGGGGAAATAATTACTATATTCAATTTTAAAATCACCATACCCAAAAACATCAAAACATATCTATCTTCGAAAAATTATATATATGCACGTATATTACGTGCTAGCTAGAGCTGATCAAAGTCAAAATTAAAAATATGTATGGAATTTCCCTACTATTCATGATGAAGTTTAATTTGAATGTGTGTGTGTCACGTTTTAAGAAAAAAAATTACCAAATAGAAAAAAGACTGAATGATATATGGAAGTTACTTTTGATTATAAAATCTATAAAATTTTCTTAATTATGTGAAATTTTCCATTAAATACATAAAAATTGAATAAAATAACATACATTTAATTAAATTGAGCTGGAACTTGGTCCTTTCAACACATCAAAATTGGCTATATAGTCTTTTTTTTTTATTATTAATTTTATTTTATTTTCTCATGACGCCATTTAATTTCAAGAAAGATCGCGAGTAGTCTGCTGCTATCGGGTGCTCGGTCAGTAACTTTTTTTAAATTAAAAATTTTGTGAAAAATCACGAATTAATTTTGTTAAATTTAATATAATTGTGTATTTAAACTAGTAAATAACTTTGAAAAGTTTAAATTACAGCAATCGATGTGAGTTTAACATGAAAATTTTAAAAAAATTTGTAGCACTTCACAGAATTGATGTTGAATCCGCAAAAATGGCTGACCCACAACACAATTCAAATTCACTTGTATTATAAAATGCCATTTATATTTAAATTTTATTTATTATTATAATAGGAACTTATTAAAAATTATTTTAATTATATCTAATTAATTTTAATAATAATTTAAACTATTTAAAAAGAATAAAAATGTGTTTTGATTAAAAAATGACTTCTGTAGTAAACTTCGAAATATTGGAGAGTGTTTCGAAAATTGATATGGTGAATATTCAATAGCATGAAAAAAGAGCATTTCACATGCGGTGAACTTTGAACATATGGCCGTATACACTAACCCCACTAGCATTATAAATATTCATTATATTGATTGGTTTTCACATTTTTGAAAAAGATTCTCGCCCTCAAAAATTTCAATTTTTCGGGAAAATTTTAAAATATGAAAAAATAAATAACATAATTTGTGGGCTCGCAGTATGAATTATGAAAACAATAGCTGGTTCTTAAAAAGTACTATTATCAGGCATAGTGTGTAAGTGTATTCTTCTACCTTTTACATATTACGCTGGACTCCTGAGTCGGGAGTAGATGCATTTGCCTAAGCTAAGAGGAACACATCAAATATTTCAGCTGTCGGAAATTTCCATATTTAATTAAAAATCTATGAGAATTGCCTACAAGGAGATTCGAGTGTATCGAACCGATAGATTGATTTTTCATTAAAATTTGTTGCTGAAAACATAAAAATAGTATTAAAAAATATTTAATAAACTTTTAATTTTGTTTTTCTGCTCATTGAAAAGAAAATATTTTAAAAATTAAAATTTCTAAAAATTGTATAATTACCACGTATACATGATGAGATCCAAAGATCCAGCGATTGAAAGATCGAATTTTGATCTGCGTATTTCAGTATCCTGGATCGAAAGATCGAGTTCAGTTTAGATTCCAACGTGGTTCAAAATATAGAAATTATAACCTTGAATTTTTTACTTTTCCTAATATTTGAATGTAAACTTGAATATTAGGTTAGTTTAGAGTTTCTTCATGTCCCCAAATATTTCTTTTTGCCGTTTTATTTATGTTTTCAATTTTATTTAAATGAAACAAATAAAAGTTTTCACACACTTCGATAAATAACATAGCCTAAAACAATTTCGATCTTTCAATCTTTCAATCCGTGTCTGTACGTTTATATTTCGACTCGATCCAGGATAAAAGGCTGGATCGGATCCCATATGGACTCGATCCATCTACATGGTTTTTAGGGGATTCACACCGGATTAAATTAAGATTCAATCCATCATGTATACAGGGTAAATATTCTTTATTGGAGCGGGTTTATACGGCCACTTTTTTCAATGGCATTGTCGCCCAAATTCTCTTCATTCTCTTCTATACCGATTTCTTGTTAGGTAAGATGAAACGACAATATATGTTGTGTATGTTTCATCTCCATATATAAAGATGGATATGAGCTGTGTCATTACAAATATAAAATGAAAAGGAGATGCGATAATATAAAAAAAATTCAAAATTACGAATATAGCACAAAAGGGAACCGGCGTGCTCGAAGAAAAAGTTCGATTATACCGTGAGTGACTTCCCACCACATACTTGTTACTTCTTTCCTATTTAACAAAGCGGAATGGGCGTCAATGCCATTGAAAAAAGTGACCGTATAAACCCGCTCTTGGAATTTCTCCGATACATATTTAAATTTTAAATATCCTAAGAAGAAGAAGGATATTCTTAACAAAACAGAACTGCTATAATAACAGGGTCTGTTCTGAAATATCACATCGACAAATTTTCGAAAATTTAATTCGACTTCTTTCTTCTTCTTTTTCTTGTGGTTGCTACTTGCTAGATATTTCGTAAATCGTGAGAAGCTTTGTATTTTCAGTTTTGTTCGTGTTAATTGGAATTCATTTTCTTTTTAATCAATTAGTTTTTATTTTCAAGTAATTTTAATTATATTTAAATAAGTATTATTTTGCAAGAAAAATGTCATCATCAAGTAAAATTATTACGAAATCATCAAATAAAGTATTTCAACGTAAGTTAATCGATGAAGAAAAGGCCTTACGCGACCAATTACATATTGAAATTGAAAATAAAACAAAGGCTTGTTCAAATCCAACATATAATTGTTCAATACCACGATTAGATGGATATGAATTTTGTATTCGTCATATTTTACAAGATCCTCGTGCACCATTTAAACAATGCGCTTACATTTATCCAACAAATAATAAAAAATGTATACAAGCAGCACCAAAACATGATATTAAAAAGGAACCAGGTGTAACAGCTTTAACAAATTATTGTTTTGAGCATAGTCGTTTAGTACAGCTTAATAAAACACATGAAATTATTGGACAATATAAACATGTTGAAACAAATGAAGCATTTTTAAATGATCTAACGCATCATATAAAAGTTGAAAAACAAGAATCACCACAAAGACCATCATCAACTGTTGTTAATGATACTGATGAGGAAATTGATGTTGTTTCATCAAACATTGAACCATTCAGTAAAATATATTTTCGAATTAAATTTTAAATTTTAAATGAAACATGATATTTTGATTTATCTGTATTTTTTGTTTTTTTCTAGTTAATTATGTGCACGTAGCAGAATTTAATTCAAAACATGGTAAAAAAGAGAAACGTCGAATATTAGATTATGCATCAGATAATTCTACAGATGATGATGTACCTACAATAAGTAATACTTGGAAAGACAAACAATGGGATAATTCAGATGCTGAAAGTGTTGATTCACAAAATGAGGATTTCTTAAAGTAAGTTTATTAAAAATCATTTGATCATTTTATTTTTAAAATTTTTAAATTCAATTTTATTGTTTAATTGAAGGCATGCAGGAATATACACAACAGAAGAAGCAACAATGATAGCAAAACAAAAAATGTTACGTCTTCAAAATTTATATAAGGGACAAATTCAACGTATGCATCACTTATTAAAAGAAAAACGACGAAAATATTTACAATCAATTCGTAAAGAACGAGAAACTTTATGTAAGTTGAATAAATCATTGAATTTTTTTTTAATTTTATGATATTAAAATTGAATAATGAAAATGATTATTTAAACAGGTAGCATACATGATCAACCAAAAGATACACCTGAAGAACGTAGATTATATGAGAAATTAAAAGCATTAAATCATTATCATAAAAGACATGGTATGGAAGCAATACTTCAAAAGAAATATCATGAGAAAAGATTAAAAGCAGCAAATGAAAGTATTGGACAAATTCATAAGGGTCCACTTTATACAAAATGTATATTCACTGAAGGTGGTGTTAAATGTGGTGAAAGAGCATTACCATCTTGCAAATATTGTAAAAAACATATTTTAGAAGATAAAAAACAAATTCTATTTAGATCATGTGGTGTTGAAAAAAGTGGTATAATTTGTCAAGAACCAGTACCAAATATTTTTGAAGATGCAACATGTGTTCTACACATAAATTTTCCAACACAAAAAACCTACACACAAAAGGTAAGAAATTTTAAATATTTAGATTAAAATTCTTTATTTCTTTTTTTCTTCTTCTTTTTTTTTTTACTTTTTTGTTTTAATTATTTTCCAAATATTTATATAAATATGTACAATTTTTTGATAATAATTTCCCTTTCCTTTTCCTTTATTAATCTTCATAAACGAATCACAAAAAAAATCTAAAAATATCTAAAAAAAAAAAAAAACTAAAAAGAAATCGAACAAATCAAAAACTCAAACAAAATAATTTAATCAAGAAAAAAAAAGGCCATAAGAAGAGAACTTCTTGTGTGATGAATATAAATTACGAATATTTTCACAAAAGGTATGATCAATAATATTCAGAGAAAAAAAAAGGCAAGCAAAATGTAATGTTAATTGTATTTAGCTAAACCATGTGTATAACATAAAATTTCTTATATATGTATAATTGAGGTAATTTAAACGTTTTACATTTTTTTATATTGAGAAAATTTAATTATGAAAAAACAAAAAAATTTCTTTTAATTCACTTCTTTTTTATTACTTTATTTAGTTCAATTTAAACAAAAAAAAAAAAAAAATAATGAAAGAAAATTAACTTGACAAAATTAAAGATATGAATGAGATTATGTAAAAATAACTTCAAAGCTAAATATTACTGTTGTTATTGTGTTGTGTAACTATATAAATTATACCTATGTACGTACTCTGCTAATGCTTACTTACATCTGTTGTCTTTTCGTTGTATAATAATAAGACAAAAACAAAATTTCTTGAATAAAAAATCAAAATTAACATTTGAAAATATTCTTATCACCTACATACTAGGATGTTTAGTAAAATACATATATAATTGCCTAAAATCTAATTTGATGCAAAATAGAAAAAAAAAAAAACTAATTTAAAATTTATCCAAATAAATATTTTTTAAAAAAAAACATGCAAGTAGAATTTGAAAAATTCTAAGTAAAATAAAAAATCAAAAAAAGAAGAATTAAGTAGACAACAGTAATAATAATTTAAAAAAAAAAAACACTAACTAACTACCACCTACAAAATCATCAACAAATTCAACTTATTCCAACCCACTTTTACAGAAATTTGAATCCGAAACTGAGGAGGAGGATGAGGATAATCATGGTCATAAAAAACATACAATTAAAATGGAAACAACAACAACAACAAAAATGAATATTGATGATAATAATGATGGTTTTATTGATGATAATAATGTTCATAATAAAAATGTTGAAATTAAATTTGAACAATCAAAAACATTATTAGAGATTATAGTACCATTAACAACAACAGAAACAACAAAATTGGAAAATAATGATAAATCCAATAATTTTATTATTAATAATAATAATAATAATAATAATAATAATAATAATAATGATGATGATGATAATGAAAATAATCAAATTGAAAAGCAAAAAAATGATATTGAAAATAATAATTTAAATATGAATAATGATGTAGAAATGTGTGAAATTAATGAAATTGGAAATAATGTAACAATTGCACATGATTTAAAACAAAATATGGAAATAATATCATCATCAGATGTAAATGATGAAGAAAAGAGAAAGCAAAAGTCAACAAAGAAAAATAATAATAATAAATCGAAAAATGAAGAAATTTTATTTGAAATTGTGACTGGAAATGAATAATATTATCTAATAAATTGTATTAAATTTAAAATAATTTGTTAACGTATTTTTATTTAAGGTTTATTATTTTTATTTTATGATGGAATCATTTAAAAATGATTTAAAATAAATAAAGTCTTGTTTTCTACTAAATTTTTGAGTCTCAATACTCTCAATCACGAAGTAAATTTACTCAATTTAGAAATATCTAATTCAGGACGTTGTGAAAATCATGACTCGAGAAATCTCCCTCATGAAATTGGACCAGAGCATTTCAAATATTCTCTAGTAACGAGTCCCTGGGAATGCCGATCATATACAAATGTATGCATTCGGACTTTGAGCCTTAATTTGAATATGATCCCTTTGAGCTAGGATCTTCAAACTTCACCAATTCATCCATTGGAGTGTTTTGCCTATACAACCCCAATTTTCAAAGTCCTAGCTCAAAATCGGTAGAACAAAATATCCTTTTCTGTGCAAAAACAAAATAGGCCGTGAGTATACAAAGTATATCATACATTTTATATAGACATTTTAAAAATTATTTTTCAAAAAAATATCTCAGCATCCCGTGGATCAAAAACCGTAATTCTTTTGACTCTGATATTTGTACAAGTGTGCTCTTTAAAACTGCTTTGTAAAATTTTCTTGTATTTCTTTTATTTTTCGAGATAAAGTGCAAAATAGGGTAAAAAACATTAAATTTTCATACAGATACAAATTCAAACATAATTAGGACCTAAAGTTAACTCTGAAGGCAAAACAAATATTTTTATATTGAAATGTTTGTTGAAATGTTTTCTTTAGTGTTGTTGCTACTGCAGTCTTTTATTTATATGACTCTTCAAAAAATTACGATTTTTGGTCCATGGATGCTGAGATACCGCTTCTTGAAAAGAAAATTTCAACATTTCCATATAAAATGTAGGCGATCCTAGGCTTAAAATAAGGATTTGGTTTTATTGTCACTTGCACCCTCTACACGACAGAATGTTCAAAACATCGCACTGCATTACCAGTTACCACACTGCGACATTAAAATTCAAAATGACACTTCAGATTGTCAAACCGGTGAACAATGAAGTAGATCTAGATTTCGCTTAGCAAGTAAAGTTTTCTTTTATAAAAAATAAAAACAATTAGAATTTCTCGAAGAATTATAAATATTATTTAAAAACAAAAGGAAGTTTGAATAAATAAATTGAAAAAATGTCAGGATCTGCGGCAGGAGAAGGAAGCAGTAAAGGCATGAAACTACCGAAAGCATCAAATTTGGATTGTAGAAATTTACAGGAATATTTAAAATCACGTTCAAGTGATGTTCTAGATAAATTGTACAATCATCCATCGATATGTCTTGCAGTTTATAGAGAATTACCAGAAATTGCACGTCAATTTGTGATACGTATTCTATTTGTTGAACAACCTGTACCACAAGCAGTTGTAGCATCATGGGGTTCACAACATTATGCACAAGAGCAACAGGCAGCAACAAATATTTTAAGTGAATTAAATGCTTGGAGAGCTGCTGCAATTCCAGGTGGTTTACCAGCATGGGAATTAACACCAACATTTAAAAGAAATTTAAAAGTAGCACTTTTGGGTGGTGGCAGACCATGGTTAATATCGAATACATTAGAAGGTGATTCAAAACCAAGAGATGTTGCATTTTTAGATAATTATGCAATGTCACGATGGCGATGTGTATTACATTATATGGTAGGTGCTGGCACAGCAAAAGGACCGGAAGGTGAAGGTATTGGACCAGATGCTGTTCGTATATTATTACATGCAAATTTAATGAAACGTGATGATACTGATGGCAGTTTAAATATTACAAAACAAGGTTTTCAATTTTTATTACTTGATACACAAGCACAAGTTTGGTATTTTATGTTACAATATTTGGATACATGTGAACAAAGAGGATTAAATTTAGCTGAATGTCTTTCAATGTTATTTCAATTAAGTTTTTCAACATTAGGTAGAGATTATAGTTCAGAAGGTATGAATCAAGGAATGTTAACATTTTTACAACATTTACGTGAATTTGGTTTAGTTTATCAACGTAAACGTAAAGAAGGGCGTTTCTATCCAACACGTTTAGCAATAAATGTAACAAATAAAAATGGATGCCCACCATTAACAAATGATGAAGAATCAATACATGAAAAGGGTTATATTATTGTTGAAACAAATTATCGTATTTATGCTTATACAGATTCAAATTTACAAATAGCACTTTTAGCATTATTTACAGAACTTTTATATCGTTTTCCAAATTTAGTTGTTGGTGTATTAACACGTGATTCTGTAAGACAAGCATTTAGAGGTGGTATTACAGCTGATCAAATAATTAGTTATTTAGAACAATTTGCACATCCAAAAATGTTAGATAGAATTGAAAGTATGGTAAATACAAAATCACCATTACCACCAACAATTGTTGATCAAATTAAATTATGGGAAAATGAAAGAGATCGTTTTATATATACTGAAGGTGTTGTTTATAATCAATTTTTAAGTCAAGCTGATTTTATAATATTAAGAGATTATGCACAATCAATAAATGTTTTAGTATGGCAAAATGAAAGGACAAGAACAATGGTTGTAACAAAAAATGGTCACGATGATGTTAAAAAATTTTGGAAAAAATATTCAAAAAATTCCAATTAAAAATATGTATTGTTTTTTTTTTTATAGATTATTTATTTTTCAATTCAATTAAAAAGCTAATTTAACTGATGTGTGTAATATCAGTCTTACTAGTATACACTTAGTTGTACTAATGGTCTGAATCCGCCTCCGGAACTGGTAGATTCGAAAGAGAAAATTTGAGAATTTTTTTTTTATACATAATTTGTGATGTTAATTGAAAATAGATATTTTATCTATTTTTGTAAATAAAAAAAAGTTGAAAAGAAAAACAAAGTTATGATTTATTTTTAATGTTTAGATGATTTAGCTTGTAGTTGAAATTTTACATCTCCACCAGCTAAAGCTTCAATAATTGTATACACAAAAGCTGGACCACATTCTGTTATACCAATTATTCCATCAATCAAATTTTGTTGTTTTTCATAAATATCGTGACCTGGTGTTTTTGGTTGATCATCTCCTGGAACAAAAACCTTGCCTTTAAAAGAATAAGAAAAAACCTTGTCATTTGAGCAATTTACATTGTAAAAATTTATTTATCTGGGATTTCAATATGTGGAAATTGACCTGGAGCATCACTTTATGAATTACAGACGGATTCTGGTGGTACCGGTGACTTTGAATGTTCATATTCTATTTTAGCTCTTGTCAAATGTTGTTCTTGCTGTAGTCCTTCATAATTTTCGTGACCTAGTGTTTTTGATTGATCACCCCCTGGATCAAAAACCTTGCCTATAATTTCTCAAAAGGTTAAAAATTAAACAATTAAAATTTTAAACATAAAAATAAAATTTAATGCATTTTAAATTAAATCATAAGTACACATAACAACCATAAATAAACAAAAATAAATTGATAAAATTTCATATTAATTTGGTTACAATAATTTCATTAAAATTTCATCACGTATTTTTCATATTCTAAACATGTTAAAATTTCTAAATTAATTTGAAAGAAATAAGAAAATTAAAATATATAATTTCTTGTTAAAATTTCCCGAACTTTTTCATACAAATCTTTCCTTCTACATTTCTCAATTGCATCACAAATAATTAACATATGCTTTTTAGGATCTTCTCGTCCAGGTTCTTCAAATAATTCGAACATTTTAAGAAGTCGTATTTCAGAATTATTTGGATATAAATCTTCAAGCATATCCATTTCACCTTCTCTTATATTAATACCTCGTCCAAAAATACGCCATTGCCGACGAATTTCTTTTGAAATTATTTTGTAAATTACTTCTTTAGGATTATAAGAAGCAATATTACTAGTATGTGGTTCAGGATTAACATTAATTGATGAATTATTTTGAATTGGTATTCTAGCTGTAGCACCAAAATCTTCATTAAGATGAATTTCTTGATCTTGATCCTGCGATTCACCACTAATTATTTGATTTTTAAATGCTTCGCGTAAATTATCATAATGCAATTGCTCATCATTATAAACACTTTTTACCATTGATTGATCATTCACTAGTTTTATATTAGTATTATTATCTAAAATATCAACAATACTTTTTAATGCAGTTGTATTATTCTCACTAATAACATCACGACGGGCTAATGAATCAATAATATCATCGATACTTTGCATTGTTGACATCAGTCTAATAGATTCAATATCTTCTTCAAAATGATCTTTTATTTCGTCCAATTTTTCTGGTGATATTGATCTTTTCTTTATTTCGTTCTTTTCATTTTCATAATTTTTCTCTGCCATTTTGCTGAAATAAAATTTTATATTTTATCTAAAGTAATTAAAAATGTTTAATGCATTTCTTACCTTTTTTTCTTTTCTATCACGCGCACTTATAATGATTAAATCTCAAAAACTGATAACATAAAAAAATGCACTTAGTTTGATTTGAGTCCAGTTGTTTGTTGTCAATTTCCTAAAGTAAACAATGATGTCGTCACATTGTCGGCATATAACTGTCAAGCCTTGTAAGTTCAATTTGACTCCAAAAGTTTAAAGTTGCAATTGTAGTTTTTTACTACTAATATTATTTTTGGGTTAAATTGAACTTACAAATCTTACAAGGCTTGACAGTTATGACTTATGCCTGTAAGTGCATAATTTCAAGAAGAAAAAAACTTTCTATAAACAAATGCGCGCGGTTTTTTATATACATAAATATGTACTGTACACACAAAAATACAATATTGAAAACAATAAAAGCTTTTGTTGAAAGTTGGTTTGTTAATTTCGAAAAAAAAGTTTTCGATTTCACTAAAGTTGAAATGAAACACAATTGAAATATTCATAATTTTCTTACCAGCAAAGCAAGACAGAAACTAGTGAACCATCATCAGTTCAGTAAATTATTAAAGATGGCGCCGGGCGTGTGTGTTGTGAAGTGTCGTTTATTATTTCGTGTTGATTTAACGCGTTTTGGATTACGAACCTTTGCAAATGATGCCATAATTAGTTCGGTAAGTTGATGAATTTTTCAATTATTATTAGTTAATAATTAAAAATGTCATACTTTATGTGAATTATCATTAAAAAGATAAAAAAGACGGTGCATAGTTCAATAGTATTTAACTTAACCGTATGCATGCAAAGTATATGTAGAAAAAAGAATCAAATTACAAGTACACAATATTCATCATTTATTTAATTGTGGGAAATAAAATAGAGAATATTATATGAAATGCTGGAATGAAATGGTGTGGCAGTGTGTTGTTTTTAGTGAAATTATTTTTTTTTCTTATCATGTTCATTTCATGACAGCTGGAATTTTTGTAGTGTGTTGTTAAAAGCTCTTTTATTCATATTTATGGAGAGGCTATGTAAAAAAAAAAAGACTGTGCGTGTAAAAAAAAAAAAAAATGAAAGGATAATAAGTACATAATAGGGCGGTGGGTGGCATTGTAATGATAGCTAGTGTATGGCTAATAATATCCTTTTCTGTAGATGATGTTGTTGTTCATAATTTCTTTCTCTATCTTTAATTTTTCACACTTTTAATTATATTTCTTCAGATCTAAACTAAAAAACAAAACTTTCTGTTTCCATATGGTTCTATAAATTTAACATTATAACCAAAAAAAGAAAAAAACACATTATTAAGTCCCCACCCTTTAGTTTACACATAATTTATTTAAAAGCAGTGTCCTTTTCTGTATACATAACTCCTAAGATTCTTCACAAAAGGCTTTTTATAAAGACAACATTCTTTTTAATCTTTTATATCAATTTTAAATAAAATAAAGATTATTTTAAAGATGCGTGTGTATGTATACACAAAATTTTAATATTTCCACTTGAAAGGAGAAGAAGAAAAAAAAAAAACAAAAAAAAATACGAGATCTATCAATACATACGTTCCCAGGATTTAATGCGTCCGCATTGCAGCATTTCTTAACTGTATAACTTGGCTTCTTGACAGCATAATATCTCTATACAGCCACAGAGCTTAAAGAGATAATATTTAAAATAAATATTTGAAAATACATAAATGTACATATTTTATGTTAAAATTCTTATTATCCTGAAAATTTTGTTTTTAATTTTTTTATATTTTATTTTTTTACTCATATATATAAATGTGTATACATCCTTTCCCGTATTTATATTAATCCCGGAAAAAAATTTATTTTATAATTGTGTTTGTTATTATCCTTGTAGGTATGTATATACACAATTTATTTACTGTATAATTTTATCCGCCAGACTGTCGTCATTTTTGTTTGTTCCTTGGAAATACTGACTTTTTGTTTTTGTACATATTATTTTGTTGATTAAAATGTATGTATATAGACACGTGCTGTTTTCACACACATTCACAAAAAAAATAATAATATCCTTTTAAAATGAATAGTTATATTAATAAAATTGATAAGTTCATGAATTAAAAGATAAAATTACTTGCAAATTTTAGAAAATTAAAAAATGAAAAGAAGGAAGAGAAGGAAATGATTAATTATCCTTTGAAAATTTATCGATGTAACTATGTGAAAACATAAAAAGAATAATTATACTTTTAAAAACTATAATTTGTCTTTGACAAATGACGTTGGGAATAAATAAGGATATTATTATTTAAAAAAAAAAAAAAAACTTGTAAACCTGTGAAAGCCTTGATACTTATAATAGAATTCACGTAAAAATCTTATTAAAAGAAAAATGAATTTCAGGTCAAATTTGATAACAGGCATCATAAAACTACCATTGTGTGAAAAAAATCATCATCCGGATAATTCAAAAATATTATACGTAGAAAATTTATTCATTGAATAAACAGGATATACCTAAATAAGGATACATAAATGTACTTATATATTATATGTATATACATTATATAGAACAAAGTTATTCTATCTTTTTTTCCAACATGAAAATAAATTTTTTTCTTAGAATATTTATATTCATTGAAAAAAAAACGAGCAAATTTGATTATCACAACGAAGTCCTTTTCAAATTTGCTCCAGTTGTGGACTTTTAAAATCAATCATTCTTTTACAGTTAAAAAAGAAAAATATTAAACAAATATTAGGGCCATGTAAAACTCTTAGGACTGGCTATAGCGTTTGTTTTATTGTTTGCCGCATGAATGCAACCGGTAATATGCATTTTACTGTGATTTTCATTCGATTGTTGAATCCTTAAATCTCTATTGGTTGGCGCCACAAAACCATATTTTTTAATTATTCATCTTTTAACATGGATTTTGATATTAATTTAGTTTAATTATTTTGAACGGATATTTTTTTTAAATTTATTTTTGTTATATACATAGTTATATTTTTTACAGTTTCATTTATTTTCCCCCTCAATTAACTACTTTCAGTTTTGCTATTTGGTATAAAGGAGCAAAAAATAGCTTATAAATGGTCTTTCCCTCTTATTCTTCTCTATTTCACGATTAATGTAAATAATTTCATGCTATTAATTGATTCTTTTCATTGTTGTTGATTTGTTTTGAAAATCTTAATTAAAACATTTATTTTTAATTTTACCACAACTTTTTTTTTTTTTTAATTGAAAAAAAGAAATTATGGTAATGACCGACAAGTCAGAACCGGCGGATTGTGTAATTTTTTTTTTTTCAATCAATGCGGAATTTTTTTTTTTTTAAATTTTATATTTCATTTAGAAAAAATTAAATTGAATTTTTCATTTATAAATAATAGTACACATATCTTTTACTTGGCAATGTTAAAGAAGAATTTCAAATACGTGCTATAAGAAATGTACAAGTTGTAAAATATCAGAAATACTTACAAGTCACATACATATATGTATCATACCATTTTTTTCATATAATGTACTCGTATACTTAAATCTAAAAAGAAAATGTAAGTACGATCAAAAACTTTTATGGACATTAATACTAAAACTAATCTAATTGTAAGATAAAAAAATTTCTAATTTTAATTCAGTATAATGGAAAAATTATAAAAATGTTACAAAGAAAAAAAAATCTTCTTTATAATTTAATTTACTCCACAACGTATATGTCGCTCTATCACTAGTGTGGATTTTTTTGAAATTTGTCGCACGTTTTACCTTTTACAAGTCTAATTAAACAAGATACAGGTGAATATGTTATAGGAAAATAACATATAGGAAAGCGAAAAAAAAAGATACGAAAAAAAATTATAACTTTGTTTGTATAAATAGAACCACAATCTATCTTACCATAGTAAAAAATACTCCAGAAATTGAGAATATAAACGACGATAGCGAATAAATTTAGGTAAAGCATGCAAGTAATTTGGGAATAATATCTAATAATATTTTTATCACTTAAAACTATAAGCATATGTTTTTATTATTATCTTTTTTTTTCGATTAAGAAACGTATAGTTTTGATACGAATTCACGTCCGTAGATAAACAGCGAATACGTACGTTGTACCTATATTCCACAAAAATAATTTTATACACTTTGTACATTTACTTATGTGTATCTATTTTTTTTGTTTTTGTTTTTTGTTTTTTTACCTTATCTTCATGATGTTTACGATTGTATTATTCCCTTGTGACTATAATTTTATTTTTTGTTTACGTCGTAGAATAAACTTAATTTCACTAAAAAGAAAAATTTAAATAAATGAAAAAGAAAAAAGAAAACAATGAATAAATAAAACTTATATATATAATTATAAATTCAAAAAAATTTTTGCAAGGCAAATATTTCCTATATCTACGGTATAAAAACTATTTTTTGATATTATTTTTCATTTCATGTGAAAAAAAAAAAATAAATATATTTTTAATTTTTCATTTAAATTATTATTTTTTATACCATGATCAACTTTTCTTTTCTTTATTATTTTTTTTTTTTTAAATTATAAAAGTTGTTGAAAAATTTTCATAAATAAGAATTTTTCTACACTAAATAAATAAACTAAGAAAAAAAAAAGATGTTTTTCTCATTTAAATCATTTGAAATGTAAAAGAACACCATAAATTCTATTTATTTTTGTGAAAAATTTCAATTTACACACACCGTTTGATGTGAAAGCATGTAATTAATCTTAAAGTTAAAATAAATAATACATACATACATATATATATTTATTTTATTTTATTTTTTGTTGTTGTTCTTTAAAATTAACTCATGAATTCTTTTCAGTTTCACTTTTTCATATTTTTTTTTTCATGGTGTGAAAGAATTTTATTTCAATATTTAAATGGTAAATATGTTCTACATTTTAAAATTATTTTTTAGTTATCCTTTTCATTAATTTTTTAAATTAAATTTTTCTATTTTTTGCAAGATTCTCATATACTTGAAAAAATTTTAATTTCACTTTAAATTCTTTTCACAGTGAAATGCACATTAAAATAAATGTTTCACAAGAAAGATATGTATTTAGTGACAATTTTACTTATTATTATTTTTTAATTATAATTAAGAATCCTTTTTCACTTATCCTTTTCATTACTGAGTGTGAATGTTAGTTGTAAAGATAAGATTTTTTTTTCTTTAGTGAAGAGGAACGATTAAAATCTTTTGTACTATTTTTAACTTTTTTTTTTTTTAAACTCTTTTCTATTTTTTAATTGAATTTTTAAATTCAACAAATATTGAAGAAATAAATTGAAAAAAGAAAAATGATTGTGTAGATATAGGGAAAGCTATTCTATTCTGTTATTTTTAGCATTCATATTTTTGTTATTACTACACTTTAAGGCATTATTTTGCTTGTAAGAGATGAAGATTGTTTTTTAAAGAACCAAAAAAGTAAAGAAAAAAACCCTTAAGAATAGGGCTCGATATTGGTAACTTTTGCCCTAAATAAACAATAATATAAAATTTATTGAGTAAGTATAATTTGGGTATAATCAATTTATGCTTCAATTTATGAAAACAATAATAACATAATTTAAAATCTTGTTAAACATTTATGAATTGGGTATAATTAAATTTTGATCGTTATTAAATTTACCAATGCACTTGAATTTTCAAGAACATATTATGTACATACATATATGTATAATATTGTATTGAATTTGAATGAATCAATAAAATTTGATAATTCAGTTTTATTTTATTTTTGTTTGGTTTATTGTCATATTTGATAAAATCGTAATAAAACATTCATAATATTTAATTTTATATGTGAACGCATACTGTATGTGCGTACGAGTATATGTATATATTTTGTACAATATGCTTACTTTGTGTTATCGAGACGCCTTAATTTGATTATAAATATACGAGTAAGATAATGGAATATTTTTTTAATTACTTCCGTTTATATTGAATAACACATAAGTATTATTTAATAGATACTAATTAGAATAAAAAGGTGTGAAATATAATATATTAAAAAGTTTTTTTAGTATCTACTACATTTTATATATATTTTTTTAATAATGTAATTAAGCTTTCAGATGAATTTTTATACAGTTTTTCATTTATCAAAATAAAAAGTACTCAAGAAAAGTTTTCGATCAATTTTAATATTAAAGTCAAAAACTCTTGCAGATTTTCTGTATTTAAAAATAAAATCATTTCAAACTGTGTGCAGAAATTCCAGTAATTTTTCCCAATTATTCATTATTTTGGCTTACTAATTGTAATAATTGTTTTAAGCTGTGTTCAATAGATGCATCATCTTTTATTTCTAAAGCATGTATAGCCAAGCTCAACTGATATATTGAGGTTTCCAGTTTTTATAGCATTCCGATCATAATTATAGTAGTAAGTTTACTAATTTAGCACTTGAAACGTATTTGAAAAGATTTTTGAAATTCGTATGCTAAAATAAATAAATACATATATGGTGCCAGGTTTTGTAAATTATTGCAAAATTCCACTCTAAGTACACAACTTCCGAAACCTTTGCAAAACTTATTTTTCTGTTATTGGTCTTCTTTGATTTTGTACGAGTGAAACAGTGCTACATGTATATCATCTAGATATCATTTCCATATCTTTTCACTTCATCCTTATTTTCCAATTTTCTTATTTCAATTTCCTGAAAATCTGTCAAAATTTATAAACTAGAATATTTAAATTAAAAATGAAAAACATGAAAATTGAAAAGAAAGAATAAAATAAAGAAAAAAAAAAGTGAATAATTTTTTATTCTGTTCGTTTGAAAAGTCAAATTATGTCAACTTCAAAAGAGGAAATTAATATTATAATGAATTTCTTGTTATTCAAATAAAATAAACAAGCTATACATAAGATCATACGTATATGTGTATATATGTCCGTGTGATTTTCAATAGAAATATGATTTAATATTATTATCAAGGTATATTTTCATAAAAGGATCTTTTTATAATCTATTTTTTTTTTTTTTCATTATAAGCTTAATGGAAGAAAAAACATACATAGTATGCTCCTATATCCTTTTATTATTTAAAATTAATTTATCTAAAATTTCCTCATTTCTTTTGTTAAATATTATATAGATGAAAAAAAAAAATGGAAAAAAAATCCTGTATATGAGTTAAAATAACATGAAAATTGATGTCAATATATTGCAGGCAATTTTTATTCATTTTATTTATGTTTTGTTTTGGTTTTAAAATCACATAATCGTGTTTTATTAAATGGAATAATATCCTTTTATTTTATGATTTCATTTTAAATACCACAGGGAAGAAAAATATTTGTATGCATGCAGAGGTCATTTTATGTTTTATTCTATATGTACATATATATGTATGCATACTAGTATACTAAGTTTGTATTTTATGAATTATGACTACGAGATTACAATATGATAAACAGATTATGACAGATTTTTCAGTTTTAATGTGAAAATTAAAATAGGATTTTTAAAAATTATCTATATAATTTAAAGAATATTTCTTGCACAAAATCTCTCATATGATATATGTTTTATATATACATATATTATGTATATGACAAAATCATAATAAAATCTGTCAACAATTTAAATTTTAATTACATGTTTTGTTGAATCACTCACTCTTTCTAAATATATTTCATTTTTCCTGAGTCGTCTCTGAAGAATTAGTAACGTTGTAGTTGTTGGTTTTTCTTTATGTGACTTCTATATGATAGTCAACTGTATTTAATAAGTTTTTATCAACATCATGCATGTAAAAACCTCAAATTTTTGGTTAAAATATTATTTTTATTAAAATTAACAGATATTTTACGTACAACATATCTATATACATATACATATATGTAGCTATATATACATGTCTATAGATAGTACCTAGGGTGGGTGTTGTTTTTTATTCTCTGTTTGTTTTTATTAAAGTGGCGACTCTTATTTTCTTACATACATTTTTTTTTATATACATACATCATATATCATAATATATACATATTGTAGCCACTATTCATATCAGCCATTACCCTTGTACTACCACTTTTATAAATTGAATCTGATAAAAGGTGTATAAGGAATTTTTTTTTTTTGTGTGTGTGGATATACTATTTGCAGATAATGTTTATGTACATACTATTTATATATAATTTTCGTATCTCTTTTGCATTATTTAATACTTGTGTGTTATGATGAACTTAATATGTATTAAAGTTAAGATTGATATGCCGCGAGATGAAAATGTAACATATATATTTTTATTATTGTGATGTCATTCGAAAAAGGATATAACTTAAATAAGTAGTACAAGTATATCCTTATTTTCATTCATGCTCAAAATTAGCTGTATTAATTTTTTTTTTCTTTGAACATGATGTTATATGTACTTGACGTATAAAAAAGAAAAATATTTTGTCAAATTTATCTAAGTTGAAAAACATATTATTATGCGGCATACCTACATAGAAAAATGAAAATATGCGCAGAAAATTTACTAGTATGCGATATAGGGGGTAATGTCGGGAGAATTCTAACAATTAAGTTTTCACTGATTGAATTTTGTCATCATTATTTAAGGAATTTTTTCTTCCATTTTACTAATAAATAATTACTGTGGTGAGTGGTCAGTAAGATTTTTATATCAAAGACATAGTTTGTAGATCCTAGAAGAATTTTGCGGACGTATTATCTTTGTTACGTTTTTTGTAATGTTAAGTCACTCTATATAGAACTAGAAAATTATGAAAAGACATTTTTGAAAAGGACAAGAGGACAAAAGAATGTGACTTACCAGGATTATTTATTACGAAAAACACATAAAAATGAAAAAAACGCTTTCTACTAGAAACTCTAAATACTAAATTCGGAATAAGCGTATTGCATTCCTTATATAACCAACTGACCATATACCTTTTTAGAACAAGAAAAAAACATTTTTTTTGTCGACACTATCTAGTGTAAACTGGAATAAATTTCATTTTGTACTTAACTTAAAAATCTTATCAAAAATTATAATGTCATGATCTTGTGAAATTTTTTCCAAAAATGTTAAGCTTTATTATCCAGTCGAATAAAAATTTTTATGTAATTTAAAACAACAACAAAAAAAAAGAGGACATTTGAGTGTGAGTAAATTCTTTTTGCACTTTACGAATAATTCCACCTGAATAATGGTGTTCTTGTTTTGACTTACACACCAGAAATAATTCGAAATTATTCCTTTTTTCTTTATCATTTTTCTTCTAAATTAACTCAAGACGCCAAGACACATACTTTTCATTTTTAAGGATACATATACATAAATATAAAATATATTTTCTTTTTTACTTTTCTTGTAGAAAAATTAAGTTTGTAAAGTATTTTTCTTATTTCTTACATTGTCTTGGAAAAAAATAGTCGTTTAAACTTTTTTTTTGTGTGTACATATTAAAGTAATTTGTATTCAAGTTGTGCTAATACGCTGCATTAAGAAAATCCTTTAAAAAAAGATTGTAAGATTATATGAAGCATTTCAGTTATAAATAAAAATGTTAAGTCTACGTAAAGATTTTTTTTTTTTATTAATGTAATGATGATTTTTGTGTTTTTCTTTTTCTTTCAATTTCGTCATCCATCCATACACAAGAGAATATTAAAAGAGATATGGAAGAATTGTTGAAATATCTTTATAAAGAAAAAAAAATTCATTTTTCATAAGTACATGATTTTTTTTTTTTTTTTATGTAAAATATAAGTACATATAACATTTTTTTTTTGTGATGGTAGAATAAGGTTAAAAAAATTTTTCTTTCATTAAAAATATAGAAATTTCATTTTGAACTCTTGAATTTCTCTTTAGATTTTTATCTTTTTATTTTTAGTAATAAGAATTTTCCTTTATTTGATTTTACTTTTAAAAAAACATATCGACTTTTATCCTTAAATCCTTTTATCCTTTTCTCTTTGATTATATTTATTTTGTTTTATTAATAAAATTATTAAAAATTGCAAAAGATATAGATATTCTTTATCAATACAAATGAACTTTAAAAGAAAAAAATAAACAAATAAATACGTATACATATATGTATACATTTTTTTTTCATTACTACTTTTATCAAAATTTCTTTTTATTTTCTTTGAAATCAAATTCATCCCGCAGGTAGACATTTTTTAATTAAATTTATGTTATGATGAAAATATAATTATATCTTTGAGAATTCTTATCATGAAATCATGAACAAATTTGTTTTCTTTAAATTATTTATTTATTTTCTTGTTTCTATTGTAACATTTAAATGACGTAACGATATTTGTATATACGTTGTTACACATACATATACATATATATAAATGCCGAGAAAAATTGATTTTTCTACAAATTGGAACTATTAACACATTGTAGACCAGACTTTTTATTGTTATTATGTACCCAGAGGTTAAATCAACGATAATACATAGTATGAGCCGCGAAGTATGTATTTCGTCATCTATCAGTGATGTATTAAAAATTACTGAAAATATTATATCCTACCTAATTGTGTGCATTAAAGTGAGTCGATTGATAAAGCCATCTGTCAAAATTATCATACCCATTTGACAAGCAACTTTTTCCAAAGAAATGACAATCAAATTTTAGTAACTAACATAAATATCACAATTTCGAATCTTTACAGTTCAATTTCCATTACTAAATGCTCTGCAAATACAGCTTGTATTATGCAGATGAAGTTTTCAAACACGAGCATTGTGAATATTCCACTTTTTTTTCTATATGTATTTTAATTGTCAATTTTCAAGATTGTTCTTTCCAAAGAAAAAAGATTATGTCACAGAAAAATTGCATATTTCGACTTTGAAAACCTGTAACTTTTGAATGATTCATCGTCAAGCCATTGTAAACACTTTTTTTATGTGTATAATGTAAAAAAAAATAAAAATGGTAACATTCTCTTTTGTTAGAAATTAATTCGCTAATTAAAAAAAACTGAAAAAAAAAACACGTTAATTAAATCAGAAATTCGAATTATTTGTTCTAAACAAATAAGAAGAAAAAGAAAAGATTGGATACGATTTATATTTTATTTGTATGAGTGTAATGATAATCTTGAAATTCTACAAATTTGATAAGAAGAAAAATAAAATAATTGTATTGAAAAATTTTAAAATAAAAACAATCAAGTAATTGGATTTGAATTGTGACTGTTAATTTAATTTATAGGTACCTACTAATTTTTTTAAAAAAAACTATCAATCTTTCAAGTTAAGATTTTGTTTTTTTGTTTTTCAAAGTGATTATCACATGAGACCATAAACAATTTGTTTAACATGAGAATAAATAATAAAATTATATTTTCGGTATCATCATAATTTTAAAGTAACAAAAAAATGAAAAGAAATAAAAAGCATAGAATAAAATCATCTTTTAAATGATTTATGCTGTTCTAATTTTGAAAGCGATAAACGATTTTTAGAAAAGCGAAAAAAAAAAACATTTATTCTATTGGCTTGCTTTCAGATTTTTTTTTTTCTGCTTATATTTTTTCTGACTGAATGATATTATTATTTTTTTTTTGAGAATAGTTCAAGAAAGATTAATTTAAAAAAAGTTATCTTTTTTTGATGCATTGCAATTAAAGTAATGAATTTTGCGTTGAACATAACGTGGAAAAAGAAATTAAAGAATGCAATTTTTTAAAGTGCATAAAAAAGTTCGGTCACAGAAAAATTTAATTTTTGTGTATAAAAAAAATTGTTGGTTTTAAATCTCGTGGAAAAGACTTCGTTAAGTAAATCAAAATAGGTATCTAATTCTTTTATTTAATTCTATAATCTGAGGTAGACTTTGGCCTTCAGTTTTTATATTTTGCGTATAAAGAACTCTCTTCATTTCATTAGATTTCATTTTTCAAAAAAAAAAAAATATAAATCACGCTGCACTCAAATTAGAAAGTTGAAGGCGGCTTTTCATTCAAAATAATTTCTAAACAAAGTATTCATGGTATTTTATTAATTTCAGGTTATGAATTACTTTGCGTGATAAAATATTGTATAAAAGTAAAGAACGTTTATTTTATTGGCAATGTCACCGACAAGAACTTTAATTTCCGAAAATTCATTACAACAAATCACTCATTCACATTTTATTTCTTTTAAACTTGTTTAAAAAATTAATTTCCTTATACATTAAATTTCTTCAAGTCCATAGTTCATACTTCATACACCTGTTTAAATTTTAAATTGATATATGAAACACGTGCTTTAAAAAATTAATTCGAAATTCGAAAACTGGAAAAAAGAATCTTCTATTAATAAACTCATAACATTACAAATACAAGTATGTACACATGGATATGTTGTGTACGATTTTTATTTATAATATATTGATTTGAAAAAGCTCTTGATTCTCATCATTTAATTCAAAAGTGTTTTATTAAACTTTTATTTCTACTTAATTTCAAATGAATAATTTCAAGTTCTTTTTCTCCCCTTTTTTCTACAATATTATTTCTTCTTTTTAAGTATCCAATTTTCATTATTACATGCTCACTTAATTTTAATCTTGAATTTTTTTTGCATCATGATGATGTAAAAACACTTTTCAAATTTCTACTTAAACTGTAAAATGTCAATTAGAAAAATAATTGAGAAAACATTCTAAATTGCATAAGTATACTAAGTGTAGTATTTTACACACTGACGTACATATTTGTTACATTTCATGGAAAATATCGACTGTTTTTGCATGTACGTATACGTATGAAAAGTTTATGTATATTTTTTAATGTAATTTTGTATCATTAGTAACAAAGTCTTCACAAAATAGTTTTTAATTTATATTTAACAAAAATTTGAATTTGTAATTAAAATTTAAATAATTTTTGTTGTTGTCTAAAATTGAAATTTTTCCAAATTGAAATGAGAAATTAGATACAAAATATTTTTATATGTTTAATATTTCTCTTTTTGTTTCATTAACATATATCTTATTAACATTTGCATTTTTTGTTGTTGAAAATACACATTTAATTTTAAATTTACACAAATTTGTTGTTCAAAGAGCAGGATAAAAAATAAAGAATAATTTGAAACATTTGAACCTAGTTTTATCTTTTTCTATTCTTTTAAAAAAATGCCCTAGTTTTGCGAGATTATAAGCTTAAAATTTTCACAGTTTTTTTTTTAACGAATTTTTGCAAAATAAAATATATTTGATAAGAAAAACCTATGTACTATGAAAGATTGTTTGTTTGTTTTTTTTTCTTTTGTGTTTTTGAAGGAAAGTCCAAAATAAAATTTTTTTTTGGTTGTTTTCAAATATAAATATACATGGGATTCACGTGATATTTTTTCAACAGCAAAGCTGAATTTAAATAATATTCATAAATCGAAAAACAACATAAAATTATCATATCCGGTTTTTACGAATTTAATGATTTGGAAAATAATAATTATTTATTTTTATTTCTATGTCCGATTTCATAAAAAAGTTTATTTTTAGATATTTATTTATATTTTTCCTACTAATTTTTCTCTATCATTCATTACATATTTTTACAGAACTGCTGATATGTACGTATATAGTGTATATCCATATATGCATGTAATGACGAAGTATATCTGTTCATAATTACATAGGTATATACGCCTAACCCCCTCAACTATACATCACTATACATTTACTACATCATAGATAGATTCAATGAAAAATATATATTTTTTTTCTAAATTTCTGAATTTCAATTAGCCGGCTTAACATGAATCATCATATGATCATGATAGTGAAAAAAAGTATCTTATTTGCAAAATAAAAAAAAAGAGTTAAATAAAATTAATATGAATGAGAAAATTTTATGTCTAGTTGTTTATAATATGTATGAACTCGTGCTCATATTTTAAATTTTTTCATTTGTTACGTGAATGAGATACGTGATTAATTTTGTTTTAAACATGAGATGAAAATTAAATGAGAGAATGTGAATATGTAATAAGCTACCTATATACATTTATAATAGATTAATTATAAAATACTTAAATGTACACAAGTTTTATTTATGAATATTTATTTAATTAGTTGAAGTTCATTAGGGTCATCAACTTTTTTTTTATTCACTGGAAAGTATAATGTACTTAATTCTATGTGATTGCTTTCCACCACTTGTGGTTTATATATCAATCGTTTACTTTTTTTCTAACCTCGTATTCTAACCAATTAAATGTAATATTTACAATTTTACTTTTAAAATCAACCATTTATTTTTTCAATTGATAATAGCATTTAAGTATTTACATTAATTATTTACAAATTAGAACATGTTCTATTGATAGAAATATTTTTGTGATTAATAATTTTTAATCTCAAATATTAGAAGTTTTGTTACGATTTTTTTTTTTTCACACTGCATTGTGACCAAATGTATTCGAGTGGTATATGTATATAGATTCAAAGTTCAAAAAAAGTCTACTGATCTGTATATTCAAAGGTTCAATGTGTCTTGATAAATGTCATATGAGATCTCTGTTGGTATCCCTTCTACATTTACATTACAGTAATTGAATAGTACCAATGCTAATTTTTTTAAATGAAACATTTAGGATTTCAATTACCTAAAAATATTCCAATGAGTAAGTCCATATCAAGATAGAATAGATAGAATCTTTTATGTCCCTTAAAATTGTTGTAGATTTTCTTAAAGAATCCTTTTTTTCTCTCTCATTTTTCAAAAACAGCGAAATTAAAAAAGTTTCAAATTGAAATTACATTTTGTTGTTGTCAAAAACAAAATATACATACATCTAAAAGAAAATTCTAAATTTTTCATCCAAAAAGAGATGTTATTATTATTTGAGAAGAAAACAAAAAAAAATCATAATTTATTATTCATAATTCATAAGAAGGCACATGTAAATCCTAAATAGGTACATGTTTTCTCATGTATAATATTCTTTTTCTTCTAGACTATATAGGCATTTTAGTATGTGTGTATTTGTTGATTTATGTTTATACAAACAAAAAATCCTTCTTAAATAAAGATTTTGTCGTAATTTTCAACAAAACATTCTTTCCGTTTCCATATCCTGATAGATATATATCGCTTTTCTCCTATTACACGTATATGTACATACATATATGGTTAGGATGAATAAGTTATTACAAATATTTAATATATAACATACGGATGAATCTGTATATTTTATTTTCCTTTTTTTCCTGTGGACTTGGTTCTTCTCTTCTATCTTTTTTTCAAGATTCTTAAAGGTGAAATGAAATATTTAAAGTATAAAAAAAAACTTAAAAAAAAAAAATAAAATAAAGTAGAAAGAGTGAGCTTTGTTCTTGACATATTTTATTTTAATATATCCTTGAAACTTTTTATCCAGATGTGATAGTCGACAGGAAAAGGTCATTTGATTTTTTTTTTATTGTGTGGTAAGATATAGAGTAGAACATTCTGATAAAATGGATTATTAAGAAAGATTATGTTATTAAAATTCATGTGAAATTATTCTTCGTTTTCTTGTTATTTAAAAAATTCATAAAAAAAATTGATTCAAGTGCATTTTAAAAAATTTATGAGATTATAAATAATGAAAGATGAAAGAACATTTTTTTGAAATAATATCTTAAAGTGTCTGCAAGATGAATGAACACTTTTTTTAAAAAAAATTTCATGCAGATGAACAAGAAATTTCACAACTTAAAGAATTAAAAGTTAATTTTTTTTTTGTTTTCTTGAAAATGTGATTTATTACTCAATTTATAAAGAAACTTCGATAAAAATTACTCAAAAAATGATCTTTGGTCCATTGGTGGTGTGATAATTACTTTTGGAACACGTTTCTATAACCAAAAACTATGGGAAAACAAGTTTTCTAGATGTTAAATTTCCAATTTTTTGCATTTATAATTCTAAATTAGAATAACTCGTTCTAAACTAACGCCCGTTTAAATTAGTGGAATAAAAACCATGGCTTCAGGTAAAAAATATCTTTAATTGAATGACAAATCTCAGATTGTTATTAATTTTAGGTTTAATGTGGTTGCTATTTTATGCCCTATTTGTCAACTCTGGTCAGTCTCAGTCAAAGATGGCACTTTCTATATGATCACAGTATGTATACGAATATGTATGTACTTATATTTGGCACTTTTTGTTGAATTTGAAATAATTCCAATTTGTTCCTCATTTATTTGGCGCCCTGATTATTCAAAACATTTAAATTTTCATTTAAAATAACAATCTTTTTTCAGTGTGTGAAAAAAACAAAATCCTCGAATAATTATCACGTATAAAAATCAAAACACAATCTCGTCAAATTTATGAATTTGTATTTTTTTTTTTAAATTTTATTTACGTACAATTTTGTTTTTTGTATAACATTCAAGTATTACAAGGCTAAAAAAAAATACCTGTAAAATTATTTTTAATATATAAAAAAATATTACACTTTGTATCAAAATTTACGTAATATTTAGTTTTTATTTAGAAAATATTTCGAATAAAGAAAAGAAAAAACGAAATGTTATTTACAAAAAAAATTTCTCATAACAACTAGACACATAAATTTTATTAAATTGATATTTCATCTTTTTGAATTGATTTTTTGCCAACTTTGAAATCTTTAGAACTTACATAGTCCATTAATTTTGAGAAAATACACTTTCGATTGAATAGATTATGTGTAGGTTTTCTTTTGAAATACTCGTAAATAAGGAAATAATTTTTCAATCAATGCAAAAGTTTTGTAAATAAAAGATTTTGGCATTTTTCCATTATTTGGATGGGAACTAGGAAAAAAATTAATTATTTAATTTCAAAATTTATCGTTTTCTAATTTTTTATCATCTGAATATGAGTTTATTGTTAATTATTTTTTTTTCGCATTTTTTTACTGTTAGCTCTGTTAGATGAAAAACTTGTAGTGTGTCAGAAATAAAAAGGACATGCTGTTGTGTTCGATAAAGTCTCTCAGACTGCTCTGAGTTTTCTTTGAATTAAGAATGAGGAATTGAAATTAGTTTTGAGGTTTGAAGCTGTCGAAGATTAAATCACTTCTACTATGAAAATTCGACTGATTTTGAAAGAATTTTAATTATCATTACATCTCATTTCTATATAGTTTTTTAGCTTGGTTTAGGTTTGTTTGGTCCGTGTGTGGGGGGTTTTTATGCAGACATTTACGAGCATCCAGACAGGAGAGTCCATTGTGCTCAGCATCGCGTGTTTAGTAAAATCTCATTTTGCTAATTAAAAGAGTTTAATTATGACTAATATTACAATTCTCAGTCATTTAACATTCTAAACTTTAAAAAAGCGAGAAGATTAAATCAAGTTGAATATTTTTTTTTGCAAACAAAAAGGAGCAATTTTTTAAACACATTTTGAATCTTTTTTTTCGTCATAAAAGAACTGTTTGAATTATTTTCAAACTATATAAGAGAAAAATTTGAATAATTTATCATTACAGATAAAAAAAAATTTGCATTTTAAAAATATTTTTTACTTCTGAATCATGTCTGAATCTAAGCAAAAGTAAACAGAAAAAATGACTCCAAAATTATCTGCTTTTGTTCAAAACTGAAAAAAAAAAAAATCTGTAATGCAGTGTCATTTTTCAATTTTCTTCTCAAAACGAAAAATAAAATAAAATATTTTTTTAAAGTATGAAAACTTTTCATATTTTGAAGTGAATGTTTTTTCTTTACATAAAAAAAAAAATGACAAATTGAATTTACTTTTTATGCTTTCTGTATTTTTCAAAATTAAATTCAAATATTGTGCATCAGAAATTATTTCTTTTAAAAAATAAAAAAGTTAATATATTCAAGTGTTACCCTGGAATAATTAATTGCATTGACACCTGTTTTCGTGACAAAATGATTTTTTTTCTGTTAAAGTAATTTTTTTTGTCCAATTTTTATTTTTCATAATCTGACTTACATTAAAAAATTTATTGTGGAATTTTCCCTTATTAAATAATTCCTTTCTCGCAATTATAATAATTAAATGATTCGAATAAATAAAAATAAAAATTAATGTGAAACAGCATCAATCAATATAAAATATACTTTTCTTTGAGCTTTAAAAAATAAAGCTAAACAGAATGCCAAGCTAAAAAGTACTCATTTTTATTAATTATGTTTCTTGTCACGGCCAATAAAATTATTGATTGGTGTTTTAATTAATGAAACAAAATGTGTTCGAAATAAAATGAAATGAAAAGAAGAGAAAAAACGAATATGGAAAAGGAAAAGACTAATAGGTTTTCCTTTTTCTCTGGAATGTTTCCTTCATTAATCGAATTTTAACCATAAAAACGGAACTATAATTGACGATTTAAGAGAAAGAAAAAAAAAATAAGGGAAAGAAAAATTAATTTTAGTTTTTTTTTGTCCATATTTATTTTTGTTGTACATACTCGTACATTAAAGGAATAACAACCTTCGTATACATACGAGTATGTAGGTCATAAAATTCTTATATAGGAAATCTTCGATTTTAATTTGTTCTACGGGCCCCAATGTTTTATTAATAATCACAATATTGTAGAAAATTTTTAACATTGAAAATCGATAAAGAAATAAAATTTTATTTTATAGGAATTATTTGTAGTTACATATTTTGTACTTAAAAAAAATGAGAATAAAATAAACAATAAGGAAAAGCTGATAAAAAATGTATATAAATACTATATAAGCTTTTTACGTACATTTATATTTCGTATGTTAAATTCTGATTTACATGAATTAGACCATGGGAAATTTAAATTGCTGTATAATGTACTTTTTTGTGTTAAACTGTATTGAAAATAGGGAAAAATGAAAATAATATAACGTTATATATTTGAAATTATGTGAAAAAGGGATTCGCAATAATAAAATATTTTGTATATAAAGATATTGAATTTGTATTTATTATATTTTCTATGTAAAATAAAATATGAATATAGGAAAATTATTTTTCTGAAGGGTCGTAATTTTTTTTTTTTTTTTATAAAATTTTATTTTTAGATTTTGAATATTTAAATTAATGAATAACAGGGAAAAATGAAAATGTAATACATGTTTAAAATAAATTTCGTTGGCGATTATTTAGCTTATTATTCACTTTTTTCCCTTTATTTGCCATTTTTTAAAAAATTGTTTGATAAAAAGTTCTAAATAAAAAGTGTGGAATAATGCGAAAAAGTGGGAATAATGAGGGTAGTTTTTTTTTTTCTTCCAAGAATAGCTTCTAGAGCTACAACATGTCAATATTAGGTTCGTTGGGAGAGCATTAGGACATTTAGTAATGAAGAAGAGGCCAAACGCCTAGCCAAGATGAACGCAGAAATTGGCTTCATCGGAACATTATTAACAAATGAAAGAAACAAATAAACTCCTCATACTGTGAAATAGTAGTAGTAGACCATTTCTAAGAGCTTGGATGGAATCTAATCTATAATCTAATCTACTACATGTACAAACACTTACAATGTGTCACAGTAATAAAGCATATGGGTGAATCTGTGAAAATATTCATTTGAATTTTTATATAGCAAAAAATCATATTTCAATTATTCCTAAAATAACTTGTTATTTAAATAAAAGTTCATTACATATTTAGTTTTTCTAATGCTAAATTTAGCACATATGAAAGTGAATTTAAATTAAAATAATTGTGATGACTAAAATTTGTCTATTTCTTTAAAAAAATTAAATTATATTTTGAATAATGTTTTTTTCTCGGGTGTAATTAGTTTCAATTAACAGAAACAAATTTTCACAAAAAAAAAAAAAAAAAAAAATTAATAATAATTATAAATAAAATTTCAGAATTAGTGAAATACATCAATTTGTGAGAAATTTTCCTTAAAAACATTTAACTTTTACAGATAGAAACAAATTATATATAAAAAATTTTCTTTAAAATTTATAAATTTTATTATTCATTAAAATTAACTGATGAAAGTGCAAAAGATCTTCAGATTTTTCATGCAAAAATACGAGATAAATTTAGAAATTATATTTTTAAATGTTTTTTTCTGAAATTACACACATTTATTGTATATGAAAAATATGTCAAAAGCCGAGACAAAACGAAATTTTTACACTTTTATTTTGTTGAGAAAATGTAAAAATATCTTTGAAAAAAAAAAAAAAAAGATTAAAAATTCAAAGACCTCAAAAATTTTGTTAAAATTTTTGGCATAATATCAAAACAAAATTAATGTAAAATGTATTATAAATTATTTCAAAGAATAAACAATATTGAAAAAAAATAGAAAATAAAATGTCAAATAAATGAAAACGTTTAAAATTGAAGAGAAAATTTGAAGAAAAAAAAAATTGACTTTAATTAATATTTTATGAGAGAAGAAAAAAAAATTAAAATAAAAATAAAATTTGTAGAAAATTTCAAATCAAATTATTATTCAACAAACAAAAAAGATTTTTTTTCTTCTCTTTATTTGCAAAAGTATAATTTGTTCTTATACGCCAAGAACGTTAGAGACAAAAAAAAAAGGAAATTCTAAATGTCTTTTCAACTTTTCTTAAGGTGTGAAAGAACTTGTTTTTTGTTTTATTTTTTTTTCTCAATTGTTTTCACACTTGTTATATAAAAAAAGATAAGATTAATTTTTATTATATCACGTATTATAACTTTTTGTTTTATTTCTAGTTTACTTTTTTTTTTTTTTTTTTTTTTTTTTTTTTTAAAGAGGAAAATCTTTTCGTTTTTTTAAACAAATATGAAGAAATCTATTTTTTATAATAAAAAAAATAAGGAGCTTATAGTAAGATTATGTTTGAAAATTTATGTATTTTTAAATAACAAGAAAATTTTTTTTTTTTAAAAAAAAGAGCAAAATTAGTGTTGAAATTTTCACGATAAAAAAATAACCATTTTTTTTCTATTTTCTATTTAAATAAACTGAATTAAAAAATAGTTTTTAAAATTTAGATTTTCTATTTTAAACGATATAATTGTCATAATAAATTCATGAGAATGAAATACATCCATTACATGAACACATTTATATGTACAATACATATTATGTATGTGATAGCCAAAGTATCTATTAAATAAATTATTAATTTGTTTCTAAAACTTTAAAAAATAGTTTTAAAAATTAAGAGAAAAAAAAACTTAAAAATTTCAACAACAAAATTTTTTTAGAACATTACGACATGGAAATTTAGAATATTTAAACAATTTTCTATTTTTGGAAAATTATTCGAATTTCAACAAAACAATTTGTAGGACTATTATATAATTTTCCAGGATGTATTATGTAACGTATGAATATTGAAAAATTTATTAAGTATTTTATGGAATGAATTATTGTCATGTGTGTGTGTCATACATGAAAAAGGTAATGCATGTAGAGAAATGAAAGTGGTTAAAAAGAAAAGACAGATGTGATAATTAATGAAGAAAAAGTGTAAAAGAAGTTTCTGATTCTAAAGGAGTAAACTTTTGTGTATGGAAGAGTAAATAACTTTCTTTTCAAAGAATTCGTATAACTGAGTATGGATGTTTTTAAATACGTTTGTCGTGAAAATATTTCTTGATGACATTTTTTCTATAAAATTTTTATTAAGTGTTTTTTTTTCTTTTTTTTCAGATAAGTTCCTCATTTCATCGAAATGGATTTCTTTGTCATCTTCCTAATGAAACACAAGTAAGTAAATTAATTAAAAGCTTATTGCTTCTACTTTTTGTTACAATTTTTTGTTTGTTTGTTAAAAAGTGTATTCAATAGAATCTGTCAGACTTCGCTTACTTATAACCTTTTAAAAAGGTTTTTCTTCAGAAATTGTCCCCTACATGATCTAATAAATCTAATAAATCTTAATTCACAGAAAATTAAAATTAAATCAAAATAAATAAATCAAAGTAGCGAAAAAATGAAATTTTTATTTCGCTGAAACACAAAAACAAAGAAACAACACCTATAACTTTTTACAATGTATGTATGTATTTTAACGAGGTCATTAGCTCTAATTATTATTTTTCTATTATTCATAACTTACAACAAAAACAAAACTATAATAAAAGAAATGTTAACTTCCACATCCTTTTCATATTTATTTATAGTTTGAGGAAATTTTTTTTAAACATGTCTATTAAAGAGAGGTCGTTTACATTTTAACATGTATAAAAGAGAAGAGTAATAATAAAAAAAACAATTGTAAAACGAAAACCATTAAAAGCTACACGAAAAAAATGTTATACACGCAAACTATTGAGTATTTTCTGTTCATCATGGTTTTTCGAATCAGAAATATTCTTTGTAAAAGTGGTGTGTAATAGAATATCGTTTAAAAAAATACAACAAAATGTAAGAGTTCATTTGCCTTTTTATTTATTTATTTTTTTTTTTTGTGACGTAACTGTATAAATGAATAATATGAAAATTGGATTTTCTTTTTTATGATATTCGAAAGTTGTAACTAGCTTTTATAAAAACTGTTATGACTTTTTTATATATGTATATGTAATATTCTTTTAGCAATGTTTTTATATTTTCAATTCAACATATGAAAATGTTTTTTTTTGTTCTTTCCAAAATTTTGGTTTGTACCAAATAAAAAGCTATGTATGACAAACAAACTTACTCCGTGTGTCAAATTAATGCTTTCAAAAATATGTATGTTATTTGGTACTCTGTACCTTAAATGCAATTTTTTTTTTATCAGTGAGCCACGGCTTGGAGATATTCTTTTACTCTGTTTTTTAAATTATTTATAAACCCCCTTTTATTTTTTTTAACATATATATGTACATACTTACATACGTATTTATTATTCATAAAAATCAAATGTATGATAAATTAAATTTTCAATTAGTACATTTTTTTCGACGAATGTCATTTTTACATGATTCAAGGATTCCAATTACAATGAAAAAGTAAAAAATAAAAACAAATATTTCATTTTACAATTTCACAGAACAAGGATCGACTCACTGAATTGTATTTTTGTCATGAATATAATTTTTGAAAACGAAAAGCTTGTTGAATTTGACACAAGTAGTAAGATAAAGTTTCATAGTTTTAATACAAGTTGTTATTTATTCATAGTTGGAACAACAAGAAAAGTTTAACTTTTACAGGTTTTTTTTTAACACTTTTGATAGAAAGTGATGTTTTTGAATCTAAAAAAAAATAAATTAAAATAATGATTCACTCCGTTATAAGCACTTTAATGTTTTTTTTTTCGTTTTTTGTTTTGTTTTTGAATATCTTTAATTTGTTATATCTATACATTGGCATTGGTATGATGGAAACAAATTTTAATGTTTATTCATCACAATAACTTGTTGAGTTTCTAACTTGTTATGATTATAGAACAGAACGACAAAAAACATACAAATTTTTCTTCTTTTTTTTTTCCACTTCAATTTAAAGTTGAACATGTTCATCATAAAAAAATCTACATATAACATGCATGATAAAATTCATTTTTTGCTTTTTTTCTCTTTGTTATTTTGTCAAGTTTCTATTCAAAAAGATTAAAGCTAACAAAAATTTTATTTACATTTTTGTATGATGTTTTTTTTCTTCTTTTTTTATTGTTATTTCTAAATCTATGTATATGTTTGTTTTTATTTTTATTTTTTTAGTTTTAAGGATTCACGGAAAATTCATTTGAATTACAATCTTGAATGTGAATTATGAACAATAGAAACAACCATATTTGGGTTGATATAAAAGCTTTGTTTGTTCATTATTTTGTTATAGAAGATTATAAAAAAGGATAATTAAATTTTGAAATAAGATGAAAAAAAAGGCTCAAATGGATTTTTTTTTCTCTATAAATAAGGATAATACATAATAGGTATTCATATTTGTTGAACTTTGAATTTAAGAACAAAGTAATCTGTAAAGCTCAAGGTACACAATTGCAATTAACAGAAAAGAATATATACAATGTTCATAATTCTTTGTGCAATTTTTTGTTTATTTCACGTATGTTTTCATCTCAATAAAAAAAAAAATTTTAATTGAAAGGGTTTTAGAAACATGAAAACCTTTAAAGTGCGCTATTGTATACGTGATATTTTTAAAAGTGGTATGAATATGAATGAAGCTTGGTAAAAATCACATAATACTCCTTCTGTTTTCTTTAATGTTTTCCTCCAGTTCGGTCCTCAACTGTTATTTTTTTTCTTCAATTTTTTGATATTTGTTTCCCATCGATTTGGAAATCGTCTTCTTACTTATTTACCGTTAAATTCTATAATTTTATCTTTTTTTTTTTTTTTTAAAGGAGAAAAACTACAATTTGTTACACTCAAATTAAGTGGGATAATAATAATAAAATTTTTTTAAAGATATCCTGTCTCAAGGATTTTTCATACAACTAAATACAATAAATGCTTGAAATATCTTTTTTACCACATATCTTTATTGCTAACATCATTTTTATTACTCAGATAAGAATTTTCATTACCTACTCAAAAAATAATATTATTTTCCAATAATTTTTTTAATTCCTTTTTTCTTGTTTTTTTTTTCACATAAAAATCAAATTGTATAGTTAATGTCTTATCATACATTAATAAATAGCAATTAAGTTGCACTATCTTTTAAAATGTAATTATATTCATAATTGTAATTTAGTTCTTCTTTTGCACTTTATACACATTTATTTACGCTGTTTTTATTCTTTTTAAGAAAATAACTATACAGTTTGCATTGTCTTTAATCCTATACGGAAATTTTTTATTTCGATTTTTTCACAATATATTTTTTTGTTTTTGTTTTATAAAAAAAGCTCATATGATTTTCTTTTTAAATTGCTTAAGTTTTTCTCTGTTTTATATAAATTCAAATGAATTTAAGCTTATAAAATATGAAAAACGAAAACAAAAAAAACGGCTTTGTATTTGCCTCCTGGGACGAAAGAAAAACAAACACAAATAAAATATGAAATACATACATGTATGTATGTGCCTTTAACGGAAATTACCATTTGGTAGGAAAAGAAGCAATTATTTTTTATTTCACAATTAAAAAGGATTTTAATTTATACGTATAAATTTTCTTCTTATACGAATATAAAATGAAATTTAAATAAAATAATTTGTATAACGATATATGTATATACAATTTCTTAAAGTGCAATTTTTTGTATGTGCGTAGTAAAACCAAAAAAAAAAAAAAGTAACAAAAGGGAAATGAATTGAAAAAGTCCTTGTGACACAAATAAATGAAAATGAATGATAAAATTCAAATAATTATTTATACTCATATAAAACTTTTCTTTGTTGTTAAGTTGACATTAATGTTGATATACTATACCTATACTCTCAGATTATTGTTTTACATTTTCATTTTATATCCTGTTGATTAAATTGTACATTAATTTTGGTTTTTGGAATTGTTCCAGAAACAACAAACACAGAAAAAAAAAAAAAACTAAGAGTGTTTAAAATTTACAAAGTAACTCAAAGACGATAATAAAAAAAAAAAAATTTATATTATGTAAATTTGTGTGAAAATTTATAGTTCCAAGAAATTTTACTTTGTAGTGTAGTATTTTTTTTTAGTTATATATAGGAAAATGTGAGACCAATTTGCACGAAAAGCACCTTTTGTAATTCCGGTGTTGTATAATTTTTTTATTTTCAAAAGAAAAGTAATGATAATAATGAAATAAGTTATACCACATTACTCTGGTTCGGGTCTAGTTTATTGTATATCACATTGGAAACTACCCTACGGGCACTGAATAATAATTTTTTGTTTGAAAAAGTCAGAAAGAAAGTAAGAGGATATGAATTTCTATACAGGAATTTTTATTATTCATGTCCTATTTTTATGTGTTTTTATATCATAGTGTTGGAATACATATTTTAAAGAAAAACATTTTTTTTTTTTAAATAAAAGGGATCTTTTTTTTTTCTTTTTTTAAATTTTAATTGTGATTGAGAAATGAAAACTAGGAGAACCTATTTTAAAAAAACAATAAAAAAGAAAATTCTATAGAAGTCCTTAATGAAAATTTCCTCATAAATATATGTATGTACATATTTAACTTTATTAAATTGTTTTATTTTTCTCTTTGTTAAAAAATTTAAATTTTTTTCTATCTAATGTGTTATTTGTACGCATCCTTGAATAAAATTACTTATTCATTTGACTTTTACAAAATATAAAAGATAATTACGATAACTTATTTCTTTTTTTTTTTTTAAATTATTTTCTTCTTGGTTTTGTGTGTAATGCAAATTGTATAAATGGAATAATTAAAAATTTTTTTTGAAATTCAAATGTACATATGTCTGTGCATATACAAAATATGTTAATGAAAACACCCATAAAAAATATAGGTATGATGTCCTTTAATATGAAAAAATTACAATTAAAATGTTTCAATTTGTACCGGTATTCTAATTTACGATTGTAATACTGAAAAAGTACTTTTGAACTAAAATAAAATTTGAAAAGTAACAACAATTTTTTTATGTAAAAATTTAAATTTGATGAGTTTCAACTTTTTTAATTTTTTTTTTGTAATAAAAAAAAAAGAATTTTTAATGAAGTCTACTGTTATTTTTAATCTACACTAAATTACGGTTTAAACAATTGTTGTGGGGTTTAATTGTGGTAGAAGCTTTTTTTTTTTTTGTAGAAAGAAAAAGGATTTTGAAAAACGTAAGTTTAATGAGTTTTATGTTTATATCATTTGATTAGGATATATTTTTAAAGAAACCAAAAATAGGGGAACAAAAAGGTGAAGTTCATTAGAATTTAAAAAAGAAAGGATAATTTTTCAAATGGTTTTATGTGCTATGAATGGCTGTAAATTCAACGTGTGGGTGGTATATACTTGAATAATTGACAAGTCTTCAAATACGTCAATTTTTTTATTCTTTAAAATTTTAATAAATTCTTAATTCACTTAGGTTTTGGGTACGTACTATCATTTTATTGCAAATTTGACATTAATATATGTACATATTTTCTAAATTTTATAAAATTGAATTTGAATTTTTATTGATCTGAGCTCAAGAGACTAAGGTCATTTGACGCACGCAGAAGCGATAACCTATGTAAACAAATGTGGAAGATACATTAGCCATGTGAATTTTTTAGTATAAAAACTAGAAATTAGTGTAAAAAGGGTTAATTTATACTTATTTTAATAGAAAATCATAAAACTGTTTCGGTTTTTTGACATTGTTATGAAGAAGAGGTAATTAAAATCTTACCATTTTTTTTTTTGAGCGGCAAAGTTTGTGCAATGAAAAATTTTTAGTTTTTACTTTCTAATAAGTTTCATGAGATAAAGTTATATGATTGTGAAGACCTTTCATTTTTATATTATGAGATCGAATCTATTTTATTATTATTCTGTTAACAAACTTTATAAATCCTTAAATAAACAATTAAACTTTTTTTTTTCGGTGTTATAATAAAGTGTATAAAAAATATTGATTGTCTGAAAATGAATTAATTAAAATTTAATTTACGCCTATAAAAAAGGTTATGTGGTTTTACTTTATAAAATGATATCGTATAATATATTGTAAGTTGATCATATATAATATACCTTATTTATAAATTTTCATCTAAATACATATGTATGTATATGTGTAATAAAGTAACCAAAAACACTATATCATAATCCTTATTCTCATCATATAAAAATCTAATTAAATTTTCTCTCCTCTTCTGAACTAAAAATTTCCAACTCACTTGATATAATTATTTTGAGCTATGTGTATCCACATAAAATTATCACATATACATATATGTATGTATATGTACGTATTGGTAAATATATGAATAGTTTTTGAATTTGTGATGATGTAAGCCAAAAATATCTGCACAGATATAAGCACAGTATTTTAAATTAAAATTTTGGGCAAATATTCCATAAAGAATACCTTTAACGGTACACATATGCATCGAAAAATGAAGGTATCTTGAAAAATATATACTTTTTAAAGGTTAACAAATAACTAGGTCAACTTATTTTTTTTTGTATGTATTTTTGGATGCAATAATATATGTTTGTATAAAAGAAAATATCTTCTACCATCTTGACACATATTTTATTCTTTCCGAAAAAAAAAAAGTTATAAAGTTGGAAAAAAAATATCTGCAGAACTAAAATTCATTAAAAAAAAATAAATTAAAAACTTTTTTTCACCTGTAGTTTAACTTCCATGCTCATTTTTCTTTGTTTCTTCTTTTTTCAAGAATATGCCAAAAAAAAAAAATTAGTGGCCAAATGTAAAAGCTATAATGAAAAATTTTCACATTGTAACAATTCGCTATAAAGTACTACCTACCACCACCTACTTTGATATATTTACCAAACCAGCTTTAAATTATATAGTTTCATGGTTTATGTAGTGTTTGTGTTATATGATCAACTTTTGTTGGTGAGATATTAATACTTTTCTTATATCCTATGATGTATTAAATGTTTTAAAGTGCTTCAGGATATATTTTCAATATTATCATGTTTCATTGTTGATTTTCAAGAACCTAATTTGATTACATTTGAAAGTGCCTTTAAGGTATATTTAATTTTACAGTGTAATAGGTTCTTTCGGTTGCTTTAATTTTTCAGGAGTAAAAATCAAAAATAATTTGACTTTTAATTTATATAGCATGTGCTTGTAACGCAAATATTAAAATATTTTAAAAACATTGTGAAATTTGCTGACAGCTCAAATATCCTTTTTGAAATTTTGTATTTTTTGTTTAAAGATAGAACATACGATGCTAAGTAATTAGTAAGTAATCATGTGAAATATGGGTAATTTATTTTGTTGAACATACATAATTTGTAATTTTGTTGCCATGGAATTTTTAGTATACTAAAATATTATAAACTCTTTATGTAGAGTATGGATTCCATTGTAAGCTCATAACGAAGTAGTGCATGAAATTTGTTTAATTATTAATTTTATATAATTTGAATTAAATTATTATTTAAATTTGGGAGTTGTTTTTTACTTTTTTTTTTTTTGTAGCTTTGAAATATGTATTTTATTCATCCAACCGTGGCTAAAAAGGAAATTGTGTTCCAATTATTCTGTAAAATTAAGATTTAAGCTTAAAATTTTACTGTTTTACCTGAAATATAAGAATGGAATATTGTTTCGAAAATGAAAAGAATCTTTAAATTTTATTTAAAAAAAAAAATCAGAATCGTAAAAAACTGTGTTTTTTATTTCATCTTAGAAAAAAATAAAAACAAATTTGAAACTAAAACAAAACATCAATTAACAGGCAAAACATTTGTGAAAAGAAACAATTTTATGAAAAACTAAACAGAAAAGAAAAATCTTTGTTAGAAAATATTTCAAAAATTTATTTCTACTGAGATTTGAAGAAAAAAAAAAGCAAATTATTTCTAACAATAGTATACGAGAACAAAACACAATTTTAAAGTTAATCATTTGTAAAAGAAAGGAAATTATCTTGATTGCTTTGTGTTAATGAGAAAAAAAAAAGGTTTTCTAAAATGAATTCTCATGGGATAAAAGTAAAAATAAATATAAAAATAAAGATGAAGTTTTACCATCGACAATCGATGTTGAAATGTACACAACAGAACAGAAAGGACTAAAATTTACCAACTATGTCTGTTTCTGTTTTTATTTTTATTTTTCTAAAGGTATTTTCCTGACGGATTGAAAATTGATGAAATTTTTCTGGGAAATTAAAAAAATGTAAAGTTTAAAGTACACAAACACATTACCTCGTTATAATTTTCTCTTATTATTTGTGTGTATTTGTTTCGTTTATGAAAATTGTGCATGTTGAATTGAAGGAAACATGTATCCTTAATGATATGACAAATTGTCAAAGTTTCATCCTTATTTCAAATTATAATAATTTATAAAATTGAATTTTATTATACCACATTAGGATTTTTTTCTCTTTATTTTCTGAAATTAATGTCATCTGTTTACAATATCAATCGAACACAAAATGGGAAATAATTTCAAGTTTCAATAAATTCTTAAAAAAGAAAAAGAAAATTCAATAATAATTTTAAATTTGTTTTATTTTTTTCAAGTGGCACACTTAACAACAAAAAAATTGTAAAATTTTGGAGAAATTTACTGAGATTTATAAGTTTATCAAAATCATTATGGTGCTTAAAAGCTTTAAATTTGAAAAAAAAAACATATTATTTTGTCAGGATTGTCTGGAAACATTACACCAACTATACGCACTCTAGGGATCACAGATATCAATCTAAATTTTTTACCATTTTCTTATTTCCAGGTTAGGGAATTAAAACTCCACATATTCTCTACAAAATCAATCTACATGAATTATTTTTTTTTTTCTAGCCAAAATCCTTCGAAAAAAATAAGATCCTTTTTCAGAATATTCAAAATTCATAATCATTTATATGAAAATTTTTTATAGCTTTACTTAAAAAAAAAATCATAACTCAATGGTCCCATGCCTAAATTTTATAAAAATTTTAAATGAGAATTCCTTCGGATATCCTTCATATTTTTTTCCATTATCACATTTGCTTATCTCTTAAGAATTTAAAATTTTTAAGCTATATAAAATGAAAAAGGCATTCTCATATACATATGTCGTAATAAATTTTTTAATATTTTTTATGTTTTCTGAAAGAGTGGGTGTTTTTTTTTCTCTCTTCAACTTTTATGTCACTTGAATACCTTAATGTGTGCCTTTATCCTGTAGGAAAACTTAAAAGGTTTTAAAATATTTAAGAACTTTTATTTTACAAATTAATTGTTTTTAAGAAAATAAATATTTTCTTTTTTTATCCTTGTAAAAATGGTTTTTAAAAGCACATATCACTACATATGCATATGTAGCACATATCATATGCAAGAGAAAAAAAAAACTCGATTATGTTATCTATTTTATTTTATTTTTTTTGATATGATTTTAAAAGGATTTTTCGCTATCTATAAAATAGTGAATATACATAGAAATAAATATTATATGATAATAGTAACCAGTCGAGGGTTAATGTGATGTAATATTATATGCTTTTAAAAGGACATAAAATTTTATCTTATATGTGTGTAATATGGACAATTTCATAATAAAAAAACTTATACACATATTATGTGAACAGCATACATATCTATTTAACATTAGATTTTTATTTCATGTCTGAGATATCATATTATAGTGTTTAAAAAAAAAATAAATAAATAAAATAAAAAATAAAAAACGAACTTTATTTCAAACCAGATGTTGAAAATATATACTATTGAAGTGATCATATGTGAATGTATGTAGGTATGTATCTGTATATGTATGTGTATATAATAAATATAACACTTATAGTTAAGATAAAATTTTATTTATAGATGATGTATGTATAATGTATATGCAATAGAATTTTCTGTCTGCTGAATGCATTCTTATTGTATATACATGCAATATTCTATATTTTTGCAAAAACACATTCCAAATGAAATAGTTCAGTTCAACTTGGATCAAAAATTTACACTCTTTTGTTGTACTTCGTTTTTCTTTCTCTATATTTTTGTTTTGTTCGTGTCATTTTTATTTTTATTTTCATCATGAATACGATGAAATTTTAAATGAAAAATATGCAATAAATAAAATTTTTTATATAGCATGTAAATATACTTGTTTGTACATAATTTATTTTATTTGATAAAACAGAAAAGTACGTATATATCTTTTGAATACAAAATTTTAATGTGATTTAATATTTTAGTAAGAAAAACTTTTTTTTGTTGTTGTCTTGTTTCAAATTGAAAATAAAATAGGTTATAATCTCCGGCCATTCACCAATATTCGGTCACTATATTCTTTTTTTTCGAATAGAAACTTAACGTAAATTTTCAAATAAATTTTGAAATAAACAGGACATACTTCTGCATACTACATTGTTGCCGAAAGGTTATTATTATAGCAAAAAGTGTATTAGTTACGCTTGAGTTCATGACATGTGTAAGATTTCCATAAAGTGTGTGAAAACATCAAATTTTAATTAGTGTGGATTAAGTGGAATTTTATTTAAGTGGATTAAAAATTCACATTAAGTTGAAGGTCGGATATTAACGAAAATTTCAGAAAATAACCCATAATTTTTGTAGAACATTTTTGTATGACCGAACTCAGACCTACATATTTTGAAAATTGATTCAAATAAATCAGAAGTATTCAAGAATTTCTGAATCTCCTAAAATATAAATTTTATCCAATAAGAACTGTTTAAACTTCCTAAATAGAAGCGTTAAGTGGTCAGTGTACGTACCCTAAAACAAACGTAAAAAAATGTCATCGAGATTTCACAAAGTGGGTAAAAACAAAATCATTTTTTCATAATCACTACGCCAAAAAAAAAAAAAAAATATTATCTATATCTAATCTAATATTATATCTTGTTGAGTGGGAAAATATATACATACAAGGCAACACAAGTCTAATTTACTGATTAAACAGCTTTTAATATTCTGTCTAATCAATCTACATAACATCTGAATCTAAAATTGTCTACAACTAAAAAAAGGATATAAATAAATAAAAAAAGAAATTAATGTGATAACTGTCAATCTAAATGTTATCCTTTTTAATATGAAAGTTCATCAAAAATCAATTTAGATCCAGACAAGGACAAATATAATTTTCATGAAAAAAGATGTAATTTTTTTTTTCTCTAATTTTCTTTTAAATGGTTTCAAAAGTATGTCTGATTTTTTGTCATTTATTAGAAAAATTCTTAAAATTCTAGAAACGGATAAAATTTAATCATAAAAAAGATTTTTAATTCATAAAAAGCACGCAAACAATTTGTGTATATATAGGAGTGGTATGGTATATGTGCTGTTTTCATTTTATTTTTTTGTGGTGAAACAAGAACATAAAAAATTTGAACAACGTAATAAAAGGACATAAAAAATAAAATAAAGAAAATTTTAACAAAAAAAAACAAGTAAAATAAAACTGTAAAATTTAATGCAATTCGAACACCTAACGATTAATAAAATTACCTTTTTTTTTTCTTTTCTTTTGTTTTAGTTACACCTCATTTTTATTGTTTTATTGGCACAATATAATTTTCTTTATGAAAATTTACCATAACAAATTTTCACATTTAAGACGGTAATAATATTATAATGGTGTTTAAATTATGATTTTCCTTAGAAACAAAATACGGTTTTGTTCTAACAAATTATTTTCTATATAATGTGAAAAAATTTTATTAGATAATTTAGGTGGCTAGACGAATATTATTAAAGAAAAATATTTGAGTAGTTTAATTAATTGAAAAAACTTATAAGAAAAGAAGAAATGGGTTTATTTGCAATTTTTTAAATTGTACACGAAGAAAATTTATGGTAATTGACTATAATGTATGTACACATACTATGTATCTTGATATCTATCTACTACATTCTTTTTGTAAATAGTTTGGAAAAATTGAAGATAAAATAGAACGAAAAAAAATAATCCTAGTTAAATTTATTTTTTGTTTTTATATTTTGGAAAAATCAATAATTTTCTTTTAAAAAAATCAACCATAATTACAGAAAATTGTATCTATACATAATTGAGATAATTTTCTAGATAATTTGAAACTATTGAATATAAATTTCGAATTTAGTCTACAAAACTGCTATCGTTTGCAGTTTTTTGATTATTTCAGTTTTGGGGATATTTAATAAAATGAAATTTCTGCAATTATGTAGTTTTGGGGCTTGTTTGATGTTCTTTACCTTCTTCGAAAATATGCAGCAGAGGAAGTGATGAATAAAAGTTTGAGCTTTAAATTCTTCTAATTTTTAAATAATTATATCAAAGTCATCAAATATTTTAGAAAGGGATGAAGGTTTTCCACATTTCTACTAAAGATCGTAAGTTGATTTAATCGAATTGTTGATAGTCCATTATTCAGTCAATTGAAACAACTTATGTATTTCCACCCATGATGATTCCATATCACTTTTTGTTAGTCTCTTTAAAACCTAACCTACAAGACACCTTGTATTATCTGAAAACATTATTTAAAAAAGAAGAAAAAACAACAAACACTTTATTTACATTTTAATTAAATAAAATAAAATTAATTATTGGTTTCCTGTTCTGGTGTTTTTCTCATCATTGAAAAATTACTTGCATTAAGTATCATCCGGTAGATAAAAACACCATATTTATATAAAATTATACAACCTGTAGATATTTATCCTTAATTTTTTTTTAATGCAAAATAATTGCATTTGTCACGGAAGTTCAATTCGTGTTAAACATAATGTTGTCCATTATAAAACTCAATTAAAATCAATTCGGTTTTTTATTTACTAATTTATTTTTATTTTTTATTACATTTTTTGTTTTTTTTTGCATATAAAAAATGTTTTTCAATTTTTTATTTTAAGGACTTTTTTGTTGTTGAATGTGATAGATTTTTCAATTATTTTTTTTTCTTCAGTATCATAAAATTTTATTGCATACATATTTGAATTTAATACGTTTTAATTGTTCTGCAGAATAAATAAAGGATTATGGCGAATACATAAATGATTTATTAGATTTTATTTTGAAAATTAAAGTTTAAATTATCGAAATAACTCTGTAAATGGGATTTAAATCTGAACGTTTTTATGTTTAATTTAAAATATTAACGCCAAATCAAAAATATTAGATATTATAGATTCGAAATTAAATGTATTTTAATACAATTTATTAGATTTTAATAGAACAAACCATATTGATGTGGTTGACATAATTGTGTTTCATTAAAAATTTTATATTTTCTGTGGACTTTTAAACATCAATTTTACAATTTGAATTATTATTCGATAAAAAAAAAGAGGGGGAATTTAATAGGTGTGTGGATGTACCATCATAAATATACTGTTTATATTGTGGTATAATTTTATTGAAATAAACAATAAAAAGATAATGACAGAAAAAAAAAAATATTAAAAACGAATAATCTGAAATTGATTTTCTGTAATTATACTCTCGATAATGAAAAAACAATTCAACAATATAACAAGCAAAATAAAAAAATACATATGAAAATGAAATACAAATGAAAATAATTTAAATTTAGTCATAAAATATTCAAAATATTTTTTATTTTTTAAATTTTATTGTCGGTTTAATTTTCCTAAAAGCTTAGAATTAATTTTATTTGTTTGAAAATGAGGAAGAAAATTTTTGCATTCCCAACCACAAATTTAAAATATTTTTATTTTTATTTTATTTAAATTTTTTTTGTTTGTTTTGACATTTTTTGAAATATATTTAATTAAAATGAAAATAATTACAATAATGATTTTATGAATGTGATATTTAAAAACTAAAATTTAATGCATTATTATCATTGTGGTAGATACACCTCCACTATCACAAAAAAAAAAAAAATATGTACGTGATAGTTATACCGAAACAAAATAAAAATAGTTACCGTTTAAAGTTTTTAATAAATTTGTTTAAATAAATTCTTTTTGCTAAATAAAATGAATTTTTCATAGTTAGGATGCTAGGATTGTGGTGATGCAGCGGTTTGAAGAAACAAAAAAAAAGAGCTGAATAATAATATGATTATCATTTTAAATTCAAATTTTTTGAACTCTATAACAATCTACACATATACATACATATATACACATCTAACGTATATTCTATTTTTGTTTTTGTGTATCTGTTACGTATAGCATAAATTGTCTTAAATTGAAATGTGTATGTAGAATCTGATAACATAACACTGGATAATATAATTCTAGAAAGATTTTTAGATACATGAATATTCAATAGATACAAATATATATATATAAAAATATCAGACTTTTTTTTCTGCTACACACAGCAGAAAGGAAATGCAATGAAATCAGATTCTTTTTAAAAATCGATCGTTTTGGAATAATAAGGAAATATATAAAAAAATCTAAGGTAAAAAAAAAAAATTAAAGTATTTTTTAAAGAGAAAAATCTTTATTATTTAGATTTTCTTGAAAAATGTAGATAAAAGTGTTTTTCTAAGAAAGAGAGAAACTGTTATATTTGTGTTTACTTGAGCTTCATAGTGCTTTCAGCATTTGAATAAATATTGACTTTTTGAGATTACAGATAAACAAATTTGACAAATCTATCAAATCATACTTTTCTTGTGGTAACTTTAGTATTTAATTTTTAGAATTACATACATACTTAGAATTTCTTCGTATGCTGATGCTGGACTGAAATTGTTTAAGACAATTAAAATTTAAGTCTTGAGTTCTTCATTTGAATTTTACTCTTAAGTATCCACAATACACTTTTAGTACTTGTCTCATAAGTGCTTTTATATTATCATAAGGACATTTAGTTCCTCCCCTTAAATAATATAAAAAAACCAACATGCAACAAGTATTTTTTTCATACCATTTTTATTATCTTCTAAAAAATCTTCATTTAAATTTTAAGTTTTTCTCAATTACCTAATTTTTGTCTTCCTTAAACACTTTACTAGATTATTTTAATGTTGTAAAAAAAAAAACAACTAAGTCCTTAAAAAGCATTTAAACAAGAAAACACTAAAAATATATACAAATACAACAGAATATACATAAAATTTATACCTTGCTTATTCAGCATGTAAAAATATATATGTATATATACGAGTATCTTGCAATTTGTACATATTGCGTGACATCATAGTTTAATACAAACCTATAAAATGCACATCATCATAATCATCGTTATTATAAAGCTTTTTTTTTTTTTTTTTTTTTTGAATGAATATCTTCTTATTTTCTTGCTTAACCTCATGAGAATTGTGTTTTTATTCCTTTTAAAATTTATAAAAAATTCAAAAGATGAAGAAAAAAAAAGTACAAACATATATACATTTTATAAGAAATAATACAAAACATGTCTTAAAGAATATGTATTCTGAAAAATATCTTATGAGAGAATTTTATTTATTTTTTGTTTATTTTTGTGTAGAAAATGAATTCTGTCTCTTCTAATTCAACAAACATAAGAAAAATGTGAACCTGTTTTTATTTCATTTATTTATTTTTACTTTTTTTATTTTTATTTTTTTATTTCTTTAGAGAAAATAAAAAGAGATTATTAATTATTAACAAAAACAAAAAATGAATTCTATTAATAATGTTAGAGATAAAGAAAAATTGTTCTATGTTTGAAGGATATTTAAATATTAAAAAACATCTTTTGAATCGTTTTCTTCTGATATTTAAGATAAATTTTAGTAGAAGGGGAAAAAGTAGGATTCAAGGATTAATAAAAAAGTGTTTGTTTCAGGTTCTGAATTCGTCTAAAAAGTGAACAGACAAAAAAGAAATAAACCAATAGATGAAAATTTATTTTTCAGTGGTTCTACATCCCTTATTGACCTTTGACTTTTATTTAAACTTAAATAGATGAAAGTAGTTGTTAAACCTCAATGAATCCAAATTTTTCAATTTTCAGTACATAATAAGAGTTCAAAACTCTCGATATAATTTTCTAATAACAATTTCCATAGAAATAATTTTTTTTTTAAATTTCACATTTTATTTTATATTTTTAGCAAACATGGAGTCGTCGTTTTAGAAAATATTGCACAAAATCTCATAAACATGATAAAGATGAAAATAGTTCAGGTAAGCATTTTTTCTTTTCTTTTTAATTTCTTAATTAACCGACATTTTAATAAATTGAAAATATTATTAATTATTGCAATAAATTTACAATTATTTTCAATGAAAACTTCTCATTTTTATAATAATGTAATCGGATAAAGTTTATGATTATTATTAATATATATACTCCCACATAAAACATGTGTTCCGAAAAAAAAAAAAATGGCTAATAAATTTCATGTACATAATTTGATAATAAATGAAATATAATTATTATCCTTTTAGAAGAATTTAGTATTAAATTAAAGATTTTAAGATCATTAAATGAGAAAATGTTTGTAGAACTTTTATATAGAACATAAATTGTATCTGATATAAATTTGATATTAATTTTATTTTTCTTAATTAATATTACATAGAAATTTTATATTATGCAATGATATTAAATTTTATATGAATAATATTAATATCTAAATTTTATTATTTATAATAAATGTCCTCTCATAATAATAATAATAATAATAATAATATTGTGTTATAAATAAAATACATAATATAAACCAACACCCAAAACATATTATGTATATGTATGTATGTATGTATATTTTCAAAGTACATTTAATGTTTACAAATATTATTTTTGAAAATTATTTTAATGCTTAGAATATAGAATAACAAAACAAATATATAATGAAATCTTTGATGTGTTAAATACATTATTCGTTTTATAATCTTATATTCATTATTATAGATACAATAAATTTTCTTAAATAACTACAAAATAGATTAACAGATACAGATACATACATATACATATGTATGTATATATAATCTGATTGACTATCAAAACATTAAAATAGATACCATGTACTCGTTAAGCTATTGTATTTTATAGATACATATTTATTTTTCCTGTACTACTTATATGTAGTATATTCTCATTCTAATGGAATAAGATTTTCAAAAAGTCAAAATTTATTTATTTTAATGTAAACAAAATTCACTTCCTCAATATATTCCAAACATTGTTATCTTATGTTTTATAAAAGTTAATCACTTATCATGATGTCTCTCGTAATCATTACATAAAATCTGACTCAATTTCAAATAATAAGGATACTTTTTGATTATGTAATACATTTTGAATGTGTTTGGTTTTTTTTTTTTTTGTCATATTAAAGTCTAACATTTAAAGTGTCAGAATCATAAGATTCTTTTTCTTTAATTTCAAAATTTTTACCATTATTTGAATTATTATTATTATATTTTGAATTAGTATTTTCAATTAATTTTGTTGCTGCTGTTACTGGATCATATACTTCAAATTCTTCAAATTCAATTTCATCATATTTTCGATTTTCAACCAATTTTCTATCATTAGCAACATAGTGTTTCACAAGACAATCTTTATTTGTTACAGTTGTTGTTGTCGTTGCTGGTTGTACTGTTAATTCCTTTGAGGATTTCGATGATGATGATGATGGTACTATTGTGGCAGGGATATTTTTAAAATTTACGGTTTTTTTAACATTATTGGTATGATTAGCATTTATTGAATCTGTCAATATTGAATTCCCCTGTGTGATATTTTCCATTTGAGAATGTTTTTCATTTGCTGTCATCATTTTAGTTGAGTTATTTTGTTGTTGTTGTTGTTGATTATTGGAAAAGCTATTTGTTATCCTTCTATTGTAAATAATATTATCAACGATATTGTTGTTGTTAGAATTTTGTCCCATGCTGATATTTTCACTTCCTAAAGGATTACAATACTTTTCATCGATTTTATTACCTACTGTGTTATTGGTGTTATTATTGGCAAAAGCTGGAGGAGGATAAATTTTATGAAGGCCATTTGTAAGGTTAGTAGTAATAATATTACCATCACTACCATAAGCATTGTTATTTTGATGTTTTTTAGATTCTTTTTTATTGTATGTTGTGGTTATATCAGATTTAATATTCTCAATTTTGTTGTTGTTGCTGTTGTTTGTGGTTTGTTTAGAAAATGAAAAAGAACCATTTTTATCATTTTGTAAGATTTTTTTATCCTTATCCATTTTATTATCAGTGTCAAAGGATAATAACATTGATTTTTCTTTTTCAAATTCTTTAACATCATTCTTTTCATTTATCATTGATTGAATTTTGGCTTTATCTGTGGTAGGAATATTTTCTTTAATTGTTGTTGTTGTTGTTGGTAAAGATTTTAACATGTTAAAAGCAAGGTCAACATTTTTATTACGACAAACTTTCTGTTGCTGTGAATTCATATCATTTGATGATGATTTTCCAATATTTGTATTAGAATTGTGTTGTTGTTGGTTTTCAATATCCTTCGAAGTTTTTGAATTTGTTGAATTTAAATTCATGTAATTATTACCAGATACTTGTTTAATAACATTAACAAATTCTATAGGATCAGTTTTTCCACCAATTAATGAATGATTATTTATTGTAATTGATGGAGATGATTGATGATGGGATTCATTATTGTTGTCAAGTGATAGTAAAGATGATGATAATGATGAAGATGATTTTATATTGTTGTTGTTGGTAATTGTGCGTGGTGGCATTTTTTCAATACATTGTGATTCAATTATTCTTGGCACGGAATTATTATTAATTGTTCCAGTTTCTAAACGTTGTACAAGCTCACGTACAGTTTCCTCTGGTTCTTCATTTTTACTATCTGAATTTTGTTGTTGTTGCTGGTGCAATAATTGTAACTGATGATGAGATGATTCTTTTTCTGTACCGACTAGTTCAAGGCGACTACTGCAACTATTTGATTTGACTAGCTTAAATTTAACACCTAAAAAATAAAGATAGGATTAAAAGAAAATTTTTTTAAGAATTTTAAATGTCAAAAATGTTGACTATTATTAATTATATGTATGTGAAATATATACTACATGTATTTTATTTTTCTAACAGGGTGTTTTTTATTTATTGAAGAAAAAAACAATATAAGAGCAATTTTTATAGCAATCTCTTAGAACTTTTTTCTTCTTTAAGCAAAATAAGGTTGGATATTTCAGCAAGATTTCTCTATTCATTCATACGTTTATCATGATAATATTCCTCTAGAAATACTTGTCTATCACTTTAACCAGCCAGCCTCTACGTTTTTTTTTTGTTTGATGTATTTTTTCATTTTTTTTTTTTATGAAACTTACCCAAATTATTTTTATTAGAGAATCTTTCTCTTATCTCATCCTCATGTGGACAATCATTTGGTTGGCATATACTGCATTTATTTTTGTCATATCCTTTTATTTCTTGTATAATGGCTTTTGTTGTCGGATTTAATTCTGGTGATCTGTTATCAACCACACGTCCACCATAATATGTCACTGTAGAGCCACATTCTCGGATTTTTTCCAAAATATCCTTTTTATTTATAAATTGAAATAGATACGACATATGAAAAAGAAAAAAAAAGAAGGTATTTAAAAAAAATAATTGTGTACTTCTCTTTTGCTTTGCACTACACCAGACACATCATGTATGAAATGCAATGACAAATAAAATATAAAAAAATTTTCAGATTAATATCAGACAGAGATTAATGAGAAATTTTTGTGTAGGTACTGTTTGCTAACACTCACCTCACTAACATAGTATGATTCATATATTTCATCTTCACAGATATTCTCTACACTGGAATAAATTTCTTCGGCATGTTGATAATTTTTAATGGCTTCATCATTATCAATTTTGATTTTGTGCTGTTGTTGAGACATGTATTTTTTTGTATTATCATTTTGTTGATGACCTTCATCAGTATGACGATGTTTTGCTGTTGTTGCTGCTGTTGTTGTTGTTGTTAAATTACATCGTCGACGTAAATGACGACAATGTTCAGCAGAATTTTCATCATGTGCTGCTTCAGTTTCACATTCACATGGAGAAGATAAATCACCGCTGGATACACCACTTGATAAACTAACAGAATCCCATTTTCTTAGTCCACTAATGCTACCATTACCATATGATGTGTCAATTGTTAAATAACGAAGTGAACGTCTTTTATGCATTGGATTTATCGTTTCATTTACAAAAGCTTTTGATGATGATTTTAAATTATTAGAATTTCTTTGTTTTTGATATTTTTTTTTTGATACATTCTCTTCAAAAAATTTACGTACATTACGAACTGTATCTGGTGTTGGTAATTCTTCTTCAAGTAATTCTTTATTAACACGAACTGGATGATAAAAAAAATGACGTTTTGTTGCTGAACCACCAATTGTTGCTGATTTTTGATCAATACTAGAACCACCAGTTATTTTACATGATACTGTTGTATCTGGTTTTGGTTGTCCCTGTAATGGTTTTTCAATTTTTGTTCGTACTGGTTCTATAATTACAACATTATTATTTGTTAAAAGCTCTTGAAAACTATAATCTTGAAGATATTGAATTAAACCATCAAATTGTGCTTCTTTTTTACTTCTTGATAATATATTATTACGAAATAGATGTGATTTCATTACTTTATATCTAACATGATCGAATTCTTGTTGTGATGTATCTTGTGTTTTAACAATAGTTGCTTGTTTTTGTCCATCTAATTCAACAATTTCAATTGTTGGACTAAAACTTTGAAAATCATTATCATTGTTACATTTTAATTGAACACGTTTCTCAAATAATTTATGTTCTTTTGCATTTGTGGTTGTTGATTGCTCTGAAAAATCATCTTCTACACTTGTTACAAAATTTCTTTCTTCAATATTATTTTCATTTTGATTCTCATTAGAAGAGGAAGAGGCAGAAGAAGAAGAAGAAGTAGAAGCAGTAGCAGGAGCAGCAGAAGAACTCTTTTCATCTTGTATAAGTTTTGACCAATAACATTTTACTGAATCGACTTTTTCAAGAAATTCTTTTTCAGTATTTTCTTTATTTTTCTTTTTTATTATATTACCCTTTTCATTACTACTATGAAGAAGTTGTTGTTGTTGTTGTTGTTGTTGTTGTTGTTGTTGACGTTTCGAGTCAATTACATGTAAAATTTGTGGACGTGACATTCTTGCTTTTGTACACTTTAAATCAATGTCATTTGAATAAATTCTTACTCGACGAGCTCTAAATAAATTTCCTGATGTATTTGTTGTTGTTGAATTTAAATTATTTGAATTATCAGGATTAGAAGTAGAAGAAGTAAGAGATTTAGAAACTGTTGATAATAATACTTGATTTTTCTTCTCTTCTACTATTTGATTTTCTTTTAGTATTTCTTGTTTTGATGGGATAATTGATGTAGTAAGTGAATTTTCTAGATTTTTTTGGTTATCTTTATTGTTAATGATATTCTGTTTCTTTTCCTTTTTATCGTCTTTGTCGTCCTTAATAAGAATTGAAGGAATTGATGATAATGATTTTAATGAAGAAGGGTTAAGTTGTTTTTGCTCTTTTATAGCTGAAGAAAATGTATCTTTAGTATCAATTTTATTTAAATTCTTGTTTTTCGTGTCAATTATGATTTCTTCGTGTTTATCATTCAAAATAAGTCTTTCAATTGAATCCTCTTCAATGACATTATCCTGAGCATCAGTTACGATTATTTTAAATTGTTTCTGCTGCTGTTGTTGTTGTTGTTGTTGTTCATCAACAGCAACAGGAAAATTATTTATTTTTTGATTAATTTGAAAGTCTGTTAGCGATTGTGTTGATGATGATAAATTTTTGTTGAAATTAATGTTTTGTGAATTATTTGTGACAGTAGATTCTTTATCTTTTTTCTTATAAATGTCCTTGTCCTTGTTGTTTTCTTCAAATTTATTATCAACAATAATATTTTTGATGTTATTTTGTGATATATTTAATTCTTTTTCAGGAATTTTATATTCAATTTTTTTTTCTTCTGAAAATGGAATTTTATTTTTATTGTTGTTGTTATTATTATCGTTTTTATCAAAATGATTTTTATCACAATTTAATAGTATTGATTTTGGTGTCTGTTTTATTTCAAAATCATTAATAATAGTAGTGTCTTCAATTGGAGGTGCAATTATTAAAGAATCAATTTCACTATATTCCCTTTGTCTAGCTCTTCTATGTGCACGACTAAATTGATTAATTGAATCGTAAATTTCTGTTGTTTGATTTAATTGTTCTTCAACTGTAAAAAACAAATAAGTAAATAATTATTTTATATTAATTATATAAATTTGTTTGTGTAGATATACAATTAAAAGATCAATGAAGTGAAAAAATTACCTGGTAATGATGATTCAAAATCATCATTGTCATTCTCATTATCATTATTATTATTATTGTTATTGTTATTATTATTTTCGTCTTCTTCGTCTTCAGTTTGATTAAAATTATATGATGATCTTAGTTTCGCATCGATACGCTCAGATACCTTTAAACTTCTTCCAATATTAATATCCGGTAAACTATAATATTGATTATCAATTAAATTCGGTCGAAATGTATCTATAATATGAATATCATTTGTTTTTAATACTCTTGATGTTGAAATATATGTTAAATGTTCAAGTATACCACGTTTTGATGGTATTGCATAATCAGAAAAACGTTTTAATTTCTTTTCAACAGAAAGTATTCTTGGTTTTGATGATGCAATTGTATTATTATTATTATTATTTGTATTTGTATTATTACAATTTAAATTAATTTTATTATCATTATTCTCTTTGATTCGTGTTATTTCTGTATAAATGTTATCAATTTCATCAATATAATTATGTTCATCATTATTTTCATTGAAATTTTTAATATTTTCATTTATATCATCAATTTGATGTTCATCAAAAGTATCTTCAATTGAAATTTCTAATAATGATACACTTTCGCTATTATTCCTTATTGAAATATCTTCAAGATTTTTTGTATCATCATCAATATCTGGATTATTATTATTATTATTATTATTTTTATTATTATTATGATCTATTATTGTTTCATCAGTAAAGCTCTCTTCAGATGATAGATAAACAGAATCATATGCAATAAAATTTTTCTTTTCATCAATTTCTTTATCCTTTTCAATTTCGTTGTCACTTAATAATAATTCATTTTTTTGTTTATTATCCTTTGGTAAAGTTTTGCTGACAAATGTTAAATTATTTATTGAAATATTTTCTTGATGATGATCATTATCAACATCATCATTTATTGAATTTATTGCATTATTTTTATCGTATTCTTTTTGTAGAGAATTTTCAAATGTTTTATAAGCTACTTGATGATGAGGATTTTTATTAATAGTTTCAGATAAGACTTCTTGTTGTTGTTTTTGTCGTTGTTGTTGTTGTTGTTGTTTTTGATCGTCTTGTTCAAGTTCTACATTAGAACATGATATATCTGAATGATCTGAATTTGATGATGTTGTCTCGGGAAAAGCACTACTTTGACTATTTTCGTGATGTATTTCAATATCAAAAATTTGATGATAATGATTACCACTACTACTTTTACGATTTCTAATGTTACGTTGCTGCTTGTATTGACGTTCTTTTGGTTTCTTTTTACACGTAAAATATTAAAAATAAAAAAAACGAAAATAAAAAGGAAATTCATGAATAATACAATATAATTTATTTTCTTTTAAAAGGATTTCGATTGAATTCACCACGGAAGAAAAAAAAAGTGTTTTTATTTTCACAATAAAAAGTTAAAATTATCATCAATTTTACAATTTTTTTAATTAAATGAATTATTTATAAGTTTTTTTTTACTGATTTTTTCTATGTGAAAATCAGAACAAGTATGAGTGAAAAAAAAAAGAAGAAAATTTTAAAAACAACAATTTATTCGACTTGTGGAAAAAAAAAAGAAATTAAAGAAAATTGTATAAATTGAGTCTTTTAACAGATAAATGCAAATCATCACATAAAATTCAAGGGAAAATGAAAACAAAACCAACAGAATGAAGAAAATATAAAATTTAACGGATTTAAATGGAATATAGAAAAAATAAAATTGGGTTTTCCTTATAACTTAATAAACCTTTTTTCCCTCTGTATTTTTTTTTCTCTTGAAGTTTGCAAAATAACTGAAACGATTTGTTTATACATAAATTCAGCATAAATTTAACATATTCTGCAAAGCAATTTTCATCTTTTCTATCATGTATTCTATACACTGAAAAAATTATGTATGGAAATATACATAATATACTTTTTCAAAAAAGGAATATAAAAAAAAAGAATATTCAATTTTGTGTATCTCCCGCTCTAATAATCTGATAAAAATTTCAACTATGCGATCAAGTATTCTATAGAGTTTGCTTCAACGCTCATTTTTTTTCCCAGCTAGCGCTTTGCTAAAAGTGCAGTATAGCTGTAGGATATTTTTTTTTTTGACTGATTTTCAGGAGCACCACATATTTTTATATTAGTGTACGAAATTTGAACACGATAAAAAAAACTTTGACTTGAACATAAATTTAAATGCAAAAAAATGTTGTCCCTAAACAGGATATGTATACCTATACTCGTGAGTAACAACAATTTTTTTAAGTGTAATACTTAGGTACAGATATATTAGAAGATAAAAAAAAAGTATTACCACTAAAAATGTGAATTAGCTTTATAGGTTAAGATATGAAAATATTTACACGAAGAGCGCATATACATATGTTGTTATTTTTTTAGAATGAAAAAAAAAAAAAGGAGTAAAAAAACAAGAATTTTCAAATGATAAATTATTTATCCTTCAAAACACAATTTAAGCTCGAAAAAAAAAATGCTATACACACAAGCTCTTCAAAACTTTCAAAAGGAATCCTATGGGATAATTTTACTTGAGAAAAATCATCATGTTTTACATAATGATGCAATAAATATGCGTTTCAGGATAATAAAATTAAAAAAAAATACGTACTAGCACATTGATAAAAATTATGTACATAAAACTTAAACAAAATAAATACATAATATGAGCTTATAATGTTGATTATTCTTATAAAAATCTTATTATTCATGTAGAAGATATTTAAAATCTTAAAAACCACTTTTTAGGAGAAAAAACAATGTATGTTAATGAGTAATTACTTACACGTAAACTTTGTACTTTAATTTATTTAACCTTATATTCTTGAACAAAAAAAAAAACCGTATAATTTAATTTAAATTACGTGTAAGTAAATGTGATGCGTGTTACATAACAATCGTGATTTAAATTTTTTTCTAACCCTTTAATTTTCTTTTAAAATTTAAATTTTTTTATAATTAATTTACTTACAGTTTGATTTTGTTGATTATTATCCGATTGATTTTTTTGATGTAATGAATTTTTAAAATAATCTGAATTTAAACTTTCTAAATCACTTTTATCATTCTGTTGTTGCTGCTGCTGTTGTTGTTGTTGTTGTTGTTGTTGTTGTTGCTGATTCTGGTGCTGCTGTTGTTGCTGTTGCCAATTAGCCGATGTAAATACTTTAACTGAATCAAGACGTTTTAATTTTTCATAATAATCATCTGATTCACGTGTCTCAGAAGTTTGTGTTTCAATACCACTACCAGCAGTAGTACTATCCTCTTCACAACGACGATGACGATTTCTATGACGAAATCTGAATAATACGAAGATATAAAACATTTTTTTTTGTTTTTCAAACAGACAATATAAAAAAATAGATAAAAAAAAATATTCATTATTATCTTTATAATCATGTGTGTAGTATATATGTACATACATTATAAAATAACAAAAGTAATCTTTAAAACTTTAAATTAATATCTTTAAATATAACAAAATTTATGTACATATATGTATGTATATTACCTGTGTAAATGTTGCTGGGGAATAGGTGGTAATAGACAGGTAAATAATATACAAAGAAAAATGTATATGTAGATATAATTCATGCGATTCATTCAAGTAAGTCATGTCATATTTACTTACATATATTTAATAATTCAAACAACAACAACACAAAAAAAAAAACAACATCACATGAAATATTAAATTGGAAGAAAAAATAATAATTTTTTGAGAAATAAAAAAAAATCTAACACGAAAGAGGGAGGGAAAAAAAACGAGTAATTATTCATTACTTAAGTTCGTTCTATAGACTTTGATTTAAAATTTAATTTGATAGAAAAAAAAGTTTCTTTTTTTAAACTTTTATTAAAAATTTCATTTTTTTTTTCCTTTACACAAAGTTTTTTTTTGTTTTTGTCATGTTTATAGATACTTTTTGTCTTTTTACCTGTTGTATGATGTGGATAGGTTAATAAAATTTTTCAATAGATATTATATACTTGACCTTCAATATTTTATGATTGTCAGATTTATTGTTTTTGATATTATGTATTGTAAAAATATAAACATTTTGTATGAAATCATATTGAAAAATTTTTGTTGTTGATTTTTCAATGTGAAAATTGCATAATAGGAAAATTAAATAAAAAATTATTATATAGGAAATTTAAAATTAAGATATTTCCTCTTTTTGTATTTTCGCTCAACACAAGAAAAAATAACAATTGAAAAGCGGTGAAATTGTCATCATCACATGATTACTATCATGTTATTCAATGCATTTATGTATTTTAAATTTTAGTACGTGTAAAATTGAATAAAATATGTATATTTGAAAATTTACTATATGTACTTTCAATGTTTTCAAGTTAAATGTACGAAAAAAAAAAATTTTTATTTAAAAAAAATATTTTAGGCTTATGTAATGTTGTTTTTCAAGTGCAAAAACTCAATGTTTAATTTTTGTTTATTTTAAACACGTATTTTTTGTACTTTGATATAGAAATTGAAAAAAATAAAATAAAACAAACAAACAAGAAAATAAGTTGTATACACATATTGTAGTGGCAAAGTTGAAGGTTAAAAAAAAGAGTATGAGGATATAGGGTGTTTTATAATAAAAATGTAATAAAAAATTTTATATGATTTTTAAGTGTGAGAATTACATAAATTTTTGCAATAAAATTACACAGAAGGAGGAGGTTCATAGATAAATGTTAAAACTGTATAGAGTTTTAAGGTTAATGTTCATTTCAATGAGGAATACATCATACATGTGTCTGATCACTTAGTATATTCATAAAAATATTATAGATGGATATTTTTTTATGTCATGTTGTTATCACATTCACAAATCACAATACTACAGTATAAGCTAGAAATAGTTAGAATTCATTTTAATAATAGTTGCACATGTCTTCTGAAATTTACATTTTGAAAATTTTATCATTTTTCAAGTAGTTTTAGAGACATAAAAATGACATATCTATGAAATTATGTATAGAATTAATTTACGGATATGTACAACTGTTTTTTCAGTAGTATGTATTATAGAATTAGTAATAATTTCGTTCTTTTTTTCTGTCAAAAATTTGACGACATTTATTGATTATTTTGTTTTCAATCTCCTTCAAATTTCCGGAGGATATCCTTTATAACATAACATTAGACAAAACTATACAATAAAATCCTTTTTCTGATATAACACAGAAAAATATGCATGTGTGTATTCATACACCTAAAGAATGGTGATAACAATAAATTTTGATTTATTATTTTTATAAAATAAGATTTAGTTGTTTGTGTAATAAATCAAGTTGTAAGATAGAAAGAATAAAAATTTTCATTTTTTTTTTCTAATTATCTGCTAGTGTTATCGAATACAGACAACAAAAAAACAGAAGAAAAATATCTAGATATCTAGTAAATTATATGTATTCCACATAAACCTATATATTGTACTATAGTGTACAGATTATTTTTTACTCCCCATGGTATTACAGCCCAAATCTTCTTCATATAGCTTTGCACCTAATCTATTCACGAATTTTCTTTAAACAGGACTAAAAGTGTCACATGAAAAAAGTAACCATGGACTTTTTTTCTAACCAAAATCTTTTTCAAAACTCAGTTTTTTGATTATGAATCATGCTGTATTTTCAATACTTTTTCTTTTCAACAGAAAACTTAAAGTATATTTTATTCTTTTGTTTGACTTTCTTTTGAATAATGTAAAAGTACAAGTTTTTAAAACTTGGGTATTATATTATACTAAAAGTACAACATCTTGCAATACAAATTCGAAAATAATACGAAAATTTTGTTTACATAGCGACTTAAAGTTTTAAAATTTTCTATGATACATCAGACAATGTACTTTTTGAATAAAACGAAAAAAAAAAAATGAGACTTTTATAAAATAAAATATTGTCAAAAAATGTTGAAACTCTTAAGTTTTCTATAAGAAAGAAAATGAACAATAAAGTCTCCTATTTAATATTTTATTTTTTCAATTTTAATTTCATTAATATTTTTAATTGTGAAAAATTATCAAATAATAAACTTACCTTTCTTTAAAGAAACTTCTATTTACTAATTTAGCTCTTGGTATTAATTGTGAACGCCTTTCATTTACACTACTTATTTGTAAATCATTAAATGTTTCCTCACGTATAACAGCTAAACTTCGACTACGTCGTAAACTGCATGATTCATTTCCAACATCAAAAGGATCTATTTGATATTTATTATCCTCTATAAAAAATTTAAAAAAAAAAAGCAGAACAAAAGAAAAGGTCAGAATAATCAATTTTTATAAGCTTTCATCATTTTAATACTGAAAATCTTTTTTATTTTATTAGAATTTATGTGCTCTAAAAAATTAAGTGCAATGAAAATTTCTATGCCATTTTGTGCATACTATATATTTACCATTATAATTGTCATCATAATAATCATCATAATCTTTTTCTGGTTCTATTGGTGTATAGAGTTCATGAAAATTATGTTTATTATTATTATTGTTGTTGATATTTTTGTTGTTTTTATTATTATTATTATTATTAATAATATTCGCTTTTGTATTATTATTATTATTATAATCTAATGATTTTGCAGTACGTAAACGATATTGATTTTGTTGTTGTGATGTTTTTAATGTTGCTAAATCAGAATGTGATACAGATTTTTGCCTCCACCCGGATCCTCTTCCAGGGCCAAATCTGTTATTATTATTATTATTATCTGATGATGTCGGTAATGAATTTTTATCAATTCGTACACGATCAACGTAATTATAACTAAAATCGTTGCTTCTGAAAAAGAAGAAAAAGAAGAAAAAAAGAGACATTAAAAAAATATAAATAAAAATCTAAAAATATTTTATAATTTCAGTAATATGAATTTTTGTTGTGATTTTTTTTTCTCTGCTTTTAAACTAAATATATAAGCTTAATTTTAATGAAGTTTAGATTTCTTCAGAAGTAAATATGTAATTAAAAATAGCTATTTTGGAATTTTCCTTAATAAAAAAACAAAGTGGTTAGGCTACTTAGAAATGTAATAATTTTTGGAAAAAAAAAATATAATTAATGTGCTAAAACTACCGAGTTTCATTTTTATTTTGCGATGTTCAATTGTTGACTAGTAAACTTAATTTGTCCTCTAAATTTTTAGCAAGTGAAACAGGGGGTGTAAATTCCAAATATCCTTCAGAAATATATGTAGGTGTATTTTTAAATTTATTAGAAGAATAATTAATGTCTCGAAGACTTTGTCGTTGTGAAATCTACTCTCCATTGGTTTTAAGAAGAAGAATTGAATAATCCTTTGTAAAAACTGAATTAGTATTTAATATTGGAAACACTTTTTTTTCTTTAAACAAAATATCATTAAATAAATAAATTTCGTTTTCTAGTGTTATGTTTGTTTTTGTCTTTCAAAGAGCTTATTTATGTATGTACTATGTACTATTGTGAGCACATTAGTTATTTAATTAACACAAGAACATGTCCAAAGCATTTTAACAATGTTATTTCTTTGTTTTTCCTTCCAGGTAAAAGAAAAATACATTTCAAATATTGATATGCTTAATGAATTGAATTTGCTATTAAGAAAAACAAACCAATATACAACGATTGCTAAATGTGTACGTAAACAAGAAAGATAAAGATACATTTTATAGTATATACTTTTAGATGAAAGCATTTTTGTAATACGAGATATGATACTTATTTGTAGCAATAATATCATCTAACAGATAAATTCATTTTAAATTTGATATGAAAATGTTTACAGTATCATCAAAATATAAATAATATCAATATAACGAGTCATTTAGATTTGAAATGTTATTCATATGTGTGTATTCTTTAGTTACGGAATTAACTCATTAAATGTTGAATTATTTAATTTTTTTTTTATTTTCTACGTGCAGACAATCCATTTTTAATTCACCAAATTCTGTTTAAAGAAAAAACACATAAAAAGAGTTAACTGTTTGCTACCCGTCATTGTTTAAATTTGTTTTTTTTTTTCGTTCATAAGTACATACATTTTTTTTCTTCTATAATTTTATAATTTGGGAGTACCCACCCATAACCATATCTGTACACACCTGTACACCTGTACTGCTGTACTATATTTGTGATAATGATGTACAGCTGTTGTGAATTTAAGTGAATGAACTCATTATTGGGGTATGCATCAAGTATATAATTTTCGTATTATTTTTTTTTTCTATTTTTCATTAAAAGATAGATATTTGTTGTTTTTGTTTTAAAGAAAAAAATTATAATGTTTGTTCACGTTTTACTCAGAAAAAGTTATAATTCTAAACAAACTTAAATTAAGAAAATTAATTAGAAATATTAAATTTTTTTTTCTTATTTACTTGAAGAAATAATATTTGAATATTCAATTAAAAGTAGCTAGATATATTTCTTATTTTAAAAAATCTTTATTCAACGAACATTACTTTTTTTGTTTGTGTATTGTGGGGAAAAAATTATGAAATGATTTGAATTATGGAATTTTAACAACATAATTATTTTATGTTAAATCTACGAAAATAAGAGCTTTTATCTAGAAAAAAAAAACCTTAATTTATTTGAAAAAACTTTTAAAATCTTTCCATAAAATATTTGAAAATTTTTTCCAGACATCGACCTTCCAAACTTTGGAAAACTAGATTATTGTTATCACCATCAAAAAAGAAGCGAAATTAAGCTATTGCATTTTTTTAACACGTCAAAAAGTCAACTATTTTGTTTTTCATTAAGTTAAAACATCCTGTCGTTACTTTTCATTAGTCAACACGCAAAAATTTCTCATGAAAAACTATTCGTATTTTGGTCGAAAATATTTTTCTTTCTGCAAACCAATAAATTTTGTTCGTGCACATGAGTCATCGTACAAAATAATGTAATAAATCGAAGCATTGTTTTTTATTTTTAAATTTTTTGTGAAAAAGTGAAAATGTTCGCAATAAAGTAAGGAAATTTTTTTCAAATAAATCATTTTCACTCTCCCGATAATCTCTCATCACGTAATCTATGTCTGTAGCCATGCAGAATTCATTTAAAACAAGTCCTTATCTTGAGTATGTATAAATTTACATTCAATTTATATAATCATCATGTATCAGATTCATTTTATTATACAAATATCGAAATTGTCTTATATTGTTGTCATGTATTGATTTCACTTTTATGAAACAATGATATATACAAGTATACACTCGTATGTATAGATATGCAATTCTAAATTTTCCCGTTACCAATTGATAACTAAGTATATAGCTTTTGAAATATATACGAATAATAATTGTATCAATCATTTGAATGATAAAATGCCATTATACCCTATCCACCTTGAGAGTATATTTCCGTGCGTAACACACAAGTTATGTATTGAGGAAATGAAATATAATACATGAACTTTATATTATGATATATGATAAGAAATGAGGGTATTAAAAGAATACCAGTTGATATATTTGTAAAACAAAGTAAAAGAAGAAAAAAAAGGCATATCCCTCTTAAGTATACATATAATTAATGGTGTAAGTAGTGACAAGTTGAAGGAAAATAACATCCTGATTTTTTTTTAGCTTCAGATCATTCATAATCTTCGATTTTTATTTAGGAAGCAGAAAAAAAAAAAGATTTTATTTTCAAAGTGTTTTCAATTTATATAAAAGGACACAAGGACACTTTAAGAATGCATATTGATAAATTTTATTAGATTTATTTTCATGTTCAACGGTCTGTGTAATAGTGTCATTTGTATAAGATAAGAAGAAACAACCCGAAGAAAGATAGAAAGAAAGAAAAATATCTGAGTATAGTGTATAGTATCGTGTAATCCTTTTTCTTTCTAGTTTATCTATGTTTAAATATTGAATTAAATATGTACATATCTTCATTTTGTAGAGGATGTCTGAAGTAGGAACTCTTTTCCTTTTATTATTATTTTTTTTTTTTTGTTCTTTAAAAGTCACTTGTAAAAGTTTAGATACTTTTTATGTAAGATGATTCAGTTCTCAATCTGCAAATTATCTGAACATAAAGATAAATAGGATACTTTTGTACTTAAATATAAAAAATGCCATATCAATTTAAAAGATAAATCTTTTTATATTTTCACTTTATGATACATATTTCATTTAGAATGAAAAATAATGCTATATTTGTGTTGCGTGATGTAGAAGTTATATATTGTATGTACGTACTTATGTATGTTTGTATATATGTACATAAGTAGATTATAAAATAACACAAAATATAAAGAAAAGAAGAAAGAAAAAGAAAAAAAAAAGGGTTGAAAAAATAATGTATTTAAGTGATTTAGCATATTTGAAAATGTTATTTACCCTTAAGCGAAATTCTTTGAAGTTTATTTCATGGAACAGAAATTTTTAATAAAGATGCGTGAATAAAATTTGCAATATGTCTGTTAAAGTTCATTAAACTTTTTTGAAAAAAAAAAATAAATGGAATAATGTTTTTTTTTTTTTTTTTTTTTTGCTTTTGATCTTGTTTTAATCTTTGATTTAAAACACGATTATTTGTTGTTTTTTTTGTTTGTTTTTAATTTAAAAAAAAAAAACAATTAAGATAAGACGATATTTTCAATCTTATAAAAAATATTTTTTCAAAGCAAAAAACTTTAAGTACATATTTATTTAAAATTTGATAGCTGTCATGAACATTTTTCAGATTTGATTTTTGTTAATTACCAAAAATTAGCTATATTTTTTTTTAAACTTTTTTTTTTTTCGTTTTAAAATTCGACGAAAAGCAAAAAGGGTAATTAACAAAAACACTTTTCTTTGTAGTCATAAAAGAGTTAAAGAGTTAAATTTACTTTTTTTTTTTTCATTTTTCTTAAATTCTAAAAATTTAATAATAAATATAAGTTATGAAATCACATGACCACGAGATAAAATTAGTCATATTATACTTTTTTTCTTTTTCATTTTGACCTCGTTTGTGTAATATACTTTATTTATCTAAAACTCTTTTTTTTATGAATACATATCTATTTAGTATGTCGTTTTATATATTTTTTTAAAATTAATAACTAATACATATGTAATAACAAAAAAGACGGTCACAAGATAAGTTGAATTTTTTTTTTCGAAGCAGTAAAAATTATTGAAATTTACACTTTCAAGCAAATTATTCATGTAAATAAATTTTTTTATTATTTTGCTCAATAAAAAGGGTAAAAAAACAAAAAACAGATAACATGTATTTGAGAAATTTCTTTATAATGTTATTTATTATTTTTTTTATAAAAAAAATTAATGAAATCTTTTTTATTTTAAAAATAAATTATATTTTTCGAATTACGTTTAAATTTTATAAAGCTTTTTTTAAAAAAAAAAAAAAAAAATTACGTACTATGAAGTTGCCGCAAGTTAATTGAAAATTATTTTGTATGAAAACTTATTATGAAACCAAGTTCAAGTTTAACAACAATAACGTAGATATGTATTTTTTTTTTTCTTGGTTTTTCATTAATGAGAACAAATGAATTATGACAGGTTATAACAATGAAATCTTGTTCACCCTATTTTAAATCTTATTTTAAAAATTTATTATTATTCAATGTTATAAAATGCAATTAAATGTTTAAATTATATTTAAAATAGTAATTTATTTGTTTCATAACAAGTGGAGAGGAAAAAACAATATTGTAATAACTGCCCCATAATTTTATTAGTAATTTTTTTGTTTGTTTTCATAATTTATTTAAGAACGTTTAGAACGTATACCCAAGATGCAATTTCAGTTTTACTTGAGAACTCTCATAGACATTTTTTTTTTTCATAATTGAAAAAAAAAAACTGAAAGGTAATTGTTTTTCTGAATAGAAAAAAAATGAACCAACAACAAAATAGCAACAAATTGAATGTTATCTAAGAACTAAAGTTTGTTTTAACTTATTTAAATTTTCATAAAAAAAGATAAATTGTAAAATGCAAGTAAGCTACTAATAACTTGTGGTTTCAATGTGAATGACAACGTTGTTACATAAAGTTTAAAAAAAAAAAAGTTAAATAATTAAATTTAATTTATTGTTCTGTGAGGTTTGCATCAAATTGTGATTTATCAAACTCGAGATAATATTTCGAACGGGCTCAAAAAAATGAATATGTATGAAGGAGTGAGAATTCAAAGCAAGATGCTATAAATTATAGTTTCCATGGGTAGATTTTTAAAATTTCTAGTCTTTGATACATTAGAAATGTAAACTTTGATTAACTCGATTTTTTTCGGCTATCTTCATAAAAAAATCTAATACACATACATGAATCAATTTAGTGCAACAATACAATGTGTCGAAGATTTAAACATTTAAACTTTCATTTTTACAATTGTTTAATCCAATTTTCAAGAAAAAAACAATACAGATTTTGCCAAAAATTGACCTATCAGTGTATCAGTAGCAAAATTGTTCTTTACAATTTCGAGTCCCAAAATTTTTTTTTTCCTTGTCATCTTTTTTAAACTGCTTTTGTAAAAATAAAATTCCTTTGAATAAACTTTTTTTTTGTTTCTGAAAAAAGTAACTGCACGTTTAATTGCAGTTAAAAAATAATCTAAAATTATTTTCAGCAAAGTATATAACACACCTACTCAAAAGTTAAAAGAAAAAAAAAACATTTTCAAAGAAAATTTACTTCAATTGGAAGTTTTCCTTTTAAATCTGTCCCAATTAATTTTAGGTAATGTCGTTCATGGAAATTTCAAGCATGAATAAATTAATAAAATACATATTAAAATATTAAATTACAATAACGATAGAATGTTATTTATTTTTTTACATTTCCATGCATTTTTCATATTATCCTGTTATTTTTTGGCTTTAAAAACTTTGATTTGTTTCAAATTTCTTTTCAATAAATTACAAAGATTTTCTGTCTTTATTTTATTACTTTAAAGGACTTAAGTATTTCAAAAATTATATGATTATGAATAAAATTGTTTCTTATGAAAAAAAAAAAAATATTAATGAACCTAGGTAACTTTTTTTTGTTTTCTTAATTTAAAAAGAAAATCTAAGAACTTTTAAAACAATAATTTTACGGCATTCAAATGAACTTTGCTTTTTGTTTTATTCTTTGAATTTGTAAAATAATTTATAAAAAGTTCATAAAGAATAATTTTATTGAAATTTTCAAGTTTTTCTTCACAAAAGAAATTCATTTCTAAAGTTAAATTTAAAATTTAAGTTTTGAAAAAGCGCTTTGTTTATTTTTTTATTTTTTTTTTGTGAAACAACTGTATTAATTTTTAAAGTTTTTAAAAATGTTTTTTTCTTTTTTACGTTTGAATAGAATGCTTGATAAGATGCAGAAAGAAACAATACAAAACTTTTACAAATAATTTTATTAACTTTGAACGCAAATCTAGAAATAAAAAATAAAAATAGTTGAAGAACTCTAAACATACATATTCTGTTCTATTTTTGTTTTTTTTTTCTTTCTGGTTTTCATGAAATCGCTAATAAATGTTTTTACAATTTTTTACAAATTTATTGTTTTTTTTTATTTTAAAAAATTGTTTATCTTTTGTATTTGAAGTCACGAATAAATTTTAACTAATAATATTTTATTTAAAACTATAATTTTATGTAATATTTTTCCAAACAAACACACACACAAAAAAGTAAAATGCATTCAACTTAAAGCAAGTAAGAAATTGTTTTTTTGTGTTGTTGTAAAATAAATAAAAACGTTTTTGTCATATTAAAAATAAATTTAAACAAATAATTCAATTTACTAACCAATTTATTATCCAATGTAATTTCCAATAAATTTCATAAAGATTTCATATGTGATTAAATTTATTATATTTGATTTTCTGTATTCATTGTAATGGAGTTGTCCTCTATTAAAAAAAATTGTTTTTTTTCTTTTTTCTGGAGTTGATTGAGTAATAAAATAATAATAAATGATATCTAATCTAATAATTTTCAATTAAGCCACCATAATAACAATGAAAATATTTGTTTAGCTTACAGAAGGACAAAAACAAAAAAAGAAAAGCTAATCAGTAAATACAAGTAATTACGAACGAATATAACATAAACACTTTAATTTTTCAATAATTGTTTTGTTTACATAAAAATATTTGTCAATAAAAATTTTTATTATCCAAACATTTTTTTTTTCTTTTTCTAGTTTGTAATATTCTTCAATTCAATAGAAAGAAAATTGTGATAAAAACCGTTTTTATTTTTTGTTTTAATTCACTTTTACAAAAAAAATTGTTTTTTTTTTCTTTTTAATATTTTCAATTTAAAATTGACTCGGTTGCATTTTCAAATATTTTTTTTACATGAAAACGCTTTTTTTTATTTTTTTATAACGCTTCAAAGAACACCACTTTTAAAAAACAAAACTAACAAAAAAAACACGATCAAATGTAAATAATAATAATAAAAAAAAAACAGTTCATAAAATTTAAAAAAAATATTAATGCCGAGTTAAAAAAAAAATTTGTAAACTTTTTTTCCCTTCGAAACAAAAAATAAGATAAAAAAAAAATCTCGTTTTAAATACAGACTTTGTTTAAAAAAGTCTTCTACACAGATTCGTGGTTGTTTTAGTACTAAAGAAAGATTTGTTCAGTAAATATGAATTAAGTTTGATTTTAAAAACGCGTATCGTTGTAAAATCGAGTAAAAAAATTATATTGTACGTGAACGTGATACGTTTTTCATTTTGTTGTTAAGTAATATGAGACAACTCACTTTAGTTTGTATTGTTAAATTTCAAGCGATAGTAATAAAAAAGAAAATGTGTGAATAATAACATTAACTTGAACAACAGTGAGAAATGATGATAGATTGTGACGATGATGATGATGATGATGGTGAGGTGTTGATGGTACGAAGGTGGAGGAGAACAAAAAAAAATAAAAATAAAATAAAATGTATTATGGTCCCTTTGATTGTTGGCACGAACTTCAGAAGCAAAAGTTACACTTTATTATAAATAATTATTTGTTAAACTCTAATACCCATGCGCTCTACATTGAACATAAAAGAAAAATTAACTTAATTTAAATGTAATTTTTTTTTTTAAAATACAACACAACACAAGACAGGTATGTTTTTTTTAAAAAGAAAACAAAAAAAATAAAAAAATGAAAATGAGAGTAAAAACACTTATTTAACATGAACGTGTTTTATTTTGTTGAAAAAGAATGAAATTTTTTTGTAAAAGTAAGCCACTTACGCGACAATGCACACAAATAAAGTAAGGTGACGAATCACTTAAATGAAAGTCTTGTTGTCATAACTTTTGTGATCCATTCTTATGGTGTTTGGTATTTTTTGTTACAAAAAAAAAGTAAAAGTAAAATAAATTTTCACACAAAAAAAAAATGGTAAATTTTCATGTGATTTATTTTTTAACGATTTCAAGAAAAAAAAAAACATGATAGAAAGTAACAGTTGTTATTTAAAAAATTCAAATAAAAAAATAATGGAGATGTGAAATAATATTGGAGGGTCCCTTCGTAAAATTTAAGTTAACGGATGATTTGTTCTAATGGAGGAGTAAAATGTTTTTTTCTATTTTTCTTTATTTAGTAAATATTCAAATTCAAATAAAACTTAACAAAATAAATTTTAATTTACTTTTAAAATTAATTTTATAAATGATAAGGCATTGTCTCTTCCGGCATTTTGTTATCATCAAAAACAAAAAATGAAAGAAAAGTATTATTGAGTTTTACAATTTTGCTGAATAATCGAATTAAATGAACGTTGTAAGCGATGAAGAATGAACATAAGTAAACTTTTTCAAAATTCAATTGCAATTCAAAAAAATGTAATCATATTTTTGGGAGGAAGGAAATACGAACAAGTACCTATGTAAATAAAAGAGCTTTTGTTTACAAAGAAATTTTCATTTTAAATTTAAATTAATTTTCAAATTTATTTATTGTATTTTACCTTTTTATTATTTTCTTGTCGGCGGTATTATTTTTGATGTTAAATTTTACAGTGTTTATTTTTTATCTTTTGTTATTTTATTCTAACTTTTTTTTACTTCAATGTTTACGACCAGTTAATAAAAAATTTTAAATAAATAGAACTTAATCATTTTGAAATCGTATTTTTATTTTCTTCAAAGTGCTTTCAACTTAATTAAATTATGTATGTATTTACATTTATTTATATTTTACAAAAAAAAAGTAAATAAATAAACAAAAATAACAGAAAAGTGAATAAATATTTTTATTTTTATATTTTTTTTTTTCAAACTTTACAAAAAAGTTATATAGATTCTATTTTATTTATTTATTTATTTTTTTTAAATAAAACTGAAACTGGTCCACATTTTCCTCTTTTTTTTTCAAATTCTAAATTAAATTTTAGTGATAATGAATAAATTTTTAAAATATCCCATGTAGAACATTATTTCAAACTTAGCCTGTGATTAAAGGACACAAATCAAATATGTAATTTGTATAAGTGAAACAACATTAAAGTAAAAAGGAAAAAAAAAAAAACTGTAGGGTGGTAATGTTAACTCTTTCGTCTTCAAAGTTTCTTCGTATCTTCTGTGACATTGCAAAAATCCTTTTTTTTTTCAATTTATGTAATGCTCAATTGACATGATTTTTTTTTTCGTAATTCACAAAATTCACTTTTTGAAAATAAGTTTTTTTTTTATTAATAAAAAAAAAATGTAACATATTCACAAAAATTATTTTATCAAAAGATAAAAGTAAAATGAGATTGTAATTTTGTCGAAGCAGAATTTAAATATATAAACTGAAAGTATATTATTATAATGTAATATTGTCATTGTTATAATATAATATGTATATGTATGTACATAGATATATAATACATATTGAAACATGTATGTACTCATACATATATTTTTTATACACAAAATCTTATTTAGAATCTAATCATTCAGTCCAGTTATACGTATACGTACGTATTGTTTGTAATATCATTCCGTTCCGCTACATAATTTTAATGGAAAAGAAGATTTTCCCTTGCTTGTACATATATGTATGTACATATGTATGTATTTTTGTGAATAATATAATATTTCTGCTGGACAATGATGACGATATATTGTAAAGGTTGAATGACAACATAAAGTCCAATCTAATATAACAGGAAGAAAAAAACTAAAATTTAAATTTAAAAAAAAAGAGAGTATATTACATCCACCTGATGATGGTTAGTAATGCAGACAGGTACATTACCATGATATGTATGTATATTGTATGAAAAGTACGTACGTATGTACATGGATAACTTTCAAAGTGCCGATCCAAATGAGGAGGTGTTTTTTTTTTTTTTTTTTGATTTTTCATTATTATTACCACACAGTTACTTCCTTAACAAATTTTTTCTGGGGTCTTCATAATATATGTAATTCATTGTTCATATTACTCTGTATGAGTAATTCACTTCCTGTCCATGATTTTGAATTTGTTATAATACAAAAACAGAAACAAAAAATTATGATAGAAAAGAAATAAAATAAAACAGAAAAAAAAATCCAAAAACAAAAAAATAAAAAGTAAATGCGCGTGGAATAAAAATAAAAATAAAATTGTAATTGGCATTGTACTCTTCTAAGCTATTATTTTTATTTTCATTATTAATTCGATAAAAATAGAAGAGAAAATTGTAGGCGTATAAACAAATTGGGCAATTGAGGCGAAAGTATCAATTAATTATTCATTAGAATATTGTAGAAAAAAAAAATCAAATTCATATGGAAGTGCTTTACTGATTTTCTCTTTTACAGGTGAGCTATATTAGCCTTTCTCTGAAGAGAATTCAAGTAAGATAATTTTCGATAGACATGATTACTTTTTTTTTATGTTTTAAATTATTACTTAAAGTCTTTGTTGACCTGATAGGTTAAAGGTCAGAATATCAGTTTTTTCTTAGTACAAATATTAAATTTGCTACTAAAAGTTTTTGAAACAAACTTTCAACAAAAACAAAAGTTCTAACCAATTTTGTTTTTCACTAGAAACTGTTTTTATATTTTTGAAGGTGAAGAGGGTGTTTATAAAATTTTCCGGTGAATACATTCAACATCTTCAACTTATTGTACGACTGCAAGTTTTTTTCTACATATATCTTTAGTAGTAAAGTAAACTAACTTTTCTTCGGGGCTCTGGTCTGGGTTCTAAAAAAAAACAGTCTGATGGAAACATTAGGGTTAAATGTGTTTTATTGTTAAAGGTATAAAAATTTCGTAATTTATTTTATTGTCTCAGAGACTTACAATAAAAGACGTCAGAAAATATTTACTTAGTTTTAAATTTTCTTTGAAATGCAAGTTTTAAAGTTTTCTAAAGTAAAGAGATTATCAAAACATTGATGGTGTTTTTTAACTTGAATTTTCTGAATCACAATAGTTGAATCACAAAAAAAAATTCTTATTGAAAACAAAAAAAAAGAAAGTATTCTAACCTGATCTTCTATTTTTAATCGCGAACATAAATAGAATAAATGTCATAAAACTTTGCTTACATGTAAAATACTTTTATGTTTTTTTTTTAAAGATAAATTGTTTATTGAACAATGTTTTCTTTTCTTTTTCTTTAACGTAGAAAAAAAATCTTATCAAAAAGACTAAACAATCAAAATTGTTTATTTTAAAAAAGATTAAACTGCGTAAAGAATGAATTAAAAAAAGAAAAAAAAAACATCTTTTATTATTACATGACAATTTGTGTTATCGTTCATATTTTCACTAGAAAATTCTTATCTTAAATATTTGAAAAAAAAATGGTAATCTAAAAAAACAATCAACAATTATTATATTTACTTGATGTATGTAATTTTTTTTTTTTTATTACTTTAAAATATGTATTCTTTGAGTAATTTTTTATGATAAATGTAATTGAAAATAAATTTTTTATGAGGTGGAAAATTTGTGTTTATTGAATATTTTAAATTCTTTATGCATTTTTTTATCATTTTTAAAAATGGTGTTAGTCATTTGGAAAAAAAACCATAGTAATGTTCTATTAATAATATTTTATTTATAAATTTTCATATTAATACAAAAAGTTTTTGATTTTAAATTTAAACACAACTTTTTTGTAGATTTTTCACTTTTATTTTTTCAATGAAAAAGAAAAATATTGAAACAAAATTTTAAATAAAGAAAAATCATCGGTTTTTATTTTTTGTTTCTTTTTGTTCTTTTCAGTATTGAAAATGTGATGTCGAAAAATAAATATTCATACAAGCGAGAATAATTTCCAATTTCAATAATATGGTTGAGGAAATTTGAATTCAAAATATATAGGGTGCTTTATTTTTTTATTTTACAATATTTTGCTTCAATGCCACAATTTTAATTTGACTTTTATTTCGTTTGAATTTCAAACATTTCTCCAACTGGTTCGAAAATCGATGATACGAATAATTGGAAAAAGATATATGTACATACTACATATGTTTTCTACAAATAAATAAAGTTTCGATTTGAATTCGAGATTAGTATATATAAACACAAAAATTTTTGAAATGAAAAAACGCACAGGCATTGTTTCAAACCTTATTTTCTCCGTAACTTTTGGTAATTACACCAACATCGAAATTTGAATTAAACCCAATTCAATTCGTTTTAGTCCAAAATTCCGCTTTTTTATGTTTATACGAAAATTAATTTTGTTTTCACTTGAAATTCAGATTTAATTCGGTATAGCTGAAAGCTAAAGTATTTTAAAGTTTTTCACATCAGCTAATTAGGGTTTAATGGAAATCTTAGCAAATTTCCACAAACACCTTTTCTTTTATCGTGTAACTAATTAATATTTCAGCGATTTCAACTCATTAAATTTTAATTCTTATTACCGAAAAAAAACAAACAAATTATTGATGATAAATAAACAATAGAAAAAAGATTAATTCATTTTTTCCAGTATGACAATTTTGCCTAGTAAGTGCTTTCAAGTTTTTGTTTCCGTTCCCATAAAAAAAAAAGAAAATTGAAAACATAATACCAAAAAAAAAACAAACGCTTGTGGATGAAAATTCACAAAAAATATGTTTGTCATCGCAATCTGACATGACTTTGTAAAAATGAATTTTTCCAAATAAACCTGAGGCTTGCATGGTTTTTTTTTTTAAAATAGGAACCCTCAAGCGTATATAAAGAAAAAATTAATCAAATGAGTTTTTATTCGTTTATTGAATTATTTTTATTATTATTTTTTTACTTTTATTTTGAATGAATCATTCGAAAAATTCTTTTAAAAATTAAATGTTGTGTAAATGATGTTTTTATTATGTCCTTTCATGTTCTTTTATCAATATTTCTTTTATATTATTCAATTTTGGGAGAAAAAAAAACAACCAAAAAACTTATTCTGAATTGTTGATTGTTTGTTATTGTGACCGTGACGTTATTGAACTTTAAATTTGTTTTTGTGTTTCTGAATGATTTATTAAGTAGATGATGATGATGATGATGATAAAAAATCATAAATTATATTTGAATTTAAAATGATAAAGTTTTTAAAAGCAAAAAAAGTTTGGGATAATTTTTTAATTGAATTATTCATAAAGTTATCCTTTTTCATTCAAAAATGTGTTCCTTTTTTTTTGTTTGACATTTTAAACTTCACAATATCAACAAGTTTTGTCATTGAGAGAAAAAAAATATATCACATACTTATTCGTGTTTATTTAAAAGTTTTTGAATATCTAATAAAATAAGTTTGTTTTTTTTTATTACAAATTTATAGCAAACACACATAAAGCATATGTATGCATATCCCTTGTGTTATATAAAATCAACAGCAAGCAAACACATCAGAATGGTAATATGTGTTGTCCATTCATTACCATATATTTTGTATTTTGTTATTTTATGATGTGTTTTCTTTTGAATAACATACACATTATTTTCTCTTGTGGATAATTTTTATCAAACACCATAATTGTTGCTGTACCATACATAAGTAAATATGTGTGAGTTACATGAAAGTTCTTTTTTTTTTTTTATCATCTTGTGATGTTTATAGGTAACTTTGTTCACATTTTTATAAGAAATTTCCGTAACTATTATTATCCTCTTTGACTTACTCTTATCAATAAACACAGCCTTTATGCATACATTGAATAATTTTGAAAATATATACATTGAGAATTACTTGTTTGTGAATTATAATAAAAATTTTGTTGGAAAAATGTTTTTGCAAGTAAAATTATCGACTATTTGAGCATTTCAATTACATTTAATTGTTAATGTACAATGTGAAATTTACTTAGTATAAGTAATTTTCAGAAAATAATGTAATATTTTCTTCACAAATAATTTATAAGATAGTTGAAGAATTTTAAATTTTACTTGAAATGTATGAGTATGATAGATGTTACAAAAGTCCTTGATCACTGTCAATTAAAACTTTCTACATCGTATGGTCATTCCGTTGCAGTAATTTTTTTTTTTAAAAATTCAAGAACTTTATAGCTTGAATTTATTCCTTCTTCTTATAATTTTCAAGAGTTTTTAACACTTTATTTTTTAAGTTTTTTAATCCGTCTGTTTTCAGATGTATAACTATTAGAACTGTATAATATTGTCCTATTTCGAAGAACTCGTGATGGGTATATCGTACACATCAACCGACAAGGGTTTAAACATTATCTCCCTAAATCGATGAAAAATTTAATGAAAGATTTAAAACAAAAAAAAAAAATTCCTTATACTACACAATCTTGTTCTGGGAATTAATTTTCACAAAATTCCACGTAAAATTGACAATATCACCTGTAAAATACTCATAATTTATGTAAATGCACTATTAAATTAGTTTAAAATCTTTTAAAGTTAATTTTAGTACATAATTTCTTAAATGACAAAATTTCATTCCTTTAAATTTACAACAAAATTAGTAATTAAAAGTATATGAAAGTATGTATTTCACATCACACATTTGTTGTTGTAAACCTGCAATCAGGTGATATATAATTACACAATAATCTACAACACACACGTATCATTAGTAAATTCTTCCTGAGGGTATTATAATTTAAACATTTTATTATCATTTTGTTGCAAAATATAAATTCTGGCGTATAAAAGATTTACTATAGTCATCAAAATTATATAATAATGAATTTTCGTACAGTATCTAAGATTTTCAAGAATTTCACTTAACGTAGAATTCCTATTTATTTAAAATAAAATAAATTTGAAATTTGCATTAATAAAGTGTAAAAATTATTATTATTGTTTTTTAGTTGAACAGGACTTTATTGTCTTCTCTTTTTTTCTACTTCTATTTTATAATAGAAATATTTTTTGTAATGCGTCTAGAGTTTAGACGTGTTAAAATACGCACAACGCTAGCGAAATTAGAAAGGAAGGGTGAACATTATTAACGAAAAAAAAAAATAGTTTCGAAGATGAATATTTTTGACAATATTTTCCTCCAAAAGGAGCTTTTTAAAAAATTTCTTATAAATCACTCTGTAACTTCTCTTTGGTTGACATACATATGACTGTTGCAAAAAAGGAACTCCTTTATTCGCTATTGCCTGTATATAGTAGGTTCAAATTTCTCGTTGAATTGTTCCTTGTTTTTATAATATTAGAGTTTTACTGTTTTTACATGGAAAGACTATCTAAAAGTTACCTTATTTACATTATTTTTATTATGGTATGTATCAGCTTGCAAAATCACATTCAAAATGTTCTTGTTTGGTTTAAAATTTTCAACTGAACATAAATCTTAAAAAAAAAACGTTGTTTTTAAAAAAATTAAATAAATCATTCAACGTCTGTCAAATGTAAAAATGAAAATTTGTCTAAGTAAACGTGAATAATTTTTATATTTCATAGCCAGGTTTCTTTCAATCATTTTCTTTTATATTCTCAGTTTATTATTGTACAACGTTTTTTTTTTTTTCATTCGTTTAGGCACAATTTTTACAACATTTTACAGTTCAGTTTTTTTTTTCTGAAGAATTAAAATTATAAAAGTTAAATAATTCGTTTAGCCTCAATGAAGTTTTAATTATTTTTACTTTTGTTTTTTTTTTAAAAAAACAAGAAAAATAACGAAGAAACATAAATTTTTTTATAATTTATTTATAATTGCTATCTTAGAAGAAAAATCTTTTGTCAATGTTTAAAATTATATGCTCTTAATCTTAATGTTATTAACAATAAGAAAATCAAATTGACATTGTATATCTTTCATTGTTGTCCAGTATCTTATAAGATACAAATATCAAATAAAAAGTGAAATTTTTTTTTTTTACATTATAAAAATAATAAATCTTGTTTATTACTTAAATTTCAATATAATAATTTTTTTTATTTAAAAAATTTTATCATTGAGAAAACGGAAAATGAAAAAGATGAGAAAAAAAAATTAAAAAGCTAAAAAGTAGTAGATTTTATATAGATAGGCATTTTTTGATGACTACATAGATAAAACTTTAAAATTAGCTTAATTTGTATGTTTTTCTGTCTTATAAGTTTCCTGTAGCATCAGTAAATTTTAAATGTCAATTAATTGTGCATACAAAAGTTTAATGAATATGCTATAATTTTATAACTGTCACAGATTTTAAGTTATCAGCAATAATTCTGTTGAAAAGTGAAACATGCTAATAGTATATCATTGCATGCATAAATATTACAAAAGAAATTTCTTATGCCAGATTAAGGTTATACTATCATGTGAAATTTATAAATTTTGTAACATATTTAAGATAAATAAACACTGGATGACATACGTGATGTAGAAAATATGAATATGAAATATATGTAAATGCTTTTTGATGATAGATATTTCTTGTATATGAAGAGTTCTTAAGCATTAGAAAAAAGTATATTTTTTTTTAGAATAGGAGATAATTTTTTATATACGTAAGTATTGTAGTTTTTGAAATTTGTTCAAGTTTAAAATTTAAGTTGATGAGATTTTTTTTTGAAGGATCGTAACATAACATTTTTCAACATGATAAACTGTCAGCTTAATATTCTGAAGTTTTTGAATGAGATTTTAAAAAACATAAATACAAGAGATTTTCAGAAAACATTTTGTTTCGCTTAAAGGATAATAATGAAATGCAATTGTTGAAGGTCCTCTCCTCTACCAGCTAAACAGTTGACACAGTTTCTTTTTTTTCTGTCTGTATCAACGAATATACATAACTATGTATATTTAAAATACATCAAGTCTTATAATGAATCACTATATGCACAACAATAACAACAATAACGAAATTCACTTCCTATTTTAAAAGTTTACGCTTGTAACTTTTTCATAAAAGTTACCAAAAATTGGCAATGATCCAAAAATAATTAAGTTAAATTTTAAACATCACATACAGGAGAACAAGTTATTTCATTTTTTTTTCCTTTTATCTTTTTTTTGTCATTTTCTGCATTTTTTTTCTTCTTTCAAATAAATCAAAAAAAAAATAAAATTATCTAAAAAAAAAATTATTTAGGTTCCAGTTTAAAAAAATAAAAATACTGTAGAATTTTTTTCTGTACTTTAACATTTCAACTTGAAGTATGCTTTTAGATCATAAAATTTTTTTTTTTGTCTTGTTTTGTGTTTTACTCCTTTTTTTTGTTTTTGGTTTTTGTTTCATAATAAAGATGCTGCAATCATTATGGCACCAGATTGTCTGAAAATTTTTTGTGTGACCAGTAGCATGTTGTTTTTTGGCAAATGTTTTGTGATACTTCTATTTCTTAATTTTTGTTTTTCTTTCTTAAAAGGAAAAATTATTTTGTGTGTTATTTTACTTAAAATGATAAATAATGGTTGCTTAAAGGAGTTAAATAAAATCTAATTTAAGAAATAAATAGTTGATTTGTTTTATTATTATTTAGTATATATATACAATAGAAAGGACACACCCGCATATTTACAAAATTCTGTTTATTCTTGAGCACAAATTAGGAATTAAAGAAATTTGTTATTTTCCTAAAGAATTCTTGAGAAAGTATCTTTTACTATCTGGTTCTTTTTTAAACAAAGAATAATATGTAATTGTGTGCATTGATTTTGATTTTAATGATTTTTGTTTGAAAATTAATTTATTTTTAAATAGGCCTTTGTTTTTTTGTTTAATTGAGTATAATGGTAATTAAAACAACAACTTGTAGTTATTAAAATAACAGGTACATACTGTGTACTACACAGGCATTTTAAAAATATACATAAATGAAAAAAATCAGATCTAATTACTTTTCTAACGTATAATCAATTAAATTATCTGTTCAATATCAGTGCATTTTAACAAGAATATACTTCAAAATTACACTTTATTTTTTTCTCTATTTATAATTTGTTTCATTGAATTTGAAATTTAGTATCTATCGTGATATGTATTTTCGCATTTTTTTTTTCATTTCAAACTGTTAATTACATACTTTAAACCTAATCAATTATAGAAAATAAAAAAAATAAAAGGAATTATTTATGTGAATAGGAAAATAACACTTATACCTACCTTGAAAAATGAAAATCATTTTACCGGATCGATAAAAAAAAAAGTATCTATATGCTTATAACAAAATTACAATATTATCCATATTAAATGCATTTTCAATTATTTAATTTGAAAAATACAAATAAATAAAATCCGAATGGATTTATGTCATGCATATTAAATTTACCATTAACTGTGTTGAATTTATAAATAGAAAATTAATAGATACGATCCAATATTCGATATTATTAAATTGAGAAGAAAAAAAAAACAGATAAAAAAAAAAGTTGAATAAAATTTTCTGAATGCACACAAACATTTTTTTCTATTCATGCGGTTTTTATTTTCAATTTGTATGAAAATCATATTCCTACTGCTGCATTCAATATGAAGGAAATTTTTCAAACTAGATAAATACATAGATAACAAAAATTTTGACAAAGCTTGATTAATGTGGTGTTGGTAATGTTTTCAAAAAAAATTGAAATTCATTCTGATTATGGATATTCCAGATAAATTATTTATTGTTAAATGTTTCAAGAATTTCATATCATGCATGACATGTAAAGTATGATAGATACTATTTATTCGCAATATTATGTAAAGAACTACATATCCATACATACATATGTACATATAAGTACAAGTACGTCAACTTTATTTTTATTATTTATTTTTTTTGTCCTGAAATTTATACTGCAATAATAGAATAAATCAGATAAAAGGATGATAATGTTCTTCTGCAATTGCAGTAGACGACTTTACATTAATCATTTTTTTTGTAATATTTCTGATTTTTTTTTTTTTTTAAATAAGGTGTGTTACATATTTTGGTTTTTGTTATCAATGTATTATTTTTTCATATCTTGAAATAAATTAACATTACAAAAAAATTTCAACGCTTTATTAACACTTAGGCCGTATTTAAGAATAGGCTACATAGGCTGCAGCCTAGGGACCCGCAACACAAAAAATGAGTGAAATTTTGAATTTTGGCTTGTTAGAAATATACAACCCCGAAAGGGCCCGCACCACAGGTCTAGCCTAGGGGTCTACAGATCCTAAATACTGTCCTGCTTAGGATATCATTGAAATTGAAATTTCTGGTCACAGTTGTCATATTTTTAGCTTTTACACTGACTGGAGTGCTAGCATGTACTTTGGTCCAATCAACTACTGAAGGGCTCATAGAATTGATCCAAATTGCCAAGTAGATTGATTTCTGTGGATTTTTTTTTTTAAATTTGACCTCTTGAGCACTACAAATTACAAGTTCCATTTTTTCGTTTTGAAAAAAAAAATCATTGTTTTTTTAAAATTCATGAATCAATTTTCAATGTATCTACACTTCGTTTGACTTATGTAATTTTGTTTTAGCATCCGATAACAGCTCCAGTTTTGTATTTCCTGACTAAAAAACGTAAACGGAAAGCCCATATTTACCAGGAAAACGTAAAAAAAAATTATTGTCAAGTTACACAGTTTCATTTGTTAACTTCTTGTTGACAACATTTTGCAGAATTTCATTACAATTTACAAACCATTTTTCTTTCATGAACAAAGTGTATATAAAAATTTTTCTTTACACCAACACTGAATTTCCTTTTTTAAATAAAGTTTTTTTTTCACATAAAAAATTCATACTTTATTTTTCTGTAGGTATAGTCGCAGTGTATAGTGAAAAAACAAACAATTAAATTCGTTTCATAATTATCCTGAATGTTTGTCGAACCAATTAGTGATAACTGAAAAATTCTATACTCTATCCTTCATTTAATTGAGTGAAGGAAATTCATACAACACGGTGAAAAATGTTTTTAATTAACTTCCAATTAAAAGATTTTAATGATTTCAATTTCACAAAGTTTTTATAAATGTGTGTGTGTGTGTGGCATAAATGTGAAAATTATCTGATGAGTATGTTATTTCTTGTTTTCTTTTTTTTTTTTTAAAACAAGTAATTTCCTGATATTGAAACATCGTTATAAGGATGGTGTGTGCAAAATAAGAGTATCATGTATTTTTCATATGGCAGAATGTTTTTTAAAAAAATAAATAAAATAAAAAATAAAGAATGAAAAATGTACGAGAAATGTGTATATTGTAGTATGTAGGTACGAGTATGTATGTATGTTTGAATAGAATATTTTTTTTTATTGTATTATTTATTATATCGATTGATTGATTGATTGAATGCATTTTATTTGTTCACACAATATGAATAGAAATTGAATTCAAAAACATTTGAATTTAAAACACTTGAGTTACGTAAAATAAAAAAGCAATTTTCCATTTATTATTTAGAAAATTAAGTTAAAACATTAGCAATTAGATTTTATAGCACCAAGTTTTTAGGATTTTTTAAATTCATCTTACTGAAGTTTTAGAAAGGATGCAATACGCAATTAACTTCAACGACTGAGGGTCTCTATTCATTGTGAAATAAAGATACAATTTCAAATTTTAATAAAGAAATTCCTAACACAAAATTTATTTCAACACCCACCTCATCAGTTTTATTCTTTTTCCTTTTTTTTTTTTGCCTTCTGTGATGAGTAAGTAAGGAAAAATGAAATAAAAAGCTTCCAATAATCCTCAAAAACCGAAAAATTATAAAAATAAATTTGAAAAAAAAAAGTTTTGTGATTTAATTTCTAAATTCCTTAATGATAAGGCTTTTTAAAAATGTATCTGTATACCAATGCAGTAGCTATTCGTGTATGAAGTGAACAAAAATAATAATGACGAACAATATTTTTAATGATTGTTTCTCTTCATTTTTTTTTTTTTTTGCAGAATAAATAAACTGTTTTATTTTTCCCTTATTTATTTATTTTTTTTATCAAATCAATATTTATGCGCATATTCAACTTCTTTTTTTTTTTTTTACAAAAAATATCAATTACAATCGAATCGTAATTTTATATTTATGAAATTAAAAAAAAACAAAAAAATCTGGAACTTTTTTTTCCATTGTTATCCTTGTTTTTTAATATTTTGTAATTTTATCAATTACATATTTCGAAAAGTATGTCAAGTAGGAAGTACTATGTATATTTGTTTTAAATCTTGAAATTTTTTTCTACAAAAAAAAAAAAATTATTTTTCAATAAATAAAACGGTATTTAATTAAATGTAATTAAATTTTGAAAAAAAAATAAAAATAAATATAAAAAGTAAAAAAAAATGTGAAAAACGATATTTTATTTGAAAATAATATTTATTTTCTTTGTACTTTAAAATTGAATTGCTTTTCAAAAAAATAATAATTTTGTATTTTTCTATTTTTTTTTTCCATTTTATATTTTATTTCCATATATTTTGTCATAAAATAATTCAAAGAAAGTCATGTCATTTTGAAATGTTCATTTTTTTCAATAATAAATAAATACATGTTGTATAAAAAAATCAAATATTCTGTAAAATATACCTAACTTTCTTTTTTGTTTTTTAATATTGGGAAAACTTAATATGTAGTCTCTATGTGCACATACCATGTCATTGTAAGTAACAACAACAACAACAACAAGTATAGATATTTTGATGTACATGTTATATACATGTCCGTAAAAAGTTATCGACTTTAAAAAGAAAAAAATAAATAAAAAACAGAAAATAATTGGATAAAAGAAGAAGTTGTTTTTGGGGTTAAAATCTGGGGATAAAAATGATCATATTTTAGGTGAAATGGAATAATGTTGTGTGGACTTGTAATACATATGTATATGTATGTACAATGACATACATGTACATACATTCTCTATTAATAGCAACAAAATTATTTAATTTGATCAAGAATTCTTTCAACATTTTAGAGAAAATCTATTTATTATCGAAATACTTTTTTTTTCAATATAAAGCAAGACCATATAACAAGACCAAAGACACGTACAATAACAAAATTCAGTATAATTCACGAACATTATCACATAAACTTTTTAATAAATTCATTGAAACAGATAAACATAATTTTATTTATTCTTTTTTCACACAATAATCTTTATTATCTTTATTATAATAAATTCATCTCTTTTTAAGATATATTTATATACGAGTACGTAAGCTCAAGATTTAATAAATGTTATTAATGTTCTCTCGTTCGTTATCGCGAAATTCGAAAAAATAAAATTCAATTTCCATAATGAAAAAATTTGAAAAATTTGAATTAAAAACGTTTTATGTTCTCGTACATAAGTATGTCAAGAAATATTTCTATTAATAGAAGAGAGCTATTCCAGGTAAATTTATTTTGATTCTTTTGAAAATTCGTGAAATAAGATTAACAATTTTGTTGAAGAAGATTTATGAGTTCTTCCTTGATTTTTCTTGATTAAGAAAAATTGAATTAAAAAATTTTTTATAGAAAAATTCTGTGATGAAAGGAAGCAGAATTGATCCTTAGAATTTTCTAATACGAATAATCTACAAGCATAAAGATAAAGGCATATATTCTCGTGAGATATCCAATAAAGAATATAATTTTATTCTTGTCATAAGGATATTAAATTTTATTTCCGGATATTACCGATATTTTTTTTTATTAAAAAAATTTATTTAATTAACTTTTTAAAAGATATATTGTAATAAGATTTTAATTATGTCTTAATTTTAAGAGGATTTATTGATTTTTTTTTTTTAAATAGATTTTCTTTTTCTATAATGAGAAGAAATATCTGTATAGCTTAAAAATATGGTGAAACACAAACAGCTTTTGTTTGGTGATCAAAGTCAAATATTTAAATATTTTCTATGAATTAATTAAAATGGGAGCAATTACAAATAATATTTGAATATATTGCAAATTATGTTTGTGTTTAGTTTTTTAATTTAATTTTTTTCTCGTTTGTATGATTTAAAAAAAAACAAAACCTCCCACAAGAGAATTTTTCTATCGAATATTTTCGAGTAAAAAAAAACTAATTGGAACTTTTTAATTAAAAAATTCAAACCAAATACTTTTTAAAAAAATTATAACTGAAAATATTTAAACAAAATAGCTATGTATATATATTTTTTCATATTTACATATATATTTAAATTTTTCAAATATTTTTGTTTAAGCTGCATAACTTTTTTATTCCATAATAATTATTATTTTTTTTGGTTTCATGTTTTTATTATTATACATATTTTCATTGTATTTATTTGTTAAATAAAAAAAAAAAATTTCAACCCCCTATATTATTATTGTTTTTGAACAAGGACTATATATTTTTTTTTATATAATTCATAGGTATTTTTCATTTTAAAAATAAATATAAAATTTATATAGCAAAAAAAAGAAGAAAAAAAACAGAAGTTTTTATAAAACTTTGTTAGTTATGAAATCGTATATCACACACACAAACTTTCAGTCAAAATAAACAAGTATAAAAAAGTTTGTCATTATAAATATCAAACATTCTTAAGCAGTGAAAAAAAACAAATACATACATCACTGGTTCTACTTATATGTATTATTTTTTGTTTCATGATAACATTAAATTTATCTTTCTATTTTAATAATATGTACGTTTTCCGTCTTCATTCTGGTTTTTTTAAAAGGAGAAGAAAGGGAAACAGAATTTTAAAAAAAATATAGCTATGTTTATTCTTATAAATGAAAGTTGATTACCCACTTGAAAAGAAAATAAATTCAAAAAAATGCAGTTGAATTAAAATATAAAAATGCCTTTGTAAAAAATATTTTACAAATTTTTTTAAAAAATTGTTGTTTTTTTTTTTCTACATTGACAATTTGAAGGGAGAAAGTTAAAATGTTAACATCCTGAAAATTATTATTGTTACTATTTTTCATGTACTTTTACTTGTAAAAAATTTTATTTTGAATAAATGCCAAAAACAAAACTGGAAAAGAAAAAAATTAAGGATGTTCAATGTGAAGGGTTGTTGTTTTGTAAACAACATGTAATAAAACAAAATAGAAAATAAAAATATTTTAAACAATGTTATAGCTTTATGCCAGGATATACAATCCTTATAATTTATACTTTCAAAATGCTTGAGTTTTGTATATACGTGATTTAGAAATATAAAATATTACGTGTCTGTTTTGTTTTATTTTTTTCCTTACTTTTAAAAGTAATTATTCCAACAAATTAAAAAATATTTATTTATTATCCTTTTTTTTTTTTTTTCTATTTTCAGGTAAGAATCATTTTTTTCGAGGCTAAATGAATTTGAATGGTGAACTGGTAAGAAGTGTTTTTTTTGTAATTTAAGTAATTTTTAATTTTCTTTTTATTATTTTTTAATTATACGTATTTGTATACGAAGTATTAAATTGTTGATGAGGTAGACAGTAAATTGTATCAGAGAAAAATACATAATTATTGTCAACCGTTTAGCAGTTAATTAGAAATAAAAGTTTTTGGACACGTTCTGTTGTTCTACTTGTCTAGTATCCTATCCTATTAAGAATGTGAAGCTATTATGACTGTTTTTAAATTCAGTAAAATAATTTAATTCGTAATGACGAGCTTATTTGATGCGTTCCGTTATTATTTTGAAACTAATCTAATTTTTCCTATGGAAAAATTAAGAACTGAGAACGTAATCTTATAGAGAAGTTTGATGTATGTAAATGTTAACAGCAAAGAGAATATTAAAAATATTCTTTGTGTTAATTGAAAAATTCAAGGATATGGATAAGTTTTAAAATTGAAAGCTCTCCTGGTTTCACAAAATTTTGTCGCCGTGAAGCTTGAATGTGTAATTCCAATGAAAAGGTTCCATTCAAAGCATGGAAAACAAAAGCCTCAAGTAATTTTGAATAATAACGAGAAAAAAAGTTTTTAAAGAATTGTATTTAGTCCTAAAAACAAATTGAGAAAAAAAAACTTGGTAGTCGTAAATACTTTTTAAAAGTTCCTATATTTTACGATAAAAGAAGAGGATTTTCAAAATACTTGTTTGTATAAGCCGTTAAATTCTTAAAAAAATATATACTATATACATAATATCGATTTATGTATGTATATTGTACCATTTCTCATCAGTGATTTGTTTTTAAAACCTATAAAAATAGAATAATGTTGTATGAGCGCGTAAAATGCATTGCCTGTCGCAATTTTATAGTCCTTTTTGTTGAAAGTGGTAATAAAAAAAATCTATTTACTGTTTTATTTCTATTTATTTTTTGGATGTTCCTTATCCTTTTAAGGCCGTATTTAAAAGTTAAATGTATTTTTCTATTTTCTTTTTAGAAAAATAAAAAATTTGAAAAAAAAAAAAAACTCATAAGGACGAATTCTATTTTTCAATGAATTTTCAATAAATCTTATTACAACAAAATGTCACGAATCCTTCACTCAAATTATTATTTAAAATTCAAATAAAAAATTTAATTACTTAGGTTCATGATTTGAATAATTCAAATAATGAATATTTAATTTTTTTTCATTATAGTGATATCTTCAAAGTATTAATTTAATAAGAAAATCATACGTTAAATTTTATTTGAAAATGTGCTAGGTACAAGAAATTATATTGTTCCAGCAGGTATATTTTCATTTTGCATATACAAACGCGTATACCATACAAGATGGATTTATATGTTTGAAAATTATTAGAATGCATATTATATACACATACGAGTATATAGTACAAAATTCATGAATAATTCAAAATATTTTGTAAATTAATGCAGAAATTATTACACGCAAACAAAATTCTATTAATGAACCTATTATACGTTATGTACTTGAGTTCAATGTTTTTTACTTTACTTTTAAAGTGTTAAAAGATACACATATGTACGTACATATGTATGTAAAAAAAGAATTTATGTTTTTAGGTCTCACATTAAATTCTATATTACCTTCTATTACATACTCATTCTCTCCCTTAACAATCTAACGGATTTCATTATGTTACACATTTCTAACTCCTTTTTTTTTTTATTAAAAAAATAACATATGAGAAGAAAAAAAAAAAAATAAATAAACTAAGAAAATAGAAGAATATTTTTCAAACCATCGAACCAGTTAATCCATAAATCCAGTGATCTTCATGTGGTAAATTTGTCTTCATTTAGATACATTTTTTTTTCTCTTCTTCTTTGTATAGTGAAATAGCATTATTAGCTTTTCCATTGCAGCAGCAAATATGTACATTACATCAATTACCATGAATGTGGTTAGATTTTCTATGTTTTATGATTTTAGTTATATGTAACAATTTATTTTTATTAAGAAGGATATTCATTCGAGTCGAGAATCAATGAAAATGTATAGAAAAGGTTTTTTACGTTTTCCATCAAATTTTTTTTTTCTTTCGGAAAGAAGCTTATGTTTACAAAATACTAGAAAATTTTCAAACTAGCAAATTTCAATTTCAACAGAACAGAATAGAAAAAAGAATGAAAAGAAAGGAAAGTATGTATGTACATATATACTATGTATATATTTTTTTCAATTTATGTTTTTATATCTCTTGAGAACATTTTAAAAGATCAATAAAAATTTCTTTTCACATATTGTGTATGTTATACCAGTTATACAAAATTGAAATAACTATTTTACATTTGCATTAAAAATTCTGAACAAGTTTATAAAGAAACGTACTTGTGTAAAAGAGTTTTTCTTAAAGTGTTTAATGTAACTTATTACATAAGAAATATTTTATTTACCTACATAATTTATAAACTCAATACATACACACAATACATATTATATGTGTAGTGAAGAAAAACTTAACATTATTCATAAAAAATTGAAAAATTTAATTTTTAAAGACAAATTTTCTTCTTGAGTGAAACTAACTGCACCTGATGGTATTATGTTTAATTTAATAAAATCGATTTGCATATGGAGTATTAACAAGGATATACACGTACATGATTTTTTTTAGACATTTTTTTTTATTCCTTTCGAGCCGAAAACAGCTGTTTAGGACCTTGTTAATTTTTTTTGATTTAAAAATTAGGAAAGAAATAAAAGGATTGAATTGACTAAATTGGTAAAAATATTTGTAATATTATTGGAGGCTTTAGATTCAAATTCAACTATAAAGCCCACTTAGCTTGAGTACCATTTTCTTTTTGTATTCGATGTAAGTTCTCGGTACTTTAACAGTACGAAGATTATCCTTATAAATCATGAACAAGGACGTAAATCAATTACATAACATCAATGACAATTACTCGAACAAGTCGATTTTCTATTAACGAACAGTGGTTCGCATCTTATGTACTTATAACTGTAAAAATACAAAAAAAAAATAAAAGTACAACCTCCAAAAATTAAATAAATTTGAACAAACCTTTGCTCAACTTAGGTCTTAGGTTGACTATACAATTCTAACAAAAATACGAGTATTAGCAGCAACTGAATGATGGGGATCACTGTCTCCATAATTTTTTCGAGTAATATCTTATCCTCTAAATTTATCAGGGTTAATGAAAAAGTTGTCTTCGTTTTTTTTTTTTTACTTTACCAAGAAGGGGAGAAAATTGTAAATGATTTTTAAACGCTTTTTTGAACGCTGTAAAATTTTATTTTGAAAACTATTTGATTTAAAAAAAATTCCTTTTCACGTCTCGTTAAATTTATTTTGAAAACAAATACATATTTAAAAAAAAACTCAAGAAAATTCTTGAATATTTTCTTTTGTTTGATAAAAATTTAAATTGAATAAAAAATGAACATAAATATATAAAAATTTTACTACGAGACAAAAACTACAATATTTGATTTATGATAGAATTTTCTTATAAATGTTCCTGCATTCATCTTTCACTCATACGATATGCAAATGCATTCAGAACAACCTTGAACTAAAAAAATAAAGAATATAAATGTCTGCATAATTCATAAGCATAAAAAATTGAATTTAAAATTGAATTGATAAGCACACCAGAAAGACATAAAAAGCGAACACACATTTAAACATGCACATAAGTATATGATAGAAAGAAAGTTGTATCTCAATGTGTGCAACATGGAATTTATCTTATATCTACATTTGATTTTCATACATATTAAATGTATATAAAGTCTGGATTTTGTCGTCTGTCCGTATTATGGCCTTGTTCTTTTATTTTTAATAAAGTGCAAACTTCAGAAATAAGTATGTATATATACACCAAAGATTTTTGATCGATTTAAATGTATATGTAAAAAAAACCTCATTATACCATAATTTTACTAAAAATTCCACTTTTGATGCTTATACAACCAAAATGTTCAAGTTTTTTGAACAGGTTCATTAATTTTATACACGGTATACATATAATTTAGTGTTATTTATGACTCTCAAAAGACCAATTATTATTATTTTTTTTTTTAATGACATCAAAATAACTTCCGTTTTGTCTAAAGTATCCTTTTTGTTTCAGTTTTTGTTTTATACAAGTATTTTCTTCCTTTACGGTCACAATCAAATTTCAATTAGATTATGTGTAACACATATGTATTATTCATTCAGAAAATAATTTCCATAAAAAAAAAAATGACAAATTATATGTGTATAGTAGCGTTTTAATAGTAAAGTATGTATCCTTCACGTTTCAATAAATAAAGAGGTCATATTTAATATATACGTATATTTTGTCTTTTGTGTATTTACGTATAGATAGATACTCTTACAATATATACATTTATTCAATGCGATTAAAATTATTCATGTAAACAGAAATATGAATGAAACAAGAGAAAAATTTATGTATGCATGTATGTATGAGTACATGTACTTTACGATCCGTAATAATATCATTAAGTTATATAATTCTACTTGAAAAAGGAAATAAAAAGTGCTCTTCTCAGCCATCATCATCATCATCATCTTCATCCTAGTATAATGTAATTCTCATCATTATTATTATTTTGTCACCATCACCAGCATTGTCATCATCAATAATTGTTATCCTTCTTCATTGTTATAATCATTTTTTTTCTAAAACGCACAATAAAAAAACGATAAGAAGGATAAAGGTTCCTAATATGCAGAAGAAAAAAAATTATCATCATTAAAAAGAAAAAAAAAGGAAATAATCTTTTGAAAATTGTTCCTGTGATGATAGAGAAAATGAGTGTGTGTGTGTGTGTGTGTGTGAGAGAGAGTGTGTGTGTGTGTAAATTTAATCATAACTTTTTCTGAATAAATTTATGTATTCCTTGAAATTTTTAATTCATGAATAGCTTTTCATTAAATGAGGTTTTTCATATTAACATAATTATGTAAATTGACAGGAGATTTAAGGTATTTTTTTTTCAATGTATATTTTATTAATTACTCATATAAAACTAAATATAAGATTTTTTCGTTTATTTAGGATGTGTGTTTAAGGATGTTTTTATTTTGTTGATATATCAATTTGAACATTTTTTTTTTCTGGTTGTTGGAAAAAGGCAAAATTGAAAAAGAAAACAAATGAAAATTGAATAACCTTTATTCATAAATATTTTATTAGATTAAACACACACACACACACACATATATATATATATATATTTATTATAAAACATTTTACAATCTTTAATAGGATAAACAAATTTCTATAATATCTCTTGAAAATTGAAAACAATTTCATAAATAATTTCACCATTGGCATTGGGGTAATATTATCAAAGAGAAAGTTTTTTTTTTCTTTTTATAAATCCTTTTTATATTTAAAAAAAAAAAATTCTACATTCAGTACATATATAACATGTCTCAATGAACTCATGTGAATGTGTACATATGCGTACATTATACATACACAAAGAAAGTATGTGTGTAATTGAATTAATTTAAATAAAATACAAAATTGTGAAATATAATAATTTCTTGTTAAAATAATACTCCTTTTCTCTCATTTTTAATTAATTTTGTATCCTGTTTCTATAAGGAAAAATATAAATAAAAATTAAAAGAATAGAAAGAAAAATCACATAAAGGGCATAAAAAAAATTTTTCTGTGACCCTTGTTAATGTCACAGTTTACAAATCCTTTAGGAAGGCCGTTTTTTTTTAATTACAAATAATAAAAATAATACATATACATAATTTGTCAAAACAATTTCACATTAAATCCTTTTTCCTTTCCATTAAAATGAATAATAAACTAAAATTATAGCGTTTTTATGACTCTTTAAAAAAAATTAAACAAATCATAACAAGAGAAAAACAAAGATGAGTTTTTAAAAAAAATTGCCATCATTTATAAATTAGACAATCCTTTTTATTTTTAAGAAAAAAGCAAATTTTAAATTAGATTAATTTTTATAATTTAAGTCAAATAAGAAGTACGACGTTCTTAAGTTCAAGAGACAGTTCAAAGGAAAAAAATGTAGGATTACCCTTTTCCGAAAATTTCGTGTAAATCAATATTGGGGAAAATTGTTTTTCAGTTTTTCGTTTCTTTTGACTCTTTATAAATGGACTAATATAAATTTAGGCTTATTTTATGGAAGAGTTTTTATAAAATGTCCTTAATTAACTTTTCAAATATCTATTCCTATTCCTATCGAAATTTTTCTTTTGTATTAGGATAAAAAGAGATTGTAGACAATAAGACATGTAACTCATTTCTCGTTGCAAGGATATTTTTCTTGTCGAAGGAAAAACATCCCATACAATTCATTTTCGAATTAAAATTTGCTCGAATTTAGTATTAAAGAGTGTTAAAAAATAAATCAAAAATAATTATAAAATTTTACATAATTACTTGATGATGATCGCCATGTGAATTTATTTATTTATTAAAAATTTCATTCAATGTGTAAATTATGGTTACCGGAAATCATTATTTATGAATATTTTTCTTTATTTCATTTGTTTGTGGTAGTGCATTTTAATTAATTATTCTTTTAAAATATTCAGATTTTTTAACATGCAATTACAGAAACCAAAATAAATGTTTTTTTTTTTTTTGTTTTTGTGGATTTCCGATAAAAAAATTAGTAAAATTTAAAATTTTTTCAATGCATTGAAGCTCTAAAATGAATTATTATTCAAAAAATAATTTAGTTAAAGTACCTATAGTATTTAACACTTTTTATGTATTTTATAGGAAATTACTTGATGAATTTTATGATTTTCAAAAAATAATAAATCATAGAAAATAGGTGAATTAAAAATATTTGTTTAGAAACGAATGGAATGAATGACAGCATACTAATGACGATGTACTGCGGGAAAATTATCCTGATGCAATTAATAATAATTTTAATGGTTGTTTATGAATTTTATTTTTAAAAAAATGCAATGATTATTGGTTGTGACTTTATTTTTTCATTGTATTTTAAAAATGGATATTTCTACCACAAACTTTAATTACCTAAAATTAAGAAGTTTTTTTATAAGATTCAAGATAAGATATCAACTGACTAAACTTCGTTCTAAGGAACAGTCAATAACTATCTACTTTAGTGTGTCAACATGAAGCTCTAGACAAAGCTAGGTGACAGTTCAATAAATTCATATAAAAATGAATTCAAAATGTATACCAAATTTTCGGACAAAGAAAATAATATTTTTATGTCGAACAAAAGCCACAAAATACAAAAATATTGAAGTAGAATAATTGGATTAATTTAATTCCATTGGATATTCGTTACTGAATATAAGTTTTTAAATCGATATAAATTTATCTCTAGTTTTCCATTAGGAATTTGAAACTCAATTACAAAGTTGATGTCGTTTTAGATCATTTCTAACATTATGTAAAAAAAAAAAAAAGAAAAAGTTAAAAAAAGTAGAAGTTTCACGTTCTAATAAATCTCTTTTAAGTTATTGAGGAAAAATTTCAAATAGCAAATTATATAAGTTTTATAAACTTTCACATTTCTTATTGATTTTGTTGTTGAATAAGATGAAAAATATCCTGACTATGCTCCGGAAAATTTGTGATATTGTGATATTTGTAATGTGGTCGTAACACAATCATGTTATTAGAATTTGCTGATCTCAAAAATTAATTTAATTTCCACCAGAAATTTCCTTTTAATTTACAAAAAATTTTATTCTAAAAAAAATTGTTCTTTTTAAAATTTTAAAAAATATTGTTGCTACTGAAGGGTCTTTAAAATTAAATTAGAGGATTTTCGCTTTCTTGAATATGCTTTTAAAATAAAGAGACTCATTCAAGAACTAGAGGGTGTTTATTAACCTAAATTCAGCTTAGTTCAGGGTATTCTTCACAAAGTGATAATTAAATAATTTTATCTTGCAATCTGTGGAACAGAAATACTAAACAAGTATATTTATGTAAAACGACATGTTTTCGAACTTGTTCAAAGATGTTTTTCACTCGTAGAAAGTAATTTTTTTTTAGTGGAAATGCTTCATATTCTCGCAAACAATTTGTGCTGGAAACATCATTGTGTAAAAATTGATTTTTTTTCCTAGAAGTTCATGACAAATTTTCCGAAGTATATTTTAATTTTTTATCCTTACCAGTTCTTTTTTTAATAAAAATAAACTTATATCTTGTCAAACTACTTTGAACATTGCTCGATGATGTAAACAACATTTAACAAATGAATTGCTATACTTAAAATCCTTTCATGGAACATTTCCTTAAAAGCAAATTTTTATTTTTTTAAATGGAAAAATTCAAAGTGAAATATTTTCACAAACCATTAATTTTTCAAATATAAAAACACCTTATTTTTTATTTTTAAAGAACAGAGAAAAAAAAATGAAAGTTTAAAATAATTCCTGAAAAATACTTGGTTTACAAGAGGTTTAATTTAACTTTAGAAAAACATTTGTTTTGGTGGTTTTTCTCTTAAAATTCTGATATAATTTATCGAAAATAAATCACATCTGTATATAAATACACGTACATAGTATGTATCATATATAAAATACGTATACATATGTTAATATCTATAATACCGTCTTACCTTTTATCTTTTCGTTTGTGAGAACCTTGGGCATATCCATTGACCATAGTACCTCCATAACAAAGACTATGACTTTGTCCTGAACCTATTTTGGTAAGATATTAATTTATTATCGATTATCTTCAATAAACTATTCCACAATGTGGGTGGTACACTAACACAAACAAACACTAACACTACAATTCAAACTTTTTTTATATTTTATTAATTTTTTATTATTTTTTTTAGAATCCTTTAATGTATTTTTGTGTGAACATTCAACATAAATTCAATTGATTTTAATTTGCTTTTTCTTTGCCAAAGCAGATAAAATTAGATTATGTATGTGTAAAGAATCCTTAAGCCTTTGTGAAATGGTATTTTTTTTTTTTTCAAGAAAAAACAAAAACAAATTAAATTTTATTTTTAAAAGAAAATTTTTCAAATTTATTTTTGAAAATAAAAATGAAACAAAAAGTGTGATAATCACGAACAATAATTGTTTGTAAATCCGATAAAAATCCTTTCTTTTTTAATTTCAGAAAAAAAGCTGTAAAATTGAAAAAGGACACAAAAAGTTTTTTTATTTTTTTTTTAAATTATTTAAATGATGACCAAAAAAAGTAGAGAAAGATTAAACATTTTCTTACATATTTTTCTTTGTCTTTTTGCCGATTAAAATATAAAATTTGTCCTGCTTTTGTTTAAGTTTCCTTTTATGTACATTTTAAATTTTAAGAGTTTTAATGAAAAGAAAAAATCAGTTGTAGGTTGTTTGACTAAAAATAAAAAAAACAAAAAATTGATTTACTTTTTCTTTTACTTTTCTTCGTCTCTTTTGTTTTGTTTTTCATAAATTTATTTTTTTTTCATCCTTAAAGTTTTAAAGTAAATTTATATTCTGAATTCAGAAATAAAGGATCACATGTATATGAATTCATATCTATATCATCATTGTACAAAATTGTAATCTTTTTGACTTCAGAAAGTATTTTTGAAAAATCCCTTTTTTCGAAACTAAAAGCCTTAGAAGAGATAAAATTTTAGAATTTCAATTTTTCATGGGAAAGTATTTAAACTCATTATCAAGATATTGAACAAAGTAGTGTAAGTTTGTGTTTTAAAAATATACGACAGAATTTATCTCAATTTCATTTGTTGAGGTATTTTCTTTTCTTGTGGAAAATCTACAGCTTTTGGCTAGTTTGTATCATAATTTATAGATTTTATAGTTACAATGAATATTTGTTTTACTCAATTTCTGACCCTGATATATTGTTAAACAAGATATGTAGTTGGTAAATGATTGTGCAACCATTAATAGTTTATGGATCCTTTATATGATACAATTTTATTTTTTTCAATTTAAATCTTCTAAATGAAAATTGAGAAGGTTTTATTTATTTTGTTTTAGTTTTGATCGTTGTTATAAAACCACTAAAACGTGATATATTTATTATTTTTTTCAAGTTCTAATAATTTATTATAATAAATTTTTCATTTTAAAATGTTCCACTTTAAAAACTTTCAAAATTTAGATTTTATCTTTTATTCTTCCTGCCTATTTTCTTTTTCCAATAAAAGTTACAAGAGTATCATAGAAAAATTAACACGTTAAACTTTTTTAATGAAATGTTCATATACATTATGTGAATCTCAGACAACAACATAATATTTTTGGTCACATATTCGGTCTATATTTTTAACCTTTTTTGGAAGCATTCCAAACCTAATACCGACCAAAAGAAAATACTTAGTTTGTATCTTTTTTTTTTTTGTCTTTTCCATAGAAGAGAAAATAAAAATTATTCTTTATATATGTATGTATGTATTTATGTACTCAAATGTTCTGTCCTGCTGCTATCCTGTTGTGTATTTTTCTTCTTATTTTACTTAAATAAAATAGATACTAAAAATACCAATAATATATTAGCCAAAAACAACAATGTTCTCCATGAAATATTTTTTTATTTCATATAATTTGAATAAGGACGATAAAAATCGATATAATAAAACATAAAAATGCAATATAACTGTCATTGAATATGGTTTTCCCTCAGGAGACAGCCATTTAGACGCCAAAGATACAATACGTATGTATTTCTTCATTCGTTGCTCTAATGATGCTTCATGAGCAAAAAAAAAATCTTTAAAAAGAGAATTTTTAACATTGACCATTTTGGAACTTTATTTGAGTGTACGTGGTTTCTGTATCCTTTTCATAACTTTATACGTATATATGTATTCCTACCTTATAATGTATAGTATTTATATGTAGGTACATATATTCCATAAAGGATTACAAAAGTATTTATATTGAGATATCAATGTCATATGACTTTTAATTTATATTTTTAATGTAATTTTTTCTATTTTAACACTTCTTATTTTTTTCGAAATTTTCAAATCGAAATTATATTTACTTTCCTCTTTATTCTTTCGACTAAGCGTAAAATGAAAGTTGTACAAAGATTCTTTGCAAATAATCAATGAATCAATCACAAATAGAATTTTTCGATATCGTGTCCTTCCTTCTTTTATTTCATAAAATCTAATTGATGCGGAAAAATGAAATTGAGTTTATGTATGCGTATATATGTATATAGTATGTTTCATATTCAGTTTTACGTGATCAGAAATGCAATTTTTCTAGAGCAATTTTTTTTTTTTTTGCAAATAGATACATATATGTTTAAATTTGAATATGTGTAACCAACCTATTACGATAAATACACCAAAACTATCAGGGTCTAGCTAGCTACCAGACAAAATTAATGTTTTTATACATGTTTTTTGATATGTTAAGCTTTTAGCGGAATCTAGAAAATGGCAATGATATTATAAATCGAATATATTTTTTTTTTAAAGTTATGTAAGGCCATAATAAACAGAGAAGAGAAAACAAAAATTAAACGTGAATAGAATCTTTTATATATATAAAGAAAATGTAGATGAAAAATAAACAAAAACTCATATTGAATTTTAAATAGAGAGGCTATAAAATTTAGTTTACCGGTATGCAATATAAGGAGAAGAAAAAAAACAACAACAAACTGAACGTATACTAAATAAATGAAAAATACATAGTTTAATAATATAAATAGCATCCATGAGGTAAATCGATTTTTTATGGTTATGAACTTTATATACTAATATTAGTTGAAAAAAAAAAACTAATGTGTAAAGTGGTTTAATTGCATTTGAATTAAGCATAGAGAAAAAAAACCTGAGTACTAATAATTATTATTTTCAAATACATAAATACATAAATATATATTTTATGAATAAGCATTTTTTTTTTCTCATTCGCTTGTTCAGTGTAGTTTTTTATAATTAATTAGTAGAAAGAAAAAAGAAAAAAATGCAATAGAAATTAAAGTTGTGTATAATTATGATACTGCAGTTTAATAAATTATTCATTTTTGATTTTATTTGAATTAAGAAGAGCATGAAAAATATTTTTAGATTAATTTAAAAAAAGAAAAAAGAAAAAAAGAGGTGGATTATATGTGTGATAAAAATTATTATAGCGACTAATGAGATTTAGATAGAGAAAATAGGTGCCAAAATTTTACTTTAAATATAGGACAGAATTATAGAGAGAGAAATACAATCTAAAACACTGAGACAAAGTTCAAGGTTGTAAACATGCAAAGAAGCTCATAATTAATTCGTTAAAATCTTAACTTAGGTTGAAAATGTGCGTTTTTCTTCGAGTTATTGCTTATAAAATATTAAAGAAGATTCTGCTTTTTGCTACTACTGTAGAGCAGTAGTACCTACTGAAGAGACAGAACACTTAAGCACAAGTTTTACTTATCATACTGACTGATCATGATCAGTTTTAAACTTCTAGAATAATATTTAGCTTCTTCACAAGCTTAAGTACTAACTAAGTCAGTAAGATCGCGGTGAGGTGATGTTAAAAAAAGGATTGAGGCTTTGTTCGCTTCCGTTTATTCAATTTTTTGAATATTTTACTTTAAATCGAAGTGCAAATTTTATGCAAATTATTTGCTTGCTAGTCAAAAATCGTATGCATGTGTTGGTGTTGCCTAAATCCTCAAAAAATCCAGTGTCAAGTATCACATAAACGTTTTATTGTTAATCAGACTCAAAATTAGTTTCCTTAATTGATGTTCCTTGATTTCTAAACCATCTTATTCCGCTCTCCACTCTTTCAAAATCTAACAAAGTTCTCATTTCACTCTAAATTTTACAGGATTCAATATTGTTTTGAAATTTTCTGTTTAAATTAAAGATGATAATTTCAACTTTGGAAAAAGGTATTACGAACACAAAACAAAAACCTTTAAAGTCAGAAATAAATTTTATTTTTGACTTTAAACAAGAAGAAAAAAACTCTGATAATAAATGGGTTTGAATTTGGTTAACGAAGAAAAATGAATTTCTGGTAAACTCATACGCAAAGAACCCTTTTTATATAATAATCAAATTGGATTGAAAGAAATAAATTTAAAACCCATAAGTTTATATGTTTTAGATTAATCAAATTCATCACAATCAAGACATTTTTTTTTATGATTAGGTAAAATCCATATGCATGAGTAAAAGGTTTTCACAGTTAACTTAAAAAGGATAACAAAAGATCATTAATTTAGTTTTTTTTGTTTTAAGAAGACATATTTTTTTTTATTTATGCAAATTACACTAAGGACCTCACATTACACTTGAGAACTTAATTTTTATTTTAAATAATTTTGTAAGATTTATTCTGTATATCCTTTTTCGATTGTTAATTTTTTATTTAAAAAAACAATAATCCCATTAAGAAAAAAATTCAAAAACACATTTGAAACACAATTCACTCACTGTTTGTGTTATAATTTAGGAAATTTTATTTTTCTTTGAAAAAAAAAACACAAATTTAAATCTTCAACGTTCAAATTGTAATCCCAGAAACAAAAATTAAAACTTCAGTATAATTCAAATGTTTTCTTACACTTTTTGAGGACGTTAAATTCACGCGATATATATTTTCATTTACAACAACAACAACAACAACAACAAAAATGAACTTGATTTTTTAATTTATGAAATTTTTGGCAAAATTCTAAAATTACAAAATTCGCAACAAAGAAAAATATTTAACGATTTTGTTTTGTTTTTGTATCGACATCTGATTTAGTGAAATTCATAACGATAACTAAATTGAATTAACTATCATCATCATCATCAGTAACAATAATTGCTGTACTTCTTTTTCGTTTTTCTTATCTTTTTCATATTAATTCATATATAAAAATATAAAACTATTTTTTTTTTTAAATTTTCTTTTTGAATAAAATATGAAATAATAATCGGATCTTGATTTTGTTTTTTTTTTTTTTAAATCATTATAAAGAAGAAGAAAAAAAAATAAAATCCAACAACTTTTTAAACGGAACTCTAAGCAAATGAAAATCTTTCTTTATGTTGTTTTTTTTTCTCTTTTCTAGTTATCGTTTATTTTTGCTTCAATTCATTTTTTATTTTTTTCAAATTTCTTCTTCATGGTAATAATCTTGCGTGCATCATCATCATCGCCGCATCAATTATACCTGAAATTATAAATTTGTTTGTAATTCTTTTCTCTTTTATGTTTCATTTTTTTTTTTGTTTTAGTCGGCCCACAATTTCAATTATTCATCATCCATCAAAAAATAAAAAGAAGAAGGTAAAAAGAAATAAAAAACATGTTTCCGGTAATCACATAATGCACATACTCTCATATATGTAACTTACATATATCTATATATGTATATATATGTTTTCATTTATACATATTGTACATAAGTACATACTATATAATAAATAAATTTATTTTTACTGTTTTCCTCTCTACAAATAAACATTTTTGTATTCATAATTTCAACATTAAATTTAGCCTAGAAAACTATATACATACAAAAAGAAAAACAATTCACATATTAAAAAAAATCCATCTATCGCATAATAAAAATGAAAATAAAAAAAAAACACAGAAGATATTTTCAATTAAACTGTATATGTCCGAATTACGCGTTCTAATAGAATTAACAAAACACGCAAACTTGTTGATAATATGAAATTTTAAAAATAAAAAAATTAAAAATCGTATGTGTGCTTTAACATGAAATACAAATTCTTTGATTACTGTTTAATAGATTAATTAGTATTTGATCATACAGGTGTATATACATACCTGTTCATGATGTTCAGGTAAATAATAATAAATACAGTTTATTTTTGACATATAAGTGTAAAATAGTAAGTACATATATGCACTAGTATATGGCAAAATATTGTACACATATACAATCAAAATTAATATACTACATATAATTTAAAAATAATATTATTTTACAATATTTTTCATTAAGTAGCTAGTATATTAAATGTGCACAATATCTTTTCTTTTCTTTTTTTTAAAAAAAAAAATAGAATTAAGATCAAAGAATAAAAATACTTTTTTCTCATATAATATACGAGTACACCAAACTCATCTAATTTACAGCATCTTACCTCATATACACATATAGGTACAATACCTGTACTCTATTACCTGTAAAATAAGGTGGAAAAATTAGTTTTAGTTCATGCACTAGTGATTTTTTGGAACAATGTACCAAGTTTGTTGATGCATTTATTTATTTTTTTATTTTTATTTTAAGGGGCACCAACATATAACAGTAAGTGTATAAAAATTATTTTACACTTTTTTTATTTTATTTTTAACTTGTGATATTAATTATTGGAGCCATATTTTTCAGAATACATATATGTATTTTTTATATTATGTGCAGATACATATATTTTTTATTAACAAACATTAAGTTTATACGATGTTATTTGCAAGAAAAAAAAGAAGAAAATGCTAAAGAAAAAACCAAATCCAGAATATTGAAGTCATGTATTGAAAAATTTACATCTTTCTTGCGTTTTTTTAATTTTTCCAATTTTCTTGTTTTTTGTTGTTGTTTTGTTTGCACTATATTTTAAATAACCATCAAGTAATAATAATGTGCGATAAATGTGTTATACCTTTCATCTGCATATACATTTGTTTACACATGAATTTAATAATAAAATAATGAATTTTTTTTTATTATTTACTTATCGCGAGAAAGTAAATTCCATGTATGTACAATGTACATACAAATATTCATTAAATTCAATATTATTATTGCTAAAGATTTGTGACGGTTTAATTAAATTTAATTATAATAATATTTGCTACATTATTTGCAATTGAAGAAAATTGAATAAAATAAAGAGAGGAAAAAACACATTAAATAAATATGTACGAACTTGGAAGATGTATGTTTGAAAAACTTTCAAATTTTTTCTAGAAAAGAAAAATGGGGGAAAAATAAAATTGTTAATGAGAATAAATCAATTCTGTTACGGTTTGAATATATTTTTGTATTTTTACATAATTTTTTTGATTTATTGAAAACTAATTATCATTATACATCTATTAAAATTGTGTTAAATTTGTTAATAGGGTGGCCAGAAAATAAATTTCATATTTCAGAAAGCTTCAATTTACAAAGGTATTTAAAGCAAAGACGTCAGTTAGAATTGATGGAACAATATAGGTTAAGAGCAAGGAAATACAAAAAATAAAAGTTTCTAATTCTATGTTTAAAATTATAAGGATATGAAAGGATTTGAAGGATGTGAAACTTGACAGAAACTGTAAAATAAATACCTTCTCCATGTACTTTCTCCTTTTTTTTTTTTATTTCCCGTATGAACGATTTTTTTTTATAAACAAAATGCATAGAAAATTTCCAAAACATGATGAAAAGTTATAGTGGTTCACAATCCACAAAAAACTATGATTTTATGTAATGTAATACGAAAAATTGGTCTAGAAAACAAAAGTTTTCTCACACCGAACCTTTCCTATAGTAGAACAAATTTAGAAAAATATAAAAACTTTGACAAAAAAAAAATGTAGCTATTCTTTTCATTCTTCTCTAAACTTTTTCATCTTAAAAGCATTTTAAAATTAGTACATATATACATACTTTTAATTAAGAAAATTGAAAAATAATTTATTTTAATTAAATTCAAATTATAAAAATATCAATAAACTATTGTCTTAATTTTTTTTCTTTCTAAGTATGAAAAACAAATCCTTAATTATGTTATTTAGTTTCTTAAGAATTATTTCATTTTTGCAGAACAAAAGCATAGTCTCTTTTGAATTTTCACGTTGTAACATTCTACTACTAAAGTGGATTATAATCTTTAAACTTTAAATTGCTTTTCTATATTATGTACTATAAGTATGTATATCTTCAGGAAGCTTTCTAAAATAAATACTATACAAAATTCAATTTAATTTATTTTATACATAATTATATAATCTCAAAATATAACATTAAAATACATTAATCTTGATATATGGTTACTATACTCGTATAGTGTTAAAAAAAGAATTAAATCACTTCTTCATTTTCTGAAGTATGTAAATAATTTTTTGTGAAAATAAATTAAAATCTATATTTTGTACTCCATATAGAATATTTTATTTTATTTATACCTCAAGAATTTAATTATTTAATTAAATCATCTTTTAAAGTAAATATTTTCATTAAGTTGAATATTAAATTTATTTTTTTTACTTTTATTTATTTTTCATCCACAGAAAATATTTTATGTATAAGAAAATAAACTTCTAATTTACTATGAAATATTACTAAATATATACATATTTTTTAATTAATTGATTAATTAATTAAATTAAATAGATATTTTTTTTGCTCTACAAAATTCCTTTTTTCTAATTCAAATTGAAAACTTTTATCCTCCAATTGCATTATTTTACTAACATTTTTATTTACTTGTAAGTTTTAGTACAATTTTTCTTTTAACTAATTACTTTCAAATTCACTTTTTCAGTTAAAAACAAAAAGTTGTACAGAACAGAAAAAAAAAAAGCCACAATTGGATTAAAAAACAAAAACTTTAAAGTATGCTTAATTTAATTACTGATTGAAAAATTTACAATGTCTTCTAGTCGCCATGCAACTTACCCGGTTATTTTTGTTATTCTTCACGCAAAAATATTTAATTATTTGCTAAAAAGTAAACAAATAAACTTACCTAACACTCATATCCACGTAATTACACTTTTTCAGCATATTCAGTTGTCATCAGCATGTGCTACATGAATAAAAAAAATTCTCAAAACTGCCGACTAGGATGAATCTTTATCTATTTTATTATGCTCATAATTCGCTTAATTTAAGCTTTGTGTGAAGCCTTGATTAGTCATTCTTTTTTTTTTTAATATTTAAATTTTACTTTCCACATTTGTGTACGAAAAAAGCTACAGAAGGAAAAGAAAAAAAAGAAATTTTAATTTAAATTGTTGCAATCGTCCTTTTTATGCTATATCATACCAGACACAAAAACATTATGTAAAGTAAAAGGAAATGGGTAAAAATGCAGACATACATTAACATTAATTTTATTCGCGAAATTTTCTTTGGAAATAATGGCAATTTCTAGCGTTTTATTAAACTTTTAAATTATATTAAATCGTTGGAAATTTTTTATTTTTCAAAAACCCATAAAATAAGCCATAAATTTTTTCAAGTTTAAATTCGAATGAAACACATTCAATGTAACAAAAACAACTTTGTTTTTTTTTTCCTTTTTACATTTTAAAATTGATACTTTGTTACTATGGTTTAAAAAATCAAATGTCCTTTTAAACTTTCAGTAGAAGTTTTTAAAAATCAAATACCAATTCAATATATCTACATTGTCATCATCTTTCTACAAAAAAAAAAAATTATATTGTGTGTATTGTGTGTATGTCCTTTTTAACTGTAAAACAACGCATTTTTTATTTTATTGGAAAACACTTTTTCATTCAAAATTTGTATACAAAACTTTGTTGAACAATAAAGTTGGAAAAAGTTAGAAAAAAAAAAATAATAGAAAAATGTAATTGGAATATTTTTTTTTTATTTCTATGAATACATTATGACTTTTTTTTTTATGTATTGAAAGGTTGTGTACAACAGACGTCTATGAAGTAATAAATGGGAATTTTTTTTTTTGAATCCCTACAACACTAAAATCATATTTTATATAACTTTTCTTTATAATTTTTTTATTGGGAAAATAGGATAAATAGAAGAACATGTATATACGTAGACAGGACAAAGAAATCACCTTGAGCTTTTCTAAGTATTTTTTCCAAGATGTTGTTTGTTTGCAAAAAAAAAAAAAAACCATAAACAAGTCTAAAGAAAATTTGATAAATGAGTAGTTTATTGAATAGAAAAATACACAATACATTTTCATGTTTCCATGCAGGGTAAAACGAAAATCAAAATAAAATGTTTGCTCATACAATTTATGTTGTTGTTTGTATTTCAATTTTTCATCAAAATAAAAGCTTTTGGATATTTACTAATTTTGGGAATAGAAAATAAATATTTTTACAGACTTTTTATGTTTGTTTTGAAAATTTCTGAATGATTTTATTTAAAAAGTGGATAAAATTGAATTTTTTATTTTGATATTAAAGCCATAAGAAATATTGCATTTTATTGCATTCAGTGAAACAAATGAGCAAAGGTCTTTTTTTTTTATTTTTCAAAAAAATGAATTAATAAGAGTAAAACCTCCTGCAGGAAGTTGATGGATACAAAGAAATAAGAGAAAAAACGCTTCCACGAAAAATGGGACTGATGAATATTTTTGCTTTGGAACAATTTTAAAATTTCATTTGTTTGACATAAATGCGCATTTACTAACATTCATTAGTAATTATGATAAAATGTGTACCCTGTATTTATCCTGTACAGTTTTCAATATGGATATTAAATATTTCCTCGCTTGTATAATGTCCAAACATGTAATTATTGAAAAAATTGTATTAACGTACATTGAGAATCAAAGTAGAGAATGACATAGATAGACTCCATTGTTATATGTATCATAATTTTTTATATCCTTTATCAGTTATTATTTTTTTATTACAAAATAAAAATATGTATGTAAAGATATAAAATGAAGAAAAAACACAATGTAAAAAAATAAAGTTTACATAATTAAATTTTTATTTCCTTTTTAGAATTTTTTCTATATTTACTATTTATTATATTGATTTTTTATTTACTCAAAATATTTGTTTTGTTCTCTAAAAATACTGATTTGTTTTTATGCTTTGTTTCATTTTCATTAAATTTTTTTAAAACAAAAATAAACTGTAGGATTTTTTTTTTTATTTTGTAATGGAAAAAAATTTCTAACGGAAAAACAAATACATATTTTTAATAAAATAAGCATTTCCAAATAATGAACAAAATTCTTCAGCAATATGAGTGTAAATGTATTTTTTTTTATGAAATTGAAAATTTGATGTTTAAATTTAATTAAAAAAATTGAATTTTATTTTTTATAATATAATTAAATTAAATAAATTCTTTTATTATTTTTTTTTTCAGAATGTACTGTTAAATATATACAGGGCCTACCACATTTAACAGTTCCATTACCTAGTCGAAATGAAAAATGTCGTTTTGCATTAAAACCTGTATCACATAATGTAGGTGATTTAATTCATATGTTAAAATCTGAAGATCGAGGTATAGATCGTGCTGCTATACTTAATATGGATGGTATACGAATAGCATCAACATGTACTGTAGAAAGTTTAATGGATGAACCATTTTGGTAAGTACAGAAATCAACTTTTTCTTTTTCTTTAAATCCTTTTTTAAATTTTTAATTCATTTTCTTAAGATTTGTTGGATACAAGGTCTTAAAAAAAGACAGTCTATATAGTGTTTCAAACTCTATTTTTCTAAAGTTATTTTCGATAATTCTGCATAGAATTGTATTGATGTTTCCTATTAAGGACCACAATTCCCTTCCACCTATCTATATTCGAAATTTAATGAAAATCGATTGAGAAATGTAGGCTGTAGGTGGTCACTTTGCAGGCTTTTTTACTAAATTGGACTCTTAAGGTAGTCTAACATTTTATTTTGTCAAATTTGAAAAAAATTATCCTTTGAAAATCGTACGTCAATAATCAAGTGAGAATTATTTGGAAAAAAAAACTACTATTTATTGCAAAATTTCAATTTATTTTAAAATACAGAAAATTTGTATTTTTAAAAAAATAATGAATTTCCTAATACATATATATTTTCTCTCTTTATTTCGAAATTTATTTTCCATTATTTTTATCATTAACAATATCCAATCAATAATAGTATGTACGATTAAAAAAAATATCATTTCAGAATTAATTCCAAAAAAAAAAAAAAAAAAAAAAAAAAAAAAAAAAAAAAAAAAAAAAAAAAAAAAACATTTTCCAACAGGAAATTAGATTTTTCTCATATTTTTTCTCTCTCAATTTCCACAGATATTATAAATCAGCTTTTATCTCACAGGTTCTTATCTCGTTTTTATAATCTTTAATTTAAATTTTCTGTCAATTTCAATACATATAGTCAACGTAAATTCCAATTTAATCCTTGTTGAATTACTTTTAAGTATTAAAAGCTAGTTAAAAATAAATAACAAAAAAAAAAAAATATTGTAAGGATGGGAAAAAAAACAACAACATAATTATTTTTACAACAATGAAAACTCATGTATTTTATGAAGAAAAAGTGAATAAAAATACCAGCTAGAACTGCTAATAAAATATATATAATCGTATTTTCTTTTATGTTATTTTCATAAATTTCATTTTCATAATAAAAATGTGGTTTTCAAAATATCATACAAATATAGAAAATGTATAATTTATTATTATCCATCATCAAAAAATGTTTATGTATTCATTATTTTTTTTTTTTCACATACATAATAAGTACATGCATATATGTATTGTTATGAGTGTTCTTTAACATGGATTCATTGTAAAAAGGATATTGTTAATGCATAATTAATGTAATAAAAAAAACAAAATGTTATGATTTATACATTGTTATTCAAATTTAATTAATTACACATGACATACATTGATATTTATCAGTCAGTATATGTGTGCTCTTAATTTTATATATGAACAAACGAATCATATTTATATTTTAACGTAATAAAATTTTTAAAAAAAGTGCGGATATATATTATTTTTTATTCTTCATTGTTAGAACAATATGATGACCATATATTCTGTTTTAATTCTTATATTTTGCTTTTTTGTGCTCATAATTAAAATTGAATTTTGAATCTACACATAACAATTGTCCATATATGTTTTTTTTTTTTTGCCAGAATAAACATATTGCAAAACATTATAATATGACTGTTGAACTCAATCTATCATCTTTTTTGTAAGTTCATGTATCTGGTCATATTGGTAATTCTTCTATTTATTTATTTTTTTGTCTCTCTCCCTCTGTTGATTTTTATTTACCTGTCGGCAAATTAACATTATTGTAAATTTGTCATCTGCATATGAACAATATAAATGAAATTAAAATGTAATAAAGAAATCGAATAAATAAAATGACTGACCTTATTTATATTTATTTTCATTTATTTTATTATCAGAAATTTCACAATATTCTAAATGATAAAATCATATGAAAATATTATAAATATGAATAATAAATTTTTTTATTTTTATTTTAATCATAAAATAAATTTTAAATAAATGAAATAATTTTTAATTACTTTTCTCATTAATAAAATTATCTTTTTGATGAATGTGTACCGAAGTATATGTGTAAATTATTTTGTTTATTATTATGTATTACCATTTAATTATACAAAACATAATACATATTATGCATCACCAAATATTAATTATCTGTAGTTATAAATTTTATATTACCTGGAATAATATTGTTGTGCAATATTGATTTTTAATAATTATAAATACCTATGTATTCAAAATTTTGTAAAATGAAAGCCATTTCAATGAAATATCAATATATCATATTTATAGATTTATTATGAATATATATAAGTTGTGATTTATTATTTGATATTTTGGTTTTCTATTGCATATTTTACAAAATATGTGTGTATACAATAAAGGAATTTAGAATTGAAGGGATGAAAATGGATGCTCATACATATTACCAGCGAAATGACAAAGTCAAAAAAATAGATAAAAGTACCTTCACACTACTTAATTTGTCATATAACTTTATATACTATATGTCACTGGTAAAAGTTTGACAGCGTTTACACTGTCTGATTTTGTTGAGAAACTTTGTCTTACGACTTTACAATCGACATATCATGAAAATATATTTTTTCTATTTTCGTATGACATTTGATTTGACGTCGTAAAATTTGAATTTTTTTATTCCAATAGATTATCATCATTATGAAAAGTCGTATGACAATACATACATATGTGAAATACCATACATAAAGTGATATGACAAATCAAGTAGTGTAAAGGTACTTTAAGGATTTGAACTTTTACAATAAAGCTTAAATTGAAGAACAAACTAAGGCGTAACCACTACTACCAAAAATCAAGGTTCTGCGGAAACATTGAGGAGTAAATTTTCGAGAAAAATTCACGTTTTTCCCAGAATTTTTAGTGGAAAACAAAAAATAAACCCTCACAAGAAAAAATCTGCTAAATGATTTATAGATACATTCATAAATAAAAGCGAAAACAAAAAGAAAATATTTTTGGCAAATACAATAATATGACTTTGCAAGTCATTCTTTATCGACTGAAATTTTTTTTAATAAAAAAAACTTGTGGAAAAAAATGTCAGAAAATAATCTCTTATATGTACATTGCTAGAAATTATAAAAATGTCCTTTTTTAAAAAAAAAAAAAAAAAAAAAAAACATCTATGAAAAAACGTTTATTTAATCTCTTAATTCCGAACAAACAAAAAAATATCATTATGTCCTTAAATTTTTTTTATAAATTTGCATATATCAACTTAGTTTTTTCTTTCACTTTCAACTCTAATTATAATTTAAACATTTTTTTTTTCATAGTCTTAAATTCAAATCCTTTTAATACTGATGTATATAATGTAAATTTTCATGGCTTAAATATATATTTTTGAAGGATGTATTTAATGTGATAATTAAAGCTTACTACATTTTAACTAATTTATCCAACAAACAAGCAAGAAATTCATATCATACAATTCATATAATACACATATTTTACGCCTATACACAAAATTGTTATTGTAAATACAATATTTCAACAACTAAACAATCCTGTTGTCCTGGTAGAATCATAAACGTTACATGAATAATTCAAAGGATAAAAACAAAAGAGAAAAAAAAATGGCTTTGCTATAAAAATTTAACATTTCATTTGTGCCAAGAAGGAAAGCAAAAAAAAAAAAAAAAGTCATTATTACCATTAAAATGATTCACATTGAAACTCCTTTCTACACTCGTATTTTTTTTTTTATTATTATTTACATACTTACTGTGTCCAAGAATTTTTTTTTTTGCTTGTTTTACAACATAATTTACATGCCGACTATAAACTATGAATATGTGATCAGCACATATCTAGATTGAAAGTTAAATAAATCGAATAAAATAATGGTAAAGAGTTCGTGTGTCTTTCATTTCACTGTTCAATTTAATCCACTCACATTTTTCTTTTTGCAAATTTACAAATAAATAATAAAAAAAAAACTTCTCATCGAAAAAGCTTATGTAAATGAAAAAATATTTACCTACCTATAATAAACAGTTAATGACTTTTTATACCATGAACATTAACAGCATGTCAATCGATTTATATTCATATTAAATGTCTCACATTAATATGTATTGGAAAAACCAGAACAAATTTTTTTTTTTTTTTTTTAAAAAAAACCTTTGATAGAATTTTCAATATAATATATAATATGCATGAGAACGCAGGAGGGTTGATGATACATAACATGCAATGAAATATTATGGCTTTTCTTTTATTATCCTTGCGATAATTGTATGTATTGAAAGGAATGTGCCATTTACACGTGTTATTCGAAAATGAAATGTGAATGTGCTTGACGTTTTGTTTTTTTTTTTTCTATAACAAAAACATAAAAAAAAATATATGTATGTACCTATATAAAATAAAAATTATGTTCAATGATACGTGAACTATTTGAAATTGTAAAGAAATAGAATATTTTAATTTTAATGACTCATATTTCATGTAAGTAGTCAGGTATTTTGAAATTTTTATTAAGTCTTTAAAAGTGAAAAAAAATTTTTTATGAATGAAAATGTCAAAAGAATTTCCTTTAGTAATTTAATTTCATTTTATTGTCATACCATTCGAAATTCTAAAGGAAAAAAAATTAAAAAATATTCAATTTTATCTCTCATCTGAGGATTTTTATTGATTGTAATATTTTTTTTAATTCAAAATTTTTAAAAACAAATTCTTTAGAAACCAAATATGTATGTACAAAAATGGAAAATAAGATGCAGTGTCGTCACCTGAATCGTGAATTTGACAAACTGAGTAATTATTTTTAATTAATTTGTTTGAACAAAATTAATTAAGAGAAAAGTAAAAGATTGGGTATCTTTTTCGAACATTTCAAAATATTTTTGTTCAAATTTAAAAGAAATTATCCTTCAAATTTTTGTCATGTAGTAAATGAGAAGCATTTTTCGAAAGGAATTTCATTCATTGAATTTATTGTTTTATTTTATAATTTTTTTTTATGTCAATAGAAAAAATTTAGAATTGATTTAACAAACGAGTTTCAAAATGAATAAATGCCCTTTTTTTTTACTATTTGAGAAATTGAAAATTTATTTTTAAAATTTTATGTAGGTACTCTCATTTCATTTTCACTTTATTCAATTCACGTGGAAATGAAAATTTATCAACCGCAAAAAAAAAAATCAATAAAATATTGTTAAATTCAAGAAAATAATAAAATTCAGAGTTCCGTGATATTTTAGGAAAATACTTCAGAATAGAAGAAACCAAAAATAAAAAAAAACAACTTGGAAAACGAATAATCTTTCATCACTTGATTGAGAGACTGTTAAATGCAAACAAGCGAATCTTTTTGAAATTATTTTCCACATTTTCAGTTTGAACACATTTTTACTTTATGTGTTCTGGTTTTTGTTTTTAAATAAAAGTCAAAGTTTGAAATGATTTGATATAAAGGGGGTATTCAGAAATTAAGAACTGCTGCATTTCTTAATTGCAGTGCGTCTAAAAATCTACATCTGCTCATGCAGTACGTCTAAAATTGAAACTTCAAGTAAGCAAATCTAAGTCGATTACACAGTTTTTGTTTTGCTAAAATGCATGTATGTACTTAAACAACAACATAACTTGACATTTACACTTAATACTTGTCAATTGCTGTGGTGATTGCAGGCAAAAAGTTTTTAAATAGGAAGAGATAGCATGTAATATAAAAATGTGTATCCGAAAATTTTTGTACTGGGGTACTGATATCAGTAGGTACCCCAAGTTATGAATTACATTGTTCTAACCGCACGTTTTCCCTCCCCATCTAAGTAGATTCGAATTTGTGGTATACACATTTTTATACTACATGCTACCTCTTCCTATATAGAATCTTTTTGTTGCAGGTTACAAGTGGTTAATTTTATTGTGTAAATTATTCATATTTTATTTTATTATTCAATGGTTTTATAAATTTATTTAATATAAATTTTTTTTTTTAGTATGTACATAAATTTCACGTTTTACCTTCACTATTAAAATTTATAAATTGTTTGGTCTTGTCAAGTTTCTTACTGCATGTGTAATGTGTTCAGAAACATAAATCTGCAAAAATGTTGTCTGCATGTATAAATCTAAAACTACATTAGCAATAAGTAAGTTCTGCGCAAGTGATTCAAGTAAGATCTTCATTTCTGACCACCCCCAAAAATCTCTGTTTTTAGGTGTGTGCAAATTTCAAAATACTTATTTATATAAAAATACCAATAAACAAGAAGATGAAGATGGAATGAAAAAAAAAATTTTTTTGAAATACACGTGTAAATTTCTTTTCTTTATTGTACCATTTCTATTTTATTCACGTCTGTTGTTGTTGTTGTGTCAGGTATTGAATTATCCTAAGCTTACACTCAATGCCAATGGAATCAATGGATAGAAAATTTTCCTCTAGAACTATATAAATTTCAATAGAATCTTTATTTTTTTTTTTTTCGTTTTTTACACATTTTATTGTCTACTTGATACTTTGGCACAATCATTTTTTGTGTTTTTTCTCAGTTTATATCTTTGGAAATCATTTCATTTGAAAAATGAACATATACATACACACACTATTTATGTACATATATGTATATAGAAAAGTTTTCTTTAAAAATTGAAATAAAAATACTACTACTTTTCTAGTAGGTTTGTTATTGATTAAAATTGAAAAGTATTTCTGAAAAGTTTTCTTAGTATGAGAAATTGAAAATAATAAAAGATCAAGGTAAGACTAGAAAATAAAAAAACTTTGTCTATACGCTTACAATACGAATATGTTTAGATATAAACATATAATTGTACATATCCTTTTGCAAATTTATATAGTATAGAAAAACATCATTATGTTAGACCGACAGAAAATTTAATATAATGATGAAATCTATTCAAGTGAAAAAAAATAACAACTTAATATAAAAAAAAAAAGTTCACAAGTGAATAATATAGCTATAATGAATTCCCACAATAAAATCAAGGTTCTATAAAATACAAATGAAAAAAAAAAACAAATGTTTTATTAAAAAAAGGATAAAATAAAAATCAAGGGAAAAAAAATAATAATTATGGTTGGTTGGTTAGTTAGATGATTGTAGTTTGAGATCATCAGGTGCAACATAATAAATAATGAAGATATTAATAATGATGGTCGCGATCGATATAACTATAATATCTACCTATTATTTGAAATGAAAAGTGAGAAAATCCAATACATTTACATATTTAGTTAAGTGAAAAACCAGATTGCTATAGCAACGTATTTTTTTATCGTTTACCAGTTGGTGGATACATAATAAAATATCTTGTTTAGAAGTGCAGTCAGTCAGTCGGTAACTAAGTATTAAAAAAAAAACAATGATAAATATAATAATCATCAGATATGAAATGATTTGATGAATACATTCTATGATATCTTTTTTTATTAACTTGGGTGTCCTTATAACATTGACAGTATAAAACAAAACAAAAATAAGAAAAAAAGCTTAAATTATCTGTTGCGGTGAAAAAGATAAAATTAATAATAAAAAAATTAAAATGTTCTCTTTGGTTCTATCAATTGCCTATTCTTCTTGAAATAATGTTTTATTTAAAAAAAAAATTGCAGAAATAAAAATACATTACAACGTACAAAAAAAAAGGATACTTTTTACTTGATTTATTGTATACAATGTTCTGTCATAATAAATGATGTTTTGATTTCAGATTTTTATTTTTTTTTTTTTAGAAATCAAAGTAAAAGATTTATCACATCATGAATGAAAAAAAATGATTTATAATTTTGTCTTCTTTAAATTTTTTTATGTAAAATTCATCAAAGTAATTGATCTTTAGAATACGATTTTGATTGAAAGGATTTGTTTTATCTGCGGTTTAAATTGAAGACAAAAAGTATCTTTTTTTGATCTAGCTAAACAAATATAATCAAAGCCTTAGTAGCTATCGCCGGAGGAGAGATTCGAATTCCTTACAGCAAATCTCATGTTTAAACGTTGAAAAAAAAAAACATTTTTTTTAGAATTCTACCAAAAAATAAATTCTATTATGCATACAAAAAGTAGGTACTTTTATACATCCAGTGAAAATCGGTTCTAAAATGAGCTTAACATTTTACACACACTTATATTGCGATTTTTTAATCAAACAGTACCCACACAAGGATAAAATTCTATTAAAATGCCTAGGGATACACACACATACTTACATGAAGGATATTTCTTTATTTGAATGATAAAAAGTGCACAGTATTTATTTGAAAAATATTGCCTGTTATGAATTTATTTTTAAAAATATGAAAGAAAAAAAAAACTTCCCTATTTTGAATTAACTCATTTGAATAATTTCTAAAGAAACTAAGTAAACGATTTATAATCATTTTTAAAAAATTAAATAAATGGTTTTCTTGAAGGTGTCATATTCATAATTAATCTTTTCTTAAATTTTTTTAAAGATGTTAATTTTTAAATTTTTTCATGAGTAAAAAATAATTAAAACAAATAATAAAGTTTCTCTCTACATTTTTTTAAAGGTTACATGTAAATGATAAACAATACAGAGTGATACCACCAAAACGTGAAAAAATCTCAATAGAGGAACTATCAAAATTAGGTGATGTTAGAGCTGTGGTTGCACAGGTAAGAATACTATTTATATATGTACATACCTTTTTTTTTCTCCAAGGATATAATTAATGAACTAACTAACAAACTATAGCAACTAATTTTTGTAATATATTTTACTGTTATTTACATTATTGTGCATTTATGTATAATAATTAAAATTTAGCATTACTTTCATATTCATATGTACAGCTCCAAAGTAATTTATCTTTAGAAGAAAAAAAAAGTAAAAAGTTTTTTTTTTCTCCTTGTTTTTCTTTATTCTTCCTTGGAAGAAAAACAAAAAAAAAACTCTATTTAAAATAAATTAAAACAACTTTGAATAAAAAACTTTTACACTGTAAGTGTAGGGTGTCAGAAAAGTGTGTGAAAATGAAAAATGAATAGAAGAAAAAATCTTTTTTTTTCTTTCAAGAAGGTGCTTGTAATGGTCATATAATATGTAAATGCATACATACATTCTATTAATTTTTTCTGAAAGTCAGTAAGTAAGTTTTTCTTTTAATTAAAAGGACAAAAGCAAAGAAAAATATAGTGAATTTTTGTTGTTTTTACAAGAACAATAGGGGAGTCTTTACATACATATGTACATAAGTATAGCTAACAAAGAGCTTTGTGTGCAGAATATGTGATAATTTATATTGTAAACTACAATACATTATTATTATAATGTCCTGCTGTCCACTCATCTATATAATTTTACTTTAAGTTTTTATTATTCATTTTGAAAATAGAACAAAAGTTTTTGTATTTTTCCTATTTTTTTTTTTTTTTAATTTAAATTAACAGGACATCAATCAAATTTTATGTTTGTGTTTCATATTTCCATGAAGAATTCTTTAGAAAAAAATATCATACATATTTGATATTAAAAATGTAAAAGTACAATGTACATACAACATTGTTTTGTAAAATAATGACAAGTAAGAGAAATTAAAAATGATAAAGAATATTCCAGAAAGTAAATTACCATTTTTTTTTTCTAGTAAAAAAAAATTTAATAAAATATTCATGATTCTATTCTTGTATTTATTCTTTTTTAACTTTATTTTAAAAAAAATTGTACAGTTACTTTTCAAAAGAAAGCATTTTTCTTTTTGTCATTTTGATTTTATTTAAAGAGAAAAACAGGCGAGTTTGTCAAGGAAAAAATAAAAAAAAACCTTCACATGTATGCAATCGTACATATAGATACATATTTTACTTATACGTAAGTTACATATTTACATATAGGACATGTAACTGTTGATTATTTCCTTTTTTTTTAACAAAATAAAACAACAAAAAAGAAGGAAAAAAAAACATCTGAATGAAAATTAGAATTTATTCAATCTTGATTCACTTTTACATTTTCACTCAACAACAAACATAAATTTATTTATCCATCCACACATGTATGTATGTACATATCAAACATATATGTATGTATCTATGTATGATATATACAAAATAATTGAAATTTCTTACTGTTTTTTGTTGATACATACTTTTTTTTTGTTTTATCTATTCGCCTTCTAGCATATGGTACACAGTAAATACATATGTAACTTTCTCAAACGTAAATACACAAATTTTACATTTTACAATTTAAATTTTCTATTTTGAATTTTCAAAGCAATTAATATCATTATTTGTTGATCAACAAGATGTGCAACAAAAAGTATGAAAATAAATAATGTTATAATTGTTTACGAAACACAAACAATCTAAAGCTATAGTTAGACGATACAGAATAAGCTACATCTTTCAATATTTATTGAATACTTCTTTAGTTACACATAATGAAAAAATTTATCCTCTACAAAGGCTTAGCTAGTAATACAAGTTCTCTGGGCTCTAAAATGTACAGTAGATAAGTAATTAAAAGTCTCATAAGTTTTCCGTATCATTGATTTTACTTCAAGTCTAATTACATGACAAATGCCTTCTGACAGAAACATCGATGGATCTACAATATAAAAAATTATTTAAAATGTAGAAAGAAAAAATTGTCTCTAAAAAGACCTAGTTATCAATTCAAGAGAGATATTTCTTTGGCAAACATAAGATAAAATAAAAATATATCGTCTGACTGTAGCTTAATACCACATATGTAGGTACATGTACATATCATTGATTTGAATAATAATTCCCTATTGAATTTATAACTTTGGTGATTATTTGAAAACAGGACATTAAATTTATTATTTTGTCATATATACATGTATGAATGTATGTACATACATATATACATATGTATTGTATTGATCCTGGACATTTTATATGCAAAATATATTTCAAGTTACGAGTATTGCAAAAAAAAATTGTAGATATTTCTGGTATCCTTATTTTCATACATACATATTAGTTTTTTTTAATTTCGTAAAACTTTTTCAATTTACAATAAATTTAATTTCCTAAGACAATTGGGTGACTTTAATTTGCATACTAACAGAATGTCCGTTGACTGGTTTTCCATATCAACAACCCGAAATTATATCTAGTATCTGAATAAGCTTTTGATTTTGAAAAAAATATTTCGAAAAAAAATCACGTTTTTTCAGGAAAAAATTACAGTATACCTAATTTCACAAAGTTTTGTATTTCGAAACCTCATATTGTCGACATTATGGTTGATCAGCAAGAAAATTACCGGATGATTTAGACGAAGTACTTTTCGAACACGTCATAACTTTTTTTTTTTTTTATTAACTGGTGAAATTTGAAAAACAAAATCGTACTTTAACTTTTTTTTTTAAAAAAAAAAAAAACTTGGAGAAAAACAAACTTTTGAAAGATTCCAAAAATTTCAAGAAATTTTCTAAGAATTATTCTTTTTTTAAATTATAATCGCATTATGGAATTTATTTTAAACTTTCTACAATTATTATTTTTTTAAACTAAAATTTAATATATGTATGTATGCACGTATGTATTGCATTCATGCAACATACACAAAAACTTTTCTCATATAAAATTTTGTTCATAGCAAAAGAAAAAAAAAATAATTTCAAAAAGAAAATATAAGTAATTATAAGAATCCTCTGCATTACTACATATCATAATATTCCCGTAGTTACTTATTTTTATTCTCTATTTATCCTTTTAACTTTTTTGTCTAAATTTTGTGTTAACAAGAAATGTAATTTTATAAAATTTTCTTCTCACAATGGATTAAAATACAAATTATATACATATGTATATATACTTACATACATTATGTATATTAGATACTTTTTTCATTATATTGTTCTTGGTTTCTTTATTTTAGATATTTATTTACTTTCTTATCTTTAATATTTTATCTTGCAGTTATACGAAGCATTACATGTCGGTGAATATCATATAAAAAAGGAAAAAGAGCTTTTAGAGAAATTAGAAAATTTAAGATATCAACTAACACCATTAGAAGAGGTAAGTGTTCATTTTTATAAAAAAAAAAAAAATGTATGTCATTTAAAAAAAATAAAAAAAAGGAAAAAGTGTAACATTATTGTCGATAACCACAATCCGTAATATTGTATCATAGATACCATATAATTTAAAACCATGATATCCTTTATGTGAGCTTTAGGTGAAACCATCAAAGTATCTGTAATAAGTTATTTTCTTTTATTTATATTTTTTCTTTGTAATTTTTATCCTATTCTTTTTTTGTTGTTATCCTAATACTGAACACTATAATTGAAGTAGGTAATTAAAAAGATTATCTACATATGTATGTATGTGCAACATAGTATTCTCACAATATAATATGTACTAAAAGTATTCACTCGTATGTATATATGTCTTCTTTTTCCGTTATTCGTTTATATTTACATGTATATCCTACGATCATAGAAAATTTATTTGAATGTAGGTCAGGTGTGAAATAAAAATGAAAATTGTGTTAGCCGTATGACATTGATAAAATACCAATTTGTTTTTTCTTTTACCATATACATACCTATTTATTTTTCTTTTATTCCTTTTTGTCAAAAAGTTCTAAAATTAAATTTTTTCTTTAAAGAGACACACCTACAATAAATAACACTTTAATAGCATTTTTAAAATGCATTTTACATGGAAAAAAGAAGTGAAGTGTTCATTCTAATGCCAGAAAAAAATTCTCCAAATTGAAATATTTGTGATAGAAAATGTTCTATTTCTTTTTTTTCTAAAGTGAAATTTCCCGTATATAAAATAAATTTAAAGAGTAGGTACACAAGAAAAAAATATAAATGTCACCAGATACATTCAGGAACTTTAAGTTAATGTCTCCCACATTGATAAAGATAAATTAAAGAAGAAATTTTTGGAATTTTCAATGTTATTCAATCTTATAAATCTTTTGAATCTTTTTGAAGATAATTTCAAAGACTTGTTAATGATTATTGATATTGTAAACATGATTTTAACACTTCGTTCTATTTTTCTAATTTTACACCCTCGAATTAATATTAAGTATCAAAATGTTACATTTTTTGATTCCTTAGAAAAGAATGTTCCCGTGGGACTAGGAAGATGAAATTTGGCCAGAATATTCCTTGAAAGTTCTAATATTATATGAACTACAAATACAAAAAAAAATCATTTTTTCGACAAACAACTTTCTTATCTCCTCTATGGGACCCTCTCTAATTCATACTTTGATCCTTGAAAAAAGTAAACATTTTCATTCTTGATAGTTAAAATTGATTCGAGGGAGTTTTATGTTTGACGTCCTATAACTTACGCCCTGTAGTAGGAATCTTTTTAGCGTTGAAGGGAGGATGGCGAGCAGAAAGCTGTGCAAATCAATCGGTTTACAGAATCCCGAGATAACTTTGAAAACGGATTTTAACGAAAACGGTCAAAATGTTAAAATGAACACGAGCAATTTTATGAATTAAATACTTTATAAGGATTTTTTTCTTTAAAATATATTTTTTTAAAATTTTTGAATTTGTTTTTTTCTTTTAGCAAAAACACGAATTAGATTCAAGGGCTGTGAGAAAAACGAATATGATGACATGGGTTGGTTTAGGATTAATGTCTGTACAATTTGGTATATTGGCTAGATTAACATGGTGGGAATATTCATGGGATATTATGGAACCAGTTACATATTTTGTAACATATGGTACTGCAATGGCAGCATATGCATATTTTTGCATAACAAAACAGGTATGTGAAATTACTTTTAAATTAATTATTCTGAATATCTTTTATTTTATTAATTCACATTAATTAATTTTAATAAGTTGGGATCTTTGGGAATTTTTAACATTGAAAAAATTTTTTTTAAATTTAAAAAATCAGTTTATTTCTTTAAACCATTAAAATAAATAAATAATAAATTCATTTAATTTTTGTTTTTAGGAATATAATTATCCTGATGTTAGAGACCGTCAATACCTCATTACTATTCATAAACGTGCCAAAAAGAAAGGTTTTGATATTTATCAATATAATCATTTAAGACGTGAAATAGCTGAACTTGAATATGATTTAAGACGTTTAAGAGATCCATTAAATTTACAACTCCCACCGCATTTAGAACGTGCAACACATGGTCCATCAGCTATTAATTTTAATGATACATCGAAATTATCTGACAACACTGAAAATTCAAAAGATTCTGGTAAAACATCCTTTAGTAAAATCATTAATGCTGCCAAAAAACTGAAAAAATAGAATTAGGACTATATTTCTAGGTTCATAAACAAAAAAATAAACTAGAAAAAGCAAAATAAAAAACAATTTTTAAAAAAAAGGATATAAAAAAATAATATTTAAAGAAGAAAATAATAAAAAAAAAATCTTCCTCGTCGTAGTAAATTATATAATTTAAAAAAAAAAGTAATTTCGAAATAATTATCGCCTTTAGCATTTTACAATCATCATAATTATTTCATAAAATATCATTTTCAAAAATTATGAAAATTTAAAAAAATATGTCTCATCACCATCATCGTATTACGTTAAAAATAGGAGAAAAAAAACGAAGAAGGAATATAAAAAAAGGAAAATTAGTATAAAAAAAAGCCACATACCCAAATTCCTTCAAAGTCAAACTTATTTTCTTAAATTTAAAATAAGTAGAAAGAAATTTAAACAAAAAAATAAAAAAAAATGTTAAAAAATTTTTCTAAAAGAAGAAAAAGGAAAGTTTTTTTTTCATGCTCTTTAATTGTTGTTATTGAAATTTTTGTATATTTATTAAAAGTTAACATTATTATGTAAGTTGAAAATGTTAAATGAATAATAAATTATTTTGATTTTGTGAAAGAAAAAAAAAACTATAAGAAACAAAAAATGAACAAGAGAAGAAAAAAATTAAGATAATATATTTTTTTTTTTTTTCGTTTTTAAATTAGCTATCTTTTAAAATTTAATAAAAAAAAAAGAACTTTATTCTCCTTGAAAAATAAAGAAAAAAATTTCAATAGACAATGAAAACCGTAAAAGATGATAAAAAAGGATTAGAAAAAAAAACTTAGACATATTATGCAAATTTTTCATTGTGTGTGATTGAATTTCGCTTGAAAAGCTTAATTTTAAAATTAAAATTTTTGATTTTTTTACTCATGAAAATGAGTTTTTTAAAAAAATAATGTAAACAATTTTATATTAAAGAGTGGATATCAAATGAGATTCTCAAAAAAGTATTGACGATTGTGTTAAGCCAAGATCATGGACAAAATTTCATTTGAAATGAAAAAAAAAAAAGATACGGTAGATAGAGCTCATTTGATATCCACTCTAAAAACTAAAAATAATTTTATTTTTATTACTAATTTTTCTTTTTTTAAAGAACTTGTTGTGTTTTATTAAGACTTTTATTTTTAAAAAATTGTTTGAAGGGTTGTTTTATTTTAAGAAAAAAGAATAATTATATATATAGGTATTATGTATTTTTTTGTTTTTGTGTTAAGAAAAAAATTTTTATAAAATAATTTTGTAATTATTATTGTAGTTTAGTAAAACTAAAATCAAAATCACAAACCCTGACAAAAGAAATTACAAGTATGTAATAACATTTTTTAATGTATAATTTATTTTTTTGATCAAATCATAAAAATCATATCGTTTAAAAGAAATCAGGGACCCAAATTTAGAAAAAAATTTCGTATAAAATACGATTTGCTTAAAATTAAAAAAAAAATTAAATGTTAAAATACCTATAGCTGTAATTTTTGTTTTAAAAAAAAGATTTAAACGCACATTTATGTGAAAATCTGTTAATATTTTTCTTTCAATACTCAAGTACATATTATTAATTAGGTTATTTGAAAGTGAGATAAGTTCCATCTTATTTTTTGCGTGTAAAAGAAAAATTTATTGGATTTTTAATTTGACAAAAGATAGCTTATTCTTTAAAAAGTATGTCTTTTTCTTTTGAGGTTTTTTCAAGATATTCAACTTTATTACATATTCCGATCGAAATTTAGAATCATTTCTTTTGAACAAACTTCGAAACGGTATTGTGAAATACATTACGAAAAATATGTTTAATCGGGTAATTTCGAAAAATAGTTAACACATAAAATTGGATAAATTAGTGCATCTTCGAAAACGTCAAATGATCGTCAATTGATGAAATTCAGCTTAAAACTTTGAATTGCTGAATATCATCAATTGACGATCATCTGACGTTTTCGAAAATGCACTTTCTCGTACTATCATTCCAAAGAAATTTTGAATATCAATTTCAATTTCAATATGAACGAAAGAATTTCGTATGCCAACAGCTATTCGAACGAAATTTCTAATGTAGTAACATATTCGTTCGAACATTATCCTATTCGATCGGACGGAATATACAATAGAGGTGATTTAAACTCTTTAGCTTCTACGTATTTCTCTCTAACTTTTTTATCTTTGTTCTTGAAACGATACGCTACTATAGTCGCTTGCTTACCTCTGAGTTATTTTTTGAGAAAAAACTCGATTAAAATATTAAAAATTGAACTTATATCACTTTCAAAAAACAAAAAAAACGAACTTAATTTATTAAGAAGCCTTTTTTAATTCTCATGCCTCCAGTTGGAGTAAAATAGAAGGCTGAAGCTCATATTAGATTTTAGAGCTTAAAGAAAAGTAATTTAGTTAAATTAACCTTTTGTTTTCAAAAATTTAATCCAATAAATAAAGTACAGAAATTTCAACGAATACGAATCTCATTCATAAAAAACAAAAAAAAAATAAATAGATTATGCATTTTTTTTTTAAATATACTACAATCTGTTATAAATAATAATTTTAAATGGAAAATATTAAAATTAATAGAACGTTCTAAGATTTATATTTGAAATGACGTGAAAAAAAAATTAAAATTAGACTCTAAAATTTCTTCAAGAAAAATAAATAACTAAATAAAATAATCAAACTCAAATTGCTTATCACACACATTAATAAAATAATCAATGCAAAATAAATTTCCTTTTCTCTATTATAAAATAAATAAATTACAATTGAAATAATCATTTAAGCATTAAATTTGTACATAAAATTAAATTGAAAAAAATATTGTAAATATAATTAATGAGTATATTTGTAAATAATAATGCACAATTTTTGAATTATTTTAAAAATAAAATAAATCTTTATTTTTTCAAAATATTTAATTACTTAAGGATACATGTATTTTTTTCCTTTTCTTAACCTAAAATCAGTTTTAAAAATTTAATAATAGATTTTTCTAAAATAATTTAAAAAGGCGGCACCAATATTTCCGGAATTTTTATTAAATTTTTGTAATTAATTAAAATTTGAAGGAAATAATTTCAAAGCCAACAGAAAAAAAGAACACCTATCTTTTATGTCTTTTTTAAAAACAAAAAAAAAAGAAATTCTTCATGCACAATTTACAAGTTACTATGTTATTCTAATTTATAAATTTATTCAATGATAAAAATTGTTAAAATTTAAAAAATACTACCAATTTAGTTTTATTTTTACTATATTTTCATTAAATATGTATATAAAAAAGTCGGAAAACGGTACAATACAACGTTTGTGTATCTGTTCTGATGCAAGTTTGAAACGATCTGAAAAAATTGAAGATTTCTTACAAACATAAAATGATAGTTAATTACTAAAATTCAGTTGATAAGACCTTATGATCAAATTTATGAAATTGAAATTGATGATCGTTTAAGGTTTTCAAAAAAGATCATATTGTATTTTATCTTTTTTTAAAATTACATACTGAATTTGACATCAGGAATCAGAACAGATAAGTACGTAATATGTCATTACAAAAATGCGTTTGTGTTCCACATAAAAAAATACTATTTAAATGTTTAGAATTTAAAGAATACAGTTTGTGATTAAAACAAGAAATAAGAAAGTACGTTATATCGCTTATGTCCGGCATACAAAACGACGACTCTGTGTAAAATAAATCTCAAAAATACCTAAAATCAGGAATCAGCTTATTTGTATGAAAATAGACTTAGATTTCCTAAAAAATTTGAAAAAAATTGAAATTACAAACAGAGAATTTTTCTAAATTGCAAAAAATGTACGTTTTTGTCTCTCGATTATACGCTACACACTCACACACGCGAAAAAGTAACATGAAAATTAGTCCTCGTCTTAAACGCCGGTGTATAACGTATAAATAAAATTTATCTGTGACTTACTAATGATAATTAAAACAACAACAAAAACAAAAAAAAGTCTTTTTAAAGTAAAATATTTTCAAAACATTTAAACATAAATTCTATATAATTAAAAAAAAAACAAAAAAGTCTTAAGAAAAATTTGTATAATTAATTAAATATTTTGCATAAATTTAAATATTTTACACAAACAATTTATTATCTATTTTTATAAATTACATTTTTTTTCTCTATTATTTTAAATAATATCCTATATAATATGTACACTAGCCTTATTATCTTATAAAAAATGCACACATACATACATTATACATAATTATATTATCACAAACAAAATATGCAAGATTGTGCTATTTTATTGTTATTTAAAAAAATGATTACTATCTTCATAATTATGTAAATTATATTGTAATCTAATTCTATATCATATTAATTCAATTGTGAAAAAGTTTTGCTGAATATTTCGAAGGAAAAAAAACAGAAAAAAACGTATAGAAATTTAAAAATGGGAAAAAAATCAAAAATTCAATTTTATTTTTTTTAATAATTAAGGAAGAAAAATGTTAATTGTGAATATGTAATTTTATTATATTTTTATTTATTTTTTCTTAAGAAAAATCATACTGAGATCTAGTTCACATTTATAGAATTATTGATTTTCTAGTCTTTCTGTTTTATTTTTTATTATTTTGGAAAATTAAAATTTTCATTTTTACAAAATATTTAGAAATTATTTGGAGCAAAGAGGCTAAAAACTCAGAGCTGTATAGAGCCAATGAAAGAAGGAGAAAAAGATTTAAAAAATTATTTAAAATTTTATCCTTTTTTTATGGAAGTGATTTTTTAAAAACTATGAAGAAAAAAGTCCTGACAAGCGTTTATCTGTTTGTTACGACTTATTTCGAAAATAACTGGACAGATTATTTACTGTTCTTTGGAACATTTTAGAAAGAATTTTTTATGGTTTTTTAATCTTAAAGGAGTCCAAATTTTAGTTAGAGTTTGCTCTGGTATTAATACGGAGTAAGACAATAAATGTGTCTAAATTTGGTCTAAATCGAACACGTTTTTCAAATAACGCCTGGGTTAACAACCAAAATTTAATAAAGTTCCTAATATTTGAAAGATCGCCAAGCATTTCAATTGAAGAAGAAAGTATGATAAACTAAATTTATAGAATTTTTTTTTTTTTTTTTTGAAAAGTGGACAGTATTGTAACCCAGAATTTATTCATAATTTTGGGTAGAATATTGTTCAAGGTGGAATTCAAGTACTTTCTTTAAAATGTTTTTGGTGTAAAACATAAATTAAAGCCATGGTAAAAGGCCAAAAATTATTTTTTTTTTAAAAAAACTCAATTTTCAACAGTCCTAAAAAGCACTCTTATTATTTTTACAGATTTAAAAATCTTTTTGTTTCCAAAATTGTCTTTCAAATATATTTTAGAATTGTTAAAAACTAGATCTCAGATTACATACTTCGTATATGTATTAATTTTAGCACAAAGCTTTCATAATTATGCCTTTTACATTTAAAAAATAAATCAAAAAAAAATTAAATTAAAAATTAAAAAATTCTATTAGAAAAATTTATTAAAAAACAAAAAAAAAAATGAAAATTCTATAAAATTTTTGATATTCATTTTAAAATTTCATTCATAAAAGACTTTTTTAATTAATTTTAATTATTTTACCTAGAGAATCAAATTTAACAACTAATTAAATTCAAATAAAAAATATGTAATTTAAAAAAATGAAGACTTTATAAAATTTAGTATTTTATTGTTAAAAAAGAAAAAAAAATGCAAAGAACTATAAATATTAAAAAATAATTAATTAAATTATTAAGTATAAATACTATATAATAGCTAAATGTATTTTCCTAAAGTTTCACTTTCAACGATTTAAAAAAAAAAACAAATTATCATAATAATTACACAAAATAGGACATTTTTAGGCCTTTTTTTAAATCTTACTTTGTTGTAATTCAAATTTATTTTCACTTAAAATTAAAAAAAAAAAAATTAAATTAAAATTGGTTTAAGAACATAATGTTTTTATTCTAAGTTGTACTTTTTTTTCATATAAAGCAAAAATACATCCTAAAAATTATTATAATCAGGGCCGTATTTAGGATCTGTAGACCCGTAGGCTAGACCTGTGGTGCGGGCCTCCTTGTGGTTCGGGCCCCTAAGCTGTAACCTATGTAGTCTATGCTTAAATACGGCCCTGATTATAATTTTCCCAAGATACATTTAAACAAAAAAAAGCTGTAAAAATTAAAAAAAAGTTGACTACTCCTTTCTTTAAAAAATAATAATAATAATTATCATAAAAACCTGAAACTACAAAAAATATATGTATTTAAAAATATTCTCTATTAATTAAAATTCTTACTCGAATACAATTTATTACACAGTGAAAAAAAAAAAAACTCTCAACTTAAAAACGATATTTCTAAAGGATAATTACATAAATCCTAATTATTTTTCTTTTTTTTTATGTCGAAATCGAAAAAAAAAAAAGAAAACAAAGCTATCTTATGAAAATACATTTGATTATACTACTATAAATAAAATTCTTTGTAAGTAAGTGCAATATAATTTTAGCATGAATAAAAAAAAAACTAATAATTTAATTGATTAGAAAATAAAAATCTTTTCATAAATCAGATAACTTTAATCATAAAAAAAAAGATTTAAAATAGAATTAATTTTTAATTATTACTACGAATACAAAACAAGAAAATACTATAAATTTTGAAAGTAAAATAAAATAAAAAATAAAAAAAACTACGTATAATTGTAAAAATAGTTTAATTAAATTGTGTTAATAAATTGTAATTAATCAATTGAAGAAAAAGAAGAAAAAAAAAAAAAGAAAGAATATTGATACAAAATAAATAAACAAATTTTTAAAAATAACTGTTTGTTTATTTTGTTTTTATTTTAATAAAATTTTCTAAGAATCAGTTAAAAGTTGTGTAGTGTGTTAAGATAATATATTTTAAATTTTAAATAAAAAATTTCAATATCAAGTTTTTTTTCTATTTTCTATACAGAATTTCGTAGACACAAATTATTACACTAAATCGTGTTTAAGGTTTCATCTAATTCGATTGGACTCGTTCTCGTAGATTTTTTGCGAGATCTTTTACAATTTTTAACTAATTTGATTCCTAAAATTATTTTTATAAAGTTGTGAGGTTGAGGTTGAGGTTGTAATCCAAAAAGTAATGGATTACCTTGACTACTTACATGCATTACCTTGACTACTAGCACTTGCATTACTTTTCATTTTTATATGGAAACAAAGTTGTGAGGTTGAGGTTGAGGTCGTTCTCAATTTTTCAATAAATTTAACGAATTTATCTTTCCAGTACCTTACGACATCTGAATCTCGATTTCAAACTATTACATTTTTGACAGTTAATGACAGTTTGAAAAAGAACTGTCAAAATTTAAAAATCAAAATGTCACAAAAAAAAATTCTAAATCTTTTTAAAAATCAGAAAGAGATAAAAACAATGCAATTTTATAAAATTCACCATTTTCACCATTAACATTTAAACCTGGAAAAGTGGAAAAGTGGAAAAGTCAAAGCAAAATTTATATTTTTTTTCCTTCTCACACATTAAAAATTTTTTAGTAGGGTGCGTCAATTGAATTGAATTCTTTTCTTTTAGGTTTTGTTGAGATGTCGTCGTGTATTGGTTGTATTGTCCGCAGAGGAGCGAATTTTTGAATTTAAAAAAAAAAAAAAAGTTGAAAAATTAACATTTTTCTTTCATTTTGTTTTTTGTTATTCATTTAGCAAAAATTCAAAACTTATAATAAAATCTGTGATCAGTGGATTAACCAAGTGAAAAATTCAGAAAATATGTGAAACTTTTTTATTGACACAAAATTGCAAAAAAAAGGAAAAAAAAACAACAAAAAGTAAAAAAAAAAAGTTCTACTCTTTTTTTTTCAAGTTTTTGTGTATGAATAAAATATATTTTATTTTACTTTTTGTACCGAATTTAAATCGGGTGTGGAAAAAAGAATTATAGAATTTTATTCTTTTTTCAGTTTTTAATTTTTTTTATTCTTAAATTACGAATATTTTTGCCAATACAGAATTTTCGATTTTTGTGTAAAATTCATGTAAAAAAAAAAAGAAGCAGAAAAGCAATTGAAATTAGATATTCTTTTATGGGAAAGTGATTTAATTTGGTTTTTTTTTCTTTATTTATTTTTACTTTCATTGTACATATAGAATTTTTTTTTTCTATTACTAAAAAGTGTATGCTTAGCATTAAAAAGTAGAAGATAAAAAATAAAATAAAGTGCAGGTTTTTAGCCGCAAGCTTATTAAAGGGCCATTGGCCTTCACTTTAATTCGATTTTTATATCAAAGAAGCAAAAAAAAAAAAATAAATAAACGAATCACAATTGGAATATAATTAAATTAGAAGAAAAAACAATAAAAGGGATAATTTTAGTTTTATTTAAAATACATTAAAGAGATAGTAGCCCCCAAAAGAACCTATCAAAATGGCGCACCAAATGGCCCCATCGGTAAATTGTTCGCTAGACGATATCGATTTGAATGCCTTAAAGGTGAGTTGTTAGAAGAGTTGATTTTTTTTTGTTGGATGATTTTATTTTTTATTTTTTAAATATTTTTTTTGCTTTGTGAGGTTTTTTTTTTTGTTATTTGTAAGCAAGATAATATTGTACATACTATCAATTTGCTTGCTTATTTATGCTACATTATAAATATCTTAAGCTATTAAATATTCTTCATACATATGAGGAACAGATAGAATACGGTAATAAAAATGGTTTTACATTTATAAAATATTATCTGTTTCTGTAAATCTTTTCAGGTTCGATCATCCTACTTTAAAAAATATAAAGAAAAAATACTTAGATATTAAAAAAAAATGAAATAAAAAAAAAGAAATAAAAGATAAAACATCAAAATAACAAGTAACTAAAATTGGCATATTTTCGAATATTTTGTTTCTTTATGAATTCTATCTGTCGTCTATTTAGAATTTATTATTAATATTATGTACTATTATTTTTATTGTACATATAGTTTAGTTAGTCAGTTAGATTACAAGTTAAAATAAACTGGAAAATCCGCTTTCATCTTATATTGTCGTACCGCTTGCCGTTGTCGTTGCTATTTTGTTATTAAGGTGTGGCCTTCGGTTCAATAGAGATTCTTTATTTCTTATTACATATGACTTATATGATTATTTTTGTTGTTTTTGTTGATTATTAGTTTTTTTTATATTTTTCTATTATTCTATTTTCCTATTTTTCAATAAGATAATTAACATTCAAAGACAAATTCATGCTGTAATGTAATAGGCACTTATTACTTAAGTCATTCAAATAAGCATTGAATTTCAATAAGCGAAATGCACCATCAGACACGGCAAATAAACAAAAAATCGGCAAAATTTTGAAGCAAATTTGTACATACATATATTATGTAGGTATATATATGTATGAGAAAAGCAAATAGACAAGAATATTTTTTTTTATTTTAAAATTGCATTCTTTGCAATTTGTGAATACTTGTATGTGAAAAAATACATTATGCATTTCTATAAATGATCGTTTGTGTATAAAATGATTTTCAAACACATTAAAAGAAAAAGTGTGAAAATTGAAAATAAAATATTCCATACATGTAAAAAGTGTTCCATACAAGTTTAAAATTTCAGAATTTGTTTTTTTTTTTAAATTTTGCCGAGCAAAAAAAAAAAATATCTACATTTTTGTAAAATTTAAATATGGCAACAGTGTAACTCCACATTTAGAATTCACCACATAGTGGGGAAAAATTATAAATTATTTTTTGTTTCAATTTTTTTTTTATGTTTTCTGGTTTTCAATTATTATTTTTGTAATTTCATTCTTTCTTTAATAAATTTTATTTTAAATCTTTATTTTGTTCTAACAAACAAACAAAGAAAAATATGATAAATTAGATAGGAGTTTCTAAAAATTGATAAATTGTTATTTTTCTTCTTTCCTTTATGTTTTTCCATTCATATTTTGTATAATTATTTATGTATGTATATTTCCACAATGTATCTTATAAATTGTAAATTTGTTTTGTAATCAACAAAACATAATTTGCAAATGATAAATAAAAAAAAAAAATTTAACACAACATTCAAACTAAACAGCCAACAAAATATTTTAATTCTATTTTTATTTTTATTTTTCATATTGAGAAAAAGGAGAAAAACAGAAAATAAAAAGAAAAACGAATGAAGAAGAAACAGAATGTTGATAAAATGAAAACATGAGACATTAATGCGTCTGCGGACAATGACCTCTTACCACATCATTCAGAAAAAAAGATTCACAAATTAGAAATATTATGTTTATATGTATATAATTACATTATAATATATAATAAAAGGCAAAAAGAAAAAAGAAAAAAACAGGAAAAAATATAATAAAAATTTAAATCCTAATTACCGGACATAATAATAAAATAATGTGTATTGAAAAATGAAAAACCACGTTAACAGAGGGATAGTAAATATGTACCTAACTGTCAATAAATTAAGAAAAATAATAATCTGCAATAATGATGACGATGACGGTTGATGATTTTGTGTGGTAATTCACTAAATTTAAAATATTTTTTAAATGAGTCATTTTATATCTAGAAATACAAACTATTTTTATTGTTAAAGTAGTATAAATGAATGAATAATTCTAATATAAAAATTAACTTTTATAAATAAATTGTATCATGTTCATGTGACGTTATTTTGTGTTTATGAGCCTATACATACATTATATTGATAATAGCATGTTACTGAAAGCTACCTTTCTCAGTTGGGGATTTTTCAATGCTTGTTTTGAATCATATGAATTCAGAAAAATATGAATACACAGTAAGCATATTGTAAGTGATAATAAAAATGACACACTTGTATGTCAGTTTAACATATTGGAAAGTACATGAAACTGTACATATTATGTACTTTCGTTTTTAAAGAAGGATTCAGATTTTTCAATTAAAAAAAAACAATTTACTTACATACCTAATTATGTACATATTTCCAATTTTTCATGAAAATCTGAAAGGCTCTTTTTTTCTTTATTTTCAAGAACTTAACACACTATTTCTTTATAGGACACCTTGTACATACATACACAGATTAATTTTCTGCATTTTTTCAGTCAACATTTTTGTAGGTTATAAAAAAAAACATAACACAATAATTAGCAAACATGTTTAACCTAGTTGAAAAGTAGGTATGTATCTTTGATTTTTCGAAACAAAAAGAAAAAAAAAAACGTTGTGGGAGTTTTAAAAAATATCTTTATTAAATTATTTTTCTCATTTCAACTTAAAAATTTGATCGGTAGACAAAGATAAGAATTTGAATGATAATTATTGTATAATGGCAGTCATAAAATTTTCATACGTATACATATATATATGTATTTAGTTAGTTGTTTCTTGTGAAACGAATAAAGTAAACGTACTTACTACTTAGTTACATTACAAAAAACAAATGCTTAAACAGGTAAAATTACTGAGAAATAAAAGAGTCAATGGCAATTGCGTAAGAGTTTTTTTATTAAATTTGCAATTTAAAAAAAATAATAATGATCTCACATTCTAATTACTTATGTAATTGAATCTATTTATTGTCAAAATGACCATGTGCTTTATTTTTTTGTGTTATTTTTCAATATAATGTACGTGCATACAATTTTTCTAATTATTATTAATACAATTAAATCTTAACCACGATATCTTTTTTCCAATATGTTTTTTTTCTTTGTCTTAAGGCACTTCAAACACACTACTTTTTATCATTTTTTTTTATTTTAACTTTATTTTTTATTAAAAAATTAAAACGAAGCAAAAAAAAAGATTAAACAAAAAATTACAATTGCGGGTGTGTTAGTTCAAGCATAGCCATATTTCATGGATGATGAAATTTCAATTTTAGCATAAAAAAAAAGTTATAAAATACTTAGGTATACTTACAAATTTTATTTAAAAAGAAAGAAAAAAAAAATAAACCACATAAATCAACTAATAATTTAAATAGGAAATTCACGATGATTACGTGTAGATACACACAAACATGTGTGTTTACAAATTATTAAATATTGAATATTACGAGAACATATTTGAATGATGTTTTGCTTACATTTAATGAAAATTTTCAAAAATTCATGAAGAAGAATTATTTTTTATTGATATTTGATTTTCAATAAATAACAAATATTGAGGTAAAATAATTTATTTTTCATATATAAAAGATAAGAACTTATGAATATTCAATCGATTATAAATTTCCCATGATTTAATTGGAAAACTTTACTAAATAAAGGAAACAATTTTAGATAAACATTTTTATTAAGTTTGAGGGAAAATTCCTTAATGCTTCAAGAATATTAGTGGTATTGTGAGAAAAACTTTGTTTAACATTTATATAGTTTTTATAGAATTGAGTATACAAATTTAATAATATATATACGAATGTAAATGACCTTATCATAGTCCATTTTTTCATTTGAAAAATGTTTATTTTAAAAAGAAAGTATGCAATGTGGGCGATAACTACATACTTAAATTTCCGTTATACAAACGAGCCAGGTCATTCTAAAAATTTAAATAATACCGATAATAAATTATTATGCCACCCAGCGTATCATCAATTTAGAAAAAAAAAAAAATAATAAATCGAGAAGTAGGTATGTCAAAATGTTTATTAAAGTTAATGGCGCTGTTTAAAAAAAAAATAATTGTATTATTTGAACGGTTACCCCCTGTACTTTTACTTTCATGGTTAGGCTTTAAGTATTAGGGATCTTGTATATATATAATTTCGTAAAGAAATTCTGTATAAATTTCAAAAGATAGAAATTCACACGATATTTCTGTTTTATTTTTTTAATTTTTTGTTGATTATATTTATTTATTTGTACGTTTACTATCACACCTATAACTTATCATTTTCCGTGAATTTAACAAAATAAAATTATTATGTATCTACATATATATATTTTAAGGAAATATGTATGTAAATATTTTTCTGTATTATTCATTTTAACTTTTTTCCATGCATTAACATTCCTAGTATGACAAACATTTGGAAAACCCCTATTTTTTTGTCCTACCGTTTAAGAAATTTAAATATTTATTTAAAATTTAAAAGTACTTAATTTATTTTGTTCAAAATTTTAATTTTTAATTTTCAGCAACAACACAAAAAAAAAAAAAGAAAAATATATTTTCAATTAGGAAAAATAAATGAATCCTGTCTGTCGCCAAGATTATTATTTATTTCAATATTTAATGAATTCATTTTAAAAATAGCTTAACTACATACATACATACGAGTTTATGTATTAATTTATCATTATTTAATTTCTTTAAAAACTATGTTAAATAAATAAACACAGAAAACGTTTTATTAATTTTGTTGTTGTTGTTTTTGTTTTTGTTATAAATAAATTTTATCTATAAAATGCATAAAAGAAAATCAATAAATTACAAAATATTGTGACTAGAATGCCTTGTGACTATAAACGTATACGGTGAAATAATTATGCAAAACAAATAAATTTATTTATACATACATATGTACATATATTGGTATATACGTATAAATGAATGTGTGTTTATATACGTACAGTATACGTACTCATACAAATGTACACTTTATTATTTATCGGGCAAATTAAATTTATGATTAAATAAATAACAATTATCTTTAAGTACTTAACTATTTTTTAATAAAATTGAAAATGATTAACATGATATTTCATATTAAAAATGATAACATTTTTTTTTAATTTAATATTAATTATCATTTAATATACAAGAACTATATATGAAAAATACTTTTGAAAATTTTATTTACATACAGTCTAGCATATATTTTATTTAACTAAATTGAGTAGAAGAAAAAAGTGAAATTAAAAACTATACTTTATTTAACAATTAAAGTCAGTACAGGCAAGATAGGCATACTTTTCTATACTCTTTTACATTTCGTTTGTATAAATCTGTCTCGTGTGTGGGGTGATCAGATCTCAATTTCAATCGAGGGAAATCTTTTAAATTAAATATTACCAAGGCAAAAAACTCATCGGGTACTGCCTCCATAAGCACAATACTGACTTTAATTGTTAAATAAAGTATAGTAATGCAACAAAATATATATTTTCATTATAAATTTCATACTAATTTTTATGAATTTCTTTTTAATTTTTTTTTTTTTTGTCAGTAAAAAAAACAACAAAAAATTACAATGAAAGATAGAAAAAAAAAAAAGAAGAAGAAATTTAAGTACTTTGACGCCAGACGATAATTAACACCATCATAGTGTCAACAGTATCTTATTTTCTATAGTACTTAATTTTCATGCTCTCCACTGCAATGTATGATATTTTAAACAATATGGGTCATATTATAATAATGTTCATAATAATACCGTATTTACTATTAGAATATTCAACATCAGCAAATATTTTTGAAATTAAAAATTTTATCGTTAGATATATAAAAAATCTTTATTATTCAAAATTGTTTAAATCTTTTATCTCTCTACACTAACTAATAAAATTTTTAAAATTATGCAAATAAAAAAAAAAAAATATTACATCACATAGTTATAGTTTATGAAGAACATATGAACATTATATGCAAACAAACTAAATTGAGGCTATATACATTTTATCACACTCCTTCTAATCATATTACTTATTTAAAGACAAGAGCTTTTTATTATAATTATGAATCTTATGAGGAAAACTAACAATAAAAAAGCATATAGTGTATACTGTAAGTACAAAAGTACTACCGGATGCTACTTATCTATTTTCATTTTATTTTTTATTTTTTTAAATTTGTTATTTTTTTAGCAAATGAAAGTATTTAAAGAAAATAATTTTTTTCCCACGGTTCAAATTATATAGTATATGTACATATTATTATAATGCATTAATTTGTTAATGTGTGAGATGCATAAAAGTAAACATTTAAGATTGATAATAATATCAATATCTGTTTATTGAACAATCGTGTGTTTTTTGCTTGGAAGTTTGCTTTTTCTGATATTTTCTTTATATTTTTTTCATGTTACATAAACGCACTCTTGTAATATTTTTTTTTTAAATATATATAATATATGTACCTATAAATGTACATTGTACATATATATATTTTTTTATATCACTAAGTTATAAAATACATTGCGTTGGCGTAAATAAATAAGAAAGCTATTTTTACAGGGTGTTCTGCATTACGTATATGTGTTTTGTTAAATTAAGAATAGATCTTGACAGGAATAAAGGTATGGATACAAACATCTATGATGCTAATAGATGAAGAGTTTTTAAATAGAAAAATGATATATTGAAAGGACGTTTTTATCTCACAAAATTCATAGAAAATATAATTTATCTTTATTTCCTTAGAGGTTTTGTTACAAAAATGCATATAATACAGATTCACCTTGTATTTATTTATTACATGTAAAATTTTCATTTAACGGCAATAACAAAAATATATACATGTAAACTAAATGTTTCAATAGCCAAAATAAAAATTTAGAAAAAAAATATATATGGAGGCGCGTGGACAGCATCTGTTCATTTATTCAGTTATTCAACATTTTCTTTTTAAAATGTTTTCTTTTTTTCTCTTCTTCTTCATAATTTATTTTTCTCTCTCTCTACATTTTCTTCACAGACAGTATTTATGAATTTATTTTAATTATTCCATTTAACATGCATAAGTATACGTCAATACATCATTTATGTTATATTCATAGAAAAAAAAAATATGTACATACATATATTTTATGGTTTATTTCACATTTCATTGAAATAAACCACATTTTTATTAGGTATGTATTTATGTATACATACATACATTTATGAAATTTTCTGAAAAACACATATAAAAGAAAAAGAAAAAATATATACTAAGGAAAAAATCGATGTATGTATGTAGTATGTATTTACCTTAAATCTTAAAACAATATAACTTAATTAGCAAGCTCTGGTTTTTTTTTTCTATTTTATTTTCTATTTTTTTTTTATTTCAATGCCGCCCATCAAATTTTTTCCACTAATTTTCTAATAAACACATTACATTTTTGTACATTGTAATTTAACTTTGTAAAAGTTTTACAAATAAAATGTAGCTCTATTATTTTGAATTAAAAAATAAACAAAGAAGAAAAAAAAACAGGGTATTAAAAACATATAGACAAAAAGAAAAATTGATGTCCCCTTGAAGTAAAAGAAAAAATAATAAAACAAGAAAAATCTTACCATATGAATGAATTATATATTTTTTAATAACAATTTTTTCTATTGGAATTATGCCACTACCATCATCATCATCATCAAGATAATGATTACATGTAGATATCAAAAGATACAAATTTCAATTTAAATACATGCATATTATGTACATACATTGTTGCTATTTACAGATTTAATATACTTTACTTATAATCCAAATGAACTGAGACATTTTTAGTTCAAAAAGAAAAAAAAATAAATATTACAAATTGTTCTTGATTTTCATCGCCTGATGACGAGAATGATGATGATGATAATAATAATCAAACAATATGAATGTTGAAAGCTAAATTTATTTTTAGCTTTAAGAACAAAAGAAAAGAAATAATAATAATGAAAACAATAACTTTGAAGAAAAAAAAAATTAAATAATTTTTTTTTGTTTGTTTTGATGACCTTTTTTTTCTCTTCTATTTTAGCTTTTTGTTTATTTAACTTTTTTATTTTGATGAAAAATATTTTTATATCAATTTATTTTTGTCGGAAGTGTACTATAAAAAAAAAAATTTAGAATAGAAAAAAAAAGGCAGAATAGAGAGAAAACGTATTGTTTGTTTTTTTTTAAAATTAAATTCTAATTTATAATCAAAATATAAAAATAAACTTGAAATTTATTTAAAAATTTACCTTAATGTGAAAAAAAAAACCATTTCCGGTAAATCTTTAGAAAGTCTTTAACTTCTTCAATTTTTTTTTCTCGTTCTTTCTAAAAAATACCTGAATAAATAAGTTTTATTCAATTTCGTATTCCCATCATTAATAAGTACAACACCACAAATTTTTGCCATAAAAATATCCCATAACTTTAAGATTTCATAACTAAAGAAACCTCTTCAAATTGAAATCTGAAAAAGTCTTGAGTCTGAATCTTATAATTCTGACTTGTTTGTATTTATTCATTCAATTTGAAGTTTATTTTGAGTTTATTATTATGTGTGTAAGTGTGTATATTGATGTATATAAATTCTTACTATTTTATATTAATATAATACATATTCATATACATATTATGTATATAAGTAATCGATGATGATGATGATGATGATGATAGAAACGATATCAGAAGAGTTTTTTAAATATACTTAATGTCCAATAAATTTGTTCTGCCCTATTTGACCTTATATTGTGTGTAAGTTGGTTTGATTATTATTATTATTTTTTGATGCAAAAAAAAAAATAAATAAAAAGTGTAGGTAAATTACTGTAAATAGTGCATCATACATAATATACTACGTATCAAGTATGTTTTATATTTAAAAATATTTAAGTATCGGTAAGATCATAACCATATATGAACATAGAAATGGCTTGAAAAATATACACTTGAATAAATATGTACATATATGAGAATCTTTTAAAGAAACCGATATTATGAATAATATTATGTATATTGGAAAAAAAAAATTTAATAATAATTTTCCAGTTCTGGTCGATTAATTTTTATCATAAAAACGTCATCATATGATAACATCCAAAACAACAAATTTTAAAGAGTAATGTTATTTTGTGTAATATTTTCATGATATTTTTTTTTCTTTCTACAATTTACCAAAGAAAAAAAGGGTTAACCTAAAGGAATTCATTAAAAAAGAAAACGCCAAATCGAAAAAGAAAAAATTAAAATTAAAATAAGGAACAATAAAATAAAACAAAAAATACTGGAAGCCATTTAATGAAATGAGTAAAATTTTGCAGTTGTTAGATACTTTTTTTTTGCTGTTCAGTTTAAACACTTTTATTGTTTTTATTTATTTATTTATTTTTTGTTGTTTGTTATGAAAATATACCTATATACTTTATTTAACAATTAAAGTCAGTACAGGCAAGATAGGCATACTTTTCTATACTCTTTTACATTTCGTTTGTATAAATCTGTCTCGTGTGTGGGGTGATCAGATCTCAATTTCAATCGAGTGAAATCTTCTAAATTAAATATTACCAAGGCAAAAAATTCATCGGGTACTGCCTCCATAAGCACAATACTGACTTTAATTGTTAAATAGAGTATAGGTATGTATTGGAATTTTTTTTCTTCTTAATTTAACGTTATTCAAATTTTTTAATTAAGGAAAAAATTGAAAAAAAAAATATTTTAATTGACAGTTTTTACATTTTTTTAAAGAAAAAATATTTGTTATTTATTATTATTATCGACAAATATACGGGACATTTTAATTTTATAATACATAATGGTGTCATTGACCTGTAAAGAGTAAAAAATTGTCATTTTTAAAAAAAAAATTTGCAAAAGGTAAAAAAGAAAAAGAAAATGAAGGTGGAGAAAAATATATGCAAGAAAAGATGACCTAGCAGAACGAAATACAGTTATGTTTTTAATTTTTTTTAAATATTTTAAATACATATCTCTCAGAATTTTATTCACCCATGTTCATGTTAAAAATTAATCATTTTAAAAATTTGAAATTAAAATTTATGAATTTTCTGGGTTAGAAAAGAATTTTTTTTTGTAAAAGTTTGCGAAAGTTTGGAAATAGTATCGCCAGTTGAAAAAGTAAACAAAAGAAAGTACTTGGTACAACAATAAATATCCGACAATATAAAATTTTATTTTTTCTTTCTCTTAGAAATATAAAAAATAAATTCAAATTAAAATACAAAATTTCCATATCATTAAAATTTAAAATTCAAATGTGGGTTTTAACCTATTTTACAAATAGAACAAAAATTTTTTTTTTATTTAATTTTTTGTATTATCTTTAAATTTTAATGAAGTGAACAAAAAAAAATTTGTATAAGTATACTGAAAGCTAAAAACTTTAAAAGGTAAAACAATAAAAAAAACAACATAGAATATAATGCTTTTAAGGAAGGACATCCTACTTTATTTCCTTTAAAGCTTCCTGACCTTTTATTTCCGGTTCTTTAATATGCATGAGATTCTTATATAAAAATGTAGATTACAATGTAAATGTTTTTGATATAAACGTTTATCCTTCAGTAAAATTTATTTAAGTTGAAGGAAAAGCAATAATAATAATTACAATTTACGACGACTATGTATATACAAGGTGTTTTTGTCCTTGAAGAAAAAATAAATAAATAGTGTACATACTAAACTGATAAATCTACGTATTAGAGTATTGAGAGTATACTGATAAAGTTACATTACAATAACACGTCCTTTTAAAACTATGCGTTTTTTTCAAGAACGCTTAAGCAAGCTTAGGACAACTTTTTTATAAAAAATATTCGATTACAAGAAACATCCTGTATGTTATATGTAGTAAAATTTTATAATGTCATTTATATATTTTAATTCGTTGGTGAAATTTATTCAGCTCAGCAGTATAAGAGAAATGAAAATTCGTATCTGTAATTTGAGTAAACGTTTTTAAAATTATGATCACGTTCACGACGTTTTCTAAATGAAAATCACATTTTATTTGGATTTTTATCTCTTTTTTTTTCCAAATGTTATTGAAGTAAGAATATAATCCTTGTTAAAAAATCAATATTTAATAAGTCCTTTTTTATTGAAATTTATTTTCTAAATTAAATGGAAAAAAAAATTGAAAACATGCACATTTTCTAAAAACAAAAATTAAACTATCAAACATTTGTTTCCGTTTGTCACAATTACATTTCAATATATGTATGTTAGAGTGTCCCTTATTTTTTAAACTTTCAGATTCTCAGGGTCCTACCCCCTAATTTTTTTCGTTCTTCAATTTAAAGTAGAAATACCAAAAAAAAACATAATTTACCCGTGCCGATTTCAATGTGATTTTTGTTTCGAAAAATGACGATTTTGTGCACTTTACTCCCTACCTTTTGCTCTAGTTAGCTATTTTTTTCATTCGTTTCGTTTGTGTGGAAGAGTACCTTTCAAGGAATATACTGCCCAAATTTCAACTTCCTACTACTCCGGGAACATATTTTTTTAAGGCACGAAATGGTCTTCAAAAATTTTTCAACATATATGGGAGGTAGTATCTCTGGACCTCGTGATCCGACAATCTTGAAATTTCTGCAGGGCGTTCTTCTTGTCATTTCCTATACATTTTTCTTTCGAACAAAAAAGATCCCTGCAACAGGGAGCGAGCTACAAGGCACCAAAGAAAAAAACTCCTTCCATCTATGTTAAGGAAATTTTTATAGACTTTTCGTGCCCTTGAAAAAATATGTTCCCGGAGCAGTAGGAAGTTGAGTTGTGGCCAGAATATTCCTCTAAGGGTTCTCTTCTAAACAAAGTTTGAACGAAAAAAATTTGTGAACTAGGGCAAAAGGTAGAGGGTAAAGTGCACAAAATCACATTGAAATCGGCACGGGTAAATGATGTTAAATGATGTTTTTTTTTAGTATTTCTACTTTAAATTGAAGAACGAAAAAAATTAGGGACACTCTAATGTATGTATAATAAATTACAAACTACATATATGTATATATATTTATCTAAATAAATATGTATGTACATACGTAAGTACATCTGCATTGTACAAAGATAACAATGACCCTTTTTTTTTCTATTTCTAGGAAACAAACATTGAAGATTTACAGAAAAATAATGAAAAAAAAAAAATTTCATAATTTTACTGCATTTACTGCATCATTTTAATTTTTTTTCTTATGTATTTTTATTTTTATACACAGATGCATTATTATGCTTAAAATATATGAAGTATATTTACATCATATGTTTTTTAGGTACAGTATCTACATACATATATGAATATATATTTACCTCATGAACTTTGTTTAGAAAATAGATATTTTTTTCTCTATAAATTGTGCTTGACTAGCTTTATTTTGTGTTCAATGTTCAAACTAAAATTACATATGTTTCATTTATGAAAAAGAAGAAGAAAAAAAACAGTAACGAATTATTTTGTTGATATATTTTTTTTCTTTCTCAAATTCATGCATCATTTTTGTGTAACCTCCAATGATTTATTTCTAGTCCAGATAAAATTGATTGTTTTTTATCGTTTTGTTGTTTTTCTATCTTTTGATTATTTTTTTTTTATATTTTCAAACATTTCTATTTTGAAATTTTTCCTCAAAAAAAGCACATAATATTATGAACGAATACATATGGGGAATTCCATTTGTAACGGATGTGACATCCTGACTCTTAAATATTGAAAAACTCGTACAGCAATTGTATTCTGATTATACTTTTATGTTCTTAATAATATGCCTTCTAGTGAAAGCAAACGACGGTTACGATCGAACAGAAAACTTCAAATATGTATTTCTGATCAGAATTGTCATTTTAGTAGCGTAACGGAAAATTTTCATATAAACAATTCCAAAAATTATTTTTAATAATACTGTAGACACTTGGAAAAATATTTTGGAAAAATTTGACAAGGAACAATGCAATACTTTTTTCATAATTAAAAAAAAAAAAAAGTGTAACGAGTGTGACATATTTTGTAACAGGTGTGACAGCGAAACGAGTTTCTACTGATAAGTAGTAAAATTTTTTTTTTTAATACTGTTCTCCATAGTGATATCGTAAATAATTTAACACTAGATACACCAAAAATTCATATATACCTATCCAAACTATCTTCATTCATATTAATTTTAAGGTCAAAAGTGGTCGATTTGCTTGGAATTCCCCATATACGAGTATATATACATATGTATGAATGTATCAATCATGCTTTGTAGTATATGTAAATGTTAGTGAAAAATATTGAAAATTCAATAAGAACTTTTTGTTCGTTATTTAATTCTAACAACAAAAAAAAGATATTAATAATTTAGACATCAGAAGATGAAAAAGAAAGAAAAAAATCAAACTGACGTAGCAGTTTTCGATTTTTCAAAGATTCATTTATGATTTTTACGTAAGTAAATTGTAGTTTATCAATGCGGTATATCAAACAAAATCTAAAGTTTCTGTTTCTTTATTATTTTGTTTTGTTTATTATTATAAATCTTTGTTTGTCTTATAAAATAACGAAATTTTGTCTCTGGTTTCAATAAATAAACAATTTTCAATGAGAATGAAATCAATAGCAAATAACTTTTTTTGTTCATTTAATAAATTTCAACAATTTTTAAATGTTCTCGATTAACTTTACATACATTACAGTGATATTTTTGTGTATCTATACTACACATTCATTTCAATTTGAAATTATAATTTAGAAAGAAAAAACAAAACACTTTCAGATAACAAAAGCTTGAAAGTGCTTATTGAAACACAATTTCCATATTAGTTTTAATTTGATATGTTGTGTTATTTATTTATTTATTTTATTTTTTTGACTTTAATTGGTGACTAATGCTGTTCGTTATGAAATATATCAACTACTTTTTATTACGGAAATAAAGTAAAACAAATTTGACCATGATAACGTTCGTTTTCAAACAAAACAGACAATAATGCTTTGTCAACAAAATTATATTAATGCCTGGATCAGATACAAAATTTTTCATACATTATTTTCTCATTTATACGTATAGTATTTACACAATAATTGCTCATATACATATATATCAACAAAACAACACAGTAATAGCGTAATATATAACATACAACATCAACACCAGTTAGTAATGCATGAAAAGTTCAACATTTCAAAGTGTCATACTATAAATGAATTTAAAAACTAAAAAAGATTGAGTAAAAAAAAAAACTAAAATAATGTCTCAAAGAAAAACTTTTCAAGTTAATTTAGGTTTTATAATAATATTTTCAACTGATTTTCAAGTAACATGCTTATTAAGTAATTATTCGAAATTAAATTTAATTACACATTAACACTTGATATATATTTTATTATTACAATGAGGCATTTTTTTAAATATTATATCCAGTGAATAAAACTGATGATGGATACAGGGTGTAACTAATTCTAGTCAATTCACGAAATTTATAAAAACAGAAAAAACGAAGAAAATTGTAGCTTAAAAGAAGTCAAGACACAAAGATTGAAGTTTAAATTGTACACATGAAATAAAGACTTGGAAAAGAAAGCTATTATTAGGGTATTTCCGTGAATTTTTCTGTATGTAATTGTAGTCGTTTAAATTGAGATTCATGAACTTTCAACTCGTGCAACACCTACACTATCTAAATATTAACAATCAGATATATTAATCAATGTAATATGTACATACATACGTATAATCTTATATTTACTTGTTTTTGAAACATTCAAAGCCAGATTCGCAGTAGTCTAGGAAATTTCATTGAATAGAACTATACTTGATTTATTAATTGAAGTCAGTACAGGCAAGATAGGCATACTTTTCTATACTCTTTTATATTTCGTTTGTATAAATCTGTCTCGTGTGTGGGGTGATCAGATCTCAATTTCAATCGAGGGAAATCTTTTAAATTAAATATTACCAAGGGCAACAAACTCATCGGGTACTGCTTCTAAAGGCACAATACTGACTTCAATTAATAAATCAAGTATACGTAGTTAATTTTTTTTTGCTTCTTCCATAACGGAAAAACGTTCGTGACAACAAGCTACATAAGTATGTGAATGTGTTTTATTAAAATAAACTTCCAATTAAAAATTTTCAAGATAAATTTCCTTATTCATATTGTTTTGATATGATTAACAATTTTCAAGATATGGAGATCTATAAAAAAATTATCTTTAAACTCGAAAACAAATTATAATTGTTTAAAAATTATGGTAAATTAACATTTTTGTTACACTTAACCATATCAATTTTATGCATTCTTAAAATTGCTTTTAGTATATATTAATCGTATTAGGAAGCTTCACATTTCAATATTGTAGTAGTAGAATTTTTATTCCAAAAATAATATTTAGAATTTGTTACTAATTTTATAAGTTCAAGAATTGTTTAATTTTTTTTTAGTGTATCTTACTATATGAATCTTCTAAAATACAGTTTATATAAAGTCAATTTATTTTTTTTTTCTTTTTAAAAATATGATCTTAGCATGTCACCTCAAAGAAAAAACAACAAAATCAATTCCATATCTGTAGTTGTCAGAAATTGTTAAAATCATTCTGTAAATGAGGTACAGGTTTGTGGCATGTACCTGTCTTAGCATTAGCGGCATTTTATTATTATAAACTTGATGTTAGATTAAGTATAGATATATTTCTGGCTTATATACTCGTTCGTATATACATATACATAGATATATTGACTGTGGAAAGAGTAGACGTTATATTATTTGCTTTCTTAAAAGTCACTCACGTTTTTTTTTTCCGCCTCAACAAAATGCGATTACTTTACTAAAAGTTAACTATATCTTATAGCAAGCATTTAAATATAAGATGAAAATGAATAAATGAAGAAAAAAAAATTGCGTAACTTTCCACTAAAAAATCTAAAAATTAAAACTTGAATACTGAGAATCTAACAACAATTTTTTTTCTTTTCTATATTATATACATGAGTATAGTATGTATTGTAATTATGTTCACAATGATATTTGCGTCACAAATTTACACTTATATTATATTACAATGCATATAAATGTATGTACTTATAAATTTATAATACTTACCTGTGTACTTTGTTCGCGTTACTGGTTAACTTTTTTTTTTTGTGCAAAAATGAAGAAAAAAAAAACTTCTTTAAAATCACACATTTTAAACAGGTATAATATAACTCGTTCATACAATACACACAATTCTTCTTTTATATAGCAAAAACCCATTAGTGAGTGCTATGTAAATTATATGTAGTTATGTATATAGAAAAAGTATATTTATCTAAATAATGTATCAACCGTATAGTTAATGCTTTGTGAATATTACTACTTTATTGGTAAAAAAAAAAATTGAAAAAAATAAGTTTCAAATAAAAATTACATACCTAGATAGTAAAATACTTTGGAATCTGGTTTCATGTTCGACTAAATCGAATTTTGTTTTGATCAACAGAAATTCAGTTAGAGAGTATAATCAACAAACGAATTCAATTTTTATAGATTTATTCACGTTGAACGAAACTAGAGAAGACATTCATATAATATTGATTTATAAAATTTACACTGAAATACCTATAAATATATAATTTTATAGTTAAGGTATTTTACACCTATACAGGGTGTTGAAAACTGCTAATTGAAGTCTATGATTTGAATTGAATATTAGGTTGGTGATTTATAATACATATACTTACATACTGATTGTTTTTAGACTTCTGACATTTATAATGGAAATTTTAAATAGTTATTTTGGAATAAATTAACTAACTCATGTGAAAATCATTTGTTAAAGTTTGAAACACGTCATTTTTTTCATTGTATTGTGAGAAATTAAAAAAGTGTACGTGTTGTTTTAGAAGCCGGTCTTTGATAGTTAGGCAATGTTTCCGATAAAAAGCAGAATTCTATTGTAAGTAATATATAAAAGCTTATAGAATAAAGTTTGACAGATGATTACAAGCATGTAGAGTTGTAGACCAACATATAAAAATATATGGCATTTAGGTAAAATTATTATGAATAAAAGGAAGCTTTAAAAAAGATTATAGAGCGAAAGAACTATGAACAGCATCTCAAAAGGAAAAAAGATATTCAATCTGATGACTTTCCTACAAAAAAAAAAAAAAATACCCTGTGTACAAAAATTTTACATTAACAATCATAATACATACTGATAATGACAATGGCGAATCAAAAAGAGCAGGTGTGAGAGATCAATTTATTATTGAAACTAAGATAATCAAGAGAAAGGTAAAACCAATAACCCAACTATACTAAAAGAATGTTAAATTTATCAAACAAAAGAAGAAGAAAAATGTACTTACACAATCATTTCATTGTAATTTTCCATTATCGTTTTGAAATTTTTCTTAATACAATTTCTATTTTATTTTAGTAATTTCATGAAATTACAATAATACTTGATTTTTTGATTACTTTTATTATTCTTGTACACATAAACCCACATGTGTGTATATTTTTACATATTATATGCATTCCATTGTGCGGAAGCTTTTATACCACTAAAATAATGAGTAATTAATTTAAAGTAACAAATAAATTGGATTTTATTTAAATTTTCATTTTTTTTAATTTCATAATTTTTAATTTCAGGATCCAGCGGGCATATTTGAATTAATTGAAGTTGTCGGAAATGGTACATACGGCCAAGTATACAAGGTAAATTTTGTTGTTTTTTTTCTTCTTTCTTGTATGTCATTAGCATTTAAAAATTCATGTTATACACACGTATATAAATATGTACTTATACTTATATATGTTTTAAGATTTTAATCTAGAAAAATTTTTTTTCTTGTTTCTCCTTTTTTAATTTTTTATTCTGTTTTCTCACAATTTTATACATATATTCTTGTCTTTTTGTATTTAAATTTTGCAAGAAAATTCCAGTACACTATCATGATATGGGAACGTTATTTCAAAATAAAAAATTCCATAATAAAATTAACTTACGTACTTATATTATACTGTACATAATATATTTTTATATGCTTAAATACATTTTGCATTTAAGAAATTTTTTTTTCAAAATTGCAATATTGCAAATCACATGCTAATTGTTATCATTTTAAACTAAATTACATTGAAAATAGTAAATAAATGTTTTTTCTAGATAAGTTTTTCTTCTTTTTGTATATTTAAAGTTCATTTGTTTATATACAAATGGTCCGTATTTTATATACATACATAATTATTTTTTTTTTAAATTTGTTTTTCTGTTTATCGTTTCTATTTTTTTTTTTTTATTATTTCAAGATGCAAACAAAATGTAAAATGCAAGTGTACAAATAAAATGTACTGTATATGTGTCTATATAAATTTAATTATGTAAATTAACAATGCAAAAATAAAATTTTAATTACAAATAAATTTTTTTCTTTTTTTACTTTATCAGTTTTGTGGGTTGTTTGTGTTAAGAATAAAAATACATATGTATGTACAGATTAAAAAAAAAATATATAAATATAATTTTTTATTGAAGAAGAAAAAAAAAGGTCGACAATGCAACATTAAAAAAAAATATTTATGACTTTCTTGTGTTGTTCGTATTTTATAATAAATTTATTTTTTCTTTCTTTTTTTATGTATAATGTATGTATATTATTTTCATTTATATTATTATTCTGTCTCAGAAAAGCGATAAATTTTTCAATGACGTGTTCTACTATGTTTTACCACCACAAAAATCGTATCTTATGAAGAAAAAAAAAAGAAAAAAATCATGAATTTTCCGGATGTGATTCATTGATTATTGAGAGTATAAAATAAATAAAGAAAAGTTCAAATAAAAAGCAAAGAAATAAAGAAGAAAAAAAATGTATTATCTTACTTTCTACAATAATTGAAGATTATTCCTTTAGTTTTACACTAAGTAATTGTTATTTTTTTTTTTTTTTTTTATTTAAGTACTTTTAGTACATGAAAAAGTTGGAATTAAAAAAAAAACTAAGTACAAATTGACAGAATAATATATTAGTATAGGATTAAATCTAGTCACAGTCAAGAAACAAGTTCATCGACTGACATTGGAAACAAATAAAACAAGTAAACACACAGTAAATAAATTATTGTGGTAGAGCAAAATAGCTCAAAAGAGCTCAATCAGTTATTATTTTTTGTTTTTCGCTATACATATTATTGTTATCATTACATATAGGAAGTGAAGCGAACAGTGAACAAAATTTTTAACCATGAAGGTATTAATATGAGACAAGCATTAAAATTAAATAGAAAATTTAAAAATACATAACAACAAAAAAATGATATTAAGATGAAAAAAAAAATTATAGGCAATATAAAATAATCTTTACATTTTCAGTTTGAATATCAAATAAGAAAAAAAAAAAAATACACAATATAAAAGAAAATAATTCAACAAACATACATACATTCATGTTTCTTATATAAAATAAAAATAAAATAAAAAGATTGATTGGTTAAAACTGCGGTGGCCTCAGTCGAGCGTTGAATTTTAAGTTCAACATCATCATCATCATGATCATAATGACATTATAGGATTTGCTTCATTGAAAAATAAAAAATATACAATTTTTATTACACATACGTTGGCTATTTTATTGCTATTTCTATGTATGTATGTGCATAAGAGAACTTCAGGGTCAAATTTTATTTAAATTAAAGAGTTAATTGTGTAGATAGAATATTTTTAATTAGAACAATAATTTCTTTAGAACATTTTTGTTTTTTTTTTTGAAAAGAAAAAATAAAAACAAAAGAACGAACAAAGAAAAATTTATTGTACAATAATGAAAAAATTATATATAAAATTATATATAATATTTTACACGTTCAATAACTTTTGTGTTTGAAGAACCGTTATCAAAAAATATCAATTTTATTATCATATAATATGTTGGTGTCCTTTTATTATAATACGTTGTGCCGTTTTGTAATCATATTTAATCATGCATTTAGGGATTGTTTAACAAAAAATTTATTCACTTCAACGCGCCAATAACTTTCGATTATATTATCGTTTCATTATGCATAAAAAAAAAAAACAATGTACATATAAATATTTCTAAAATGGTTTTTATTCACTTTCCTGATGTTTATATCCTTAAAATGTATCTATATATCGGTGAATATATTATTTACCTATGTGTAAAAATGAAATTACTTTGTGTTATTGATTTTTTTATTATTTTTTTCCCCTTTTTTAAAAAATTATTGTATATGAAAATCAGGGAGACAATATTTATAACAAAGACGATTGACCATCATATTGTGAGAAGAACAAAGAGTTAAACAATATTCTATTTCATTACACACCACATCGAATCAAACTAGAAAGCTTTGTGTGTGGTCATCATCCTTATAAATTTTCTTTATTAATATAGATAACGCATGTGACAATGTCTTTTTTGGAATTTTCGAAATATGTTGCCAATTTAATTTAACGCTTGTCCTTCAAAAACAAAATAAAAAATTTTTTTTTGATATTTCCAAAAAGAAATTTTATGCTCTTAGGTATATTTTACTATAAAATAGGGTGTCATTAAAGTCACGAATGAGATTTTCTGGGCACATTTGCCGGTTTCTCATGGGTGGTTTTTTATGATATTGAAAAAATTCTATGATTTATTTGCTTTTCTAGTTCTGACAAAGATTTTAAGCTCTTGGATAAACAGAAAGGCAAAGTTTGAGCATTCAAAATTAAGAAATGTCCAATTAAATTTTGGAAAAAATATCCAAAATTTTTGAAATCAGAAACATGTAACATTGATATTTTTGTGATAAACAAAGAATCTTTTGTGTTACCATGTAATTTTCCTATAATAATATCATTAAATTATGTGAAGATAATTTTTTATGCTTTTTTTCTGTACTTTTAGCAAAAATACAATTCAACTATATAATACATACAAAAAAAAGAAAATTGAAATGTCAATCAAAAACAAGAAATATGTAAGGTATAGGGGAGAATACCCAGTAATGGGCCCCCTTAAGGAAAATTTTTGACTTTTTCCCTATACCACGGTTAAAGTATTTGATTAATAATTCCAACCAAGATCAAAATAAACTTTCTGATGGGTCTAGATTTGCAATTTAACGCAAAAAATATGTTTTTATTTCAATAAAACTATTAAAATTAACAAAATAACTCAAAATTCGTGAGGACCAGTAATGGGCCCCCCTGTCGCCAGTAATGAGCCCCTGAGAGGAGCCAGTAATGGGCCCTTTATTTTGAACTGAATTAGAAGGATTTTTTCTTAAGTTTTAATATAAAAAATATTTTTAATTGCTTTTATACATAAGTATATACTATTATGAATATTAAATGTAAAAAAAAATATATGTTATTCACTTGTATTTACTATTATGTAACTGATATAACTATTTATCTAATAAGTTTTCATTTTCTTTATTTTCTTCTTTTTTTCTCCATTTTTTTTTGCCATTTTTTAAATATTTTAAAATATTTTGTTTGGTAGGTACGTGTAATTTTAGAGAATTGAAATATTTAAATAGGTTGCAAAATAAACCAAAAATTTAAATTATTTTTATTTAAAAATGTTACATTTATATTAAAATATAGGTAGGAGAGTATTTAAATACACAACAAATTGAATTATTGCTTTTTTCTTTAAGGGCCCATTACTGGTACTTTGGTTTTTTTGAATTGTAGCCAGTAATGGGCCCTATGCTCGTTACTGAATTTCATATACAATATTAGAGCCAGTAATGGGCCGTGCCAAAAATTATATATTTTATAAATAAAAGTGTTATAAAAGTACTAGAAATTAAATTTTAACTAGTTTAAAATGTAATTTCAAAAAAGTTAGCTGATTATCGGTTTATTTTTATTAAAATATAAAGAAAATAATAATTCATCTCCTTAACGAAAACTTTAAGAAAAATGCAATTTTTGGTAGCACTTTACATTTATTAGATTTATATTTAAAATAAGAAATTTTAATGATAATCCACCCACACATTGCAAGGATAACCATTTTTTCTAAATATATAGCAAATATTCACATGTATTTTTATTAAAATAACTTAGTTATAGAATAAAATAAAGCAAAAGGCCCATTACTGGCGGAGGGCCCATTACTGGGTATTTTCCCCTAGGTATAATGTAAAATATGAAATTCCAAACTCATTCAAGAATAATTTGAAGAGAATTTGTTATTCAGCATGTATATTTTAATTCCCCTTTTATGTTATTCAATACTCTTTTTTTTTATGAGGGTACTTATAAGATTTTCTTTCAATATGTGAAATTAATTTGAAAAATACAAAAAAAAAGAAAAAGAAAAAAAAAGATAACAATGAAGGTAGCACAAAATGTCATGTGAGTTGAAATTATATATATAATAAGTATTGTTTATGAATCATGTACTTACAGTATATTTTTCAATTTTGTTTTGAATAATTTTTTATTTTGAAAAAGCTGAAATGAAAAGAAAAATAACTTAATTTTCTTTTTTTTCTTTAAACATTGCAATTTCATATATTATATAGGTACAAACATTACATACTCAAGTTTGTAGTGTCATGATGGTTCTTTCTATTGAATTTTCCTTATTTAAATTTCAAAACTATAAAATTACCTAAGATTACCTTGATAGAATTTTATAGTCAAGGACTCAATGCTTTCATTTGTGAAATCAGACTTTCACCGGAACAACAAACTGTGTTTTTGTTAGAATCGTTACTTTTCAGGCATCGAAATTATATTACAATATAATAATTTTTTTAAAGAAAATTTTATTATAAAATTCATCTTTGTGTGTAATGAAAGAAAAAAAAATTGTAACATCCTGTAACAATGCTAGAGAAAATATACGTTTATTTACATTTCGTTGCTTGAAGCCTAAAACAATTACAAAATCTAATAAATCAATCATATTAAATCTTCTTTTTCAATTGTAATATTTTATGTCTTTTATTATTTTTTTTTTTTATATCACTTTTACTAAAATATGTACATATCTTATTTTCATGTTTTTCTGAAAAAAAAGTGAAAAAACATTGAAATTGAAATCAATATGCAAATGAAAATTAATAAAAATGTAAAAGATTTTTTCATATATAACACACATAATCATAGAATAAATTTATTAAAATTTGTTTGCCTTTATCCCATTTGAACGGTGTAATTCGATACAAGATGGTTTTGTTTTCTTCTCCTTTTCTTTGTTTTTTTTTTTAAATTTTATATGTACATATGTGTACCTACCTACATACATATGATGCAGCATCAGCATCACAACAACATATACATTAGAGAAACTGTAGTAGCAAAACTGCATGTTTAGAAGATAATTAAAATAAGAAAATACAAACTCGCATGTATATTTTGTTTTTCTGTTAAGTAGCGATATACATATAGGTACATATGTATGTGTATAAAAATATATAGATATATGAATATCTTATAAAATATATAATAACAATAATAATAAATGAAGAAAGTAAAAAGATAGTAATTGTAAAAGCGCACAAAGTCAACCTTGCCAATACCGTATGGGAATAAGAACATGACATTATTCATGATAGTTATAGAAGAATAGTTACTTACTCACTAACTATTATTTAAAAAAAAAAAAAAACACAAATTACATATAAAATTAAAAAAGGTATAGTAAGTTTTACATTTCATTTATATAGAAAAAAAAAATTGTATAAGTACTATTAATAACATGACTTAAGAAATAATTCACTGTTTAATGTAGTCAGTATTTTCTTTTTCTTTTTTCTTCATATAACTTAGATACAATGTCTATAAAATGTTTTTTTTCTTCTTCTTCTTTTACTGCATATACTACATATTCCAATAATTAATGTATAGATGTGTATAAATTTGTGAGACACTGAAATTTTCATTTTCATTGTTTTTCATCACTATACGGGTAATTTTAAAGAAAATTACTTAAAATAATTGTGAAAATTGTTTGAGAAAAATTAACTGTAGTTAGTATAAAGTAATAATATGAATAAAGTATGTACATATAGATGTATATAAATGTACATACAACTATTTTCAAATATACATTTGTATTTTGTTAAATGTAGGTAAAGTTGATAAGTTAATGAGCTAAAGGAATTATTCACTTAAATTGTAGTTAAACATGAATTTCAAAATCATATAAGTTTTTTAATGAATATAAAGAGTTAAAGGAAATTATGACTTATCATTCAATAAGTATTTAAAAGAAAATTTCTTTTTAGATGAAAGTTTATTTAATTTTTAAATATTATAAATTATTTACCTAAAGGGGTTACTATACAATACGAAGAAATAATAATATTTTTTTTACTTTCTATCTTAAAATGTCATTTTATTTATAAATACATATTTAAATATTAATGTACACTTTTTATGACAAAAAAGGTTTTAGGCAACCTTTAAATTTAGGTAATTATTCCATGTCAGCAGATATTCATGATATCTTTTAACCTTTTAATTAAAAGGTTAATGTAAGAAATTTGTGTTCTGAGATTTTTTTTATAAAATTTTAGAAATTGATGAACTGAAGAGATTTTTAATATTATAAAAAAGCATATTGCGTCGTACACAGTTGATATGAGTTTCATAAAATTACAGTGAAATCTCTTTAATTTAGACACCTAAACGATTAAGTTATATAGTGTATTTCCCTGGATTGAAGTTTTCGTAAAGTAAACTTTATAGGTATATGTGTATACATACATATTTTGTTTGTTTTTCTATACAACATTGAAATTTCAAACCCTTGAATTTATTATTAATCCCTTGACGAAAAAACATTTACATAAGTATATAGTCATTTTGCATTAACGCTAATAGAACAAAAGCATTAACATAATCTTAAATAACAATCACTTAAAGTTATGTATCTTTAGATATTGTAAATATTCTTGTTTACTCTTTATGTTTTTTATTTTTTTCTTATAAATTTATTTTTATCAAAACTGTAAAAGTACATTTAGTTGTATGGGCGTTAAAATGATGGCATGATATAAAGCAATTATATCCTTATCGAAACTAAAGGTTGTCATCACTCTTTCTTACCAGTTTTTTAACAAAATTTTTCCAAGCCACATCGTCTTATATCTTTTATTTGTTTAGTTTTACTTTTTCTTTTTCTAAATATCGTATACATTTCTATTCTAAAATTGTGAAATAAAACATACCAGAATCAGAATTAAAAAAAAGATAAAAAATTGATTGCATGAAATTTGATAATCAGCCGGCATTGATATAATCCAGAACCCGTATTATGTCGGTCGTATAAATATAATCGTTTTATCCTTCAACATACTACACTACATTCACATATTTTAGCATTAAATACACATACACTATTTTTAAAATCATATCATATTTTCGGGTCAATACGTATATATGCAATTTATGTATGTACATATATTTCATTTCATATTCACATATGAATAAATATTAAAAGAAGTAAAAAAAAAAAAAAACTTTCGGTTCAGATAAAACTAACTTCTTAATTTTTTTTTTTTTTATAGTGGAAAAAATATAAATAAATACTTTCTACCTTCAAATTTATTTTAGAAATATGCCCATAACGTATCCAGACAAGTATATACTATACATAATATGAATTTATTTAAAATTCTACATACTCGTATATGGTTTTTTTTCCACGTGTATACATTTTTATTTATGGTACAACGACGAATATAAAATAATTTTGAATGCTTAACTTATTTGAATTTTTATTCCATCATACATATTTTATACAACTAAAAAAAAAGAAAAGGGTGAGGTTACATTATTCAGAAAGTTTTTTCTCTTATTTCTAAGTTGAATTTTTTGCCTTGTTTCTTTTCAAAATATATGTTTACGACGACAATGTAATTTTATGTAAAATTTAAAAGAAAGAAAGAAATAAAAAAGGAGAAAATTTTATGATATAATTTTCTTGAAAAAGTTTATTTTAAACTTCAAAAAAGGATTAAATATGAAATAATAAAGTATGATTTATGATTTATGATTTAATATGATTAAAGAAAGGATTTGAAAATTTATATTGAAGGCAATTTTAAATTGGAATTGTAAGGGGTTTTAATTGAGGGGTAATAAATGTTTCGGTTATAATGTGTAATTGGATAAATGTATATTTTATAAAAATGTGGAAATAAATGTATGAATTACATATTTTGAGGAAAGTTTGCAGAAGTTTGTTTAGAAGATATAGTAGAAGTACATCATTTGAAAAGAACTTGTAGAAATTTGTAAATGTATCTTCGGTAAAAGCTGATAGATTCACTAATTAATGTTTTTTAAGGATGAATAATCGTCAAAAAGAAAAAAAAACATAAGTTTGTTCAAAAAATAAATAAATAAAGGAAGATTTCCACTAAAAAAAAAAGTTTAAGTAACTTAGAAAGCGAAAGGCCTACAAGAAAAAATGTTTTAAGAAATTAAACCGCTAATTTTGATTTTCATTCAAAATGTGGTTTTTAAATTTCGAAATAATTGAATTTTACACAGAAAATTATGGTCATTTTGGTCGTTTTCTTCATATTTTAATTTTTTGCCTGTCGTGCTTAATTTATTTTAATACTTTTCATAATATACCTACTTATATACTTTTTTAATTATTTTGATTATTTTTCACATGGATACCTTCTTAATTAGTTTACTAAATTTTTTATCAAAGGATAAAATTAATAAAATCCTAAATCATTTTTCATGTATCAAATCCTTTTTTAATATAACATCCCTTATAATTAAGTTAACAAAATATTTGTTACATAAAAGATTATCAAATTATATTTTATAGGCATGTATGTATATTGTACATATTGTACATAGGTATGTATTTATACTTATCAAAAGATAATTAATCTTTTTCAAAAAGGCAACATTCTTTTTAAAACTAATAAAAATCATAATAAATTTTTTTTAATCTGTGTTTATGAAGCGTTTAAAATGCTTTCAATAGAATTTGAAAAAAAAATGAAAAGTGATAGAATAATAGAAAATAAAATATTTAAAAAATAAAATAAAATAAAACATCCATCAAGATAAAATCAATTTAATTGTTCATTTTAAATTTCCATTATTATCATATTCGTCATCATCATGATACAACAAAAAAAATTTTTTTTTTAAATTATCATACATTTGTATAAAATACCCCGCATCATTCCAACATGTTTTATCTTTTTATTGAAAAAAAAAAAAAAAATAAATAAATAAATAAAAAAAAAAAGTACTAGTATTTTATTATGTACTTTATAATTAAATAACTGGACAACAGTATTAAATATGAATTTATAGTTTCCATCAATTCATGTATGTGTGAATCATTATTAATGGTTTAATAATTTATTGATACACGACGACTACGCACTCAATAAATAATACTCATTTGGTACATATTTTTTTAAAATGAAAAAAAAATAAAATTAAAAAACTGACTAAGTGCAAGTTAAATTAATTTTTTTTTTTACAATAATAACACATTTTTCGAATCATATTTCATACATATTATCATAAATTAATATTGTACAAAATAAAACATATTAAAAACAAAATTATGAAATATGATCATCACCAACATCTTAAATTTTATTAAAAAAAAAAATTAATTTTCACTTTTCTGTGTGATGACGCAAACATAGAAAAATACAAATATACATATACATATATCGCCCATTCCACGCGAGCTGTTACATCAAACCTAACAATTTTTTTTTTTCAGTTTTTTTTAAAATAAATAGTGTAAATAGGTTCGCCAGGTATATATTTTACTACTGTACGTTTGTTTTGTTCCTAAAGCTTGTTTTAAAAAAAAATCAAGTACATAAACATAACACCGACCTTAAGAAGGTTTTCGGGGGCTATTTTTGAGCTGAAATATGTAACTAGTTACCAAATGCATTTCATGACAAATAGTACAGTGTTGTTTTAGCTTCACAATGCACATTATCAAAAAGAAAAACAAATAAACTATTTAAAAAAAATTAATTTCAGTGTTTAATTTTATCATTTTCATCTTTTTTTATTAAAAGAATTTGGGACTTTTCAATGGTCCCGTCCGTTATACGCACATGGCAAACATAATTTGTTATATCTTAGCTTTTGCGAGTTGAAGAAATAATAAATTTCTGTCGTAGTTTGCTAAGACTACCACCTAAAAATTTACCATGAAACAGGAGGTGTGAAGTTATATACTTTAAAGAAAAATAGTGTTGAAATTGACTGTAAAAACGAGTGTCATTTCATGTCCCGTCCGTCATAGTCACTTATCGCCTTATAAAACTAAAACAAGAATTCTTGGAAAACATCTTCCTTTTCGGTTTGGTAGGTTTTTGGGTGGATCATTATTATTGACATTTAACTGGAATACTATAACTTTACTTTACTTTAATTATATGAAGGTTAAAAAGAAAAAAGATTCAACAAAATTTTCTTCAATGTCCCGTCCGTCATGCATGGAATGGGCGATATATATTTGCAAATTGAGGAAAAATAAAACCGATAAAATTGAACTAAGAAAGTAATAAAAAAAAGTTCTCATAATAGTGTTTTATTGAATATATTTATATGTATATTATATACAAATAAAAAAAAAAAAAAATTGCGGAAGTAATTATGTAGAAGTTCTTAAAAATGTACTGTTCATTTAAAAATTTCTCATACGAGTATAATAAATTTTATACGAACGATATGATATTATGTTGTTTTTTTTTTTCACAACAGTTAAGATTATTTTGTTGTTTTCTGTTAAACGTTGAGAATGAAAAACCATAAAAAAATATTTATTGTATTTGTACCTAGGAAGGAAAATAGGTATATGAACTTTCTTATTTATTTTTCTTCTTTTTTTCTTTTGTTTTTAGTTAAATGTTAAAATATAGATGAATGAAAATTGTAAAAATGGGTGGATGGTTGAATAAATCGATAATAGGAAATCTGTTGTACAAAATAACTATAAAAAAAAAAATCAGTAATATGATACTATATATCGATTTTTATTGACTTGAACTTTTCATAGTAGTGTAATGCACTATTGTGAATGAGTATAGTCAGACACACTTAACCTGCCATAAAAGAAAAAGAAAAATTTATAAGAACAAGGATTATGTATATTTATTTTAAAATATTTTCTAATGATTATGTTGTATTTTATTATTTTTATATGTTATTAGCTACTTTTGATTTAGCATTTTCAAGTACTTGCGAGTAGATAAGGTCTGTACTAAAATCATCTACTAGCAACTACTTATGTGAAATTTTTCAAGTAGATGCAAGTCGTTTACTTGTAAATCGATATTAAGACCACATTGGTATTTTTTTAAATGCATTTATACACCCTAAACTATAACTTTTTTTTTTGTGTACATACATACATACATGGTCACATCCTTTCTTATGTTTTTTCATAATTAAATTACTTAAATTTTCTTGTATCAATAAAAATGTCCTCATATTTTATTTTTTCTGATATTTTCTAACTAAATTAATTTTTTTATTATTATTTTTTTCTCTTATAGGGTCGTCACACAAAGACTGGACAATTAGCTGCCATTAAAGTTATGGATGTTACCGAAGATGAAGAAGAAGAAATAAAATTAGAAATAAATGTATTAAAAAAATACTCAAATCATCGTAATATTGCAACATATTATGGTGCATTTATAAAAAAATCACCTCCTGGTAAAGATGATCAATTATGGCTTGTTATGGAATATTGTGGTGCTGGTTCCGTTACAGATTTAGTTAAATCAACAAAAGGACAAAGCCTTAAAGAAGAATGGATAGCATATATATGTCGGGAAATATTACGTGGACTTAGTTATTTACATTCAAATAAAGTTATACACAGAGATATTAAAGGACAAAATGTTTTATTAACTGATAATGCTGAAGTAAAACTTGTCGATTTTGGTGTATCAGCACAATTAGATCGAACAATAGGAAGAAGAAATACATTTATTGGTAAATATTTTTCAATTAAAATAATTAGAAAATAATTGATTTGGAATTCACCAGGGAGTAGAATTGTTAGATCCTTGACTTTGAAGGTCTTGAGACAATTCCATCAGAATTATTGAATTATTTTGCTATGAAATATAGCGATGAAACCTACAGATTAAAAAAAAAGTGAAGGATAATGGTTGAAAGGAAGATAAGAGTTGGTTGAGAGTGTAATCCTTTTATTGAGAGTTTTATAAAAATTGAACATATATAATTTTAAACCAAAGTGTGTAATTCCAAAAGTAATTTTTAAATATTTTTCATTATTCACAGTACTGAAAAATTCAACACCTGAAAACAATTAACAATCAGGTCATGAAGGCTTTTAAATCTTTTCAATATGAAAAAAATTAAATACACTAACACACCATATATGTAGAAATATACAAGTTCCGTATTTTAAATCTTTGATCTACCTTATTTGGTATAATACTTGTGAGAAAAGTCTATGTATTCATAATCCCGCAATACGTCTTCTAGCTTCTAGTATACTTATATAGTCAAAAAGCTTATGAAAAGAATTTACCTGTTTACTGTACATCTATATATTTGTATATGAAAAAAAGCTATACATTATACCTAATAATGATTCTTTTAAATGAAACTATCCATCTTTTGAAGGCCAATTTTACCTTGAAAACTGGTTACAAGTGTATAACATGAAATATACATATGTACATATGTATATCAAGATTTTTTTTGAGGGTGTTAACTTATTGTTTTCACTAGATGAATAGGAGTTACCTATGTAATCTGTATAAAATCTTAAAGAATTTACAATGTTTATTATATGTATATATACAATGAATAGCTATTTTTTTTTTTTAAATTATGTAGACATTCTAAAAACGAAAAGAAAAAAATGAAATTCTTGCCTTTAGAAAATAAAATTTCAAGAGAAAAAAAAACATCTTTGTCGTTTAGACAATGCTAACATAGCACTTAATGATTCTACACCATCATAATGTCAGTTATAATTTAACTCAAGCTTTCAAAAAGAAAATTTCGCAAGCAACTGTAATTAATATTGATGGCTTGATGAATATATAAAATATATGAATGTATAACCGAAAGGTAATTAACCTGTGGACAGGTGAATAATAACCGTCATCAGTTGAATGATCTAGTTTTATTATGCTGATTTTATATTCATAACCTGTAACCTGAGCTTTATAGTTATGTTGAAAATTTTAAAATAATAAAATGTTAAGAAAGAAGTGATTAAGAATATATGTACGTACAATAGTTTTTGTTTTATTTTCAGAAATACATACATCAATATTATTTTAAATTTTAGTTTATGATTTTTTTTTTTAGACAAGTAAAAGATATCGTTTTAAATTAAAATTATTATTTTTTTGAATAAGACAGCAACTTCCTGTGTTTTTTCTTATCTTTTTCGAATGAGATGATGAATATAAAAAAAAAAAAAATTATAAAATTTGTTCACACATTTTAGTGTCAAATAGGTATGTACATTTTTAATTTTTCCTATTTTTTTTTTTTTTTCTTTAAAAAATTCTAGGAACACCATATTGGATGGCGCCCGAAGTAATTGCATGTGATGAAAATCCGGACGCGACCTATGATAATCGATCAGATCTCTGGTCATTAGGTATAACTGCATTGGAAATGGCTGAATCACAGCCACCGTTATGTGATTTACATCCAATGCGAGCACTTTTCCTAATACCCCGTAATTCACCGCCACGTCTAAAATCCAAAAAATGGTCGAAAAAATTTCATGGGTTCATTGACACGGTTCTTGGTAAGTACAAGTCATTATATATATAGGTATATAGTATACAATATATACATTTAGATACATCCATATAATATAATTCTATATCTATCTATTTATTATGTTGTTTTGTTGTATCTTTTTATGTTTAAACAATTTTTTTTTTAAATTTTGTTGTAATAAGTAGCAGAGAGCAGAAGCAGCAATGTCAGAGAAAATTTAGTCAGTTCAGTAGTTGTGTAGTTTACAACGAAAAAGTATAGTTTTACATTTTCAATGTTGAAAGAAAAAAAAAGAAAAAAATTCAAGATAATTTTACATCTTTCACTTCTATCTTCTGAAATTTATATTTTATTCCTTATTTTATTTTTTATTTATTTGTTTCTTCAAGTTTTTTTTTATATTTTCTTTCACGTTTTATGTTCTTCTTACTTTTATTTAAGTATTTTTCGATATATTTTTTTATTTCTTTTCAAACGTATTATTTCAATGATTTTATTTTCTTTAGCTTTTTTTCTCACTTTATTGAAAAAAGTTATCTATTTTTCACTTCACTTTTTATGTATCTATTTTTTTATTTAAAATTTTTATTTATTTGGGCCATAAGGCATTCGTTTTGCTTTTTAAAATTAAAAAGAAAAAAAAGTATCTAAAAAATAAATTTAAAACTTACATGCATTCGAATATGGTTATGGGGTTATGGCTGTTTTGTTATCATGTAGTGAGTTCTAAACAGATAAAAATGCACATCACGTACAAGTACATACATACATATATAATATTTACAATTAGAATGTGCATACATAATGCATTCAATGCACAAAAGTAATCTATACACAAACAAAAAAAAAAAAAAAAACTTAATATAAAGTTATTTAAAAAATGGAATCATCTTCTTGTTATTTTTGAATTATTAAAGATTTCTTATTCTGTATTTTGTAAACGTATTTCAATTTTCTTTTTCCTTTTTTTTATTTATTTCTTCTATATGGTTCTAAAATGGATTAAAGTTAAAAAATGATATATGTACATATACATATATATTCTAAGTTTACCAATATACCATACATATTCTATTTAGTTTAGTATCTATAAATGTTTTGTATATGACGTATCTTATTTTTTTTTTTGTTTAAATTCCTTGTTGTGTTCATTTCATTCAATTTGAAATGAAGTAAAATGACTTTTTAATTTAGTTTATACTAATGCCACGCGGCTTTCTTTTCATATATACAAAATTAAAAGAAAGCCTTAAAAGATAAATAACAAAGAGAAGAAAAAAAAATCAAATGAAAAAAACAACAACATATAAACAAGATAAATAACTGTTACAATGCGATATAAAATAGATTAAGGTCTTTTATCTTTGACAGTTGATGGTTATGCGTCACTGGTTTTCTGGTAATACATGTGAATAAGTGTGAAAGGCTTTCTATCTATAACATTTAATTTTAATTCTGCCTTTTATAATTTTTAAACAATTATTATTGAAGAGTACAATAAAAATACGAAATAAAGAAGAAAAAAAGAACAAAATAAAACATTAATAATAATAATAGAAAATTAAATAACAGAAAACCAAACACATTAACAAATTTTTTAATGATTTTTCTTTTGAAAATTGCATATGAAGTTCTAAGAATAAATATAAAATCATTTTATATAATTATCACATTACAGTCATTATTAATATTATTATTATTATTTTATTGATTGTACATTGCATTTTATAAAAATAAAATATAAAAAAGTATCTCAGGTACTCGTACGAAATACAAAAAAGAAAAGAAAAAATGGTGTTGTGTTGATGACTTCATTTTTGATATTATTAAGTTAAGTTTCGAAGTATCTATAGTAGTCAAGTTATAAATAAGTAATAATACAAATTTTTAAAATACTTGCAAAACAACTCATTCGCTTTGGTCTTTTAAATATCATAAAAATATTTTTACGTACATGAAAATGTATTCATTGTATATTATGAATTTTTAAATAAAAATGTACTGGTTATTGGATTTTTAGATAAAATCTTAATTCTTTATTTCATAATAAAATGCTTAGTAGTTAATTCAATACGATATATACAAAAAGTATAATAATCAAATTAAAATATTTAAAAATTAAGAAATAAATGAAATACAATAACAGACTACTATAATCTCTTTATCTTGTATATTTATTTTAAATTTTAATAAATAAATAATTTGTTTGAATGAACAAAGTAGATGACATTATCGAAAATATGATAAATTTTGATTATTTATTATTTTTATCGTGCAAACCTAATTAGATAAGCAAGGTTACATTTTGTATATATTATTTTTCTTATTAACTTCTTCTTAATTATATTAAAATGATTTTTGTTTTTATTATTGCCATATTTTAAATTTAGTTCGTATTGGTTTTAATTGAATTATAGTTTCTTTGTGAAATTATTTTATTCGTACATAAATTTGTTACTTACTTAGTGACAAGCAGAAAGTAGTTTTTATTTTAATTTTTTTTAGAAAAAAAAAATGATGGAAGGCATTTTATTTCACTTGTAAAGTACATATGAGGTTAAAAATTTGTCGAGCAATGATATCATGTTTTCATGTGTGGGAAAGAAATTTAAATACTATTTTTTTTTTGTATAATCTGACATGCGGAGAGAGTAATGGAAAATGGAAAAAAACTTCAATAAAAATTTACTTATCAGAAGTGTTTTAAGTGTTCTGAACTGATATCAGTAGAAAAACAAAAAAAAACAAAAAATTCATAAAACTGCAAGAGGTCAATTGTTTTTAATTTACTTTTCGGGTTGTGAAGACTTTTGACTTATTTTTCTTACACTGACCTTTTAAAGTTATCTTTTTTGATCTCATTAACGAAAGATACATCCAAAATTTACCTCATAAAATAAATTGTCATTAAGATAGTATTTATTTAGTTTATAAAACTTACTTTAAATGTAATTTATTAAGTATTCTAAGTACAATAATAATTAATAATAATTCAATTATTTTCCTATCTGTCAATTTATATAGTGAAAGACTATCATCAGAGGCCTTACACAGAGCATCTCTTAAAGCATCCTTTTATTAGAGAACAACCGACTGAACGACAAGTTAGGATTCAACTTAAAGATCACATTGATCGATGTAAAAAGAGGAAACAAGAGAAAGAACGTGAAGATTATCGTTATTCTGGATCAGATAATGATGATGAAGAACCACAAACAGCTGGTGAACCATCATCTATAATACAAGCACCAGGTGGTGATACATTACGTCGTAATTTCCAACAAATTCAAGAAGGACGTACAATATCTAACAATGAACAACCACAAGCAAATAGAAATCAAAAACCACAATCGGTAAATATAAATGTAGTTATATGTATATTTACTATACTTTTTTTTTCTTCTTCTTTTCATATAATAAGAACACAATTTACGAATTATACATTAAATATGTGTATCTTTCATCATCCTTCATATTGCTAAAATGATTAGACAAATAATATATTATTATTTGCATATGAATGAATTTATTGTTCCATTTTTTTTTTCTAATTTACATTTTTTGTTACTGATTATTTACCAGCGTGATCAACAACGACAACAAATTGAAGAGCCTGGTCCACCATCAAGACCAGCATTACCACAACGTTTAATTGTAGTTCCAGATCCGCCACAACATGCCAATCGTCCTTTACCGCCGACACCAAAAAGTTCTAGTTCATCATCATCATCATCACAAGCTCCTCAACAACAAACTCCACAACAACAGCAAAGGAATTCACAGAATATGTTTAAACCAATGGTATGTAAATTTTTTTTTCTCTCTTTTTTAATATTTTATTTCAAATAATTATTATGCATTCAATATAATATTTATTCAGAAAAGACGTACATAGTATAAAATAAATTATTCTTATTTGCATAAAATATTTTATTATTGAGAGAAAAAAAAAAAAAATTGTTATATGTATGTACATATAAAAATTACTATTCGTTATAATTTATTTTTATTTTGAAATACCTACGTTTTTTTCTTTATTATTTTATTTTTACATTATTTTTCTTTCTTTCTTTTGTTTTTTGTATCTTTTTCATGTTATAAATGAAAATTTGTTGCTGTGTTGTATCCTTCTTTCTTTCTACTCATTTTTATGTTGTTGAAAAACAAAAAAATAATCATTAATTATATTTTTGTATCGATGTATGTTGTACATTTATAAATTATGATTATCTAAAAAAAAAACAAAATCTGTATTGGATTGATGTTAAATTTATTAAAAAATTTTTATAATCATAATCAAAATTAAAAAAACAACAAAAACCACAAAAAAAAAATGGACCAACACTCTAAAATACATCAAAATCAACATTTAAAAAAAAAAAACGAACATAATTGGGATAACAAAATTTATAAATTGGCTAAAATACACAACATTTAACACGGATTATCGTTTTATTCTTGTAAAATATATTTGAAAAAACAAAAAAACAAAAATATATTTGAACAAAACAGCTGCCACCAAGGAGGCCTGAGGTTAGTATTTATTTTTTCTTAATTTTTTTTTTTTTTTAATGAAAATTTTTTGATTTTCTAAATTTATGAGAAAATTTTTGCATCAAATAATTGAATTTTACAATAAATATGAATAATATTTACTTGTAAAATAATAAACTTAATGCATGTCTCTTACAACGCAGCATAATTTAAAATATCTTTTTCTTCATTTTTCAATAATGAAACAAATTTTTTTTTTCTACCAAAGCATCTTTTCAATGACGTGTTACTTTTAATCTGTTGCTAATTTTAATTCAGTTTTTTTTTTAAATTTATTTTTAATTTACAAAAAACTTGAAAGTTCTAATTTAATTTTATTCAAATTAATCATCAAAATGTATTAATTTCGATATTTGCGGTCAAAATCAAAAGCTAAGCTTATATCCATTAATTAATTAATCTTTTGATCTTAATCCTAATTACAATTCGTTCAAACTTTTATAATAAAACATGAAAATTCTCGTTTCCAAAGTATTTTAGTTTTCAAATTTATGTTCTTATAGATTTTCATTGTTTAATATGAAAGTTAAAGTTCAAAGATCAAAGTTCATCAATTTTATACACACATCAAATTTTTCGTATAGAAAAATTAATAGAAAAACAATTCACGAATACTAAAATAATTTTTAATTATTTATTAAGTCTGCGAAAAATAATTTAGAGTTTTGTTAATTATTGCATGTTCTTTTCATATTCAAAATTGGAAAAAAAAAAAAAAAAGAAAAGGTTTTTAAAGACAAACCAAAATTTAAACTGCTTCATACGCTTTGCTTGTTAACTATATTTTCTCATGTATTTGTTGTTTTCTTTATCGCATTTGCGTTAATATATTTATTATCACGTTAAAAAAAAAAAAGAATGACAATCATATTATGTATTTATTTATGTTGTAACACGTCAAATTTTATTTATTATCCCTTATTGATGTCATTTTTGATTATATCATCGTCAAAAACTTAAAAAAAAAAACTATGTACCATCGAACAAAAAAAAAAACAATCCTATATCATCATAGGATTTGGACATGTTAGCTGCACAATTAAATGAATTGGGCGTCTCTCAACAGTCTCAGCAACAACAGCAACAATCTGGTCCGGTACAACAACTACAACAACAGCAACAACAACAACCGCAACAACAACAGCAAATACCACAGCTAGCTCAACCGGAAGCACCGCCTCGTAATAATCGTCAATCATCAAATTTATCATCATCTTCAACACCATCAGGACAATTAAAACCGGCTCCAGCACCACCAATATCGAATAATCATCATACACCACAACCAATAATTAATCCTTTGGATCCAATTGATGTTAGTGATTCAGATAGTGAACCCGAAGAACCAAATGATAGAGCAAGAAATGATGGAACATTATTGGCTAGTGATCCACCCAAACCACTGTAAGTTTTTGTTTTAATTTTTTTTGTTGTTTTGTTTTGTTTTATTTTTTTTTTTAATTATAATTAATTTATTCCGAGTCAATCAGTCATTTCCTTTATAAATTTTTCGCGCTTAAAATTCATTGAATTCATCTTCATAATTATAACATAATAAACAAAAAAGAAAAAAAGAATCCAATTCTCATCATCATCATCTTTTCTTCTTTTCTCCTTTTATCATTGTTTACGTTCACATTAATTTGTTTTTTTTTTTTTAATTTTAATTTTTCATTTTACATCTTTTTATATACTTTTAATTGTTTGCTTCATTATTTATTTCTCTTTCATAATTTTATTTTATATTTTTTTTTTTTTTTTTTGCTGCATTTTCGTACATTTCCTTCGGTTCTTTTTCTTTTTTTCTTTTTCCTTTCGTTCTTTTTTTTTTGTTTTGTTTTTTGTTGTGTTTTTTGGATTTGTTTTGTTAGTCCTGAATTTTCATATAGGCCTGGCCTTGCACCATTATCAGAGGATTCATCATCGAATGTACCAGTTACAACAACAACAACAACATCAACAACAACAACACAACATGGTTCTGGTGGACCACCAAATCGGCCATTACCACCAACACCTGATGATGATGATCAAGCTGGTGATAGAACATTAATTATGAAAAGGGTAAGTTATCAATCATATTTATTTTTTTTTTTTTTTTTTTTAAATTATCGTTTAATTTAAAAAATACATTGAATCGAATTTCATATAGAAGACGGTATGAAACTTTTTTTTTTTTTCAAATAAATTATAAAAGATAATGTCAGGCATTATTATTTATTCATTTTTTTTTTTTCAAATCAATTCAATGTATCGATTTTTTTTTTTTTCAATTAAATATTTCTGTATTATGAAAATTGGTGATTTTTTAATTTTTTCTTAGTTTTATTTAAATTTACTTAATTTTTTCTTATATTATACACAAATTTAAAAAAAAAAATTTTCTTTCAAATTGATAATTAATTTGGGGAGGAACAATCGACTATTTTCTTTATTTTCTCTTTAGTTTCCTTTTTTTTTTGTCTATAATTAATTTTTTCTTTCTTTTTTTTTTGTTTAAAAAAAAATTAATAAAAATTGTAAAAATTTAGAATCACTGACGATGAAATCTCGTATATTATGCTATTGAATAAAAAAAAAAACAATTTTTTTTGTAAAGAAAAAAAAATATTTGAATATGTAATTAAAAGTAGAAGAAACAAACAAACTTATTTAAAAAAAAAAAAATTTTTAATTGGAATTAGTGGAGGATTGTTTCTCTTGTTATTGATTTACTTTTTTTTTTTTGTTGTGGCTTGAAATTGAAAATTTAAGTTATGTGCTTGTTGTCAGTGAAATAACAAAAACACAAGATGAAATTTATACAATTAGTTGAATTAAATTATATCTACTTTTTGCTGTTTTTTTTTTTCAATGTGTAAATTTTTTATTATGTACTTTTTTTTTGAATTGAAGTAAAACAGAATGCAACATAGTGAGGTGCATGCTCAAATGAAATGTGTGTCAAAAATCAATTTATTTATTTTGTTGTTTTTTTTTTTTGCATATTTAAAAATTATATAAAGAAAACTTGAGAATGAGCTAATTTTCTTATTAAAATGAAGTTTTGGAAATTTCTAGTAATCAGATTAATTTTTTAATTTTTATTTAAAACAAAAAAACAAAAACAAAATTCGCTTATTCTCGTACGTTCTCTTTTTTATTTGTTATTCGACATATTTGTTAAAATTCGACAAATATGTTTGTAATAATTTCAAAAATGTCTTTAATTTAATATTTAAAAACAGTATATTATACGAGCTTTTATCTAGGTGATAATTTATTTTTTTTTAAATAATTAATTAATTTTCTTTTTTTTTTTCTACATAATATGCTATTTTCGTTTTTTTTTTATTTTCAATTAATTTACAAGTGGTTGCGGTTCTTTATAGAAACAAATACAAAAGCATATTTTGTTAAAATTTATTATAACTTTTTTTTTTGTTTTCAAAATTTTTTTTCTCTATACCTTTTCAATGATCCTGCATATATTTTTTTATTCCAAAAAAAAAAAAAAAAAAATTATTTTATACAAAAATAAAAACTTTCAATCAAAATCTTTTATTTTTCATTATTTTTTTTTCTTCTTTTTTTTTATCGAAAATATAAAAACAAAATTATGAAATAAAAAAAATTATCTTCTATTCATTATTTTATTGTTAAATATATTTTTCACATATATACACACATCATTTATTTTCATTTAAAAATTTCTATGAAAAAAAAAAAGTCCTATGATTTACTTGAATAAAATAAAATTTTGAAAAAAATAATTTATAATTGAATATCCCATGCAACCCCCTCATAAATTATATATTTCATATTATTATGTGAATGCACCATATAAATCATAAATTTTGTGAAAAATAAAACTGAATGACATGTTTTTTTTTTTTTTTTAAATAAATATGTATATTCATACATAATATATTTGTATATGCAAAAAAAAAATAATAAAAAATCATTCAATTTTCGTACATTAATATATCACACATATTACATACATACATAAAACATTTTTTTTAAAAAAAAAATAAATACCATACAAAAACACAAAAAAAAAAAAAAATATGTAAATTCTGTACAGAAACTTGAAAGTCAAATATCGTTAACATCAACATCTTCTGCATCTGAAACTGAGGACGCTGGTTTATTACGTGATTGGGGTGTTGAAAAATTCTTTATAAGACGTACATCATTAATGGATAATAATAATATTGATCATAATAATCAAAAAATAAATAATGGTACATTAAAATCATCAAATCGTATTCTATCAAAATTAACTGGTAATAATAGTCCACAAAAACAATCAATTTCTTCTTCATCATCTGCTGTTGCTTCAACATCACAACAATTTTCAAATAATATTGCTAATCATAAAAAAGAAGCTGATGATTATAATCATAGAATAAAACTTGAAGATAAAGTTAAAAATGAAATATTCTCAGCATCAAATTTAAAAATGAAAAATTCAAATTTAAATAATTTAAATATTAATAAACAATCATTATCACCATCATCATCATCTGGTAATAGTAATGTTGCTGGTAGTAGTAGTGGTATTGATAATAAAAATCATAAAAGACAAGATAGTGATTCAAAATTACCACTTAATTTTGTACGTGGTTTTCGACGTGAAAATTCAGATTTTTTTCCATTATCAAAAAGACATTCAGCCGTTCTTGGCGATCGTGTGGGTAATTTGAATATATCAGCACAAATACAACAACGTTCAAGTGCCATATTTCAAAGAAATCGTAATAAGGGTGAACCTGTATTAACTGATTTTACACAAAATCGTAATAGTGTAGATGTACAACAACAACAACAACAGCAACAACAACCACAACCACGTCAATCTCCTTCATCAGTATCTACAGCATCATCATCATCAAATAAACAAATTACATCCTCTCCTGAATCACAATTATTACAAAAACAACAACAGCAGCAGCAGCAACAACAACAGATGAAATCCTCTCCGAATAATTCAGAGTCTAGCTGGACAAGTACATTTTCAACAAAAAATCTTGATTTTCTTCGACTTAGACGTGAAAAGACTGAATCAGTGATATTTGTACGGAATTCAGCAGCTAGACAACAAATGCTTTTAGCTCAGCAGCAGGTAATCATGAGCAGGACGATTTTATAAAATACGTTCTGTCTAATAAAACAAAAAATAATAAATTCCAAAACTTGTATGCCAAAACATTAAAAAAAAAAATATTAATAATTTTTTTTTTACACAAAGTTTTTTTTATTTTGATATACTTAAAATTTTCATTAAAAAAAAAATTATAATATAGACTTAACATTACAAAAAAAAAAAGAGATCAATGTGAAATAAATGTTGTAAATTGAAAAACTTAAAAAGAAAAAAGTTAAAACAAGGACTTGATGTGGAAAATTTAGGGACTTATTCAATTCAATTTGAATTGTCTATTTTTTATGTAAAAACGAAATCGAAAAGATTTTCAAGTCAGAAACTAGGATTTTTTTCACACAATTAAAATTTAAGTTCCTTTAGAACTTCGTGATAACCTCTCTTAAACAATTCAACATAACCACCTTCTTAACTTCAAATATCTTTTTCCAAAATTTTAATCTTTGAAATTTTTGTTGGATTAGTCTTCTAAGAAATTTTCTGTCTTAGAAATCTTGTGTTTCAAAATAATTAAATTTTTTAAAAGTATTATACATACTCATTGATATTTTTAACGTTATTTCGTAATTTAGATGCTCCAAGCTTTTATTTTTTATATCTTTCAGGTGTTCCAAATTTGATATTTCAATGTAAATAATTGTACGAACACGCGTACGGTACGTACTGTTTACCAAGTTACCAAGCTTGTTTCTCAATTTGGCAAGAAAAATTTATATTTCATAATAATTTGGCACATTGATCTCTTTTATTATTTTATCATTATAGAAATTGAATATAATATACATCCACAAAGATATCTTTAAGTAAAGTTTCTAAAAAAAAAAAAAAAAAAATTTAATTAAGCATGATTTTAAAAAAAATATTTACTTTATGTCTTGCTGTATAATAACAAAACTCATTTGCATTACATCATATTTTTTTTTCTTCTTAAATTAAAAAAAGTATAAAAATCACATTAAAAATACTTATTTAGGTATATAAATAAAAAAAAAAGTAAGCTAAGATTTGTCATTCATTCATTCACCCATTATTTTGCACATTGCACCGTATGTTTTCGCAAGAAAAAAAAAAAAAAAAAAAAACAGTGAGAAAAAAAAATCACCAATTGTGTTTGTATGTATTTTATTTTTACCTATGGGATAAATTTTATGTTCATTTTCATTAGGTGTATTATTTATATGTTAATTATGTGTTTCTAATATATATTATTTAATTACTTTTATATGCATACATACATTATATTTGTATGTGTTTGTTTATTTTATAAGTTTAACAAATTTGTTTTTCTTATTTGTTCTTATTTTTTTATTTTTTTTACTTTTAAATGTTTGTTTAGTAAATAATAAACTTGTGTGTTCAATTGAAATATTTTGTGTGATTGATCATAAAATATTTATTTATGTTTTAAAAATCAATCTAATGGTTTATTTTTTCTTTTTTTTTTTATTATTATAAATTTTTTTTTTTTTATTTTCTAAATTTACAATTCATTAAATTTTAATTTATTTTTATTGAATTTTTATAACTTTTTTTTTTTGTTTCAATTCTTTTCACAATCTGGACAATTTATTTTCATTTTTTATTTCTCTATTATTTTTTATTTTCAATGTGGAAAATTTATTTTCATTCTCATTTCAATATTTATTTATTTATTTTTTTATTACACACAATATTTTTAATTGATTCATAGTAATATTCCTTTATATGACACTTATATTGATCATAAATTATATATGTATGTAGGTATTGTTAAATATATTTTCATAGAGTTTGTAGATTTTTAAGTTTGAAAAAAAAAAAAAAGAGATAGATATGATGTGTTAATAAAAGATTTATCGTTTCATACATCAAAAATAATAATAAAGTTGTATATTTAAAGAAGAAAAACAATTTAATTTAATTTGATTTAATTACATACATTTATTGCAATTTTCTGTAACACTCTTACCTACTCTTTATCTATTTTTTTTTTTGTTTTGTTGTAATTCCATCACACAGTTTTAATACATATTAACAGTAAAAACACATAAGAGAGAGAGAGAAAAAAAAATAGTATATACAAGTACATATATTTAAAAAAATACATTTTATTCAACATAATAACAGCAATTTTACATTTTATAAAATTAATTGAAAACAATAAGCAAGAAAAACAATATTAAAAAAAGCAATCATTTGTTATTAAAATGCATGTAAAATACATTTATATAGAATGCAAAATATACCATTAGTAATACATACACAATACACATATAAATTACATACATATATATGCTTGACAATTATTTAATTACACATAATTATTATTTTCTTTTTTTTTTCTCTTCTACTTTTATTTTTACACATATTATCCACATAAAATAGCATGATTAAGTTGCATTATATGAATATTATTATTATTATTATTTTTTTTTTTGTTGTTTATTCAATTTTTGTAATAGATTTTACACAAATAAAATTAAAAGTAATATCTCATTCACTATTCAGCACAAGCGTATATAAGAATTTTTTTTTTAAAGAAAAACAGAAAAAAAAAAACATTTTCTCATTCAAAAACGAAAACGTCATATCAATTATTTTTTTTTACATACTTGTTGAAAAATATTTAAATGCTAGCAGCATGTTTTAAAAATTGTATCTGTAGATAAAAGTACCTATACCATTTTTTTTATATTGAAAATTAAATAAAATTAAATTAAACACAGCTGAATTATAAATATTTTATACATATACATACATACATAGGTCATAGATAAATATTATTATTATTATTATTATTGAGTATATTTAATTTAAAATCTGTGTAATTTTCCAACAAAAAAATCTTTTATATCCTGATTTTTTTTTCAACAAAAACAATTATCCATCGTAAAATAGAATTTAAAAAAAAAAAACAATACACACTTACACAGCCTCACACTTACACACAATAATTTTTTTCCCGTCCAAAATAAATTTTTTTTCTTCTTGAAATTTTTTAACAAAAATTTCTTCTCTTTTTATTTTGTTTTTATTTTTGAATAAAATTTTCTTTTTGATTATTTTTTGTTTTCAATGTTTTTTTATTCATTAATTTCTTTTTGTTTTTTAATATTCAAAATACATTTATAATGATTTCTATAGAACCTTTACCATTTGTAAAAATTGAAGTAATAAGATTTTTTTTATACTATTATTTTTTATTTTTTTCTAATGAAAATGTAAATGAAAGTAAATAATATCCTTTTATTTTTTAAAATAATAAAATAATTGGAGAGAATGAAATTTATTTTTTTTTTAAATGTAAACATTTCAATTTTTTTTTTTAAATTCAAATAATTATTTTACTTTTTAGTGGGGACCAAATTTATATTGTACACATAATTTGTAAATTGTAAACTTCTTATTTTTTTTTTTAAATTTTTATTTTTGCTTTACAATTTTTAAATTTTTGTTTTGAAAGAATGTTCGTCTATTCTTGTTTTTTTGTTATTAAGCAACAACAACAACAATAATTTTGTTTTTTGTTTAATTCATTTTTTATTTTAAATTTATGAATTTTTTTTATTTAAAAAGAAAAATCGAGAAAAAAACATCAATATTGTATTCGTCTATATGATTTAAATTTTTCCTCTTTTTTATTTATAATTTTTTGTATTTATTGTTTTTAAAATTTCTTTATGTGTTCATTATTTATGTTTTTTTATTGTTTTGTTTTTTTTTTTTTTTTTCAATGTTTACATTTCCTTATCTCCAAAGTTGTTTTAGTTGAACTATTATATTATGAATATTTTATTACTTATACATTAATAATGCTTTAAAATAATAACATTGGCTATTTTATCTCATTTTGTTTTTAATTAATTTAAAAAGAAAAAAAATAAAAACAATTATGATTAATAAATAATTAATTTTCTTTATAACAATATAATTTCTGTTATTTGTTCATTATATTTTAATTAATTTGATAAATGCGAAAAAAAAGCAGTAGTTTTTTTTTTTAATAATTATTATATTTAATAATGCTTTTAATTACAAATTCTCGTAAATTAAATATTTTTTTAAGGGAGTGTTAATTAGAATTTGAGTAATTAAAAAAATCTATATACAAAAGTAATTGTAATTAACTTGTAATGTTCTATGAAGTAAATAATAATTTTCAGAATAAGATAAAATCTATTTAGAAGTATTTAACATTAAAGTAAATTTTATTCTTTTTTTTTTTTTTAAATTTGAAAAATTAGGTAAATTTAAAAAAAAAACGAACAACATAATTTTAAATTAAATTAAACGATTTAATTAAATACATATCACATATTTTTATTTGTGTGAATTTGTACTTAGAAAAGGAAATTTTCAGTTGAATTTTTTAAACAATGCTAATCATAGGGACATTTCTATAATTAATTTGATTTTAAAATTTAAAAAAAAAAAAAAAAACAGTGTCGTGAGTTGAAAAAAAAACGTAAAATGAACAAATGACCTCATAGGGACAGAGTACACTTTTTAATGAATAAATAGTTGAATTTTCTTAAATCATAAGAGAAATGAGAATATATGTAGTATTTATTTGATTGACAAAGAACAAATCATATTTTATTGTGTGCTCCTCAGAAAGACAATATATGGGAGTGGTAGGAAAGGTTATGGTGACAGTTTCTAACTAAGTTTTTCTTATCGTTCTAAATTAGCTACAACGAAATAAAAGAAACATTACTGTTGTAAAAAAATTGATATGAAAAAAATTATGAATAAATTTTCAAAAAAAATTAAAAATAATCAAATAATATCTACTTTCTAAATTTTATCTAACAAACTGTCACATACAAATTTTTCACATTCATATAAATATGGCAATTTATGGCACGGCACCTTCATTGTTTTTTTTTTTTATGTTGAGAGGTATTTAAAATTTTCTTTTTTCAACTTTTTCCTTTTAAACTTCGTTTAATTACATAAATTGAACAATTACACAAAACTTACATATGTACAAATTCACATAAATGAAAATATCATATGAAAAGTAGTGTAATAAATTATTTACGTAATTTCCAACAAGAATTATTTTCCAACAATGAAATAAATAATTAAGTAGATAGTTTAAAAATAGGTATAAAAACTAATTTTAAACATTCCAATTCCATTAAATAATAATTTCAATATCCAATTAAAAAAAAACAAAATACAAGTACCTTTGACCTAAAATTTTTTTAAAAATAATAAAACCAATTTAAATTCTAAATTTAAAACAAAAAATAATAAAAAAAAAAATTCAAGTTATTTCTAATTGGCATTTCCTTAAAAACCTGTTTAAAATAAAATATTTGTTCATATTTTTTTTGTTTTATAATTTTATTTTATTTTTTTTAAATTTTTTTTATTAAATTTAAATAATTTTTTTTTTAAAGAAAAAAAGAAGATAATTTTTAATAAAATAAAACAAAAATCAATTTTACAAAAAATTTAGAATCGTGGAGGTGAAAGTAGTGGTCTTGGAACGCCTGGAACACGAACAAGTAGCGTTTTACCAGATTTACTTAGTCAAGCATCTCCTGCAACACCACCACGTCATGATAAATCTTCAAGTGAAGAGGTAAGTTTCGATTTTATAATTGTTTTTTTTTTCTTTTTTAAATAATTTTTTTTTTTATTCGTTAAATTTGAATAAAATTTATAAATAATAATCGGTTTTTTATTTTTTTTTTTTTTAATAATAAAAAATATAAAATAAAACACACATATTTTCTATTTTGGTTTTATTGTGCATAAAAGAAATTTATTTTCTAATTAAATAACTTATCAAAATTCTTAAAAAAATACAAAGAAGAAGACAAAAAGGTTTAAAGTTGTTTTTTTTAAATTAAAATTTAAATTAATTTTGAAAGAAATTCTTTATTATTTTTTTTTTTTTAATAATTCATTGTGGTTTTATGTGACTAATAATAACATTGGTTATTGCTTTTTTTTTTTAAAAAAAAAAAAGTCAGATAATTTTATTTCGAAATTATTTCAATTGCTAAAAAAAAATATTTAATCATTAAAACATTAAAAATTTATATATATATCGGAATTTTTAATTTATGTATTAAGTGAAAAAAAAAAATCGCACAAAAAATTTAAGAATACAACAAAAACAAATTTTTTTTTTTTAAACAAAATTCCAAAACAAAAATAAAATATATAACAAAACAAAAAAAAATAATAATAAAACTTTAATTAAAACAAATTTTCTCATTCATACATTATTTGTGTTTTGTCTTTCCGCGACGTTTTTGAGCTCTGATGGCCTCTCAATGGACTAACAATATAAAAATTATAACATATTTATTTAAAATACCCTCTAAGTAAGTATAAATAAAAAAAAAAATTAAATAAATCTACTCTGAATCGTTAATAAAATTAATAATTATTATTTATATATGTCTCTAATAACATCACACATTTTTTGTAACTACATTATTATATACTTTTTTTTTTATATACATTATATGAAAAGAAATTTCATTTTTTTTTTATGTTTTTCTTTTTGTTGTTCGTATATTATGTATATGAATTTTTTTTTTATTTTAAATTGTATCTACTCTATAATTATTCGTTATATTATTAATTATAACTTCTTTAATTTATTTATTTCGTAACATATATCATTACTTTTTTTAATCTTTCGAAAAAAAAAAAAAAAACAATTTTTTTTATTTTGTGTATTAAATTGTAATTTTTCGCAAGAAAGAAAAATGAAGAAAAAAGAGTGCATTCGAAGCAATTGAAAATGAAAAATTTTATTATATAATTTATTTTTTTTTTATAGTCTTGTAGGTAAACATGATATGAATATTTTATTATATTACAGCATAGTCTATTTTCATTTTTTATTTAAAAAAAAAAAAAAATTTGTGTTTTGATGATATCAGTCATTAGTTCTCATGAATTTTATAATAATGAATATTTTTTTTTCTGTTGTTTTTTGTTTGTTCATTGGTTTCGTTTTCATACAAAAAATAATTTATAATTGAAATAATTTTTTTCATTAGAGATTTTTTTTATTAAAAAAAAAATTTTTGTATGAATGCTTTCGCAATTTTATAATTCGTGAAGTACATTTTTTTCTCTTTTTTGGCAAATTTCCATGGATGATGAAAATTACGAGGCAACAAAAAAAAAACAACTAACTTAGTTCTGTATTTTTTTTCATTAACTTTTGCCCTAATAAACTGATATCGAATTTATACGTAGTTTGCAATGTGACCAATTTTTTAAACTATTTTCTAAGCAAATTTCAACATCCTAGTCTTAAAGGAGAATTTGTGAATCAATAAACTTTTTTTTAGAATAAATGCTATAGCATTGAAAATTAAACAAGAATTTGAGTCAAAAATCTCTTTTTTTTCCTCGAAATTCTACTATGAGGTATTTAGCAAGTAGATTTCAATCTCTTCGAGGTATTTTCATGTAAACCTAGAAAATTATAAAAAAAAATTTAAAAATCAATAAATTTCAATTAAAATCAAATCAAATTTTTGAATGTTGAATATAATTGAAAATTCCAGTAGAGATCATTGTGATTTATTTAAGTTATAGTACCCTAATCGGAAGTCTCAACTAAAAAACGATATGCCTATTTGGATTTATAAAATATTCTTTAATCACTCAAAATTACACATTACAATTACAATTAATTAGAAAATGATTTTTTTTTAAATTATTTAAATAAAATACATACTTAAATTTACGCCCTTTAAATATGGTAATCCTTTGAATCGAACATTTTTGTTGTAATACCTATTTCCGATATAAAAGCCTAAACTAATTTTTTTGATTATTAAAAATTAATTGGTTAATTTTTTTTAAAAAAATCATAATTATTCTGTTTGTCATTTATAAATTAATTCCCTCATTTTATCATGTAATATTTCTAAAAGACTGATATTTCATAAACACAATTAATTTTTTTTTAACCCATTCATATCATCAAAATTATTCATGAATTTTTAATCCAAATTAACAGAAAAAAAATTAAACAAAATTAGTAAAATGAATTAATAATTGCTTCATGTAAACAACAAAATACGACGTCGTAATTTATTTTCTAATTTTTTTCATCATAATAATGTGGTTTTATTCTATTTATTCTTTTTTTTTTTTTTTTCTAATTATTTTAATTTTCTAAATTAATTTTCCACACATTTGTTTGGGGCGTCTGGGAAAGACTAATCACACATTTCAAAATATTTTGTGATTTCTATGTACACGTTTTATTTATTTTTTTAACTTTTTTTTTTATTTCAATTTCCTAAAAATGTAATTTAATTTTATTTTATATCATTTTTATTTTAAATTACTAATTTAAAAAAAAAACCAAAATTAATTTAATGTTATTTACTAATTTTACATAAAAAAAATATTTTTTATGTTTTTATTGAGGATATTGGTGCTATTATTTTTACTGCACTTTAACAAAAAAAATTTGCTATTTTTCTAAAAATATTTTATTAGAAAAGGGAAATAATTTTATTGTTTAATTTATTTGCTAGCAAATTTGTTTATAAAAAGAATTGATTCGAATTATTTTAGAAAAAAAAATTATTATTAAATTTACTGGAAAATTTAGTATTCATAAAATTTTTTTTTATGATTTTATCTGTACAGAAAATTTAATTATTTTATTTTATGAAATTTATTCCGTCAGACGGGCGTCATTCTCGTTATTCGATATTTTTATAAATTAAATTGTACCTACACTAAAACATGGTGGCGGCATTAGTTTTGTAGATTGCATTCATAACTTTTTTCACAAACTAAGAGTTGATTAAATATTACCACCACCATGGAAAAATCGTTAAATTTTCTCATTTTTAAAAAAAAAAAAACTTAAATTCGAATCAAATCTTTTAGTATTTTTGCACTTAATTAGTAAATTTTTCTACTTGAACAAAAAAAAAAAGAAGAAAAATCTAAATCTTTTTACAACGAATTTATTTTATTTTTTCAGTATCGAGCGGCTGTTAACTCATCAGTGCATTCCACACCATCAAAATCCTTCATTTTAAATTCCTCTCCTCAATCAACAGTATCCTCATCCTCTTCTAGACAAAATAGTCCAAATCAATCGATTATAATTAGTAAAAGTAAATCAAGCAGTCAAATTAGTAGTAATAATCATAATAATCATATTAATTTAAATAATAATAATAATAATAATAATAATAAATCATCTCCACCATTATTATTATTACCACCATATGCAAATGCATTACAACAGAAACAACGTAGTTTCTTAACATTCGGTTTTGGTGCTGGATCTGGTGGTTCAGGACCATCAAGACGTGAAAGCCATGTTAATGTTAATGTAACACCAACATCACATGATGCATCTAGTGATACACCAGAAATACGAAAGTACAAGAAACGTTTCAGTTCAGAAATTTTATGTGCCGCATTATGGGGTGTTAATCTATTAATAGGTACAGAAAATAGTTTAATGTTATTGGATAGATCTGGTCAAGGAAAAGTAAGTATTGGTATTGATTGATATGATATAAAATACAGATTTTTAATTTTTATTTATTTTATGATAGGTTTATCAATTAATATCTCGAAGAAGATTCCAACAAATGGAAGTTCTTGAAGGACAAAATATTTTAGTTACAATATCTGGTAAAAAGAATCGTGTACGAGTTTATTATTTATCATGGCTTAAATCAAAAATACTTCGAACTGATGGACTTTCAGATGTAAGTGAAATGTTTTTTTTTTTTTTTTTAATCATTTTATCTGGGGTCGAAGTTGTTTGTTTGTGGATTTTTGATAAAAGGATTATGAATTTTTTTTTAAAAGAAAACCAAAGAATTAATGAATATTTTTTTTCACTTTTTTAAAATTGATTTTATAGCAAGTTGAACGACGAAACGGTTGGATTAATGTAGGCGATCTTCAAGGTGCAGTACATTTCAAAATAGTCAAATATGAAAGAATTAAATTTCTTGTAATTGCATTAAAAGATTCAATTGAAATTTATGCATGGGCACCTAAACCTTATCATAAATTTATGGCATTTAAGGTAAAAATTAATCAAAAGAAGAAGAAAGAGAAAATTTACAATTAATTTTTTTTTTAGAATTTTGGTGAACTAGAACATCGACCACTTCTTGTGGATTTAACAATTGAAGATCAATCTAGACTTAAAGTTATTTATGGTTCAGCTGAAGGTTTTCATGCTGTTGATTTAGATTCAGCTGAAGTTTATGATATTTATCTTCCTAAACATGTAAGTTAATTGAAATTATCTACAGAAAAATTACCTTTTAAAATACATATCTAATAATCTCTTTTTTATTTATTTGTTTTATTTTTATTTATTTTTTCTCGTAGACTCAGGGTGCAATTATTCCACATTGTATTGTGGCACTTCCCAATTCGAATGGAATGCAACTTTTACTGTGTTATGATAATGAAGGTGTTTACGTAAATACTGTCGGTCGTGTATCTAAAAATATTGTGTTGCAAGTAAGTAGAAATGGATTTTTTATTATATTAAATCCTCAATTAGAATATTTTTTTTAATAATCAATGTCATCAATCATTTTTAATTTTTAGTGGGGCGAAATGCCAACATCAGTAGCTTATATTGGTACAGGACAAATAATGGGCTGGGGCAATAAGGCAATTGAGGTAAAAATTTCTTTTTTTCTAAATATGTATTTTTTTTCGAATTTAATTTAATCTTTTTTTTTTTTGATAATCAGATTCGATCAGTTGAAACTGGACATTTAGATGGTGTATTTATGCACAAAAAAGCTCAACGTTTAAAGTTCCTTTGCGAAAGGAATGATAAAGTGTTCTTCAGTAGTGCCAAAGGTGCTTCATCATGTCAAATATATTTCATGACACTCAATAAGCCTGGAATGGCTAATTGGTAGGATGGCATTTAATTTACAAATTTAAAACAAAAAACAAAACAAAAAAGTATATATTAAAATTAATTCATGATTAATGCTGATGAGATGATCACACGACGATAAAAGTTTATTTACATGTGTATTACTTTATATTATTTTCTTCTTTTCTATCTTATCTATCTTTTTATCTAATTATTAATTAATTAATAATTACTTTTTTTTTTTATACATATAAGGAAATAAAGTGAAAATTATTAAAATTTACAAAATAAAAAACAAAAATATTAAATATCTACTTTATTTGGAGAAAAAAAAAATAAAATAAAATAAGAAAATTCGAATAAAAGAAATTTAGAGAAAGAAAAGAAAGCTAAAAGAAAAAACAAAAAAAAAAAGTAGACATTAGATAGTTTAAAATTTTATTTTTCGCTCTTTTTTATTATTATAATTTTTTGTGTTTCTTATTATAATTATTTAATTTTTTCAATCGTATATGAAAAATTCGTTCAAAATAATGAAAATTATGTCAAAAAGCCGCGTGTAAAGTACTCTTCGCTTTTTTCCCCCTTAAAAATATATAAAAAAAAATAAGAAGAATAGTTGTGTAAAACTTAGAAAAAAAGTTAGAGGATGATTATAATTTAAGAAAGATAAAATTATGAAATATTTCGATTAAAAGGTTTCTACTTTTATGTGAAAAAAGGATTTTATAGATGGAATGTAAGTAGAAAATAAGAATGCATTTTTTGCAGTCTATTTCTGTTCGATGTAAAGAAATAGAGAGTAAAATTCTATTATCAATTCAAGTTATTCGATTCGCTTGAAGAACTAAATAAAGTTCAAGGATTCTGTAACAGAATAATTTTCCCAAAGTAATTTCCTTCCAATTCTGCAAAGATTAAATGGGGAGGGAGGTTTCACTTTTTCATTTCACTCGTTTAATAATGAGTTTATTCTTTTTTAAGATTTTTATTTTAAATATATATTTAGCGTGTGTTTGTGCTAGCTCGTATAGTTTATTCTTGTTTTTCATTCTTTTATTTTTTTTAGTTATGTTCAATGGAACGAAAGTGTGCTGTGGAAGTAAAATTTGGACATGATATTGAAAAAAAAAAACGTAAGAAATTTCACGAAATTTTTAAATACATAATTTATCTTTCTTGAAATCCGATAATCATCCTTGAAAAATATGTGCATTAAAAATTTATACAATTTAAATATCACAATTTATTAAGTCTCACCAATTTTTTAAATTTTTTATTTTTGTTTTTTTTATTTTTAATTAATCTTTTTTTTTTTTTATAAATATATTATATATTATTTTTTTGTAATTACACATTGTGTAATAAAATCGGTATAAAAGCTAAAAATAAAAATAAAAAAAAACGAAATAAATGAAAGAAAAAACAAAATACATTTTTTTATAATTAGGTGTAAGATTTAAAAAGAAGAAGAAAAAATATAAAAAAACAAAAAAAAAAACAAGTATTTTATAAAAAAAAAAAAAATGAAACAATTTTGTTTTTTTCTTACAATTTTTTTTTTTGAATTTAAAATAATTAATTAATAATTAAAAGCAAAAAAAAAAATATATATATAAAAAAATTTAATTGTGTTTATTTTTTTTGTTTCGTGTTTAGAATAAATTTATTAAAAATAAATTAAAGTAAAATTCCTCTTTACAATGAAACGCCATTTACTTTATTACAAACAAACAAAAAAACAAATTATATAATAATTATGAATGAACAAAATAATAAAATTAGTGATTTAAAATTATATAAACTATTAATTACAACAATAAAAAACAAATGATTTAGAGAGAAAACAAAAAAAAAAGGAAAATATCAAAAATAAAAAGATTCAAGTAAATTATTATCTTTAATTTAAAAACAAAATAAAAGTGTATTAAAGAAAAATTAATAAGCAAACAAATAAAAATGAAACAATGATATAATTTAAATTTAAGTACAAAAAAAAACAACAACAAAAATTCTTTTAAGAAAATTGGAAAAATTTAAAGAAAGAAAATACGAACAAAAAATAAATAAAATAGAAAAATTACAAAAAAAAAAAACTATTAGATTTATAACTGTATTGTCGAACGTTTTTATATATATATTAATTTAAAAAAAAATATCGTAATTTGTTCAAATCTTAATTTAAAATATTTTTGTGTTTTTTTTTGCATTTGTAAGATTTTTTTCAAAATAACGTTAAAGTAAAAAAAAAAGAACAAGTGAAAAACAAAATATAATTGATTTTTGCATTATATAGTGAACTTAAGACAGTAATGTTGTCCTATGGAGATTCACAGTTACATACATATATATAAAATAAGATTAAATTTTTCACAGTTAACATGCTCAGACCGTTAGAGCTTTTATATCAATAGAAATATGAAAAATGTAGAAAATAATTTAGTTCATCATTTAAAAAATGTGAGCCATAAAATCTCGATGCAATCACTTCTATTGCTTTTCCTTTCGTGAGTCCGTGACAGGATAACAAATTTCATTGAAGCTTTGAACTAAATATTCTATTGTATTTTGTAGAGTAGATTAACAGTGATCGAATCAAAACATCACAAAATGCTGTTATAGCGATTTTTCTTTTAAGAATTTTTTTTTCATATAAAAATTCAATTGAAGGAATATTTTCACACAAATTTCAGAATTAATTTTCAATATTTTACGAATTTATTTCGTTAAAGTGAATTTATGTGTTCTACTATTGTTCAAATTTCAGTTTTTTTTTCGTTCTGTGCTTATTTTTCGCTTAATTTGTTTAATTTTTACTGTTATTTTGAAAAAATCGTTTATGTGTTAAAATTTTAATACCAATATTTCAAATTTAAAATAGAAAAAAATCTTGTTCAAATTTATCGATAAATTTTCAAATCTTTGATATTTCTTTTTTAATTTTTTTGATTTTTTTTTTTAATTTTGTAAATTTTGTAATTTTTTTCTTTTAATTAGTTTTTTTTTAAGTATTCTTTAAATTCTTTTAAATGATTTTTTTTTATCTATTATAAATTGTATGCTGGCGTTTCGTTTGTTGTTTTAAATATATATATTTTTTTTTCATTTTTTTATAATTTTGAAATTTTTATTATAATTTTTTGTTTTTAAGAAAGAAAGCTTTTTTTTTTTGTCAAACAATCAAATTTATATTTGGTCACAAAATGAATATATATATAAATATACATAAACATAAATGGTGATTTATTTTTGTTGTTTTTGTTTTAATTTTATTTTCCACATTAAAACCCATTTTAAATTTTTATTGAAAAAGAAAATAAAAATCAATTCCAGAAAATATGGATAAAGTGTGTGCAAAACATATTTATTTCAATAATTTAAGAAATTTTGCAAAAGAAAAAATGAAGTGGTACCTAATCAATTTTGTAAAACTTACAAGAAAAGTCTTAGTCGAAGTCGAAGAATTTATTTTCATTTAATATGTGAATTATATCATTTTTTATAAAATCATGAACCAATGGAATTCGATAGGAAAAGGCTAAGAATGTTAAAGCTTTTATCCAATTCTTAAAAGTATTATTTTTTTTTATAGAAAATAAATTGTGTAGTGAAAGTACAAAGTAATTCAATAAAAAAAATCGCGCCACTTTGAAAGGTTCTTTTTTAGGGGCTACATAGACAACTGCGAGGTGTGTGGTATCAAAACGGCACCGGTTTGTGCTATTTGAATCTTCGAAAGTAATCCAAAGAACTGCCACATCAACCAACCAGGGGCTACATAAACCTAATTATCAAGAAAAAAAATGCAAAAAGACTGAAATAAGTTTTTTCGACTAGAACATTTCTGAAATTAAATTTTCGAATCTGTCAAAATAGAGAAAGAAATTTATTGTGATCAACGTGAACTTACTACAACATCAGAATCAGATCAAATAGGACCTTGAAATCACAAAGGCAAAAATTAAGTCCTTATTTCTATAATAATGTAGAAATCAAAAAAAGTCCGCCACTAGTGCCAAATTTTAGTTGTTTTTTATTTATTTTTATTTTTTTCGAATTTCGCTAATCGTCTCTACTTGTTGTAAGTAATTGAACAATAAATTAACCATTACTTATTTTCAATTTTGTTATTTGCAAGCAATTACGTATTTAAAATTTGTTAGAAATTATTCACTTCCATTTTTGTAAATGATTAAATTGTAAAATGTAAAACTTGCCAAGATCTCAAAATTCAATTATTGAATTTTCTGATATTTAGAACGCTTGTGAAATCTAAAGTGCGACTTATTTTAATTACATTGTGGAAGAAAAAATACCAAAATGTAAAAATCAATAAAATTTAAAAGTGTTGATGAAATAGTTTACAAATTAAAATGAACTAAAGCAAGACAATTTCAATACAACAAAAAAAAATATATTTCGAAATTTCTTGAAGATACAATAATTTTATTAAGCAGAAAAGAATATCTAAAATTTTCACATAATTGTTGTATTTGAGCATAAAATTTCTGAGCTTGATTTTTTCTTTTAAGAAAAAAACTGTTGGAAATTGATTTTTCATAAAAAAAAAATTATATTATAAAATTTAAATAAAGCGAATACATATCGTGTTAGTTTGCTGATGGAAATATTGCTCAAATATATTTTGCTTTCTTTTTTTTTAACACTAGTATTCTACCTTAAAAAGAAAACCTAATAATAGAATGGAATATACCGTTTTCTATCAAAAAAATATGTATATCCTTTTTTTTTTAATTTTTAGAATAGCTGTAATGAATTTTATTCCGTACTGTGTAGTTTGTATTTAGGGAATTTTTCTATTCTTAAACAAACAGTTCATATTGGTGACTGGCGTTTCAGAAATCATGTTTAAAAAGTTTTCGTAAACCAGAAATTTCCTTTGGTATGCAAATAGGTATTTTGATTTTTTTAAATTTTAAATTAAACAAAAGGGTTTAAAATTAAAGTTTTTCAGTTTCTTTTTTTTTTGCCAATTTTAATTTTTTGTTTTATTTTTCAGATCTAATCTAAAAAAAAACACATATTTTACAATTAAAATTCAATAGCTCTTTTTTTTTTTTTAGTTATAAGTTGCATTTAAAATTTATAACTGTGTATCTTTTATTGTTTTTTTCTTGAAAAAAAAATATTTCAATCCATTAAAAAAAATGTAAAATAAAAAAGATTATATTCAAAATATTACATACGCTTTCACGATGTAAAAAAGCAATAACATATTTAAAAGCAAATAAAAAACAAAATTAAAAACATGCTAACTTTTCACTTTTATTATAGAAATAAATAAATTTTAGTAGAAAACAAATTTTTTAAGAAAAAAAAAAAAATATATAAAAATTATATTTAAAATAATAATTACAGAAAAAAAAAGAAATAAACACACAATGAAATAAAATATATAATCTCAATATAAAAAACAAATTATAAGTGCATACAGAATCGTATTAAAAATAAATAAAGTAAAAAAAAAATAAATTTAAAAGGACAGTGAAATAAAAAAAAAACAATAAAAATAAATAAGTCGTATTTTTCTACACAGAATGGACATTTAAATTGAAAAATAAAAAAATTATTGAACAAAAAAAAATGAAATTGTGTAATAAAATAATTATAATTATTAAAATAATAAATAAATGAAGATTTTTTTACAAGAGAAAAAAGAAAATAAAAAAAGGAAATTAAGGAAAAAAAATATCATGTTAATATAAATAAAAAAATTAAAAAAATACGATATAATTGTAATTAGTTTGAAATTTTTAAATTCATACATCAACTAAAATATTAATGAAAAAAATAAAAGAAAGGCGAATTAAAAACATTAAAAACTTTCATTAATAGAGAAAAAAGTAAAGAAACAAATTGAGAAATGCCGTTTTTTTTTAGAATGTAGATTTATAAGTGGGCAAAAATAACATTTATATATCAAATTGATTATAAATAAAAATAAATCAAATGTAAAAAAAAAATGTGGTATATTCAATTATTCCTGAATAACTCCTTGTAAAAAAAATTAGTTTTAACAGATCCCTAGGAGTACATAATTATTTTCTCGAAGGAACCAACACAGAATAGGGGTTCTACAAATGTTTGAAAAAATTGAAAAACGTTCTAATACTCAAAATTACACTGGGATAAGATTTTTCGCTACTGATCGCATATGATCTTATTCTTACTAAATTAGTATAAAAACAACTCATACGTTGTCAGTGGACCATTTTCATCTTCTCTGATGTTTTTTCTTCATTTTTCCAGGGACATCATTCATCCGAATTGTTCCATACGACTGAAACCTCTTTTTTAGAATAACGGCTGGAATCTTTTTCAACTTACAGTTAATGTTTATTTTTCTATTGTTAGTTTTATTAGTCTAGTTGAAAAAAGATTAACATAATTCTAACAATTCCTGTTCAAAGAAAAAAATTATTTTTCTAATAATTCAGTCAGCCAGGTCAGATCAGATCTTAAGACCTTACCTTTTTACTGTGTTCTATAATGAAAGAAAGTGCTGACAAATGCAGTGGCAAGAATGAAGAACTTTAAAATATTCAATGGAATTCGTCTCACGTTTAGACGTGCTAGTAATTCGCATAAATATTTGCTAGAAATCAACACATAATTTACTAATTGAATCAGCATAAATTTCAGATGAACTAAACGAGCTGAAAAGACATTGAAATTTTCATTGGAAATGTGTAATATATTACTCTAGATTTTAGAGAAACAGAACCAACACTGAAGACTTCAAATTCCATATTTAGTCTATTAAACATCTTCCAGAATCTGTTGTAGACAATTAATTTTCAAGAAAAATATTGTTGCAATCTCAACGAACGCATATTTAATCCTTTTCATGTGAAGACAAATAACAATGAAGTTGTTTTAACAATTTTTCTCTTTTTATTAAAAGTACACATAAATGTACCAGAATGTAATGCATACAAAATTATAAATTTTATAGTCTAATCTATTTGCTCTCCTTCTTAGCTTCTCCTTTACCACCACGAATTCTACCAGTACGACGAGCAGCAATAAGACCAACTTTACGACCAGCTGATGTACCTCTTTTAACTGTCGATGCTTTACCAATGTGTTGATGGTTACCACCACCGTGTGGATGTTCAACGGGGTTCATAGCAACACCACGTACCTTTGGCCAGCAGTTACGTTTCACCTTATATTTGTGATATGCACGTCCAGCTTTCAAAATTGGCTTATCAATACGACCACCACCAGCTACAATACCAACCATAGCACGATTTGCTGATGGTACAACTTTTTTAGCTCCTGATGGTAATTTAACTCTAGTTTTTTTTGTGTCTGGATTATGTGCAATTACTGTTGCATAATTTCCAGATGTTCTTGCAAGCCGACCTCTATCACCAGTTTTTTCTTCTAAATTACAAATAATTGTACCTTCTGGCATAGAATATAATGGCATAACATTGCCAATTTGAAGTGTTGCTTTACGACCACAATATAAAAATTGTCCAGTATGCATGCCTTCAGGGGCAATGAATAATTCCTTACGGATTTTGTAACGGTAAGGATCACGGAAATGAACGACAGCTAATGGAGCACCACGACCTGGATCATGAACAATTTCCTGTAAATAAATTTCATATAATTAAAATTTTGTACTTCCTTTTGGAACAATAAGTTGTTCCACAGAAAAATAAACAATTCTAACCTTTACTACTCCTTTGATATAACCATGACGTTCAGCAAAATCAAGTGGTCGGAGTTTTGCTGCTCCTTTGCGTTTTTTTACATGAGCTTTGAAAACAGATCCAGCTCCCTTACGTTGAGCGCGAATAACACGACCCATTTTTAATTACTTATCTAAAATATTTAAAAAAAAATAGTAATTACAATTTTGTTTCAATCACAACACTTTGATATCACAGATTCAGACTACACAAACAGAAACTATCAAGAAAAATATAGTAAAATATATTAAAAAACAAAAATTAAACAAAATAATAATTAAAAAACAAATAGCCTTAAAGAATAAATTAGTTTTAATTATAATAATTGAAGGATGGCTTAAATAATTATGAATTTTATAGAACAAAAATAAAATAACAACATACCGAGAGTCTTTTTGAACACGAAAAGAAATGTCAAATTTTTTGAAGGGTTGTACAAGGCTGAAAATTCGGAATAAAAAGAAACGTCATTACTGTAGTAGGAGTGCGAATTCAGCTTAAATTTTTAATTTTAGTAGATTTGGGAGAAAATATGCTAAATAACTGTAAGTGAAAAAATTCAAATGAAACCGAGTTTCAAGAATGAAATTGAAAACTTTCGTTCAAAAACAAGTTGAAAATAACATTTAAAATTCAAAAAAGTGGACTTAAATGAGGAATAAAAAAATAACATAAGTCATTTTTGATGGTAGCTTCTTTAAAAAACAGTCAACTTTGTGCTTGACATTAATCTACTACATTTTCTTTTAATTTTAAAACCCATATCACTCCGTTCCGTTTTGTTTTCTGCTAGATACATAGTAGAGTCAACCCTGACAGCAACGTAGTTAAAAAATACAAATTAAAGTTTTTCCCACGAAGGATTTGTCATTTCATTTGTCAAAATATTTTTCATTTTAATATTTTTTTGATTTGTGATTAATTTTACAACAAAACCAAAGTGCTAGGAGATATTTTGAAAATTTATTTTGGTTTATTTGTTTTTTTTTAATAGTTTAATAGTTTACGAGAAAAAAAGTCGATTAGAAATTGTTGTTTTTTGTGCCATTTAATTATAATTGCCTAGCAGTTGGATTGTATTGCATAAATACTAAATAGACTATAGAGAAAAATCGAATCACATAGAAAAAGGTTTGACATTCAAATAATTATTATATTTAATTATTTATTCGTTTTTTAACTACACATAATAGCTACAGCTATTAAGGAGGATTTTTAATATAACACAATACAGAATCAATCATACACAATATATTTAGGCTATTTAGATTTATAGACAATTTATACACATCACATCACCTGCTTATAGCATGTAGGTAGGTAGGTGTATAGCACATATGATGACAAAGAGAAAATTAAATTAGTAACTCATTTTCAAATCAAAAAAAAAAAATGTTTTCTCATTGGTAATTGAAAAAGTAATTTTCATAGGTATTGTGTTTATTCAATTAAATTTTACAAAAATAACATATTTTACTCGTTAATGTTACCTTATTAAAATTATTTTTAAAAATGTAAATTGTACAGAAAGAAAAAGTTTTACCTGAAAGTACATCAATAAATCAAACTACCTACCTACTATTTCACAAAGTTTGTAGATAGTGGTTTTCCTTGAAAAAAAAATTTTTAAGATAAGATACCTATTTAAGAATAAAATAATTTATTAATTAAAGATAAGGTCTAAAAATAATCTAAAATAAATTAGTGTAAATCAAGCTTTTTATTTATAGATTGTTTCTTCTATTACCCAGAATATAAAAAAAAAAACAGGAATATTTATTAAACTACTTGATAAATTGCTACATTTGTGTTTTGCATATTTTGAATGGGAAAATATAATTAAGTGCATATGCACTAATATGTTGAATAAGTAATGAACAGAAAATAAACTGGATAATTCAATTGAAATTGCTGAGATGAATTCATATTCAAAACAATTCAAAGATATTTAGTATCAATGTGGGGGGGTTTATTGTATAAAAATAATTTATTTCCAGAGATGACAAATACAAAAATCATAATACATAATTTTTAGATAAAAATATGTAATATGAATGCGTAGGCATGGATGGTAAATAATATATTTTTGAGAAGTTAAATTTTATCCTTCTAGTTTAAATGAAAGTTGCCACAAAAATAGAATAAAATATAAAAAACGACAATACAGTATTCGATTTGGAAACATGTAATTTTTTAATTCCACATCTGTTTTTCAATAAAATAATTCAATATTTGAAGTAAGAATTAATATCTTATCGATAACATCTAATTAAATTATCACATTTAATTCAATTATGATTTCAAGTCGACGTGTAGGTATATATTTTGGAGGTTAAATGATTGAAAAATAAAATAATTTTATTTAAATATATATGCTTTTCATACCTCTTGTGAAAACATATAAATTCTTGTTTTCTTTTTGTAATGTAGATTGAGTAGTTTACTCTATTTTTGTTTTGGTTGCTTGAACATCTTTGAAAATAATAAGTATTTTTTTGTTCCTTTTTTGTTTTCTATAATATTTTAGATTTGTATTGCATTTAAAAAGTGAGCAATAAAAAAAAAAACAATGACTCCACCACCAAATCAACCTCCTGGAAATATACCAGAAGATATTCCACCACCAAAAGCAGATTTTAGTGCTCCACCACCATATGAACCAACTGATCAGATTTCACATAGTAAACTTCCAACATATGAAGAAGTACAAATGGAGAAATCATTGAATGGTGAATTACCATCAATTTTATCATCACATCCACAACATCCACCTCCACCACCACCACCAAATCCACATATAACAACAAGAACAACTGGTACTGGTACTCATCAACCAGCATTAACATTTATTGCAATCGATGCAACTGATCCAGAATCATTAAATAGCGATAATGGTCTATTGGGTACTGATATTATGTTTGTAACAGCATTCATGGTTGCATTCTTATTCAATTGGATTGGTTTTTTGATGTTAACATGCTTTTGTCATACGATTGCAGCACGTTATGGTGCATTATCTGGTTTTGGTCTATCATTAGCTAAATGGACATTAATTGTAAAACATTCAACTGATTTAGCATCGCATGAAAATTCATGGTTATGGTGGTTAATAATGGCATTTGGATTTTTAATTTGTGTTCGTGCATTAGTACAATATATTAGTATTAAACGTACATGGCGTTTATTATCAGCATCAGCTCAAGAGCGATTATTATTTTTCTATTAAATAAAACGAATTACATTTATGAATTAACAAAAAAAAAAAAAAAAAAAAATACAACAACAACATAAACTAATAGAAAAATTTTGAAAAAAAACAAAAGAAAATAAATCTTTTTATCTTGATATGAGTACTCTTTAAAGAGGATATGCTGTTGTTGAAATAAAAAATGAAAAATAACTTATATTTAATCTTAGAAAATAAACACACAAACACACAAATTACACATGTATTTGATTTGATTTTTTCACATAATATTTGATGATTGTAAAAGAAAAAAAGAAAAAAAAAATATATATATATATATAAAAGAGTATTTTTTAGAGTATCTTAGATGTAGAAAAAAGTAAGATAAAATAATGTGTGCTTCATTTACTGGATCCCAAATCACAATCAGGGAAGAAAAAAATTAGGAAAACAAAAACGAAAAGTTAAAATTATAAAAATGTAAAAAAAAAGAGATCCGTTTTTCTGTTTTTGTTTCATTTTTAAATTATTTTTGTTATGAAATGTTTTTATTTTTTTTTATTTTTGAATAGCAATTCACTTCTTTTTGTAAAAATGTCATAAACTCATTTGAAAAAATAATAAGAAAAAAAAATGTTATTTAAATGAAAATTATCTTATGTATTTGTTTGTTTTCTTTTTAATTTTTTTTCTTCTAAAATAAAGTTTCAATTAGCAGACTAAAAAAGCTATTAAACGAAACTTGATTTTCAAAACTTTATTTTATAATTATTTCTTCTTAACTTTTTTTCAAACATTGCAACAACAAAAAAATAGAATGTGATGCAAAAAGCAATAAACCAAAAAGAAATAGAATAAATAAAAAAATAAAGGAAATTTTTTTTACAAAAATATTCACAAAGCAATGATAATTAATAAAAATTTTTAAAAATATTTGAAAAAAACACAAATTATTAGCGTCATTTAACGTGTTTTTATATGTATTCATAAATTAATCAAATTTGAAAAATATTGTATGTTATATTCAAAAACTAACGGCACCACATTTGTAAAAAAAAAAAAAACAATTTTTTTAATGTTTTTTTTTCTCTGTATTAATTATACATCACAAATATTGTATAATTTGTAATTAAAATATATAAAAGTGTAAAAATAAACACAAAATTACAAATTTGTATATATTACATACATACATATACATATATGTATATTTAAAAGAAATATCTTATTTATAAAGAATTTCAGTATATTTTTAGATTAAAAAAAAAAAAATTGGTTGAAGTTTAGAAATAATAAAATTTAGGAGAAAAAGTTGTTTAATTAAAAAAATAATTAGAAATTATGAGAAAAATAAAATCAAATAAAATACGAATGTATAAAATTCACACGAAAATTTAATCAAGAAAGAATAAATTCAGATTAAAATCATAATAAATTCTTTTTTTAAATAAAAAATTGAATATAAATTGATTCATCGAATTCGGTTCTTAGTATTATTTTATGCTCGAAGTCAAAATCAGGTCTTTTCCCTAATATAAAATTCTTATATCAAATTAGTCATTTTTTAAAGCAATAATATGAATGTAAGTTAAATTTCTAAAATAACTAGATAACAAGAAATCATAATTCTATTTAAATGAATTTTATTAAACGAATAAACAGTAAAGCTTACCTCAGTTTTGAATTTAATGTCCTTAGAAGAAAACAAAAAATTTAAAGTGTGAATTTAAAAAAAAATTATAAAGCTGAAAAGCAAGAATAAAAAATTTTAAAATACCTCCAATAAATTCATTATCAAAACAAAATAAGATTTTTAAAAAAAATAAAAGAAAATTTAATGCATTGAAATAATGGAATATAAAATGTAAAATTTGTTGTAAATAAAAAACAAAAACTATACACAACGATTTAACATTCCTAGAGAAAATAAGTATGTATTTGTAAAACAACATTGAATTAAAATAACACATGTATTTTTTTTCTCATGGTAATCTGCCATTTAACTGTGCTTTATAAATGAATTTTTATTAGTAAATCATGCAAAATTAATAATTAACAAATTTAAAATTGCACCAATTTAATTAATTGTATTGTAAATACTTTTTATTTAGAATTACAATTTGAGACCTGTTCCTGGAGTGAAAGGTGGAAAGTATACAATTCAGGATTTACTATTTTATCTTTTATTAATTGAATACAAGTTTATTTGGCTGAAAAAAAGTTAAATTTTTGTACGGTTACTCACCTAAACAATAAAAAAAAAATATGCAAGCAAATTATACATATAAAAAGTATATTTTTGTAAATAGCGTTGCAAATTCAAAAAAGACACATTTAAAAAGTGCAAAACAAAGAAATCTTCAACTCTCAGAGGTGAGAGAGTAAAATACTAGAAACTGTACGGAAGAAGCGTTAATAATTTTCTTTTTTTCTTGTTTATTTCTTAGGAAATCGGTTCATAGTTCATAATTTTTTTTTCAAAGCAGATTTTAAAATAAGAGCCGAAGAATATAATTTTTCTTCTGTTCTGAAATTCGATTTTTAATTCAGCCATTACTACCTTGTACATTCAACGCTGCTATGCACTACAAAACCAAACAATAAAACATTATTTTTGTTTAGGATTTGATAATTTATAGGACATCCAAAAAAAAAAACAACCTTCAAACAAGGTTGTCTTTTCTTAAAAATTACTTTTTCAACAAAATATTGGTGTATTTTATTTGTTGTTCCTTTAATATTTACTTCTTTAATTTCACATCAGTATAAATATTTGCAATTATTGAATTAAATAGAAAAAAATATATAATATCAAAAATAATTAAATGAAATATTTTTCCATATAATGTAAAACAAAACAAAGAAAAACAAAAATGTAATTATCGTATTTTGCAATTTTTATAATTTATATAATTAAGATATTCTCAGAAAATAATCATTGTTTATTGTATTGTAAAATAAAATATGAAATAAATAAAATTAATTGAACATTTTTAATGAGTTTAATTATTTATTTTTGTGAAGGAATGAATACCTCTGAAAACAAGTTTATTAGATAGAATTGAAGTTCGGTTAATTGGAAAGCAGTTTTAGGAAAAATTAAAAACGTTAAACATAATTTGGAATTCTAAGTAATAAATTCACGATTTATAAAAGTTTGTTTGTTTTTTTACACACATTTATTTTTGTTTTTATGAATTTGAATTAACATCGAAACATAAAAATTGAAAAAAAAAATCAAAATAAATTGTATAAAATGAAATTAAATTTTAAAAAAAGAGGTAATAATAAAAAAAGAAGAAATTCAAATTGTACCTTATTTTTAAATGAACGTTATTCTTGTTCTTGTTTGATTCACTTGCCAAACATTCAATTGTTCATATTCTTCAATACATTTATCAATTTGATCTGGTTTAAAACCTTTAGTACAGCATCTTTCCATAACTTCAGAAATTTTAACTGTTTTATTTGATGCAGCTAGCTCTCTGACTAAAGCAAATATTTTATCAGAAGTATTTGGAATGCTAGAAAAAGAGAAAAAAAAAAGAAAAACGAAATAGAAAATAAAATTCAGAATGAACATGAATAGAAGTTTATTTAACACTTACTGTCCTCTTTGATGTTCATGAATTTGATTAAGTGAATCTTTCGACATTTCCAATAAACGTAATGCTTCAGCAACATCATCTTTTTCAACACGATCTGATAATCTTAAACGTGCCAATGCAGTCGATAATCGTAAAATTCCAAGTAAATTTCTAGCTGATGTGAATGTCATATCTTTATTATTTCTTGCTTCACGTCTCAATTCAACATATGCTCCAACAATGTAATCAGTCAATTCTTCTGGAATAACTGGACTAATACGTTTACATAATGTTATATAACGTCTCATTAAATTCATGTCCAATGATTTAATTCTAGTTGGTGGCTGTTGTCCATGACTATGAACATAAGCGATATGTTTAGCTAAACGTAAATCATTATCACGATCTGGTTTATCTTGAATTAACCATAATAAATCGAAACGAGATAATAAAGCTGCTGGTAATTGAATATTCTGTTCGACAGTTCGTCGTGGATTATAACGACCATATGCTGGATTTGCAGCTGCTAAAATTGAAACACGTGCATTTAATGTTGTCATTATACCAGCTTTTGCTATTGAAATTGTTTGCTGTTCCATAACTTCATGAATTGCAATACGATCATTATCAGCCATTTTATCGAATTCATCAATACAACAAACACCTTGATCAGCTAATACAAGTGCACCACCTTCTAAAGTCATTTCACCAGTTAATGGATCTTTCATTACAGCTGCTGTTAAACCAACACCAGATGAACCACGTCCTGTTGTATATTGACTTCGTATTGCTAAACGACTTATATAGCCTAATAATTGTGATTTTGCAACACCAGGATCACCCATCAAACATATATTAATATTACCACGAATTTTCATTCCATCTGGTCTTTTATCAACACCACCAACTAAAAGTAATAATAATGCTTTTTTAACATCCAAATGACCATAAATTTCTGGTGCTAAACTGCTAGCTAAACGATCATAAAAATCTTCTTGTGCTAATTCAGCTAATTCTTCTTGTGACAATTGAGCTTCCTGATCTGATACTTCCTCTGTTTTATTAAGGCTTATAATTCTCTGCAAGAAGAATGTTCATTTTGAGTCTAATTCTGAAGTTTTTTTTAAATAACGAAAATAATAAACTTACATGTGCTTCTAGGAATGTTTCTGACAGTAAACCAGATACCAACTGTTTAAAACCAGTACGCATTAATGGTAAAAATATTCCAGAAATTAAAACATGATCACCAGGTTGTGCTAATCGTGATAGTTCACCGCGACACATTATAGTTAACGAACGAGGAATGTGTCCGACTGGAACTTGGTCACTCTATAGAAAAAAAAATTGATGAAAGAAAGAGTAAAATAAATAAGAAATACATTTCATAAAAAAAAAAACTTTCTACTCACGTGTTCTTGAATTTTCAACTCTTGAAATTTAACAAATTTTGATCCTCTTGTTTGTAAATATAAACGACCACCAGCTTTATTAACACGACAATCATCAGATGGACAATCACTAACAGGCATGAATGTCATCGAATTTACAGGTTGATATGTTTCAGAGCCACAACGATCACATGTATATGTTGCAACAACCATCATTGGTTTCACTTCAGTACAACGTGTAACAATTCCACGAACTGTAACTAGTTTTCCGATATGTTCAGCTTTGATTTCTCTAATTGAATATGCTTTTTCTGAAGAAAGTGGTTTAAATGCAATTTCACTGAAATTTGAAGATTTAAATTAATAACTACACCAACGAATATTCTATCTAATTTGTACTTACAATCGTTTCATTAATTCTGGTGGAAAACGATTTCTATCATCTCTGTGATCAATTTCATTTCGTCCTCTTGATTCTATTAGAAGTCTGTGTTCTATATAAACATCAAGAGAATCTTTTGCAGTGACTTCACGTTCTTTATATGTTGGTAAAAGTTCTATGATAATTTCTGAAAATAAATTTGTATACCTTCTCGCGTTGTGCATGATTGCTTCAGCTAAGGATTCATTAAATTCATGAATATCATCCAAATCAATAGTCATGAGAACCTTTAAAATAAACAAAAAAAAAGGATTTGAACTGGCGTTTCTACAGTGGTAATTTTATTACAAACTTGTTCTCGATGGGCTAAATGGACAAGTTGTGTGGCATATTTGAATGTCTTTTTTCCATCATCATCGGTGTAACAAAACTCTGTTAGAAATGTTCTGATTGAATCTAAAAGAAATTTATTGGAATTTCATATAAAATATTCAGCTTTGGATAAAAGGTGATGATTTATAAAAAAAAAAGGTTTGTCGTGTTACTCATTACCTTTATCCTGAGTGTAGTCTCTTCGAGCCATTTCCTTTGTGGATTCTTTGTAAATATTTTTAATCACTTGTTTTTTACTGAACTTTATATATTTAATTACACTTTTCTCAAATTATTTCAACAAATATTTAATAAAATACCGAAAACTTACAATTCTACAATTAACTATTCCTAGTAACGCGTGCTGTGTCGGACGAAAGTGAGGCTTGTTGTGTTTACGTTTTTGCGCCAAAATGATAAATTTTTGATTAATGTGACAATTGAATTGACAGTGACAGCAACGTTGAGTATTGAAATTCATAAGTAACATGTTGCTAACTTCAAGTTGAATTTTCGACATCCAGGGGTGTATTTGTATATTAAATATTAATAGCTGCGTTCCTTTGGGCTACTCCGGAGTAAATAAGCGTAGTTGGGCGTAGTTAAGCGTAGTTGGTGAATGGAACGCTATTTTTCACATATTTATCAAATTCTAACCTGTAAATTTGAACATAAAAATATAAATTTATGTTTTGTGACTGCTACTGCAGCTGTTTTATGACAAAACTAATAATATCTGATATAAAATACATTGTTAATTGCACAGAAAAGTAGATAATTAACTATGTATAATTAGTTAACATTTAATTTATTTGACTAATTTAATTAATTTTATTTATATTTATCACTATATTATTGATTTAATAAATTTTATTAATTTCAATAGTTTATATATTTATCACTCATTACCAATTTAAATAATAATTAATTCATATTTTATTAATATTTATAACCAATAACCTAAAATTTAGAAAATGTAAACAAATTTTACAACCTCTAAAATGAAAAATCCATCTATTGAATAATAGAATAACTTAAAACCTTTAGTGGTGAATTTTAGTGGTGAAATATATCAACTACGCCCAACTACGCTTGCTTTCTACACCTGAATATGAATAGTGGTAGTTGAGTGTAGATGGGAGTAGATTCATCTACGCCTGAAATCCCAATGGAACGCAGCTAATAAAAACATACTCGAATAATAATGAATATATAATTAGGGGATTCATTTCAAATTGCGTAAGTCTCGTATTTCGCGTAAGTCGCGTATTCTTCGTATTTCTCACGAATTCTCGTAAAAATACGAAGAATACGCTACTTACGCGAAATACGAGACTTACGCAATTTGAAATGAATCCCCTAAATATAATTCAATTAAATTTAAAGAAATGTGTGATTTTTTAATGTTTACAACAAATTACCAGTCTTTATTCCAGAGAAATAACGTAAAAAATCAGACATTTATGGCGTTAAAAAAAATGTAAAATGGACAACCTCGACATTAAAAAGAAATCAATTTATATTTTATATTTCTGATATCGCCATCTTTGATATTAAAAGTTCAAGCGGAAAATAAATTTAAATGTTAATTTTTTTCATAAAACTGAAAAATGTCGCACCTTGGTACATCTTTTATGTAGCTCGGTAAGAAATACCACAGTCTTCTATCCTGGAAGTGAGAGTTCAAAATCCGTTGCCGTTTCTCTTTTTAATTATTTTTTTAAAGCTTTCTAACTGAATCCAACAATTTTTTATATTTTTTTTTATTTCTTTTTTTTAATTATTTTTTTTGATGTATAGAGAGGACTATCTCTTCTTTTTAATAATTTTCATACATACATACATACATAATATCCAACTATAGTCAAATTCAATACTGAAACTATAAAATAAAATTTACTAATAATACCTATGTATGCATTTCTAATCTTTTCTTCTGCAAAAACTAAAGTAAAAGTTTAATAGGTACTTTTCACTTTCAGTGTAAATCCTGTTATATCAATCCAATTAGAATAAATTAATTTCACTTTTTCACTAATTTTTGTAGGATGTAAGATTTATGTCTGCCCACATCTACGAATTTTAACATTGTACATACACATATTTTACTCGGTATATAAAGATATATCGTACATTTATTCATATGTATATACATACATACGGTTGTGTTACACATCTTTGAATTGATCGAATAAATGTGTATAAAAAGTTTCTAATTATCGTGTTTTATTATTTTTTCATTTGAAAAATATCAATTCTTAAGAACTTGAAAAGTTAATACAAATGTACATACATACATACCATACTACTCGTACAATGTGTATAGCTAATTTGAAAATTTATTGTATCCTTGACTTCTATTCAAGAATAATATTTTTCTCATTTTTATCATATTATCCTTGCTCCAGATTATAGTATATCTACTCATATGATATTGTAGGTGTTGCTATATTTATCAAGCACCTCTCTACTTATCTATCTTTAAACTTTTCTCCAGAATATATTATATTTCTACTATACATACAATCATCTTCATATATAGCACATACTACATACATGTATGACATGTATACTTTGCGTTTATAGTATACATTATAAAGTTTAATCAATTGCATATAAGCTTGTTGCTACAAAATGTATGCACTATGAGTATGTATGCACAAAATATCATCATCATGTCATACAATTTTCTTTGCATATAAATTGTAATAACAGTTATCCTTTCTGTGTACCTTTTCTAAATACCTATATATAGTACATATGCACATATAAATATATGTATAATATTTTAATGAATCTAAAAAGCAATTTTCTTCACATATTGTTTGAAAATGTCATAATATAAGAAGGATATATGCAATATGTTTACATAAAATATGTTTTTGAATGAGTTACAATTTTCTTAAATAGGAAAAATAAAAATGCTTTTAACAAGTTTATAATGGTTTATATATTTTTCCTTGTGTATATTTTTTAAATATATGTACATATATGTATGTATAGTATATGTGTACATAAAATGCGAGCTAAATAAACATGATAAAATTAATCCTTTTTTAAAAGGATTTTACTATGATTTATTTTAATATTATATTCTACAGTGTTTTTGATGAAAATTTTTTTGTGTTGATGACTTTAGATTATAATTTAATGTATGTTTTGTGTATTTTAATTTACAATATAAATAAATAAATTTAAAATAAAAAAAATATTAAATTATAAATTAGGACAACAACACTTCATAAAATTCATTTAAAAAAATAAAATAAGGAATTTTTTTTGAGATTAAAACTTGAAAGTTTATTTAAAAAGGAATAAATTAATTACGTCAATTTCTATAAGATTTTAATTTTTTGAATAGATTTTTGAATATGTGTGTTAATGCAATGTAATTGTAATTGTTGAAGATGCGGGTATAAAAGAAGTCCTTAAACAAGAAAAAAGCTTGTTTATATTTCTATTTTAGGTTTTTAATGATAATGTCAAAATTAACTAAGTAATTTATTAAGAGAATGTTTTTAACCAACATTTAAATATTGTACATGAAGTTAATAGAACTTAAGAACAAGGATAAGATGTTTTACTTTCCGTATAGGATATAGAAATTATTAAATAAGTGGGATGAAAATTAGTTCAAAAGTTTAGAAATTCTAACTAAAAATCATTCGAAGTTAAAGAAATTTTATTGATGTCGTTCTCGTGAAGCATTCTTTTCGTTTACGAACGATCAAACAATTGAAATTAACGTTCATCTTGATTTTCAAGAATGTTAAAGTTTTATTAAAAACATATTTTATTTTTGAAATTCAAGTAAACTATACGATTGACATTATGACACACTTTTTTAAACTTTTGTTTCAAAGAACACTTCAGAAATTGAATTTACATAAACTTTTCTTTTTCTTTCTGTATTTATACTTATTATTTTATATAAAAACTACATGATTACTTACACTTAAAAATTTAACATGAAATAGTCATTTTTAGACAATAATAAAAATTACGCTGGTATATACATATATTTTTTTTTGTAAAATAAATAAAAATAAAAGAAAAAATCCATTAAAAAGTTTTTTTTTTGTTTTGAAATTTGATGTTATTTTTTTATAAGGATTTAACCAACAAGCTATTATTCAAATACATATATACAAGTGAACCAAAGAAAAACAAACCAAAGAAAAAAAAATCTTTATCAATCTACATTTACATCATCTGTATTCAAAAAGGATCAATGCCTTGAATTGCTTATTGCTATATTGACTAATAAGGTTGTGGCTTAAAAACTTTGTAACACCCCATTACAAAACTTTGTGCTTTAATAATGTATATAGAAGTATTATATCTTTAAAAAGAAAGTAACAAAGAAGAAAAAAAGAACACAAATAAAGAAAAAAAAGTCTTAAAAAGGACTTACATAAATTGGATTTTATGTATTGAAAAAATTTGTCAAAAGAAATTGGAAAATGCGGTAAAACCAAAACAATTTCGTTGTAATCAATGAGGTACGATGGAATGAGAAGTTTGAATTATTTGTACAGACAATTTAAAAATTTAAGTAATACATACATATATCACCTGTGTAGGATAGAAAAAGAATATATCAATGTCGATTATCATATTTACCGCATTTGTTATTTAAAGGTACCTTTATATCTTTGTTATCAATAAAGTGTGATACAATTTGATTTTTTTCTATTCTAGTTTTTAAAGATTTATTAGTTGAATTTATGTTATTTGCATTGATACACACTTTTTCTTCAGGATCCAGGATCCAAAGTTTTAAACTTCAATTATATGAAGAAAAAAAATCAAGAAGTCTAAACTGTATACTTTTCGTGAAGTACATATATACATATGTTTGTGTTGATGAATTAATTATTTTGATATTTGTCGGGAAGTTTGTATTGAAAAACGATTATAATTTTATTTGATTAATAAAATGTTAATATGTATTTATTTAAAGAAATAAATAAATTTTGATTGACAAAAAAAGGGAAATTTTCATATTAAAATCAAAAACAAACCTTCCAAAAATAAAATATCACACAAAATCAGTGAAAAAGAAAAAAAAATATATTAAAAAATCCTGTAATTAATTAATCTTAATTAATTTCGAAGTAATTGGATAAAGATAATTTTTTTTCAAGTTACAACAAACCGCAATTGTACACGTGCATATTGTATTGTTTTCCAATATACAAAAAGCTTTCATTTGAAAAAGCTTTTTAGTTTCATTGAGCATGCGCTACAATAAAATTTAAAAAAAAATTTAAATAGAAATTTTTGATTGAAAAAAAGAAACAAAAATAAATTTATTTTTATGCAATTTAAAAATTAGATAATAAAAATGTAAGCAATAAAAATTGTTTTTAATTTCTTTAAAAAAACTTTTCCATACATTTGGAAATTATGTATGAATTATGCCATTCACTTGAACAACAGCCGCATAGCCGTGATCGTCTAGCTTTTGTACTTTAATGTTGTACATACTCTAATTTAACCAATCATTACTTGTTACTCTCTAATATTTTATAAATCTTAGAATTTGACTATACAAGTATAGTCTCTTAATGAAAAACTTGTAAATTAAAAGTAATGTATGCCAACCAAATCACTATGCTCTATTATTGAGATAAAAATAATCAACATCAGCCGCATAGCCGTGATCGTCTAGTGGTTAGGACCCCACGTTGTGGCCGTGGTAACCCAGGTTCGAATCCTGGTCACGGCAGTGTTCTCTGCAAAGAAAGAACACTGTCACGGGCGGCAATCTTTTTTTTTTTTTTTTTAATTTTCATGTTATTTTTTTTTTAACAATTGATGTTGCACTGAAAGGAAATGTTTGAAATACTTTTTTTTGTTTTTCGTTTCTCTTATGATTTTTTCAAAATTTTCTTCTTCTTCGTTGTTAGTATGTTTCCGGATAATGTTAAATATTGTATAAAAACAGAATTTTTGTTATTTTTTAATTTAATTTATTTTTATTTAGCTGTGCAAAGGAGTTTACAAGTCAAAACAAGTAGGTACAACTTGTTACATCCTTTTTTCCAACATTTTATACATTTACACTTCGTCTATCGAAAATATGAAATGTTTTTGATGCGGTGTATTTTGCAATTAAAGTTATTTATTATTTTTTTTAACGAAAACATGTTTCAATCTAATATATGTATGTATGTTCATATATCCTGGCAGCATAAGATATTTAATTATAAATATGTATAACATTTACATACATATATGAGGTTATTTTATTCTCAATTTACAAATTGATTTCTATAAAATAATAAATTTTGTATTTTAAACTAAAATTGCTTATGCAAATATTTTTGTATTGCTGATTGTGTAGATAATTTTTAAAAAAAAGATAAATAAGGATGTGCAATTGTACGTAAGTACAATATGTTATTTAGGTATCTCATTAAATGTGTTGACTAAGTATACTTTGCACTTCATACACGCACTCAGCATGTAGACAAAAGTTCTTCAAAAGTGTTAAACAAAAATTTCCTTAAAATGTTGTAATTATAGAGTTTTAATAAATGTAAATATTTATGTACAGATATATGTACATATATTTTCAATCTATATAGATTGTTTTCGTAGAGCACAGTACCTGTACGTCTTACACATTTCATACAGTAAAATTAAAAGAAATTCGAATAGGGTAATCTTATCATAGCTACTTTAGAATAAAATTAGTAATCTTTCGAAATAATTAATTTTTCGATTTTTTGTTAAGGCCTTTTTCGAAATATTTTGCGTTGACACAAGCACCTGTTACTATTTATTTAAACATCTTCAACTTCAGCTAAGCCGACAGCTATGGTAATTCAAATAGAGCTCTACTCTACTTATTAGACATCATGTATAGAGGCAGAAAGAACATGTAGGCAATCTTTCATAAGGATTTATTGATATTTTTACAAAAGAATTTGATCATTTCGATTTTTATATTTTTTATTTAATAGTAATTTTATGTTAACACAAGAAAAAGTGTTATGTACATTTCATTAAAAATAATACACCCTGTCTATTAAACAATATTATTATATGAGATTTTGTAAGACGTTGATGTTATTACTCAGGTGTAAATAAGTTGATTGTCTTTGGCTACATAAACATACGAGTATATAACAGGTATGTACATACGAGCGCATGCATCATATGTATCTATATTATAATTGTGTACAGCATCCATATATGTAATGAATGTACATACATATATATATGTACGCCATAGAACTAAAAATGTTTATTAACTAAATTCTGTATTTAATGACAAGAATCAGACGTGTTTAATTTTCAAATTAAAATTAATTTAAATGAAGATATATGAATGAAATGAAGCATACAAAATTTTTTTTTTACAATTCATCTGAAAACAATGAACAGAATGATGCAAATAAATTTCACACTTATCACACTTAAAAACTTATACAAATTCAAATAAATTTTTTAAAAACATGTTTCGTATTTTGGAATATAAATTAAGAACAATTGCATTGAAATAAAAGGTGTAGCTTTAATTTAATGTATTTAAGCTATTATTGTCAAAATAAAGTTCAATGTCTTTTAAATATTTGGAGGACAAATAAATTTTTGGATTAAAAAGAAAATACATATACATAGATACATAATAGGCGATAAACCATTAAAAATTTCATTCAATAAGAATAGGCAAAAATGGTGAAAGAAACAAAAAATATTTGCATACATGGAATTTAAATTGAAATTTTGCCAAATGTGAATTAGAGTGTCAACGCTGTAATACTTAAAAATAAAAAAGAAGAAAATTGCTGGGAAAAAAAAAGATTCAAAATTCAGAGTTGTATATTGATGTTTTCTTATTATTGTGGATCCAAAACTACTTTCTCCTGAATACTACTGGTGGAGAAAAAGGTAAAGAAGTGAAAATCAGAAAAAATTGATTTCAAAAGAAAATAGAATCATTTCGAGAGAACTGTAGAAGGTAAAATATCTTGTTAGCAACTTTTTCGGCAACTTTTTATTATACATATACATATACGAAAATCAGATTTTTTATCTAAAAGCAAATTGAATCTACATTCACAACATAAGATGTTTTTTTAAAATTGCTCGGAGTGGTGAACGTTTTAGCTCATCCTGGTAGTTCTTTAAGAAGAACAACAAACATTAAAAAAAATCACATAAGCCTTATTAATTTTGAGACTTTTTTTTTATTAAAGAAAAAAAACGGATTATCTAATAATTCATGCCTTTTAAGTAAGTTCAAGGTTATATATATTTGTTTGTTTTTTGTTCTAATTTAGTCATCTCAATAAATTTAAATTGTCATCTTTATTTTTTTTTTCAGTTCAAATACGCCAATTCATGTTAAATCCAAAGAAAACATATTTAAATTAATAGCACAGATCAGAATGAGGAAAAAAAAGCAATGTGCAAAAAGAAGTTTTTAAATTGTTCTGTGTAGGTACATATTTTATTTGAATGAATTGCAGGCATGTCAATTTTTATTAAAAACAATGTGACCCTTATTTAAGAACCTATATGTTAATAGATTATAAAAAAAAAACTACATAATATGTATATCAGTATATCTGTTGCTTAGACAAACTGTCTACATAAATCTAACGAGATATTAATTTTAATTAAAATAACATTGTGTTACGTCATAGTGGTTATTAAACTAATAACATAATATTGTCGCTGTTATCACTGTGTAGTTTTTTATTTGTGCTTTAATGTAAATACATACGATATGTACATATGTATATGCAAGTATGTGATCGTTATTCTAAAGTAGGAAATTGCTTTTTCAATAAGCCGGCATATTATCACATAACATACATAAACGAGTATATATAAATTTTTTCTTCACAAATGTCATATGTAGGTGGATCTTTTGATTTAGATACTGAACGCATTAATTTGACACAGGAAACAGATTAGATAAATCTTTGATTGGCATAATGCAAAAAAGAAAAAAAAAAAGAAGCAGAAAAAAGTCATATATGTATGTATTGTACAGATAGTAAATTGAACCGGATTTTAAGAATGTGGGTAAAATAAATTAATGTAATTTCAAGAAAATTCTTATGTTATGTTTTCAGATTGATAGAATGATAAAAAAATATTTTACTATTCCATTTTTTTGTGCAATTTTTAAGTTTATTTAGTTGATTTTTAAATATTTTTCACATTTATGCAACATATTTACCTTATACGTACTCAAGATTTATACATCGAATTTTATTTCTGAAATATAAAAAAAAATTAGAAAATAAAATTGAGAATATAAGAATGTTAAATTGAAATTATGCAATTACAAATTAGAGAAAAGAAAAAAAAAAGATGTAAAAAAAAAAAGATTGCCGCCCGTGACAGTGTTCTTTCTTTGCAGAGAACACTGCCGTGACCAGGATTCGAACCTGGGTTACCACGGCCACAACGTGGGGTCCTAACCACTAGACGATCACGGCTATGCGGCTGATGTTGATTATTTTTATCTCAATAATAGAGCATAGTGATTTGGTTGGCATACATTACTTTTAATTTACAAGTTTTTCATTAAGAGACTATACTTGTATAGTCAAATTCTAAGATTTATAAAATATTAGAGAGTAACAAGTAATGATTGGTTAAATTAGAGTATGTACAACATTAAAGTGCAAAAGCTTAAAATCTATCTTAAAACTTTAATTGCAGTAATACAAGTTTACTTTCACTCAACTGTTAAGCATCTATTTAGGTTTTCTGTCTGAATTTAAAAATTTTTTAAGATTTAAAAAAAAAACTTTTGAAGTATATCAACAATTTAGTATGATTAGTTTTTGTTGTAGGTATTTTTTTCTTCAACATGTCATAGATACCTTTCAAATGCTATTGAACTTTTTAATAAATAATTAAATCGAAGGTATTCATAAAATGGAAATATTGATTATTAAAAGTATCTCAATGTTTTATTCAAAAGTAAAGTAGATTATTATGTTTTTAACATCCTTTTGTCCTTAAAAATCATAAGTAATAATCTTCTTTTAAATACCATATAAAACATCAAAATCAAATACATAATAAAATATAAAAGATAGAATAATCACATATAGAACATTACATACTAAATACGAGTGGGATATTGAAATGTGTGATGTAGAGTTCTTCTTATATTTTTTAATAATTTGAAAATTTCTATTGAAAATGATTTTGTAAAACAAAATAGAAGAGAGATTGAAAAAGTATTGAATTGAAAATGGACTAAATAATATCTATAACTGTTTATGACATATGAAAAAATATTTTTTTTTTTCGTTTTTATTTTATATTTTTTTGAATCGTAAATTTAAAAAATTAACCCTAGGGAAAATTTAAACACTTTTTTTCTTTTTTAAGAAAAAACAAAATTAAATTCTTTAAATTATTTATTTAGGAAAAGTATAGTGGAGTCTCAAGTTCCTATACATATTTTAATGATAATGTACTTATAATAAAAAGATAGATTTCAAGATATTTCATAAGTAGTTAAAATTATTGCATTATATACATTTATAAAAAAAAATATATTATTTTCTCTAACAAGAAGTGTTCACCTTTCATATTTAATATTTAATATTTCTATAATTATTTTATGTTGCAAAAAAATTCCTTACTTATAACATTTAATCGATTTTTATTATGTGTTATTAGTTCACAATGCAATATTACTGGTTTTTTTTTTAAAAACTTGTTAATATGAAATCATAAATTTTCTTCGAAGATAATAAATCAATCATTTAAAAAACTAACTAATTTATTTTTTCTTCATAACGACACACATACGAGTATAGATTGGGTTTTTCTTTAATAAAAATTAGAAAAAAATTCTGTATTATGAGAATACGATATTTAAACATTTGCTTAAAGCTAGAAAATGAATATTACATATGTATGTATGTATATACATATGTATAGGTAATATGATACTTAAGGAAAATCTAACTCATATGCACATTATCATAATAATGCAGATTATTATTTATGTATAATTTAATTGTATTTTGTTATATTAATTTTAATAGCAGCATTATTAAGTATATATGATGAATCTAATATTAACATATGTAGGTACTATATATATATATATATATGTGAATTTTCATCATCTTAATATTCTCTATATTGATTTAATTATTTTGTTCGCTCAAAGGTATTTTGAGTAATATCGTATTTGTGTACATATTTTTAAGTACTATTAGATATACATACATGTATCATGTTGTATGTAATAATTATAATCGTTCTGTTAGAGTTAATTAAGCCATTAGATATGTTTGCATTTAATAATATAAATGAACAAATTAAGTAGATATATTTAAGTACTAATATATAAATATCGATATTCTCTCTATAATAAAATCATATGTGCATAAACATATGTTAAAACTTTTGTATTTATTACTGTAATATAGATTTTAATGTAATATTACATTATGTATATTTAATAAAGTGAGATTATAATGATAGAGGTCTATTTTGCTTTATATAATTATTTAAACTATGTACTAATATGTCATTAGTTGAAGCTTATACAAATACATAATTTTGCTCTAAGAGAAATAGATACAAAAAAAAAAACGTACATATATGTTTATAAGTATTAATAATCATGATAACTCTCTATATATATAAAGCAAAATGATAAATGTATTACATAATGTTATATGTTATTTATTCAAGTATTATTTAGTTATTCCAAATTTCTAATAATTTTAATATAACTAATTATATTTCATATATTAAAAAAGATATTTAATATACTTAGTATACTTACCACACATATGTATTTAAAAAAAAAAAAAACATGTGGGATACTATAGCAACTGCAAATTTATTACTGCAACTGCAATTAGTATATAATATAGAATTTATTGTATTGGTAAATTGCGGTAAAATATTTGAACAGAAAATAAATATGTACATGTAATTAAAACGTTAATTTGTTGATTAAATTTACATTATTTATATTTTGCGTATCATTGTGTTAATTATACTCGTATATATGTAAGTGCCTATTGAAAATTTGAACGATTTTTATGGTTTAAAACTATATACGTACGTACATATTATGTTTTTATGTGTTTTATAGATTTTCAGGTATTCACAAATAACCATGATTAGGTAACAAAAATTAAAAATTATTTATTTATTTAGTTAAAAATCATTGGTAAATGTAATTATACATAGAAATACCAATAATGATTGGAAATTACAATAACGCAAAAAATATTTAATTATCATAATTATTGATGATATTTTTATTTTAAAAATATTAAATTTTAATGAATTTCTTTTATAACAAAATAGGTAGTATTATACACATTTTATTTTTTAATTAATTTTGAGGTAGATATTTACACGGGAATAGAACTCTCCATTCAAGAAAAGGAGTGTCTTAGATTTCTTATGTCCTCTATGTCTTTTTTGAACTAAAGCAAAAAGGTGTTAATAAAAACCAAATCAAAGGTTTCATTTATACAATTGATATTGCTTAACATAATTTAAAAAGCTTTTTACACTTCAAATTGAATTTTTTTTTTGCTTTAAATAACTCATTCTTCAAAGTCAAAAAAATATTAAATTGTGATAAGAATTTTATATAAATTTTTATTAATAAAAACAAAAAACAAAATATTAAATTGATAAATTGAATATTAAAATTCCATTTGGTTGACAATTTTCAACAAATATTTTATAAATCTATAATATTTCATACAGAAAAAAAAAATACATACATACATATACATACATACTGTGAAAATGTGGTAACACATGTGTGTAAATGTAGTGACATGGAAAATCTCCCCATTATGTATTGCAATCATAAATTGCATTTTAAAAGAAAAAAAAAAACAAACAAACAGAAAAAAAAACTGAAAGCTTTAAAATCAATATTTTCAATTTAATTTTTATTTATTTATTTCGCACTAGATTTTAAAATTTTTCTATTTTATATTTGTTTTTATATTTTCATTGAATTTTAAATTGAAAAAAAAATGTATGTACGTATACTCAGTAATTTATTAATATTTAATTTTTCAACAAAATGAAAAATAAATAAAAATTTATTCTAGTTTTTTTTTTTTAATGAAATGATGATAAAAATGTAGAAATAGCTTTTAATGTTTTTTGTTTTGTTTTTGTTTTTTTAAATGAATTAAAATGATTTATGATATTACAATTAGTTGAACTGTCAGACAAAAGTTAATTAAGAAATTTGAAAATTTTGTTTATATTTTCTGTTAATAAATTTTTGTTGTTGTTGTGTTTTTTATTACATCAAAAGGGAGTTGTGTAAGAGTTAGCTAAAGATGATTTTTCAAGAACTCTTATATATTTACAGGATTTTTATTTCCGTTATACAATGTAAATATAGCTTTCTTAAAAATATATAATGTACTATGTATGTATACATAAATATACATAAAATACATAATTTTTTTTTTCTATTTGGATTTTATCCAAATTATTTTCATGAACCCTTTTCTCAAACTATATTTTAAATAGCATATAATAGTTTGGCGAATAAAAGATCATAAATCAAAACCACAGTTTTTATTTTGTTTTAATATTAAAATAAGTACTAAAACAAAGACTGTTTTTTTTTATATATATATTTTATACATGTAAAATAAAAAATAAGAAATATATGTATAAGAGTTTCTAAAGGATAACGAAATACGATATTTGCTGAAATGCATATCGAAAACAAGTGAAAAAAAATATTTATAAAAAAAAAAATAATCAACAAAAATATGATGAAAACACATGAAAAAAGTAAATTCAGATCACGTAAACTATTTGTGAAAGTTCAAATGTGAAAATATTTTTCAAATAATATCATATTATATGTACTATGTATGTATGTATATGAAAAATGCACGAAACTTTAAGATTGTATGAGTATAAATGTAAAAAATTTAAAGCTCAGAAGAAAAAAAACATAGAATTCTTGTCAAAATAAAGATATAGAGAAGACAAAACACAATACGTTTTATTGAATGTATGTACATATGCATGTCCTTATAGGTAAATAATATGTGAATGTATTAATAAATGTCCTCATATATTAAATATATGAAATGATGTACAATGATTCTTAAGATTCTTTAAATACAACTGAAAGAAAAATAAAATAAATAAAAGTTTAAAATACCAACAACAAAAACAAATCAAAAATTATTTTCAATATAACTGTAATCTGTATTGTCTTTATAGTTACTTTTTATAAGGATTTTTTGTTTGTAGTTTTTTTAATAAATTTTTTGAAATTAAATTGAACTTCTTGCCTTGGAAAATAAAAATAGAAAAAAAGATGTTTTAATGATTTGGCAACTACAAGGATTGTTTCAAAAGTTTCTATAGTTGACATAAAATGAAATAAGTTGTTTTCAATACGTTTTATTTTTTTTTAAATCTATTTCGATACAATGCTCTTTTGTATGTCCAATGTTCATTGTAATCATTCTCACAGTTCTATAGTTTGTAATAAATTTGTGATATTTGGTGACGTATAATCTTTACTAATTAAAAAATAAAAAAAAAAAACAAGCAAAACAGTTTTTTAATATATATAATGGTTAATTTATAGCTAAAAACTTTTGAAACAATCCTTGTTTTTATTACTAAAAATACAGTAAGAACGCAATAGTAAATTTTACAAATATGTATATAAATCTATAAATATATAGAAAAAAATAATTTCTTTAGATCACATAAACTTTGTACAAAGTTTTTGACTGAAAAAAATTTGTATTAGATATTGATATTTGAGAAAATGTAAAACAAGGTGTTCTATTAAAGATTTTAAAATGTAAAAATGAATAGCCAATTGAATGAAGGGACGATGTACATATGTATTTGTTTCTCTTTTAGATTTTCTTTGTTTGTTTGAGAACAATTGAGGTTCTAATCATATTATTGAATGTTCATTTTTGAATAAAAAATTCAGAACAACTTCCAATTTTTTTTTTTTTTAATTAATCGAATATCTTTCTACACACCTTGTATAAAAGTCAAGTAATCATACGTAAAATTTATTGTGAAATCAAATAAAGAATTAATTTTTTTTTTTTTAAATATTTTAAAAGTTTTTTTTCTTCTTCTAACTTTTAATACGGAAAACTCTTGTAATATTATAAAAAATTGAAAATACGATACGAAATTCAATTAAAGTTAAAAGTTTTTAAAATTATAATAGAAAAGTAATTAAATAAATTTACGAAACAATATTCTAGTTATTACTAATTGCCAATTAAAATTTTCTTAAATATTGAAATAAAAAAAAAAAAAAGAGTAAAAACAAACAAGAACATATACCAATAGTACATAATAGATATATGTATGTATTAAAATGAAAAATTGCATATTAATACATATATACGGCACGTTGAGAAAAAAAAAATTAAAAGATATTTTATACTATTAGTACAATAATTATGACATTGTATTTTATGGCTCAATTGTTATTAATGTAACTATATAATGTAACAATAATTTATTGAACTAATTCACCTACACAATAATATCAATTTTTTTTTAAAAAAAAAAGCAAAATAAAACAAAAGGAATAAGAGTATGTCTGATTTTCATTGTTATTGCACAAAAAAATATTGTTACAATTCTTAATCAGCTTTTGCAATTTATATTTTATATAAATAAATATTATAAAGTGTAAAGTACATTACCGGAATTGCAGCAATAAAATAGAAATAGCATAGAGATATATTTATGTAATGCAGAGATTTCATTATTATATTGCATTGTTATACAAATATTACATACCTACATATAAGTATAGTTATGTATATTAAATCCATTTTCGTCTAATTGAAGTATGATTACCAAGATTTGCATATATGCACGTTCGTGATATAAAACATGAGACCAAAATCACATTCAGTCGAGTTGAGCCTATATATAGTTGAAAATATTTGATAAATACAATCATCACACTTCACGAATTTATCGCAATATATCATACAGGATGTGTGTGTGTGTGTTTTTTTTTTTATTGAAAAATTTTAATCAACAAAAATTACAGTTGAAATTACGAGTTATGTACTTACATCATAAATTAATTTTCTACTATTTTTTATGCAAATCACGATATGCTGGATTCAAGAAAATCAGAAAATCTCCTACTACGAAAAGATTTAAAAGTTGTATGCACTTAAACTGACCACGACGCTCATAAGCGTCTGGATTTCAGGCTCAAGACTTTTAAAGCCATTATCGAGAATATTTTTCAAAAAAAAACTGCTGTTTATGTATTTTCGATAAAAAATAATGAATACAACTTTTACATAAACACCCTGTTAAAATACATTATGATACAATATATTCATTTTTGTTTATTCTTCTATTAAAAGTTCAAATTATTCGGTGCATTTGTGAAATTTTGCATAAATTAACGAGGCGGTTTCAATGTAAATCACATAATAGTCTAAAAATCTCTGAATTTTGCATCGTATTCAGTACACATATACATAATTTGGCATGTAATACGGAATACATATCATAAGATATACATAGATAACTATTGTGTAATTATTTAAGTAAAAAGTAAAGTATAGGTATGACAATTTTATTTCAATTGTCAAATATATTTTCTTTTATTTTACTTCTTCTTTTTTTCTACCGCCATAAATGGAAATTTTAACATTCCAAAATTGTATAAATGAAAATAATTTATCTAGCGTTTTAATTCACATTCATATTATTTATATGTATGCATGTATAGGTATGTGTGTAAATACGAATATGTATACTTTATTACATATTATTTAACTTGATGCATTTTCATTGAGAGGGCAATTAGAATAAAATATTAGATTTGTGGTGTCACATTTTAACACTTTAGATGAAAGGAAAAAAAAAACAACAACACTTTCGTATATACATATTATTAAATAATGTATACGTGTAGTATTGCATTTATGGTAAACAACATTTAGATAGTAAGTATAGTACTACGTGTATATTTTGAAATTTTCTCTTAGAAAATTATTTATAAGTTAATGCATATAATATGAATTTACATTGATTGTCATATATGCTACATATGTATGTGTTCACTGTTCATGATAAAACATATAGTATGCATGTACAAATATTTATGTTTATAAAATAGTACTCGTCATCTATTCAAAAATGACAATGATTGTTTGCATAACAAAGAGAAAAATGTCATATGATTCAGATTAAAGTGGGATGTTTTGATTTTTGAATAAGTTTTGAAGGATTAAAGTCATAATTGAACAGGAAATATTATCTATTTTTTTCCTATTAGAATGTAAATATATGTACATACATTATGTTAGTCTTTCTTTATTTATAAATAACATGAATATGTGATACATCTCTTTTCGTGATACTTATAAAATCTATCAATTTATTTTGTTAAATTCAACCTAAAGAAAAATTAACTTGAAAAAGGATATCGAAATTAAATTAAAAACTTGCTGATTTACGAGATCAAAGTGAAATACCAATTAGGAGTTTCCGATTTCCGATTTTATAGTTCATAACTTCTTACTTTTTATGAATGCCTGATCGATCAATAGAAACATCATTTTTTATTAAAAAAACAAAAAAATACATAGATACACACACCAAGAAATATTAAATTTAATCTACATTAAATAAGGAATAAATTTTTCTTATCCCATTCTTTTTGTTTTTTTAAAAACTTTAACAAAGGTAAAACGATGCATCATGTGCAAAGTAATATATTTTTGTATTTTCTAGATCCTTTTTGATATATTACTACATTTATGGTATTTTATTTTAACATTAAAAAGCTTGAAAAGGAATTTAACTGTTGTTTCAAATCCTTAAGACACATTAACCAAAATGAATACATTAAGACATATATATAGTATAGAAAAAAGAATCATATAAAAGTAACATAAAGGATTTTCTACATACATATTATACCGTTTTTACACAAAATGACAATTTATATTTTCAACTGAATTATTATACTATTTTTCTAAAATATGTATTTATTTTAGTATTTGTATTCAATGCATATATCTAATGTGCTTACTTACATATCATGAAATTATCTTATTTTATTTTTTTTTAAAAAATTTATATAAAAACAAACAAATATGTACGTATTCTATGAAAATTTAAAAATGAATCATGCGGTTTAAATACGGAAAATAAATAAAACAGAAGAAAAAAAAAACAAGTTAAAATATTAATAAAATAAAAGTAAAATAAAAATCCAGACATAAATATGATAATTGAAATTTTTCAATATTCCAAAGTTTCATGTGTATATAGTAGTTATTATATACAATAATCCTTCATTTTTAAAACATGAGATACTCGATTAAGTACTTCATCTACATACATAAATATGTATGTATAAATGTATGAGGGTTTAAGTGAAAGTTTTTTTTTTTATTTCGGTCTGATAACTTTTATAAAAATATTTCAATAGGAATTTTTGTTTTTTTTTTTTAATACAAGGATTTTATTAAATAAATTATTTAAATTTATTTTAAAATGTAATTCAATAAAGTTTTTGTTTTTTTTCGTTTTAAATATTTTGAACAGAATAAAAGTACATACATATATATGAAATTTTTAAAAAGAAGAAAAATTTATTTATGTATTTATTTTACTTGTTTTTTTTTTTTTTTAAATGTGAATATGTACTCGAAAGTCCAATCAATGAATTTTTTTAAATAATACACTCTTAACGAGTTTCGTGAACTATTGTAGATAATAGAAACGTATATACAAAAGAAGGATTTTATAATATTAAATAAAATTTTTGTGTACAATACTTGTGTATTTTATTTGTAAAAATGAAAATCTCAAATTCAAGTATATTTATATTGTTGAAATATATATTTTTTTTTTATCTCTGAAAACATTGGGTTATTTGATTTTTTTGCATATATGTAAGTAGTATGCGAGTATATAAAATTATTTGAATAAAATGTCAATGTTTTCGAAATTTAATGGAGATTTTAGGATCACATTTCTCTTACTTTTGCACTTTTACGATATATTAAATTTAGTAAGTAATTATATATACTAATAATACTAATTAACTTAGTAAGAATATTTTGAAACAATAACCAAGAGAATTATTGAAGAAAAAATCGAACAATTATCTGCTCAAATAGTTTTAGTTATAACATTACAGAGGTTACTATCAATTTCAATCTGAAAATTGCTGTGTAGAAACGAGATGAAGGAGCTCAGAAAACGTATCCTTTTCCCCCGATATTCCAATTATTTCACAAGTTTATGAACAAAAATCTTCTACCTTGAATTTTAATTTGATATATGAAACTGAGACATTGATGAGAGATTGAATTTATTTAAAAAGGACATTTCATATTGTAGGAGATTTGAATATCAATGTTTAAGTGGTAACTAAGAACAGTGAACTGCATGACATTCGGTGGCGTATGGTAAGCGCACTATCCCAGCAAGATAGAGGACTGTGGTTCGATTCCCAGTCGAGTCGAATGTCGTTTTTTCTGTTCTTAGCTACTACAATATTTCGTTCAATTTGAAAGTGATCTTAAAATAAAGCACAGGATCTCTACTTTCTATGAAAGTATAATTTGAGAAAAAAGAATACATAAAATTTACTATGTAGGATCAAAAAATACTATCATGATTTTAAAAAATAAAAACTTATAGACTGCATTCGATATGAGCTTTGAAAAGCTGTATCTCGTAAACTGAGTATCATATAAAAGAATCCTATTTTAGATTCAGAATCAGAAGATCCTTAACTATCATAATATTCCATCACTAACTATTTAATTCATATTTTCATCGTATGAATTGAAATACTACTCACATACATAATTTTTCAGATAATTTATTCACGTAGAACTAACTACAATTCATTCCAATTGTATTAAGTTATAATAAAATTTTACAATTTATGAGTTCATTATAAATATTATGCAAAAGCTACACAGTAGCGGTTCACTTAACATCTTTTATATTCAATTTATATAATAATTGTTTTTATTCTTAATTTTTATTTTATTATTTTACATTTTTTTTCTTTTCTTTAATTTTCTAACATACAAATTGGATTTTCAATTCATGAAAATTTCTCTCTAAATTATGTTTTTGTTTTGTTCACTTTTTTTTTTATTGTTTTTTAATTTTATTTTGCACATCATAAATATAATTTTAAAGTTAAAATTTCCAGACATATGTTTTTTTGAGTATATCATTTGTATACTGTGTTAAAATAAGTATTAAAAAGTGTTATATGTTTTTTTTTGTTAATGTATATAATTTAAAATAACTAGTTGTAGCTATATAAATTTACAAAATATAATGTACATGATTTTCAATAGTTTCAGTTGCATTTTGTGTATTATACATATTTACTCGTATGTACATAGATATTAAATCTAATATCATGCCTACAACAGGAACAAATAAAAAAAAAACAAGTTAGTAAAAACATAAAAAATGAAATAGAAAAATAAAAAGTTTAAATGTATCTATAAAGATAAAATGAGAAACATGAAGAGGATATCGTATACAAAATATAAATGAAACTTATGTTTAAGGTCAAAAGTATCATCATCAGTAAATAGATACATATAGTACACATATACATTTTATGCTGATACATGTATGAAGAATTTAGTTATGGTACATATAATATTTATCTATTTTTTCTTCCTCCTACAAATATTACAAATTCATGAGTTATATATTCATACATACATATGTTAAGTATAAATGTTGTTACATTGTATTTGCATATTTTCCTTTACAATAAACATTATAATAATACGTATAAAATAGAAATAACATACAGGTATAATATATCGAAATATATACAATATCATATTTCATAGCAAAAAATATCAACATAATATACGGAAAAAGTAATTTGTGTACTTGTAACATTATTTTGTACGTATAAAAGGAGTGTAATATAATAAAAAGGATAGTTAGGTGTGTAATCTGAAGGGCATTAGGGTACAAATAGAAATTATACTTCAATGTTTTTAGGTTGTATACATATAAGTACTTATTGTAAATGTGCATATATACATATGTATGTACGTATGTGTGTATATTTTACATATATTTTATAAGAAAGATATACATATGTGTTTATTGGGCCAAATCCATGAAAATTACTTTGAATTTTTTAATTGACATTGCAGATTTTGAGAAATAAACTTTTCACCTTCTCGTGCATTTCAAATTTCAACTTCATAATAACATTGAAGTGGTTTGCACTACACTTAAAACTTTAGGTGATTATAGAAAAAAAAAGGAAATAATATTCATAACTCAATCGATCGTCGGTCTTGGCTTAAACGAGTTATGCCATTCATGATGATGATGATGATGTTCTTTTCTGTCTGATGTATTTTTATCGAACCTATTGCCCTAGTTGTCGAAGAGATTCTGTAGCCAATAACTTTATTTTAAACTTAAATTTTAGTGAATAAATATAAATCTGGAATAGTATAAATTTTAAGTTAGAAAGTTCTAATTTTTTACACGAAAATACTTGTGAAAAATACAACAGGTAAAATTTTTTCGGGATACTGATTATACGTATGGCTTTATTTATAGAAGTTATCTATTTATCTATATCATATAAAGGTCAAAATGTCTATATTATAGGAATAGATTCCACACTAGAATTAATTTATCATCAAATTTAAATATAGGACAAATTTCATGGATTACACCATACAATAATGCAAAAGCATTCATTACATTCACATTATTATTTTATTTTTGCATTGCAGAAATATCCGTACTATTAAAATAAAAAAGATATAATTTTACTAGTCCAAAGAGACATGAGCTTGTTGTGAAAGTAAAAGAAATTTTATAGGATTTTTTGTTGTTTTTTTTTTTTATAAAAAAACAAAAAAAAAAGGATGTATACATTCATGTTTAAAAATAAATAATTTGTATATCTTTTACCTTTTGATAATGTACCTACAATATTTTGTAGAATATTATTTTTATAAAGATCAAGATTTCAACATTTGCATAAATATGTAATCTTATAATATTTTATTAAATAAAAATTATGTATCTATCTGCATCGCAGATAAAATTACGATAATATAGATATTATAAATTGATAATAATGATAAACGTATTGTACATACGAGTACATTACATATGTACATACATATACGAGTATGTACAATACATAAAATTACTATAGGTATAATATATTTTTTTTTAATAAAATGAAAATCAATTCACATAAAATATCTTACTATTATCCATAAATGTAAAATCTTAATTAAAATTCATGACCGTAATAAAATTTATGCTTGAAATGAAGTGCATTCAGAACTGCATTAACAAAATGTATACCTATGTACATACATATATACGAACATAATGTACATAAACAAAATGATATACTTACATATGTATAATGCACAAGTAGTATATTGTATATTATGTACTATACATATGTATGTATATAAAGGACATGATTCTGTTTACAAAGTATCTGAATATAAACATTATGCATATTATATGTATGTATGTAGGTAAAGTTAGTACACGATGAATTGAAAAATGATATACTATAATACTCGTATAATTATATACGCAACTATTCTTTTTAAAGCTTGAAAAACATAAATAAAATATAATTATGAAAGGTACATAGTATAGTATGTATAGTTTTTTAATCGAATTAAGAACATATAAAAAATTTCAAAATATACATATGAAAGAGATAGAACATATTTTATGAAATGCATAAATTTTACAGATTAAATTTTCTTTAATTTTTTCTATATACTTCCATATTAATTAATGTACTCGCTGTGTATTTCAGAACTAGGATTAAAATTAAATTCAAAAAAGATAAAGAAGTGATTTCTTTTTTTTTTTTTGTTAATTTTATTATTTCGTTGAATAAGTTAATTGAATTAAAGTTTAATTTTAATGGTTCTGTACATTTTTTCTTCTCATATTATTAATTTTTATATACATATAATTTATATTATAATAAATTAAAAATTAGATACAACGTTTATACCATGCGTAGATATTGGTAATAGGCTAATTAGATTTGAAAATAAAATAATAAATATATGTATATACAAAACTCATATAATAAAAATTTATTGTGTAATTTCGAATTTCGAATGAATCTAAGAGAAGGTACTCGTTTCTTATTTAAAGTAATTTTAAAGAATTATGTAATAAAATTTAATGAAATGAATTATTTTATTACAAGATTAAATTTCAATATTTTTATTACACAAATTAAGTGTATGTATAAATTATTCTAACATTCAATATTATAGTAATTTTAATAAAAGACCGATTTGAAAATAAAATTAAGGATTTTTTGGAACAAGTTTTTTTTTTCTTTCTAGATTTCAAGACGATTGAAATATGTTTGAAATTTCCTTGAAACAGAGTAAAATTTTACCTATTTTATAAACAAAAAATTCTTTCAATTTCATTTATGTTTTTTTTTATTCTAGAAAAAAAGGGGATAAATTCACGAGTTATGAAGCCAAAGATCCAAAAAAGAGCTCATTGTATTTTTGAAACTACAGAATAAATTACATTCAAATTTTTCCATTGCCCATTAAACTGCGATTATCAATATAGAATTTCCGTTACTTTGTAAAATTCTGTAAGCCCACACTTTGAATTTAGTTTTTACTGAATAAAACTAGCTTGCAAATTTTATACCGAACCATAAAAAATCTTGTTCGTGGCTAAAATATTAAATCGTCAGCAAAGCGAATATTTTTTTTTCCTTAGAAAATTCTATCCTTTTAATGTAAAAAGTCTCCCTAGGCTCCTATACTATTCAAAAATTTCTAGATTGTATAAAATCTTCAGTTTCTATTTAAAATTCATTTTATAAAAATGAACTACTTATCAATAACATTTCTGAATTATAATAATCACATGAAATTATTCAATCGTATTTATTTCCTCAGAAATACTAATTTCCGTAATTTGAAATTTTTATAGCATAAAAAAAAAAATTATTTAGTTTGTTGACTTTTCTATTATTTTCACAATAACAAAAAAAAAATACTTATGTATATTATAATGTTGTACTAGAATCCTAGAATAATTGTTCGTTTTTTCTATTTTCCATTCAACATGCATATTATGAATGAATTCTTCTGTTTATGTCATTCTTAGAGGTCAGAAGATTTTTCCTGAAAGTTTACACTGAAATAAAAAAAAATTAAAAAGAAGTTGACTGGTTTACGACTATATACACAAATAAAATTTATTATAAGTGGATACTCATATAGGACGATGTGCTATTTTATTAACCGGAACTATTTTTCCGTTTTTTTTTTTACTATTTTCATTTTTTCTTTATGTTCTTTTATGCGACATTTTTCTTTTCTGGTTTCTTTCATGTCCTGATGAGATGGGAAATTTTTATAATATACTTCTTCATAAGTATATCAGCCAGCCTATTTATGTAGTATGCATGTATGTATGTTAATAATAATAATAATGTACATAGATTTATATATACGTATACATTCTAGAGTAGACATATTTGTCGTAAATAAACTCAACCCCTGAAGGAAATTGTAAATGTGAAGAAAGCTTAATACTGAGCTGTATATAAAGTTGCTCTAAATTCTAAAATTGTATTACATATTGTACTGTACATACATACATATTCTTCATCATTTTATGTATGGTGTGTTGAGCTGTTGTTGATGTAGTCCATCTACACTCTATACATAGAATATGTATAGGATTATTTATGTTTTGTGTAGATTCTGCTGTAATGACTGTGAACGTGTCATATTGTCCTCTTTTTTAATGTGCTTTTGCAATTTCATTTTTTTTTTTCAGAAGCTTCCTCTTGAAATTATTTTCTTTTTTTGTTGTCATTTTCTCGTAGTATTTCTGTTTTCATTATTTTTTTTCTTTTCTAGTTGTTCAATTTAGTTTTTCTCTTGCATTTTTTTTCATTTGCAACAACAAAATAAGTTATTTTATGCTCATTGAAAATGTTCAAAAATATAATTCAGAATACAAAAAAAAAAAGCAAAAAATATCTTGAATCCTTATTCGAAGATTCATTTCAATTAGTTTCATTCCAATTTTTTTTTCAAAATATTTTTTTTTTTTATTAACATTTATACGCTTTTTTTTCTTCCTTCAAATGTTTTTTTATGTTTTTTAATTTTACTTCCAAGTCAACCTTAATTTTGGTTTTTCTTTTTTTTCAATGTAAATTAAAAATGGAATTTTTGTTACCTTTGTCCTACTGACACGGGTATATTATTAATTTTCTTTTTTTTTTGGCAACAAAAATGTCCTTATTATTTTTATTTTATTTGACAGTATGTACTAGATATGACTTATTCGAAAAGAGATGGGATTATCATGTCAGCAATTTATTTAGGATAAAAGATATTGAACAAAAAATATAAAATGAATAATCCGTTTGAAAAACATTTTCTTTTTTTTAAAGACGGAAAAAAAGGAAACCGTAGAAAAATGTGTACATAAATGTTCAATAAAATGTCATATTATTTGGTTGGGTATTAAAAGTATTTTTCAGATAAAAATTATAAATATACAGTATTACTGTTATTGTGATACAGAAATCATGTCATGGCTTATTAAAGAATGGTATGAGAAAAAAAATAAGGATTCTAGAAAATACAAAATAAAGTGTAAATGTATTAGTATGGAATTTTACTTTAAACCTTATCTTACCTGAATAATTTTTATTATCCTTTAAATTAAAATTAAAATAACTGTTCTTTTAAAAAAAAAAAGATTGTTCGACCTAAAAATCTTTATAGAAGGTTAAAAAGCTCAAAAATTATTAGAAAATTGTACGGATACATTCATTGGAACACAATAAGAGTATAATTTTTTATCGGAAATACTTACTTTTTTTCTATTAAACAGTAAAATATTAACGATTATTATTTGTCACTTTTTTTTTAAAAAAAAGAATTCACATAAACTGCCATCTTAGGTGTTAAAAATATCCTTTATAACCTATGAAAGTTCGAGCATAATAATTATCAATAATTTATCTTTTTTGCCTAATGGTTTCTCCCCCAACCCTGTTTATCTTCTCTCTGTAGCAGGGTTCACAATTAATTAAGCTAAAGATAGTCTTCTAAAAATTAAAATAAACAAAAAATGTCACATTAATTTTTCAAAGTAAAATGTGGTTTTCATTTGTGTGGTCAGGATGTTGGAAAAATATGTGTTTTTCATGAACATTTTTTAGGGCAACCTTGCTACATAAATATGTATATGAAAATGAAAAACTCCAAAAAAAAAGGAGAGAAATAAAAAATAAATAAAACACAAATAATTTTAAATTAACAAACAATTTTTATTTTTTATTATCTTTTTTTTCTTAAATTTTTCTGTTTCTGTTTTTTTGTTTTTTGTGTGAAAATAAAATAAAGCAATACAGGACATATTATTATTATTATTATTATTTTTACTTAATATTAATTAAAAGTTTTGCGTTGCATCAATGTTATTATTTTGTCTATGTTTTAATTGTAAGTTAGTTTATTGTTGCAAAAAATTATATATATAATGTACTTTTTTTTTTTTTAAATTTTTATTGTTATTATTTGCGCTTCTAATTAATTACTATATTTTATTTTATTTTATTTTTTTCTATTGCCACATGTGGTAAAATTATATCGTTATACATTTCCATCTTTTTTGTTTTTTAAAGTAACTAAAAAGTCTTTTTTATTTTTTTGCAAATATTTATTATATAATTTGAATTGCAGTAATTTTAAAAAACTAACACAATTTATTGTTCTGGAAAATTTTTCAACAAAAAACAATAATAGAATTTTATTGAAACTTAAATTTTGGCATTTTTTTTAAATTTTCAATTGATTGTTGTAAAAAGCTTTTTTTTTTCTCAATGTTTTTTTCTTTCTTTTTTTTTTTTTAAATTTTTTCATATAATTCTTTTTTTTTTTCGTATAATTAAATATTATTTTATCTATTTTTAATTGTTAATTTTTTATTCATTATATTTATTACTCAACTATACACTTTTGTTTTTTTTAAATTTTTTTATTATACAATTTTTTTAATTTCTTGTTTTTTTTTTTTGCGTCTTTCTGCAAAATTATTCTTTTTTTCTATTTTTTATTCGTTTATTAATTTTTTTTTTTTTTGAAATTAAATTTTTTCATAATTTTCTGTTTGTTTTAAAAACATTCACATTCAAATTTGCTTAATCAGTCATTCATTCATTTTTAAATCAAAAAATTATAAGGGAGTATAATTTCATTTTATTTACTCATAATAATTGTAATATAAATTTTTTTCAATTTAATTTTTTTTTTATATTTAGTTTAATTTTTAATTACAGTGCTTATATAATAATTATTCATTTTTTTTTTTGTTATAATATTGGATGCATTTTGAAAAATTTATAAGTATTTACAATTTAATAAAAAAGAGTTATGCAATGAAAATTCGGTATTTATCCATTGAAATAAAAAAAAATTAATTTAAATGGATTCACTCTTTTTTTTTTTTTTTTTTTTTTTTTTTTTTTAGAAAATAATTCTAAATAAAGCAAACGATTTTTAAAAAAAATGTTGTAGGCTTTACAGAGAGTTTTAAAAGATTCTACAATATTAAAAACGAAATACATACACAAAATATAGCTTTTTCAAAAGATTATTGTATAGAAAAAGAAGCACCCAAAAAGTAAAACAGCAAATATTCCATGAAATTACAGTAGTAGTAAGAATTTAAAAAAAAAAAATGTATGCTTTAAAATAAATGGACAATTTGTAATTACAACTTCCGTTTATTAGTTTGTATTCCCTTTTCAATAGTTTAATGAAGAAGACTGTAATTATAACAAAAATTACAAAAAAACCATAAAAACTTACAATCTATTCTAAAACAGAGCACATACGTATGTTTATAATACACACATATATGTATGGATAGTATATAGTTTGGCAGTTATTAGTATTTATTTACTGTTTTTTTTTTCTTTAATTTTTTTTTTTTTAAATTTAAAAATAGATATTTTCATTGCAAATTAAAAACTAACAATAATCAGTAAATAAAAAATAGAAAAATCAGAATATATTCGCAATTATAAGATAATTATTAATTTTTATTTCTAATCACACACGTATTGTCATATATATCATCACTCTTATATAACTCTATTCAAATTTTTTGTTCCACACATTGTTTGTTTTTTTTTTTTTTTAGATATACATTTTATATGAATTTATTTTATTTCTTTATTATTATTTTAAATTTTAAATTATATAATTTTTGTTGAATTTAAAAATTCAGATATATCGTATAGCTTCGAAATTTTTATAATTATTATTTTTTTGTTGTTGTCTAAATTCTATTTTTCTTTTTTTTTTAAATTTATTATTTTATTATTTTTTTTCTGCTATCAACAATAAATATATATATATGTATGTGTTTGTTTTTTCAATTATTATTAATTATATTTTATTTATTGCTAATTTTAACTTACATTAATAATAATTAATTAATATTTATTAGTTATACAATATATTATATTTATATCCTGTTAGTTCTTTTTTTTCCATGGGTTTTTTTTTCTATATTTCTATTCATTTTCTTTTTCATTTCATTTACTTGATTTTTCTTTTTAGACTAAAGTGTAATAAAGTTATACTCCTACATTTTTTTTTTATTCTTCAAAATCATTTGATAAAATTTTAAAAATGTTTTTCATTTATTTCTTCTATCTCAAGTCTCTCTCTACTTTCAAAAGTATTTTCCATATATATTTTTTTTTTAAATTTATTTTCCTAGAATTTTTAATACTGTTTTCTTTTACATTTATTATTTGTTTTTCAATTTCAAACTATATTTACAAATTTTATACGTTTGTTGTTTTTTTTACATTGTATAATTTTTTTTAAAGTAAATTAAAAATTTCCAAAACAAAACCAAAAAAAAAAAAAAAAATTAAAGCGAATTTGAATAACATTTTTTTTTTATCATTTAAAAATTTTCATTTTTCTCATTTACGTACCCTTTTTTTGTCCAAAAATAAATATGTATAGCTATATCAGATAAAATAACATTGAATTCATTGTAATAATTACGTATTTTGTATATAATTTTGTTTTCGTATTCGAAAAGTTTCTTTTTTCTTTTTCAAAAATATTAAACACCTACCTATATAGAAAGTATTTTCTTTTTTTTTATTTTGTCATTTAATTGCATGTACGTCCTTTATTACACAATTTCAAAGAAAATATATATATATGAGTATATGAGCATAATTTTTATATTAATAAAAAAAATTCATATATAGAAGAAAAAAAAAATTGTATAATTTCTTTAAAAAAAATTACTAAAAATTAAACATGAAAAATACAAATAATAATAATAATTAAAAAATAAAATAAGATAATAACAAATAATGCTAATAAAATATTAAAAATATGATTTTAAAATAATAATAATAATAATAATAATAATAATTAATTAATTAATTAATTAATAATAGAATAATAAGAATATCATTTATATAAAATATAATTTATTTACAATACATACATATACACTATATAGAAGACCGATTTTTTTTCATTCATTTATTTATTTATTTTTTTAAATAATTTTTTATTTTTTGCTTCTTTTTTTAAATTAAATTTTTCTCTTTTGTTGAAGTGAAAATTCAATTTTTAGCATTTTCTGTGCTTTTCTCAGGATTTGATTAAAATAATTGCTTGTCAACATTTATTTTTTTTCTTGTTTAATAAATTTTCTTATAGGAATCAAACTGTCAATGATATAAAATCGTTGAATGTTGCACATTAAATAATGTCAGTCGAGTACAAATTATTCTACTACTGAAAAATATTATTATTATTTTTTTTAATTTAATTTTTGCACTTATGAAGAAAAAATAATTAGTTATACATTTTTCACCGTCGTATAATTTCGAAAATCTTTTTACTTCAATCTTCAATGACACTTTTTAATTAAAAGTATGTATAACAGATTCACATTGACCTCAATATCTAATTTGAGAAGTTGGTCAAATTATATCTACAAAAGAGTTATATCTTTAAGACGTTGTTAATTAATGCCAAATGCAAAATTTAAAAAATCTACAACTGTGGATTTTTTTTCCTCGAAATTTACAAAACAGAAAATCTGTAAATTGGAATATTTTTTCATGACATAAAAAGAAAGAAAAGCAAAATCTTCTCTTATCATTTTCATGATTGATGTTTTTAAGAAGATTTCATAGTTTTTAAAAATTCAATCTAAAAAGCATGAATTGCATTTAAAGCACATAACATACATATCTTTTAAGCTTTGAGATAAAAAAAACAACAACAATGATTTGACAGTGAAAAGCACTCACATGTGTTTAATTATGTACTACATGCATTTAGATTTCTCTCTTTTTTTTTTTTGAAAAAAATGTGTTTAACTGAGAAATTTTTCTCGAATTAATTTAATAAAATTCTCGAAAAATGTAGCTAAATTTCATTATAAAGTGCAATTTATATTCCTTTCCTTTTTTTGTCTTTAACACGGAAAATCTCGACATTTTAAACAAAATTACAACAATTTTTTACTTAGAACTTTCATTATATTTTCAGTAGTACCTACGTATATATGTTCTACATATGTATAAACTTCATTGAGCCTTCGAATTTGGAACATATAATTTACTTAACAAGTTTTTCTTTAAGAAAATGAGAATTATGTAGATTTAAAAATCTATTGTTGATAGCTTTTTTTCGATTCAATTTAATTCTGACAAAGCACAAAATTACAATTTTGATCCTGAAAGCACAGTAGTTTAATTTTTGCAGGTCAACTATACTAACAAAGAAGCATTCTATATTATTCAATATTAAAAATTTTTTATTTCCTAATTTTTTTTTATTTAACTTTCAACTTATTTTTTGTTTTTAAATTTTACTTACGAACATAACTAAATATATCACACATCATCTCCAAATGGTACATTAATCATATATTATTATTGTGCCATATTTCATTTTATTCTCCTTTTTTTTTTTTCATTTTCTTGTTTAAATAATAATAATTGTAAAATTAAACAGTGATTACTAGATTCTTATTCTGTTTTTTATTTTTTTACATAAACCATGAATAATATCTTTTCTTTTAGATAAATTTCTTTCTTTTTTTTCACTCCAATTTGTTCAAATTCCTTTTTTTTATTAGTTTTTTCACAGAACTAGTAATCACAAATCAAATAGTTCAGTGCCGTATAAGATATGTATTTGTTAATAAGACTAGACATAATAAGATATGATTAAATGATAATGATATTCGTATTGATGATACCGATCCACTAGTAGTTTTTGGACTAGCCGGTAAATCTGGTATTGGTGTTGGACCTAAATTAAATTTAAAAAAGAAAGAAAAAAAATATATATATATTAGAATTTTAATAAATAATAATTAAAATTTTATAAAATTAATAACATACGAACATATAAACAAAAGCAGGCATATATAAATATAAAATTTAAAGCACAAAATAACATTTATGTATATATACGAGTATTAGGTAATTATAACATTTAGGAACATCAAGTAATATTATATAATGACGCAAGTTAGTTTGTGTGAGGTGGTGGTGCGGATGCATGAATGTTATTTAAAATAAGAAAAAAAAAACAACAACAAAACATATATATTTGTATATATGTACACATATGTTCGTTTAATCACATTGTTTTATATATTTATGTAACAAAAAATTTCTTTCAATATTGTATGTATCATAAAAAATGTATGTATGTATGTATGTATATGTGGTAATTTGTATATAACTTTTTGAACATATAAACAAAAATAATTTATTGAAAGAAAATAAGAAGAAAAAAAAACAACCAAAAACAAACAAAACAAAGAATAAAAAGATAATTTTTAATTGTGTTCTTACCATCTCCAGATCCAGACCCTTCAAGGGTTGGACCTGAAAAGAGGTTGGTTGTTATATGTTAGATAAAAACCATTATATTGTGTGAATTTTTCATTAATTTTTTGTTTTAAATTTCATATAAAAAAAAAAAATTGAAAAATTAATAACAAAAAGTAAATTGAAAAAGAAAAATCACAAATTTTGCTTTTTGTTTGAAAGGAAAAAAAAAACAAATAAATAAATCGTGAACTATTGTTGGGATATTAATTTTTTTTATTAATTTGGAAAAACAAAAAACAAAATCAATACAATAAATTAAAAACGAAAAAAAATAATAATAACAAAAAATATTATTGTAAAAAAACTTACCATCTCCAGATCCTGATCCATGAATATTATTAAAATCATCATCATCTAAATCATCTCTTAGACCACCGGAACCTTCTTCATCATGTCTAGCCATATCACCTTGAATATCTGAATATGATCGTGGATTCGATGGAAGCTATTTATTTTTAAATATAAAACAAAATTTAAAACTCAATAAAATACAAACGAAAAAGGAATCGTACATGAAAAAAACAAAACACTTGAAAAGAAGAAAAATAAATTTTTTTTGATTGAAAAAAAACATACCGCATTTACAATTCGTGAACGTAATTTAATTAATTTATCGACTAATTCATTTAATTTTGTCACTTGCGGATATGAATGTTGAACAAGTGGTACTTCTGGATTATATCGTTGTCCATCAACACCAGTTGACATTACTGTTTGTGTATAATCACCCATTCTATCACCAGTCCAACAATTTCGATCGTTCTGTTGATATTCGTCATCCTTGCAAAGACTACAAAAAAAAAAAATATAAAGTAAACATTTTATTAATTAAATAAAAGTCCTTTTTTCAATTATTTATTTATTTTTTTTTTTTTGTACATACTTATCAACAACTTTTGCATAAAAATCTTTTGATCTTTCAATTGTTGTCAAGAAATGAACAATTTCTGCATCAGGTGGTGTTGCCCATTTAACAGCTGGCTGTTGTGAAGGTCGTACATCATTTATTATTAATTTATCTACTGGAAGTAATTTTGGTGTACCACAAGTTTTTTTAACCTGAAAAAAAAAAAGAAAAAAAAAATGAAAATATTAAAGTCTTTTCTACTGGAAGGATATTTACATCAAAAGTATTGAAAATATATTTTGGGAAAAAACATTTGATCTTCTTTTCTTAACCTTATAAGGACAATGTGTGGTAATTATGAGAAGAAAAAAGAAATACAACAAACAGTTTTTTTTTATCTTAATTTGAATTCATTAAATTTCATTAGTAGCAAGGTTTTTTATTTTTTTTATTTTGTATTTTCTTGAAAATGTTATTTGATACCATTTTTTTTTTTATAACAAGATACAAAATATTTTCAAGTTGAATAAATTTGTTATAAAAAAAAAAATTGTTTTTTATTCCAAAAAAAAAAAAAAAAACAATAAAGATCAATGCCCGTAAAAGTGTCAATGAATATGGTTTGTTTTTTTCTCCTAATTTCGGCTTTGCATTATTAATTATTTGCCTTGTTTTGTTGCCACTGTCCAATAAAAAAAAAAAAAATTAACAAAGAATTTATCATGATGACATATAAAAATCGAATAGCTGATAAATATGAACAGACTTAATTGACATTTTTATTAACACTGATTAGTCATGAAGAATTTTATGCCGCGATTGCCGTTGTCGAATATATTACATACATACATATATAAAGATACTCAACGTTTCCAGATTCAATTTATAATTTGATGACTTCTTAAATCCCATATCAATTTGACTGCTGAATCTTTAAATATACCACTTTGGCTTTTTATTTAAATTTCAAGTTTAATCCTTTTTTCTCGTTTTTTTTTCATTGTGTTTTGAAATTTATATACTAAATTTTTTATCTGCTTTCTTTGAATATCTTTTGCCTCGAAAAGTGTTAGTTCAAATGGAATTCATTTTTATTTAAAAGTCCTTTTTTTTTTTCAACAGTCATAATTTAATCTTCTTAATTGGATTATTTAGATTATTTCTTAACATTTTTCAAACCTCAAATTGTGTTTTTTTTATTTCTCACGTACCTACTTGTTTTTATTTTTATTTAATTTTCATATTTTTTAATATTATTTCTCTTTAGCATTTTCTAATTTACTATAATGTGCTCAATTTGTTAAAATCTTTTGAAATTTAAATCAATCGATTCCAGTTGACACGAAACATTTTTTACTGAATTTTTTTTTTTTTTAAATCAAGATTTATTTAGTTTTTTATTGTTTTTATTTATTTTTTATTTTTAAATGTCACATGAATTGAAATAATAAATAAAAATGAATGAAATTAAATAAATAAATAAATCAATTAAATAAGAAAAAAAGAAAGAAAAAAAATGTGAAACAAAATTGAAAAGTTTAATTGATTAAAATAAATATTTTTGTATTTTCTGTGTTTGTGTGTTTTTTTGTGCAATTAATAAAAATTTGAAAAATACAAAAAAAATTTCATTGACATTGATTTAAATGATTTGTGTTAAATTCAATTATTTCAAATTTATCATCAGTATTTATTTTATAAGAATTATAAAAAAAAATGTCAATGATTTCAATTTGTTTCAACTAATTGGCATCATTTGATTCCTTTTTTTTTTCGTTCATTAATTAAAATGTATGAATAGTTTCAGGTCAAAGGTTTTTATAGAAAAAAAACTTGTCTTAATGTCTTTAATGGCTCATTCAAAACTATCGATTTTTTTTTTAAAAATCATTATCGTTAATAAAATACAATAACAATGAAAAACAAAAGAAATAAACCTTCTTGGCACATGACATAAAATTCTATATATACATACAACAACTAATTGCTTGCACCTGTTTAGATATTAATTCTGGATAAAAAGAAGAAAAAAAAAATAAAGAAAAACCATATAAACATCCCTTAAATACAAACGACAATAACACTCTTAACTACAAAATTCGATATTATATACTCTTATTTTCCATTTATAGGATTTTCAACATGCTATCAGAACACAATTCCTTTGAAATCTACCTACAAAGTCATTAGAAGACAACAACAGCAAAGAAAAAATAAAGGAAAGAAATCACCTGCTTAATTTTTTTACCTTTACTTTACTTCACAGCAACAAAAGTAAACGAGCAAAAAAAAAAAAAGGAAATAAAAAGAAGTCATTATTAAGAAGTTAAAGTATACAATGTATCTTTGATATATCGTTTCTTCCCACTTTGATATCCTTTTTGTCTAGTTATAATTAAATTAAAAGGCGCTCCAGATAAATTAACGATACAACTTCACTAAAGAATTATAAGAAATTAGGAAATTAAAACACATACAGATGTAGTAAAATGTACATACATACGAGAATATATATACCTACTATTAAAAATCAATAAAAAAAAATTAAGTATCTTTCTTAAAGGATAATTTTATCCTCCTTAATATAACATTTAGTAACGATTTGGTGTAGAAATACAAAATTACACATGTACTTTTTCCAATCTTTTTGTTATTGTTTTTTCTTCTCACTATATATCTTCAAATATCGATTTCTGATTTACGATAATTTCTTATTTTAGCTTTTGAATGGGAAGAAAAAAATTCAGAGTTATACATATAAAAGTACAAAGCTAAAAGGGATATATTATGAACACAACATAAGTAAAGAAAAAGAAGAAGAAAAAAACACAAAAGAAAAAAAAAAGAAAATACATGAAGAAAATCAAAAGGGTAAATAAGAATTTATTTTAGTCTTTTGCCAATTTCTATGTTTATATGATCTGCTTTGTTGCTATTGTTTTGTTGTTGTTATGATATATCTCAAACTTTATTCCGATGATAAATTGCAGTATCACAAGGATTTGATTCCGAAGGAAATGAAGCAATAAAATGATTTTTTCACATTATTTTTTTTTTCTCTTAAAAAAAAAAGTAAAATAAAAACAACAACAAAAAATTTTTGTGACCATTTATTTAACAATAAAAACAATAAAAAAAAAAAAAAAGAAAGAAAGATTGAAAGCGCATTTACAGTTTTATAAATGTAGCTATATATTATTGCAAAAAAAAAAAAGGGGGGGAAAAGGATAGAAAAAAGAAATATTAATCTGTTAAAGACAAAAATCTGACAAAATCCTCAAACAACTACCATTAAGGTTTTGGTCATGAAATTAAGGGGTTTTATATTAAATCTATATCCTACAACACAAAGAATGACTAAAAAAATAAAAAATAATAATATAAAAATACAGAAAAACAAAAAAAAAGTAAAAACATAAAACGATCAAATACCAAACATTCAATGGTTGAATGCTGTTACCACAATAAAGATAAAAAATAAAAAAAATAAAGTCAAAAAATAAATAAAAAAATTTGATTCCTCTGGAAAGGTATGAACAAATGAAAAAGAATTTCGGATTTCAAAAAAATCCAATCCCTTCTTATTCCCTGTAATCTCTCCTGCTGTTGGGAATAAAGTGATTCAGATTTATTTTATATAATATAATACGAGGTGATGTTGTTTTGTTGTTTGGAATATATTCGATTCAGATTCGATTTTGTGAACATTTTTCATCTTATCTTTATGGACTTAAAATACCTTTCTACGGTATTTTATAATATGTGTGTATGAAGATATTTTATTATAACTATATAACTATACTTATAATATACACAGATGATATGATGCGATATATAAAATAAACAATATATGTATATGTAGTACCTATAAGTAAATAAGTAAAAGAATCTGTAAATGTACCATATACATATTTTACATCATCTTATAAAATAAAAATAAAATATGAAATAAGAAAGTGTATGCTAGCCATTTCAGCGCCGAATAAACCTTTAAGGTATTTTTTTTTTATTATTATTTTCTTTTTTTTTATTATTGTATTTTAAAACTTTGATTATATGGTTAGCTTAGATGAGTCTGATCACCTGGTCGACCAATAAAGACGTTGATCATGGTCATTAACAATGATTTTAACTCTTGAACGAGTCTCAGGGTGGTCAATCTTTTTCAGCTTCTTTTATTTGTTGCTTTTATAAACTCTTTTTTTTTTTAATTTTTCTTTAAGGTTTTCTTTTTTTTTTTGTTTTTTCACGTTAAATTTTAACCTTTGTCTCAAGAGAAATTGTTTTTTCGTGATTATAATGCTTTGTAAAAAAAAAATGAAGATAAAAAACAAAAAAGGAAATCTGTATAATATGTAACAGAACAGATTATAACGGTAAATTTGATTGTATGGGAAATAAGGTGTAATTATTTTTGCAAATTACTGATAAAAAACAAAACAAAACAAAAAAACAAGCAAGAGATTTTGTTGCATTATAATTTTAAAATCAAAGATAATTTTTTTTTATTTTTAAAGAAATTCAATAACTATGAGAATTTTATTTATATATAGTTTTAACATCCTTTGAAGAAAAAAAAATCAAAGGAACAAACTGTAAAATACAAACTTATAAAAATAAGTAGTATGTGTCAGATTTAATTTTCTTACAAATTTTCAATTTTTTATTTTAATAAAATTTTTGCAATAAATTCTTGTGATTTATTTCTCAATTAAATGTAATCAAATGTAAATAATTCTAATTGTACTTTATTTAAGTATTTCAATTTATGTAAGCTTTATTTTTCACGTATAAGGAAGATTTCAATATTTTTTATGACACTTTTAATCATTTTCAATCAATTTTTATCAATAAGGAAGTGTGATTTATAAATTGAACTTCAGTCTTCAGACATACTTACTACATTTTGTATATGTGTATATAAAAAACGATTTTATGGATCATTTTAATCAATTTTAATTGCGGATGATGATTGTTAAAGAAAATTACTTGTTTATCATAATGTAAATTTTTCAAATACAAATAAAATATCATATATGTAGCTATTTTGATTGTCACTGTTTTTTTTCTTTTCTTTCTTTATTTCTTTCTTACAAATCATAAGCTGAGTGTTATTAGAATGCAATTGAAATCATCAAAAAATTTTTCTTCCTGGACATAAATGATTTACATACAAATTTAAGTGTATCGTTGTCATCACATTATTAAATGCATATTTTATCACAAAAGATACATCTATTCTTGCCTATCTATGCATACATACATAATATATATATATGTGTATTATTTTTCACTTGAATTTTATTTGAAAGACATTTTAATTTTTGTTGATTTCAATTTGTGTGTTTAAGTGAAATAATATACATTATTCACTTTATATGGAATATATTCAAATGTGCATACATACATATATGAATTTAGATATATATATGTACATATGACATTGAATAATGTTTTCAATGTTCGTTTGATTAGAATTGAACTAAATTTACAAAATATGTATAAATCACATAACCGATGTGATCATCTAAATTCATCTTAATTAGAGCAGTTACAATGTATGTACGTAAGTATTCATATAAATTGTATAAAATGTATTTTAGAGTTTTCATTAAACTGTTTTTTTGTTTTTTTTTTTTAAATGGTTACTTAGATAAAAGTGCTGTTATATAGTAATATTCAAACATAACCATATAAGTATATAATGTATGATCATTTAAATAATAAGTATGTAGTTTAATATTAACAAAATTAATTGTATATATCACTAAAATAGTCTGGTTTAATGTTTTAAAAAATACATGCTGTGTGAGTAAATAAAATAATAATCACAGAATATGTTTTATAAAAAAAAAAGTATAATGATGATGATGATGATCAAGATATACTGATGTGCTTGCGGTAGAATTTATTTCAATTGATCTGACCTTTTTGTACAATTTCATATCTATTTGATAAATATGTGTAACAAAAAAAAAAATATATAGATATACATATCTGCTATTTTATTTATTTATTATTAAGATTGCCTTATTATAACAAGAAAAAATAAAATAGCAAAAATTATACGGTAAATTTTAAACCGTTTTTAAAGAACAATTACGTCACGTATTCATATATATGATATACATACCTACAAAGGTTAAATTTTATATTTAAAAAAAAAAAAAAATAGAAGAAAATATGAAAAAAAACTAAACAACATTCTTCATCATAATATTAAATAAATTGAATGTGAATTACTCCAGTTGTACACATTGTACATAAACTATTGTTAATTTAAAATAATAATGATAATCATACTTAATAATAATTCACATTAAAGAAGTAAAAAACATTGGTGAGAGGATAATTTTTAAAAATGCATTTTTTCTTTTTAATGGTCGTTTTTCCGCTTTTTATTTTTATACTTATATGCATTTTGTGCGCATTTTGTACAACATCAAAGAAAGAATCTATCAATGAAATCATCAATTAATCGAACAATAAAATAAAAACGCTTTAGTAAATAACTGTGATGACGTTTATCTAATCAAGTTGTTATACATTATATTATACACAGATTGTAATTATATTGATAGATAGATACATTCATTCATTATTACACTGAAAAAAAACTGTATCTAGCACTTTATTAATGTTTTTTTTTATGGAGCTATATAATAATGTTAAACTCAACAGGGGCTAATCATCTGTAATTAAGAACATCATCCAAAACAGATTCAGTTAATGTGCCAACAATTGTTTTTTTCTTCTTCTTTTTTTCTCTTGTTAAGAACCTATAATATGTATAATATTAAAATACACACAAAATTATATAGACTAAATTTTGAATTGGTATCTAAAATTCTTTATGTTTTACATCATAAAGAAAAATACATAAATGAATATAAGACAACAAAAACAAAAAAAATGGAAAAAATGAAAGGAAACTGAATATAAACGACCACAATGATTGAAAATTCCACACTATATCTTATCAGGATGCGCCATCTTCAAAAGAACACCTCATCATCATCATCATCATGGTCATGATCATCATCATCGTCGCCATCGTCGTCATACTTTTAAAATTGTCTTATATTTTTCTCTTATCGTTTTAGTTATTTTTTTTAACATATAGGTACTCTAGTTTTCTTTTTTTTTCGATAAAAAATTCCACATTATTTACCATCACAACAGCATCTTCGTTTGTTACATCTTTTTATAATATATACCTATATTTCTATATCTATATTTATAATGTTGAGCTGCTGTTGATATTACCGTAGCAAGGCTATATATTGCTTATAAATATCACAATTCAAGATGTGCGGTTCAAAATTTAATTAAAACAGGCCGCGATTAAAGCCATAAAGAAAACTTTTATTCTGTCTTTAGAATTCTACATATAAACTTAACGTAATACATACGATATATACTTGAAAAAAATAATATAGCTATGTTCTTTTGAATTGTGTAAAGAAAACTAAAATCCAAATTTATGGTCATCTTTAGTTTTGATCATTTATCCCTTTCAAGATTCCCACATTCGAATATCGCCTACAGATTATGTACACACATACATATAACTCAATAGCATATCATCATTCAGGCCATATAAAATATATTTACTGTATATAAGGTACAATAATAGCAACAACAACAACTATCAACATCAGCATCAATTTTTTAGCATTCAAAGGTATTTTCAAAATCACTTTATGTTCACCTTTGCATTAATTGTATGTACCATCAGCAAAAATAACAATATAAGAGAAATATATGTATGTACACAAGATTCTTCATCACATATCCTCTGTACTTCATTTGTTTTTTCTATTACATACATACATACATATGTACATTATGTACATACATATTGATATAAATATTACCATGTCTACATCCGATTATATTCTCGACATTTAAAGTATTAAAAATATTCTAACTATTGAAATTCTAAAGGAAATATTGAAAAGGAAATCATAATAATCATTTACCATTGAGTTGAAAAATATCTGACTGAGTTTGTTCATAGAATCAAATTTATTATGGCGTGTAGAGTTCACAACAAGAAAAAAAACTATGTTCAATGGAAACTTTTTGTATTTACCCTATATGTATATGTGTGTATCTAAATAATATTATTTATGTATGAGTGTTGCACATATGAAGAAGAGTTATACAGGTAAATAATATGTAAAGAATGCATCAAAAAAAAAAAAACTTTTTAATATTGTGCGATTGTACAAGACTTTTTCTTTTCCTCATGTAATATGTAGTTAACATGCATAAAGTGAATACATACATAAATGTGGGGTATTATTACATGGTCGTTGTACGATGATATAATATTATTCAACTAGGATGTAAAATTTTTAAATCCTTTGAGATTAAAAGAATTATTACTCAAAGGTAAAAAAAAAAAAAAAAGACGAGAATATCGTTTGCTATATTAGTACCAGGAAGATTATATTTGAAAATACTAGAAAGTCAAAATGAAAAGTAAATCCGTTCAAAATTGCAAAAGTAATTTTTTGTTATATAAAAGAAAATCGAAAGATCTCTAATATAATGAAAGGTAATAGATATTTAATTTCACAGAAATGAAAAATTTACTTTTTCGAATTTTTGAGCTTTGTAATTGTGTGTCAATATTTTTTTTTTTTTTTTTTTTTTTTTTTTAATTGAGTACTAAACATTTTCCGATATGGTTTTATGACTTTTTCTAGAGTAATAAAAAATAATTTTAATCAGAAAATTCCAAAGATTGAAAATTTAACAGAGATCTATTCAATGAGAAATGTTTGCAATATGAAAAGTGCTGCCAATTTACTTTACAGTGTGGAATTTTTCCAACAGATGATTGAAGAGAAAAAAAAAAGTTATTTAAAAGTACAATTTTCAAAGCTTCCTGACTTCCTTTAATAATTTAATGCAATGACAAATACATGCATATAACCGTTACTTCATCTGATTCCGTAAACGTGTCTGTTTCAGATTCTACAGCGTAGTGTAAATTGACCGTAAAATAAATAAAATTCGAAGTAATCTTGTGAAAAAATTTTTGATTAAAAAATAAATTCGACGTTGAAAAGATGAGATTCTTATAATTTTAGAAATATTAAATTATTTGTTTTATATTTTTATTTTATTTAAATTTAAATTATTGTAAATGGTTTTCGAAATAATTGAAAATTTAATGTCGTTAACAGTAAAGAAAACAACAAAATTGATACGAGAATCTTTATCCTGTTTTGCATATCTGAATTGTGAGGTTAGTAAAAATTTAAAATTTTTCAATTTATTCGATAATAATCCTTTTTTTTCTCTCGAAAATTATTAGGGATGTCCTTGCTCTTGCAAATCTGACAGTTTATTAGCTCATACATTTTTCTATTTAGTACCAATTTGTGCACCTTTACTGTCTATTATGCTACAAGAAAAATTCAAAAAGAACAGATAGAAAAATTTATAAATTTTGCTATATAGCAAAAATAAAAATTGCATTACAAAGGATAATTTAATTTTTGCTCCAAAATATTGATATTTTTTTTTTGTTATTGAAATTTATTTACTCCTTTATTTAAACATGTACAAGTATTTTTTTGCCACTAAATTAAAAGTTTAATTATTTTTAAAAAATGAAAATTTTATACTTTGTAAAATCAAAATAAAATTTAATGGCGATTGAAATTTCAGTTGAAAAATTATCATAAATTTGCGAAAAAAAAAATACCGAAAAATCTGAATAGCATTGTAGAATAAAAAAATTGTGTAAAAAATAATAATAAAAAGGAAGAATTTAATGTAATTTTTTTTCGCCTTCATTTATTTCAATTTTTTCTCATACTTTTTCATTTTCTTTATGGTATGTATTTTCGGATGATTTCATCCAATGGAATGTCGATTTATTATAATAAAGCGACAAGAGAGACCATTATTATATTGTCGATATAGTTTCTTATAGTAGATAGTACAAACAAAAAAAAAATGATTGTGAAAGGTTTTTATTGAGAGAATCAAAAATTTTCATAACCAAAAAAAGTAAAATGAAAAAGAAAAAAAATATTTTCTCCTTTTTTTTCTTTCTTCAAATAGGATTCCTTTTTTCTTATAAATATTTGTCGATGTATAATGAAATCGTATAGGTATATATAGGTACTATAGCTTAAAACCAACCGACTGAAAATTCTCAAAACCTGTTCAGTTATAGATGCAGCAGCAGCAGCGGCTTCCACCTTCTTGAAATCTCTTGAACAGTATTTTCTTCTTCTTCTTCTTTTTTTTTTTTTTTTTTTGAACTTTTAAAAATTCAAAATTCTTTTTCTTCATCATTTTTTTCTTTGTTTATTTTTCAAGTTGGTTTTTTTCTTATTCTTTCGTTTCTATTTTTAAATCAACAAAATCCATCGTCTTTTACCATCGTGGGCAACATTTAGAAGAAGAAGAAAAACAAAAGTATTAAAAAAGCTGCTCAAATTTCTGCATTCAAAGTAACTTATTCACTGTTTTTATATAATATTTGAGTACGATATTTTTTTTTCATTCTTATATGCAGCGATATTACCTGTTGTAGCAGCAGTAGTATATTATATGTAGTATACGAGTACTATAATATTCCTGTCTGAACATATATGGCGGCGATATCTTTAGAAAATTCCTGATTTAATATATAACTATATATAAAATGCCTAAATAAGAATATATTATTATGCCATATATTAATTCCTTGACTTTAGTTTCAAGTTTATTCAGGTGGTAAAGAGATGAAAAAGGGGTAACTTAAGATACATAAAACTATTGAAATTTTGTTTTTTTTTTTCATTCCTTTTTATTTTTGCGTTTGAATGCAAATTGAGATTCCTTTTAAGTTTTTATCTTTTAACAAAAGGCCCTTGCCCTTTATCTGATTTTTTATATATGTATATGGTATGGATTAAATATGTACCCAAAATGTTGTTGTTATGCAGTTATTTCGTGCGAAATCTTTATAGGAAACTTATATTGAGGAGTGAAGATATATTAAAATTACCATAATAATGTGATATGTGTGTTATATGTGGCATCAAGAATTGAATTTTCAAGAATGAGAATACATATATTCTTTAGATTTCTTGTAATGTATATACTAAATTATGTGTTTATGGTGTTTTAATTAAGTGGTTTGAGAATCTCATGATACAATTAAGTAAAACTTGATTCGATATACATATTTTTTTACTTTTCTTCATTTTAGACACACAAAAGAAAAGAAGATCAAAAATTTTTTTTTTAATAAAACCAATGACTTAGAAGTGATGTAAAAATTATAAGTTAGAAATTTATTATTCTTTTTTGTTTTCTTACCTTTTTTTCTAACTCTGGTCCATTTTCCATTGCTCTCATAATAGCTTCAGATAATTTACCATCCAGTCCTTTTATTGTATTTACAATACCGGTATCTGATTGTATCGATGATGATACCAGTCTTTCAATTGCTTCAGCAACATTTGACCATGGATTATCTAAAACACCAACATATTGTGCTAGGCAACCCCTAAAATAAAACAACAAAAAATATTAACGAAATAAAATATTGGAAATTCGTTTTTTTAACATTGTCTTTGAAATAAATTAATTGAAACTCACCTCATTACATTTAAACAATAACTATAGCAAACTTTTGCATTACGTTTATTAATTCCATTACATCCAGGACAATAATTAATTTTCAATAAATGTGTTTGACATGATGATGTCAAATACATTGAATCTAATTCATCGGTTTTAGCTAAAATTTCAGCAGCACTTTCTAATGAATCGATAAATACAATTGCTGGAACAATACTTTGTATTAGATTTTTACTTAATTCTTTTGGTATATCACCAAATGGTTGTAAATCATCAAATGTATGTTTTAAACAATTTATATAATCTTGATGTAAATCACCAGTAGCAACATCATTATTTAAATGTACTGCTTGATGATATGCTACCGGAAATAAATTAACAAAGAAACTATGAATTGAATTTTCAAGTTCGATTTCATTTGTTTCAACGAGATGACTGCAAAAAAATAAATAAATAAACAGATAAGAAATTAATTAAATTTTTTTCTGTCATTATAAAGTGTAATAAATAAAATCTTAAAAATGAATAACAATTTTTTTAGATACATACATACAAATGTACATATTTACACGCAGTTTATAAACTATATTACATTTACAACTAAAATTACCCAGAGGTTCAAAGTCGACTGATTGCTTAAACTGAAAAGGTCATTAAATGGAGTCAATATGGCAAAGATCAACTCCTGCTCTGCAACGTATTTTCAAAATTCGGCGAAGCTGATATCAAATTGTACGGAATGGGTGTTTGAGACTTTTTCAAGATTTAATCGCTATAGATTGAAAATTCACTGGTCAAAATTTCTGAATTCATGATACAGTGCATAATTGTCCTTATTTTAGATTTCCATTTTTTTTTTTTTTTTTTTTTTTTTGAAATTGGCAGTGAGAAATATTCACATATTTGGTGAAAATAGTTTTCAAAAGAAAATGTGATAGTAATTTTAAAAAACCCCCTTAATCTTACTGAACGAACCAAAATATCATGCGTCTACGCCTTTCAAAATACACAGGAAACTTTAAGGATATATACATATATATATATTTTTTTTAAATAACGTTAAATTCTAGAAAAAAATCGATTTTTAATTCTTCTTTTTTAATAACAATTACCAATACCAATTATTTTCATTGTTTAATTCAACCCAAATTCTTGAAATTACTTTCATTCAATTAACTAAAAATTATGTGTCTGCTATTTCTTTATAATATTCCTATACAAGTACCTATAAATATCGTATAATAAATAACTTTGCCTATACTACGTGTAATATATAATTTTTTCTGTCTTGTAAGCTTATCAAAATGATTTCGTAAATAGCATACTTTGAATATTTAAAAAAAAAAAAAAATAAATAAACACATAGTTACTACAGCAAAGCTAATACATACATATGTTGAACAATGATTAAAACCACATAATTGCAATAACTAATTTACACGTCGATATTTTGATAACATTACCATATCACAAAGAATTTAATAACGATTGACAGACAGCAAGCAGTAGTGCAGTGTACTGATTCTTGATTACATAAATTATTATTACTGTTTTTGTTTTTGTTGTTGTTGTTAGACAAGTTTTATTAATAAAATGAAAATAAGTACTTATACAATATTCAATTATTTGCCCAATAGCTACCATTTTTTGATTAAATTCAAAACAGAATTACACCTTCATTATTAACCTGTCAAAATGAATTTTGCAATTCATGTTTTTCATTCATTATTTAAAAGTAAACCACTTTTATAGAGATGAAAAGCAAAAAAATGAAAAAAAAAATGTAAAAAAAAAAGATTGAATAGACATCATGAGGTAATCTTAAGAGACTATCTATTAAATTGATGGTAATATACACATGTAGTATATACCTACAGTCGGTGTCGGGTATATATAATTATTTTTATCTTATTTACATACTGTATTTGTGGTGATGTACATACATATATTATCTAGCAAAAAAGTGCGGTTATATATACATATATTATAGATACTGTGACTATAATGTACAATATATGCTAATATAAGGACTTATCAGATAATGTACAATTTTAAATAGAGGAAAGTGCAAATAGCATTTTCTACATTCGTTTATATGTATGTATGTGTGTACATTTGTAGAATATATGTAGAATACGGAAAAACCTTAGGGCATTTACACATTAAAACGACAATATGATAACATCGTTAGTCACTTATTTTACTATATTATATCTCTAACTTTACAATTTTATGCACCTACATATGTGTACTTACCTTCTTATACTGGAATAAAGGTCATGTATAAGTTGCCTTGAAAGTGGTAACATTCTACGATAAACTTGTGAAAAGACATGTAATGTCTTATTTTCCGATTGATGTGACAATTCTAGTACATATGCTGAAAAGAGAAAAAAAAATGAGAATAAAAAATAAGATTAAAATGTGATTTAATATAAATTTATTATCATCATATAGATTTTTCTATTATTGAATTTTTCATTTTACTGAAATCAATTTATAAGATACATAAATTTTTTTAAATGGCACATACATTAAACAATTGTTTAAATACAACAATGTTCTATTTAAATTGCAATAAATTGAAATATTGGTATTGTTTGAATAATAACACCTTTGTTCTAAACTTCTTAAAAACTTTTTCAAAGTTAACAAAGTTTATGCGGTGATATAAAAGTTCGCTTTGTTTAGAGCGTGAGATACTTTATTATGGTGTTGTAAGAATTTAAAAAAAAAAACAGTTTGAAGAGAAAAAAAAAAGACATTAGAATATGAAATGTACAAGCGAATTCGAGATCTAAAGAAACTGCTAATTAATAACTACATTTCCACATCATATATTTCTATGAAATAATTTTTGATTGTTTAAAAGGATTGAAATTATTTATACTCGTATTATCTCTTTTCATACGGAATTCTCATGATACACACATACATATTACATATGTACATATTTGCACATAAATTAGCTATTTTTGACATTAATTGAATTTTGAAAGATATTTAATTACGATTTTCAAAGTTTTAATTAAAATTTTATAATGATTTAAAAACCGTTACAATAGATGACAAATAAGTATCAGGTGAAAGGGAAATGATACTATATATATTTTCTGATTGAACCACATTCGTATATGAACGTTTTTATAGGTAAAGAAATTATTATACATTATGTACTATGTAGCTTTTTAAAAAAACAATTTTATATTAAGCGGCTGCATTTTATTGAAGAAATTGTAGTGAAAAATTTTATACAAATAATATATAATTTTTTTTTTTTTTAAAAATGATAACTGAGCAACACATTCTACCAATTTTTCATTCACATTTTGTTCAGATTTATTTTACTTTTCAAAGACTTTAACTTAAAGATACAGTTTCATCATTAGTGTGTTGTAATTTATTCTATATTGTTGTTGATATTATTCTACTGTAGCTATTATCTGCAAACACACTAGATACATATGTACATACCTACATATAATATATTACATTGATTTTCTGTTCTGAATGCAGATAATTTTATAGATACATAGTAAATAAATAAAAATCATGGATCATGTAATTTTGAATGAAAACTTGAAAACAAACACAATCATGTTTCGTTATCTTCTAATGTGAATACATATGTATGTATATAGTAGAATATATAGTATCTTATTATATTTTGTATATGATGAGCTTCTGGAAAGAAGTAGAATATTTCAAATCAATCGGCATTTTCATCATCATATCATTGTACAGTGTTAACTCTTTCTTATTAAATTTTTTTTTTCAACTTTGTAGTTCTTATTTGTTTTTTGTTTTTTTTTTTGTCTAGAAAAACTGAATAGCCTTGTCAGGTTGAAGAACTTGATTCATCGTTTTTTGATGAGGATTAAAAAAATGTTTTTTTTTTACTTTCTGTGTTTTGTAAATCTGTCATGATTGATCTCAAAGCATAATTGAAATGTTCTCATTCCACATCACTAAACCTGAATGAAGTGCAAGTTTTATTTGTAATAAAAAAAAAAAATTGATGAAAATAGAGAGAAAAAAAAATAATCAAAAGAATAAAGAAGCAAATCATCTTCATCATCATCATCATTCATCAATGGAAGGAAATGATTGCATTTCTGCTATTTTTTTTTTCCTCTGCTTATTATTTTTATTTCAATTCTATTTTATTCAACATATTTTTTTTTAATCTTTTATCGGTGTAAACAAAAAGCTTTTTTCTTTCTTTCTTCTTCTTCTTCTTATTCTTTTTGTAATATCTTCCGGATGAGATTAAAGTGAATCTTTATACATAAAATAAGGATGAAAAATATACACATACATATCTATGAAATACTTAAATACAATATAAGATCGATTTTTAACTATAGTAGTAGCACATAATTAAAGATTTTTCTATTTTTTATTACTTAGCTTCCTGAAAGCTTTAATTATTCTCAAAATTATAAAAATACTCGTACGTTTGTGAATAAGGGACTTTAGCTTATTAAATATTCAATAGAAAGACAAAAGGAAGAATATACATAAGTTGAATATAAAATTGTGAAAAAAAATATTTTAATTAAAATATAAACAGAAATTTATCTAAAAACAATAAAAAACAAAAAAAACAAAAGAAAAAAAACGAATAAGCAATTCAATTGAAATATTCAATTTAAAAAATTATAAATTTTCGTATTTCATTTCTTAATAAAAATGATCTTGAGTAATAACACCTTTCTGGTGAATTTTATCATACTCTGAATCGTATGAAAGTGTGAGTGAGTAAACAGAAAGCAATATAAAATTTTGCAATACATACTATATTCTTCAACTTCAATTTTTTGTTCTTTCAATTTTCACATAAAATTAAATTTTAATGTCATTAATTTATTCAAATGAATAAAAGTACATATTGAAAAAAAAACTATATCGATCCAAAATCATAATTTATGCAAAAAAATTAATGCAAAAAAAAGCATCCTTTCACAACTTCTGATTATACGACGTCTAAATTAATATGCTTTTTTTAAATTTCTGCAAATAAAAACTTTATATAAATTACAATCCGTTGCAATAAAAAAACAATTTATAAATTTGAATGAACTTTAATTTAATTTTTTATTTCTCTTTTAAACAACTGTTACGTCCTTTAAAATGAATATTTATAGTGTTTTTATTCGTTCATGTTTTTCATGTTTTATAAAAATAATAACAATAAAAAAAAAAAAAACAAGTTTCTCCTTTATTATTGGAGCAAGAATTGCAACAATGTATAAAACCAATTAAGCATGAAAATGAAGTACAAAATTTAAAAAAAAAATAAATAAATAAATAAAACAGAAATAATTTCTTGTAATGGTCGGTAAACATTTATTTTATTCAAGAAAATGTCATACAAACTTGTAATACAAACGGAATATAATAATTGAAGAAAAACAAAAGTAAAAGAAGAAAACATAATTTTTTTGTTTTAAAGATGAGAAAATAGAAATTAGAAATAAATTCTCTATCATGTTAAAATATTTTTACCCTCCTACACAATTTTATCTATCCATATATGTATTCGTACATGTGTATGTAATAATGATGTCTAGTACGAGAAAAATTTGAAAATTTGTTACAATGATTTTAGCCTTCAGTATGCCACTAGGGTTACATTTTTGTTTTTATGATTATTACTTTATTATTTTTGTTCATTTTTTTTTGTAAGTATTTCTTCTTTATTACCAGATAAATATAACATTTTATATATTAGATTATTACACATATGTATATGTACATACATTGTCTTTAATATAATATAAAAATGAATAAAAGAAGGAAAATATTTGATCCTTTACAGATTTACTAAACATACATACGATAATCAAAAAATTTTTTTTTTTGTGTATTGTATTTTATAAGATTCTATCTTAATATTGGATTATTCTTAAATGCTACTAAGCATATTTGTACAAAATGTATCCTTATTCTATCTAACTGTTGACATTAAGGACATTCCAAGCAATTGAATTCTTTAAGGATGCAGTAAAAATATACAATATATCAGACAAAAAAAAAACATATTCAGTCTAAAAAGATTATTGTTAAGAAAATGAGTTTTTGTAAATATGTGTATTAAAAGATGAAGGCCAATTGATATGCTGAATATACATATAGGTATGTAGAAATAATGTACCCATGTTTGATAATAAAAATTTAGAATAATCTTAAATATTTTGTTATTACCTTAAAGATATTAAATTTTTGATAAAATTTCAAATATTAATGGAATTAAATTTTTTTTTCCAGAAATACATATGTGATATGTTTTATTTTTACTAATTTTTTTCATTCTTCTTTTGTAGCCTAGGATTGGCTTTGATCCTTCAGGATGCTTTAAATACTTATTATACGTCATTTAAAATATGTTCATAGTTATTATATGGAAACCTGTCAGGAAAACGAATTTCCTTTAAAATCAAACGAGGGAAAAAATTTAAAAGGATAAAATTTCTATTTATGTATATCTTTATTGATTGCTTCATTGCTTCAACTTCGATTCAATCATTCAGAAAATTAAAGCTCTTTGACTACAAAATTACTGAGTAATTAAGCTAATTTAACTTATTTTAAATAAATTTATGGAAAATAATTGAAAATTAGTAATTTTAGAGAGAAATCAAAGGATTAAAAAAGGTATTTAGAAGTTAAATCATCTGATTTGATCTAATTTGTGAGTAAAGATACTTTTGCAAAACTTGAAATATCTTGAAATCAATATTTAAAACTTACATACGAATCGAATAAAGATTGATCTTATAAAATTTTAATTAATTTAAAATAAAAAAATGTTTTCAATGAAAAATATTTTAAAATGCAATAAACATTGACACAATAGACGTATATTTTCTTATGATTCAAATATTTGTAAACATCTAATTGTATTTATGTAATTTATTAATAAAGCTTTTAAATTTAATGAATAAAATGTGTTTTTCTTCTTCTCTTTTTCTTTTAATTTCTTGTTGTCTTTAACAAATAAACAATCTCAATCTTATTTACTTCATTCTACAAATAGCATTCATTCATTTATCAGTACAAAAATATTTCTAAAAAATAAATTGTTTTTCCTTTCATTTCTTCTTCTAGTATGCTCTTTTTTTTCATATTTTTTTATCCTAGTTTTTTTTTCGCAAACTACTTGACTAGATTTTCATTTCATTCTCAAGAGTCAAGATAGAATATGAAGTCAACAGAAAATCTCTTGAGGAAAATTTCTAGTTATTTTGTCCAAAGAGACTTTCTCTTCTAAAAAAAAAAAAGAAAATAAATAAAATAAGGAAAAAACAACAAATAACACCAAGAGCAAGAAAAACAAATCACTATATATTTTTTTTTTTTTTTTTGTTATTTAACGAAGAATAAAAAGTACAACAAAAAAAACTAAATAGGAAAACAAAAATAACAAAAACTATTGAAGTTTTTCCTCTTCATTTTTTTTTCTTCTATTTTCATAATACAAAAGAATATAATGGGGTATATACTCGTATAGTGAATTTACCTGAGAAAATTTACATAAAATTGTTATATCGAAAAGTATATATATAATATTAGTAGTCATCATGATGAGAGTTTAAAAAAAAAAAACGTAGCGAAAAAAAAAATAATAGAAAAAAAATTAGAATAAAAGACAATTTACGTTAATATAAAAGTTTGAATTTTTCATGCCCTTTTGTCTGATGCATTAAATATTAAAAAATGAAAAAAAAAAAGTAAAAATTGGAAGAGGGAAAAATAATAATATGTACATATATACATATACATATATACAATATCCTTGAATAGAAACATTCTACTTCAGCTCTTTCGTTAATAGCATATTTTTAAAGTTTTTTAAGTCAAAATAAATTTATGTACATTGAACTTGTAAAGTATTAAGTAAAGTTCATTTAAATGTTTGTTGCTTCTGGCTTTTGTTATATACATATGTATAAACAATAATTAAAATCGACAAACTGTAAAAAAAAAATATATGTATCTACTTATGTATCTTTCTGACAATTAATAGACAGTTTTTTTTTGTTTTATAAAATTTTAAAGGTATAGAAATTTTTGTTATATTTTCATAAATCAAAAAAATAAAATGAATTTTATTTAAAATGAAAATGAAAAATTCAATTATTGTGACATTTGATTTGATACGAAATACTCATAAAACAAAAGGATAATGTACAAGAATATACATACATATATGAAATTTATACTAATAGGATAACAGGTTTAATTTTCAGTGTTTCTCTTTTTATTTATTCATTTATTTTATTTTATTATTTTTTTTAGCAGTCATTTTATATTATTTCACATATTGTGTATAATTTCCTTGATTTTTTTTATGGGCTTTTATAGTCTGTCTGTCAAATAAGGGTTTTCTTTTTTGATTGATGTACGAACGTTTTCTGATCCATGTTGATCATTATTTAAACCTTTTCACAACCCTTTTCAAGTTGATTTTACATAGATTTACTGTTTATTGAATGTAAATTATTTTTTTTTTTTTTTGGGATTTTTTCTTTTTGGAAAATGTTAAAATATGGGAAAATTTTTTCCTGAATTTTTATTATTCATGCATAACAATATGGTGTGTATAGTTAGATTAATGTTGTTGTTTTCCTCCACATTTTCCTTATGTTATTTTACGTAAGATTACGAGCTTTAAATACATGATTATGGTAATTTAAAATTTTTTTTTGTTTAAATGTGTATATGTTTGTTTTTTAAATTAGGAAGTAATTTATTGCCAATAAAAAAAAAGAATTACTTTGTATTCTTTAAAAGAAGCTCAAACCTTAAAGTGACCCGTTATCCCCACATTAGCCGTGATTAGAGGGTTAATTTTCAAAATGAACATTCACATTTTGGAACACTATACCTCCTACTCTTAACAGATTTTTTTTGCCTCTTGTAATTTGCCAAAGTTAACCATACTGAATATTTATCAACATAATTAATTTTTTTATTTTCCATGACCTTTTCCCCAGCAATAGTCCTTGACCTTATACTTACTTGGCTTATAAGAAAAATGTATCATACATCGTAATTGTATTTCAATCCTCTGTCAGTATAATTGTTTCTGAATAAGGATGATTTTAAAAAGGATAAAAATTACTTGAATTATATATTTCATCTTTTTTTTTTTCCATTTTAATTTAACCTGACATTTTCACTACCTGACACCTTTTTAAATCTTTCAAAATAAATAATGTTAGAAAAGTAATTTTCCTGATGAAATATTCACAAACCAAAATCAATTAATAATTACTTTAAGCAATATATCAAAGAGAATTGAAAATTGATATGATAATGTATAGTTTCACCAATTTTATTAATGTGCAATGAAAATGTATTATTTAATTTTCACAAATTGCAATATCTACTAGGCCGATCAGGTTAAATGTCATATCTAATATACTATACATAGTCTACATACATATGTATATCTAAATATTTTAATTGAATATACTTTATTACGAGTATATGCAAATACTTTACACTTTATCTATTAATTATATACCTATACGATTATAGATATACTGTTTTGCCGCATATTATTGATATTTTTTTGTACATTTATTTTTTGCATTAATACCTGGCACTGACCACAGGTATTTATTGCTGTCTTGACCTATTTATCTTTTTTTCTTTTATATTACAGACATACGAAAGCAGATAGCCAAAAGCAATATCAATTATCACAGCTACGTCGTGAAATTATTATTTTCAATATTCTATATTTTTTTTACTGAACTACAAATAACATATACGAATTGAAATAATAATACAACAAAACAGGAATAAAAAGCGTTAAATTGAAAACAAAAAACAAAATATCAAGAGAAAAAAAAAAGAAGTAGTACTAAAAAGTCGTTTTAAGGTCCCTATCTGTAATTTACAATTACTACAATTTTTCGTTTTTACAGATTCTTGTTTTTCACTTTTTTTTTTAAATGCAGAAAAATTTCAAAAAAACCCCAATAAAAACGAAAAAAAAAAAATTTTTTTTACCATGCACCATGCAAAGATAAAAAGTTGATCTTCAGACAATTTTATTTCATTTCATTTCAAATCATATATGCATGTATACTCTTGTATCTTGTATAGCCTAATATACATAAATCTTTCAACATTATACATATTATGGAATGGTTATTTTATCTTTTTGACTTTTTATCCATATTATATTTTTACAGTTTAAGAAATAGCTTGGGCAGATGCCTACACTTAAGCATTTATAAAAGAAAAAAAAAGATTTTCTGATATATCAGGCAAAAAGGAAAATTAAAAACAAAAATGAAGAAAAAGAAAAGAGGTGAATTGGATATAAATTAAGTACTTTTGCTGATTTCAACAGTTCATACAGATATAGTTGGTATACGTTTGAAATATAGGTACATATATCAAGGAGCCACAGGTTTTTGCATAAAACCACATTATTTCATTATACGCTATATATTATGTTTTGAGGAGATACATGAAAACTAAGCAGTTATATATTGACTGGTATAGCTATGCGTCATTGAGCCTGTTTACAGTATATATGAATACAAATCTATATCATGAAGGTATGTGTTTGATGTAGATTTTAAATGAAGACTATGTCTGGTAAACATAGGGTGGTGGGCTCATTAAAAGAGGCGGCAAGGTGAAGGCTCTTGTCGAATAGTGCAAAATCTGACAGCATTCAGCAACATTTTATTTTAAATCCCCTTAGGCAAAACTTTATGCATGTATTTACAATTTGTACAGAAACAACATATTTTCATTTTGTTTTACATATTTTTTTTCCTCTTTTTTTGTGAATCTTATTTTACGATCTTGATGGAACGCAAGTCAATCCTTAATATGTACATTGAAAACTAAAGGCAATTAATAAGATTTGTGGGTTGATGGTATACGTTTACTTAGCAATGCAATGGCAAGTTACAAGTGTCAAGATTCTCTTATATTTTTGATGTTGATATTTGCAATATACAAATAATAATAATAATAAAAAAAAATTTATTATACATATGAAATTATTTGTTCAAGGTATTGATTCAAAGAGACGATATCAAACCAAAAAAAAGAAAAACAAATTATCAATATATCATGTACAAAAAATTAAAAGTAAACTAAAAAAAACAAAAAACAAGTAAAATAACACATATTCATAAGAAACCTACATGCGAATTCCAAGAGTTGGCGACATTTATTATAAATAAAATTCATTACAAATATACGTACATATTATATACCTTTGAAATTAATAATATGATAGTAAAGAGAAAAACGGAAAATTAATTGACAACAACTTATTATTATTATTTTTTTTTTGCATTTTTTTCTTAAAATTTTTAATGATCTTTTTTTTTTTGAAATATCTGAAAATATAAATTTTAGATATATTTTCATAATATTATCTTTAAAATTCTTAAATGAGATGATTGATTATATCTTTTCATATTTAATTGCAATTTATAATTTCAATTTTCTCATTTATTAAACCATATTATAACATTTTCAAGTATATGTATGTACATACATATGTATATTTAATTAGATACAATTCAGATAATCATAATTTTCATAATGTTAGTTAGAATGTTTGTTTTTATTTTAATTTAATACTTTGAAAAGGAAAGGTAAAACAAACGTTGCAAGTAAAAGTTACCTTATTATTGCTACATAATCTGTGTACATGTCTGTAATATATATTTTTTCAATCTTCTTATTATTTTATGATAATAATAAAGACATGTTATCTATTAGTCAACCTTATTATGGTTTTTCATTTCATTTACAGGGTGTGTCTTTCTCTCAAAGTGAATTTTATTTTTCAACTACTTTTTTTTCGACACAGAATAAAATTTAGATTATTAAAGTTACGGAGGATAAAAGGACACTTTGAAAAATTTACAACACTGTGCATGAAAATTCCTCATTGAGATAAAGCCACTTATTCTTATTTAATTTTTTTTTATTGCGAAAGAAAAAAAATCAGTACAAAAAAGTGATGAAAATATTTTAAAATACATTCAGTCAATTTTATTCCACATCATAAGACTGTTATGCAGTTCGAATTAAGATGTGATAATATCAGAAATGAACTCAAAAAAAAGCTTTAAAATTAGTTTTTAATTTTTTTTTAAATGGGTGAGATGTTTTTTCAATACTGAATCAAGCAAATAAACATTTAATTTCACCACAACGAAACTCAGGCATATCCACCGTTTTTTGTTAAATATGCACTTTTCACGATGACATAAAAAAAACACCCTGTATAATTAAATATTTATTTAATTATTAACAAAACATTTCATATTTCAAAATCTTTTGTATATAATAAGATGACAGTTTAATAATATTGAATATATGAAATCATACAAAATGAAAGAAAACATTTTGAAATAAAAACAAAATAAAAAAAAAAGCAACCGAAAAGAAAATCATCTTAAAAACCAGACATGTCAATGACTTCTTTAAACATTATTATAGGATAAATATACGTAAATACGTATATGTGCTTTGGGTAATTTGAGAATCTTTTTATTTTCTTCTTGTATTTTTTGCTTATTTTTTGCAAAAAAAAACTGGTTTGTTACTTCGTCTTTTAAAAAGATCTTTTTGAGGCCTGATTAAATTTCTTTTTGGAATCGAAATAAAATACGTACAAATAAAGTAGATATTTAATTTGATATTATCATATACTTAGGTATTATGTTGATACATATATGTATGTACATATAGATATAGAATATTTGTGATGCTGTGATATGAGATATTTATAACAAAACTGTTACGCATTTCACTAATAAATTAAGATAAATGTCAAAAAATTAAATGTGTATCATTATGATCTTTGTCATTTAATAAATAAAATTTATATTCTCATCGAAAAATAATTTAAATTTTTTTTTTTTTTTTTGAATGGTGAAGTAGATAGATTTTATTTTTTTTCATCATATTTAATGTATTTAATGTCATTTACAAATGCTTTCAAGGAAATTTATATTGAAAATGAACAGTTAATGTTAAAGACATAATAATAATGAGATAAAATCAATTAATTTTCTTATAATTATAAAAAAAAAAACATAATTAAATTTATATATTAAAATTTTTAATGATTAGTATAGATGACAGAAATGAACTATTAAAATACTTACAGAAAAAAGGATGAAAATTGAAATATAACAATAAATTATTGATAATGATGATGGGAGAAAGGATATACGTATAATAATTGAGAAAACACAAAAAAAAAACGTTAAGTTTTAATATTTCAATTTATAAAAAGCTTTCTCGAATGACATTATCAAGTTAAAAGATATTTTATTAGTCTTTAAGGATAAGATAAGTATTTATTTTGCAAAATTTAATGTAATTTAATATCTCCAATGTTTAGCAATGAACTTTTTTCACAAGAAAAAAGAAATTTCTTGCATTTTATTATTTTTTATGGTATTTTTTTTTTTTTTTTTGCTTTCTTTCGTAATCACCTACTTCAGAATCTTAATTATGCCTTATACTTCAGTTTTTATTATTCACGTTTAATAAAAGCAGTAAAAAGAAAAAATAATAATAATAAAATATTCAGATTATATTGTAGGATTTTATATATTAGTATACACCTGTGTGTGCGTGGTTAACATATTGTCATTAACCCAATTAATGGTCTTATCACGTAACTGAAATCTTTTGTAGGTACTACTGTATATTATAATCAAATCAGTGCCAAGAATGTTTGAATATCTAATTATTAAAAAAAAAAAAAAAAAAAAAAATGACATGTTACATGGCAACTTATGTACGTTTTATATTTCTTTTCTGTTTTTTTTTTTTTTATTTATTTTTCTTTTTTAATAAATATAATATTAAAATTATTAACTAAATAGAATATTATTCATCAAACTGTGTATGTTATATATGAGAAAAGGAAATAAAATATCAATTTGACATACCACCAACTAAACAATAAACCATAAACCAACCCGGTATGAATAATTAAAACGTTAAATGGGATTTATGAATTCAGGAAGAATTCAAAATTAGACATTATGGACTTTTATGACAAAAAGGATGATAAAATCTAAACAGAAAAAAAAATTAAATAAATATAGAAATTATGGCATGTATAAAAAAATTATTTCATGCGTAAATTAATTGTTTACGTGAACATTTTTTCAAATTTAATATTTTTGGGGGTTTTCAAAGCATCAGGAATTTTGTTCAATTTGTTTTTTTCTTTTCTATTTAATAATAAATATCCTCACTTTGAACTTTTTGTTGTGTTGAATAAAAATTGAAAATTTAATGCTTTGAAAATGTGGTATTTTTAAAAAAAATCAAAATTCTTTTAAATTATTGGACCGTGTTTGTTTAACTTCATTTTGGTCGACATTTTATTCTAAATGGAATCTGTTACAGCCACCTATTTACATGTGTATTCTTACAACAGATACATATTACAACTTAAAGAGCACAAATTGCTTCTTGAAGCCGTACCTACATCGAAGATCGAACTACTATTTTCCTAAAAAAAAAAAAACACGTTAGTGTTTCCGAAAAATATATAAATATTTCTAAAGATCTACGAATATGTTTTATTTTAGCCGAATAATGAACCAAAATACTCCAAAAAATAATAGTAAAAATAAAAGTCCTTGTATTTTTTGGACATCCTTATTGAATGCATGAGAAAAATCAGACAATCATGTTAATTTTTCTGAAAATTTTTTTTTGCACTTCATTCAAAATTTTTAATCTCAAATAAAAAATTAATTTTTAAAATTGAAAGATACAAGACTGTTGTTATGATTACTCATTTTAAAGAATTTCACTTCACATTATTGTTTGTTAATTCATTTTTATTTTATTAATCTAAAAAAAAAAAAAAGAAATCACCTGAAATATATTTTTTATTATTATTAAAACAATCTTCCTAATGTACATACTAAAAAAATAAAATTTTTTCTTCTTAAGTTTAAAAATACCGAAAGAATTTCAATGTACATAAATACCTACATTATTGTACATATATAGGTATACAGATTAATGTATGTATGCGTGTACACAAAATGATAAAAATGAAATGAATAAGAAAAATGGTCCGAAAAGTGCTAAAGGAATGTGGTTCTAAGGCCGCCTAAGCGTGGGAACATCATCAACAATTACTGTCAGAATAAAGTATATATATGTATATAAAAGAAAATTTAAAATTAAAGAGGAAGATAACTTAAAAAAAAAATAAAAAAAAAATAAATAAAAAGTAAATTCAGTAACAGAAGATTGGTTAAACCATATCATGAATTGTATTGTAAAGGTCCAGTGTATATTTAAGTACAACGTATGTTAACTTTATCTCATTATACATACATATACATATAAATGTATGTAAGTATATGTTGTTTGGTATGTGATATATAAAAAAAATGTACATATTTATATGTATATATAGATATTATAAAAAAGAATAAATAATATAAAATTCCATTTCCAGTTCAACGTTCAATGTTCACCTTTTTTCTTATCTAAATCAAAAGATCTTCATTCCATTCTTCTTGTTCAAGTATTTTTTCGTTCGTTTTTTGTTTTTGTTTTTCGTGTTTTTTCTTCTTTTTTACGAATTGAATATGAAGAAGATAGTTTAATAAATGTTATTTGGTCCCCCAAAAGTAAGTGATGCATATAGCAATATTTTTAATAGCATAGCGCCAAAATATTTCTTATTTCTCTCTAATGTATCTTTTACAAATATACATACATATGTATATGTTTTAAAATTATATATAAACAGTAACATCTACGTACATATATATATATATATATAAAAGTAAGTAAATCTATAATATACATATCTAGGTAACTATAAAGTAAAAGGTAATAAAAATATAGGTACATAAAATATAACCTCTTCAGTCCCGAGAACAAACTACCTACACAATTTTTGTTTTTCTTTATTTTTCTGGTTGATTGTGATCTAAATTAGGGAAAAAAGTGAATTTTTACACTATAGTCCTTTTCGAAGGACCTTCAGACAGTGAATCATATAAAATACAATGAGTACAAATACTTATTTATATTTTTGCAAAATTCTATTTATTTCGTGTGAAAAATTTTGGAACAGTTTCTGCTTGCGTTTAAACACCAAAATATTTCACATGTTCTACATTTAATATAAGAAAAATTTGAATATCCAGGTTGAGGACATCTTGACCTATTACTTTTTTTGACAAAATTCTGGTAAGTGATGTGCCATATTGGTTCTTTTATTCAAATTTGGCAGAGGTGTGACCTTTTTTTTCAAATTTTGTGATCTGACTAAAAAAGTACAGTGTATTGAATGTAATACACTAGGTATTTAATAAAAATATTTGATAAATTTGGAAATAACCGCGCAAGAACTAATGTATCATATATGATACAAATGGGCTGAAGAGGATAAGGAAAAAATTAAGTGAATGTGACTGTAATGTGTAAGTAAGTAAAACATACAATTTGAAAAAATAAAAAATAAAGTAAAATAAAATAAACATTAAATAAACTGAATTTAAATCTCTAAAATCAAATATAAAACATCTTCAGAGTGTACATAAGAACATTAATATAAAGAAAGAAAGATCAAAATTCGAATGAAAAGTATGAGTTTTACTTGTTTAAAAAGGCCATCATGCTACGTGCATTAATGTGTTCTTTGTTTAACAAAAAAAAATCAAAAAAAAAATATATATTAGAACGAGAAGAATGAATTTTCAAAATCTTTTAGTTGGATTACCTTTTTTCTTGAATTTATGATATCCAGCAGTTATTTTTTTTTTACTTTTTTCATTATTATCATACGAACTTAAAAAAACAAAAAAATAATGTCGAAAATATACATAATGTCTGTGCTGACTGCTGAGTAGATTTTTTCTCTATAAAATGTGATAAAAAAAAAGTGGTAGCACAAGAATGAAAACAAAGAAGAAAAAAAAGAGTTATCTTCCATTCTTAATTCTTGCATAAACTTTAAATTTAAAGTACATGCATATTATTTTAGTTTTATGCTTTCACTAAAGAAATATTTATAAAAAAAAAAATAATAATCAAAAAAAAAACAAAAAGCAAAAAATAAAAATGCACTTTATGTGTACTTGAAAATAAAATTTAATAAAAAAAAAAAAATAAGAAAAAATATTCTAAATTTTTTTTAAATTAATTTTTTTAATTTAATTAAATTTACGTTAAACAAAAAAATAAAAGTAGGGAAATGGTTGAAAAAGATGAATGAAAGCCATGGGTATTTATATAACACAACAAAACTTTCATTAAGAATATAAAAATCTAAAACGTAAAGAATTTCAATTTAATCACGCTTTATGCTTAGACAGGTTGGAATTCATTTCGTCGCCATTATTGTATTATTGTCTGTGAGATGAAGAGTTGCTCTACTTGCATTTCTTATTATTATTATTTTATTATTTGTTTTTTGTTTTTTACTGTCGTTTTTCTAAGGAAACTTTTGAAATTCCAATGTATGTACATAATAAGATGATGATGATGATGATAGTCTAATAAAGATTGTACAATAAAGACGTACTCGTATTTATTTATTTTGTAAATTAAAATGGAAAAAGAAAATTTCTCAGACTTCTTGTGTTTAATTTAATTATTTTTTTTAAGGGGTCATCATGATTGTTTTTTCGTATGGAGAGGATGAATAAACAAGTTTATCTAATAAAAAGCTAAAAATTTTTATTAACACTCATCGTGTGAATATTTTAATTAGGACTTTTTGGGTTTTTTTTTCAATTATAAAAAAGATTGAGTAAAAATTCAGAAAGCTTTTCAGATACTTTTAAGAGCTAAAGATGGCTGAAGTTTTGAATATTTTTAAATTGTAAAGCAGAAATAAGATAATAGGTATACCATAAATTCATAAAAATTCTCAGTAAAGCTGTTTTTCATAGAAATTTAATAATCATATGATTAATAAAAATAATAAAAAATATCAGAACTAGAATTTATGAATCTTTATAAATAAGATTTGAAAGAACTTGTTGACGATAGAATAATATCCAACTAAAAAATCATTCCTTATTTATTTAAACGAGCGCCAAATAAATTTTCCATTCACGAAGCCTACAAGGATACAAGCAATACAAAATATAGCAAATAAATAATTTTGTAAGCTGCAGTGTGACTTTTATAACGATATTTTTTCTTTAAAATCTAAAATTACTTTTTATGATCCTTAACGAATTTTCAAAAATAGTATTTTTTAAATTACTAAATAAATTATCATTGAATAGATATAAATTGTAATTTGTAAGAGAAAAAAAATGAAACATTTTGACTTACATATACATATTTTATATTGGAATTGGATTCATGAAATAGGAATTTCAAAATCAGATAAAAGCAATAAAGTTAAAATAAAGCTGTCAACGATCAATAAATAATTTTTATTTTATTTTATCACTTTTTTTTCTCTCTCTCTCTCAATCTCTTAATGATTTCGCGCCAAATATATATTTTATTGTATTTTATAACATAACATTGACTAACCATTTTATTGAAGCTTTTACTTTTTTTTTTTATATTATTATGTTACTCATTCACTGGTTATATCCAATAAACGAAAAGATAATAAAATTTTTTTTTCTATTTTATTATTAATATTGTATGTTATATTTTTTTTCTATCTTGTTTTTGATTCTACCGACCAATTTTCCTTATTTGTCGATTACAATAAATGTTATAATACATATATGTATGTAGATACATAACAAAAATATACTTTATACACATTTTATGTATTTGATTTGCCAAAAACAATTTGCAATAAATAAAAAATAAATATTTGAAAATGTACTCGTATGTAGTCGTTACATTTATTAATTTACTTTTTCTATTTTCAACATTTTCATCGATGAATTTTTTATTTTCACACTTCAAAGAATGAATTAGTTTCACAGACAGATACATTGGATTTTGAAAACAAAAAAAAAACAAAAAAACAGAATATTGAATTGAAAATTGGAAATTGATGTATCTTTATGGAAATTTTATAAATTCATTTTAAAACTCTAGAGAGAAAAAATTAAATAGAGGAAGAATTTTAAAAATAATTTGATTTTAAACTTGAAAATAACGTTCTTTTTCTAAATGAACTTGCTTTTAAAGGGTTCTGGACTAAAATAGTATACTGTTTTTCCTTACTTAGAGAAAAGATTCTTAAATTCACAAGGATTGATCTTTCAACGATTCTTTAAAAAAATTCATTCAAATTTCTCAAGACAATAACTAAACTTCAAATGTGGAGAAAAAAAATACGAATAATATCATACTCTCTTTGTCTTTGTGTACAATAAAAATTAATGCAGCTGAATGTTATAATTATTTCCCATAAAATGTCAATTGGCATGCCTCATTAAAGTGTTAGTGAAGTTATTTTCACACCTTTACGAGTAATATTGTACCGTAACATAGTACAAGCAAATTGTTTACTCAGTCTTTTAATTTTTATTGGGGCGATTTTAATTGCTTAGCACTTCTTCACTCTCAGTTTTCAAGTATTCTGTATCATTCTTTCCTTGGTTTTTCTATGTAAACCTTTTTTATTGTAGATTTTTATAGTATCCTCAGGGATATTAAAAGGTTTATGAACAATAAAAAAAAATTTCCTCTGGCCTTCAATGATGTTTAGTTTGAATTATCATTGTACAGACTTATTTGAACATCATTTGAAATAAATGAACTTTGCCTTTTTAACCTGATGAGTACCAAATCTGTGAATTAATCACAAATTGTATCTTTTAATTATTATTAAATCTCATAAAAAATTAAGTACTACATTCTTTTAGAGTTGGTGTTATTTGAATACATAATTTGTAAAAGCTTGGAAAATTTTGGTTTAACACATTCCTATCATGTAGAATAGAAAAATAAATTTTTTTTTTTCCCATCAAATTTTTGAAAAGCTTATTATTTACTTATTTGCTGTTTGTCATTATAATTTTAACACTATACAAGAAAAACATACATAGATTATATTTTAACATTTTTGCCCCGTTAAGTGTCAATGTATTACGGGTAAATGCCCCAAAAGTGATCCCTCAGAGGCCAAACAAGCATTTATTTTATGTTTTTCAATACTTCCAAAAAATACAAAAACTGACTTTTACTATTTGTGACATTAAAGTTCCTTTTTTCGATTTTTCTATGTTTTTTATTTTTATTATCTGTGATTCTTCGCTTTTGTAGTGTTCACCGGTGAAACATAGGCGCACAACGTGTTAAATACAATTTCATATTTAAATATTTTAAGTTAACATTCATTTTTGTGTGCATCTGGAATTATTTTTTCTTATTTTTTCAAGATCAGAACATTTGAAATTATCATTATCATAACTATTCCCGTAAATCTCTTTTCACCACCTTCATTGTATTTAATTTTATAATGTCTTTTTTAAACACACGTATAAATTGGTTTTTTTCTAGTGTAGTGTTCAAAATATATTTATACAGAAATAAAATCAAATATATATGTACATAGATATGTACACAAAGTATATGTTTGCCTATCTTCATATGTAATTTATACCAACTGTCGAAAATTATACCTTTTACTTTATTTTTTATTTAAAAATTCTATTTTAAATTTAATTCCACTTTTCTTTTATCAAAACCCCCTCAATGGGTTTTATATACAAAAGTACACTCAGTTATTTAAAAAAAATTGATAAATTTTTAAATATTTACTCAAAAATGTATATTTTGTGTACAAAAATATACGGTATTCATGTGTATACAAATATTCTAAGTCAAAAATGTTTTTGTTGATATTTTCTTTTTTCTAGAATGTTTTTTTTTTTATCTTATTTTATTTTGTGTTTTATTATATTATTTGTTGATTATTGTATAAACATACTTTCATTTGCTTTTTTTTTTTTCAGTTTCCACATTTTCCTGAGTTGAAAGAATGTCAGTGTTGTTTTTTTTTTCTTCTAGAATTTTGAATTTTTAAATGAGAAGAAGTCTATACAAAAATGTGTTCTTTTATTTTTTTCATTACATAAATAATGAATGTTGTACTCGTTGCTTTTCTTTTTTCATGTATCATCAATAAAAGATTTTATATAAAATATAAGTGATTGAAAAATGTGTAAAAGATAAAAATATCGTTTACAGTATTTTTGGTAAATATGCACCAACCGCACATTCCAGATGTGAACTTGTGCTGGAATTAATATTTCTCTTGTTTTCATTAATATTTTTTTTTTTACCACGAAATTTGTTTAGATTCAAGCAACACATACTGAATTAAATCATTTTCATAAAAGATTTATGTTGTTTTTGAGATTGTTATTATTAATTAATAGAATTTATATGGATTGTTAGAAAATAAATTAAATAAATTAACATATGTACATACATATACATATGTATAGTTCATTGCAGGCTGAGTTATATCAGTTATGACATTCTACTAAGTTAACTCCAGGAAAAGGATTAAAAAGGCGTCCTCCAAAACTCTTTTCATACATAGAGTTTGCATTCTGTTTATTTCCAAAAAGTAATTAAAAAGACCAACAGGTTTTTCATTCAAAAGCCTGATAGGTGAATAAGCAGGACCGTATTTAAGCATAGGCTGCATTGGCTTACAGCCTATGTGTCCGCACCACAAAAAATGAGTGAGGTTTTTTTTTTGCTTGTTAGAAATACAACTCCGGTAGTGCCCGCACCGCAGTTTTAGTCCTAAATACGGCCCTGTGAATAAGATTTTTTTCTGGAAAAATCTTACACTTTATTCAAATAATTTAATTTCATATTTGAATTTGCTTTGAAAATTGGCAAAAATTTTCTGGACAGCTCAATAAAATCAAAGCATAATTTTTTAAGAATTTTTTAAAAATCCTTTCTTTTTAGAAATTTCATTATTTTAGATTTCGAAAAATTATATTTCAAATCGAAATCAAGTTAAATAGTTAAAGCAGAAAATGATTAGTATACACTCAAACACGCACAGATGTTCGGGAATCTACATAATATTATGTACATATGTATGTAAATTTTTTTTCTTCTCATTTACAATGTTGTTGATAAAAATAAAATTTAACTTAATGCTATGTCACATTGTAGACGGCTAAATTTTAATTATTTGGCAATGTTAACACTTCCTATATTATACGAGTACAAGTATTTTTTATTTCATTTTTGTTTTTAACAGCGCACGATCATTTTTGTTTTTCAAACACATATCATGAAAATTCACATACATTTCACTTATAAATATCCCAAAGAAATACAAATATTATGATACTTTTTGGCCAGCCTCTTGAACTAAAAGATACTTTTTTGCTTACATATCTTGACATTATTTCATTTTCTCTCTTTCTTTTTTTTTCTTCAATTTTACGTGATCATAATTATTATTATTATTTAGAAAAAGAGAAAATTTTCTTGATTTTTCTTTTATCTTTTATAACTTTAATAAATTTCCATTTGTATATAAATCTCTAAAGATATTTTTTATGATGATTTTATATGATACGGTCATACATCACGTTTCGTTATATAGTTTTTAAAAATAGATTTCTTCTATTTTATAAATAATATTATAATTTTTACTATGAAAAAATTGTGAAGTAGCAAAATAAAGATGTTATTTATGCATATGTACATTTTTTGTGCTCTTTTTTTTAATTTTTTGTCAAAGATTATACATAAATTAGCTTTACATTTTCTAAAGGAGGTTTTTTTTTGGATGATTTTAAAATGTTAAGTATATTCAAAAAGATGATATTTCGAGCACAGATAAAATCATAAATTCACAAAATACTGATAGATAACCTTAGTATAACACGGTTAATTTGTGGCGTGTCGTGTTACGAAAAACTGTGCCATACGTATTTTCCGGGATCCGGAAAATTCATCGCCAGCAATTCTTCGCCAGCAATTCACCGCCAGCAATTCATCGCCTCAACAATTCATCGCCACAGCAATTCACCGCCAGCAATTCTTTGCCAGCAATTCGGCGGTGAATTGCTGTGGCGATGAATTGTTGAGGCGATGAATTGCTGGCGAAGAATTGCTGGCGGTGAATTGCTGGCGAAGAATTGCTGGCGATGAATTTTCCTAGACCCGTATTTTCCAAGTGGGACGAATCAGACGCGCAGTGAGCAAATTGATTTGAAGTGCATCAAGTAGGAGTGAAAAAGTCTTTCCAATAATCTCAGACTTACAAACAGTCAAGAACTATATTTTATAGGAGCAGTTTTTTGTATCTGTGTTACCTTGCAATTGCAACCGTGCTTACCGAGTACCGTGTCATAAGAAGGTTACTTTCATTTTGAATATTATTTTTAATTTTTCAAAATATTATTAAAGAATATCCAGCTATATAATATTTTTAAGTAATAAACATAAAATTTTCATCATATTATTGTATATTTTGTATATAAAATGACTAAATATAAAATCGATTTTGTAAAAATACAGCTCAATGAACTCTCTCATCTCTTCTGAATTATGTCAGTGAACATCTGAATGAAAAGATACATCTTCAATATTAAATTTGCTTATTTTTTTTTTCCTATTGCATTCAAGTTTTATTTTTTAATGGATGGAAATATTTTTTTTTTTTTAAATAATAAACGTAATGTATAATTTTTAGTTAAGTTTTTTTTTTTGCTTCTATGGTTACGATTTTAGGAAAAAAAATATTACCTGCTTATGTTATACTGAAAGATACATTATACTGTTTAAGTATAGAATTTTTGGTACTCTTTGAAGATTAGCCAATTAAAATGAAATTTTCAAATCTCGTGATGATCATGTGTGTTTTTTTTTTTTAACAAAATAAAAAAAAGTACAAAATTTTCTTACGATACATTTTAAATTTAGCATTACATTCGTAATTTGTATTTCAATTTTTCAAATAGATCGGATGCAGGATGTTTTATTTTAAATAATTTCAATGATTTTTTTTTAGCTACAAGAATATATTCTCTTTTGTTTCAAACCAAATAATCTTTCTCTTTTACAATGGAAAATTAATTTTTTTAAAATTTCCATTACTGTGTTTACAATTTAATGAAATTTAAGATAATTTCTTAAGAATGTAATCATTTTCTCCTTAGGCAAATTAGATGAAGAAATGTATTACACAATAAAATATAGTAAATTAAATTCAATGTGAGAAAAAAAAAATCGAATGTAAATACAATTGAAAATACAATTTGCAAAATAAATCTAGAACATAAGTTTGCAACAAAAGAATTGAGTTAGTGAGTTAGCAGATATATAGTTTTGCAAAGCTGTATCGTTTCATTTCAATATGTATACATATCTTGAAAACGATTCTACAAGAAATATGAACTTTTGTATAGTTATGAGGTCATTTTAGCTTAAATTGTGTGCTACGAAATTATGTTATATAAGACTTATATTTTCATTTGAAAAAGAACAAAAAAAAAACCACAAATATTTTGCGGTGTCACGTAAATCTTTATTCTTGACAAACCAATATCTTAAAAATTGCAATATGTTTCACAAAAAATTTCATTTAGTTTCTTAGCATTTTTGTTTTAAAAAATTTCATTTAAAATACAAAAATGTTGCTTTTTTTATGAGAATAAAAAAATATATATTCTTGTCTATTTTAATATATAAAAAATTTATGTGTTACTTTTTTCATTTGTTGACAAACCAGATTTTATTTAGGTAATTGATTAATTTTCACCGACAACAAAAATAATTAATTAACATTTAAAAATAATTATCCATGTACATGACAACAATATAAAAGGCAACAATAAAAAATAATTTAATAAAAAAAAGAAGAAAATACTTAAATTGCTCAGAAATGTTTAAAATATTTAAATAAAATTCGAACAATAACAAAATTTAAAACAAAAATAAAAACTTTAAAAAAAAAAGATACAAGATATTCATTTTGTATAGAAAAAAACTTGTATACCATGTACTAAAAAGTGTTGTGATGTGATGATGATGATGATCATCAGTTTATTTTTGGGATTACATGTATTAGGTTCGGCTATGTGCCAGAATGTCTGGTCGGGAGTATAATAATAATATTGAACTTTTTAAGAATTATTAGTAGTTAGTTAGTACGTTTATTTATTTATTTTTTTATTTCTTTTTTTTGATGGTTTTCTCATCTTGTTTTTCATAGTTTTTATTTTAATTTTTTTTCATTGAAAACAAAAAAAAAACTTTTAATTCTATTTAAAATGTAGAAAACTTTTTTTTTTTGCTGTTTTATATCATTTTACAGCTTGTACATACCACAGAGAAAAAAAAATTAGTAATAGCTCTCCTCCGTCATATCTTGTTGATTTTATAGAAATATAAAAATGTTTTGTTGTATGTAGAATATGTATAATATATATCCATTCTATTTCACATATGTACATATTATTATTTTTTTTAGTATTTTAATAATTATATATTTGTGTTATATGCATATAGTTTGTGGGTATGGTTTCCGTTCTAGAATCGATAAAAGATTGCGTGATGTTGATGACTAAAATGAAAATTTAATAAAAAAAACCACTAATACTTTTTTTTTCCATGGAATTATGATGCGAATTGAAAAATAGAAGAATTAATATGTTTTTTTTTTACTTTTTAGAGAGAAAAAATATATACCATTAATTATTTATACGAAGAAATTTTTTTCGAAATCATTCGATGGTTTTTTCTTATATCTTCTTTATATTATATTCAAATTTTAAAAGAGTTCACTGTCGTCGTATATTTCATTAGAACTTTCACATAAAATAGCTCATTAAGAACTTGTAAAAAATTTGTAAAATATCTTTTTTTTTTTTTTTTATAGAAGAAGTTCTGTGCATTTTATGTGTTTTTTTCTTTGTAAATTAATGTCTTGAATTTTGTCATCTTATGATAAATGCATTTGGTGATAATTTGTTAACTTTTTTGACATGAAAAGAATTTTTGGATGTTTTTATGGATTTTTACTTTCCTTTTTTACAAATTTTTATTATTTATTCATTCAGTTTTTTTTTTTTTCACTTTACTTTAATAATTTGTGAAGAAAATGTTTAAGAAATGAAAAATTGTTATGTTCAGAAAAAAATGTTACGTATATTAATTCTGAAGTCGTTATGGTCAAAGCACTTTTGAAAGAAAGAAAAAAAAATTGTTTTTTTGATTAATTCGATCAAATGTTTGTGTTTTTCATTTATGACATGGAAATGATGAAAACTTTTCGATTTTCTAACCTTTGATGTTAAGTGAATTAAAAAAATTAATAAATGTTTTGACTTACTTAAATTTCATTTCTAGAATAAAATTATGTCGGTAAAATTTCATAAGAAATAAAAATGAAACGAGTTTAAGTTTAAAAAAAAAAAAAAACACATAAATTACGAGAAAAAAAAGATGTAAAAGGGTTGACATAGTAGTGGTTAAAATAAATTTATCTATTACGTCGACGACTGTAACAAAAATTCTATGCTACCTATTTCGTCACAAAGATTTAGAAGTTTCAAGTTTCAAACTTGTCCCATGAGAAGATAACTAAATAATTATTCATTTATTAAATTTTTTAAAAAATAATTTTTAATTTTATTGATGGATGTATAGGGCCAATGATGCCAGTTTCGTACTACAATATTTTACTATCTTTAAAAAAAATGTATTGTAATATTGAAAGTATGTATTGTATAATACTACAAATGAATGATTAGTTTAAAAGATACTTGACTGAAAAACATCTTTTAAAAAATCATTAGCAGGGCTCAAAATTGATATCATTACCCTACACATTTTAATTACGTTATGATCAGATTATGAAAGGTGTTTAAATAAAAACAAAATGTTTTTTTTTCTTTTTTTTTGTTAACTCAATGTCTCTCATAAAACCGTAAATTTTTGGAATGAAAAATCGGAAATTATTTTTCATTTAAATTCACCTGAATTTATTAATTTATTATATGTGCATACGTGCATAATTTTTATTTTTTTTAATTGCATGATGATCGATTCAAATTATCCATTATAATCAATTAATAAAAACGAATTAACATGTTGAATTTTAATATTTCATTTTTACAGTCTGCTAAACAATATGCCATCTGAAATTCCATATAAAATTTTTTATAGGTATTTTACAATACATAATAAACTGTCATTTATACAGATATTAATTTTTTTTTTTGTCTCTCAATTTATATAACATATGGATGTGTTTTCAATATGAAAATTATTAATAATTTCTTTTTGTAGGAAAAATATTTATCATGAAAAAAAAAATAAATAAAAATAATAATTTTCCGATGTTTAATTTGTTGTTTATTATAAAAATATTTAAAAAAAACACAACTTTCAATGCAATTTTTTTTTAAATTTAAACATGATTACTAGCAAATTAATTCGAAATATGAATGTGTGTGTTTGTGTGCGGTTTTTTTTTCATTTCTGTTGTATTAAATTTATTGTCTACATATTAGTTAATTACTTCATGGAATAAAATTCATTATTGGAATTCTGAATCTGAACAAATAACGCATCTGTTTTTCTGTTTTTCTTTTATTATGTACATGTTTGTTTTTTTTTTTTGAAAAAAACAAAAATGAAATAAAAAAAATAATAAAGATAGCTTTGATATACGTGATAAACATGTACAAATAATAAATTTGTACACAAAATACAGGGTGTTTTCTAGTGTGAACAAATTCAGGTTAAAATGTTTATATTTTGGTACAATTTCTTCACTTCGAAAAGGACCCCTTATTTTTGTAAAAAGTAGAAAAATATTCAAGTTAATTTTCTTAAAATTATTTGAAGATGTTTTCACATCGTTAGAGAAAACGAAAACTGAATGAAAAGACATTATTAGTGCAGGACAAATTACACTTTTTTAACCACCCCATAATGACAATTACGTATTACACATTTTATTTTTTGTAGAATTTAATCAAATCAATAACAACTTTAAAAAAAAATAAATTATTCTGAACAATAAAACGATAATTAAGAACTCTTTTCATGATTCTTAAATTTTTTTTATATTTCTCCTGAAAATTTTTCAAATTTTCAATTACATAATTTTTAATTTCCCGAAAATAAAATAATCACCTTGTTTTATAAAATTTATAAATATGTAGGAGTCGTAATTATTTATTACAATTTTATATAGATACAATACATTTAACATATAAACAGACAATTTTAAACATTTAATTCGTAATGCTGCCTAATAATTGTCACTATGAAACCATTTCCCGTTGAATTTACGGTCATAAAAGGTTCTATTTTATTACATATTAAATTATTTTAGTAGTCTACTATTAAAATTTTAATTTATTTATGATTTTATAAAATAAAAAATTTCTATACATAAACAATCGTTTTATTAAAAGCACAAAATATGTATGTCTAGTTTACATAAACACATATGTACAGATTTCATGTATGTATAAATTGTTTTGTTAAAAGTTAAAATACCTATAATTTTAAAAATATCACTACATACATATTAGAATTATTTCCGATTTAAATTTATGAAATCCCATAGACAAAAAAAAAAGAAAGAATATAAAGCTACAGTCAGATAGTACATTTTTTCTTTTTCGTTAATTTCTATCAATTTTGTTGCATAACTGTCAAAAAAATCTTTCTTCTCTGAAAAAGAGGTTATCTCTGATCGTGTGATTAGAAAAAATCTTGATGGATGTGAACAGTTTAAATTTGAAATTGGTGGAAAATTAATATCTCTCCCGTCTGACTGTAGCTTAATACAGAAATAAAATTTTGAAAACAAAATACATACTTACATAAAGATTTTTAGTTATTTATACTACATAAACTGTTTTAAATTATTACATATGGTATTTAAAGAACAATAAAATAAATATATGTTGTACGTGGTATGTAATTTATACATTTGAATTTGAAAATCAATAGTATAATTTGAAAATTTTATTTAAATTAAATATACACATAAAACATCGGGTATGTGATACATTGAAAAATATATCTGCAATCATATTAGTAATTATATAGAGAGATTTGGTGCTGGTTAAAATATGAAAGTTTTAAAATATAGGTGTTCTTGTATTTCAAACAAAGAATGCACCAGTTGGATTGATGAATGACAAAACAGAATTACGGAAATAAAAAAAATGTGTGGATACATATTGGTAAAAATAAAAAAACACATATGTATATACAGATATACTCGTACATATGTTTGTACATATTCTAATTTTTTTTTTTTTTAATTCTCGAGTAATTATGTTTTTTTTTTTTTAATTTAACGGTCGACGAATACTAGGAATGCGGATTTATATCTAAATATTACTATACTGTATCTTTTGTGTACATTTCGGATAAAATTACATTTCAACATTTTCTTTTTATTTATTATTCATTAAAAAAAAAAACTAATACAATTGGTTTTTATATCATTATCTCAGTAAAAGCATCATATTCTTTGAAATAATATTAAAATGATACCATGAATGAAAAAGTTTTATAAAAACCAACAACTATTTTATTGTTATTATTATTTTAAATTGTATCTATGATATATATATTCTTTTTTTTTTGGTTTAAATTTTCTGCAACTTGTGTTAAAATGTGGTTACAAACTTATAAAGTTGTAATTACTAAGAAACAACTTAAAAGATACAATAAGTATATATACAAGTACCATAATTCTGATACTGAAGAAGATGATGATAATGATGATCAGACTTTAGTATTGTTTTAATATTTATTTTTATCATTTATATTATTACTTTTTAGACAGATTTTCTATATATACATAATATTATACAGAAGCAACATTATATCTTTTTCAACATATTGAAATTCTAGCTTTTGAGGTTATTTTGGTGAACCAAACAGAAGTCATTATTTTTCTATATTCACACCTTTTTCTTTATTTATTATTATTATTATTTTTATTTATACTTTTTTTGCATTGTATTTTCTTGACAAAAAAAAATAGATCTTTTGTATAAAATGAATAAAAATTATGTATAATTTTTTACTAGAAAATTCACAATACAATATTAGATACAGATACACATCAGCTACAATAAAATGTTCATTTTTTGTATGCGCATTCTTACTTCTACTATATATGTACTTGTACATATGTCATTTAAACAATGAAAACTGATGCAGAAACAGGCAACATATATTTCAAAATGTAATTTAAATACTCGTACTCCCGTACATATAGAAAGAAATTATTACAAACAAAATCTTATATACAATATATAGAATTAAATATCATTTTTTTGCGGTATATTGTAATGCATGTTATGGCTTTATAGTTATTGTAACCGGAAGGAAAATAACGAAACGACACACACACATGTACACGTATAATATTTAGCACATAGAAAATGTTCAAAATGCCTGAAGGTGGTTCATTTACCTGATATACATATTTGCAATCATACTAGTTTTTTTTTCTTTTCTGTTTTTCTCTATTTTACAAAGAATTATGATAACTATATGAAATGTCATTTGTGTGTAATTTCTAACAGAAAAAAATTAATAGATTATTTTTAAATTATAAATATTTCTTTTTTATATTAAATTACATAATTATAAAATTCTACTGTGTTCTACATTTTTTTAAATTCGCTTATATAAATTTATATAGTATGTTTAACACATGAGTAAATAAATACATATGTATAATAGATAAAAATATATCTAACCTAATTGATATTTCTATTAAATTAATCAATTTTAACAGGGTGTTTTACCTTACAATTGCACATTTTAATTTTTATTTTTAGAAACTTTTATCGTAAACAAAATGTTGACTTTTTAAAGAATTTATTTGATAACTTTTTTAGCACAAAAAAAAAATACAAATTTTAACAAAAATAAATTAATTAAAAACCGAAATTGAAAAAAAAAAATCAAAAAAAAATTATTTGCAAAAAAGCTTTCCCTGATATTTATAAAAAAAAATATCTTCTAAAATGAAGTCGATCTGAAGTTTTTGTCGAAAAATCTGACCAGTTTCGAAATTTTGTTTTGAAATTTCTTGAATAGAACACCCTCTTAACACTTTTTTTTTCGAATATGACTGTAAATATGAAACATTAAAAATGTATTTTTATTTAAAGTATGTAGTATCTGTTGACCTGAATATTATTAAATAATTTTCAAAGAAAAATTTTGTTTTAATCGAAAAAGATTTTATGTAACAAAAGTATTTTCAATTAAATTTATTATTTTTGCTTTTTAATATTTGTGTTAACAATCTAGAATTTTTTTTTAAAAAAAAAAGACAATTTAATTTGGACACAAAAATTTTAAAGGTTTCAAAACAGAAGGCAAATACAGAAAAAAATAATATCAATATGAAAAATTCAAAACAATAAATAAAAAAAGCAAATTAAGCTTCAAGTCAAAACAATGATTTTCCCCACTACTAGTACTATATTCTCTTTTCAATTTTTTTTTTCAGATCTTTTTTGTTTACTTTGAAAGCTACCGTATTAAATTATAAGCCAGAGTCAAAATTTATTTCGCTTTAATGTATTTACTATTAAAAACTTTATTAAAATTACTTTTAAAAAAGGAGTTAGTAAGTTCCACACAGTTGGCAATTCTTATTTTCATATTTTCTATAAAAATCAAAAAAACCAAAAAAAAATAAAAAAAGATCAACCAATTAACATATCATTTTCATGTGAAGCTTTTAGTATTCTGCCTTGAAAGTGCATTAGTTTTAAAAATAATTATAAAAATAGAGAAAATCTACTTCTAAGTAACAAAATGAACAAAAAAAAAACAACCACAAAATATTTGTGCCATTTTATTTTCTTTTTTTTAAATTTAATTAAATTTTCCACTGGAATAAATCTAGATGCATTTTCTCCAAAAAATATTTCATATTTATTCTCAAATACATATTAACAATAACAACAAATATTTTAATATGTTCCATAACCTATTTTTTCCACGAAAAATTATTTAAAAAGAAAAAATAAAAATGATAAAGATAAAAAATAAAAATCTATTTCAAAACATATATCGTAACATGATGTTTGACATAATATTACATTCTGTTGAAAGATTTCAATTCAAATCAATAATTTTTCTAATATGTTATATATGTATCTATAATGAAAAAGCATTTCAAATTTTCCAAGTATGCCATTTCAAATATTTGAAGAGCAAAAATAAAAAAATAAAATAAAAACGAGCATGCAACACTGTTAGAAATTTTGACATTACAAATATTTGTACTTATTATTATTGTATAATGTGGTTTATGACAGGAAATCATAAAATTCATATTTTCTATGGTATATACATACTATAATATTAAATTATAAACATATTACATAAAACATATAATGTGCATGTTATCTACAACAACAAAAAATATACATACATACATGTATAAAATTTATACCAAATTCTGGAATATACTACTCATCGTATGTGAGAAGATATGAAATGAAAAACTTTTTTATTTGCATCAAAGTACACAGACAGATTTCATATTATGTGTTTATGACCTGTTTTTTCTTGGTTTAAATTTTTTTTTTTTTTTTTTTTTGCAAAAATGCAACATCAGATGCAAAGCTATACTACGTGTATTTTTTATTTTTTTATTTTTCAACTTGTTGGTAGAATAAAAGAAATGGATAATTTGATATAACACATCAGAGAACATCATATCAGCTAACTGAATTTCATATATTTTATATAACATAATAGGTATGTACATAATGTACATACGTGTATATAATGTATATTCGATATAAGTAAGATATATATTTTATGATACAAAAATCTGAAAAATACCATAGAGACATACCATCATATGCAGAAAACCTCATAAAAAGAATTTCTATATAAAAAGCTGAGATATAAAAATTATTTGTATTTTTTTTTCTGATGGTTAAAAACGTGATAACTTTAAATTGGTAATTTTAAATATATGAAAAAATTCTTTACAAAAAATTTTTGACATTCATTTACACTTTAAATATATTTAAAATACTACAATTTTTAAAAAGAATGCATTTTTCCTTTCAAAGTATTTTAATAATTTTAAATGCTTAATTTTTATTCTCAAATATTTTCTAAAATATTTTAACAATTAAATATTTTTTTTAGAATGTGAAATTTTGGAAAATACCTATGTATTTTTCTCTCGCATCAAAAATTCAAATATTAATTAAATTTTCAAAAGGGTTGAATGTAAGTAATTAGAAAATAAAAAAAATGAAGAAAAATTGTCTTTATTGAGTAACTGTAATATGTATGTTAAAATATATTAACAGTTTTTAATAAAGATGAAGGCTTTGCTTGAATGAGGTTCGAGTAAAGTAAAGTAAAGGCTAAAAAAGATGTCTTAAAAAGGTTCTAAAGGGTCTCCCTGGAGGTTTTACATTAGAATACAAAGATTAAATATAGTTTTATTAAAATATTTTTTTTATATCTTTCAGAAATACTTCGAAGATTCGGACAAACCCATTTCTGATTTTTTTTTGTAATTACCGTACGTATAGTCATACCTTAAATCCATAAATAATTCAATTTTAATATTTTTCCAAAACAAAGAATACAATTCTCATTAATTTAACTAATAATTGCATTCATAAAAATAAATTCACTTAATTTTTTTTTTATATTCTTTTAAAGAAAAATTGATCACGTACACGAGAAAAATACATTAAAATTTACTTTTCTATAAGCTTTACATTTTTCATTATAAGAAATTTTAAAAAACCATTTATTTTTCTTTTACTTTTTTTTTTTCAAATATGATTTATATTCGTTTTTATTTTATATAGGAGTAGAAAATATTCTATCCTTGCTTGCACACACCTTTTATTCTTTCAAGAAAACATAAAAAAAAAATGCATATTACAAACATACAATTTAGAATTTATATTTATATGTGCCATTAACGACAAAGTTTTTAGGTATATACTCGTCGTATGTATACCTACTTTTAAGCTTTTAAAAATTTACAATTACTTTTTAAAGAAAGAAAAAAAATGAAAAACAAAAAAAAAAATAAATCTATATTTTACCTGTAGAACAAATTTTATTATAATCCTTTCTTTTTTCTTTCTCTCTGTTATATAATTTTTACAAAGTTAAAAAAAAAAACTCAATTTTACTTGTATTTTCTCTTTCAAGGACAATTAAGTCGACCACAAAAAAGAAAAACTTTAAAAAAAATAAATTCAGTACTTCGATACACATGAAAATATCATGTATATTCATGTGTATGTATATATGAGTGCATATTGTACATGCAAGGTGAATGAAAAGAACGTGACATTTACTTTACGTTTAGAGAATTGCAAATTGTTATTTCAATTTTATTTTTAAATTCTTTATTTTTTTATTTTTACTTATTTTTTTTTCTCCTAACATTTTCTCAAGTAATTCAATTTTTGTGTCCTGTATTTTTACTCATATATGTATACTTACATAGTTATATACTATACATTTTTATAGAATTTTGTTTGTTTGTTTTTTTTTATATTTTTTTATTACTAAGTTAAAGGTACACTGTACACAGTTAGTACATTATAGTGTATAAAATTTAGTTATACATGCGATTGTTACTACATATTCTTGACTGTTCTTAACATGGATAGAATGCAGATTATATACTGCACCCAGATAGCTGTGTATATAAAGCTAAAGCTTGAATATTGTAAAAAAAAAAAATGTACAGAAATAAAATGAAGTAAAAATAATGAAAAAAAAATCGAGTACACAAATGAACTATGGGATTCTTAAAATGTGACCCAAGTACTTCAGTTAGTATATGTACTATGAAGTATGAACGTGTATATGATGAGGAGTACTTATATGAGAAGAATATCATCATCATCATCATCATCTAGCTAGACTTAAGAAGACTCTGCATATATCTATTTACTAAAAGGTAAGTATGTATATAAAATGTATAAGGTCTTTCTTTCGTTTTCTGTGTTTCTTTTTTTTTTAAATAAAAACAAGCAAATTACAATTATACAATATAATGCAGCTATCAGTTGATTTTTTTGTACATGTGCATATTTGTATATACATAAATCCATATGTAGTACCTATGTGTGTATATTGCACTTTACCATTACCATATACTAACCACTCCTTTTTTTACGTTTTTGCATTTTATTCTCTTGAGTTGTCTTCTCTTGATCCCGATGGTATAGAATATTTTCAAAAAAAAAAAAAATATCTAGTCTCATCATATACAGTTTACATGAATATTATATGAACGTGCTTTTTGGAATTTTAATTAATTTTTCAAAGAAAAAATGAAAAAAATTCTTCCATGATTGTTTTTTTTTTTTTTGTGCCTCTATTTAACCATTTTATATTTAAAAAAAAATTCACATGCATTTAGATAAAAATTATTCGTGTATACAAAAAAAGACATTACCTATATTTTTTGCTTCATAAATAAAGGGTTCTTCAATGTTCTTTTTTTTTCTTTCGTTATTTTGAATATTTTTTCTTCTTTTTTATTGCAATTTTAAAAATTCTTCATTTTAGTTTTATCATTATTATTATCAAGTTGCATAAAAGAGTTATCTTAATTCACTTATCATTGACCTCACTTCTTTGAATTTATACCTCACAAGGTGAATAGCACACATGCACATACAAACACACACATACACATACAAACACACACATACACATATAAAATCATATGATTAAATGCAACATATAGTAAAACTTTACTTTATTCGTTATAATTTGAAAAAATAATGATTTTTATTTCAGTTATTGCAAAATCCTTGTTAAGTATATGTAACTGAATTTAGTCAGACAGATACTTTTATTAGGATATTATGTATTAAATAAGTGTAGGTACTTACATCGAAATAATTTTGATGTTGTTTCTAATATTCCTCGTAAACTTTTCGTATGGTGACGTAATAAACGTTCAAAATTTGATGTTGATTTTTGTTTTAATTCATTTTCAGTTGAATTTGTACAACAATGTCCTCCACAGATTGATCCTGTAAATTAAAAATAAAATAATGAAAATATATTATTAGAAAATTAATTAAAATTCATTACATTTGTTTGAATAATAAAATATGTAAATATTGAAATTAAAAGAGAAGAAAAAAATTCTACAATATTGTAAAATATTTTAAAAAAAAGTAAATAATTAATCTTGAATTAAATTCTCATTTGGTGATGATAGTATATGCATATCGGTTATCTTTAATATGACTATTAACACTTTTTTTTCTCTCTTGAGAAAATATGTTACGTTAAACAGAATAACATAGAATAATATTATTCTAATGATGGATTTGAAATGTAGATTGAGATGAAATTACAATATTGTAATTATGCACCTACATTTATTCATATACATATCGACATCTATTAAGCACATATGAACATGTGTGTAATATGATATTATGTACAATATATACCTATACATATGTATATAGAACATACTTCTAATTGTCTGAATGATTTGCATTTAAAATTCTTTCTTTATGCTTATACTTAATTTATTTGGCGCCGCCGCCGGAAAACATTCTATTTGTTTAATATAAAATGTAAAAACGAAAAAAAAAAAATAAAACAGGAAAAAATGAAAGAAGAGTAGGTAAATAGTAAGACTTCTTGATTAGATATTCTTGAAAACACACATTTTGGGTCAAATACTCTGTTTCGAATAAATAATTTCATTCTTAAAAATTGTTCAGTTGAGAAGATTTAAACATTTATTGTTTTACTTTCCATATGTGAATTATAAATTGACTTTATTTGTTAGTTCTAATGACAAAAAAAAAAAAAAAAAAATTAATAATCTTTACTTTTAATTCTATTTATCTTTTTCGTTATTCTAAAACAATGAATCCTCATTAACGGTGAAATTTGTAAATCTGACATAATCCTACAGCTACTTTTTGGAAAATCTTTATGTTAAACAAACCGCATCGAAATCACATGTTACTTTCAAAACTTATTCCTTATTTTCACTTTTTTTCAAAAACTTTAGCTTCATAACTGAATGTTTTACCTTATAATTACCCACATCCACTAAATTCGTCGTGACTTCTGTGTTAATTTAAAGTGGCATACATTCAGAAAATTTTATATAATGAACTTTTAATTAATTTAAAAAAAAAAAAACGAAAAAGAAAAGCCATTAAAATAAAAGAAAAATCAACATAAAAACTTTGTAATTAAAATATGTATTTTTTTTTTTCAACACATATACGAATATGTGTTATGTAGGTACACAAAGAAAACCATATTCGCCTACGCAATTAATAAAATATATATAAAAAAAATTTCCTGTACAACATTCAACTGTACTTTCATAACGTGTTTATTTTAAATTTTTTACACGTTATATCAAATTGAATTTTTAACACGATATATATTTATTATAAATGATATTTCATATAAATATAATCTCTCGTTTATTTTTGTGTAATAAAATGACACGAAGAAAAAAATTAAATTAGAACAAGTGGGAAAAAAAGAAAGAAAGAAAGAAGAAAAATAGGTAAGAAAAAAGCTAAAATTTACGTAGTTCCTAAATGTATGTATGTAGGTATAGCTAATTTCCTTGTCAAGGACTTCCTTGTTTTTCCACAATTTTTTTCATCATCCTATACGATCATGTGACGTAATTTTGTTTTTTTTTCACTTAATGTAATATTACATAAACAAAACAAATACATAAGTAGACTACTTAAATTGTTAACGTTGTTTTTCCTTTAAAGCAAAGAAAAAAAAAAATAAGGAAAAACTTTTCATATTCAAAATGTTATAGGAAAAACTTCTTTGTCATTGTCATTCTTTTGGCGCACGCTATCGCCTCATTTACACAGGATGAGCATCAATTTAAAAATACATTGGTTGTTGAACAATTTATCTTTATTATAAAGGTGTGAGGTGAATAAGTTAAAAATTTGTTTATATATTTTATTTTACTATACCTTAATACCTATACCTGGCTTGTATTTTAAAGCACCGTGAATTACGTTTAAATGAAAAGTGAGTTGATGATAATTTCATCTGACACTTATAATAATTTTTGTTTTTTTTCACAAGAAACTACAAAGCACTCTTATAAGAGTGTTATTTTTTTATTAGAATTCTTGTACGTATTAAAAACTTCAATTAAGAACTGTATCTTACTATCATCAGATGTTCTGTCCGTGGGAAATTGTTCTCGGCCAACATTTTCAGAATGACTAACTTTCTCAATGTGACACCACTGAATGTGTCAAAATTTTGAAAAGGTTGTATAAGCCAAGAAACAATACTATTCGAGGTTAAGAAATAATCGGACTGAGAATTGTTTGCGTAAAGGAAAAAGGAACTTAAAATTACGGCAAAAAACAATGATTTTTTTGATAGATTTAGCTTTTTTTATAAAGATTTATTCGACGGCTCCAAGCCCATAATTCATGGTTTACTGAATTTGTATAGTAAGAAAATCATGTTGGAGAAACTTTTTGATAAAAGAAGGTGAAAATATTCTTTAAGAATTTTTAACTACGTGTGTAAATGAATTTAAAAAAAAAATAATTTGCATAGTATAAGTATACGAAATGATATAAATTTAACTTTATTGTTGTTTAATTGTGTATACTTATCGTTGTCTCTATACGTTTATTATGTGTGCTTTTTTTTCTTGCTCATAAAGCACATACGAACAAAAAAAAAAGGAGTCTCTAATGTTTAATTAATTTTACGCGAAACAATATCACTTTTCTTTTATACATACATACATACATATGTATAATCAAAATTTGCGGCTCAACTTAAAAATTTTCTCCCTCAAACGTTATAAATTGTCATAGAGCGCGTATACTCCGCAGTACCGAACCGGTACTAGTACTGTTTTAGTCCCGGTATATACGCATGGTACCGAACCATTTTAGGCCGACCATTTTGGTGCGAACCAACTAATTTGGTCCTCCTTTCTTTGTTTATTTCCAATTAATTTTGCACAAAAAGAAAAAATTATTGATAATTGACACTATACACAAATAGAAATTATTAAATCAATTAACAATGAATAAAATATTTGAGTTTGACAAGTATTTTTTTCTTTCTTTTTTCGTTATTTGCACCTACGGTATATACAGGCAGTACTAAAATGGTTTAGTCGTACCAAAATAGTACTAGACCGGTTTGGTACTGCGGAGTATACGCGCTCATACATACATAGGTACATAATGTATTCATATCCGCAAATGTACACACATATGTGTGTATATATTAATTTTACCATATATAGACAACAAATAAAACATTAAAACGCTTTTGAATATTTTTCTTAAGGAGCAAAAATTTATTCTGCATTAAAAAAAATTACATATTTCTCAACCATTATTTTAATTTCATACAAGTATGTGTATATAGATATGTATGTATTCATGTGAAATATGTGGCACATATGAGGGTTTTTATGAAATTCTATTTTATTAGTTTGTGGTTCAGTTAATGGTATATATTCTGCTAAAGTTTGCAAAAGGTATGTTTATACAATATTACTTGTATTGTACGAGTACGTATAACTAAAAACCAAAACAAAAAAAAAAAACAAAAAACAGAAAAAGAAAATAAAACCTTTGAAAATACCTTTCTTAATACCGTTAGACGTTTACAGAATTATTATATAGAATCTTTAAAATACACATTGTTTAGATTCCTCTTTTTTTCATACAAATGCATACATATACATATAAATACGTAATAGGTGTACAAATACACATACATACAATAAGGATTCAATATACATGAAAGCAAAAACTGAAAACTTAAAGGAACTTAATTTGGGATTCAACCAAAAATTATCTCCTTTTTGTATAATACCTTGAAGCTTTTTTATTGCTTTGATGTATCTTAAATAGGTAAAATTTAAGAAGGTATGTAAACATAAGGTAGGTAATATTATTATATTTATAAAAAAAAAAAAAGGATGATTGTTAAGGTTTCAAAGCTAATTCCTTTCAATATTTATTCCTTATGTTGCTACTATATGTATACAAAATTGGTGTCAGGAAGAAGAGGCCTTGGGTAAAAAAGGACGTTCGTGAAAGAATGAATAAATGTTTTTTTTTTTTCTTAAAATTTTGCAAATTCTTTTTATTTGTCTTTTTTGTTAAGAAACCAAATGCTAAAATTCACGCTTTAATTTCACAAGAAATTAAATATGGTGATTTTTAGTCGGTATATTTTCTACTACAGCAATACATACATACTTGTGTAGGTATGTTTACCATATTATACAATTTTTTTTTTGTTTTTCAAATTAGAATGGAAAATTTTGTAAATTTATGATTTTTCAAGTTCATAATCATTTCCATATGATCCACAAAAATGAAACAAAAATAAAAAACAATTTCACAAAAAGACACAATTTAACTACATTTTGTTTTCCCTCTTTTTATCCTAATTTAAAGGTATCATCTCATTTTCTATTCATTTTATGTTTATTTGAGAAAAAAAAAATTTAAATTCAAATCGTTTTCTAGTTTCCTTATAGTTATTATTTTTATACACACCGAGTTATTTTGTTGTATTTCTATAAATATTTTATTATATCCTTTTTTTTGCCAAACATTATGAAATGCTATTCTACTAACCGCATAACTATACATTATTCAACTTTTACTGAAATTGCTTGAATAAACTATACAAGAATGAAAAAGGATACACTCCGTATGTATGAAAATTTTCAACTTGCAGAGAAAAAAAAAAGAACTTTAACTCATCGTAAGTGCTTTTACAGTTTTTGAATTGAAAATGGTCTTGTGTTTTTTTTTTTTTTTTGCATATTCTACCTCTAGATTTTGTGCATGTTTTTTTTTTCTAGTTTATTATGTACATGTCATTTTCAGAGCTGTTACTTTGTGAAATTAAATTTTTCAAGTTAGTTCTGCAAATTTTCAAGTTTTTTTTTTTAGGCGAAAAAAAAATTGAAAATTGTAGGTACTTTTTTTTTTCAATTTCGTCTTGTTTTTTTTTATTTATTTTGTTTTATGATAAGAAATATATTTTATTTAATTTAAATTTAATTCGTGAAAATTTATGATGGGGGTGTTGAGAATGTTGAAATATTATTGCTTTGAAGTATACATACATATTATATTTTAAGAGGGAATTTAATTAATTTGAGTAATTAGTGTGTATAAAGTTTAAAATAAAATAAATATGTCATATATTAGGATACATGGAAATTTCTTAATAAATCGTACATTTAATAAGCATATGTGATTTGTATAGTACCTATATGTGTATGCATAATTTTATAAACCTAAGAATAATTTTTTTTTTTTTGTAGTTGAATTTATTTTTTCTTGATTTATTCAAATTATATGAAAACAAAAGTTTTTGTAACTTTTCATTCGTTTTATTTTAATTAACCTTTACATTTTCTGATGACAAACTTCTTGAATGTGATTGCAAAAGTTATATCAAGTTTTTCATAAAAGAGTTTATTTTTTTTTCTCTTCAGAAAGAAAAAAAAAGGATCATTGATATAGAAAGTAATGAGATTTTAGCACTTTTGAAAGTAAAGTTTCAATTAGAATAAAAAAAATTTTAATGAAGAGAACAGATTTATAATTTTTAATTGAATAATTTTAAAATTATTTTTATAATACGGCTTTTTTTATGATTTATGAAATTTTTTTCTGACGACATTCGCTGTTAATCCAATTTGAATCTTACTGAAAAGGGATATATCGTTCTTATTTTATTTTTTTTTCGAAAAATTGTGATGAAAATTGTATAAAATATATTTATAATCGATAAAGTTATGAATAATGGAAAAAAAGCAATCAACTGTAAATAACCACTTTAAATGAAAATTTATTTTCTTATTGACCATTTTATTCAAGTGTATTTTACGCCATTCATTTCTAATCTAACAGAATACATGTTTCCATGAAAATTTTTAAAATATATACTTTATAAAAAAAAGTTACATCGTTAACGTGTTGTAATATAATAAAATGAAAAGTATTTTGTTTTTTGGTCCATTGAATACAAATTGATGTTAAATTTAACCCTCGATTACTAAACTTTAACCATTATTTTTTAGAACGTGAACATGATGAACGATTAATTTTGTTTTTTTTTTTCATACCAAAATACAGTTTATTTTTTTAAAATCCTTGTGTAAAGTAAGGACAATAAATTCATTAGATTTTTATCGTGAATATTAAATATAACAAAGTAGACAGTTTATCGAAACGTATTAAATTTTGAAAAATAAAAACTTTGATTTGATTTTTGCACTTGATGGATATTTTTTTAATGTGCCGCAACGTGGTTATCCTTTTACTGCATTTTTTAGCGCAGCGATGTCATAGTCATGTAGATTAAAAAAGGTAAGGAAAAGTTATAGGTATAATTAAGAGAGGCGAACAAATTAGATGGAAAATCGTTCCATAATTTGAAAGTTATTTTCATAAAAGATTGACCATATTTTTAAGTACGCTCAGAAAATATGGTATTAAATAAAATTAATAAGTTTTCTTGGAATATTTTTTATTCCTGGAGAAAATTAAGGATATATGTAATTTATTTTTATAACATAAAAATGTTGCATATTTTGAACATATTTTTAGGCTTTTTGTTTTTTTTTTAATTTCTTTATAAATTTCGTGCTATTGTTTATTTCTTTTTTTTGTAATCTTTTTACTTCATTATTATTACAGAACAAAGACATGTTATATGAAACGGTTGGTTGAGAGTGTCGCTTCCTGTAAGTCACGTATAAAATAAACCGAAAAAAAAAATACTATTCATACATGTAATCGTCATCTTTGATACAATAAAACTGTAAATTATTATCAACCACACACACTTCAATTTATTTTAAATTACAGTTCATTGTAATTAAGGATGCTATTGTATAGTCATTGCAAAAATATATTGTATACACTGCTGTTTTTTTTTACCTTGCTTTTTATTTTTTGCAAATTGAATGCTTCAATTCCAGGAATATTTTATGAATAATCTGTATTTTTGAACCCTTTAACTTCCGTTTTGATATGATTTGAATATTTTCATGTTGTTATTATTATTTTTTTTAACGTATTATGTTCACATTGTTATTCAAAACATAATCTTACGAAGGGTTATCCTTTTTGTTATAGAAAATCCTTTATTTAAATATATACATAATACAAAATATCAAAATCATATAAAATTTGTACATATATATGTATGTAGGTTGAAAAGGTTTATGTATATATTTTCAAAAAGTTACCACATCATTTTATTCATTCATTCAGTTTCAAAAAAAAAAACCCTTCGACCCTTTACAATTCAAAAATACAATAAATATATTGATGGTCGTACATTTAACCTCCTACTTTGTATAAATGTATTTTTGATTTTTCATATACAATACATAAATTTATCGATTTCGTACTATATCCTTTTTTGAATTTTGATGAAAAGTTAATGTGTCAGCCAACCGCAATGGAAACCGATGTTTTTCAATAGAGTTATATGTTACCGTTATTATTATTATTATATTATTATTTTTGTTGTTGTTAGACTATTTTGCTGGTAAAGAATCACAATGTGCGTGCGTGCTGTATTATATATATTCTGTTTCAAATTTTCATCATATTTGGCAATAAATCGCGAATTTGATATATTCACTGAAAAATACATACCACATGCAAAGTCAATATAATGTATGTACATATTTTTATACATATTGACAAAATAAAAGTAAAAGACACCCCCTAAGGATTGTTAAAGAATGAATGAATAACTGAATTGACTAACTGTGAAAAATATAAATAATGTTGTACACGACATACATACATATCCACATGAATATGAAGAGAAGAAAAATTATGATATATTATAGTTCATATATAGATAGATAGATTTGCATGTGTGATAGATACATATCAGAAACGATAAATACACGCCTATAGTCATAACATACATATATTTTTTGGAATATCAAATATATGTTTTTGATATTATAATGTGTATACAATATTTTACAAATAAAATAAACTTTTACTACATTGAAAGTCCATTTTATAAGGTAGAGGATCTTTTTTTTTCAATTCGATGTTTTATTTTTATTTTTCAGTCTAAATGGACTAACTATATACTTACTACACACACTATCATACACATAACATAAAATATGATAAAACCTCAAATATTTTCAATTAATTTATTATAAAGTATTCAAGCAAATACATATGATGGAATTTTCATGCGTAAAACATCGAAAAGTTATATATTTCAACAGAATCATAACAAATGAATACACAACAAGTTTTATGATGGATTAATTTAAAAACAAGTATGTATAGGGATTTCATTGTTTAATGTATCCAAATACATCTATAGAAACTTATAAGGATCGAATGTAAATTGTACATTTAGCCATAAGGTAGATATAATTTGTATATTATACAATAAACCAGACAGATTGTATTTTTTCCCTCTGAATATCCTGGAATTATACTTGTAAAATTTATTGTATATCAAATTTTTCGCGCGTTGATAATTTGGTGGATATTTTGTATACTTATTTGTACATTTTCGTGATGGTATTAAAATTTCAGTAATGAAAAAAAAAAAAAAAAGTAAAAATCTGTATATTGGATATTAACATCATGTTTTAATCAAAATTAAATTTGGATTAGGTGGGGGAGAACAACAGTCTATTAACAAAATAACTGCCGGTCATGTAAAGTAAAATTATTTTATTTATTTCTTATTACCCTTATCTATTGATTATTTAGGCGAAATTCCTACCAAAACTCTGCCTTTTTTTGTATCAATAAATTTTTCCCTTAATTATTTTCTGTTTTACATGTACATATATATACATACACATATAGAAAAAGAAATTCCGGTGTATTGTCTCACACTTAGAAGAAAAAGAGCGAGTTATTGTCTGTACTTTAAATGTTAGGGATTCGAAAGTCAGAATTATTTTAGAATTTAAGAATTAAATGGAGATTTTTGTAAAAAAATAGAAACTGTGAAATATTCTTATAAGTTCAGCAAATCGAAATAAGCTTCTCTGTATTACTTTTTTTTCCTCATTATTTCAAATGGGGTAAAATCCCAAAATTCATTTCTAAAATAAAACAAAAAAATTATTTATTACAATTCTATTTATGTAACACATTTCATATGAAATTAGCAAACATTGAAAATGTTATCTTTTTCTGCAAAAACATGCAATAAAATTGAACATTAACTTATCTTAAATTTCAAAAGAAAATTCAATTGCGATAAGTGTGATGGCAAATGGCGGTGGCGCCAATACAAAAGCAATTACAATTTACAATCTTAACTGCGAATAAGATATCTTCACATATTATTTGTATGTATACACTCGTATATACATATATGTATTTCAAGTGCATATTTTGCTGATTCCATATAAAATTCGTACATTAGATAAAAACTTAGTCAAACTTTTGTTTATAGAAAAAAAAAATAAAGATTTATAATGAAAATTTCAATTGCATTCATGCCAAAAAATATAAATTACGTTTATATACATATGTACGCTTTCTATATTATTTTTCGTATTTATTTTTTTTTACTTCTCCAATAAAGCTGAAATTTGCACAAATATCATTTATCTAAACCAAAAACATACATACATACATATGTATGTGTTTATATTTAAAAAAAGTAAGTAAATAAAAGAATTGAATGAAATATTCAACCTACTATATCTTGACCACTTTTATGTACATATATTCAACTCCATATACAATTTTTTTCCACATGATTTTTATTTCTAATATGTACAACAACAAAAAAAAAAAGCTCAAAATACCGGAATATATCACAAACAAGAAAATTTAAAAAAAAATAAGAATCTAAATAAGAAAATAAAAAAAAATATTTCTAAAGGCGGTAGGTAGGTACTTTTAAATGTTAGGTCATAAATTTTCTTTTTCTTGTCACCTGACCTTCACCGCCAAATAAAATTTTCCACATCAATAAAATAACAAGCATTTTACACAAAAACAAAAAAAAACAAAATTGATAGAGGAGAGTTTGAAATGTATTTCATGGTTGTTGTTGTTGCTTTTTTTTTTTTTTTGCTTAAAAGTATTAAATATTTTTGTTTAGACAAAAACAAAAAAAAATTTATCACCCCATTTTCCTATTTAAATAATTCGACTGACCAATACATTTAAACAATAACAACAACAATATTCATTGAATAACATGAAAAAACCTTCAACTAAGTGGGTGGGATAGGTGGACAGTTCGGTTGGCAAAGCATTGACATGATGATAGAAAGATATATTTGAATGTATGTATATAATTTAGCAGTGTGTAGCATATTGTATGTGTGTCGGCGGCATAAAGTCTATGTTGGGTGACAAGTGAAATCTTGGTTTGAGAATATAAAAAGCGGACATATGAAAATTTCAAAAAGTTTTTGACTATACATTTATTGAAGGATATAATTTTGTTGGTATTTTGTTTTTGTGTGTATTTATATGAGGTATAATGTAATTTTTAGCAGTTTTGCACATGCAAGTGCAAGTGCAACTATTATGAAAAATATAAAACAAAAGAGTATAGAAACTTGAAAAGTAGAAAAATGTAAATGTACATGACAGAAATGCCAGCATTCAATGAATACTTATCAGTTTTTTGATAGCAGTTGTAATGTTGTTGGCACTTAAACAAAAATGAACTTTTACACTTGCGGATAAAGAGATGGCTATTGTATTAGGTTTTTGTTTTTTCTTGCACTCCTCTGTTTATGTAGTATGTATTGTTAACAAAAGAATCAACATATATATAATAAAGAGAAATGTAATTAGATTTGTATATTGCATTTATTTTTATTTAATCAACACACAAAAATGTTTCTTTGACATTAACTAATCTGTTAGACGTTTTGAACATGAAAAACTATTTTTTTTTTTTTTTGTTTTAACTAGTTTCATTGCATTTTGAAAATTTCCCTAAAGAAAAATATAATGAATACTTGATACAATAAAATATACTTTTAAATATATCGCATTTATCTAATTAATTACATTTATAATGAAAAATGTTTCAAGCATGCTGTTTTAATTTTTCAAGTAGCATCAGGTTGTAAATAAAGTGTAATTAAAAACATATAAGTAATGATATTTATGTCGGAAATTGCATGTACATAAATAAATGCGTATTTAAATTTTTCAATTTTCAATATGATAATGTAATGGCAATTGAGAAATTTCAGTTGAAAATGTGTTTTTCTTGGGCTTCTACCAAAATTTAAAAATAAAATTAATTTATTTGATTTCAAATCTTTATGCTTAAGAAATATAAGATTTATCTAATTATTTCTTAGTAAAATTTAAATTAATTATAAATATGAAAAATTGAAAATAAGTTTTATGAAAAAGAAGCAAGCAAAAAAAAAAAAAAAAAACGATGAAAAAAAAAGCATAAAAAAACTTCAAATTAGAATTAAAACAATCACATGTGTGTGCCTACAGGTAAGCTACAATTGGCAATAGGAAAATGGCAATAGAATAGAAAAAATAACACACACAAAGAAATTAAAATATTACCATAATTTTTCCAAATTACCACAAGTTTAAACACCACAAAAATTTCAAAACTGACAGCTTACAGAATTCGAATATATGAAAAGGAAAGCCTAAAAATTAAAGACGTACTGTTGCATTTAACAGGAAATTTTCCATTAAAAAAATACAACAAAATTTCTTTTCAGAATTTTTTCAAGGGAGCTCAAAATCACAAGGGTTTTACCCTAATATGTACACATATGATATAGTATAACAATCACAATAAACACATTAAAAATTCCACTTATAACTTTCATAATACATACACAGGTCAAAATTCCTTATAATAAATAAATCATGAATATTACTTTATTTTGTTCACCCAAAAATGGGGAGCAAATAAACATACTAGAATATTTAGTTCCTTAGAAATATATACATTTGTACATACATATATGTATGTATATACAAATAGATAATAAATATATAATTAAATTCAAACAAAAAGACGCCTTAACGACAAAACATCGATCTTCCATTTTGTATGTGATTTTATTTTATTTAAGTTATTGAAATTTATTTTCCGAAAATGAGCTACCAATATTTGACTTGAATTTGTAATTCATCACACATATCAGACAGAGGTTATAAATATATTGAAAATTATAAAATATGTATTATGTGTGATGTTAAATAATACATACTCGTACATACATACATATACATGCATATATGATTATACTTTTCTTATAGCACAAACATTGTACAATTTATAATTTAAAAGCAAATGAAAAACACATTGGAATACAATATTTTTTGAAAAACATGTAACACATATGTTTGTATATGTGTTCATAAATTTTATTTATTATTTTACATAAATAAAAAAAAAAAAAGGTGGTCAATATTAATAACTTTTCCTTTTTGTTTTTCTTCATTTTTTTCTCTTCATTCTATTTTTCTTTTAGGAAAAGTTAGTAAATGATAGATTGTGATTTCCCTTTATTTTTTTTTCAAGATTCATTTTTATATTTTCTTTTTGGTTTTTATTTTCTATTTCTTATAGCCCTCTTGTGAAACATACATAATTTTTTTTTTTTGTTCTTCATCATTTTGTACATATATTATTACACTTTTATTAATGTTTATTTATTTAATATCCATATTTGTTTCATAGAAAATTCTATGAACAAAAACAAAATAATATTTTTATTTATTTATTATTATTATTTTTTTTTTCTGTACATGATGAACATAAATTGTTTATTATACTTTTTTTTTTTTTTCATTGTTTTGATGGGGTGTTTTGTCTTGAATATTTTATTAATTCTTAAAAGAAATAAAACAAAAACTTTTATAAATAAGAAGAATAAGGACCGAAATATACATACATACACGTATATTTTGCATGATGTAAGAGAAATCAAGACAATAATTTTCAAATTGAATGAAATGTGAATATAAGAACAACAATTTGTGTTTTTATTTTTATTTTTCTTCTGAATTCTGAGACATGATGACATCATATAAGATTTTGTCTGTTGTCAGGTACTAACAACAACGTAACAAACAAGTAAGTACAATAAGTAAAAAATTTAAGGTGAGCACTATGTACCTGTATCATTGCGTTGTCATCAGATGAAATATGTATTTATTTACATACATGAATTTTATATGTTTAGTTTACATGGAATTTGATTGAGTATATACAAACAAACAAACAAACAAAAAAATTATGTGATGAAAATTTTAATGTTTAAGATTTAATTTAATTTTCTTTTTAAAACAATTGAATAACATGACACATTACATTTATGGGGTTGTCAAAAAAGAAAAAAGAAAAAAGAATTGCTTTTACATGAGGAAAGCATGTCCTTCATTTTTAACACATTGGGGACTTATCATGAGAATTTTCTGAAGTTCTGTTATGACAATTGTGGCCAAAAATTTTTTGTTTTAGTGCTTCGAGGCTTGGACTCTTGGAAACAGGAGATTGTCAATTTGACAAGAATTCTCAATTTATATGTTACATATACTTATTCAAAAGTTCTTCAACTAATAGGGCTTCTGTTTGAATACTATTGTTTTAAAATATCGAATTTTCAACGCGAATTTCCAAATGGATCCGATAATTTCACTAACAGGATTTCTTTGAACGTTCAAAGATATTTAAATGTAACTGTGAGTAAATTTTTTAAAAAAGAATAAACTTGCAAATTGTATTCAGAACTTAATTAATTAATTTGAATTTGACCCTGTCTAACAAACATAATTCTAATTTAAAAAAATAAATAATTAGAATAAATAAAAACTTTAATTTCTAAATTTTTCAATATTACAATGTAAAAGAGACGACATAACATTTAAAATTTCCTACAAATAATGTATATCTTAAAACATTGTCAAGTAAATAATAAACACAATATGTTAGCATATGAAAATTGTAAAATTAAATTTGATAATGATATTTTTGTTTTATTTGTACTTATTTCCCTAGAATAATGTTACATTGTACCTTAATGTTATTTACGAATATGTATATGTACATCATGATCATGAAGGTTATGTGTATTTCTAAAATTTTTTTTTTTCAATGAAACATGAATAGAACACATAAATACATACATGAAATATAGATACATACAAGTATATTTATTTTATATTAAATTATGCAGCATTTTAACTCAAAAGGTGAATTATTTAACCCATACAGGTCATAAAACGTATTTATCTTCTTTAAAATGTTTCAATGTTATCATGAAATAGGTATATAAAGAAAAGTTTATATAGTATCTAAATTTTATTGCTGATCTCTAATGTCAACCGATGTATCCAATATACATATTTTGTGTATTTAAAAGACATATGTGAGAATATGTATCTATAGATACTAAAATATATTTTGTAGACACTAGAAGCTATACATATACAAATAATCAACATCTATATTTTATAAATATATTAGGTAGTAGGTAATAGGTATATGTATAACCGTAGACAAAACAATGTGGAGGATGGAATAGCCCATTATGGATGTCTAATAAATTTAATGGGCTGAAACTATATACTCGTACATGATATTCATTATTAAACATCATAGTTATATCATATGTATATAACTTTATGACCTTTTATGTAACTTTAGGTATATACATTAATACATACATGCTTATCATCTTTTCAACAAAAAACAATATTACAATATAAGAATGAGAAAATTTGTTATACACAATAAATTGATTTTAATTTTCCATAACAGAGCATTTCGTAAAGTATAATTTATACTAAGTACTAATGTATCATACATACATATTATAGTCTGATAAACAATAACGTATGTATACAAACATCTAAACAAAATGTACAAATATTATTGAAAATTATACAAAAGGATAAAATACATTTTATATAAAGATTGAAAATGATGCTAGAGAAGATATATCAAATATGTGAGTGATGATGAGTTGAGGTGTTTGTAAATCTGTCAATATATTGTCAATCTCATTTGTTAGATACATTTTGAGATACAATATAATCATAAAAGCACAAAAATTGAAAGGATTATAATATATCTATAATGTATCAGATTATTGTTATGTATACGTTACCGTATAGTATATTGACTGTAAGAGGATTTCAATTTGATTAATTTAACAACGAAATTTTGAAAATTAAATATATTTTCATTTTATTCTCTTTGAACACTGTAGAATAATAAATTTGGAAAAATTTTATATTATACGTATTTTATTTATTTTCATATTTTATATATTTTATTTTACGTTATAGTAAAATTTGAAATTTAATTTAACACGTAAAAGTGTGTAACACATTTTCGAAAATATAATAAAAATATTTTTTTTTTCATCGTTATGGAATATCTATTTGATTTTATTGGATAATCCTAAAATTTCAATTAGTAAATCAAATTTCGAAAATCGAATTTTAAATTATTTCTTTCTTTTTTTTTCCTTTTGAAAATTCATTTCTATAAATATTTCCATAACAACGATATTTGATTATATAATTGATTATAAAATGTCATAATTAAGGTTGAATTTTTGATTTCAATAAAATAGAAAATAAATTTTGAAATTTTTAACCATATTTTGTGTTTATTTGGTGTATTTTCCATTTAATAGAAAATTATATATTCCATCCAGAAACTCTAATTATGTGGTATTATTGTATTGAAACAATTTTAATGATGATGATAATGATAATGATTTAATTAAAATATGCTAACTGTAAACACAAACATACACATATCACATATATGATTTTTATATAATACATATGTAATTTTTTTTTTCTGTTCCATATAAGTATACATTTACATTAAATTAAATAACCCGTACAGGTTGTTGTGGTTCTTATACAACTAGTACCATTATTATATTTCGACAAAAAAAAAAAACAAAAAAAAGTTAGTACATAAAAATTTTCTCAATTTACAAAATACATACATAATGTTTGTACAGCAGCTAAAATCATTAATAAAGATTTTTACTGATGTTACAAAATATACATACATAAAGTTTTACGTTTAAATTTATGAGAAATAGAGAAAAAAAATTGTTATTTTTAAAATTTTTGTTTTCTTTTGTATTTTTCATTAAAAATACAACCCTTAAAACCAGATGCATTGAAACCAAAACAAGGTAAATATAGTTTATTTACAGAAAATTACAACTTTTTTTTTATGTATCATAATTTGTAAATACCAAAAAACTACAGAATATTGAAAAAAAAAATTTATAATTTTTGTTGCTTTTTATTTTTGCAAATCTGAGTCACATTCAATTTGTAAAAAATTTTAAACAAAAAAAGTGAAATTTTTAACAAGGAAACTCGAAAAAATCTCCTTAAATCAACCCTTAAAATTATGGAGTATACGAGTATACAAAATTTATTTTAAACGATATTATGGTTCATAAAAATAATATTTCATATTAAGCACGAAAAATGTTATTTATTTTTTATTTTTTTCGTTTCATTTGTAATTTGAGAGTGGGCGTGCACATAGGTAAAGCATAAGAGTACATACAATTTTTTTTTTAATACATTACATGCTTTTCAATGTATTATTTTATTATTCCTGTTTGATTCTAATTTGAAAGGGGTTAACATCCGGTTAAAAGAATTATGAAATTATTGTTGTTTCGTCAATGAAGTATGAGAGATGTTTTTTTTTCCTTTTTCCCTTATATATTTTTCCTATTGTCAATGTTACATGCATACTACATTTTTGTTGTTTTTTTTTTGCAATTGAGTCAAAAAGTACATACCACAAAAACAAAAAAATAATAAAAAATTCATAAAGGGCCATTAAGTTAAATTTTTTCCTTGTAAATTGTAAAAATTTTGCATTTACAAAAAAAAGGGCACAAATTTAATATAAAGTTCGTTATAGTACATTATGATAAATAAATCCTGAATAGGATTATATTTTGTGGTAAACTAATGTTCCGTTATAAACATAGAAAATGACAGCTCAATTTATTACTATTCTATATTCTGTTTGAAATGTTACACACCCTGTTCCGGAAACTATAATCATCCAGATTATATGTATATTTATACGTTTGTGTATATATTATATATTCCCTATGTATGTATATAATATACACACACTTTAAACTAAAGGATCTCTACAAAAACTAAAGGGTCTTCTTGTTCCCTTTTTTTTTTAAATAAATAAATAAATAGACGAAAATAACGAATACCCCAAGGATGCTTGAATTTTGCATAATTTTTTTTACCACTCCTTTACTCATATAAAATAGGTATTTAGTTTTTAACTTTTATGTTTATTACATATTTTTATATACATATGTACCTATATATTTTTTTTAAATTTTATAGTTTGTTGTAATGTTTCCTTTTTTTTTCAACAATAACATCATCATCATCATCCTCATCATCATTTCATCTTATTGTTGTAATTTTTAGTTTCTTTTGTCCCTTGAGTTTTGTAACATCAGATGATTTTCATTTGTTTTGTTTTTTTTTTCTTGTACAATTTTCACAATTTTTATGTTATATAACATAATTGTTTATTTTTTTTTTTCATTTTTAACGACAAAAATTATTTTGGTAATGTGCTACATGTAAGTAATACATGACAATCTTAAAATAAAAATAGCAAATAAATGTTGACATTGCTGTTGTACAAAACTACAACACAGATGTGTTGAAATAATTATTAAATTTTAAAAGTAATTTACAAACAACACAGACAAAAATCAAAGAAATGCAAGGGAGAAATTTGAAAAAAAGTTAAAGATACTTATTTCAATAAAAAAAGTTTTTATTAGATATATATTTTAAATTTTTGCCGTTTCTTCTTCTGAATTTTTTTTTACGAATTACTCTTTAGAGATCTATTGATTTTCAAAATAAAGATTTAACAAAAATCAACACTTTGTTCCTACATGACTCGGCTCGGCTTGACAATTGAGAAATGAAGTAGGTAAGTAACGATTACACAACCAAGTGCGAGCCCAAATATCATGAACTACTTACTTACTGATCCTGTAGATAATTTCTACGCCATTATCAGTATCATCAGCTCATTGATATTAAAAGAAAATATTTTTACCCTTTTCCATGATTAACCTTTGTGTACGTGAATCTTTTATGCACTAATATTTTCTTGAAAAAGTTATCTTCAACTTATATGAATTCACTATCTTATTTGCTCAAGGATATTTTATTTTTTTAAATACAGATCTCCAGCCATCAAGTATATAATCATTTCATACAACATTCAAGATTTTCTAAAATTTAGGGAATTAAAATCAGAAATTTATGATTTTTTACACAATTTTCTTTCACAAATAAATTCGAATTCCATTTTGAGTAAGCTATGCTAATTTTTGTTTAAAAAAAAAAAAAAATGGTATAATATTGTATAAACTAAAAATAAACGAGCAAAAATAAAGGGTCATTCTCTGGGTTCTTCTCAGCTTGTTTTTTTTTTAATTAAATTGAAAACTGTTTTGCATATTTTTTTACATAAACAAATGTTTTACTTTTTCTTTTTTTTGTTTTATTTTATTTTTTACATTAACCGCAATTTATATCAAAAACACACATCTGTACAATCATTAGTTTCATTTTATATAAATCCTTGATTTTATTTGCAAATGAGGACAACACCAGGAAGTATCATCCTTTAAGATTATACATTGTTTTTCGTTGTGTGTGTGTTTTTTTTCTTTCTTTTTTTCTATACTTTATAACATATCCACACCCACAGCGCGCCTATTTTTCTGTTTTGTTTTTCTTTAAATGACAACAAACATGAAAATTCAAAATGAACACAGGACGAAGATGAAAAAATAAATATAAAAATAAAAAACAGAACAGAAAAAAAATATACATGAATAAATGATATACAATAAATTACTAACACTAAAGCTAAAGTATTCAAATATCACATACACTTATGTATGTACGAGTATATGTTTTGCGTATCCTTGATATTTTAATATGAAGAAACGTAAATTTATCCGTTCATCATCATCTTTTTTTTTTAGAAATTCGAATAATTTAAACTTAAACTTGCTTTTCTTTTTATTTATCTTCTTTTTTTTTATAGTTTTTCTTTTTACAAATCTAAACAATCTTTTGGAGAAAATAACCATCTGTCTTTATAATAATTTAAAGAAAAAAAAATTTTAAGAAAATGAAAGAAATGAAAAAGAAAATATGAAAAATTGAAAATATAGAAAACAAAACAAATTTATGACAACAACCGCTTCTATATACTCGTATAATTTGATAGCCTTGAACTATCTTCTTTTTGATTTTTTTTTAAATCATATTTTGTTAAGGATTTTTATATTCTCTTGCTGTGTACATGACATAGTCATTTGCCTATAAGAACACATGATATATAAATATTATATGTGAAATAAAATGCTTAAATTAAAGATGAAAGTTAAGGAGAAAAAAAAAACAAAAATTCTAAATTTTAAAAAATGAAAATCATAACAAACAAAAATTGTGTTTTTTTTTATTTTAATTTTCTTTTTTGACAAAAACTCATCATACAAATTTTTATTTAAAATTCAAAAACGAGAAACAAATTGTATGTGTGCAAAAAATTTTTTTATGTTTTATTTTTGCATGTCAATGATGCCATTGCCAAAACCTCGTAGCACGAAACACAGATATTTTGCAAAAAAAAAAAAAAAAAAAAAAAAATAGATCTAAAAGACTGAATAAATAAACAACCGTTTGTTTGAAATGTTACTAATTCAATACACAAAAATTTTCCACATATGATATATTCTGTTTTAAGTCATCTGTAATGAAAACATCAACCTCGAATTTTCTTTTTCCTTTGACTGTTAGTTACGTGGTTGGTAGTGTCACTATCTTTTCTTCTTCTTTTTTGATTTTTTTCTTAAATAAAATTATGAAAAACTAGAAAAGATACAAAATTTGGTCATGGTCAATTTTAAAAATTCTAACATTCATCTGAATACTACACAAATAAAAATAAAAATAATAACATAATAAAAAGGATAACATACACATGTACACAAATGCATAATTTAAATATGTGTGTACATACTCCTACTTCAAAAATAAACAAAATCAAAAGTAAAATAAGATTAAACCCCTGGGTTTTTTTTTTCGTTCTCTGAATGCAATGTTAAAATAATAGTTTTTCTTTCATCTTTTTTTTTTTACTTCTTTTTTTGTTTTATTTTTATTCTTTTGTCTTTAAGTGTGAGAAAATTCTATTTACAAAATAAAATTTTCTCATTGAATTTAAAATGAAAAGCAAAGCTTTTTTTTTTCATGGAAAAATAAGAAAACAAAGAACAATAACAAAATTTTATCTCATTATGAGAAATTTGTAAAAATTCAAAAATAAGAGGAAAATATTCAAATTTTCCGTTTGTGTTTTTTTTCTCAACAAAACAAAGCCACATTTTTTTCATTTTTTTCATAAATACATGTGTGTTCAGATTATAATGCGTTATCTTTTTACAATTGTTTCATGTTCTGAATTTAAAAAAGAATCAAGAAAACGGTAAGAATTTTCTAAATGAAAAACAGAAAAAAAGTAAAAAAATTGATTGTGAAAATTCACATAGCCTTAGGGAAATCACGTTTTACTTGTAAATTTTTACTTTTAAAAAGTTAAAGGAAATAAAAACAACGAAAACAGAACAGAATTTAATTGATGAACCTTAAATAGGTAAATAGGTGGTGTGAATTTGAAATTGGAAAACCAACATTTAAAAATAATGTGCTGCGAGAAAAATGAGTTGAATTTTAATTTTTTTGCGGTTACAAAGTAAAATATGGCAAAAAATGTAAGAAAGATAAAACCTTGTTAATTTAAACTTTTTGTTGTTGTTAGTTAAAGCTCCCGATAGAAAAGAGTATGATCCCGAAAGTAATTTTCACAATTCTTATTTAACCGCTAGTATTTGAGTATTTTTTTTTCTTCAGTGGCAATTCAAATACATTTTCAAGTATAAAGGGTTAAATTAATTATACATACATACATATATTGGAGAAATAAATTGTGTATGCGGTATATTCAGTATGTCTAGTAAGCATATAGTAAATTTGTGAGCTAAAATAATTTATATTTACATCCTCGAATGTTTTAATAGTTGCAAGTTAGCAAAATTGCAATTACAATTTGCGAACAGGTGAATATCACTCACGTGTTTATTTTCAATAATGGTATAACATCAAAAATTAAAATGTAAAATTTAAGGTTACATACTTTACTTCAAAATAATATTACAATATTCGCAATAAATATCGCAAATCATCCATGTTTGCTATAGTTGTTATTTGTGATTTCACTAAATATATAAGGATGTGCTCTCTTAACCTACTAATTTGATACTAAAAATATCGCATATGATGACAACTATCTTTATCGCTTTTCTTATACGACTTGTTTTATTTTCTAATTGAAAATGTGCATGTGTGAAAAAAAAACAACATAAACAAAAAAATATACTTTAAATATTGTTACAGTATCTTTTTACACATTAAGAAGGAAAAAAAAGTACCAGTAAACAAAATTTTGTATGTTTAAAGTTTTAAATTTCAACAACCACACACCAAAAAACAAAAAAAAAACAAAATTTGGCGCCATAAATTTAAGTTTTGTCTAAAATCCTCTGAAGGACAATTATTTTTATTTTAATTAAAATTCCTATACATACATATATGTAAAATAAATAGTGTTGTAAATAAATAATCTAGCAAATTCATTTTTTTTTTCTATTTTTTCAATTGACATGGACCAGTTAAAAGCTGTTAGATAATTCATCAATTTCTATGATTACGTTACTTTTAAAGTAATATGACCGCAATTCATTGTATAGATAATCTTTAATTAAATTGTAATAGAAAAAGAAATACAAATATGTACAAGATACAGAATGTATGTACTAAAAATTCAATATTTAAGATATTTATCTAAATTAAATTCAAATTATATTTACTAAATGTAAAATTTTATTTTTTCTTTAGTTTGCTTTTTATTAAGAAAAGATATCAGATATCATAAACATTGGATTATAATAAATTATAAAGTCAAGTTTAAAAATTTATTTAAAAATAATTAAATAAAAGAATCTACAACTAATCATAACTCTGAATATATCTTAATAAAAAAAATGAATTAGTACATACATACGTCTTTTGTTTTTAAATATTATTACGCCTACGAAATCATGTCGATGATGAGTATTTATAATACATATATTTTGACCTTAATAAGTTCTTGTTGACCATAATAAATATGAGAAATAATTGCTGTTTTTTTTTATTATTATTAATTTTATTACTTATTATTTTCCTTCTAAGTATTTCATTAACCAAAATTAAATATCGAACTTATATTTTGGAGACAAAACTTTGATATAGCGCCATAATAAATTCACCACATAATTAAGTTACGTGTTGTTTGTTCAAATAAAAGAGTTTCTATATTATGATTAGTCAGCACTGATCGTACATAAAAGTACTAAGTATCTGTTGTATATATTTCAATTTAATATTTTGTATCTTGAATTGAATTTCAGAAAAAAGAAATGAATGTACATATGTACATACATAATATTGTATATATTTAACAGACCTTCGTTTCAATTCACTAATCTTCATAGTTCAATCGTTTAATTGAAAATAATAAATTAACGCCCACATTATGTCTTTTATGAATATACATATATACACGGTCTTTTTTATTTTATTTATTTGTTTTTTTTTTTACTTGCAATGTAATATTTTTTTTATTTTTATTTTTTGTTTATGTTTTGCTTTTCTTGTTTTTATTTTTTTTTAAACGTCATAACTTGAACTAAATTTTTTTCAATTTAAAAAAAAAGAAGAAAATTTCAAAACATATGGAATGAGTCAATAAACGTTTCGTGTTTAAACCATTTTTTTTTTTTTTTAAATCAATTTCCATTCCAATATTTTCTTATTATCGTGTATAAAATTACACGTAGGAGTATTATTTCTTTTTTTTGAAATGAATTTCTACATAATTCAATTGAAAAAAAATTTGTTTCTCAAAGATATCAACATCGCAATTATTCACTTGAAAAATTGATCTAAAAATGACGAAAAAAAAAATAGAAGGGAAAAAAAGCCTAAGAAAATTTCAAGGGTTTTTTCCATCAAAGAACAAAGAATTAAAATATTTTAATAGAACTCAGAGCATACTCCGGAAGATAGAAAATTACGGAAAAACACAAGAACTGTATAGAATATTGAACATCAGATTTAAATGAAATTAAATATTTGAATTTATATTTGCTAGTTATCAAAATGAAGATAATGATGATGATGATAATAATTATGTTACAAGTATCTCATGGTTGAATAAACTTTATATATAAATTTTTGATTGCTAATCTATTTTAATACAATTTTCGATTATTTACACTTCAGTGGACCAAATGGGAATTTAATTAAGAAATTATGTTAACATATTGCTTCCTTATTCTTTAACACAAATGCGGATGTAACTGAAAGGATATTCGGAAAGTGTTCTATATACGTTTAATAAACTTAGATGTGTTCCAAAATTAAAGTAATCCTATAGATCCTTTAAGTATGAACCTTATAGCTATAGGATATTGGAGTGATATCATTTATAAATCTTATTAAATTTTTCGAGTTTTATCTTTGCGGAAAGGGGAAGATATTGTATTAACCCCGTAAATCGAATTTCCATTACTTTTTTTTTCATTTCAAGTGCTTCTGAATTTTTTATTTGTGTGTGTGTTTTCTAAAATGGATGATTGAATTAAGTTTGTTTTAAGATCTATGGTTCCAATAGTTTTCAAGTGTTTGTCAACCTCGAATGCTGATGTTTCCCAAACCCACAAAAGCTTATGTGAAACGTCTCTCATACGTCATCATACATCTGATACTTTTGAGTAGAATTCAAATGTAGTAATGAATTAGCAACATTTCGTAAAAAAAAGTGCGCTAAAAGGTTTATATCTACTCTTGTGACCTACTTATTTTTTTAAAAAAAATTTTCATTACATCGAAAAGTTTACTTTAAAAAATTATGTCAGGATTACGACACATACTCGTATATAAGCTGGAAGCTTACTTGAAAAATCCCTTTTCAATTATTTACTTGTCCAATTTACTTAATTTTTAAAAAAAATCTAATTAATCGTTAAATATTTGAGTCAGTTCAAACAATTTTTAAGCCCAATTTAAATTTATATAAAATTAAAAAAATGATATTAATCGGTTTTAGAGCACGACTTAATTGTTATAATCTTGACATTATCAAGGCATTAAGTGGTCATACACATTTTAAAATTTATCATATACAATACAACTCAGATATACTCAAATAAATACAAATACAGTTTATTATATCATTCAAAACACAAAACCATGTATGTATGTAGATATCTATATAATTCGTATCTAGATACATTTTTCATTTTTTTAAAAATAGAAGAAAAAACAAACGTTCACAATTAAACATAAAACGCATTAATAAATTGAAAATACTTATTTGATATTATAATAATATTAATCCCCGTTCACCATATAAATACACATAATCACCCAACCACATAAACACATGCATGTTATATATTCATTAGGTGCTGCACAGCTGTAATTGAAATATAAATTGATTGCCATATGATTGATTCAATCAGTTAATTTTATATTTTATCTACGATAATTGTGTTTTAGAAATGCACAAGGATTTTAATAATCACAATAATAATTCAAATGGAAATAATTCAATAAATAAACATTTATTTTATTTATTTATTTTTTTTTTTTTCATTAGTATCTGAGATCAAATTTATACACACTATTTACCAATTTTCTTTCTTTTTGTATTTTATATATAAATTTTTTTTTTATTTGTCTTTATTTATTTATTTTTTCCATTTTTCAAATTATATCCACTTTAATAATTGCGAAATTATAAAAAAAACCACGTAACATTTTAACCACAAATGAAATAATTTTCTGGAAAATGGAATATTTTGCATAACTACATATAAAAACGTATAACACGTATTATACACACACATTTAAAAAAAAAAAAATAATTGTGATCACTTTATTTGCCAGACATCTGTTCATTAAATGAATTAATTTAATTAAATTTAAAAAAAAAAAAGAGAAAAATGCAAAGAATTAAATAAAAATAATATTTATTTATTTTATTATATTTTATTTTTATTTATTGTTTTTCCAAATTATAAATTGAAAATGAAAAATTTTGCTAATTAATTGCAAAAAAAATGTATTATTTAATTAAAAAAAGTATTAAAATATTTATTTAAAACATTTTCGACAATGATACTTTACAAAAAATAAATGTAATTAATATAATTACAAAACTTTACATCAGAGATTTAAAAAGTAAATAAATAAAAATCATCATCGGTTCAAATCAAAAACTTCATAAATGCAATTTTTAGAATTTTATAGGATTAAAAGTGTTACCATTTTTATCCAAATAAAATATATAATAAGTTAAGAGCAATTTTAACCCCCATTTACTACATACAAAGCCATATTTGGTTTTATAGAATCAACAAAAAAGAAAATTTCGCAAGTTTTAAAAGTTAAAAATATAAAAAAATTCTATGGTGTCTTTTTTTTTGTATAATTATTTTGTACGCAATCAGAAATAGGTGTATTTTGTTATCAAAACATTGAAAAGAAGTACATATTAGCTTTAGTATTCAACTTCCAGAAATCATGGTTGATCTCCTGCGCGTTAGAATTTGGCTCTAAGAGAAAAATTCCTATCATATACCAAGATTTTCTACTTTGTAAGATTAGGTGTATGTAGATCATCTACCCAATTAAATAAAAATCAATCGTTATATCAAAATAATGGAAAATTTAAGTGCAAAGCTCGTGTCTCTTACAAATTTTTTTTTTTGTCTTTTTTAGCTAATCTAAATCCAAAATTTAAAAAAAAGTAGTTTCAACTGATTTTGATAAGTTTTTTCTAATTTACGTAATACGAGAGTTACGTCTAAAATTTCAGGGGTTATTAAAGTTTCCATTTTAAAGAATAAAAATCTAACGAAGATATTTTTCTTATTTGCATTTTATTGAGAACAAATAAAGTTGAATAAACAAAATGAGCACGTTAGTTTTTTTTTAAAAAAAAAGATATACTGACCAAAAATAGATTTTGATTACTGAAATTCAATATCCGCGTATGTCATGACTTTCTTTTTTAACAACTGTAAACAGCACAGATAATAAAATGCTCCAATATAAAAATGATAATTTGTTGACAAATTTTTTACAAAGTGATTGGAAATTTTTATCATGAATTTTGTTTTTTTTTTTTTTAGAAAAAAAAATATTTATTATCTTTGAAATAAATATTTACCTTCTTTTTTCCAAATTTCTATAAATACTTCGGTCAATGACTTAAATTTTTTAAAATTTTTCAATTTAAAAGTGCTAAATTTTTATTTAAAAAAATTTTTTTTTTTTTTTTTTTGCTTTAATTTTGACTTATCTGAATTCTGTTTTGATAACTTTATGTCAAGTTCATGGAATCGCTAAAATTTATTACTATTTTTCGAATTTATTTCAATAAGTGGACAAGTTTATCAAAAATATTTATTTTTTAATGTTGAAAAACATAGATAATTTTTTCAAAAATTTTAAAATAAAATTCTTTTCAGAGAATTAATTGACCGAAAAAAGTTTTATAGAAATTTTTTAAAAAATACTAAAAATTGAAATATATCACAATTTTTATTTCTTAGATTTAAATATAGAAATAATTAAATTGTAGAAAACACGTCTTTGTTGTGTTTTTCTAGTTTTAAATTTGACTTATTAAATCTTCATCTTTCTTGTTTGTTAAAAATTTGCAGCAAAAATTTCATGCTTTACTCGGGTTCTCCAGTTTCTTTATCAATTTGGCTTTCAATTTGAAAATATTTTACATATTTTTGAAGCTTTGAATTGTGAAATTTATCTTTTTGAAGATAATAATTGGAACACAAAATTAACTTTTCGCCTTGAATTATTTTTTAAATTTTTTTTAAAAAATAATTTACGTATGCCAGACATAAAAATCAATTGTTATGGAAGAAGTTTAGATTGATTTCCCTTATTTCCAAAATTTCCAAATAAAAAATCCTAATCTAATCTAATCAAAAAAATTCCACTTTCATATTAAAACAAAAATTCTTGTGAAAAATTAGATACTATTATTCTACAATCTGCAAACTTTGAAAATTATTTGTTTTGCAAATTCCATTAAGCACTGAAACATTTCTTACCAGTTCCATTATAATTCATCGTATAAATATTATGTTTTTGTTAGTCCCATTAATAAATCTAGTTGAATATTCTTACCTAAAATTTTTATTTTTATTTTTTTCCTCATGCAGATACGTTTATCATACATACATGTCCATGTTGTCTCATAAATAACACAAATTTTCTTTTAGATATTCTTTTCACTTTCACCTTAATTTTTTGTTGAATGTTTCGTGCTTTATTTTTCTCTTTCACTTTTTTTTTCTATATATAATTTGAGTTGTGTTTTTTCAAGTGAATAAATTCCACTAAGAATCTTTTTCTTTTTTCTTCCACATATTAAATATCTCCTCTATTTTGTTCTTTTTTTCTTCTTCACATTTAATATTCTCATATGTATATCCCAACAGGTACATATCAAATGTGTATCCTACCTTACAACAACAAAATCAACATTAGGAGAATAAAAAAAAAATATATAAATTCCTTTGTAATTTTTGTGATCAAAATAAATATTTCTTTCATTTTCACATGCGATATCTTAATACACACGTGAAGATTTTATGAGAAATATGTATATATATTTTTCAGAGGAATTTATTTAATATTATTACGTATAGGTATACATATTATGATAGATATAAAAATATTATATTTGAGAAATGTATGTGTTTTCACCCTTAAAGAAAAAAAAAATAAGAGCACAAAATTCACATAAATATATCAAATACAATAATAATATTTTAGATTATCAGATATTTAGAAAAGATATGTATCTATAAATACATATATATATTCGTATTTTATGTATCTTTTCATATACTGATATCATTTTTATACAATCTATGCATGCCAAATATTTTTTTTTCCTATTTTTTTTTTTTAGTATAAATATGATGCAATTGTGTAAATAGATAGATATTACATACAAATAAGATATTTATTTTTTTCTGATATTATTATTTGAAATTTATTTTTATGTAAAAAATACGAGTACATTATACACACCTTTTCTAGTTATTACAATTGCTACTGCAGATTTATTAGGAAAAAAAAACTGGCAATAATAAAAGTATGAGTTTGCAAATATAGTAGATCGATACGAGTAGATAGATACATATATGTAATATTTCCTTTAAATTTAACAAATAAAAATTCTCGGCACGTATCATCATACAGCAAGTATTATTACAATTGAGCATAATCGAAATCTGAAAAAAAGTAATATATGAGTTTGAAAATGTCTATATAAAGAATAAAAGATAAATGAAGTATCTGATGAAGTATCTATATATGAAATTTTTATATTTCTTCCTCGTCAATAGTATACTATATGAAAATATATAGATCATCGTACTTGTATCCTGTGAAAATATTGATATGATGGACATAACCATTATTCTTTTAATTTTTGATTAGTACGTACTTCATCGATTTTATCTTAGTGTTTTTTTTTTGTTGTTGTTGTTCTCTTTACGTTTTGTGAATTTTATGATATTGTAAAACATCTGTGAGAGATTTATACAATTTATTCTGAGATTTAAAAACGAGAACAACCTATTATTACGTTTTTACATGTTAAATTCATTGAACTGATTCACATTATACATACATTGTGTACTTTACCATTTTAAGGTTTTAAAAGATTTTTTTCTCAACGTTGCGTTGCGTTGTTAGGATTATTTGTCATCATTTTAGGAATATTGAAAAAATTTACAGAATAATTTTCATTATCTGATCTGATGGATAAAAGAATCTTTATTAAATAATCAATTGACATAAATGGAAAATGTAACAGATATGTATAAAATTTAAAAATCTATACTATTATATTTTTCATTTGGATGGCATTCTTTTTTATATTCACACACTATCACACAGTGCTTTTGTGCTTGTACAAATCTTCAGTCATCTAATATGATAAGATCACAAATTATAAATTGAGGGAAACTTCCTCTTTTGAAAGCGTATGGTTTTTGTCATACGGAAGTAGATTTCTCCAAAATGATTATATGAGATTTGGGAATCCGATCTTGCTATTGAACTTTTTCAAACAAATTTCTAGTTGAAATTTGGAAACAGTTTTGATGGTCAAAATACGTAATTTCTACTCAAAAATTTGAAAATCTAAAATCGTATTTTTCACAAGTCATAATCCACAAATTCAAATACAATATTGCAAAATATAAAAATTAAAAATTCTTTATTTACATTTTCTCCATACTGAATGACATCACTGCAGAATATTTTTTTTTCAAATCTCAAGTACGTATCCATTATTGGTTTAATTTACAAAAAAATATATATAAAAAAACTTCAAGAAAATGTCAATTATAATAATTTCTAAATACAATCTATTAAATATTTTAAGTTAATTTGAGTCATTTAACCAGTCACCATGAAATAAAAACATAATCTACATACTATATTTAAAAACAAACACACAAAAAACAAAACAAAAAAAAAATAGAGGAATTTGTGTAATGAATGCAATTTATTATTATCGCTAATCTCATTACAAACTGCAATTATAAACTCAGACAATTAGTTCAATTAAATTTTATTTTGTATGATCTGAAAACTCTGGACTTTCGATATGTACTATAAGGCTTATAATTTTATAATATAGTTTAATATATGCAATTGGATATAGTACATATGAAATATTTTTAATATTACGTTGTACACATATCAAATACAATAATTAAGTTGCCGTTTATAATATCATCACATTATTTTTACTATTATTATATTTCTCATTTAATTGATGTGAAAAAATGATGTTTTTATGTTACGTTTTTGTATTTCATTGATTAATAAAAAAAAAACAAAACAAAAAAAACTATATACAATATTATTTTGTTCGAGTTTTATCTGAAATTGTCATCTAATGTCACATTGTAATTTAACTAATGTAGAACAAAAATAAAAAATAAAACTCTTTTTTAATGTCTTATTTTTTTTTCTTTTTTTTTTCTTGATCTTATACAAGAGAACCATTATTTAAATGATCTTCATACAAATTTTTAATTTAATCACAAGTTTTTTTTTCTCTTCTTCTTCTTGATGTTTTTTTTTCAATATAAGTGTTTGCATTAAATGAAACGATTATGCATATGAAGAAAGAAAAAAAAAACAAAAAGAATATTTAATGCAAATGCCTTACATTTTCATTAAAATAGTTATTATTATTTTGTTGCGCATGCTTAAGTAGTTAAATTAATGTGCAATCGTTTACGCTCATCATTGCTGGCATGCATGCTTACATGAATATAATTGAACAAAACAACGAATAAAAAATATACATATATTATATGCATAAAAAATTAAAAAATAAAATACAAGCTACATGAGTGTGTGTTTGTTTTATTTTTAAAAATATACATATATATTCATGTTTGTAATTCGTATAAATTTTGTTGATGCTGCTGCTGTTGCTGTGAATAATTAAGATCATTGCACTATTATGAGGAATTTATTGTTGATATTTTATGTTTTATTTATAATTATTATGAGAGGATTTAATAAATACAAAAATTGAATATAAATACAATTGTATTCATTCTTATACAGGGTGATTGAATTTTAATATCTTCAAGTTACTCTACCTCCTTAACTACCCCTAACCTATCATCCATCATCTCAATGCCACCATCTTAAATTGTACTTAAAATTGGTATCTTGATGAGTGGAATTATTTTCACCTGTACAAGAATACATATAGGTATGTAGTACTCTATAAAAATTTTTAAATAATAGGTATTTTAAATTTTTTATAATAACCGAAATGAAAACATTAATAAAAATTAGATGTGTCAAAATATTTAAAAAATTTGTAATATGCTAATATAGCAACAGAATAATTAATAGTAAAAAAAATTTGATTTGATTAATTACTCCAGTTTTACATATAATGACTTAAATAGTCGAAACCGGTCGTTATGTAAAATTTATGTAAAATAAAAAGCAGGTGTTCTATTTAAAAATGTAGTATGTAATTGTAATTTCATGAGATACATATTTACAGGGAGTAGTTGCCTCTACTAAAATGTAAAAATTAGATAGAAAAAATTCGATTTTCTATTAAAAAAGTTTGTTTAGATAAAAATGAAAAGCGTCGGAAGAGATTTGAAGTATTATTTCCGAAAAAAAATTGTACGTTTTTAAAATAAAAAAGTAAATTCTATTTATACATATACAAATATACAATATACTTAACGGAACTTACATACATACATAAAAAAAACTTTTTCAAATAGTCTAGGAGGCATCCTGTATGAATTTTAAAATATCTAACTATAGCTGCACTAAGTTTATTTTCTTGATTTATTTTTTTCTAATTGATGTATAAATAGTGACTAATGAGTAAAGACGGAAGTATTTGCGTGCATTTTGTTTAAACTAAAATAATATTCATGTACACAAAATATGGAGAAAAAAAGAAAAGAAAAGAAAAATAATAAATAATTACGATAAATAGATAAAAGATTATTATTAACTTAAAAATTTCATTGAACAAACATATGAGTATGCTGTATGCACATTATGTATGTACAATATTATATAGAAGTGTTAGAATGTGTCGGATTATTAAAAAAAACGTCACTTCTGAATTTAAAAAAAAAAAAATTGTATATAATCACACCCTGCTGAGTGGGTGTTATAAGATCAAAAAATAAAAAAACAACAACTTAAATACCTCCTGATTAATCAAGATGAAAGGCAATCATCAGTATAAAGACCTTCTTTTTACTTTGTTCTCTCTACGTTTTTTATTTTTTATTTAATGAAATAAAAATTAAATGAATCTTTTGTATTATTTTAAATTATCATGAAATTAAATTACAGTATATCTTTTCTTTTTTTTTTCTTCTCCATCACATTCATATAAATTTAATTTAATATCTTTGTGGTTGTTTCTCTTTTTTTGTTTTTCTTTTAAATTTAATTTTAAACGTCATAATTGTTTTCAATTATTTCTAGGATCATCAATTTTTTTGCAAATCCCAATTTTATTGTTGGTAATTTATCAAAGGTGAATAAAAAAAAACACCGCTAAGTGAATGAATTATTTAAAAGCTTATTTTTTTTAAATATGAAAAAAAAACTACAACGGCATTTCATATTATTAAAGAAAATTATTATTTTCATAAATTATCTGGTACCTATATAAATTAACTTTAATTCTCTTAGTTTTTATTTTTTTTTCTTATTTTTAAACCTGAAGTTAATATAAAAATAAGCTACTGCTAAACAAAGTCCATATACATAATAATGTTTGTATATACAATATACATATAAAAGTATCTATATGTATTTAACTTATTGTTAGATTGTGATTGTTGTTGTTGCTTCTGTCATTAAATTATTGTTCAATGTTGCATGAAGAATTTGATTAACAAAGCATACCTTTTGCTATTTGACGTGGATGAATAGATTTAAAGAATCAAAAACCAGACTTTACTTCACTTTCAAACAAGTTAATTTGCCAGAATGAAAAATTAAAAAAAAAAAAAAATACATTATTAGAGGAAAAAAAAGAAGTTGACTTTTGATTTAAAACTTTTTTTTTTATTTTACTACTTTTTTTTCAATAGTGAACATATGTACATATATAAAAAAATATAATCACCACCGGAACTTTTTATTTGAAAAATAAAACAAAAAAACTTGTAAGTACAGTCATGTTGTAGATAATTCTATGAAATGACGTTCAATCTAAAAAATACATACGTATACATATGTACACATCTAATTTTGGTCCAGAATCTAGTTATAATCCAATTTAAAAAATTTTATTTTATTAACATCATGTCATTAAATTTAACATGTAATAAAATTTTATAAATTGTATGTTTGTGTGTAAGTGAAATGTGTCATACACAAATACGTATAACATTATTAAAATTGTAGGAATTTACGAAGGAAACAAAAAAAAGTAAGTATAAAAACTATAAAAAAAAAATTAAAAAGAACTGATTTTATTTTTGCAATATGCAAAAAAAAAAAGTCATTAATTTTGCATTCTAGATACGTATTACCTATACATACATAACGTATGTATTTATGTAAGTGAAACAACTTGAAATAAAATGTCTAACACAGGTAATTATAAAGTTAACGAGATTTTGAAGAGATTGGAAGGTGAATGTACTTTATTACATTTGTAAAAATGACATTTAGACACATTTTATTGCATTTTAAAAGCAAAACAAAACAAATGAAAAAAACAAACAGATAAATTAATTTTATAACATGAAAAATTACACTTAGTTTTAATTAAATGATTTTTTTACATTTACCTTTTTTTTATATCGATTTTATTTTTAACATTTTTCCATGATTTATAGAATAGAAAACCTATCAATTTTGCAAAATAAAAATAATGATTTTGACATTTGAAAAAGGTAGGTACTGAAAAGTATAGATGCTATGGGCTCTAAAATGAAAATCGACCTTTTACACCACCTTTAAAATGAATTAAAACACATCAATTCAATATTTTTAAACTTTCTATAAGGACACAGATCCAGAAAATAAAAAGTTACGAGTTTTTTCTGTATAATCTTGTCCGATTTGAAATTCAACTTTAATCTGTTGAATACGAATTTGAATGCAGAATAAAATGAGTCAAACTCGAAGTTTTATTTTTCAAAACTAAAGGTTTTTGTTCGTAAGTTCCTTGCAAAGGATTCATTATAAAATTTGATAACAATTAATAATCACAATTTGCCTTTAAACTTTTCCAAGAGCAATTTATTTATTTTAACACTCCTAATTAATATTCCATGTACAAATTTAAACTTATTTGAACTTTGACTTTGTGTTTACAATATTCACTTCCCCGCATACTATTAATTAAACTTTAAACTTTTTGCTTCTTTAAAAAAAAAAAATTAAACAAAAAACACACACAGAAAAACATAAAAGAACATCAAATTAAGTTATATAGCAATAAATTCATCTATGTATATAAACAATTTCTAAACAATAAAAGGGTTTTAAAAACAAACAAGTTTAACCAGTTTTTAATTGAAATATAAAAAAAAATAATAATAATAATTGTGGTGTATCATTAAAAATGTAAATAAATATCAAAAGTTTTTCAAGTATACCATTCTCACAAAAATACAGAAAAAAAATGTTCATTTTAATGAGAACATTTATACAAAAACACAAAAAGCATAAAAAACATTAAAAAAAAAACAATAAAAAAAAAGTAAAAAGAAATGATTACATACATATTATAAAACTTGTAAGTACATAATTCTAAGGTGAGTAATGATATTGTAATTGCGTGTATTGCAGAAATTAACATTCATCTCATAAAAATTAAAGTCGGAAAATTGTAAAACAAAAAGAAATTTCTGTTTTTTTTTTACCTTTTTTTTTGCATGCTTTTTTTTTTTTTTTTTAGTTTTACATTCTTTTATAAAATTGTTTGTTCATTTTTCTCATTATATACACACACAAAATGAAACATTGTTATACACACATAATTTAATGTAAACATAATTTTTGTTGTTGTTGTTTTATTTCATTAAATGACCACCCAGAAGCATATTAATTTTAATGCCAACAAAGAAAATATAAAAATAAAAATTTATACTGTAAATTGCAAATAATTTTTTTTTAACATTAAAAAAAAAACACAAACAAAACAAAACAAAACATTGTACGTATAAAAAATTAATCAAATAAGTCATTTATTTGTTTCAACTGCGCAAACTAAAAAAATAGCAATTAGTATAAAAAATTTATTTTTATATTGTTGATATCTTTATTAAATCTATATATGTATATAATATGTATAACGGGATATTTTATAGTTTCAATTTAAATTTTTAAATTAAAAAAAATATAGGTATATAATGGAGATTTATTTGTGAATGAAACAAGGACAAATTACTCAATTTGAGTGGTGTGGAATGAAATAAGCTTTAAAGAAGTAATTTATTTTAAATGTTAGAACAATTTTTTCTTCCTTTTAAATACAAAAAAAAATTAAAATAAAAAGGAAATTTTAGATTAATTTAAGATTCAAGCTAAATATATACTGTTAAGTGGAAAACTATTTGTTTCCTTCCTGTTATTCTTAAACTGATTTCCTGTAACTGTAACATATTTGTCTGTGCTTTATTTATCCCTTAATGAATGTATTATATGTACGTTTAAAAGTTTCAGGACGACACAAAAAAAGGAAAATTGATTGACAACAAAGATTTTAGAATGGATTTTCTTGAAGTCATTTGAAAAACAGGAAAAAACATAAAATAATAATAAGAACAACAACAACAAAAAATAAATAAAATTGTTTACATAGAAAAAAAAATTGCTGATTGAAGGAAAATAAAAGGAAACATTTTTCTTTTTAAGTGTTTTCTAGGTTTTTTTTATTTATTTTTTGTAGACAGTAAACATTTTAACGTAACTATTGTTAGAGGACAAATAATAATATATAACAAGGAAGTTAGTCCTAGAACATATCAAGAGCTTTTTTTTTTTTTTTTTTTTGTGATTGACATTTCTGCGACAGATGTCTTCTATTTCATTTTAAGAAGAATGGATTACATTAAAGGGGTTTTATTTATTTATTTTTTATTTTTGTAAATATGTACATACATACATGTAAGAAAAGAAAAAGATTTTATAATAAAAAAAAAAAGGCTTAAAAGGAAATTTTTATTGTGGCTTTTTGTATTTTTTAAAGAAAAAGGAAATTGAAGCAAACTCTTTTTTTTCTTTTCTCAAAATATGTTTTCTCATCACGAAAAAAAAAACAAACGCAAGGATTTTTTTGCAATTAATCATAAAATTTTTAACCTGTAAATTCACATTAATCATATATCTACATATACATACGTACACATATACAATATTTAAAACAAATCCGAAAATATTTATTAACGATTTGTAACAATTTCACATGCAATTTACATGTATACGGCGTTTACATTTAATCTTGACTCCTGCAGAGATATTTTGTAGTTCAATTTTTTTTTTTGTAACAGTGCACCAGTGGTCTCTTACATTTTAGCGTTTTTTTTTGCAGTTAAAGAAACATTTTTTCTAAAAATGTCAAAATTTATACACGCACATGTCCTCCATGTTATTTATTTTTATTTTTATGCAACTGTTAACTATATTAATGTTTTAAATTACATTGCAGTACATAGTTCGATCTGTTGATTTGCTGCTGTTTCTGTTTTCGCTACTAAAAATCTTTTTTTTTTGTTTTTTCTTCTGATATGTGAACAATCATGTTATGTAGCACTAAAGTACAAATCAAATGTAATCGTTTTTTATTTTAACAATTATTTGCCGGCCTCATCGATTAAGTATATATATTGCGTGCATTGAATATATAAGATACAATCAACGACCTAATAAAATATTTTATAAAATAGTCGAGACTAACATATTTTATGGGGGAGACCATTTATGGATTTCATAGAGTTCACTTATTACACTATATATATTTTTAAATTGACTTCTTTATATTATATTGGTTGTAGAGATACATATTTGCAATTAACCTACAACTACAACAACTAAAACTATACTTGCTTAGTTACTCATGTTGTATGAAAATGATGTTCAAACAATTTTTAAATTGACACTAATCTACGGACTTGATTATGAATATTATGGGTTCTTTTTTTGTATATGTACAATATACAACACATAGTCGTTTTTTTTTATTTTATAAAAAAATCTATTTTATTTGAAAATTCGTAATTCCGTTCAGGTTCATAAATTTTATTTCACGTTACTACTTTGTAAGCCGTTATAAACTATCTGTTTAGTAAATTATAAATGTATGTATGCGAGTATTATATTCCATTGAGATTTTTCTTATTAGAAAATAAATAAATAAATATAAATTTTATCATTTAATTCCAATCAAAAACTTCTTTATTAATAATAAAATATAAAAATACAGTGAATAAAATATTGAAATAATAGAATGTATCTTCTTCTGTTGAGCCTAAATAATGATGATTGTTGTAAATATTTCGCGAATACCAGCTGTTTTTTTATTAATCGATTCATTATTAAAAAGAAAAAAAGATGATATCATCTTATTCTTCTTCTTTTATTTATTTTTTAAAAAAAAAAACAATTATATCCATATTTAGAAGTTGAAAAAGATGCGTTCTGTTAGCATATCTATATGTTGTATAATAAATTTGTATACATACATGGAGTATAATTATAATAGTATACATATGTACTTGAAAATGTATAGACATATGTAGCTGGGATTTTATCATTAAATCTGTCAAAATTTATTTTATGTTGTCTTCGTATATACATATTGTGGCTTTTACTATTTTTAGACCCTTAAAATAATGATGATGATATTAAATAGCTATACGGTGAATATGTTGTATTATAATGATGCTAATATATAATAATAATAATGATGATGATGATGATAAGATATGATAATAAGGCGCACGACATCCTATCATGTTTTATATGTTGTCTATATATTTAAAAATTTATGAATATTTTATTAATTAAAAAAAAAACTTAATTTGATTAAATTGTAGATTTTTATTTTACCGTTATTTTAAATATGTCATATGTTTAGAAGAACAAAAAAAAAACAAATTTCAATAACAAGGTTAGATAAAAATCTTTGTTTTAATCAAAAATAATAATTTTTTGGGTCGATAACTGAGTTCTGGCACAAAAATCAATAATTTTAAAAGACTTTTCATATTCTTCTTTACACTGCCTAGAACTCGTTGAAAAACTTGTAGGTAAATTCTCAACAATATTTAGGATTTTTTGCATTCTATTGGCAAATTTTGCTAATTATGGCTGTAACCATGAATTTTCTAACTGTTCGATCGTTTTATTCTAGAACTTCCTGTACTGCTTCTGTTGAAATCACTTTTCTAAATTTTCATTCAAATTGTTATTTAATTCTATATAGGAATCCTTTATTCTTTACTTTTTTTTTCTAAATCTTTTAAAATTTCGAAATGTTCAAGAAGTAAAAAAAAATTCTAATATATTATTTTTTTTTTTTTTTTTTTCTAAATTTGGCCTAAAATTTTTACCAGAAAATATTTCCTGTTCTAAAATTAACAAAATAAATATTTCATGACTTTAAAACGAAAAATGCCCCATTTTCTTCTTTCATTTTATTTCTCATCTTTAACCCTTCTCAATTTTCTAACGTTTATCTTGAATGCATATCCTTATGATAAGAATGATGAATGTTTAAACAACCCATCATTCCCATTTTTCTTTTCTTTTTTCAAGAAAAAGAAAAATATTTTCATTTTATTCCTGAAAAGTGTCAAAATCCTTGAGGAAATTATGAATTATGGAAAAGATGTGATAACATGGAAAAGAAAAAAAATACCCAAAATATAAAAAAAAAATTATGTAGGTACTAACAAAAAAAACTTGTTAATATACTCGTAGATACTTTTATATTTTTTGTTAAATGTTAAGAAAAAGAAATTCTTGCAAACGAACAAAAAAAAAACAGATTAACATTTTTTTATGAAAAACTAATTTTCTATCGTATACATATACATAAAATCTTGTTTTGCATGTAACATGTGGAAATTGTGCGGAAAATTTGTTTTTTTGTCTAGTATTTTTTTCCACTTTATCCATTCGAATGTTTTTCTTTTTTCGAATGCAAAAAAAAACTTATATCATTTTAGCAAACATGATAGGTATTTTCTACTTAAATACGAACTAACAAAAAAAAAATAAAAGAGTCTTATATAAAAAGTTTTATTGACGTGTTTTGAAACAAAAAATTAGAAAAAAAAAAACATTTACTGTAAAGGATAAAAGTAAATTTAACTGGATATTTTTATTTCTTCTCATTTTTATGTCTATTCATGTTTTTTTTTTCTTTTTTCAATGGACGACACATATTTTATTACATTAACACGCTTGAAATGTTTTCATTTTCCACTAAACAAGAAGAGAAAAACAAACAAATTCTAATTTTATTTTATACATGATTTGAGTGTTCAGTTCCATTTACTAAAAACATTTACATACATAATATGTATATGTTCGCTACTGTATAGAAAATAATTTCGTTCCAATGAGTGAATTTTGTTTTCTATATTTGCAAAAAAATACCTACATAATATGTTAAGTTTAGAGAATTTGGAAAAGAAGAAAAAAATTCTAAAAATATAAAATAAACAAACACTAAATTGCAATTAATCCAAAAATATTTTTCCCTCTGACTGAGATTCACATTTCCTGGTGGTGTAATTTTATTTTTAGAATATTGCACCAGAAATACACATAACATTAATCATGCATGTAGAAAAACAGAAAAAAAAAAACAGAAAATATTTTTCTCCCCATGAAATATAAAATTTGATTTTTGCTTGCTTGTTTTTCAAATTTTCATCAAATGAAAGTAATCGAATTTTACCATTCTTTTAATTATTATTTTTTTTTTTTAAGTTTAAAAACAGGATGTGAATATTTTTGTGTGTATATGTATGTAATAATTAAAATTTTTTTTTCCCAAACAATTGTTGAATTTTCACAAACATAATGTGAGTTTTCTAGTAAATTGTTTATGTTAATTTTTTTTTTAAATATATTTTGTAATAATTTAAAGTTTTCAAATTTCATAAACTAAAAAAGCGAAAAACAACAAAACAAAAAATAGAACAAGAAAATAATTATGATTGTAAAGAAACAATTTGGCACGTCCCATACGTCCCATATAAATTAAAAATACTAAAATTATACTATATGAGTGGGAGTTTACTAAGTTTCCTTTGTTTCCTGTTGCACGTTTATTTTTTTCTTTTTATACTCGCGTACATTGTTTTTCTTTTAGTTTTTTTTTTCTGTTGCATTTCAATGTTTATCGTTGAAGCATCAACATTATTATTTTCTTTTTCTTTTGAACTTAAGCCTTTTTAAAATTATTATTCCTTTTATTTTATTTTCAAGCTAATAACATTGTATTTAGTTACATCGTTAGTCGTTACATAAATATGTAGGGTGACATTAAAGTTCCATAGACTGCGAACCACTGGTTGTTTTGGGTGAAAAAATTTGAACTCTTTGTACGTAATTGCAACTTGCTCATGTTAATTACTGACAATAAGAACTTTTGTCTAAATGGACTACAACTTAGTACTGTAATTTGGTTACCATGTATTTTTAAACTAGTTTTTTTTTTTTAATTTGACCAACACGTTTGAATTTAAAGCGAATACAGCACATTTTCAATATTTTAACATGGTAAGCAAAATATACCTACCCCTGGATTGAAAATTCCAACAGTGGAAACTCAACGAATGGGATTATTTTCCATGGGAATTGACAATAAAGATGGTAATTTTTTGTTGTTGCTTTTTTTAAAATAAACACAGGTCGAAAACCCTGTTTAAGCGCACTGTTTTCTTCAATATTTCTTTTTATTTCGCATTTCTTTATTTTTTTTTTTTTTATACTTCGCAATATGTACTTTGTTTTAAAGGTAATCGTCAGATTTTTCAAGATTCTAAAAATGACACGGTAACAGCAATCAATGATGAAGGCATATGAACTTGCTACGTGGGCTTCATTTATTATCCCCGCGACATTTCGTGATGCGTTCCTCAATCCGAATTAAACTCTGTTAGGTCTTCTTTTTTGAAAAGAATACACATTTTGTTAAAAATGTTGAACGATCATATAATGTAAAAGTACACAATACATGTTTACAACACCTCCCGCATTAAAATTGTTTTTTTTTCATGCTTTTTTTTGTGTTGTTCATTTTCAAACATTCCAGCTTAGACTTACCTCACGTGCGTTCTCATCCATTTAAGCAATATAGCAAAATTGTATATATGTGTATTATATTATGTGTCAGTTAACATGTATGAAGTTGGAGTACCTTGAATATTATTGGAGTCTTCTTTTTACAGAAAAAAAATAATAAAAGAAAATATAAAAATTTAAATACATATGCGATATCACACGGTAAAATCTTCTCAATCAACATTTTATTCATCGTGCAACATTACTTGCAGAATTTTTGATTTTTTTTTTCATTATTTAGCAGGTTTTATAAAATAACATGATGTTAGCAGCAACAATGAAATACCACCATCAGATTCTATACCATGATTATGGAATTTGAAACTTTAAAAGGAATAAAAAAATATTGACAACATCAAGCAAACAAAAAAACAACAAAACAAAAATGTACACTTATTTTGTGTAAACTTACTTATTTACACACAAAAGTGCAGGTACAATAAATCTATGTGAAAAGGTGTCGAACAGAATTAAAGGTGAAGTTATATTTCGAAAAGAAAAATTAACAAGAAACATGGAGAAAAAAAGAAGGATTAAAAAAAAACATAAAACGTACAACTTTTAGTCGTCGCTCTACATAATATTTTTTAACCCTTTTCATTTTCATTGAAAATAGAAAAGGATTATAGAACATTGTTCGTTCGTATATACAAAAGTTCCTGTGTTTTTATTTTCTTTAAAATAAAAAAAACTTTCACTTCCATTAAAATTAATGTTAAATAAAAGAAAAGAGGAAAAAAAATAAACCTAAATAAATCGAAGAAAAGAGGAAAATAACAACAACAAAAATACGAAGAAAATTTATTTTTATTGTCAATATATTGGCAATATTCTATACCAAAAGTTAAAATATCTTATTTATTTTACTTTAAATTACATTTAGCATATACATAGCTAATTTTAATAATACACCTGTGAAATAGCAATTTGTACGCAAATAATTTATAAAATTTTATGAACATTTTCAAAAAAATTGAAATTTGTATATTCTGCAAACATTTTTACATAGAAAAAAAAAATCTACAAAAAATTGCTTATTTTTATTTCGTATTTTCTCGATTTTCAATGTAATGAAAACAAAAATAAGAGGAAAAAAAATAACAAAAACAAAAACAACAGAATTGCTTTTAAGTAGCACTCTTTTATCCGATTACATTTGAATTTCAATTCAATTTTAATGTGTTTATTTATGTTGTTTTTTTTTTTCTCTTCTTTTTTTTCTTTTACAAATAGGAAATGAAAAATAAAATTAAAGCTTTTAATAGAGTGTATACAGAAATTTGAATAAAGAATTTTATAAAATGTAAAAAAAAAAAATAATAATAGAAGAAATAAAATTATTTGGTGTGAGAAGAAACTGTTTTAATTGCTATTTAACACTTTCACTACCGACCGCCATTTACTATACGTTGTGGGCTAGAATAATACCCGAATTATTTAAGCTTTTATTTATCTTTTTAATATATGTATGTAAAGAGAGGTTTAAACCAAATAAATATGCGATTGGTGGCCGCTGTACTGTAACTTGGGGTTAGTCTAGATTGTTAGAACATAACCCATATTATATGATATCATGTTTGCGACAGTCAATGTAGAAGACGTTGTGTTGGGAGTTAACGTGTTAAAGAATATTTGCGTTTTCTTTTCTTCTTTTAAATAAAATGTTTTTAGATGAATAAGAATTGAAGATACGTACTTATAATTGTAATAAGTTTTTAAATGAATACTCATTCCTGTATTTTTACATACATCTACATTATGTATGTGAAGTGGTTAAAAATTTAAAATCGTTTGAACGTTTTTAGAAAAACAATTAATGTAATTTATATTTTAATATCCTTGAAAATATAATTTTCATTTTTGTTAAGCACCAGAATAGAAAATATAAATCCTTTTGAACAATTATTTGAAGCCTATAAGTATGCTAAGGATATGTAATGTTTTTATGTTAGAATTTATTTTGTTTGCGTTGTTGTAATACTTTTATTGATATTTGGTAAATTTGTCTTCAAGGAAACCAAAATTTTAGCAAAAAAAAAATCTTTTGATTAGTTTGTTTTTCTTTCTTAATATTAATTTGTGCAAAAAAGACTTTAACGGTTTATTCTGGTTCATTTTAAAGTTTTCTAAAGATACGTCTTCTATATATTTCGCTCATTGACCAATTCCGAAAAAAAATTACCTCATAGGTTTTTTTTGTATAAGTATTTTCTTTGTTATTTTCTACAGATCTTTAGTCTTAAAATTTTTTTAGTATCAATTCAATTAATTCAATTACGTGAACGGATGTAGAATGTAGGTGGTAATTTTTCATTTTGTTGTTTTCTTACATCAAAAAAAAAAATTCAAATTCATTTTGAGCATGAATATTTCTTTTTAAAAACAAAAGACTATTTTTTTCTTCTTATTTATAAAAATTAAACAAAAACAATAACAAGAAATTTTCTCTTACCGTTACATGAATTCATTTTATTTTCTCTTACCTGAAAAAAAAAAGAAAAATAACAAAAATTAGATAAATAAAATAGATGAACAAATACAAAATTCTATTCTTTCTTATAAGATAAATTAAATTTATTTTGTTAAAAAGAAAGCAAATAAAAAGAAATTTTAAGAAATTGTCTTAAATTGCCCATAAATTACAAAATAAAACAATAGATAGGAAAAACAACATTTTGATGTGGTATTCCTGAATCTAGAAAAAAAAGAAGAAGAAAAAAACAAGAAGAACACCCAACAGTTCCCGCAGTTCTAAGTAATTATTGTCTTGAAAATTAAATACTCGTACATTTAAACAACGTGAAAAATATCTATACTGAGGTTTTTTTTTTGTTATTTATTTTTTGTTCTTCTTTATTTTTGCTTTTAGTTTACAGGCGATAAACCAGATAACCATCATTAAACTTTTATATAATGACGTCTCAGTTCCGGTGGTACCTTTTTAACAGTTTTGCACCCTTTTTTTCTCCTTATTTATTTTTTATTTTTATTAAATATCTTTCATAAAAGAGCCGACAAAAATGATATAATTATAGATATGTATTTTAATCTGTATACACAAACATTTCTGATATAAGTATTATGTAAAACAAGTTGTAATGTTGTGAAATGAAATTTTATACTCGTACATATCGCGATTTTGCTGACCCCTTTTTTTTCTATTTTTATTTTTCTAATTCATGATTATTTATCTAGTAGACTGGTTAGATAAAATATTACTATATAAAAAAAAAACACAAAATTTAACTCAAGCATAAAACTTGAATTTATGTTTAGATGATTTTTTTTTTGTTTTGTATGAAATTTTGTCTATTTTTTGCTTTTTCCTACACATTCTTTTCCTTTTTAGACCGGATCTCTTTTTTGATCATCAAATTTAATCATACTTATAATAGAGAAGCCTTCTTCTAAGATAATATACTCAATTAAAATTCCACTCGAATGAATTAAGTTATAATAAAATACAATAATAATCATAATTCTAGAAAAAAAAGAAAAAATAAAAGAGGTTGCATGTAACCCATTCAACACGTCAACATGTCTGGGAATATTCAAAGGTTTTGCTTTTTTAATTATTTTTTTCTTTTTTTTTAGATGAACCAACAAAACATCAAATGTTTATTAAAAAGCACGAAAGTATTTGTTAAAGAATAAAAATGAAATTATAATTTGAAATTTTAATTAAAATTATGGACTCATTTTGTTATTTTGTTCTACGTTTAAGTACTCGTGAATGGTTCATTTTATTTTTAGATTTAAAAAAAAAAAACTTCAAAAACATTGAAGATGACTAAAATGTACATCTGGTATCTATTCAATATAGGTTTTCGTTTTTTTTTTATTTTCTTTAAATTCAAAGATACTATTCACCTGCTATATTTTAAATTGTTGAAGAATGTACAACATCAAAGAAAATATGTAGAAAGCCAAAAAAAAACGCAAATAATGATCGATAGATCTTTGTTTATTGGTGATCTATTTTATTAAACTATTCGAATAGGTTTAGGTCATCATTATATACTGTATGTTGCTAATGTATGTTATCTATCAGTCTAACAGAAGATATAATTTCCGCCCACTAATACTGTAATAAGTTATAATGATAAAAACAGTAACAGTAGCAGCTGATTGTTGTTATATCATGATCATGATGATCAATCGAAAATTGTTTGAATACAATAAATTGATTATAAAAATAGAAAAGCTTTTAAATTAAAATAACAGTCGATATGATGTTTATTTAGTTTATAAAGGGTGTTTATTTAGGTAGGTTGTTTTAAGCTTCTTGAAAAAAAAACTCTAAAGTGGATTTAAGAATAAATAAAAGTTAACGGCTTTCAGTTTCTGTGGTATAATTTAATCTTTACCTCGTGATTTTTCATTGGAAGTTTCATCAACACGAACTTTAAAACTTTGCTATAAGAGTTTTTTCCGTTCGCGATACGTCAAAATGGAGGAAATGATATTCTTTTATTGTAATTTGTTAAACGCACAGCGCTGGAGCATGTACAAGGGAAAAAGTTTAAAAAAAGATCATCAAGATCATGAAGAAAAAGATAATTTTGATGAATACCATACTCTGTATGAATTTCTGAAGATCATATATATATGAGCTTCTGAAACCTCAACTCCTTCCTCAAATCCTAATTTTTTACCATTATATATACTTCGCTCCGGAGGATATTTTAACCAAAGAACTTTTCCAAAAACACAGATAAAATATATCCCAAAATTTCGAAATTCAAAACTTATCTTTTTCTTTACATTACACTTTTTTCACAATTAAGTATATCGAATATTAGAAACACCATACGCTTAAAGATGAAAACTACTCACATCTAGAACGTAGAAAAAAAAAACATTTAAGATATTTTTAATATTTTTTTATTTTTTTCTATTTTTTTTTTTTTCATTAGAAGCTTAATAATAAAACAGACACAAATCAATCTATCATCGTCGTCATCATCATCATCATTTTTACGCAAATAAAATGATCGCATACGATTTTTAGTCATCATACTCGTAGTTTGCGCTATCCAACTAGTGATGTCAACATCTAAAGAATTTTTATTTATTTTTTTTCTCAAGTTTAAAATAATTTAATCTTAAGGTTCAATGATGTAAGCAACTTTTTTTAAAACTATTATTCACACATATAACAGAATTTAGAATATGAACAATGATTGTAATAATAATATAAAAAAAATACATACATGCAAACAATAGAAAACAATTAAATTGTCGAAAAAAAAAAATGTTCAAAATATGTATAATAAAAATTAATGGATTATTTTTTATACAAGTCTATTTTTGTTTTTGTTTCTTTAATTTTTCAATTTTTCAATTCGTTTATGATATGGTCAATGATCTATTTTGATAGCTGTCATAAATGGCATCCATTCATTTTAATCACAATAATATCTGTGATACACATTGGAATTTTAATGATAAATATCTTCTGATTTTTTTAATTTTATTTTTTCAACTTAATTTTTGTTTTTGTAAAAATATATTTTGCTTTTAATAAAATTGTAATAAAATTAATGTATGAGCTACAACAAACATACATAGTATATACATATAGATACACTGAATATTGTTGTATGAAATTCATTATTTGATTTATTTAAAAAACCAAAATACGTAGATATAATTGATATTTTTCGCAATTCACATTTTATGTGAATTTAATAGTTTAAATTCCTTTAAAATTATCTTCAGGTGGTATCTTTAAAAACAAAATTTTCGAGATAAGAAAAAAAACAACATAAAAATAAAATTAATAGAAATTATCCATCAAGTTGATTGAATTAATGTTCTTTTTTTATTGAGGTCAATCACTTTTGTAAAATTATGTACATTTATCGCATTGCATACCTTTTTCTCAAATTTTCAATCTTTTTCTTTGATTTCATTTTATAATTTTTTCCATAAAAAATCCATAAGATAATTATCATTAATTTTTTGAAAATTTTGAAAGTAGAATTTAGTCATCATTTTTAACAAAATTTTTTTTTTCTCCTTCAAATTAATTTAGTAAGGGTTTTTTTTTTGTCTTTGTCTAAGATCACATGTTCTTCTCTTGAACTCATCAGTTTTATTACATAATCAAATATTCTTTCATTTGTGTGTCCTGGTTTTTCTTAAATTTTTTATATTTTCAGTATTCAAATCATTAAAAAAAAAATCAAGTTTGATTTCTTATCGAATCTTATAAATTCTCTCATTCCAATCAAGTTTAACATTCAAATTGATGACTTTTTTTTTGTTTTATTTTTCAATCTCACATTAAACATTCGTTTCGGCATTTTTTTATGATATCTTTAAATGTTAAATTTTTTTTTCTTTGTTCTTATTTAAGATCTACCACATTAATATAACAGGTTTTAATTTTGTTGTGTTTTTCTATACAATTTCTTTATTTAAAAAGATTTAGAAGGTCTTCTTCGACAAAAAAAAAAGAATCTTTCGTAAATTTGTTTCAATATCATAAAATATTATTATGCCATAATAAATTTTATAAATCTCCCACACACAAAACTACTTAAATTTTCATTTATTATTATTATGATATTAGAAACAATTTAAATATTTCTAATTTTGGTTATTTAAAAATCGATTTAAAAAAAATATAATAATAATATTATGTATCTGTGATAATGTAATATAATATGTCATACAACATAATTTAACACATATACATAAGTATCATACACCATACACACATATATTCTAAACATACAAATGTATCTAATACAGGGGTCATTTTGTAAAAGGAAATCATATCTTAATACATAATAATATACAGACAACATTTTTAATTTGCATGAAGTGATTTGAAAGAAAAGTAAAAAAAAAAAAAACAAAATAAAAACAAAAATACATTGAAGTAGCATGTTTATATAATCACAAAAGAAAGAGAAAAATTAATTGAGTGCTCCTGTCGTATAGGAGAAAAAAATTTAATCCGGTCAATAATCTTTTTCTTCTACTCTTTATCAAAGACAATTTTTGTATATTTAATGATAAAAAGATACTTTTTAGATTTGTAATTTCAATAAGTATATATATTTTGACATCTTCTAAATAATAAATATGAATTATACATAGGGTTAATTACGAAATAGATGATTATAGACTAAAAAAAGAAAAAATTTAATAACAATTTCAATTCAAGTCAATGACATTTTAGAAATAATTAAGACAGTATAACCGTAATTAATTATTCAACAATTTTTTAGACAAATTGAAATAAAATAAAAAATTAACACGATAAGATATATTTTACGATAGAAAAGATATTGATATCATCCTTCTAAAAAATAAAAATAAAAGATTTTCTAGAGAAATAATTAAAGTGATTTATTTAAACAACTTCAAAAATATTATTTGAGAGAACTTTCAACTTTGCATGAGATTAATTTTTGAATTGTGAATTTTTTTCAATCAGACATCTTGATTATTTATTTTTTATAATGATGGAATTTTTAAAATTGCAATATTATTGGCTATATGCGAGTTAAACTAAAACTGTACGATTTTCAAAGCTATAAAGTTTCCTTTATGTGAATTATTCAATTGAAAATGTTAATACATATGCGCGTACAAGCAAGCATCTGCATTATAAATTTACATTTTTGAAAATACCCATTCGAAAAATATAAAAACGTCTTCTTCTTACCACATTTTTTTTTAGTGACAGTAAAATACATTTTCCTCTTTCTGTAAATTAATAAAATATTTCATAGAAGTTCTTCAAATTTCAGAATAATAAATAATTTCTAGAAATCAAATTTCAAAAAAAAAAACAAAAAAAGTTATTCTCAATTAAATGTTTGTTTTTGTTCAAAATGAATAAGCAAATATGTATGTAATTAAAAAATTGAATTATAAATTAATTAACGGTAATTAATGGCAAAATTATCTAGAAATTGATTTAAAAATTTAAAATACTACATGTACGTTTTTTTTCTTTGTAAAATATTTTTTATTTTCATTGATACCACCGAAATTAGCAAAAAACTTTACAAAAACAGTTCCGTTCAAATAAATAATTTCAAATTTCACATTTAAAAATAACCTTCAAATAATTTAATTAAAATGTAATCTGATGCAAACTTATGATGAGAAACAATTCAAAAAAAAAAAAAACCTGTGCGTTATGAACTTGAAAAAGAGCCGACATTGCAAAAAAGGAAAATTTTCTTTTAAAAAACAAATCAACAAAAAAAAAAATTATAAATTCGACAATGCAAAATTTTTTATTTACATTTAAATGTTAACTTATACATACATATATATGCTCATATGTATGTGTATCTGTAATATACTTATGTATGTATGTATGTAATCACGCATTCATAAGTATATCAACATATAAATTTTATTGTAATTCTCATATCATGTTTACATTGCCTTCAAATTACTTTATTATTAACTTTATTTTACACAAAGAAATTGTAGACGACAACAATAATATGCATAATGATCATATGGTGATATAATGATAATAATATGTATGATTGTATGTATTTTTGTTATGTTATGTATGTATGAACATGAAAATCAACATTATCTTCTTCATTTTATAGAGAATTGTATCATTTTTAAAGTTTTTTTTTTCTGTGTAAATTTGCTACTAAAGCAATTTTCAACTGTTTATTTTAATTTATTTTGAATTTAAAAGATCTTTTTGCATTTAGATAAGTTTTATTTCAATTTTACATATGAGGGTGGATATGCAATATGTGTTATTTATTTTTCTTACAGTACATAAAGTTCTTGTACATGTACTGTTGGAATACAGCCAACCAAAAAAAATAAAGTATCTTCAAAATTTGGTTGTTTTTATTCAAGTAAATTTTCTTGTGATTGTTAAATTAAAAAATTTAAAAGCTAGAAACCTTTAATTTGAGGTTTAAGTACAAAATCGTACCAATATTTTTCTTTTATATTTTTTGCCTGGTTTTCTTTTTTTAGATTTTTTAAATACAGTTTTCTTTACATCAAAAAAGTGTATGTACTGTTGAGACACTTTATTTTGTTACAGACTGTATATTTGAAGTAGTAGTAAAAGGAATATTATTATTATTTAAGTTACATTGCACCTAACAATAAAAATAAATATACAAAGACAAAGCACTAGAAATAAAATTTAAAAAAAAAAAGTAAACAGAATTTCTTAAAACAAATAAAATATAAACATTTGGTATCAACAAAATGTGCATGTTGACGCCATATCTTTCATATCACATCATATACTGAACTCTTTGTATACTCGTATTGATTATTTTTTATAATTCATCATCATATGGACCATTTGTTATAAAAGTGGTTTAAGTCTATCCAGGCTTGTCTTTAATATTATTAGGGGTCATTTTATTTTTATATACAGTTTTTGTAAAACATCCTAATTTATATTGGAAAGTTGGGGAGGGGGGAGGTTGGTATTTCTAATTCAACAATTTACAAATAATTAAAAAGCAATGACAATTAGATGCAGGCCCGTCTTATGCTATAGGCACTGTGCCTAGGTCCTACGATTCTACAAGGGCCTACGAAAGTATAATTGACCTTTTTTTTTTTGCTCGTTAGCAAATTTATTAGACAACTGTAGGGGCCCTGTGCATAGACAACAAATTGACGTTTATTTGTTTTTTTTTTTGCTCTTTTTAATCCAAAGTGCCTACGGCCTACGACAACCTTAAAACGGACCTGATTAGATGTGTATTTAGAATGAACGGCTAGTTAAAATGACAAGTCAATTTTCATGTGAAATTGTGTTTTAAATCATTTTGCTCTAAAAATGGACCTATACCACTTTTATAATAAACAATCTATACATATATCTTCACGTATATGTAAAATCTATAGTAAAATTTATTTATCGTTTATATATGTAGTGAAAATCTTTGTCCTTCATTTACTCTGTTTTAATCTGTTTCAATTTTAAAAAACAAATGCATATATTATATTCTCTGTTTATTTTTCTTATAATCCCGAATAATTGTTTTCATTTGACATTCAGAAACTGTTCGGTATATATATATTTTTTTTATTATTATATTTATTTTCCAATATGTTTATTTCTTTTTTTATTTTGTTTTAGATTATTAAACACTGAATGATTGCATTTGTTGTTATTTGCTTTTATTTTATTTATGTATATTTTCACACATTGTATTGTTTCTTTTTTTGTTTTTTAATATAATTGCCATCTGCAATGAATTCATTTTTTTATGACGATGATGATAATGATGCATGAACCATAATTCCTTCAATACTTTTTTGTTATTTTCTTTTAATTACCATCAGCTTTTTTTTAGAAAAAGAAAATGTTGAAAAAATTAAGCATTAAAATTTATATTGCAAATTAACACGATTTTCTTGAACTGATTTATAATTTTAAAAAAAAAAGGGAAAGAAAAAAGAAGAAAAATTGCTTCTGTAATCTAAATAATGTACAAAGTTCAAGTAAAGTAAATAAATAAATTGTTATTAGAATTTCAACGCCATTGAAAAATGATATTACATATTATATACTTTACAGTTCATATAGTGTTGTAAGTTTAGTTGTAAAATAAAATGATGATGAAGATGATGATGGTGAAAGAAGATTGTGATTTTTAAGCAATGCAATAATGTTGTTGATGAAGAAATCTGAGTACAAACTATAGTAGGAAAATTAAATGCACAGCAACAGTAGCATCAAGCTCCGTTCTTTATGGAAAAATTTAATGATCTTAATATATATATATTAAAAGGAAAAAAAGGTTGAACAAGTCACGATCTTATAACACAAAAGCAGAACAAATATTTTAAATCAAGATAAAGTGAAAAAATAAAAAAATTAAATAAAACAAAGCAGAAAAAAGTCCAAAAAAAAGAATCTGAGACATCATCATAAGTACATAGTTTCAGTTAAAGTACTGTTGTCACTTTTTTCTTCTTTTACTTTTTTGTCATATCCTGCAGCATCTAGTAATACAAAAGTTTCATTTAAAATATTTTTTTATAAATGCTTTAATTATATTATATTATGATTACTACTTAGCGCTTACGCTATCAATGAAATAAATTATTATTTAAAAATTGGAAAAAATGGTCTTATGAAGTTACTTTAAATTTGATAACAAACACTTTACTAATTGAACATCTAATTTTCCGTGTTCTCTTTCTCTTATAATTTGCAGAAAGGGTTAAACAGAGTAATGCATCAAGACTTTCTTTCTTATATCTTATAATCTCCTGTTTCCACTTTCCTATCTAAACGCATCAGCGATGTGCTTAACTAAAGCGCAATAAAAGAATATCTCAGGTGAGGTAGGGTGTCTTCAAAATAAATAAAAAAGCAACAAATGGAGGCGATAGATAATAGGATTCAATTGTTTTTAATTTTAAAAAATTGATCTTATTGCTTTATTTTTTTTTGATTTTGTACCATTAAATTTGCCATGGTGCAGAAAATTCTACCAAATAAAATTTATTCTATAGAAAAAATTCTTTAAAAAATATACCATTACAATTTTAGTTTCTAAATTGTGTATCATTTCTAGACACTGATTGATTAGCACAGCTTTTTTTAACAGCTTGTTGTCTTCTGTGATTTTATTTTCTTCAGAAAAATATCTGACAAACACTTTTTAGTAAAAATACTTAATTGAAAATTTAACAAGCATATTTTATATAACTTTTGTCTTATTTACTTAAATTTATTATTTTTTTTTTTAATTCAATTAACTAACAAGTAATATATTTATTATATATCAAAAAAATTTGAAAAATGATATGTGCAAAAAAAAAAAACATTCAAATAGGCGTGAAATGATAAATATCATTTAATTCATAATACGTAAACATATAGTAAATTTTTTTTTTGTCTGCTTTCTGTAATTAAAAAAACACATATCATAAAAACATCATACTTGATTGCAATTGCATATACATGCATTTGCACTCGTACATATGATTTTGTTGTTTTTTTTAGAAAAATCTAAAAATCTTTTTTTTTTTTTTAAATTAAGTAGGTGTTTACTGCACCTTATAATTACATACGTTAAATAAATATCAATAATTTATCATTACACCATTCATTAATGTTCAAATGTGAAAATTGTTTTTAAACAAAATCCTGATAATAATATTCACAATTTATAAAATGAAAAATACTCGTATATACATGGACTCGTATATGTATGTACTTTTAAAGTAATATATCTATTATATAATGTATGTTTGAAATTTTCTCTATGTCTATATACGAAATAAAATACATGATAAATATATTATAGTATAGTTTTTCAATTTAATGTATGTACATTATATACATTGAAACTTCAAATTTAAATGCGTACTCAATTATTTTTGATTTAAAAAAAAAAAAAAACAGCATAGATGCATAGATATATATGGTATTTAAAAAAAACAACATAATACTACACAATTTTAATGTGCTAAATATAGTGATTTTTTATTTTTTTTTTTTTACAGAAAGGTAAAGTAGAAATCAGAGATGCTATCAATATCTGAATGACTACTAATTGAAAGGTATGAAAATTTTACGTGTTATTCTCACGCAAAAGTAATTAAATATGCTCGTATATACTGTATAGCGAGGAAACTATAGGAAAATAATATATATTATAATATGATATGAACAAATATACAGTTAATGTATATTGAATCTATAAATATTGTGTTGACAAGTTTGTCGTGTGCATCTAACAGTTATAATAACATACATATACATATATCTGATTGCAGACAACCATAATATTACATGGCTGAAACTTTAAAATACTATTATGGTAATATGACATGCAAAATAAAAAGACTTTTTAATGCTAAATATGTGGAAAAACTAATCAAAAAATTCCTAAAAACAAAAACATCTTTTTCATTTGTTTTTTAAATCTAGGATACAAAATAAAAATTGTTTAGAGTATCGTTTGCTTATTTTGCAATATACTTACATAAATTAATTTTCAAAAATTGAAAAAAAAAAAAAACATGCAAATTTTGCATGAAGGACAAAAGCAAAAGTATGTATTACCTAGTTCTTTTTCGAAAAATAAAAAAAAATAAAAACAAAAGTGGCAATTAATGGAAAACGTTGAAATTTCATTTAAAATTGCATTTATTTTTTTTCATGTAATTATGCTAATTAAAAATTATGTAATTAATTACAACTTTTTTTATTTTTGTATGTTGCTGTCTAAATTTATTAATGTGTTTTAAATGACTAACGTTAAGAAAATGTAAAATTTCTAAATAATATTTAAATACATTACATCTAAATTGAGACATTACAAGATTTTTAAAAATCTATCTATTCTCCATATACTACATAGATGAAATTATGCATGATTAATTAATATTGACAATATGTATGTTATTTTTAGTTAGGTTGTCGTGAAATAATTCGATCATAGAAAAATTAGTAATATTTTGAAAATAGACAAATTGAAAAATAATTCAATTTCAATTATTTCTCTTCAATTTTCGTCCTTTTGGAAAGTTTTCCACTTTTAATGGTTCTAGTTGGAATCAAATTGAACTTGAAAAATAGAAAATTTACAAAATTACTCTAAACTATAACTCATCGAAATAAATCAACTAAAAATGAAATATGTATACATTCACGTGAAGTTATTGTTTTCATTAACATTTCATGTCAATTGTCAGTTGTTTTTTTCTTTTTTTCACAAATATATCATTTGTTAGAAAACGTCAATATTTCTTAAGAAGAAGTAGAAGAAAAAAAAATAATGAAACATTTCAAAGTAAATCATAAATTAAATATCTGTCTTTCTATCTAACACTCCCTCAATCTTTTTCTTTTATTATTTATCTATGTATAAACCATCAGCAAAATTTATTCATTACACACTTCAAAATGAAAATAAATAAAAAATAATAATAATAAAAAAATACAAAATTAATATTATATTCACCTATTTGTATTTTTCTTCTTCTTTCTAATACATTTTAATAAACAAAAATCAAAATTTCTTTCTTTTTTTGTTGTTAATGTTATTATGAAAATATTGTATGTATGAATGAATATGTAAATGCATGTATCATGTATGGTATATATATACTTAAAAGTTGATCGATAAATTTTATATTCTTGTTCAATTTGAAATATGATGGGTGTTCTTTTTAAGTACACAAAATATATCTATATGTAATATGTACATATATGTAAATATAATGTATGTATGTATTATTAACTTATATGTAAATATATTATAATGAATTTTCAATCATATACAATTAAAATGCCACCATGAAGTCTGACAATTTTCCATCACATAAAATATCAATATATCTGAAAATTGTGATTGAAATAACATCGTGATATGATTTCATTTTATTTTATTTGTCTTTTTTTTTCATTTAAAGCATTTAAATACTTTTGTAATCATACAGTAAAACAACACAAGATACAGTAAAATCTCATAAGAAAAATTGTTGTTTTAATTTTTTTAATTTTTTTTTTTATTATTTATTGATGAATTGCAAACCTATCAGGGAAAATTACAGGTATATACTCGGACATTATAGGTACATACATTCACATATGTATACGAGTAGGTACATGATATGCATTGATTTACTTATTATTAACATCAAATATTTAATACATGTTTCAATATTATTAAAATATGCACATTATATAGCGATTAATGCTACGCATTTTATTTTAATATTCCTATTAAAAAAAAAAAAATTGAAAGCTTCTTTTTTAATATTCTATAATGAAAATGTATCTTGTATTTGTATTTTTTATAATTTACGTACTAAAATAATAGTTATAATTTTAATAATACACAATGCATACCTTGTCTATCAAACATGTTCACCTTGCTACTATACGTTTAATTATTATGGATATCTGTGTTTTTTTTTTTAAAACCTCCTATAATAGTATATACATTAGTTCACTAGACAAACTGTCTATTTGATCGTATATGTATGTATGTATTTATTAGATTTACATATATGATGCATTTCCATTTTTACACATTATGCATATTTAAATTATTCTCCACTATAAAATTACACATTACGAATTTATTATTAATTTTTCTTTTTACAAAAACTTAAATGAAATTGGCACGAGAATTGAATTTAAATGAGTTGGAAAAAAAAAAATATGAGTTTTATTTTTTCTTGTTTTTTTTATCTTCTGATTTTCTTATCATATACTATATGTACGAACAAATTGAACAAAAAAAAATTGTAATGTGCAAATATTAAATATAATCGTTATTTTGTATCTTATAACCTTAGGGTATTAGGAAAATATAAAAAGAGGCAAAACACAAAGTAAAATCACTAAACAAAAAACAAAAAAACCAATTACTTTTTATAAAAAAAGGGTTTTTCCAAGCTTTTACCAATAAATATGTAAATTAGAAACTATTATGAATGCATTTTCATTTTTTTTTTTAATTTAAACACGAACATATTATATAATTTGTTCTAAAAGTAATTATCGCACTTATTATTATACAAACAGAAATTAAACAAAGCAAACAAACGTTTAATACGCGTAACGCTGAATCGTATATAATATATTGCATAATTAGAAATCAAGTTTGAGGGAATGTTAATTCATAAACTGATTTCCTTCTTATCCCTTCTTATTTAATAATAACTCAAGGACTTTTAACTAACTAACTAACTTTAAATCTCAAATCTGACAGTAGTTAGCTGAGTTTTTACTTAAGATTTTTCATAAATCTTTTGAATTGAAAATTCGCAAATATAACTATCATATTTTTAAGATCTATAAGAATTAAAATGTAAGCCATTGCTGTTATTTCTTCTAGATTTTATTCCTCAACAATCTGTCATAAGCTCATTTGTTACTTCAGAAGAAAATAAAACAAAAACCTCATTTTTGTATATCACTCTAACTTTTAAAATTTTTGATATTTCAAGCCAAAAATACGTTTCCAAGTGATAAAATGAAATTAATCCTATTTAAAAGTATTCAACAAAATTATGTATATCTATAGAAATAGGAGTATGCATACATATATAGTATCTAAAAAGGATACCACTGCTTTTTTACCCATCATAAGTCTTTTAGATATATCTTTTGAAAACTTCACCAATATGGAAAATTTTGATTAAAAAACACCCAACTAAATGTGCTTTTATTTATAATTAAATTCACATTTCTTTGATAAATTTTATTTCTTTGAAGTTAATTGACAAACATATACTCATATAGTACATATATTTCTCACATTCTGTTATTCTCAATTAATTAGATACATTTTAATTAACCTTTGGAAAATTTTTCACTTTTTGTGTCTCAAGGTTAAATGTTTTTTTTTTTAACTAAATAATTCAAAAACATACAAACTCTCATACAATTCAATTTAACGTTCCAATTACAATCAATTTATTTCATTATTTGAATTAAGAAAACAAAAAAGTTCACCCCAAAAAAATCGAAATTATGATTAAAAAAATAAAAAAATCAAACAAAAAAGAATTTTGAAAATTAATTCAAAATCATAAAATCAAGTTGAACAAAAAAAAAAACAACAACAAAACAATGTGATAAGTTCAAAGATCTTAAAATTATTCTCTGGGAAATAATTTTAAAATAAATTCCACAAAAGAAATTTTACAATGTTTAATCATTTTTATATTTTTTATTTTTTGTGATGAAAGTGTGCCAAAAATATCCAATAGACAAGAAAAGAATCAAATAATGAGCAAATAACAACCACAACGAAAATATATGTATATAAATATATATTTTTGTTTTTAACTTATTTTTCACATCATCAAATTTCCCAAGAGAAACGGACAAGGAAGAGTTCAATGATTTTTATTTATTTTTATATGTTACTTCTTTTTTTCTTTTAATTTTTTGCTTTGGTATTTATGTATATGTATGTACAATATTTTGGCACTTATGTGATTGAACAAATATTTTCAGCAACAACATTTACTCTAAATTTATTTTATTTTTTCTATAAAATTTTAAAACAAAAACGGAAAAAAAAGACAATGAATATAATAAAGTGTGACTATCTAAAATGAATATAAAATATACATCAATTTGTTTTTATATAGATTTTATATATCTAACATTGAATACATAAACTGGCGCCATGTATAAACAATAAACCAGGATATTCAAGTACTATGTATATATACTCGTACATTAAATATGATACATAATCAAATCATCCTCTTGCTTTTTTTTCCCATTAATTTTACATAAAATTTTCCAGTATCCAAGAGCAAAAATTTATTTAAAATAAAAAATAACAAATAATTTCATGTAAATATTGTGGCCTAGTCTAATATTACCCCCTTGCCACCCCCAAGAACAATATTGAAAAATCTGTCTATTGTAATCCGCTTGTTATACAAAAGAAAAACAAAGTAGAAGAAGAAAAAAAACAAATAAACAATTTAATATTATGGTTTTTTAATATACAAATATGTACAGTACAGCTATCGATTTTGTGTTTTATTAATTTTCAATTTAACACAACATGCTAGCTGTCAATTATAATATTCAACAAAATGCTTCATTAATTTTAAGAAATTTTTCTTTTGGAGCCTATGTATTTCTTTTTTTTTTTTTATAATTTACAATAATGGTTTTTACATATGTGGTTTAGCTTTAGAATTTTTGTTGATATTATTTAAGGTGTGTGTTTGGGTTAATTGACAAACATTTAATAAAAAATAATAATCTTTTACTTGTGATTTACATAATTCAAGAATTTACGCTTGATTAAATTTTTTCTGTCTAATAAAAAACTTATATTAAACCTATTTCCGTATTTAGAGTTGTTAAATTCATCAGATATCAATAATTACATCTGCTAGAATAACTTTTTTAAGGTAACTGATATGTTATCAAATTTTATTTGATTGATTTCTTAAATTGACGATAGCAAAATTTGTGTTTGCGTTTGAAGCATCAGTTAAAATGAGAAAACTACGGAAAACTATTAAAGAATATTCACACTGACGACGAAATTTACAAAGATTAAAATTTATTACAAGTACTTTTCGCACCATCATTTTTTCTACTCATTTATCTATGACATCTTGAAAAATAAATGTTACGCAACATACATAAAACAAAATACAAAAAAAAAGAACGCGACACATAGAGCGTATCTTAAACGCATCACAGTAGAATATTTCTTCCAAGATACAAACTTTTTGGCATATTTCTCAACACTAAAGCGTTTTATAAGAAAAACGCGCATCCATGCTAAAGCATTTAAGCCTCTTAACTTCAGTAGCACCACGTTTCAAAAAAATAACTTAGAAAGCAAACCTCTTTAGTGACGCATAGTACATTGCGGATTCTTACGCGCTAATGCAAAACTAAATCGAGATAAATAAAATGTTGACCTTACATATTGCTGTGCACTTAAATTACAAACAGTAGGTAAAGTGTTAAAAATTCCGATATTTTTAAATTACTCTTTTTTTTTCTCTATTTGTTTAATTATCATGTTTTTTTTTATCAGTCCTAAAATTGGCGTTATGTATCTGGCAATAATAAATATATAATATGCTATAGATTATATTGATAAGATAAATTAAATACAAGTACTATATAAGTATGTATACGTATATGTACAACACCTTCTGATAAAACATATCATTGTTATTTTCTTTTATAAAACTTTCTAAGAAAAAATAATGTAACAACAAAATAAACAATTGAAAAGTTTATATATATTTCCATTGAATTTTAAATACCTTGGAAGTAGATTAAAATAATGATAACAAATTAGATAAAGTGAAAAGTAAAAAAAAAACAGAAAAAGAAAAATAAGTTTGAAGAAATTGATTTTCTATCAAGTAAGTAGATAGTGATTAAATTACCTGGTAAAGTTTATTTGTTGTTTGTTGTTACTTACATTTTAGACAACTTTTTTCTCGTAAAATTATTTTTTCAACTAGTCAAGGTTTCTTTAAAGCTGTAATGAATTTTTTTCTCTCCATAGAATTAGAAAATAAGAATTTTTCGAATTTTTTTAGAATAGTGTAATGGCTAATCAGACTCATGAGTTACCACATTTCATTGTAATAATTCATTAATTATTTATTAATAAGTACTATAAACAACACCTCAAAAACTCTCAATCATTATGTAATAAATTAAATAAATGTCAGAATTAAAATAATCTAACAAAGTTTCGATTACACTGCTATGCTCTAATTTTATTCTATTTTTTTTTTAAACCGACAATGCTGCAGTTGTTTGAAAATGATTGCGTCATTTTGATCGATTATTTTGCATAACATTAACATTATATTGAAACATAAAACTTTCCGGAATTGAAATAAGATATAAATCCACTTAATGTTTTCTTATTGCTTAAAAAACTGACCTATAATAAAGGTAACTTAATATTCTGAGGAATTAAATAAAAAACAAGAGGCTGAAAATTTCTAAACACTCATTTTGGTTTATGGTTTTCGCAAATATATATTATTCATATCTTTGAAAAACAGATTGTAAAAATTCGGACGGGAAACCTCGAATGTTTTTATCTATAAACCAAGGCGAAACAGTGAGATTTTCCTCTTTGGGAATTATACTTCAAACATTAAATTTCGGAATTGCAATAACGAAGAAAACGTTTCGGAACTTTATCTTCTTATTCTATATACTATTGCTCTTTATTTTGTTTTGCTTTCTTAGACTTTCAAAGATGATAAAGCAATTTATCACTTTTCGGAAAGCATATAATCTCCAAGATGGCCATTTTATTTACCTTTTTTTTTTAGCCAAAATTACTTTTACCGTAATGCTCAATAATTTAGCACAAAAAATCTCAAAATAAAAAATTTTCTAATCTCATTAAACAAAAACAAAAATAAAAAAATCCATAAATTAGCTAATTTTTCAACTGTTTGACATTTGGAGATTGAAGATCAAAACAAAGGTCAATTCAATATATCACACGGTAATTTGTTTTAAGGTGTAAAAATGAAAACATTTTATGTGATAATTTTATTATGAATTCGAATGTAAGACTCTATCTTGATAAATTGATTACGATATTTTTATCAAAAATGACGTGCAATAAATTTCATAAATTAGATAGATCTGTTTTTTTTTCACCTTATTGTAAGTACACACTTGTTGAAAGCAATAAAATAAAATTCGTTGTTTGAATTTTTCATTTGAAATTATATACGGTTTCCAAGTAAATAATATCTTTCAACCATGTAATTTATATAAATATCTTATTTTTATTTCGAATTTTAATTAGTCATTATATCTAAAAAGCAATTCTACTGCAATAATAGATACCTAGCTATATACAAGTAAATATTTATTTATTTACCTATAGTCAGTGTGTTTCTTCTTCTTCTTTTTTTCTATCTTTTGAGAATATTTTTCATTAATATAATATCTTAACTAACGATTGTTAATTAATATGTACTCTATTCATTCAAAGTTATAAATTTCTTCAATTAAATAAGATTTTTCTGATATTATAATTTGTTCATAATAAATAATCGGTGGTATCTTCAAGTATCTTTAGTATGTATTTTGTTTTTATATAAAACATGATTTTAACTTTTAAACATTTTTTCTATAGAAAATGATTGTACATGAGATAAATAGTAAAAAAGATTCTTTTCTGTAGATACATACATATACTAGATACTTTTTTTTCAATAAATCATAAAATAATATACATCATCATTAATTATTATTATTATTATTATTATTATTGATGCTAATAACAAAAAAATTTGTACAAGACATTACAATTTACTTTTCCCGGTTGTTTTTTTTTTATAGATTTTTACTTACTTTTTTAATACTTTAACACAAAAACTCGTATATTAAATAAGTTTCGTTTTTTTATTTTCTTTTAAATAAAAGCTTTTAATTGAATGAAAATTTCTACAACTGTATAGGTCAATCTTTCAATTTTGTGTTTTTCATTTAATACAAAAGATACTCTTTGATAATATAATCAATTAATTTGTTACATATGTACATGATATGTATGTTTGTTTATGTATTAATTGACCAGGTATGGACGATCAGTAATATAAGTATTAAATTATGTAGGTTGAACTTTGTTTATTTTTTTTATATATCTCTCTTTTGTTCGATTTGATTAATAAATTAGCGTATTATTTATTATTGAATGAAATTAATCTATAGATTTTTTTTCCATTTTTTTCTTGTTGGCATTTGATTATAAACAAATAAACAAATTATACATATACAATTATTTTCTAATACTTACAAAAAAAAAAATTATTATAGCTTTTTTTTTTCAATTCTCAGACAATCTTTTTGTTTTTGGTTTTTTTTTATATTTATTATTTTTAAAAAAATACCTCAAGACGATATAGGTATATTTAATTTAGGTGAATGGTCATAAGAATTATTAGTACCTATTCAATTGTGTATATGTATGTTGTTTTTATTTCTCTTTATTTCTTTCATATTAATAAATTTCATGTATCATAAATACAGACAATTGTCAGAAAATCAATAAAATTATATTATAGATTGGCTATTGAAAGAACTTTAGCATGCTTCTAATATAAATGATATATCAAATATTGTATGATGTACAAAATCACATATATACATATATAGTATACACTTATATAAATAAATATGTAGTTTATCTTCCTACACAATTATTTAATGTATTGTATGTATATGTATGTTTATTCATACGTGAACTGTTAAAGAATGAAATTCATTAAATCAAAAATATTTGTACATTCTCATATACGTATAGTATGCTGTCATTTTAATCCCTGTATTTACAGTATATTCACTCACTGTCAATCACATAAGTAATATATGTATTAACAAAAAAAAAAAAATATACTTAAAAAATATCTTTTGATTTTATTAAATGGGAAGTACCTACATATATAACATGTATGTATTGTATGTATGTTTATAGATTTACATTGAACATATTTAACACAAAAGACATGACTATCAAAAAAGAATCTGTCAAATAGACCTAATACGTGACTTATAATCGAATGTTAAATTAAATGTACATTGAGTTTCATTATTTATAACAACAACAAAAAAATATATATTAGAAGAAAAAAAAAGGAAAAAAAAATTTTATTTTGTTCGTGATCCACTTAAAGATGCGGTATAAAAAGGAAGTTTTTTTTTTTCCTGCTATTTCTTTATAAAATGATTTTGATTTAAAGTGAAGAAAGATATAAAAAAGAAATTTATTAAAAGATTCTAATGTCATGCAGGAAAATAATAATGTGAAAAAAGATTGATGAAATTATTCAGAAAAGAAAAAATAAAAAATGATGATGATATTTTGACAATAGCACGTATTTTTAGAATTTTTATAATTTGAATTAAATGTACATAAGTTGTCGGATGGTTTCAATATAAATTAACTTTTTAATAATCTCCTTTTAGGACCACTTTTGGTTTGACGGATCAACAGCTTGGACATCATTAGAGAAAAATGAAATAGTGAAATATCACTGAAGAGAAAAATTTTGAAGAGTATATTAGTTTGGTATGTAAAGAAGAAGTAAGTTGTTGATGACGTTAACGATTGCTGAATGATAAGAAGAAAAAGATACATGGATGGAATACATAATGTATGTATAAGATGACCAGGTTAATTTGAGACAAAAGATTTGTAAAGGACTTTTGCATAAAAATTTTTCTATAAAATTATGAAAAACGAACTTAAAAGTGCGATGCATTTCATTTTGATATTCTTTTTAAGCGATGTGTACCTTATTTTTCTTATCCAATTAGAAAAATATTTTACTTTTATTATTTTTGTTAGATAAATTTTTATTAAATTCAATTTTAAAAATTAACAAATCATCAAATTGTCATTTTTTTAATTACTCCTCATAAAACAAACAAATTTAAGATTTATAAACTCATGTTTGCCATCTAAATCAAATCCACAAATTATTTTCCATCTTAATTTATAATTTTATAAATATCATCATCAAGTATTCAAGTAATAAACGAGTACTGTATAAACATAATTGTTGCTATTTTCGAAACTATATCTTGAGGCAATTGTTCAACTTTTCTTATTTTTTACCCAGTCATATATTAAAATTTACTTTTTAACAATAACGAAAACGTCAAAAACTTTTCACATTTCTCCTATATATTAAAATCAAAACAAATAAGGTAAAACAACATGTAGAGAAGAAAACAAAAAAAGATAATTTCTTAACTGTCTGACAAACGCCTTGAGTGATTGAGGTATTTGCACTATGCTGACACTTCATCTCAATTATTCGTTTTGTGTACCAGTAAAGTAATTCTGATAATCTTTATTATTATCATCGTCATCATCATCTTGAATATCTATTTTTTACCAAAAAAAAAAAAAATAAATTGATCTATACAATAAATCCTTTCTATGATGATGACGACATTAATCAATAGTAGCATCACTCATTGCAGTACATACATAAATTTACTTTTTATGTAGAAAAAAAATAGCTACATAGCTACATATAAGTAGTATGTACCAAAAGAAGCAGCACAATGATTAATATTTTAAACCACTACAGAATCCCCAAAAGATATGCCACAGATCATTGACTTTTTCATTTCTATTTAAAAAAATAACTCTATAGATACAATAATTCTGGCAAGTTTTCTTAAGTATATTATATATGCATGTTAAAAAGATGCAATAAAAAAGCAGAAAAACAACAACAACAAAATATTTTAAACTAATTGAAATGGAGAGAAAAAAAAAGAAAGAAAGTTATACATATAGGAAAAATCTAAGAAGAGAAAAAATAAATTAATAAAAATTAAAAATAAAAACAGAAAAGAAGAAAAAATACATTGCATTCCGTTGATAAGTTGCCAAAGTATGTTTGCATGCTGTTGAACAGCTCAATGCACTGGGCATTGGCATGGTACATGTTTTGTAATTATCCAGTTCTTATAAGTTCTTATTTTACCGCCTTGGTTAGTTTGTTAACATTTTATAATGCTTTTCACGTTGCCCATTGCCATCCCCATCAGCTATCTTGCCCGATAACGAAAAAAAAACAACAATAAAAAAAAAACACAAAGAAAAAAAGAACTAAGATGCGAAAAATTTAATTTATATTCTTATACTCCTCACATACTATACTTTACACAATATATTCCATGTAATTCTTCACTAAAATGTATCTAGATATGCATTTTTTTTTCTTCACTACTTGTTACTTAAGGCTTTGGTTAATGCTCTTTAATATCTACAAAATGTGATCCATGTCAGATGTAGATTTCTGGTGAATATAATATATGTATGTATATACAACAATTTTACGAATGTATTTTAACAGCAAAATAGCCAACTTTTATTTGTTGTTTTTAGTTTAGCTTTTTTTTTAATATGTATGCTATTTATTTATGCACATAATGGAATCCAAATTCAATACCATTTGAGCATCATATATAACCTCACTCCACCTTAACATTTTAAGCGTATTTTACTTCTTTTTTCAACATACTCGTCGTTCATACATAAAATGCAACATTTCTTTAAAAACAATTTTCTTCTTATTTAATTTCATTTCTCATTTTTTTTTTCTGCTTTTTTTATTTATTTTGATTTTAATACTTTTCTTGATGGACTTTTTTGCATTTTTTTTTTCCCCTCAATGCATATATTATATTTTTAGTTAGTTGGTTAGTTAGTTATAAATTTACTTTAAAATTATTGTATGTGTGAAATCCTGTTTTATTTTGTTTCCAATACAGATGTATGTATGTAGGTACAGCATCAGCATCTCTGAGTACATACATACATAACATAAGTACATAAGTATCATCAGAAATAGCGCAACAAATCTTGAATTTAAATAGTTTTTTGCTTTTGTTTCAGAATAAAGATTTTGTAACATTTAAAAAGTATCAAAGCAACAGACCATACATAAGATGTAAGTAAGTTGTTTGTAAAAAAATAAATAATAAAAATTTAAAAATAAAATAAAAACAAAAAGAAAGACTTACTGGCTGGTTTATGCTCATTTAAAGGAACAGAAAAAAAATAAAATGCACACAGAGAAGATTTCTTTTATTTTAAAGTTTTTTTTTTTTACTTATTTAAGTTCTTTTTTAGCGTACGAGTATTTTGAAACTCTTTTCATTTTCTGAACGACTGATTGCTCTTTTAGCTTTTATAGTTTTTATTATAATTCAAGCAATATGAACATCCAGATCCCGATCGTTTAACAATTCTTATTTTTATGTATCTTTTAGCATTACTTTCAAATCAACAGCAGCAAAACAGTCTTGCCAAAGTGATTTTTTTTTTCGTTTAGCTGAAAGTTTTAACAGGGCATAATTTTAATATGGAAATCTGGAAAAAAAATCTTGGTAATTCTGTTCAGGATTTTTTTGGTGTTAAAAATCACACTAATTAAGATAAATTTTTGAGTTTTTATAAAGAGGAAATGCAATCTGTTGAGAAAAAAAAATTACATAGAGAACGACAAGGAAAACGTTGAAATTTGTCCTTTAAAAGTCATGTGACTATCTTATATACCGTTTTCTATTGTCGCTAAAAACTATAATTGACGCGATAGCAGTGTGTCCTGATAAATAACAAAAAATTTGGAACGAAATTTTCATTTTATTCGCGGTTAAAAGGTTGAATAATTTTCTACAAAGTTCGTTACAACCTCTGTAAAGAATTAGTTTTCATTACTATTTTAAATAATAGGATATTGATCATAGCTCAAACTTTAATGTCCATAATACCAATTTCTATACCATGCTAGAAGATAAAACAAACAAGAATCTTCCAATTAGGAGAAATAAACATTTAAAAGCTTCATCAAAATTCTTAATAAAAATTAAAAAATTCAAATTAGAAGAATAATCAATAACCCAAAAATTTGCTGGCAAAAGTTGAAAATTTCGCCAACTATGTATATACAAAAGATGATTTCTTACAGAAATTCCTAGCTTGGCAACAATGGTAAGAAATAGCAGCCAAACTGGCTTAACACATCAGAAAGATGTGTGGAATTCTATATAAAACAGAGGACAAATATACATATATTCATGCATTTATCCAATAATTCAAATAAGTAAATTCGAAATTTTCAGACATTTCATTTAACAAAAAGAAAAAGAGAAAAATCTAAGCAAGTTATTTAAATATTTTTTATGTACATATCTGATGTTTTTGCAATTACTTTTATGTTTAAAAAATTTTAAAATCTAAATTAATAATAGATTACTTAAAATAGAATTGTTTTTACACAGATTACATGTAGTTAAACATGAAATACAAAATAAATAATTATTTAAATTTAAATAAAAATGGTAATTATTTAAAATTATACATTTTTAATGGCGGTTACAAAACTGTAATTACAAAAAATCTCAACAACAACAAAAAACGAAACAAAAAATAATGTATTACATAATTAAATTAATTCTGAACGTAAAAATTATCCGCAACTACATATTCAATACCATAATCCTTTTTTCTTTTTCTTTTTTTTTTGATTTAAATAAAGTAACATAAATCGTTAAATATAAGCAACAACAACAAAAAATTGAAATACATAATTTTCAACAAAAGAATCAAAAACAACAAAAAACTTTTCAATATAAAATTTTCATACACATTTACTTTGAAAAAAAAAAAATAATAATAAAATTATAAAATTCAACTAAAAATTCTGCATAAAAAAGATATAAAATTCGACTCTATTATGAAGATTTTTTGCAGACTATACTATTATACGGTATGAAATACGTAAATAAAGTTATCTGTGAATTTATTTATACGAGAGTATTCAGGATACAGAAAAATGAATTGGTTAACATCGAAGAAATCGATTATTTTCTGCAACAAAACGGATGTACTGAGTACTCGTATACGTACGAATATACATACTTATGTCTTCTCGTTTTCAGATACTATATATTTTTATATAGTCATTGAAAGTTAAACAGAAATATACATACATGTATGTACATATACTACAAATTGTGTGTTCATATAGGTTATATCCCATTATCAGTCAATATCCATGAAATTTTTACCTCCTTTAAATATTTTTATACATATTATTTTTTGATTTTTATTTTTATAAAAATTTCATTTTTTTTTTTTTGGAAGTGGAAAGTTTAAATATTCACGCTTATAAAATTTTTGTGGTACATTTTTTTTTTCTTTTGCAAGAAAAAAAAGATTTAATTTAATTTATTTTTTGTGGTGAACAAAAAAATAAAAATACTCTTTGAAAAATTTTTAAAAAAAAAGCAACATTTATGCGGCATAAAATATTGAGTATAAGAATTTTGTTCTACCCACATTTGTTTTTTTTTTTTATTATTTTCACAACGAAAAATAAAATATATTTCAAGTTATTCAGGCGATTGAATAAACTAAAATGTTTGACAGTTTTTATGGAGCTTTTGCAATAAAACTTTCCTTTGGAATTGAATAATTTTGATTTTTCTGAAGAAAACGAAAATCTAAACAATATCACCCACAACTCATCCTTTGAAATTGTTCAGGATAAATTCTGTTTTTTAGAAAAGATACAATTAAAAATTATATTGAATTGAATTTGTACACTGGTTACTTTCGAAACACCCTTGATGTTTTTTCCATTAAGGTCTTTCCAAATAAAAATTTTAATTTGTATTTTAAAATTAAAATAATTTCAATGACTAAAAAAAAAAAATGTGGAATATAATTATAATTTTTTAGTTGTTTTTTAGTAGAAAAACCAGAGAAAAAAAAACACACACACACACACAAAGAACAAATTAAAAGTTTAAATTTTGTTCATAATAATCTGTATTTTAATCGACTTTATAATCAACAGTTGTTTAATGTAAAATGATTCTAACAAAATTACAAAAAAAAAAAATCATTTAAAAAACCAAATTTACATGTATGAATTCACGTACTTGAAAGACTTTTAATGTTTTATTTTAATTTTTTTAAGTTTACTAGCTTTTTTTTCAAAACCAAAAAACTGTAGAAGAAAAAAAGATGTATATAATTGTTACACATCATATAAAAGAAAAGTAAAAAAACGATAACTTCACATGTTTTATATATAACATGGAAGATAATTAATTTAAAAATAATTTTTGGAATATGTGTATGTGGAACATATGTATTGTATTGTAGGTATTTACATATGAATGAATGTTTTTTACGAAAATTTGAGTCATTTTCACACTAGGAAAAATTAAAATGTCTTCATAAAAATTTAAAAATTTTAAATTTCATTTTCCCAAAAAAATTCGACTAAGGCAACTAAGGTTTAAAGTTTAATTTCACATTTTCGTTCTTCACAAAATTTTGCATTCACTCACACATTCAAAATTATTATATTTAAGTATTCCATAAAAGCATTAATATTTTCCTAGAAAATTTAATTTCTCTGATGCTTTTCTGGTGGAAAACTCGAACAGACGAAACTATACCTTTCTTTCAAGGGCACAAATGAAGCGGAATACAGACAAAAATTTTTTTTAAACTTACAAAGAAAATTTCTTTCATGCCCCATTTATACTTGAATTTTCTTATTAACTCACTCCAAGGCACTACATCTCATACACAGCCTTGGCCTACTCAAATTAACTTGAGCTTTTCATAATTATTTTCCTGTCATAGTTTCTAGTGGGTTAATATGAATCATATATGTACATACTATGTTCACAATAAAAATACAAAAAAATAAACATAAAATTTAACATAATTTTCACACAAATTAACAAAATAGGGAAACAATTTTCAGAACTTTAAATTTTTCCACATGAAAATTTTCTGCCATACCATATATGTATGTAATTTTTTAAGTATAACGTCACACATATAAAATAAATTTGAATATGCTTCTATTTTTTCTTTTTTTCACTTTTTAAATTAAAAAACAAATACAATATAAATATTTTAATATATTTTTTTCAATCCTTCTTTTTTTCCTCCTATTTTCCATTGATATGTAAAAAAAATAAAATAAATGCTTTCACTGTTCCCTAGTGATAAAGAATTCTACTATATGTATGAACATGTACATTTACTATTATATAATATTCATAAAATAGAAATTTACAACAGAAAGTTTTTTGCATATATTTAAATTTCAATTCCCTTTCATTTTGAATAACCTGAAAATAACATTGCAATTTTAAAGAAAATCGAATAATAAGAAGAAAAATGTAAAAAAATTGAAAAAAATAAAAATCAATACCCTATCAACGCAATTTCATGATTATATTTTGCTTCAGAGTAATATTATCCTTGAAAAATAAAAACTAGGGAAAATAGATTTTTTTTTTTTTAATAAAAATTAAAATTAAACAGAAATAAAAAAGAGGACAAACTTAAGAAGAAAAAAAAAAAAGAAAAAAAGTGATGAATGACGAAAGGATTTGCTTTGATTATTTTTTTATAGATTTCACACTTTTCTATAAATATTTATGTATGTATATTCATATCCTTTATATACATATACCCCCTTTTTCAATCATATCTTCTCTTCATTCGGTATCATGTCAATGCACCAATTTTTTTTCTCTGAACATTGTTCGCATGTTGCATAAAATAAAATACATGTTATGTATTCAGAGAAAAAGAAAACTTGAAGAAATATTAAAGAAAAAAAAAATTTCAAGGAAAATCCTGAAAGTTTTCAAGTATGATTTCACTGACATTTTGTCTCACAATCTGTTTGATGGTCGTCATCTTGTCTACTGCAGCTAAACCGATATTTTTATAATATATATGGATGTATGTATATATACAACACACATAAACTTTGTGTATTTTGTACACGTATTTTATTAAAGCTTTTCAATGCATTTAATATAAAAGAAATTATATATATGTATATGTGTATAGATTGTTGTTGTTTTTGTTCGAACATATAAAATATTGCGTTTTTTTTATGCAACTATTTACAGAACTATATCGTTTCTTTCTTTTTTTTGCTGTTAGAAAATTTATTCTGTCATTATTTTCCCGCATAACTAGATATGTACATGTATATCACCTTTGTAAAGCACACACACACACACATATACATACATTTTTTTGATTTTTTTTATTATTTTTCTATTTTCCTCGATTCTTTTCAATTAAATATTATTTCGCGTTACCTACAAATAGAATTTTTTAAAAACAGAGCGCAGCACACAGGTAAACTAGTTTCTTGCAATTGTTCATTTGTATTTAGGTATATGCGATTTTTTTTATATTATGTATGTATTTCAAAAATCGACCTAAACTTTAAAGAATTGAACTGCTGTTGATATATGTTGACATGGCGATATATTGATATTATACTGTATAGTACAAGATATCACAAATAAATTGAAAATAAGGTATATATAAATTTAAAAATAATAAAAATATTTTGAAAAAGAAAAAAATCCCTCACATTTTAAAGGTGTATATCAAAACTTGTTCAATGTCTAACCTGTATTATGATGATTGAAAATTAAATGATGGGAATGAGAAACTCCTTACAGAGTAAATATATACATTTTTTTTTTTTTTAAATAAAAAAGTGAATATTTTTTACCATTTATGGAAAATATAATAACAAAAATATCTTGTATTCAACAAACAGTACAAGCTAGATACACATAGTGTACATAGCACACATAGAGTACCTATAGTGTATAAAAAAAAAATTACTATTATGTTGAGAGTGAATTTGAAATATTGTCGTTTTATATTATTTTATATTATTATTATGTCACACACAATATTATATCGTATATCATAAAATACATACCACACCAGCTAGCAATATGAATAGATACTTGAAATAACAGAAAAAATAAAAGTAGAATATATATACATTTTCATGTAGATACATATATGTACAATATAATATACTCTCGATTTCAGTTGAAGAATAAATTTAAAAAATAAAAAAAAAAGGAAAAAAAATAGCAAAAATGAAAGTGTAGGTAAGTATGTAACATATATACGCCAAGTTAAAGTATGTGTATAAATTGATTAGAAAAAAAAAACATACAAACGCGCACACACACTTTTTTATTTTATTAAGAATAAATTTCATTTTCATTATTCATATCATGGGATTTATCTAATTTATAAAAGTTGATTTTCATGTGTAAATTAAGCGTATGGTAGGTATGTACAAAAATGTATGTGATTTTATTTAATATGAATTTTTTAGCTAACGAGCTAATTTAAAATTTTACATGTAACACATATACTGTTAATATGAAAGTGAAAATCTCAAAGGAATACACATTGGTTGTGAATGTTTTTTTTAAAAATGATTTGCCAAAAAAAAAAAATATAAAAACAATTTAAAATTCAAATTAAAATTCATAATCATCGTTAAGAAAGAAAAAAAAATTATGTTTGTCATTAAATTTACACTTATTTTGCTTTTTCCAATTTTGGTCCTTTTTAATCGTTATATGGTCATATGGTCAAATTAAAAAATCAACATGTGGTTTTTGGGAATCAAATTTATTTTTTTATTGTGGCGCTTAAATTATAAAGTTGCTTTTAAGGTGAATTAAATTTTTATAAAATTAATAGGATCTTTGACTCGTACCATAAACATTATTATATGTATCTTTTGATAAAACTGAAATATGCAGTGCAGTATTTTCAAATTGGATTTCATTTATCACATCTGTGAACTCGTTTTGTATGATTTTGTAAATTTTCTCTAATCGTGAATCTTTGATTTATTTGGAATTTTTAATTCACATATCATGTCTTTCTCAGAATTTTAACAATACTTCTTTCGTCATAAGAAAAATCCTTGCAGCAAGACATGAATTATAGAATTTAAAAAAAAACCTATCAGGAATAGTTAAAAAAAAGACATTTTTTTTAAAAAGAACCAAGATTGTTAGAAATAACATACCTACTTAGAAGCTTCTCACTGAGCATAATTAAAAGAGAGAAAAAGTAAAAAAGGGTGAACATTGAGCTATAGTATATGGGAGAAACCCTCAGTCACTACCTCTGCAACTGTCCGGCACTTGCCAGAGCAAGGTTCCAGACGTTAGGGAGCTTCTCCTTCAAAGACGTTGAGGAAATATCAAAAGTTACGGTAGGAGACATTATACGATTCCTGAATGGAACAGGATGGCTATTGTGGTCTACCGGTATTGCCAAAGGTTACGCGAGGTGTGGTATCAAAATGGCACTTTCAGTGCTAATTGGGTCTTCGAAAGATTTCGAAAACCATCACGTCAACCAACCAACCAGCTATAGTATGCAATCGCTTAGTTGGCAGAAGTCTGTCAATTAACACCAAAGCTACCAACAAAAGAACCAACACCAACAACCATCTTATTTATGTGAAAAGTAAGCAAAAAATATAAATACTCTTAAAAAAAATGTAGTCTCTCTAATTTTTTGATTTATTACGGGGATGTTTTTTCTCATTGTTTTCTCCCTTATCCATTATAAACACCATCAAATTCAATTTAACAGCTCCAATACTTTTGAAAACAGAAAAATACATATTATTATAAAAGGATTATCAAATGCATCTACTTTTATTTAACCTTTCAATCTTTTGTGAAAATTTCCCTTTAATTTATTTTTATTTTTTTTTTAAATGATTTTATCCAAATTTATATCTTTATGTATTCGAAATCTATGAAAGTTAACTTTCAACATAAAAGAAACCTTTTTATTCTTTATTCTTTATTCCTTTTTGTTTTTACTTTTCAATAACATATAGTTTAAAAAAAAAATGAGTTTGAATGTTTGTGTCCTTTTGTCATTGATACTATGACACAGATGTCAAATATGTACTTTTAAGTTTATAGGTTAAAAGCTTTTTTTATATATTCATATATTCACAATTTTTTTCACATATGTGTTAGTACTTTTTTTGTATCTTTGTTTTTAAATTAAAAGCATACTCTTGTATAATTCACTTAAGTTTTCTAAGTGGTATGCATCATTGAATACACGTATTATATTAATTCTAACATGCATAATCATACTCATGTTCTTTTCAATATGATTTTCTTCATCTTTTTTATTTTTCATATTTTTTTTTTTTTGTAGAACAATGGTAATGTATTGTATGTACGCTGTATTCAATCAAGTAATTATCTATTAATTTAATTACAAGTTTTTATGTGCAATAATCGTGATCAAAAAAAAAAAAAAATTGACAATGTTATTATAAGCTTTCAAAATGAATTATTAGTGTTAATTATTTTACAAAGACTTTTATTGTTCTATTATTATGTTTTCTAATTACTTTTTTTTCTTGTCAACAAGTGGGTTTTATTTAACAAACAAAAACATTGTATAAAGTACTTAATTTTTTATCTTTTTTTTTTCTAATTCAACATTTTTAATGTTCATAAAAATTCTCTAAACGACCGTCTTTAGAATTTGCCAAATTCTACTTGAATGGTCATTTTTAGATTTTGTATTATCCTTTAAATATCCTTTGAAAAATTAATAAATTAATCTAAATTATTTAGATCTTGTATGGACCTTTTTCTTTTCAATTCTCAACATCATTAGAAGAATTTTTGAAAATCATTGAAAATAGTTCTAGTTTTTTTATTTTTCTTATTAAAAAAAATAATCTGGTGGACACACACATGTTATTTAAAAAAAAAATACAAACTCATTTCAGTGTAAAATTTTTATGTCTTACAAAAAAAAAAATAGAATCTTCAGTGTAGGTGGCTTTTTCTTTCTATATTATGAATTCAGTTTTGTTCAACAATTAAAAATTCATTTTGTTTGATCTGTCCGATTTTGAAACATTTGTTCATTGGTACATATGTATATATGAACATATGTGTATCCATTATCTAAATATGACCTACCTTTTAAAAATGAAATGAGTTACAAATAAGAGCAATAATACAGGTACACAAAAACAAGTGATTATTATCCTCTTTTCCTTCTTTTTTTTTTTTTTAAGTAGAATTACTACCAGGTAAATATTGAAATCTCCTGGAAAAGGAGATAAAAATTTAATAATTTTGTTCCTTTCGTATTATCTTTATATTATGTCCTTAAGATAGTAATAAAAATGTAAAATGAGGTGTCCTTTTAAAAATATCAAAAGGTAACAAAATGTAATTTAATACGTATGTATTGACGGTAAATTAAAAGTACTTTTGTGGAATTTTTTTGCTTATTTTATCACCTTTTTTCTTTGCAATTTTTTCTTTTACCTTTAATCTCTATTGTACTGTAATTTTTCTTAATAATTTTTTTTTAAATATCATTAAACACAAACAAAAAAACAGACAAAGATATTTTTAATACGTAATTACAAATAAATAAATGACAATTAATATAAATAATGGAAAAAAAAAATATTCGCAAAATATTCTATTCATTTTTTTTTTGTAATTATTACTTGGAAAACCTTGATTTGAAAACATTATCATATTTTATGTTTATTAACCTCGAAGATATTTTAAATATCTAATGATTTTTTTTCCCTCTTATTCTCTGTCGTTTATCATCTTTTTTTGTTTTTTATACTTAAATACGCCTCATCAGACTTTTATTTTTTCGTAGTCTAAATTTAAAAATGTTATTTCTTTTGTTTTTAAGCAATTTCTTAAGGTCGAGTCACACGATTCATAATTATGTTGAACAAAACAGATATAACACACCTCTTTTAAATTTTGTTTCTTTTCATGTTAAAGAGGTCAATCACTTTATACACCGGGTATTTTTTTTTTTTACCACATAATATGACAATTTTTAATTTGTATCAGTCAGTAGTATATACTTTTTTATTTTTATTTTTTTTGCAACATTAATAACGTCAAAGAGTGCCGCATCCACAATTTCTTATTTTATTTTCAGTTGGAAAATTATATTTTGTGGTTTGCAAACAATTAAATAAATAAATAACAAAAATAAATAAATAATAATATGAAACAAAAGATTAATTAAATAAAAAAAAAAATTGTAGTTTTAGTTTTGTATTTCAATTGGACAAAGTAATTTATTCAATTTAAAAAAAAAAAAAAATGACCTGTTAAATTAAATTATGTCGAAAAGTGGTTTTGTTTGGCTTCAAAGTAAACACATTAATCGTGACTAAAAATCATGTTGTGGTAATATTATGAATTTTTGATTGAATACAGAGGTTTAAGCGTTGACATATCGTGACAATTTTTTTTTTTTTTTTAAATTTAATTATTGATATAAAGATTCACAAAAAAAAGGAAAAAAAAAGAACGAAAATTGGGCATACAAAAATTTTTTGTTTCCAACTTAACGAGAAAACCTTAACTTTAATCTTGCTTCGATTTCGGAAGTCTAACTAACGCTTAAGTAATATTATTTTCTTCAGACTTGATAGCGTCAAAATCACTTAAAACAAAAATAAAAAAATTAATTGACAAATAAATTGAATTATAATGATTTTTTCTTCTATTTCGAAACCATGTGATCAATTCAACGAAATCTTGACTCTTTTATTATAAATTTATCACCGAGAAACGATTTTAGCCGAAACACTTTTTTTTTTGGCAACTTTAAGCCAAATTTATTAATTTATTTATTTCGTTTTTTTTTTTGTTTGTTTGTTCATTAACGACCAGAAAAATAAAACTAGTAAATTAATAAATTATTTCAAGATTATTAGTTTTTTAAATGAAGATAAGAAGATAATAAAATCTACTTTAAAAAAAAGAAAAAAAAAAACGAATAATGTGTTGTTTTTATTAATTTAAATTGAATATTAATAAAATCTTAATGTGAATCATATTTAAATTTAAATTAAAATAAAACATTTTGGAATAAATAAATAATTAATAAAATAATCTAATTTAAGTTTAATATTTAAATAAAAGCTTTTTATGTACATATTTGAAATTATTTTTTATTAAAAATTTACTACATTATGTATGTGCACATATATGTAACGTGCCTAAAAGTTTTTTTGTTGTTTTTTTTTTCTAACTACCCAGTTGGAAATGGAAGCCTTCCACCATGCATGCAGAACCCTCTTTGGAAGTTTAAAAACGGTTGGTAGACTTCCTTTCCATATCCCACATAATATCTTTTTTACATGGTCATCATGTCCCTAGGCTTGGAAGGTATATGTTCGGTTTTTTTTTTTGTTTTCTTCTCATTTCCTTCTACAGGAGGTAAAAAGAAACCTTCCAAACAGCTCTTAGAGAAGCAAAAACAAAAAAAGTGGGTTAGAAAAAATTTTTAAAACTTCTAATACTATCATTTATACCTTCCCAGGAATTTTTTACAATTTACTTTATATTTCAAAACTTCTACATGCCTTCCTAAGAAAGGTCTTCTGACTTTTCCAACTGGGTATGTACTTACATACATACTTGATGATTGTATGTATTAAAAATTTGTGACAACACAAATGTTACAACAGAATAGCATGAATAAAAAATAAAAATAAAGCCAAAACACAATAATGTATACGGTATTTCCGTTTTGTCTAAAACAATATGTTGGGTATGTCAGACCTCATATAGCTTTTTGCACATCATTGTAATCATTTTTCAATCATGTATTAATACCAATTATTATTTTTTTTTTTTTTTTTTTTTTAAATAAAAATTGATGTTAATCAAAGATGAATGTAAATTATTTTTTTTAAATAGTTAATAATTATTATATTGTAATTTATCATGCTCTCATGTCTTCATAATATTCTTCTTTTATGAATCATTTAATATTCAAGAAAATAACGAGAGAAAAAGAAAAGAAGAAAAAGTAATATGTATTGTATATTTACACAAAAAACTATACTCTCAACACAAAAATTTTCACATTTTAATACTTAAGATACGTTAATTTTAATTAAAATTGACATATATCAATGGATTAAAATTTCTAATAAATCTGGATAATGGAATACAGCAAGTATCTCATATGTGTATAGTATATATTTGATGCTTGTATGATGTAATAGATTTAAAATAGTTTAAAAATGTAAAAAATTAGGCAGCAAATATTAACTAGCGCATAAATACATGTATTAAGAATATTTATGATAAAATTATGATTGTCAGTATTATAAATCAAGATAATTTCGTGAAGTTTTTTTTTTTAGGAATAAAATTTGTGTATAGGGTGTTTTATAAGATTGTAAAATAAAAATTTCATAGATAAGAATTTTGAAATCATAATCAACAACTTTTTAATCGAGTTGCAAAATAAAAGAAAAATATCCTTTAGTCTATCAATTGAAAGTATGAAAGTGTGAAAGAAAGAAGATCCTTTTCTAAAAAAAAAAATGTAAAATATGAAGACTTTGTTTAGAAACCACTTGTCAATTCAGACGATCAACACAATTCTTAATCAAAAAAAAAATTGCTTGAAGTCAAGACAAACATACATATATTCAAATAGGGTTGCTGAAAAGGAATCTTGAATATTAGATGGAAACGTCTCTTTGGTTATATTCGTCATGATTTTAGAAATTTTAGAGTGCAAAATTAAAAATTTTGAGATTTTTTTTTCTGTCGCAAATTTTGTTTATTTTTTGTTACTTGGTTTATTTCACTTTTCAAAATATAAAATTTACCACCCTATATAAATTTTTTTATTTTGAATATTATACATACTTTCAAAATATAAATTTTTCCATCATAATCCTAATATATGCAATGTATTTAAATTGAATTTCATTGAAATAAAACAGAGGCGTTGATGCATTGACATATCATAACATATTTAACCCTTGAACATTTAATCACCTGACCTCATATTGTGTTGTACAAGCATTTTATGTACATATGTAATATGTATATGAATTGTACTTACTGTGAAGTAAAAACAATCACGAATACAAAATTAAGTATTTATAATTCACAATATTATTGTTTGATAATAATTTTGAAAATAAGTATATTTTACATTTAAGATACTCTTTTTAAAAAGATATTCTCAATAACTTTTATTCATATTTCAATACTGCCATTTTTTATAATTACTTCCTCTGCAATCTATGTATGTATGTGTGTATATATTATAGATTAATTTTATATTGTCTTTTTATAGGTTCAAGACTAATTTCCAACTTGAAAGAAATTTTTTGTAGATTATTTTGCAAAAGAAAAAAATTTCTACAATAGTTTTTTTTTTTTATAATTTTGATTGATAAGAAATTTTTTTCAATGCAAAAAAAAAATTAAGAATATGAAAAAATGAAATGAAATCATTTTTTTTTAATTATAATTACATGCTGTAGGCATTTTTCTAAATGGTAATCAGTTTATTTCATGAAAACAACAAAACACATATTTTATTTAAATTATGTACTTTATTTGTTCTAAGAAAATTATTCATATTTTTTCATTGTTGTACATCATCATCATCATCATCAATCTACAATATAATTGTACAATAATAATTCATGTCATCTATAAATATAAAAAGGTTATCGAAATAAAACAAAGAATAAAAAAAATAAATAAATAAATATTAAACGAAAATTACATTGCAAACAACATATTTGATGACAAATTTAAATATAAAAATTCATAATTACACGAATTGTCTACAATATATACAACACAATTCTAAAAAAAAATATGAAAATAAACGACAGAAAAAAAAATCTCATCATTTCGTGGATAAGGCATAAGCTAAAACAAAAAAAAAACAATATAATGACAATTTTATTTGATATTTTTCTTGGATTCACAAAACCTACATAAATGTATATGTACATAGTTCTTATCTTGTGTATATATAACTAATGTACATAATATTGTTATATACATAGATAGTTTATATAGAAGAGAAGAAAAAAAAACAAGGTGTGGGCAAATTTTATCTTCCCACTGACTGCCAATATACATAATATCTTATGTCTGCTGGTTGTTCGTAGATATTATTATTCGATTAAAATGTACCTGGATAATCTAAGGTATGTTCATACATACTATATATTGTCGGTGCCTCAGGATGAGAATTCATTAAAATGTATATGTACTGCATTATAATAAGAGATTGAAAAATACGAATATGCAGAGGATTTAAAAAAAAAAATAATATAAGAACAATCTACCATACAACAAAACTTGACTATGACATTTATGTTGTTTTTTTTTCTATCTAAAGATAGAAAATACTTGATAAAACGCTTTTTTTTCTACTCGTTGTAATTCTTTCCCTAGAATAGAACATAAAACTGAAAATCGCAGATAAAAGAAAAAAATTAAAAAAAAAAGGAAGAGAAAAGCAATGTTTTTAGCATTCATCATAAGATATCGAATAAGTTAGTTTTGTTTTTTTATTTTCTTTCTATATTAATTTTATTATTTTATATGTTTAATAGTCGGTATATACCTACAATATAATTTTATAATTGTTCATATTTTTCTTTATCTATACCTAGATTGCATTTTTCTTGTTAATTATTGTATTGTCACCTTTTTGTTGTTATTTCATTTTTCCTATTGTACCCTAATAAAGTGTTTTTTCACTTTTATTATTTTCACATTACCTCTAATTTAACAAAAAAAAATAATAAAAAATAACAATAAACAACAATAAAGTGCTAATGTGCGTGACATTCAATACAAATATATGTATATATCGTATATAAAAGAAAAGATATTATTATCGCACCTTAGCGCGATCAACTTTAATTCACATATTAATAAATATGTATAATTATTAAAGAGTACATCTATGAAAACAATGTGTTTACTGATTATTTTATTTTGTTTTTTCTTATATTGAAACATTTTCTCACTTTTATTTTATTATATTTGTGTAAAATGTGGGAAATTACATCTATGTGAACATATTGTATCCACATTATAATGGGGCTTTTCTTTTTTTTAAAGTTATATACAATAACGTTTAAAAATGAAAAAAAAAAAAAAATAAAACCTTTAAAGTAAAACAAAGTCGGTTAAATCATTTTTAATTGCTTCGTTAGGACAGTTTAAACTTTAAACACTGATCATGATATACATATGTATGTATGTATGTACTCATATATAAAAAGGAGAAGAAAAAAAAAAGTTATACATATTCATAATGTTGGCATATATAACATTTTCCCTTGAGTACTAAATTATTACTTGAGGTTATATTCTGATATTAAATGACATTTTACCGTATAGTTGCTAGATTATCTATGTTATGTATAGCTTTATTATATACATACATATGTATCTACTAACTTAAATATCATCATTATCCGTAAATTCACCTGTGGATGTATGTATTTTTGTATATGTATATAGTATCTCAGATATTACAAAAAAGGTAGTTTTTCGAAATGTTTATTTATTTTTTTTCTTCTTCTTCTTTAAGAGCTTATCTGATAGTGTGCGGAAAGAAATTAAATGAGTGACGTGATGGAATTAACTATTGTTCAGTCATTTTAGGCTTGTTTTTATTTATTTTTTTTCTTCTCTTCATATAGATATATGATATTATTTTTATGGTTAAAATGACTTTTTAGTGCGAGATATTACAAATGACTACAAAATGCTACTTTATAGTATATAGTAGCTCCAAAATAGGTACCTACTATAAACGAGAAAAAAAGATTGATATACTAATTTATCTTAAGAAAAAATGTTTTAACTTTGATTCACTATACTTTGTTTTTTTTTTCTTTTTTTCCTTTCTATTTTTTTATTACATAAAACACATAATCTAAAGAAAACCATGTAACATAGTAACCATTTATTAAAAAAAAATAAAATAAATAAACACATAATACACAAAAAAATGTCGGTAGTTTCAGGTAATTTTCTATTAAAAAAAAAAAAAAATTTATTGTTTCATGGCGCTAAAAACGTGAGTTGACTCATAATTTAATTTTCTATGTTCTTTTAAGCTTTTTCTACTTAGTTACTTTGACATCTTTATAAATTAAAAATGAAAGAAAAAAAATAACTAAAAAATCTTACATTTTTTGGCTTAGTTACTTTTTTAAAAATTTTATAAAAAATTATTATGGAAATAAAATAAGCTTAAAGAAATGATATTCTTAACACTATAGAACGACTAGCGAACAAAAGAACTTTATATATAAAAAATAAAAATAAAAGTTTCAGAACAAACTTAACAACTTTAACCACTATTTTTCAACTTATTTTTTTTTTTAAATCTCAATCGATAAAACACAACCAAAAAAAAAAGGAAAGGAAATAATAGAGAGACAAAAATGTTAAAGAAAAAAAATTTTTTTTTTGTATTATTATGTACAAAGTTTAACCTCCTATAAAGTGGGTAGTAAAATAAGAAATAGGTTCCTTTTATTTTTATTATTATTCAATAAACCCATTATCATTCATCAATGTTATTTTTGTGGTACAACATTGTCAGGAAATATTTTTTGTCTTCGTATTATTACTGTATAACGTGATTGCATGCAAAACATACATATCAAATATTCATGTTTTGTTTTTATGGTTCTTTTTGACTTTATGACATATCAATACTTAATAAAATCGATAAGAAATTCTTAAGGAGATTGACGTATACATAGATTTTATTTATCAGAAAGGGAAAAAAAAGAAGAAAAGTAAAATTGAAATTTGGAATTTTCTTGAGAATTAATGGAATTTAATTAATCAAAAAAGTTCATTTACTTAAATTAAAGAATTAAGTAATTTATTTAATTTTTTTATAGATCACAATGATTGAAACATTTTAGATACTTTCTGAATAATTCTAAGACAAATCATTCGAAATTACTGTACTGAATTTACAAAGAAAGCATAAGTTGTCAAGAAATCTTTTGACTTTCATTTTTACGAAGAAATAGAAAACTTTTATAGTTAATTTGAGAAAATCGATACAAAAACAAAAAATAAACTTTTGTTTTGCTTTTCAGAAATTTCCACAATGCCTTTATTAATAAGAATTAATTAGTTTTTTTTAAAAAAAGCGAGATGTGACTAGAGTACCTACTAAGTAGTAGATATTACAAAACAGAACAAGAAAACTCCCTGAACTTTCTGACCATAATAGTCCTCATTCAAAATACTCGAAATTTTTCACAGAAGATCGTTTTCGAATTTTTCGCGAGTTTTTTTTTCCTAAATACATTTTTAACTTTACCTTGAAAGTTATCCTGTTTCAATTCTTGTGTCAAAAATTTTTAGGAAAATAATAATCTTTTTTTGGACTTTAAGCCATTAATATATAACAAAAGCTACAAAAAAAAACTCGTCTTTAAAAACTGTATTTTTCCTTTTGAATTTGATCCTTGAACAAAATAAATTATTTTTAAATTAAATAATTGAATATTTACCTTTATTATCGTGATTCATTTCAATACCAACATTAATAGCATCGAATAATTCCTTAACCGAATCACATGATGTTGTTGAAATATCCTTAATGCTATGCGTACTCAAACTGCTAATAGTTGTTGTACTTGAATAATCCAAACTTTTAGCACTAACTACACCAAATTCATTATTAAATATATTAATAACAAATAAATTTATTAAAAATAAATATAAAAATGATGGTGATGATGATGATTTCGTTTTAAATACCGTCGACAAATTTCTACGAAATGATATAACATTCGTAATAATTGAATAACACTTTAAATCATTGGAGACCTTCATTTTTGCCATATTTATTTATTTTTTATTCAAATATATCTTTATTTTATTTTTTCTTGCTTTTCCAAATAAAATATTTATTTATTTATTTTCTTCAAATATATAACACAGATCAATAAAATATTTTTATATGTGGTGTGTAAATAACAACAACAAAAAATATATGACACACAGATTTATTTTTTTATTTTTTAAATATTTGTTTTCTTCTTATTCTTCAATAAAATTGTAAATTAAAATTAAAATAAAAAAATGAAGAAGAAAATATCCGTAAGAATGCTAATTTATTTACTTTTGTATTTTTTTTTTTTTTTTTGTATTTACTTATGCTTTTCCTTTTTATATTTTCACTTTTTTATCAAAGTAAATATTTATGAAAAAAAAGCCACAAATACACACTGGAAAAAATAAATCAAATTAAATTAAAATATTAAAAGTGAAAAAAAAATGTAAGGTAAATAAATGTAAAATACAATAAATAAATATATGAAATTTATCTTTTCTTTCTATTGTTTATTTTTAATTTAGAAATTTTTCAATTAAAAATTTATTGCACTTATGCACTCGTCACACGATAAAAAAAAATAAGTATTTTTTTCTCAATTAAAAATTTAAGAGATAAAAATTAAATTTCAAAATTAAAAACAAACAAACAGAAAATATATTATGTATGTGTATGTAAGGTTCACCATCAATTTTGTCACGTTATTTTCACATCCGACAAGGATTTTCTTTAAATTTAACAAAAAAAATTTTCATTGATTTGATGTTCGTAAATAACGGTTAAAAATGTTCAGAACATAAAATAATAATTTAAATTAATTAAAATTTTGAAAAAAGTTTGCACATTCGTATAGCAATTGAGTGACCAGATGCAATTAATTTATCAATTTAATGAATCATTGAAGAAAAATTCTATTGCATGATGATTTTTTGTATTTATAGTATCTTTTTTTTTTCAAATAAAACAACTAAAGGAATTTTTTTTTTTTTTTCAAATAACACGAGAAAGTAGTTTTGTATGAAAAATTTTATTTCTCTGAGATGATTTTCTTATATATCACGTACACGTTAACGTTTAAAATTTAAACTTTTTATAAGTTTCTTGAATTAAAAAATTTGATGACAAAAGTTAATTTTTTTTTTTTTAAGAAATTATACACTTTTTTTTTTCGCAGTTTCAAAATACAAAAACCAAAAAAAAAGAAAATTAACGAAATATTTTTTTTAATGATGACAATATTGTAACAAAACGTTCACAAACTTTTTAAATATAGAAAATATCGTGATTATTAGTGTTGCACATTATTATGATGATCAAGGTAAAATACCACCATTATAAAATTTTGCTGCTGTCGTTGTCTTGTAATATATATATATATTTTTTTCACATACAAGGTTATCTGTAGAACAGGTTAAGATACTATTAAAAGAATGCATTGAAAATGCACAAATCTGTACCACTGTCAGATAGCACTTTATCTTGTTTTATTTACTTTTTTTTTCTTCTCATATATACTTTTTTCTTAAAAAAAAAAACTAACACCACAAAAAACAACGAAAAAAAGTGGTTTTTATTACTTTGAACTTTAGAAATTGCAAATTTTTTATCTTTTATTTTTTTCGTCAATCTTAAAATTTGAAAAATAAAAGTATATAAATAAATATTTCAACGACTTTTTAAGAAAATTAAATTTAACATGAAATTAATCAAAGTTTGCTGAGAAATTATTTCATTTCTTGTTAAATTTTTTTTTTTTAAATATTTTAAATCTTCACTTGACAAAATTTATTACAAAATTTGTTGTTTTTTTTTCATATAAAAATTAAATTTTTATTCTTTTTAGATTTATTCCTTTCTTAAAAATTAAAAAACACAAAAATCTTTAAATACAAATTATGTCAGCAATATATTTTATTTAAAAATTAAAACAAAATCTTATTTCTTTGTGTTTTTTTAAAAATATTCACTTTTACAAACGATCTCCTGTATTTGGTTAATTTTATTTCTAGATTAACAATATGAAAATCCTTTTTGATAAATTAACGAAAAAATTGTATATATTCCTTTGTTCTTATTTTTCGTGTACAATAATATTTGTCTAATTTTTTATAAAAACAAATTTACAATAAATTAAATTACAATTTAAAAATAAAAATAATTTCTTTCTTTTTTTTTTTCTCAAGAAAAACTTCACCAAATTTTTTTTTTTTACTTTTCGAAAAATTTTTTAAAAACAATTTTCAACCGACGTAAATATTTCATATGTACCGGAAATTTATTTTTTCATTTATATAAAAAATATATTTTTAAAAAAAATAAAGAACGATAATATACACCATAACACCATGAGATTCGTTCAACAACTGAAAACTGACTGAAAACTTGAATAATAACGAACCGAACAACATAGATGTTTATGATGTTGTGAAGAATATAAAATATATCTTAGTAGGAGCTTGCATGAAAATATACTAAACTAAAAATGCAGATACTATATAATATACATTAGATACATAGATATTTTGATATAAGAACAATAAGTAAGCAAAAATATATGTATGTACATATGTATAACATTTATGAAGTTAGTGCTGTTTGTTAACTTTAGTCAATTTTCTTATATTTAGATATACATATAAAATTTATAAGCAAATAATCTATAGAAATCTTGAGTGTGTGGTTGTCTGTGACCGATAATAATAATAATAATAAAATGATGATGATGATAATGATGATATGAAAAATCTCTAAAGTATTATTAAAAGAACAAAAATTAAGTACATGATGATTAGAATAATTTTAAAGAAAAATTTTCAATTTTGTATGTAAAATTTTAACTTGAGCTTGCCAAAAAATCAAAAAGATAATCTAATTTTTTGTATCTATCATTATTGAGCAATGATTCATAACATTGTAATCCTAATGAACACAAAGTATGTACAACATTCTTAATTGATTTTACAAAAGGAATTACTATAATACACAGGACCTTTAAAAAAGTTAAAAAAAAAAACGATTGTGTAAGTAATCAGAACACATAATGTCTACATACCTACATACGAAAAAAAAATTCAATGAATGAATAATACATGTTCGAACAATTCCTCTCACATATATACGATATATAAATAACACAATCATGAATGAATGTACACCATCACACCACACCACCCAATAGAATGAACTTTCTAAATTTGCCGGTAAGTGAACAGTTATAGTAAAATTCATTGCTTTCCACCATTCCACCACCCAATTTTCTAAATAAAAAAAAATATTATAAAGCTTTTTTGTATTTCATGAGAAAAAGCTTCATTAGCTCTCAATTTTCTTAAGTTTAATAAAAGCATTTTACAAATTGTGGGTTACCAGAATGTAAAAATTATGCATTTTTAACTTAGATAACCATTTTTTTGACAAAATATTGATTTCAGAATTCCGGTATCGAGTAAAAATCTCGTTCCTCCTTATTATTACAATTTTAATATCCTTCAAAGATGTTATGGCTGTCTATAACATTTACCATAATTTTCAGAATTTTTTGTTTATTTACTTATGTATATATGGTAGTTTGCTGTTATTTGGGTTAACTTGTTGCAAAAGGAGTCAATTGTGTTTTGCTTTTCAATCAAGTTTTCATAAAATCGTAATTGAAGTGTCTTAGTACTTTTATATAACAATATTTATATGTATTTCATTTTCATAATTCAATTCAATTTCCATTATTAAATGTACTTTCATCACCTTTACAAGCTTTTAATAATAATAAAAACCACAGTATGTATTGAAGAAAATAGGATTTGTTTGAACATAAAGAAAATAATTCAATTACTTTTGTATTACCTTACATAAATCTTACAAAAGAAGCTTAGATTTAATAAATTGATTATTATTTTCAACAAAATGCTTTTGTTTAGAAAATATGATAATTAAACCACTGAACTTACCTTTAATTGGTTCGGAATAAAAGTACAAATTTGCTTTTCTTCAATCTGAAATAGCAAAAACAAAAAACACATGAATAAAAGCCACAATTTAAATGGAAAATATTTTATGACTATTTAAAAAAAAAAAAACTGAAATCAAAAATCATTGTTTAAATATTATTCAAAATACAGAATTCTATTGAAAATAATTTGAATATTTTTGAAAGGAGAAATTTTTTGATAAACAAAACAACATTTATATCAATTGAATCAAATTTATTAAATAATACCGCATTATTTATTAATGCGTAACGAATAATTTTCAAATAAAAAAAATAAATAAAACGAAATATACCATAAAAATTAATTTTAAAAATCCTTTCAAATCTATTGTTCATTCATCAAAACATCACCGTGTATTAAACCACCATCATATAATATAACCAAATGCAATCCTTCTTCTCCTTTTATTTATTTTTTATTTTTATTTTTATGTACTTTCAATGATTTACGGCACTTGTTTCTCGTCACTGCTGCATTGAATAAAATACAATTTTTATATAGATTTTCAAGTTCGTAAAGGTGGTAAGCATTCCATTTACAATACCTGACAACCTAAATTCCTTTGAGTCATTGCTCTTTTTTAAAATCTGAAGGCCTTACTACATTGAAATACATACACACATACATACATATATGTATGTTATACGTACATATTAAGGGTCCATTGGTTGTTATGTGAATTTTTATTTTTTGTGATATGTATTTCTTTTAACTTCGTCCTCATTCACATTCCATTATCAAACCAAACCAAATCAACTGTATTACATTATAAAATATATATTCTCATATTATGTAGATATATTCTTTTCTTGCATTAAATTCGTGCATAGTAACAAAGTGTGATCTCATGGAGTCTTAACATGCAGCGTGGTTTAACATTGCAGGAGAATGTATAAGAATATCATCAAATATTAAAATATACTATACTACTATATATGTATATATATAATATAGAGTAGATATATATATATAGTAATATTCTGCACTTTCATCGCATATATTATATCCATCGCACTAATACTTTACCATTTAAAATAAAAAAATTCAAAAAAAAAAAACCAAATAACAGCAGCAACATCAAATATAACAATAACAACAAAAACAACAACAACAATGACAATGATGTTAAATCCTTCTTGATATAGTCAATTCTTTAAGAATTTTTCTTTTACAACTACTGCGCCTAATAAATGATTATATTATACCAAGCAAATGTTATATGTGTTACTCTTATCTTCAAATATGATCTCACCTGGTTCATACATTTATCCATATGAATCCATGTATGAAATTGTATCTTAACATATTTCTGACCAAACCTTTATTATTATTTTTTTTTTCTACCTATGTATCTTTACTTCTTTACTGCTGAGAGTTGATGCTGATGATGACTGTGTAACTATCCAGTATACTATCGTATGTATATATGCATATAATTGTTATTATTATTGTTGTTCTTGTTATTATTATTATTATATAGGACTTTTTCATTTTTAAATGCAACTTCTTGTATGCTATCTTTTCTCTAGTTATGTGTCATTCTTTTGCATCGTCCTCCTCCATCATCACCTTTTATATATACCTACCTGTATAGTATATATTCTTTTTGTACAATTTCATCTTCCCTTTAACAAAGGTATATTATAGTTATTATATTAAAGGTACATATATACATATGTACATATATTGTGGATGCATATACCCTTTTCGGCGATAATTTTCATGAAAGGCATATACATTAATGTATACAAAATATATAAGAAAATAACTTTAGCAAAAACGAACAAAAATCGAAATAAAAATGACAAAAAAAAAAATGAACAATAAAATGAAAAATTAAAATGTAAACAACCTGAACTAAAATATAAAAAAAAAAAAAACACAAAGTAAAAAAACAAGGAGAAGCATAAGAAAGAACTGTTGGTGGCGCACACTATGTCTAATCGAATTCTTAACAACCGACTTTTAAACTGGCTTGACCCGATCTTATATTCTTCTTCTGGTCCTGAATCATTGGAATTTTAGTGAATCTCAAATCATCCTGTTCCTCAGTGTTCTTTGTTTGCAATTCATATAAATGATAGAGTAAATATGTATGAATGTATTTAGGTATATATGAATGGATGCAGACCTGGTACTGGAGGAGTATATAATGAATCTCATCAGATTGTTTAAAGGTAAAAGAAATACTAAAAGAAGTAACAAAGTATAAAGTAACTTACACATTATCATATAATATAAATTAGACCACCAACCCTGAAATAGTAATTTTCGAAAGAAAAAAAAAACGTGAAATTTGAAAGACTTTGAGACCTTAATATATTTCGAAGTATTGAAGAAAGGACCCAAAAAACTAAAATTTCCAAAGTTTTTATCTCTCAATAAATGAATTATACCTATAATTGAAATAGACCAGTACCATTCTCAGTTTGTACACCAGAAAGGCGATTTGCTTACAATTGAGAATCTAAACCCCAGAATTTAATCACTACAAAAGAAATATGTATATGATTTTCGAATTTCCGATCTTCGCAGTTTACTTAATGGATAAGATTAAAACTTTTCTGGAAGAATAAATCACTTTAAGCCTGGAAAATGCTTTTGTAGCAGTGGCATTATATTTTCGAAAATAAATTTTTAGGCATTATTTCCGTGACTTTAATGCATGAAAATATTCTATGAAAATTCGAAAATTCGGGTTAGAAATTTTTCTATATTTTTCAACATGGCTATCTACACATGTGCATATATACGTTAATTTATATATTTCATTTAAAAAGTATCTATATGTAAATATTGAGAAAATTTTTTCATATATGAATACGTGGATTGCCTTTTGTTAAATTTATAATGTTAGACAGCCTTTTTACACATTTTTTTTTTTGTTTTATTCTACGTGGTTTTTTAAACCTACTGAATTCTGGATTCAGTAGATCTGTATCTGTATAATTTCTGATACACTAGTGCATTTATCATTATATCGTCACTATACACAACAAATATATGTAGAGTGCACATGATACTCATATTTATTTATTCTGTTGAGTGTTGATCTATGTATACATATATTTTTCTATCCTGGTTTTATAAGTGGTTGTAAATCGTTATAAGTATAAGCGCCCAAAATCGTTTGATTCAACATATAAAAATAAATAAATAAAATATTTCAAAATATATGTATGCATATAAAACAAAATAAAAACATTCTATTCAAATAAAAAAAAATCATATAAAATCTAAAAAAACAACTATATCTTCAAAATAAATTGAAGAGCCGACACCAAGAGAATAAAGTGTTTCATCTTCTATAATATAGTTTCTTCCAGTTTCTTATTTATTTATTTTTTCTTAAAACCATCCTTAGTAATAATTGTAAAATGTTGTTTGTTGAAATGGATTTGTTCTTATTTTTTTCCTGTTCTTTATTTTAAAAGTTGAATCAAAAGAATTTTTGTACTTTTGTGTGTTTGCTATGTTGTTTTTGAACACATTCCTTTTGGTCCAGAACTCGCATATACATACATCTATAATAATATTGCTTATACAACAGGATTTTTGTGTACCTATAGTTGATTTGATAGTACAATTTTTAGTATATGTGTGTTTTTTTTTTCTTCTCTTTCCTGTTTCTTTTTTTTTCGATCTTCGGATATGTGTAAGCTGCAAGGTATCTTATAACACCTGAGATAAACCGGGTACTGTTGATGGCAAGAAGAAAAAGAACAAGAAGAAGACAACGACGACGAAGAACATATTTAATGCACACACAAAAAATAATGAAGATTATACAAAAAATTCAAACCTGAGAACAGAATAAAAAATATTTTTATAAAAAAAAATTTAAAAAAAATAAAAATAAAATAAAAATAAATAGAAAAAAAATTTTGAACTCTCCCGAATGAATCATAAAATTCATCTTTTATGGAATTGATATTTGTTGTTTGCCGTCATTTTATTTTCTATTTGGTTATTTTTTCCTGGTTTAAATTTTTATTTTTTTTTGAATATTTTTTTTATTATTTTTTTTAATCTTTGAGAAAAAGTCTTAGTTTGTTGATTTTTTGTTTCTTCAAGTTATAATTTTTAAAGAAAAAAAAATACATACATACTCGTACATATATGTATCTGAAAAATAGTAATAAATTTTTGTGTTACGGGCGGTCTATAATTCCCAAAATAACACATGAACTATTTAAACATTAAATTTAAATATTGTAGTTATGTATAGGTATACATAAATATGTACACACATTCATATGTATTGTTACATATTAAAGATAAATTTTTATCATAATATACAATATTCAGTTTATTATTGAATTAATCCTCAAATAAAGATAATTTTTGACATGTTACAGATATATTCTTTATTATAAACGAAATAATTTAGAATATGTTAAATAATAATATGTATATACATATGTATGTATCAACGGCGGAGGGTGGTATGGTTCAGGGTGTTCAGTGAACACCCTAAAATTGTTATGAACCTGATCATTAAAATTTTCTAATTACATTCGAAAACAATTTTTTTTTTGTAACAAGAAAAGTAATTTTTTAATATATGTATTAGTAAAATCATCATAATATATCAAAATTATCAAAAATATTTTTTTACTTTTCGTTTCTCTTTTTTTCTTCATAGAGTTTTGTATGCAAAGTGTTCATATTTCAAAATGAACATTAGAAAAATCGTATTACACCATTATATTCGTTTATACTTTTCTCTTTTCAAATTCGTTTTTTCATACATCAGTCAGGCAGGTTCATATTTTAAAATGAACCCAGTACAAAATGTACAATACAGTATCCACAGAAAATTACAAGAGAATAATATTTGGTTACTTCATTTCGTTTCTCTTTTTTCTTCATAGAATTTTATATGCAAGGTGTTCACATTTTAAAGTGAACATTAGGAAAATCATAGTACACACTACACCATATAAAGCAATAACATTTTTCTCTTTTCAAACTCGTTTTTTCATACATCATCAGTCAGGTACAGGTTCATATTTTAAAGTGAACACCAATACCATAGTAGAATATTATGAGAAAATATTTTTTTTTCATTTTCGTTTCGTTTCTCTTTTTTTCTTCATATAATTTTATATGGAAGGTGTTCATATTTTAAAGTGAACACCATAGTAGAATATTATGAGAAAATATTTTTTTTCATTTTCGTTTCGTTTCTCTTTTTTTCTTCATATAATTTTATATGGAAGGTGTTCATATTTTAAAGTGAACACCATAGTAGAATATTATGAGAAAATATTTTTTTTTACTTTTCGTTTCCTTTCTATTTTATTCTTCAAATAGTAATACTATTCATTTTTTGAAAATGAACGTTGTTATTTTCCTTACTAGATGTTACCTTTTTTATTTGAAGAAAATTAAAATTAATAAATTCAATTTCATTTAAATTTCAATTAATACAACTTTTTTATTAGATAATAATTCAAATTGTGTGTGTCGTGGTGAAAAATTTCTTTTAATTGAAGCTGGAAGGTAAGAAATAAATAGATTGTTTTTCTCGGGGTAGAAATTTAAAAAAATAGTTGGAATTTGAAACGGAATTTTTTGTCGTTGGTAGTTTAAAATTTTGAATATTAAATATTTCACATGAAAAATTAAACAGCTTTTTTTTAAATTTTGTAAAGATGGATAAGAACGCGGAAAATGCTTTTCTTTGTAATTGCGTCATTGAAAATCTTTTATGTATGTCTTTTTCAAGACAAAACATAGAAGAAAAATCGTTGATAATTAAAAACAGTAGACCCACGCATATTATGGAAAATTTAAAGGCAGCTTTTCAATGAAATTTTAGACACTATTATAATGCAACTGGAAGTACGCTTTGAAAATATGAAAGATTTAAATTTTATTGAGTTGTTAGACGCTCAAAAATTTCATAAGTATTCTGAAATCTTCCCAATAACTGAATTAAATGCGTTAATAGCTGCATACCCAGAACAATTTGATTTTTTAAAATTGCAAAATGAACTTACTGTCATTTATAATAAAAATTCCTTTTTTTCTAACCTGCCAGTACCTGAAATTTAAAAAAATATTTTACGCAACAATCTCAAAGCAACGTTATCCGAAGTTTTCAAATTAAGTTGTTTAATTACAACTATTCCGGTAACTACAGCTAGCGCTGAGAGATCTTTTTCTTGTTCAAAGAGAATTAAAACATATTTGCGAAATTCGATGGCACAAAATAGGTTGACGGAGTTAGCTTTGATATCCATTGAAAAAAAATTATTAAAAGAATTGAGAACTAGGCCAGATTTTCACAAAAAAGTTATTGAGAAATTTTGCGAAAGGTCAAGAAAAATTGAATTTGAGATGAACATTGAAGTGCAAAAAAAGTGATATTTTCGTTTATTGTATTTTATTAAAATGTTTTTATTAGCTTGGTTTCTTGTCTGTCTGTTCGGTACAAATTTGGAAATTGATTTTTAATTTTTAACCAACTTTATGATGAGATAGAGACTTGAAACTTTCAACATAGCTCAGAACTGCATGACAATGCAATATTACATCGCTAATGAAAGTTTTAAGATTTTACTTTTTATGATATTCGATCCTCAAATTTGGTCTAACACAAATAAAATACTATAATGTTTATTCACTAAAATTTAATCTAAGCAAACTCTGATTTTCAAGTCAAAAATATTTTAGTATTAAAAATTCTTTTTTATTTGATTAATTATTTTATACAATAATGTATATTATTATTTTATATTTTTTTATGCTTTGTTTTTGTTATTTTTTTTTTTTTTTGTTATATTTTTATTGAGTTGTTTAAGTGGGATAGGCCTAATGAACAATTTGAAATTTTAAACGGATTTTTGAGTTTTTCTTTCTATTTTTTACACATTTTTCTCTTTAGGGAAACCGACCACTTTATATCGGTTAACGCTCTGACAGCGATACCTCTTGGGTGGAGTGGAAACTCGTGTTTTAAATTATTTTGAATAGAAACAAAATATAACTTTCATTTCTTTTAGAAATCTGAACACCCGGAAAAATACTACTGGCTCCGCCACTGGTATGTATGTATGTATCTATGTACCTACCTTTACATTCATGATTGTTTGATTAACTAATAATATAATTTCTCTTTCGTGAAGAAGTTATTTAAGAAAAATATTTGAAGAAAAAAAATATATATGAAAAACTAATTTTAATGCTTTAGAATTATCATCAACATTTTACTGTTTATCTAGAAAAACAAATTTTGAAAATCAAATAAAATATGTACATACATACATATGTAAATTCCTTAGTAATAAATAGTGATTTTGTGTTAATTATTATAAGCGAACCAGCGAACTCTCTTTTGATTAGCTTCTAATGTGAAATAATGACTGTGAGCTTAAAGATTAAGTAATAAAGTGTATTTTAATTCAAATTATGAAAAATATAAAAAAAAACTAGACAAAAAGACAATTTCTAAAGAATATTTCAACGAGGATCAAAGGTCAGAAGGTCATCTCAGTTAACCTTTAGATTAAAGCTTGCCATGTCAGATCACGTCCAATATGAAGTAAGGAAAATTGAAGGAAACTTCTCATATAGAGGTCAAGGGTCTCTTCTAAATTGTAGCATAGTAAAGGAAGGAGAAAATACTAAGGACGCAATCTATATAAATTTGTATGATATTTCATTCCAATTAATTCTACATATAAGAGCATAACACATTTTTTAGACTTTTTTCTATTATACCAATAGAAATTTTCACTTTTCCAATTGATGAATAAAAAAATTATTCCATCATCAGGTTAAAGGTTGAATTCCAATTTTTAAAAATAAAAAATCAAATTTCAAAACACATGCACATTTCTCATCATTTTTTATGTCACAGGAAATAAATATTAATTGACAAAAAAAAAAAAAAAAAACACTACAAAGTTTGATTTAACTTACATACAAATATAATATGTATGTGTATTCAACCCACATGTAAAATGAAAGGTAAAACAAAAAAGAAAGCAAATTGCTTTCATAGAAATAAATTTACAAAATATAAAAAACAATAAATTATCGAATCACAATTGCAAAAATCAAAACAAACAAAAAACACAATCACGCGAAAATAAAAGTCAAATATTTTGCATATTAAGCATTAATAGATTATAATTTTGTCATAGAGAAAAAAAAATATTACAAATGGAAAAAGTATGTATAAAACAATAAGAATCGATTATTATAGGAAAGTCAATGCGCTTTTACCACGCTTATCCAAAGTCTAAGAATAACGTATATCTAGGAATAAATGCTTATAAGTAAATTTATACTTATTCACCTATCCTCAATACTATTATCATATGATATAATATGTATAATAATAGAAATCTATAACATTATAATAAATTGATTATTAAGAAGTTTTGCTCAACGTATTTTGAACTTTGAATACAAAAATATGAAAAGATTATTATTCTTCGAAACAAAAAGTATGAATTCATTTAAATATCAGATTATCGTAGTATTAAAAGTTATTTAAAAAAAAAAAGATTAATTTAAAATCCGTATCAAAAACTCTTATGTACTAACTTTTCAATAATTATAACAATATAATCCAATGGAACCATATATCCTAAGTCGTAAAGTTTAACAAAACTTTTATATGTTTGCATGTATAGATATTGAAAATTTCTAGGATGATATATATGTATGTACCAGTGGCGGAGCCAGTAGTATTTTTCCGGGTGTTCAGATTTCTAAAAGAAATGAAAGTTATATTTTGTTTCTATTCAAAATAATTTAAAATACGAGTTTCCACTCCACCCAAGAGGTATCATTAGGCCTATCCCACTTAAACAGCTCAATGAAAATATAACAAAAACAAAGCATAAAAAAATATAAAATAATAATATACATAAATGTATAAAAAATAAAATAAACGAAAATATCACTTTTTTTGCACTTCAATGTTCATCTCAAATTCAATTTTTCAGGTTTTTTCGCAAAATTTCTTAATATTTTGTGCCATCGAATTTCGCAAATGTTTTAATTCTCTTTGAACAAGAAAAAGATCTCTCAGCACTAGCTGTAGTTACCGGAATAGTTGTAATTAAACAACTTAATTTGAAAACTTCGGATAACGTAGCTTTGAGATTGTTGCGTAAAATATTTTTTAAAATTTCAGGTACTGGCAGGTTAGAAAAAAAGGAATTTTTATTATAAATGACAGTAAGTTCATTTTGCAATTTTAAAAAATCAAATTGTTCTGGGTATGCAGCTATTAACGCATTTAATTCAGTTATTGGGAAGATTTCAGAATACTTATGAAATTTTTGAGCGTCTAACAACTCAATAAAAATTAAATCTTTCATATTTTCAAAGCGTACTTCCAGTTGCATTATAATAGTGTCTAAAATTTCATTGAAAAGCTGCCTTTAAATTTTCCATAATAGGCGTGGGTCTACCGTTTTTAATTATCAACGATTTTTCTTCTATGTTTTGTCTTGAATTTTCAATGACGCAATTACAAGGACAAGCATTTTCCGCGTTCTTATCCATCTTTACAAAATTTTTAAAAAAACTGTTTAATTTTTTATGTGCAATATTTAATATTAGACAACCCTTTATTTAAATTTACCAGTTCAAAATTTTAAACTACCAACGACAAAAAATTCCGTTTCAAATTCTTCAAAGCTTCAACTAAAAGAAATTTTTCACCACGAAACACACAATTTGAATTATTATCTAATAAAAAAGTTGTACTAATTGAAATTTAAATGAAATTGAATTTATTAATTTTAATTTTCTTCAAATAAAAAAGTTTACATCTGGTAAGGAAAATAACGTTCATTTCAAAATATGAACACAATGCATAATGCATTACTATTTGAAGGATAAAGTAGAAAGGAAACGAAAAGTAAAAAAATATATTTTCTCATAATATTCTACTATGGTGTTCACTTTAAAATATGAACACCTTCTATATAAAATTATATGAAGAAAAAAAGAGAAACGAAACGAAAATGAAAAAAAAATATTTTCTCATAATATTCTACTATGGTGTCACTTTAAAATATGAACACCTTCCATATAAAATTATATGAAGAAAAAAAGAGAAACGAAACGAAAATGAAAAAAAATATTTTCTCATAATATTCTATTATGGTGTTTACTTTAAAATATGAACCTGTTACCTGACTGATACTGATTACTGATGTATGAAAAAACGAGTTTGAAAAGAGAAAAATATTATTGCTTTATATGAATATGGTGTACTAAGATTTTCCTAATGTTCACTTTAAAATGTGAACACCTTGCATATAAAATTCTATGAAGAAAAAAAGAGAAACGAAATGAAGTAACCAAATATTATTCTCTTGTAATTTTCTGTGGATACTGTATTGTACATTTTGTACTGGGTTCATTTTTAAATATGAACCTGCCTGACTGATGTATGAAAAAACGAATTTGAAAAGAGAAAAATATAAACGAATATAATGGTGTAGTACGATTTTCTAATGTTCACTTTGAAATGTGAACATCTTGCATACAAAATTCTATGAAGAAAAAAAGAGAAACGAAAAGTAAAAAAATATTTTTAATAATTTTGATATATTATGATGATTTTACTAATACATATATTAAAAAATTACTTTTCTTGTTACAAAAAAAAAATTTTTTTCGAATGTAATTAGAAAATTTTAATGATCAGGTTCATAACAATTTTAGGGTGTTCACTGAACACCCTGAACCATACCACCCTCCGCCGTTGGTATGTACATACTTTGAATAAAGAAAAATCAATAAGTCCTTACTTATTAAGTTTTTTTTTGTCGTATATAATCTAATAAACAATCTAAGAAGCAATCATCACAAAAAAATGTATTTACCATACATACGAGTACATACATATGTACATAATATACATACATATGCAGGGGCGGATGGGTAACATCTTAGCGGCCCGGGAAATAATATTTGTCGGCCCTTTTTTAATTTCCGGACATATGGCTAAAATATAGGTAGAGGCCTTCACACGTGGCATGTTTTCAGACAATTTTATATTGTGTAATGCTAATAATACATCGATGTAATGGCGTGATTTTTGTAATTTCCAAATATTTTTTTCAAAGCTGCTTCTTTTGCCCACAAACGAGTTTCTCCAATTACTTGTAATTTGTTTTTTTTTTACCTCTAAGGATGTGCTTTTCCAAATATATACAGTTACGTTCGAAAAAATAGCAGTGCCTATACTATTTTTATTTTTGGAAGTCAGTATTGTGCTTATGGAGGCAGTACCCGATGAGTTTTTTGCCTTGGTAATATTTAATTTAAAAGATTTCCGTCGATTGAAATTGAGATCTGATCACCCCACACACGAGACAGATTTATACAAACGACATGTAAAAGAGTATAGAAAAGTATGCCTATCTTGCCTGTACTGACTTCCAAAAATAAAAATAGTATAGTGAAAAATATTTACCTCGTGAAAATTTCATATAATTCAAAGCCGCACGTATTGAAATTCACATAATTTGAAAAATTACTACCTTACTGCAATATTTTATGTATGCATAGATGTCCTTTTTAATTACCTCCCATTCTATTTGAGTTAATGTAAGGACAGTGCATATTTTAGGTGTTCGAAAAAATAGCAGTATTAGAATAATTATATAAGAAATATTCTTGAAATAATCTTTTGTATGTGTTTTATTTCTGAATCATGAAAAATCATTTTAAAAGTTTTTTTGATTTGTAGTGCTCGAAAAATGGGAAGATGTCCCCATTATTCTGAAGAAACAAGACATTTTAATAAAATAAAAATGCGTGAGAAAAAAAAATTATTAAGAAAATCAGGAAATCATTGGATGCTTTGCCAAAATAAACTTCAAATGCATTAAAGTGGAAAAAAGCAGCAGAAACAAGAAGTAAGAAGATAAAAACAACAAATAAACAAGAGCACTACATAATAAACATGTTGATGCAAAGCCCATTTGCAACATCTACAGAAATTATAAACATTTTACCTTAAAGTGTAAGAAAACGTTTTAATAAAACCAAATTTGCCAGCCAGAAGACCTGCCAAAGTTCCATTGCTGAACTAAAGACATATTGAAAATCAATTAGAATTTGCAAGTGACACAAGTCCAATTGGTACAACATCTTGTGGTACGAAGAGACGAAAACTTTCGTAAAAATCCATCCGTACTTTCAGCCACCGGCCCTGCGGGCCTCTGAACAGCCGGCCCACCGGGAAATTTCCCGGTTCGTCATATGGCCCATCCGCCCCTGTACATATGTATACATTGAAATGACTCTTCGTGTTTTTTTTTTTTTTTAATTTGATCCACAGTTTTCGAATTATGATTTTTTTTTTTAAATTAAACTACTTCTGCGCGTACATAGAAAATATGAATCAAATAAGAAAACATGATCGGTTTCAGTTGCAATTTCGAAAACATAACAGGGTTAAAGATTTATACAGGAATTGTCTATGAAAAAAATATCGAAATAAAATCAATATATTATGATAAAGTGCTAAAATTGTTATTTTCGAAAATATGTATTACGAATTTTCGAAAAAGGAACTTTTATTTATAAAATATTCTAAATAAAATCTTCTAATAACTGTGCTCACACTGAATGTGTTGTTCTAATAATGGTCCGAAAAAAAAAGTAGAACCTGTTAAAACTTGTGGTTGAATTGAAAACATTAGGCATTATCATTCAGCTGGATCGAAATTTCGACAACATTGAAAACACCCATAGCACGTTTACTCATATGTCATATAATGCACTACAATACAAACAAAGTATAAATTTGTATACTAAGTTTTTCATGACGGAATTAAAGTTTTTATCATCTGTTTTCTTGTGAAAAAACTTAACGTCCTTCATCCTGACTACGCAAATCCATCAGGAACTTTTTAATTTCTCAAGAATAATTAATTCCACATAGTATAAAATCGTTTGATTTCATTTTTTATGTGCGACAATTTGTACAAGATATAAAAATATCATTTTCAGTAGCTCCAAGAACACTTTTATATGCCAAATATAATGTATGTATGTAATAGAATTTCCTATATGTAGAATTTTGTATCCAATTCATATTATTTGCTTTCTTTATACGACAAAACTTTCTCCAATTACATATATAATTAAGCTTTATACAACAATTTTCTGGTAAATAAGCTCTAGGATGTTATGCGATGTGTATTCTATTCATTTACACAGATACTCGTATGAGTCGTATGTACTAACTATACAATATGTAGTATGATGTAATGTATTGTAATCACATAGTACATCCTATGCCATATCATGATGATGATGATGGTCGTTATAATCAAGTTGATGGATGAGACTATAATTAAAAAGATAACCACCAAAGAGATTGACTTGACTTCATTTTACTTGTTTCAATGAAAGTTAGTAAGTCAAAAAAGAACAAAAAAGAAAAAATAAATAAATTAAAAAAACGATGATAGCTAGGTAAGTTAGTATAGAATTAGAATTATTTATAGTTCATAGAGAAATGTGAAACTGTTTACTCAATTAAGTAGAAATTCGATACATTATAGCATGTAGATACGATGTATATATATATATATATATATAGATGTATTTAGAATTTCATACAGTACAGTTATATATTATATTATGTTCAACATATTATGTAAATAGAAAATAGAAAAATTTACAACAAATATTGAATATAAATGTACGTTACATATAGACAGGTTGTCTGGAGTTTATACTGCTGAGTAAAGAAAAGAAAAAACAAAAAAAAAAATCAATAAAAGATTTTGATAATCTAAGTAGTTTATGTGTACTTTCATAGTACGTAAGTATATAGTATATTTACACGTGTATGTAGGTACATACATATCTTTGTTTATAATAGAAGATACATATCTATCGGTGTCATATTTCAAGTAAATTTAAAATGATTATTGAATTTTAATGAAAAATTTATGAAATATTAATGAATTATTAATTTCATTAATATTGAAAGGGTTAATTTAAAGCAAACACAAAATTTGTAAAGTAGATTTTGTAATTATTAAAATATATTCGTTTGTTTAGAAATAATTTAATCAAAAATATTTGATATTTTACTCTATTTAAAAATGTATATTAAATAAATGGAAACAAAGTGATGATTTTTATAATTGAAATTTCCTTCAAGGATTTTTTTAGTTGAAACTTGCAAAATTTATGGAAATTTTACTTCCATTGCATTTCAAGAAATGTGTCGTAAGTTTTAAATGTATTGGAAATATATCTAAAAATCTATAAAATAAAAATGAAAATGGAAAAACTCGAAATGGGATGGAGTAAAAAGGAAAAGAAGAAAATATAATTATTGAATTTATACGAGTATAGATGCCGAAATACTGATTTTAGAATATGTATACCTATGTTATTTTTGCCAAATAGTTGAGTACAGTTTTACAAAATACATATTTGGTTTTGAAAAGCCATATTTTCGAGAGAAGAAAAAGACACACAAGAGTACTTCGACTTCTTCTTAACAATTTAAATGAATCTTAAAAAGCACGACTTGAAAGCGAAATTACACTTTTACAACTGTGTGGAAACCTTTCACTGACTGATTGGACGAAATTAATACGGTATTCAACTATTTAAAAAAAATACCAGACGATTTACTGTTCTAAAAGAACTCTTTTCAAAATAGCCTTATTTTTTAAACTATACAAACGATCTATTTTAAATGTCGCCATCATTAAATTGGCATAAATGCAAACCTCTCTTCTGTTATTCTTTTTTTTCTTCTATTTACCTTAAAAATTTATTCTACTTACTAATTTAAATATCAAAGGTGTAAATATTGGGTGTGGCATTATGACATTTAACCTGGCGCCAAATCTAGATAAAATAATTTAATAAATTAATCTAAAAAAAAATATATTGAAACAAAATTAATTCAAATATTTAGTCATTCTAAATCCACATACATATGTCTATAACCTGAATATTAACATTTTAAATTCATATAGCATTGTGATATCACTTCATTTCCATAAGATTTCAATTTTTAATTTGATTATCACGGGAATAACAAAAAAAAAAATGTGTCTTATAATAACTTTTAAACTACCAACACGTTCAAAATGTACCATCATCATCATCATCAATGCACACCACCAATATAATAGTTACCTCAAATCTTTTTAATAATCATTTTGATCTCTTCTCGTATCGTCGCAATCATCATCATTATAATAATGATGATGCGATGATCTTGGAGAAGAAAAAAAATAAGATTCTCAAGCAGGTAATTTCACCACACACCATACATAATCCTTAAAGAATGTTAAAAAGAAAAAGAAAGAAAATAACAACAACAACAACAAAAAATACGATCATTCAAATGATGATCATGTCAGATCTTGTTTAAGCAAGGAATAAACTGGATTTCTAGATACTAAGATAAATATGTACTTTTTTTTTTCTTCATTAAAATTTTAACATTTTTTCTGCTCCTTTTTTTTAATGCTTCTATGTTAAATTTATTGTATTAAAAGGTTTTTATCCTTTTTTTTTCTGTTTTATTTTTTTCTCAACTTTTTATTTTTCTTCTTCTGTTTTTTAATCTTTCATTTGTTATCTTTGGTTCCTCTTTTCTTCAAAGATACTGTTTTTATTTTACTGTCCTTAACTACATGGCGTTGGACCATTTTGTTTGTATGTATGTAAGATATAAAACTCAATTTCAATCAACACAATAGATCAACAATGTACAGTTATTTTTTAGGATAAATGTATGTATGTATATATTTTATTTGTGTATACATATATGTTTATTCAAGATACAAAGATACATGATTTTTTTTTCCTTTTCAATATATGATTAATATTCACTCACTGTACAAGTTTTTTATTAATGTTTTTTTTTCTCTGATATTTTTGGATGATGATTTGTAACGCACATAATAATTTTTGGTAGCCAAAAAAGGATGCAAGAGAAAGGTGATGTATCACAAAAATACAACATACATAAATATTATAAAGAAGAGATTTCATTCGGCTTTTTTCAAAGTATACAAAGATACTTCATATTTCAAGTTTAAAAAAAAAATGTATATATTAAATCTTCACTGTGTGTTTTTATCATGGAAATCAGCATCCAGAATTTTTTTTTCTTTTCCATCGATAGCCAGGTCTATTGTTAATCAAACTTGAAAATTATGACTTTATCTGGACGTCTCAAAAACAGAAAACAAGTAAAAGCTCAATAATTGTAACCACAGCGGTAGAAGAAGAAAAATCCATGAAGTTTAATACAAACGTCGTCCTAGTATATAGCTAGAGCATGTTGTGGAGACCTTTTGTGTACATTTCTTGTGGACATCTTCGAAAAAAGACGAGATTTTAAGTTGTTCGCCTGAACTAAATGATAGATTCCAATACAGAAACACAAACTAAAAAGCATGAACACAGGACCTTCGGATGCTTAAGAAATTAATAATACTTTCAAGTTTTCCTGTAGTTCTAGAAGAAAAAAAAAGTGTCAATTTGGAATCAAAAGAATCACAATTCCCTTCAAAAATTTTCTATTCACTTAAAACACAAAAAAATTGAGAAAATAAAAAATTCATCAAATTTTCAAAAATTTTCTTTTGTATGAAATTTAATAAAGGACAACAATTTGAACCCGGTTATCGATTGAAATGTTCAATATACGTATATATAAATTTTAAAAATTGTATATATTAAACAGGTAACAATAAAATAAAAATAAAAAAATGAAAAGGTGTAATCTACTGGGAGTATGAACTACGAACGAAATGAAGAATACCTTTCTTGGGAAGAAGTTATTTGTTGTTTTTTTATTTTTTATTTTCCTTTACAACAACACAACAATTCATTCTTCATAAATGGAAAAGAATGTGGTATCCCGTCGTGATTTTACCCTAACGAACATTAGATGATATTGAATGCTGTATGCATCCTTATGTATCTTTTTAAAAAAATGAATGAAAATTTTTTTTATATCTACAAATGTAATTTAAAAAGAATAATATCACATATTCATATATGATATACACACATATACATGAACTTGAGAACATTAGTCAAAATGTTGTTATTAAATTATTATGTAGATCTTTTTTTTTTTTCATTCAAAAAAAAAAAAAACCTTGTACTTATTTTTAAAAGGATACTTAAAAGATTTACACTTTTAAATTTACACACATATACACACAAACTATATAAAATTTTCCACCTTACTATAAATTTCTTAGATTTTTTCAATATGAACATTTACTGATCACTAATATATTTTTTATTACTGTTTTTTTTTTTAAATTTTTTTTAAAATTTTAAATTGAACTAATAGATACTCTATTAATATCTTTAGCATGTATGTATGTAGGTAGAAGATTATTGCATATATTTTTTTTTTGATGATCTTTTAATAAATCTTTTTTTTATTATACATATTCACAAATCACAATATGTATCTCAATTCTCAAGTCAATGACTTCATATATGTACATTGTACATAATACATATGTACATACGTTTTTTCATATAAGAAATTTTCAATTTGAATTTAATTTCATAATCTTTCATCAGAAACCATTTGATTTTTATTTTTATTACTCTTTTTTGTTTTCTTTTGAAGATATTATATTTTTGTTAGAAATCTGCAAATTTTACAGTTTATTCGTGTGAAATTATTACAATCATTATAACAAATCATTATTTTGAAGCAAATTTTATTAGATATAAGATGATGTATAAAAATATAATACATACATGTATGCACATAAGTATATATATAGGTACTTATGTATGTACATATGTATTATACGAGTATCACCTTAACATTTTAGAATAAGATACACAGAATAATATTTTTTTCTTGTCAGAATTGTGGAGACTTTAACGCCTACATTTTAAAATCTCAAGTATCTAATTCATTTTTTTTTACAAAAACAATAAAACAAAATAAAATAAATGAAACGCATTTAGTATCTATAGATATATCTATACATACATATATGTATGTGTCATCTTGCGAAATAAGAAAATTAAGATATGTATATAGTTTTTGAAAAATTCTTAAAAGATATAAATTTGACATTAATTATCTGAACGAGGAAATTTACACTAAAAGTTTTTTTTTAGCTATTTTTATTTGCTTCACACACACTATATTTTTTGTCATTTATGGAAATTTCTTAATAAGATTTTGAGGAAATACTTTGATACTAAAAAAATAAAAAATTTCGCCCTGTTAACTTTATACGCTGATAAGGTTTTGTGCGATCACGGGTAAATCCTGTTTCAGACATTAAAATCTTCATTTTAAAAATTCTTCTTAAACATTTACAGACAAAAAATAAGTTTTCCGTGTACACAAAGGGTGTTGCAAAATTTTGTCAAATTGAAAAAAAAAATATCGTTTAATTTTCAAGAGCAAGATAAAGCTTAAAACGCTCTTATGGCCAGTTCCACAGTTGAAGCTTAAGCAGAGTTTAACTCTTGAACTGAGTTAAAGCACTTTTTTCAGTTTTACAGTGAAGGCTTAAGTGTTAAACTGAGTTCAACTTAAGCCGTACGAATTGAGAGCTTAAACTCAAAAAGAAAAAAAGAAAACAACTGCCATCTATATCTATCTGTTTTGTCCCTAAATTTATTATAAATTGAAATTTATAAGAAAAAGTGTTAGATTAGAATGTCACAACAATTGCCACTGCAATCTAGCGGCTATGCAGTGACATCTACAAGTTCCACAAGTTCCATTATAAATTCATTCACAATTATCGGTTTAACTAAAGATAGTTAAGCTGCAAATATAAATTGACTGAGGAACGAAAAAAAAAATTAAGTGAAGCTTAAGCCATGTTTTAGATTTAACTTAAACTCTGCTTAAGCTTCGACTGTGGAACTGGCCATTAGTGTTGCAAATGAGTAAATCATAATTATAATAATGAAAGCATGTTCACTAATTTTGGGTTGTAATTTGAACATTGATTTTCTTCTTTTTTTTTGTTTTTTGTTTCACAAAGCTTAGCGTGTTTCATTTTATTTTTAAAATTAATAAAATTATTAAAGAAATAATAATAAAATAAATAAGTTTAAAGAATTTCGAAATTAAATATGAATTAAATTTTTTTCATTGAAAAACTAAAACTTTGTGATTTTGAGGTTAAACTGTTAAACTTTAACATGCTAAACTATGACATTTTATTGATTTTATTATGAAAACTTATATAATATTTAATTTTTTTCTACAACAAAAAAAAACAAAAAAATTATGTTTTATTTTTTATCTGCATGAAAATTTGAAAAAGTGGTGAAAATTTTTCACATGGCATAACACACATTTTTCTCGTAATAAAAAAAAAAAAAATAAATGAGTAAGAAACTGAAAAATAATCGATTTATTGTTATTGAAATTGTTAAAAATCTACTTAAAAAATAAAAATGATAAAAAATAAAAGAGTACTTTTTAACTTTGATGTTCTTTTTATTTGAAAGAAAAAATAAAAGTTTTTATGTTTATAATTTCAAAATAACAATTTTCATCAATATATGTAGGTCACTGTCATATAATGGCATGCAAAAAAAAAAAGAAATTATACTATATTTGCATGCATTTGAAGTTTATTGCAAATTCACAATAAAACATAACTTTCATTTTTTTGTTTTTTGTTATTTTATTTAAATTTAAAAAGTGCTTTATTCAAGAAGAAATTCATTTTTTTTTTTAAAATAAATATAAAAAAATAAAGGATAATAAAAATAAAATTATGAAAACAACTTATCCTTTTTATATTCCTACAAATTGAACATACACGAGAAAGAATATTTGATAAAAACAAAAAACAAATAAACACAAAAAAAAAATAATTTAAATTTGTGCAATTTCTGTTTGTAGGGTAATACTACCAGTGTTGAGCTTCTTTAAAATTGTAGGAGATTTAAGTACTATCAATGTTTATGTAGTACCTAACTGAAAATAGCAAGCGACATGGCATTCGAATGTCGTTTTTTCTGTTCCTAGTCTACTACAAAATATTTCTGCTTGTTTTTCTTTTTAATCTTGTAAAAAAATATTGCTTGATTTTTTCATCAGGGTTATGTTATGTGTAAATCGTGGTGTTTTAATATTAAATACCACATGAAACTCTAACGGAAATTTTATCATGATTCCAGTTTCGAACGCTTCTCGAATTTTTCAAGAAAAAATTGAAAAAATTCTTTAAGAACAAAAAAAACAAGTTTTTTTTTGCATCAAACGCTCCAAAACAACTTTTCTCAAAATAAAAGTGAAGAAGCTCCAATAATCTCCAAATTTTTTTGCATTCTTCTGAAACAGCAGATTTTTTGAAGAAAAAAGAAATGTGTCGATGTTTTTTTTCTGCAACTATAAAAATGTTTCATGTCTAATTTTTTAAAAAAAAACAAAAAAATGAGAATATTGTTTAACTAGTAAAGGCCCCAAACTGGTAACAACACCTTATACTGCATGGATAGGACATAAAAAACTTTTATGTATGTACATACATACATACATATGTATTCTATTAAATTGTTGGGAACATGCAACTGATTTAAACATCTTTTTTTTTTTTTATTTTTCATCGGTTTCCCACTTTTAATAGCTTTTTTTTTATCTAGAAGGATAAAAGGTAAAACTATTTTATCTTATATTTATTTTATTTTCAATTTTTTATACACAAAACACATACAAGTTTATTAAAGTATTGTAAATGACATTTTAATTTTATTTACGAGAAATATTTCTCTAACTTTTTTTTTTTTATTCTGTTGAAAGTAAGTATGTAGTTATTTATTTTTTTAAATTCTAATTTACTAACATTTTTCTTTTATTGAAAAATCTTTCATTTTCATAGTCAAAAAGCTTGTTTTCTACTTTGTTTTTGTACATTTTTAATGTTATTTGTTTATTTATTTATTTTTTTTTTATTAAAAATTTTTTATGAAAAGCTGTCTATTTTTAAAGTGCATTTTAACCTACATACATATTATATTTTATTTATCTTAAAATTTTATAAATTAATTCATAACATAATTTTTCTACCTACTTATTTTTCTTTTTAAAATTCAATTGCATTAAAAAAAAAATAATAAAGAATTAAATAAAATAAAGATATTCTATATTTGATGACAGTTACTGGTTATAATTATGATTTTATTTATATTTTTGCATTCATAATTTATATAATAAAGAAGAAAAAAAAAAATGGTTAAAGAGCAATATGTACACGCATTATAACATTTTCCGTTTCCGGTTAAATAATAATTTTTAATTAATTAAATTTTATGTCAGGTACATGCAATCAAAAAAATATGCAATCAAATCAAAAATTCAATAAATTTTTGATAATGATTTTTGCATAAATAATATTATAATCATACCACAATAAGACAAATTACGTGTACATTATACGTGCTTTATCATGTGAATATACAGTAATGTGAATAATTTTATGGACACTAAGAAATTTATTACTTTTTATTGAAATTGAAAAGTTAATACACAGATGGAAAACTTTCATTTAGCACACAGGTTGTCATTAAACTGAAAACTAAATGAGTGATAAGATTTTCTATTCAACAGCTGAAAGCAGAGAACGAAAACAATTAGGTACATTATATTTTAAAAGTACATATTATGTTTAAATTAAATTTATGTTGAAAATAAATGCGATAGCTCACACAAAAAAAAAGCATAGCAACTAAAAATAACATCAAAAACAACAACATAACATGTCCAAATAATTATTAACATCACTGTTTTTATGAATATTATTAAATTTACGCTAAAAGGCGCTTAAAGAATGGATATTGACCCTGTGGCAATCAAAAATAATATTAAAATAAATTAATAATGGAACACGAAACATATTTAGCTAAGTATGTACGTTTTTGGTTTAATTTGTTGCAGATTAGGCAATAAGAACTCCTACATTAAGTTAACAAAATAGACGAATTCAAAGTTCTTAATTCATTTAAACAAAATATAGTTTCAGCAAATACTTATACAGGCTAGAAAAGAAACTGTTCAAAAGAAGTTGAAAATGGAATAATGTTCTTTAGTAGGATGTTCTGAGGATGCTTTAACGGTAATTAAGGCCACCAATATATCTTTTGAATACTCTATGTACTGAGTACTCATATCCACAGAAATCCGGGGTTTTTTTTTCAAAGGATTAATAGTCAGGCTCAAAACGATTTCTATTACTATGTGACTATTCTCAATCTGAAAATTACCATAAAATCATCGAATTTTCCGCAAACATATCAAAATTAATGTTGAAAAAATGTTCAATTTTATTTTAAAAAAAAAAATTAAATAAAAAGAACAATTTACCACCCATTTTTATAGTTCTAGTAGCTTCTCCGTGATTTTATTTCTTTATTTTCCACTTTTTTGTCGACAATTTTTGAGTTAACAAAAAAAAAACCCACATAAATTAATTATTGAACGTGTTAGAAAACCAGTAAAAATAAATAATTTTTAAAGTTTTTCTTTTTCTTTAAATTCAAATATTTAATTATCACGCAAATTTTGCGTAACGAGCCAAAATGAATTAAAATATTTTTTTTATTTAATGTTATTTTTTACTGAATTATTCACTAATTAATTTGATAATAAAATGTGCCCACAATAAACATGTTGAAAATATTTTTTTGTCATATGTATCTAATATGCCACACGTACGTTGAATATAATAACATACAAATATTATTATTTTTATGTTAACATGATATACGTTTATATTTATTAAAGATAATAAAAGTACCTGTATAAATTCAAATCATGAATTTTTTTGTCTCATATAATATATTCAAAATTATTTACTTTACAAAAAAAAAAAAAAAAAAACTAGTAAATTTAGAGAGAGAAAAAAATAATACAATTCATTCAAAATTTTTCATTAACAGAAAAAAATACAGGTGACATAAAAATATACAATATACCTACATTTTATTTTATTTTTTATTTTTTATACATAAAACTTAATTTTATTCAAAATATAAATTTTTTTATATTTTTTTGATTAATAATAATATGAGTTTATAATATTGTTGGGCTTTTTTTATGACTATAAACTCATTAGGTGGTAGCCTAACTTTTTTATAAACATACAACAATAAGTACATAATTTTATTTTATTTTATTTTTGTTAAATAAATTATTATATAAAAATATATAGGTATATACTAATTTGCATATCACACATTATGATCTGATGACCAAGATTTTACGATTACAATCAGAAGTTCACAAAAAAAAAAAAAAAATATATTAATTAAATAAAATAAAAATTTAAAAAATAAATAAATTAATTAAGAAAAATTAAAATAATAATCACGGTAATTATGAAAAATAATTAAAAGGTAAAGAAAAATTGTGAAAATCTTAATAAAAAAAATATTTTTTAATGTTTTTAAATATTAAAATAAAACAAATAAAAATATATTCACAATTTTATGGAAAATTGAAAGCTCAATAAAGTCAAATCAAAATAAAATTTCCTACACTTGTAAAAAAAAAAATAAAAATTCCTTTCTTTACATTAAAAAAAACTTCATTTTAATTTGACAATATTAAATTTTTAATTAAACAAAAAATAAATGTTCAACTACTTTGAAAAACTTGTATATATGCAAAAAACAAAACGAACGACATAATGATACGATTCATTCTTTAAAGGGTTAGGTTAAGATAAAATTCTGAATTATGTTTCCTGGCATACAAAGGAAACTTTTGTAAGGAGAAAATTCGAATTTTATCTTAGAGAATAAAGCCACTTTCTAAGCTTCATTTGTCAAACGTTTCATTGAATTGCAAATACACCTAGGTCTAATGAACTTCCCTTCGTCTTATACATAAATGATAAATCCGTCACTTGTGTTAGAATGACCAGATCTCAATTAAAAACCGAGGAAAATTTTCTCATTAGTTATTGCAAAGGGATGCTAAATTGAAATTTTTTGTTAAAATTTAGAAAAGAAAAAAAAACAGAGAATTAAGGGAAAGTTCTAGGGTCACGGCATGTATCACACGACACTGGCCAATAGAGGATGATGCAGAGAAAATGGGTATCCCCTTCAATACCAACTGTCGTAGTTGCAGGGAAGCCAATGAAAGAGAAACCCTTACTCACTACCTTTGCAACTGTCCGGCAATTGCCAGAGCAAGGTTCCAGACGTTGAGGAGCTTCTCCTTCAAAGACCTTGAGGAAATATCAAAAGTTACGGTAGGAGACATTATACGATTCCTGAATGGAACATGATGGCTATAGTGATCTACCGGTATTGCCTTAGGTTACGCAAGGTGTGGTATCAAAACGGCATTGTCAGTTCTAATTGGGTCTTCGAAAGATTTCGAAAACCGCCACGTCAACCAACCAACCAACCAAGGGAAAGTTCAGGAAATTTATTCGTGTCAGTACTCAGTAGATATAAATAAAGTAGATGCAGATTCAGATGCAAATACAACAGATGCAGATTATTAAAAAAAATTATATAAATAATAAATACTACAAATTAATATTTTTCATAAATAATCCCTGTTGAAATAATAATAATTCCTTTTCATTCACAGAGAACACTTTTCCACTTTTTGGTTTTATTATTTTTCAAACAAACATTGGCATTGGAAAACACTTAAACTTAAATTTTACATATCATACATACTCGTACATAACATCATCGAATATCATATGCAATATAAGAAAGAATGTATGTGAAAAGTGTTTCACTTAAGTATATATATATCACACTTGATTCGCATACTAATGAAAATTCCAAAAGTTTATGTATGTATGTGTATTCTATTATTTAAAGACCATGATCAAAAAGTTATCTTTGTACAAACATACATATAAACACGTACTTATATTTATTTTTATTCAGGATACCTCAATTGGATATAGGATATCGATGAAAATCTTTCTAAAGGTTAAAATGCCGTTCTACTTTTATTCTGATTTCGACATGAATGAATAAATATCTTTAACATAGAATAGATATGTATATGTACATATATATGTATATAAATGGTTGTGGCATACATATAATTTAAATTCTTCCTGAATTTTGATGACAATTTGTTTATTGATTTTATTCGGGTAACATACCATCATACATTTTCTATACGAGGACCCATAATAAATATAATCCTTGTTGAACTTTCTACGAGATACAATTTAGCTTTTTTTTTTTTGGTTATGAAAATTTATTAGAAATTTGAAAAATGAATGTGACCAGAAATTATTAAGTATTTATGTAATGATTTGTTTGATTTCATGACCACATACCCTAATATCATTAAATTAAATTTGATAGATAATTTTTTATATGAAAATTTGAAAATAATTATTGTTTATTTTACGACAAATTACTTTTAAAAGAATTCTTCAAGTTAATAATCCTTTTCGAAATGTTATAGAAAAAAAGGGGGAATTGAAAATTTAAAAAATAAAATAAATTAGTAATTTTTTGTTTCATTTAATTGTCTTTTTCAAATAAAATAATAATGACGATCATTCTTGAAATATTTTGTTCAGATTTTTGGTTTTTTTTTAATGTGTTTGTTATATAAATAATGAAAAATCGTATATACTCACATATGTAAGTCGTTTGTTAAAAAGGTGACTAAAAATCAAAAGAGAAGGATACAAAAAAAAAATTATTCAGAAGAAAAAAAATAAAAAACAGTATCAAGACATAGAAAAAAAGAAAATAAGATTTTGGAATTCTTTTGATCGAATCCGAAAACAGAAACTTCATTAGTGTTGTGATTTATTTTGTTTAATTTTTATTGTTATTGTTGTTGTTATGTTAGGTAGTTTATATATAGGGTTGAATACACATAATATATATATTTTTGTTGTTGTTGTTTAAATTAAATACATTGTATGATTGGTATACAGTGAGTAGTGTGTGAAAAGTCAAAGAATAAAATGAAAATAAAAGTTTCCTTCTTTTTTTTTTTTATTTGTATCCTTTTGAGAATTTTTATCTGTTATTCTGATAAATTTATCATCATGATTGTGTGAATAGTTTTTCATTTCTTTAAAAAAAAAAAAGGAAAAAATATTTGTTGTTTCTTTTTTTTAGTAGCAATGATTCACTGGTCAGTTGCGTTTCCGAAAATGAGAATTATTAATAATATACCTTTAATAATGAAAAGATTCATAGTAAACGCATTATAAAATCATTTTTTATCTGTATCTTATCTATTGTCCGAATATTTCATAAAATAAATTGTAATAATTTAAATTTTTTTTTAAATGAAAAAAAAAAATCTATAAATGTTGCGTTTTTTATCATATTTTTTTCTAAAGAAAGAATATAATTTGACATATTATTTAACTTACTGAAGTAAGAAAATGGATATGTGTTAATTTTTTATCCAGTAAAAAATCCAGAAAGATACATGCTTTCGAAACGAGTTTTAGTTGTTCATTTGTTCATAACCTTTTTTTATGTTTCATCTTTAAAGATAATTCGTCCCAATAAAAAGGAATTATTTTTCCAATCTTTTCTTGAACAAATCACAAATGCAAATGTAATTGGGTAAATTCAATTTGTGCAAAACTCAAAGTTCAAGACGTAAAACGTATCTTAATTGGTTCAGATAGCTACAATGCTTCATTTAAAAATGTTAAGTCTGTATGCCTGGCACAGATATAAGGACCGTTTTTGATTATTATTCACTTCCAAGCAATACTGGATTTAAGTTCGATGCCGCCCTAGGCTCTGTGCGATATGGCGCCCCCCAAAACTGTGAAACTGTGAGGTTTTTTTTTTTCTTGCTTGTAGGTAAAGATTTTATTATTTTTATAATGAGAAAAATTTGCCGCCCCTAACATTTTGCCGCTCTAGGCACAAGCCTCACGTGCCTAAGCCTAAATCCTGCACTGCTTTCAAGAGCCATGGAGAGCCTAATTCAATTTTTAAACTAAAATCCCTCGAACCAAATACATATACCTTGAATTGTGACCTATTTTTGACAAAGTCATTCTGTTATATGGCTCCTTACACATTGCATATCTTACAGCAGACATCAGCATCTTTCTTCCCTTTTATAAAATACATAATTCAGAAAATCCTAGTATAGACAAAAAACTCACGTACAGCTTAATTTCTGCTGAAAAGTTTCAAAGGATTATTTACAAATAGTTGAAAGGACATGTCAATCTTCATCTGAAATATATTCTAATTCATTTTTTCATCAGATATGGGCTTAACAAAAAATTGTCTATATATGTATGTATGTACTTAGATCTTTAAGATTCTCGTTAACTCTCATACATACTCGTAGATCATTCTTTCTATATTTCACGCCATCAAATAATTATTGCAAATATTACAATATATTCTTTTTGGATACACGATACACCAACATTTTCGCAATAATCAACCTTCACCACACTTTCAAATTTATATATCTATGTTTATGTGTGGGTTTTTTTTAAAATCTAGAATCTAAAACATCAATTAAAATAATAACATTTAAATTAAAGTAATTTGATTGTTTTTTTAAAAAAAAGTATTCAACAATTTTACCTCAAAGCTTTTAAAACAATTTATAATTCAAAATTTGTAGATCAAAATTATATTATAATGTGTTAAATTACCACCAACAACAATTATAGATAAATATTTGATATAATATACGTAATTTATTTCGATTTAATGTTAATAAACTTGATATATCATCAAATCACACAAAAGCATGTAATCTCAACGACTCAACCCAAACTCTACAACAATAATATAACAAAATAAAATAAAAATATATAAAAATAATAATAATAAAAAGGATAATAGGTAATTAATGACACAATAAAAATTAAAGAGTTTGTCCTATGAACCTATTAACATGCAATTACAATTTTTTTAACTATATGTATATGTATGTTTTTTTTTCAGTATACCTACATATCATATATATATGGTATACTCATTATATTAATTGTTTATTTCTATAATAATAGTTGTTCATGTCAAATTATAATTGAGTGTGTAATTCATAAACATATACAATATCTCTATTATGTGTGCTGTTGAGTTTATTTAGTTTTTTTTTTTTTTTTCTATTTTTACATTTTTATTTTTCCTGATTTTAGTATTATTATTATCCAAACCATATTTTAATGGATTTTATAACAGTAATCACGACATGGAAAATTATACTCTAATTTGTAGTTTAATTACAATTATTACATACCCACTTCACATATAATGTACACATATGTATCAAGTACAAATGTATGTACGTATGTGTTGTATGTGCTGTGCTGGTGCATATGTAATATATTATATGAATGAACTAACAAACAAATTGAGAGTTGGTTAAATAAATTACTTGAGACAAGAGAAAAAATAAATAATTAATCTAAAAAGAAAAATACCATTAAAACCGAAAGTTTTAAAAATAAAATTGCTTTTTTTTCCTGACCACTTTCATTTTGCTGGAGAAAACAAAAATAAAAAGGGAAAACGGAAAAAAGAAAATATGAGTTAAATTAAAGTGAAAATTTTCTCAAGCGATTTACGTGAAAATTTTAACATTTCTGTCATTTATATAAAATTTTTCAATATTCCTTCACACATACATACATAATGTATGTATGTTAAATGTTATGTTGCGTATAGTGATACTGCATGAAGTTTTATTTTAGATCAAAAAAATACACTCATATGAATACAAAAGAAAGAGAAAAAAAAACATAAATAAACCTATTTGATTCTTGTATCCTTTCCTTTTTTTTGGCACAGATTTCTGGTTGAAATATCATAAATAAAAATGAGAAACATTTCCAAAAAGAAAAAAAAAACCAGAGCATAGAAAACTATTTTAATTTTGTTCTTCACTTTTTTTTATGGTGTTAAAAAATATATACTTTTGCTGCTCCAAAAAAAAAAAAAACTATGGCGCCACTATTTCATTGATTTAGAAAGAAAAAAATTATGGAAATCGGGAAGCAAAAAAAAAAAAATGTAGTACAAATAAAACATATTCAACCTTGGCCGGATATATGTATGTAGTACATATACATATTCAAATAATGGTCCTAAAAAAATAGAAAAAAGAAGGAAATCTTATTCAATATCCGGAAATATGCTATTTCGAATGTCCTACAAAAGTTTATCTGTGGAAAATTATGTAAGTTTTATAAAACTTTTTTTTTTTTTTTTTTTTTCAAAACAAAAAAGAAAGTAGTGACGTAAATACCGCAAGATAAATTTTAAAGTTATTTTTTATAATTATTGCCAAAAATGTGTGTAAATTTTTATGTACATAAATAAGTAAGTGTGTAAGAAATTTATTTTTCTCTGAAAATAATATTATTTTTAAAGTGGAACAATGGCAATGAATTTTTAAGAATAATTTCGAAAATTTTTCGATAAATTTTTATACTGACATTTTATTTTCAAAAATATGAACATTTCTGAATTTTATAGAACATATTGCATATTTAGAACATATTTTTAGGCTCCATTATTATTATTTTTTCAATTCAAATTTAAAATTAATAGCAATGATTTTTCGGATTACATAATACAACATGAAAACGTATTGCTTATAAATTTTTAGTTGACATTTTTTTTTTCTCAAAAGAAAACAACTATATTTCACATATCAATTGCATATTTATAGCATACTTTTAGGCTTTAACTTTTTTTGCCTTTGAATTCATATTTAAATTTAAACAATATTCCGAAGTACTAAGTTTTCGTTACAAATAAATTGTAAATATAATTTATCATTACCATTATTTGACCTAAATTTTAATATTTAATCACATCTACAATAAAACTTTATAAATTTACTGTTGTGTTATTTATAAGTTATAAACCAACTGAGTGAAATTTTAACAAAAATAATAATTTATTTTCATTTTCATGTGTATGTGAAATAACAACAAAAAAATAAATATTAACTATAGAAATATACTCAAACAATATTAATCAATCATTTTGTTGTTACATACTTGTTGCTTCAATGTTTAACTATTTCCGAGAATATCTTGACTTTTGTAAATTACATATTTATTGAATACACATATAAGAGACTATGTTATATACATCATATGTATGTATGTACCATATTTGAAAAAAAAAATAAATAAATAAATAAACATGAATGTAAACAAAGTGGAAATTGTATTTGTAAGGATGCTTCAACAATCAACACTATGTATAAATTAATTCAATTGCATACTTGAAATATGGCAAATTGTGTACATACATACATACTTTATAATTTCAACCGAAAATTCAAAATTTCTATATTTTGCATTAAATAAACATAAATTAATTGAAAATTAGAAATTGTCAGAAAAAACAAATATGTATACAATAAAAGTCACTACTAGTTTGTTTTTTTTGGAAATCAATTAAAATTGTTCTTGATTTCTTACTCATATATGATTTTTGGCACATTTTATTGCATACAAATTTGAATATTCTAATAATGTATGTGTTTGGTGCTCATACTTATTTATTTAACCACATCTAATCTTTATCCTTGATATTTAAAACACTTTGCAAATTTTAGATTAATATAAGAAATTAAGTGACATATATAGAAATTATTTGCATTGACCTAATTTTTGCGTAAAAGGATAAACTACTTATGACGACAGTTTCATTGAATATTCATTTATGACCCCTTAATACCCCGAACACAATACAGCGCTTATTCGCGACGGCAAGCGGCGACGGCAAGCTTTGCATGTATTTTGTTATTTTAACATCTTGCCGTCGCGAATAACCGCTGTATTGTGTTTGAGGTATAAGGCGAATTTATGTCGACATCTTTTATTTTTGTAATATGCATTATTTTTTTGGCTTGCTTTTTGTAATAAGTATTTTTTAAAGAAGTTTATGGCTGTTATTCTTTGGTCGCTGTGATCAGATCTTTCTCAGTTTAACACCTCACTTAAATCAGTTCTTTCTTATTCTTCTTACTTAACTGAGCAATCGAGCCAAAGAAACGTACTTTTCTCATTTGGTTCTCATATCTCATTTGGTAATCACATTAACATCAACTATTAGAAATTTGACTTTAGATATCTACTTACTTTGAATTACCACTTCGTATTCCATGTCGTCTGTTTTAAAAAAAACCTTATTTATCAATTGTCAAATATCAAATACGTTTCTTCTTCTTATTTCTTACATCATCTGAGAAAAAATATTTTTCCTCAATAGGATCTGATAAATATCAAAAGGATGCTGCTGCCAGCTACAGTGCAATAGAAAAAGTACGGAGCAAAGAAGTGCTCATCTCAACTGAGAATTGAGAATTATCAGATCACAATTCACAGCGACCAAAGAATAGCAGCTATATGTTTGTAATATAAAGTTTAAGAGAATGTGTGTTTGTTCTTCTTCGAATTATTTAACCAAGTTATTTGATTCTTACCTGAAAAAAATGTAAAATAGAATAAAATTTCAACAACAAAAAATATTGGATTAGAATAATTACCTGTTGCTAAATAATTTTCACTGTCGAGTTGTTTAACTTTCATTAAAAACAAAATTATCTGTCTTGAAGAGGAAATAAAGGCAAAATTGACCTCCAATGGCTATGACACAAATTGCTCACTTTTACGTTCTTTTACAATTAATAAAAATCACATTTTCTTTTTTTTTTAAATTTTAATTAAAGTTTTATCATATCAATAAAAAAGAGTTTAAAGTTATGTAAAAATAAAAACACTTTTTACTTTCCAAATCAACAACGTGAACAATAAATAAACATCGAAATATTTTTCACAAATATTTTACCGCGCTTTTGTCTTGTTTTTTTTTCTTAATTTCAGTTGTCAAAAACTAATTCAAAAAATGTTGCCATCTTGTATTTAACAATAATAATAATATATCTTGTTTATGCACAAAGGTTAAAACGTATTAACGATAAAACGTTTTAAACATCGTTTTGAGATAATACATTTTGATTGGTGTTTATGCGTAATACAACATTTCGTTCTCACTCAAAACGTTGAACACCTGCGTGTGTAATAACAACTACTTAAAACGAAGTAAGTGTTTATGCACATTTTAAAAACGAAATGAAATTTTAAATGCGGATTTAATAGTGTATTAACTCAAAACGACGTAGAGCTTTAATGCGTTTTGAAATTTGGTTTATGCATCCGTATTAAGTCAAGACGGAGTGAGTTAATGCGAAGTAACGCTTAGCATAAACAAGATAATAGTATGGTTTGCATCTCTGTCTCTGTTATTGTAGAATGTTTTGATTTAAAAGTTTAAAACAGCTGGCACTTGGTTGGCAGCAGTGACTCGGTGACTGGTGACTCTGGTGAGTGGTGATTATTTTATGTGTCAAGTCAATTGTCAAACAATTAATTGTCAAAACAAGGAAAAATCGCGCTTTTAAACTGAAAAGTGAAAATGCTATTACTTTAATAAAAAATTGTGAAAATAAATTACCATGTCGTTGGCAGATAATTTTCGTTCAAATTGGCTGATTGCAACATTTGGATGCATTTTGTTTTCAGTTGGAATTTCAATTCTGTTTTGGAATGAGGTAATCGCTATACTACAAATAAAAAAACCTGCTCAAAGTTCAAATAGTATTTCAGAAAAAATTTGTAATACATAATTATTTAAAAATACATTTTTAGGGTCGAGCTGTTCATATAATTTTATCTTTAGATGAAGCACTTGATAATGCAATAACAGTAAATCCTGAAGAGGATATTCCATCAGATTATGAAAATCGAATTGTACATATTAGAGGACCTCTAATTATTGGTGAACCTTTAACTGAACCTGATTATAATATACAAATTCTGTCTGTTAAATTGAAACGACGAGTTCAAATGTATCAATGGATTGAAGAATCTGTGTAAGTATTTGCTTAATCATTTTAACTTATCTCTTCAATAAACTGATTGTTGGTTTTTTTTTTTTTTCTAAAGTGAACATAATTATGGTCAAAGTGTGGGACAAATGCATACAGATGATCGTACATATTATTATACAACAGAATGGAAAGATAAATTAATTGATTCTGGACAATTTTATATTCGATACGGTCATGAGAATCCTGATAGATTTCCAATTGAAAGTCAAATTCAAACAGCAGATATTGTAAATATTGGAAAATTTGAACTTGGAAAAGAAGTTAAAGATAAATTTACAAATTTTATTGAACTAACATCTGATACAAGACCAGAGGATCCATCAATAAAACTTCATCTTGGTTTATATTATCATTGTAATGATATTTTTAATCCACAAGTTGGTGATTTAAGAATATTATTTTCATTTGCTGGAATGGAAGGTGAAATGGTATGTATGAAAAATTTATTCATTTTTTCTGTTCTTTTTGTTATTGTTGAAACTTTATATTTCAGTATACAATTGTTGGTAGATTACGTAAAGGTAAAATTATTCCATATACAAAAAATCGACGTGCAAAAGTTCTTCTAGTTTATCCTGGAGAACTTTCATTGGAAGAAGTTTTTAAAAGAGAACATCATGCTCAACGTTTAACAACATGGGGTTTTCGTTTTATGGGCTGGGTTTTAATATTTTTTGGTGCAACTTGTACAGCATCACTACTTCATGCAATTAGTAAGAAGAATTTATTGTTTTCTAAAATTCTAGAATTTAATGTTTTTTTTTTACTTTTCAGTTATGAAAATATACTTTTTTGCATCATTTGCGCCAGATCCAAATTATCCCGTTCCAATGAATTTTATAGTTTCATTATCAATGGCTTTAATAATCATCTCTTTGTCATGGTTCTTTCATCGTCCATGGCTTGGTGGTGGACTACTTTTTGCAGCACTTTCACCATTTTTCTATCTTGCCAGAAGCTTTATTCATTATCATCGAATTTAATTTATTATTTTTTTATTTTTCTCTTTCGATGAATATTGTTAAGACGTAAGTATTTCTAGTCAAATTTTGTTTATTAGAGAAATGGTGATAAATATTATAGTCTAATTGATTTTTGATTTTTAAATAATTTAATAAAATTTGTACCTCAAAGATTTATAAGATTTTATCATGTTGCCAAATGTACACTGCTATCGACAATAATTTATTTTTTCCTATTTTCTTATTTTTATATTTATATTTATTTTAAGTAATTTAATTTAAAAAAAAAAATAAAGTTTCTCAAATCATTTTTAATTAATTTAAACAGTTTTTACTTACATTAATTACACCATATTTTTTTATAACGACAAAAAGAGGAAAGGAAATACATATTTTTTTTGTGGTGCACAAATTTCTTTTTGTGTTATGTGAATGTAGTACATATATATATATATATATATATATATATGGAAAAAGAGAACCGTTTAAAGTTTAAATGTGCGTGACTATATAAGCATATAGCAACATATAAATAGGTGCTTTCTATTCTATACTTTGTCTTGTTTCTTCTTTGAGTAATTACATAAATGTGTTTCTGATTTTCATCACCGGCACTTTTATCCAGCGTCTCATTGTACATATACATAATAGATTGGGGTATGGTATGACTGAGTAGCTTAGTATACTACTATTAAAACTAAGTATTAAGTGTAATGACACTGGATAAAAATGAACTTTTCCATAAGCGCTGTGGTGCAAATAATTAGTGGATAAAGTATAGTTGTTTTACTGTCATTCATACTGCTGTCATTCTATTTCTTTTATTGAATTAACGAAATTTTATGTGAGTCCACATGAAACAGAAAGTTGTTCTGTCCAGTTTATTTTATTTATATAGTAGATCTGCACACCAAACAGAACTTAGTAAAACTACACAAGAGGAATTCCTGGTATTATTTTCTTAAATTTGAAAAAAGAAAAATAAATAAAATAAAATAAAATCATTTTTTAGAAAATCTTTCTTGTTAAATTTATTTTAAAAATTTTTTTCAGACAATAATGATTTAATACGAGCTTCAGCTCTTTTTCCACTTTGAATTGATGGACAATATTGCAGTTTTTTTATTGCATTTCCAATGTATTTCAATGCTTCTTTTAGATTACGTTCAATAGTTTCTTTATCACTTGTACGTTTACTATTCTCAATTGAAATACAGAACAATTTTGAGTATAATGATCCAACGGCTTTTATATTTCCAACTACATCATTTAAAAAAAAAGGAAAAAGAAAAAAATTGAAAAAAATAAAAAAAGTTTAAATTACCAAACCAATACCTGGTGCTAATTTTTCATACAATTCGATCATTTCTTTACAAAACTGCATCATTATACTTAGTTGATCTTTATTATATAAGCTTGATACTTCTTCAACGCCGGCAAATTCTACACAAAACATTTTTGCTTTACAAATTAAATAATGTTGTTTTGATAGATACTTTGTGTGATCATTTATAAATCTGCGAAAATGACAAATTTTAAAAATATAAAAAAAAAGCTTCTACTAATTATATACCTCATACAATGAACTGGATTATCCTTATCCAAAACTTCAAATTCTCTTTCAGCATTGCTTAAAATTTCAGACACGTAAGATTTTTTTATGACTTCCGAACACTTTGTGCACCTGAGAAACAAAACTCAAATCAAATATTTTATTATCAAAAAAAAAAAATTTATACATTACTTCCAATCTTCATCGAATGTTTCCAAATTCAATGGAAGCACCATACCATCACAATTTTTTATGTTGCATCTTAAGGCATTATAAAAAGTCCCGAATTCTGTAACATCTTTGCAACGTTCACATTCACATTTAAAAAATTTGGTACGTTTCAAATGTTGCTGACGACGTACTGTCTCAAACTTCACATCCAAATATGTGACAGATAAATTTGTACCTTTTTTAATTTTATATGGTGACCAAAGGATGATTTCATTTTTATCTGTTAAAACTATATCTAAATTCGGATTACAAGAGTGCTCAAACAAAGAAGCATAATCGAAAATTCCAACGTATGATGGTTTATCTAATGGAATTCCATATGAGTTGATATCTATAATTCTACGAATTTTTATAATTTCATCTTCTGACCACTCATTGCATTTGAAAATTCTAATCAGAAAAATAAATTGAATTCTAAAAAAATAAATTATATATGTACAAGGAAAAAATTACGTTCTCAAAAATTCTGCATGTAAAAGATACAGCTTCTCCTTTTCTAAATTTTTTAGTTCTTGATGCGATTGCAATTGATTTAAACGCTCCCACTTTTTCGGATTTGTTATTTTTAAAAGTAAACATCGGAAAACAACTGAATATTGACTGATGGATTTACAATCTTCACAATTCAACTTTTATTATAGAAAGAATTTTTAAAACATAAATGTAAATGTATGTATTACCAAACATTTTTTTTGTTTTAAATTTTTTTGCAAAGTAAACAAAAGTAAAATCAGAATGTTTAAAACACAGAAAATAAAAAATTCGTTCATCACCTACCTTATTTCTTTGCATTTTGATGAAATATTCACATTCTTCTTTATGGTCTGGGCAATTTTGACACTTACGTTCACATATCGGCCATCCGCAATGTTCACATTCTAAGAAATCATTTTTATTGACTTGCTTCATACAACCAACACATACAAAGTTTTCCGGAGCCCCACTTCCATAGACTAAAGGTTCTTCTTTTAAAACAATTTCATCAGGATTTATGTCTCTAGCAGCAATCAAATAACGTCCAAGCTTTTCGTTCGATTTTATCTAGAAATTAAAAATGGTTTTTCTTGATTATATTATAGTAAATAAAAATTTTAGAAGAAAAAATATCACTCAAAAATAAGAATTCAAATGGGAATTAAGGACAGGTTTCATGTTTTCTGCAGTAAATCATATGCAAATGCAACGCATTTCAAACCATTCTTTTCCCAATTTAATTTGCTACGAATGAATTTTTTTGAAAGAAAATTTACAATAAATGGATGACATTCTTGCTTATGTCTTTGCCAATCCTGTTTTTGATGATTTACTGAACAATAATATATTTGAGCGCAATTGGAACATTTTGATTTCGATGGTGCCGTACAAATTGCACATTTACCACCAACACTGATATTTGTCTTTACATTGGAACCACTTGTATTACCACTTGGATTATTTGAATTTTCTACAAAATTACTGTTCTTTATCATTTTTAATTAAATAATTCAATTAATGATTTTTAATGAAAATAATGTCAACAAGAAATTTTTTAAGTCTTAAAACACCACTTACTAAGTTCAATCAAGTTCAATTCAAATCAAACTACCGACACCGAGTAGAGTACCGGCGATTATGACGAATTTGAATTGCGTCTTATTTAATGCAATACAAATACTAACAAAACATTTTTCATAAAAATTACTACATATGAGAGAAAATAGACTAGCACTGCTGCCACCGTCGCAAACGAGTTTATAACCGGTTTTAACAACTCCTGAAAATACACCTGATAATGGCACGACCAAGTTGTAACGAGCGTGAGTGTATTACAACCGTCAGCTAAAATTATTTTAGACTATTCTTATTATACCAAGTAGGAAAAAAATTTTTACAACTAGCGCATTACAACCAATGTATTTTCACCCTATAGTATTTTTATTTTTGGAAGTCAGTATTCAGTATTGTCATTGTGCTTATGAGTTATGTATGCAGCATGGTAAATAGAATAGGAAGGTATGCTGAAAAGCAATATGGCGGAGATTTTTTTTCGTTTTTTAGTGACATTACAATAAGTTGATGACGTAGCTGCGACGTAAAAGTTTTTGTTTACATTTTTTTTATATGTAGTTTGCATAGTGGCTAGTGATAAAGTTGTATTATTTTATAAATAAAGTGAATTTAAATATATTTAAAAACTATAATTGACTATATATTATTGAAAAAAAAAATCTATTAAAATGGTTAAATGTGTGGTGATGTCCTGTAAAAATTATACAGGAAAGACAAAAGAAAAAGTTAAATTTTTCAGATTTTCATCTGAAAAAAATATGTTTGAGAAGTGGATTCGGGCCTGTGGTGTGAAACCAGTAAAATGTTTTAAGTATATGAAAAATAATTGGGCCGTGTGTTCAAATCATTTTGTGGAGGAAGATTATTTATTAAAAAACAGACTGCCAAATACACCTCTGCAAAAACAAACTCCTTAAAACCTTTTAAACTCCTTAAGGGTTCATGTACAGTTTTTTTTATAAATCTTCAAATTGTTATACATACATACTTATGATAGTTATTTTTTCTAATCAGTTCCTTTTTTTCTACAGGAATCGGAAATGAACTTCATGTGGTTGGTGCACAATAGCTATTTGAATACATCATCATCAGACTCCCCAAAGAATGAGCCGAATGAAGTTCAACGTGAAAAATTACATTGTAAATTCAAAGAAAAAATCCATGGTCTAGAATATGAAATAGATCATAATGTTCTTTTTACATATGGAGCAAAAGAATTTTCTTCGATCTCTCATAATTGTGTGAGTAGTAAAATATTTTGATTTAAAATATTAGGAAAATTGTCTTTTTGGCTCTTTTTTTTTTTAGAAATATGAAGGAAAAAATATCAACGAAGAATTTAAACTACTTTCCTGTTCGAAAATTACGGATTGGATTAGTAATGGGCTGTTTTTAAATAAAAATACAAACCCAGAAATTGTAAAATCTTATCTATTAACAGCTCATAGTGTCCTTTTAATTGTTGAATATTGTTTTCATGAAAACGCATTTAAAATTTTAGAAAAATATTCATGTATTGATAAATCCACAATGTATTGTTCGCATTTAATGGAATCAAATTCAAATTTAACAATTTTTGGAGGTAATTAGGGAATTTTTTTTCGTATTAAATTAATTTCATTTTGTATTTTATAGGAAACGCATTTGGTGAAGTGATTATCTGGACCATAAATGATGAAAAAATTACAAATCATTATCCAGTTTTACATCGTATTTCTGCTCATTCTGGTGTAATATTTTCTATTGATGTAAATATGAAATTTATGTTGATGACAACAACTTCAATAAAAGAAGATATTCAATTGATAAATTGTACAATTTTAGAAACATTCGTAACAAATGAAAATAATTGTTTAATTTTAATTGGCGGTTATAAGAAACTTTTAATTTATGAACATGGTTGTAAAAAACCAAAAAATTTATAATTTAAACAAATTGAAATTACAAAAAGTTATATTAAATCAATTTTTATATGTGATGAAACTAAAGAAATATTATTATGTGATGATAATGGTAATTGTATTTATATAAATTCATATGAAAATATTGAAAATCCATTGTATCATATTAATTTTCAATTACCATCATCAATAAAAGAAAATGGTTTACAACGGCAGAAATTATAAAAAATCGTTGGTTTTTAATATGTAACATGTTAACAAGGACATGTTTGTTTATATTCATTAAAAAATAATATTGTGGAATTGAAATATACTTTAAAAAATCTTCATAATCATTTTGGTGTGACACATTTAATGCAAATTAATTATTCAGATGATATAAATGATTGTTTGTATTTGAAGACAAGCGGTCGTGATGGTACAATAAAAACGATAAAATTAAATGAAAAAGAATTTGAATTTGAAGAATTGCAAACAAAAAATGTATACATATATAATTATTGAGAACTTGCAATAGCATATACAACAGTTTTATTTCTAAAAATTCAAAATTACGTCGCAACTATGTCATCTGTAACTGATATTTTTATTTTAGGTTAAAACCCCCTTTTCAGCATACCTTCCTATTCTATTTACCTTGTGTATGCAGTACCCGATTAGGGTGACCAGATGTAAGACCCCTTTTTTTTATCTTATACAATTATTTTTCCCCGTATTATATCTTATTTTTTTACCTAGTACTGCCATGAATTTTATTCCAACATATTTATAATATTTATATATTACAAACAAAAAATCTTGCAATTGTAATAATAAAGGTTTACAAACCCTTTCCTCTTGGAAAAAATTTATGGAAGGGGGTAAAAAAGGGCTTTTAGGTGAGTAACTTTGAAGTCCTTTTTCTCAAAAACTATTAAAGATACAGCATTTCAAAATCGAATTCAGGACATCCATTAATTTCCCATTATTGGTATTATCTTCTGAGAGTGTGTGTGGAATCGAGTAAATTTTTACTACAGTAGTAAATTTTGACATAAAACGTGGTGAATTTAACTGTCAAAATTTACTCTGGCTCTGGGGCTAGTATAAATTTTGACAGTTTGATAGTAAAATAATGTAAAGTCAAAATATCGAAACAAGTACACAATTTTGTAGCTTTTAAAATTTACTCCATTACGCACAGCAAATGTGAAAATTTTTTTTTACCACGGTAAATTTTATTCTACCACAAAATCTAATGTCAAAATTTACTACTGTAGTAAAAATTTACTCGATTCCACACACACTCTCAATAATTGAAAATTTCCTAAAGTGAATAAAAGATATCCTATAGCACTGAACTGATAAACCGTTTTTGACAATTCTCTATCTCTCTCTATATAGACGCTATTGTTTGGATTTTTCCTTTTTTGCGACTAGATTTTCATTTTCGTTTGTTGATATCACAATCACAACAAGAGCAACAACATTTGAAGCTGAATTTCATAAAATAACATCTGATTTAATCAAGTTTTACAAAATTCAACGTAGGTTTTCTTACAATATTAATTTCAACAAAAACTAATAGTTAAAGAGAAGCTAATATTTTATTAATTTTTCTGTTACAGCATCAGCAATATCAACATAAACATCAACAACAATTGATATTACAACGGTAACAATATTTGAAGCTGAATTTCATAAAATAACAACTGATTTAATCAACGTTTTACAAAATTCAAGATAGGTTTTCTTACAATATTAATTTCAACAGAAATAAATAGTTAAAGAGAAGCTAATATTTTATTAAAAATTGTTTTTACACAGACGAAAGGGTGTCCACTGTCCGGTGTTGGTGTTCTGGAACCGGAGAGTCAAAGATTCCCATCTACTTTTCAAGTTTTCAACAGTTTCACGAACATCATCATTGGTGGAGGTGTGAGGTGCTTCCTTATTTCCGACCAGGGTAACTGAAAAAAGAGATTACCCGCGTTCAGGCCTTGGCAGTAGAGGAGGGGGTTGTGAACAGTGAATAAATTCAACGAATTCATTCAGAGCGATATGAGTGATAACAATAACATGGATATTGATAGTGATACTGATGAAGATATTTGTTCTGAAAGTCATGAATCAGGGTCTGAATCTGATGATGATGATGATGATCAATTAAAATTCAAAAATACCAGATCCGAGTCGAAATTTATGTCACAAAAATTAACGAATGACTTTAAACTAGAAATAAAAAGAAGACAATTAAACGAAAAATTAATTGAATTTCTCGAAAAAAACAAACAAAAATCACATTCATTAAATCTTAATTTTTTACCAAATATTGTAATTGATAATATTTACAAATATTAACTATCTATATATTTTTCAGGTAAATCAAGTCAAATCATCAATTATCAAGTTATCGGATAAAACAATTAATTATGGGATTAATTCAATATTCATACGTATGAACAATGTAATGGTAAGCAGGTATCCATCTAAAGTAAGTAAGAAATTGGGATATAGTAAGTAGAAGCAGAAAGTAAGTAGAAAAAAAAAGCAAAAAACAGGACAATTTGTTTTATTATACATATGTGTATATTTATTGAGGAAAAAACTGATACATGACTTATTAGGTTTTTATTACTAGATCCGATCAACTGTATTGCACAATTGAATCGGTCTAGATTTTGTGGTTAGGACGGTCAGGTGTATGTAGTAATACGTACATCTGACTCGATTTTGCTCACAATTTTATTTTATTCGAAATCCAAGAGTCAACCTTCTTCCAATGGTGGCTGAGGGGCTTGTGATCTAACAAAAAATCATCTACCTCTCGTTAGGCGCGCCTGAGGATGATTGTTGATAGTGGGTTTGGAGATCGGTAAAATAAAAGTTGGTCTGGAAGTTCTTCCACCTGTAGATCAAGCGTTAGCGGAGGATGAGTCCCCGACAGTCTTATTCTCTGGTGGTCCTTCCACTTCCTGGGCGCCTCATACGCGCTCAGCAGAAGCGCACCAACAACAAGAGCACAAACAGAATGGTACTCGTTCCGGAGGCGGATTCAGACCATTAGTAGATTCGGTCAACTGTATCTGTATGGGCAACTGTGTCTGTAATGGGCACAATTGAATCGGTCTAAGTATAAAATATTGTAAAGTAACAAATTTATCTATGAAATATTTTGATAAATTATATTATTTAAAATATTTACATATAAAAATTCAAAAACGTATTACTAGTTGTAAATTTTTAAAATATTTCAAATATAAAAATTTACAACGTTTTGAAATAGAATTTCGTGGAACTTTATCATGTGAACAAATTGAAATATTGGCAAAAAATTCACCATCAATTGAATATTTGAGTTTATTTTGTACCATTTCCAATAATAATTTTCAGACGATTCTGAATAATTTTCATAGATTAAAAGTACTAGATTTAAGAGATAGCGCTTTAGAAGATCGCATACAAATGAAAGAATTTGGAAAACAATACAAAAATGTTAAGATTTTATTGGAATTTGAATAAATTTCATTTCTTTTTGTTGTAATATTTCATTTTTTAGTTTCATTGTTGTTTTGTTTTTAAGCCATATGATATGGAAACATATGTTGGGGTTCTCCATTTAAAATTCTGAATGGAAAATTGTTTCACAATTTGAGAATTCTATTTTTTAAAGATTGATTGTATTTCAATGTATTTAGATAGGGTTTCTTCAAATGAAAGTCATCGATTTTTCTGGTTTTAAAACAAAATTCTAAAAAAACAAAGATTTTAATGTTTGAGTAAACTCATATTCAAGTAATTTATGATTTTGTTTTGTTGGAATTTTTCGCTTTTGTTAATTTTGACGAAGTTTTTCGTAGCTCAGATCTGTTTTGTTTGTGTTCCACTCGAATAGCATATGAATTATTTATATTTCATTTCATGTTAGTCTTTGTAGGCATTCTAAAGTATTCATATTTATACAGTATTGCATTTGGTATGTTTACTTGTATAATATTTATATTAATTATTATAATTTGTACCTACCGTAAGATCACGAGATCTATTGTTAAAAAGCCGGTATTGATTTGGCTATCGGTATTATCTTTTGTTCACTTATATATGTATAATGAATTATCTATTATTGTATTATGTACATGAATAGTAATAATGTTTCTTCTGTAAAATAATTTTATACATTTTGGTCTTTTGGCTTGAGATAATAAAAGTGTATACTACATCTTCGAAAAGGTTTGCTTTATAAGACAAATTTTCTCGGATAAAATATACATGTTTCAGGTACAAATATTGTTAATTGTTAATGCATTTTAAGTACAAATGTAGAAAAATGATTATATTTATGAATTTTTACATTGTTTTTGAAGACTAAAAAGCAATTTTTAAGACTGTAGAAGCACCCAAATTGATTTTCATCCATCATCATAAATGGCTCAAATCTCACACAAGAAATTTTACAAATTTTATTAATTTACGTTTGGTATTTAGATGTAAAAAGTATGTATAAGCTAGTACAGCTTTTTTTAAATCATTTTTATATCATTTGGTTGAAAAATCTCAATCATGTGTTTATTTTTAAAGATTTAATTTAAAAAACAAAAATCAAATCAACCATTAAAAATTGTTAAATCAGATATCCAATGAGCATAGAGAACGCTTTATTTTGCGTTTTATCGCCAAAATCTTAAATTATGAGTAAAAACCTAATTTGGTGGCATGTAAATTTGAAGAAAATTACAATGAAATGGTTTTTTGACAAAAAACACATTCGTTTTATATTTTTTTAATAAAAAAATCAAATTTTTAAAAATGCAAGTAAGAATTTTGAAATTCAAATATGGATTTATGATTCGTACAACCTTCTTTGGAAGAACAAGTTACCTGTCATGTAAACGCAGTAAATGCTTGTTAATGTCAAAAATGAAAGCAAAACGATAAACCAACGGAGATAAACGCATGTGATCGCATTCAGTTTGATGGTGTTACCAAGGTTAAGATTATTAAAATTATTTAATGCTGCACGATCGATTCGAATTTTATTAATTTTTCTTTTTTCTAATTTAAAAAAATGCAGTTTGTAAAAAGTCTGGTTTCACGTTAAAATTAATACATATTTTCAAATTTTTCTTGCATTTATCATTTAAAAAATCAGAACTGATTTTTTTGAATGGAGAAAAATATATCAATTTTTTTAATTGAAAAATAAAAAAAAAAAAAACAGTTGTGTAATCGATTCAGTCTACATCTGGCAGTACAGCATTTTATTAATTTTCGCTGTCTCTGTTTTTCGTTGTTGGTTTGTTTGCTTTAAAATTTAAATGATCGTTGTCGGTTGTTGTCTCGTCGCGTGTGCGAATTTGTAAGAAGAGTGAATTGCGCTTTGAATTTTTATCCTTTTTATTTTCCATTAAAAATAACAAATTTGAATTTTTTTTCAAATATTCTAATTAAAGAAAAAATAAATTTTATTACAAGTTTAAATTCTATTTAAGAAAAAAGAAGAAAAGGTTCTAAAGAAATAAAAAAAAGGATGTGTTGTGAATTGTGATGTTATAGAAGCGAAGGATTTTAATGTGACGCCTTGTTTTTTTTTTCTTTCTTATTTTTATTCTGATTCCTTCACGGGATGTTTTTTTGCTGTTGTCTTTTTCAAATAGGAGCCATAGAATATGACGTTAAAATTGTTATGGATAAAATTTGTATCATCATTTTATTATAAATTTAATGATTTTAGAGTTACAATGGATGAATTTTATATAATTTAAGTACATATTCATAATTTTTTTTTTCGTGTATTGAAGTGCGATAATTAAATAATAAGAAGGAAGATTTTCCATTTTTTTTATTTTATTGAATGAAAGTTTAAAGAATCGCGTTAGTTTGTGTATTTTTTTTAAAAAAAAAGAAGTATTTCACCTGTTATCTCAATTAATTTTACTGTAATCAAATAAAAACTCCGTTTAAAGTGGATTAAATTTTAAATTTTAACCGTTATCATTATCACACAGAAAAAAAGAAAAGAAAAAGAAACTAAGAAGACCATCAAAATGGAAACAATCGAGGAACAATCAAAATGTGAAGGTGAGTCAATCTTTCAACTAAGAAAAAAAAAAAAAAAACCACATATTATGATGAATGCATATTATTATATCCATACTTATATGCATACACATGAACATGATGTGATTTTATTTTCTTCTTTTTTGATTCTAGAGAACAATTTTCTTATTTAAAAAATAAAAGAACAACAATATTTTAACAATTTCTATTTCCTTTTAGCATTACGTATAAGAATAGATACATTAGAATTATCATTATCATATCATATGGCATGCAAGAATTTTTTTTATTTAATAAAAATGCTTGCGTTACAATCAATTCCTCAGCAACAGAATCAAATTGGTTACTTTTTTTTTTCTTAATTTTTTGTTTGTTTGGTTTTATGTTGGATTTGTTTGTTTTTGTAGCTTCGTCGGTTGAAGTTCGTTACAAGATTTAAAAAATATACATAATGTTGATATCATATGCTATTTATCTGTATAATACATGTATAATATGTAGGTATATACATACATATGTAAGTAGTGCCTCTGGTCTGGCTCAATAATAATTTGAATGTAACGTTCTTCCTCCACCAACAACAACATAAAAGTAACGCAAGAAAGAATTTTAAAATAAGCAAAAAAGTAGAGGTGGTCGTCATCATTGTACAAGTTGTTGCTTTTTTGGTTTGATTTTTTTTTTCTTCTTTAAATTTATTTCATCATTCATCCTGTGTGTGTATCTTCTGTTTGATCGGTTAGTTTTTTTCAAAATTCTTGTTGCTAAAAGATTCTCAGTAAATGTTCATTACTAAAATAGTTAATTCTACTGAAAATAAAAGAAAAAAACAAATTCTAGTAAATGAAGATCTTTTTCTCTACATGCGCCTCTATTTCCAATTTCCATATATCTTTTCATATGGATTATAACTTTTATTTAAAAAAAAAATATCTTAATTTCACCATTTGATTTTTTATGTTAAAAAAAAATGAACAAGAAAGTTAAAGATGAGAAAAAAATTCTAATCATATGAGCCATTAATTCTGTGTACCAAAACTAAATTACAATTTAAGTAATTTCTAGTTTATTTTATTTATTTTCCTTTTCTGAATTGTGAGAGTTATGTGAAAATTTAGTTATTTTTATATTTTGGCGACATAATGTCGGGGTTGTTTTGTTGTTACATATGTGATGTATCATTTTGATGATTTCTCTTTAAATTTTTAAAAAGCATAAAAATGAATTTTTCATGGATGTAGAAAATTGTATAATAATATATTTTATACAATTTATATACGGATGATTATTATTGAACTTGTATCTAACTTGGCTCTCTTATTATTTTTCTTTTCTTTTTTTTTTCGAAATCAAATTGTTTCTCTATGATGATGGTGATGATGATAATAATAACAATAATGTGTGTTGTTTTGTTTTTGTTAATGAATGAATGAATGTGAATATGTATCTATTTTATTTTTTGCTGAGATCAGCAACCATCTAGCTATTACACTTGAATTTATTTTTAGATGAATGTCAAATAAGAAGAAATTTTTTTTTTTTTTTTTTTTTTATCTTTGATTTACATGCTTACTTACAATTTCCTTTTTTGTTTTTGTTTTATATTTTTTAAGATTTTGATAATTCACATAATTATGTGTGTATGTATAAATGACGGGACTAACTGATAAATTTATTTAAAATAATAGGTAGGTATATGTAGAAACACATAATACAAAGCTCAATATTCACGTGAAGAAAGAGGGATAAATCCAAAAATCTATACGTACAAACAATGTGGATTCGAATGCTTTTTTTTCGTTTAAAATAAAATAAAATTTTTTTTTATGAATAATAAAGAAAAAACAATGAGAATTGATGGAAACTGTGTCTTGAGAATAATTTACAATGTGTAAGAACAGTTAAATTTGAAATGGCTTCAACAGTGGGTGGCCAATAAGAAATTTCAGAAAATTATTCTTTAATTTTACTGAACTTCTTTATTCATATGTATATATAATTGATTCATAGCTTGCAAATTAAGGTTTTTAAATAATCATTACTTATAAACTAGATATCTAAACTTATGTTAATTCAAATGGAAAGTTTAGGTTGGAAAAATCTACTTGTATCTGAAGTTTCAACCTAGAGCCAATTTCATACGATGAAAAAAATTTCAGCACATAGATTTTTACTACAACCCTTTATAGATAACGTATACATTTTTTTTATTATTATTAACCAGTTAATTAAACATTGAAACTGTAAGTAAATTATTGAATTTTAATTTGCCAAATAAACCTTTTGAATTTAGTTTATTTATAAGGGGCGCTACCATAAAAAAATCAATTATCAAACTGGAATTTTATACACTTATAAGAATTAATAGTATAATAAAATGAAAATTAAATAAAAATTTGCTGTGTTAATAACAATTTAAATACCTACAAAAAAACAAAACATTAATCAACGTTTGTGGCACCAAGACAAAAATTAAAGTGCTCAAAATAACATTTTGATTTAATTTTCAATTCGTGAATTTAATAAGTACTTATTTCTTTTTATTTCATTTTCCATAAATAGTATTTTAACTTGGCTTAATTTACAACAATTTACTTGAATTTTTTTTTTATTCTGTTAAAATTATGCAATTAAAATTTATAAATAACGATTTTTTCTTCTCTTTTTACATTATTTTTTTTTTTGTTGTTGAAAAGTTGAACAACCAAGCATATCAAAAGTATAAAAGATCCGCAAAATAATATTTAAGTAATTGATTTAGTTGAATTTTTTTTCTTATTCTCATTTTAAAATTTTTACATGTAGATATATTCAGTAAATTTTGTTTTTTTTTTGTGTGATATTTTAATGTTTACCTTCAAGGTAATTATAGAAAAAGATAATTTACTTTTTTTTTTGTATAATTAAAGAAAAAAAAAGTCCCTGAACTCCTCTGGTACATAATGTAAATTTTAAGTATATAATATGTATAATAAAAAAAAAAAAAAGGTAGATACTTACTTATTTAAATGTATAAGTAGTTAGTTGAGACCAAACTGCAAAAAGTCAAAAATACGTAGGTATTCCACATACTCACATATTACATAGGCATACGTATATATATATAATGTATTAAATATTCTCTGATAAAAGTAGAATACAAAAAAAAAAATTTAGGTCAAAAAGAAATGAAATTAGCCTTCAATGTAAATAAAATTTTTACTGCAGCAACAGCAAGTAAAATAATTACTTATAAATTATTATTCTTTTTCATTATTTTTTTTTTGTATTTTTCTGCTACAGTAACTTCATACGTACCTATGTAGAGACGAAGTTCAAGTTACATAAATAGTTAAGTGTATAGATAGGTCTATGTATCTAAATAGTGGTATCTATGTACCTATAAATTGAAAGGCAACAGTATATTCACAAGAAGAACAAAAGAAGAAGAAAAAAAAAACACCTTACCAACATCAGTTTTAATTCACCTGTTTTTTCATTTCATAAAGAATAAAAAATAACGGACATCAGAACATTTTTTTTTTTTTTTTCACACATAAAGCAATTACCAAAGTATGTGTGTAGATATCTGTTTTAGATATATAACTCCAGATAACTAAGCTAGATAGATGTATTTTTTTTCTATAATTTCATGTCTTTGGATTTAGAAAAAAAAAAAAGATGGGAATGGAAGAAAAATAGATTACCTATAATATTGTTGAATAGTTAAATCACATGAGTGATAATGCATTTAGATTTTTTTTCTTTGCACGATGCAGGATTTAATTTGAAAATTTTTTCTATAGCGATTTTATCATAATTACATTTAAAATGTGACTTACATTTGAGATATAAGCTCATTTATCACTGAAAAGTAAAATAATTAAATATTTTATTAATTTTTTTTATTATTGCTACACTTCAACTTTTTTTTTTTTTAAATTTCAATTTGCAATTAACATTTTTTGAAAATGTTCGTTTTGCATTTAAATTCAATTAGAATTTTTCTAGGAAATTGAGCATTTTAAATATTAAAATTTCGTTGAAATTTTTCTAATGAGAAAAAGAGCTGTCAAACAAACATTGATTTTTTAAATTATTTTAATATTGCTTTAGCCTAGAGAGGCTAAATTGAAAGATGTGGGAAATTTTTTACAAGTAAAAAAAAAATTACGTCAATCATTAAATGTTAACAAATGTAGAAATCTTTTTCATAAAAAAATAACTTAAAAATGATAATTTTGTCATTATATTTTCTACAGCGAAGGAATCATTAAACTTTTAAGCAGTTTTGCTAGGAAACTGCTCATTGGGTACTGTCACCTCATCTCAACTATATATCATATGAGCAGGATGAGATCAGCTGTGCTGCTAGAGAATGACAAATTCAGATTTTTTATTTTAGATACATTAGCTTCTAAAAGAGTGTGATACATATGTATCAGATCTTCCTTAAACCCGAGGAGAACGTATCGCTTCCAGTAGTACTTTAGGACTCGCTAGAAGCTTAAAACTATAAGGAGCCACAGCAGTACAGATGATCCTCATGGGTCGAGTTCAGTATTACTAGCTCCTAAAAATCTATCTGTCTAGGTTTTTTATACGATTTTTCTATAGAACAAGTAAAAACAAAAGAAAACTATTCTTTCAAAATTTCTGACTTTTTCTCGTAGTTTTTGTTTTCGTCCAATATTGAATTTGTGACTTGCTGCAAGCTGCAAGACCTCTTTCAAATCTTTAGGAAGTCTTTTAGAGGATAACGAGAAGAAAATCTTATATAAATTTATAATGAGTTGGACTAAAGATACATATTTTTTTAAATAAGAATTTATTAAAATTTAATTATAAGATTGATAAACAATTCAGTTTTCATGAAAATCTAACATGAAAATACTTAAATCCTGATAATTTACAATCATTTAACTAGCGCAAAAATAACAAAAGATACCTATATAAAACAAAAATAAGAATTTAACAAAAATTATTCTTTCAGTTTATTTAACACACATACTTACACATATATGCAACCAGTTATCTATTTTATTGCACAGTTGGGGATTTGAAAGAAAAATACGTTTTTTTTTGTTCTTTTTTTCTTTACAAAAATATAGTAACTTAGTGGAAATTCTATGTAAGTACTAACCTACCATTTGTTATGCACACGTATTGTAATACATATAATGTAAGCATTAAAAATATGTTTTTTTTATGAGTGAGGTGCATCTTGCATAGTTATAAAAGTACCCTCAGAAAGGTATACGTTGTCTACGTATAAAGATACTCACATGCATAGTAACTATGTATATCTATACAGAAAACACATGGTTGAGTAAATGTGATATAGGAAGACTGAGTGAGGGTTTCCTTTTCTTTATATATTTTTTTTTTCAAACTGGTTTTTATTTTTATATATGAAGTATTTATTATTTAGAAGAAAAAAATCCCTTATATTTGTGTAGTACATAAAAGAGGAAGTGTACACTTTAAATTAATATGTCATGCAAACGTTAGCATTGCCAAGGTTTAAGAATTTTGTTTTTCCTTAATTGGCTTTAAATTTAAAATATTGGGTAGACTTTTAGAACAGGTTCAAAATAGGCTTTGAGTTTTAGGTTATTCAGTGAAATTTCATTCTAGTCGGCAAAATAATTTATCTTTCAAATTCATAGTATTATTATATGTCTAGCTGATAGAAGAACGTTAGCAGAAAAATCTGAAAAATTCCCATCCATCCGTCCGTATCCCTATCCTAGAACATAAGCTTGCAATTACAAAGTTCTTACTCCCATCAAGAGCCTCAACATCTCAAAGTTCATGGACTATAATAGAGAGATACTTATGTGTAGAATAGTCAGATGTATGGACGCTTTATGCTTCCTTTATAGTGAATTAGGAAAATTAGAAAAAAAACACAAACAAGTTTAAACTAAGTGAAATGCTCACTACCGTTCGTTTGTAGAGAACGAATTTATCCATATAAGTATAAAGGTCTGCGTTGACGTTAATGTCATAAGGTTCATGTACTATAAAAAGCAAAAATTTGCTTCAGGACATCTTCAAACATCCACTCGAGACGTTATTTGAACCTAAGATCTTTAAAATTCCAGAAGCCTTATCCCTTGATGATTTTTTTTCTTTTTTTCTTTCAAATAAAAGTTATTGAACACTTGTTGAATTTAATAATTCAAATTTGAGTTATGGAGGGTGAGAAGTGATAAGCGATTGAAACCAGATTTTTGAGAAATTCTAGAAAGTGATGAATTATGGTGAAATTAAACTTGAATGAGATCATTTTAATTGACTGCTTATTTTTTTTTACAAATCTTCAAAATTCTAGTCATAATCGCTTACAATCTCACGTGAAGAACTGTTTCTTAATTGAAGAGCTTGAAATTGTATTAATTATGTTAATCGTCTTTTGTTTACTAAGAAACTTAAATGTTTTTATTAATGTTGAAAACAACCTACAATTAATTTTTTTTTTTAAATCTGGTTATGCTGAATATTTCCAGAATGTGCAAGCAAGAATTTTAGTTCAGGTTTCATGATTATAAACAACAAGCTTGTATTTATTTTATTTGTAGGTAATTTAGGACCAAACAGACATAATACACAATATCATGAAAATTCTTGAAATGAAAATGAGTAGCATATACAAGTTACAACTTAGAAAATAAAATAGATTTTCCTCTTCTGATAAACTACAAAAAATGCAAAGAATTATCTTTTCTCATATAGGAAATTAAATAAAATTTAATTGTAACAGAACACGCACTTAATGCTAACATATGAAAAAAATTTTATCTTAAAAGAAGGAAACTTTTTTATCTTTCAGATATTACGAGTGGATATAGATATGCATTAGATTTTATATGTGTATGTGTGTATATTTTTTCATTTACAATTCGAAATTCAAAATTTATAGCAATTCGTTTTTCATATGAGTGATTTTTTTTTGTATTTTAGATAATTTTTATAATCTAAATACTTTAGATACACTTTATTGTTTAGCCACCAAATTAATCTACAATGTTGTCTTTTGTATATTAAAATGAATAAAGGACAATGACATCGCATATTCAATTATGTAATTAATATCCTTGTTATCTAATACCACATTTTGAAAATGATAAAAAGTTTGTTATGGGCAATTTTTTATTGAAACAATAAACAATGTCTTGTGAATAAAAGTAGATTGTTGTAAAAATAAATAAATGCTCTTTAAACTTTCAGATACTCTTAGATCTTAGATATAAAAAAAAAAAATTTGAATAATTATGACCAGACAATATTATTCATAATAATAATTTTCATTTCAGGCAATTTTACCACTTTTTCAATGAACTCATGTTTATTTTCTGTTGTACAACCAAAACTTTATAATTTCAAATAAATGTATGTAAACATAATATGAGAGATAAGAGCCATATACATAATGTATGTACTACACAAAAGTTTAATACTTCAAGTAACTAAAAATTATAATTTTTGTTGTACACATAAAATCAAATGAAAAACCTTTTTATGCTCAGAAAATTAACACAAAAAAGGGTTATTTTTAGAATGAATTATAAATTTTCAAAAATTCTAATTACTTAAGTATTATTTGAAGGATTAAAACTCACATCATTTCATACACTTTTCTGAAAATTATATGTGTATGACATATTATTTGAAATATTCAACTCTTGAGTATACATAAGTGCTCCTTTTACAATATTTTATCCTCTTTTATGTATTTTAATAATATTTTGATAATAATTTTTGATGAGGTCATATAACAATAAAATATGTAATTCATGGTTAAATACAGGATTATTATTTATTATTAAGAAGAAAAAAAAATAAAAATAAAAGGTAAAAGGAGGCAGTTTAGTGGTAAACATAACTTTATTAAATTTCAAGAAAATAAAAGGAGACAAGAGATCCTTTTATTGTTTTCTTTTTTTTCAATTACTTTTACACTAAGGCAAAATATGTATGTAATTAAAATTTTAACACAATAACAACAAGAAAAAACTATAAATATTTCTAAATTTTAATTCATTTTACTGATTGTTCAAATTTTTTAGCCTGGGTAAAATTCTATATTGTAAAATGCATAATTCAACATCCATATATGAGTGGAGGTATAGGTACACATAGTATGATAGATACATATTATAGTACTTTACAAGTTAAAATCTAAAAGATACATTGTATCTTGTACCGTAAAGTTATACAGATTTTATGGTTTTGTTGTATAAGTATATAAGTATAGTTACCTGAATTCTACTTATTGTAGAAAATTTTAGTTATTTTGTACCTGTTTTGATAACTATCCATACTATTTTTACTAACATATTAATATTGCATAGATTTAAAAGAAAATTTTACGGTCTGTTTTAAGTTTAAACTCTTTTCAAAACAGAGAGAGATTTTCTTAGAATATTACTTTTATTGTATTTTGTAAAATTGTTAAATTCTCTATACTTATATGTACAATGTATGCATTCTAAAAACAAAATTTAATCTTATCTTAGCTGGAGTTCATAATTTTAATATACATACTATACCTATATCTTTTAAAAATTTAAAGAACTAAAAATAAGGTAAAATGGAAATTTATTGGATCAAGATACACAGTCACACATACAATATATAGCAGATAGAGAATATGTATTTACATATGTGGATTAAAATTTTTAAAGAATTTTTAAAGAGAATTTCATACAAAAATCTAATGCTCTTATTTTCATAAGGAAGACTGACCAAGACTGGCGTTAATCGGCTGGTGAGATAAAATTACGTTTGTACGATTTTTAGGTATATCTAAAGAATGCCATTAACTTTGTGGCCTGTTTAATGTCCTTTAATTCCTGCAAAGGAAAAAAAAGAGGAGACAATTAAAAAACTTTGAACTTTGAACTTTAAGTTTGTTATATCTTTTGATAAAATGATCAAAGAGTACCGGTTAAAGAGTTTGTTCACTGATTATAGTAACAAACCTGCTTTTTCATGTGGAAAAATGCATCTACGAAAACGTCAAATGATCGTCAATTGATGAAATTAAATTCAGCAATGCAAAGTATCAAGCTGAATTTCATCAATTGACGATCATTTGACGTTTTCGAAGATGTACAAAGTAATGTTGCTTCAACAGTCACACGATTGTTTTAACATTCAAGGTTGTGTAAAATTTGTTAAGGGGGAGAGATCTGTCTTTTTACATGTGAAATTTCAGTATTTTGCTAAACATGATTTTTGTTTTATGAGGAAAAGAATAAGGTGGTTCTTACTTCTTACTAATAATTTACCTTATATAGACTTTTGTGGTTTAGAATGAAAAATTAGTTTGAATATTTCTAGATTCAATTTCGAAAATGAAAGAACCAAAATGGTCTTCATTGAAGACAGAAATTATCGAGGATATGTTTTCGCGAACAGGAACCATAGCGCCATAGAGTAAGATTGAAGATAGGGCTATTACCGAACTTCGACCTTTGCAGATCTTTTGTACAGTAAGTAAGTAAGTAAGTATGTTTTCGCGAAAGCTCTCCAAAAGTATAGCTCTATCTCAAAATCATGTCAATAATTGCATTTTATACTCTAGATCCAGACTAACGAAATTCATTTTACCTTTTCTGATATTTTAATCATAAATGTTGTTCGTCTTGTTAGATTGCAAGTTGTTTTTTTTTGTAACTTTATGTAGTACATACTATATTTACTTACCCTAAATTCATATGAACTATATAATATAATCAATTCAAGCAAGGGATTTTATCTTTTTCTTTTATAGAATCATTCAAAAATAAAATTTATTTTTGTTCATGACGAAAGATTAGAAATAGAGCTAGATTTGTTATAATAATATTGCCTTGTTGTTTTTTATTTTCCTTAAATATGACTCATGTATTTTTTAGGAGTAATAATTTTCCTTATCTCATATTCTAAAATTACATACATACATACATACACATACATATCTTTCTTTTCTTATGTTGCTTATCATTAAACTTTTTTTTTTATTAAATATTTTTTTTTTAAATTTATTTTCTTTAATTTTGAAAACCCGAAAAAATAATCTTTTCTAATAAAATTAAATTTCCGTAAAATACACATTTTAGGAGATCTCTTACATAAATAGCCATTAAAAGTTTTTTTTTTTAAAATATAAATAAACAACACACATACAAAATACACAAAGTGTATTAAATGTGAAAAAAAACACTTTTTTTGTTGTTGAACTTATGCTCTTAACTTTTAGTACATGACATAATAATATAATAAAAATGATACTTAAATAAAAATTGATAGAGGGAGATATTGATTCGTTTATATGTATGTTGTATATAAACGGTCAATTTCATATAACAATGGAAAAGTTTTGATTTCTACTTTTTTTTTTTTTCATTGAGAAAAAAAATTGTAGAAAAATTCTCTCAATAAACTATTAGTGTGTAATTTCAAACTATTCAACAAGTTTCTATGTAAGTGTCTTTAATTTCCGAATCGGCTTATAACAATGTAACGTTTTTTATTTCTTCTTTGGGGGTTTTTGTTGAGGTGCCGTGAAATAAGAGCCGAATAAATAAGACAAAAATAATGGAGACTTGCCGGATAGTTTGCTTTATTTTTAGTTTCCAAGACCAAAAACTATGTTCAATGTTTTGGATTTCAGATTTTAAAATTGACTTTAACGTTCACGATATTGGACATTAAAACTGAAAAAATTGGAAAGCGATGTTTACAAAGTCTAGTGTGGTTTTAAATCAATGTCACGTGGAAAAAATAACAAATCATACAAAAGTGTATTTTTGTTTGAAAATATTGTTCAGGTCTTATTTTATGGCACCATCCGGCGCCTTAATTGATTTGGATTTACTATGAATAGGTATACTCAGAATGCTTTATTTTTTTTTAAATAGTTTTTCAATTAGCTATTCATTAATTCCGTACTATGGATTTTGGTTTTAAGTTTTAAATTGTTCGGTAAATTTTACGTTTTTATTGTGGAATTTTTTTTCCTCTAGTTTCTCATCATTTAGTTTCAATTCAGTTTCCATGTGAGTTATTCAGTTTTTTATTCTCGTATCTGGTTTTGTAACAAATTTATTTTTAAATTACAAAAACTTTTGTGCTTTTTGTGTATGTGTCTTATTAATAAAAAAAAAAGAAAAAAAATCACATGTAATTTGTGATGGCATACAGGTGAAGTTCAACCTGTGTGTTATAAATGTTATTATAAAATTTAATTTAAAAAAATTAATATATAGGTATATTGTAACGGCCTTCTGGTTAATCCGGCAATTCTTAAAAAAAAGTGAACTTTCGTTTCTTTTTGTTTTTTTGGCCATACCTATTAATTTTTGTTAAAGGTGTGGAGTGATGTAATATGATACTGTTGTTGTCATGTTTAATATGTGGTTTTTATTACATTTTTTTGAAAAAACAAAAGAAAAAAAGAAGAAAAAATTTTCTGTTTTTAAAATTTTACTTATTTTGTAATTTTATTCCCTTTCAGGGAATTTTAAAAATAAAAAAAACATTGTGTTTCTTGAACGATTAAAGTTCTTATAAATTCTGACACTTTAAAAAAAAAAGTGTGTATCAAAAATGGAAAAAAAACATGTTATTCTTTCTTTTAAAAAATTATTAAGTTTTTTTCTTTCTTAGATTTAATTTCTTTCCTTTTTTTTTTCGTTGTGTTTAAATTTCATTCTTTGGAAGTTATAGTCTGCTGTAGTGCTGATATCATCGTGTTTTACTTAGTTTTTTATTTATTTATTTATTTATTTATTTAATATAAAAATAAAATGAGACATAGTAATAATTTTAAATTCATAGAACCAAATAAAGGTTATCGTATTCGACGGAGAACTAAAAAAGCCAAAACTGGTGAGTAGTGATTCTACCTTTTTTTCTTTCTTATAGGTAACAATTAGGTATGATTTATTTGAAATTTAACAAAAACCACGGAAAGTTAATCATTCAATCGATTAAAAAATGTTGAAAAAAAAAAAACAAGAACAACATTATAATAATGACCTTGAAAAACAAGTGCGGTGGTACGAAATTAAGTATAAAATTCAATTTCATGTATCGACGACGACGACAACGACGACAATTAAAAAACAATGTCATTTTGTTGTCAATTTAAAAATGACAAGACAGCAAAAATAACAATAACAACAAAATAAAAATTAAATTCTTGTTACCAGACAAAATGATAATAATATTTATAAACAAACATTTCAAGAATGTGGCTTTTATTGCAATTAATTAAATATGTACATACATATTTACATACACATTTTATTTCAATATTGGGTGACAATAAATATGTATATTAACTTCAGCTTAGTTTGAAATGGGAAATACCCCTATTGGTGTTCCATATGTGATATAAAATACTTTTTTTATTATTCTCATTAATTTTATTCTTGCAAAAAAGATGCAAATTAAAGTACATACATTAGCAAAAAAAAGGTGTCAGATAGAAATATGTTTAGAAAAAAAAAATTCTATTAGCAGATTTCTAGAAATTTTCCAGTCAAGTAAAATACATTACTTAACTTTTTTTTTTTGAATTCTTCAATTTGTTCATGTTAAATAAATATACAGCTGTTCAAATTGTAAATAATTTATTTAAATCGATATTTAAAAGTTGTTTTTTTAATAACATTTTGAGTGTTTCAGGTTAAAAAAAAAAATTAAATTGAAGAAAAGGTATTTTCAAAATTGCAAATGTATAGCACATTTATAAATTTTTAATTAATTAGAACGATTGTTTCTCATTATTTGTACAGAAATTTGCTAAACTTTTGAGAGTGACAAGCACTTAACCTGGATAACTTTTTTTTCTATAAAACGTAGTTGTTAATTGGAACATAATTAGAAGTCAAAGGTCAAAGGTTAAATTTCAAGTAAAACCAGAAAGTTTATTTAAGTGCAATCACTTCAGAAAATGATTTATAGAGGTGTTTTCGTTTTATTATATTATGATCGAGTTCAATCTCTTTTTTCGAGGGCATTTATAAAGATATTTCATGTATGAGTTTAGTTTGTCATTGCTATAACTTGGCCCAGAGCTACACTCTATTTGAAAATTAATTGATTAATTAATTATTAACATGTAATAAGAACAAGAAAAAAAGTTTGTAATAAAATGTTACTTTTAACTATGCTGAAAGTAATTTAGATAAAATTTTTTTAACCTATTCGAGACGACCACAGAAATTCATCATTGCTTACTTTTTTGCATTTTCGTTGATCCTGTTCATATAGGTTATTAATTTTCTAGTTTTAGCTTGAAAACGGAAAGTTCTTATTTTTTTATTTACATATACTTTTAATTATAATTTTACTTCAATTATCTTGTTTCTACGGTCTTTTTCCACTACTCTCTGGAAGCAGTTCATCACATACACAATGTGTGATTGGTGTCTTTGGGTTGGTACTGCATTACATTATATGTACACCTGATACTTATATACCGGACCTGCGAAGATCTTGTACAAATTATTTTCTATTTTCAAATAAAAATCAAATAAGAAATCCTACATCTTGATGTTTCTGAGTTCATAAATAAACATCAATCATTTTTTGTGTAACTATGTATTGTACATATTTTTTCTTCCTTGTTAAAAAGATATTTTTGTATTTCCTATATGTATTAAATGTATTTTGTTATACATTTTCGTTAAATGAAAACACACTATTACATTGATATTTTTCTCATCCACTTGAAATTTTCTTCAATATTTTAAATTTTTTTCTGGTTTTTTTTTGTTTCCTCAAAATTATCGTTCTTTATACGCGACACGAGTCATTTATTTAATCCGTCAATTTTGTTGTATAGTATATTTTATCTTTTAGTATTCAAAGATATTATGTATTAAGTTATGGTCAAGTTCATTAACTATATTATCTATAATAAGTACATGTACTTGAATTTTATGTAAGTATGTACTTATTGTAGGTATGTATGTACTTGTTAAATATATAAACAAGATATTAATCATGAGTGCTATTTAATTCCTTTCTAAAAAAAAATAATGACAATAATTAATTATACAAAATTTTCAAGATTATTTTTTATTTAATCAGCTTGAAATCAATAAATTATTTTTCTAATTAGTTAATCTGTCGTCAAAGAATGAAAACAAAAATAATAATTAGAATAAAATAAAAAAAATGTTCTCCTTGTCAAAATGTTTGTTTCACATGTACGATATATGTATGTATGTACCTACAAATGTACATATTTTTTCATACATATAACACATTGTATACACTTTCACATTTTGTGAAAGTAGATATTTTTTTTTTGTTCTTAAATCAGTATTTCCTATAATTATTTTTCTCTAAAGATAAAAATATCTATATATATAATTTTTTCTTCTAAGCATAAAAATGCGTAGTTAGTTAAATCTTATTGTCACAGAGTAAGACAAAGTGTTTTCAATCAAATATTAAAATATAATTTTGTTGTTGTTGTTTAGCCTTAAAATAAATAAGTGATTATTATGAAAAATTTAAGAAAAGAAAATCTGTATAATAGGGCTTTTTTTTCTTCATGTAAAATCTTCTTTTTGTAGGAAATTGATTGCGTACGTAAATTGTTGTCAAGTTGTCGTTTATTTCGTAGAAGAAATGAATATTATAATATATACTTACGTAAATTCCATTAAAATATAAGTAATAATTATATACACATACTTATGTATACTATATATGTAGTATATATGCCATATATAGTAATTCGTCCACCCCCGTAAAAATAAAAAGACAAAAATACTCTTTTTTTTTCTCTTTTGTATTATTGTTGTTCTATTTATTTAATTTATTTTTTTTTTGCTGTCATTTATATATTTTTTCAATAAAAAACATTGTTTCAAATTAATTTTTTGTATGTATGTATGACTTATATATGTGTACATATGTATATAGGTATATGAAATTCATGTTGCCATTGTTCATTTCAAATTTATTTTTCAAAATTTTTAAATTATGTATAATGTTTTAGAATTAAAAAAAGAAAAAGCAAAGAAGATAGATACAAAATTTTCATAAATTTAGAACAGAAGGAAAAAAATTTAAATAAGAAAATAATAAAATATCAACAATATAAAGTAATTCTTTCTTTTTATATATATATGATGGGAAAATTCGATTGCTTGAATCTAATAAAATAAAAGAAAAGATAAAATAAAAGAAAAACTTTTTTAGCTTTTAAGCAGATATCTTTTTTTTTTTTTTTTTTTTTTTTTTTTTTTTTTTGTATCTATAGATACTTTACTTATTTAAAATTTAAAATACCATCATAAGATATTCATTAAATATAAAAAAATAAATAAAAAATACCTACTAAACTAAAAACACAACAGAAATAATAATAATAATAATAATAAACAGACGTGATATAAATAGCAAAAAAATACTTATAACTTCTTTAATATGAAATGATTTTTCAAAATGAAATCACACAAAAATTTTCTTTTTCTTTTTTCATTCATTCATTTTTTTTTTTGTTGTTATTTTTGCGGTAGAAAATTTCAAGTGTCAAACACTTGACATTGAGTTAAGTTGAAAAATTTTCTTATTTTAAGTACATATACGAGTATAGTACACATACTATTTATATTATCTATTGTATATATATATTTTTGTCTCCATTATTTTTTCTCAATTTTTGTATATAGGTGTGTATTTCACTCTTGTATATACCTATGTACATATAAATTTTGTGAAAAAAATGTGTGTGATAAATGAAAATTAAATCACAAAGTATCTTTTTGTTAATGTTGCAAAAAAGGCACGCACTTCAATAAATTCATGAGTTAAATATATAATAAATGCGGTTTAAAAGAAAATAAAAATGTCTAAAGCAGACGAAAAAAAAAAACAAATAAATATTTTATAAAAAAAAAAATGAACAGTGGGTGGTGGTAGGCAAAAAAAAAAAATAAAAAAGATATCAATAACAACAAAAGGTTCAATATTAAAGAAAAAGAACTAAAAAAAATAAAATGAAACCTAGACAAGAAAAACACAAAAAGATAGAATTAGAAAAACGGGAGGAAGGGAGGAAAATTTTTCATCTATTAATATGAAATTCCATCCTTGATAACATTCCTTGAAAAAGGATAAATCCGAAATCGTATATATACTTATACGTACTATATTATGTGCCTAAATATTTTGATGAAAATAGGCTTTTATTACAAATTACTTAGTTGTTCGTACTTATATACTTAGAGGGAGTTTTTGATTCCTTAGGACAATTTTATGAGTAGATATGTGTAACAGAAAAATAAAATTGAATTGGTTATAATAAGTACAATAATGTTGGAATGTTGGGTATTATGAGGAAAATAAATACTTACTTAGTTCATAAAATAAATTCTATATAAAATGCTTAAATATTCAAAGACAATACTTATAATTCAAAAGCTGCTTTTAATGCAATACATATCATACTAAAAATTAATTCGGTATTTTATTCGAAATTGCTATTCCTTTGTTTTCCGTTTTTTCTTTTCTTTTATTTTTCATTTTTTTTGGGTAATATCGAAAAATATCCATCCAATTTACAATAATGAAAAATAGTTGTTGTTTATTTGTATATGTATTGTTTTTGAAATGAACAATAAATTAATTGCCCGCATACAAAATGATCATTTAAATTGAACAAATTGTGTACGAGTATCTGTTGTGTTATATGTACATATGTATAAAGAATCTACTATCTACTATCAATGTGTTCTATAAAGAAAACTGATGATATGATGTGATATAAAATTTATATTATGAAAATGTCTGCATTTGAAAATTAAAATAAATTTAAAATTCTAATTCTATGTTCATATTATACTTATGTGTAGATATATGCAGTATAGTGTATATGCATGTGCGTACAAACAATTATTAATTTAGATATTGTATCTATTATACAATACATGATGTACATTTATTATTAGAATATATTACTTTGCGGTGCATTTATTAAAATGTATATTAATGACTTGAGTTCAAAGTCTTTCTATAAGAAAGAAAAGAAATTCAAATATGAATATGTATATGTATGTTCATATATTTATGTGTGTAATATATTGGTTTAATGAAAAAGTATGACTATGCTTAAATTGTCGTAAATTTTCAATTTAGGCAAAAAAAAAAAAAAATAAATAAATGAATCCTTATTTTCGCTATTTACATGAATAATTTGATTATTAGAAGATTGAAATTTTATAGCTAACGATTCTTTTTGTTCTTTATTTTTTGTTTTATTTTAAAGTTTCCATCGTAATTGTATTTTCTATAAATTCGGGTGTCTTCAAAAATGCATCGTTGCTTTGCTTTGCTATGATGCGGCATCACTATCGAACTATGACGTTTACCATTTATGATACGACGCAATACGAATTCGAGGCTGATGCAAATATTTTAAAATAGTAAAAAAAATCATACGCATGAATGACGATAATATTTTATCAAAAAAACAACTGTATGCGTTTTCGAAATTACCCCTTGTTTGGTCTTTTGAACTTTTAAAGAAAACATTTTTATACAGAAAGCCTAAAAATTTGAATTGTCGAATTTCATCAATTGATGAGCATATGACGTTTTCGAAGATGGACAAATTATAAAATTCTAACTGGCGCCTTATAAATATTTAAGTACTTTTACCTTATTGTTTTTTAAATAATCCCGAAACTTTAATAATGAAAATTTGTCCGAAAAGTTCCTCTTTTGTCTCTAATTTTTATCTTTAAATTCAAAAATTCAATGTATTTTTTTTATGTCACTTAAAAAATACGTGTTAAAAGTAATTTAATAAAATTATTCAAAATTGATTATTGATTAAATTTCTCATATTTTTCTTGTCTGTAATTTCTTTTAAATTATAAAATTTAAAAAAAAATCACTTTACACAAAAAACACACATAATGATGGTTAACAAGTACATTTTCTCATTTTTTTTGTTTTAGTATTTTTTTCCATTTAAAAGTAATTCCATTGTAATCAATTTGAAAACCATTCATCCATGCATTAGCATATTATTATACCTTGCACAGAATCCATATATAAACCATCTCTATCTAATATACTTATCCCTATATTGTTTATATAATATATATATAAATATATATTGTATATATATATATACATTACATTACATTACTTAAATTCATGATTCCTGATTTGATTTTCCATTTAATTAATTCTGAACAACGATAACAAAAATCGAATTAAATTGAATTTTAAATGTTCAAAGTCACCTAATAATGTTATTAACATTTGTCGTTTATCCTATATATGTAGATTTCATGTATAAAAGTATTTTACAATCAATTGTTTTTTTATTTATTTATTTTTTATTTTACGTATCCCAATAAAATTTATAATAAATAAATTAGACTGCATGGCTGTCGATAAACTCATTCTTCCATGACATTTGAACATCACTTCAGATGAACTTTTCTGATTAATAGATTATTTAATATTTAATGTAAGTATTTAAAAAAAAAAAAGTAAATATGATTTTTTTAAGGCATACAGAAAAACCAATAACAATATTACAAAGTACATACAGCCATGGACAATTATACAGAAACACCCTAATAGAAAAAGAGTCTGTCTAGAGTCTAGACTTATCGAAATCAGACGATAAATCAACGGAAAGTACCTAATTCTTTGGAGAATTTTATAGAATCAAATAGGAGAAGAGTCTTTTGGCATCTTTCAAAAGAGCATTTTGATTTTATATGTCACAATTTTCGTTTTAAGAAATGAACGAACGAACCTGAAATTGTATCATACTTTTTAATGTTTTGTTCTTTCTCCATAGTTCGATCCATTATTTATATAGCACATGTCAGCATTGTGTCCTCTTGTTTCTGGATCATACATGATTGGAAAACCAATAAAAAGTTTTTCTATTGAGATGTTTCTATTTAATTGTCCGTGATTGTATTTATGTATGTATGTGTAAATTGTACATACATATGTAACGAGTATGAAAAATCATGTATAAAATAATTAATAGATTTATTTAAAAACATTTTAATCTTTTTTATTTTCGAATAATTGTATTTAATGTCAATTTAATTGTTTTTTTTTCGCTTTATTTTTTTTTTTCTTCTTTTTTTTACTTTGTTTAATATTTTCAAAATAAGCGTAATATATATTTTTTTTTAATGATTAATTAATTTTTAATTGGCTTGAATGCAATATTTTCATATATAAAACGATTTGTTTTTTTTTCTTCTTTATGTTGATAAGAATATTTTTATGTAGATACTTTTTTTTTTTCGTATTTTATTTATTTGAATAATAATATATATTTGAAAATATATTTTTTGTTTTGATCATTTTTAATTGATGGTGTCATAAAAAATTATATGGGTTTTTGAAAATTAATAGACAAAGTTCAAAATGATATTGATAATAATTTTTTTTTTTTGTTAGAAAATTATTTCATATTTTATTTTTGGGTTTTTTTTTTCTTTTCGTAGAATATGATATCACATATACATATCATATTTGTTAAAAATAATTTGAATTTAAATGTTAGGTCAAAAAAGGTTAAACAAAAAAAAAAAACAACAACAAAATATTCATTTATAATTTAAGATATAGTTATGTATGTACATATATGATTCAGGAAATAAAATTTCTTTTATCGGAAAAATAGAGGACAAACAAAAAAAAGGAGTGTACAAATAAAAAATTTATAAATAAGGTTTCATATATATTATGTCAAGAAATTTTTTTACAAGCAGGGACTTTTATGAATAAATTATTGATTGACATTCCTACTAAGTGAAATTTATTTTCGATATTTTTTTTTCTTGTTGTGTGGTTGTTTTTGACATTAATTGAGGCATATTCGAATGAACTTTTCAACTTGAAAAAAATTAGTACAATTTATGTGAAAAATGACAGTCGATTTACAGTTAGTTGTTTTTTAAATATAGTTACACAGGTATTTCTAAGGATGTATCCTTAATTTTTTCTTTAAAACTTTCTGTTTTTATTCGGAAGAAAGAAATAACAGGTGTCTATTGTTTAATAGTATTTCATTCTACTTACATTACATATAGAATGAGTAACCCAGAACAAACTCACCTGGTGTCTATAAATATCATTGTTGAAATTTATAAAAAGTAGTGCCAATAGAGGAGAAAGTGTCACCTGTCGACACTAAGTAAATACATACATACATATCATACATAGACATTTACCCTAAACAGGCTCTCAACACTCCATGATTGTCCATTTTAAACAAAATACTTAACTCCCACTAATCGAAAACAAAGTAAAAATTGTGAAATAGTTACGACAAAATATGAAATCGATCATTCATTTTCATATAAATTTTTCGAAATAAATACATAAAAAACCTGAAAGATGAAAATAATCATAGAATGTAGGTATGTATGTACTAGCCTTCTTATAAAAACATTTAGTCCAAATAGTAGAACAGAAATTAGTATTTAGGATTTTTATCTTATAGATTTTATTTCATTAGAAAATTTCATAATAGCTATCATCGAAGAATATTTATTTCAATAAATTACTATCAATTCAATTTATTTTATTTTATTAATCTTATTTTTCCTTCCTCTATCTTTAGTTACTACATACATGTATACATATACACATATTTGATTTATCATTTATAAATTACTAAAATACGAATTTTCCATTAGCCAAAGTGCTAAATTTGCAATAAATGATGAGATATTAGCATATATGTATGTATGTTATATTACAAGGTAGTATAAGTATTTTGATTTCTATAATATCTATGTAGTATCTAAAATTGTCTAACAAACAATATGTGTAAAATCGATTATGATCGAAAACTCAATGAGAATAATTGAAATAATTTTAAGTATTAATGTACAGCAAGTATTTTAGTAAACATGAGTAAAATATCCTATAAATTTGAATTTTATTAGATTTTCAACATACATAATACCATAATAGCATAATAAACGCAATTCATATTAATGGAGTACATACTATTTTTTATCTTATGTGAATTTTCAGACAAAATATTTTCCTATAATGTGATGGTCAGAATTACAGAAAATGTAATGAAAATATGGCATATATTTTTATTTTCAATTTCTAAATTTTTCATTTACATAAGGTAACCGTACTAATTTATGGACAAATTACACTTCTTTCAAGTTTTTAGTGCCCCATCGAGTTGCAAGGTACTTGAATTTCATGTTGTCTTGAGGTACACGAACAAAAAGTTGTGACAGTCTATCAAGTTACACGCTACATAATCTCTTATTTATCTGTATTAAATCTGAGTTTCAAATTGGTTTGTTGGTTTATGGGATGCAGACATCCACGAGCACTCAGACAGGAAAGTCCATTGTACTCGAGTTTCGACTTACAATTAACTGTTAAACTCAAGGAAGATATGTGTTGAATTTCAGCAAATGTTTAAAATTTTAAAAATGTACATTTCAAATTGAAATTAGCTACCTTAAGACTGACTCTAGCCGGGCTAGAGAGAACATTTACCTTACACATGTCATAAATGAATAATGTTTGTGAATACATAGTTATATGTACATTATGTATAAGTATGTACACCATATTCAAATGATTTTTTTCAAGCTACATCTATTTTATCATGCATTTAAATACATATGTACTTCAATTAGAATTTATCCGTTAGATACAGATATTTAGTAAATTATTATTTCTAGTATGTATTGAAAAATTGTTCAACCGAAATAAATTGTTATTCTTTGTGTTCATATTTTCAATAAAATTTTCTAAGGAAATACATTTTTTAATTCCGTTGTTTTTTTTTTCTAACTATAAGATAACAGTTTTCTGTTGCACAAGAAAATCTCTTTTTTTTTCTTAGATACAAGATTTTATTTCTTGTGAGTTGGTTTTTTTTAATTTGAAATTTGAATACTTTTGGATTCTGAAATTTCTAGAATTAAGTTGAAATTAAGAATTTATGCAGGTGGTTGTCTACAAAAATGTCATATAGTTTTCCTTTCCTATAAATAAAATATATACATAAGTACTAACCTCTATCTCAAATATGAATAGAAATTTAAAAGATTCTTTTCAAAATAAATTTTGTTGTTGAAAAAAAAAAACTGCTTACTATGCGAAATTTAAGAACATGATGAAAATCAGAAAAAGAATTAATGTCGGTAAAAAATGCTTCAATTCTTAAATTGTTCTTTAAACAAAAATTATATACTTATTTCACTTAATTTTTACATTTCAAAAGAATTGTTTTTTTCCATAGTCAATTGATTTTTAAATACCGAGCTAAAGTCAATATTTTATTTAAAAAAGTATTTGTTATGACATAAATTACATCAATTTCACAAAATTTATACCTTAAAAAAAAAAAAAAAAAAACAGTAAAATTTTCATCTGAACAAACACTGAAAATCATATTTTATATCATCTCATATAATTCTTGTTCATTTTTATTAAAACTTTTATTAAATAGATAATATTTATTGAAAAAAATTAGAAGAAAAAAAAAACATAGAAAAATGTTTCAAAAATATGTTATGGTCAGCTCTTTTATTTCAATCTAATATCAATTTCTTGTGATGATGATTATGTTCAATTGAAAATTTATGAACATTTTTTTGGTTAAACTATTTTGTTGTACAAAAGATTTTCAATAAAGATATAGTGTTATGCAGACACACATATATACATCAACATTATACATTTTGTTTTTTTTTTGCTTTCAAAATTGTAATTTTCAAATGTATCTTCTTCTCTAGTGTTTCAGATGATGAATACAGGGAAAAAAAACACAAACACCTTCTTATTATACTTAAGTAAAAGTTTTTTTTATTATAGAAATTGCACATGATGCATAAAATTGTTTCTTTTTTTTTATATTTTATTTTACGTACAAGATATATTTGCAGATATTTTTGAGTGTGAATGTATATGTGTACTCAAAGAAAATATCTATCTAACATACCATACATACATACATATGTACATATACATAAGTGAGATAATCATGATGTGAAAACAAGGAAAATCTGGGAATTTCTTGTATCCCATCATCATCATTATCATTATCTTCATCATCATCATCATCATAGAAACAGTAAAATTGGTGAAATATTATTTTTGTTAGTATATATGTAGTATGTACATACATATTACCTGTATCTACAATATTTTCATTGTTTTTTTTTATTTATATTTTTGGTTTCTTTGTAAGATTTGCTATATCTTGCTCATTCTTCATTGCAAGTAATCGAGCAGCAATAGAATATTACATGACATTTTCCAAGAATTTTTGGGGTTTTTTTTTTTTTTTTTTTTTTTTTTTTTTTTTTTTTTTTTTTTTTTTTTTTTTTTGAGATGACAGTACGATTATACCCAGAATACCATTGAAATGAGATGGCACTGTGAGATTATTTTTAACCCTCAAGATGTTACTAAAAACAAAAAAAAGCAAAAATAAATGAAAATTCTTATGACTGTACATAATAAGGGATTTTCAAATGCTGAAATTAAAGTAATTGAAATATGTATATGTACATATATATTATGTAGCATCAAAATGAAAATGAATGTTTATTAGAAACAACAAATTTTTGGTTATTTGTTTTTCATTTTATATTTTTACATTTTTCACATGAATGTGTTTTTTTTTTTTTTTTTTTTTTATATTATTCATTTTCATATATACAAGTTTTCTTTTTACTTTTGTAAATTGAAGTTGAGTGAAATTAAAGGATTTTCTTTCACAAATTAAGAAAATATTTTCTCAATCTAAAACGAACTTCAATGTCTTCTTCAGAAAAAAAAACGAAATATTTTTTTTCTGTCGTTTGTTTTTTGCTTAGTAATTTGACAGATATTATACGAAATTATTTTTCTCCCTGTTTTTTACATCAAAAAATTGTCAAAACAAAAAGAGGAAAATGAAAAACCAGTGAAATTAAAAGAAAATTTTCACGTCAGTTCTTTTAATTTTATTTCTTTCTTTTTTCTTAATTTATAAATAAAAAGTAAAACATATACTTAATACATTTTTTTAGTGTATCTCTGTATCTGAAGTGATTTTTTTCTTACACTTGTCTGGATTTTTCTTTTTTTTTCTAAATAAGTAATTGATGTTAAAGAATTTCTGGCATCATATTACTTAAAAAGGTTGATTTAAGAAATTTTAAAATGATGATCATGATGGTAATATTTTGTTAAAACATAATATGTGTATACACCTCGGTTTAAATATATTTTTTTGGCATTTATCTAAAAAAAGCCAAGATTTAATCGCACTTTTGTTATTGAAAAAAACTTTACTCAATTGCTTTTTTTTTTTTTTCAAATTTAAAAAGAAAATCCTTTAAAAACTATCATATAAAAATTATGTAATCTATATTCCTCTAGTAATTCCATTAAAACCTTTAATTTGTAAGGAAAACAAAAACCAGTTACTAAAAAATCCAATTGACTAATTTGTAATTAATTACAAAAGAAAATTTCTAAAAAAACCGGAAAAGTTATAATTAAAACTTGAAAAAATAGTTATCTTATTTTTTGCTATCTATTTTTTTTTTGTTTTAGAGTAAAATATATTTGTATACCTTGACCTCGTTTATTTTTTCTCTTTTGTTATTTTCTAAAGCACCACTTAATTTCTTTGAAAGCCAAAGAATAAGACTAAAAAAAAGAAAAAAAACAAAAAAAAAAAAGGGAAAAATTTAAAATAATTTTTGGTTGAGTTACCAACGAAATGTATAATTCAACAGTAAAACACTTCAAAAAAAAATGTTATTAATTTTTTTTCTTCTAAAAAATAATTTTGTTATTTTTTCTTCTTCTTCTTCTTCTTCTTTTATTTTAATATAATACTCAACTTTTATCACTGACCATAGTTAAAGCGCGAGATTTATATACATAGGTACATGAAAAATTCTTACGCTACAATGCGCTTTTGAATGATTATATTTAATGAGAGAAAAAAAAATAATACATAATGTTATGATTTTTTTTTTCGCTTTTAAATTTTGAGGTCACCCTCCGCAACTCCCACTTAATTGGTGCTACAAGCGTTAAATACGCTTGAAAAATTTTTCAAAAAAAAATATTATTAACCCTTATCATTTGAAAGCAGTGATGTTGACGGTTTAATTGAAGAAAATGCTTGTGGTGTTTGTGGTAATTTCATGTCAATTGGAGTGATAAGGGTTAAAATAAATGCATTTTTTAATACAAATAATAGTACAGTGTCTAACTTTAATTTGTACCTTTAAATTGCACTTTTTTTTTTTATTTTAAAAAATTAATTAAACACAAATGAATGACGCGACGCATTCATGAATGTGTACTTTTACATAATTTTACTAATTTCTAATTCTTTTTTCATTGTTCTTTTTGAATTTTTCGATATTGTATATAGAATTCTGATTGTTTCGAATTTTTATTTTTATTTATTTCAATGATTGTTTTTTATTCATTTGATTTTTTTTTTTTTTGTATTATTTTGCTTATTTATCGAGTATAAAAATCTACACATGCGTGACTATGATTTTGTTTTTAAAAAATTATATACAATTATTTACAATTGTTATTATGTATATTTATTTATTTTTTTAACGAGATGTTATATACATACATATAAATTTAACATTGTGCTAATTGTATATTGGGAATGGAGAACGCGGAACAATAAAAGAATATTTTTAAATATGAAATACTTTTTTTTTCTATTTAAATAAAATGTTCTGTTTTTTAACGATAATTATTTTTATACTCGAGACACATTGTCTACACTTATACAACAAGGTCTTTTGAAAGTTATAAAATTCCGTTGGAATTGCGAGAGTTTTGTAATGAAAATGAGTATTACCAAAAAGTTTTTGAATAGGAAGAGATAGCATGTAATATAAAAATGTGTATCCGAAAATTCTTGTACTGGGGTACTGATATCATTAAACGAAACTGGTTTTAGATTCACAATGTGTCATTACTGTGAGTCTTTTTAAGGGACTTCAATTTTGGTTTTCCTTTTTTTTCAAGTTTTTATGAATTTATTTTACTTTTTTTAAATTCGTAATGAATGTGCAAGTTATCTGTATTGTTATGTTTAAAGAAAAGAACAAGTTTATGTTTTCTTTTCCTTTTTTTTTTCAATAGAAAATACTTTCTCGACAGTCGACATGTCTTTGTGTTAAAGTTTTACTATAAAAAATTACTATTTTTTTTATTTTTATTTTACTTGGTGCAAGTTATTTATTGTTAACAATGATTTTTCTTGCATTTTAATTCTTTTTTTTTCACTTAACATTAATGAAAAGCTTTTCTTGACGTACCTCTATGTACATATGTAAGTCAGCACATATGGTTACATGCATATTCGAATCTTATATGTATTTATATTTAATAATTTTAAGGAAAATTTTATCACAATGAAGTGTGTAACATATGAACAAAAAAATAATACATAATTGAAAAATATGAAAATATGTAAAATATAGTGTAAGTTTTTTAATAAATGCACATTTTAAAAAGAAAAAAAACAAAAATGTAGAAAGTATTTAAAATTAATAATTTGAGATTACTTATAAATTATTTTCTCTTATTATAAGTATATAAATTGCTGTGAAAAATGATGAATAAACTTTTTTTACATATTTTATTTATTATTTATTTTTTTTCAGAGAAAATTGAAAACTTATTTTTCAACATTTTAATTCGTAATTAAAATTTTAAATTAGCATTACGTATATATACGTACACATTACAATTGAAATCATTTCATTTATTTTTGACATATTTTTTCTAAATTACAAATAGCATTTTCTTCAAATTTAAATTTCAAAAACAGCAAAAAAGAATGTAAAATAAAGGATTTTTTAGTAGGTGGATATGTGTATGAAGTGAAGGCATATTGCCAAAAAAATGCATATTTTCTTAATTTTTGGTTAATTTGGTTTTATTTTTTCATGAAATTTCAATAAATCACCTAATTGTTTTGAAATCATGTAAAAAAAGTGACTCATGGTAATAATTAATTTTCCACATTTGAGAATAAATATATGTATATAAAAAGTTTTCCCCCCTGTGTGATAAATTTGAATTGTCAAAAATTCTCTCTGAACATTTAAAAATTGTTATAAATATCATGTGGATCACAAGTGGTAAATATATACTTTACAATCTAGTGTAATAAAAAAAATAACCGGAAATTGTCACATGCAACAATGTCAAAATTTTCATGTTTTTTTTTTGATTCTTCATTTGTCGTCGTTTTCTTGACAATACATTTCTTTTTCTCTCCTTGGAATTTTCAGTTTATCCTTAACATTCCAAAATTTTTCCATTAAATTATACGTAAGATAAATTTTATGTATAAATTCTTTTTATTTGTCAAAAATGTGCGTTGGTTGTACATGAAAAAGAATTAAAAATACAAAAACAAAACAAACAAAAAAAACAAAAAAAAAAAACATTTTTTACAAACTTGTAATAACACCCTCAACATCCTTCACATGGTCAATTTGTCAATAAAATATATGCGAAATAAAACATTACTTTTTATTTTTATTTTCGTTTTTCTTTTATTTTAATCGAACAAAAAAAAAAAAAAAAAAAAAAAAAAGAACAAATAGGAAAAAAAAGAAGAAGATATCAGAAAAAAGAAATTTTCATTCATTATAATGAAAATCTTCTAATGAGTTTTCACTTTTTTCGTCTTCTTTTTCTTCTTCTTCTTAAATTCTTGTTGTTTTTTGTTTTTGTTTTTGCTTAATTTACTGTTGATGACGCCAATTCATTCAAGTACATTATTTCTTTTTTTATATCGTATATCATTCAACAGATAATATACTATAAAAATATACATATGAATATATACGACATATATGTTTTATGTATTGTACATGCATGTAAATAAACAAAAACAACATACATCATTGAGTTATAAATAAAATATACACAGTAAGTATATTCTTGCTAATGCATTCATGAATTAAATGAATTTAAAAAGAAAACGAGAGAGTAAAAAAATTCAAATTAATGAAATTTTTATACAATTAAAAACGAAAAAAGATGAAAAATTTCATTTTGAATGCAAAAAAAAAAAAAATAAAAATAAAAAAAATACAAACATCTTAATAAATAAAATATTTATTATAAACTAATAAATTTTTTCTTAAGATACAAAAAAAAAGAGAGAAAGAAAGAAATGAAAACCGATAACAACAACAACAAAAAAAGAAGATTTTAATTAGAATTAACAATAAATCAACATTAAAATTGAATTTATGATGAAAAAGTTCAAACGGAACAAATAAATTGTTCAAGTATTTTATATGAAATATATAATTAAAAATAATTTTAAAAAATCCACACACACATATCTAAGTATATAATGTAGGTACGTGTATATGTAGGTACACCAAAGAGAAGAAGAGATAAAATATACTAAATGAAAATGTTTTTAACAAAAGTAGCTATTCAATGTAAGAAGTAGGGTAGAGAAAATTAATTTTTCATAGGTGTTTGTTTGTATTTATGTTTTTACTCCCTCTTCTTTTTTTTTTTTGATTTTATTTTTATTAATTTATTTTTGTTTTTATTTTTAATGAAACAATTTTCTTTTATTTGTATAATCACATACTTTTGTTTTGTTTTATTCAGAAAATATTGAAAAATAAGATACTTGTATGTATATACATATATAAATAAATTGTGAGTTTACAAATTTTTTAAGGGGTAGGAATCAATATCAAATATATGATATTTAGTTTCGTTTAATTGGAAAGAAAACATAAAGAGATAACAGAGAATTCAATTTCAATGATACTGAAAGAAAAATAAAAATAAATAAATAAATTCTAATTTATTATTCGATTAAATATACGTAATTACATACTTATTTCGTAAAGATGATTTTTATCTCTATCTACTGTTTCAACCTTCAATTAATTAAATTCAATAAATTCGATAGGAGAAAACTTAAGTTGCTCGTATCAGAGTATGTATAAAAATTTATTAATAGAAGTAGAATTTTTCTTTTAAATACTTACATATTTTTTTTTTTTATTTACGCAGCATTTCTAAAAGTTGTAAAAATTATTTTAAAATTGCAATAAAATTTTGCAGACCATATCTAAATGATTAAAAAAAATATATCTATTTTTCTAATGAGCTGTGAATTGATTTATTTAATTAATTCTTCTGCATAAAAGTTTTTTTTTTTCACTTTAATTTTTTGCCTTCAAGATTTTACTGACCTTGTTACATTCCTCGCCTTTTCTTCTTCTTTTTTTTTTTTTCAATAAAAATATATTAATTTTTTTTTTAAATTCTAAATTTTCATTAAAACACTTTAAAGAGGGAATTTTTTTTATATTTTGTGTTATACGTTCGGAGGATCATAATTTTTTTAATAAACAATAATTTGTCAACAAAACAACAAATAAAAAAAAAACATTTTTTTCTTCTAAAAATAAAAAGTTCATGGACATAAATAAATTTTTTTTTCTGAATAAAATAATCTTATAACATTTATCATCTTTTTTTTTCTCTCTGAATTTGTACCTTGAACGAAAAATAAACAACAGAAAAAAAAACAATCTTTTTTTGACATAAGAAAAAAGAGAATATAAGAAGCTAATTTTTGACAAAATATTAGCTATATGATTTGTTTTTTTTTGGCAACACATACTTATTTATTTTTAATAATTTTTTCTTCAACTAGAAATTGTTTTTTTTTTTAAATTATTAGATTAAAATGTTTATGTTGTATTGCAAAAAAAAATGAAAATAAAGAAAAAATTAAAATACTTATTTGTTCAAATTATCTAGAGAAAATTTTATCTTTCTCATGAAAGTTCATTGCTTTGTCATTTTTATATTTGATTTTAAATTTTATATTAGTGCTCATTATTTTCTTTCAAAATTGTTGTTTTCATTGTCAATTATGGATTGAGTTTAAAATACAAAATTGCCAGCTAATTGTGTATACATTATATTCTGTTTATTTTAAACTAAATGGGAAATGGGAAAAAAATTTAAATAATTAAAAATAAAAAAAAATATATAGAAATTTGTATTCTATAATTTCAGTTGTACAAAAATTATTATCAAGGATGTCACTACTTGTATGTATGTAGGAAGTACATAGCACACATAATTTACAAAATAAAAAAAATTAAAAAAAATATATTTCTTAACTTTCATTTGGTCAAGGTTTAATTGAAGTTAAATCGAGCGTCCTTAGTTTCTTTAATAAAAATTAAATCAAATGAGAAAAAAAAAAAACAAAAACAAAAAGCAGAAGCAGAAAAATTAAATAAAATTATATAGACTGCAGATATAAAATGTTGTTTTATTTAAAAAAAAAAAAAAAAAAAAAAAGAGGGAGTTTAAATTGAATAATAGCCAATTTCAAAAGAAATTGAAGAAGAAGAAAAAAACGCAAAAAATAGTAAAAGAACATAAAAATACAGACAAAAGGCGGAGGTTATTTCGTTCTCCTCTTCTTCTTTTTTTTTTTTTAGTTCATTTCAAGAAGAAATCATTTAATTTAGAATGAAATCGTATCGTCATGTAAAAAAAAAAAAGAAAAAAGGAATACAGAAAGCAGAAAAAGTTTTTGTAAAGTGTAAAGAATGGGAAAAATGCCATTTAAATAAACTATATTTTTACGAATGAGAAAACTTTAACTAAGTCAAATAGTTGAAATGAAAAAAAACAAAGAGAAGAAAAAGGATATTTATATTTAAAGAACATAAATTTATTAGAAAGGACTTTAACCATATACATAGTTAGATTGTCTTTTAATGTGTTAAAGAAGTAATTAATTAAAAGTAAGAAAAAATGTGTAGTTTTTCATTTGGAAAGAAAAAAGAAAAAGAAGAAAGTTGATTTTGTTCATGGTTAAGAAAAGACATTTACAAAAACTTGTTGAAAAGGCGAACAAATTTGAATTGTTTGAAGAAAAAAAAAACTGCAAAATCAATTAAAATTTAATTAGAATGTAAAATTGAAATATTGGATGGTATTCAAAGTTGCAAATTTTTGATAAATTCTAGTGGAACTGAAGAGGTGAGGTTTAGAAATTCTAGAATTCAAAAAATAGTTCTTGAAAATTGAATTTTAAATTTCAAAGACCTTTAATGCAAATTTGTGTTTTAGAATCTAGAGAATTATGGGTGGTCCAATAATCTCTTTGAAGCTTCTATACGTTCTATATATTTTCTTCTTTGCTTTAGTGACAATGAAATCTATAATGAATTTGTTTCAAACTTGTTCTAAATTTTAGTCCCTTGTTTGCTTTTTGAAACAAAGTTCAAAATTTTTAAATTCATATAGAAAATTTCATTTATTGTCTTTTATAAAATTCTAAGGTGTATTTTGCATTCAAAGTAAAAGAAATACTTTTGTTGTTCTGAACACAAATCCACAAAGAATTTCTCTTTGAAATTAGAATTTTTTTTTTGCTACAAACACTTTATTTTTAGAACAAAAAAAAAAAAGGAATATCCAAAAAAAAGTTAAAGAGGAGTAGAATCAATTTAATTTTATGTTACAGAGTGTGTGTGTTTGTGTACGATAAAGTGCAATTTAAAATGCATTACAAATTTTTATTATGATTTTCTGATAAATATTATTTTTATGATAATTGTTTTTTTCTTTTGGTTTTTAAATTTTTTTTCTTCTTCTTTTCTACTTTGAAGTAAATTTAAAAAAAAAAACAAAATCTGAAATATTTAAATTTTATGATTTGATTAAATTAATGGCAAAGAACGTTTAAATTTTATTTAAAAAAAAAAAAAAATTGCTTTCCATTAAAATGCAATCAATACTTTGATATTCATTTAAAAGGATTGTTTTTTCCATTACTAAAATTGTAATTTAAATTTAAATTTCAGATTTTAGAAAAATTAGTAAAAATGTCATTCAAAATTGATTATTTATTTGTTTTCTAACTTAAAAACTAAAATGTTAATCTTCAAAATGTAAAAGGTATAGATTCGTACCATGCAAAATATACTAAAAGTAAATTTTGCAACTTTTCAATTTTAGTGTTGTTTTGTTTTTCCAATCAAAAAATCCCATGTACTTTTTTGTTTGTTTTGTAATTCGTGACATAAAATCAATCAACATTAAAATTTAATTTCTTTAAAATTAGTTTATTGAATTGACATTTTCAAAATTATATTTATTTTATTTAATTCAAAACAAAACAAAAACAAAAAAAAGAAACATATGTTTATTAGATACATTTTAAAATTGTGGTTAAAATCAAAATTCAGAAAGAATTTCTGATTATAAAACTGACAAAATTTTAATGTATTTTCATATAAAATATTTATACTAAGTATTTTGTGAATTGAAATGATATCATGAGTATTGTTATGATACTTATATTTGTGTATCATTATCATCATCATCGTTGTCGTCATCATCATTAGTATTATCATTTGATATTGTATAAATATTTTAAAATTAATATAAAATTTAACAGTTTTCATTTAAATCCCATGAAAATTTTATTTATTTAAATGAACGAAAATGGAATTTTTTTTTTTTTTTTTTTTTTTTAAAAACAATGTTTGGTTTAAATGCCGCATATAGTTCATTATTGTTCAATGGGTTCATCTAATGGTTTTACTATCACTTCATCGTCATTATTACCACAATTTTAAATGTACACACATAGATTGTTTATGTAGTTATACATATATATACATATATTATTCATATATGCTTTTTACATAAAACTCATTCTAACGCATTACTAATGAATGGCCGTCAGATATAGTGCATACATATACATACATAACCAACAAAAACAATTTTTATCGATTTATCGAACATTAACATTATTATCGTTATCAATATGTAGATAGATATAGTGAAATGCTGTTATATTGGACTTAATTCATAATTCTATTGAAACCATTTAAAAAAAAAATGGAAAATAGAGTACTCTCAATTGTGGTTTTTCCATCACTTTCTTTCTCTCATGTATATAAAATATTAGAATAGGTATTAGGTATATACAATTATACATATTGCAAAATATCATATGTGTAATATACCTTTAACAATATGTTCTTTGTACCAGTAAATTAATTTATACAGTAATCAAAAGTCTATCCTATAGGATATACACTTAATGTACATGGTGTCTAGTCTAGATACAAATGTATCTCAAAAAATATCAAAGATAGATATTGTTGAAATATTATGCACAAAATAATTAAGTTTTTCCTGTTATCCTTTTGTAGTATTTTACCTAGTAGATAGTAGATCCTGCAAGAAAAAGAAAGCTATGCTGAAAAATAAATTATGAGCTTTTTTTTTCTAAAAGATATTTTCTCAAATTTTAAATGATACACCCTTTTGTGTGGAAAATATAGCGTAAAATTTATGCTATATATATGTATATTGAAAACCTATACAATACGAATAAAATTCATGTATGAACTTTATTTCAAAAGTAATTTCACTTCTATATTATACATATACATATATCAATGCAGATAATATAATAACAATAAAGTCTAGTCTAGAAATATATTGTTAACATATGTTTTATATCATCAATATGCAAATATTTGCTAAATTAAAAACGTTATGCGCAATTTATATGCTTGAATCTAATACATTATATTGAAGCAATTAAAAAACACAATTGTAACTACTATGTACCTGGTGCGTGTACCTACATATCATGTATACGTATGTATATATTTTATTTTTGTAAATAAACCTTATTTTATTTTTCAATAAAAATTATAATATCAATAAGATAAAGCAAATATTGTAGGTACTCGTATGTTCTGGTAAAATAATTTATAAAATATAAAACAGGTACATTTTTATTATTATAATCAGTATACACCATACGGAAACATGAATTTCCCATATTTAAAATACGGGCGAAATATGTTGAATTATAATGATAACTTCCTCAACGTATTAATCATCACGATACATTTTTCATTAAAAAAAAAATGTAGGTACCTACAAAGTACATATGTATGTGCCTTCATATGCATGTGTGTAACTCTTGTATAGGAAAATTTTTTAATATAAATTTAAAATTTACAAACACCATCAGGTGATATGAAGAAAAATGATGTAAACATTTTTTTTTCAAAACTTTCTTCTTTCTAGCTGTTTTTCAGTACATTTGAGAAAAAATTGTTTTTTTTTTACATCTGATTAAAAAATAAGCCATACACAACCCTTTTTCTTTAACAAACACCACTTCAACATTTCTCATATGTCTTTCTTAAGAAAAAAAAAAAATTACTTATACTTAAAATTTATGTTTTAATTTCATTTTAAAATAAATTTTCGGTCAATTTCGGTATGAAAAGTCTATTGTATCTCCAGTTTATTCTTTTTGAAATTGTGGATTGCATAAAAATTTTATGCAAAGATAATCAGTCTGAATTGATTTAGTGAATCTTGAGAGGACACCTTGGTCTTTGGCATTGATGCCTGAGGAATTTGAAAAATTTATATCGACCCTCGGAAAATAAATGAAATTTTTAACAACCAGAAAACTTCCACTTTTCAAGGTGTACGTGAATTCTTTCAATTTTTGCAGAATAAATTTTGTGCATATATATAATTTGCAAAAATTTTGGCATAAGTTTTAAAAGTTGTTCCCATATCGGTTAAGTTCATAATCAGAAGCTATCTTAGAAATATATGTATTTTCACATCCTATTTTCAACGTGTAATGTACACAATGAGTACAAAAAACAAAACAAGGATAACAGTTTAAATATACATATATGTACATACATGATGTATGTTGTATTACGTGGTCATAACGTCCTATTTTATTGACTTTGTTATTATTTAACTGAAAAAATCACGTCATTATGGTGACATAGCATGGCTCTTTGAGTTAATTGTAAACAATTTCTATTGAATCATGAAATTTATATTTACATACATTATTTTTCGACAAAAAACAAAAAAAAAAGAAGAGATAAAAATAAATATTGTAGGTGGAATATACATACATACATCTACATTTTATTAAATCACTTGTACAATTTGTATACATATCTTATTGTGAGGCACGTTTTAAGATTAAAAAAAACAAATTTTTTTTTTAAATAAAAATACAATTGTATTCCCCCAGAGTTAGAGAAATATAAATATGTAAAATTTCAAGAAATTATATCTGAAAAAAGAAATAATAATAAAAAATACGCGGAAGTAAAAGAAAAAAAAAATAAATGAAAATATGTATGTATGTGAAAAGTATCTTTTTGTTGTCTTATTTATTTTTTTTTTAAATTTATTTTTTCCGTTTTCTATTTGTTTATTTTTTCTGTTTTATTTTTTTGTTATTTATTATTTAATATAATATTATCAGCTTTATTAAAAAATTATGACAAATAGTTAGTTATGTAGAAAAAACAATCGTTGAATCTCTAAAATCAATATCTATCTATTTAAAGAAAATAACATCTTTTTTATATAAATTTAACTAAAACTTCTTAAAAAAAAAATAAATTGTTGTTCTCTACCATTTTTCGTTTTTGTGTATTTTTTGAAAAATCAAAATATTGAAGTCATAATTTCATATTTAAGAAAGTTCAACAGAGAATATTTTTTAAGTATATTATACAAGAGTGTACAATAAGGAATCTAAATCTACACTTAAGTATCTTTTTTATCTGAACAATATATTAAAAAAAAAATGAAAAATAGGATTTTTTTAAAATTAAATTTAACTGACATTGACAAATTGAACTAATGATCTTTTCACATTTATGTACTTATATGTACGTACTCATCATATACATATGTATACATATACATATATACAGTTACGTATAGGAAAAAGCTTTTACATCAAAATATCTGAGTGTTCCTGATGTTTCTTCGTCAAAATGTACATTTTTTTTTTCAATCCATATCCTTTTCATTTCATTTTTAATACATTTTTTTTTTGTCATAAAAGTACGTATCATAGACAGAACGTACATACGTACGTATACGTGTGTAGTACATCTAGGTGTGTATTTGATTTTTTCTCAGTACAATAAATGTTTCACTTTTGTTAAACTTTTTTTTTTTTGATACTTATAGAATTTTTTTTTTCTCACAAAATTAAAGTGTGATATATTTTTTTTATCTGAAGTTTTTTTTTTTTTTTTTTTTTTTGGTTCAGTGAAAAAGTTTGAAAAAGCCTTCAAACTTTATTTTTAATCTCAATTATATTTGACTTTTTTCTATATTAAATTTATTCGAGCTGTTTTTTATTTAAAAAAGAAAATAAAAATTAAATAAAAGTTTATATTCAATTTTTACCAATTTTTTTTTTGTTTTTTTCACTTTTTTTACAGAGATGTCAATATCTCCGACACCATCACCAGATAATTTAAGGATATGTTTGGTAGGAAGTGTGGTTAATGATAAACAAACTTTTGATGCTGCACAAAGTTTTGGTGTTCCAGTCATAACATCAGAAAATGGTTTAGATATAATAAATGATTTAGAATGGACAACATATTTTATATTAAATAATTTTGATGGTCCAATATTTGAAGCAATACATAAAAGTAAACACAGGTATGAAAGGATTTTATTTTTTAGATTTTTTTTTTTGTTTGTTTGTCATTTTTTGTTTTTTTATTTTTAATATTATTTTTCTACAAAATTTGCGTTAAATTAAATTCGAAAAAATGAATAAAATATTTTTGGTTTAAAGTTTATGTCTATGACCTATGGACATCATTTTGATTGTGTGAAGCATATATTTCATTAATTCAGGTAATTTGATAGAGACTGACAGAGAAAATCAGTAAATTTTTTTCTACGAATTTTCGAAAAAAATATAAATTTAAAATCATGATGATGACCCATATACGAGTACATACATGAAAAAATTCGAAATTAAGCTATGTCGGTCATTGAACAGTTGCAATGATGCACACAGGCATTAATTTTGAAAAAAAAGAAAAAAAAAAGAAATAAAATAAAATACGTACATGAAATATGTATTTATCTTCATGAAATTTATTTTATATTTGATTTTGATTAAATAAAATATGAAAAAAAAGAAGAGGAATAATTATATATCACAATTGTTTAATATTTCTTGTATCTGTAAATTAAAATTGATATAAAAGATAATTTAATTGACGCAAAACGAGGTTACTCTGAATAAAACTATAACTATAACGAATAATAACGAAAAAATAGTGAACAAAATGGTTTTTGTATCTATTAATTTTAAATGGGTATAATTTATGTAATATACTTTTATGTATGGATTTTATGTGTTTATATGTTCTTCATAATAAAAAAAAAAAAAAAAACACAACAACTAAAAAATCAATTTTCATGTTTTCTTCCAAAATGTACGAATTAAATTATTGTATACATAGTTTGTCTGAGTATATACTATAGAAGGAGGAAAAAAAAAGGAAGTAAAATAAAGGATATAAAATATTATTTATGTGATTCCACAACTTATAATGTACTTAAAATTATTTTTATTTTACTATTATGTGTCCTGTCAATATTCGAATAATTTATTTATACGTGATTTTTTATGTTGTTTCTTTTTTTTTAATATCCTTTTTTATTTCTGACAGGAAAATTATTAAATAAAATCAGAAGAAAATTAATTATATTTTTTTATAATTTTATTTTTGTTCTTTTCATTTTGTCAGTTTTAATTTTATGGATCATTAACAAAATTATATAGAGCATGTATAAAAAAAAAATATAATTTCAAAGGCAATATGTATACGCCATTATAATATTATAACTGTTGTTGTGTGTATCCTTTCCTTTTAAATCCTTTTAATAATAAATATAAATTGAAGGTATTTACGTACTATAAAATTATTTTTAGTATTCGTGAAATATATTACATATTACATATTACATAATATACATATATGTTTTTTTTGTTTTGTTCTTTTGAAATAATGTAGTTACACTTGTTTAAAAATGAAAATCAATTATTAAACTGAAAAGGATCTTTATGATTACTATAGATATTTTTTTAAATTCATAAAATTGATTTTTATAGAAAGTTTTCGACAATAATCAAATCAACTGTGATGGATTCAAAATGATTGATCACATAAAATTTTCAATTTTTTGTTTTGTTTTAGTCAGGTTATTTTTATGGCAATCGAATTTACACTTCTATTATACTAAATAAAACTTTGTGAATGCATTAGATATACGAGAATCTATATAGAAAAAAAAAGATCTTTACTGGTCGAAGTGCAATTATAGCCCATTATACATCTATCTATTTATATAGAAATATATTGACATGCCAAACAAACAACATGTAATGCTTTATTCTGAGTAATTAAAAAAAAAAATGTTTAAAAGCTAATTTTTCCAATTGCAAAAATAATTAAAATAAAAAGCAAATGTGTTTTTTTTTTTTTTTTCAAATATTTTTCTGAATAAACAACGAAATATGTAAATAGCTAAATTTTAAATTCAAAATAATTTATCTAATTCTCTTAAAAATATTGTATTGGAATATTTTTCCCCCTTTTTAATTGCAAGTCATGAATATTGTTATTATTGAATATTACAAAAAAAACACCATACTGTTAGTAATTTATAGATTTTATAATTATTGTTTCTCTAATGATGGATAACATTATAAAATATCATTTCAATAAACAAAAAAGAAAAATTACAAATTATTCATAGCATGTGTATGTCATGTCATATGTGTTTATTACTATTTTGTCATACATGATGTACATACATGTATCGTCATATGATATTAATTTTATTTCTCTTTTTTTAACAATTCTAATTTGATACGATCATTACACAATAAATATTAATTTTTTTTCTTCTTTCTGTTATTGCACTTGAAAGGAAAAAAACAACAGTCGTGTTGATCAATTCATATATGCATGTATGTGAATATCATCATCATAATTTCTTTTAAAGTGCCTAAATCCGCTTTTTTTTTTTAAATTAAACAGTGATGGGTGATAATTTAGAAGATTTATACACATTAACATTGTGTGTCAGATTTACTTACATTTTTTTTTCTTCTAGAAATTCATTATGATTGTAAAATGGACACTTTATATCTAAGCAGCTACACATAGTTTTGGTGGGTCGAAAAATCTAAAAATAATTTTTTTCTCAATTTCTATATTTTCGCAATATTCTTTTTTTTTTTTTTTTAAATTTAAAATTCATTAAATTTACAATGATAACAGTCTACCAGAAAAGTAAAAAAGAAATATGAAAAGAAATTCTCGAATCTAAAACCACTTTTCCTGTCTTTGTCTTTTAAAATGTCAAAAAGTGTCAATCAAAAAAATATCTCTAAGAATATTTATTTGTCAATAAAATGTTAAAAAGTATCTTTTAATTCAAGAGATCATCTTTTTAAACTTTACATTTAAATGGCACACGTGATTAGTGTCCATTGCAAAAAAAAAAAAAAATAATAATGTATGCAGTTGTAAATTCTTATGTACTTTATGACACTTTACTACTTTGAAATATTAAAATTTAAACTATAACTATCACTACAATAACAAAATGGAAAATTACATATTCAATTTCTTTATTAGATAATGCAATTCATATGAAAAAAAATTGTAATATTTTATTCTAGAGAAAAAAGAGCTATGTAATCTTGTTTTTTATGTAGATGATTTGTGTTCGCAGATATTCTTGATTTTTGAATCACATGATTATTATTATTATTATTTTTTTTCATACGAATAAATTAATTCAAGAAAATTTGAATTGTTATCTATAGAAAAATTATCTTCAATGTCTTGAGTTAAAAGAAGAAAACAAGTAGGTGTTTTGAGAGATTTGATTTTTATCTTATTCACCTGTTCGAATTGTTTGTAAATTTTTTTTCCAAACTTAACAGAATTGTTTTGAATTCTCTTTGAACGATTCATAGTACATCCGCGCTAAAAAAAAAAAGGTGGATTTTACAATGAACATCATCAATACAAAGTTCATTATGCTTAAGGCCTTGCAATTATCTAGCCGCCAACATTATTATTTGTAGTCTTTGTTTTTACTTTTGAAAAATTTTGCAAAACTTTTAATTTTAATTTCCTTCTTTTTGATCCTATATGAGATACATTTTAAAGTGTATATTAAGTACAAAAAATGCATACATACATGTATGTACTGTGATATAGTGTAAATTGTTTTTTTTTTAAGAAAAACGTTCACTCACGCATGATTTTGTTTTTTTAATTTTTAAAGCTTGTATGATATAACAAGCATATTTATTGTGGTTTAAAAAACTTAAAGATACATATACGTGATCAACCTTGCACCTTAACCAACAAATTTATGATTTTAAATAGATAAGGTATAAGGTGCATTATTATCTGTTATTTTATTTTTAACAACAAATTAACAAATCGCATTAACATTGAGTTTATTTTTTTAATACTCACAAAAAAACAAAACATATTTTTAAATTGAAAAATAGAAAAAATACTACAATAAATAAGTAAATAAGATTGTGCTTCTATTAATTTTATTAGATTCAAGTAAATTTTTTGAAGGTACAATATGAGGTTAAATGTATTTTTATTTGTTGAATGAATACAAAAGAAAAATAAATATATTGTATTTTTTGTTGAGTAGGTATGTACTTAAACTTTCGCTGATTTATTGCTGTAGATAATTTTCAATTATATTATTTAATTGTATAATAATCATTTCTAACATAATACCTATATTGTAATTGAGAGCTCGTGACCATGAATTGTGTTGTGTTGTATATAAGTATGTTATGTATTTATATTTTTAATTTAAGTATTTTGAACCAAAAGTATGCCAAAGTATAGTAAATATTTATAATTTTTTGTTTACGGTATTTTAAATAATTTGGCTATTCTTTCGTAAGCGTTTTGCTACCGGTATTGTAGAACAACGTAACTCATCTTTTTATTTATTTATTTATTTTTTTTAATTTTGTGAAAGTCCATGCTTCATTTAACTTTGATATCCTGAAATTGGATAAATATCCGCTTTTAAAAGTTCCAATTTTTCAATTAAGTACATTTACTTCGATCAGTAATAAATCCTTTAGTAGCCAAAAGTCTTTGTTCCATGCTTTGTCTTCTCTCTGAGGCCTAGTCATATTAAATAAAAAATAATGAGCGTGTTCCTGTAACTTACTAAGATTTTATGCCTTAGAACTTCCAGGACTTTCGTCGTCTTTTACTAAGAATAATGGTTACTAGATAGAGGTCTGTAATTTGTTTTTAATAACCTTCGGGAAAGATTGATAGTTTTTATTTCGAAAATTTTCACGGTAACTCAAACTCAATTTGAGTTGGCCGAAGCTCTGAAGTTAGTGACTTGAGTGATTTCGGAAGAGCAAAATTTAAAAATTCTTTGGAACAATCCATTGAACTGAAAAATCTTATTAGTTTCAAAAATTTAAAACCTGTTAATTTATAGTTTCCATAAAATTGAAAAACCAACAAAAGTTTATGAGAATTTACTAATTGGAATATTAAATTTTCAATTATCACTCAAAATTTCCACTAAGACTTGCCATTGTAGCATCTTTTAACAAAACTTTTTAAATTTCAGCTTTTGGAAAATTTATTTGAAAATAAAAAAAAAATCTTCAATCGATTGGATTGTTGTGTTATCTTTTTTTTTAACACAAGTACTACTATACTTCTTCTCATAAATATTTCCATATGTAAAAAAAAACAAAACATTAATTTTAAATTCCGTACCTACTCATCCTATTTAATTTTATTATTTAAACTCATTTTTTTTTTTCTTTTTTATAATTTTTAAATTGTAAACGTGATTTAAAATGTATATATGTAGGTATATTTTTTTTAATTGCATTTTTTAATTTGTTTTTTAAACACATTTTTTTAAATTGTAATCCAAGTTAAAATTATTAATTTAAAAAAAACAAAAAAAAATTGAGATAAAAATAATATTTACCTACATTTATTTTTTATATAATATTGATTACATATTTTTTTTTATTGTTACATGTTTTAATATTTATTTATAATTTTAAACAAGAAAAAAAAAATATAAAAATAGGTAAATAAAAATAAAAATTGAGAAGATTATTATAAATTTTTTTCTTGTGAAAAAAAATATTTTTTTATGGTAATTTTTTACTCATTTTAAAAATATTTTTTTGGTGTAAAAAAAAAAAAATATTTTTTATCGCAAAAACTCGGACATGTGTATATTAAAATATAAAAATATTTATTTTGTATTTGTCGTTTTTGTGTATTTTGCATATGAACAGATAATTATGATTGACTTTGAAATATAATGTTATGCGTTTACGTTAAACAACACATATATTTATATTTATTTTTATAAATAAATAAATAATAATATTTTTCTCAGTATACATACATATATGTACATACATATTTTATTTTGTTTTGTATAATAAATATATTATCAGCTTTCTAATTTAAAGCAAAATAAATTAAATTCAATGTGAAAATTTTAATGAAAATACTGTCTTATAAGAGGCCTGACTGTAGGAAAATTATAAAACAAAACAAAATTTTTACTGTATTTTTCTTAAATTTTAACCCTTTACACTCTGTCAAAGACTCCGGCACATTTTTTTTTAAATACTTATTTCATAAAAATGCTTTGTTTCAATATGAATAAAGTTCAAAAGTCAAAATGTGAGGATATAAATGATTCCGTAGCATAGCCAATGATTGTCTAGTGTTCTAACTACTAGAAAATCCCTGCTACCGCACCGGAGTCAATACTGGAGTGGAAAGAGTTTTAAAAACCATTATTCGATAATCATTGAACATTATAGTTACGTGTGTAATTACAAATAACTCTTTTATATCTTCAATCTTCTTATTCTTTTCTTATTCATCAAATTATTTGTGTATGTGAAAAAGAACACATTTTTCTTGTGTACTTAATTCTTAAAAATTGCCTTTCTCACAATAAAAAAAAAAAGGGTTACTTATAATAATTATTATTTTATTTTTAATTTTTTTTCTTCAAAGAGTATATCTATCTATTTAATTACAAATTTAAGTAATAAATTCAACAAAAAAAAAAAAATGATTATAATTATTTTGTATATATTTTCACTTTTAATAGGATAATGGGTCCTCCAGCACTACAGCAGGCTGTACAAATGAAGGAGGGTTTAATACATAATAATAGACCCGTATATAATTATTCAATGCGTGGAGTAATCACATGTTTTACGGGAATTAGAAAAAAAGATGAATTGGTAAGTATGTTTAACATTAATTTTCTTAATTGCAAATAATATATTATTATGTTGTTTTTTTTTTACTTTAACCCATCGTAATTCATTATGCCATAAAATTGATCTTATGTGATACAGGGTAAATATATTGTATTTAATTTTGTGTAGAAAAATAAAATCTTTTTTATTTGTAAAATTCGAGGTTCGAGGATTAAGTTAGAGTGAAAAATTCTGTCAACAACACTGTATGACTATTCGAAAAAAAATCAAGCAATTTTCTCATCAGTATAATTTTTGCTACATATTGGAACAAAATAATTAAAATAAAGCTTTGATAAATGGGAAAATTGTGGTATGAAGAAAAATCGATTTTCAATGAATTTCCCTCGTACTTTAAAGTTAGTTTCTACATACCCCCCTCATTAGTTCAGCTTTAAACCTGTATAACTCCCACATTATTTTTTGTCTTCTATTTTATTTTAATGTAGCAAAATTTTGTTCACTTACCTGTCATTTAATTATGATTTTTTGTGTCTAATATTGGGGAACGTCTAGGGGAATTTCAATTAGGTACCCTGTCGTGTTTACTAGAATGAATAATAGACAGGAAAAAATTCTATGTAAGTACCTTAATGGGTGAAAAATATAAGTTTGTGTGTATGATAAAAAATGGAATAAAGAAATTTATTTAATCTAATCATTGTTTTTTCTAAGACAAAAAAATAAATAAATATTACAAGAAGTCAAAAACTCTTATTAGGCACAATGAACATAATTATAGCTATAAATATGATATGTTAATTATATGCAATTGAATATCCCTATATATATGATTTCATTTTATTTTTTGTATGTAATTTTCATATAAAATGTAATGTATAGCGGTTAATTACCCCTTCATATATACTTATACATACGTACAACATACTATACACACAACATTTTATCATATTTAAATTTTTTTTTTTTCAAAGACGAAAAAAAATTATATAATGCTAAGATACAATAAATTTTCTTAAGTGTATTATGTGCTATATACATATATGTATGTACATAATGTATGTATTTATATCCTAGAAGTGTGTTTCTTTTTCAAATAAACATTTCTTTTACGTTAAAATTGACACAAATCTGTGACATGTTTGATGATGAACATACTACATAAGTAGATAAATTTTGTGTACTGTATATACTTAGCAAAAAAAAGAGCAATTTACGTAAAAGAACATCTAAACTATATTACCACACTTGAATAAAATAGAATCATACAAGTTGGCAAATGTTAATCATGATGATGGTACATTATATTTATTCTTTATTTTAAAAAAAAAGAAGAAGAAAAGAATACTTTCACCTCAAATTAATAGTTAAACAGATGATAAATTTAAAGTAAAAATACATCTACTATTTCTTCTCTTATATGTACGTTCGAGATGTTGTTGAATACATAAAATGATAAAATTCATAATTCATGTGCACACACTTTGCTATTGTATTTTAGATACATAGATAGTATGTATGCATTCTACCTGTTCAAAATACATACATATATATCCTAATGTGAACTTCTATGTACATATGTATGTGCTATAAAATTGTATATACTCACATATGTGTGTGTAAAGTTTTTATATGGTATAGAATATTATGTATTCACATCATTATGCAATTTATTGTGCATAATACAAAAGATATACATTTTATAGATGAAAAATAACAGAAGAGAAGTTATCTGTCACACCTTTCTGGCAAGCTTCATTGATGTTTTGTTTTTTTTTTTTTGCCTTTCATTCTAATTATTCTTATAAATTTGCTCGTCAATGAATTCATTAAAGCAAATTTTTGCATCACCTGAAAAATATAAATGAAATGGAAAGATACAAATAAAATAACAAATGTTTCAGTATAATATATAATTATCATGAATGAGTCACACAATGCAAATTTTTGTATTTACGTATCAACATACATATAGAAGTATAATCAAATTTAATTTATTCTATCCACTGGCTGAATTTAAAAATTTTTTTGTTTTATCGGAATATATATATATTTTTTTATCAAGAAAATAGGTTGAAAATTCATTAAAATCTGTCGAACTGTTTAGGTTATGTTTTTGTTCTTTTCATGAATTTGTTTTAAGAAGATTTTTTAAAATTTTTTTTTATTGATTTCTTCATGAGCAGTCATTCAAATAATTTATCTTCAATAATAACTTTTTTTTCTCTTTAAGATTCATTAAAAGAATTTCATTCCAATTTTTAGAATTTTTTAAAAAAATTCTTTTTAAGAGTCGTGTCAGTTCACGTAGATTTTGTGCACAAATTGAATTTAAAATTCAAATATCTGGTAACTATGTGCTCCAATTCATTTGAAATATCTGCTTCATTTTATTTCTTTTTTCATTGAAATTCTTTTTTTTTGACACAGAAAATATCCTTCTATTATAGGAAAGGAGTTAAATAAGTATAGGGTCACGTGGAAGTAGAACGCTGAAATTCTGCGTATTGTTGATGAATTTAATTCCAGAGTGATAGAGTTTTGTTAAGAATGAAAAATTTACAAGAAAAATTATTAATTAGTTTTCTTACAATTTTTTTATATTTATTTTCAAATGTTAATTTGATAAATTTTGTGATTACAAATACCTAACCCAAAACATACAATCGTCAAAATGATTTTAAATATTGAATATAAGAGTATTTAATTTTTTTATCTGTTATCTTTTTTTGTTTATTTTTTCATCTTAAAAAATTATAATTGAATTTTCATTTTAAATTATCATATTATTTTTTGAAAATTTATTTCGAGAAAAAAAATAATGAAATTTATATTTGTACTTACATAAAATAGTTGTGCTGTAATATTGAAAAAAATATAAAATAAAATAAATACTTAATTAAGAATCCTTGACCCATTTTGAAAATAATATTTTTTTTTCTACAGTAAAATCTTATACTAAAAAAAATTCATACAGAGTCCTTATTCAAACATTTATTATGAAATTAAATAACTTCTTGCCATATATTATAGAATAAATTCGGGTACACCATATGGTACACATCCATACATATTTATACCACCATAGCACATTTTCTACATATAATTTTTTTTACCTATCTACAGTAAGTATATTTATTTGTAAATTTCCTTTTTTTTTAAATTTTTATAAAAAAGAATAAAATACAATTTTAAAATAATTAAAAAAAAAATCAATTTCATCATAATAATTAACTGAAATTATTTATCTATCTATTGAAACACATTTATACAAATACACTCCGCGTCACTTGATTACGGCCACTTATTTTTTAAAGTTATTTTGGATATTACTATAAATTTTGTTACGTGGGTATTAGTTTTTATGCTTGTATTTGAGAATACATTCTGTTACGAATATAATCACGTGAAAAAAATTTGAAAATATAGTACCGTTATTTGTGTAGTACTCATTAAGTACAATCTCTTCAAAAAACATGCATTTTTTTTCGTCACTTGATTACGGCCAATATTGAAATTGTCTCAAAAAAAGAAAAATTTGAATGAAAAACAACTTTTTTTGTGTTATTTATATAAGATTTATTAATTTTTTATTATTTTCAATTAATTGTAATAATGATTGCTGCCTCTGTTGTGACGAATTGTTTCGAAAATTCGTGATAACATCAAATTGTATAACGATGTCAAGTACTTCAGCGAGATTTTTGTCCAAGCAGATTTTATTGCTTCTATTAGTGAAGCTTTATCTTCAAATTTTCTTCCTCCTTAATAGACCTCCCTTTACAGCCATCTCCGAATGTTTTCCATGATATTTAAACCCGACAAATATGGTAGCCACGGTAGCAATCAAACATTTTGTTTTTCGGTGAACTGTCTAGCACGTCCTGCGGTGTGAATTGGAGCATTATCCTGTTGGTAAATCAAAGCCAGAGGACCAAACATTTAAATAAACTTTGGAAAAGCTTCTTCTAATATGGTTTTATGTGAAACTACAGTCATTTTCGTATTTTGAAAAGGTAAGTCAATCGTGCCATTAAATGGAATAGCTCCCCAAACCATAACACCACCCTGTATAATGCGGTTTCTGCTTAAAATCGTTCTTCCTTTCTTAAGTCATGAAAATAAAACCTAAATCCATCAGGACCATCCAAATTAAATTTTTTTTCGTACTAAAACACAACTCGTTTCAACTTTCTCCTTAACGACATGTGATTTCTTGCAAATTCCAATGGCTTTTCTCTACGTGGCGTATTCAACGGGGATTTTTTTCTTCAATTTTTTTAAATTTTTGATGCGTGGCACTATCAATTACGCGACGTACTGTTGATAAAATGGCAGGAACTCCGGTTTTAGTCTTGATTTTTGCTGCTGATAGGCCTGAGTTTGAGGCTGTGCGAAGAATTGCTCGTTTATCTTGAGAAATTGTTGCTTCTGCGATTCGTTCTCTTCAACTCTGTCCATAATTTTTAATAGTTTTAAGAAAAAATCAATTACAGTTCTTCTTCTTCCAATTTTTTCTGCAATTTGGGGATTTGAAGAGCCTTCTTGCTTCAAAACCCCGATTTTTGCCTTTTAACTTTCTGCCAATGTCTTTTCTTTACCCATTCTTCAAAAAATTCAATAATTTGATAGCTAATGAACACTAGAAATATAATAAACGAAATAATTTTGAATAAAGTTGAAAAATTGTTCGTCATAGTAGTTAGAACACTAATTTTCAAATACTGGCCGTAATCAAGTGACGAAAAAAAAATGCATGTTTTTTTAAGAGATTGTACTTAATGAGTACTGCACAAATAACGGTACTATATTTTCAAATTTTTTTCATGTGATTATATTCATAACAGAACGTATTCTCAAATACAAGCATAAAAACTAATACTCATGTAACAAAATTCATAGTAATATCAAAAATAACTTTAAAAAATCAGTGGCCGTAATCAAGTGACGCGGAGTGTATGTTTGTACATACATATTATGTATAATACATACACACACATATGTATAATTTTTTTTTTATTTTGTAAGTAATTCATTAAAAATACGATTTATTTGTATATTGTTAAATCGAAATTTATAGCCGATATTTTTTTTAATTATTTTTTTCAAACACTAAATCTACCACAAGGATCACTTAAGAAGATAGATGTGTGTGGAAGGAAATTAGGAGGAGCTTTTTGTGGTATATGTTTATAGTGTTGAAATATTATTATTATGCATATAATATATCATTTAAAACCGTACTAAGCTAAAAAAAATTTAACAGTTTTATTTCAATTTATTTATTTATTTTTTTTTAACGAATTGTTCCTTTTTTTTTTTGTTTTTTTTTTCAATTTTCAAAAATACGATATAATAACAATTATTTATTCAATGAAAAATTTATCAATAAAAACTTATATTTAAATAATTTATTATTTACTTAATTATACAAAAATTGGGCGAAAAAAAAGGAGTTAAATATATCGCATCATTGAACATATGTACATCAAATTGTGATAAAATGTATCGGTAATTTTATATTTTACAATAAATTATAGTACATATTTAAATAAATAAGTCCAATTGTATTGGTAATAAAAAAATATACGAACAATTTTCCTTGTTAGCGAGATCGAAATTACAGAATTCGATTCGTGTTTTCTTAAACAGATGTTTCACAGTTTCGGCAACATACTTCTGATAGTGGGGTCTGTTGAAGTTTGCTTTTTCCTAAAGGCTTTTTTATTCAAAATTTTGATTTTGAAAGCTCATAGAGATGTTAACGGCAAAAAATCATAACACTACACTTATCCTGAAATTTCTTCAAACATCAAGGAAGTGAAAAAGTTTATTTATTTCACAGCAAATTTAAAACGAGAAAAATTTTCGATTTAATCTTGGATTTTAAATTTTTTGTATTTTCAGAATTTGAATTTTTCTATTTTAGAATTGATAACTTTATTTTGAAATGAATTTATTTCAAAAAGAATAATTTCAACAAATAGCCAATTTAAAATTGTTGATTTTTGATCGATTCGCTAAATTTTCCGTACTTATTTTTCTTTCCCTTAAGCTAAATAAAAATACCCTGTATAAAATATACTTAATAAAAAAAATGTACAAATTGTTATATTCCATTTTATGCATTTTTATACAAAATGAAAAATATAAATGCTAATGAGGCATAAATGTATTTAAAAAGAACAAAAAAGACATTTTTTTTTTATTGTAAAAATACATTAAAATTCATATAAATTGCCAATAAATATAATAAAAAATTATAATAAAATTAAATCAGTTATTATATTGAATAACAAATATCAATAACCAAACAAATATAAAATTATTTTTTATTGTAGAATATTATAATAATAATATAATTTTTTTTTTGTAGACAATAAAAAAAAAAACTACAATAGCATGCGTTATGTCCTATTTAAAATAATTTTACAATTTATTTCATTACAATAAAATGAACACAACAATACAGGAAATGACTGAAAATAATTATAACATATTTTTTATGCAGATTGAACAAGAAATAATGAATAATTTTTTGAATGAACCTTATTGTTGTTTTTTTTAAATTTTTTTATTTACAAAATCATTTAAACAATAATAAAATTGAAAAACGGCAGGAAATGTTTGTAAAATTGATTCTGAAATTAGTTTTGATCACAGAATGAAATATGTAAATATAGATCTATTTTTGCATTATATAAAATTCTATATTAAATCATATTTGGATCAAGGTTTTTCCCTTTTTTGCTTGCTTGATAAGTCTGTCAAAAACAACTTTTAATTATGTATTTTCTTTTTAACGTAAATCTAAAGTTTCACGTGGGTTGTGAACCGTTAACTGTCTCGTATTATTTTTTTCTTTTTAACTTTGAAGTCAGACCTTTTGATCCTTTTGGGTACCTTTTTTCTCTAATGTGCTTTAAACAGAATTTTATAGCGCACAAATGAGATTGAGAAGAGGATGATATGAAGGAAAAAAAAAAAATAGACGGTGTTAGTGAATACTTAAACTTTTATAATTTCCCTAATTTAAAGGAAAAATCATTTACTACTTTACTACCTACATACTATACTTTACAATTATTTTTATAATTTGTTTTTTTTTTTTTTTTTTTCTAGACAAGATTAGTCAATTTAATACATTCAATGGGTGGCTCAATTCGAAAGGATATGAACTCAAAAGTAACCCATCTTATTTGTAATTCAAGTGGAGGAGAAAAGTATCAGTGAGTATTTAACAATTTTTTTTTAAAATTAATTTCTAAAAAAATATTTAATTTTTCCTTTTTTTTTTTATTTTTTTTTTAATGTCAAAACTAATTTTTTTTTTATTGATGCCAATGTTCAAATTTATTTTATTAGTTGACATTTTAGTAATGAAATTTTAGAAATGTCCTATTTTTTCAAATAAGGGTATAAAAAAGTTTGTGATTTTTTTTTGTGTTTTTTTGTTTTCTAATAAAATTGAAAATACATAATTTATTTTTTTCCTGTCATTTTTAATATTTCATACAACAATCATGAAATGTATCTAAATAATTCTCAATTTATCTTTTCAATCAAATATAAAATTATTATTTTTTTTTCAATATTTTTGATTATTATTAATTGAATTTCTATATCCTAGAAACCACTAAACCCATCAAAAATAAATAAAATTAAAAAAAAAAAAATAGAAATAGGACAACAACAAAAAATTAAATATTTTTTTCCCATTAATATTTAATATTATCTAATCTCTCAATATTGTCAGCTATACAAGAAAAATGTCATATTTTATTATTGGCAGAAATTTTCATTAAATTTATCTTTTTTCTATATTTTTCTATACATTTAAAAGTATATATTGAAACTACTAACAAAAAATAAAAATAATAAAATAATATAAAAAATTTATGTTATATTATTTACAGATATGCCATGACATTTAGATTAGCTGTAGTACGTTCAGCATGGGTATATGATGCGTGGAATAAACGTGATCATCCTGAATTTAAAGCGACATGTGAAGAATTTACAAAAGCACATAGACTGAAAGCATTTGAAGGGCAAAAAATATATTTTTTTGGTTTTGCTCCTGAAGAACGTGAACATATGATTGATGTATTAAAAAATAATGGTGGTATACCAGCAGATATAGATGATTCAGAATGTTCACATGTGGTAAGTAAAATAGATACAAAAAAAAATACCACGAGTATAATTTTGTTTTGAATGAAATTTTTACTAAATTTTGTTTATTTGTTAAAAAAGTTACTTCATGAATCTTACCCTAAATTTTATATTTGTGAATGTTTTTTTTTTCCGTAAAATAATTCAATTTTTCTTCAAAATTCACTTTTTTTTTTTTTTTTCATTAAAAACAATTTTTTATGTAATTAATTTTTCGTGAATTTTCCTCTTTAAAAAAAAAAAATCTATTATTTTTTTCATCATTGCCTATCATTATCATACAAAATTTTTAACAATTTTCAGATTGTAGCTAATGAAAATTTTCCTGAAAATATCCCAAATTCCGGTAATTCCTCTCCTATTAATTCCTCAAATAGTTTTGAAAAAAATACTGAAGAAAATTTATTAGAAGACATTGACAAAAATACAGTTGTTACAATTAACTGTAATATCAATGAAAATTCAATAATAAATGAAAATCTTGAAGTTGGTGATGCTAATAAATTAGAAAACGTTAATAAAGAATATTTAGAACAACAAGAAAAAAATGAAAAGAAAATAAAACAAGAACATAAACAATTTATAGAAGAAGAAATTACGACACCAAAAACTCATAAAATTAAAAAAGATTCTATTCATACACAAAGGAATAATAAAATTGATGGTATTGTTTTGAATTTATATGATGATAATGAATTTTTAAATCCAAATAATATTTCACCAATATTTAAAACACCACAAAAATCCAATGAAGAAAATGATACAATATCAATATCTGAAAATATAAGTCCAATTGATGAAAATGATGAAAATATAAATGAATTATGTGATTCAAAAGATTTAAAAAGAAAACGTGATAGTTTTGATAATACATCAATTTTATCAAATGATTCAATTGTTGCTTTAGATAATAAAAATATAGCTAAAAAACCAAAATTAACACGTACTGGTTCAATTAGTCGTAGTATAAAACGTAGTATGAGTTTTGTTGCAATTAAAACACCAATATCATATATGTTACGTTCTAGACGTAATTCAATTGATCCAAATTCATCAATTAGTTCAATACAATCAATTGATACAACATTAAATGAATCGATACGTAAAAAACCAGTCAAAGAGAAATTAAAAAATATACGAGATCGTATTATTACAAGAAATAATAAAAAGGATATTAGTATTGTTAAAACACCAAAAACTCCAAATACATCAATTTCATCGATAACAACAACAACAACAACAACAACAACAAAATCAACAACAATACCATCAGCAACATTAAAAAGAATTTCAGAAATTCATGATGATGATGAAAATTCCAATGAAAATATTTCATCAACAGCAACAACACCTACAGAAACTCCACAAAAAAATAATAAAAATAATAAAAATGTCAATGTCAGTGAAAAAACACAAGATTTAGTAGATTTTAAAACACCAATCATACCATCAACTACTTCATCAGCATCATCAACATCCAAATCATTATTATCCTCCTTAAATAATAAAAAAATTTCCTATCGACATTCTGTATGTGTTGGTGACAGTAGTGGTGGTGGTGGTGCAGGTGGTGCTGGTGGTGTTGGTTCCATTAATTTAAATACAAATGAAAATTATTGCATCAGAATGTTACCAGTGAGAAAATCATTCATTTCGAATGAAAAATTTAGTACGAAAACAACAACAAAAACAACAGCAACAGGAAATTCATTACATAATGATAATGTAAATGTCACAGAACAATTGTCAACTACTGTAACTCCCAATGTTGTAACACCATCAATTTGTACAAATAATATGACAACTCCAACAATACTGACTGAATCAGAAAATTCAAATGCAACAATTACTTCAATTGATGCAAATAATATGCATTCTAATGTGAAAATTTTTACAAAAATAACATCAATAACATCTTCTGATGATTGTGATGATGTTTCATTATGTTCTACAATTGCAATAAATAATGATGATGATGCTACTACTGATGATGATGCTGCTGCTGTTGCTGCTGCTGAAACAATAACAACCGGTGGTGGTGGTGGTGATTGTGAAAATATTACAACAGCGGTACTAATTAGTTTTTTTTAAACTTTTTTTTTATTTTAACTTTTCTTCTTTGTTTTAATTTTAAAAAATTTATTGTTTTTTTGTTATGTTTTATTTTTCTGACATATTTCATTTTTTTTTTCTCTCTCTCTTGAAAAAAAAAGAGAAAAAAATTTTATATAATTTCGAATGATATGATTTTCTTTGTTAAGTTATTGTTTTCAGAAATAATTGGAAACATTTTTTTTTAAAGCTACTATAGTATAAAAAGGAAAAAAAAAATAAAATGTCAATAACTATCATTGGCAGAATTGAGAATTCACTAATTAGTCCTTTGAGAAAGAGAGGAAGTTTTATAGGAAATAAAAAATATATTTACAAACGGAACTTGTATATTGTTAAGTTTGAACTGTCATTTTTAACCTTTTGCATTCGGAAAGCCAGCATTAGTAATTTCGGCATTAGCATTTATTTTGCCCAATTGAAGTGTAGACAGGGTAAAGATGGTTTAAAAAAGAAAAAGCTTGTTCTCCGGTGAGTTCAAATCAGATAAAAAAAAATTTGGTGGAATGGAACTTATTTCTATTAGAAACATTTGAAATAAACGTCCATATTGAAATTATACATTTAAAAACAAAACAATCATTTTCATTGCAATTAACAAAATTTAAAAAAAAAAATCTACTTGACCTAAAATGCATTTTATCTCGATATTTATTTGTCTAAATAAAAAACTTCAAATATCTGAAAAATTTCGCTTATGAATTTTATTTGAATTTAACTTTTATATTTCTGTGAAAATTTTAATTGAAGGAGTGAGAAAAAAAATTCTATTTGTTGCATTCATGTTTAAAAATGTTTTATTGCATTGCATGACCGAGCAGAGAATTAATGCATTTCGATAATTTTTTGCTTTTCAAATAAAAAAAAAAATACCAAATACATACAACACTTTTCAAAAGCAACGAATAATGAATAATCACCATTACTTTTTCTACAACGCAATCAAATTTGAATATGTAGCATTTACTGCTATTTCAGTGATACATATAACTATATGAATTTGAATATATAAAAAAAAAAATTGATATGTAACCAAATAATCAAAATCATGATAAAAAAACGGTTCAAATTCAAAGGTCATAGAGTATCCTTTTTTTGCATGAATTTAAATTTTTAATTTTTTTCGTTCTAGAAATATAAAAAAACCAAGAAAAGAGATTTTTTTTCCCAAATTCTATAGTATCTGTCGTACACATACATACATAATGTATGTATGCATATGTAGATATTTTCATCTTTTTGCAATACCGCTGCTATGGTATATATATTTAAAACACTAAAAACCAATAAATTGTAGAATACAGAATTTGAATGAGGTTTTTGTGGCAGTTTTTACACAGAATATTTTTTATACATCGTATACATGATATTTGTACATGATACTACTATTGGCTACCAAAATTTAATGGGTAACCAAGAAAAGGACTAAATTTTCACACGAAATTTTATGTCTTTTATATTTTTTCGTTCATATCATATGCATGTGTGTATGCATGATACACATACATACATATATATTTCTATAATTTTATGTTATTCACACACTGAAACGTTCTATGGTTTTTTTTTCAGGTTGCTTTTTTTTCAAATGAATGTGTGTGTGCGTTTTTCACTTCATCATTCGCATTTGAATACGTTTTTTTTTTTAAATAGAAAATTTTAAATTCTAATGATTTCACATTCTGTTGTCTGATTCATTTGATATTTAAGCATAATGAATTCACAAAAAAAAAAAAAATTCATGTGAATTCCCGTGGGAATGAAAATTTGAAATTTGGAAGGATAGTCCAAAAAAATTAGGCATTGAAAAAAGGAAAAATTTCCGAAAAGCTGAATTTGGGTATATGAACCTTGATATTGTGGTTCTAAACAAATTTCAAAAGTCTTCATCGACCCGAGAACCGCTAAAAATTTTACGAGGTGTCGAAGGTCACCAAAAGTGGGTTTTCGTGAATATCTCGTTAATGGTCAATTTTACAGGAAAAATGGGATACATAAAAATTGTAGCTTAGGAAATTTCATACAGAAAAGATTTACAGAGTTTTAACGAACAGTATGCACCCCTCGACGGTGAAAAAGTGGTGTTTAAAATATACCAAAACTCAGATTTTCGGCAATTTTTCCAAACTTGGGCCTTTTTTTTAAATTTCTCTAAAAGAAAATTATTTCAAGACATCAATGGGTGAATAGAAGAAGTTAAAGAGAAAAAAAAGCTTTTTCTTTTCTAGAGAGTTAATCTTGTCATCCTTTTAACAGTTGCAATATCTTTTGTTCTACCAAATTTATTAAAAATCAAGAATAAATTATATCATTCGAATTTTTACACTTAGAATTTTTATTTCTTCTATGTTTTCTATTATTTTTTATTTTATTATTTGAAATTTAATTTTTTTTTTCAGTTTTTTAAGTGAAAAATGAAGGAAAAATAAAATTTAAAATATAATTAAAATTTTGCAATTTGCGAGATGCATTAAAAATAAGAAAAAATATTTAAAAACAACAACAGTGAATTGTTAAATGTTTTTCTTTTGTTTTTTGTTTTTTTTTTTTTAATTAAAAATAAATTATATTATTGAATGGAGTCAACAAATTCACGTGTTGGTTGGATGTTTGAAAATAAATAAATTTATTTAAAAAAGAAAAATTAAAGAATAAAAATTACGAATAAATTCCATGAGGAATAATAATAGCCCACCTAAAAATAGAATTATTCCTTATTATCATTCCTTCATCTCCAATCCTATCATAAACTTTCCTACATCATTTATTTTTAAAATAAAACACATAATCATGATATGTTTTTTTTTTTCTTTTTTTCAAAATTAAAAATAAAATAATTAACTGCTTGAATTGTTATGCATAAATTTTATACACGCATACGCACATACAAATGACAGCACATTTTTATTTTAATTTTTTTTTCTCTATTCAAATTTCATAAATTTAATTTTTTTGTTTTCTGTATTCGAAATTTATTTATTTTTTTTTTTTCATTTTTTAATCTATGTATTTTTTTTGTTTAAAAAAAAAAAAATCAGTTCAAAATTGCCTTTAACACTTTTTTTTTTGTATATGCCTCGCAAATTGCACAATTTTTATTTTTATATTTTTTTCTTTATTTTTTATTTTATTTATGTTATTTTTTTCACTTCATTTTCATACTTTTTTTAAAATCATTTTTTGTAGAAATTTTTGCATGCAATTTTAACAAAAAAAAATTTAAATTTATTATTTTTTTATTGGCTGAAATAATAACATACATACTATACAATAAATGTATACCATACTTGAATGTCTACTAAATATTTTTTGCTTTTTTTAAAACAAAAAATGTGCTGACATTTTTTTTTTTTAAATAAATTTTAAAATAATACAAAAAAAAAAGTGAAGAAGAAAAAGAAAATTTATCATAAATATGAATTCAAAAACAAAAATAATAATTTTTTATTTTAATCTTTCATTTCAAGTTTGTTAAATATTTTATTTCAGCCAGAGTATATATTTTTTTTTTTTTTTTTTTTTTTTAAATTTAAAGCAAAATCATTTTTTTAAATGTTTTTTCCAGAGTATTTTATAAATTTATCAGAAATTTGATGATGTAAATAAAATTTTTACGTCATTGAATATTTTTTTTAAAAAGAAATTTAAATTAAGGTTACATAATACATAACTTCGAAAATTCTAAGAGCAACGACACATTACTAATATAAATATCTGTTATCAATATTATCGACTCTGTTCCAAAATTCGTAAAAAGTGAAAACGAAATCCGATTTCAATTTCTCACGATTTAAAAATTGGTGTTCCACATTTCCCACGAATTTATCAAATTCGAAATTGATCAAAATTCACTTTCGAAAACAGCTGACATAATTTAAAGCTGTCAAAACGAACAACTTTTAAATTGTTAATACAGAATTAAAAAAGTGTTTTAATATTTAATTTGCTTAAACACTATATTTATATTATGATCTTGTATATATATTATTAAATGTATAGCCAGGTATTTAGGAATTCGCATAATTCTTGCGAAAGTGAATTTTGGAACAGGGGCGCATGACTCACTTATTTAGAGATAACAAATTAGACAAAAAATTGTCAAATTTAACTGACTTTAGACTCAGTTAACTAAATAAACCAATTTATAGGACTAGTTTAGACTAATTGAGTTTTTCATAGGTTATCTTCCAGATAACAGAAAAATATAATTAACCAAAGTTTTTCTCTGTCGTGTGTCAAAGATTTAAAAAATAGCCAAGAAAATCCTATGTGATCAATGTTTATCAGTGTAATGTGTCACAGATATAAAATAAACTCATATTTTTTACACTTTTTTGGCTATGTTTGCTCATAATATGTGTTTCACACATTTTAATTCGATTAATTTATTTTTCTTACACATATGTACATATGTACATTGAATATAAGTGGTTCATTGTTGGTTATGCATATTCGGTCCAATATGCGAGTATAAGCAAGAATATTGGACAACGTCAGGATAAGATTTAAATGGTTCCCTTATCAAGATTTAATAAATTCAAATAATTTAACATTTTTAATTATATAAATAAAAACAGTGTTATATTGTTCAAATTTTATATTAGAAAAAAGATTTAAAAAACAAACCAAAAAAAAAAAAAAAACAAAATTTACAAGGATAATATAAATTCATACATAAAATACAGAAATTTAAGATGAAATTAATTAAAAATGCTAAAAAAAAATAAAAATGAAATGTAAGTAATTTAATTTTTCCTCAAGTGGTGTTGTATATAAAAATACGTTCTGTACAACATAATCTGGTTTTTTTTTTTTTTAAATGTTTTTAATCAGATTTGATGTTCTTCAAATAACAAAAGGATTTTATTTCATTACAATAACAATTCAGATTTTGTTTGTTTGTTTATCCTTTATTTAATTTTATTTTAATTATTTTTTTTTCTTTTTTTGAAAATTTTAATGCAGACAAAATAATGAAATTGTCCAATTAAAATTAATTGTTATTGTCATGTATTTTGTTTTTCTTTTTAAAATGTTTTACTAAAATAATATTACAAAAACGCATGGAGAAAAAAACTACATACATATAGTAAAATTATTATTGTTTAAATAATTTTATGTATATGTACAATGTACATGTAACATTTTTATTTTTTTAATTTTTCATATTTTTTTGTTTTGTTTTCGTACTTTTTATATTTTTTTTTAATCCTTTTTTTTTTGCTCTTAAATTCATCATATTGAAAGTATCTCATTAAAAAATAATTGTAATTGTAATAAAAAATGAAATGATGAAAATTGAATAAATAAAATTAAATAGAAAACATAATTTCATTTATGAAAAATTAAAAATAATAAAAAAAAAGAAGAAAAAAGAAATAAAAAGGATTAAACAGAATATATTGTATAAACAAAAAAAAAATATATACATATATATATGAATAAATACAAAATAAATATAAAATAAAAAATTATGGTCAATGAAAAAATATAAAATTTGAACAAAGTCACGTACATGATTTTATTTTATTATTATTATTTTTTTTTTTCAGGGCAAACAGTAATATTTTATTTTTTTAAGTTATTTTTTTTAAAGTTGATTTTGTTGAATTATCATTGAAAAAGAAAAAAATTTAATATTTATTTAGAGTCAAATTAAAAAAAAAATATGAATATGGAAAAACAATAGAAACAAACAAGTATGTAATTCAACATGAAATACTTTGTAATAACTATGTAGGCTTTTTCAATTTAATTTTTTTTATCCTTTTCGCCTTGAGGATAAAAAAAAAAGTTATTTATTTTATGATTTTTTTTTTCCTAAATTCTAAAGCTGTTTCAGTAAAAATTGAAATTCCAAAAGAATATACTTTTCAAAATAATTGAGTGTCCAGTAATTGTAAAGTGCCTAAGCGTCTCCTAATACTTAAGCATTAACTTTCATTTCACAGAATTAAAAAAAGAAAATCAGTACAGTACGAAAATTGTTTTAAAAACAAATCAACTTTTTTAAACATTTTTTGTCGACATGATTTGCTTGAAAAACTTGAAAAAAATGTGTTAAGAAAGAAATTACCATTTTAGAAGTAAATTGCAAAATAAAGCTAAAGTTCATATTTTTAAACTAAAGTTCCACGGAGCTCAATTATATGTATTTTTTCTACAATTTTTTTAAAGTTTTTAATTTTCACAAAAATCATAAATAATAAAGTAAAATGATACAAATTTTCTTCAGCTGCGTCAAATCAACCTAAACTTTAATTTTATGTTAATTTGGGGAAAAAGAAATTTCCTATTGTGTTTTGTTTTTTCGTTTCTTTCTCAACTAAAAAAATTTCATTGAATGATTCCCTGTATATTTGTGCCTCTTTCATAATGATATGCTTTTTTGTTTAATATACGAAGAAACAAAGAAAATTTTCTTTTATATCCTTTTTTCCAAATGATAATTATTTAACCCATAGAACCGCAAATTGTATACAAGTGCACACAGATCAACTTGAGTCTATATTTTTAATATGACCCTTTCAACACGATCATATCCTTTATTAAAGGCTTTCAGAAATTAATCTAAAATATAAAAAATTTTTAAAAAATATTCTGTAAATTTTTACAAGCTGGTGGTAGAGTGGTGAAATAAATTGTTTCAATCGACTTGTTAATAGCTGAATTGACTATTTTGTCATTGCTGGGTCGATTGAAACAATTTACATGCTGCCACCCCTATTTTCATCATCAACATCCATGAAAGTTCGCCTCTCAATCTTTCTCTGTCCTTTGATCTTGATTTTCAGTTTTGAATATTTGAATTCTTTATTTCTTTCTCCATAGAATCGATTCATCTTATTGTAAGTCTTTGTTACTTTCTTTTTCCTTATAAAAAATGGTGTGAAATGTAAGTGTCCTTTTATGAAAAGCAAATAAAAAAATGTAGTTACCAAATCTCTGTTTATACCTCGTGAACTGTAGTATCCTGTGTTAGAATTCAATATTGTTTAAGATTCCAAGGGTTAATCAATTTTTTATTATAACAAGAAAAAATTTCTAGTTTCATCCTTTGAAGAAAAAAATAAATATATATAAAAAAAAAAATGCAAAAATATTGAAAAACCTCCATAGGGAGATTTGTTTATTGATTTTTTTTCTTCTCAATAAACACTGTTTTTGCTTCTCATTATTTTGCAACGAAAGAATGACCTAGCTTGATTGAATTAAATGGGATTCGAATTGAATTATGTTTTTTGTTGTTGTTTTATTCTTGTTCTCTGTTTATTATTATATTTTGACGCTTTTGTTCTTGTGTATTATCTACGGATATTTCTGTCCTTTTTTTTTGTTCTTGTGTTTTAGACACACTCTGTGTTATATAATTTATATTCGCTATAAAAATGTGTATGAATTATTATACGATGCTATGAAAGCTTTCTGATTGGATGATCAAATGATAAATAATAAATAAAAATCGCAAAAAAAATTTAAACTCAAAACAGGAAAACAGTGAGAAAATAAAAAAATAAAAACAAAATTATGAAAAATCATAAAAAACAAAAAAAAAAGTAGCACAATAAATTGTTGCTGATTGATTTAATCCATAGTACAATAAAAAAACCGAATTCAATGTAAATTGAAGAGAACATTTTTTTTTACACTATCAAGAGAGATTTTAATGATGATTGGTAGTCATTGTGGGTGGTAGGTAGAAGGGAACAAAATAAAAAAACAGATTTTTTTTTTAAAATTTTTTCACCAGAGATTCTGAAAAAAAAATACAATCAATGAATTGTGGTTGAAAAATTTTTAATCATTAAATTGTAAATGGATTTCAATGAATGAAAGTATAAGTTTTGAAAAAAAAATTTGTTTTTTGGAATTCTAAAAGAAAAAAAATAATGTGGATCCTTTTTTAATTTTTGGATTTATGCCAAATCGAAATTAATTGGAGTAGAGGAAAAAAAACTGACAATTAAAAGAAAAAAAGAAATATTAAAATGAATTTTTATTAATTTAGAATTTTTCTTTTTGTTTGAATTTACTTTTCAAAGGAATTTCACAAATTGAATTTTTTTAGTTTTTAATTATGTAATTTTTTTATTATAAGGAATTTTTTAAAAAAAAACACTGACACCGAAGCGAAATAAAGTTAAGTTTTAGAAAAAAAAAAGTTTTCATGATAATTAGAAAAAACCAAAGAGTTATCTAACACTTTATTTTAAACAATGAGCCCCTCAAGTAAAGCAGAAATGGCCTTCATATTATTTTGTTCATTTCGTTGGCCATACTTTCGATGACATTTCATGTAAAGTTCAACATAATCATTTTTTATTTTTTATTATTGAATGTTTGTACTTATAATTTTTGTAATTGAATAAAAAAAAATTATTTAAAAAAAAATTAATGATTTTGCTTTAAATTTCAACGAAAAAAAAAAAAACAATTAATTATATTTTTATTTATTATTTTTTGATGTAGTTGTTGTTTTACTTTATCTTTTTAATTATTATTTTTTTTTTATATTAAATTATTTTTTTTTTTAAATAAATTTTGTATATATTAAATATTTTCTTTTTTTAAATGATTTAATTAAAATTTACTTTTAGGTGGTTGATGAACATTTTGCTCATGCAAAACCTGAACCAAAAAATCCTAAAATTCATGTTGTTAGATCTGATTGGTTTTGGTATACAATACAAAATGGTTATGCTGATGAAATGGATTATCTTTTTTGTGATGTAAGTATATACATTATGTACATATGAGACAAGTAATGTAAATAACAGTAAAAAAAAAAACAAATGATAAAAGAGATTCTTTTAAAAAAAAGTTCTTTTATCATTTATGTAAATTTCAATTTTCTTCTGGAGCAATTTTTAATTGAAATTTTTTTTTTTATTATCTTTTTCTCATTTCATGTTTGTATCTATTTTTCTTATGGATATGTGATGATTATGTAATAATAAAAAAAAACATCGTCATCGTATTTTACATTCTTCGTCATATCAACTTTATTATTTTTTTCATTTTTTTTTTTTTTTTTTTTTTTTTTTGTAAATTGCATATGAAAATTCCTATGTATGTAGTATTTAGATAGTAAAGCTAATACACCAGCATCAGATCGTCGTGATTCTTTACCAGTTAGTTTTAATAAACGTAAACGTAAACGTTTTTCACAACGTTTACAAGCTGGTGAATGTACACCATTAGGTTCAGGTAAAAGACGTTCATCTGTATCAGATGCTGGATTATTATCGGTTTCTGGTAGTTTTCTTGATTGTACATCAAGTCCAGATAAACATGAAAATGGTAATAATAATGGTAAATTAAAAACATCTGAACAAGATACATCAATAAATGAACAACAAATATCAACAACAACAACATCATCAAAAAATAAATCAATGAGATATAATCATTTTATGGATTTATATAATACAGAATCAAATTATGTTGGAATATTGGATACAATTGTGAATGTATGTACATATAAATAAATAAATATAAAAAATTAAATTTTAAGCTACAGTCAGATGATTGATTTTTTGTTTGTTTCGATTTGAATGTTTAATTAGTGATTATCACTATTATCACACTATCGCAAACATTACGTTTAAATTGAAAATCATGGTTCCGTAGAGATTTTTTTTTTTTTAAAGTTGAGACTAACGTAGACTGTGTCGGAAAATCTAATGCTGACAGAAAACTTTCATATGTCTCATGTGACTGTAGCTTTAAAGATTGGTTTGGTGTTTATTAATAATTTTTATTAAATCGAATTTTTTCTTTTTAATTTTCATATAGCTTTTTAAAATTCCTTTAGAAGAAAAAGCTGATACGGATGATGCACTTTTAAATAAATCTGAAGTCCGAGCAATTTTTAATAATTTCCTTCCAATACATGAAGTTCATCGTCAAATGTTAGAACGCCTTAGGTAAGAAAAAAAAAAATTGTTGTTTTTCTTCTTTCATTTATTATGTAGGTATATGTCAATAATTGTGTTATACTTTTTCTATATTTTTATATTCATCCTTTATCCTTTTTATATTGATACTCTTGTATGATGACTCTTGTTGAGTTTCATATGAATCCGTAATCAATGATATAAGGATATACATAATAAAAGTTGAGGATGAATGAATGATGAAATGATGAGTGAATGAGTATCCTATTTGTAGTGTATAAAAGTGTATACATATTCATATGTATGTATAATTTTTTTTTCTTTCGTGTATTTGTGTTGTGAATGTACAAAATACAAGGTACATATAATATATACGAAAAAAAAAAAGTTTATCGTTTCAATTTTCTTTTGCGCTTTTGATGAGATTTTTTTTTATTATTTTGTTAAACAAACTTCTTTTTCAATTTTTTTTTTTATTTTCTTTTCTAATTTATCCTTTTTTTTCACTATAGATATATTATGTACGTACCTACTGTTTGATCAAAGAGTAAAGATAAAATTAAATTACGAATTTTTGCTTGGTGAAATTGATTTGATTTTAAAAGGAAATATGAAAAAAAAAAAGAACTAAAAAAAAGAACGAGTATGAGTAAAAAATGTATCCGTTCACGTTGTGTATTTTTTAATCTACGTTTTTTTTTGTTTGTTTTTTTTGTATTTACTTAAAATTTTTTTCTTTAAATATTATTCGTTTCAATTTGTAAAACAACTAAATTTATTGTTACACTCAATCCTTTTGTTTTTCCAATACATATTTATTTATTTTATTTTTATTTTTATTTATTTTTTTTTTTTAATAAATATTTTTCAGAGAACTTCAAATAAAATGGTATGAAGATTGTTTAATTGGTCAAATAATATTAGAACATCGTGATGATTTAATAAAAGCATATCCACCATATGTTAATTTTTTTGAACAAATGAAAGAAACATTAATACAATGTGATAAAGAAAATCCAAGATTTCATGCATTTTTAAAAATAAATCAAGCAAAACCAGAATGTGGAAGACAAACATTACAAGATTTAATGATACGTCCAGTACAGAGATTACCTAGTATTAGTTTATTATTAAATGGTAAAGTATATACAGTTATTTTCATTTACATTATTTCTAATTTTCACATAAAAACTTTTGTCTCAGAACTTTTTAATTTTTCTTTCATTCTTTCTTTTAATTTATTATTAATTTTTTTTTTCCTTATTTTTTATTTCCCTCCCAATTTATTTTATAATCAATTTAAAATTAAATTTGAAGAGAAAGTAAAATTTATATGTGAATTATTGCTTTTGTTTTTCTCATGTGTTTTTTATTATTTTTAATTGTTTTGAGCTTTTTGTTTCAACGACATCCTTTTTCGAAAAACAAAAAAACAAAAAGTTCTCTTTTGAGGAAAATTTTAAAGTAATTTCGACACAACAAAAATAGAAAAACATTGAAAAATTAAATGAAATTGAAATGAAAAACTAAAAGAATATTTATGAAATTTTCAAAGAAAATCCACAAAAAGGAATTAAAGAGATATAAAATCAAAATTTTATTGTTGTGTATAGTTTTTTTTTTTTTGTGTAATGGTAGTTAAAGGAAAACTTTTTACGACTACATAGAAGTATTTGTTTTGTATTTGTACAAACCACATATGAAACTCTTTAACAAATTTAAATTGAATTATAGACAAAAATATATACAAACAACAATACAAAATTTAAACATAAATGAATTTAAAATGATATTTGTAACTTTTGTATTTGGATTTTTTTTTTACTCTTCTTGTTTGTGTTTTATTGGATTTTAATTCAAATTAATTTAATGAGAATTAGAAAAGGGTATTTAACCTTAGAATTTTCTGATTTATATTTTATAGAATTTAGAAAATAAGGGATTCATAGAAGTTTTTATGTATTTGAATTTTAGTATTGTTGTGTAGTTTCCGTGTGCTTTTTAAATTTAAAGTTTTGTTTTTGTTTACGAAAACGTGTATGAATGTTATTTGTCAAAGTAAAGAAAAACAAAACAAAAATCGTTTTTTTTTTTGTTTGTTTTTTTCTGGTCCTTGTTTCGAAGAAAGTTGAATAAAATATAAAGCAAATATAATTTCATTGAAAGTAAAATTTTAATTTTTGGTAAAAAAAACTTTGAAAAATATAAATTTGTTGTTTGTTGTTTTTTGAAATTTTACCAATGAGAAAGATATTACTTTTGACATAGAAGTTTTTAAACCTTCATATGAATTGTATTTTTAACTTTTTACACTCAGAGTGTCGCCGGGCACCTCTAGCCCTCTAGCATTAAATTTTATTCATTTAATTAGAGTGCAGTCAGGGTAAATATATAAGTTAAAAAGAAACTTTAGAGATACCTTGAATATTATTTCTCAAGGAAATCAAATCAATCAGATAAATAAGCTAGGTTAAAAAAACTTTTATAACATATAATTTTTAAAAATTGATTATAAAGCCTCTGTAAACTACTGTAATATTCCATCATATTTAATTATTTTCAAGAAAGGGATCGATTCTAGACAGAAAGCATTCTATTCACTCATCCCAAATCTGAAAACCCCATGTAAATCCGTTCACGTTTACTACCCTAAAACTCTTTCCAAAATTTCAATTACGTCACGAGGAACACTCTTACCGACAAAGTTATAAAGTAACTGGATAAAAAGTATATAAAAAGAAATAATTGAACTGGTGGAAGGGAGTGCAAAGGATCAAAAGTATTTTTTTTTCTTCACACTTATCAAAAAATTAAAAAAGAGAAATTTTTTAAATTTTTTGTATGTATTTTTTTCAATATTTACTTACTCATGGCACTTAAAATACGTTACAAAGGTCCTTAATACAAAATGTAAAAGTTGTGAATTTAAGAAAGGCTCTTTTTGTTTTCTAATCGCCGGCGATTTTTCTATATTCGGTATCTACGAATTTGCTTATGTTGCTTTTTTTAATACAAACTACAAACGTCTTAGAATATGTACTTTTAAAATTTCAAAACAACTTGGATCGTAATATAACCTTATTAAGAAATAAAATAAAGTTCTTATTTACCGAAAATGATACCTTACAATTTATTTTTTCATCTTTTTTTTTCTCTCGAATTTTTTTGAGATTATGTACAAATTCTTGTTAAAAGATGTTTTTTTATATTCTTTCTTAATTTAAAATTCATTGAAATTGATCCTTCCGGGTTGGTTATCTTTTATTAAATGAAAGATTTTTTTTTCTTCTTTTTCTTAAAAAGAAAAGTATTTTATGGTATACCAAATCTTAAATATTTTATTGATTCTTGAGTGTGTGTTTGTATATTCCATTTTATTTTATATCTTTTTTTTTTTTGTTTGTTTGTGTGTTTTCTAAATTCTCTTATATCATTTCTTTTTAAATTTTCTCATTTTTTTTTTTGTTTATTCATTTTAAATTAAATTTTATTTTATTTACTCAATTTAATCGTACTTACGATAGATATTTTTTCATCATTAAATTGTAATGAACCTTAAAAGGTAAAATTTTTATGTAGCGTCTGATTTTAAGGAAATAACAACATTTAATTTTCAATATTATCTTTAATGATTTTTTTTTTTGTTTTTGTTTTTTCTTCAAACCAGATTGAAATCAGGAAGATTTTTTTTTTGTAATGAACTAAAATATCTTCAACATTAGGTATATAGATATACAATTAAAATAAATGTTGTTGTGATTTTTATATTATGTATCTATACGATGTTCGATATTGTCTTATCGTGGGTGGAAGTGGGAGAATTTTTCTTTTTCCATTTTTACGAAGAATTTAATTTGAGCAAAAAATTAAATGTGATATACTATTTGATGTTGTGGTATTGGAAAGAATTTTAAGAAAAAAAAAAAAAAGAATTATTTTGATGTATAAAAATAATTAAATTAATTAAAAATTTATTAGAATAATATTGAATTTTTCTTTTTGCTGGTATTTTTTTTACTACAATTGTGAATTTTACTTTGTGGCATTTTTTCTCGTATTTTTTTTTAATGAAAGAAAGAATTTTTTTTTCTTTTGCTGAAAGTTTTAAAATTTATTTTTGTTATAATTTAATTTCACAAGGGTGCAACAAATACACATATAAAAAAGTACACTTTTATTTCTGAAAAATAAGAAGAAAAAACCACATTTTTTAAAAAAAAAAGTTTCAACGTATAATTTGTGTTTTTCAAAAGGATGTGAGGTTTCATTAATATGAATTTATTGTTATTTTTTTGAGATTTTTTCTTCTTTTCCTTTAATTTTTTTTTACTTCATTTGCATTTTTATTTATTTTTTTTTTCAAACAAAAGAATGTTTCTTTTTTGTTCCTTTAAAATTCGGAAAATTAAAGGAAGAGTAATTGTTTGTAATGAGATTTATTTATTAGTTCTTAACATTGGAAAATAAAAAAAAAGAAAGATAAATAAGAACAAAAGGATATTTTCATATTAAATTTTTTTTTACGTGTATCCTTTTGTAAAATATAAATTTTTTAAATTGTAATTCATTTCTTTAAATTTATCTTTTCATTGTTTTTACACATTCAGGAAGAAAAAAACCAAAGTTAAAGTAGAGAATACAAAAAATTTTCACATACAAATTAAATTAAATCTTTTCGCATCGAGAAAGCATTTGTTAAATTTTTTCTTTTGAATAAAGTAATAATCACACTTGTTAAAAAGTAATTTTCTCATATCTTTTTTCCTCTCTCCTTCATTCTAATTTTATTTTTATTTTTTTTCCTTCTCCCAATAAATTTTCTTTTATTTTTTATTGCTCATTTGTATCCTTATTTTCACATTTTATTTTAATTTAATAGTACGAACTTTTTTCTTGTATATGTATTTTGTAAGTCCACTTTTTTTTTGTTTTCCTTTTTTCTAGTCCTTTTTTATTTATTCATTTTTTGTCTCTTCAATTTTTTGATAGTTGGTGTTTAAATGTTATTAATTTTTATTTTATTTTTATTTTTCAAATATCTTCGCACATATACGCAGATATTTTAAAACATACCAATAAAAATAGTCCGGATCATAAGAAATTAGATGAAGCTTTAAAAGCCATTAAAGATGTAATGGCACATATAAATGAGGATAAACGAAAAACGGAAGGGCAATTGGCCATGTTTGATATTTTCAATGATATCGAAGGATGTCCGGTAAGTATATTTTTTTTTTTTTTTTGAGCATTTTTAATATAAAGAAAAATGAATGTTTATTTATTTATTTTTTTTTTTTGTACTATAATACTTGTATTTACACACATGTATGTATGTTGTTTTTATTTTCTTTATTTTACTGCATTTTTTTTTTTTTTTTGCTCCCCATACCATAAAACTATTTTCTAAAATATAACATTGAATTACTTACGTACCATCAATGTTTTATTAGATTGTAAATGTACTGTTTTTATAACCCATATTATTTCATACAAATGGATACTACTTGCCATCATATGTATGTATGTACATATGTGGAAGCATAGAGAAAATGATTACGAATAAATGAAATGTAAGAAATATTTTTGAAAATGAAAAAAAAAATAGAGAGAGAGAGAACGAAAACAAATAAACGATATTATAGAAAATTAATTTAATCCCCAAAGGTCACTATCATAAAACTTTCATTTTATATGTTTTATATGTGTATCCTTTTTTTCTTTTCTTTTTCTTCTTTTTGCTTTTTTTTAACAACATAGCCCTGTTGTGTTTCAATTTTTCTGCTACTGCTGTTGCAGCTCTTAAACTTGACCAAAAAGAGAGAGGAGGGGGTGTTTGATAAAAAAAGAAAAGAAAAAAAAACCCCAACATAAGTAGGGTGGTAAAATCGAGAAGAAGTACCCATTAGATTATTTTTTTTTGACATTTTTTTTTCTCTTTTTGAAATCCTTTTTTTTTTGTCGCTTCTTAATTCGATTAAAAGTCATTTCACAATTTCATAAAATAAGTACGGTATTATGATTTTATTTGGTTTTTTTGTGTTTTTTATTATTTTCTTTTATTTTTTTATTTTTTATTAATGTATTGCCTGAATTTGAATGTGGTTGACTGATTTTATTTTAATTTTTTTGTTTTATTATTTTGAATGGAAAAAGAGGATTTATTATTATATAGATTGGCGCATATTCAGAGAAAAATTATATGAAAATTAAAATAATTTGTACATTATTAAATTTATATGACTTATTTTTGTTTTTTGTTGGGATGGGGGGTTTTTTTTTTTATTTTTCAATTTTATTCATTTTTATTTATGATTTTTACGTGACGTCTTTTAATTAAATTTATTTATTTATTTTTTTAATTTATTGTGGTTTCAAAAATTTCATGTTTGTTTTTATTCATTTTTTTTTTCATTAAAGACAGAATTTGTTTTTTATTTTTTTTAATCATGCAAAAATTTAAAATTAAATGCGAACTTGAAAGCCTTGAAGTTGCTTATTCCAAAACAACAGAAAATCAGAGTTGCGTCTCCTTTCTATAATTTTCTTTTCTTCAAGATTCTATTAATTTTTTTCACTTATTTCTATCAATTTACTGAGTGTTGTTCTGGATGTGCTGTGTTTTTTTTTTATCATGTCTTCACTTGAGAGCTATTTAGAATGGATAATTTAAAATACGGTTTAATAGAGGTGCCTACACCTACACTATGTAGCCACCTACAAGAATGTATGATAAAAAGCAAATGCCTTTTCTTTAAAATTTAATTTCCAGAATATGATTTTTCTACTTAATTAAAAATAGCATTTATATATATTCTTAATTCTTGAAATTTCTCAAAGATTCGTGACATACTAAAATAAAATACAAAATAATTGTTGTCCTTATTTCATGAATGTATTTTTTAATTTAAAATTAATCAAACTAAATTACAGATACTTATTAAAGTTCTATTGTTTTCGTATACACGATAAATTTGAAGAAAAAATAGAGAGAGAAAAAAAGTTTTCAAATAAAACTTTTCATGATTTTTAGTTTTCACAACATATTAGCTTAGCACTGTGTTTGTGATATCATTGATAAATTTTTTTTTTAAATTTTCGAATAAAACATTCAGAAATCAGCCATAAAATCCATAGAATACAAAACACAAGCAAAAAAAACAGGATAAAATAATGATATGAAGGACTATTTATAGCAAGCAAGCAGCCCATTGTTATTTAATATTTTATTTTATTTTAAATTTTATATACATATGTATGGCTGTGTATGTATATAAAAAAACAGTAAATGAATATATTTTACCCCCAATAGATATGTATTTTCAACCGAAAGACCAAAAAACAAAAAAAAAACATTCATTTGTATACTATTTTGGGTATGAGAGAATTTCTATATTGTCATTGGGATTTTCAAATTTATAGATACATGTACATGTATGTATGTGTGTGTGTGGCACTGTTGTATATGTATGTATGTAAAAAAAAACTGTTCTATAGTAAGCGATTTTATTTGAAAATTTATTCGTTTTAGTCGATTTAATATGTAAGCGATTGTTATATCGTTTTCAAATTATTCGGTGTTTTTTTTTTATTATCTGTTTTAGTTTTTTTTTTTTTTTTGTAGGAGAAAGTTATGCTTGTGGGTGAATGAATTCCTTTTCCAAATTTTATTGAAGTTTGGATAGGTTTTTTTTTTTCTGGAAAAAGAGGTAAGAGTAACTTCGAGTATCACAGTAAAATTATTCGGAACACAATGAAATGTTGATGATATTTTTTATGTTTTATTAATAATTTATATTATTTACATGAGAATTTGTATATTTTTGTTATAATTTCTGAAAAGAAGAAGAAGAAGAAAATAGAAAAAAAACATTATAAAAAGAAAATTAGATTTATGCGGAACCATACAAGCATTATTTAAAACATAAAATAAAACTGTGACAGAAAATGAATTTTTAAGGACTTATAAGTATCTTTTTTTTTTGCATTATTTATTGTTTTCTAGAAAAAAATAATATGTATTTTTTTCTGTTTTGAAGCTTTTTTTTTTTTATTATTTTGAATATCGATGACTATGACATTTTTACTTATTTTTCTTATTTTCAATTTTCTTTTGTCTTTGTCTATATTTTCTTTTTTTTGTCGTTAACTTTATGACATGGTTTTTCAAATTGATATTAAAATTAACTGACTGTTTCTGTTTTTTTTTTTCTGTTTTCTTTTCATTTTTTTTTTGGCTGGTTAGTAACATCATAAATTTTATTGGAAATTGTTTTATAAAAAAGAAAAGAAAAATAATTTGAAAACATATTGTTTCTTAAAATTGGAAACATTTAAAAAAAAAATAACAAAGAATATATTAGAAGAAGGAAATTTATAAAAGGGAAAGAGGAATCGATATTTTGTTGATTTTTCTATGTAGAAATTAAAAGGATGTATGAAGAATATTTTACTTTTAAGATTTGAATCGATTTTAACGCTGTTTTTATTCTTTTTTATTTTTCTAATTTTGTGTGTGTGGATAAGTGTGTATGTATTTTTTAAAAAAAATGTAATTTTCACTCATTTGTGGTGTATGATTGTTGTTGATAAGTAAAATTAGATTATATTGTGGTTTATATTTGGAAAAACAAAAACGACGAACAAAAAAAAACACACACAACATCCTTTTTCCAAACTTTTACATATTTTTATGTAAAAATTTAAATAAAAATTTAAAATGAAATTCTAGAACAAATAATAAAATTCGTATTTTCATTTTATATTTAGTCTTGTTTGTTGGTATTATTTGTGGGTGGCGTTTTTTTTCTTCTTTCTTTTTTCATTTCTATCTTTGAATGAGGTTAAATGGGGATATTTAATCGATTGAGTTATATTAAAATTTTCAAAATGAAATCAAAGTAAATTGATTGCTTTTTAAATGGTTTTGAATCGTTATTGTCGATTTTAATCACCATTCTGGGAGAAAATAAATTAAATGTGTAATCTAAATGATATTTTATGTTTGTGTATATGTGTTGTCGTTGATATTACGATAATTTTATGTATGTTTTTTGTTTTGTTGTTTTGTTGTTTTAGGACATTGACTTTTCAAATTTTAATTCCCAATGTATGAAATTTATTTTATTGATTAGATACTTAATTACATGATAGTATAATTAGAAAAGAATAACAATGGTTTTTTTTATATTTTTAATTTATGGTTTTTTGTTTTTGTTTTTTGGATTGCATGTCGAATGTTTGAAAAAGGAAAAAAAAAGGAATGAACATTGGGTAAAATAATGGTGTTTTTATAATTTTAAAGATCCTTTTTTGTTTTTTTGTGGTTTTCAATGATAAATTCTTCTGTATTAGTATTACGAAGAAATGAAATTTGTTTGAGGTGATTAGAAACTCTATTGATTTGAAAAATTCGTAAATTGTATCATGGGGAAGAGAAATAGAATTTTTCATGTAAATTTAGGTCATATAAGTATTTTGACCTTTTTTTTTTATTGGAAAATTATTTGTTAGATAATGTTTGAGTTATATTTTTGTGTTGGTATGAGTAAGTTTTCTTTATGTTATTTTTATTAGTTATTGGAAATTATTTTTTGTCTTTTGACTAACTAGAATTTCATTTGAGCAAACATGAATTAAAGTTCAATTTAAATGTTTCTTTTTTGTCGTCTGAATTCTCGAAATTTTCACTTTAAAAGTACCTACATTATGTAGACAGTTTCAATCGATATTATTGCATATTTTCAGCATATTTCTAGGTGCTTATTGAAAATTTTTTTATAAAAATGTACAAGTCGTCGTATCGTGTTGAAATTGTGAAATTTAAAACATTTTGTTTTGAAAACACGAACTTGTTTTGATTATTTCAAGAAAATAGAAAATTAAACTTATTAAATTGAATATTGCATAAACTTAGCATATTTCTAGGCTTCAATTAAATATATATATTTTTTAAATTTCGTTTCAGGCACATCTTGTTTCATCACATCGAAGTTTTGTATCGAAATGTGAAGTAACTGAATTATCAGATAGTTTAAGTGGACGTGGTGATTCATTAATATTATATTTATTTACTGATACAATTGAAGTATGTAAAAAAAGATCAAGAGGTTTTAATAGTGCAAAATCACCTAGTACAACAAAATCATATAAACATATTAAATTAATGCCATTAAGTTCGATACGTTTTGTTATTGATATATGTGATAGTCCAAGAGCATTTGCTCTTAATTGCCGCCATAATCAAGATAATAAAGATAAATTATATTCATTTATAATAAGTGATGAGGAAATTGATAAAGTTATTTATTTAAGAAGTTTATGTAAACAAATGGCTGAGAATGCTTGTAGAACAGATACTGTAAGTATACATATTTTTTGTTTTGTTTTATTATTTTTTCACCCTTTTATACATTGTATTTTGTAATTTGACAATATTTCATTTTAATACAACAAATTAATTTAAATTAATCGTATTTGTATTTTGTGTTCTTTTATCCTTGTAATAAATTTTATAGGATAAACCGTTATTATCAATGACATCTCAAGAACTTGATGTTGATATTAGTGATGTTAATTTAAGTACGCTATCGAAAGCATTTAAATTTGCAACAAGAACAAGATTAAAGGTAAAGATTTTTTTATTTTTATTCTTTTAAATAACGATTTTTTTAAAATTGCCGTGAATTTTTGTAATTTATAAAAATTCAATTAAAATATTTAAGTAAATAACCTTTTAGCATTTTCATTACAGGTTGGTAGAGCGTTTTCATTCAATAAAACGCCATCAAAACTTAAAAGAGCAATGTCAACAATGATGGCATCACCATTCGGTAGTACAAATTCATTGACACCAGCATCACAATTAGCCCAAATGAGGCTAGCAAGCTGTACAAATATAAATGTATGAATTTAATCAATCAATTCAAATCCATTCATTTAAATTTTTTTTGGACCATTAAATAAAAGCAAGGTTTTTTTTTGTGTTTTTTTTTTGTTTGCATAGCTTATTTTGTTTTTTTTTTTGCAACTGAGAGAAATTCCATGTAATTTTAGTTATTCTCTGAAAAATATTTGTTAGTAGAGGCTTTTTTTGTGGGGTGATATTAATTCGTTCATACAATTTTTTCGTAGAATAATGGACTGTATTGAAAAGTATAGAATGGTTGTTTCCATTGTGTTATAACATTGTAAAGGTCAGAGGTATAAATCCTTCAGTTGACAGCACATGCTAAAAAAAGACATAAACGCTTAATTGAGCTTAAAATTGTTATTTTTCATTTTTGTTTTTCCGATTATTTGAACAGATTTATAAAATAATTGAAAATAAATAGAAATTATCGATTTTTTTTCAAAAAAAAGAAGTCTTATTACAAATATATTTCACTATTTACAATTTATAACGGAATAAAATATTTTAATAATAAAACAATTTTCTATTTGAATATTATATTTACTAAAATTTATTGGAATTTCTCAGAATCATAATTTTACATATTTTCTGATTTACACACTTTTTGTTTTATTTTCATTTTGTTATTATTATTTTTTTAATGAAGTCAATCGATTATATAATATAAATTTTACATTTATCAATTTTTTGTGTATATTTTTTGATTCAATGATTAAAAAACAAAAACAATGTTTTTTTTTTTTACATGAAAGATATTTCATTTCACTGTGTAAACAATTTTATTTTTTTTCCAACTTTTTTTTATGTGTTGACAATTTTTTATTATTTTTTGTTTGTTTGTTTAAAAAAACAATTTCACATTTTCAATTTTCCATCTTGTTGTTTTTATTTTGTTGTATGTATGTACGACATGAGAAAAATTGTCAGAAATATGATTTTCATTGTAGAGAAAAAAAAACAAATTTGTAAATATAAATGAAACAAATAATAAACAAGAAAAGAATTATTGAAAATAATAATAATAATAATAAAAAAAGAGAAAATGTGAAAATCATTTCATTTCAATGATTGCATAATTTTTGTTTATTCAATTTACCCTCTCCCTTTTTTTTATTTTGATTGTTTGTTTTCCTTATGCTTTTTTTTTTAATTACAATATTTTTATTTTTTAATATTTTTTTTTGTTAAAATAGGAAATCGATAATGAAGGTAATGACAATAATCCTCATCATCATAACAGACATCATCAAACACCATCATCACAATCTTCAAAAAATTCAAATGATATACAATTGATAGCACCAATGTCTGTTCAGCCAACACGTAAAGCTAAAACGTCAACATTATCAATGGCAGCTTTAAGAAGATTATAACCCTTGTAAAAATTAAGAAAAAAATCAAAAAAAAAATTAAAAAAAAAAAAGATAAAAATGAAAAAAATTAATAAAAAAAAAATTTTCTTTTGGAAAAAAAAAAGAGAAGATAATAAGAAAGAAAAACATGTTCTTGCACAGTTGAAACTCATTTTTAAGAAAAAACTGTAAAAAAAAAATACAAGAATCCTAACAAGAAGTAAGAAGATTTCTTTAGAAAAATAAAGTGAAAATAAAAGAATCTTTTAATGTTCGCAAATGAAAAGAATCTTAAAAGTTTTAAGAAAAAGTAAGAAAAACACAAATACACACATACAAACCATCATCCTCTACCACTTGAAAAAAAAAAACAAACTTTTCTTTACTTTTTCTAGTCTCGACGAACAACAAACACAATTCAACACATTGCATATTTAATTCATTCAAAATTTTCACAATTTACGCAAGAATGTGACATTAAAGGAGAAGACAAAAAAAAATTTTTTTTTTCCTTTTTCTTCTATATTTTTTTTCTCTCTCTATCAAATGAAAATCATTTATTTTATTTAAAAAAGAAAATAAAACGAAAAAAAAAGAAAACACATGACAAAATCATACAATAAAATGTTTGATGTTTTGATGAAAAACTCCAAGAAAAAAAAATATTTTCTTTACATAGCACACAACAGAAACACCCACCCACACACAAAAAAAATAAAAATAAAATTAATAAATTCTTACAAAAAAGGAAACTAGTAGAGTAACATACCTAGTAACGAGCATTACATCAGTAATGAGCACATACCTTTATTTTACCTTATACCTAAGATATTTTTGGAAATTTTTGGAAATCCTTGCTGCACATCTGGTGTTTATTATGTTATCCTTACAATGTGATAATAATTTCAAACTAAAAATGTTTGTTTCTTTTTAAATGTTACATTTAATGAGACCATACCTAATAGTAGTGTTTTTTGAGTGTTTTTGTTAAGAAAGTGAATATTTGAATTTTTTGATAATTGGAAATATATAGAAGTAGTTTATTATGTAAATATTTATGTAATAAAATAGCTTAAATCTTTATAATAATTTAAATCTTGTTATTTATCGTTACATCGTTGAAATTATTCGATTTTTTCAATTTTAGAATATATACCTGTCTAAGTAAATCAATTTCAAAATTGATGCTCATTACTAAATTTTTGAAGTGCTCATTACTGGCCAAAAAAGTGCTCATTACTTAAATTAAGAGTTTTTGAACATTTTTATGATTTTAATGATATTTCCTTCACCGTTATAAATTTTCTGATAAAATATTTAGTATTATGTCTTTTCTTAGAAGTCATTCAATCTTCTTTTAAGACTTTTCAAAAAATAACTTCAATCCTGGCATGGCAAAAAGTTAAGAATCTTCCTTAACAGTGCTCGTTACTGGGTATTCTACCCTATGTAGAAAAAAAAATAAATAAATAAACAAAAAGCAATGCTTTTCTAAGATAGAATCTTGAGTACATAAAATTTCTAGTGCATAATATTCTTGTTGCGAAAGGACGAAATAAAAAAAAATAGTGTGTGTGTGTGTTTTCTTTTTGTTATGAAAAAGTTTTTCTTTTATTTTTCGTTTTTTTTTCGGGTGGTTTTTTTTTCTTCTTCTACTTTCTTCATTTTAACTTGTAACATTTTTCTTTTGTTACACACGTTATTTTAATTTTTTTTATTTTATTTTTCCAAAGTGTTGTATTTTATATTTATTTAATCGTCCATTATTTCATTGTTTGTTGCAGTATATTGTGTGTGTTGTATACTTTTTGAAAGGATATATAGGATGTTAGATTTCTAACTTTTTGTTTTTTTTTACTTGAACTTTTTTTTTTGTTTTTTTTTTTGGTTTTGTATACTTTTACCACTGTGTTGGTGCTTTTTTTCTCTTCTTTGCTTCTTCTTCTACTTCATTTCCTTTTTATTTTCCATTCAGAAGATGAATATTTATTTGATTCTGTTTTATTGTTTTTATTTTTGAGTAACAAAAGAATTCTATATACATACTTTATTATCAGACAAAAAGGACATTAGGAAATTTGTTCTGTTTATGTGAAAAAAAAAATAAAATAAAAAAAATAAACAGGAAGAAATAGAATTATATTAATAAAAGAACAGAAAAAAAAAGAAAAAATTCAAGAGATTTCTTATGAGAAAAAAAATAATTTGGTATGTGAAATAACCATAGAATTGAAACAGGAAATAAAAGGACAATAACAGCAACAGCAACAGCAACAAAAATATGTTAAAATGATGTTTGTTTAAATATTTGATCACAGAAAGTTAAAAAAAAAGTTCAAGAAGAAGAACAGGAAGCACAAGAAATAAAATGTTTTTTTTTGTTTTTGGTTTTTGTAATTCCTTTTTTTTTTCAAGTGGAAAAGGTGATGGAGAAACAGGAAAACTTTTATCAATTTAATGTTAATTTATGTTATGTGTGTCGTATTGTTTGATTTTTCTTTTTTCTCTCTTTTTTATTTTTACTTTTGGCTTCTATAATTTATTATTTTGAAAAAAAAAAAAAAAAAAAAAAAAAAAAATTAAAAAAAAAAAAAAATTGAAAACTAAACAGAAAAAAATTTTGGTTTTTGTGAAATCGATGGAATTTTCTTTAGTTTCCCGTTTATTTTTCTTTCTACTCATTTATTATCGTCCTTTTTATGTTTTTGTTTTCTTCAATTCATAGCATTACAAGAATTTATCACGAAAAGAAATTCTTTAATGTCTGGTTTTTATAGGATTCTTTTATTTTTTCTTTCTTTTTAATCTTCTTTTTTTTTATACTTTTTTTTAAATAAGTTAACGAAATTTTTATACATGTATGAAAATAAAAAAAAATAAATAAAATAACGGAAAAACAGTACATATAGGAAATAGAAAATCTGTGTGACAAGTGTAAATTATGTAATAATAAGATGTAAACTATTTTTATAAGTTTAAAAAAAAATGTTTGTGTATGTGTGTTATTTGATTTGAAAAACGGACATGAAAATTTAATTATGTTTCACTTTATTCTCTAATTTTTTTTCCTTGTCTTAAGAAAGAAAATCTTAAAATGTAGTGTTCTATAATTCTTTTAATAAAAAAGAAAATAAGAAGCTTTTCCTGAATTCGAAAATCAATTTAAGATTTAAAAAAAAAAATAATAATAATTTTTCTTTGTTTTAAAGATAAAAAAAAATATAATTCGGATGGATTTCTAACAACAACAACAAATGAAAGAAAGGATATAGTTGTTTAATTCAACGTCAACGTTATTTTATGTATTATCAAATAAATTCACTAAATCTTTCTTCTTTTTTTTTGGTTATCATCCCCCTCCATTTTTTTGTTGTTGTTTCTTTGTTTTAAAGAAATAATTCATTAAAAAAACGTACGTTTTTTTTTCTTCTATTTTTCGCTATTTTATTAATTTTCTCTTTCTTTATTTTTCATAAAATAAAAAAAAAAACAACTTAGAAGAGGGGGAAATTTTTCTATTAAAACAAAATTTTATATCCTGTTTTTAAAGTGGAAAAAATAAAATATATACATAAATATATTTTCAGGATATTTATCGTTTCATGTTGAAAAAAAAGGAGAAAATATAAAATAGAATATGAATGATGATAATCACTTCATTAGTTGTGTCTTTTTTTTTTCTCTTCTTGAGGAAAATATTTCAATTTTTTCATATTATTTTCTTAATCATTCTAAATTTTAATTAGAACAAAAAATTAACAAAAATGGTTTTTCTTTGTAGTTTTGCTTTTTATCTTTTTTTATTTTTTTTAAAGTGAATTTTAAAATTTTTAAAAGAAAATAAAACACAGAAAATACAAAATTATAACAAGTTTTTTACTTTTCTTGATGAAAAGTAAAATAAAAAAAAAAAAGAAGAAGAAAAGAGAATAAAGGTTTTCTTTTTGAATTTGTTTAAGTTCTTTTTTTGTTTTTTTTTCGTTGAACGAATTTTAAGAGCAAAAACAACAATAAAAAAAATGTACATCACAGAAAGAAGAAATTTTTGTAATTTTTGGTTTTTCAAAATTAAAATTTAATTTATTATAACGGAATTATTCGATCTTATAATAATTATAATTAATAATTAATTAAATATTATTTTTATTTAGATTAAGACAGAAGATTTATAAAATTATTATTATGTATTTTTTACTTTTAAGAAAATGTGTGAGTGTGAAAATGAAATTAATAATTGATAAGAACATTTTTTTTTATAGAATACACATTTACGTGTTATAATAATAGAAGAAAGAAGAAGCGAAGTAATTAGACAGAAAAATTAATAATATGTATAATTTTGTTTTTCTGCTTAAATTTATTCATTTTATATGAAAGAATACTTTTGTATTTTAGTTTTCAAGAATAAGATGAAGAAAAAAAAAAAAATAAAGTGAATAAACGAAATAAATAATAATATAAATGTAAATAAGTTTTTAAATTACTTTTTATTGTTTATAATTATAAAATGTAAGTTTTTTAGTTTCTACTTATTAGGAAAATGAGTAAAAAATAAATACGTATAAATATTCATAAATGATTTACATATGTTTTTATTTTAGTTTACCATGAAATATTCTTTTAGGTTTTCTTTTAGATTTTTTGGAGAAAAAACAGTTGGATTTATTGCATAATTTCGATTTAAAAACGATTTCGGCAATTCAAGTTAAAAATGGAGTCGATACAGCGTACGTACTGCGTTGGTACTTCCACCACAGTCTGATTTGTGGAATCTAAGAGAGGTGTGCTACATTGAAATTATCTAATAAATATGTACGAGTATTTGTTTTATTTCGAAATGTGTTTTTTAAATAAGTAATCCTTGCGAAGTTCTCAAAGGTTTCATTCCTAAATTTAACGGTTCCATATAGGAAGTTTAGCTACCGTGTGAGCCATACAAAAATCAAACTTGAGACGGAAAATTCCCGGACAATAACCGGAACCAATGAGTTCGAATATTTTCTACATTTTTATAAATTTTCATCTGCGCCTCTTTTTAAACGTCTGATGACGACCGTCTTTTTACAATGTCAAAAGCTTCAAAACGGCAACCATACAAAGCATTCCGTTTTAAAACTCAAGTATTTTTTTTTTGACAACAACGACAAAAACAAGCAACTAGCGCGACATAAATTTTTCCAGCAATGGATTATATATTGACTGTCATACTGCAATCACGATGCAAAGCAAATGGTCGTTGAGGAATACAGCTATACTTATGTAGCTGCTTGATAATTATCTTGTGTATTCTCTTAAAACAGTGAGAACTTTTATTAATACTTTGGTATTCCTGATGATTTAGCTGAGATTACATCAACAGATTTAAATAGAATCATTCGAGAACCGGATTGGCTTTCAGGATAGGCCATATCTTTTTTTCTAAAGTTATTGAAGGCATTCACAATTCTTATTCCTTTATGAAACATAATTTTTCCACTGCAGTTCTGGGGAATAATATTTTACTGTTAACATTTTTTCATCTCTGAGAAAGATCGTGCAGACTCACAAAAGAGTTCTCACATTAAGAGACCACCTTTTAATTTCGTCAAAATCAACCAAACAAAAAATTTGTATTTAAAAATAATGAAATTAAATTTAAAAAAAAAAAGTTAAAAACACAAAAGGAGACATGAATGAATAAATAAATTGATTTATTTTGTGGCTTCTGTTCTTTGAACTCTTTATCAATAATAATTACACAAATTAATGAATAATTATTTTGTAATTGTTGACCTAATTTTGATTTATTATGCTGTTGAATTGATAACAATTACAAATATTTGTACTTACACTTATTGAAGGGTTCTTTTCATCAATTTTAACATACCTATACACATTATATAAGAATGACATAATAAAAATGATATTTAAAATAATGAAGAAGAAAAAAAAAAACAATTTAAAATGAAATCAATAATCACATCCTTGGAAAAAAAATTATCTTTTCTCAAGTCATATAATTAATACTTTATGCAATAAAACTTTTCCATAAAAACTTCATTATTGAAAATCATAAAGTTTTTCTTTTTTTCTGTTTTTTTTTAGTGATCAATTTTCATAGCGAGAAAATAATGAAAATTTTGTGTGGGTGGGTGTGTGTGTGTGTGTAAAAGTATAGTTTTTGGGTAAATAGTGAAGTGATGATGATAAAGTTTTATTTTATTTTTTATGATTTAAAAAATAAAAAGATTATTATTTGTGTAGAAAGTAATTTTTAAGGATTATATTGCTGATTATATGAATTAATCATTGTTTTAGTTCAAATTACAGTTTTAAGAACTTAAAAAAAAAAACAAAAACAAAAGTTAAAGCAATTGAAAATTATGAGAAAATTAAATAACGAAAAAAAAAAAGTGTAGTGGGAGAAATTTTATTTTATTGGAATTTTTTTTTTTATAATTGAATAAAAGATTCTTGATTTCTATAGAACAAGAGAAAAGTGAAATTAAGATAATAATTTCGAGTAGTAAAATTCTTTAAAGAAACTGATTTTATTTGCTCATTAAAAATTAACTGTAAATATTTCTCATTAAAATTTTTCAATTATCAAGAGAATTATTGTGAAATGAATTTAGAAAAAAAAAAACTATTTCTATTCATGTTTTTTCTTCTTCTCGTAAAATCATTATTGAATGTTTATGGATGTGGCAGTTGTTCATCCTTTTGTTTGTCTTTTTTCTTGTTGTTTGTCAGGAGTTCTTTTTCTCAATCGATATATTTGTGTACTTTAATTGGCATTTTACCATTAACCATTACCAGTACCTAATTACAAGCAGCTTTCGGGGAAAAAAAATCTGTACTGATTTATTTTGTTTCTTTTCTCTTCTTCTTAAGAAAAAAAAGGATTTAATCGTCTTTATACTTGAACTTTTGGAAATTTAACAGAATATCCTTTAAATAAACTTTGTAAAAAATGAATCAAATGCTCTTAAGTCATCAATTAAGACATATATAAAGTATACTAAATCCCAAGACTATCGGATCTTTGATTCAAAGTATTTTGCGGATATTTTGATGAATAAGTCGGGACTGAATTTATTATAAAGGGTTTCTTAAGTATTATGATTTTCCTAGAGAAAATTCTTTTGAACTTTTGAATGTTAGTAAAGTGGTGTGGTCGATGTATCAATAATTTTCTTAAAAGGTTAAACAAACACATTGAATGTTCTATATGACCTGAAAAATTGTTACTTTTATATAATTATTTTTTCTCTCTTTGTTTTTCTTCTAAACCCCCTTTTTTCAATAAAATACTCAAGTCAATTTATATTCGAAGTTTTTTTTTGCTGTTTGACCCTTAAGGCCTTAATTAATGAGAAAAATAAACCTTGAACTTTGAAAACATGAAAATTCATGAAAAATATTCAATGGAAAGTTATGAATTTTAATTTTTTAAAAATTCACAATGAAGATGCTGTTTTTTGAAATACCTACTAATTTGACTTTATTCAAAAAAAAAAAAAAAGGATTATTAAAAGGCAAAACAAAAATGTCATTTATTTGTTTTGTTAGAAAAAAGTTTAATTTAAAATGACAAAATTTTAAAAGATTGAAAAATTACATAGGTACATAAATGCCGTTGCAAAAAATATATTTGATTTGGAAAAATTTTCAATATTAGAAAATGGTTTTCTAATTCTTTCAGTTTTTATGAGTAGAAATTTCATACATACACGCCTAAATATTTTTAAATGGTATAAAAATGAATCAGACCGGAAAATTTTAAATAGAAATACCTACGTTATTTATTATTAACAAGAACAGAAAACTCCCATGAAGAGACTTGAAAAGAACAATTGAAAAATTTATTATTTCATTTGAATTTAATTGCCTTTTTCAACTTCAATTTTTGTGCCAAAATAATGAATTTATTATGCCTTTTTTTCAGAATTAGTACCATCAATTTAGTATCTTTTGGATTTATTTATTTTTTTATTCATAAATAATAGAAAAGCCTATGAAATGTGGTTTCTGTTGCTTTTTTTCTCTTTCGAAATGTTTAACAAAGCAAATTAAAAATTTGATTTAGTGATAAGTTTATGCTTGTAATAAACGCTAAAATAAGACTGGATCTAAATTTAATAAAATTTAAAAATAAAATTTCCAAAAAGTATGCAAAAATGCGATGCTGGATTTTTCTTTTTTCAAATTGAAAAGTTATTGGGGCTGTTGGAGCAGAGAGCAGAATAAAAAATCATAAAACAGCGCATACTCACCATTTTTCTTTGTTCATGTTCCCCTTATTTCGTAAAATTGCAATTCAACGTTAAAATAAATTGCAGACGATGAAAGCTTTTTTAGAAATTCCTTTTCCCCATTTAACAAAAAAAGAAGGGATAAAAAATTGCAATGTGCAGAAGGGAAATTTAACAATTTCTTTTTTATATAAAGTTTCTTTTTATCTACCTACACCAAATTTTTTTTTATTGGTATGACTATAGTCAGAATGTCAACAATGTGGCAGAAAAAAAAGCCCCGAAAGAAAAGAAAAAAATGGACAAAAGAAAATTATACTTTTTCTTGATTTTTTATTTTATTGTCGGAAGTGAATAAATTGCACTTTGAACATGAAAAGAAAATTGGCAGTTATAGGTTAAGGTTTTTTTTTATTTCTTCGTCAAATATTAGTTATTCTAGCATGAAATATTCCGCATACATTCATATATCATATGAACACATCGTATGTGTACATTACATATAGATATGTGGAAAAAAAAACAAAGAAAAAAAATTTCATTCTTTTGCCTGTTATCATACTCGATGGTTTAGTTTTATAGAATTTTAGAAACAAAAAAAAAAAAAGAAAACCTTAAGTTGAAGATACTTTTTTAGTTTGAAGTTCAATTTAATACTTGAAAAAGGACATGCAGCAGAGACAAAAAGTAAAAACAGAAAAAAGCAAGATTATGTAATACCTTCATGCTTTGTCATACAACACAAATGGAAAACTAAAGTTTTCGCAAAAAAATAAAAAATAAAGGAAAAACAGATGTGATTGTCGTCTTGTATTTTCATATATCCTTCAATAGATTATGTACCTAAGAGTATGTATGTAACTCTGTAAAATAATAAGATAATGATAGAAAAAAATAAAAGGATAAAACTTTTACGTAAGTTTTTTTCATTTTAGAGTTTTGGTTTATTTTCTCATAGTTTCGTTACACAAAATGACTTCAATTATCGTTTTATTATTTTTCTTTGTTAAATCTGTAAGAACTTTTTTTTTTTAAAAAGATTTTCAATATGTAGAAAAACTAATAAATGACACTCAAAGCTTTTTCTTAAAAAATTAAATTAAATTTTGTATTGATTTGAGGAATCATTTGTACGACAAAAAAAAAAACTTAAATGAAAAATTCAGTAATGTGTTTTAAGAAATTGATATTCGATAATTTGATTTTAAGGAGAAAATTTTTCAATTACATTTAAAGATAAATTCATATCACGTTTATTATTTTGTTATCTTTTTGAACAGTAATGATAGAATTTCGTTCTAAAATTCAAATTAACACATTGCGGACCAGTAGTTTATTTTGATTTTATGTATAGACAATAAAATATTCGTTATAAACCACAAGATTCTCCATCCTTTCGAGAATTGTCGCGATCTACGTTTTCAAGTGATTAACAAAATTAGTTTTGTTGTTTTTAATTTTTTTATTTTGCAGTGTTAACAAAGACATTTTCTCTTTTGACACTTTATTTTTTTGTTGTTGTTGATGAAATCTATGGCTTTTCCACGAAATTTTAACTTTGAACTCAAGAGGATAAATGCCAAAGGTCAATTATTTATGTAAAAATTAAAAATGTTATTTGAATTTGTGTTTCTATGTAATGTGGTGTGGAATGTTTTGCAGAAGAAAAAATTAGGAAAGGACATTTCTAATTCATTTTTAAAATTTATTGCTATTTGAGTCGTCGAAATTTGAAGCAATTTCTTAAAATTTGTGATACAGAATGAAAAAAATAACGATAAGCTTTTACACGCGTAATTAAAACCATCATTTGAGGACATTTTTGTACAAAAAAAAAATTCTATTAAAGAATTTTGTTTTTCAAATTTTTTTTCATATTAATTTCTTTTCATTTTTGAGATTTGAAGTATATCATTTTTGATAGACAGACAAATTAAATTCTCTAAAGGAAAAAGAATTTCTACAAATTAAATCATTTTTTCGATTTATTTGATAATGGTAATCCACATTGCGTGGGATATTTTGTGTAATTTTTTTTTAAATAGTTGAAATTTCAAACTAGATAAAGCTTTTTTCTGATTACCAAAATCAAAAATTTATTAAAATCTCAAATTTCTTTTTAAAAATATTTTTGAGTTTTTTTTCCAGTGAAATTTTTAAACAAAAAGAGGGGGGGAGATGAAATTCTAGACTTTTTTTTTCGATTTAAAGATAAAAGGATATTCTTCAATTAATTTAAAATGCCATTAATTATGAATTTTGCTAATCCAATTTGCGGAATGTTTAAATGTCAAAATAAGCTCGGTTTTTTTGTGAAAATTTATAATTCATGATAAAAAATATACAAAAAAACAACATGAGATAGTTTTTTCATTACCGTTATTTAATATCAGATACAAGGATAAAGTGAATTAAGAAAATAAAATAAAATAGAAATATATATTGAGTTATTTCTTATTTTTTTATTTCAAAAACAAAAAATTATAAAAGTAGAATTAACATTATAAAATGCAATAGAATCAGGATCAGGATTAAAGACATACAATATTTAATTTTATTATAAATTTAAATAATATATGTATGTATATCATTTACTTACTTGTGTGTGCATTAGTGTATACGTTATACTATTAAAACTTCATAAAAAATGACACTATAAAATTCTGACTTACTTCGGTATTTAATTTTATTTCTATATATAAACGTAAAATTATGTAAAATGTGATTGTAATTTCACAAGGAATATAAAGTCATTATCATCATTTATGACATGAAAATAGAAGGAAGAACAAAAAACAAAAACAACAAAAAACAAATAAAGTAACATAAATGTCGCGTATATAAAAAGATTTTCCTTATTTTCAGATTAGTATGGAAAGAATTGCTTTGTGTGTTTATGTTTTTCTTGTATAAATGTATCCTACTTACCTAATATTTTATTATGTTTTTTTTATATATTTTATTCTAATTTTATGTATTTGTCCTTTGAAAAATACGGAAAAATGATTTTTTTTTTTTTTTGTAATGTTAATGACGATGAAAATGATGACAGTCACAGAATCATTTTTACTATACACAATTAGTCAGTGTACTACTTATGCACGAATTCATCCATTCATTCATTTATTTTTAAATTAACTTCTTCCTGTATATCCTTATTTTTATTTTGTATATCCTTTATTCTTTATATGTAGGTATATGCACATTTTTGTATATCGTGTTGTATTTTAGGATTTTTTATTTTTATGTTTTCATGCATAATTTTCATTGTTGTTTTTTAAACAAAAAATAAAATATCTTTTTTGAAAGGATTTTTGGTAATTTATACCTACATGTGTTATGTTATCTTCTGATGGTTTTAGAATTACTTAAAGAAACAATACTATTTTAAATCAAAAGTAATTTAAAAAAAAAACAAATAAATAAAAAGTCAAGAAAGATGTCATGACGTTTAACAAAATGTTTAATCTTTCATTTATTTTTATAAATTTCAAAGCACTTTTGTTTTATAGTTTTCATGATAATTTGATGGTTTTATACTTTTGTTTTGTATTATTGTGTTTTATGTAATGTATGTACATATGTATGTATAGTATTTGTGTCATAAAAATCGTTGTAATCTTGCTATTAAAAAAAAAAAAAAACTGAAAAAATACGGTTGAAAAAGTAATAAAAAAAGCTTTTATCATAATTACAAAAATTCTTACATACATATATGTATGTAGTGTACATATATTTTGAATTATATAGATTTTAACACATATGGGGTGTTTGGTATAATTGTGATATCAAAAAAAAAACTGTATATGCACTTATCATTATGTGTTTGTGTTAAAAATGCAAACGCGCAAGAAAAAAATAAGCAATTTTTAATTATTATCATTATATTGCTGCAATTATATAATTGAGTATGGGAGGAGGGATGTATAACGTATCATATGTATGTGCAATATTACATACATATACTGAAGAAAATTATTATTATAATGATGATGATGATGATGATGATTATGTAAACTTATGTTTTAAAAAAAAAAAAAGTAAAACATAAATGTTTCTTTAGCGGTTATTATTATTATGATGTGCATTAAATTACAATGCGATGGGTGATAACTTCGATTTTAAAAGGTTTTTTAAAAGTTTCACACTTTTCTTGTTTTTTGTTTTTTTGTTTTTGTCTTTGTTTATTTCTCCTTGATTACACAATAATAATAAAAATTTTAAAATAAAGATGAATTAATGTAAAATTGGTATTTTGACTGTCATAAAATGTACTTTTTTGTATGATTAAAATTGAAAAATTCAGAATTTTTATTTTAAATTTGTTTGGATATTTTAATTTGCTAATTCTGAATTATTGTAAGTATTTTTTTAAAAAAAGACAAAAAGTGTATAAAATCAAAAACTTACTGGTTTACCATTGCTAAAAATCTTATCAGGTTCAGATTTCATGAAGATACATCGATTGCGCTTTACTAGACGTCAATAATATCACTAGTTTTTGAAATATCAGAGTTCGAGATTTGATCTCTATCTATTTTCAGGTTTAGATTGCATCAGAAGGTTCAAATTCTTCTCTAAAGCAAACTTTATGCCATGGCCATCACCTGTGTACTATAGAGAAACCGTAAATTAATCTGAAAATAGCCCAAAAAAATTCGATTTTCAAGGTAAATACGTAAACTTTTCTTTTTCCGAAAGTTAAAGATAAAATGTCGAAATTATTATAGGAAATTTATCAAAAATGTATCTATCCCTTTAATAACCGACTTATCATAAATTTCTGTGATATTTTAATTATTTTTTAAAGTGAGAGAGATTACCTTTCCTATACAATCTTTTATCCAATAAGCGATATCATTTTTTTTTTCATTTCCAATTTTTTTAATTATAATTTTACACAATTAATGGTAATTAAATATACATATCTTAACTTTAACCTATCCATATTCACATTGAACAAATATAATATCTATTAATAAAATCATTTTCCAACTTCAATTGATATAAAAAGGTCGGAAATAGAGAAAAAGTATATTATATATAATGCACTCATAAATTTACTTTGTTTTCAAATAGTCTGAAAAAATGTAAAAAGAAAAAAAAGGGATATGGAGTGCTTGTCATTAAAAAAAAAGTCAATTTAAATAAAATTATATATTGCACATAGTACTTGTAAATAAATAATTAAAATCAAAATGATAAGAATATGTAAAAAAAATACAAAATTGTAAATAAAAATACATAATGAAAATGTAAACAATACAAAAAAAATATAGATACTCTTTTATTGAAGTACATCTACCATATGTGACATAATATACCTTTAAACAGATTTTTATTATCGATTGTTTAGAAAATACTTTTATTAAAAAATAATACTTAAATTTCTTTCTATAATAAATACATAATATGTATGTGCCTTACACACATGATACCTGCTTTTTATAACCACTAAATAATTAAGAAAAATCAGGTTTATAAACTAATAATGAAAGAAAATAAAATACATTAAATTAAAATAAAGGAAATATTATTAAAATTCATTTTACGATAAAAATGATGATGATGTCATTTAAAGAACAAAAAACAAAAATACCATAATTAAATAAGACATGAAATATAATAATATCCAAAAAAAATTATATATTTTTTTCTATCTTTTTCATTGATACCAGATAATTTCAGTTAATTCTGAATTTTACCAAAAATAATATTTCGTTGTTCAAAAAAAACAAATTTCTTTTATTACGTGTTTTGTGTTTTTTTCCTTCAAGTTAATCCTTAATTAATTTTTGTATTTTTAATTACTTTTTTTTTTAATATTAATTTAATACTATTTTAATATTACACTGATGAAAATGTATATAATATAAAATAAAATACAAAATTTGTATAAAAAAAAACAATATACGCAAAAATTGATTGAAAAAAAGTAAAGAATACATTAAACAAAGATACATCATGAAAAGAATATACAACAGAAAAACCAAGGAATTTTAAAAAAGGGTAATATTATTTTGAAAAGGATTTCTATTCATGGGAAATTTAATAAAAGGTACATAAATACAATTAATTATGTATAATTAATATTATTAAAACTATATACATACATATGTAAGCTTTTTACATAAAATTAAAAATGAAATTTATTGACTTGTCATTCAATTAAAAAAAGAAATACGTTGGAAATTTCAATAGATTATGTAAGATTTAGTGAATTAAATTAAAATCAAATAAAAAATAAAAAAGGAAAGGGGTGTGTGGGTGGTGATATAAAGGAAACTTTATTGTTCATTAAATTTACTAAGAAAAAAAAAAAGAAGAAAATCAAAAATTAAATAGAACGAGTATTTAGAAAAATAATTTCAAATTTAATATTTATAATTTTAATGATTAAATAATAAAGAACGAAAAAAAGGAATAACGGAAAGGGGTTTAAATTAAAAATTAATTGAAACTTTTGTACAGGATGGTGATGAATTTGAAATATATCAGGTTTTTGTTTTTTTGAATCGTATTGAAAAGTTGTATTTTTAACTTATAGTATAGTGAATCCTTTGCCCTCTGAAGCTTTAGTCCTTGGAAAGGGGAAGATTTTGTATCAAAATTAGTTTTAATAAATATGTTCAACTCGCAGGTAAATTGTCTGCGTGGAAACTTTCCATGTAGCTAAAGACGTTTTTTTTTTACTTTCTTTATTCTGTACTTTAGAAATACATTGTATTTTTTTTACGAATATCCTGTGTATGTTTAGAGATATAATTCACAGAAATTCGGCTGAATCCTAGAACACCGTTATGGTAACATTTTCCATTATTCCATTAAGTAGTCGTATTAGGAATTTTAGGTCAAAATTTTCCATCGGTTTTTTTGTTGTACAAAAGTAGATATGTACTTCTTAAATGAAAATGGTGAAATTTATGAGGAGTACATCTAATAAAAAGAATATCTATTTGATGGTTGTCATCAGGATTAAGGTTAAAAATATAAATCGGGTTTTTCTTTCACATAAGTTGCCTATTTTTATATACTTTTCTCATCTAATTCTTCTTTTTTTATTTTATAACAAAAGTATCTTTATTTAATTATGTATATCCTAAGTACCCTGTATTTAAATTTTTATTCAAAAGAACTGTTATTATTTTAGAAAAGTATCTAGCTTTCAATTCAGACCAGAAAATGTACTTAAATTTTATTTAAGTTGTCTGATGTTTTCTTCAATTTTATTTTATCTTTTTGTTTCACCTATTTCTTTTATATCGAATAAGATAATAATTTTTGTATCTTTTTTATTTTTTTTAGAAAGAAAAAAAGTTTGTTAAAAACAACATTTTATTTATATACATATATAAAACATACTATTTATAGTCCTATATTTTATTTTATTTTTTAGGTATACATATGTACAATGTATGTAGTGTTATTTTCGTATTTTGATAAGAACTTTGATTTTTAAAAATCGGTCAAAATCTCTTGTTATGTTGTGTAGATATATATACTCTACTTATGCCTTAAGTATGGGAAAAAAATAAGGAAAGAAAAAAAAGTACCTCTTCTATTTTATCTGTAAAAAAAACTTTTTTTTATCTTTGTTTTGTTCCTGGAAATTTTATTTAAAGGTCTTTTTTTTTTTCAAATGTATTTTCTTATTTTTTATTAAGGATAACAAAAAAAAAGTTTATATTGTACTTAAACACTTTAACACGTTCAAAAATCGATTCAAATAGTAAAAAAAAAAAAAATTGGAAAATAGAAAAAAAAACATAGAATGAATTTTATTTTGAAAGAGTACTTCTAAATTTGAAAAGGTTCTTAAGTAGATTTTTTTTTTTGTATCCTTATTATCCTTTTTTTTTTCTAGGTTTTTGTTTTTGAAGGAGAACATTTTAAGGTAACAGATCTGTTTTTGAAAAATTTAAATAAATTCACGTTATACAAAAAAAAAAAAATTATTGTATTCTAGTTTAATTTATTTTTTGTATTTAAAAAAAAAAAATTGAAAGAAAAAAATAAATTTCTAGAAATGAATGTATCTGGCATTTTGTTTTTATAAATTTATAGAATTTGTTTTTCACTACAAAAAAAAAAAAAGAAAAAAAAAAGTGGTTCGGATAAGTAAAAGTTGTTCTTTTGAATAAATTTAATATATATAACAGCAATAACAACAAAATAGAGTGCAAAAAAAAGCGCTACTAAGAAATTTAAACTATACTTGTCGAATACTTAATTAAAAATATATCTTTTCCAGTGAATTATTGTTTTTTTTTTCCTTCTTTTTTCTTGGTGTATAAATTTTGCAAACAAGATTGCAGGTTGATTGAAAGTATTTTTGGCTTTTTTGTTACAAAAAAAAAAAAAAAAATAAGAGATACTTTTTTAATTATGCAAGTCATAAAGAATATAAAAATATTTTTGAAACTCGTTTAAAACATAGTTTTTATCTTCAAAGAATATCTACGTGTTTATGCCTGCTCCGAATTTAATACGGATTTTGGTTTACTCCCAATTTTTTGTCGTATAAACTCGATAATTCGGATTTTGGCTTAAGCCCAATTTATTTCGGTTTAATCCCAATTTTTTTATATGTATGTGTGAGGTAAAATGCAATATGGCGGATTCTAATTTTTAGTGTGAAAGTGAAGCTGTCACGTTCTTCTTCTATTTTTTATGTGGAAGAAGAATAATATGTATACAATAAGTGTATAAAAATATCAACGTTTGCATGTACTTTTTTAATCCCAATTTTACCGTTTCTACGCTACTCCCAATTTAATCCAAAATCCGTATTATTTTTTCACCGTATAAACTGTTAGTATGACTCAGTTTTTGATTAAAGTTTAAATCCCTCGCTTCTTCAAAACAAAAAAATATAATAGTGTCATATTGGCCTAGAATACATAAAAGTTACCATTTGGTTACCATTGAAGATGTATTAAAGCATTTTTAAAGAACGTTTTAGTGTCTTTAAGTCCTTTGAAGACAATAAAACTACCAAGTTTGTTTGTTCTACATTTGCATTATCCTTTTTCTTAAGTAAAGTACACACTATCATTTAAACTGACACTTATGCAAAAAACTGTCAGTTTAAATGATAATGTGTACCTCACTTAACTGAAGTCTTCCAGATGATTTAATAGTTTAACTATTTTTCAAGAGCATATTGATTTGTTTTTTTTTTTTTTCATTAAAATTAATTTCCTATATGATAGTTAATTAATTAATTACCGTTACATCAATATAATTTTATTTGTTACAATTTAAGAAAGAAAGAAAAAACAACAACAACAAAGTAATAAAATAAACAATCAAATGATTATATTATATATATTTTTATTTTTAAATTACATAAAGCTTTCAATTAAAACGATCATGATTCTAATAAATCTAATAATCTTCCTGTTCAATAAATTAAAATAAAATGAAGAAAAAAAAACAAAACATCATCACATCAATAATAAAGAAAAAAAATAAATAAACTCTGAAGGTAAATTTCTATTGATGGTAGTGGGTGGAATTTATTGATTTTTTATAAAAAACAAAAACTTTCAACTCTTTGTTTCTTTTTTTAAATAATGGATATTGTTACTGCATTACATAATATGGATAATTTTCATGTTGTAATTGTTGCATATCATCGATATAATCATTAATTTTTTAACTTTTTTCAACAGAGTATTTCTATACACTTTCTATACTATACATTTATATATATAGAATAAAAAGTATATCGAATTGTCTATTAACGCATCACCTCTTTAACGATTTCTACTTCAATAAAATAAGCTAAACTATTTTCAAAAATTTATTTTGCAGTAATTACAGCTTATGGAAATTAGAAAACATATTCGATGATTGATGGGTTCACTTTAGGGTTAAAAATGTTTTCGTCTTGTTGTTTGTATCTTAAATTTTTTCATCATTGTCATAATTGAAGCTGCAGCTTAAATCAAATTTTGGTTTTCAGTAGAAATTTCAGTAATTTGTTCCTCTAATTGAGTTTCCACTTTTTAATTTATGTTACTCCAAGGATTTCGGTTTACCTAAGTGTACTGGACATTATTATTCACGAGCTTTACTTTCTAATACTTTCTTTTGAACTTTACTGCCCTTAATTTTAACTGCATAACTTCTCTACTGTAATCTTGTATCATAATTTCTTGATTTCAATTGATTTGTATATCTAAAATCTTGGACATACAGACTCCAATATCGTTCGAATTAATTGAAAATCTGTTTTTAAATCGCTTTATTCTTTTAAGGAGGTTTTTTTCTTGTTTAATTAGATCGCAAATTATGTATTCACCTGCAAAAGAACAAATTTTGCATGTAATATCTGATACTATCTACCTCAAACTGCAATCTGTTTTTAAAAATATTTTACGTATCTAATAATTTTTTTTATAACATAGATTTCTTAAAGTATAATTATTTTTTTTTTACTGTATTATTTTCATCTTATTTAATATATTTTTAGTTATTTAGCATTTAATAATGGTTTATCATCATGCATTACTTTATTATAAGTATATCTACATTGATCAGATAAAATTGGATAAAAGAAGATCGAACTGGTAATTGTTACGTGTTTTCTGTTTGTAAAAAAATTTATAGATAGTGTCGGTATATTATATTATTAAACTTGAAAATTAATCAAGTAATTGTGATCAAATTCTAGAATAATAATCAGATATACATATACATATATACTTATATATATAATAAATAATTAGTATTTTATAGTTAATTTTTAACGCGTGTAAATTTATGACTTGTTAGATGACTTGATCGTATTTCCAAATAACTTGAAAAGAGAAATGTATTTTTCTTCCGATTATTAATTTTCTTTATTTCTTTTTCTTTCATCTTTTAAATTAATTTATTTTTTTTTTTTTTTTTGCTTAGATTCATTCATGATTAGATTGGTTTTTGTTTTTTCTAAGAATTATTATTTTTTTAATATTAAAACATCTTAAGATGCGATGCGTTAATTATATATATTATGAATAATATTTTTTTTGTTTTTTTGTATTGTCATTCTTTGTTAATTTTAATTAAAAATAATTTATTATTTTTGAAATGAAAAAGGGGGTTTTTTAAGTTTTAGTTTCGTTTTTGTTTAATCATTTTTTTTTTTTTGCGTGAAAAATCCCATAACACAATATCAAATTTATTTCAGATAAAACCAAATTTTATTAGTTTCATGGGATTATGATTTGTTTCATTTTACTTTTTTTTCTTCTTTCTTCTCATTCTTCTTGAATTTTAAAATTTAATTCTCATGGTAGGCGAATAAAGAGAAAAATAAAAAGAACATGTTAAGTCATCTTTTTTTGTTTTGTAGTTTAATCATTTTGAAATTGTATAGAGGGAAAAAAAGACAAAATTTGTTACCGACCTTTAACTTAATTTATTACACAGAAATTATACATATTTTCTTAATTTTTTCTTTCTTGTTATTTTTTTTTTAGATTTTAATTTATTATCCTCTCAAGGTAAACATTATGCAAAAAAGGTATCTTATTGTATGCGTGCTAAGTAAAAAGTAAATATAAGCGTTTGTTTAACAAAAAAAAAAGTGAAAAAATATACGTTTTTTTTTTAAAAATATAAATAAAGAATCGTGTAACAATAAATTCATTCATTTATTCAAAGTTACATACATTCTCGTATTCACAAGGATATGAAACATTTTTTTTATGGAAATATAAAATGAAAGTAAAATAAATAATTATGTAGGTCGAAAAAAAAATAAATAGAAATTTTTAATGTACCTATAGATACTTTTTTTTTTGTTGTTGTTGTTGTTGAAGGGATGTGTTTTCTTTTGAAAGAAAACTTTTTCAAAATCGTTTTCTTTTTTCTAGATCTGAAAAAACAATACTTATTACGCATTTTAATTGTTTAAAATTTGAATTTCATTATGAAAATGAGAAAATTACTTTCAATTATTTGCATATGAAAAGAAAAAAAAAACAAAATGGAAAGGTAAAAAGGAACTTAAACATATAAATAGGGCTAAGAATGATGTACTTAAAACTTATTTATACTAGTGAAAAGAGAACGCACAATTTTTTTTTTCTTTAAATGGGAGCAATTATACTGTAGCAGTAGAAATGCATTTAAATAATTTATATATATCCTTTTTTTGAACCGGTATGTAGTATGTGAATCAAAACTAATTAGTACGTGAATGCTTTTAAAAATAATTTTTCAAGTAATATGAAATTATGTTTACGTATAGAATAAATGTAAATACATTTTTGTAAAAGATTTATTCCATTTAATTATATATATTGATGCTCCTTACGAATCATAAGGATTTATAGTTTCAATTATTTGCGGAATTATTTTAAATTCAAAAAAAGAAACAGATTTTTAATGAAAACGTCTTAAAATGGAATAGTGTGTAAAAATCCGTATTTTCATCAATAAAAGTATTAAAATGTATTCAAAAAATTTTCTGATTACAAAAATCAGTCATAAAAAGTCATTTTGACCATTTATATACTTTCAATTTTTACCTTAAAGTATGAAATAATAATAATTACTGAATTTTTCAAATTAAATGAATATATAAATGATTATTAACAGCCTTGGGCTTCTTTTAATACTTGATACTTCTCTTTTTTATCTTTACTTTTCTTGTACATATTTAATTAATTAGTTTTTAAGGGTGAATTTCAAAACAACAACAAAACAAATCGTTATATTGTTTTATTTGAAAAAAAAAATGTTTTTTTCTTTGTTTTGAAATCAAATCATTATTTACCTTAATCTTTGTTACAAATAGAAGAAAAAAAATTGCCTACGGAAATGGAAATACAAATTTAAAAATGATCCCTTTTTATAAATACTTGAATTACAATATATAAATTAGAAATAACTAAATAAATAATTACAAAAAAAAAAAAAATGTAAATAAAAATAAAATGAAATTAATTAATGTTTAGCTTCTTAGTTTTTTTTATTTATTATTTTTCTGTATTGTCAAGTTTAATTAAGTTTAATTGATCTTCTTTGTTTTGTATTAAATTATACTTACATTTTATAAAGATCATATAAATCTTGTTTGTGTAATGCATATACTCGTAAATACATACATATAATGTACATGTAATATAACCTTTGAAATAAATTGAAATTTTTTTCATTCATTAAAATTTTAAAGTAATAATTTTTTTTTTTTTTTTTTTAATCTGAAAATAAATATCTTTAAGTAGAAAAAGATATTAGTATATATTAGGAATCTTGAAAATTTCTAAACTAAAGTGAAATTAATTAGTGTTTCTCAGGAGCATAAAACCCATGATATTTCAAAAAAAAAAAATGAGACTATGTATATTAAAATTTGCGACCTTTAAAAAAAAAAAAAAATTGCGTTTACACAGTTTTTGAAATTGCGGACTAGCTGAAGAACGTATATATGTATCACAAAAAATACTTCAAGTACAGATGAGTTCTTAACCATTATAAAGTAATTAATTCTGCTCGACGAGCATGAATGTATTTTGTAACTATGAGAGACTTTGAGAATTCTCAAAGAGCTATTAAGAGTTTTTAAGAAAAATTTGAAGAAACTCTGGCTTGACCTCTGCTCTGGTCTGTTCCAAAAATTGAAAATAATTTTTGTATGGCTTACGACTTCAGAAGCTATGTATAACATGTCAATAGATTAAAGAAACTTCAAAGAAGTTTCATTAAAACTGTTTAGAAACTCGTTTCGCCATATGGAATAAGTGAATACAATAACAAGGAGAGAGGGGGGGGAGGTTCACTGAAAATCCACAATGTAATATACACAAAACGAAAATTGATGAGAAGAAAAAAAATTTTAGAATACAATTTTCAAGATTTTGGAAGAATTTTGAAAGAATATTTTGGAAAATTCGAAAAAAAAATGAGAAATGGATAAATTCAATTATGATATCCATAAACTTTAAGGATATTATAAAAATGAATACAAGATTTTCTTACCTATACTTAATAGATACTTTTAATTTTACATTTTCAATTTCAACCCCACTAAGTGCTACTTTTTTGATTGTACTATATATACACTTCTATTTCATAATTAATACCTTTCAAGGTGAAAAGAAGAAAAAAAAATCTTTTTAAAAATAATATTTTTTACAGGATTTCTATTCAACAATATATTTAAAATATTAAGTCAGCAGTTAGTAATTTTATAGTGTTTCACATGTAAAAAAAAAATGTATACATCGTAGACTATATTTATTGCATTTTATCCACGTTGATCATGCAAAAGTAATAAAACCAAAAGTTATGATATAATACTATTTAAGAATTACTTAGGTAGGTATATTGTGTAAAAAAAATTAAACACGTGTCAATATCTTAATGAATATAATATGTTATTTTATTACATGGCGTGCATATTCAAATATTAATGAAGGTGTTGTTTATATTTTAATGTCAAAAATATGCATATTATTTTTTGTTTTTATTATCATCAAGAAAAACTTTATGTATAGCTTCATAGTTCACACAGTAAATATTTTTTTATGTACATACATACATACATATTATATCGTAGTGCAGAGAAAAAAAAAGGTAATTACATACATGTTGGTTATTGACACGATATAATGATGAAAAACTAATAACAAAAAAATATGTTTTTTTTTAAATTTTTATCATTATGCAATTTACATGCCTATTGTACTTTTTCTTTCTAATTCTATTAATTTATCAATTTATTATATCACATTTTAGAAATTACACATTTTCAAGTGTTTTTTTGTTTTTTTTTTGTAGTAATTTTTCATTATTACCTTTACCTGTTCATTTTAATAATTGTTGTTGATTTTTTATTTTTATTTTTTTTTTACTGAAAAGAAAGAAAAACTAATACCGTTTTGAAGGTTATTTTCTAGTATATGTAGTGTGATGTGTTTTGTGTAAATATTTGTGTTCAGTACGTAATTAAAAATGCATTATGAATTTAAAATAAACAAAAAATGCATAATAGAAAATAAACTGATGAATATAGAAAAATAAAAATTGATAGAATAGAGAGGGGTAATATATACATCTACGTATATACATACGTAGATATCTGTTATTATTCTTATTGAAAATAATGATTACATGTGTGCCATGCCATGCATTCACGTACCTAATAATATTCATATTATAAAGAAAAACGTGTTTGCATTTTTTAATATTCAACATTATTATTTTTTTATTTTTAATTTTGTTGAGAAGAAAAGAAAATAAAAAATAAAAAAAAACTTTCCTCCTTAAAACCATTCTTAACTGGTTCGATCAGGTGAAAACTTAACAATCGCACATGCATGATTGAAGTGGCTAAAGGTGACTTTATACATTACAATAATGTAATATTATGTGTATCTTTTAACAAGCTATACAGACAGGTATTATATTATACAAAACAAAACAAAAAAAACCACTAAAGAAAAATATTGTATTTGTATGTGTACGTATACCGGTATATAATTAAAAAATATGTATGTATTATTTAAAAAAAAAAACTCAAAAGGGCGATTCTCTTCGTAACGCAGACCTCATCGTACGACGTTTAAACGTTTATTTCATAAACATATTTACTAAGAAAAGATTATTTTTTAATATTTTATATCAATACCTTAATGTCTTAATATATCATACATGAAATAAAATTGAATGTTTATAACACTGGTTTTGTGTTATTAACTCTAACAGATGTAACGCAGACTACATCACACGAAAACAGAAAATTTACCTTTTTACTTTCCATTGAAATTTTCTGCTAACTGAATGAAACAAATATTTTGAAATGTATATGGTTTTGTGGTGGAAGGCATATTCTTTGATTGGTATTCAATAGTATCTTGAATAGATTTGTATATTAATAAAAAACAAGAAAATTCCCTGTAACACAGGCTACAAAATTAGATGTAACACAAGCAACAGGTGAAAATTTATTATGTGTTCTAGCGAATTATTTGATTGTAAATTGATTGTATATCATTCAGATATGCGTCTATCAGTTGCAAAAGAGCCTTTTGTCATATTTTGAAAGAAAAAAAAAGAGTTATATACGTCATTTGCATGGTATTTTAAAAATCTACTTATTTACTTTACTTTTGAAAGAAAAAAAAAATTTTTTTTCCTTTGTATTTTGATCATCAAAATATGAGCTAACTTGCAAAACGGTACCTTTTTCTTTGTTAATAGTTTCTTCCAAAAACAATTTTGTTTAATAACTCAAAATGACTTAACATGACAAAGGCCCATCTGATAGACACATATATTTGTTCTCTTATGTTTAAAATAATTATCAAAATTAGATGTCTTGTCTACAATCAGTTATAACTTTTTTAAATTTTCAAATTTTCACTAAGAGGTTTCACTTCCGAGAGAATTGCCCAAAAGCTTTTAACAGAAAAAATATATAATAAAAACTATACATTTAGTTAAATTCAAATAAATACATTTAAATTAGATATTACGTCTATATATAAATTTCGAATTGAAAGTAATCTTTTTAAGTTTTTCTATAGGAGAAGAAGAAGAATGTTTAAAAAGAATAGCTCAAAAGTTTTTTTTTTTTTTTCTGTTTTGTAATTAAAAATTTCAACTTTCGACTTCGATGGTATTGTTTAAATAAAATTTTTATTTATTTTTAATCTTCTAAATTAAATTAAATTAATTAAGAAATTATCAAAGAACTAATAACGAAACTTGAAAAAAAAGTACCTAAATAAATCTTGAAAATATTTTACAGTTTTTAATTTAATAAATAATACCTAATTATTTGTTGAAGTTTCCTCTTTAAAACTGTCCTGTTTAGTTTTCTTGTATTTGTTTTACTTTTTGGGGTAAAATGCAAAATAGGGTAAAAAATGATAAATTTTCATACATTTACAAATTCAAACATAATTAAGATCTAAATTTAACTTTGAAGGTCTGGATCTCAGCATCCCGTGAACCAAAAACTAATATTTGTACATATATTGAAATCTTTATTCAAGTGAACTCTTCAGTGTTATCTTTGTTGAAGTCCTATAATTTTTCAAACAATTCAGAATTTAAAAATTAAAAATTTCCTTCTTCTGAATTTTTATTGTAAGAAATTTTGTTATATCGTGGTTTTTATTTTTATTTTTTCTTTTCTATTTGATAAAACGTAAAATGAAAACAAAAAAAAAACCAATAACTTTCAATAATTGAGAAAACACTACAACATTTTTTATTTAAAAAAAATAAAGGAATAAAGCATAATAAAATCACTTCTTTATAAAAGTCATCTTGACCTGTAAAATAAAATCCACTAAGAATTTTATTTCAATATTATTATAAAATATGAATATTCGAAACTGTTTTATTTATTTTCTCTCGAAATGCTAACTTTCTTAAGTAGGTATTATTTATTTTCCTAAAAATCAAAAACAGTAAAAAATTTTCAAGGTTTATTTATAAATCCTTATTTTTCAAGTTTCACCATTATTTAAATATCATAATTTTTTGATAATTTCTTAATTAAATAATGCTGCTAATTTAGAAAATTAAAAATAAATAAAAAATTTTATTTAAACAATACAGTTCAACATTTTCAACATTGTATTCCATTTTATCTTAGAAACAAGAAAAAATATAGGACTTCAAGAAAGACAACACTAAAGAAAACACTTCAATATAAAAATATTAGTTTTTGGTTCACGGGATGCTGAGATTCAGACCTTCAAATTTAAACGTAGGTATTAATTATGTTTGAATTTGTAAACATATGAAAATTTAACGTTTTTTTATCCTATTTTGTATTTTATCTCAAAAAGTATAATGTCGATCAGGCGATCCTAGGGTTAAATATCAATGTTACACATTATTTGACATTCTTCATATTCCGATAAAAAAAATATAAATTTTTTTATTCATTGATTTGTGAGGGTGTCAAAATATCTACATACATATGTACATAATAATGTTTTATATTGTGACAGCATAATGTTAAACAGCGTGATATAAATTACATACATATTTACTTGATGTTTTAGTTGAATGAACTCGTTTTCAATGTGCTTACCAGTTGCTGAGTATCTTTTGAAAAAAAAAATACCTGAAAATTGCATATTAGTATACGTCATCACTGCTCGAAGATAGCGGTTATCGATTGTAAATAAAAAAACTAACGTGCAACCTGTTCAGGTATATGTACATATGTATGTATATTTTTGTGACGTCATTTGATCACCTAGTTGAGTTGAGATATTATTTTATTGTAATATAAATTGTTGTTTTTATTGTATTGTATTGTAGGTACTCGTACTCGTATAACCAGTACAAGTTTTATAGTTTTAATAAAAAAAAACTTTTATATAAATATGGAAATTTATTTTGTATTGTTGTTGTTGTCGGTTTTCTTACTGATGAATTGTGGTACAGCATTATTCATTTTAATTCAATAATGTTACCGGTTGTATGTATGCAATATGTTTCTATATTATTAAATAATATGTTTAGAATGTAAGGCAAGTTCTTATTATGATTGTCAAGTTCAAGGTTAAAAATGAAATTTTAAAAGGCAAAAAAAAAGTATGAGAGTTTTTGTAGAAAATAAATAATTTTTTTGTATATATTTTGGAAATTGTGAATTTTGATTTTTGGTTTTTAATGGAGCGCAGACGGCAGTAGTTAAGAAAACTTTGGTTCATCGTGAACTGTAATGATCTCATAGATTTGTAGAAATCCACTTATCAAAGATCTCGTGGTAAAAACTATTTTTTCAAATTATTTTAACAGAAAAACTTCACTTTTAGCGGTTAAAATCACGAAGAGATGCCCAATTAGCATCATCTAAACTTTTTGTTATTAAAGTTCCATCCCATTTGATTGGAAACCCATTCTCGTATTTTTGCTTTTTGTGTGGATCCTTTAATTATTGGAAAACCTTAAGTAAAACCTTCTTTAATTTAAAAATAATTTATTCAATATAATTTTTATTCAAAACTGTACACCAATTAAAAGTCATGACAGTTTGACAAAATCAGTGAAATTTTCATTTTTAATCGAATTATAACATTCAAGATTTACAATAATAAATTATTCTTACTTCTATCATGAATTAAATCACCACAAATACCTAGAGAGTCTCTATATGAGACACAAATTATATAGTATTAAATAATCCGTGTATATATCTATAAATTTTAATTTTTCCTGAATTTTTTGTGTCAAGTAATTTATATTCTTGTTTTTTTTTTCTTCAATATATTTTAAAGTGTAAAAGTAATAAAATTCCAATAAAATAATCAATAATTCTTTTGAAAAGATTCTTTTTTTAAATTATTTTATTTACACTTTAGATGCAAATATACAGTATCTGTATGTACATTTACATATTATATACATGTTATATTTTTAATGAAATAATAATTAATATCAATCAATTCACGTGTTCTTTTTATTAAGAGCAAATGATAAAAAGGTTACGCGTCCAATACGGATTGGATATATATCTTTACTTAATTAAAATTAAGTGTACAATTTTATTAATTAATTTGTTTTCAATTGTAAATTGCAAAATGAAAAAAAAAACATTTATACATAACGTTAAATATGTAACAAAAAAAAAAAAAACAGAAAAAAAGAAGAATTTAATTAATATGAAGTGAAATTTATAATTACAAGTTTTTTCTTTTTCTTTTGTATCTTAAATTAAATTATTTTTCACTACATTTTTTTTGTTGATTTTGTTGGTACATGTAGTTTAAAAAAAACTTAATTAAAATATATGGAGTAATTAAATGATTTTTGTGTTTTTTTTAATTCAAATTTTGGATTTTAAATAAATTATTGATTTTTTTTAAGCACTTTATTTTCCCTATAGTAAAGTTTGTTTTTTTTTTTTATTTTTCAAAATATTGCAAAAAATACCAGTATAGAATCAAGAAAGATACAATTTGTAAGATGGATCTTATATAGGGTATTTAAAATTAAACTTTGATGTGTAATATTGTAATTTTTACTCACAATTGATTCTAATAATCATCACATGATTAGACAGCGGTTTCCTGAAATTGTCTGTTGACATAATTAATTGGTATTATTTATTTGAAAAATATATTTAATTCATGTCTGGGATATTAATAAATATTTTATATGAATACTTTTTTTGCGTTTTTAGTGAATTTATGCATTTTTTTCGGAATTTCTTATAAATGTCAAATTTTTTTTTTCAATTTAAAAAGAAGATGAGAAAAAGCTTATCAAGAAATAAAATACTTGTTCTAAAATAATTAAAAAAAAAAACACTAATTAAATATTTTTATTTAATTGCATTTATAAACTTTTCTTTTACGTCTTATTCTAATGATTTTATTGTTTACTGAAAATTTTAATTATTTGTAAATTTCAATTAAAATATAATGCGAATATTTTCTATTTAAGGAAATTATCTTTGTAAATGTTGTTTAATGCATGAAATCTCAAAATTAATTCAATTTTAACACATGAGATATTATATAAAAGAAACAAGCCCTTAATTTAAATTTAATTACACATAATTTGAATATTTCAGTAATTCTGATATGTTTTATGTGTTAAAATTAAATAATTTTATGCATTTTATAAATTAAATACAAAATATATGTAAATTAAGATATCACATTGTTAATTATTATATTACTTATTAAATTAATTATATATTATTTGAAATAGATGTGTGAAAGCCGCATGAGTTTTATAATTAAATTAAATAAAAGATACGTTTTAATAAACTTTAAATAGTATTTCAAAGTAACAAAGTATATAAATAATAAAAAAAAAAATATTTGAGAACTAATTTTAGTTTAAAACTATCTTTTTTTTTTTTAAATAATTGACTACTAAAAATCAAGTTGAGTGCATTAAAATCCAATTCAGGCTGCTATATGGGTCGGAAGGAAAATAATAACAGCTTGAAAAAAACTAATAGCTACAAGAAAAAAATTAAATAAAAAACAGTTTTGAAAATTATTATTTCTTTTTAATTTTTCTGAGAGTACGAATAAACCAATATAAAGCTCAGATTTCAAAAAAAAAAAATTTTTTTTTAATTAATGTTTAAATCTGAACGAAAATTCTAAAACTAATAAAATGAATAACACGTTCACAATAAATACTACAGCAACAAAAACAATATTTTATTCATTAAAATTTGATAAATTATATTAAAAAAAACCCCCCAGTAAATTCAAAAGATTTTTTTTTTTTTTTTTTGCAATGTCACACCAAATTAAATTCAATTATAAGAAATTTATTTAATTTTTTTAAAGTAATTTTCTCGTGTGTGTTTTGCTTCTGTAATATTAATTTCATTCTAAACAATAAAAACTATTATATTTGTATATACATTTATTATTTTATTTCACAATGACCATTTCATATTGTTCTAAAGCTTCATCACCTTTTTAATTATACACTTTTGCTTTTCAAAATAATTAAAAAAAATATATATATATAAAAAAAAGTAAATAACCATTAAAGTTGCTACCACAAGTTACAGGTAAAAAATTAAAAAAATAAAAATTATTTTCTATTATATTTTTTTATTTTAATTACAATTTTTTTTTATCACAAATTATCACGATTACACAAAGAAAACAATTAAATTTAAGAAAATAAAAATTAAAAAAAAAAAAAATAGAATAGAAAATTGACATAAAAATGTAAGTAAGTAATACAATTGTATTATATGTACCTACATGAATTTATTATTTGACAAAATTATCAGTTACAAAATCATTACTTTATTTATTTATTTTTTTTTTTTCATTTACTGTTTGTTTTTGTAATTATATTTTTATTAGATAATTTTATTATCACGTTTTACTTTTTCGTGAATGATAAGATTTTTTACTTATATTTATTACATATTTATTTTTTAATTTTTGTGTTAGGAAAATTACTGCAATCATCAATTTTTGTCTGATGAATAATTTTACGTATAAATATTAAAAAATATATTTAAAAAAATGAAGGGAGAGTGTGGTGTACTTCAGTTACCTTTTTTATTTTTTGGTATACCTTCGGCCAATTTCAAATCAACTTTGGATTTAGTTCTTCTTTCATTTAAATTTTACGATTGTGTTCCTGAAAAGTTGTCTCGTCGTTTTAAAAGAAAAATAAATTTGGTTTTTTATTTCGCATGTCTGTGTGACTTACGTTATAATTCTTTTCTCATTACGTTGACCGTTCTAATACTAACAATTTCTTTTTCTGCATCTTAATAGTGCGTTAGTGAAGTTTTTGTAGTTGGAATGGAATGAATCTATTTTTTCTTAGTGTGAGGAGCAATAAATGATCTATTTCAGGAGAGCTCATTTTTACATCATTCTTTCTAAACTCTTTGTTTGAGCGGAATTTTTTCGAAAATTCTGACTAACGTAAGTTCTTTTCTTTTCCCTTCGATACGATGGCTGTGGACTATGGTTACGGTATTATCTACAGGATGGTGTGGCCTATAAGATTATATTTGTGAAAATTATCTAACTACACTTTATTATGAAAGTTTTGTTATCAAATAAAGTTCAAATTAAACTGTACAATTTGTTCCCACACTACCTTATTTGGGTTTTTCCTTGTAAATTTATACCAAAAATTTAAACATACATGTTTTGAAATATTGATGTGTTTTTTTGAAGAAGAGAAAAATTTACAATGGAATGCAAATAGTATATTTGGGTTAAAAAGGAAAACAATTTTTATTGCATTATGTATTTTATCTATGATTAGTACATTTTTTTTTTTTTTTTTTTTTTTTTTGAGGAAATTTTGTGTTACATATTTTCATAATGACTTTCATTATTGATTTGATACACGATCGCAACAATTTTTCAGAAGAAAAAACAAAATAATTAATTTATATGTATGTTTTTCTGTATGTAGTTGTGAGGAGAGCAGAGCCTGATATATGATGATGAGTACCTCTGATGATATTGTATGACTAACTTTTTGTATAAAATATTCTTCTGTGTTTTTTTTTTGATATTTTTAAAGAAAAACAATGAAAAACTGAATAAAACTGGTACTAACATTCTTAGTAGTTCTTGTCTTTTATAAAAGATACAATATTTTTGAAGAATATACACATATCATCATCATCATCATCATATTGTATAAGAGATACAAGATAAAACAGTGTCAGACAAAAAAATAAAAAAAATTGTAAATAATAAAAATCAATCATGTAATTAAATTGGTACGGAATTTTCCTTTTGTTTTGTTGTTTTTTAATAAAAAAAAAAAATTGGTGATCATTACAAAAACAAAAAACTGATATACTGAAAAACTTTTATAACAGAGAACTGCTACAACTAAACAAGTAGTTTTTATAACTATTATAAAATTGCTGCTGAATAAAACCCGTGCATGGTTAATATAGTTGCGGTATTATAATACTTACTTAAGTTGAAGTTTTAAGTTTTTTATATTTTTTATTTTATTTCTTTCTTCTTCTTCTTTTTTTTTTAAATTTTTAGTTTTGTTGTCGTTGTCGTTACTGTCTTGTCAGTAGTTGTCACTAACATACAAATACATATATGATATGTAAAAAAATCTACTATACACCCAAAGCTATAATTTTTGTAATTTAAAAAATAAAAAAGTTTTTAACGTTTTAGTTTCTTCATCAGTGATCGCAGTTTTAGAGTTCTCTTTTTTTTTTTTACATATAAAACGTTATAAAAAAATTTTATCATTATTCATAATCAAACTACAAAAACAAAAACAACAAAAACGACACAGACAATTTTTAGTTATAGTTTTACTTGTATTATTTTTTTATTTTATTTTATTATTATTGAGAGGAAAGAAAAAAATAATAAATTTTCCATATATGTTTCAAATATTATAAAAGCAACCGTCATTCATGGAAACAAATTCATTCAATCAGAAGTGCTTTCTGCCTACAAAATAATATTGAAAGAAAAGTGTTTTGAATTTTTTTGTTTTTCTTAAAAAAAAAAAAATATAATAAAAGTGATCAGAATAAGATTTTTTAAATTTTTGTTTTTAAAATTCATTGAAAATTAAAGATTTACAGTTTTTGTATGAGGATGAAGTTTTTATCTTTTCAACAATAAAAAATAAAATAATTAATTATTATTTAAAGGACATTTTAAAATAAAGTGAATTGAACAAGAGAAAAAAGAAATATTAAAAAATCAGTTGAAAATATTCCAAAAAAAAATAAAAAGGATAATTTTTGTGTATTGTGTTTTTTTGTTTGTTTTTGCTTTTAAAAGTGCAGAAAATAAAAAAAAAACTTATTATTAATTTTTTTAAATTACATATTCAAATTTTAGAATTTTATATAAATTTTTGTCTGTGTGTGTTTTTTTTTTTTTTTAAATTTGTAACGTTTCATTAAGAATCTTCAGAATTTTTGTACTTTTTGTTTAATTACTTTCTTTTATTTTTCTTCTTTCAAATATAAATTGAATTTATATTTTAATTAAACCGTTGTATATTTTTTCTCAACGTTGATGAAATATAAAAATAATCGCGGTTCAATACTTCAAATTCAATTTCGTACTTTTTTATTGGTTAAAGGAGATACTGATCGGTAAGTTCATATATTTTAATTACCACTCACAAAAAAAAAAAAAATAATAATTATAATAATAAAATGTTAAAATTACTGATTCTTAAAAAAAAAACAATTACTTTCCGTTTTAAATATTTTTTTCATTCTTTGGCTTTATCCTATTTTTTTTTTAAATTTTTTTAATTGAAATTTTATTATATTTCAATAATTGAAAACTTTTGAAAGTAAAAATGCGTAACAATTGTATTTTATTTGTTTTGTGTTATTTCTAACATGGTGTATATTTAAATTGAACAAATCGAAAAAAAAAACGTTTTTACAATTTACATACAAATATGTACGTATGTTTGTGTTAAATTTTTGAATAAATGTGTATTAGGTTATTTTTTTTTAAATTTTACTTTAAATGTAATAGATTTTGGTGATATAACAGACATAAAAAAAAAATACGAAATAATTTATTTTATTACATATTTTGTTGTTGTCTCTTTTCAAATTCATGTTACATATTCATAATATTGATTATTTGATTATTATTATTATTATTGTTCCCAGGTTCCCTCTGTCAATTTGTTTGATTTTAAATGAATTTTTTTTTTATTTCAATTTATTATTTTTAAATTTCAACACTTTTTTTTTTTAGTGAATTGAATAAAACGATGCGGAATTTTAATAAATATGGATGTTTTTTTTTGCTCTCTTCTTTTTCAAAAATATTTCGTGTATAAAAAAAACATTAATAAATATATTCGGGAAATATTGAGTTTTTACTGGATATTTCCAGTTTTGCATATAAAATGAAAAAAATACGTATATATGTATATACGTAAAATATAAAACATAGAATAAACGTTATAGTTTTTAAATTTTAAAATGGAAAAATGTTGTGCTGAATTATCTTTATATATTTTTTTTCATTTTTACATATTCATAAAATATTCAAAAATAATAAAGACAAAAAAATAAAATATTGATAAAATTTTGATAAAAAATAACAAAAAAAAAAAAAAAAAAAAGAAGATTCAAGTAAGGTGTATAAAGTTAAAAGATAAATTAACGACACTTTCTTTTTTCCGTAGAAAAAAAAAATCAAAATAAAAATATTGTAAAATGCAGAAAATTATTATTTAAATTTTTTATTTATGCATAACGAATTTTTGTTGTTGTTGTTGGTTTTATTTCACGAACAAGACCATTATTTTTATTTAATTAGAAAAAAAAATGATAATCTAAGATAAAAAACAGAAATACTTCTAACATAAAAATCATTTTATTGGAAATACATATGACGAACAATAGTCTTATTTTCCTTCTTGTTATTTCGTTTTTAAATCTGTGTATCTATTTCAAATTAATTAATTATTTATTTATGATTGTTCGCTAGAAATTAAAAAAAAAAAAAAATTAAAAATTTAACAATACGTTGCTTTTTAAATATTTTATTTTGAATATCCATGGAAAATTTTTAACAAGCAAAGTTTAAAAAAGTATTTCAAATTGAATACGTTGTGTGGGAATTTTACTATCTGTTGCATGAACGAATTTAGAAAAAATACAGGGTGTTTTTTTTTTAAAAAAAAGAAAAATTATTAGAGAAATTTAGAAGAAAATGAAGCTTTAATATCCTTTTTAACGCCGTGAACTGAAACTATTGTACTTAGTTTTACACTGTAAAATTACATCCACCTCCCGCGCTTTAATTTTTAATCATGTTTTTTGAAGCACATTGTATGTTTTTCTTTTTTACGTATTATAAATGCAGGATACTTATTGTAATTTATATACATGATTATATTGATTATAATTATTTATTATTGTTTTTTTTTTTTTTTTTTGTGATGGTTTTTATTTTACGTAAAGATGGTTACGAAAATTGAAAGTTTTTTTTTTCTTGTCTTTTTTTAAAATTTTTTTTAAAGAACTGAAATATATTTTTCGAAACACAATTGTTTTTAAAAGTTCTGGTTGATACTAAAGTTTGCACAACTTTTCTTCCTAGTAATTATTCTTGTTTTTTGTTGAAAGAGAAGAAAAAAAAATTTTTTTTGAAAGGATAGAAAAAAAAGATAGTTTTGGTGGTTGAGTTTATTTAAAACTTTTTTTTTTTTTTTTAATAAAATGAAAACAGATAATTATTATAGTTTCAAAGTTTTCAAATAAATAAAGGGAAAGTTTTTAGAGAGAAAAAAAATTGGTGTTTTGGAAAGTTTAAAAACAAATTTTATTTTAAAAAAATACGTAGGATCTACAAATTACATACAATAAAAAAAAATGGTTGTACATATACATACTGTCCTATAATAAAAAATTAAAATATCGGAATAAAATGTTGCTTCATTGTGTACAGAATTCAATTAAATTTTAGTTGAAAAGGCTTTGAAGGTTCGATAATAAAGAAAAAGTTAACCAGAAACTTATATAAACAGGTATTATTGAAGGAGATTTTTTATATTTCAAGTTTTTTTTTTTTAAAAAAATTACATCAAAAATAAATTTTAATCGAGATCCTATAGCTACAAAAAAAATTTTAAAGTGGACTATTAAATTGCTTTAAAATGACAGAATTGTTTTTTATAACGAACAAAAAAATTAAATAATTTAAAATTATTTGTAAAAAAAAGATAATCTCTCTGTAAGTATCTAAACATAAAATAACTCAACTGTTATACAAAATAATGTTATTGAAATTTTAAAAAATCTTGCACTTTTTTAAGTAATCCTTTCCATTTTTGAAAAATCCCTTTTAAAAGCATACAAAATTTTCAAGTTATTTTTAAAAAAGGGCATTTTATTTAAAGTTCTTCGTGTCGACTAAAAGCATTAAAATTCAAAAAAACTGATATTCTTAAAATATTCTGAAATGTCAAAGGTATCTAGAATATTTCATTGAACACATATATTTTCAATTCTTCATAAATCCAATTCTTGATCAACCAATAAAGCATTGAACGAAAATAATAATTTTCATCTGAAAAAAAAAAAAAAAAAATTGATTAAAATTGAATTAATCAATCAAATTTATTCATTATTATTTTTCTACTTTTTTAAATCTATTTTTCAATATTTTTAAAAATAATTATCACATTACGTTCATACATAATATATTGAAAATAATAGGTAAAAGAAAAAAAAAGTGTGTATGACAATCAATTAGCTTAATTTATGGTTAATTTATTGGAAAAATAAAATAAAATTATTAAAAACTGAAATGTCCACAAAAATTTCGAATTCATATAAAATTTTATGTATTTTCAGATAATAATAATCAAAAAATAAAAAAATAAATAAAAAAAATTCATTAAATATTTCATAAAAGTACAATGTACATACATACATATATGTATGTATGAGTATGTGCATCAAATTATCACCTTTTCATTTATACTTGTTAATTGAATAAAAAATTTCGTTAATTTTCATAAATATTATATTACAAATCAATTTAATTACTTTAACGCCTTTTCAGATAAAAACAAAAAAAAAAAAAATATAAAATGAAAATCAATAAATTTCAATGAAATAAAATGATTCATTGATTCGATTGTATTGGTCCATCAATTGTTAGTATCAATAAATGCATTACATTGTAAAGTTTTAATTAAAAAAAATAATAATAAATCACAATTACGGCATATTAAAAAAAAAAATTTGAAAAGAACGTAGCTAATTTAATAATTATTGAAAAAAAATTATTAAATCATTGACGTGCGGCACAAAAAAAAAAAATTTGTGATGCCATTATTTAATTGATTCAATTTTTGAGGACAACCTTAAATTTGCAACCCTTTTTTTTTTGAAAACAATATTGGAATTTCACAATAAGCTTTGTAGATTAAAATTCTTAATATTCTTCTTTAAGTCTTAATTTTAAAGGAATTATTATAACAAAACTTTACAAGGACGAAATTCTGAAGGCAAGAAAATGAAAAGATATTTTTTTAATATCAATTAAGAACTATTTCAAATATGGTTATACTCATGAAACCAGAAAGTTTAACTATTAATGTGAAACTTGAATTCCATTTGAAACTTCCTCTTTTAAGTATGAAAATTATTAAAAAATGCGAAAACATTGATTGATGACAGAAATCGGAAGTATAATGAGTTTTTTTTTTTTTTTTAAACACTATTGTTTTTTTTCCTAGACATGCCAATAAAATAAATCTGAAGGTTTGCTCTGTGATGAATATAAAAAAATTTAAATAGATATTAATTACAAATACAATTTTACATGACTGATTGTACAAATGCCAGAAAATATTGTGTACATATATTTATATAGAAAAACTTCAATTATTCATTGCTTTGAAACATTCATGTTATTTACTTTAAAATAAAATCTAATATGTACGTACGATCTGTCATACAACTATTTTATTTGTTGTGCAATTGAATTGTTGTCATCACACATGGTAAAAATGCAAGTACGTACATTTATATGTATTTTCGAAATGATTTTTGTTTATTTTCAAAGCTGAAAAAATAAACAAAATAACTATAATGCCCAAAATTTACTCTTATTGTTCGAATGTGGTCACACAAAAAGTTACAGTAGCGGAGCATCATATCGGATATTGTCACACCAGGAAATGTGTGTTCAAATTGCACAAATTCATCATGTAAAATAAAGTTAAAATGTACTAAAAAACTGTTAAACTGTTGACAAAATATTTCAACCTGACCGATAAAAGGGTTAAAAGTTGATTTAACAAAATTTAACAGTAGTATCTACATGATTTATCTTTATCTTTTGTTTTTGAAACACACTTCATTTTTCTTTGAGTTTCTTCAAAAGTCCTTTTAGCTTTTTTAGAACGTATAATGCAAAGTTTCAAACTCTCAACGCTTTTAATACATTTTCGGAAGTACAATCATATACATATACATACATTTTTTCCTATATTGTAAATTTTGTAATTTCATTCAAAAATAGCAAATAATTTGTAATTACTGTAATTATATTTATCAAGCGCACCATGTGTACGTACTCATGCGTTTATTTAAAAAAGGCAAAAAAAAAAAAAACACAACATCATAATGTGTTGAAAAACGATCAATTTTTTTTTGTTTTGTTTTTCATTTTATAAAAGTTGATAAATATTTAATTATAATGATTGATTGATATTCATGAAAGAATTAAGCTATTAACACTTTAACATAACATACATCATTATGAATTAAACATATGAGGTGTATGTATATAATAATTTTATAATTATTTCAATTAAAATGAAATTAAAGTAATTTATGTATTGTATTCCATTAACAATGGACCACAATTTTTCAATTTAGAAAAAAAAAAAACAAAATTGTTTGAATTTATTGAGGATTAATTACAATTTTTTAAAGATAAAAAGAAATTCGTGCTGATTTCTAGATTTCCTAAATCCTGTTCTGTTTTGTTTTCCACCACTCCATAAGTAACAATTCTAACTCAGTGATGATAAGCAGTATGGAGTACTGGCTTTAACTGTCAAATTCATAAGTAATTTGAACAATTTTTTTGGACAAAAATTTCAAGTCTGAAACGTTTTAACCCTTTTTTGAATTCGAAACATGTGAGATTTTATTTTCAATAAATTAAATTTTTTAAATTGTGCCTTAAGGCTTCTAAAATCTCTAAATCCTACTTTCTTACAAGCTTCGATTTTGTTCAGATTGGTGTTCCAAGGATAACGCTTAATTTAAAAGGCAAAATTGGAGTAATAAAAATTTAAAAGAAACCAAAATATCTGCTTATTTAATTCTTAAAGTAGTTTTGAACTGTTTGATTTTCAATTATCCTTAAAATTTTGAAAATTGTTCATTAGATGACATTCTGTTATCAAGTATTTAATGAGAATTAAAATATCAAAAGATAAATCATATCGAAATCCCTTCGAGGAGCACTGTTTCCCAGCTAATTTTTTCTTTCAAGTGCCCAATTAGTACACATAACGTTTATTTGTTCTGTTTTTGTATTTTACCATATTCCTGCGTCATTTTCAAAATAACATACAATAATTATGTATGTACATATCTTCAATTAAATATGTCATGAAATGTATTGTTCATGTTTATGAACAAAATATCACGTACACCACTACAATCATTAAATTTATGTGTTATTCATTTGAAAGGTTCAATTATCATCATTTTTGTGGTTAATATATTAATTTAAATTAATATGTGACACTTTATATACATATTTCTGAATTAAAAAAAAAAAACATCACACATGAACAAAGAAGAGGTGATATTGAACTTATTAAAATTTCTGAATAACTTAATTTTTGTTCAAAATAATTATTTTTTAAATGACCAAATATTTAGAAATGTTTATTCGATTTTTTTTTCTTTCTTAAACACACAAAGGTAATTACTTCTATTTTTTAAATTTTACAATGTAATTTTTTAAAAAAATTTTTTTTTATTAATTTTCACACATGTTATTAAAAAGTTGGAAAAACACACATATGTTCAAAAAAATATATAGAGTAATTTTTCAAATATGTTTTTTTTTATTTTGAATTTTTTTATTATAAAAATAAAAATAATGATTCAACGTGTTACCTAAATAATTCAAATATATTTGTTCAAATATGTAATTTTCTATTTTTATAAATATTACGGTTCGATAATTTTTAATTTGTCTTGTTTTTTGTTTGTTCGGAAATTAGTCACTTGTTAAATTGATATTAATTGAGTAATTAATAATAAATTAATTTTAAATTTTAAATAGTTTCTATGCACTTTAATCATGACCTGTAAACCTTGAGAAAGTTCAAACTTTCTTGTTGTGAAGACATTTTTTTTTTTTAGAAAATCAGGAAATTTTTCGCATTTCCGAAGAGAAAATATCTTAAAATTTCTGCCTAAATTTTAGAAAAAGTTGATAAATAGGAATAGTTTCACTTTAAACTGGAAATGTAATTTTTTTTCTTTAATTGCAAATTAAGAAAAATAATATTAAAAATATCCTTTAAAAGAACACAAATAATTGTAATTTTTGTATACGTGTTAATTTTGAAAATTTTAATAAAAAATCTCTAAATCTTCCAGGCACAGATAAAAATCACTGTAATAAAAAAAAATAATCTTAAACTATTTGCAACGAAGTCAACAAATTAACTGCAACACAATGAAGTATAAAAATAATTTGGTTATATCTTTTTAATCACATATAATCCCCACCTTATTATGTTTTTTTTTGTTCATACTTTTATGAAAAGAAAAGTATCAAAAAGGAAATTTCACAGTATTAAAAAGTGACCAATTAAAATTTTCGGAATAAATTTGGCAGATACAATACATACAACAAATAAATTTATTAATTTGTCAAAGTGATTGTCTTTGATTTTAATTTTCAATCAACTGTAAAAATGAACAAGAAAAAGATAAAAAAAAAAAACTTAACAGATCTCATATGAGTTATAAGCTAAACATATACTACATAAATTTTCATCTTTTATTATTAATGACAATTAAAATGTTGGAGCAACAAATTCATTCCAAAATAATCATCTTATTACTAAGCCAACTTATAAAGTAGTAAAAAAATAAAGCGTGTATAAAATGGCACGCTTACAATTTTATTGATTTTAACTAGAAAAAAAAAATACACACAATACATACATATATACTTACAAAAAATTAAGGCCTGTGAACCACCTCAACTACGCCTGTTTGTTGAGTTGTAATGAAAATTTTTCGTTACAGCATATTTTATAGCATGTAGACAAAAAAAAAAATCTGTAAAACATGCTTTTCATAAAACATGTATGTATGTATAAGATATTTGTCCAGTATGTCCATCTTAAATTTATGTTCAATAAAAAAGTCATATAAAAAATAAAATTCTTAAAGTTATTTTTCATTCTTTTTATTAATATAAAATATACAAAAGTATCTTAAGTGTATGTATATCATAAGTATAAGTACATACATGTTTTTTATTTTCTAAAGTATCTAAGTATATAACTTGTGAGTATTTTATTATATTTCTCCATTTAAGTAAGAAAACAAAAATAAAAGATATTGCTTTTAACTGGCTTTCGCCAGTATGTCTACCACTATCTGAATCAAACCAGATAATATCGCCTAATACTCACCAAAGGCTGTCCATTCCACATTTCTACCTTCTTCAATTATTATTATATCTTTTATTTTATTTTTTTAGATATCAGCCTCATTCTTCTAACTTAACGTCTCCCTCTCTAGGGTAAAAAAAAAATAAAAAAAAAAAGCCGCTATAGTAACATATATAATCAATGTATCTTCATAACATGTATGTTCAACTGACTTAACATTCAACTTTATATTGCTCAGCATCAGCATCTAAAGAGAATATAGTTTAAGCTTCGGTTATTATATCATGGCAATAAAATGAAAAACCATTAAATGCCGTCAATAATAACTGACCAACAAAGAAATTGACTGCACTTTTACCTCATATGAATTGGATTGGTTTTATAAATACTGTATGTATTATGAATTCATATATGTAGGTAATACTTTTTCAATGGACTGTAGAGTAAAATGGAGAAATTGCAATTCAATGCAAGGAAAATTCAATTCAATATGTTGCTAATATATATACAGATACTAGATAGTTTATAATAATATAGGAATTTGTTATTGAAATTTTCTACTTTTAAATTGACTCTTATATACGAGTATGTATATATGTATAAACAAATCTCAGGTGTTTTCGGTTTTACTTATAAGTATGTTCTTAGAAGTAGAATGTATATATATTTATGAACATCATATTGATATCAATGAAATTGAAATTACCATTATAAAACTAAAACTGCAGATACATACCTAGTTGTACGATAGAAAATTTTATTTTTACATTCAGAATATCTGCAGCAATCGTACAACTTCGATAGAACATTATTGTAGGTATAAAGAAATGTATCTAAATAATAGAAGTAATATAAATTCTTTTTCTATATGAATAGTAAGTTTAATATATACTAGTAGATACATACATATATCAAAATGAATCTGAAATGAGAAAAAAAAATATGTAGAGAAAATTTTGATTTTATTTCTTTGGAAACTGTCAATTATGGCCATAACATACCGTATATCATTGGTATTGCATTAAATTAATCGGAATTTGTTCAAATAGTTTTCATTAGTGATATTACGTTTAGTACTTATGTCTTCCCTGTACAGATTAAATGAATTCAATTGAAAAGAAAATATACCATACATACACACATACATATACATATATGTATTTGATACAAATATATTGTGGGGTTGTAAATCAATTGATACTTTAATTAATAAAAGGAAAACGTACGAGTACCTACACAAAATCTATTTATAATTGAAATTTTCATTGACTAGTTAATTGTTTAATAATTTTCTCAAGTATTTTATTTTATGAATTTTAACCTTAAATTTCATTAAGGATGAAATTTAATATATTTTTTATAATTGAAAAGTTTTTTACAAGGATTTAATATTTTTTTTTGATACTTGGGTTAAGATATACTAAGTTGTATATAAAATCAATAAAATGATAAAGTTGTACGTGAAAATTAAATTGAGGACTATTATGAGTATGAATGTGTGATACATACATAAAAACCTATATACATATAAATATGTTCGTGTGTATATAAGATACTTCAATTGACACCTTTAAAACTTTTTCTTCAATTTAATCTCCAGTTTTATTATGTAGGTATTTACTTTTCAAAGTTTTAGAGTAATTATATATTTTTCTGATAAAATATTGCATATTATAAAAAAAAAATTTAGAAATTCCATGATATTATTTTTCTTGATTTATTAAAACCAAAAAAAAAAAATATATATTGAATAAATTTACACAGACATTTTAATAATATATCAAAATTTTTGAATATAAATTTTTGTTTATGATTTTATTTCCTATTGATTCATCTTTTTTTTTGTTTGTGCGTTTATTTAGTAAAAAAAAATAAGTCTAAATCAAATATACAAATTTTAATATAAAAATAAATTTGAATGATGATATATATTGAGAAAAGAAAAAAAAAACAAAAGTAAAAATAAAAACAGGATGATGTCGAAAACATTCATCTTTTCAATATTTATGTTTATATGTATGTGTTCACTAAGCAAAACAAAATAAGATACTCTTTTATTTTTAGTTTATTTTTAAAATTTTCGAGAACATAAAAAAATATTGTGAAAAGTAGACAAAAAAAAAAATTGTTTTTCCATTCGAAATATTCTAAGTATATACGCAAAAAAAGTATACAATTTTTTTTCTCTCATGATATTCACGTAAAAATGCCATTGTTGAATAAAGAAAAAAATAGAATATGAAAAAAACAAATCTAAAAATATAGAATACATACCAGAATACCTGCTGGGGTGTAACAGAATATATATACAAAAAAATACTCGGATATCATGTGGAAAAAAAAATTTCACAAAAAATAAAAATAAAAACAATATATAAAAGGAAATAAAATAAAATTAACAAAAAAAATTGTGATACAAAAGATAAGAAAAACTAAATAAAACACATGAAATTGTAACAATAATAATACAAAAACAAAAAAAAACAATAAGTTTTTATATGAACGATTGAAACGGATTCCAATGGATTTTTACTTTTCCTATTTTCGTACTGAACAAAAAAAAAAGGAGAAAATATCTCGATTTGCCATTAATAGTGCTGATTTTTGTTTCTTTTTTTTTTCTGCACTTGCCTTTTAAACCACTTAATATTGAATGTATAGCATGTACCATGTAGTACACAGAGATAGAGATTAAATTTCACAATAATAAAACGAAAATAAAATAAAAATTTCCCTTATTTTTATCTTTTACCTCTTAAATATATGCTTAAATAAGAATCAAGAATAATACACTTATCTAACAATAATATCATCATATACTACAAAAAAAAAAAAAAGTCCATTGCAGCAACAGCATATCAGAAACAAAAATCTATTTTCTTTATATCCTTTTTCCTTATTGTTGTATTTGAGATTTTTTTTGTCAGTTTTTTTTTTCTTTCACCTGACAATTTAAAGCTTTAAGTATGTTAGGTTGGCAAATAGTGGGTTTTTATGTATTTAGAATTACATATTAAGCTGTTATTTTTTCTTTGTTTCGGAGTTTTTGTTTTTTTTTCTATTTGCTTTTTCAATTTTATTTGTTTCAATAAAAAAAAACCCCTTCACCAAATATGTATGTGGGTTGATTTTGCGAATGCGACAATTTTTGTAGGATTTTTTTTTTTTTTTTTTAATAAAATAGGTTTTTTTTTTTTTTGTACGAGTAACTTTGTGGGAATCATCATGTTATCAATAAAACTTGTCCAATTAAGAGATTTTTTAATTAAAAAAGTTATTTTACATAAAAATTGATATTTCTAGATAAAAATTTGTCTATAAAATTATTTGTTATAGTTTCATGCTATGCTAGCTTGTCAGAACAGCCTGCTAGGATTTTTCTAATCTAAAAAAAAATATTTTTAGCTCTTATTACTAGATAGTTATGTAATTGTAACGTTCTTATGAATAAATTTCGAAGATAAAAAATACTGCTAAAAATTATTTAAACTTCCCCAGAATGAAAGATATTTCAAATTATTTTTTTAATCACTTTTTTTTTCCGTTATTATAATAATTTAAAAATACAAGTCTTATAATCTATTTTTTTACTTATTTAATAATTTTTTTTCTTTTGTTTATTTTCAGGACTTAAAATCTTGTAGTACAAATTCTAGCTTTAGTATTTATTTTAATATTTGAAAATTTTTTTTTTTTTGTAAATACTTGTAAAAACACATATCAGGAGATGTAAATTACTCGCCCCCGCCTTTCTTTTTTTTTTAAACTAAGTCTTCATTAAACCAAAAAGAAAAAAGTACAAAAAAAAAAAAGACAAAACAAGAGAGAGCTAAAATACTTAAGGATTGGCTTATTAATTTTAATACATATACGATTATATACGTACATACATACAATTTTGTATGTAAATGGAATTTCTGTAAAAATTATTATTTAAAAAAATTTAAAAAAAAACATTTGCATAATTGCAATTTCACTTTATAATCATCACAAAAACAGAAGGAAGAATACATAAAAAGGATTACAAAAAAGAATTTATATATATTGTAAGGATTTAGAATTTATAAATAAGAGAAAACGAAATTCACGAAAAAACAAAGTACATATAATACTCGTAAAAGAGTTAAAAAAGCAATTCACAATATTAAAAGATAGATTTACTTTAGTGAAATTTTGTTAAAAAGCTTTAAAATGAATAGAAATATAATGATGACAGAATATGGTGATTTAAAGATAAAAAATACCGTAACAATGACAACAACAACAGCAATAAAAATGAAAATAATACAAAAGAAAAGGATACATATGAATTTATCATTATTATCATTTTTAACTATACAAATTATGATGATGTTTTTAATGAATGTGAATGGTTTATCTGTTAGTTCTTTACCATCAGCATCATCAATTTCATTAAACCAAAATGAAAAGCATCAATCAATGAATGGTGAACAAAAACAACAACAACAATACAATGTTGTTGAATTTATGAAATTAAATGAAGACGAAGGTGCATCTAATAATGCAGTTTTATTAGAAAATAATGCTGATTTTGGACGTATTCCTGACACAATAAAAGATGATAATTCAATTCAACAAACAACACCTATACAAATGACAACAATAGTATCAACTGATAAAGCTAAAAATGAATTATCTTCAGATATAACGACTAAAACTAGTACACTTATATCATCATTATATAATAGACAAGAACAACAACAACAGCAGCAAGATGAACAAACTAAAGAGGAAATATATGAATGCGGAAGTCCAGAAAATCTCCATAAAGGACAATTTACTGGATATGATTATGCTATTGTATTGATAATGCTTATTATATCATTAGGAATTGGTAAGAATTTTTCATACATATATCATATTTTTGCTTTCTTTTATTTTTTTTTTTCTATTAAAATTTATTAAATTTATATTTATTAATTTAGAACATTTGTGTATCTCTATATGTATGTAGTTTATATCAAATAAATATTTCATAATTTACCAATCAGAAACAATATGAACAGAGCACAAAAAAAAAATTTTATAGAAACAAAAATCAGATCACATTTATTTTTTCATTGATTACCTATTCTGCTCACATATTTATCTTTTATTTTATTTATCTATTTTTTTCCCTTGTTTTTTATCTAATTTTCCTTTTTTTTCTTCCTGATATTAAAAAAACATAGACCAAAAAAAAAATATCTATTTTGTTTTTTTTCTCTCAGATTCTATGTTTCCCTTTTTTTCTTTTTTTTTTCTTCTTCTTTGCTCATTTCATTTTTATTTATTCGTTTTTTTCTTATTTATTTATTTATTTATCAAATATATACAGGTGCTTTCTATGGCTTTTTCCACAAATCTGGTTCCGGTTCTTCAAATGAATTTCTTCTTGGTTCGGAAATGTCCCTATTTCCAGTTACATTAAGTTTAACGACAAGTTTTATTACAGCCATTGAATTACTTGGCAATCCATCTGAAATGTTTTACCAAGGAACACAATTTTCTCTTATTGGTAAGTCATAAATATTCTATATTTTTTTGTTTTTTTTTCAATGATATTTTTGTTTGTTTGTTTGTAATTACGTCCTAGTAGAAAAACAGGAGAAGAAATAAATGTAGTCGTATATACGAGTATATCTATATCCTGTATGTTAGAATTTTATCCTGATATATGTAGCGATATTATTTAATGCTTATATACTCTCACACAATGATAAATGTATTTTCATGTTGTGTGTGTTCTATTTTTATTTCTAAAAATTTGCTCTAAGTGTTGTAAATAATTTCAAATGTACGAGTACATACATACAACAGGAAAAAAAAGGACAATATATGTCCTATGGTCACCTATAATATTTATAATACAAGGACATGTTTTGGAATTTTATATTTTTGTTTCCGGAATGTATACGAGTATGTATAGTAAAACAAAAGATATGTATGTATAACTGACCTATATAAATAAAAAAATATACTTGTACAAATTTTATAAATTAAAATTGTTTATGAGATCGTGAAAAATTTTTATATTATTCGAATAAATTGATTTTACGTATTTGATAAAAATTTTATTGTTCATTAATGTGTTTTTTTTTTCTTCTTTTGTTTTAATTTTTTCTTTGTTTGAAAAGCTTAATTGGATATTTTTATAGAAAATTAATTTCAACGGGTTTTCTTAATTTTTGTATTTTGATTGCTTTTTTGTTGTTGTTTTTAAATCACAGCTAGGTGCGATATAATTTTCTATTAATAAAAGATTTTTTCCTTCTCACAGAGATTTTTCACTCATACAGTAATTGTAAGAGAAGAAAAAAAAATGTTTAAAAAGTCATGATTTTTTAGCTTTAAAAAGATTTAAAAAAAATAAATATGTAGGTATATCAAAAACAAAATCTATTGTTTGACTGTAGTCTTATTCTTCAAGTTAAAAAAAGAAAATACAATATTTTTATTCTCTAAAATAAAAAGAAAATAACGACAAAATATCATTTTTATTTTCAATTTCATATAGTAATCCCAATGGTTCTTGTGATACCAGTCGCTGTTAAAATTTTTTATCCAATTTATTATAAGTTAGAACTTACAAGTTGTTATGAATATCTTGGTATACGTTTTGGAAAGGATCTAAGAATGATGGGAGCATTGCTTTATATTATACAGGTAAAGTATATTGTTTTTTATTTTATAAGAAACAAAATAAAATTATAGATTTTTCTTTTCTTTTTTTTATTTTTTTTTTAAATCAATGAAATTTTACTTGAAAAATCTCTGGAAAGTTTTAAAATTCAAATGAAAAATATCGAAAGAAAAAAAACGGTTATAAAATAAATTTAAAATGACACTATATAAATTTAATAAGTATATTTTTGTTAAAAATTGTTTTTTTTTTTTTAAATTTTGTCAATATTATTTTATTCACAGATGTCATTTTATACGGCTGTTGCTGTACTAGCACCAGCTATAGCTCTATCAAAAGCAACAGGATTAAATACTAGAATAGCTGTCGTTTTGATATATCTTGTTTGCATATTTTACTCGTCACAAGGTGGAATGAAAGCTGTCGTTATTGCAGATACTTTTCAGGTAAAGAACAAAAAAAAAGTGAAAAAAAAAAATAATAAAAATTCCATTTATACATGAGTGGTATTATAAGTCATAAAGAGCCTTTATAGTACATATGTATACGTATAGTAAAGGTACTTTTATGGAAAGAAAATTTCATGAATGTCATACTAGATTTTTTGTTGTTGTGTGATTGCGAAATAATAGTGAATATATGATATGAAAATTTATATATTTTGCATTATCTTTTGATAAAATCTGAACTTTATTATTTATTTTTTTTTTGTCATATAAAGAACTTAATAGTCACGTCATTTTGTATTTTCTTTGACTGTAATACATAATTTTTCATGTGCAAAGGCCAAAGATAGATTAGAATTTTGTTTGATTTTTTTTTTTAGTAAATGAAAAGATATGATAACTGTTGAAAAGAATTTTTTTTTTTTGCGGAAATTTTATGATAAATGTGGTTTGGTCTGAAATAAAATTTCAGAATTGATTTACATAATATGTATAATTTTTTTTTGTCAATGATATGAAAGATTCATTTTTTATCTAGTATTTTGCTGCTTTTTGAGTAAAAAGCAATATTGAGGGTTTTTATTACGCTATTAAGGTATTTTTTTTTTTTTTTTTGAAATTTATCCGTAATAATTACTGGTAGCCTTTATTGAATATTGTGTCGAATACGAAGAATTTTTTTTATTCAGATATAAATTACTCGTACATTAAAGATGTGCATTTATTTAAATTGAAAATAAACAGAAGCTTAGGTTGTGTCCTTTGACATGGAACTAAACTATTTGATTTTTATTGAGTTTTTTTCAAATTTTTTTGTTTGTATAATTTTTGTTATGTGTAGTACACTGAACTGTGTTTTTAAATAATAAGCCAATTAAATTCTTTGGTAGACTATAAGAACGGGAAAACGACATTAGATTCGACTGGGATTTGAACCCAAGACCTTTGCCTTGCCGGGGCACTGTTCTACCAATTAAATTATCGAATGCCATGTCGCTTGCTGTTCTTAGTTACTACGTAAACATTGATATGAAGAATACTCAAATTTCCTACAATTTAAAAATTCTTAAGGTTTCTTAAGGTCAACTAAATCAACTGAGTTTTCAACCCACAATAAATATTCTTTTTAGGGCAAAGTGAAGGAAAGGGTTGAAAATAGCTTTATCAGTTCCTTTTACCAAAATAAATAAAAAAATAAAAAAATATCACTAAGTATGGTTTCTGTCTTATAAATTTTCAATTATTTAAAAAAAATATATTTCAATTGCAAAAGTGAATTTAATTTGCTAAAAGAAAAACTTTAGTAAACTTTATTTTTCTGATAAACATTTGTTTTTTCCCTAATTTCGAAATAATTTTTCCTTTTTTCAAATATTTTTTAATTTTCCTCTTTACTGTTTTTTATTTTTATTTTTTTTTTGTTTATTTGCCTATTCGTGCATTTTTTCTTTTAAGTTGAAAAGTTTTTATAAAGCTTACTTTTCGCGTTTATTTTTTTCTTATCATTTGATATATTTGTTACATTGAAGTTTTTTATTTTTCTGAATAAAAGAAAAAGTAGAAAAAAGTTAAAAGAAAATTATACAAAACTTAAAATTAGGATAAGATATACTTTGAAAGAAAAAAATAAAATCTTTTCAGTTAACTTTTTATAAACTTTAATTAAATTGTATAGATATATACATATGTATATAATTTAGTATACTTATCAGTCTGTGAGTTATCTAATTTAAATAAAGAAGAAATATAACTAATAGTTTCTGTTTTAATACTTATACAATTTGTTGAAATGGATTTTTTATACAAATAGATTTATGTTCATTTCATTTTTGTTTTTCTTAAAGGACATTTTTTCTATAAAATGTTGATTATACAATTTACTTATATTTGCTTTTATATTTTTATTTATCTATATGAATGTTTTTTTTTTTTTAAGTTCAGAAAACTTGGTTTCAGTCACATTTGCTTTAAATTAAAAATAAAAACTTGAAAAAAGAATGATACTTTTTAATAATTAAGTTTTTTTTCCCCAAGTTTTTTAAATTAATTACGAAGTTTTAACTAAGAAAACAAAAAATCAATTAAAAATGATTTTTTTTCTATCTATAACTAGCAATATTTTTTTCATTGTCATAATTTAATAATTTTTTAAACTTAAAGATTTATAAAGATTTTTTTTTTATTCAATCTGTTTATCATTCAAAACACTGATAAATAGCCAAATATGGGGTACAAATAATTTTTGTCTGCATCACAAATTGAATGCACACGACGTTAACGTATAAAATTTTTGTTTACCAAACAATACACATTTCTAAGTATGTACATATACGTACATATATGACGTGATGATTTATCTAGATCATCATATTGAATTCAATAATTAACTTCACATGAATATTCAAAAAAAAAAACAACCAACAATTGAAGCTTTTTTTGAAATCTGTCATAACTTAGATGATTTCCCATATTTCCATGCAATTTGTACGTGAATATACATATTATGTATGTATGTATGAATGTCATCTACAATTTGACGTGACATAAATTAAAAAATGACAATTATTACTTATATTTTATATTAACTTGAATATAATGTACGTTTTTTATTATGTAAAAAATATGAAAATGATGTGCGATTGTGAACATTTATCAAGATACTTATAATGATGTATTATATTTTATGTATGTGTATTTAATCATTTTATATGTATGCTTGTACATTTTTATACAATAAAACATTTTTATTGACCACATTATATTGTAATATGTAAAATAATTACAGGCCTGTGTTCTAGCTGCATCTTTAGTGTTAATCGTTATCTTGGGATCATTCTATACAGGAGGATTTTCAGATATATTTGATAAAGCATCAGAACATAATCGACTTGAATTTTTCAAGTAAGTTATCTTTTTTTTGTAATAGTTAGTAGTAATTTATAAAAAGATATATTTTTTTGATGGCAATTCAAGAGGGTTGATGTGATTTTTAACTTTCAATTTTAAAAAACAAAAAAAATTATCTTTTTTTTAAATTAAATTTATAGTTTTGAAAATTTTATAAAGATTACTTTCCTTGAAAAAACTTTTACTAAATATAAACTGAAAGAAAAAAAAACAACGAAATTTCTATTTCTATAAATCTTAAAAATTAAATTTCTTCAATTGCTATGATTTCTGTGTCATAAAAAAAACTCCTGCTGGGATAGAGTGGGGTTGTGATGGTGTTAAAGTTAAATCATCAGTTATAAAGAAAAGTTGAGAAATAAAGTGAAACATGAAGGACAGTAGACAAAATAGTGTAGTAAAATTGATTAATTTTTTTTGGTTTTAAATTCAGATAATAATCCTTCAAAATAAAGGATGGCTGGTCACCGCATGACATCTCATTCGCAGCTGACATCCTTTGTTCTGTTTGACAAAATAAATCATACGTTAGACGAGCTATTTTTAATCATTTCGAGCTAAATAATTTTTTATTCATGCAAAGATAATTTTTTTTTTAAATTTAGAAAAGGATTTTATTGCCTTTTGAACACATTTTATACATGTACATTAGACTTGAGCATATCCTTTAAAAAAATAATAAAGAACTAATTAAAAAAAACATATTAAAATGTGTAAAATATTCTGAAAAATTAGATACTTATTTCCGTTCTTTATAGGTTCCTTTTTTTTCAATGATAGTATGCACAAAAAAAGGATATTCTCATTATTTTTGTACAAGCTCTCTTGAATAATATAATAGTAAAACAACCTGTATAAATGTTATATCAATCACTTTGTACATCACATCTGTTTAATGTTTATTTATATTTGACTAATTTTTTGTTTTTTAAATTGTTTTATTAAAGTTTCGATGCGAATCCAACAGCACGTCATACAGTATTCTCTGTAGTAATCGGTGGTTTCTTTTATTGGGCATCATTATTTTGTACAAATCAGGCATCCGTACAAAAATGTATGTCATTAAAGTCATTAAAGTTAGCTAAACTCGCATTAGGATTTGCCATTCTTGGTAAGTATACATAAAAAAAAAACAAAAATTGTTATTATATCTTTTAAGTTAAATGAAAAAGTTACACAATATAATAGTTCTAAAACATGTAATGTGTGTATTTTATTTTATATACATACATACATTTTATACATCCTTAATAGTTAAAATATATACAATATAAATATTATGTCGTATCTAGATAATATTATGTGTGATAAAATATCTAAATATTGTACATAACAAGTATACATATGTATATATGTATATTTGTAGTTTAAAAAGCATTTTATATCATTTCTACATATATGTACATATGTACTTACAATATACACTATATACTTCTAAGGCACTTGTGTGGTTAGAGTTATACCATTAAATATATTTCATTTGTCTTTTGGGCTTAAATTTCGATGTTTTGTTCAATGTAATGTGTATCTTTGACCTAAATAATATCCTTATAATACATATTTGAAATTATTGAATGAAGCATAGTTGATAGTAGATGTACATACAATATATGCATGTAGTTTTTTTATTATTATTAAAGTTCTATAGTTCTTATTAATATACATATAGAGAAGTTAGTAGTTAGATAGTGACAGTTCTCAATAGAAAAACATTTTATCTATAAACACAAATTATTTTCTTTGAACCATATTGTGTATAGTGTTATTTTTATATTTTATACATACATACGTATATTATTTTTACATACATATTATATATACATATGCATATACAATGGTACTTATATATATATTTTATATATTTATTACAGGTTTGATTGTTGTTTTCTTGATAAACTTCTATACAGGATTAATGGTTTTCACACATTATGCTGATTGTGATCCTTTAAGTTCAGGTCAAATTGGGGCAACAGATCAACTTTTACCCTTTTATATAATGGATGTTTATGGACATATTTATACAATAACTGGAATATTTGTGGCTGGTATTTTTGCAGCAAGTTTAGGGTAAGAATAAAATACAAAATATACATAAATATAAATATTGTAATATACTAATTTACATACATATGTAGTACATACAGTATATATTTACATACATACATTATATTTATTGAACAAATAAAATATGTAATTTAATTCAGTAATTCTTGTTTTTTACCACAATTTTAATCATCGTAAATCATTAGATGAGTGTTAAAAATGATAATTAAAAAAAAAATTAATGAATAAATAAAATTCTAAGAAATGAGAATATAAATACGTCGAGTATATAAATAAATAAAGACTATAAAAATAACATGCTAAATCTGATATAAATGTATGTATGTGGATTTAAAATATATGTACATACGAGTATAAATTATTCATACATATTTACATATTATAAAAAACGTATCATTAAAGCTCTATTTATTTATTGTTTTCCACAAATATAAAATAGATTTCATTTGAATTTCCTGAATAGTATCTTAACAATTTGTTAAAAATAAAATTGTATGGTTGAAAAATTATAAATTTCATTTCAATATTTATTGTACACATATTTATTGTATATACATGCTCGTATATATACATACATATAAATAATTGCAGGGATTAAAATTAATTAATTATAACATTTCAAAGGAAAATTAACACAAAGATAGTTTGGATCTTCGGATCACTAGGTCAGATTACGTCACTAGGTCAGATTGAAGTGATATTCAATATAAAGTAGATAGTTTTGCTAAGAATAAATTATAAAAGTTTGTTAACTAAAACAAAACTATTCTGAAAAATCATAAGAATATATATAAACAAAAACTAAGATAAAGTTTTGAAACAACCCTTGTTCATGTAAACTTTAAATGAATATCTAAAGTTTGTAGCTTAATTCATTTTTCTGCATTTTAATAGAAAGAGTGTTAGAGCAAACATTTTTCATTCAAAAATTTTCTATGTATGTATGTATATATTCAGAAATTCTTGTGAATATAGAAAAAAAAAAAAAAATTAGTGACTGCTTGTTTTAATCTATGATGTTTTTTTTGTTACCGTGTTAAAAAATTTCAGTAAAAAGTTCTCTCTATAAAAATATTCATATATGTATTGTAGTACAAAACAAAAAAAGTATCTGTTTCACAGGTACATGCAAATTAAGTTCATATTTTTTTCATTTGCATTTAAATTTACTATACATTTTATTTTTTCTAAAATTTTTTTTGCTATATGTTTCTCCCGGAAATGTAACGCCTAAAGTTAAATACTTGACATAGGATATTGTAATAAATTTTTACACATTTTTTCTATAAAAAAAAAAAGTACAAAACTAATGTTTATTTTTTCAGATAAAAATCTCCATTTTTTAGAAAAAATATATATTTTGTTGAAAAAAACATAAAATATTTTATTTTTTATTTTTTATTTCAAATACAATTTTATTTCATTTCATACGAGTGTTAAAGTCATTTTCATTGAAGTGATAAATTCCTGAAATAAGTGCCTAGATTAGAGAAAAATAACACTTAACTATACAATAACAAAATTATTTATATACATATAATAAAAAGCAAAAAAAAAAGCACAAAAAAAGAAAAAAAAAACCATTTCATTTTTAGATTATATGAAATGTTACATATGTAAATGTTATATTCTTTGAATGTTTAAATCACAGTTATATACCACATTTTTTATAAATTTTTCATATCATACATATGAATATACCATACATAATAATAATGGTTAGAAAACAGGATGTTTTGAAATTTTTTATTAATAAAATTATGAATTTCTGTTACTAAACACTGAAATCTAGTCGGGGGGATGTTTTTAAATATAAAAAGTTGGGTGTATTTTCAAGGACACACTCTTTACAATTTTCTCTTTCACTAGAAAGCTTTAAAAGGACAGACTTTTCACTTACTAAGATTTTTTGTTCGAAAATTTCAATTTGATGTCCACCATACAGAAAGGAATTTTCCAGAAGAGGTCGATTCGAATGAATTTTCAAAATTTCAAAATAAAATTCATTTCGAAAATTCACCCTGTTAATTGGACTTTTTCTTTTCTATAAAAATACTATCTATGTATATCTTATAAAATATTAAATCGACCAAAGCAAACAAGCAAGTAAAACATAGAAAATTAAGCAAACAGTCATCATAATTCTTTGGTTTACATAAATTTATGTCATAAAAATAATTTAATGTTCTTTCATTTTGTTGAATATGATTCGATGATGGTACATACATATGTACTATAAAATTACATACATACATATTATGTATATACAGAAAATTTTACATTGTTACCAACGAATTTACATGTAAAAATTTTCTTTCCCTGTACACATGTACATATGTATGTATTTATGTAGGTACGTATATGTTAATCAAAACTCTTCAGTGTATGTTGAATTTATACATGTTATGTGCAACATAAATTATTATTTTTTTTAACCAAAAATCGTATTTTCTAAGTATAAGGTCCTTTTGTTTTTCTTATTTTTACGATCGTCTTTTTTTTTTTTTTCATTAAAGCTTCATTTTTTTAAATTTTTATTTTTGGAACATTTATGACTTTTTTCAAGGATTTTTTTCTCATCTGGTAAATTTTTTTCTTATGCAAAAATAGAACAAAAAAAAAACCCATTTTTTGGCACTTAATCTTATTTTAATATATACGAGTAATATAATGTATAATGTATATTCATCTGTATCTGAATAAAATTTTTTTTATAAAAAAAAATCTTGGCTTTTATTTGTAGAACTGTGGCGTCAGCACTTAATTCATTGGCGGCTGTAACCTGTGAAGATATTTTAATGAATGGTTTTAATATAAAATTACGACCAGAAAAAGGTGCTATGTATGCAAAATGGATGTCATTAGGGTAAGTGTAAAAAAAATTTGTTTATTAGACTTACTTCATTCTTGTTGCTGTTTTTTTCACTTTTTTTAAAATATTTTTAATTTGAATTTTTTCTATAAGATATTCATATATGTTCTTTGTAAATTACTACACCATATAGAATTTTTTACATAATATCTATCCTTTTATTTCAATATATCATTTTATTCATTAGAGCAGATGTTCAATATACCTAATTTTCTTTTTGTTATTCTTTATTTTCTATTTCATTTTCTATTAACAAATTACATTTGTCACTAAAGGAGAAAAAAAATAAAATAAAATAAAAAGTGGGTGTTTTTTTTTCATATATGTACATATATTCTTATATGTACATAATACATGTTCTGTACAATATTCACATATTCACATTGAAAATTTATTCTTATGCTGTCGTAACTCATTCATGTTACATAAAAAGCTAACAAGAAAAAAAAAAAAAAAAAAAGAAAGAAAAACGAAAAGAAAATGTTGATTTTCTTGAAATATCGAAGAAAAAATCTTAAAGTTGTAGGTGTCAGATACTTTATTTCTTGAATATATCGTTCATAGAATAGAAATACATACTTATGTATTAACTTCACTTTTTTTTTCATTCATAAAGTAATTGTATTGTGAGTCCTTTTTTCATCATTAAATCTATAATAGTTACTCGCATATATGTATATGTAACATGTATGTATATTATTTTTGCTAACAACTCTTAGAATGTTCTAAGTAGTATATGGGTTCACATGAAAAATATCAATACAAGAATTGAACCATTGATATAAGGTCAAAAGTGTATATAACATAACGGTAAAATTATAGCCAGGATATCGATTGTATAAAATTTAATAGGATTATAAAGATAAATTTTCGTTGAAGAGAAAGAAAAAAAAAATTGGAAAACTTGTGAATTTCAAAAGACATATAGATAAATTTCTGTTAAGCCTTTGAGTTTTTCCCTTTTGTAATTCTTATAATATATACCACATGTACATTATTTTCTTTTCGTCCTTTTTCAACAATTATTGATGATTTTTAAGATAAATATTATTTTGATGTTAAAATAAAATTCTAAATGATTCTTATATGGTGTTGTGTTTTTATTTTTGTTCATACAATACTCCTTCAATATTTATTTATTTTTTTATCCTTCGTTTTTATTGATTTTATGTATTTTTTTTTTCATTCGTTGTTTTTGTTATATTCCTTTTCTCATTTTTCACAATTTAAGATTTTAAATGATAGTAATAAATAACAGGCCAAAATATACAAAAAAAAAAAAAAATAATAAGAGTATCTATAAATGAAAGAAGAAAAAAAGATAAAAAAAAGGAAACAATTGACGATGTAATTTCCTGAAAATTTTTCGAAACGATAGATAAAATTTTGTAGACAAATAGGTCAAAGGTACTTATTACAAGCTGATGTTTTTGTTCAATACTTTGATATTATTTTCTGTTTTTGAAAAGTTCTTTAGTCAAATTGAATTGGAAAATTTCAAGTGATATATAATAGGTATTATGTAAAAAATATGAGAAAGAAGTGTGCAAATATAAAAATATCCCCCTAAAAATGTTGTATCTGTTTCATAATTTTATTTTTTCAAATTGACAATTGTTTCATTGAATGTCATTTGATACAAAATAAGGGTAGTTATTTTTTTGGCTTATAACAAAAAGATATTAAGAATATGAAGTGTGAAAATGTTTCAATACTTTCATTAAATTTATTTTAGGAGAAAAAAATGAGATGAAGTAGATTGAAATATTCCAAACGTAAAATTTAAATTTGTTACGTTGTTTACTTTCTGGTGGTCTTTTCATCAGAAATTCAACATCTTCAAGAAACTTTTGAAAATTTTTTTTGTTTTGAAAAAAGGCTAAGCTAATTAGTTACTTAGAAACACGAACAAAGCAAATTATACTTGCTGAAATTTTTTTATTTAATTTAAGGACAAAATTCATGTTTTTTGTGTTTTCGTACACTCCGAACTAGGTATTGGGCATCCTGTGATATTTTGTTTGTGCGATTCCTTTATTTTGTAATACATTTCGTTTCCAAGTAGTTAAGCTTTATGTTATCGTTTATATGATATTTCAGTATTACATAAATTTTTAAAAATGTTCAAGAACGTTGTTTTGTTAAATTGAATAAATTCAATCTAATTTTTATTTTTTAATTTTTTATCATGAAATATATGTACAAGAATTGACCTCTTATAGTTTGGCCCCAATCTGTCCTGCGTGCATCGCAGTCTGTCTCCATTTTCGAATAGTTAGTTTTTCCATTTCTTTTTCGTAAACATACATACATATATCCACCCTGTTCTAGGTTTGCCCATGACTCGTTTTCATTTTGGGTTGCCATTAAATATTTTACTTATCACAATTCTTTTATTCATATTTGTATCAAGTACCATGCCCATCTCATCCTTGTATTTTGATGTAGCCATCAATCGCTTGTAAAATTGTCCATATTTTTGCAACATAGGTAGGTTGGTGTTGGACCAACTAATTTAGTGATTCACAATCCACTGAAAAATTTACGACACAAAAATGGACACGAAAACTCAAATTTATTTGAGCAGATCAATAATAATCGGCATAGTTTGTAGTGCCGAAAATTTCTATTTTTTCTAAAATTTTCATTTTGTTCCTCGAATTGTTGAACCCAATTACTTTTCCATTACAAACAAATCTAAATATTACATACACTAATTTTTATTGCTATCAGCGATATAAAAACAATTATCATTATTATGTTTGTTTTTTTTTCGAAATAAATTAAAGGGAAAGTTAATAAATTAATTAGTCATTTTTTATCATCTGAATATAATCAGTGTAGACACATTTACATAATACGCAATAAAAAGATAAAAAGAAATTCCAGTAAAATGTTGTAATAATAATAAATTTAATGTATAATTTACATTTTCTAAACATTTATAAATTTATGTATCTTTTTTTTTCTTTTGTTTGATCAAATATATAAACATTTCATAAATTATACAATAAACAATACAATAAAATAAATAGTTGAAAAAATAAAAAGAGTAGAAAACAAACTACTAATTGCTATTTAAGAAATATTATTATATTTTGCCTATTTGATTATATATATTACAATAAGTATAGAAAATTTAGTATGCCAATAAAACAATGAAATATTTTATTTTAATAACAAAAATAGCTAAAAATGTATTCTAGTATGCCATTGTTATAAATACATAAACATACTGTAAAAATATACATACGAGTACTAACATAAGTATATTTCTCATTTGATTGCATGTTACATGTTTATTTGACCGTGAATTATATTCAAAATACAATTTATTTGAATTATTACTAAGCGGCTTATCCGCGTACAAATAGAACATAACATAACATAAAAAATAACTCTTAAATAAATTGGATATTTAACCCCTGGGTGGCTATAGTTTCACACTATATACATATGTACATACATAAATAGTTTGCAATATTTTACGTAGTGAAAAAAAGAAAGAATATAACATTTTTTTTTTTTTTTAAAAAAGCTTGTTTTTTTTGTTCACTATTTCAATGTCTTTAATTTTGTTCTGTTATTCATATATTAAAAGCTAATCGCTAACCCATTACCATCGACACTAAAAAAGTGGAGAGTGAAAAAACAAATGGAAAATATCTATATTTTTATGTACTTATATCTACTTCTATATATGCACAACCCTAAGGTCAAGATTAATTATCCGATGGCGTGATGTGTCTTAATCTTTCTTTAAAAAAAAAAAAAATAAGAAATAAAAATTGACTTTTATTATAAAATTGTTGTGTATGATGGTGTAGTAATTGCCTAATGAAAATGACCGGCAACAAAAGTAAAAAAAAAATATATATGTATTATATTCTCATCGCAATTAATTATATTGATGAATAAATTTTCTTTGAATAGAAGAAAAAAAAACAAGAAAGAAATATTTAATCAAACAAAAATTTATTACAGTTATACATTTTTTTCTTTTCTTTCTTTGTTACTAATCATTTCCAGGAACAAACGGGAGAAAAAAAACAACCTATAGCAGCTACCTTTTAATCCTTAAGCTTATTATTCTAATTACTAATTTTAAAAAAAAAATTTTTCCAATGTTAAAGGTTAAAATTGAAACTAACTAAACTGAAAAATATTAAGGAAAAATAAAATATAAAAAAACTCCTGTTTATATAAAAATAAAAGAAAGGGCTAAGATGAATTATAAGGATATTTAATAATTTTTTTTTTTGATCTGTTGTATTTGAGATATTCAATGAAAAATTCCTAATCATTAAAATGATGTTATTTATTTATAAAAAAAATAATAATAAATAAGAGGGAAAATACAAAAGAAAGAACATACATTTTATTTTTTTCAAACATTATATTTTTTAACGTGGGTTATCTTTCATAAAACAAAATTTTAAATATACACAAATCAAAAGATTAAAAGATGAATAAACTTTATGTTTTTGGGTGTAATCATATTTAAGGCTTACACCTTCATATATGTATACAAGAAACAAATGTACCTATACACACACTATAATTTGTGTAGCCTTTATATCTTTTATATTATTACGACTATTCTTTGAAGTTTCGTGGATGTGAGTAATTCTAGATGGTATGGTAGTATGGTGCGGTAAACAGATTAAAGATGATGAATTATTTTAGGTATAGTTACAAATTTTTTATTTGTTTATTTATCTGATGGGAACATTTGTGTATAATGTAACACAATAAAGGTAATTATTTAAAAAAAAATGTTTTATTTGTGTATAAGATGTGAAATCCTTTTGAACAAACAAACACTTAGGAAGAAAGGATTACATTTAATGAATCCTTATTTTACCCAATTAAAAACTGTAAATTAAGCATAAAAAATACAGATAGCAAAGGCTTACAATGACTAGGAAGCTTTTAAAATTTGAGGTTTCAAAGCTTTCGTTTTGAATTTTTTTATGAAAACTAAAAATATGTACATTGCAAATAAAAATGCAGTGATAAACCCTTCTACTACCCACACATTTAAGCTATAAGGTTTTTGTTTTTCTTTGTCTTCGTTTTATTTTACCATGAATCTCTACGGGACCATAATATTGTAGTGTTAATTGTTCTGTCTAACAGTTTTTTCGAGGTGACATCTCTGGCTTGCGATTAATTTTTAAAGGATAATCCATTAATCTAGGATGTTGTTCAAAATTTCGAATTAATGTAAAGAAAAATTTAAAAAAATAACTTTATTACTGACTACTGAGTTTTCTAATATGAAGAAATTGTCAATGTGATACTTTCCAATGGAGATCCAGGGTTTTAGATTATAAGTTGTTCCAATAGTCTATTCAAGACAGTACAAAAATTTTGGTATTTCAAGCAGTTAGAAGCATAAAAACATTAAAATTAAAATTATTTATATAAACTTTTTTTTTTAATCGGATCAAAAATTATGTTCATGCACAGAATGCATGTTCAAAGAGAAAAAAAAAACATTTTTGCATAAAATTTCATTTTCATGATTAAAAGATAAATGTCATCTTATATATGTAGTTTGTATTTTTGTCCTTCTTGTTTATTTAGTTTTATTTTAACATTTCGAAAACATTAAATTTATTATTTCTTGTTGACTTTTAGAACATCAAAATAGAATAATTCCCATCAACAAGAATAACATTAAATTTTGTGCATTTTTTTTTATATATTTTAATTTAATTTTTTCTTTTTCAAAATTCAAAGTCAAAGAAAATTAATCATTTTGAAATTCATTTTTCCGAAAAAAAACAAATAAACTTTTTTGTTTTCATTCATCATGTAAGTTTTATTTGTTTGTCATTGTTTTATTTTTGTTCTTATTTTTGTCACAATACAAACAAGTATTTTTCATTTTAGATTTTAAGTGATAATGCAAAAAGAAAAAGCTTTTTTGAATTCGAAAAACTAAAATAAAATGCAATGTAGCCAGTATAATAAGGACATTGTTTATAACATTTGTTCTAGGTAGATTCTTTTGCTTTGGTTTTATTCATTTATTTATTTTTTCTTTGTTTTTTGTATTTTTGTTTTGTTTTTTGAATAAGCACTTGGAAAACAATATATTCTAAATTGTACATAGGAATTTAAAAAGTGACAACAAATAATTCATTGTGTTACAAAACTATCTTGTCTTATAATGACATTTTGACCGCATAATACTTGACTTTTTGTTCATTTGTTTTATTTGTTTTGTTTAGCATTTTCCTTATAATATATACATACATACATATATTTGATATCATTAAACATTACTTTTCATTTTATGTATTTAATAAATAAATATATACATAGTAAACTATGTAATTTCATTTATTTCTTTATTTCACATTACTATCTTGATCCTTTATGATTATTTTTATTTTGTTTCTTTTTATATTAAACAAATTTTTTATTATTTTTTTTATTTTTGTTCTTTTATTTTTGACATTTTTTTTTTGTTCTACTTATATTTTAACTGGTTTGTTTGTTTATTTGTTTTTTTCTTCACAGATATGGAATATTTTCTTTTGTTTTGGTTTTTGTTGTCGAAAGATTAGGAGGTGTATTACAAGCAACATTAACATTAAATGGTCTTGTGGGTGGTGTCACTCTTGGATTATTTGTTTTGGGCATTGTATTCAAAAAAGCTAATGCAAAGGTAAAAACAAAATGATTGAAGAAAAAAAACAAAACACAATACAAAAATAAAATGAACAATGCAAATAAAAAAAAAAAGGACAGTGTATTTTTAATCAGTATTCATATTTTGTTGTAACGTAAAATTTACGAAGCCTATATCTGATTTACCAGCATGAAAATAAAATTAAAAAAAAAACGGTAACACAGAAAGAAAAAACATTTTTACAGTGTACTGTAAAATTTTCTGGACACATTTAAACGTTTTAAAAAAATATCCTTTATTGTTATTTCATTTTTTTTTTTCGTGCTGGGAATTAATTTTTATTTAATTAATTTTCAACTCAGAGAAACGTTTGTTTTTGATAAATTTTTAATAAAATTTAAGAATATTTGCATTTTCTTAAAAAAAATGTAACACATTGCTACTGTTAAATTCTTATTAAATTCACTGTGTTTTTATTTATAAATTTTCTAGCCACATTCTGTTTTTGTGAACATAATATTAATATTCTTTTCGTGTTTTTAATAAACATACAAATATAGGTATATTTTTTTATTTTATTCTGAAAATATCTTTAGATTATTATTTATATTATGTAAATTCATGTATCCTTCAAAGTTGTCATGATTATATCTACATACTTACAATGATATAAAATATATAGGTACATTTTTTTGTTGTACCAAAATTGTCTTTATATTTTATTATTTTTTATATGTTTATTTGTCTTTTGTTTTTTTTTTGTTATCCTTATATTTTCTCATCATTTATTTTTATGTTATTATTGTTGTTTTCTTTTTATTATTATAGGGAGCATTCTATGGTGGTTTAATAGCTCTTGTGTTGGTCATTTATATAGGCGTTATGGCACAAATCACAAATGTTGAACCTAAACCATTGTCTCAATCTATAGAAAAATGTAATTGTTTTATAAATACAACAACAGCAACATTACAATCTGAATTAACAAATAGAACAACAATACAGGATGATCTATTAATGATGATAGAAGACAAAATTTTATATAACAACAACAACAACAACAACGGCAGTTTATCTGAAAGTAATGAAAATAGTTCCAGTGTCAGCATGATAGAAGGTCATCATCATCATAGTCATCAAAATCACATTGATGATAGACTGGAAAGGATTAATGATGATACCTTAAATAAGAATAATGACCATGGATTTAGGTAAATATCTATAATAATTTTTCTTTAACTTTACGAGTATGAGGACTTTTTTTTATATGTATGATGTTTTTGTTTCTGTTTTGTAATCTGTTCGTTTTTTTTAAATATTTTATTTCATGTATTTCTGTAATAAAGATAGTTGTTAACAGCATTATACACAGAAATAAACATGTAAGCAGTAAATACATATACACACAAATAGATATCATCTGGAAAATATATACATATATTTAATCTACAGAAGAGAAAAAAAAATTTTGTCTGTCGTAATTGTAAAGGATGTGTGTAATGATAATGATTTTTTATGTATACATATATATCCTTTTTGTTTATTGTTTGTCGTGTGTGTGCTGTAGAAATTTTAGATGTGACATGTAACATACATATTATATACATAAAGGTTCTTGATCCGCTTTCCATTAGTTTTTTTTTGTTTTTTTTGTTTTCTCTTACTATTATGAAAATTTCCCGTTTAATGTATAATTTTGTGATGAAAAATTTCATGGATTTTCATATGTATGTATGATATAAAAAAAGTGTTTGTTTTTGTTGTTGTTTTTTTTAACGTAACCACCATATCAAATTCTTGTACAAAAATAAAAGATTTATTAAATGTATAATGTAAAAATTCTAGAAATTTGTAACATATACTAGAAAAATGGAAAAAAAAAATTAAATTACACAGATGCTATCTAAGCAGATTTGTCGTGTAGCTAAAACAAAAAAAGGAAACGAAAAAAAATGAGTATCTATAATGTGACATTTAGTTTTTCTATACATTTTAGATGATAGATCTGTAAATAAGATTGGTAAATTACAATTTTATGCAATATAATGGTATTTTTCATATACCTTTCTACCTTTTTTTTGATGTCTTTCTTATCAAATGAAAAAAAAAAACAAAAAAACAAATCTATGATATTTTACCTCAATGACATGATATTTTTACTTTTTTTTTGTATTTTTTTTTTAGCTTTTCATCAATTTATCGTATAAGTTATATGTGGTATTCAATGATTGGATCATTATTAACAATTATATTTGGTTTACTTATCTCAATTATTTATGATGCTATTACAAAACATAAAATATTGAAAATAACACAACATCAACAACAACAACAACATCAGCAACAATCACATGAAAATGATGTAAATATAATGAGTTCATCAATAAATTCTGGACAAAAAAAATTGGGTATATCAAAAATAAATGATAATATTAAATCACATTATAATGGTATAACAAAAACAACAAAAACAAAAACATCAATAGCAACAACAGCAACAGAACCAACAGAAAATAATATATTACAAATAAAATATTCACAAAAGTCTGGTATTGATAATTTTGCACTTAAAATTGATGATGAAAAATAAGATAAAAAAAAAACAAAAGTAAAAATATTTTCATAAATAATATAAAAGATACACAGGCTTTTAGTAATAACAATAACAAAAACAACAAATAAATGAAAACAAAATCTGATGCCATATTTATTATTAACTTATTCTTGTTGATATTTCAAATTTGACGTAGTGCATTATCATCATCATCAATATCATCATCATTATCATTTTGATTAGTTTTTTCTTTTCTGATTTTTGATTATTATAATTGTATTTGTGTCCTTGCTATTTGCTGTACTATACCTTATATAAAGGATATCATATCAATATATTGTGATTGTTGTTGTCATCATCATCATCATAATCAATGAATTGACCAACGATGTCATCAAAATGAAGATAAATATGACAAAAAAAACAACTCATGTAAAAAAAAATACCAGAAAAATGCTATGGCACAGTTGAATTAATGCGGACATCATGACCAATACATTTAATTTTTGATTAACAAAAAATAAATATTTTTATATCCTTTTTTATTTTTTTAATTTATTTTATCATTTTTTTTCATAAAAAAATATTATTGAACGAAAATATTGAGATAAAATGAATTTAATGGAGCGCTTGCTATTTATTTTATAAAATGTACTTACAACACTGTTATCTATAGAAAAGGATTAATTTTCAGAGACAAATCTATGTACACATAGGGATAACAATTTTATTTTATATTTTTTATTTTTATTTTTTTATTTGAATAATAAAAGTAAAAATACAGACGAAGTGAAAAAACAAAATTCCAGTCCTGTAGATTTATTATTTTTTTTAAAACATGCAAGCATTAAATTCGATATACCATGGTGATAAGAAATAAAAGTGTGAATTTTGCATTCAATTTCACAATAGGATATAAAAAAATAAAAATTTATAAAAGTAGTAGTTTGTACAGTAAAATAACACAAACATGTAAAACAAAAAAAAAATTTGGAAAATATGAAAAATAATATTGAAAACTGAAAAAGGATAAAAAAAAATTCATAAAATATGCAAAAAACGAAAAATTTAATTGGAATTGTATCCCGTTAATATAACAAAGAACAAACGATTCAAGGATATAAAATTGCGTAGGAATAAAAAAAAAATGGATATTGATGAATATACGGAATATTTGATATGACGTGTGTGAATTTGATTTTTCATTAATTTTTTTTTTTATATAGAAATGTTTTTTTGTTTGTTTTGTTTTGATTTTTACAAGGTTTTTCCTATAAATTTAGTTTATTATTTTTTTTTATTAAAAAAAATATCACAAAATTTTTACAAAGTAAATTTTAGTATGTCGTTTGTTGAAATTTTTAAGTGTTTTTAAATTTTTATATTTTATTTTTTTTTTTGCTTTTTAGAAAAGAAAAAACAAACTTTTTCAATTTGAATATGTTTTTTGTTTTGTCTTTTTTGTTAGAAATTTTATTTTAATCATGATAAAAAAAACAAAATAATGCGTAAAATTACAATGTAAAAAAAATAAATCAATGTAACACTTTTATTTTTTGTGTCCTTAAAATAGATTTTATAAAATATACATATATGTAGATTAACAGTATTGACTAAATAGAGAGACTATAATGTAGAAAATGTAGAAAAATTTAATTTTTTTTCTTTTGTAGCTTTAAATTAATTTATGTAAAAAATAATATGAAAAGAGAAAAAAAAATGTAAATTTAAATAAAATTAAAAAAAAAAAAATATTACAAAATGTTTTGTTTCTGCTTGTTAATTTTTTTTTTTCTAATTAAATTGTGTTTTTTTTCGCGATATTGATTTTTGTGAATGTGCGATGTTAAATTACTTTTTTTTAAAAAGAAAATTGTTTAATTTTATAAAAATGATTGAGATGTATGTTTTTGAATGTGTAAGAACAAAAAACTATATTTTTTTCACCTGATTACAAATTTTAAGGACATTTCTTAAAACACTTTAAAGTAATAGGGAAAAATTGTACATATTGTATTGGAGGTACGACATTCACACACAATTGATTGGATATCATATACTGAAGATTCTTCATATACGATCTTTAAAAAAGGGTTGTACTATCCAATATTGGATATTCAAAAGGACTCATAATTAAAATTTCAAATATTCTAAATTTTCAGAACTGAGAAGTAGAATTTTTTTGACATTTTAATTTTGAGTATTGAATCTTGATTCCCAGTTTGGCTTCATGTAATTTTTGTTTTGTTTTAATCAACAACTAACTTTTTATCCTTTTTTTTTCGAATTCATTGTTATCTTCTTTAAAAAATTAAGAAAAATATTTATTTAGACTGATAATGCAATGAAAATTCAAATAATTAAATTTCTTTCACTTCTTTTAAAAAAAAGTAGTTTTTAATTAAATTAAAAATCAAATCCTTGGATCTTTTTCAAAACTAATTTCATAATAAATTTTATTTAAGAATTATAAATTTGATATTATTGTAAATAGATATTTTAAAAGTTTTTCTTCTTAGTTAAAAGGACAAAAAAAAAAATAATAAAAAAAGCGGCGAAAGATTCATTTTTAAAATAATGATTAAAGTCTGAAAAAGTTTTCTTCTTGTTTTTCATTTTTTTTTTTCATTTCATGATGAAAGTTTATTTTGTAGGTAAGATTTGCTTTTTCATCTTTGTTGTTTTTCTTATTTTTTTGTCATTTTTCAAAAAACTTCTATGACATTGCAAGAAAAATTGTAATTTCATTAAAAGCTAGTTAACAAATGGGGAAAAAAAAGAAAGAAAAAAAAATTGCATGGGCAATGCAGCATAAAAAATGGATAAAAGCCGTCCCAGCAAATATTATAATGAAGTTATTTTAAAGTTTATTTTTAGTGAATTAATTTTTAAAAGTCACTGCAATGCAAACTATGTATCATTGTACAAAAAAAATAATAAATTATTTTTGAATTAAATACACCAACGTATACATTGAGAAATAAATATAATAGAACTTCAACTACCTATAAGGATACTTTTTCATACATATAGTATATTTTTTAAAGCAATGCACTTTTCGTGTTTTTTCTTCTTTTTTTAGAGTTTTAAAATTAACTTGAAATAGTAATTCTCAGAAATACGAAAATAAATTTAAAGAAAGCATAAAATGAGATGAAAATTCTTTAATCCTTGTTTAAATGCAAATGCACTATGAAGGAGTTAAAATGTAAAAACAAGACATAAATTGACATAGGAATACAGTCCTAATTTTTTCTATCTTATTTCAAATAAGGACAATTTTAAAATAAACATAACCATCAACAAAAAAAAAAAAATAAAATAAAAAAAAAAAAATAATAATAATAAAAAAATGACAAGTTCTTTATTGCGTCTCTTTTCTTTTTAATTTTTTTTTTGGCAGAAAAACGACTTTAACTCATAGCAACTTGAATATTTCGACTTATTCTTATTTGTAAGCTTTTATGAATTCATCCATAGTTTCAAATAGAAAGGTTTCATAAGGACTATCAGTATAATATTTGACGAAGTTTAAAAATTCACGAATTTTAAGTTGCCTATTGTTGGAAAGCTATTATTACTATTTCACATTAAGTATAGTTTCACGTGGAATGACAACCATACAGTTTATCGGTGGGAAACAAACTTTTTGGTATAACATAGTTTATATACTGATGTTTTATTACATTTTGCTTTTTAATAATCTCTAAATAAAATTTTCTTTGCTTACTTCCACAGTATTGAACATTTCTTGACCAATTAATTTGAAAAAGTCTGCTACATTTAAAACAATTGTCCAAAAATGTTGAAATCTATTGTTTGAACAATTGAAAATAAATTACGAATTAATACTGTGAATACTTTGTTGTTTTTTGAAGAAAAACTATCGTATAAGTTCGAAATTTATAAAACAGGATGCTAGGGTTTTTTTTTTCAAATTATATTTTTCATGTTTTAAAAAATCTGTGAATCGTATACTTTCCAAGTGTGTTATTGACAAGTTAAACAACACAATATTCGCTTTTTTTAATTAAAATCACAAAAAATACATCTTTTGTTTTGAAGAACTTCGAAATTTATCATTGTTAATAATTTTGATTGTTGTTATAATTCTAAATGCAGGGTATTTTTGTAAATTTCAATTGATATTATTTATAGAAAATTATTAACAGCTGAGGTTAAAAATGTGCATTAAGTCTTTCAAGTGTGTCCTTGATATCACTTGCAAATATACAGAAATTTTATCAGTTTTCATCTGTAGGCTATTTTCTAAAAAGTCAAATTCCAAGCAGCAAATGCGGTACTACGACAGTGAAAAAAAGAATAATACATAAATTTGTATAATTTTGTATTAATTTTTTGTATTGGATTTGGTTACTTTGTTACTAATTCAATATTAAATTGTACAGTACTACTTTATGTTTTTGGAATACAGCCAAAAATTTTTCAGAAGGTGTTAATCTTGCTGGGATCACTTTATCCCGGATGTTGGTAATCGTATTTTAGATTAGATGACAAGAAGAATAAACAGCACTCTGCAAACTATCCGTAAAATTTCTTCTTGTACTTTTGTTTCTCTTTGCTTTCATTCTCAAGAGATGATTACTAAAGGATACTTCACGCTTTAAAACTAGTCAACAATTTATGTACTTTATGTATATACTTAATATATGAATTTCTATTTTATATACTTATCTTAATTTAGTAGTGCACTTGTTTCACTTGACATCGCTTATTCTTTGTACACAATAATATTCTTGAAATTTTTTTTTTCTTCTCTTGTTTTTAGAATCTGATATTTAAGGATATAGTCGACTATTTAAATTATCACAATAATACTTTTAAAATAACTTTTCCAGGATTACATACAGATTATGTTTTGTGTAGTAGGTTTTTCATTCATATAAAATACATTTTGTTATGTAGTTTCAATGCTGTATAATTTATAGTATAGTAGATTTTCTTTAGAAAAGTATCTTTACAAAAACACACACACAAAAAGGACTTTTATACTAGTATATTATTATGTGTTAGTTGAAATAGTTTAAAAACAAAATTATAAAAAAAAAAAAAAAGGAAATTCAAGGAATAATCTGAAAGAGAAAAACAAAAAGTAAAAGAAACATCATCAACTTTCAATGTTCTCAATTTTAAGAGTTTTGTTTAAGTTTACATGCTGGTTTTATATTGTATCTAGAAAATCATTAATTTCAAGGGAAAATTTTATACCATTAAAAAAGTTAAAATAATACATACACACACATACACACACACACACACACATACATAAACACCATACATAATAAATATGAAGAATATTAAGTGTTTTTAATGGGTTAATGTAAAATAATGGAAAAAGATTAAGCCACACTTAATTATTTTCATTATTTTCAAGTAAATTTTTTTATTTTGTATCTTTTATCTTATTTTTTGTTGTTGTTGTTGTTGTTGTTGTTGTTTTTGTTATTGTTTATTTTAATTTTATTTTCTTTTGTTTTAAAAATGAACACATAATTTTAACTGTTAGAAAATAATTAATAAAATAAATAATGAAATGCATTAAAAAAACTTTGTCCTTTTATTTATCCGTATTAAATTTAATTTTAATTTTAATTTTTAATTTAACAGAGACTGAGATTAGTTTTTTTTTTTTTTTTATTATTTTCTATTTTGATGAATTAATGATGAATAAATGAAAACTACAATTAAATTAGGAATAAAAAGGAAAAAGACGTACTCATTAAAAGCACAACAAAATATAAAAGTATGTACATTACAAAACAATAAAACGGCTATGTCCTTCATTTTTAATTAGGTTAATCGTAATTTAATTCATTTCACGCTTTATTTTATTTTTTCTTTATTTATTTTTTTAAATTTTGTTTTCTATCTCATGAGATATTAAGTAAGTAGGTAGATACTATTTTACACAATGAGAATTTAATTTTGTATTTATTGTTTTAGATTAAATGTTTTTTTTTTTAATTTGACATAAAAATTTACGAATTATTTATATTAAGAAAGAAAATCATAACGGTTTTATAATTTTAGTGAAAAAATTAAAAAGAAGAAAATATTTAACGGCACAAGAAGAAATGAATTTTGTGTCATTTTAATTAAATTTATCGTTGATGCTTTATAATGCAATTTAGATTGCTATAGCGTAGCGTAGTGACATTTGAAATCAAGTTCTTTTTTGCCTTTTAGTTTTTACTTTATTGGACAATTTCCATTATTTCTAATGAGAAAAATTATATATGCACTATTATATACGAGTATGTACATATATTTCCTTGAAAAAGGATAATGAAAAAGATACAAAACCTTGATAATAATTTGTTTTTTCCAAAAATTCTTAATACCTAATACAAAAAAAAACCACAAAAAATACTTTCAAAGTTTTTTATTTAAAAAAAGGATGTTTTTTTTTATATGAACGAGGAAAATGTGTGAAAACCAAGTAATTTCCTTTAATTAATATTAAAATAACCGACTTCATCCATGTAAAAGAAAAAATACATGATGTATGAACGATATACTTATGTATGTATATGAAAAACCACACTAATAAACACATGTATATGTATGTGTATATGTTATAACGTAAGAATGGACATTAGAAGCTCATATTGTATGAAAATTTCCTCAAGACAATTTTCAAAAATGTTAAGAAAAAAATATCAAATTTATCTTCTTTTTTTTTTTTGTCGGAATGCAGTTATTATTCCTGAAATTCCTGAAACTATAACGACTAACTTCCTCAATAAAAGTTCAACTTTAAAATAAAATAATTTTTTCTACTTCAATATTCCAAAAGGAAGAAAAATGTAAGAAAAAGAGATAAAACAATTTTTTTGAAAACTTTTTATTTTATTTTTTTCTGATGAGAATTTTCTTATTGAAATTTTTCTTTTTACTCTTTGGCAAAATGACAAATTTAATGATGGCACATTATTGGTACAAACTTTTACATACATATGTACATACATAAACATACATACATATACTGTGAATTTTTTACTTGTATATGTATATGGAAATTATAGGAAGTCACTAAAATTCTTGACAAACTTTAGGTATACTTTATTTATTATATTTTTTTTTTTTCGTTTTGACTTTATAGAGTGTGAACGAAAAATGAAATAAGGAAATATGTGAAAACTTTTAAATAAAAAGGAAAGAAAAAGTTATTTTTTGATAAAAAAAAAAATGTGAGGAATATAAAAAAAAAAAAATTTGTTTTATATTATTTCTATGGGGTTAAAATTGTGATCAGATCTCAGTTTTACCAACGGTAATCCATGTTAAGTATACTTTGTTTTTTTGTTTTATTTTGAAAAAGTTTAAACAGAATGTTTCCTGGAGGGTCCCTACTCGCACAGAACACAGAATTGTATTAAAATTAAAGATTTGTCTGTACATTTGTGGATTTCACATATGTATACGAGTAGATTCCTATTGTTGTGCAAGTAACAGAGAAAATGTATAAATTTTGAATCAAACGGTATTTTAATGAAAATTTTTACATAAGTGAAAAACTTTCGAAATTTACCCACAATTCAATAAATTGAAATTTTGAAAAACAAAATGCATTTATATTCAAATTGAAAAAAAAAAAAAAGATGCAAATCATCCCATCAACTTTTTGATTTCTTTCAGTTATAAGGTGTTAAAGTTAAAATTTCTGTTTAATAATAAATCGATTATATACTCGTATGTTGATTTGTAAATTGGAAAAATGATAAATTGTTTAGATAATTTTCTCAATACTTAGGTTCTGACTACAATTTAAACTTAATATCTAATTTAATGAAAAGAAATATTTTTCTGAAAGTTTTCAAATAAATTTTCAAAAAGGATTTAAGAAATTTAAAATATTGATAAATAGAATATTTTATAATTTCAAAAAGTTTTGAATGGACAAAGACTTTATACTAAAAATCTATGTACATGAGAATAAATAAATACCATTCTATCTTTGAAATAATGAAAATTAGTAGAAAATTCTATGGAAAAGCAAAATTATTATGAAGTTGAACAAAGATAATATATTTTTCGAAAAATTTTCTGGTCCATGAATAACACAAAAAGACAAGTGTTTTAGAACATGCTCATTCTATTTAGTCATTTTTGTTGAAATCGTAAGTTCTAAAAGAGGATTATTGTGAATGTTCATTATACATTTTGAATAGCTTTTGTTTTATTTGTTCTTTAGTACAAAATCTGTTTAAAATTAAATATTTCACAACCTAACATAAGCTAATAATAAAAAAAAAAATTTAAAACATAACATAATCTTGTGTAGTGTTTTTTTTCAATTTTCCACACATTTAGTGCATGTTTTACCGTGATAAATATAAATTCCTTAGTAATTTCATATAGGTAGGTACTCTGTGGTATTTTAATTCATTATTATTGTAGTGAATTGTAAATCTTTTGAAATTTTCTTGGAAAACCAAAACGATTGTTAAATTGAAAAAAATGCGTATAATAAATACAGATATGCTCAATTAATAAGAAATACCCAGATAGAAAAATGATGTGTCGGTATTCAAACCTTTTAAAGTATTTTGTTCGTTTTGAAATTTGGTTTGAAAAATTGTTTGTTTGTTGCACGAATCCCTGAGAAATTTAGGAGAGCTTTAACTTTTATTAATTTTTTTTTTTCACTACAAGATAAGTAATTGATTTTCCTTAAAGCCATCTTTTTTCGAATTGCTAAAAACTGGTCTGGAAAAAAATAGTAATTAAAATTTTGGTATTTTAAGAAAGTCAGATAATTGTTTTCTATATTAAATTTAAAAACAAGATGAAATAATATTTTCTGCCAGGGTGTTTCTAATTAGTTTCACAAAATTGTACATAAGAGATGATATTTATGTAATTTCTAAAGTAAATTGCATAAAACCAAAATATGTATGAGCTAAATAAAATTTAGAAGAAAAAAATCGTACCTACAACAATATTGTTAGGTTTATTCTCACGAGTAAAGTTTAATTCTAATTTAGAGCTTTTTTTCTTGGTTTTTATTTTCCGAGAAAAAACATTTTTTTTTTAAAGGATATATTATGAACTTATAATAAACCTACAGAAAATATGCATAGGTAACTTTTCACAAAAACCTTAAGAAAATTTTAAAATTTAATAAATGTGTAATTTACAACATAACATACTGAGTGTGTAATAAAAGTTGTACAGCTTTAGATTAACTTGCTTTGGTTTTTTTTTTCCTTTTATGAATATTTTATAATTTATAGTTTTATTATTACGTTTCTTAGTTATGTATCTACGTTTGTTTTATTCTATCACTATGTTCTTGTAGAAATAAAATTTTTTTTTTGTTAATACCAAACACGAGCTAATAGCTAACAATCATTTTATTTTTTTCAAACAACAAACAGTTTTTGTTTTTTTTTCAAATAATTATCAGATAAAATAAAACTATCAGATAATAACAGTAAAATATTAAAAAAAATGTCTATAATAATAAAGTTTTTGAGAAGGTAAACTGTTAATCAAGTTAAAACAAATTTAAAGAAATAATTAATACTATAAAATATTAAAATAAGCTTTTTATTTTTATGTGAAAACTTTTAAACTAACTGTGAAAAAAGAAATTGAAAATAGAAAAACAAAAAATCCGGTAAGTAGACACTACAGTGAATTTATTTTTATCCTTTGAAAGAACATAAACACAAAAAAAAAAAGAGTTCTAGAAGCTCTACATACACAAAAAAATGAATAATTTCAATAAAAAATTTTATAGTTAATATTATTCGCTTAAATTTTCTTGTCTATGAATAATGAAAATTTCTTTTTCTTATTGTGTTAAGACACGTGCGATAGTAATAAACTACAAAATTAGGTTGTTTTACATGCGTAATTTTCTTTTTTTACCTTTCATAAAACAAAACCCCCTTTCTTATAACATGATAGACATCAGGAAAAAAGATAAAAAGAAAAACATAAATTTCTTCAGATTTTATTTTTTATTTTGTCGAAATATGTTTTACTTTTTCGCGTTTACTTTAATTTTGATTTGAAATTTATGTGTATGTATGTGTACACATTTCCTGCACGTGTTAATATACATAATATATATTTTGTTTCGATAAAGGTAAGAGTTTAAGAAAGTATTACAATAATCCTTAAGTATACACACACGAGAAAATCGTGAAAAGAATATTAGTGAATTTTTACCGCTTTTTTGAATATAAGTTTTTTTTTTAAAGTTGAAATGAGAAAATCTACTTGAACTTTTATGTTTTTTAAGGATTCAAAATTGATGACTTTAACAAGTTAAGAGATTTGTAAATAATGGAAATATTTTGTTTCAATCCTATATGTTCTCCCCCTCAGAATAAAAGGAAATAATAATAATAAATAATTGGAGAGTAATAAACATGTCCAGTAATAACATAAGCTCGACTAGTTTTTGAACTTGTTAGCTTTTTAATAATAAGTTTGCTATCTTTTTAAAAACAATTAGTGTCTTACCATCGTGTGAAGCAGCTTCGACACCATTTAAATTTTGAGAAAATTTATTTATTTATATATTGAAAGTAAATCGAACAAATAAATTAACAAATAAACACATTAAAAAAACTATAAGAAGTATATATACGTTCAATTAGTGTCGAAAGCAATTTTGTTCAACAAAATTAAACCGAAAAAATATATATTTAAAAAAAATATATCTGATAAAGCTTAATTAAAAGTACCAAGTCAACAAATAAACACTTAAACAGTATGAAATAAAAAAAAAACGACAAAAATACACAAATAAAAAAAAACAACAAGCTATTCACATAGTTATTGCTAAAGGGTTACTTTTTTATGTATGTTTACCTGTTTTTACGTACTTCATAATGTACGTACACAAAGTTTTTTGATGGGTTTTTTGATTCTACTCGTATATATAATGAACTCGATGTATGTATGTATGTACACAGAAATTTTGTAGTATGTAATATTCTGAAGTATATACTACATAATATTGCATAAAATGCAAAAGAATATTATGTAATAGCCTCAACCTATATTTTTACACTTTAATTTTTCGTTTAAAACGTGTATAAAGTAACTGTAGAACAATTTAATGTAAAAGCTTGTTATAGCAGGTACAGCAATAAGTTTATAGTTTATTTTCGTCCTGATTATAATGGTATGGAATTTTCTCTTTTTTTTTTTCTAATAAAAAGTCTATGCACTTTAGCTATAATTATGTGAAGTGACTATAAAAAGTATAGGAAAATTAAGCTTAGAAACATATAATTTTTGCTACATTAATATTCCAGGTAGAACATTATATAACTCCCACTCAATTTTATAATAACCTCGCTCATTTCCACTTTTTTCCTTTTTATTTTAGTTCCTGGAAGGTATGCGAGTGAGCTTATCATTAAATTATATTGCATTTAAAAATGTACTTTAGGTTGATTTTTTAAACTTTAAAGTTTAAAAAAGTTAATGAAAATATCATAAAATATTTTTTAATAAAATATTTACCTTAATTATGCACTACATTAAAATTTTCGAATGAAATTTTAAAGATTTTAAGCTCATTACATTGAAAGCTATTATAATTAATAATAAAACAGTAGAAAAATTTCAAAAATAATGTAAATTTCAGGCAAAATTTTGCACACATCACTTTTGAACTATATTTACAGATTTACGATAGGTAAAAGGGAAATCGACCATATTGGAAGCAGTAATAATCTTCCTTAAATAATTTTTACATGTACCATAACTAAAGGCGTGTTTCATATTTAATTCAATGTCTAACTTATTATTCCTTATTTAAATACAATCAATCAAGTACAAATAAATATTTTATTATTATTATTATTTACTTCCTAATTACAACATAATATAAATACATATACCATTGGTCAACATTATGTATCCCCTAAAGTCATGAAAATATCTAAGATAATATTTTGCCTTAAAACAGTAAAAAATAAAATAACAAAATAATGTCAAGTTAGTAGTTTTATTTAATTTCCTTAAGAAATTTGTAACAGAAAATGTCTACGATAACAAAGTGATGAATGCTTTCACCAACACACATAATATTATACTGGAAGGTAAAATTTTATTAGGTCAAGACACAAAGGTAATTGAATTGAACTGTAAAATTATTATTGAACGTTGAGAAGATGAAACAAAGTGGATTTTATTTTATGAAAGATTATTTGATTGTTACTTCCTGTGGGAAAATTCTTTTTTTGTTTTTTTGATGAGCTAAATCATAAGAATATGCTTTTGCAAAAACACAGTAGAGGTGGAAGAAATCAAAGGTGAGAAATAAGAAGATAGTTCAGATTTTATAAGAGAGTGATAAGCACAAATAAAGTATCAATAAAATAATTTTCATTCACCTTTTTCTCCTTCTTTTTTCATTCTTTTTGTATCGCTGATCAATAACAATTTTGTTTTTGTAATTATTTTCTCATCTATATCTTGAATATTTAATAAATAATAATAATCAATCGATCACAGAGTTAGGCATTATTATCATCAGGATAATTTGACGATAAATATTTCATATGTGTGTATGTGTGGTTATTTGCTAAAACATATAATTATATGTATTCAATTTATTAACCTCTCGCAATCCAATCAATTCTATGACAGGGGCCTATCAGAAATTTAAGTGTATGATTTTATTAGAGATTATTGAAAAACTAAAATATCCTTGATTTTTGATTTTAGGATATCATAGTGTATAGTATACGTATACAATACACACAGAATGCGAAGGGTTAGTATATTATAGATTTTTTGATTTGCTTTTAGCAAATTTTTTTTCTGTTTGTATTTGTTATACATAAGTACATAATAATTATATAGGTAGATTATGTATACATTTAGCTCTTAGCTTTGTAATTTTATTGCTACTGATGATGCTGTCGCTATCAATCTAATTGCTATAAAAGATAAATTGTCTTGATTTTCAGGTAATTTATATGTGAAATAACATGTGTATACATAACCTTAATCAAAATATTTTATCAATATTATGCGTATGATATCATAAATAATAATAATGAAAAAAGGAAACAAAGAATTAAAAGAGAAATATGATAAAAACGTTAGATACATTTATTTTAAGCATGTACAATTTCTCCATATACATAATACATATTATGTAGGTACATATATATGTATGTAATGTATGTATTGTATATTGACTTTGTTTTTGTTTTTTTTTATTGTCCTTCTAATGTCATTCACACAAATACATAAATACACTTTATCATCATTCTTCTCATCATAATCATCATCATCATATCAGAATATTATCTGAACAAAAAAAAAAAAAAAAAAAAACAGATACAACAAGATATGCATGAATATTAACGCATTCCACTCTAAAATATGACCAAGCCAGTTGACTTTTTGATTAATTGAAATAAGACTCATAACAATTTATAAATTTCATGTAGGTACATGTATATATTGTATATAAATGTATCTCTCTTTACATACGAGTATCTACGTACTTTTATATTGTCGTTGTTATGTATAGTAACCAGCATTGTTGTTATTTTATAAAATAACCATGATTTTTCATTTAAATTTCATAATTCTGATCCTTGTTGTTTTCCTATATTATTATTTTTATTTTCCTTTTTTATGAAAAACATTTCATTTTAATTACTTGTTGTTTGTCTTGTCATGTGTTTACATTTTCTTCATTATTTATTATAACGTATTTTTTTTTTTTTTTTTCAAAATGGGTTTTGTTTACACGCGTTCACAGAAAATGTTTGTAAACGATTGTTAGAAAATTGTAATTTATTTATTTTTATTTTCTTCTTAGTAAAATTCTATTAGTTTTAAGTAGAAAAATTGTAGGTACTTATTCTATTTTTCAGATAAGAAGATACAAACTTAAAAAAAAATAAATTCATAACTAGAAAAATTATTCTTGAAAAAATGTTTTTTTTATTCCATTGTTTATTATGTCCTTTTAATCGAGTATATCGTTGGGTTGCTATATTAACGCATTCATAGAATAAAAATAAAACAAAAAGAACTTGACAATTGGAAAGGTGAAACTTGTTTTATATACACGTGTAAAATTTATCATTAATATTTTTATGGTTTTAGGACGTTTAGTTATACTGATAACAAATTTCTACTAATGAGAATTTAAGAAAAAAAAAACATTTAATTTGTTAATCGCGACCTTAAAATCGTTCAAGTCACCAAAAAAATATCCGTTATACTGTTGCTGGTCAATATATAGAAAAAAAATGTATTCTTGGAATTGGTGTTGGTGTGAAACACAATAATAAAATCTTTCAAGTGTTAACTAAAGGTAAAAATGTCATTAAAAAAATTTTTAATTTTCAAAGAAAGACAAAACAAAACAGTGAAGAATTAAAAAAAAGAAGCTTACAATAAAAGAAGAATGTAATTTAAAACAAAAAAGGAAAATGAAAAAAAAAAAAACATGTGTGGATATTTTTCTTAAAAAATTACTTTGAAGTTTTAATTTCATTTTTTTAGTTTTTTTGTTCCCCAATTCTAACCTATGCATCGTACGTATAATAATCCATTAAAAACACATTTTCTCTCCAATTATAAAATTTTTAGAAATCTAAAATAAAAAAATAATTAAATTCTTTAATGTGATTAAAATTTTCACTTGCTTTTCTTTCATACTTTGTTTTCTTTTTAAAGGTGTGAAAAAAAATTTTTTTAATAAAAGAAAGTTATGCGAAATACTAAGAAAAAGTTGTCGAATTGCAAAAAAAAATTGCTGAGTAGAATTTTTGTATTTTAGATTATGACGTCTTTAATGAGATTTAAAAAAGATTTCTTCTTTTTAAATAAATAAACATTCTTGAAAAAATAAAATGAATGTAAAAAAAAGAATAATGAAATATTTCTACCTCGAGTAAAAAGAATGCATGTTTGCAACAAAAAATTAATTATAGATGCAATTCATATAATTAAAATTGAAACAGAACATTCAAATTATCACAAAATCCAAGATTCGGGATCATGTGCTTTCTAGTTGTTTTTTTTAAACTTTCAACTCAGAACCCTGCATGCAAAATATTAGATAATTTAATACTACTTCCATATTCTCGATTTTTGCACCATAAAAATTTTGCAAAGAAAAACAGAATTTTTAAAGCGTTTAAGTATTTTTAAGTCTTCGTACATTTCTACTTTTTTCTTCTGTTTTCATTAATTTTTTTTATTTAATTTTAAAAAAATTCAAAACTCATTATTTGAACACTTTTTACATTTGTACGAGAGTACACATGAGATATATTTTCAATTTATACAAAAATAATGAAAATACGAATTCACATTACATAATATATTTTTTTTTTCAAAATAAAAAGAAGACGATGAAAATTCAGAATTTAATTTATTGAAATGAAAATGTCAAGATTACTGTAAAGCTTATTGAAATGTGATAAGAATTATTTATTATTTTTCTTTAGCACAAACTTATGTATGTATGTACGTGTGAATATAGCTATGTACATATGTAAAAAAAATCTTTTCTTTCAAACATATGAGATATGTACATATATGTTATATTTATAAGTATTTTGTAGGAGTAGATATCATTATTTCTGAAATAAGAATAAATATATATATATGTTTTGTACATACGTAATAATATAACCTTGATCTGTTTATACAAATATTTACGAATATACATATGTTTTTTCATTAAATGAAAACAGATTAAAAACAAATTTAAATTTAACAATAGTATACTATACCAGGAATATTCGTAAATATTGTACAAATGTTTAGAAAAATAATTTGGAAATATAAAATATTTTTAATAAGTTTCAATGAAAAAAAAGAAATATGTATGTACACACAATATCAAAATAAATGCTTACTTATTATATACAATACATAAGTACATACATACATTTATTGCATATGTAATAAAGATTAAGCTAAGGGTTATGCAGATGACCTTGTTTGTAGTCACGGATATGGGTATAGACGATAGAATAATCTCTGGTCAATAAAAATGATTGAGTGTTTCGAGAAAAGATAGTAATTTGTTCAGTAGAAAATGGAGATTCAGTTCAAAAGAGCTTTCTATAAGAGTAATACAAATAAACTACTTAAGTAGAGTAAAATAAATGACATCTTTTAAAAGCCATATATGGTGGCAAAAAATAAATTATCAGATAACAGTGCAAAATATTATATATTATCAATACAAATACCAGCTTGTCTTAGTAACACAGTAACTAATAAAATCACTATGCCAACAACAGAGGCTATATGCTCAATCTACCACCTCTTAAGAATTAGAAGGCTTAAACCGGACAATCTTACACAAAGATACAATCTATTTATCTATCTACAGTTATTGATGAGCTTCTTATAATATACATATTTATATATCTACTTTCTGAGTCCTCTAGATAAATACTATTCAAAACTTTTATTAAAAAAAAAAAGTCGTTTCGAAGTGTCCTTCAAATACAAAATCATTATCATTTATTTTATTAGCAGAATTTGTTTTCAAATAAAATCAAACAATTAGATACATCATATTTTCAAGAAATCTCTTTTAACAATTTTTCCGTTTAGAAGTCCTTATGTATTTTCAAAATTAAACAGAAAACAAAATATTTTTCTCTATTGCTGATCAATAATACCCCTTTTTTTTATTCAATTCAAAAAGATACTTTCTTAAAATGAAAATAATTGCAATTCAACAATAAATCATTTTATTTTTTTTGTTATACTTATATGAAGTGTACTTTTTGTTGTTGTATTGATTCCCAACAAATTTCATTCAAAAATTTTCTCATTCCATATTTTCAGAATACACAAAAAAAAAAATTTATTACATCTCTGGTGCATTTTTGATTTATGAACAACTTGCAACAAAGATAAAGATACATACATTATATGTACATACATACATATATAAATATATTCTCATTAATTTATAAATATAGAAAATTTTCAATAATATTTTAAAATGTGTTGCATTTGTATTACATAAAAGTTTTCACTTTTTATTTATGAGTGTACTCGTATGTTATGTATGTAGGTACTTATTGTATGAACATAAAGTTTATAAAAATTTTTTAGAATAAATAAAATTTTAAAAAGCATTTTCAAAAAAAAATAAAAATAAAAAACTTTTATTATCCGATAAATTGAAATAAATTTATAGTTTTATATGTTTTACAATTTATAAGGATTTTTTCGATTGAATTTCAAGCATAGAAAGCAGTTGTATGTTTTTTAACTACTTATTTGGAAGAAGTCATAGAAGCATTTTGGGAAAGATCATGTGATATTTCCGGAAAGGAAGAAAAAAACTAGAAACCATGGAAACGTTTCTCCAAAAAAAGAAAAATAATAATGAAAATAGTCTATAACACTTTTAAAGTCAGAATTCATATTTTCCTTTGGAAAAAATGTAGAAAAAATCCAGAAAACTGAATGAGTATCGGGTGCTTGTGTCGATTGATGAATCTGAGCTGAGTGCTTTATTAAAAGATATTAAAGCTTTCGTTTTCATTCTAATATTGTTCATGTTTCAGTTTCATGAACGTATATTGGAATACCTACATCTAATGTTTTTTGTACCTCTCATATTTTAAAATAATTTTAATCAGAATATTGATCAATATTATCCTTCTTTTTCCCCTTTGTCAAGCTTTAGTGTAAATATAAAGAAAAAGAAAAACTGATGGGAGTAAGAGAAAAGTGGTCTGCTCGTTAAAATTGATTGTTTACTTCTTGATTTGGTATTAAGTTTAAGATGGTTTAAGTAACACTTGAATTACATATATTTTAGTGCTTAAATGAAATTGGGCGCATTAAGTTTAAATCCGAAATTTAAAACAGTAAAATTCATCAAATTTCATTCAGGGCTTTAAACTCAATTTTCGTATATCAATACTAATTTTTAATATATTCCCTTTTAATTAACTTTTATCCTTTAAATAATGATATTTATTTTCTAATTGATAGATACAATTAAATTAAATACATAATTACATTTTTAATGTAATTACATAAATTCCAAACAAAACTATTTCCTCTATTTTTTTTGTTATGTATTTTAAATTAGTTACAATGTAATTTAATTTAATTAACTTGAACTTATAAACTTATCTATTGCAGTAATTTTTCATGTACCAAGTACTAGCTAGTCTAAATCCATTTTCATATATGTACATATATTTTTTCTACCATTTTTTTGTTTGTTATTTTTTGGTTTATTATAAGAATTTTAATGAACTTCTTTTTTTCTAACCACATTCTATTATTTTTATGTTGCAATTAAAAGTTTATTAACTAAAATCACGTTATCAATATTATTTATTTGGTATTTTTATATAAAAGTTTTCGTGTTTTTGAATTTTTGGTTTATTTTTTTGTATGTTTGTTTTTGTATGTGTGTTTACGAAAATAATAGATCTAATCCAAATATTTTACCATGTTCTCATTTTCAATGAGAATATATTATGTAACATTATTACAATGTACATATACTATGTATATGTATATGTATAAGTATACTGTATACATCAATGTAAACACAGAAAAGATAAATTTTCCATATTACGAAAATTTGTTGTTAATTTATTCAAATTCAAGAATAAAGTATTTACTAAAAATATTTAATTTGTCTTTATAAACGGAAACTTTGATAAGTAATACATACATAAATGTTTTTTGGTTGTTTTTTTTTTTTCTAATTTCATGATATTTCATCTATATAGTAAATCCACACAAACACCCACACCCACAAACATTTTATCGTTATTATTTCTACATATATACATAATTTATATATCTTATGCAGATAAATTGAATGTGTAGAGTGAAAAAATAAGAAGATACTTTCTTTTATTATAGGAAAAATTTCAAATTTTTCGATTGAATGAATCTAATTAATAAAGTTTTCTTATTGTGGTTTAAGATACAAATGTACGAGTATCTATACGTAATTTTTCACATTTTACTTACATATGTATGTACATATACTAGTACATTTCTTCATTTTTTTTTGTTAAGTGTTTTCTTTCATTATTGGAAAGTCTTTTTTTATTTTTTTTTTTTTTCATTTGTCCCACACAGTATGCGGTTATACATAAATATATACTTTCACGTATAATACATGATAAAATCCTGATATTTTTATGTTTTATCATGAAAGTATTTTATGATATTTTCTACATTGAAATAATTTTATTTTTCTTAACATTTTTCTTTTCTTTATCACATCAATTAATTATATTTATTATCTCGCGAATGATTGATAATATAATGCATCGGACTTTATGTTTCCTGTGTCTAGCTAGCTGTGGTAGTAAAATTTTGATTAATCACTTACATCAGATAAAATCTATTGACTTTTTTTTTCTTCTCCCTTTTTTTTTTTTTTTTTTTTTTTTTTTGTATATTTTATTATTTTCCGGCTAATATATTGGGTTTGTCCGTAGATTTCTTGTATACATTTATTAATAGCAAGAAGAAAAAAATGTTTAATAATTGAATACCAGTTTTGTGGAAAATAGAAGAAAGAGGAGAAATGTAAGAAAAATATGAAAAGGAAAACTTATGCTACATAAGTATTTTTTATATTGTTTCTGTAGTAAGAAAAAAAAATGGACTATTAAAATTAAATTAAAATAAAATAGAAAGCTTTTATTTGTAACTAATTAACAACTTCTTACATACTAGGTATAAAATATGATTTTGACATTTATTAGAATATTCTGAAAGTTATGTTAAGTAGTTTTTCTTATCTTTGGCGTTGTAGTAAATCAAGCAAAAATTAATCATGAGAATTTTTTAATTGAAAAATAATGAAAAAAAAAATGGTACGGTACGTATGGTATTTTTACGATAAATTTTCTTCCTAAATAAAATTCTCATACTAGAAGTTAATTTTTTTCTCTGATTGTGAGTCAAATAATGTATATAAGTGGGTGTTCTAGTTTTGTCAAAAACATCTGTTAGGTTAGTTTATCTAAACTAGTCCGTAGATAACAGAAATCTCATTTTTTGATGAAGTTTGGTGGAAATCAGTGGCAGGAGATATCAACTTAATAAAGCATTGATTAACGATTAAAAAATGTTACTGAAATTATTAAAAATATTTAAAAAAAATATGAATGTTAATAAGTATCTAATTGATTTTTGTTTTAATATTTAATGTTTTTTTAATAAATAAACAAAAAAATACAAATTTTTATTTTACAATGTATCTGTATGAATGTATACAGCAATATATTCCACATTATATTGTATATAATATTTATAATTCGAAATTTATATTAAATAATGATAATATAATTAATTAAATCAAGTCTAATTTAAAATAGAATACTTATTTTTTGATAGTCCATACTATTATATTACGTACTAAAAATTCGCTATACTTAATTCAAATAATTATCTAAATAATAAAATATTTATTATTTTAATATTTATAATAATAAAAAAAAAAAAACGAAAAATCATAAACAAACAAAAATTAAATTGAAAATCATGCAAATTATTAGATATTAGTATATTATTGGTTTTTATGATATTTTTTTAGGTATAAAAAAAAAACTTTAAAGATAAAATTTCTATTAACCTAATTTTTTTTTTATTGCCGAAATAATTAATACTTATTTTTGTTATCGTTAAACAGAAAATTTTTTTTATTCGCGTATTCGTGCATATCATTAAAATCAATTACGGTAATTAGATATTTTCTTAATTTACGTTTTTGAAAAGTTGATTTTTTTAAAAATTGATTGATGGATAATAATAGATATAGATATTCTTCAAAATTTTATCATCTTTTGAATGATTAAATTTAATTAATTATTTTGCAAAATAATATTTTTATATTTTCAAATTAAAATCCATCATATTTTGTTGGTTTTCTTTATGAGAATTTTTTGTTCTAAAACACAGAGGAAATTCGTATTCAAGACTAGAAGACCAAATCGTGGTGTAGAAATAAGATAGATTTCTTCATAATAAAATTATGCTAATAAATTTTTAGTGTTTCTTAAATGCGATTCGGATTATAGCGTATGAATATCGGTCTGCTCAAAGTAAAGCTTTGTTCTTTATTATTTTTTTATTGGTATTATCTTAATAATTCTTATCATAATTTTTTTATCACTTCTTAATTTAGAAATATTTTTCTTTCATCTCCCTTCTAGCTTCGCATATTCATTTTTTCAATCTCACGGCTACGACGTAGTCCGTAATAAGGAAAATATCTTCTGAAACGATTACATAGTTCAAATACCACCTTTTGCAAACCACACAAAAATGTTCAACGCACAAAAATTTTCAACTTCTTTGGTATAAATTTTGACTATACCTTTGTAACATAAATTCTTGTAAGCTTTAAAATTTTAAGAAATTTTTTTATTATCCTAATTTATTTTATAAACCTTCAAGAAAATTTAAATTTTTTCTTTACTTTTTCAAAAGATTTAGCAATAAATTATTTTCAAAACGGATTTTATTGTACCATCAAAAATTTTCACATTACGATGTATTTTTATTATCAATTTAAAATTCACTTTATTTTATGCCACAATTTTTTAAAGCTTCACTAAACAAAATAAATAAAATTTCTGTTTTTACTTGTGTACCGTTTTGTTGCAAAAATATTTTTTTTATTTTATTATTATTATTTCCTTCCTCTTATGGATTTACAATGTAAAATTCTTCCTGTACAATAGAATAAAATCTTATTGCAGTATAAAACAAAAATTTTTGGAATGTTGATTTTTGTCTTTTACTTTTTTTTTTATGTATACGATTTGTTATGTAGTTTTGTTTTATTTATTTTCTTAAAGGTACATTGCGACATAGTTTTTCACCTTGCTCTTATATCTGCATTGCAAATATTCAAAAAATGTTTTTAACAATTTTTTTGGTTTTTTTGAATAAAAATTAACAGCTAAAATTTTCAAACTTTTGCACAATTTCAAAAAATTATTATGTATATTTTTGTTTTGTTTATTTCATCTAATTTATATTTTTCTTTTTTTTTTTTTTTCAACAATTTTTTTGAAAATCTGAATATTTTATGTATGCACAAAAAATGTTGAAATTTATTTCACTTTTCAGTACATATTGTCTTAAAAAATGTCAAGAGACCAATTTATATTTATTTATTTGTTTTTTTTTTTTCTTTCTGTTATTTTATATTTTCTGGGTAAATTGTACAAAGTGAAAAACTTTTTATACTATTTTATTTTCAAATATGAGAAAAAAAAAACAATATCCAAAAATTTTATTTATGTGTTTTTGTTTGTTTGTTGTGTGTATTTTTGAGTTTATTATTTATTTGTGTACAAAAGTGAAATGAAATTTTTAGAAAAGTTTCAAAATTTAAATTAAATATTTTATTTTATAGAAAACACATGAAATGTACATATGTATATGTATGTATGTACATATGTATAAATTACCTGTATATGTGATTAGAAAATGCATTTTGGTATTTATGATACAATTAAAATAATCTTTTGACAATATGTTTTTATTCAATTTTATATGGTTTTCGAATGTCATATAAGGAATTTTCCAAAGAGAATTTAATTAAAGAAAATTAAATACGGACGAACAATTTACATTATATATGAATTTATTTTAAATATGTAAATTATACGTATATATAATGATGATTTTTGATGGTGGTAACCACTTGTTCAAGTCTTTAGTTTGAACTATATATCTACATAATATAGCTTCAAATTACACATGTTATTTTACTGACACGAAACGAGAAATAATAAATAATATATACATATGAGCAGAAAGTTGTGTATAATACAATACAGACACAAATACATACACGTATATAGTTTATACAGATACAGATTTTTCTTATAATAAAAGTTTTTGTCATATAATATTGACGGTAAATATTTGTCTTTTTTTTTTTGTTCAAGTTCAACGATATAATGAAAATATTCAGTCTTGATTTTGAATTTATTGATTTTCAGAGGTTTATAAATCCTAAATACAAAATTCTAACATCTTAATATGCGAAGTATATATGTACAACAAAATAAAACAAAAACGGAACTCATTAAATCATTTAAATTTATACAAAGTTGTTTGAAAAGCAAAAGCGAAAAAATAATCAAGCTCAATTAAACATTCTATTCAAAGCTAATAAAAAAAATAGAAACGATTAATTATATAAAATTTTGTAATTAAAAACAAAAACTTACAACCAAAATATCTGCTATACGGATGTAAATTATTGTGAAATTTAATATCCATTTGAAAATAAGTACGTAATATTTATTTTTCCTTCTTTCAAATATAATAATTAAAAAATTTTCTTTCAAAAATCCATTATTATTATTTTAAAAGAATTAAAATTTACAAAATTGAAGAAAAAAAAAACATTACATAAATGAGAAAAAAAAAATTATATTCTCTACTGAGCACTTAAAATTATAATAAACGATTTACATAAAATTTCATTTTCTTGTCTGCAGATATTTTGAACAGACATATTTTTTTTAAATAGATATCATACACAAATACACATTACATACATACATATGTATAATATAATCATATATACAATATTCATTTATTTATCTTTTAAATGTAAATTGATATACATATAGACACTACACATAATCTAAATTTATATAGATATATAAGTATCTACATAAATGTATATATTCATATAAAAGTTTTATAGTAATCATACTACATTATTAAATCGATGAGGATAAATCTGCATTTTACGTCAATGAATATTCATGAATCAAATCAAAAAGATATACTACTATACAAACATTTACTATACAAATATAAAATGAACAAAACTAACATACATAATGTATATAGATATCGTACATAAATTAAACGAATTTAACTTTCTGTCTGATATACATATAACATATTTGTATATATAAACGATACATAATACGGTCCTTGTAGAAAAAGATATATATCCTTCAGGATTCAAGAAATGAAAAATAACTATCAAAAGTATTAACGTATAAAGTGTAGTGTATATGTATGTATGTATATCATATCTATTTATGTATAATATATGTACTAAAGTTTAATATATGTAGAATTATATTTTATGAATTTTTCTTCTCTATATTTTCTTATTCTGTTCTTGAAATGTAAACAATATGAAGAAAGATTTAAGGGTTTTCATCATTATCATTCAAGTGAAAACAAAAAAAAAGAAAAACAACCACAGGAATAGGGAAATAACTATTACTTATTTTGGTATAATATGAAAAATTCATTTTTGTTTCTTTTTCTTTCTCACCCACTATATTAACACTTTAACGATGGTGCTGAATTTTACATATTTTATTTCATCGCTATTTTTGAAAAAGAAAAAAATAATCTCATTTGTTATTTCATACATGTATTTGAATGAAACATCAAAGAAGTCTTTTTAACATGAAACGAGTCGACTTGTGAAATTTGAACAGAACTTCTCACAAAATACCACAGAATGGTTGAAATTCTGGGGGTTTATTCTTTTTTTTTTGTGATATCTAAAAACATAAAAAATGTTGTTTATGACAATTTTTACGTTTTTACACAACACTGTATGTAAATGCGATTTTTGTATTAAATTAAGTGCTGAATCGTAATTATCATATAGATTCGGTAAATGTCATCGATTTGATTTACCCTGTGAATCCTTCAATTACACAAGGTTAAGGAATGTTATGGTGGTAAAGAAAAAAAGCTTTAACTGATGCTCCATTCCAACTTCTGTAGCTTATTTACTAGAAAGGATATCACATAGTATGATGGAAAACACTATTGTGATGAAATGAAGATTTCATCCCTATTTTGAAACTTTTCTGTCAAAAAAAAAAATTAATTTCCAACAATCGATTTACAGAGCCATGAGTCACGTGGTGGTTAAACACAGCACAATCCGGATCATTACCATCCAAACACCGATGATGATACTCGTATATGCCGGAACGTTAACGTGTTAAGTATAATTTCAATTTTAATCTAAAAAATAAGTTAAAAAACAAACAAACAACAACAGTTTACATTGTGAGAAAAGATTTATTTATTCACACATACATATAAAAGAAATTTTCTCGATATTTTGTTTTTATATAATTCTAGTATTTTGCAATTATTTTTGAATAGTGCAGAAAAAAACTATAAATTGTATACAAAAATTATAAGAATTTAAAATGTCAATTTTAATAATGAATAAAATTATATACATACTATTATGCATTTTTGTGAATATTGTTCATTTGTAAATATATGTATGTATATCTTGTTTAAAGAAAAATAAATACCATTGTTTTATTTAAATTTTGCACAGAAAAAAAAAACAATAAACAAACAATAAAATAATAACGACAATGTAGTACGATAATAGGATTGATTTTAAATAATGAGAATATTAAATGCTTTTGGCCAACCAAGTATTTTGTAAGTATGTATTTGTTTTATTTTGTGTATACCAAAACAGATGATGATGATGGGATATTTATTTATTTTTCCTAAAGAATATATTAAAATAAATTTTGTTATCATTTAAGGACAATATAACAAATTATAAAGTTATAAATAATAAAACTGGAATAAAAAGGCAAAAAAGTAAAAAGATACTAGTATGTACATAAACATTATAAAATTTATGAAGTTGGCCATGTTGACTATACGTATACATAATATAATGGTTCTAATACATATATCGGGAATTCCATTTGTAACGGGTGTACAACAATTGCATTCTGATTATACTATACTTTTATGATCTTAATATGCCTTCTAGTGAAAGCAAACGATGGTTACGATAAAACAGAAAACTTCAAGTATTTCTAATCAGAATCGTTATTTTAGTAGCGTAACGGGTGTGACGCTGACGATTTCAAATTTCACGAATTTCCATATATTTTATTGATTATTCTAAAATTTTCATATAAACAATTTCAAAAATTATTTTTAATTATACTGTTAAGACACTTGAAAGAATCTTTTGGGAAAATTTGACAAGTAACAATGCAATACTTTTTTCATAATTAAAAAAAAAAAAATGTAACGGGTGTGACATTTTTTGTAACGAAGGTAACAGCAAAACAGGTTTTTACTGATAAGTAGCAAAAAATGTTTTTTTAATACTGTTCTCCATAGTGCTATCGTAAATAATTAAACACTAAAAATACACCAAAAATTCATATATTCAAATTCACCCATTCAAATCAGCATCATTCAAATGAATTTTAAGGTAAAAAGTGGTCGATTTGTGTGGAATTCCCCATATGTATATTTTCTAATACTTTTAATAGATTTAAAAATTGAATATTGTATTAAGAATATATTATACTAAATATTGTTTTATCAAATATTCCCAGGTAAATAAATATTAATTTCGATTATATAGTATAACGTACATAAATTTCATATTAATCGATTATTTATTAAAACAATGACAAACTAAAGATAAAATCTATAAACAATAAATGTCATGAAATTGATAGCTTAATTGAAAATGTTTTATGATTAAAAATATATATTGAAACCTCATATACCATAATATTACTCCCCTTTCGTAATCTAAATATAAAATGATAAATTTATCTATTTTCATTGTCATACAAATTGTTTAAGATCAAATTTTATTATAAAGTGAAAATAGTAATTAGGTTTCGGGGTATGTAGAAAATGTTAAAGGACTTTTTTTTTCTTTTTTAAAATATTATTTTTTTTTGTTTGAATTGAAATTAGTAATTCATTATATTTAGGTTGAACTCAAAGTGCAAAAAAATTTAAAAAGGTTCTTAGCAAAAAAAAAAAAAATTAACCCAATTTGTTACTGCATTTTTTGTTTTTTCAAATCTAATTATTTCATGTCTTTGATAACTCTTACGTAGTTTTCACTTAAAATACTTTCTTTCGAATATACATATTTTAAAGTACTTAAATAAAATATTTTTTCAAGTTGCAAGCATCATCATTGTTCGACAAACATTAGTATGGATTTTTTTTTTCTTGCGGAACGGAAGAGAGATATCACTTTTAAGACTAAACTAAAATGTTTTATCTATGAAAAAAATGTGCATTTATTAAAGAACATGAGCTGTTTTAGTAACGTTCTATTTCAAAGTGTAGTACCTTAAAAAATGCCTTGTAATATTTCCCAGTTTATAAAGTGAAATATAAAGTGTATAAATATTTGAATGTAATAAATTACAACCTATGAAATAATTAAAGGTATGTACCTACATACTTGAATACAATTTGCGCTCGAACTAGTGTCTTCTTGAAATAATAAAAAGGTCTCTAGTTTCATTCAATGATTTTTTTTCTTTAAAAATACAAAATATAGTTTTCAATTACACAGTAATTAGATGAAACAAGAAAATTCTCTAGGACAATCACTAGAGAGATCCTTTTGAAGAAAAGAAAAACAACCAAAGTAGAGCAAAATTTATCAAAAAAAAAAGAAAAGAATAAATGTATCTAAAGCGTAACTGTAAATTAATGTATTCAAGTTTCTTAGAAAAAAAATTTTAATTTTTCGTCAAATTTAAAATTTGTAATTCAATTATATTTATGCTTGCATAAATCTCATACATATTTATTTACAACATCATTATTTTGAGAAAAATAGATTCGAGAAAACTTAAAATTTCTATCTAAAATTTATTACGAAATATTAACTAGGATCTTCATTTTTTTATTTTACATTTTTACCTTATTTTTTATATATTTCTTTTTTCGGATTTTTTTTTGCATGTACAAAATATTCTTCACTCAATTTTCATAATTCATAATTTAATAGAATAGAGTAAACTATTTTGAAGGTTTTCTTTTCTTCTTAGAATTTTGCAAGTTGTTGAATAGAAAATAAAAACTCGGAAAAAAAGTCGACATTATGCATGTGCACATACAAACACAATATTATTTGTATGCATCTTCAACGCTCATATAATTTTTAAAAGAACTATACTCTCTACTAAACTGTTATTCCTTGTGAAAATTTCACTTTTTATTTGAAAGAACAATAAAAAAAAGGAAAAGAAAAAAAAAGGATTGCGAAAAATAAAAAAATAAAAAAATGAGAATAAAACATGTGTATTTTATCGCATATAAGAAGAAAAAAATTGTTTTTTTTTGTGAAAGTTTTTCTTACAAATAAAAATTTTGTATGAAAATTTCATTTTAGTAGTTTATACTCATCCAAGATACAAAAGAAAAAAATAACATCTACAAATAAGATGAAAAACTTTGTTTTGCTATACAATGTATACTATCACTCACTGTTAAAAGTTTTTCTTGTATCCTAAAATGTATGTATTGTGTGAGTTTGTGTGTATGAATTGTGATCTAATTTTTAAGTTATACTTCAAAAATCAAAAACAAAAAAATAAAATAAAAGATTCTCATATTATTATTTATTTAGTTATCCTTTTTTTCAAATAATCCTTTTTAATAATCGATTTTTTCAACACTTTTATTTAGATAAATATGCTTGTGTGTGTGGTGTGTATTCGTGTATGTTTTTTATAAACTATTTTTTAATTAAATTTTCTATGAAAATAAAATATGAATTTTTATCTTAAATTTATTAAATAATTTTTTTTCTTCAACTTAAATGGTAAATTTTATAGAAAAATTGAAAATATGAGAAAATTTTATAAAATAAAATATAAAATAAAAAGTCTTTAGCAAGTCAAAAATGGATGAACAAATATTTGGTTTAAAACTAAGGAAGGATGTAAAATAAATAAGGTCTTCAGGTGTATGTTATAATTAAGTTTTTTCCAGTATATCAACAATTTTCAGGACACAGCTAGCACAGCACACACAACTAAAATCGAAATTAAAAATTCAATGTTTGAAGAAAACTAAAATACACAACATAACATTGATTTATTGATTTTTATTGCAATAATTTTATAAGGAGATTATCCTTTTCTTTCTGTTATTTTTTCTTTGCCTTTTTCATGTCGTATGCTGCGTTTATAAAACAAAATTCGGTGAAGGAACATTCTTATGGTCTGGCTAATTTATTAATTTAAAAAAAAAATATTATAAAACCTTAGAAAAATGTAAACAAAAACAAGATGAGGGTTAAAAAGGACCTTTTGTTTTTGCCAGAATAAAAATACCAAATAATGTTTTTTAATCATAAAATTTTTTCTTGATGCTGTTGTCAGCTCTTTCATGTATGAATTTTTAAATTTTTATTAAAATTTTTCCCTTTATTGAAATAAATTAAAAAATAAACACAAAAATATTTTTTTTTCACATATTAAAAAAAAGACGAAATTCCTCTTGATTACACTTTTCATGAAAAAATCATGATTAACCTTTACTTCAAGAAGTTCAGATCAAGGGACTTATACAAACTTTGAACCGTTCGTTCATTTAATATCATGATAAAATAACAAATTAATTAAATTTTCCATATAAAAATGAAAATTTAAATTTTTTTCTCTGAAAAGGAAAATTGTGAAAAAAACAAAAGAATGTTTGCTGTGAAAAACCTACTGTTTCACTTTTATTTTTCATATTTTATCCTTTATTTCAATGGTACGGTGTACTGTATGAGTATATAGTGTCAATAATATATATGTACATACATACGTAAAAATTTCAATATAAATAATTAATGAAATAAAATGTAATAAGTGAGAAGCTTTTGAAGAAAATTATTTATGAACGTATGTTGTGCCTTTTTTTTTTTTTTTGTGTAATTTTGAATAAAAAAAAATGAAGCTTTTGTCTTTTACTTTGTTTTTTTTTACATCACTGTGTTATCGATTGGAAACTTTTTTTTGTTTGCACATGATAAAATTATCAATTTATCATTAAATAAAAAATATCTGTAATTTATTTAATTCAGTACATTTTTTGTTTTCTTTGTGTTTTTGAATTATTTTGCTGACGAATGATTTAACTAATTTTTTTGATCATTATTATCAAGGTTCAAAAATTAAAATAAGACATTTTCTTCTTGTTTTCTTTTTCTTCTTGTTTTTCATTTTCCATCAAATTTATTATATTTAGATTAAATAAAAATTACAGATTACACACATACTTTGAAGATTCTTTTATTAACAGACAGGTTTGTTTTTGTTGTTCTTTCTGTTCATCTATTTTCTTTTATAATTTTCATTGTTCTATTTCGTTCGTTATATTTTTCACATTATTCGTGTGTTTCAATGTAGTAAGTATTAGCGATGATTCACTATACGATTGTAATTCTAACAAAAGCTTGTTTTTTTTTCTTTACACAAAAAAAAACAAAATAAGCTTCAAACTAATTTTGTGCAATAAATCTTCAAAGATGTGGATCCTTTTTTTTTTTTTTTTGAAAATAAAAAGGAAGTTATGGTATACAATTAATCATTGCTTATCCACCAGATTCCTTATTTACTTATTCATACATTTTTATGGGGATATCCTTCAAAGTATTAATATGAATATAACTTTATTTTTATATAGGTACTATGTACGTGTGTACTACCTATTTTTATCTTTTTATAATAAAAAAAAAATTTTTTTTTCTGCATTAATATTTAAATTGACCAAAATAAAGTATTTGAAAGACAAACGAAACAATCTTTTTTTTGCTGTTTTTGTTGTTGTTGTTTTTTTTTAAAGTCTCCTCAACAAAAAGCTGTCAGACCCTTTTTGATGTGGGACTTAATTTACGTCAAGTCATATAACCCTCAATAAAATTTACAAACTTTTTTTTTTGTTGGAGCAAGAAAAAAAAAAGACCACGAAAAGTCCTTTTTTAAAAGAAAATTTATTCTTTTTTATTTTAATTTTTTTTTTTGTCTTGTGGAACACCTTTGACCTTGAATAATATACGAATTTCGAAGAAAATCGACTGATTGTATTATAAGAAAAATAGTAAAAACGAAAAAAAATCTGAAAATTAAAGTGAATAAATTTCGATTTCAGGAGAATATGAAATGTGTTAGAAAAAAAAAAACAGATGAATTTTTCTGTATTTTGTACATAAAATTGAATTTTATTTTCGAACAATATGGTCGGTCTGTAATTTCCATATTTTCGTTATAAGTGTTGAATGTAAACAAAAAACGATAAATTTTATATGAAAGTTGTTTGGAATACATTTTTTTTTCAATGAATGTCGAATGTGTTGAAAAAAGTATAAATAAATAAATAATATTGAAAAGTATAAAAGAAAAATGAATTATTAATTTTTTTATAAATTATGCTAGAAATGTCACAGTGTTTTATTAATTTTGTTCTTGAAGGGATTTTCGTGTTTAAAAAAATAAAAAAAATTTAGTCGAAAATTCAGTCTCTAGAATTTCATCATTTAAAACACACCGATTTTAAATTAACAAATTCTTAAATTTTAAAAAAATTACTTTTTTCAGTTTTTGTTATTCAAGAACAATCGATTTTTGTCTTTTAATTTAGGAGAATTTTAATAAAACTGAAGAAGAAATAATAAAAAAAATTTGATATAATTAACTTTACTGCATTTTGATTTAGAATCAAATTAATTTCGTTATTTGAAATATTCAAAAATAAACAATTTCTTATTTTACTTCCAAAAAAAGGATATTTTTCGAATAGCAATATTGACTTCATTTAATAAATTGATTTTATTATCAAGAAAATTCTATTAAATTGTAATTTTATTCATAAAACAAGGAAGATCCTCGTACAATGAAATACTTGCCATTTGTATTTTTTTTTTTTTTTTTTTTTTCATGAAATAATGTGAATAACCAGAAAAGGGAACTTTCAATACGAATATTTTTTCTCCTTATTTTTTTTTCTGTTAACAAATTCAAAGTGTGTGTATATTAGCTACATATATACATACATACTTACATAAATGAAAGCTTTAATGTATAGATGCCAATTATACATAAATACATTCATGTATAAATCTATAAATCCCTTAATCAGCAAAAATTCTGACATTCTTGATGTTGTTTTTTTTTCTCCTTTTTTTCTTTTCTTTTTTTTTTCATTTTTAGTTCCTTTTACATATTTATTATTTATCAGATCTATCATTATATATTATAGATAACGTACACATAAATAACATGAATTTGTTACAGCAGCAGTAGCATCAGCAGCAATAGCATAACATATCCGTCTGCTGTATTATTTGTTATATCGTATAATATGCTTTTGAAATATCTTTCATAAAAATTTCTTTACTTGGCAATTTTTTTTATTATCCTTCGTATATTTCAAAAAAAAAAAAAAAAAATAGGAAGATGAAAAAAAAAAGTCTAAACAAAAGGACGGCAACGATATGATTGGGAATTACAAGAGACATAACACAAGGCATCATCAGGATCAGACAAATATATATATGTACATATGTATATGTATGTATAGAATACATATATAGTCAATTTTTTTCAAAGGCAAATGAATAGCAAATACTTACAGGAAAAAATAAAAACAATTGAAAAGGATACGAAAGACTTCCTTGGAGATTGGCACATGTTTATATTATTTTGAAAATCCTCTTTTTCAATTGTATGTACATATATACATACTTATACATATGTATATGTGATCATCAGAGACGATTATATACAGAACAGACTAATGATGATTCCTCTAATCAAAGACAAGATTTTTTGACGAAGTGATTGTTATATTTTTGTTATAATCTTCCTTTTTTATATACATATATTTTGTTCATATACTCGTATGTATGTATGTATGTCGGTATATGATATGTACCATAATTTCATATACACTATCATGACCTTTTTTTTTTGTTTTTCTTCTTTTTTTTTCGTTTAAGAACAAGGATAAATTTTGAAAAATTATATCTTATTTTTGTTGCGCCAGTTAGTATCCAATAATAACCATCATATCATCATCTATACATACATAAGTACTTCCACCCTCATCTCATACATAAAATGTTGTTAATTTTCCTGTTCAATGATTTCACAAAAAAAAATTATCTTGTCTAAAATATCTTTAGTTGAATTAAGAAAGCGTAGGAGTTACTGATTTTATCGAATATCAAATTTCATGGGATTACAGTTCTTTTTTTATGTTTTTATTTTTGTGAAGAAGTGTGTTGACAATATAAAACAATAAAAAAAAAACCGTATTTTCCTTAAATTTTTGCAATTTATCCTTGTATTCCTTTTTGCTATGAGATTCTACATTCTCTTTCTCAAAGTTAGTAACATGAATCAAGTTATAAAAGCATTCAAGTATCTACTCAGCCAGTAATAATAGTACGACGTAAAATATTAGCATTGAAATTGAAGATGAAGAAAAAAAAATACATACATATTCGGAGTAATTTTCACAAGTCAAATAAGGATTTGAAATACACAAGTCGAAATAATTCTTTTTTTAAGGATTTAATTTTGCTTGAAAGAAAACAAAATTTCTTTTCTGGGTGTAAAATTTTGTTTTTTTTTTTTATTTTTAAAATATACTCCGAATGAATTTAATTAAGAACGTAAGTAAAATAAAGAAGAAGAAGAAAAAAATATCAATCTACTTAAAGTATCTGACAAGATGATAATAAATAAGAATTTCAGTTCTTTTATTTTTGTTGTTGTTTTTTTTAAATTTTTCTTATTTTTATTAAATTTTTTTTTTGTATATTCTCTAAAATGCGTGAATTATTTATGTTTTTTTATCTGCAAAAACATCTAGGACCAGAAAAATAAAAAATGTGTTGGTATTTTTTTCTATAAAAAGAAAAAGCTTTTATTTGTATTAAAAATTTTATTAAAACTTCAAAAAGAAAACAACAAAAAAACACACACACACACGCAAAAATAAAAGATAATTTTTTAGAAAAAAAAAAATTATTATAATATGTATTAGAATTTTTTATGTTATTCCTTTTCTTATTAAATGTACAATTTTTTGTTGTTGTTTTGTATTATTTACATTTTGTCCTTTTTCAAATGTTTCCGCTATTATGTGTTTTTTTTTCTATTTGTTTTTTCATTTTTAAATTGATACAATTTTTGAGCATCTAATAAAGAAAATTGTCAAAATTGCCATATCCTATATTTAAGTTTTTATTTATTAATTTTTTTTTCATGTCGTATATAAATGAAAATTATAACATGGGAAAAAAACATTTTTTCTATTTAAGATGATACTTTTGATAAATAATTTGTTTGTTTGTTTTTTTTTTAAAGGACATTGACGAATAACTAAATAGCTATTTGTTCTTTAGTCACTTTATATGATATTCTTAAGTAATTCATAAAAAAACTGTTTTTTTATCGTCCTTTTTATTCAAAGCAATTTAAATCGTTTTATATCGTTTTCACGCCTTAGAAGTTTTTTATTTTTCTTCTTTGAAGATGATAAGGATAAATATGAGACAAAATATTGTTTGTATTTAGAATACAATTTAGAGAAAGGAAAGTGTGTATGTACTTTGTTTTTATTTTATGAATTTTTGCTGAGAAAAAGTTAAAGTGGCAAAAATTTAAATATTCATGATATAATTTTATTGTTTTATTGTACTTGTAAAGTGAGGCGGGCAGTGGACGAAGCGGTAGAATGTTGGCTTCGGGTTCGAGTCCACCTGAATTTACTCAGCTTTGAATGAGTACCAATTCACTTTGAGTTGGGTATAAGTGCTCGGTACTAATTAGTTTGGTGGCTGTGCTTCGAGACCATAAGCTAAGTCGACAAAAACTACAAGGAATATTAGTATCAAGCCCTGTCATACGAATAAAATTCGTTCTCTACCAAGGAATTTAGTGGTTCGCATTCCACTTTAAACTGTAGGTGTATGTATGACAGAAAGGCTTACAACCCTTTGACTGACAACTGAGAGGTTTTTCGGTGTGTGGTATCAAAACGGCACTATATGTTAATTAGGTTTTTGGACCGCCACGTCAACCAACCAACCAACCAACTTGTAAAGTGAATAGGCGCATAGTTATTACATCCTGTTTGATAATAAAAGGATCAACAGATAAGGATAGATGCTCAATTTGAACTTCTGTGGATTATAAGAGAAGATGAAAAATTCTTAAATCATTTTCTGTAAAAATTTGAAAAATTTTCTATGAAAAGGATCAATTAAAATAAATGAACAATTCATCCTTAAATTACATTCAGGTACCTACTCAATTTACCCCCATATTATAAAAAAATTAATTAATATATTTACGAAATAGGATACTAAAATTCGTGTGAAATATTTAAATATGTAAATTTTTGTTTGTTTGAATAATTTATGAGAAACAATATAATCTTAAAGTAATCTTAAATAATAATGCTTATTAAAATATTCAAAATCTATTGGAAATCGATATGTAAATAAATTTGAAATTTATTAGTTACTTTGATTTATATAGTAATTATTGAGGCTTATTGTAACTTATCAATGGATTACAATCTGTTATTGTCAAGATTTAGTTATATAATTTAGTATTAAAATGTATTATTTATATCCTGTATGATTTTGTGTTCAATTGTATGAATGTACATGTACATATGTAAATATGTATACACAAAATATCTTTATATAATAAATAATTTGAACAGATGAATGTTTACATGTGAAAAATAAATTGTAAAATTTGTTGAAATTATGAAAATAAATAATTTATATTATGTGTTTTGAATTTAAATATTATTAAGTTTTTTTAAATTGTAAGGCAAAATAACTGCATGTGTGCTCATTATGATTTTAATTTTTTTTTATTGGCAGTTATGTCCGATCCCGACGTATATTCTTTTTTATAAGAAGGCTTTTTAATTTTTTTTCCCAATCAAGACAACCATTTTGAAAATTTTGAAATTGTGAACCTGAAGATAATATAAGTACCTATGTATCTTTGGAAATGAACCATGTAGAGAAAAATAGTCTTGAAAAGAGTATTATAGTTGGTAGAAAAATATTTAAAAAAAAAACTTAATCTTTTTGTAACCCAAAAATTTGACATTTTATACCTGAAACAAGGCTATTAATATAATCAAATTACTTTTGTACCATACTTATCATCATTTTGGAAATTTTACGATAAAATAAATATTTAAAAAAAAAAAAACACACTAAAAAATGATTGAAAAATACTAAAATCTTTTATTTTATTAATATAACTGTAAATTAATTATATATGAATATTTTAATTATTATTTGTACAATTTCAATCGTGTTAAATATTGTACATAATTATTTTCCATTTTAATTATATAAATCAAACAATATAAATCCTTTATTAAAATATTTCAATATAATTTTGTTGTTGTTTTTGTCAAAATATCAATTTACAATAGTTTTAGTAATTAAAAATTTTACAGATATACATAAACGATAATGGAATAAATAACAACATTTTATTAAATAATATTACACAAAATTAATGAGAATTGTACACAGCAAAATTATTTATCCGCAATAATTGAGTATCTATATACAAAAACTAATCTGTACATAACAGAGAAAAAAAATAGAATAAAATATTTAATTTATGAACATTTGATTTTGGATTTTAAATTATTTATAACTTTGTATAGAATTTTAGAATTATATATTCGATAATTTATTATTCAACTATAGAAGAGTAATTATTTTTTTGTATTTTTTTTAACATCTTCCTATTGAATTTGAAATAATAATAAACATTTTGCACTATAATGATATCTGCACTTTATGTGCTCTCAGTTGAAAAAATATATAAATATTTAATGTAAATCATAATTAAATAAATCAATGTTTATTGTTGTACAACTATCCATAATAATAATGAATAATTATTATGTTGTATTTACGAACTCATTAAAATATAAAAAGGATTCAATAGTTGTATTGTATTTTCATGAAATATCAATTTCAAGTACATTTTTAAATTATTTTGTATAGCTTCGCTTCAATTTATCCTGAAATTTTAGTTTTTGTTCTATAAAATCTTCAAAACAAATAAAATTTATTATCATTTGTTTTTTTTAGATAAAATTATTATTTTGTTCTCGTACTAAATTAAATGTAGTATTATTATTTTCAATTATTAATCAATTTTTAATTTTTTGATATAATGACGGTAAATAAATTCAGTAAACAGAAATGATAAATTGAACAAAAAAAAACAAAAAAAAAAAAATAGGTTACAGTTTTTAATTTAATTTTGAATAAAAGTTTCCAATCAAATCTCATGAAATATTCAAATTTAAAAAAAAAAAACTAAATAAATCAAACTTTTTATTAATTAAATTACTAACGCCTGGTTGAACAGTAGACGTTTAAATTTAAATTTATTTAAGTTTGGAAACACAGCTTAAATTTGGGAAATGTGAAATAACTGAAGAAAGATTCATGATAGTTTCATCTGATGAGATGATACTGAAAATACTAAAAAAATGGAATATATTTCAGTACTAATGAACAGTGCTGTCGAGAATGATATTTTAGGAGAGTTGCTGTTGTTCTCAAGATCCAGTATATAAAATTCCACATATGCCCAGTTTTACAGTGGAAGTTTAAGCTGAGTTTTAAAATCTTAAACTAAGTTTAAGTACGGTTTTTTAGTTTCACATTGGAGGCTTAAATTTTAAGTTATGTTTGTTTTGCAACTAAATTTAAATTAAATAGAAATTTATGAGAAAAAAAAAAGTAAAAAAGGCCCCAATAATTTTAGAACTAAAATTTTAGCCGTGTTTTACGTTTAACTCAAGTTTAGTTTAAGATTCTAGGAAATGTATTGAAAATGTATTGAAGATATATGTACGTATGTACGTACATATGTACTCGAATTGTTGAACTTCAAAAACTGACGAGAGTTAGGCTGTGGTCCTGCTAGAAGGGGAAAAGTTGTGGAGCTAATACATACATACCTTAACTTTTTGACAATTAATGTTTTCTTTTTAATAGAACTCAAAGTGACATAAGATGAATAATGAGAATAAATCAGTTTTTATGAAGATATATTCGAATTATTGTTTTTTGTTCTAATTATTTTGTAACTAAAGACTTGGGCTTAACTCGATTGCAGATTTAAATTAAGATCAATCATCAAACAGAAACAAAACAGATCAATTTTTTTATTTAAATTTATTTTAAGGTTTGAACATGACGTTTGTCGTAGCCTATTACTATGAAACCTAGCATTAGATTGTTTTTTTTTTTATATATTTTACCATATTTTTTTAATTAATTTACATTTTTTTCTTTCATTTTTTATTTAAACTTTATTTTAGCTATTTTCGTTTTTTTTTTAAATGTTTTACCCGAACTTTAGAAAAATTTTACGATAGAATATTATTTCATATTTTATAAAAAATTTCATAAAAAATAATGTAAATATTTCAAAAGATTACAGTTAATAAAAATGTTTATTAATTTTTGATAGATTTTTTATTTTATTGAAAATTCATTTTTAGTTATTTAATCATTTTCATATTTTGTTTTTTTTTCCCAAAGAATTTAATATTTTTCATAATATGTAGGTATGTATATAAAAAATAAATGTATGCTTTAGCTAAATGAAATATTCGATAAATAATTGTTTCTTTTTTTTTTTAAATATATTTTTAAAGCGAAATATCTACGATAAGCTATAAATCATATTGTTTTTTTTTTTTTTTAGAAAAACAAGCGCAAAAACATACCTATTTTGCTTTTTTTCAAATGCAAAAAAAAAACAAAAAATTTAGAAAAATTTTATATTAAATTTTATTTCTTTATTATGCGTTTTTTTTTCTAAACTTTTTTAAATAGTAGAATTTTACAACTAACAAAAAAAAACACAGAAGTGAAAATAGAGAATAATAGTTTTTAGTTCACAAAATAATGATGATTTATTATTTTCATATTTTTTCATATAGGGACGGTTTGTGAACGTATGTTCAATACTCCATACACATACACACATTTTTTTCACTTATTTGAATTTTGAACAATTTCCTGATTGAATTTTTTATTTAAAACATTTTTTTTCCTTCTCTTTCTCTCTCTTGAAATTACATTTTTTTACACTTCCATGCATAATAATAAAAAAATTTGCAACCCCGAACATGAAGTTTAAAAATCGTTTTTTTAGTTTTTTTTAAATTTTATTTCCTAAATATATTAAATTTTTTTTTCCAGGAAAAGCTATTTCCAGAAAAAAACATTAAAAACATGTTTTTTTAATTTTTTTGTACAGATTTTTTTCCTGGATTTTCAAAACTAAATATATACATATATCATAACTATAGCATAAAATTAAAGTATGTAAGTTTTAGTGTTGTCATAGTTTGGGGATTTTTTAATAGTTTTTTCAGAACCTTTAAAGTTATAGAAGAAATTCGTAAAAGAACAACTGAAAGTTCAAAATATGCGTTCCTTTTGAAATCACATTACAGTATTTTTGTTTTTATATGAATTATCCTTGAAACGCATTTATTATTTTCTATTCCTCCCTGTTTTTCTATTTTTTAAAACTAAAAAATAAGTTATTTTAATAAAAAAATCAAATTACATTCTATTTTCTACAACAATATCATATTTATTTACTGTTTCATTTAAAAAAAATCAGTATTTTTAATTTTTTCGAAGGAAAATTTAATTTAAAAAAATGTTTTGTTTAAAGAAAAAAATATGTTGATGTGCTAAAGCTTTTTAGCAAATTGCATTTATTTTCACAAAAACTAAAGGACAAAAAACACACACACACACGCAGATTTCCGGAAATTGTGTTGGATCGCAAGAGGACAATAACCAAAATTATATAAACAACCCGTACAAATACTAATTTGTTTCACATAAAGTGAAAGGCTTTCATAACATTTTTATTCAATTATATATGCATTTTGGATAAAGATATACTCGTACATATAGGAACACATTTATAACATAGCTATCTACATATATGTGTATCACCATGAATAAATACTCCGTTAATTTAAAAATACATGAAAAATTCTGGCAAAAAGTTAAGATTTGGTGTTTAGTCAAAAACTCGTCGGATAAAATAGATTTTTTTGTATTAGCTAATTCTAAATTTTGTATTTAACAAAATTTTATATGATTTTGTAATTTGTAAAGAATTTCAAGATATTAAAGAATCTGCCGAAAATCTTGGAAGAGTCACATATCTTGCCAATGAGAGGGGAACACTCACCCACTTGTTTTAGACATTGGGGAGCTTCTTCCTCAAGGACCTTGGGGAAATGTCAAAAGTCACCGTCAGAGACATGATATGATTCCTGAATGAAACAGGATGGCTATATTGATCTCCTACCGGTATATGTCAAACGCCATTTTTTAGAGTTACGCGAAGTGTGATATCAAAACGGCACTCTCAGTGCTAATTGGGTCTTTGAAAGATTTCGAAAACCGCCACATCAACCAACCATCACCACCTTGAATTTATTTTTCTTTTGGATGGGAAAAACTTTAAAATTTCATATTCATACTCACATAACATTTTTCATATTCTATTCTACGTATATTATTATTCACTTTGTGTTGATTGCATTTATATATACAATAATATGCTTTATTCTTGAAAATTTTTAACACATATCGTTCCACATCAGCTTCTACATAAATATACATAGGTACATAACATTGCTTTGTTGGAAAATATTTCATTTTGGCAGACATCCAAAATGTTCGTTCACTGTACTAAATAAAATGAAATGAAAGCTGAAAATATAAAGGATTTCGATTTTAGTTTTAATACATCAAAAAAAGGATTTTTTTTTCTCTTCAGAAAATAAAAAAAAAAGCAACTTTATCAGTTTTGTAAAACGTAAACGTTAATAGTTCATCATTTTAAGTTGATTTATTAAATGTTTTGCTTCGAAACACTGACACTTTCTAGAGCACTAATTTAAAAAGAAAAAATGTTTACGTGAATTTGTCGACACAAGCGAAGACCACGTGTTAAATTTTAACACAGTTATGTACATATGAGTTACATATGTGATAAAATACATTAAAACTATTTTCTGTAAGTTTTTTTTATAATTTATAGATAATAGTAGAATGTTTTGAATTTAGAATTGTTTTTTGACGTTAAGGACATTTTCTTGAATATGATTGATGGACAAAAAATCGAATTACTACTATATACATAGTTGAAGTGATACTCGTATCTACACAAAAAACAGGTATCATTTTATATGATTTTGACACATGCTTTTGTTGGGATTTAATCATAATGTTTGATATCAATGCAGGTCAATGGCTTTTTGAAAAAAGAAAAAAAAAAAAACAATAGTAAGTAAAAAAATTCACGTGTATGTATTTGTGTACATATATGTTTTAAGTAAATAACAAATAAAAACATTCCAACAGAAAACACAAATTTCGATCTGATAATTGGATCACGTAGTATCCATTAGGGTGGTAGGAGTATGATTTCATTTAAACAAAACAAACTATATAACAAGGTTATTTGTAGATACATATACATAAATAAATATGTAAATGTCTTGAAAATTAAATAGAAATTGAAATTTTTCTTTATTCGACTTTATATTCAATTCAATCTAAATACTGTGAGATAGTTCTGTCTTTGAGTTCTTATTTTGTTTTTATTGTAAGAAGAAAAAAAGCATTTGTAGTTAGAAAAGTTGAAAAGGACAAATTATTTTTTTCGTAAGTTCATATTTTCAATTTAAGTTCTTTGTTTGTAATCCATACGAAACAAAATTTCTGAAAATCAAATTTTGAAAAGTGCCATGTGTGAATTTCATAAAGTACAAAATTTTAAGTTGATTTCATTTCAGTTTTTTTTTCTCTTTGAAAGTTCTAGCATACGTTTTTGCTAGAAGTTACAAAAGAAATTTGATATGCACAAATGATTTTTTGAAAATACTGTACATCATAGAACGTGTACATTCTTTGAGCATGAATGTAGAAATGAATAGTTTCTACATATGAAAAGAATATACATAACATATACGATAAATGCAATGTACTCGCGTAGCTTTAAATATGCCAGTCACGTAGATTTCAATTTTTCCTTTGGTTCAAATTCTTTGGCTGATATACAGCACATCTAAGTCCTTTTTGGATTTCACGTAGATAAACGCACTTATAAAAATGAACAAAAGATATCAATGTTATATATGTACATTAGCGTGAATTGTTTTTTTTTTATGTTGTCTCAGACTTTTATCACATTTTGAATATTGTGCAATTTTTTAAAAAAAAGTTTTATCGATTCAATGAAATTTTGGGTTATGTTTTATAGAATTAAATCGAAGAGTTTATTCTGTGATTATTGAATACAACGTGAATTAACTTAGATTTACTTTAAGTGATGGTGTTTATAGTTTCATTTTAAGATAATTGGAAAAATATTTTTAACTTTTTTTTAATTGTTTGAATAATTTTTTTGGAGAAATTTAATATGACAGGATTCAAGATGATAATTGAATTTTAATTCATTTTGGAAAATTGTTTTTTTCTTTTTTTTTTTTTTTTTAAATGTTTGGTACAATAAAATTTTTTTTTTTATAAAATCCACCGCAAACACAATTACATATATTTTCAGATTTAACTTAAATCCTTGTTAAACAAATAGAGCCTCACTAATAGTGTAGTTTTTATATAGTATAATTTTCGAATTTTATTTATTAAATACACTAAACCAGTAAAACAAACATAATACAATTTTTTTTTTTGCCGTATTATCAAAATACCGATTGAAAATATTTTTTTAAATATTTTTTTAACAAAAGGTAATACCAAATTCATATAGGTGTTTGTACTCGTATGTTACCTCAGGTATGTTAAACTGCATTGCAGTGAGGAAAACTTTTGCTTACAAATGAAACACTTTTTTTTTTTAAATCGGATTTGTTTTTTTTATTTTTTATTTTTTGTTTCACATTTTTCAATATACTCTACTGAATTTATTTTGTTGTTGTTGTTTTATGTTTTTCAGATGCCTCAGTGAGCGTTCATGTACGAGTATGTTTGTATGTTTATTTGAACATACATTGAAAAAAGAAAAAAAAACATTGTTTATACGAAATACATGAAGGTTGGATAAAAATTTAAAAATTTCCTTTTTTTCAAACAGTTACTTTTTTCTGGTGAATGTTCTGGCAGGTTAGAAAAAAAAATAAACTTTTCCTAGAATTTTGAATTTCTTAACACAATGAATGTATATACATATGAATGTTTGATTTTATATGTAAAAACAAAAAAAAAGAATTCGAACAATTGGAATTTTCTTTTTAAATGTCAACAAAGTCAATTTTGAAAAATAATGGGAGTTTTACTGAGATATTGATATGAAAATTTATCGTTCTTCCTAGTTCTACTGCGAATGGTATTGCTTGAGGACTCATGAAGACAGGTGAGAAAAAATAAACAAATCTGGTTCATGGCAATACTTGTTATAGGATTTTCAAATACGACAAAAATTTTCTGTCTTTTTTTCTTCAATTTGTCAAACTAAAGATAGAAAATTTCTTTGTACAATCGAGATTTTTCAATTTGTTGATGTCTATTTCGTTCTGAAAATAATTTTTAATAGAAAAATATGAAAGTTTTTAAGGATCACTTGTATTCATTTTGGCGGTAATATCACGCACACACATGATTTGATTTTTTTCAATACACATTTGCAAACGTTTTTCAAATTTTTTATCACTTGGATCTTTAGGTCTTCCACACCTTGACTTATCCTTGATTGTATTCTCTTTGAAAAACTTATCGATGGTCCTTTTAACTGTTCACCTACATTCGTATTCATTTCTTTTGATATAAGTAAAAACACCGGTATTTTCCATGCAGACTTGCAATATTTTATTATATCTTATGTCTAAGTATGATTCCTATCTTTTAACCCAAATTACTTAGTTTTAAATACATCATCATCAAACAGCTTAACTTTAAATTCAATTACTATAATTACTTTAAACAACTTCAGCTGTTATAAATATTTTTATTAAATTTCTCACAAAAAAAAAAGATTGTGTAAAAATATCTTCTAATTTCCTTACAATAAATGAGATATTTTTATTTTTCAATATCATTTTCAGAAATTCTAAACTTTCAAGATACTTTTTCAAATAATATTATGTACACACAAACAAAATTTTAAAACTCATTCACGCATAAATAGATATGACTTCAAAAAGTTATGAAATTATATAACAGGATACCACTTTATTAACATTATTTTCAATTGTAATTGTTATTGTTATCGTTATTTTGTTAGCGAAAGGGTTGGGATAAGTAATACCATAATATCTACTATGTGATACTTATAATGCTGATGAGCAAAAATGAAATTATGAGAATGTGTCGTTAAAATATAAAAAAATAAAATACATATAAACGGAAAGTATCATTTGCGAATTATTGAATAATGCGCCAGGCACAATAATATCGTATTAAATCGATGTGACGTGTACATATGTATATAAATAGTATACATATATGTATGGATATACGTATATATCCACAGCACAAAAAACATTTTATACCATGAACAAATGATTTCATTCATTTGAAATTTGTTCAAAAATATTATACTTTTGGAAAAGTTGAAAGGATAAATTTGTCGTATGATATTTCAAAATGAAAATTTTCTTTTTTGTGTTACGGATGTGGTTTTTATATTTTGAAAACATAACAAAAATGATGAGATACAAAGATACATACATTCGTATCATAGTATGTTTATCATCATCAGAAAAGACTATGTAGGTACATAGTATTCATACTAACAACGATATATTAAATAAATATGTTAATTTATAGTTCTAAAGTTTAAAACAAACATATGTACATACATCGTAATACACAGATATACAGTTAATAAGCTTCAATCATACACGAGTACATTCAATAATTTCATTATAAAATTATTTTTAATAATATTTTTTTGTGGTTTTTGGTAAAAATTTTGGTTTCTTTTTCAAATGAAATATGTATGTACATATAAAAAATGTGAAAATTTTAATTAAAATATGACATATTGAATACAATGAACCACAATATCAAAAATATTTTAATTTATCTACTGTTTACACATTTTTCATTCCAGATGTATGCTCTCATAAGTAAATTTTTATTATACAAGATTTATTATTATATGATGAATTTAATCATGTTTTAGATTAGTGAGGTATACGGTTCAGTATATAGTGGAATGAATATCGCGGGGATTCTTATGCGGTAAGAATGACCAAAAATGTTTTTTCACACCAGACTGACGGTATTAACACCTCAAAACAAAAAGATATTAAAATTTGAAATATTAATAAACGAGAAAAAAAAACTACAATTTTAAATTGCCTACTGTGTACAAGGAACAATAAAAATAATTAACAATTATCCTTTACTCTGGTGTCAAAAGCACACACAAATTAATCAATTAAAACTACAAATTAAATGTCTCCTACAAATTAGCCCCCTTTATAACGTTCTCACATTTATAATGTTCTTTATTCTCATTTATTATTTTCTTCATATTCACATGAGCTTGTTAATTGATTACGCTAAAGGGGTTTTATTTCGAACCCTATGTTTTTAGTATTTCGAAGAAACAAAGAATAAAAACGAAGTGTTGTTTGCGTGTACCAATAGCAATTATTTCAACAACACTTTCTGAATCTTACCAACTACAAATTATGATTTATAACAACACATTTATTTACCTCATATACGAACATACATACTATTTTTGTGTATGTACCTTTTAACTTAAATAACTTTAGAAATGAAAATTTTTTATTTTTTTTTCAAATGACATTATATTAACTTTTAAATTATTTTGCGTGTATTTTGAAGAATACTTTTCACTTTAAAGTTTTGCTACTATTTTTCTTATATAGATGTGAATAATGTGTTAAAAAAGGGTTAATTTAAGTAGTTAGATTTACGTTACGTAAAATGTAAGATTGACATTTCTATTAATTTTTTTAAAATTTTTTTCTGGAAAATTCTGCAGTATAATAAAATTACATAATTACCTTAATATTGTAAATGATTAAAAATGATATGTTCAATCTTAATTTAGAATTTATTTTCACTTACGAGTACATATAACTTTTCCCAAAAGTGGACTTAAGTTAACTTTGTTTTGTTATTAATTCAATATTGCTAATCAAAATTTAGATACATAATATGAAGGATGATTTATTGAAGAAACTTAACAGATTGTAAACAATGTAAACAGACAAACAAAACAAAAACTGTGGCTGTAAATGATATTCAACTTATAATAGTTCAGTTTAGTTTAACAGCTATAAAGGATTGAACATTTTTGCTAAATTCTTTTCTTTCATTATCCTGTAAAATCTTGAAATTTCCTAATCCTGAAAATACAGTTTCTAAAATTTGATTTTTTATTTGTTTCATAATTCAAAGTTAAATGAGATCGAATGGACGTTAAATGGGTTGTTTTATCGAGCTTAATTTCATCATTTTAAGATTTTTTTTACATACATATATAGATTTATAATATAATATAATTTCTAATCTAATATTAAAAAAAAATTTAAAACACCCACAGATAAAAAGGTCTTCGGTCTTCGATGAATTAATTTCACTACAGTTTTTAAAAATCTAAAATTTAAACAAACAAAAATAATGAAAAGGTAAATTAAAATGCATCCTAATGAACGCAAAAAGGAAGAAAAAAAAACAGAAAGAGTGTAATGTCGTTTTTTTTTAAAAACCAATTTTTTCTCTCTCAATTTATTACATTATCAAAAGGGTTAATATATATGGTCAGTAATTTACTTGATTAAATCAAATTCAGTTATATCGCGTGCATAATTAATCTGCATCAGTTGCAGATGATGATTACATTACCCATTTTCTTTTTCATGCATACATAAATACATATCTATTTTTATGTACATATATTTTTGTACATATTATTATAGACTAGATTTCTCTAGAGACCTAAAAAAAATCATATTTCTTGACTATGAAATAATCATTTTTTAACCATTATACTAAAACTGTATATGATAGTAAAATGTTAGCAAATATTAAGTATAAAATATGCTTGCTAAATGAATCATGAATTTAGTTCATATATATTATTTGTACATATGTATGTACCTACATAAATAGTATTTTATCGTTGAAATAAAACCATGGTAATCATTCATGTACATATGTATGTACATATATCCTTATTCATGTATATGTATGCATAACCATTTAATTGACGTATAGGGAAAATGAAGTAAAATTTTACATAAGACTTTATTAAAATAAACGAACTGATCTGAGAATGCTGATAATGCAATTTTAAATACATATGTATGTATGTACATAATATGTATATTCTATAGTTACCATGCATGAGAAACAGACATGTGAAACCGCAAAAATAAATTTTACAAATAATTTTATCGAAATATGTAGTATCACAAGCAAAAAAAAAAAAAAACATGGAGTAAATTAAAATTTCTGTTACTTATTTGAAAAAAAAAAAAAAAACAAAAAAAAAGGATGATATCTTTCACTTGCAAATAAAAAAAAAAAGAATGTGTTTGATGTTTGTGATTTCAAAAAATAAAATTTTTAATTTAATTTTACTTAATTAAAACGTTTGTATTCATTTCTTCAATTTCTAATTTTTTTTTCTTCTTCATAAAATAAAGATTGAAATTTTTCTGAAAAATAAAAATTTGAAAAATAATTGATTTTCATTTAAATTATTTTTTTTTTTCATCCTACAAAGTCATTTTTATGTGTTCAAAATGAAATGTTTTACTAAAAGATTTTAAAATTGATTTAAAATCAATTTATTTTAATTTTTTATAACAACAAAAAAATAATGTAATTCAATCAATTCTTATTTTATGTATTTTTTTAAAATATTTAAACTGTTTTTTATTATTAAAAAAAAAAAAAATAAGAGAAAATCATTAATAATTGATTACAGCAATTTTAGAACAATATGTGTTAACGTGATGAAGTAAAATTGAATAAAAAATATTCTCGAGATTTTTACAGTAGATGTGTATATATGTATATGTATATGTATGTATATGTACGTATATATGTAGTGTTGTGCTGCAGCAGCTTAAATTTATTAACGTACGTGCGATATATTCACATATGTACATACTGCTCGTATGTAGATGTAGTTAATGTATTAACTCATTTCTTATTTATTTTATTTTTATCTTTTTTGTTTTTTTGTATTTTTTGTTTTATCTTTTACATTTCTCATTTCGATCTTTTGACTGATGTACTGAAATTGTATTACCATCTGCTGCTTTTATAATATATCCTCCCATCAAATAGTAGTAAAATATAAACAAACAAAAAAAAATCAAGTACAAAGTTTTTTTCCTTTTACTTATTTTGGAAAAAGTGTTAATGTACTTTTTTCACTGAATGTAACACATCCACACTCATTTTGATTATATTGCAAAGGAAAAAAAAACAAAACAGAAATACATACATACTAAAAACAATGCAGTAAAAAACCATTAACCTTTAAGGATATGTCCCCATAAATGCGTACAGCAATCAGTAAAATAGCTTCTTTGGTTACATAAATGAGACTTGTCATTTTGAATGACATCTCTGATGAATGTTGAAACGTCCTCTATGTTTATTTTGCTTTTATAATATTATCTTTTTACTCTTTGAATTGGTTTGGTTTGATGGTAATGTCGTTGATGAAAGATACCATTATGCAGGATATACATACAGATATACTGTAAAAAAAAACAAGAATAATGATAGTAAGTAATATATGTGAAAGTGGGAGAAAAAAAAGTAATGTACTTAAAAAAGTAAAAGAAAATATATTGAAATAAAAATCATTTTGAAGAAACGTTTTTATGGAATGGAAATGTGAAAAGTATACTAAAAGAAAAAAAAATGATATACTTGTACATTATGTTTGTTCTTAACAAGATATTCTTTTCACCACTCATGACTTTTGTGTATTTGTATGGAATATTAAGAAATTTTGTAAATGATAAAATCATGTTCACTCAAAGTAATTTCTTTTATGATTGACATTATTTCAATTGTTTTTTTTTTGTTTGTTTCCTGTTTGAAAAAATTCTTCGTTTTTTATGTCTTTTGTAGAAAATAAGCGAAGAAAAAATAGATATTGTGTAAAATACATATACATAGAACACATGTTATTTTAATTTAAAACACAGTTTAATTTAAAGATGTGATCTTATATAACGCTTAAAATACCAATAATAAGTTATAACATCGATTTGATATTTTCCATTCAGCAGAGTACTTAATATGAGACATCAACATGACGGTGTTGCGTGATATTTTAGGTTAAAGGTCACGAAAAGGTTTTTTTTTGCAAAGAGTTATATGTTTTTGTTTCATTTTGTTTTTACATATTCTACAGAGTGGGCACTTCAATAGGATTGAAAATAATAATTTAATGCACTACACTGTAGATAATTGTGAGAAAAATCCTCCAGCAAATCTCTGTATATATGTAACTCTTTAGCCATTCATGTGAATTATAACTAGCCTTGAAAGAAAAACAAACATAATCTTTTATTACGTTGAAACATTATTAAACTTCAAATATACTCATTGATCCTTAAAGTTCTAATTGAAATTTATTGGAATTTTATAAATTGATTATAAGCTGAATCAAAAAAATTTCCATTGCAATACATAATAATGAGAAAATTTATTATAACTGGCTTTTTTTTATTTATTTTCTTTTTGTTTTTAAAAAACCTCAATAAATTTAATATATGTATGATAGTATGTACTAGAAAAAAAAAGTTTATTAAACAACAATTTTAAATGCTCTTTATAATTTATTTTTTTGTTGCTATAACGATAAACTATGTTCAATTTGCATAAATTTTCCTATATATATATTTTTTTTTTTTTTGAAATATGAAATTTTCAAATAGTTTCTTTCAACACATTTAAGTAGAAAAATTTTTAAAGAACAGAACAAAAAAAGTCTCCAATATAAATCAGGCTGGAAAAAAGTTGAAGGAAAAAAAATTTTGTTATAATATTTTGATGAAAGAAAGTTATATTGATCTTTCAAGCCATCAAGTATATCAATAGCAATATTTTTAATATTTATTTTTTCTTTTATCCTTTATTTATTTCTTTCTTTTCTTTTTACCAAAGAATTATAGAGAAAAAGATATAATATACTTGTATATACATACATATATATGTATAGTTATCTGCACGTTTCACTAAACTTTGAGTTAAGTTGAAATATATAGTGTGCTTTTTGTTGTTGAATTTCCATTTATATTGAAAAAATTATGAAGTTTTATGAAAACTGGGCTAAAATTACAATTTTCATAACAAAAAAAAAAAAGAAGAAGAAGAAAAATATTTTCTTCCCAAGCAAAAAAAAATATATATTTTAATAAAAAAATACCTCTGACATTTTTTTTCTTCTATGAAAAGAAAATATATACATATATCAGTAGCTTCTGGTAAAAAAAAATGAAGCCTTAAAAAAGAAAGAATAAGAGATAATAATAATTCTTAAATTGGGGCAGGTCTGATGTTATAGTGTCCTTGTATTTATAAATTTACAAATTTCCTTTATCTACGGTTAAGTGCTTTCAAAATTTGTTATGTAATCCGAAAATTTCATGCGAAATTTTTTAAAAATCATTTTCTTTCAATGAACTCAACAATGAGTTACAGTAGCCTTTTTTTTCTTTCCCGAAAAAAATAAAAAGGATATACATACGTGTACCATATGAGTTCATATAAAAAAAAATTATTTTATTTTTTCTTTTGATTTTTGAAGTTTGTTTTTTAATTTAACATAAAGCTCAATGGACTGTTTAAAATCAAAAACTTAAAAATCATGTTCTATGAACTAGAATAAAATTCGAAAAAATGATATCATCGTCTTTACATATATATGTTATAGTACATACATGGTGATTTATAAGAACCCTTGAGGTTCTTTCGTAAAGACGAAAAAACGACACAAGCATGGATAAATTTTAAAATGAAAATACATTAATAGAAAAAAAGGGTTAAATAACATACAATATTTTTTTCTCTTTTCACAAATTCAAATTCATTGATTTTTTTTCGTGTATTTCTATAACACACACATTGTTATATGTATATATTCAATGTACATACATCATCAAAGTGCTGTTTCATTTGACCTATTACTTGTTTTTTTGTTTGTCCTATCTTTTTTAATGTCCTATATCTTTTTTTTTTTTTTTTTTTTAGATTCCATTATGTCAACAATGAATGAATTGATTTTGTTGAGATTTGATGATCACAATTTTTTACTTCTTCTTTTTTGTATTGAATAAAAATTTATTCATCATTGTTGTTCGGGTCTTTTTTTGTTATTCAAAAGAAAAAATTGAAGTGCACTTCAAAAGCATATGCAAAGAAGAAGAAGAGAAAAAATTGATAAAAGATTGAACGATATTCAATTTTAATATTAAATTTCATTATTTCTGTGGATGAGCATTATTTAGGTTTTTTGAATAAAAATGTAATTGAAGCCGGTACACATGTTTAGAATTCAAGTTGATTTTAATAATGAAAAATTTTGAGAAAAAAAAAGAAGATAATAAAAAGAACAAGTAGGGATAACTGATATTTTCATACGAAGAATTTATTGAATTTTTCCCGATTTTTTTTGCAATTCCAATGTTTTTTCTGTATTTTGGAATTTTTAGGAGTTTAGAAGTATATAAGATATAAAAGAATTTTCAGAAGATTCCAGAGGAAAGTTGCGGGACTTTCACACAAAAAAGTATAACTATTTTTGTATCATGGGAACAAATATTGCAATGGAAAAACAATCCTTGGATTTTTTTTTTTGATTTCCTTTTTTTTCAGGCTTGTTTATAGTAAATGAGTTCAGTTATGTATCCGCTGACATTTCATGATATTTTCAATTTCGCTGATGGATTCTTGCATCGAAAATGTAAGTAGTTATACTTGTAAAAATTGTGAAGTTATATTAAAATAAATACAAAAATAAATAAAAGTCAAGAATACGTATTCTAGAACACTAAATATAAACAAAAGGGGATATAGCCATTGAATTTGTATTAAGTAATTAAAATGCATAAATAAATAATAAAATGTAGGTATTTGTTTATCAACGAACCTAGTTTTTATTTTTTACATAGACTAATCGAATAATAGAATCATTTTTCATTGCCTTTTGTATCCCCTTCCAGTAAAAATTTAATAGGCTTCTCTTCCCAGTCATCACAAGGATTAGTTAGGAATTATGCCCTATTTTCGATAAATTGAAACAAATAAATTATAAATAATTTTAACTGTTTTTTGTTGTGAAAGATAAAAAACTATATAAGATACTAATTGATAAGGATTTTCTTTTTTATCGTTTTTTTTTTTTTTTTTAAATCTGACATTAAGTTTTAAAACGTACAGATAAATATTCAAATAATGAAGCAAATTCCAATAACATTTTTTTTATTAGAATCTAAGAGAAAGAAAAACAATTCTTAAAGTTGCCAAATTTCCGTAACTTTTTTTCAAGATAGAATTAAATATATTACTACCATCCTTTAAAATCTATGTATTGCCTTTTTTCAATTCATCAAGGTTTTAACGCACATTAAATGGATCATGAAGAAAACATATCCACAAAATAAGAAAAAAGAATAATGAAAATGGTGATTGTATACGTATAAGGTGATGAATTCAAAATAACATGACCAAAAAAAGACAGAAGAATTCGAACAAGAATCTAAAGTTTTTTTTTTCCCCTTCTTTTTTACAAGTTAATAGAATAACAAAAGTGTTATACGACTAAATAATTTTTAAAGAAGTTGTACAAGATAAATTGGTCTTATCAATTTTTATCTTATTTGTAGGGTGTGTGAAAGTTCATTCGTTTCAATTGAATTGAATTCCACTATAGGATTTTCTTTGACCATTTTTAGTTTCTTTTGTAGCTATGTGTAATTTTTTTTATTCATGTCCTTTTTTTTTTATAAAAGAATTTTCTTTTTGTTGTTGTTTAAGAAGTAAGGATTACCTACAATTGTAAAATAGCAAGGATAAGAAAGCTATATGTATGTATTATTAAGCAATGTGTGTTTGTAGTATTGAAATGTCCTTTTAACAATTTAACTTAAACTGACTGATGACTGCCCCTTGTATAATAGAACTGCTATTTGAAACGTGCTTTACTTACAAAAGGATATACTAAATTGTTTTTTTTCCTCATCCTTTTTTGTGTTAGGATTTTGCTCTTTATTTTTTTAAATTTCTTTGAGTGTATTTATTTTGTCTCAGAATAATGTACAGTGAACTCTGTATGTCAGTATAGTAGTGCTCTTTTTATCATCGTTATCCTTGTTGACAATTTCATTTCGTTTTGTATATACATACATTTTATAAATAGTATGTATCTATGTTTGTATGTATTTATCTTTTGATATTATCAAAAGTAATGTATTCTTGCTTTGGATGTTCTTTTTGTAAGGTATGTAAAGTATTTTTCATTCCAAACAGTAAAGTTTGCAAAAAAGAAAATCCAAAAAAAAAAAAAATATATATAAAAGAGAGTTTTTATTTTCAGACAAAAAAGAAAGAATCTTCAAATGTATATATATAGCTATATACATATATATAACGTAAAATCATCATATACATACAAGTATATTTTCTATTTTCCTAAAGGCAACAGAGACTTATGTAGATAGTTTACATTGTGCTATGTTATTTATATATGCACTGTGCAATTGACTTACTGTCTAAGATTGTAATATAGATATTTTAGAATGATGAAAATTACAAAGGAAAAAAAAACAACATTAATTCGGATAAAGAAATTAGGTTATTTTGGAAAATTGAAAAGGATAAACTTGAAGAAATAGTTTTTCTCGTCATTTACTAGCTTTTTTTTGTTGTTGTATATTTTCTTTATTTAATTTTCTTTTTATAAAAGAACACACACACACGAAAGATACGATGAAAAAAGCTAAGAATGAAAATCTAATGTAATTTGATAATGGACTTTGTATTATTGTGTTATTTAATTTAATCACAATGTGAAAAGCAAAAAAAAAAAAAGAAAGAAAAATGTTAAATTGGCTACTTTAAAAGTAATCTTAAAATAATGATAAAATTCCTTTTTTTTTTGCAGCTTTATTAGGTTTGAGCTGGTTTTTTTTGTACTTTAAAAAAAGCTTATCTACATATCTGCTTTAAAAAATTCATACAAAATTCAAAATTTTCACTATAATTTGATTTGTTTAGTTTTCATGATTACTATACAAAAAGGATAACAAAATATTATTCCTGATTTTTAGTTTTTAATTTTCATTTTGTAACTGTCTGTCTGTCTCAGTAATAACTAGAATTTGTAAACAATTTGTTATTGTAAAAACTTCATAGAAAAAAAGTATAATAAAAATGAAAGTTTTTTGTGTTGTGTGTGAAGAGTAAGCAAATATACTAGAATTTTGGCAGGTATATGCATGATGTTAAAATTAATACAAATGTGATGAAACTACTTTCGGAAGTGAAATTAAACATGAAAGTTTATATTTATAAAAAACAATAATAAATAAATACCATTTTGGAATGACTATTTAATTTTAAAACTGACATTTCATGTGCAATTGCTTAGTACTGTAATTATATTTAACCCTTTACACTCAAATGATCTTTCTTAGAAGACATAAAAATGCTCTAGTTTGAAATGTAATTACTTTGAAGAAAAATGATTCCGAGTGTAAAGGGTTAAGTTTAAATGATTTTGAAGATAGAAAGCTAACAAGATAAAATCAAAGGAATTAAGGAAGTAATTTTCATTTTGTAGAGTAAGCAAATTAAAAATAAAGAAAAAAATAATTTCAAATGTTTTCTTTATAAACATAGAAAAATTTTTAAACAGGGTGGTTAAAAAATAAATTTAAAAAACAATTCAAAGTTTCGAAGAAAAATTTTCTGATTAGAAAAATTATTTGAAAATCGAAAAAATTTCGAAATTTTTTTACCTGTTTAATTTTTCTTTCTTGATAATTTGATAATTGGAATTTTCAGACTAAAAACGTTTTATCATCCTGTTTAAATTAAAAAAAATAAATAGAATCCTTAAAACAAATGAGAACTAATAGCGTGTATTATACTGTCGTTACTATAGCCTATAATCATTATTAAATCGTTGACATGAACTGTAATGCAATTTTCACGCGATTTGTTTATTCAATGTATATTTTATGTATAATAACACTCGAAAAAATAAGGATATTCAGGAAAACTTCTATTTAACTTTCAATCAATGTGCATAAGCATAATTTTTATATATTAAATTATTTTCATCATGTGAGTTCAGTTTTATTTAGCACGAAATCGTAAGAAAAAAAAAATTATAGCTTTTCTTATCACCGAAATATAACGTGCGATTATGTAATTTAATTTTTTTTTTTCATCTTTTTTTTTTTGAATTAAAATATCATTTTTGTGCATTTTTATCAAACATGAAAAATTCCATTTTTATTTTAAATCTAAAAAAAAAAAGAAATCTTTAATTTCGTATATTTTTATTTTCAAATTTTAGGTTGATTTTTTGAGAATTTCTTTTACATTGTTTCGGTGTAATGTAGAAAATAATCATAAGTTGAACAATGTACTCGTATATTGTTCTTCTAAAATGCTACAATCTGAATCAGTGTGTCCTATTTCAAAAAAATTTTTTTTTCCAATTTAAATAATGTTAAAAATTTTTTGTATATAGGAAAATCCTTTTTTTTCACTTTTGTTCTTGTTTCTTCAAAAAAATCGTATATGTTTGAAAAAAAAAATATTATAAAACAAGCAGAAAAAAAATGACTGTTCATATTCTAATGTTTTGTGTTCTGTTTTTTATTCTTGTTGAAAATTTCAGCAGTTCATTCATAATTCATGACCGCATCAAGCATTTGGTGTATGCTTTTAATAAGCGTAAAATTCCATGAAACAAGAAAGTCAACTTGTATAAAATAAAACAAAAAATATGAAATACATACATACAAAAGATTATAATGGAAAATGTTTAGCTTTTCATGTTAGAAAATTGTCCTCCAAGATATTAGAAATTTTTTTTCAAAAATGTTTTTTTTAAGTTTTTCTGTTCTACTTTTTTTCAATTTATTTAAGTGACTATTCATATCGGTCTTCCATTTTTGTCATCGTAACTTTTTTTCTTTTAAATTAAAAGTCAACACGATTTTTATAAAATTCTTATGTAACCATTTCGGTTTTTTTTCTATTATAGAAATATAGAATTGAAAAAAGATATGGTGTAGTAGCTAAGAACAGAAAAAACGACATTTAACGCGGCTGGGAATCGAACCACAGAGCAGAGACCTTTTCCTTTCCGGGAAAATGCTCTATCCACTGAGCTACCGAATGTCATATCGCTTACCGTTCTTAGTTACTACCTAAACATTGCTGATATTCAAATCCCCTACAATATGGTGTTCTTAACACATTGTCAGCCGGTGATGGGGTAAAATTACACTTTATCAAGACTGGCATTAATCTGTCGGTGCGGTTAAAACAATGTTTAATGAAATTAGACGATTTTTGATCAATAAAGAAATATTTTGTGATAAGTTTAGATGATAATCAGAAAAAATAAGCTCGTAACTCGTAGTTTTGTAGCCTGTTAAACATTTTTTAAAATTATGCAAAAAAAAAAGTACTAAATAATTGAAAATTTTGATATTTAGATTAAACTAGAGACTTCTTCAAGGACTTTCTAGAAACATTATTAGAACAAAATGTACCATTTAGTCTCATGTAAAAAGTACACATTAAAACAAATTCGAAAAAAAATACAATCTTTTTTAAAACCGTAAAATACATACTTCACTATAATGACTAAAATTTCTGCAAAATTACACAGAAAATCGGAAGTGTTGAAGTTCAAATCATGTAATAAATTTACATAAAATATCTTTTTTTTTAGGATACAAAATGACTACACAAAAAAAATTCAGATTGTATGTTAAGTACATAAACATTATACATGTACAAATTACACATTTAATAATGCCGCTCTGTCATTTAGCTGTGGTGATTATTTGAAAGTTTATTTTTTTTTCATTTTTTACTTTGTATGTACAAAATAATCAGGATTAAAACTAAATGCATTTACAAGGAGAGGATGAAATAAACTAAAACGTTAAAAAAAAAAATCTGGTATAAAATAGCGATTCAACTATTAACATTTCACTGCATACTGCTGTACACTATGTATTGCATACAGATACTTATTATGTACATAGTAGATGTCTAAATTCTGATAAACTAGAGAGTAAAAAAAAAATGTTCAAGTGCTTTTTAAATGTTTTTAACTGTTATCTATTTCATGTTGACGATATGAACTTCTTATTATTTAATGAACTTTTGAAATTTTAATACATTTTTTCTACAAAAAATGACATTTTATACTAACTATCTTTTTTGTCTTCTTTTGCATTTACTAATTTCATTAGAATTTTAAAAATTTCCATTATATTTATAATGGAAATGTATATTTATTATTTAAATAAATTATAAGTTTATATATTTTTATTTCGTCTTTTCTTCGAATTTTTTTATATTTTATTTTACGTTTTCAATTATAAAGCAATATAAAAAAACAAAATAATTTTAATTTATTTCAAATAGAATTTACTTGCAATTAAAAATTTATCTTGTTTTCAAAGAGAAAATTAAGTAGTAGTCAAGTAATTGAAAAACTTGTAGTAGGTATTCATTATCGCTATTTTTAAGAATTTTTTGCTAAATAATTACATATTTTGTAAAAGGAACAAAACATAGAAAAAAGTAAATACGTCAAAGAAATTAATTATAATATTCACTTCGACATGTTTAATAAGAAACAGATTTTTAGTTTTATTTCGTGGAATCTTTTTGAAAATAATAAATAATTTTCTAGAGCTCGTTTAAAAAAGGAATAAGAAAAGATTGAATATCCTTGAAAAAGATAAAATATAGCAATAAAATTTACGATTATTTATTTTTATTAAATCATTGTTGGTATTATACCTGCATGTACTTTCTACACAATCGCAATCTACTTCTGTCATAAATAAACCACTGAAATACTGTACAAAACAGTACCCATAATATTTCATAACCTCATAATGTCTAATAACATCTACGAACGTAAAACAAAATTAACGGAATTTATTCAGGTTTTTTAAATTTAACGAAAAAATTAACAAAATTTAGTAGTTTATTTAGTTTACTTCAAGCTCAAATAGCTGTAAGAGTGGGAGTAAGTCATATTATAGTAGGAGCTTCGCGTAGAAATAATAAACGTCGAATAAAGCTTATTTGAAAAACGTCAGAGCTAGGTTTTACCAATTATTTCGAAAATAATTTTTTCCAAATTTTTGAAATCCTTACAACCATTTTTTAATGAAATAAAAAAAAAAATATTACAAAAATTTCGAATAAAGAAGGATTTTGTGGCAAACATTTCATTCATATTCAGATTTTTATGTTTTAAAAATTCAAACTTTCCTAAAAAAACTAAAAAAACTTTAAAAAACCTTAAATGCAAAAAAAAAAATCAAATCGGGATGAATATCTTGAAAAACAAATCTCCTTTCATTTTAATTTTTTTTCTTTTAACAATTGTTTCATAATTTTGAACCCGAGACCTCTAATTTCCGAAGCCAGTATTCTACCACTTTAACCGCTGACACCCCTCTTTTCTCTTATTTAAAATTTCAAAAACTTTGATAGATCTTCAAGTTTTCTCCTTTTTTTTTTAAAGTTAATTTATTTCCTGTTTCATTAACTATTAACTAATATGCATGAACTCTTCTTTAATTAAGTGCAAAAAATAATTTTAAAAAAAAAGTATTTTAAATATAAAAGTTTACTTAAGTTTTTCTATAAATTTTTGTTGTTGTTGTTGTTATGTGCATATTTGCAGATGTTCTTAAACTCCACTAAATACAATTTAATATAGAATGAGAATGGTTAAAACAAGGAAATCTCATTTCCTCTTGTGATTCTTTTTAATTTCCTGCAATTGGATTAAATCTCATTTTGCACTGACAAGTTTTGTGTTTTAATAGAATATGTAGTTGACATCTTAAGAGGTCATTAAGTTTTCTGTTTTTTTTGTTTTTTTTTCATTTTAAAGTAGTTTGTTCGTTTAACTTTGCTTTTTAATTCGTTAAATAGAAAAATCAGTGGAAGAAAATTTTCTTTATTTAGAAAGAAAAAAAAAATTATTAACTGTTTTATCATGTTTTATCTTAATCTTTCTCTTTGTATTATTGTAGTCTTCTTTATCGGTCACATCAGAGACGTGGATGGATTTTAGCCTCCTGGTGTTATTCAATAACACACTTTTAACGAACATCATTGTTGTTTTTAAGAACTGTAGACATTTGGTAAAAAGGAAAGTGGATATAAGAATTATTTACTTTGAGTATGGAAACAAAGGATTACTTAACCTATTAAAAATTTTAAAAAAATGTACTTATGTATGTATGTAATATGTATGTATGTATATTTGTAGAATGATGTTTAAAATGTGGACTTGAACTTTTTGTATTAGAAGTTTATAAAATTCAGTAATGTATTTAATTCATTGTGATGTGAAGGATAAGGAAGAAAATTTATTGAGTGTTTTGTTTTTTTTTTAAGTTTAATTTGTGTTTTCAGTGAAATAGAAAAATTTATGAAATACATATATTTCAGAAAATTAGAAATTTTTGTTCATTAAATAAAAACCATTTGGACTTCAATTTGAATTCGAATTTCGGAAACAGTGTGTGAATTTTTGTTGTAAAGAAAACGTGATTTTTAGTGTTAGCTTGTGTTATTCTTTTGCAGTAAAGAGATTGTTCAACAGGTTTGATTTCGATATAATCCTTTTAAAACATTCATGAAGCTTATCCAGTTTTTATAATTTCAATTCTGAGGTAAGTTCAAATGAAAAATATAAAAGCAGAGAATACGTTTTTTTAAAAATAATATTAGTAGCGTTTTAAATTTTTGAGCTGGCGAGTGTAAAATTTATTTGAATTCTATTGATTTGAATTTTGATTTAAAAGTAACATGATGGAAGAATTCATTCAAAGATAACAAAAGAAATTATGTAAATGCAAGAGAAAATTATGGAAAACAAAAAGTTAAACTTATCTTTTAAAGTTTTAAGAAATTTCTCAAAAGTTTGGGATTAAATTTGTTAACAAAAATTACGAAAAATATTTAACTAAATTTTTTATCAGAAAATTCTAACAATTTTTTAGTACAAAAATATGTATGTATTTCATTTAAAAGCTTTCTTACAATTAAAATACAAAAACGTATAAATTTCATTCTAGAAAAAACAATTTTACGGACAAAATTAAATTAATTGAAAAAAGAAACTAAAACTTATATCTTGATTTTACATAAAATATTCATGTAATTTATATACTCAGTCTAGCCGTCGCGTCAGTATATGTATCTATTTTTGCACATTATCTAAATTCAAGAAAAACAAAACAATAATGTGGATCCATTAAGAAAATTTGAAATAATAATATTTCATAGAAAAAAGTCATTTGTATAAAATAATTTCATCGTTTGAATGTGATTATTTTTTTCTTTCTTTTCTTCGTTTATTTTAAATCTTGTGTAAGGATTTTTGAATAGAAAAAAAATACAACAAAAATAACCTGAAGGATTAAACCAGATAACAAAGTTGAGAGTATGTTTATGAAAAAAGGACAGAAACATTTGAGTGTAAAAAAGGGTAACATTTTTTTTTTGTAACAAAAACCAAAAATTGTTATTAACACTTTCAAGGGACTTCAGAATGATAGAGAAAAATCTTTAAAATTGAGTTTTCAGCTCAAAGATAAAAACATGTATTTTGAAAAAAAACAAAGAAATTAAAAAGTCAAAGGTTATTTACTTTTTTGCCAAATAACTTATGACCCTTAAAATTTATTAATATCATTATCAAAAAGTTTGTCATTAAATTTAAATTTAATTTAATAGTACATACTATATAAATACTATTTCTTGTTGTATTCTGTATCTGATTAGATGATTTAATTTATTTTATAGATTTTTGGCAATATCATTGTAAAGATACTTCTTTTCATTAGCATAAACATATACAACTATGTAAATGTACACATATATACGTTGTAGTAATAAAAGAAAAATAAGAAAAAAATTCAAGAAAGAAAACTATTTTTGAAAATTATGCCAAGAAACATAATGAAGAGATGAAGAAGATAGTATGTATACGTAACTACTATACTACATACATAATATAGAAAAAGGATTCATACAAATAAGTAGAAAAAAAAAAAGAAGAAAAATCTTATATTCGTTTATACAGAAATTGTTGTCGTATACTTTTGAGCAATTTTAATTTAGTTTACTGCGGTATTTTTGGCAAAAGATATTATAATAAAAAGATGAGAGTTAGAAAAAAAATCAAGTTAAAATGGAGAAAAAAATACAAAAAAATAAAATAAAATAAAAACCAAGAAAATCATTTTGAAATAAAATGAAATTACATTCACAAGATTGCTTTCTTCAATTTTGTAAGAAAATTATATTCTTTTGCTTTTAAGTTTAATATTTGGTTTTTTTTTTTTTAACTTTTCGTATATTTTTTAATATGTTTTTAATTTTAATTTTTATTATAGTATCATAGCATGTACATTGTACATATAAGTATGTGTATGAATTATATTTTACTACATATTTCCAAAAGATGGTTGGTTGGGCTGATACTTCAGAGGATTTCTAGGGCCTTCATACATGTCATTCATGTACCTACAGTTTTAAAGTATGGAATGCGAACCACTAAATTCATTGGTATAGAGTACGAATTTTATTCATATGATAGGGGGCTGGTACTAATATTTTTTTTGTAGTTAGTTCCTTCAAGAAGATACATAAATAAATATTATTTTTCAAATGTACGGAAGCTAAAAATTGTCTATTCATTTAAATAGAAAAATGTTTGTACAATACTTTGTACATGAATACTTTTGAATTTGTCTTCCTGTCGAAAAAAAACAACTAAATAAATAGTAAATAAAAAGAGGATATATGTACAGTAAAATATTTTATTTAATTTTATACACATTATAAAATATTACTTATCTTTGGAATATTTTCAAAGAAAAGGATGTTCTATAATGTTGTCTTTTTATATTTTAACAATATTTTATAGATAACTATGGCATTTTTAACTTAAAAAATAAAGTACTAAACTCTCTGTTATATTCAATGAATTCTTTGTATGCTTAATACTTGCACTTTGTAAATTTTCTACTTAAATACTATATACAGGGTGGGCCAAGTTCGACTGACTGATTTAAAACTTTAATAACTTTTGAAGTTTTAAACTTTTATTATAATTTTTTTTTTAAATGAATGTGTAATTTCTTAAATTTTTTTTGACTATATTTGTGAAAAATAATATCATTCAAATGACCTCTATTTTCTTCTTAACAATAAATTGCTTTTTTAAGGAATTTTGCATTTGTTTTGGACTTTAAATTTGCTATTTCTGCCCGAATATTTTGCTTAAGCCCCTGAATTGCTTGTAGCTTATTCGTGTAAACCCGTCTTTTTGAGTAGCTCCACAAAAAAAAATCAAGAGCCGTCAAATCTGGAGAACGGCGAGACCAATCCAATCTGTATTTTTCGAAATAATTCGGTCACCGAAAAGCTCTCGAAGAATCTCCATTGTCACCTTCGCCACGGTAATAATTCTTGTAAAAATTGAATCTTATATGGAAATACCTTGAGATCAAGTTTCAAAAATCATCTTAGTGATGTTCTGGAGATGCCCAATTGAGTAACACGTCGACAAAGGGATCATCGTTGACACCCTGTCGTACAGCCTGTACAGCTTTTCCTTTGCAAACAGGTCGATAGAAATTTGGTCGTGGTTGATCACATACTGCACTCCCCTCCTCAAAACGGGTCAGTAATAAGTTTTTAATCAAAAAACTTAAAAAAACTTTTAAAAAATTAAAAAAAGTCAAAAACTCAAAAGTTACAATTTTTTAAAATCAGTCAGTCGAAGTTGGCTCACCCTGTACATACTTAACTAAGTATATATGCAAACAAAGATTTGTAATAAAATTAATTGGTTCGTTTTGAAAAAAAAAATTTAGAAAAATAAATGAAAAAAAACATGTAGGGGAAGGTGGGGCAAGTTAGGCTAGGCGAGTCAAATGGGCTAGCTTTATTTTCCTTATTTAGAATAGTGACATTTAATATTTAGAATTAAATTATGTTTTATTATTGTACTATTACACATTTCTGTAATTTTCAAATCAATCGTATTGTTTGTTTTCATACAATCCTGAAAAATAAATTTTTGACAGTTCTGATCTAATTTTTACCGCCAACGTTTGGAGTGTTTTTTCATTTTCGTTTAGTTGAAGTGAAATGCGATTAAATTTTTATTCATCATAGTTCATTTTGTTCAATGAATTTGAATTAAACAAAGTAAATAGAATATTTTTAAATATACTATTTAATATATTTATGAAAAAAGTCATATAGGGGCAAAACGGGCAATTTCAATGGGGCAATATGAGCTAGTGGCCCGTTTTACCCCGAATGTACCACATACAACAATTTAGAGGCGCTTAGGAACAAAAAAAAAGTAGTTTTTACTTGGACGATATAAGAGTGTTTACACTTCAAATCAATAAAATACTGGTAGAATATATTTTGGACCAAGAAAAAATATTTTTTGGTGTGACAATATCAAAATTACGTCTAATAGCTTTCCAGTTGACTGAGAAAAATCAAATTCCACATCCTCTTTCAACAAAGAAAAGGGATTAGCTGGTAAAGACTGCGTGTATGGATTTTGAATTTAAATTTAACTTATTTTTTATGTTTTGAAAAATAAAAACAATTAAATTTGATTGAATAAGACTTGAATTTTCTCTCAGACTATTTTGCCCCGCGTGGTAGCCCATTTGACCCTGCCTACGGGGCAAGATGGGCAATTTGACCTCAACTTGTAAAACTCAAAAAATACTTTTTCAGTGAGAAATTTGTGGTTTATTATACGTCACATTAAACATATAACCGAATAACAATTCAATTTTTCTAATCAGTTATTTTATTGTGTACTTAATTTCTACAAAATTCGACATTGAAGCTTAAGTAGCTCATCTTGCCCCACCTTCCCCTACTCGTTATTCCATAATACAAATTACGTAGAAAATTTTAAAGAGGATGTCTCATTCGCGTTTATCATTTGTTTTTTAATAAGGCATAGCTACAGTTAGATGCGGTTATTTGAGGACACTTTGAAAAACGTGAAAGGTTAAGGTCGAGTTATAATGGATATAGATTGACACATGAAATGACATGTAGAGAATTAGAATGAATTATATTATGTGATTGCGACAGCTCATAATAGACATATGTCAGATCAGAACACTTCCTTTTTTTAACTTTCGTTAAACATTTGTCACACATAACAAGTGAGATTCAAATCTTAACTGACATACATATGAAAATTAAACACATTTAACATAAAATATTATGTTGCGATTTTTACGTTTTCGGTTTCCCATGTCAACAATCGTTATTTTTTCTATGCCGACACATGTCCATTCCACTTTTATTGAGAAAAAGATTAAAAAAATTCGTTGAAAAATATCGGTCACACAGTAATTTTTAAAAATAGTGAAGGTATTTTTCAAAATTTTTCAATACACATTTCAAATTAGTGTCTTCTTTCAATATCCGACGTTAAAGTATGATTTTTTTTTTTGTAAAATGATCTATCACTTTAATCTTTTATGTTCCATCTTGCATCTTTTTAAAAGAGAATTAAAGCTATATACCAATAAATAAAAATAAAACAAATCTCAACACCCTCCTTAATATTTTAAAGTAAGTATTTTTAATTATGCAAAATTTAATTTATCTTTAACATGTTTTTCAAATTGAAAATTTATTGAATTTTATTGAACTACATACATAATTACGTAATAAAGAGCTAATTTTTATTTAATTTTTTCTTTTTTTCAAAACAATATCATTTTAATTGCATTTTAAATTTTTATTAGCATTTATTATTATAAATCAATTATAATCGTAGGATAATTTTCATAATTAATATAAATAAGTATGGCAATGAATTAAATTATGGACGAAATGCGATTAATTTATTTTAATCTGCATTTTTGTTGCATTATATTGAAAATTAATCCGCTGAAGTTACATAGTTCTTGAAAAATATTTTAATTTTTAATGGCATTTGAGAATAGTAATATAGATACTTTGGATTAAGGATTTAAGAAATTATTATCTAAAAATCAATTTTAACTGCAAATTTTTTTTATTTAGATGACTAACTAATTTATAATTCTTTCGAAAATGATATTTATTAATTATTAATTTACTTTTTTGTTTTTGTTTAAGTCATCACTATTGTTGTTGGGTTTTTTTCTTTCTTAAAATGTTGTTAGCCTAATCCGAATCGAATTGAAGAAACCAAAAAGATTTTTGAATTATTTTTTGAGGTAGACTAAAACATTTCGCAACTATCTTTTTTTAAAAATCATTTATCATACTTTATTTAGGGTTAGCATTATTAAGCTCATCACTTTTTCGAAGGAACATTATGTATGTACATACATTTATACATAGATGTTTAAGTACATGATGAGTATAACATCATTAAAAATAAAAGTAATGGACAAAATAACTAATTAAAAGATTTTGAAAATTTAATTATGAAGTTAAGGCATAAATAACGAAAACTTTCTTAATTTTTGTTATTTGTTTCACACTCAGTTAATTTAGTTTGGTTTTTCATGTTTGTTTGTTTTTTTGTTTCGGCACACAACCTAATTAAGTATTTTTTTTTATTTTATCACAGCTTGAAACTTTTAAACTTTAAGAGTTTCTTTTTAAGATTTCGAGTAATTTACACTCACTCAAATTTGAAAAAGTAAAATAATTTTTTTTTTTTTCAAATTTAATTTAATTTTTTCATTTATACGATTAAAAAAATTTATTAATTAAATTTTTTTTTTCAACCCCAATGATCATCACGTTTCATTACTATTTGGCTGAAATTAAAAAAGAAATGATAAATTTTAATTAATTGAAAATTTTAATTTGAGTTTTATTTTTTTGAGTTTTTGTGACACCACATTTAGTGGACGATAAACTAAGTATGTTATAACTAATAAAAAAATTATACTATTTGATTTTCAATTTGATGAATTGTGCACTTTTTTATTTTTAAATTTTCCTTTAATTATTTTAATTTTACATTTACAAAGGACTGATAAATATTATAATTAGTGTTGCCAATTAGAACTGAATAATTTACGTGGAAAGAATAAAATCGTGTATTTGTGGTTTTTTTTTATAGCATTAACAGTCTTTTTATATTTCATTATTTGTTTTTTTTCCACTGATTTTTAATTATAATATTATAAAAAGAAAGTTCAATTAATCTTCTTAGCACTTTCAAAAATATTTTTCCAGAATCCGCGACAATTTTTCGTTTGAAAGCCCAAAAATATTTAAATAACCCTTTTTTTTCAACTCATTCAAATCTTTAATGCCGGTTGAATTACCTACAAAATGAACAAAAAGTTAACATATTGTCGGATGATTCAACAAATGGGTCATAATCATTTTTAGCTAATATTGAAAAAAAAAAACAAATTTGGAATAAATGAAAATTGATTAAGCTATGGAAAATTACTCATGGTTTATTTATGAAAAAATGATTATATAATTTTTTTATATTGGATAAATGTCTAAATTGATTAAATGTATAATATTACAAAACCCTTATTTTTTCTTCTTCTTCATTTTGTTCACGTGCTTATATGTCGTTATTAATTTGTAATCAATCTTTCATATGACAATGGACATTTATATTCAATTTAATCAATTAGAAACTTCGATTATATGAAATCAATACACAATATGTTCTTAAATAAATAAATAAATAAAATAAATGAAGAAAAATTTAATATTTAAGAAAATGGCAAATAAAGGAGAAAAAAAAGGAAAATATTTCACCTTCAATCAGGTTAATGGTCTTCATATTTGGACTTTATCAAAGGAATTTGATTTGAGATTTTTTTTCTTTACCTTCTGGAAATAAAATAACCATTTTTCATTCTTATTAAATTTAGCTTTGATGAATTATTCTTAAAAAATCTAAACTTAATTTATGTTTTTTTTAAAGTTTTTTCCAATAAGCTAAAAATAATGCAAGAGCAGGGTGAGGGTCATATGGGAAAGAGTCTCTGTCCAAAAGAATGACAGAATACGTGAAATTATAAGGTGCTTGAAGCCCGATTAATAAAAGATTGACTTAATTTCACTTCAGATAAAATAAATGTGACTTATAAATTTAATTGAAAAAAAAAAATTAATATAATTTCCATAAGGTTCCATTGTAAAGTTAACAATTTAAAAAAAATGCAAAATGTCACTTTAAATTCGATCCTTCTAACCATAATTTGATGTTTTCAGATTTGTTATGTAAATATAACATCATACATATTTTTGTTTTTTGCATATACGAATATAATTAAAATAATATAATTGTTAGTTGCAATAATTTCATGTAGGTGAATGCATTTAATGTTAATTATAAGTTTTAGGCAAAACGTTTTATAATTATTATACAAATAAAATATGATATATACCTACTTAGAAATATTTATGTACATATGCAATTTGAATATGTATATAATTTCAATTAAGTACATATACTAAACCAGAATTATAATATAGATTCTGGTTAAATATATATAAATTACGTAACAGATGTTACAATTACTATTATTGTTATTAAATATTTACATTTTCATAAAATTTACATATCATAATAAATATTATAATTTTTGTCTAATATTTTTGCCACAATAATATATTGTTTCATATTACCAAAATGTGTAAATAAAATGTATATTTTAGATACCACACAATTATGATTTTCCTAATGATTAGCTATTATTTAATATGAATATGTAAAATTTCATTTGAATATCGTGTGAAATGATATTTTAGATAATATGTGGGAGAAAAACATTTTTTCTATTAAACTGGAAACATTTTGAATTTTACGAATAATATTTTAATTTTTAATGATTTTTTTGGTTGTTTTTTTTTTTTTTTCGTTTTTGTAATTAAATTAAGCATTCAATTTGAAAAAAACGAATGAATAAAAATCTAAATTGATCCTGAGATCAAATCAAATAATTTAAGGATTAATTTTAAATAATTTTCTAGGAAGAATTTCAAGAAGAATCCCTCTCATAATACATATGAACAGAAATGGAAAGAAAAGTTCATGGGATTTTTTTGTGTTAACACTATTTGCCTGAAAAGTTACATATGTATGTGTAAAAAACATGCAGTAAATAAATTAACAAAGTCCTAGTAAATTTCTGGACACATTCTATAGAATTTTTGTGGATACTTTCTGTTACCATCTGCGACATAGACAGAAAAGTTATGACATTTTGTTCACATTATGAATGAACACATAATGGACTTAAATCTAGAGACACAAATGATAAAGCATGGACAATATGGACGGTGTCGTAAAAATGTTCTAATTTTGTAAATATTTCTCCTTGTTTTAAAAAAGTCCGCTAACATCACAAGATCACAAATGTTTCATTAAATAGAAAATTATTTCAAAAATTTCTCTAAAATATATGTTATGAGAAAAATTGATTGAAATCAACGAATTATCTGAAATATTTTTTATATTATATGTTAAATTTTTCTTTAAAATAAGTTTTATATTGAAATATTATCTGCTTATTTGAATTTTCATTAAATTCTTTTTTTTTTCGATTGAGTTAAGTTTAAGTGGGGTTTAATGCGTCTATGATGTAACTTAGAACAAAAAACAACTTGACGAATGCATAGTTTTCCTTTTTTTATAATTTTTTCAATTGTTAATTAAATTAAATTATTAAAGTAATTTTTTCAAGATTCGATTGAAGGAATATAAAAAGGACGAAGGAAATAATTGAAAGCAGGCAAAAAAAACACAGTAAAATTGAATTAATTTTAATTACTTTTTAAATCTTTATTTTTAATAATATATACAATTTACACCTTTTTTTTTCATCCTTAAGTTTATTAGTTTTAATCTATTACATGTTTTTCATTCCAATTTATTTTTCACTACTTAAACCTTTTCTTTAACTTTTTGGAATACAAACTTAATTGAAAAAATAAAATTATAAAAAAAAGAACTAGCCATATGTCAACATTTCGGAAACCAATATTATTTAATATGTATTCAAAAACATAATTTATATTATTTTGGAAAAAAATATCCTTGATACAAAATTTTAAATTTTGCTAAAACTAAATTTCGTCAAAAATTAAATTAGTTTCTCGTTTCTTTTTTTTTTTTTTTTTGCTTCAAAATACCGATGAAATTTAGAAAAAAAAAATGTCATTTACATAAAATACATGATATAATGAGATTTAAATAAATGAATATGCATTTATGTATTTATAGGTGTGTGTGTGTGTATTGTGTATATAACACGCTGTTGACACTCACCAATATGTGTAATGGCGAAGGATTAAAATTTAACATGTTAACATTTTCACAACAAGAGAGAGAAAAAAAAACAGAGTTTGCGTATTTATTTTTATTTTTGTTAATTTTGATTTTTCATTTTAAAATTTTGTGGAAATTCGTTTTTTTTTGTCCTTTAAATTTTGGTAAAAAAAAACAACGAAAAGAAAAAAACTTATTTTTTTTCCATCATGTTAAAATTTATTTACATAACTTTTTGTCGTCATGTTAATTAAATTTATCCAAAGTTATAATCCTTTTTTGTATATTATATGATTTCTGCACTGTTCTTTTTACTGTGAAACTTTTTCCACGAGAAAAAAAAAACAAAATTTTTTATTTTAACATTTTAATCTAGATGTCTTTTTTGTGTGTACTTTTTTGTATTTAAACTTTTCTTCATATCTTCTGTGACATGATAATTTTTCCTAAAATTTTAATTAGATTTTTTTCTGTCATTTTTTAGGTCGTCATTCCAATTTTATGTTATTTTTCTTTTTGTTTTTAATTTCGGTCGTGTTTTTTAATAATACGGACTCAGTTGGATTAAATATTGTCACATTTAAAAAAAAAATTCTTTTTAAAGGTATTTCTTCTGTTCTTTTGTTTTTATTATTGTATTATTATTTTCTTCGTACTTATAATTTTGTATATATGTAGTTTAAAGATTGACTGACATTTTATGTATGTATTTTACATTGAAACTAATTATGTTGCTCTTATAAATTATTGAGTTTTTTTTTACTGTCTTTTTGTCTAAATATTTTTTTTTAATGATTTTTCTCTTTTTTTAAATTTTTTTCTTCTTCATTTAATATTAAAAGTTTTTATTATATAGCAAGAAAATTCTTTAAAAATACTATCATTAGGGGTATACAAATTATCACTTCTAACAGTCCTTTTCTGATGTACAATTTATTAGGTAAAGCATATGAATTTTTATTAGGATGTTGCATAGCAGCCGGTTTCTCACCTGAAAATTTTAAAAAAAGAAAAAAATAAATCTAAAATTAGAATAACTTTTTTTTATTTTATTTATTAATGTATAATATAACCTTTTAAATTGGGTTCATATATGAAACCACCCGACTACATCTAAAATCATTTTCAATGTAAATAACTTTTTTCATGAAAAATTTACCACCCTCAATCAATCTACTCCTAATTAGGTATTTTTCTGAAAATCAGTTCAGTAAATAAAAGTTCAAAGAACTTTATTGTATCCGTATCTACCACAGTCCTTTTGTTTCTTTTATTGCACACAAAGCAAAATACTCGTAAGTTAAATAAAATTATCACGATTTTCATAATGCAGTAGGTGTTGTCGATTTCAAGAAAAAGAGAAAATACTTTAGCGAGAATATATGGATACACGCAATGTAAAATATCTGAACATTTTCAAGTTTATACGAGTAGGTACATACATATTACATACATATGTATGTGTATCTTACAACATTTGAGTTTTATTTATTTACTAATTTTTTTCTTCTAATTTTTACTTTTTGTTCTTGTTTTTTTTTTTTTTCAAACTTAACCCATTTCATCGTAAATTGCAATTCACTTGAAAACTAAATTCAATGAATATGTAGGGTAAAATATAATTAAAAAATGTTCAGGTTTTGTTTCACCTGAATAATATTTTAATGAATATTCCCAAATATTTGGAAAAATAAATTAAGGGAAAAAATCATAAAATTATAATTCAAGTGTTGTGACAATTTATTGGTTTGAATTTTCATTTTTTGCAATGTTAATTTATTTCAAGCACATTTTTTCACATCAATAAATAGAATAAAAGTTTTTAATAGAATATATGCAGAGATTTTCATCAATATGAATATTTTTTTCGAACAAATTTTGCAAGTTTATTTTTTTTATGACAATTTTTGTGATGATGATTGAAAAACATCTATCATATGAAAAGCCTTACTTTTAATGACTATAATGAAAATAAATATTTCAAAAATGTGTTACATATATAAATAAAAATATGCGCGTATGCATGAGGAAAGGATAAAAGGATGACATACATTATAAATATAAAATAACATTGACCGAATATTTCATAATAAATGTCATAACCCATATTTTTGTATTTTATTAAATGTTAAAAATTTTTATAGATTTTTTTTTCTGCTCTTGACTATACATATCATATTTACCTTTTAATACATGCACATACACACTAGACTGTCGTGCATTCGCTGGTGCACATGTATAATTTCCACCATGTCGCATTGTTGCATTTCTAACTGTAAGAATACTTGATGTAAGTTTACCCGATGACACTGTAATACCATCTTCATGGTCGTAATTTATCATTCTAGTTTCATGATACCTGGTAAAAAATTAAAAAATAAAAACAAAGTGTTAAAAAAATATCAGATAAATTAAAAGACCATAGAGAATATTATGTGGAACGCACATGTGAATTGAACATTATTTTCATTAAAAATGAATATGTTTAAAAGTCATCTAAACTTTCATTGTAATCAAAAAAAAAAAAAAAATACTAAAAGAACAAGAAAAGGATCCTTGAATTTTATTTTAAATTATTCAAATGAAAAATGTTGTGTTTTTTTTTATTAAGAAAAGAAACAAACAAAAAAAAATTAAGGAGAGAAAAAATATTAATCGTAAAAGTTTGCTTGAAGAATTATGAAAAATCAAGGATGTGATTATTCATTTGTACAATACAAATATATTTTATAAGTTTTACATTTACGTAAAATAAGAAGCAAAAAAAAAAATACATATTAAATTTATTTTAACAGAAAAAAATAAAAAAGGGATTATTTTAATATTCAAATTTTTCGCTTTTTTTTGTTTTAGTTTTCACATTTAAAATGTGAAGAATATTAAAAATCAGTGAAAACTGATATAAAAACTTTTTATTTCAGTTTTTCTTCAAAATAACTAAACAAATAAAATATTTAAAATTTTTAACTTAATTTTTCTTTTGTTTTTTAAACTTTTTTTTTTTAAGGAGGTAAATTTGAAATCAATTTTTCATAAGAAATTTTATTTAATTAACTTAAATAATGGAAAAATTTAATATAATGAGAATAAAAATAAATCTATTCAGGAAAGTTTTTGTTATATTCAAACAATAGAAAAACAAACAATAATAATTTCTTTTTCTTTCTTTAAATCATTAAGTAATAACAAAAAAAACAAATTGTCTTAATTTTCTATGAAAATTTAAATTCATAACTAAATTCCTTTTAATTCCATTTTATTTTATAATACAGAATATACCAACAAATACAAACACTTTTATGTATATGTATACGAGTTTATTAAAATCAAGGATATGGTTTATGTATACAAAAAATATCTTGTACAAAAGTAGGTATACATACATAAATTTGAAAAAAAAAACAAGGAAAATGTATAATAATGAAAATGATAATGATAAATTTACTTACCAAAACACGTATAAAGGACTCTCCGTTGCTCGTTTAAGTTTACATTCTAGTTTCAATGTTGATCCTTCATTTATATGTAAATCAGGAGCTTCAATAATTTCAGCTACTGCCTCTGTATTAAATTAAAAAAATTAAAAAAAAAAAAAACAACGACATTAAAATAATAAATGAATGTAAGGAAACATGAATCATAAAAAAAAAATTAAACAAGAGAATAAAATTTCTTTAAGAAAGTCTTCGTCTTGAAAAATGACATAAGAAAAAAATTTACATAAAATGATAGCGCCACTAAAAATCATATTAAAGACAAAATGGACATTAATCAACTTCTGTTCTTTTTTCTTTTTATTTTTTTTTTTTGTCTTTTGTTTAAAAAATTATGAAGGAGGTAGAAAACGAATACAAGTAAAAATTTTTTTTTTTTAAATTATATTTTGTGGTTTAAAAGTCGTTAATCTATGCCGACAATATTTTCCGAATATATCTTTTGCAAATTTTTAATGTTGTTGAAAGTAGTGAAATGTTTAGTTATTCATAGAAAAATATGAGAAAAAAATAAATAAATAAAAAAAAGATAGACCAAAAAGGAAAATTGAATATTAATTATTAACAAAAAGTCTTTTTTTTTTTGAGAAAGAAAAAGCTGCGTGGGATATAAATTCTTTAGAAAATATGATTATTTCTCTTGAGTTTTGATTTTTTTTTTCAAATTCATTTTTAAAAAATAGAAAAACGTATTTTTCCAATAAAAAAGAAAAAATAGAAAGTGATAATGGTTTATTAGAATAATATATTAAAAATATTCTTAAATTGTGATGAATTGATTTTTCAAATGAAAGAAATAAAGTACATTACATACTTATTTATACTTATGAATTTATTATTTTAAAAGTCTTTTTTCTTCAAATTGCGTCTGTTATACAATAAATTTTTAATAAGAAGAACCAATTAATTTAGGTACTCGAGAGAGGGACTCAGAAATATAATAAGAAGGCCTAGCAGTTACTATTTATTGATGAATGTCTACGTTAACAGACAGCTTAATTACCTTCCCCATACGATATGACAGCGTTGTGCTTATTAATAAGGAACCTAAGTAGGTATATACATATGAAAGTTTTCTATATAAGGACATTTCTAACAAACTACTTACAAACAAACATATTATTATCAAAACTAATAAATTTTAATCCTTTTAAAGAACATGAACATAATTTACATACAACATACTCCGTACCTCTACACACATTTTCTTCTTCTTTTACATACATACATATACATATTTTATTATTGCGTATTACTCCTAAGAATAATCTACTTCCCAACCACAAACTTATTTAAAATTTATTATTCAAAATATATATTTGCATGTCTTAATATTATTTTTATTATGGTCAGCATAAAAATTCAATTTGCAAAGAATATTTTATTATTTTTATTTTTAGAATAAACATCATCGAATGAAATATTCTAAAACATTTATATGTATGTACACATAATCTACATATCTTATTAATGTTTTTCTACCTGAGATATGTAATGTTATAATATGCGAAAAATTCAATTTCATTTTTTTTTTCTGGAAAGAGACTGTAAAAAAATTCTGTTTATTTTTGTTTTTCTTTAATATTCAAACTATATAGGTACTGATTCAGGTTACAGTGCTTTAGGATATTGAAGTAGATATTGTTCTCTTTTTTGATTTACAAAATAAAAAAAAAACAAAATATATAGGAAATTTAAGGAACATACATATTTCTATGTTGAAAAATAAAACTAAAAATCAACATTAAAATAATGAAAGTTTTAGATTTTTTTCTTCTCGTTTGTTTGTTTGAAAAAAAAAAAAATAAAAGAAAAGTTATTTCTTTTGTTATGCATGAATGAGATTGGATGTTCCCAAAGGTATTCCTCGTTGGGATCCTTCAGGCAAAATGTTATGTGAAAATTTTAACACACTTTATTTATTTTATATCACATACTTGTATGTGTTTTTTTTTTCTTCGTTTTTTATTTTATTTTTACTCTTTTACTAACTTAAATTATTCATTTTTTTGGTATAGGTATTAGACATACGTGACATTCTTCATTTTATCTTATTTATTTTTTCTATTATTACTTTTTATTGTATTCTATTTTAATTTGTCCCCAAAGATATGAATAATTTTTAACATACTTATATGAAAATAAAAAACAATATTATGACATTTGTTGGACATCTATTATAATAAAATGACACATTTCCCATACATTTTGTGTAAAATAGATTCTTTTTAAGTCTAAAAAGATGAGATCCTTTTTTTATATAAATAAAAAATAAATCGTAAAAAAGAATGTATTGTAATAATAAAGTGAAAAATTATGTATCTAAATATAATCAAAAATTGGTTAACATTCAGAAAGAATATTTTAAAACATTCGTTTTTTTTTTGTAATTTCAATTTAAATAAAACATTTCTGAAAACGGATGGTGAAGTTTTAAATTTTATTGATGAATTTTATGTATATACTAAATACCTATGTATAAAGGCAATAAATGAATGATTTATTTGTGTTTAATTTTTAAAACAAAAATCCAATGGGAATGACAATAGATAGCACAAAATATTCTTTTTTTGTTTGTTTTTTTGTATTTTGAAAAATATTATGGTTCGTAAATGAAAGTTTGTGAAATCAAATTAAGAAAAAGAAAACAAACAAACGAAATGAATAAATTAATAAAATTATTATTCATTTTTGTGTAGTATTTAAATTAGTTTATATAAATTTTAAACAAGGCCATTTTATTATTATTATTTCAAGTTATTTAAATTAATTTCAAGTTACCAGAAAATAAATACAAAAATAATAACATTTCAATTTAAAATCGTACTAAAAGTAAACGAGTACCCAGTTTAAAAAAAACTCAAAAATACCAACATTCACAATAACAACTTCAAAAAAAAAAAAAAATGTGTGTATAAAAACTTACCGACTATTTTTAATTCAATAAATATCGATTGTGGTGGATGTGTTGAAATTTGGCACTCATATAAACCTTCATCATCCTTTCGAGCATTTTTTATCCGCAACGCCCAATTACCTAAATGTCTTGTATGTTCAACTAAAAATCGATCATCACTGCTATAAGTTGATAGGCCAACTGTGAGTAGTTGAAAATCTTTTCTTCGAAACCAGGACACCTACATATATTAAAAAAATATATATTGCATTTGTATGTTGTATTATTATGAATGAGAATGATTATACGTACGGACGCTTATTTTATAAATTACTAAAGTTTTCAAAATACAAAACAACAAAAAAAGAAGAAAAGAAACCATAATAAAATTTAAATTAAAAATAGGTTATTTAAAAAAAAAAAAAGAAAAAAATTAGCACAAATTTGCATGCATAGTAAAATGTGTGTCCGTGAGTTTGTATTGTATTTTAGATTTATAAGGATTTTTGCAGGTATTGTGGACTCACTACAAATGAAAAAAAATGAATTGAATTTGAATTACATAGTTTTTATATGCAATGTTCGTTTATTTTTTGTTATGATTGTCTACATCACTGATATAAATAGACTGGATGAAACAACTGTAGGAAACACCATACTGTAAAAATGGGACAACATTTATATTGTTGTCTCACTCTTAGAGAATTCGTCATGTTTCAATGAACGAAGAATGATTTAAACATTTGATATTTTTAATAGATAGATGGAGTCACAATTTTCATTAAAATTAAAATGAAATTAACTGGATTTGAATTAAAATTAAATTTTAACTCGATATAAAAATCAAATTGTCCCTAAATAAATCAGTAACTTACTTGTTAATACGTTATTTCAATGAGGGATTTTCCAACGTTTTTAAATTTGAATATATTCAAATTTGACAGCTCTGACAATCAATGAGTGAAAGTAAGATGGGTAATTGAATGAACGAAAATAATGCATATATATGTCTCACTCTTAGGGAATTAACGAAATTTGTCTTGAGCCCACATGAACAAGAAGTTGTACAGTCCATATTATAAATAAAGTCATTGGTCTACATACATATGTACATACATACATATATATATCATTAGAATTGCTCTAATAAGACTCAAAGATTCAACCGGTTTTCAACATTTTTTCTCAACCACCCACATTAGTGGGAGTATCCGACAGTATGTGTAAAACTATAATCATAAAATAAGTAGATTATTTTATAAAGATATGATGCAATCATGTGGAAAAATTAAAATTTTTTAACAGTAATTTTAAAAGGATAATAATATACTCGTACATTTGTATATACATTAATTTAGTTTACTGTTTTTGTATCTGTAATGTAAATATAATCTGTTTAGAGCTTTTTTAAAAAAATAAAATGTGGTGTTTCTTTGTTATTAAAAAAAAACTTTTATGAAAAAAATACTTTATTTTTTGTTGTTTTTTAAGGAAAATAATAAAAAACTTAAATAAAATCATAAATGTAAATTAATGAACAAAAATAATAGTAAAAATACTTACTTACAGTGGCTGGTGTTGACATTGTAACTGTACATGGTAATATTGCGAGTCCACCACGTTGACTGACCACCCTTGTATTATTCTTTGTCACAAATTGACTTTCGGAGGGATTTATTAAATTATTACGTGTACCATGAGAATCTGTTGTATCTTTTATTGTTGAATGCAAAATTTTAATGATGAAAAATTACATAAAAAGAGATTAAAAAAAAAAAATAAAATAAATGGAAAGTTTTTCTTTTTTTGATTAATTCAATTTATTCGTGAAAAGCTTATTAATATTTTTTTATCTGTTTACCTACAGAAAATTTTTATCTTAATTTGTTTTCTTTTTATTGATAACATATAGAAAAAAACAACTGATTACGTGTCGACTTGACAACCGTATATATAATGATTATTCTGATAAATGAAAAAAAAAATTCTATTATCCAAACTTAAAATATATAATTATGTATATTTATACACAATAAAATTTAATCATGACAAAACATACAATTTTGTTCATACGATTTTTCAAGGATTTTTCCAACTTAATCACGTGCATCATTTTATTTTATTAATATCATTTTTTTAAATATATATTTTCTCTGTCACATGGATCACACTATGTATACGTCTTCACACATCATGAGGTGTTCAATATAAAACGTATAGAAAGTAGATGTATTCAACATTAAAAAAAAATCGATAAAAATGTGAATTATACAAAAGAAAAAAAACTTATAACAATAAAATAAAATTACAAGAAAAATCCCATAGAATCGGATTTGTGTTATTAGAATTTATTCACGTTTAGTTTTTCTTTTTTATTTCAAATGTAAGAAGATATACATATCTTTATTTTACGACTTACATCATGAACATCATCCTCAATGCACAGATAGATGAACGTATATTAGCATTTTAAAATAAAAAATAAATAAAATAAATAAACATCCAATATATGATAAACTTTTTTCAATTCAATTTATATCGCATTATATATTATATTCAAGTTGAATGTTATCAAAAACTTTTTGTTCACATGTCCTTTTTTTTTATTAGTTCAATTTTAAATTATCCCACCATAAAGGTACATAAAAATCTGTATGTATAAAAAAATGTTTATCCTTTATTCATTCATAACACAATAAAAAAAAAAAGGAGAAATTGAAACAAAATATAACAACTTATACACAAAATACATACATACACCATTTTATTTTGTTTTCATCCTTCTTTTTTTTTTTTTTAAAAAGTAACAAGTAAAAATATTTAAAAAACATTTGTGAATTCTCGTTTATTGGAAAGAATACATCAGAAACAAGAGTTCTTGACTGGTACTGAAAAAAAATATTCAAAAATGTAGAACTAAAAGAAAAAGAAAAAGGAAAATTTGAGAAACATAGCAAGTTAAACTTGCTAAAGAAAAGCAAAATAAGAAAAAGGAAAAATAAAACAAACAGTAGAAAAATCTAGTAGTCGAAATAAAAATTCTTGTGAGAAAAATCAAACTGTAAAGAAGGTATACATATACGAGTATACTACAAACATAGACATACTTCTAACGTTATTGTAACTTTTAACATTTTTATGGAAAATAAAAGAAAAATAAAAAAAAAATATTTTTCTTTTCTTAAATGTTATTTTTCATCTCCATTTTATTTTTTTTGTTCTTTGGAATCTGTTTTGTATTTATATATATACATTATTTCTCAAATCTTATAATATGATTTTCATTTATTCTATGTTTTCTTTTTTCAACTTTAGTTCTTATCCAGTCAACCGTACTGAAAAAATAATATCAACGATTTCAAGTTTAAATACTTACATAAAATAAAGCTTAAAGAAAGAGGTAATGTGTGTTCAAAAGTAAAATTTAAAAAAAAAAACAAGGAAAGAGAGTGAAGAAGAAAAAAATCAGTCAATTGAACTTGTAAATAATTTGCATGTCATTGAGAAGTGAATTTAAAAAAATTTCATTTACTGCTTAAATAAGCAAAACATAAAAAAAAAACATGAGAATGAGGAATGTTAGAATTTTCAGTAAATTTTCTTTCAATGACATTCTCGGGAGTTTGTTCTAAGGTGGAAAAGGTGAATATAATTTTTTTTTTTGGCTGAAAGACAATAAAATACTAAATTTCAAAAAAATCGAAATAATTTAAAGGTTGAAAAACTGAAATAAAAAACAATATGTAGGTACTATGTATGTATGTCTTGTTAATACTGAAACGATTTAATTTTATAAACATAAAATTTACGATAATACCTACATATTTCTTATTGATTTTGATTTAGTTGCCAAAATTCAATTTATAAATTGAATTTGACGTGGTACTATTGTATCTATTGAAAATTAATTTTTTTAAAAGGTTTTCTAATTTCTTCCATGCATGCTCACTCAAGAAGTTCAAGCTTAGAATGCCACGGGCTAATTTGATTTAAGTAATCCTATAAATATACAATAGTTTGAAGGAAAATAAAATTTATATTTTCTTTTCAAATCAGCATATCGATATAGAACGCTTGAACTTTCAGTGAAAAACGCTTGAACGGAAACAAACACAACTAATGAAACAAAAGAGACTAAAGAAAAATTCAAAGTACAAATCACATTATTTATTGTTGAAACTTTTTTCAAGATGTCATCTTTTAGCTTTTCGAGAATTTTTTTTTATTCCAGATATTTCTCTATTGTAACTAATTTTTTTAAAAAAATATATGGCATTATCATGAATATTTATCTAATTTTTTTGCTATCAAATTTAAGATAGTACAAACAACAATTTTTAAAGGTTTCATAGGTGTTTTAGAATTAAAAAATAGTCACTTTAATCTACAATGTGACGGAAAGAAAAATATGTATCATGTACATAATATGTATGTAAATTATAATCATATTTTTAAAAGAAAAAAAAAAGCTCATATCTTCCTTTTTTCCTCCAATATTTAAAATTTCCGACATAATTTAATAAAAATTTTATAATTATTATATTGAAACAACATAAAATGAAATTATTTCAATTAAGTACATCAAATTAAAATTATGTAAATAAAATTGAAATAAAAAAAAAATTATTTTACAAATTACAAAATTAATGAATTTTTTTTTAAAAAGTTGTTTACACATATCACTTTTTTAACATATTATGTAGGTACATACATATTTTTAATTACCTCTTTAAATTATTAAATTTTTACTGTTTAACATTTTTCATATGTCAAGTGTTAAAATTATGCAATAATATTTTATTATTATTTTTTTTTCTCCATTCAAAAATATTTAAATTTATTTGTCAGTGTGTGGGTGTATTTGTGTGTTGTTTTTTTTTTTAATTTATGACTTCTGCAGTATGTGATTTTTTTTTTAATAAATAAATTTCATTTTAATATTTTTAATTAATTTCAGTTTCAGTAGATTTTGGTTTTTCTGTTTATTTAATTTTTATTTGAAAAAAAAAAAAATACATTTTATTTAATTACATAATATAATTACGTATACAAATAAAAATTCTCATTATCATAATATTTTCCTGTGTTTGTAGAGATATACATACATATAATTTACATACTTATATATGTACGATATAAATTTATGCATCTTTATTTATATTTTTGTTGAATTTCCATATTATCCATCTATCATGAGAAAAATCATATTTGTCCTTTATTCAAAATTAATTTTTAAATTATCTTTTATGAAATTTTTGTTTTTTTTTTCTACAAAAATTATCATTATCATCACATCGTGACTGTATGTACTTCGTGTGTAGTAGGTGTCTTTTTGAAAATTCTAAAAATATTCTATATTACATTGTGAGGTTGAGATGAAATGTGTTACTTTTTTCGTCCTAAAATTGTCATTCTTTTTTGTTTTTTTTTTTTTTTTTTTTGAAGAATTTGTTAGTACGTATTGATTGCGGCTTTTTCTATCTAGAATTTTAATTATGGTTGGTTATGTTATATACGAGTACACGCATACCTATGATGGTAAAGATCTATACAATATGAAATTTGAAATCTAGATATACAGAAAAATATTGTAATTGTATCTTGCCGACTCATCAGTAAATTCAATTGATTTTACATTCTGTCATTTATTCAGAAAATTGAAAAAAAAGAGATACGACTGTGAAATAATAAATAAATTTGTGAAATGTTGAAGTAGTAATGGGAAAAATATTTCAATCGAATAAAGGACTTTTTTATGTTACATCCACAATCAGTTAGCATAAAGTAGATGCAAATTTTTCGTATTTCATTTCAAAAAGACCTCAATTTTGTTAGTAATTTGTTTTTGACACTTTTATTGATTTCGCCTTATTTCACAGCTTTTCCTTCAATTTAAGTAAAAAGTGAAATTTAATTCTCTTTAATTTTTTTTTTTCTTTTTAGATTTTGTAAATCTTTTTTATGGTTTTCAACCCTCTACAATAATCTTTTAACTGTGAATTGGTGTCAATGACTATCAGATTTTGTCATTGAAAAATACAATTTTAAAACGTATCAAAATATTTTCTATTCTATCTATCGCACCTTGTGCTTTTTATCCACATTTAATGTTTTTTAAATTTCCATAATAGGTAACTCATGTTAAACTTCTTATATTCTTCATGATTTTTATTTTTATGGTTTTCTAATGTTTTTTTTTTCTTATAATTTTGAGATTTGTGTGTTTTTGTAAAAAAAACATTTTTGTTTCAGTTTCTCATTAGGATTCATGTTGTTTCTCTAATTATACTATTTAATTATTTCAATTATATGAACTTCATTCTCACTTTGTAAAATATTCCACAAAATCTTTTTATACAGGAAATTCGTGTAAAATTGTATCCGCGTTTATGAAATGAATTTAATTTCACATTGATTTCATGAAATTTTCTTATAATTTCAAAAATGAATTCCCGTAGAGTTATTTTCCTGCACTTGTGGATTTCACACACTCGTCCATATGAATACTATACACACATACATATAATATGTACATATGTATGTTTGAACGAACAAGAAAATTATAGGAGTGTTAAATTGTTAAAGTAATGAGTTACTAGCTATTCTTTTCATCCGTTTCATTATTTGTTCAGTTTTAATGAACGGAAATATGAAATTTCGCCACGATGTACGATAATGTAGTATGTTTATTCCAAACATTTTTAGCAGGAAATTAGCAGCAGGTAATATCATTACATACGTAGAGCTTATTATGTTTTATAGAGTTGTTTGAATAAACAGTTACATCGAAATACTTAGATTTGAAAAAATATAGATAAAATGATATTTTTGATAAGTAGCAAAGTGTAGAACGAAAACTGAAAATTTGAGTGAAATAATTAAAGTTATGTTTCTATAGTACCTACTTGAATAATTTTGTTTTTCAAATAAAAAAAAAAACAAAAATAATTTCAATCCATTTTTGAAATAAAAAGCTAAAACATAGAAAACATTAAAGCTAAAAATAATACAAAAACGAATATATTTTTTTCTATATTTATTTTCTATTTATTTTTATTTATTAAAACACATTTATTTGTAAAATACTTAATGTAACATTTTTCTCTTATAGATCCATTCATTTACACTTTTCTAATTAAAATTTTCCAGTAATTTGATGTATAAGAAATAAAGTGAACATAAGCTTTCGTTTTAGCTAATTAATAAAAAAAGAGCAAAAATAAAAATAAAACACAGAATGGTGTAAATAGAATACATATTATATGTGTGCGTGTACATTATATATAAAGATATAGTAAAAGTGAAAAGATTCTATTGAAAGGTAGAAAATATATAAATTTTTTAGCTTTTTCAAAGAAATACAATAATCAATATTAAAACGCTTTCAAATTCTCATCAATAAGTCATTGAGAAAAAACAACATCAAGAAAAAAATAACGTAAAAAAGGAACATGTAAAAGTAGGTATATTATGTAGGTACATATAATACAAACATAAAAAAAAAAAACTTTTTTAAAGAATGTATGTCAATCCTTTTACACTTCAATGAATTTTTCCAAATGATATATCATCAAAAAATCTTATCTTTCATTTTAATTTTCACAGATGATTGAAAAAATGATGAGAATTTCATAAAAGATTGTGTGTGCAATTATCAATCATATTGAATATAGATACTTTTATAATTTTTTTTTAATGCTTTTACATTTAAATCTATAAAATCTTTTTGATCATTTTTAAAGAGTGACCTCTTTTATATTTCTGAATGAACTCGTAATATATGTGTACCCATAAAAAATTTTATGTACCTAGGTATCTAAATTGTATATGCACGGATTGAGTATCGCCTATCGGTATCTATTAGAAAATGAAAAAAATAAAACTTTATACATCAATAAAAAAAAAAAAAGTTCAACTATTTATTTTAAAAAAAGAAGAGAAAAAAAAACTTTTAATAATTCATAAATGGGTTCATTAATGAGATCTTTATGTGCATAATATTATTATAGGTACTTCTTTTTCTTTTTTTTTTCTCCGAGGAAATGCATAACTTTTAGATTGAAAAAGTTTTCAATACTTTACGCTTGATTAGACAGAAAAATGAAATAATGAATAGGATAATAAAACTTTTATCTTTTAATAATTTCTTATTGTATCTGTACATAAATTATATGAACTTTTATTTTATTAGTGAAAGTATGTTTTAGCTATAATATGTACGACGGATAAAAAAAAAAGGTAAACATTATTTTCTAAAGTAGATAGTTGTTAAGTAATCCTACAAACGAGAAGTTTTTATAATGTCATGGAAATTTCAGTTTGGTTGAGAATTGGAAATTGAAAACAATATTTCGAATTTGAAACTTTTTTTCTCGATTGTAATTCGTAGTTTGCCTTGAAGGTCTATATACTTAGCTCAATAAATCCTTCTGTTAAAAATATTTAATTTTATATATAATAATTAAAATAAAAAAATTTTTTTAATATAAAACGTTTTTAAAACGGACTCAAAAGTATAAAATAATTTTTCCTAGCCACATACACATTCTCAACCCCATACAGATAATCCTGAAAATTTGTGATTGCGAATTTTTGATAGCTATAAAAATACTTGTAAGATTAAAAACGAAAAATGTGGGGCGCTATTCTTTACACTTCTTACTATTAACTTGCGCTATTCTTTACACTCTTACTATTAACTTGCACTACTCTTTACACCTTACTATTTTATTTTGCGCTCCATGTTTTTCGTTTTTAATCTTACAAGTATTTTTATAGCTATCAAAAATTCGCAATCACAAATTTTCAGGATTATCTGTACGGGGTTGAGAATGTGTATGTGGCTAGGAAAAATTATTTTATACTTTTGAGTCCGTTTTTGAAAATCAGAGTTTGCTTAGATTAAATTTTAGTAAAGAAAAATTAATATTTTATTTGTTTTAGACCAAATTTGAGGATCGAATATCATAAAAAGTAAAATCTTAAAACTTTCATTAGCGATGTAATATTGCCTTGTCATGCAGTTCTGAGCTATGTTGAAAGTTTCAAGTCTCTATCTCATCAAAAAGTTGGTTAAAAATTAAAAATCAATTTCCAAATTTGTACCGAACAGACAGACAAGAAACCAAGCTAATAAAAACATTTTAATAAATGGTCACAGATAAGATTTTTCAATTTTTGTGAAACCGTAACCCATTGAACCCAAAAATGTATTATTGGAATTATTTATTTGAATTTGTAAAAAAAAAAAAATCAATTTATGAACTTTTTAAAGGAAGCTTTTGTAATTGAAATTCTTGAGAAATTACAACAAAAATATTTGTACAATTTAATTTGATTCGAAAATAATTACAAAAATATTTGAAAACAGTTATACGTTTTTTTTTTACAATCAGGTAAAAAAAATGTTTAATTTTAATTATAAATAATTTAAAAAAAATTCTTTACATATAAAAACAATTTGAGCTTGACATTGTTCTACATAAAACTTATATGGTGTGAACATTTTTTTATTTTGCTAAATTCCATTTTTTTTCAAAAAAATATGTTTAGCTATTAATTTTTTTTAAACGCACAAAGTTGAAAGCAGAAAAAAAAATAGCTTCACAAAATAAAATTTTTATAAAATCAAACAAACTCCATGTTTAGGCAAATAATCAAAATTTTGATGAGTTAAAAAAAAAAAATGAGATTTATTATTATTTTTATCCTCCCTTTTTATCTTATATTTTATATTATCCTTCTTGTTTTTTTTTCTGTAACAGATGATAGGACTATATAATAAAAAGAACAAAATATTCTGCTAATAGCATCATTCAGTTTAAATTATCAATTTTCATATATAAAAGTTTTTAATAATGTTTAGAAGTTATGTAACACGATATATTTTTTTCTCTTTTCATTCTTTTTGTAGCATATAACATTTATTAGCTCTCATCGCGCTCATATATTTTTCTATATTGGATTTTATGATGAATACGTAAGTACTATAATAATTTTCATTATATGTATACAAGATATTAGCGTTACATACATTTTTTTTTTGTTATTATAAAAATAAATCTAATCTTTATAAGTGTGTTAAAAAAAAAAGATAAAAACAAAAAAGATAAAAAGTTACTTTATGACATCATCAAATTCTAAAAGTTAAAAATTCCCTAAGTAACAGTGAAAAAACATTTTTTTTTCACACATCAGAAATTTTAATTAAGGTGGTTTATTATATGAAAAGTGTTTAACATGATTTAATATTTAAGATGAAACATTAAATTATGTTTGTTAAGAGGGATTTTAAAAAAAAAGTACAAACACACAAAAAACCGAACGAAAAAAAATTGACGACTTCGATGCCCCCCACTTTTCTAAGAAAATACACGTTGAGAATAATCTAAGATTATTTGAATATTCATGTCATCAAAATTATCATGTCATTGAAAATTCTGATATGTAAGTAGTAAGTTTGTATACAAGTTTTTTTAAAGACCCTCCTAGAAAAAGTTCAAAGGAATAATTATTAAAAAATGATGTTTAGTTACCATGCAAGAAGCTCTTTAAATCCTTAAGATCAAAGGATAAATAAGGAAAGCAGTTGATGGAGAACTTTGAAAGCAGATATTTTTAGAAGCCAATTCCACTCAATTTCAAACGCATTTTCTCCAAAACTATAAAATTTGACTTGAGCCGTTACATACATTTCTTATAAGCTTAAATTTTATTGTGTAGGGTTTTTTTTTTGCTTTTTGATAATTAATAATGGAATATCAACAGATGCGATTTAATTAACTAATTTCGTTGTAGTCAAAATTTAATTACCTTTTCTCCTATGCCTTCCTATTCCTTGTAATTGATTATTATCTAAAAAATATCCTTCTGTTGAATAATTTAGGGTCATGAAATATAAAAATGGAACTGCATAATACCACCACATATATTTACATACAAACATTTAATTACTATTTTATTATTTATTTATTTTTTTAATCAATAATAAAATAAAATAATTTTTTTTTTATTAAATTCACTTTATCAATTTTTACATTATTGATTATTTTTTTTCTTCTCCTTTTTTTTACAATGATAAAATCAGACGTTGTTAGTACTCCTACATGAACACTTTTTATACAGTAATTGTAATTATGTTATTTATTAATTTTATTAATTTCTAGTCATTTAAAATTTTTTTTTGTCTCCTTTTTCTTAAAATTTATTTAATTGAAATTGATTGGTATCTGGGTTTAATTATTTTTTTTGAGTGTCAAAGAAAAACAGGATTATAATCATTAAGAACTTTATGAATTTTTTTCGGTAGCACAATTTAATTCAAAGAGATTTGTTGTTTTTACATTTTAAGGATATTGGTACGTCTAAGAATATATTTTCAAATTGATTTTAATGTAATTTAATTTTATCAGTCAGTTTTAATTTTAATGATTTGCGGTTTTTTTTTTAATTAAGAAAAAATAATGTTTATGTTTGTTATTATTATTATTTTTTTTAAATATAGATTTTATGAAATTGATAAAAAACAAAATTCCACAATAGGATTATCTTGTTATATTTATATATGAATATAATATCTGCGATAAATCTTACACATATATTATTAAACAATATATTCCATGTTTATATCAAATTAAAAGCTTCTATGTCACATTTAATGTATAACTAACACCTTTCAGTAATTTTAATTAGCACCTACATGCATAGGTTATTTATTTTTTATATAATGCATAAAAATAATACGTGCATTTTTTTAACACTACACAGTTCCACTTTTAATATAATAATCGATTTATTGAAATTAAAAAGTTTTCACAATTAATTTCATATCTAAACGAAATAGCCCGTTATAAACTATCTTGTATATGTATGTACTTATATATACTTTATATAGTATCTTTATTCTAATATACACGATGTGATAAATCCTTTTCTAATAATAATAATTAAATAAAAAATATTTCCCAATAATAATTACTAATTTTTATTTCAGTTTCAGGATATTATTATATATTTTCAAAAGAAACAAAAAACAGTTATTTTCCTTTTGTTATTCAACCGATTTCAATGGGATCTCAACGAATACTGAAAAGTTTTAAAAAGTTTTTCTACAATGTATATATACATACACTAAAAATATGGTTTTTTATTTTTTCTTATTTGTTCAAAAATATTTTTTCCTCGTTATACAGTATTTTATATTATTGTTTTACTATAGTTTAGAAAAATGTATCTAAAAAGTATGTGTATATCACATTCTACTGAAAATGTTCTCTCTTCAAATAGTTCAACATTAAAAGGGATGACATGTATTATAGGGAAATTTTCTCCTCTATAGCAAATATATGCACAGAACTGAAATAAAAGTAGAGAAAAATTTTCTCAGTCAGTAAATAAAATTCACCATTGCATTGTTGGTGAAAAAAATTTCTAAAACTTTTCTTTGGGATTTTACTCCTTTTTTCTCCATTTAAATCCTGTGTCACAGTTCATTTTTTCTAAAACATTAAAAAAAAATAGATTTAAATAAATAAAGAAAATAGCGACTTTAAAATTTTGAATTTTTATTTAAAAAATATTTTAAATGTTCATTCACCCTTGTACTTATTTTATGCAATTTGCGGTAGGTATTGCACTTTGTATTATACAAAAAAAAACCGATATATTGTGTAAGTTGTCGTTTTCAAGAAAAAAATATTATAGCGGTGAATATCAAGGATAAGGATATATTAAGGATATTTAGGACTAACTTTAAATTTTATTATTCATTTAGAAAAGAATTTTAGAGAATATCTATGGTAATAATTTTATGAAAAGCCAAAGCCAATGTGATATACACCTATGTATGTATGTTTTTTTCATTAGTTCTCACTGTATTGAAAATTATATACATAGATATATAATTTGTTCATAAAGGTAATCCAGGCTGATTATAATCAAATATATATTTATATTAAATTTTTATTTATTTATTGAACATGGCACATACATATATGAACCATTTTTTTTAGGTTATATATAATATGTACTATACATACGAGTTTATGTAGGTATACATATAATATATGTATGTACGTTATATGAACATATACATACATATGTACACTTTGAGGCCAACTTTTATACCTATTTTTTTATATTTTCACATAAATGTCCAATGAACTATGTTTTTCTATTCACCACCAGCATTGGAAAGTGACATTGTGAATTTATATAGGAATATAAAGAAAAAATGAAGAAAACCAGGACATAGCAAAAAATGAAAACAATTTTCCATTAACATTTATACCACTGCTGAAAAAAAAAGAAAGGAATAAATAAATAAAATGAAGAAAGAAAAAAAACCTAGGAATCATGATAAGAAGAGGCGCTCCATATAACATACATGGGCTGACTGACCACAGGAGATGAACATGTATGGAATACTTAAAAAAAAGGACATGAAATAGATAAAAACCCCTCATGAAAAAATCACAAAAATTTTCTTCATTTATTTTGTTTTATTTTTTTATTTGCTCATTTTTTTTTTCACATATCAGAATAGAATTTCAAAAATATGTACTAGGTATAGGATTGTATATTGATAATCCTTTTAGCTTGTACTATAGAAAAAGAATACAAACATATATACTCCTAAACGTCAATATCATATATATGTATGTACTCGTATGTAGAATCCTTTTTTGTTTCTTTCAATCTTTGTTTTTTTTTAACCAAATCGTAAAAGTGTTGGGTAAACTTAAATTTTTATTTTTGTCACAGGTGTCTGTTTCAATGTGTAAGTAATTTCACCCTTTTGTTTTTATTTCAATTTTATTTTATTTTTTTTATTTTTCGTATTCTATGTATTTTATTTTTTTTATTTTATTTTATTTTTGCCATTTTTTATGTGCTTTTATACCTGATTTAAAAGACACATTTAGGCTTTTTAAAATTTCGAGTATTTTTTTTTTTTTTTGTGAATTTCAGAAGTATTTCAAGATAATTTACCTTTTGTAAAAGATAAAAATGAAAAAAAAAATACACATACACATAGATTAAAATTTTTCAAGGATGTTTTAATAGGGTGAAAGAAAAAAAAAACTCATGAAAAAGATTATAAAAACTGATTGACAAAGACATAATTATGTTAGAATTAACTTTATTTTTATTTTGGTTAAAGTGAGAGGATTGAAAAAAAAAATAACACTTTTTTAAAACAAATAACTTTTTTTGAAGTTACAGATTCTTTTTTATTTATTTATTTTTTTTTTGTTTTTTTTTTTCTTCAGTAAAATAACGTAGTGCTCATTAATTTGAAACAAAACCTATAACCTACTTTTTCATTGGAATACGCCGTATTAACCTAGTACAAAAAAACAACTTTTTATTATTTTTTTTTTCACCTTTACTGGTAAATGTAAAATTTTGTTTTTTATTGTTGTTGTTTGTTGGTTGATTTTTTTTTCTTAAATAAAAAATAATAAGAGAAAACAAAATGATAACAAACATTTTTTTAATTATGTATTTTCTTTGTATGGGTGTTTTTGAAATTTGAAAATTAATTCATAAAGTTTTTAAAAAAAATTCCTAAAAATTTGAGAAAGTATAAATTTTTTAGCATAAAAAAAAAAACATTAGAAAAACAAAAAAATAAATTTAAAGTGAATTTAAATTTATGAAAAAGTTTTTGTTTGAAAAAAAAAAAACATAATTTTCACTTATCTACTATTTTGAAGAATATATTGAAAAATAAAATACATAAGTATTGTACAATACATACCTACACTTGTAAAATAAAAACAGATTCGTAATGATTAACAAGCAATGTTTGGCAAAAACAAAGAAATAAAGATTAAGCTTTTAAAGCACATTTACAGAATTTTACATTTTCGTTTTCTTATAATTTTTATAAAAACAATATATTGTGTTTTTCCTGATGATTCAAATATTGTCTGAAGAAAAAAACAACAACAAATTTGAATTTTAAACATATATAAGCGAATGTATATGGAAAATTGTAAAAATTTCTCCAAAAAATTACGTATTATTTGTTTGAAATTTTTTTTACTTTTAGCAAATTTCAAAAACTTTTTCATTTTATTTTAGAAGATTATAATAATGTACTTCATATTTATAAGGATTTTATAATGTTTGAAAATTTCCTTATTTGTTTTACTTCTTATTTTATTATAAACTTTTCTTTTTCAATTGTTATATAGATTTTATTTTTTTTATTGTATTTATTTTTATTACCTGCCATAGTGATGATTCATATGAAAGAAAAATAAATAAGGTAGGATGTGTTATTTTCTTGTTTTTCCAATCTTTCTTCTTTCAAATTAATTTTTCTGAAAATATTTGAAATTATTTCAGAACAAATTTTACTCCACTTTTATATTCAATTCCATGTGTTTGTGTACATTCTACTTTTATTTCTAAATTATTCATGGTTAAGTAAAATTAACTTGAAATTTTTTTTTTATGTTGAATTAAAAAAATCTTGCTCATTAAAATTAGTCATTAAATATATTTAATGAAAGTAATTAGAAAATTTGTGCATGATGTGTATGAAGTTATATACGAGTAATGTAATTGTAAAACAAAAGAATTGGAATGTGTAGCTAGGATGCAAGCAATTCAGACATTTCAAGTGCTACACATAATGATTTTTATTTACATACATAATAAACAACTTATAGTAACCTGAAAAAGTTGTTAACATTTATAAATAAAAGTACCTGCATATGTACATTGTATTTATATAAAATATTTATACTTTGTCTAAGTTCTCCATATAATGTGCTTTAGAATTTAGGTTCTATTTATCAAATTATCAGCATCATTAAGGGTAATATTATCTATACATAAAAAGCTTGGTTGTTTTTCAATGTTATTTTAGAAGAGAAATTTAAAAAAAAATTAAATCCGTATTTTCTTGACAGTCTAGGCTCCCGAGTAGGAGACGATATCTTTTAACCTAACACTTAATATTCACCTTGTTTTCATAATTCAAATTTTGAACAAGTGCAAAATAAAGGTAGAAAAAATTACACAAATTGCTAAAAATATTTAATTTAAAATTTCGAAAGCATGTGATGTTCAATTTGTTGACATTTAAATTGGTATAAAAAAATTTTTTTTAATTAATAAAAAATATTAAGAAATAAATTTAAAAAATCTTTTTATTTTCCTCTACTCTTCGTGTTTAAAAAAATCCAACACAAGAATAATTTAAATTTTAGTGAAAAACATGTTATACAAGGAAAAGAATTTAATTACTTCAGGAAGTACATAACATATACATTTTATCTCACACTTCAAGTATGTACTTATGTACATATGTATATATTATCAGCAAACTTATCTTGTACACAAAAAAAAAATAAAAATAATACGGAAGACAAAATGTTAAGAAAAAAAATAAGAATCTGTGTTCGTACATAGTTAATACATAATAAGGAGTTCATTATAATTTTTCTGTTCTAAGTACCTATATGTTTTATTTGTTTTTTCTGTATGATCAAAAATAAAAATAATTAAAAATGAAAATAGAGAACATTAAAAACAACGTTTCAGGTGAAATAACAAAATTAAAGATTTAATTAAAACATAAAAAAATTAAAAACAGAAAAGAAATTTTCTTTCTTATTACTTATTCTCGACGACATTTGCGAAAGCTTGAAATTAAATAAAAAATGGGATTCACAAAACATGTGAAAAAAAATAATTAAGAACACGAAAAAAAAAAACTATAAGGTGTAGTAAGTACGAGAAAAAACAAATCTTTTTTTAAAGAAAAAAAAATATACTATAATCATCAGAAACTTTTATTTGTGCTTTAATTGAATTAATTTTCGACAAATTAACAAATACGTGTTCTTGAAAATAAAAAAAAAATTAATAGAAAAATACAAAGGAAAAAGCATTCGAATAAAAATATTTTATATAGTTTGGAAAAATGGTTGTCTGGATAATTTTTAACGGTGTGAATTTATAATCGTTTTTTCGGTTTTGTTTGAATTACAAAACAATAATGATCTTTTCTAGCTGTGAAAATTATTTTATTGTTAAATCATTAGATTCTTAAAAAATAAAAAAAATATTGTTTTTTAAAATATACTTACCTATATTGACTTATCAAGGTAATAGAGAGTAAAATAAAAATAAAAAGTGTTTTTAGCAGCAAAAAATGGGTATATTTAAAAACGCATACTTTTGACATCATTTACTGAATCAAAAATTCAATTATGCATCATTTAAACTGATTTTACTCCCTGTGATTGGCGTGGGTTAACTTTTTTAAATATTTTCATTAGCAGAGCATTTTTAATGACATTGCATTGAATGTATATGATCAATGTCCTATGTAAGGCTAAGCTCCATTCTCCTGTGGATAGCCTTGATTTGATTTTTTAATAACATTCTAATTCAATTTTGAAATGAATTTTCTAACCATGTCGACATACTCGTATTGTATGTTCTTGTATATATGTATTCTTTATTAATTTAGTCGTATTGCTAAATGAGATTGAATTACTAAATTGTTTTTTTCATACAATATTTTATTTTTAGTATCGAAAAAAACCAATTTTCTCTCTATTATTTTTATAACATGAAAATGATAAATATAATCATAAAGCTTTCTCTGTTCAATAAAGTTTATAAAAGACCTATTCAAGTTATTCCACATTGGCATTCTTTTGGTAAATTGGTTTTTTCAACCTGAAACTTTCATTTTTTTCTCAATTTCTTTTTTTTTTTTATATTTTTAATACTTTTCTTTTTGTTACAGTTTCTTTATTTATTATTTATTATTTTCACCCTCTGTGGAATTTATATTTTTCCTTTTTTTTTTTTTCTTATTCTTGTATTTTCACATACACAAGATAATTCATATATGGCAAAATCAATTTATTACTTTTTATATTGGTCTTGCTTTTATTATTTTGTAATGGGAAAAAAAATTCACTATAGAAAAGTAAGAGATAGTACAACATATGTATATATACATATACAGGTACACATGTATGTAGTATGTACGTGTAATCTATACAAAAGTTAAAGTTCTCATAAAAACGTTGAAAAAAATTTGTACTTTTATTTTAGAATTTTCATGTATGTATGTATTGTGTTTATCTAGTTTATATGTTTTTCTAAAGGCAATTTAACTCACGTGTTATTTTTTTTTGTATTTTGATATTTGAACTTTTAAAATTATTTTTGTTGAGGATAGTAAAATTCTGAAATGTTGAAGCATAAACAAAAGCGTTCAAAAACTATACGAAAAATAAAAGAATTATAAATTTTTTTTCTTGTGTTTGTGAAATGTTAAATAACGTTTTATCTATTGATTCGTATTTTTGTTATTTTTTTCTAATTTTTTTCTACTCATTTCTTTATTTTTGAAGTCATGTGAGAGTACATTAAGAAAAACATTAATTTTTTTGATAATTGAATTAGTCTCAGTTGTGTTAAATGTCGATGCACAATTGTTATTGTTTTTGATAAATGATCTTTTAAAATTGAAAAAGAGAAAAAAACGATTTTTGTTTTATACGTATTCAAGAAAATTGAATATTAATAAAGAATTTTTTGGGCTCAAAAAAAAAAAAAAAAAAAAAAAAAAAAGAATTATCAAAATACATATTTAATTACAAGTGATTTATATTGATGATGACAGTTTGTTGTGACTTTGAAATAATTTGACGTATTATATTTTTTTATTAATTATCTATATGAATATCTATAAGATTCTTACTTTTAAAATAATTACATTAATGATTCTTAAGAGTGATAATTTTGTCGAAAAAATTAATCAAATAATTTTTTTTCAAAATTTTTTAAAATTTGTACCAATAAGGGAAATTCAGGACTTTCCAACGTTTCATACTTATATTTTGAATTATAATACACCGATTAAATTTAAGCTGTAGATTTAAGCTACACCAAGAATAAGTTTCTATCGATATTAGTTGGTAAAAGAGGAGTAGTAGGGAAAGAAAGACAACCAACTACATATTTACTCTCTATGTTTTTTTCTTACATAATTACATTAAAAAAAAATTAAACAAGAAAATTGAAGCATTTACTTCTTTCCGCTTAAATTTAAGGAAAAAAAAAACAGCAAAATCCTTAAAGAAATACAATTTTCTTAAATATTTTAAAATTGTAGCCACAAAGTGCGAAAAAACAAAATCGATGTGGGAAATTTGATAAATTTTCATGAATATTTTCGTAATAAATTACAATATCGACATTATCTTTTGTAAGGCTTCATTATTATTATAATACAATTTTTCAAGATGTCTATAAGATATTCTACGTCTTTTACATTAATTTGAATGAGTCTCTCTATTGGTAAAGAAACAAAAAAAAAAAAAAAGACAAACAAATTTTGATTAATTAGATTTTTTCATTCTACTACCTTTTTTTATTTTGTTTGAAGAAAATATGTAGCAACTAATTTAAAATATGATGTACAACGTATTCTCTTATTTCTTTTTAATATGGTGACAAAATATTACATTATTTATATATGTGGAAGAAGGAAAAAAAGAAGTAAATAATAACAAATTACACCCCGTTTCTCATTGTGTCATGACAAATTCAAAACAGCATGTATGAAATTTTGTTCAGGGTTTGGCAAAACAAAAAAACAAAAATGTGAAAGGAATATGATAAATATGAACTTGAATAAATGTTGTCATTTAGAATTTTCTAAAAATAATAACCCATATAAAAAAAGAAAGGAAAAAAAAACATTTCAAATTTTTTAAATTCTAGTCACATACTAAATTCACATGAGATTTCTTGTATGAAAAAAAAAAAAAAATACAACGGAAATTTTCTTGGGAATAATATACTAGATACTTCACATGCGTTCTACAACATATTTTAAAAGTTAGAATTATTTTGCAGAAAAAAGAAATTTTGGATTTTTTATTGAAATGCATAAACAAAATTTTTTAAAAATCAATTTGGATTATAATGTGTGAGTAAGTGAAATTTTAGATTATTTTTTGAGATTTTTGCCATTATGAAATATTAAGGTTGAGGAAAATTTTTCTTTAAAAGTCTAATCCTGGGAATCAATTTTGATATAATTTAACTGTTAATAGTTTTAAAGTTTTTCATAGAAAAAGAACTGAAAAATTTTATCTTCGTGTAGCGCAGTAACGTCTTGGATTTATTTTCTACAAATTCTGTGATCTAGCTGAAAATTAAATAGAATAAAGAAACCTATGAAAATGTTTTCAATAAAGAAATATGTACATACATATGTAGTATATACTCGTATGTAATGTAAAGAAAAATTGGCATAAACTCTCCTGACACTTGAAACTTTGAATAAAAAATATTTAATTAAATGGGTTCTTCGGTAACCTCAAATTTACAGCCAAATACCTTGTAAACATATACATACATATACTTACACAAATTCAACAACCTCCCCCACCTACTTAAATAAAACTTTTTTTCTTCTAATTTTTCATTATTTTAATTAGAACATCCTCTTGGCGTACGACTACAAACAGTTTTTAGAAAGTCTTTTATATTCTTTAGAAGTCTTTTGAGATATAAGAATTTTTGTTGTTGTTTCTTTCTAAGTTTTTGAGTACCTATTTTTTGAGTATTTTTTTTTTCAAATTACATTAAAACGAAAATTTCTGTTTTTAAAGTATAAAAAAAATGTTCCCTCTTGTTCTGTTTTTTTTTTCAATCGGAAAAAAACACCACACATACAAATAAACTAAATCAAACAATATCATGTACTTTTTTTTTTTAACTGAAATTAATAACTAAAATTTATTAAGTAATTACTTAGTTTCTTACATCACATATAGAAAATGTAAAATGGTTGTATTCCATTTGTAAATAGTAGTATTTTCAAAATTAATTCAAAAAAGTAGCAGTATATGTATGTATACTCGTATGTGTATATTCAACTATTATTGTGTTTCTTGATTATCCTTATTACAAAGCCCCCCATTGCATTGTACACATATATTTACCCTGTTTTGTATGAAAAACCTTGAAAAAATAAGGTTTCGTTTTTTTTTTTTTTTTTTTTTTTTTTCTACTTGAAACTTACATTAGCTTTAATTTGAGTATTCAAGGTGAAGTGAATTGTTTAGTCTTGTAAATAATTTAGTCTTACCGAAAATGTAAATAAATTGTAGAATTTTCAGAATGTTTCCCTCAGGACAAAAAAAAAAAGAGATTATATTGTATGAGTTCATGCCCTCTTTCATTTTAGATATTTGACAAAATACCAATGTGAAGTACTTTTAGTATTTTTTTATTACTTTTTTTTTTTAAATATCTTTTGTACGAGTATAAGGGTGGAAAAGTTGTATATAGTAATTATGTCTATACATGGATATAAGGCAAATGTGTATATAACCACCTACAAATATTTTATATGTATACTTATACATATTTTTTTTTTCTTATGTACCTACAATTTGTCTTCTGTGTATAATCTGTGGGAACAAGTGGTTAAAAAAATAAGAATAAAAAAAATTTAAATGAATGATGTTTAATATTTAATTATGAAACTGGTGAAAAAAAAAATTCAACCAAATCTGGGGTTATATTATGGTGGTTTTTTAATATTTTCTACATTGAAAATAAGCTAGAATATTAAGATATTTTATATGAATTTTGTATATCTACATATACATATTTAATATGTAGGTACATATATGTATTTTTATGTAAATATGTACATTATTGTACACATACATATGTACCTTTATCCATATGTACTATAACGGCACACATAATGTATTTTTAAATATTGAATGTTGAAGCTAATATCTTACATAATTTTTTTTTTCAACTTCTTAAAGAGCTTTTTTCAACTTTCTTTGCAAGGTTATAGCGTTGTAGATAACTTTTTAGAATTTTTTTTAAGCATTCAGCCTTAAGTTCCAAAGATATATATATATGTATGTATGATATGTACCTATGTATGTACATCTGTAGTTTATTCGAATTATGTATATTGTTGCGAAAACCGTAACCTTTAACTCTAAACTTTTGACACATTTTCTAAAACGTTAAAATAAATATGTGTAAAAAAATTCATCTCACTTGCATTTTTTAAAAACACATAAAAATAAAAGTTTTCTTTAAAAAAATAAAAAACGACAGTCGAGTTTTTATACTGAAATTCGGGTTTAATTACAGATTGGGAATTTTTTGTGTAATATTCTGCCACTACACTTTTTCAAAATATGTAGGTACATATGTATGTAAAATCTAAGTATACTGCTTACTTCAAATCAAAAGTTAATAATAAATCGTAAATATTAGCTATTTCTTCTAATTTGTAAATGTTTTTATTTTCAATTTTCATAATGAACATTCATGTGCATGTATATGTGTACATGTATATATTAACAACACACTTAATAAACATTTATTATAGTCAATTTGTAATATTTACCAAATTTTCAAATTTTACTTAGTATATAATTTAAGCAATAATACACAAATTAATTTTCTTTATAACAAGTAGGTACATGAAATTTGAATTTTCTTTCCCAGTCCACATTGTTAACTTGAAATATATTTTTTTTTTTTACACAACACCCACTCCACTCATTATACAGAATATATTGTATATCTATATATGAATATACTTTTTGAAAACATACATATTTTATTTTGTAACATAAAAGTACAAAAATGAATATTCGAAAATCTTAAAACTACATATTATTCTGATAAGAATTACTAATAACAAGAGTATGAGTATATTTTACCAGTACCGACTCCACCCATTAAAAAATAAGACTGAAAATATTTGAGGGTTATTATTTTATATACATACATACATACTTGTAATATACATAAAGTATTTGTAATTTATTTATAAGAATTTCTCAATTTAAATTAAATTTACATTCGGTTTCCTTTTTCTTTTTCTTTTTTCTTTTCTAGAGAAAGCTTAAATGTTACAATTATTGACTTAAAACACACTCACATAAAAATGTGCATTTTAACATATTTTAGGGTTCTTTAATATATTTTTTTGTTTTGTAAAATATTTTATAAGTATAACATGACGCTTTATATTACATGAAAATATATTTACAAATACATACATGTATGTATATATTTACGATGGGTGTTGTAAATGATGATTAAGTACTGTTGTTATAAAATAAGAAAAAAAAAGAAAAGAAAACACCAAAGACCTTTCTTCATTCTTTTGGAAAAACAGCTAGAGTCATGATAGTGTATATATTCAAGTGATTTATGAGAATTGGAAGTTTTCTTCACCAATTTTCTTTCCTTTTAAATAGTAAATACTGTTTTCCTGATATATAGTATATAAAAGCAATATAACATGACAAGAGGGAAAAATGTTTAAATAAAAGGATATTAAAGGGTATAGTGTAGTGTTTATTATTGTTTCATAATAGTAAAAGTTATATGGTGGTATACTGTGGTTGATATGGTCGTCTTACATGTTTCATATATTATTCTACATGATGATATAGTGTGTAATAATAGAATCGCGAAAGTATGAAACTTGAAAAAGGAACAGCTGAGCTGATGTGAAACAAAATACAGGACGGAACTAATTAATAAAATGTTTACTTGTTTTTAAGGAGAGAAAAAAAAACAACAACAAGGGAATAAATAAAGACATGGGGTGTATAATATGTTCTACAATATTTAAAAGATAGGAAATAATAAACTGTACCTAATTATATTTTTAATAACATATTATGTAACACATGATTATTTATTATTTATAATGATTATCATTAAAACTATTTTTTAAATTAACAAACACATGTAAAATAATGGGAAATTTTTTTTTTTAGTAAACAAATGTTCAATTTCCTTTTATATTTTTTTCGTAGGAAAACTTTTAATTGTTTTTTACTGAACGACTACAAAATTACTTCTAAAATCTTAAATAAGAATTTTAGCTTTTAATATTATTCTTATACATTTTTTATTATTATTTCGTACTTTTCGCTATTTTTAAATATGAAATAAAAAAATAGACTTGTTATTTTTGAATTCACAAAAATAAGTTGATCAGTACTCGCATTTGTACATATATATACGAGTACCTACATATAAAAAAGTACGATAAAATAAATAGTTAGTAAATAAATAATTTGTCATTCGAGACACATACGTCGATTCTATTTACTTTATCAATTATTGTCGAAAAATAAATCATTGTAAAGCAATTTCTGTTATACAAGAATATAATTTAATTAAATGTCAAATATTTCAATAAGAAATTTTTATTCATCTGTTGTTAAATGACATGATACCTTTTTTTTATCTTTATTTCCAGAGTATCTTTTAACATTACTAATACAGGTATATACATACATATATTATTCAAGTTATATTTTATTGTATTTCTATATATACCTTTTTTTTCTTGTTAAAAATCCAATAAAATTTTCTTTTTTACTTTTCTAAGAAAAACTTTTATGTACTATTATTATTATTATTTTTTATTTTCATGTTAATACATTCAATACATACCTATCTATAACATCAGTAAATGCATTTTCACAGTCAATACTCGTACATAAAAATTTATTATCATGTATCATAACAGAAAATCTATAATAAGAATTTAAATTGTTATGAATGATTTCAATGTATTTTCAAATCATATTATAAGAGTACAATTTATATTATAATACATATTTGAAAAAAAAGACAAAAAAACATTATAAGCATAATAACAAATACATAATAAGATTTTGAAAATATTGAAAAATTGTTATTGAAAATAGAAAATCGAAATAATTTCCTGGTATTTTTTTTCTCTATAAATTTGTTTGTTTGATTGTGAATAATTTTGTTCGAAAACTATCTCTGAAAATATACGCCATATAGAGTTGTTTTAGGATAAAAATAATAAAATTTTGCAATAAAAATTTCTAAAGTTTTTATGATTTGTTAAATCAGGTACTTTTTGTTTCACAGTTTTCTCTGGAAAAAGTTTTAAAAATGAATTTCAATGAGAGAAATTTTTCAATAGATAAAAAAGCATAAAGCATTCATAAAATTGAAGCTTAAGGTGAAATTGATTTCTTGGATTTCATATACGTATGATATGTAGATTTCACCAAACCAATCTACCAAATTAAATTATCTAACTTGCACCAAATTTACATGCAAATTTGAAGTAATTTTTGAATTGTATATCTACGGATATAATTTTGATGTTTAAATACTTTTTTTCTTTTGTCATGTGTCAAACGAGGTTTTTTTTAAATGTCATTGTGAAAATATTATCTGATATTTTCGAAATATTGATTGAAAATCAATTTGTTTTCATTTGAATTTAAGCTTAAAATGTAAATTGTCTTAGAAAGTTTTCACTCTACGATTATGTAGACATTTGAAAACTGAAAGGTAAGGTAAGGTTTTCGACAAAAGGGATTTAAGTAGTTCAATTGGATCATTCAAAGCCACTGGCGAACGAATATTAAAATTGAGAGCTATTAAAGTCACTTAAATTTAATGAAACAAATATAAAAAGTATATTGAAAATAAGGTCGAAATTTCAAAGTTCACATCTAAAAATCTGATTTTTTAATTTCTTTTTTATATGTGAAATTTTACTGAAAAATTAAATTATTTAAATATTTTCCTTTTATTTTCAAAAACCGTTTTTTTTTCACATACTTTCTCAAAATTATAACCCTTTTTAATGACTTCTCTTTTTAAGAAAATTACATCCGTCTATGTACTATTTCCATCATATATCACAATAAAAGTTGTTGCAATGAAAATGATTATTTTTTTTTCTTTCACATATAAACAGTCATTTTCATGATAACTGAAAAAAAATAATTAAAAAATAGTGTTTGACACCCGTTGTTGAATTTTCTTCTAGTAACTTTTATTTTTTTCATTCAAGCATTTCATAGCGAAAATTGTGAAATTTACATTGTAAATAGTTAGAAAACATCAGATCCGTTTTTATTTTACTTTTCTTATCTTTGTTCTACCTCCTGTGTTTTGTATTGTTATTTTATTCTTATGTCATTTTTTACACTTGGTAATATGTGTATGTAAATAGTTAGTATTTTTATTTTTCAAAAATATATTTTTATATTGTACATTGAATAAAATGTGAACATTGTGACAATATTATTTATGGAAGACAACATTTTTTGTATACAGATGGAATAGAAATGCAACGATGTTGTATCATTTAAATATCATTTATAAACGACAACAGATTTTTTTTCTTTTTCTTTTTATTTTCAAATTGTAATAATTTTAAATAAATTTTGTGATTTGAGAAAAAGAAAAAAATATGAATAACTATTCAAGTGTAAAAATCGTGACCTAATTTATACAAAAAAGAAGAAAAAAAAAAAAAATTACTATTAAATAATTTTCTAATGTACTTTAAACTTTGAAATAGATTGGTAGAAAAAAAAATATTTTCGAATATTCGTTTTTTTTTTTAATTTCCTTAAAATGTAAAATATTTTTTTTGCAGAATATTTCATTGATGATGCTGTACAATGATAATATAACAATTTTTTTCTGTGTAATAAAATTTTTATTTATTTAATTTTTGTAGAGTTTTACTTTTTTCTAACAATTTATTTCTTGCTTATTTTTTATATGGTACACGTACAAGCAATATAAAAATATAAAAAAGTAAAAGAAAAAAAAAGTAACTTAGATAAATGTAGAATATGTTATACAGAATTACTTATATCATAAAGTTTAATTTATCGGAATATGTACATATGTTGATAAATTTATCATTTTAACTTGTGTAATTTTTCTTTTAAGTTTTTCCTTTTTCTATGAATATGTAGGTACTCCAGCAATAGTTGCAATGAGGATGTTTAAAACGGAAACTATAAAATATATGTACATATGTAACATAAAAATAACATCTTTGAAATAAATTTGAAGCGGTTGCTAACATTTAAAGGATTATTGGTATGTTTCCTAAAAAACAAATAATATTAATAAAAAATAAATAAATAACTGAATAAAATATTTCCTGATCCTGTCGTTTAATTTCCTATAAATTTTTCACATGTTTTTCTATGTTTTGTCCTTTAAGCTTTTGACCAATAGTTTCTTTCGGATATTTGATATATTTTCTTTTATAACAAATTCAATTTTTAACACCCAAGAATATGTGCAATCGAACTTTTACTAGAAATAAATTTTTTTTCAGTTAAAATTTACAAAAATTTACTCATAGAAGGAAATAATAATAACGTGTATAGTGCATTATCTAATTATTTAGAAAAAAAGCTGATAAAATATTGACTAACTGTTTTCGTAAATAGATTCACCAATATTTTGGCAAACACATATCTATTTTTCTATTAGTAAAATCATATTTTAATTTTTTTTTTTTTTCAGAATTCATTGTTTTTCATTTCAACGTTCATTTAGATAAAAATTTTGGCAATTTTTCCATAAAATTTTTTTTCTACTTTTAGCTTAAGTACACATTAGTAAAAAATTAAAGATAAATTTTATGAAAATGTATAATTTTTATTGAAAAAAAATATAATTATGTATATTAAATTAAAAAAAATATACATATTGTGTTTATATATTATGATTTATTACATACACCTCTATAAAAAACATATAATTTTGCACCCTAAAAAAAAAATAGTAGGTACCTACGTCATGTTATCACAAAATAAAATATCAACCTAATGGCGCTGTATTATACTTTTTATCATTCACATTTACTATTAGAAAGCAACGTCTTGTATTCTTGTGTTGGAGTAATTCCATCATCTATACGACATAGTATCATTATTAACAAAATAGCTTAAAAAAGAAAAACATCATAGATACATACATATATGTATGATATACATGTGAAACATTTTTTGAATGATATTGTCAAAGAAATCTTGTCACGTCGTATTTATTTTTGACAGAATAGAATTTTCATATTTCAGTATTGTATAGGTATGTACAATACCATATTAGACATAAGGGTGTCATATGTATATAAGTCTAATATGTAGTATAAAATATACATATATGTATGTATATCTATAATCAGATGTGGTATGTGTGTGTATGAATGTGAAAATAAAAAAAATAAATAAATGATATAAGAAAAAGTATATGCATATTTATGTATGTACATATATTTATATGAATAAATTATTACTACATATAGATACATAAATTGAGCTTATATCTTTGAATTTATGACATCATATCATTCGAAAACTTTGAAATGTAAAATACTTTTGTTAAGGATTCTATTTTTTTTATACTTTTCCTTTTTTATCTTATCATTTCCAAGTAGCGTTTTTAGTTCCAGATACCTAAACTTAGTGATTGCCACCAAGTTTAGGTTAATGCCACGTTTTTGCCACTATTTTTGCCACTATATTGTTAATTGGCACTTCATAGATGCATTCGGAACGTATCTGACACGTATGTATGGGAACTATATAGATCCCAAGTTTAAAGTTCCAGTACAAGTTTTAAAATAGTATCCAAACCGTGGCAAAACCTTATTGAAAATACTGTACTTTATAGTTATTTTCTCTTGGGTTTGTAACGTTTTTGCCACTACAAAGTGACAAAATTTTGGTATTTTTCTTAAGTAACAGATACGTTTTAAATACCATTTTCGGAACTATAAAGTTTCTGATACTATACTGTAGGCACCCATTACTTTATAGTGGCAATGCATGAATCAGCCATTTTTGTTAAAAATAATTAATGGAAGAATTTTTAAACAAAATTTAAAAATCTTTTAAACAACGCAGAAGTAGGTATTTTAAAAAATTTTTAATAAAAAACAAAATAATATTAAATATTTGAACAATTTAAAGCATAAAATCGAAAAAAATACAATTTTGTGAAAACCGCAAAATGCAATTTTTTAGAAAAAAATTCTATAATTTGTAATATTTTCAAAAGGCAGCTTATTTTTTCGAAGTACAATATTCATATTCACAATAAAATTTTATTCGCAAGAAGTTTTAATCATAGGGAAAATTGATTTTGATTTTTCAAAGTTCCATTAATAAAATATATTTAATTTATACTATTAAAAATATCAAACGAAACTTGAATTAGTCATCATTTCTGAAATTTATATTTGTATATGTATATTGTTGAAGTAATTTTTATACAATTATTACAAACACAAAAACAACACAGTTTCAATTGTTTTTTAGTATTAGTGAGAAGGTATATAGCATTCAAGTTCCAGTTACGAATTTGGGTGGTGTTTGCCACTATCTTGGAACGTTTTCGCCACGTGGCGATCCATTCCCCATTTTAGTGGAAAATACGTTCCTGCCACGTACCATAGACGTTCCCGTCTCTGGTGTTTGCCACTTTGTACGATTCTTTTTGGTGGCAGCCACGTGGCGGGATACCAAAATTGTTACTTGGGTTGTTTTTATTTTTATATGTGTTCTCTGTTTATTTTAAAAATATTCTGAGGAATGTAATATGTATGAAAAGTTTTGTTTTTGATAGAATTACTCCTTTTTTTATATTGCAAATCTTTTAAAACGATTTATTTGTAAAAAAGGATACTTACCTGTAATGTTGTATTTTAATATTTTTTTGTGTGTTACATATTTAAACATAATTTCATTTTACCATGTCAACTTTGATTTCGGAATATCTTTTCACATATAAGCTATGGAATATTATACTACAGCCATCTGTTTCGTTCAGGAATCCGCACTATATCCTCAACGATATCGTTAAGGTCTTTGAAAAAAATACTCCCCGATGTTTGATATTTTGCACTGACAAAACATAATACAACCAAAACAAAATAATTTATCTTTAATTTTATTTTCTTTATTTCTCTGCTGATTAATTAAAAAGTTTTAATAAAAACGAATATGGATTAGTTTCACTGATATCACAGATATAGATTTTTCGTTGACTTTTAAGACAAATCTTTTTCATTCCATTGTTGCGTAAAATCGTTCAACTTTTACTTCGAAAACAAACAAAAAAAGTGAAGGATGAATAATTACAAGGAAACACACACAAACATAGAAAATAACCAAAAGTATAGTAAAAGAAGAAATTATATTAAATTCACTAGCTTCAAGTTAGTGTAAATTAATGCCATTAAGCTTCTTTAAGACTGCGATAAAACTCTCAATTATGAAAACTTTTTCCTTTTTCTACTTATTTATATTATACACTATACGTGCTTATTGTATGTATGTACAATTTTAGTATTTTATATACTTTTATCTCACATAAAAGAACAATATTCATGAAATATAGTACCTCTATTAAAAACAAAGATTGTTTCACTGTATGTCTACATGTTGTTTGTGTATGTATAAAGAAAGCCTTATAACTTCAATTTTTTTGTTGCTTTTTAATTGTTTTCTTTTTTTTTTTTTTTAAATGATTATTTCACGCTGTTTTATTTCAATTTTCACTTTTTCTTCCTCTCAAACTTAAGTGGATGTACAACCTGTATTTTGCTATTTTTTGTTTTTTTTTTTATTTTTTCGCATTTATGTATACAAATTATACGTTAAGTCTCTGAGAAATACTAAATTGCAATTATTCATGACTGTGGTGAAGAAAAAAACAAAAACCATTCATTCGTTCTTCAAGTTATGAATATTTTTGTGTGGTTATTATATTTTTCAAGTATTATTAAAGTGTGCTAATTTTAAATGTTTATGCACTTTAAAATTTTATTTTTTGTTGTTGTTCTTTTCACAATTTTTATGTTAGTGTTTTTAACGTGGACTGATGCTGTTATGTTTAAAAAATAAATACAATCGACCCACGAAAATATAGTTGAACAATTTAAAAATTCATAAATTCAAAAATTAAAATGTGTTTTCATTTTGAACGGAAAACGAAGTGAAAAAAATTAAAAAAATAAATATAAACGAAATTAACACTACAGTTTCTGTTGAATAAAAACCACAATTAATTTTAGTGTGAACCACAGAAAAAACATTTTTTTAAGTATCATAAAGGAGGATAAAATAAAATTGAATATTAATTTGAAGGAAAGTTGTAATGAGTGCAAATTGTATAAAAGTGGCATAAAATTGAAATTGTTTAATTTTCAATTTATATTGTTTCAGTATTAAAATTATTTCTTTTTTTTCTTCAAACTATAAAAGGATTAATCTAAAATTATTTTTCTATTCAAATTTTCCCTAAGTTTAAGTTTCTGATTACACAATTGTCCTATCCTTTGAAGAAGATAAAAGCAATCAAAGGCTGTTTTGTAAATGACAGTGAGTATCTGTCACATAACAGTTATTAAACAGGACGATCCACAACACAATATTTTTATCCATAGGAAAAGGAAGTTATTTTTGAACATTAGATTACTAAAAACATGTTATGAGAGTAGTAGCCTAAGCGTATTTAGTTCTGATTCTAGGCTTTCAAAATATTTTTTTATTGAAAATAAGGTTTTGATCATTTGAACTTCTCAGAAAAACATCAAGTTCCTAATCAAAATACAATCAGTGAAAACGGTATTAAAAAGTGCACATCTCTATTATTATTTTGTGGGCATATAATTTGACTGAATTAAAAACTGAAAAAAGTACTAAAATAAAAGTTCAAAATTGAAAATTTAAAAAATTTTGAGGACAAAACTTCAGCTACTTGAAGTTTACTTATGGTATAATAAAGTTATGAAAAATTTTTTTATGAATTCTCTAAAGGAAAAAAAACACTTAAACTTTAGGTCATTGAAATTTTATACGAAAAGAGGAAGAAAAAAAAAAGAGCAGAGAAGAAAACAATTTTAATGAGAGTGTCCTTAAATTTATAATAATAATTTAGACATAAAGGAAATATTTTACAGAGAATATCTAAATTATAAGTCATAAATGTTTATCATGAAAAAAATAAAATATAATAATAATAATAAAAGGCAATGTGTATTGTGGTCGTTTTTATTTTCACATAAAAAAAAAGTTTTATATTAATTTTGAAATTTCATTTTAATATTTCCGTGCTGTGCTTATATCATGTATTTTAAAACAATTTTAATTTTGTATATGGTTGAAGTTTTATTATTGTAATTTATTAATTTTAATAGCAAAAAAAAAATATTTTTTTAGAATGCAATTTAAAATAATTTTGCGGTTTATTGTTTTAATATTAAAATTTAAAATGAAAATTATTCAAAGGTTATCTAAAATTATATCTATTTTTAATTGTTTTTAATTTAACTTTAATGTCCCTATTGATTTTCAAGTTGTGTGTTTTTAATTAGTGTTCATATAAATTAATTTAGAAATATTAGTTTATTTAATTAATATAGTATGTATTTTCGAGTAATTTTGATTTTTTGTAATTTACCAATTACTTGAATTGAATAATCAAAAATTAAAATAATTTTTAAAAGTGGTTTCAGTTTTCAGTGCTAGCTTATAACTGAACAAAAAAAGTATGTTTTTCAGTTAAAAAGTGAAAAATTGGTAACTAGCAATTTATATTGATCGTAATTATTTTAATCTGTAACATTTTTTTCCTTTTAACGACGCATATTTTTCTCTCAGCTTGAAGTCAGAGTGTACATACCTAATTTTTCTTCTACTGTTCTTTCGAGGGCTTTGCTCTTTCCTTCTAATTTAAACCTTTATCATTTTCTATTCCCTATCACTTCTGTTTTTAAATCCTTTGCCGAAGTACTTTCCACTGCTTCTTTCTACATGTTTTAGTTTCAATTTTTACGTCTTCTAATCTGTAGTTTTCATATAACTCTTTTTTTGCAGTAGTTCCTTCTCCTGTTTTTTCTATCTTCTTCAGAAGTCCTTTTAAATAAATTATATCTTTGCACCGCAGAGTAACTATTTATCAGTGGTCTTTTTTTCTTCTTCTTTTTGTCGCTCTCTATTTTTGAAAATAACTTTTTAAATTTATTTACTTTTCCTCCTAAAGCTCTATGAATATGTGCACATATATACTCGTATATACCTACATATGCGTCATATTTAGATTTTCATCATTATTCTTCCATTTTAAACTGTTGTAGGTCAACATTTATTTCATTTTTTTTTTTTGTATTTTTGTTTCCTTCCAACAAAATAAAAACAATTTAAAGATTTTATCACTTTGAAAATCACTGTCGTTTTCAACAACATCGAAAATTAACTACCTATACAATAACTTCATAAGCAAAGTACTTATTTTAATAGCTGGACGCATAAAAACTTTCAAATAATTCCTCTCAAGATTCACATAAAGCCATTTCCACTTTCATTATTTTTTTTTCTTTTATTTTTTCAAGGTTACATTGTTGAGAATAGACAATTAAATCATGACCGTGAAATTCATTTTCAATTCAGAACTGCACAAAACTTCTAAATAACAACCATTATTTTTACAGCTATTTTATGGTAGTTTTTCTTCTTCTTAATACGAACATGGCTACCATACACTTACTACTCAAACATGTACTTTTTTACTACCATCCTTGATTTTCTTTTTTTTTTTTTTGGTTTTGTTTCTTTTTTTTTTTTGTATTTGCAAACTACTCTTACAGAATTACAAATTATCATCCAACTGTGATATTCCCACAGGAATAATACCTTCATCGCTAAAAAAGCTATTCGAAATTTTATCAATAAAATTTACATACATACATTTGCCTATACATTTTTTGTTTTTCTACTTCTGCTCACATTTTTGAATTCTTTGCAAAATTTGAAAAAGTTAAAAGAAATAAAAAAAAAAAATTGGAAAAATTTAAAGTCTATTTTAGTGAACGTTAACCATTTTAAATACGTTCAAGGAATAAACGTTGAAATTTTTCCAAAAATATGTATTACATAACTACATTGTACCTTTTGTTTCTTAATTCACTTTAAATGCTAATTTTCTAATTTTAGAATAAAAATTTTTAGGATGTATAACAAATAAATAAATTGTGTACAATTTTGTTTAAGGGTTATACAAAAGAAATAAAAGTGAAAGGGAATATATAAGAATCTTTATTTAAATTAAATAGAAGAAGGAATAGAAGATATTCTGAAGATACGAGTACATACATACTTAGGATAAATTTATAAAAATCCAATTATATGAGAAAAAATACATATCTACATACAAATTTAGCTTTTGGTGGCTTTCTCATGCTTGAAAAGTGTAATTTTCCAATGAAAAGCAGGTAAACAGAAAATAATAAGACTTGGTAAAAAAAAAACAAATTTTATCAACCAAATAGAAAGTAAGTATTTCTTCATCTTAACTAAATCACTCTGTGTAAAGCCTTAAACATTTTCTTTTAGGATGTGTGTGAACTGTGAATTGTAAAAGTTATGTCAACAAAGCAAATCTTTAGGCACTTCTAAAATATTATTAATTTTCACAAGGAAAAACAAAAGTTCCAAAATCAGATACTGTACTCCTTACCAAGTATATAAAACTAAAGTAAAATTAGACAAAATTTGTATGAACAATAAAACTTTTACTTTCAAAGGCTATTAACTTAATTAGTACATTAAAATGTCTGTTATATAATAGTTTACAAAATTATTGTTTTTTTTTGTTTCTTTCAAATCTTTTGTTGAATTTTGCTTTATATTTTGATTATACTTTAACCGCATTACAATCTACTTTATCCTTAAATGAATTCTGTATATACATTTAATTCATTAAAATTATACAATAATTCATTTTTAATTTTACTCTTTTGTATGGTCCCAGACAATGACCACAATAATTTTGAAACAATTACTTTTATTACCACAAAATTGTGCAATTTTACAAAATTTTATTCAGTTCATTTTTTTTTTGTTTCTTAAAATCTATTTTAGAGTTTAAGTATTTCGTTACGATTGTTTTACAAGTGTTTTTTTTGTAATGCAAGCAATTCTATCTGGAGTCTAGTATATACTCGTATAAGTGTACTATGTATGTATAAAATGATCCTTTTGAATTTTGAAAACATTTTTTTTCCCTTGTGTATATTATTTATTCGCAAAATTTTTGCCCAAAGTATACAAGATTACATAGCTATACATATGTATAGTACATACAATATAATACATATACTCGTATATTGTCATTATATTTTCTTATCTACATAAATATGAAAATATTAATTATATTAAGAAGGGTAATTTTTGTGTGAACATGAATACCTATATACTCTACAGAACAACATACGATAACAGGAAATATAATATTGTATGTATATTATTATGGTATCAACATAGAAATTTGCATATATAACGTTTAAATTTTTGTACAAATTCATGTTCATAACGTATATAATTGTAATGCAATTTAAAATACCAAAAGTTTGAGGACATTATATAATATGAATACACTAAAGTTTCAAATAAAATTATAAAATTGTTTTATTTACTTTCTGTCTGGTCAAATATTTTACAATAATCAAGAGAAGTAAAAAAATAAAAATGTATTTAAAGGATTATAATATGAATACAGATTCTTAGTAGTATCGTATGATAAATTTTGATAAAATATGTAAGAAAGAAAAAAAATTTACGTCAACGTTTTATATCAATTATTCAAAGTCCTTTTTATACAGTAAGTTTAAAGTTTTTTTTCTTGCTCTTTTTACAGAGAGCTCATACCCAGACACTCACATTTAAAATTTAGTACAGTATTTTATGGTTATTGTAGCGCGTTATGAATTTAAAGAAAAAAGATATTGAATGGATAATTTAAATACGTTAAATTTTTTATGATTGTCTTTTGAAAGGATTCAACGTTCGACATTTTATTTGTGGACATTTGTCTTTGAGACCATTGTGTGGCAGTACATAAAATGTACAAAAAAAATCTCAAGTTAACTTGAGGCACTAAATTACCGTTAGGAATAACAAGCAAAAGAATTTGATTTTTTTTTTTAAAACAAAGTTGAACAAAAATAGTTAAAACTATCTTTGAAATTTAACATTTTCTCAAGTTTTTTTGCGATTGTTTTTTCAATTGTTGCAGCATGTACCTTTTTTTTTTTGTTGAATCGTCTATATCCCGAATATGAATTTTTCAAGGTGTGCATATATTCAAGTACATGAACCACAATTGAAAATATCAAGAAGCAAACTCATAAGTATTTAATGTACCAAAAGGTATGTGATTCTTTCTCATGAACTAAATAAAATAGAAAATACATGTATGTACTGCATGTTTCTTTTACTTTTTTATAAATTGCATGCACGATAATATTATACAGGATTAAAATATATTATTAATAAACAAAAAACATCTTTGTTCAAAAGTTGAAAATTTTAAAACCTTTTCGTGATATTCAATACATTTTTAAATAAATACTTTCAAATTATACACTTAAGGATATGAATTGTGTCGATGTATATTTCATATATGTATGTATGTATGAATGTATGTATATGTATCAGCTTACTGCACTACCGTGTACAGCACGTATTATCGAGTTTTTTTTTTTTTTTTTTTTTCTACTATTTTGTGGTTTCTATTATTATATTTTGTTGTTACTTTAGAAATTTTCAACCCAATTGGTAATTTAAGTTTTTTGTATTATAAATACATATGTGAAATGTAATACTTCAAGGATTAATTTTTGATAATAGAATAATACAAGAACATATAATGTAAATATTATGCATGTTATATTAAGATTTAGGATGCATTTTATGTATATTTATAGTATAGTCTCAAGATAATAATTAATTTAGTTATTTGAAACCATTTAAAGTATTCACATCATCACTAAAGCAATTAAAGTGAACACAAAAAAAAAATTTATAAATACATTTTATTGAATTTCATTGTAAATTTATTATCCTTAAGAAGATATTAACGTTTTTAAGATTTTATGTTATCAGTTAACATCGTTTATTCCTTTATGTATGTGTATCTCCTTGAAACGAAGAAATTGTAAATTATTTTTTTGAAATAAAAATTGAAAAGTTTGTGTAGATAATAGATTTTCTCCGACTAAATATTAAATTGCAAAATTATAATAAAAGCCAGGAATCTTGAAAAAAATTCTCGCTCAGCATTAAGAATATTGCCTTTGGGGATTTGTAACAGCATCTTGTGGATCAAAATTTTTTTTTCACAACAAAAAAAAAATTAGTTTCTGAACATTTCTTCTAATTTACTTTATTGATTAATTTAAATTTAAAATTCTTAAATAATAAAATATTTTATGTTTTATAAAGATACCATAAAACAAAAATACATATACCTACATACATGCATAGTATATTTGAAATAAAATTCAAGTAGAAAACAGTTTATTAATATTTTATGCATCACGAAATATGTGTACTCTCTTTTAATTAATTGCAACGCAAATTGCAAGTTATAGAAAAATTTCACATATTCGTGTAAATATTCGTTGTTAAAAATATTTCAGTATCATATGAAATTTTCGTATGAAATAAAATAACATATTTTATGTGTTGAATTATATTATATTAAAACACATTTTGTATATATTTATGTAATTCTACGTACATTCTTTTAAAACACAAATGAACATTCATACCTTAACATTCTAAAAAAAAGCATACTTACATTATTTTTGTTCCATTTTGTTTTAAATTTACAATTTTAACCTATACTTGTAATTTATGCTAGAATTGCAACAAAATGTTTATTTTATTATCTGATACTAAATCAAAAGAACAAACTTACATTCTGTACCTGTTCTGTGGTTAATTATTGCATTTTTGTAATGAATATAAATGGAAATAATACTGGCTGGGGATGAATTTGGTCCATTCTAAAATTCAGCCATGCGGCATGCAAAAGAATCGCAGCTTATATCATTTAATTTTTCGAATTATGGCTTGGTTTGATAATACATAAAATATGAAACCACATATCTCATACAGAAAGAAAACTAAATAAATTCAGGCTGCGAAATAGAAAAGTAGATTTTGTACATTACGAAAAAAAATTTAATATCGATATTATGATATGAGTACGTTTATATTTCACCACTAAAAAATCATAAAATTCAACGAAATATCAACTGAAGTGCTGGCATAGCAATAACATGTTAAAGAAATTGTTGGCAGAAAACTACAAAAAATATCTATATATACTTTTTTGTGGCTTTTTACCACAATAACCATGGTCACTGATGGTAAACCATTAATGGTTACTTGCAATGTTCTGACCATTATGCTATTGTAGCGGCTAATATTCTTTAAAATGCACATCGACAATAACATTCAAGCACCATAATGAATATTTAATGCAATATGAGAAAATATTTTATGGATAATGAGTAAAAATTAATGGTTAAAAATTATACACTGAAGGAGTATTTAAGAATAAAAGGATATTTAATATTTAATATTTTATTCATGAGTGACAATACTGCTTGAGTATCTTCTATTTTAAAGTTCTTGTTAAAAATCAAATTCAAATTAACCGTTCTGGAAAATTTTCAGGTCAACAAAAAGTAGAGAAATTCATATTCGGATTATCTTTCCTAAAAATTTTCTGTTATTTAAAGTCCGATTTGAATGAAATTCAAAACAAAGAACCTTTATTCAAAATTAAATTAAAAAAAGTAAGAAAAAAATTAAAAAGAATCTGAAAAAAAGCCTATAAAAGTTTCAAAATCGAATGCATTGTGAAATTATTTTGGATATTTTTCAACACAGTTTTTTGTAATTTTTCACAAAATTGAATAAAAGGATTTTAAAACATTTTTTTGTTCTCTTAAAACGGCATAAAATTTCTTTTACTCATTCCTCATTTTCTTGAAGGGTTATGACTAGACAATATTATATTTAAAATAATTTTCACTTAGTAAATTTTATTTCACTTCAATACTCTTTTTATTATTATTGTGTAACCATAATTTATTGTAGTATGTCCTTTATTTCATATTACTCGTATGTTTAAAAATTCTAAATCATAAAAGGGTTTTTTGAATAAATTAAAATTTTGAAAATTTAAATTATTGTTTAAGAATTCACACTCATCATTCAAGTTTCCAAAAATTATGTACATATATGGTATGTTGAAATATTTATTTAATTGTCTTTTAACAAATGTGTGTACAATATTTTATCCTTTTATATATTTTATCACATAATGTTTAACAATAATCCTAATGTGGTCACATAACAAAAAACTAATTGTGTAATTTCTGGTTAAAAATTGAAATATTTATTATTTATTCTAGAAAAGAAAGTTTAAAAGGTGACAATTTAAAATTGAAAAGTGTTTTGTAAAATTTTCAAAAGATATGAGAGGAGAAAACAAAAATATCCTTATTCTTCATTTAAATTTAATTTACTAAGAAAAATATTTATTTGTGCAATTTTCAAGTAACAAATAGGAGTCAATGACTCAGTTTTGTAATATTAGAAACAAGTGTTCTACAGAATAGATGAAAACTATAAAATTTATTGATTTATAAAGTGAAGTGTGGCTTGAAGAAGAAGGATGGTACCATAGTTAGTTAAAGTTAAAGTTAAGTTAAAGTTAAAACAAATCAAAAATGTCAAAATCAGGTTAACATAAATATTTTAACAAAAAGAAGTGGTCAATACTTCGGAACAAAATAATGAGCATTTTATCGATAGTAAAAAGTTCAATATAAACAAAACACAAATCAAAATTATAAAAGAAAAGCTTTTCAATAAAATTTTATTTACCAACAATATTCCAAAGACAGCATACTCATATTGCATTAAATCCTGCATATTAAAAAGATTTTATCACAAATTAGCCAAAAATCTAGAGAGAATATTCGATAACATAGAATAATTTATTTAGAAAATTGAATATAATGCACAAAAATAATAAAAAGGATCTCATAAGTACAAAAGAAATCCAAACGATGGCACATACATACATATGTACATATAAATAAAATCAAGATAAAATGGCAGCCTTTTAAAGTCAACGATTTGAGTTTTTTGTGCTCTACTTGTAAAATGTTTTCGAGATTGTTTAGTACAATCAATTTCAAATTAATTGGCTTTTTATCGAAAAGATTTTGTTTTTTTTTTTTTTTTAAATACTCAAATTGTAAAAGTAAAATGTAAATTGCCCGCATACAAAAAAATGTGGTCATTTAAACAACAACAAAAAAATTCAAAACAAATCACATTTTCTTCAAAAATGATGAATTTTCAATTCAATAAACGTCCTATACCTATTTATGTATGATATGAGAACATTTGCATTATCGAAAAATAATTATAAATTCAAGGGGATACTTGTACTAATTTAGATATTTTATTGGAATGTTAAAAGATTCTTTAGAAAAATAATTTTTTGTATTCATAAACTATTGATTTGTTTGTTACGTTGAATAAGGATGACTTGACTTAAAATATGTCCTTAAAGTCTTATCTATACAGAAGAAAATGTTGAAAAGTTTTTAATGGACGTGTTTTATTTTTTGCTTTTCTTTTTCCTTTTTATTTTTTTTTGTTTCTTATTTTTAAAATTGTAAAATTGAGAAATTTTTGAAATAAGTTTGTTGAAATAAATTGCATTTTCTATTTTTTCTCTTTGTTTTTGTTTTTGTAAAGAATGAAATCACACATACACCTTACATTTAAATCTTTCTATAAGTATAAAAGAGTTTCATTGTAATTACATACTTGTCTTGGTATTAAAAAGAAACAATAGCAGAAAAATAATATAAAATCTGAAGAAAAAAAAATGTTTATTTAAAAATTTTGTTTTCTTGTCATTTTGAATGAAGTATACACTTTTCTTAACAAAGTGTTAATGTTGTCGACTTTTGTATAATTTACTTTTTTTTTTTTTCTTATATAAAATTAGTTTTGTTTTTATTGTTTTAGTTGTAAGTGTAGTTTTTCTTTAACAATGACTTTTAGTTTAACTTCAAAATTATGATGAACTTTTCTTAAACATACGTGATCAAGTACATTCAGATTTAATTTTGAAAAATAAAATTCTTAAGAAAATTATGTGAGAGAAAAATAAAAAATAAAGAAAAAAAGTGGTATTTTCATTTTGGAAAAAATTCAAAAGATTTTAAGTTTTTCACAAGACAAATATGTTGTATAGATGTTATTTTATGTAAATTATAAGAGTTTTATTTTACGGATGTGAATTTTAAGATTCTTGACACATTTTTTTTTTTTTTTGATTATTCGATAAAATGAAAATAATAAAAAGTGAGTATGTACATTGTAAATATGTATGTATGTACATATTTTTCTTATTAATTTTCATTAATTTTTTCCATAATTTTGTTTAAAAAAATGTTATCTGTATATTATCTATTAGGTATCTTCATAATTTTGACAATTTGAATGTCAGTTAATTTAAAAAATTATACTTTCTGTTTTTTATATGGTCAACAACAACAAGATTTTTGTTATTTATTTTGTCAATATAAAGGTCATTCATAGGTCAAAGTCTTGGTCAAATTAACTATTATCAAAATAAGTTTTGTAATGATCATATAACTTATATTTTTCTATTCGCCTAATGGTCACTTGATAAGATTAAAAAAAAAGAAAAGTATCAAACATTTTTAAATTTAGTTTCTACACTAATTAGACTTCATTATTCAATTTTTTTTTGTTTATAAAAGTTTTTGAAAAATACGTACAGCTTCTCAAGAATTTCATTTACATAAAAATCTTGTTAGTACAATAGTTTATCATTTCTAATTTATTTCGCCTGATAGATACATAACACATGTAACACAGACTGTTTATGAATGCAAATTTTTCAATTCACTCATTCATATAAATTTCATAGAAAAGTTTTGTTTTAATTTCGACTAGATTTCCTATGAATTTATTATTATTAATTAACCAATAGTTTTTTTTATTTCGTAGGCACGCTTTTCTGGCTTATTTTCTACTCGTATTAATAATTTATGATAATTTCCACAAGCGTATTTAATAAAATTATTACATGGATCAACATGTAATGTGATTAACCACGATCTAATTCCGAATATAATTCCGATAAGCATTTACAATATGTGAATTAGTTGCAATTGAAAAAAATATAATAAAAGCACAATAACACTACTTTTCAACACAAGCATGTTTCTCTAGTATAATACGATTTCTCAACTTTTATGATTTTGCCCATATCAATGAAAATATTACGTGTAGTGTAGGCGGTGGATTACTTTAGAGTAAAAGTTAATTACTTTGGATTTTTGAAATATGCTGAGAATGATGTATAGTCAATTTTTATTTAAGTTGTATACTAAAAAAAAATGTTACATTGAACAATTTTTAGGTCTGTAAAAAATTGAGTAATTCTTAAAAAGAAATTTAATCCTTTAAAACTTCCTATACATGAGATATTTTTCAAATATACTCGTAATTATTGTATTTGAATTTAAGCTTATTACTAATTGTTTAATTTAAATGTTATTGAAATTTTTTTTATTATATTTTGAAAAAAAAAAATAATAAATGCCATCATTGTATTAAAACTTAGCTATAATTTTAATTAACATTAAAATTTAATGTTGTGGAAATTAGTTCATTTAATAATAATTTAATTATATTTTCATTTTCGCATCATTTACCTAATTTCACTCGAACAAATTTTTTTTTTTTAATGAATTTGAAAATAACTTCAATTTGTGGTCAATTAAATATCCATAGAGGATTCTTGATTATGAAACTGACAAAATAGTAGTTAATACATCAATAAATATAATTCGCATTATCATTAGAATGGTAATGCAAAATTAGAAATATTTGAAAAAAAAAATAATAAAATAATAAAATATTTATTTAGTAGATGAATTTTAATAGTTTTTCATTGAAATCCCATAAAATTGTAATTTTATAAATTTTACAATAAAAATAAATTTGTAAATTTACATTCTAACAATTATTTTTGGTTTTGATGCCTAATAAATTTTATTATTTGTTCAAGGATTTATCTAATAGTTTCATCACCAATCTCATCGTCGTTATTACAACAGAATTCCAATTAAACTAGATGATTATTTCATGCATGCATGTATTCTCATGTGATATTTTTGTATCTGCATTAACTCTTTTTAACATATACGAGTATACAATATTATATGTATCACTAATGAATGGCTATCAAATATGTACGTATACATATCGTATGTAAATACCATTAAAAAAGGAACAAAAAAAAAAAAGAGTTATCAATTTATCAAACATTTGATAATGTCATCGTATAGTATATACTATACTCGTATTTCGATTTAAATTTTTGAATGGTAACGTAATACTGCTGGTATATTCAAGGTATTTTACAATTCAATTCAGAGTATTTAAATTGGAATATCGAGTATTTAATTGTGGTTTCCCTTCATTTCCTTTTGTCATGCATACCTATATCTGTATATCTAAAAAGTATAGAAAATAACTGGTATTTGTAATTTACCTTTACCAATCTGTAGATGTACATTTTATTTTTCATAGGTTGGTATATAAACCAATATAGTAATTAAAAGTGTATCAGTATTTTATGTAGTATTAGTTGGTATATCGCGCGATATTTATTTACAATAGAAAAACCTAAAATACAAATAAAATTCATGTGTAATTTGCTGTAAAAATAATCCTTACATACGTGTAGGTAGGTACATACAAAACCTAACGTACCTACGTATATATAGTTATAAATATAGGTAATGTAAATAATGTAATAATAACAAAGTCTGGATAGAATATCGTTAATGTCTGTTGCCTGTTGGGTATTATCAATACTATACAATATGCAAATATTCGCTTAATAAAAAGAATTTATCTAACGTATTTCAAGCAATTAAAAAAAAATACTAATAACAAAAAATTTGTTTTATTTATTTTATTTTACGATTCAAAAAAATTATTGGAACGGAAATTTCACGTATATAATTGTATATAGAAATTTCCGTATTATTCAATAAAATAATAGATTCATTGTATTGTATCAAAATTATTATATTCATTAGGTTTTCATTAGTTTTTAAAATATTCTAGAAGAAACTATTGATCAGGGATTTCAATTTTTCACATTACAATTCCTAGATATTATTTAAAAAATATCATTAGAAATACGTGTATGTAATTTTATTACAAAATGAATTAATTTGCGTAAGTGCAAACTATATCATGATTACATGCTTGTAGATTGTATAAAAAATTCTCATTTGTTTCAAATTTTTTCCTGTACGAGTTAACTAATACATGAGGAAAATCACTGATCGTCATAAATATAATAAACTGTTAGAATTACAGAAAATTCATTAAAAATAAGAAAAAAAGTAAGCATTTAAAAACAAAAAAATCAGATTTGACATAAGTATCTTCAAATTTTAATCATACCATCATTATTATTATTCCTCCTACAAAACCCAATTTATTATCGGTTGTCCATTTTGTGGTAGTTTTATTTTCATCAATCTAAATCTAGATGACATTAATATTGCATCAACGAGAAAATCATTTGTCTTGAGTAGAAAGGATAATGTTCAACAATAGAAAAAAATATGGGACGAAAAGTGAAAACAATTGCTTTTAAAGCAAATGAAACTATTATTACTATTAGGTAATTAAAATGCTGTAATAGAAAAAAGTAACAATACAACAATAGATTGTGATTTAATTTTTTTTCTTTTTAATATAATCTTTTATTATTTTTTTTTTTAAACTAACAAAAAAAAATGACTAATTAAAAAATATTGCATATATTTAACATATTATTAGGCAGTGTTGAAAATTATTTTCAGTAGAAAAATGTCAATCCATCGACGAAAAAAAAAAATTAGTTAGATTTGTGGTGTATCATTGGACCGCAATAATGAAGTCAGAATTGTGGATAAATCACAATTTTGTTGTGTGCGTTCAGTGTATTAATTAAGACTGAAATTCGTATTGTACCAATTATACTATACTTATTTAGTTCTAAAGTTTTACGAAAAAATTTCTCTTGTCAATTATCTTGATTTCCATCAGTGAAAAGTAAATCAGAACCGAAAATAAATATTTTTCTCTTAATTTCAAAATGACACAGAGAAAAAAAATTAAAAAAAGACATATACAACATACTATATCATTATTATCCTTTTCTTGACACTTTTTAAATTTCTTTTTACAACTCGGTAATTGAATTTCAATTTTAAAATTTACCACTTTTCAATATCAATTATTCAAGCTTATGTACATATATCTCATTTGTTGATAGTGCAATAAATAAAAAAAATCTCTGTGTACAGATGATTTAATAAAAAAATACATAAAAAATTCAGTAGAATGTATATATATAAACGGGTATATGTCAGTAACAGAAGGAATTATTTTTCAAAGTAAAAACGTTGAAGATTTTTATAAAAATGTGGTTTTTCGAAAATTTCAAATTACATTTCACATATCTTTGTCAATTTAAGTTGTCTTAAACATACTAATCATGATATATATGCATTATCTTTTATTTCTTCTTTTTTTTTTTTTTTTGCAGATACAAAAATAAAGTTTTCAATAACCAGAAAGAATGATGATACAGCATACCGTTTAGCCCAAGGACAATTTTTGAGATCATCGTTCAAAGGTAAGTAACAAAATTTTAATTACATATCTAATTTTGACATTTTTTGTTTTAAAATTTTATTTAACTTTTTAATTCTTTTTTATTGTTCTCGTATACTGAAATTAAAAAAAAAAATAAAGCATAATAAATGAATATTATTGTACTTTGCTCTTTTATGTGTGTGTTTTTAATGACAGTAGCTCTTGAAAAGTTGTAATAACTGAAAAGTCATTGGATAGAAATTATTATTATGTAAATTAAAAATTTCAAAAAGAGACAAACAAACTTAAAATACTAGATGAAGATGTACAAAATTAATGATATAAAATTAAAGGGTTTGTAGAGCTTTTATAACGATAAAAAAAGTTTCAAGTATGTTAAATTCGATTGTGTGCTTGTAACTGTATAAATCACAAACTCCTTCAATTATGATTTAAACTTCAGTAATTTTTTATTATTATTTTCTGTTCTTTAGAGTATATAAGCCTTATGAATTATTCTTATTAAACACGTCATATAAGTTAAGATTTTATAAAATCTTTTTTTTTAACGCATTGAAGCCGATATGTAATGTAATACTGATGATTATAATATGTAGATACTTGTTAGAATAGGGTGTATTACCGTTAGCTAACATCGAAGTTTTGTAAATGTATTCGATAGTTAAAAATTAATTAGTTATTTTTTTATTTTAATACAAACTAGAACCAGAACCAGCGTCAATGTGGTTAATAAAATACATTTTATATTTTATATCTCCTTCTTTTTCTTAAACCCCCCCCCCTCTCCTATATTTCCTATTTGGAATAATACTGTTCAGAATAATTATCTATCTAAAAAGGTTAAACATTATTTTAAACCTACTAGAAAGAAAAGAAACCTAAATTTTAATTTTTTGTTCCTGTTAATATTGAAAATTTTGAATGGACATTACAAAGCATTTTACAATTATGCAAAAAAATACTAAAACCTATTAAAAGATATTAATAAATAATGTGAGAAAATAAAACAATTCAATAAATAGACCATTGTCATTTACATTCAAATGAAGTTTATGAAAAGCTGATAAATGAAAATTTGTCTAAACATTTTCACAGAATCAAAGAATTATTTTGACAATCGAGTATTGTGTATAATGTCATAAAAAAAATTTTAATATTCATGTATGTAAAGTGTAATATGTGTACATATATTATTACATAGTAATATAATTCCATATGAGAGCTGTTGTTATATGATATTTTGTTTTTAAAGAGAAAATCATACGTGCTGTGTAAATGAATTACAGCTTCGAATTTCTAAAAGTTTTCATAATAGTTTTAGTCAAGTATTATCAGTGAAAAAACATTTAAAACTTTGATATATTGAAATTATTTTTCATTTTATTTATTAAATTTTCAACTGTAGGTGAGTTTTTTTTATTTCGATACTAAACTAAAATAAAATTCGTATCGTATTACTTCGGGTATTATAAATTATTTTTACTTATATAATTTTTTAACACATGTAATTTTCATTCGAGTAAAGTATTATTTACTTTATAAGTTTAGAAAAATCATATTTCAAAAACAAAATTTAAAAAAAAAAAACCTTCAAAAGCAAAGAAATACATTAAAAATTATTTGGAAGTTACATTAAATTCTAGTGAACTGATTTCTTTTTAAATTCATAGTTTTGAATTAGTGTTACAGATTTTAATCGATTTTTAAATTAAATTTGTAATTTAGTTCTCTTTTAATAACAATACGATAACTTTATCGTATCTTATGACATAGTCTTTTGAATTGAAAATTTTTCCAACGATTCTGTTTTAAGATTTTAATTTAGTAATTTATTATAAGAATTTCGTTTGTAACTGTGTATAAAAAAATAGAGATGTTTTTTAAATAGTAAAATAGCTAAATACGAGTACATAGGAAATAACTATAGCTTAAAAAGCAAAATATGGTGCAATACTATCGGTTTATGGAAAAGATGAATACTATTACATACTTTGAACAGATCAAATTTATGCGAATTTGATAATTAAATTGACAATATATGCATGGTTTTATGTAGAATATTTTCTGTACAGTTATAAAACAACAAATATACGTAATTGTAAATATCTCTTCAAAGACTTCAAAATATCACATACACAAGATGAAAGATATTCTATCATATATCCTTTTGTATGTATTTAAAGACTCTTGTATAATTAGTAGATAGTACGATTTAATATTTCATTTATGTTTTGAGTTTAAATTTGCATATTTTGTTTTGAGTAAATTTGTAACATACATACCTGACCTACATATTTTGAAACATATTTTAAATTATTTCATTTGTATATACATTATTTTGTATTATGCTGTATGTACATTCAAGCAAAGTTAGTAAAATAGTGTGTATTCTTAATAGAGAGCATTTTAACTGGAATATACAAAATATGTGCATGTTTTCTTTGAACAGTGTTTTACAACGTTAATGCTTATATACAATGTTCTCTATATTTTCTAAAATTTATTTACTAACATGTGATTGTACTTAGTTTTTGAATTTGATACATTTAATGACTTTTACACATTATTTTAATTAAGGCTTTTCAAAAGTCCTTGAGATTAGGTTAGTCTTGTTATTTTCTGTAATTATTTTTTTAGTTCAAAATTTTTTATAAAAAAATGAAAACTATCTGCTATAGGTATTGTATAGGATCTATACAAATCACACATTTCATCATCGTAGTACAGAAAAAAACTGAATAGATAAATGAGAGATAATTATAAATATATTTTTTATATTGTACATAAATACTTATTAATATTATGTACATGAAAATAAATGGAATGGAACAAGAAAATGTCAATTCTAGTATTATCGAAAAGAAGAAAAAAATCTTCAAGGAATAAATTATGTAATAGGATTTTGAATAATCATACATAATTTTTTAAAAGTAAATTCTATGTTGTCCTTGGAATATAATATCATTGATAGGATAGTGTATATAAATAGATACTATATTTGTGTAGGATGTTCAAGTATACAAGATGTATCAATTCAAAGATATCAATATAAAAATACTGATAATGTCAAAAGTGTACGAGTTTAATAGTATCTACGTAATAGCAAATTCAGGTTTTATGTATGTATATTCGTAAGAGTTATCGATTGCGTTCTAAATGTAATACGTTTACAAAGATAAATTTAAGAAAAAAAATAAAAATTAAAGAATGAATAGAAAAAGAATACTTACGAATGTTGAACGACACAAATAAATTTTTTTTCTTTTAATCATTGGAAGATTTTCCTTATTATTTATTTTTCTTTATTTTTGGTTTTTTTTTTATATATTTTAGAAGAGTATTAAATAACTTGTTTAATTTATTTTTCTCTTTTTTAATTAGTAATTAAAATTTTAATTGGGACTTATAAAGAATTAAAGAACAAGAAAACATTTCAGATTTATGTATGTACAATTATTTTTGGTTTGGTTTGGGTTGGTTTGAAGGGGGTGGGGGGTTAAAATCTCTAGTCAAATCTTTTCGTTTCCCTAATTAAAAAGAGTATTTTGTCTAGGGGTTGAGAACAGAATGATGTCCTTCATTGTCATTACACCAGAATTCCATGTACTTATACTCTTATCCTAGAAAAGGCCAGGCAATTTTCACGTAAAATACATACATATTTAAAAATTTTTAAAGTTCTAGACCGTATTTCTCATTTAAGAGTTTAACATAATCTTTCTAGGATATTTTTGATTAAAAAAAATGTATATTGAAAGAAAATTGATTAGAAAAAAAGAAGTTAAATTCCATTTAATAAGATTTAAAAAAAAAATGTGGTATCTGCTGCCTCATTATTTTTTTTGTGTTTTTTTTTTTTTTTTCAAATTAGAAATAAACTTCTCCTTCTTGAATAAACAAAAACAAGGTACAAATTAAAACAAAATTGGATATATTAAAAGAAGAATACAAAATATACTTTTAAGTTTGGTTACATCACATATACCTAATGAGATGAAAAAATACCATTAAGTGTTTTCATAAAACATAAATGTGAAACATTATGAAAAATAATTAATGCACAAAAGCTCAAGAATATTTTACTTCAATGAAAAAAAAAATGCATACGTACTCATATGTATGTATGTATGAGTATGTACATGTCTTTGATGTTGAAAATTATATAAGATACGTAATAAATCTATTACATACAACTTTGCTGTATATTTGTGACATAGTACATACATTTAATTTGCATTTGTGGCTTACTAACATTATATGGAAAAACTTTTTCAATTAGATTCATTCAATCGAAAAATTTCTTATAAAATTGATGAAAAATGAAAAAGTTTATCGTGGTGACAAGAAGTGTTTTTCATTTATGTATATATAATTTATGTATGCATATAAATAGTTTCTTATAAAATATTTAAGTTTGTGTATGTAATAGATAAAATATTGTGTAATTAGTAAAATGTTTTCATAAGAGTTTTCGTTCATAAATACAATAAGAAAGAAAACAAGCAATATAATATTTTCAATACATACATATTTTTCCTATAACCATATTACAAGGATAATATTAGAAAAAATCATTTTTTTTATAATAAATTACGACAACGTGCATGTTATTTGAAATTTTTTTTTTTGTTTATGGTAAATATTTAAATAATGTGAATAAAATATGTGTATGAACAAAGTGTTTTGTATCAAAAAATATTGATTACATGATTTTAATCGGTAGAGTAGAAAAAATATTGAACAGTTTGTATAAAATTGCTTCAGGACAAAATTATTAAAGTTTGGCATGACATCATTGGTATGTATGTTTGTGTATAATTATAACAATTTGCTTGTTTCAACTAGCAATGAACAAAAAATTTGATCATAAAGTTTTCAAATAAATTAAAAGTCAAAAACAAATTAGTAACATTAACCTAAAAATTTTAACTTTTTGGTTTTTAAAAAGCATTTGTGAAATTTTTTTTTAGATGCACGCTCCTCCATTCTACCACTCTACTTAATTTTTAAAAAATTTTATCTTCTATTTTACACGGTTTTGATTACCCTATAACTCTTTCCTGGTAAGTCTTGTGTTGTGCTCTACGTGCAGGTTTTTGAGATCCTTTCGCACTCTTTAAAACTTTGAAAAAATTTCCAAAAATCTTTGAAAAAATTCTACTTATTTTTTGGAACTTCTAGTGAAAGGTGCCATTTTTTCTCTTATACATGTAAAATTTTTACTTGTTGTTCGGTGTTTTGTTTTTTCATCGGTTAGTCAACGTATGGACAAACAAAACGTTGGTGCATGGAGATGGATCAACAAATAGGTTGCGGAAAGTAAAGGGAGTACAGAAATGGACACTCCATTTGAAATTCTTTGTTATAAAATGGAAAGGGAAAATATACGACTTCCATTTTCAAAAATATTGTTCGTTTAGTCAATGTTAGTAGGTCATTTTATTTTATGTATGCCGTAAACGTATTTATGTGTACCGTTAAAAATTTGAATTTTGTAATATTTAACTAAAATACAGTAGATACTTAACATGTTCCAATAGCTTTGTATTAATTTTAAAATTTCCATTCCAATAAATTCTCACTTTCTTCTTTTATTCTTAATATTTGATTTTATTTATTTTTTTTTAATTTTTGGAATGATTTTTTTTTCAAGAATATATCTCATGTATGAAAATGTGAAAAATATAATCATCATCAAAAAATGTAAAAAGAAAATAAATATACATATACTTAATACTTTCATGTAAATAAATTTCCTTGGAAACTTCAAGGACACGATGACATAAAATGAAAGTTTAAATTGTTTTTCTTTTTTCACTCTTCTTTAAAGTTTAGTTGAAAAAACTAATACGAAATATTAAAAATGAAACATGATATAGAAAATCTTTTTTTTTTAAATATTAAATATTATTAATCCTATAAAAAAAAGATATAAAAAATATCAAAGGAAAATGAATAAATAAACATATATAAGCTTTTATGAAAACTATTAGGGCGAAAAAAATTACATAAACAGAAATATCAAGTAATAATTTTTCATAGAATATCTCGTTAGTTACATTTTCTCACATCATAAAAGATGTGTGTCATTATGTTTTATTTTTCGTATCAAATTTTGTTAAAAAACATCAAAACATAATATTCTCCATTGAATTTGAATTTTGTTTATTATAATATCGTAAATATTAATACCCTGAAAACATTGATGAAGTTCGTATACCTACACTTGAAAAACAAAAAAAAAAAAAACAAAAAGGATATTATTGTGAATATCAACAATTTTTTTCTTTTGCTCTTAAATATATCTTTTTCTCATGATCAAATTTCTTTTTATTTCTAAAAATTTCTTTTTTCCTCCTATATATCACAAATAATATGTAGGTTATTTATTTTATATTATTATTTTTTGTGAAAATATACATAAATATGCTTTTTCCGTATTCATATGTGATTTATGCATAAAAAAATAAACTACATACAATTTTATTTTATTTGATATCAAAGATGCTTGTTATGTTTGGTTTAAAAGTATAATTTTACATCAAATATTCGAAAATCTTTTTTTTTAATGTTTTATATTCTCAAATGTTTTTTTTTTTTTGTGGTTTGCTGTTGTTGCTATTCATAAATAAATATGCGGTTAACATTATAGCCTAAAGAAGTGTTGGATTCTTGTTACTTGTTTTTTAAAAAAAAAAATAAAGCCGCATTGAGTTAAAAAAAAAATGTAAAAAAAAACAAAGGATATGTACAGAAAAGAAGAAAAGAAAAACATATTCATCTACAAAAAATTTGATATTTCTCGTTAACTTTATTTATTTATTTATTTTTTTCATGTTGATTTGAATTTCAATTCGTCATAAAATTCATATATCATCAATGGAGGGGGCTTTGGTATCATGAAAAAAATATTTGTAGAAAAAAAAAAAATGTAAGAAAAAAGGAATATGAAATTTGGTAAAAAATAAATACAAGGGTTAAATCATGTAAATTTTACTACTTACATATTCCATTTGTTTAGGTGTTATGAAAATACAAATATTTTTATTTTTTTGTTTTTTTGTTTTTATGTTATTATAATGTATGTAAAAGATATAGTGGCATGTTCTGATTTTGAAATTATTTTATTTATTTTTCTCGTTAGAATTTTTACAGTGGTATATTGATAGAAAGATAAAATAAATTTAAGATTTTTTTTATTGTATGTATGTATGTGTGTACGGAGTATGTGTAATTTCATTTGTATAATTTTGAAAAACAGTTCAGAAAAAAATTGTCCTTGAGTTATTGTAGGATGCTAAGTATTTAAAAAGAAACTTTCGAATGTGCTCTTAACTCTAAATTTATCTCACAATCAGTGGGATGACTGAATGCTATCTTTATCTCGACTCTTCTAAATGGTCTCGAACATCTCTAGTTTATAACATAAGGACCAGCTACAGCAGTTCTTCTGCTTAAAAATACAGGACATGGACATGTAAATCTCAAACGAAACTCTGTAGCAACTTAAATTAAAGCTTGTATTATAAATGAGAAACACATATAAAATTTGACATAATTGTAGCGAAATACCTTTAAACTAGATTAATTTATTTTTGATGATATCAAAAACATTGATTAAATTAGAATCTAAACGTAGTAGCTCGGTGAATAGTGATACAAAATTAAAATGAATAAAGGGATAAAAAATATAGCTACATATTTTATTACATATATCAAATTTTATCGGAAAATTACCTTGATAAATGAATGATGTCTATGGTTTAATTGTATGATTGATGATTTTTTATTTACTGAAAAATTTCCAATAGTTATCAGAAAATAATTTACAGTTTATTCAACAAATCGATAACTAGTGTGGAAAGAATTAAGAATAAATTAAAATTATTAATGGTATTTTTTTTTTCTAGTTTTTTATAAAGAATGTATTTTTTATTTTTGAATATTTATTTTGATTGGACGAAAAAACAATTACAATAATAATTATTGTGATCAATCATAATTAAACGAGGAAATATTTTGATTTTACATAAATATTTCTGTATGTACATTGTACATTAATTATTATGTCAGTCTAATTTAAGAATTAATTGTTTTATTTTCTTTCTGTTCCTTGTTTTGTTCAGATTATTTGTTCTATAAATTTTCGCTGTTATTCATTTAATTGCCTTTTTTTTTTTTCTTTATTCATATTTAATAGAAAATAAAATTTTAGCTTTAATATTTATAATTTATTTTTATATTATATAAATACAATACAAACATAATTATTTTAATTAGAAGTTTTGAATTTGAACAGTAAGTCAATATACTGTACTCTAAAAGTCTTAAATGACCATTAGCAACTACATTTTAGTTCTACGAGGGTAATTTTAAATTAAAATTACATGCTAATTTGTTGAGTTTAAGTTTCTATTCTTTTTTTTTTTTTTTTTGTTTCTTTTGTTTTTTTTTTAAATATTTTCTAACATAGTATGAAATTTTATAATTTTATCTGGTTGAGTTTGTATGTTTCACATAATTTTTATGTGGTTTATAGTATGTATGATAAAGTGAATAGAAAACTATGAAGTGGATACTACAAGAAAAAAAAAATAAACTATGCAAATTAACATAATATAAAATGTATGAATTATTGTTAGTAGTTTTTTTTTTTGCTACACCTACTCTAATAAATGAGGTAATAATACACTGTGTATTATTTTATTCTGTTGGAAAAACCACAGCAAAATAACGATTAAAAAAGAACATTGTACTTATAAATAGAATGTACCTATGTATGTAAATTTATAAGTATAATCCAGTTGGTACATCATTTCAACAAAATTATATAATATAATTGTACTATAATTACAACTAAAATGCATGCATGTAATCAGGGCCTTTCAGAGAAAATGCGAGGCCCGGGGCAACTAGTATTTTAGAGGCCCTTCAAAATTTAAAGTGAAATTTTGTGCAAAAAAATAAAATCAACAGTATTTAAAATATTTTTTATTATTATCGACATTGATTTATTTTACACATGCTTTGCGCGCTTTAACATTAGCAAATTCACTGATTATTTCAGAATAGTCTAAATTACGTGCTATCTGATAATTGATGTTGAGTGTTGCTAGTCCATTTAGTCTTTCCTGACACATTGTCGATCGTAGATAGTTTTTAACTCTTTTCAGAACACTAAATGACCTCTCACCTTCTGCTACACTCACAGGCATGGTTAAAAAAATTCGAAGCAAAATCGCTGTATTGGGAAATATGTTCACGAATCCCATGTCGATAATTTCTTTAAGTAGTTCTGTTGGTTTCGTGCTGAGTTTGAAATTGGATTTGCAAATACGCTTCAGCATTATTAGTTCTTCTACAATTTCTTCACTAATTTCATCTTTATATTTCTCTAGCAATAATTTCGCCTTTGAAACTATATTCTCTCGAACCATTTCATTAAATTTCCATAAAACTTCAAAAAAATTGCAAATTGAAGAAATTGCTTGAAATCGACGCGTAAGTCCATCTATTATTGAATTTATAATTTTGTTGAAAACGTTTAAAAGAAAATATTCTTCAGCAGAGTTTTGGTCTTTTAATCGACGGTTTATTTCAAATTCTGAAGTGATCTCATTTTCAGTTGCAACTTTTTTACATTCATCAAGAACGGACTTCCATGTTTTCTTAAATTTTTCTATATTTTCAATTAGATTTTCAATATTATCTTTTTCTACATCCAATGTTGCTTTACGAGATTCGATAATGAGATTCGTTTGATGTAATAACTTTAGTATTTTCAGCCAAATTGTAGACATAAGAACACATTCGAACAGTATAAAAATATACGAATTCAAATGGGAGATGCACCGACAGAACGGCGAAGTGAAGCAACGGCGTACTACCATTTTTGTGTAAATTGTAAGGTGCTGCATGCAACCATTCCATGCAATTTAGTGGTAGAAAGCACATTAAATACAGTTATGGTAATCATATATAAAACAAGAAGGAAAAATCTTGTATCCTTACAGAACAAAGATAAGGTATTTATTATTACACAGCATACATGAATCTACAATTACTCCTACACATTCCAAACGAAAGGTTAAAATATAACATCCATATGTACGAGTACATAATTATGAATATTCTTTTTGTATTTTCTATCCAGTATTATGTACTGCATTAGTTAATAATTATACTGTAATAACAACTATTCTATATGCACTCGTAGGTGTATGTAAGAAGTGAATTTATGAGAGGCAGTAATTTATTACATTTAAAATAGAGAGCAAAAAATCAATATAGTATCTGAACTTTTGAACATACATGATAGTTTTGTTGTTTGCTTAATTGCCGATTTGATAATTTTATTGAAGTTTCATCAGATACTCTTTATATGTTTAAGTTTTTTGTTTTATTCAAGGACGATGAACGTTGAATGAAATAACCTTTAAAATACAGATACTTTCAAGTTTTTGTTCTTCTTTTGTTTTATTTACCTTTGCTTGTTTTCAGTACATATATATTCAAAAGTTTTGTCTATAGAGTGCAATTTGTTTATGATTTTCATGTATATATATTTTTTTTTTTTTGAAAAATGAACATAAAGTTTAGATATACATATTCTGCATTTACTAATTTGAATATCTTCTAAACAAAAAGTTGCTTGAAATAAGACGAAAATGTTTTCTTGTCTTCATACCAACACAATAACAAAACGTTCTTTTTATTTACTTTTACTTTTTTTTATATTGTACTTTATTTTTTTAAATAAAGAAAAAAAAAACATTGTTATCTTGTAGATAACAGTGGGTGTTCAGTAGAACGATCTACAAAGTAGCTTTATTATCTAATGGGGTTCCTGGTTTAAAATTTGTTAATTGTCATATGGGACTAGTTAAAAGGATTTTTTATCATACATACATTATATCCTTTGATAATGATTTTGAATATGTACCTGAAATTAACACCTACTTTAAAAATCGGACTCAATTGGCTGCTTGAGTAATAAAAAAATCTAAGTGAATAAATAATTACAAAATATCAATTAATTATTTATTTATCAAATCAGTTGAATAAATCCATAATTATTTTTACTACATAGGTCCCTTTAAAAAGAATTGTATTGATAAATTATTTCAATATTATATTAAAAAAAGTTTTGTGCAAAATTTACCCGAAAATCCTTTATAATAATTTAAGAGAATAAATTGTATATGTGTACTTATATGGTGATGGAGAAAGTATTACCACACTTTTCAATTTCCGAAACATAAAAAAAATTGTTTAATGTCTGCGGTTCTATACTGTGGTTTTTTTTATTATTTCATCAACACATAAAATCCTACGCAATGTTTGAAATAAAAAAAAAATTAAATATGAATTTTCCAAGAAATGTCACCTTGTTTAAAATGTCTCAAATTTTCTTGATACAATGACCTAAAAATAAAAATTGAATGTCTTATAAAATCGATTTGAAAGATTTATAAATTCTGGATGTGAGTAATTATTCTTAGAAATGATTCTGTAACTTGTCACTTTTCCTTAACCTATATGACAGGCAATTTAATTTTTAAATTTCAAAAAATATCATAGTTTCTATTACCTAACTAGGTTTAGTCTAGGACGTACAGACTATAAAATACTTGAAAATTGTAGATAATCTTTATTTTTTATTTTTTTTTCACAAATGTCTGAAAGTATCTGTGCACATAAGAAAAAAAGAAATGTCTAAAGTAAAATTTGATATATGTACGTACATATGTATATATCAACCATTTTATATCTCTATATTTTTATGTAGAAAAATGTGCCAAAAAAATTAATGTAAACTTCATTTACTGATTTTTTCCACTTTATGGGTTAAACAGAAAGGACAACAAAAAAAGTAACAGACTAACTATAAAAAGAAATAAAAAAGAAAAAGAGAAGGGCAAAACTATATGGCTTTTCAATATGTCAACTATTCTATTAGACTTGCCTGTAATTACAGGAAATTAAAAAGAATCTAGAGACAAAGTAAGACATTCTTTTATTTATATAAGTTCTTATTCTTCGAAATTAACTGCTTTTTCTCACTTTAGTATATATGTATGTACATACGTATAAATGAACATTTTACAGAGTTCTAATAGTGGGAGAATAAAATAATATTTTTCATAAAAATAATAGCACATTTAAAGTGCTATTTAAAACAATTCAAGAATTAATAGTTACTTAAAAAACATTTTTTTATTATCATTTAAAATTTTGTATTGTGTCAAATTGAATACAAGTAATGTACTATTCGTCATATTTTAAATGACGTAACATCACAGTAAAATTCTTATTAAAGCTTTGAAAGTTTAAAATATAAATTCAAGTTCCTATTGTAGTTTTCATTTTTTTTAAATATTCTATCTTTTTTTTTTTTTTTTCAACTCCCAAGGCAATTAAAGATAAAACATAAAACTTCTAGAATTCTGGAATTTTGTGTTCTCTATTTGCAACTTGAGTAGAATGTCCTTTGTATTAATATGGTCGTTAATCAAACACTTCCAGTAGTGGTTTATATTTATGAAAAAATTACGAAAGTAAAAAAAAAAAATTCCACGAGAAAAAAAAAATAAGTGAGAGAGTTGTATATTTTTATTGCTTTTTTTCGACTTTTTAAGTTCCATATTGTATGCATATAGCTTTTTTATGCTTTTCAATGTAAATGAACTGTAAAGAATATTTTTTTTTTCAATATATTAAAATTATGTATATTTTGGTCTTATACATTTCATTTCTTCTAAAATGAAAATCAACAAGAGAAAAGCCATCACTGTAAAGGATCATATGATACATTTTTCATTAATGTATGTATGTATTTCATGGCATGTCTTCATATATCTTCAGGATATATCTCTAAGGTATTATACATACATCATTCATTTTATTATTTTTTTTCTTAACACATTATTTTTATTTAAAATTTATGAATAATTTATCTCGAATATTCCAACGTATCAATTTTTTTTTTTCGTCTCAATTATTTTATATTTTTTCATTTTTTTTCTACTTAAACTTTTTCAATTTTCAAAAAAAAAAGAAAAGCGTCTTCGAAGAGCGTAACGTTTGAATGGAAAATTAATTTTCATATTAAATTTTATTTTCATTAAAGTTGTCTCTGAAGAATTATGGTTTTTTTCTTAAATTTGTTTTTTCTAATTTAAATTTAAATACGTTTGAATACGTTATATTTGAGAATAAGAACATTGACCTTTCAAAATGTTTGCTTTTTATTTTTCAACTCTGTTTTGTACGAGATTTACTTGAAAAATACAAAAAATGAGTATTAAGGGTTAAAGCAAAAAACTAATCAAACTAATTTAAAAAATATGTCATTAATTTGTATGATTATCTTTTCTTCGAAAAATAAATTGAACTATTGTAGAATTTCACATATTTTCTTTATTTTTTTATATTTTCAAAATTTGAATTGTACTTGACTAAAGCTTCAGTTGTTTCAAAATTTAAATTTTCAAAATTTGTCGTTCGAAATATAATTGAATTATTTTGAAGGAAACTTTCCAGACACAGTCGTCTTAAACTTTCAACTTTCACAATTTTTTTTAAAATAATAAATAATTGATAATTTGTCTTAACTCTAACTTTTACTGTTGAAATCCCAGTGAAATTCTTCCGTCCAATTTCACGTAAACAAGTCTGAAGGACAAAATGATATATAGAGTGGGCCTGAAATTAGCAATGAAAAAAGAGCGAATGTTTTGTTTTATGTTTTTTTTTTTGTTTAGTTTCTACATAAACTTGAATTTATTCTTAAAAATCTTAAAAACTTTTAATAGAACAGTGATCAGAAGGATATTTTATCACTTTGAGATTTTTTATTCTTATTCATTGAACATACATACATGTTTCTCTAGTTTGAATTGAAGGGTCCATTGAACTTTATGCTAAACTACACTTTCAATTTTCTATCCAAAAACTTATAATTTTGCTGTACATGTACAAATGTATCTTTAAAAGAAAAAGAGAAAAAGGTTCTGATATGATTTGACAAATTCAAAGGAATAAAATGAAGATGAATATTTTCATTTTTGAAATATTTTTTCATGCTGAAATTTTGACCTAAATTTTTGATTTATGAAAAAAAAAATATATGTATACCACTTTATCTGAAATCTTTCAAAGTTTAAAATTAATTAACCGCAAAAAATCTAGTTTGAAAAAAAAATCTATATTTTTGTGTTGCTCAGTAAAAGATTTTTCTGTTTAATTTTTTATGATATTTTTGTTTTATTCTTTGAAAGTCAAAGTTTGTTTTAATTCTTATGATGAATAATTTAAACATTTCCATCTATTTTAAAACAGTTTTTATTTAAAAAAATCCTTAGTTTTATTTTGAGCAATTACTCGTTATTAATTGTGAGTAAAAAATGATTCGTGTATTAATTCAAAATAAATCAATAAATAATAATTTTTCTTCTAATTACTCTTTTTAAGTATCTTATTGTAAAGGATACTCATAGCTACATCATTTCTTAATGTTTTAACAATATATATTACTGGGTTAAGGTTATTATTTCAATGATAAATGAATTAAATTAAATTAGTGGTTAATTTTATAGTTAGCGCATACTTAAATAGTTTTCCATACATCACCACAAAACTACTATTATGTAGGTATATGTACATCATATAGGTATACAATTATTTTTAAGCCTGCACTACAAGGATATTTTAAGTATATTATGTAGAAGAAAATCCTCATGTAGCAGTTGCAGTTGACACAGATTAATTAAACATGCGATAACTAGATTTATTTTAATTAAGTAAAACGATCAACTATAATATATTCTGTCTTCCGATAAAAACACTTATTTTTTTTCTTTTTTCTATATATAAAAAAAAATGAACATTATACTCTCTTTTTTTACACATGCATATTCATTAAGAAACATAATTTATGTTTTTTTAATAACTATTCGTTTACCTACCATTAATTTTATTTGTCCTAGTTTTATATTTTTGATAAATTCACTATTAAGTGAGCTAGATGAGAATCTTGAACTATTTTTGTAAAGATAATTTTTTTACATTTCTAGATATTAAATTTAGTAAACATCAACTTGAACAAGATGAAATGGTTCTTTTAAATTTTTGCTTAGCAAAATAAATAATTTAAATACACTTATATTTTCTTTCCTATAATCAACTTCCTATTTTTTATTCACTCATGTGGCATATTTTCGAAAAACAGAGATACACTCGGAATAAAATATGAAGTTTTGTATGATTCCAGTGAAAAAAAAAATTGGCTAGTATTAAATTAAACTTATTTGTGAAATTCATTTAAAATTTAAGTTCTCCTTTAAAAAGAATACCAAAAAGCTTCTTTCATAATAATTATCTTCAAATGTAAAAACTTGAAGATATTGTTTAAAGATGATTCTCATAGAAAACTTTATAAAATCTAAATTTCAATACAAATTGTGGAAATTATTTATCTATATTGTATCTATGTAGATTTTTTTCTTCTCGTAAAAACTTCTTACGTAGGAAGAAAAAAGAAACGTCTTAGATGATATAATTAATTCGAAAGCAGAAGTCAAGAGACATATTTTTTAATTTATTTTAATTATTTATTTTGTAAAATTGAAAATGAACAATAAATTGGGGTAGCTTGTTTATTTTTCATGTAAAAAAAAAGGTAAATAAATTGAAAATTGGAAAGTATTTTAATTTTTGGTAAATAAAATCTAACTGCCAAGACAAATTTAATAAACTGTAATTAATGTTTATTAAAAAAAATGTCCTTCTTAAAATTTGGGTCAAAATTCAATAAATTTCTTGTCATAATTGTTTATGTTAAGGAAAAATAAACAATTTATGCAAATAATTTCCTTATTTAAAAATTAAAGTATACATATTTTTTTCCATTTTTGACAGAATTATTAAGAGTTCAATATTATTTCATCAAAAAAGAAATTTTCATTCATTTTTTCTGGGTACTTTTGTGAATAAACGTGTTTGCTCTTTATGATAATCGATTAATTAAAATTAATTTAAAAAAAACATACAAAAAAAAAAAAGATAATATTCATGAGTTCTTGTAACATTCGAGAGTGCAAGGTGTTTTTCAAAATTTCATGAAAAAAAATTTCCAATGTGAGATGTTTACAATGAAGATTTTGTGGTGAATAAATTTAAATTGTACCTTATTGGTGAATTTCGCTGCGAGACGTTCTAATTTCTTTTCTCAAGCTTTTTTCTCTTTATCAGCTTATTGCCATTTAAGTCACCGTAGTAAATAGAAAGTTTTGCAATTGAGCTGAAGTCGTATCAACTTTAAGGATCGAGTTTAAAAATCAGTTCTCAGTATCATCCTTAAAATACATTTATTAAATTTTCAAAATTTTTAAGATTCAGTAGGTGTAAGAGAAAAACGATTACATTAGCATCCTAAATTTACAAATGTATAATACATATAAAATTTAAAAGATGAAATAAGCTTTAACAAATATGTATTTTTGAAAATTATGTGTAAATATTTGAAAATATTTTCTTCCATTTCGAGGAAAATATAAATTTTGTATTTTCTATATTCAATGTCCTGTTTAATTGTACAAAGTTGTGCAATAGTTGTATACATATTAGAAAATTGTATAACGTACCCACATTATGTATAAAAATTATTATAAAATGAACCAGCTACATTACATATATGTGTACGTTCATTAATAAACATTGAAAATGTAAATATAATAGATATGTAGTACATATTTTGTACACATACATAAAATAATGCAAACAAATACTCGTATAATCAATGGAATAAAATTTTCATATAAAATTTTGAAAGACTTTAAATATTTTATATAAAATAATTTTTAGATAAATTTGTTGTCAACGGAAAAGAAAAATTTAGATACATATTGTAGTAAAGTAATAAGTAGATGTTTATATCTTGTATCATCATATGGCTATGTGTGCTTTAGGATATTATATGAGAATGTCAACATAAAAAATTATGCTTTTATCCAGATTATAACACATAGGGTGATTCTTTTGAAAATGATACTTCATGTTTTTTACTTTAAGAAATTATTACTTTTTTTTTTTTCAATTTTGTTGCTGCTTCAATTGAAAATTTAAAACGTTTTATTTAGCGAAAATACTTACTTTAATTATATCGTCATGAATTCCACAAAACTGGAAAATTTATTTTACTTTTTTTTTTCTCTAGTCGAAGGTGTTTTTAAATTTTATCAATTTTTGGGCAAAATTGTAATTTTTTTCACATGTTAGAATAAAAATAAGAAAAATTTCTAAAATATACCATTTTTTAGTAATCCGTAGAAAAAAATGTAATTTAATTTTTTTTTATTTTTTCAATAAAAGGATAATAACAAGGATAATAAAAAATATTGTTTTTACGAGAATCACACATACATGCATATACATTGGATGAACATTGACGGCATATAACATTATTATCGCATATAATCTACCCCACAGAGTCCAAATGGCTCTAAGGGGAAAAAAGTGATAACTAAAGGATACAAAGATTTTGTACATAATATGCATATGTATGTAGATATCGTATTATTATGTTTACTTAGATGTTTTTCATATTACAGAAAAAGTGAAATTACTGTTGGACATTATAAAATACATACTCACACTTTGTATGAATATTTTGCAATGTATGAAAAAAGGATTCTAAATTGGTGGTTTTCTCTTTTTCTTTTGTTTCTATACTTTATACTTTAGTTGCTATGGGTTCCTGACATTAACGATGATGATACACTTTAGATTATAACCAAACAATATTTAGATATTGTTTACAAGTATTATAGGATAACCCTTATCTAAAATTGACAATCATTGTACAAACACTTGTTAACTTGATCCTTATATATGTAATGTATATTGTACATAGAGAAAGAAAAAACTTTAGGAAATTTTTGTTGTTCTGTTCAAATTGTAATTACTTTTTTCAAGTATTTATTTTTTTGGAGAAAATACATTATTAGTAGGTAGCTGTATCGAAAATATCAAAAGTCGTTTGTTGAATTTTGGATTAAAATATTCGGGTATGTGCAGATTGCATTTTAAGTGTATGAACAATTTCATTCTCACACCAAAAAGGAATTTTAGAAATGTGAGAAATAATAATTCAGTTTTAGTTTTTTCGATATTTTGAGATATTGTTTTTTTTCATTTTTAGAAGTAAAATGTTCAAAAGCTGAAATTTTCTTGTGGCTTACTTCATCTTCATTGTGAAATATTTTTAATGAAATTTTTTAAATTATTAGTGAATTTTTTTTTTCCTCAATTTTGATTAAAATTGTATTTCTCATCGACAGACCACGAATGAAAAAATTTTTTTTTTTTTTGTAAATTTTAAAATAAAAAGGCACATTCATATAGAAGGACAATTTTTTATTTGAAATTTTCACAATTATACATTTCAGGATTTTCAGAATGTTTTAAAATCTATTTTTGTATAAATTTCAACTAAGTAGATATGTAGGTACAATTAATTTTATATGTATTATATATGCTAAATGTATGTATGTATATCATTTTAATATGAGCTATATTACACATTCATACAAAGTTTCATATGAAAGTATGAAACACAACAATAGCACGATATTTGTTAGATTTTGTGGATTATTTAATAATTCGCAATGACGCTTTTTAGATTTCAAAAACAGTATATGTGTACGTACATATACTGTACGTATATAATATAATATATACAATATTTTTGTGTTTATAATGTTTTCTCATCAGCATTTTATGTACCACATTTAGAAATTATTCAATGATAGCAATAACAATTACAATTAAAAATAATGTTAATAGAGTGGTATCAATATCATTTCGACAAGGATACAAAATACATACAAAATACATTCGAATATATTCAGATTATCGTATTTAGTATTAAAGCAATATCATTTTTATGAGTTAATTTTGTGAAATTTTTGTATAAATTTGTGTGGGTAGAATAGAATGTATTTAATGCCATCTTCAAATTTTTAATTTTTGCAAATGAGTTTGAAAATTATATCTGATTTCAGTATAATAATGATATTTTGTGCGCGAGTATAGAAAACATGAGAGTATTTTTCAAATAAAATACGACATTATAAAAATGTAATATTTTTTAAAATTTTTGTTGTTGTTATTATTGAGATGAAGGTTGTTTGTTATAATTATTATTTTTTATTGTTTTTTATAATTAACATCTTATATTATTCTACACATATTTTTAAAGATATTTGGAGTTTATTTTCTTTCATTTTTATGTTTTCAGATATATAAGGAATTTAACAAAGATATTACAGAGTAAAGTATGGTGAGTATCTACTTACTCAAATTCTGTATTCTTATTTTTTTTATTTATTAAAGTATTTAGAAAAAACTTAATTACAAAGAAAAACATTATTTGCATTATTAAATCATTCTAAAAATTTTACTTTGCTATAAAAATATTTTAGTATCCTGAAACGATGAAAATATAGGGATATATGTATATAGGCCTTAAGTAAGAAATAATATGAAAAGTTTTTGCAACTAACATGAAATTTAAAAAATGAATTGATTGAAAAAAAAAAATTGAGGAATTTAACAAATAAAAATTCAAAGATTTACATTATAAAACATTAATTGAAATTTAGCTATTAGTAGCTCACAAATTAGCTTACACATTACATAAAATATAAATATATACCTATATTTTTTTCAATAGTTATAACATAACGACAAGTTAAAAATGAAATTTTTTCACCCACAATAATAGTTTTTGAAACCACTAAAAAAATTATACAAACATTCATATGTGTGGGAAAAAAATTATATGCGGAAATTATGTTTTAATAATGAAAAATGTGAAATCTGTTGTATTCATCAGAAGCAAAAGTTTTTCTTACTGCAATGCAGTAAGCAGTTACTTATTATTCGAGGTTGAGCTAATTTTTTTCTCTAAATATTTTTTAAATTAGAAAGTAAATAGTATTTTTAGATAAAAGCGTGAAAAAATGTTTTTTAGACTCTTATTGAATTTAATAATTGTAAAAATTTTTAGAAAGATTATTAAAAATAAATTTTCATATTTAAACTAACAAAATGGAATTTACTTAATTTTCTGTTTTTTACAAATTAAGTCAATAGAATTTTCACTATTTTCCATTTTTTGGGTAAATTAAAATTTAAAGTCCTTAAATATCAAAAATATTATAGCGCTTACTTTGATAATAGGTACAATATTTGTTGGTATTTTTACCTACTGTTTGAAATGTAAGAAATGTGCATCTACCTATACAAAACATTTCACATATCATTCATTTGATAAAATTTTTTTAATTACTAATTCTCATATAAAAGATATCTTAGACATAGTATGTCTCGTTGTGATACTCAAACCAAATCAGTTTTATAAAATTAATAAAAAGATTAAATTAAATAAAGTACATCGTATATTTAATTCATATGTATGTGCATTTGTAATATACTTAATTCACCTAATGATTAGGTACATGTGAACATTATCTTTTGAATATTTTGTTGTTGAATATCACCATGGATTTCCTATTATATTAAATAATATATATGTATATTTGAATAACAATATAGTAATTTTAAACAAGTTTATTGAATAAACCTGATATTACAATGACTTCCTTTTACTATATATGGATGATTTAATTAAATAACATTTCTATGTATAACTGAACATAATATCTTCAAATTTATTAATTAGAAGCATCACCTCTTTTATATATGGGAGAAATATAATATTACAGAACTTACGTTACTGTAGTTAAATAATTAAAATTATCCTTCTATTTTAGACTGGTTCACATAAAATATTATAGATAACATATTATTTATGTACACATATATTTACATACATGTATGTATTTACAAATATTTCTTATTATGTGAAAATTATTTGTGCATTTCGAATCAAATACAAATGTGTATATACCTACATATATGTATGTAGGTACATATAATATATTTGTTAAGGAAACCAATGATTTAAATTAGTAATTTTACATTTTATTAGAAATATTAGACATGTCTTCACATGATGAAAATAATTTTATATACCTTCATGTAGGTATGTATGTATGTATGAATTATGTAGATATTATTATATAGTATATTTAAATTTAATATATGGTTTTAAATACTCATAGAATTTTAATTAAACAAATTAAATATTTTGCATGTGACAAAATATATAAAAAGAAGAAATAGTGTACAAATTTTAAGATACATACATTATGTATGTATGTAATATGTTCATTATCATTGCCAAGGACATTTTCCTTTAAAAAATCTAAATATTAAAAGAGGTATATTTGATATATAATGCCATACTATTAAGAGAGTTAATAGAGATTAAAATCACGTTTTGTAATTAATCGTGATTCTGATGAGTTTTTTTTTTTTTTTCAAAAACCTTGAATGGATTGGGGAAGTAACAAAAACAAAAGAAAAAAAAATTGAAATAAAGTAATTCAGATACTTTTTGATATGATTTTCTTTTTCTATTAAGTTTTTTTTAAAATAAAAAGAAAGAAATAAAACAAGAATAAAAAAAATGATAAAAAATTTAATGTTCTCAAGAATTAAAGCATATATCTACACATATGTATGTATATGTACACATATTTGAATCATTCCGTGTACGTAATATGTATAATATACTTTTCAACGGCATTGATATTTTAATACGTACGAGTATATGTATACTATTTCAACAACTTGATTTTACATTGTTGAAACATAAATACCTACATACAAAGGATTAGCTGAGTACCGAATGAGGGAGGAAGAAACTATAAAAATTCAGGGGTTCTCACGCTGTCTTAATGTTACTTAAGATATCTTTTTGACAATATAAATCCTTATGTAATCATTGAACAGGAAAATTAACAACAATATCGAATGCGAGGGTGAAATTGCAAAAAAAAAAAAAAATAGTTAAGTAGTAGAAGAGTGAAAAAAAAATAAATAAATAATGAAACAAGGCTTTTCATAATACAATCATGTATAATATTGCTCTAATAGTGGAAAAATAGGGCAGACAAGCTTTTTGAAAATCTTTATTTTTGTTAAAAATATTTCTTATCATACAAATGAAGAATGGATACATTGCAAAAACCTTTATTTAAATTTCTGACATTTAATTGTAAAAGTTTCACTCCTTTTTTTTCACACAGCAGATTGCTCTAGAAAGTATTAAACACTTTAAACTCGAAATCCCCAAAGGATAAAAGTTTGTGTATGATTGAAAGAGTACCAACACATTTTTGTCAACCTTTTTCACAGTTTCGTAAAAGTTTTGCTATTTTAAATAATAAATGTTCAAGAATTATTGAGCATCTAAGAAAAGTCAAAAACAAAATGATAAAAGAGAAAAAGAAAGAATCTCCGTAAAAAGATACTTGAGATAATTTTATTTTTATTTACAATTTTACATTTTTTTTTATTTTTATTTTTTTTTTTTGCTCCATTTTTCTTCGAGGATTAGTAGAGGTTTATAATTTACAAATTCTGGTTAATTGGTTTTATTTTCGTTTTTTTCTCTTCTTTTTTGAATTGTGTTTCAACATAAAAGTCATAAAAATGAATTTTTATTATTATTATTTGTATATTTGTTTCTGATAAGAATAAAATGAATGAGAATTTTTCGAAAATTAAATTTAAAATGATTCGTGTAACTTGTAAGACATAAAAAATTATTTGTTATCCTTAATTTAATTATATCAAAAACAAAAGGAATATGAATGCAAAACGTGACAATGTTTTTAATTTTTACCAATAAAAAATCTTCAAAGTTTTTTTTTTTTTTTTGTTATTCTCTTTTCTATTAAAATAATTAATAAGATTATTTTTTTGTATTTTTAGAAACAAAACAAAATACTCGTACTTTATTTTAATTTTACTGTTACTGTTTCTTCAAATACATAATATAATCACTTGAAAATAATACAATGACGTAATAATTATGAATATTATTTTTCTGATTACAAATAATAAACTGAATGGTAAATATTATATGTACATAAACTTCACCTTTTTATCTTGTTAAATCTTTTAATTTATGTAAGTATTTGTTAATGAAAATATTTTGAAATGTTTTATATGCAAAAAAAAAACAAATTAAAGATTAAACAAAAACAACAAAAACAAAAATAATAATATTTAAATTTTTATTATTTTTAATAAAATGAAAACAATAATTATGAATATTTAGTAATTTTTATCGTATGTACTACGAAGTAAGCTAAAGTAAATAAACGCAATATTTCATCAGGAATATTACGTATGATGAATTCATATTAATATTCGTGTATGATATATGTTTTCTCTGCTTACCTGATAAAAAAAAATAAACACAAATTAATTTACAAAATTTATTCAAATTATTGATGTACGAGAATTTAAAGCTTTATTTTTTTGTATACATAGCAAAACGTAATATGTTTAATTATCTGTCATCCTTCAGAATCATATACTTAGGATAATAATTGAAAAACAAATGGCAAATTATACTTTCGTCCTTAAAATTACTGAAGTTTTTTCATTTTGAATTTTAAAGACAAACAAAACTTTTAAATAAACGATCTGTGAAATTCTTTTTTTTATTAACTGAGTTTTTTTTTCTTTTAAAAATACCAACAAATTTAAAATAATTTAAAAAAAAAATATGTGAAGTAAAACTTTTCCAATGTAGTAGGTACTTTCCAACATAATTTCAATAATAAAGTAATCATCATTCATACTGGTGCATTTTATTTTCTTACTTTTTTTTTATCCGGCAAAGTGAAGATATTCTCTGATATATGAGAGATCACAATACAGTTGATATAATAGTTTTTTTTTTAAAAGTTTGAGTTATATTTTTTAATGTGATGAAAGTTTTCATGTTAAATTGTGAAACTTTTTCTAAAAAGGATTTTGAGAAAGAAAAAAACAACTAACTTTTAATGGAATTCTGAATAAAACGTTTTAAAATGCACACGTATAATTTACTCAGGTACTTTTAACAATGCAATGTGAAAAATACTTGTGAAAGTTGAAGAGTTTTGAAATTCTAAAATCAGGCTTTTCCTTAACGACATTATAATGAACTCTCAATGTTATTTTTCACATTTTCTTTTATTTTTATTTTTTGCCTTTTTCAAATTTGATGTTCACATCGTTTAAGTTAATTTTTATCTATGTAACTGTAGTATCATTGTTATTATACGTAAATTGGATATAACCTTCATATCTATGTCAAATGCAATCTTTCTGAAAATAAATGCGGTTATAATTTTATCATCACTTTTTTGTTTTTTTTTTTTTCTTCTCATCATTTTCTCTACATTTTGATATAATAATTTATGTACTTGTAGTTTGCCTTTACGTTTATATACATACGTAAGTATTTAAGTGTACACAATCGGTTCTACCTATAAATGTATAGCTTTTCACGCAAATTATACGTAAAATTTTAATATAGCTATAGGATAAGAAATTTGAACATTTTAAAATTTGTGGTATGTAAAATGTTAAATTAATGCCTTTCACTGATTTTGAAATAATATTGTGGTTTTATTTTTGGGATTTAATAAAGATATGTACCAAATTAAAATGTATATGTACATATATGTAGAATGTATAGATGTGTTTTCCTATATACATATGGTAATATATAGGTATGTAGAATATTTTTTTATATTATTGTGTAGATGAAATTAAATGTAGTAAATTCTTTGTTGAATTAGGTAACATATGCCGGTAGCGAAAAGCAATTAAAACAAATTTCATTTTTGTCTAATATACTTGTACCTATATGATTGCCTTTATATTATTTTATTTAAATTATACTGAAATTCTACACAAAAACCAAATATTTTAAATGTGAATTTATTATATTGATACACATACATACACACGTTAATTTTAGTAGTATGTAAATATGAAGAAAAGTGTGAATAAGTTTTTTTTTTTTATGTTTAAACAAATCACAATGTGGCAGGCATTCACATTCATACATAGTAGGTATGTGTGTATATTTGTATGTACAGGAAATTTTATGAAAAACTTCCAGAAAACTTTCATGCTTCAAGAAAAACGTATAGAATATTAACGACACACTAAAATTCAATCCTTTTCTCCTATATATACCCTACGTACATATATGTTTTTGAATCTAATTTATTTTATACGATTTTAAATTTTAAATTAATTTTAGTTTTTTGTTTTCATTATTATAACGCTACTTTCTGTTTTAAATAAGGATTTAAATTAAAATACGCATCTGAATAAATAAGAAAAATTATTAGAATGTGATCTTTAATTTTTAATATACCTACTAATTTTAATTTTAATTTTAGTCTTTTAGAAGATTACTTCGTAATTTATAGTCTTTAAAGAGTTCTAAATAAATATTTATATCATAAAAAAATATTAGAGAGTTTCTTTCATACATCAGTGAACATTTTAGAACTTAAAAAGATTTTGTACTATATTGAATTCAATAGGCTGGACCTAGTTAGACTGGCAGAAAATTTTTGTCCATTACTGAAATGATGAGGATATGTTTGCATAGATATATTTAGTTTAAAAATCAAGTGAGAGTGTTAAATTAGGATCTATTTCTGTCTGAAAACACATGCCTTCGGGGTGTTTAATATATAATACTTGTATCATGTATGAGTATTTTGAGAAAAAAAGAGGTTTCCAGAGACTTTGCAGAAGGGTATTTTTTTTTCAAGGTATATCTAAGACCCCTAATTCAGTTTCTATTGAATCAAATTTCAGATTGATTAAATATTTATTTTCAAGAGTTTAATTAAGTATGCAAATAAAAGTTTACACTAAAAACAATGCCTAAAATTACAATACCAACAAAATATTCTTGAATATTGTCAAACTTTACCATAAAATGTAGTACATGAAATATATTTTATGTTCAATTTGTATGTACATAAACTTGAATCCATTATGTTTTTTTTTTTTAAAAGGCAATAAAAAATATACTTTTATGTAGATGGATAATTTTTTTTTTTTTTTTTTTAAATAATATATCGTTTGTCATACATATCATTCTCGATAGTTTATTGTGAAAAGTTTAGTATTTTTGTTGTCATTAAATTTTATTGAATTTAAACGATAATGATATTGTTTCACATACTGTGAAATCGTGTATAGTAGATGTTATTGGAAAATAATGTAAACAATCACATTTTCCTTAAAAGCATTATAAAGGGACATACCTATACATATGTACTTATTGTTCTTTTTATAGCAGTGCAGTGTAAGTAATATATGTACATATACATGCGAGCTATATGACTGGTGTATGTTTTATATAGTTTTTCTGATATGTATATGTAGGTATAATAAATTTTTTATGATGGAATATTAACTTGTGTGTTATAAGTTTTTCAACACATAATTTTATGTCATTTTTTTATGATTTTACTAGAAAATGTGAGAAAAATATGTCTTGTTTCACTTTAATGTTTATTTAACAATTATTTTGTTTTTGTTGGAGTAATGTAAATTATTGTTTTTTTTTTTTAATGAAAAAACTATAAAAGTATCTCAAAGTTTAATGTAGATACTCGTATGTACATTATGTACATATTTACAAATTAACTGTTCAACTTTTTTAATTTGACTTTTTAAATTGAAAATAAACATTGCATGTAAATAAAGTTGTAATTTAGAATTTTCTTTTAATGTTGTTTCGATAATAATTTTCATTTTTAGTAAATATGTAGTTTATCTTTATGTTTACAAACAATAGAAAATACTTTCAATTCAGTTTTATTTATTAATTAAACCATATTTAAACAAATACAAATAAAAACTATAGTAAATATTTAAAAAAAAATCAACATTTTTAGAATTATTTTTTTTCTTCTTCTAATCCTTATAAAATACACACAGTTCCACGAACTAGATCCTTAATTGGAAATGTAAATTTTTTATGTGAATACACTTTTATTTACAACAATTACAATAAATCATACGGATCTTGTGAACGTTGTATAAAAATTTCGCAATGTATAAACATTCTAGAAAAATATCATCATCGTTTTCACAGATATTTAATCTTTTTTTTTTTTATTTGAAAATATTATAAGAGAAAAAATTGTTACTGATTATTATAAGGACGAATGAATGATACTGTATCTATGGATGGGTGGCATGTTAACATTTGAAAATGTTGATGTTTATTTTTCATGGTTTGTTTTCTTATTTATTTATTTTTTCATTTCACGTTGATAAAAGCTAGAATAAATATATTGCTTTCTTCGCAACTATCTTTGCATATTATGTGCTACACGAGTGCATTTATATTGTTTACATTTATGCAAAGAAGTAGCACGCGAGTTTACATGTACAAAAAAGTAAAATATGTGAATGTACTATAAATGTGAATTTATTTACCATAAAACATCCATAAAAGAAAGAAAATACATACGTATTTAAAAAACAATGAACATTATAAATTTTTTATTGCATTTTTTTTGCATTCTTTGTTATCTTAATTCAAATGAATTAAAAATATAATCTTGATATAATAATTTATACATGTAATTCTAATAAAAACTATTCACTCAGTCCTTTGTTTAGAATTTGAAAAAAGTTTTGATTTTCCATATTGAAAATAAAAATTCAGAAAAAATAATGTATTTTTTATTCTCCGAAAAATTGTTGGAAAACTTGAACTACACTTTTTTTTTCGTTTTAAAAAAAAAATTCAATTTTTCTTTTTTAATTTTTACATAGAAAAAAAATCTTATCCTATAACAGGATATTCAAATTATAGTATAGCTTTTACATATAAATGGCATTTAAATGCTATGTATTTGCTGTATATCAAATTTATTGAAAATAATATTCTTGCTAGATATCTATATTTTCAAAGTACATATCTACATACATTCGAAATATTATGCCATAAAAGGAAAACGAAAAGGTGCAAAATGTTGTAGAAGCATTTCAGTGGAAAAAAGTAGAAAAAAAAGTGTAATAGATAAAAAAGAAGTACCTACCTACGATAGAAATAATGCACATTTCAACTGCTTGCAATTTAAATAAATGTACAACTTTCAATGAAATGGTTATTTTTTATCAGGATATGCAATCATTGTTACATGCTTGAATAAAAGATTTTCCCGAGAGAAAAAAGAGGTACAATAAACAAACAGTTCATTCAATGATCATGAAAATGAATATAATGTTTGTACAACAATCGTTTTACGTTTCTTCAATTTTTTTTATTATTATAAAATGATAAAATATTCACTTTATAAAATGGAATCTTTTTTTATAACAAGGAAACAAAATATTTTAAATAGGATATGCGAAAATTTTGTTTAAAAAAAAAAAAACTATGCAGATTGAAAAACTAAAAAAAAAACTTGTATATATTTTAATGATGAAAATGTATATATGAAAAATTAACTGTTGAGTCCTTTGAGAATAAAAATAAACATAGACAATTTTTAAAAATGATTTAAACAGTAAAATTTGATTATAGTCCCTCCGACTCGATCTTTTATTGACAAAATTTCCCAACCTAATTTCGAAAATAGTTCATAAATGTTGAATTATTAATGATCGAAATTTCATTCTGTATATATATAAAATTTTTCTTTTGTAAGATACACATATACTAAAGAACTAATTTTTTTTTATGAGTAGGTACATACATATGGTTTCAAATGTATCTTTCTAATTTTGAGGGTCACTGCATAATTTTTTCTACTTTTTCAACTTAAAAATACTTTTTTCTCCCACGCATTACATGCTAATGTAAATATTTATGTATCTTTAATAAACATTTAAAATAAACTATAATAATTTATTTTCTGAATTTCAAAATGATAGTTCCTAAAAAGCATATAAAAACCATTATTTTCATTAAATTATTCCTTTGGTTAGTTTCCTTTTTCTTGTTTCCTTTTTAAATAAAGTACTGTTTTATTAATTAGATTCATCTTGTATTTTATTTGATATCTTTTGTTAAAAAGTTTTTTGTTTCGCTTTTCATCGCACATTATACACATACACACACCATATTATAATATAATATATATGATATAGTGGAAGACCGCATATTAACCACAATACTACATGTACTCGTATATATAGCTTTTTTACCACACAAACAATAATGAACACAGTACACCACATTATAAATGAAATCCGTTAAAAAATACAAAATCCATTTTTACTTTAAGATTTTCTTCATGTTATCTAATAAAATATTATACATATGTACTTGGCAAGTACTATAATATACTTTTAAAGGAAATAAATTTGTAAAGAAAACTCCCTTTTCTCATAAATCACTTTTTATCTCATGACTGCGTGTATTATTATATACATATATTTTTTCTTGTTTCGAATAAGAAAGAATCTAAAACCGTATTATATAGTGTATTTAATCATCATTTTAAAGCCATATCGTAAATATCTCATACTTGTATTTTAGTTATGGTTAATAATGATATATTTTTTTTTTATTACATTTTACATAATGTACGAACATACATATACATATGTGAATATGCTACAAATATGTTATTCTTATAGAAAATAAACACATGCATATAACTGTATAATTTCACATTCATATTAATGTTTTCCAATTGAAAATATGTAATTGTATCGTTTAAGTAAATCTGTTTTTCAACAGTTTTCACTAACGAGAATGAAAAATTCCATGAAAATCATGTAAATTAATTAATATCTAATTAAAAATAAGTTATGAAGATGGAAATATCTGTAATGGAAAATATGTTTTCTTTACTGAATTGTTTTGGTTTATTTTCACTATACATGAACTTTCATTATTTTACAATAGTACTTTTATTATTTTGATGCCAGTTTCTTATTAATTCAAAAGAATATTCAATTAAAAATTTTGTTTAAGATATACTCGTACATACATATGTACATATTTTCGAAATCATAAAAATTAAATTTTCATTTTCATTAATTTTATTTTTCAATAATCAATAAAAAATAAAAATATACATACATTGTATAAGTAATAAAATTGCTTTGAGACTTTTTGATCTCCAAGCTTTTTATTTTTATGTTGAGTAGTTCAAGTAGTATTCATAAAGGAAAATGAGTCCTTGTTCAGCAACGAAATATTGAGTGCAATTAAAACGTTTCTACAAAGTATAATCTGGTTTGAATTTAACATTTTAAATTCTTTCGAGATCAAAATATCTGAATGTTCATTTATTCGTTATTCATTAATTGAAAACAGAAAAAATACTTTTTTTTTGTTCACAATTTTTTTTCTTTTTTTTGCATTTTTATTTTTAAAAAATCAATTTGTTTTTCTTTTTGCACCATTAAAACTATCCTGCAAAAAATGATAGAAAAAATCATAACTTTTTTATCTTTCAGTTCATTGAAAGTTTATAAAAGACCTAGTCAAACAAATTCTCATGTTGTTGGCATCCTTTCGGGAAATTGCTTCTTCATAACTTCATATTGTTTTTTTTTTTGTTTTCATATTTATTTTTTGATAGAAACTTTCTTATACGAATTTTTTTGTTCAAGTTTTCGTTGATCCAATATATTTCATATTTCACAGATAAAAGATAATTTATATGGCAGAATCAATTTATTATTTTCTTTTGTTTTATTACTCAGTCTTGATTTTGTTTCTTTTGTAAAAGGAAGGAAAAAATTATATCGAAAAAAAAAGATAATTTGAAACAATGTAGGAATTTTTAAGGAGTTTTTTTTTATCAGACAGACAAACTAATGTACAATGGACTTGTATCTGTTTTTTTTTTTTTAAATTTATACATTTATGAATTTTTTATATTTTAGTTCTTGTTTTGTTTTTTCTGAAATTTTGCTTATGTGTTTCATTTTTTATTATCATGATAAAAAATTTTATATATTTTCTGGTGTTTTATTAATCTTTTGTAAACGTTTTCTGTAAATGAATTTTGGAAGACAAGAGTGAAAAAGATGGGAAAAGAGTGAAAAAGTAAAAAGTATAGTAAAACTGAAAAAAATAAAATATTTTTATGAAAAATTTAATTAACTTCTGCAGTCTGGTGAATTTTAATTATTAATGAATTAATTTAATTATGAGTATTATCCGTTCAACAATTATTGTGAGTTTGATTGGTTGGGTTGTTTAATGAAATGAAATAATTCGAGTGTATTAGTACAATAATTCATGGTTTATACATATAAAAAGTTTATATTCTGCCTACAGGACATTATAAAGATAATTACAAATTGCATTTATTTTCAAGGTCTTTAATTTGATAAAAAGGTTGATTAGTTATGGAGAAGCTGCTTTGCAAATTAAATAAGTAGAAGATGAAATAAAATTTTAACCTGATCATATAATAGGGAAGGGATAATAAAATTACTGAGTAGAGATTTTCCGAATACTCTTTGCAAAACGTTAAATAATTGCAGATATTTAAACATTTGCTTTCCATAGAACGCAAATAAAAAGTAGATAGCTCTGAATAAGTTTACAGTTTTCATGGTTTGGGAAAAACCTTTTTAAAACGGTATTAATTCAATTAATTAAAAATTGAAAATTTTTTTTAATTTAAAAGAAAGTGAATAGAATTGGTTTTTATTGAGAATTAATATTATCAATATTTTAAAACAAAAAAAATTTATTTTTCTAATGAAATGTTTTTAAAAGGACACTTTAATTTTATGAAAACATTGTTTTTTTTTTTCACTTTCTGCAAAGTTTTTTGCTTTTTAAATAATATCAAAACAACAGAAGACAAAAACACAAAAAAGGCAACAACAACAAAATCCGAGAAAAAGATATTTGTTTTTTTTTGCCTGAAAAACTTTATCAAAAATTACACGTTCATTTCTTTGAAATAAAAAAAATGTGTACAGCTTTCTTGTGGAACATACTAAATATGAAAAATTTCAGAAAATGTTCATTTTTTACTTTTATTGAAAAGAAGCGGAAAATTCCAAAGAAAAGAATGAAAAAATCATTTATTTTGTTGTTGTTTCTATTATTGTATTATTTTTAAAAGCAAACAATTTTAGAGTGAGATAGAAATCGAAATAGGTACATTTCGAGAGAGAATTCATTTTCTGCAACAAAAATTTCTTGAAAAAGAAGAAGATTGGTTAAAATTTTGAAATTTTTAGAATTGAAATTAAAAACATGTTGTAAAGCAGAAAAAACTGAAATAAAAAAAAAATTACCAATATTTCATTTTAATTTGAATTTTCTATTAGAAAAAACGAATATATTACAGAATGTGTTTTTTTTAGAGAAAAGGAAAAAGTGGAATGTAATGGTTAATGTAATTTAAAAAAAAATGAATTTTTATTTCACCTTGCAAAAAAATAAAAATAAAACTAATTTTATAACTCTTTTTCACTTAATTCTCGTAATCATTTGCATGACCTTTTTATTAAAAAATTCATTATATTATTTTTATTTTATTTTAGAAAAAGCCCAGCTGAGAATAAAACAAAATGTAAATAAAAAATAAAAACCCTTGTTGAATATCTTTTTTATTGTTATGAGCGCAGAAAAGGAAAAAAAATAAATTGGTAAAAAAATTACATTAAAAAAAGAAAACAATTTTCAAATAACAAAAAAAAAATAAATAAGAAAAATACTCTTTATACTGAGTACACCTGTGCTGTGTATAACGAAAAATGAAGTTTCGTTATTTTTAGACATTTTAATGTGAAAAAAGAAAAATACAAAATGGTTAGTAAGGTAAAGAGGATTGACTTAGTCTTAGTCAGAGGAAAAGGTTTTCCTATATGCATTAAAAAAATAATAATAATAATACGGTTTTGAGTGAAAAAAGGTGTAAAAGATTTATGTCCTTTTTTCAGGGATCTTTATTTTTTTCATGTATTTAATAATGGAGCTTCTTCAGTGGTTTAGTTAAATTCTATATTTTACCATAATTTTGATCAATTCTACTTGTATGTTAACATCAGATTAAATTGTATATACGTTCTTTCCGGTATTCAGTGAACGGTAAAAAAATAATCAATTAGAATTTATACACGGATTACGAAAAATCATAGTAAATTTTATCGTATTGAAAATTTATTAAAGTATCTACTTTATAGATATGTATCTGTTTTCTCTTAGTAAGAAAAAAAGTTTTATAATTAACGTGTTATGAAACACATCAGTCAATTGTTCGCTTGAATTGTTTTATTTTTTATTTTTATGAAATCATGTGTGAAGAACTGAAAACTTAAGAATTTCCTTAATTAAATAAATTAATATCTTCTGATCTCGTTAACATGCTTATTGTTAACACTTTTTTTAATTTCTTTGTTTATATAATAAGCTTACAATATAAATACATATATTGTACATAAAACTTCAAATATTGTACACATTTTGCATGAATCAATCAACTATGAAAGATTAAAGGATAATAAACTTTGTTGACATATCATTCGAGAGAGTTCATTGAATCGTAAATACATACACGTATTATATATACATATATATTACTTATACACATTTATTGAAATTTTTTTTATTTTCATAACTTTTTCATATTTTTTTTTTGTAACGGCAAAATATATGAATAATCGATGATGTAAAGTCAAAGCAATTTTAGCATCAATCATTTTGTTATAAAAGCTTGCAAAAAATTGCATTTTTTTTTCAAAAAGAAATACTTTACCTATTTTATTTTTGATATGACAAGTCAGAAACAATTTTAAACTCCAACTTTTTAGGAAATAAAAGATTTTTTTTTTTATTTAGAAAAAAAAGTAACAAAGTGTGGCTTTGATGTGAACAAATACAACAAACAAAATTAAATTTAATAATGACCGGATATTGCTGACATATCCTGTGGCTGTGTTTTTTAAAAAATAATTCATTAAATAATTTTTATTTTTATTTTTATCAAATAAAATTGGAAGTTGATGTGTTCCGCTGACTTGTGAAGTGTATTCGCATTATTCTTTTATACTTAAGGGTTGAATCTTCAATAAAATAAATTCCTTAGTCGGTAAGTGCATTTCAATGATAATTTCTTTATTTTTGATTAAGAATTATGATGTAAAATAAACTACACAATTTTTTAACAAAAAGAAATAAAATTTACTTACTGATAATTTGCTTAAGTTTTAGACACAACTAAATCAATAAAATTCATTGAATTATGTTTCGTTTTTTTTTTACTTTAAACAGGAGAAAAAAAAACTTTCCTTTTCTCCATGTAAGCAAATTTTATTTTAATTATTGATTGATGTTTATTTCACATGAAAATTTTAATTTTAAATATACTAGCCCCAATAAGCTAACCTAATCTAATCTAATACTCGCAGATATTTTTTTTCCTTTCAATTTATTATTCTAATAAAATCAATATTAAAATTAAATTATTCTACAAAATCCTGACTCAGTGAAAAATTTTAAAAATGAGAAAATCTTCGTAACAATCCTTTGAAGAAAACCTTTTATACATCATCATAATTATATAAGAAAAACCCAAAATATGAATAATGTAGATATACGTATGTGCGTATTTAGAACATCTAATGTTACAAAAAAAAAAAGAAGGAAATCCTTATAAATTGATTTTTTATGCTGACCAAATAAAAAAAAAACAACCCAAGTAGCGTTTTTAGTTCCAGATACCTAAACTTAGTGATTGCCACCAAGTTTAGGTTAATGCCACGTTTTTGCCACTATATTGTTAATTGGCACTTCATAGATGCATTCGGAACGTATCTGACACGTATGTATGGGAACTATATAGATCCCGAGTTCAAAGTTCCAGTACAAGTTTTAAAATAGTATCCAAACCGTGGCAAAACCTTATCGAAAATACTAGACTTTATAGTTACTTTCTCTTGGGTTTGTAACGTTTTTGCCACTTCATTTTGCCACTACAAAGTGGCAAAATTATGGTATTTTTCTAAAGTAACGGATACGTTTTAAATACCATTTTCGGAACTATAAAGTTTCTGATACTATACTGTAGGCACCCATTACTTTATAGTGGCAATGCATGAATCAGCCATTTTTATTATTAATAATTATGGAAGAATTTTTAAACAAAAATTAAAAATCTTTAAAACAACGCAAAAGTAGGTTTTTTAAGAAAATTTCTAATGAAAAACAAAATAATATGGAATATTTGAACAATTTAAAGCATAAAATCGAAAAAAATACAATTTTGTGAAAATCGCAAAATGCAATTTTTTAGAAAAAAATTCTATAATTTGTAATATTTTCAAAAGGCAGTTTATTTTTTCGAAGTACAATATTCATATTCACGATAAAATTTCATTTGCAAGAAGTTTTAATCATATAGGGAAAATTGATTTTGATTTTTCAAAGTTCCATTAATAAAATATATTTAATTTATACTTTTAAAAATATCAAACGAAACTTGAATTAGTCATCATTTCTGAAATTTATATTTGTATATATTGTTAAAGTAATTTTTATATAATTATTACAAACACAAAAACAACACAGTTTCAATTGTTTTTTAGTATTAGTGAGAAGGTACATATAGCATTCAAGTTCCAGTTACGAATTTGGGTGGTGTTTGCCACTATCTTGGAACGTTTTCGCCACGTGGCGACTATCGTCCCAATTTCGTGGCAGGCACGTACCGATCCATTCCCCATTTTAGTGGAAACTACGTTCCTGCCACGTACCATAGACGTTCCCGTCTCTGGTGTTCGCCACTTTGTACGATTCTTTTTGGTGGCAGCCACGTGGCGGGATACCAAAATTGTTACTTGGGAAGTATAAAATATAAAGTGAAATGTGTGTTATTGGTTACACAAATTTTCTTCACAGGGCATATATTATACTTTGTATATTTATATGTATTTATGTATATAAGATTATGGTGTATTCCTTGAAAGGATTAAAGGATTTTTCTGGGGTTGAAAGCTCTAATGATTGCGTATAATGTATGTAGGTACAACGGAGTATGTGACTTGAAAAAACGTATTTTAGAAAACTGATAGATTTAGTTTGTGCTTTATTTAAAAATAATTTAGTTTCAAGGATGTTATTAGAAAAAATTAGGGAATTCTTTTTATATTTAAAATAACAATTTAATTGATTGTAAACAAATTTATAAAATTCAAAAGTGATTTTTTTCAAATAATATATTATAGAACATGACTAAAGAAGTCAGAGCCTAAAGTTGTAGTGTTAAACAAATAAAAATAACAGGGAAATACAGTGTATGACTGTGGGAATTTAAGTTCTATAGTGATGTCCTTCCGAATTTTTGACTCCAAGGGTTTTTCAGTTTGTAACTTTTTTTTTTTGTTTTTTTCTTTGAGTTTTTTTTTTCTTCTTGCAAAACAAAAAAAATTTTGTTTTTGATAAATGTTCATTTTTTTTTGTAAATCCTTTTTTTTACTTGGTTGGATCTTTCTTTATTTGTATTTCCCTTTTATTATATATTTTTCAAGATGAGAAGAATTTTTCTAATTTAAATTTTTTTTCCTTTTATTTTTTGTGATTCATAATTATTTATATACAACAGACAGCAAATAGAATTAATGAAAATCCTGATTTACATATAAATGAAGGATTAACATTGAAAATGGAATGTAAAATAAAATGAGCTATGAAGAATTTAATATCATCATCATCTTTATTATTATTACTTTTTTTCCTTTTTCTTTTTTTTTCTTTGTTCTTGTTAATTTTTATTATATCTTTTTTTTTTCTGTTTATGTGAAAATTAAAACTGGAAATACGCGCATAAACAATATCGTTAATTTACATTTAAATCGTTTGTACTACGAGAAAAACATAATTAGATAGAAAAAAAAAAATTTTAAATAATTTAATTTTGATTTGTATGGAAAATTATGACTGATTGTTCTATTTATTAAAAAAAAAAAAATATGTGAAAAAAGTAGGAAAACGAATTTCCTGTAGCTTAATAAATAAGAATTTTGTTTTTCTTTTTTTTAAAAAAGATTTTTTTTCCAGTCAAATAGTTACGTTGTAATTGAATTACACCTGACAACAAGAAAAAAATTATAATGATAATAAAATTAGTTATAAATTTTTTTTTTAATTGAAAAAATCTAACCCTTTGGACTAATAATTTATATGTACTTACCTGCTATATAAAACTATTGAAATGGCAGGTGATTTTTCTTCAAAAAATCACTATCGACACATGTAAAATTAATGTATTCAACGTCAATACTGTGTTCTTCCATATTTTTGGGACATAGATATTATTCTAACTGGAGGCAAGAGGTTAAAAGTTTCACATTTAAATCACCTTTTTTATTCAAAAGAATAAGATAAATAGATCTTAATAGAACCAGAACACTTAAACGTTCTTATACATATGTTCTATATTTTAATATTTGAATAATCAAAATTCAAAATAAATAAGTTAGATAGGGTTATATTTTAACTTAAGTATATAAATGAAACCTTTTTTTTTATTAAAAAACAATTCCATGAATATTTCAGTTTTTAAAATACATGTTTTAAGAATTGAAAATAACTTTCATTTTTAATAAATTCTCCTTTTTTTAGTATAATAAATTAAACATTATTCATAATTTTCTTGTTTATGACTGACTCTTCATAATTTATAAATTTTTGTCTAGCTTTACAATTAAAATTCCATTATTTTAAATTTTAACATTTTCACTTTTTAAGTACATGGAGTATGAAAGCATACATGTATACATATTCCATTACTTTTACAATATGTATCTATTTTTTATATACATACATATTATGTATTTACAAGTATATATATTTTTTGTGAATGTCAAATTTTTTTAATAAATATTAATGAGCTAACTTTTTTAGAGAACATTATTCTAGACGCGTTGACTATATACATTATGTATTAGAATTTTTATCGAAAAATTAAAATAAATTCATATGTGTGAGGTATAAATTTTTAATGTAGATACTGAAGATAACAAAAAATTGTTCGTAGATATACATTTATTTATTTATTTATTTTTGCAGATTACCCATATACTTGCCTATAAATTCTCTATATTCAAGATTTATTTTTCATAGTTATCAATATGAAGTTATATTGAATTTCTAAACAATTCACAAAACAGTTTTTTTTATTACATAATAATATTTAAATTTGATTTGAAAATTCCATCATCTGAAGATTCCTATCTTAAATTTTTTTTTTTTTAAATTTAACTCGAATACCAACTATTTTGTATCACATTCTATTCTATGAATAAAATTCCTGTTGGAGAAATTGAATTTTTTATGTTTTAGAATAGATGAATTGTTTTTTTCTAAATTCGATCAATATTAGAACCAATTTAGAATTTTTTCATTTAATATGACTAACAAATAAAAACCAGAGAAAGAAGAGTATAAAAATGAACAAAAACTAATACACACGCACTCGCTATGCAAAAAAAAAAAAGAAAAAAAAGGTGTACTACATACTTCTTTTATTAGTACAATATTATATTTTTATTACTTATTTGTATACATAAAAAGATAAATTTTTATACAAGCTTTGCATATTTGTTTTCTTTTTTATTTCAATACAGTTTTATCGATAATACTACTAAAATCTTCCAATAATTCTCATAAACAATAAAAGCTTTCTTTAATTTAATACCTTTTAGACACGTGTTGTGGTAATAAATTATAAAATAAGGGTAATTTGCATGCGTATCATTTACACAACTATTTATTATCGTGTGATAGACATCAGAAATAAGAGAAAAAAAAAACAAATAGAAAAACAAATTTGTTTCGTTTGTTTTTTTCTATCTAAATTTTCGATATTATTTTCTTTATACGTTATTCCACACAATGTAAAACTTCCATAAAAATGTGAGTTTTTCCTTTTATTTAAAAACTGATAAATTCTATGAAAATTAAATAAAGTAGCTATTATGTAGATTCTTATGCTAAAAATTCGAAGAATATCAGAACGAGAGGAACGAATGTCAAATTGAAAATGTTTTTATAAAGAAGATTACCAAAAACAAAATGAAAAATAATATTTTTTCAGAATTAAGCACCTAAAAGTTTCATTTCATTGGAAATAATCCTTTTTACTGTATTATCATTGAATTGACTATTAAATTTGATTGAAATAAACAAAACGATCAGAAGTGAAAGAACTTCAAATTTATTTATTTAACAAATTTTACCTATATTTAAAGCAATTCCTCCCTACTTTTCTTCCTTTTAATCTTCTTTAATAGAAATAAGGCAAAAACGATAATAATCCATTTTTCAAATTACTTACTTTCTCTTATTGTTGTCTTCAAATTCAAAAGAAAGAGTTACAAACTACAAAAATATGAAAAGCTTTCTATACAGAAATTTCAAAGTAAATTTCAATAATAACAGGATTATTGTTTACACGTGTGATGTGTGTACCTACTTTTCAGGTTTGCTTTTTTTTGGAGTTTTTCTCATACAACGCACGAATAACTGAACAAAATTATTTTTTGGAACTCATCAAATTAGTAACACAGTATTCACACATAAAAAATTCAATTTAATTATGAGAACTATTGTATTTATTTGATTTCTTATCATGTTAGTTTTTTTGTTTATGTAGAAAAAAAGAGAAACTATAGGTATAGAAATATAGGTAGGATAAAATAACTTCAAACTCATTCAAACAGTAAATGAATTAAAAAAAAAGAAAAAAAAGGGTTTTTCATGATTAATCTAATTTTTAACATAGTACTACTTCTGAAATGTAACATTAAAAAAAAAAACCAAATTTTCAGTTTTAAATGAAAAAAAAAATTGTATGCAGCATTTAACAACTACATCAAATTTACAGGGAATCCTTTTTTTTCACATTTTGCAGTTTACAAAATATAAAATAATAAAAATATAAGCAAATTTCAATTCACATGAACGCACTTTATTATTCAATATGCAACTAACATTTGCAAAAGCATTAAAAGATATTTTTCCACAATAAAAATTATTCAAAATGATTTTTCTTTTGATTTTTTATTCTATTCATTCATCTTTTTTCTCTTTTTAAAATAAATATTTGAAAAACTAAATTTCAACTTGAACGAATTTAAAATTTATTACATTTCTGGTGCGCTTTTGATTTATAGAAAATTGTAATAAAAAATGAAAATGTAAAAATTTAAAGAGGAAACTTTCAATAAAGTTCTTATTTTTTTTTTATTCATAAAATATTTTTTTATTACATTTGTAATAAGAAAGAAATTTTTTTTTTTTTTACAAAAGTTTTCAACTAAAAAAGTTCATAATAAGAATTCAATAGAATAAAATCAAAAATTTTCAAAATAAATTCTTGGTAAAAAATGAAAAGAAAAATTGTTATAACTAAGTTTACATCCATTTTTTTTTTTATTATTGCAATCTGTGAAAATGTTTTACATTGTTCAAATTCTACAAGAAATGCGAATCAATTAATAACTTTTTTTTAAAGTAAAACTTTTACAAATATGTATTTTTTTCAACATAAATTGCTGCGGAATTTCGATATTTAAGTATTTTCAGCTGAATGTATATCGTGAGGCACACTTTTTTGTTTAAAATTCAAATAGAAACTTAAAACGTTTATCTTGAGTAAAATACAGCAATAAAAATAAAAATTCAAAATTTAATTTTATCTGAAAAACTTAAATTACAAAAATTAAAACATGATTAAATTGTACGAATGTTCAGTTTTGAACGTATTTTTAATTGAGACACTCAGCACTAGAACGATTCAAGTCGCAAAATTTATCAAATAATGCTAAATATGTGCAACTTTTTTGCATGAAAAATTATAGAGATTTTTTTTAGTAGTAGTTTGGTGGTTTTGTTTACAAATAATAAGCAAGTCTACAAAAGCAACTATGAAAAATATCAGTACCAATCCTTTCATACGAATAAAATTTGTTCTCTACCAATGAATTTAGTTATTCGCATTCCACTTTAAACTGTTGTAGGTGCATGTATGACAGAAAAATTGTCAAAGAAACCCCAAGTAAATACTTGAGACGCTATGTTCCCACAAGGAATAACAAGCACAGAAAAAAAAATATACTCCTAGTAGAGAATGGAAAAATATTGATTGAAAATGTGCCAAATTCATTTTTTTTTTGTTGTTCTTTTTCATTTTTATTGAAAATTCGAAAATTAAAATGTATGAATGTAATTTTCTTCTATTGAAAAAATCAGTATGTGTCAGAGTATTAAAATATACCTATTTTGAAAACATACCCGAAAACAGATAAATTAATTTTTCAATTTATCAACACCTGTTCCTTTTTTTTTCGTTATTGAATTACACATAATAAATCACAAAATCAATATATAAAAAATACACAAATATAAAGTATTACACATTATATATTATAATTTATATAGAAATTCAATATTACGGAGGATATACGAGTACCTATACATACGAGTACATATACATATATACATACATACATAATATGCATTTATTGTGATAATAATCATTTATTGAATTAAATCTAATTCCAAATGAAATATTAATTTTTTGATACTCATATTAAAAACAATAAAATTTATACGATATAATGATACTTTATACGAATAATTATCCAAATAATTCAATATTTATCTTTATTTTTTTTTCAATTTTATTTTTATTGTATTAGTAGATTGTATGAAAAGATAATAAATTAACATAAATTAAATTGAAAATCATATAGATTAACATTTAATTTTATAATATTATATGTAATCGATAGATTTAAGAATTTTCATGTTGAATACAAAATTTATTATCATACATGTTTTTTTTTCATTATTTGTTTTTTTTTTTTTTTTTCAATTTATTTTCTTTATTGAAATAATCAAATTTTATTGTTATTATATTCTCGAAAATTAGGATACAATTTATAGATTTTATATGGTATACATATGTACATATTTATGTGTATATGTATAGTAGAGTATAAATTTACGTTATTGTTGTATCATACATAAATTAATTGACAATGATAATTTCTTTTATAATAAGCCCATAAATAACTAGAACATTTCATTGATTGAGATTTTCATTCAATCGTTGTGAAATATTTTTAAGAAAAATAAACCTTTAAGGATTCTAATAAAGGATAAAATCAATACTGAGGAATTTTAAACGGCTTCATATAAGGCTTGGAATGACCAATTAGTTAATTATTTTATAATTTTTCAAAATTCCAATACAAAAATTAATGTAAATATATAAGAACATAACATAAAAAGAATTGTACCGTATGACAGGAAAAAATTTTTATAAACTTTTGAGTCTAGAAAAGTGCATAATTCACTTTCTTACTTCTTTCAAATAAAATATCAATTTTTTTTTTCGTTTCACATGAGGTGAAATATTTATTTTTAGAGTTCTAGAACATTTTTTAAACTATGTTATAATGGTTCTTATTTGAAGCTTTTACTCATGAATTCTCCTTCATAAAAGTAGATGTGCTCTTGAAATATAAAATTCTCAAGGGGGTGGTTTTGTAATTTTCAATTTGAGTTTCTACTTCAAATTATCAAATAAATAAGAAAGGAAAACATATTAAATGAGTTATTATACATTTTTCAAATCATTTATTGTTCAAAAAAATTTCCATTTTCTTGAATTTTCATAAAATTGTTAAGAAGGGTTTATTATTTGATTATGGCAAAACGATAAAATGTTAATTTTTATATTTCAGGTCAATGAATATTCATGAATGAAATCATTACTTAACATTGAACAGTGTATACAAAATATAACAAAATAAATTAAAGAATTTTCTATTCTTCTGGTGTTTATATAAAGATAATCCTTGAGAATCAAAGGATTCAAAATAACTATTGAAGTATAGTTATACCAGTCCTATTTAATGATTTTCTGTTGTTGAAAGGTAAACAATATGAAGAATAGTTATTTTATTTAATTAGTGTAAATGCAATATATTTTTTTTTATTTTTCTTTCAAGTGAGGCTTCAACTTTGATTCACAATTCACAAGCAAATTATAATAATAATAATAATAATAATAACAAATCGAGTTTCATTGTGGTAAAATGTTTTTTCAATTAATCTATACACAAAGTAAATAAATAGATAGATACATAGGTATGTTTTATGGTACTCATAATAATGTAATATTTTCTTAAATAATGTCAATTTCATATTGAATACAATTATTATCTATACAGATTGTATAGAATATTTATTGACAAACAAGTACAATTGTTTTATTTTCATATATGTACAATGCAATAAAAGATTGATTTCAAAATCTTTGAACTTTAGTGTTGATAGGTCTATAATGTACAGATACTATGTAGTATGTACTTATATTATTTTATCTTGTGTACGAACAATGATAATGATCGAATTTTATTTTTTTTTAAAGAATGTTTTGAATAAAAGGGTTTTATTGTTTCAAAACAATAAGAAATTGTAAAGACATAAACAAATTCTACTGTTATATATAAAGAATCACACACAATTTATTACAATTTATTTTGATTATTTTATTTGTTTATTCACTAGCTAAAACAAATTACAATCTTAAAGTACTTTAAAATTCATAAGCAATAGTTGAAAAATGGGAATAAACTTATACAAGAATTATTTTAAATTTTAAATTATGTAGACATTTCAGTTTATCGTAAATATTCAATTTTTCTCAAAATCTTCTGACATATACTTCTTCTTCTTTACATATTTCAGAATGTGGAAAAGTTAAAAATTATGTTTTAAAAAATTGTACAAACAAAAAGAAATCTGTACCATTCAGTTAACTCATATTCCGGTGTATTCAAATACTTTTTAATAATAAATTAATTCAATTACGTTATATTTGCTTAAATTTTTGGTCTAAAGTTGAAAACATAAATGAAATGAATCAAACACAAGTTCATTGTTTTTAATCAATTTTATTTTATTTCCTTTTTAAATAATTTATTTTCATGAAAATAACGTCAATAATATTTGGAAAAAATTAAAAGGAAATAATGCATTGAATAAGCTCAATATTGCTTGATATTCTAAAGGGTTCTTTCTGTTTTTCCACTTTCACTTTTAAGCCTTTTTTTCTAACTAAATTGAAAACTGTGGTTTATAGAGTTTTTAAATAATAAATTAAGGATAATTTTCTCACATATTTTTAAACAAAAAGTAATTACATTTTTTTAGTATTAAAACTTAAAAAAATTAGAGAAAAATTGAATTTAAAATTTTTAATTCAAATTAAAAGATAATCTGGTATTTAATTTTTATAATAAGAACATTAATTTATAAATAAAAAATGAATCTATAAAAATGAAACTTTATTCAAGAAAACAAATACTCGTATATATGTATATGTATGTAGATACAATTTATTTAAATCACTATTCGAGGTGTACATTACAAGTGTACAAATTGCATTCACTTTAACACACATATGTATGTACATACGTTCATATATGAATAATATCTTATAAATTCATGTAAATTCATTTATCCATAACAAGAAAATTAAGGAATATAATCTAAGTAACTATATTATGTTTTGCATATAAAACAGGATGATATTTTGAATTTATGTAGCCCAAAGATAAATTCAAAATAATATATTCATTTATCTACCTTGATTAATTAAATTATCTATGGTATAAGGAAATTATTGTAATACCAAGCTAAATTCAATCAAATTGCTTAAAATTGCCATTGTTATTCGTGTAATATAAAATGTATTATAACACTTTGCCAAAACACATGCACATACATACGAGTATATATGTATACATATGTACATATGTATATTATAAAATAAGATATGCAAAAGATGAAACACAAGATATTAATTGAATCTATAACATAAACAAAGATTTTAATAGACCTCTATACCATAACGTAAATACAAAAGTTCATGCATATATGTATGTACTATTTACAAAATATTAACTACATACGAGTATATGTATGTGTGTATGTTTTATTTTATTTTGAATTTATACAATAAGTGTAACACATACATGTAGCATGCATGTGAACTTTTGTTTCTAGACTTTTTTTTATTATTTTATTTATTTTTTATTACTGAATTTGTAAATATTCTTTTTTGTTTTTTCAAATTAATATTAATAGTTTGACTTTTTCCCATGCCATAGTTAAAAAAAGTATTTAAAAATTTACAAATAATCATGTGAAAGAAGTTTATTTAATTTATCTGTATAATAAAATTTTTTAATTAATTAATGTAAAATTATAATCCTGAATAATCTTCGTTAATATTCAAGTTATTAGCTAATTGAAATTAAAATAAAAACAAAAACTGTTCGAAATGTTTTTTTTTTTATTGTAATGATTTATTTGTACATGTCTTTTTACAACAACTTATAAACAGATTACATGTGGAGATTTAATAATAATCGTATGTAATTTGATATCACAATGTATGTACAATGTAGCTATACAAAGTATATATTATATGTTTTATGTATTTTATGATTGTGTTATAATTACATATAATAAGGACAACATATTAATCATATTTAATACATAATTTAATCGGGTGAATCTTAACTTCAAAGAATTAATTTTAAGCTTTTGTAAGCTCAAGCAAATAATTTATTTAATAATTTCTTGAATATTTATTAAATATGTAGATTATAATTCCATATTATACACGCCTCCTATTATACGATTTTAGATAAACTGAAAAACATAATATTGTTTTAATGACTTATACAAATACGAGTATATTAAGTAAAAATGCAAAAAATAAAAACGAAAATGCATGTATGACTCAAAGGGAACATTTTCTAAGAAAAGAAAAAAAAAAGTTTATAACCGAGGATTAAATTTGTAAAAATATCACGGCATACACATTACAAGGCAATGTAAAGAAATTTTTTCATTTGTTTTGTGACGTCACTCAGGTCGTCTGAGCATATAAATTTTTTTTTTTTAATTTTTTTTTTAAAATTTTATTCATTTGTTTCATATAAAACGACCAGGATGACGTCACAATGCTAACGGTCACTACGATATTTACATTGCCTTGTTATGTGTATGCCGTGTAAAAATATTATAAATTTTTATTGAATCATTCTATAAAAATCATGTCTTTGAGAAATAATTTCCTGTTGTTAAAAACTCGCTACACAATCAATCATCATATTTACTTTCTCTGCTTGTAAGGATGGAGTCGTAAGAAAACTATATTTACAATTTGAAAAAAAAGTCAAAATAAAAAAATTAGAGAAAATTTTCTCGTACCTCTTGTCCTTCAATAAAAAATAACCATCCTTACGATATAGATGATAATGAAGAGAAAGTTTATAGCAATGTTTACTTTTTTTTCTCTAAATATTATTTTCTGTTTATTTTAAAATTTTCAATTAATATTTTTATGATGAGAAACTTATTAGACAACAATAAAATTTATAATTTTAAATAAATTAAACTTTTTAAAAAGTTTTCCATAGAAGAAAAATTGAAGGAAAAAGTTATGAAATACTATAATACACCAACAGCAATATTTATAAGAAATTTTTTTCTTTCTTTTTCAATCAATGGATACATTTATTAATAAAAGACCGGTCATAACGTACTAAACTTTTTATATAACTAGATATTAACATGATAAGGTGTATTACATACACTCCTTGCTATTGAATTTCCATTTATATTGAAAAATTATGAAACTTATGAAAACTATACAGACTATCCTGAATTTACAATTTTTTATTAAAAATTCTCAACATATCGATTTTATTATTTATTTTTCTGCATAAAAACATCTCTTAAAGTAATTCTTTTTGTTGTTGTTGAAAATATTGCAAACTTAAAGCATACATTTTATCTTAAAGTAATTTTTTCTAATTTTTAAAAATATCCTTTTTTGTTTTCATGAATTCGCTAGAAAAAAAAATATTTTAAGAAAAATCATTAACGAGAATTTTTCATTTCTTATTTCCTTAAAACGTGCAGAAAATGAAATTCCCTATTGACATTATGGTGTAACATTTTTTTAGCATGTGTAAAAATATATATGTAGATATGTATTACGGTATTTAATGTTGTTAATATTTTCTTTATGTTTCATTTTTGCTATTTCTTTAATCATTAGGACCATAGTTTGTTCCCTAAATTGTAAGTTATAATATTGTATAACGTAACTGAGATTAGATATATGAAAAATTGTATGACGTTATAAATGCTACGCACGTCCTTTACGTTTTACATGCATATACATATACATACATTATGTTGTGTTGTGTATCATATTTTATATAAAAAAATTTTCTTATTCTGGTAACTGATTACTGTTATTATTATTATTATTTATTTATTTTTTTTTCTTTTATTTATACATGTATAAATTTAAGGATATTTTTATTTAGTAAGCAATTTAAAACAATGCCTAATTGAATGCTTATGTCGGTATATTTTTCTAATTTATACATTTCCTTTTTCTTGTTTATTTATTTTTACGTATTGGTTTGTTTCCTATTTTTTTTTCTTTGATTTTATAAATCCAAAGAAAAAAAAAAAAACAAAATTATTGTAATATAAAAAATTTGTAAATTATGTAAGAGAGGTTACAGAACACGTACAGTATTTGTAAACGATTTATAAATAAAAAGGAAAATATTGATGTCGTTTGTGTATTTGATTGTATAAAAATAGAAACATTCATTAGTTTTTCTTTTAGTTACCACTCACATGATTTTTCATAATTTTCATTTTAACTTTTATTAATTTAATCAGTTCATTAAGTACTATGATGCGTTGTTGGTAATTTTTTTTTGTTTTTTGTAAATAAATTCAAAAATGATGAAGTTTGCAAGATTTTTTGTCTTTAAATTGAATTTTACTTAAATAATTTTTTTTTTACTTTTTAAAGTAGAAAAATTCACTTTTAATGTATTTTTTATAAAAATTTTCTCATAAACCCTTCTGAAAAAGCAAAAAAAAAAATGTTGAAAATGTATTTCCGTATTCATTCTGAAACTTTTTTATTTCATTTACTTTCAAAATTTTCAGATAATTCCTTTGAAGAATATTTTTCAGTGATGATTTCGGGCTTTGTTCATACATGCAAATTTTCAATTTTATCTATTCATGTTCGTGTCTTTCAAATTTAAAAAAAAAAAATCAGTTCATAAACGACAGGGATACGTGTAGACTTTGTAAATCATCATCAAAGCTATAAAGTTTAAAAATTCTTTAGCTGTGAATGCGTATGAAAAGTGATACTTGATTCAAAGGATAGTTTTCTATTCTTTATCACATATTCTATATGAAATTATTATCAGTGAATTTATTTGTGAATAAAATTTTCATTCATACTGTTATACATTATATGTAGGCATATGGTGTGATTTCCATACATATCGTCCTTTTTAATATTTTTATTTCGTACTAGATAGAAAAATAATTTGTTCTGATAACTTTGGTGTACACTCTGCTTGAAAACTATAAGAAATATAGAATACACGTGCAGAGCAATTTTAAAAGAATACATATACCATGAGTTATGGTTATTTTTCATTTCAATTTTGCAACTTTTAGGGTATTTTAATATTTTTTGGTATTTCGGTGTACGAGAGTATCATGATATTATCCTCAAATAACCAGTCGTATTTATTTCAAAGAATATTAAACTTTTTTTTACGAAATGAGAAACTTTCTATATTATTTTTATTTGTTTTGTGTATTTCTTTCGCCTATTTTAACTGTATATAGCTCACCCTAATTATTTTTCTATTCATTTAAATTTAGCAAGAAGAATTTATATATTTATTATTTTCTTTTTTTTTTTCCTTCATTTTCCCTTTCAATTGATACTTTCGATTTCTTTTTAAAATCGAACGAGAACCAAATTAAGATCTATTCATCCTCTACTGTTTTTTATTTCATATTTTTTTATTTTCAATTTTGTGAATTTATGATGAGTTTTGGTCTTGAATAATTCATAGAGTTAGATTTTAAATTTTTTTTTTATTTTGAGAGAATAAATATTTAATTAAAAAAGTATTTTACCATGACATCAGAACAATAAAACCAATTTTAAAAATTGAATTAAAGGTTTTAAAAGGCCATGTTGGTTTTGTTTTAGTTTTTGTACAAGATTTTACTTGTGTTTCAAATGTTTTTCTATACTGAACAAAATTTTTAATAATTTTATCTTTTTTTTTGTAGTTTGCTATCAAAATTGAACACGACATAATTTTTTAGTTTCATTTTGTAAAAACTAAGAAATTATAATTTAAGTTTAAGTGAATTTTAATTAATTTTTTTTTTTTTTTCAAATAATTTGCCGCATTTGTATATGTATATGCGTATGTACTTAGTGTTAAAATTAAAATAAAATATTTAATTAAAAAACTCATTGTGGTATGTACTTACCACACGATTTTCACAAATTAAATACACATAAATACGCACATATGTATGTAAAATTTAAATAAAATTTGACAAAAAATGGTTACAAAATAGAAGAAAATTAAATAGAAGAAAAAAATAAACATATATGCATGTATATCTGACATAATAATATGTCGTGTGCAACAAAGTAAAATAATATAATAATTAATAAAAATGCAAAAATGTTGACCATTAAAAAAAAAACTTAACTGTAAACGTTGAATAAAAGAAAGAAAAACAAGAAATAAAGTGAAAAATTTAATTTAAAATCGTTGAAAAACCACATGTACTGGAAATTTTTAACATTTTGCATCAATTTTAATTAAATCGCCTCATACGGAGATTTCAATTGATGCACCAACAAATGAAATGTAGGTTTGTAAGTTTGAATAAGTATTTGAAAATATGTGTATGAAAATCGGATTATTCACGTGCTATAACCAGAAATTAAATGGACATACATTGTACATATTACATACATACATATGTACATATGTGTGTCTATGTATTTACATATATCTTTTGTAGAAATACAAGAGTAATTTTTTCAATAAAAAACATTTTTCAGTTAATAAAACGTCGGTTATATACTACGTGTATCCACTTTTCAAATATAAATCCATTTGTCTAATTTCCCATTTTTTATTCAATAGAAAAATCATTTACAGATAATTCTAAGGTAGAAAAAAAATTCAATCAACTTGAATTTCTATTCATGGTTACTGGTTATAGTATACAATTATGAATTTATTTTACAAAAATTTAGACTTTTTGCAGTTTAATAATTTTAATTTGTTGTTGTTGATGTTTTGTAGGACAGGTCAATGAAAATAAAAAAAGGAAAAAAGAAAAAAAAAAATATAAAAATGATTTTGAAAAACATCTAAAGAAGAATAATAAAACATATTACGTCAAATTTAATCGCGATAGTTTGTTCTTGTATTTTTTAATTATCAATCTGACGTGGAAAAAATTATGAACAGACAAGGTGATGAGTTGGTTATCCTTTCACGTATACAGAGCTAGCATATGAAGGAAATAAACGGGTAGGTTTTATTTTAAATTTTATTTTTTATTTTTGGTTTTTGGTATGTGCAGTCCAGTTATACGTATACATCATCTAACAAATCCCTACAGAATCAACAACAAACATACATATGTATGTGTGTACATAAATAGTATTATAGCGACGTTGCGGGCAAAATGGAAAAAATAATTTTCTATTTATTTTTAAATAAAAAAGGGTTATTAGATCAATTGGACAACGAATCTAAAGTTACATTTTGAACTGTGGTAATTGATTTTCATTGCATGGATGGTAAAAAATTGTAGTGTTAGTTTGTATAGATAAAAAAAATATACGCGTAATTTTCCACCAACTTTTTTTTATTTGTATTCAAAACGATGAAAATATGTTTCAGTATTCGACGATGTAACAATTAATACGAAAGTACTTAAAGAAGACCACACTTCAATTTAAATTTAAATTGAATTTTTCACTTTATAATTCTGAAAAAGTATAAAGATTGATAGACCTCTTTTTTCGCACTTCATTAAAAAATATGAATACTAGAATTTCAATTTTTTTTATTTGCAATTAATGTGTTTTGATTATATGTACCTAATTGAAAATGAAAATGGAATAAAAATATTTAAAACAGCTTTTTTGTGGTTTAGCTACTTTTTTTCGCTTACAATTTTTATCTATTTCGTTAGACATGATTATACAAATTGAGTTTTTGTGCATTTCCTTGTAGAATTATACATATGTGAATTTTTATCGTGCAGTATTTTTAGCTAGCTATTCTTCTACATCGAAATTTTCCCTCTACGTATTTAATATAGTCTTTTTTTTTTTTTTTTTTTTTTTTTTTCAAGTATTTTATGACGAGAATAATTGAAATTATGTATATAAAAATGGTGAAACTGAACATTGGATTTACCCAATAACATATTTCCAATATTGCACCATTGCCATTGATATAAAAATTACCGAACTTATTGGTCAATCCTATATTTTTTTTATGATTTAACCAAACAAGTGAAATTAAAAATATATTATTGAAAAAAAATAATTGAAAATTCAACACACCAAATATTTTATACATATTTTGATTTACATACTCACATCACATGTATAAATTACAATTTTGAATTTATATATATTTTATCTGTCAAAAAGGGGTTCAAGTACATTAATTTCGGTTATCTGTTCATTGTCCATCAAAATATACGTATGTACATACATACTTATGATGATATATATGTATATGTGATGATTTTATGTTTGAAATTATCATACCTATAGCATAATTTACTACAATACACACATCACCATATCATTTATTCATTGATTATTATAGAGTTCACTATATTATACAAAAACTGAAAAAAAAAGTGTTATTTTTGTTTAAAATGAAATGTGGTTTTTTTCATTAATTTTTGTGATTTAAAAATGAATTCTTTGTTATGTCAAAAGGATGTGGTTTTTCTCATTGTGAATGGTGTTTTATTATTACAATATATTCAATGAAACAGAAATATATGTGTAGGTATTTATTTTTTGATTTTTTTGTGTTTTTTGCTGGTTTTTACAAAATTTCATATAATCATGTGGTTTAATATAAAACAAATTTAATATTTTCGTGAACATTCAATAAAGTATCAAATTTTTAAATTATTAATTGAAACAAATGAAAAAAAAATAATCAACTTAGAATAATAAAAATTTAATTGAAATGTAAAATAATTATTTTGAGGAAAAATATGTATAATTTATAATTGAGGTTTGTGTTAAATCAAAATTATTATTTTTAATTTTTGAATATCACTATTCATATGGATGCTATATACATATACATTCTGGTAGTATGAACTCGTACAAGTAGTTTGAAATTTACATATTATAAAACTTTTAATTAAAGAAAATTAAAATACTTATTACATACAAAATTGGGCGGACAATAGCCGAAGCAGTAGAGTTCTGGCTTCTGATGCCGAAGGTCTTAAATTCGAGTCCGTTTAAGTTCTCTCAGTTTTGATTGAGTACCAAATCATTTAAGTTGAGTTTAAGTGCTCGTTCTGAAGTATGTGGTTTGATGGCTCTGCTCACTGACCATAAGCAAGTACAAGAGACCAATTGTACGCAAATATCCAGCCTGTCATAGTAATAAATTCGTTTCTCTACCAACAAGTTTAGGATTTCGCATTCCCCTTTAAACTGTTGTAGGTGCATGTATGAGAGAAATATCGTCATTAATCCTCATTTTTGAGGAGGCCAAGGCTCGAATTGGACTGTTACGTCGTTGGATGGACTTGGAAATTCCATTAGAACCCTAGAATTTTAAAAATTTTATGATTATTTGTATTTTTAAATTACAATGAATAATCAAAATGTAATATTATTTAATTAATAAAAATTAATAATTACAAGCAATATTTTTCTTCAAACATTTTATTTAAATATTTTCATAATAATTGTCATTGTATCTAATTAAAAATCCATAGAAGAATCAACAAAAATTAAGTACTACATTCTTAAGGACATTATTAAAACATACTTTGTTCGATGATTAATAGTCAGTTTTCGTTCACAATCAAGAAGAAAACTGCTTATCATTGCCTCAAAAGAAATGGTATTTCTTAATTTCCTGTGTTATTATTTTTAGTAAAATGATGTAAGAGGGTAAGAATTTTATTTTATGTCTTTTTGGATATTTCTTTAAAAAAAAAAAACAGAATGATAAACAAAATAAAAAAAATTAAGATATTTTCATAGCAAAGTCCAGTTTGTCTTCTATTATTTTCAAGTAGTAAGTTTTTTTTTGGATGGAGTATTGTATTGTAATTTTTCTAATATTGTGGTGCTATAATATCCTTTTCTTTTTCTTCGTCTTATTCCATTTTTTTTTGTTATTTGTGGTTGGCATTGTACTGCTGTAAAAAAATAAAGAAAAAAAACAAATCATGAACATGTTGAATTTAGTAAATTGATTTTTCGATGTAAATTATGCATTGTCTGAAAAATGTAGAAGAAAATCATCACAAAAATAAATTGAATAATTGTAAAAAGAATCATGTTGTATTCAAAATATAAAAACAGTAAAAAATAAAGTTGCAAGTTATATTGTAGCAATTTCCCAAACGGATGCTAATGAAAAATTGCTTGAATAAAAGATGATTGTGTACATCATTTACTTATAAGTTTAATGGTAAAGAAAATTCAATTTTAGTAATCACATATTTTATTTATTTAATTTTTTTTTTTAAATAGCTTTCACACATATGTATGTGTTGTCAGCTGGTAACAAAATTGTTTTTATAAATATTGTATTATAATTAAATTTTGTTTTCTCATAAATATTTATATGATGAAAATTATGAGAAAAGATAAAAGCTATTTTAAATATGTGCATAAAATTGATGTTTGTTTTTTCTTTTTTTTTCTTTTTTTTTTTCAAGTTTGAAGCATCATCAAGTTTTCATTAAAAAATTATTTAAAATATTCCTAATTTATTCGATTGTTGTTTCCACATATTATCCTTATGACAAAAATACTTAAAATTAAAAAACAAAAAAATTTTGTACACCTTAAAATATTTACATAACAATAATTAATTAATTTACATAAAATGCGTCAAGAGACACGTGTAAATTTAAATTATTATAAGTTCATAATTATTATTTTAATTAAATTCAATTAGGATACAAATTAGAAAATACTAATAGAGTTTCCTTTAATAAAATAACTTAAAATTATTTCTATACATATTTTAATATTTTTCCCACAAAAGTATAATTGAATTTACCTTAAAGTTTTTTAATCCTTTGAAAATCCTCTTGTTACTTGTTTTTTTTTCTAGTTATTTTTATTCTTTTCAAAATTATATATTTTTTTCTTCCTATTCATCTTATTTTCTTTTTTTGTATACTTTAGATTTTCTATAATTAAAAAATGAATCCTTTTCCATCATTTCCAGCAGAACCCAAAAATATTTTAAGCAAATTATGATTTTAAACACTTGAAATGTTTTTTAGGACAAGTGTCTTACTTGATTTTACAACTTGAATAATTATTTAGGATGTTTTTTATAAACTTCTGTGCAGGAAGTTTATATTTGTAAAAGGATACTTTTTAATTTGTTCAAAATTAATACAACCACAGCAACAATGAAATTTTTTACTTTTTTTAATATTATAATTAACAAGTAGAAGAAGATATTTTTTTTTCCTATCTCATATAAAAGTTCTTTTGAAAATATTCTCAAGTATTCTAAGAAAATTCAAAAATGTTTGGTTCAGAAAATGTTGGTTTAAGTGTGTCATAAAAATATTTTTCAAATTAATTTTTTTCTTAAAAAATACAAAATACTTGAAACACAAGTAGATATTTCTCTAATGAAGCTACATTCATAAAAAATTCATCTGATTTGATAATGTTTTAAACTAATCCTTGCTAATTTTATTGCATTAATCAAATTTCATTGAAAATTAATTTTAATCAAAATACACAAAATCAAAATGACGTAACGATCTAAAATATTCTGTTCACGAAGTAAAGTAACTTTTTTTTACATGTAATATCCGTACTACGTACTATACTCGTAAATGTTTTTATATGTTAAAAGTAAACATTAGATAGAGTAAACCAATGGAAAGTAAATTACAAAGTTTGGCTTCAATTTGCATAAGTAACGAACCATGAATTGTTCAAAGACCAAAAATTGAATAAAATTTAGATATGTGTATGTGTTTGTGTATGTGTAGGTATGTATGTATATATGAATGTACAATTATTGTGTATCGTGTGTTATACAAAAATGTATACTTGAAAATTCTTGTACAAGTTGAAGAGAAAAAAAAAACAATTTATATTTAAACAAACATAATAAGGATACTGATGTAACCTTTGTGTATTTTTCTCATAATAAAAACAAAAAAATATTTCAACAATATTGATAATAACAGAATGAAGGATTTTCTAGTCATATGTTGTGTGTAATTGGGGAAAATATAAGGAAAACCTTGAAAATTTGAAAGTTATGATTTTTTTTTTTTTTTTGATTAATCAAAAGAAAATTTTATGATACAAACGAAAGATATTCCATCAGAACCCACACATAAAACAAATTTGAAATTTGTAAAATTTTGTATAATTTTTGGCAATTATTTTGAATTTCTCTAAAAGTATTTATGTATTTATGTAGAAATAAATGACCTTGAACAATTTTTAAGTTCAATTTAAATTGCAAATACCAATCACAACTATTCGAATATTTAAGTTTCAAAAGAAAAAAAAATTGATAGTCAAGCCTTTGATTTTTATTTTAGCATTTTAATTAATTGAAAAAAAAAAAAAACCATTGTTAAAAAATTAACAAACAATTTTCTCGTTCTGTCATAGTACCTGCACATGAATTCTGTAATTCATTCTTCATAATAAAGAAATTTAGCTTATAAAAAAAATTCTGAATGTCACCGAAAACATTTTTATTTTTGAAATAAAAGTCTTGAAAAAGTTGACAAAATCAGAAAAGAAATAAAAACTAAAAATACCGTAGATTTCATCTAATACGAATACAAGTGATTAATCAAGTTTTACTATCAAACCAAACACAGACAACATAAAGTCCGATACTTTTTTATTATCAATCATTCGTTAGATAATAATATAATTAATTGATGCGATAAGCAAAAAATAAAAGTACATACTGTAAAAAAAATAATAATAAATTAATAACTTCGAAGAAATTCACATCATGCATACAAATATATTCAGATATAGTACAGTGATGTCAAAAATTATTTGTCCATAGTGACTTTTTTGTAAAGTACGATACAGCTTCTGGAAAAGCCCTAAATATCTAGAACATTTTTTTTTTTATGAAACATAGAAATTCAGAATACAAACAATTACGTATATACAACACTGAAATCGAACGAAATGATAAATGTTCATTAAGAGATATTATAACTGAAATACAATTTTGGAAGAATAAGTTCTTACGAGTATGTATAATTAAACTTATTGATTCAATGGAAAATTTTTTTTTATAATATTCACGTAAGCTCAATTCCAATGCATGTATGTACTTGTACATCATACACATTAATTCAAATAATAATGTTTTGGATGTAAATACATAAATACATATTATATTTAGTTTTCTTAATTGATAGGAGTATATAACATAAAACAAGAGAAAGTTATGAAGAAAGTTTTCATTTACAAGTTGTTCGTAGAAAGAATAAAATAATAAATATTCGATCTAGAACATTACTACATACATGTGTATTTCGGGATGTAATTTACTCTGTAAAAGAAACTAAATATGTAAGAATACATAATATGTTGAAATGATGTACATATATTTTCTCTTAATTTATTATTCTAGAGAAAAAGAAGACAAAAGATAGACGAAAAAGTTTTATACATTGCGATAACATCTCGATTTTAGTCAATAAACTTTCAATTATAATAATAAAAGAATGTGATTAAAAATTTATGAAAACATTTGAAATGAAAAAAAAAAAATTTAGATATTGGTATGTGAATTATTTGTAAGAAAGAAAGAAAGCAATAAAAAAAACAACAACAAATTTAATTGGAATTAATCTAACGAAATATGAATATTTAAAATAATTGTGGTTTCTTGTTAAGAAATCACTTTTTTTGTTGTTGTTGATAATATTGAAAATTTAACTTTTTTTTATTATTTTTTAATTTATTCACATATGAATTTTTGTCATGAATAAAATTATTAAATTTAAATTAAAAATATGTATTATACCAAGAATTTTGAAAAATTGGTAAAAACTAAAATAAATACGAGTACTTATTGGTCTTTTATGTCCTTATTATTATTTTTTTTATTTAACTTTGTGAAATTTACTTAGAATTTCTGTTCTAAATATAATAACAATATGATTTTGAATTACGTAATTTCTTTAAAAAAAATGTTTTTAAATAGCTACGATTTTTGAAGGCTTTCAAGAGATTATATTCCATCTTTATTTCAAATTAAAATATAATCTTTTTATTAATTTCAAAATTTACGAAACTATTACAAACTAAAATGGGTAAAATTCTTACTTTAAACAAAAGAAAATTAAATAAAATAACTTAATTCAGTTGTTTTTTGTCTTAACAATAAGAAAATCATATATGTATGTACTACACTTTATGTACTCATATTGTAATTGTAGTATGAGAAATAACAAAAAGCAACATAAAGGATAAAAAATACGAGCATCGTCCATTCAAATGAAATATAAATCTCTGGGATATTTTTGATACAAAATCTCTACAAAAATACAAAATTCAACGTAATAAAAATTTCATAATAATGTTTCATAAATAACAATAGTTTCATATTTACAAAAGGTAACTAAACATTTCAAACAAAGGGTTATAACATAATACATATGTGTATAAGTATTGTATGTGTTTCATATGATGTTTGTTTGTAGCTAAAAATATTTTTGTTTATCTATTTTATAAAAGATGATCAGTTTTTTTTTTAAACCAAAAAATGAAACGAAATTTAATATATCATATATCTACACATTAAAAATATGGAGTACATATGGATTTTATATACCTACCATAAAAATCCTTTGGCTAAAATTGTTCAAATATTTTGTACAATTTTTATTAAACATTCAGATATTTGTTGATTTTGTACTCTTAATTAAACTACATCAGATATTTTTTGAGTTATTTTCTAATTTTATATCCTTAAATAAAATACTTTTTATTGTTATGTTTGCAATCTTTTTTCTCATCTGTTCATTTTTTGTTTCGGTGTACAATCTTTATTAAAAGTAAATACATACATATATACATACTCGTATGTAAAAATAATTTAAATAGCATTTATGAAAGAAAATATGTATGAGCATTTTTGTTTTGAAAAAAAAAAAAAATAGGATTGTATAAGTATGTTGAAGAATGTTTTAAAGATTTTATTTTTAAAAATTTTAATTTCTTGGAAAATAAAATCATAATTAAGACCTTATATTTTCTATTTAATTTTCGTTTTTTTTTATTTTTAAAACAATGATTGTGTATTTATGTTGAAAGAATACTAGGAAAAAACTATCTAAGATTTAAATAATAATAAGGTACGGATGAATCTCTTCCCTTTACTTTATGTATTATTACAGGACTATTGAAATTTTATTGTTTCTTGAGGATATTATCCTAAATTTTCTTGCAAATTCTAACAAAAAAATATTCGGACATTTTCTACAGAAAAAAAAACTTAACTGTTGAAACTGTACAATATTTATTTTAAGATAAATATTATCTTAATGATGCTGATTAAATAGAATTGTTTAAAAAAAATTTAATTGAGAAAAAAAAAAACAACAGTAGTAGAAAAAAATTTATTCATCGGTCCTCTTTACTTGAGAAACTTAAACAAGTCATTATTACTCAAGCTTTTTATTCAATTATTCAATTATAATTTTACTTAAAATATACACAAAGTATATTAATAATATAATTAAAAAACTATTACAGTATTCCATTAAAATTTTTAAAAAATATTTTAAAAGTCCACAAACAACAAAACTAGAAGAATTCGTATATTATACGAGTTATTATAATTTTTTTGCTTTTGGAAATCGATTTCATTTTCAACTTTCTTTTATTATTCGTATTTCTTCATATCTGGCATCTTTAATTTCAATGGAACAATTAATATAATATCGAAAAAACTAAAAACATTAATATTCAGATAATATCACATCATTTATTTGTTTTCTCTTACATAACTTTTTACCATACAGACAGATTGTTTATTCTTTTCAAGTGTTTTGGAATACGTATACCTTTTAAGATTTAATTGAAACTTCATGTACATATTTAGATTTTTATTCATATTCGTATAAATAAAATTAATAGTATACATTCAAAGGTCACGTCGTACATTTTACATGAAATAGTTTTCGCACGAAATGTGTTAATTAATTCATAAGTTTTTGATATATGAACAAAACAATAAACAATAATAATATTAAGTTGTTTAAGTAGACATTTGGGATTAGTTAAAAGGATATTCAGTACAGCAATGTAAATTCAAATAAGTACAATACTTTAGTTTCATAGTAACGTGTAATACATACATATAATTTAATAAATATGAATTTGATTTGAAGAATTTTGTGGATTTATTTCAGATTTCCATGACTAAAGAATAATTTCGCTTAAAAATATGGAAATACACCATTTCCTTTGAAATCAAAAGCCCAAAGTTATTACTTCGAAATATTTTTTACGAATATTTTCTTTTTTCTTTTAAATTTCTTTTAATCAATCATAGTCTGACATTGAAGTGTAACATATATGAGAAATGCAGCAATGAAGAACCTAACTACCTTGAAAATAAGGTAAGTATTTAATTAGAGTTTCCTTTAAAAATTAAAAAAAATTCGAAGGAATATGTAATTTCCACAAAAATCCGCAAAAAGTACAATACAATAACTCAGGACCTTCCAATTTCTAATCTAAAGAAAATTATCTGTTGCACGATTCTTAGTTTTCGTAATATATCTTTCTAAAACTCACACCTAATGCAAGTCTCTCAGTTTATATTTTTAAAAACCATGTATAATATTTTCCATCCTTCATAGTAAATTTCATATCCTTTTTTTCAAAAATCATACATGTGCATAAAGTAAAGAAGTAAAGAAGCTGATTTTTCTGAAATTGAAAAGAATAAAATTGATAAAACTTGTGAAATTATGCTGTATTTATATTTTAATGAAAAATATAATATATATACATATGATATACATACGTCTACATTTTTTTTTCTTTTTGGTCACATTATGATATGTTTATTAATTATTTCATATGATAAATATTTCATTTAGCATATAAATTTCATTTTATCGAATTTCAACATTCTTTTAAAAATCATAAATAAAAATATGTTTTATGGAAATTTGAATTGAAATATAAGTTGAACATAGAAGAAAGTTAGGTCATACAACATAATCAATACGAGCAGAATATTTTTTTTTTTATTCCTTCAACAAATAGTTGAATTTTGTGTGTGTATGCTGTTAAAAGATATTCAAACATATACAAAATAATAAACTGACATCATTCATTTATATATACATTTTTTTCTACAGTTATTGACAGGCATTTGACATTAAATGACAAACTGTGTAACTACTCTTCCAATAAATAAAAGGAAAAAAAATTTGTAAAACAAGAAAAAATAAACAAAAACAATCAATTGAAAATGAAAAGCGAAATCAAATAACAACACAGCGTACACGAACGTACGTATATACATATATGTAATATACATAATGGGCCTTACTTATAAACATTTTTTAATTTTAAAATTAAAATAGTTTCGACTTGTAAATCAGAGTATGCTTTCAAATTCTTTATAAAATTAAGAGATAACATATTAACTTAACATATTTTGTATAGAGTTTCAAAGTACACTTTGATTTCCAAGTCGAAACTATTTTAGTTTTAAAACTAAAAAATGTTTATAAGTAAGGCCCAATATGTATAGCATGTACGAGCAAACAAAATTGATAAAAGAAAATTTGATTAAATGCTAAAAAATTTGTTTTCGACATTCATAATAAATTTATTCAGAAATAATAAATACGATCGATCCTTAGATTTATTTCAGTTACACATTATATTATTTTGATTTAATGTCCTTAAAGATTTACTTATTTTGTTATAAATCTTAAATTATTAAATATTAGACAAAAAATTTATTTTCAATTTGTTTTTGAAAACAAATAAATTGTGAAGGAGGTGAATTAAGAAATTTTTTATTATGTTGAAAATAAGTTTAAATTGAGACATTTAGAGGTCATTATTAAATAACAAAAGGTTTTAAACTTCTACGATTCTAGCTACCCAATTTTAATTTTCATCTGTAATTTCTCATCCTATCGAGAAAAAAAGGATAAAATAATATATTTAAAAAAGGATAATGATATAATTGGATTTTTAACAGAATTTTATGAAATTTCTTTTGTGGAAAGTGTTTGAAAAAAAAAAACAACCACAAAAAAAAGCTATAAATCTATGATTTACTTAAACACTTGATAAGAATTATAATTTAAAAAAAATAGTAGATGTCTAAAGTTTATCAAGGGAAACTTGTGAGGTCAGTTTTGTGATTTTAGCTTGAAATATTATATTTTACTGGGAGACGATACAAATATAAATTCAAGCATTCAATGAGTTATTTTGTACATAGCAAGCAACGGGTTAAGTTATAGTATGAATTAAAAACATATGAACCAAGTAGAGTATCCTTTCTTTTAGAAAAATGAGTATATAATGTTAAACTTAATATACTTGAAAAAATATGAATCTTGAATTGAAATAGAAGTAAGACTTTAATTATATTTTCAATTTTTTTTTGTTTCCACTTAATTTTTCATTGAGGTCATCTTTTAAAATAATTTGTTCAATTATGTATTTTTGAAGTAGATAAAATCCTAACTTTTCTGAAAAATAATTTCTAAGAATAATATTATATTTAAATAATCAATTACTATTTAACATATTTTGAATAATATGTAATGTAAAAAAAAAAACAAATTTCTATGAATTTTTTCAAATGCTCAAGGACGAAAAAAATCATAACTTTAGCCGCTTGATGAAGCTTTTTTCATAATTATTTCTATCGTATTTTTTCAATAAATTTATGGACAGATGAATAAATAAACAAGTATTTATATTACGATCCAATGAATTCAATGAAAGAAAATTTGTTAAGGTAAAAAACCGCATTTAAAAATCCAAAAAATTTCATTTTTCGTGTATTTTCTTCTATTTTGGAATAATTTTAAATACATTTTTTCAACATCACATAAAAAGATTTTTTTTAGTTTTACAGAGTCTTTTTTTTTAGTTTTCTTTACTATGAAAAAAAAAAAATTAAAAATATTAAGTTCATGAAAATAATAATTTAAAGTTTTCCATCCAATAATGTTCTTTGTTGAAAATTCTAAAGAAACTTTTTTATTGTTCAGAGCAAAAACTGATAATTTATGCATTCGCTTGTTAATTCAAAAAGAAAAACAATGGTTTCAATGGTTATAAAAATAACTAAAAATTGTAAATAGAAAAAAAAAAACAATAATAATACGAAAAAGTTTAAATTTTATATAAAAAAAGAAAAAAGGTTCGTAACATCTAAAACATCTTCGTTTCTTGTGATATTTTGGAGAGGAAAAAATTTAAAACAAAAATGAAACAAATATAAATATTTTAACATGAAACGAACCGCAGAATCAGTTATCAGGTCCTGTGAAAGTTATGTCTTCAGCTTAGTCCTTATAAATTTTGTTTGGTTTTACAATGAGCACCAATTCAGTTGGAAGGGGCCTACTATTATCAGTTTAACTTGCAAAAATTTATAAATCCATGGAAAATAAATTCATATTGTATGGCGTATAATAGAAAAATTGAATTTTTTATTTAAAAAAATTAATCATGAACAAAATTTCTAAAATATAATATAATATATTTTTTCATATTTTTGCTTTTAATTACCATTTGAAAATTTGTTTTTACTATTTTGAGTCTCAGTAAAAATTGCAAATTCGTCAAAAGTACTCGCTTAAGGATAACTGCAAATAATTGCAGTACCGTTTTTATGTATAGGAATTGAAAAAAAAAAATATGTTACATATGTACAATTATCTATGTCCCCTTTCCATGTACGATACATATATGTATAAATATAATATTATCATGATTTTATTTTATTTGATGAAGAAAATAAATTTATCTGTATTGGCAGTGAAAATATGTACTTATACTTTTTTGTGTGATCACATCTGATGATGTAACATTACTTTTACGAGCATATCTCCACATTACTACAAAATATATTTTTTTATGTATACGTACATAATATGTATGTATGTATACTATATGTCTGTAGCACAAGTACATACGAGTATATTTTGATTATTATAAAAACATTCTACCATATGCTTGTGACACAGATTAATTATTCACGTGATAATTGGATTTGATTTAATTAAATAAAGGACGAATCACAAATTTCTTCTTCTGATAAAGTATAAAAAATAATTTCCTTTTTTAAATTTATCTTCTCGTTTTTTGTTTTTAACGAAAAAAAAAACAAGGTACTATACGAGTATTATTCGTTTTTTTTTTTGTATTTCAGAAAAAAACTAATAATTTATTTTTTTATTTTTTCGATAAGATATGAAAAAAACCATTTCTCATTTATTTACCATAAATTTTCTATTTGTCACAATTTTTAAATTTTGATAAACTCATTTATGTGATATGTGAATGAGAAATTCTTTGTTCGTGTAACTATCGTTCTCTTACATAGATTTTTTTTTTTTTTTTGGATTAAGTATATTTACATAAATAAATAATGTTTTCTAGAAAGTTCGTTGTCTTTTAAATCTTTTAAATTAAAATTTCCAATTTAATAACATTGTAATGAACTTAATCCACGAATAACAAAAGTTTTTTTTTTTTTTTTTTTTGTAACGTCTTTCTTGTTAACATAATTTTAATTTCGTGGTATTCATACAAATACAATATGTCTTCAATTAGAATTCAAATGATTATTTAGACAATTTTTAATTTGAAAAACATTTGAAGACTACGTAAAAATGATGGGAAAAATTTGTTCACTTTTTTTGAAAATTCAAATAAAATTATTAGAAATACAAAACTTTAACAACTAAAAACATAATTTTACTTAATTACGTATGTAAAATTTTATTTGAAAAACAAATATTTTTGTATTTAATTATTTTGGTAAATTTAAACTTAATTGGATTCCATTTATAAATTACTCGCACCTTTAAAAAAATGAAACAAGAAATAATAATAATAATATTTACTTGTAAAACTTTTTTTATATAAAAATTATTTCAAAAAAGTTCATAAGTTATGAGACAGTTGGAGGTGGTATACTCGTATTTAGTAAATTTTACAAAAAAAAATAATCAAGATATATTCGAACTTTTACAGGTTATTTATATATGTATGTACAAAATGTGTACATAAATTCTTTACTCGTATATATAATTTTTGAATGTGGCAAAAGTATAGAAATTTGTGTTGAAATTTGTTATTTATAATATGAAGAAAAATAATTGCTCTTATGTTTTGTTTAGAAAAAAAAGGGGTGCGAACACAATAACAAAAATACTTAATATAATAAGCTTCTCTCGTATATACTCGTATATTTAATCAATTAGAATGTCGTGTGAAATAAAAGATAAAAACAGCAACAATAAATAAAAAATAAAATAATTAAGGGAAAAACCTTATACTCCTAGAAAGAGTTAATTAATTGAGAAAATATTTGAGAGATATTTAATTTGTTGTTTGAATTGTTCATTATGTGTTTTCTTTTTTTTTTTTTGTTTTTTTTTTTTATGAGAATTAAAAACAAAAAGTTAATGTGATTTAGATTTTTCATTTTGTTCATAAAAAATAAATTAAAATTTCCACAATTCGTTATTTTATTTAATTATACTTAGGTTTACCTAATTCTTAATTTAATTTGTAGAAAAAATTTACATTTTAACATGTTTGTTTTTTCTTTTTTTATTGTTCATTGTCTTTTCTTTTTTTTTGTTATTTGAGTATGAATTTTAATTAAAGTATATTGAATTTTTATTTAAAAAGTTTTCACCTAAACATAATTAGTATTTTATTTTATCATACATTCATAATGTGTGATATGAAAACCAATTCATGCAAAAGAAGAAAAAAAAAAACACACTTCTCTATAGTATGTGCTAACATACTAGAAAAACATTTTATAATAAATTCTCTTTTATAAAATCAAACATAAAATATCTGTAAACATTTGAACATTGTCTTTATATCCTTTTTTGAAAATAACTTTTATAGATTCTCTTTAAAATTGTACAATATAATAGTAAATGTTGTAGATGATCTAATCATATATAATATGACACGTACTATTATGCAAATGAAATTTTATCTTATATATACGTAAGTGTTATTTAACTATAATTTGCCTCATATGAAAAAAGTGTATCTCTCTTATATCTATAACATGTACATATGCACATACATACATATATATGTAAAGTTTGTTTGTTACGTACTTAATTGTGCAAACAAATCCCAATGAAATAAGGATATATAGAAGCATCCAGATAAGATATCATTTTTAGATAAACATATATAGTCATATATATACATACATATAATAGTCGACAACAATATGAGAAAAACTAAATACTCGATATTATAGGTATGTCCTGTAGGCTTTAGAAGAATGAAAAATGTACCAACCAAAGTATACTAGTGTTGCTATATTTATGTATAAAACAATTTTATTTATACTTACATACATATTTATAATTTGCATGTACAATACATTATATCATATACATATTAGATTTTTAGAAAAAGGGAAAAAAAAATAATAATAGAACAACACTAAACATTCACACTGATATGATACTTATATCCTTTTTATGATTGTGCGAAAAAAATTTATTATTGGATTTTTCTATTAGTTTTGTAACAACCATATACGGCAAAAGATTCACAACAGACTCTCTAACAATAACAAAAGTGATAATAATGATGCCATAACCAAACAGATACAAGATATTGTTTACAAGAATTATATGACCTATCGAAAAGTTAACAATCGCTATTCAAACATTATTATTCTACTATATTGAATGAACTCTAGAAAATTGACCCAGTTTTAATTTTATTTATTGTACATATAGAGGCAATTTTTTTCCTAAATGCATTGTAGAATTTGTTACATAAATTCTTTTCACTTCTTGTTTATTTTTTTAATCAAAAATATTAAAAATATTGTACTTGTTTTATTTTTGATCAGTAAATCAAATAAAAAAATTTGTTTTTTTTTTTCAGAATCTTCTAATGTTTTAAACTTTTAGATACATACATACATATACAAACATTCTACTATAAACTACTTACTAATGCATAAATATATACATATATATGTGTATCTGCATTCTATATCTATATAATTTTCTATTATTGCAATTTCAGTATTAAATATAACAAAATTCATCAAAAATTATGCAGTATAAAAAAAAATATTCATTTACACATTACAAATAGGATATTATATGCATTCTATCCACTATCTTATATATACATACTTTTATTGTGATCATTTACCAGCAAATTATTATTTTTTTTCCTTTTTTTTTATTATAAATTATGTTAATGTAATCAAGATAAATTGTGCATTCTTCTGCATCGAATTTCTAAAAATGTAAATCATAAGAAAAATCTATGGAATTTTTCTTAAAAAAATATTTTAAAACTTACTTGCTAGTGGCATGACCAGGAAACCAGATTTTTTAGCTATTTGTTTTTTTCCTTCATGCTTCCTTGCATTCCTTTTTCATTTAATCAACTGAATTCCAGGTGAAATGAAAATTTATTCATAATTTTTTTGTAATAACGTGTTAGTATTATATTTTTCCTTATAAAACAAAATTCAAGAAAGAACGTTCTTTTTGTTATCAAATGAGATAAAAATATTCAAAAATCTGAAAATTTGAAAATTTTTACAGGTTGTTTCTTTTTCGCAATTTATATAAAAAATCTTTATTAGATAAATGCTGAAAATAAATTAATATAAGGTTGGTGCTGAATTAAATTACTTTTTGTCTTAATTTTCAGAAAAAAATATAGTTAATATTATTCGCAAATTCATAGATTTAGACTTTTAAGGATTTATGGATAATCAAAGACATTCTAAAAAAGAAAAAAAAAATAAATTATGTTCTTTTAATTTTTTCTTCTAATTTTTTGTTGTCTTTTTTAAAATAAGGATCACAAGATCTATTATATTTAACAATCACTAAATACCACACTGAAAGAAACACCCTACTCAGTTCTAACTAACACAATGTATATATATGTACAAGCATATTAAATACATACATACATATGTTTTATTTTCGTGTAATGTACATATATATTTTTTGATATCATTTTATTTAGTCTCCTTCATATTTATAATATAACAGTTATTCATCCAGCCACGTAATATTTCGCATACAAATATAAATTTCTATACACATACATTCTATCCCAAAAAATATTAAATAACGTGCTCAATATTCGAAATAAGATATTTTATATGCAATTTTCACATTTTACAAACGAGTTGTTCTTATCCTTTTTAATATGTAGTATTCATATTTATCATTTTCATGAATATCTTTTTCCTTTTACAAATTGAATTTCATTTTAAATTTAAAAAAAAAACGAATTGATTAATTAAAATTTACAACTTTGTAAATATGTAATTTCTAATTATTTGGTACTGCTTCATGATATTATTTTGAATCGAGTTCTTTTATACGTTATTTTTTATTTTTATATTACAAAAAGGTATTTGTTATGGAAAATATAATTTTACATCAGTGGGAAAAATTATTAAAACTTCCTTTTTAAAAAATTGTAAAATTAATTAATAAATATTTCTTTGAAAAAATTTTTATTATTTTTAAAGTCTTTGTTTTTGCATTTTTTTTTATTTTTAATTAAAAATATCCAAGGTTTGTTGAATATTGTTTTGTTTTATTACTATTTACAAATTTTAAAATAGATTAAAAATATTTGTTTTATAATTATTCAACGCAGAAATTTTTTAAATTAAATAAATAAAAATTTCATTTAAAATGCATAATGCACAGAATTCTGTTTTCTATTTGTTTGTACGTTTTTTAAAAATACTTGATTATAAATTCATATTATGTTAATTAAATTGAAATTATATTGATTTGTTTACAACACTTTGTAAAAATAATAATAATAATGAAAATAATAAAATAATATTATTTGTAATACGGTAAATTTACACAACACAAATACATTAAAATAAATTACAAAATCAAAAAGTAGATTACTTGAATTAATTGAGGATTATCAAAGTCCAAAGTCATTAAATAAAAATAAAAATTAAAAATATTTTGGTATAAAACACATATTAAATACGTTTCAATTGAATTTTGTATTAAATGTTAGATTTTAATTAATTGTAATTGATACTATAATTAAAAACTTTATTCAAATACTTTCTGCCTTATGTACATAAACAAATAAATTATTTGAATAATGTTTATTTTTTTAATTAAAAAAAAAATATCAGTGAATAATATAAACACAGTAAAAGTTTCATAATTATTTCGTGTGCATTCAGAAATCAGAAATATGTACATACATATATTATGTGTGGGTAGAAGTCATTTTACAGCAGTTTTGTTTTCTACACCTTATTTAAAAGTTAAAAATTAAAAATTAGAAAATTAAAATAAATTTTCTTTTGTTTTTATTCACAAAAATACATTGTCGAAGAATGTTGTAAATTTTTAAGAAAATATGTTCGATAATTTTCGATAAATGAGACAACTTTTTTTTTTGCACAATCAATATTCGTTATTTAATATGAAGCGAGCTGGTGGGAGAAGCATACTCTACCCTATAACTTTTAGTCTAGGGTTATAACTGGAATGATTTTTACTACTTGGAGTCCTTGAAGACTACTAAAAGAACTTAAATGTGTATTTTTTCTATATTTCAAATTCTTATACTCCTGAGAGAATATTCTTTTATTAAGAAAAATGTATCTACATAATATGTATGCACATATATTCGTAGACCAAACATGAATATGCGTAGTTTTTCTTCTTTGTCATCCTGTAACTTGTGTTTGTTGTACCTTTTTCTAAAAAATTTTATTATGTTTGAAAAGTGACACTAATGCAAATATCCTTTTTTTTTTTTTTTGCTTTACTTCACATGAAAATACACACAATAAAGCTCTTCCATGTTTTTAATTTTATATCTAATTTAATATAAATGAACAATTAAATGTATTATAATAAAAATATAAATGAAGTTAACAATACAATTGGTACTCTCTATTCAGACGTTAGTACACACGTTATATGTATGTATATGTACTCATATGTTTGTACAAAAGATGCAATAATTATTATCTTGTTTTGCCTTTGAATATTTTGTGGTGAAGCATCATATGTTTGGGTAAGTTATCAACACATTTATAATAGATATACGACATATATATATACGAACTATGTTTTTATACAATACACATTTTGAATAAGTCAGTATTACAATGACTTCCTTTTTACTACATTATTTAATACTCTATTAAACAAGGTATATAGATAAAGCTTATTTTTAGGTTAACGGTATAACCTACAATGTATTTTATACATACAAGAACCTATCTTTCAGGTAATATACATAAATTTACATGATTTCATAAGATATTTTATTGACGTATATAAATGTATATAGGTAGGTATATATAAAATACAAACATGTGTGTATTTTATGCATTACATATCAGATGCATGCATTGTATCCTTGTAAGCAAACCATATCCGATATGATAAAGAATGTTAGTTATGTCCTAACTCCTAACATATCAAATATTACATTATATATGTATGTACTCGTATACTATAATGTACACAATTAGGTAAATTTACGGTTTTGTATATTCTCATCCGAATTTAATTATTTTTTTCACAAAAGAAAAATTATAATAGAAAATTGAAGTAAAATATGGAAAATGATTCCTGATTTTTGATAATGAGAAGAAAAAAAATTATGAATGAAAATTAAGGATCAAAAAGAAATAAATTTCATTGGTGAATATGGCCCCAATTTTTATATTGCCATGTTCATAATCATAATCCGTTTTCATTGTAGTATTATTTTCGTACTTTTCATAGTACGACGTAAAGTATTTTAGGTTGAAAAATGATTCAGGACACAATAAAATTAAAATATATTAAAAAATGACTATTGCACATTTTATATTTATTTTAAAAGTAAAAATCTAAAAATAAGTACATATTTACAAAGATCTTTGGGTAAAAAGTTCAAGTATATAAGTAAAAAAAACATATTTAAAATGATTTATGTATGCGAACATCTTGCAAATTTTTCTGGTACACATTTCAATGAAACATCATCAAATTTTTGATCTCTTGGACATTGCATTTCAACAACTTGATTCTCATAATATATGAAATAATTTTTACAATTACCATTTTCTCTAAATTTTGATGGGCTTTTACAATTATTGATATCGGAGCTTAATTTTAATTCTCTCGTTTTTGATAATTTCTGTTCAGAATATTGGTTCTTATTTTCGTTTGAATCTAAACAATTATTTACGATAGCTTCTGTAGTACACCTTTCTAAATTGGGATCAAATGCTGTATTACTGGGACATGTCAATAAAACTTGTTTTATAAACGATATTTTTGATGGACAAAAATAATAAGTTTGACAGTCTTCATCATTTGAATATTTCCCTTGAGCTTTATTATCGCAAAATAAATTATTTGACTTCGAAACTGATGCATCTCTTCTTTTATTTAGATGAGAATCTTTTATGTTTCTTGTTTTGGCATATTTAAAACTCATACACATATTATGTATAGGATCAAATATTTTATTGTGTCCACATAACATATGACGAACAACATATTCTTTACCGTTCCGAGAAATATCACAAAACCAAAATCTTGATCTATTGGAAGCATCTAAAATAAAATTAAAATAAATAATTAAAAAAATATCACTTTTTTTTAGAGTACAAAGTACCTGGAAAGAATCCATAATGTTCACAATTATATGGTGGTGCTGGTGTAACAATTTCTACTGGTCCATAGATTGGTAATTGTGTTATTACTCTTCCTATGAACGGTAATCTTTTGTATTTGTGATTTTTTTCTTTTACAATTTCATAATAATCAGAATTTTTTCTAGAAGGATTATCATTTTTGTTTTCATAAACGGAAACATAAGGACCAATTTCCATCGGAGTACAAAATGCTGAATTATCTTCATCACATCTCAATCCTTTCGAACATTCATAAATTGGTTCCGATCCTGAAACATCTTTTTCATCATCATCATCCATATCCATATTACAAATTTGATATGATTTTTTATTAACACAACGAAAACCATATTGTCCACATGGTGCTTGAGTTGACATTTGATTCATTGATAATAATGTTGGTAAATATTCATACAGATACGCTTTACTCATATGAAATTGAATTATAATCGTAATTACAAATATTATTGAATATATCAGATCTTTAGACATTAGTCTTAGCAAAACAACAAAATAAATAATTTAAAATTTTGTATTCTAAAACTGAACTCACCATAATATCAACACAAGACTTATATATCAAATATAACAATATGCTTTTAATTATTTTTATTATTAAATGTAATAATTCGTTATTCATAACTTGATTATGACGTAATTGACATTGACATTTGACAATTAATCAAATGATTACTTTGTATTCGATTTCTTATTTATTCTTGCGAACTTCAAATTTCCTTGAAAACAAAAGGCAAAAGGAAGACAATCAGGATTTTAATTAGAAATTGTCAAAATAAATTGTTTTGAATTCGAATCCAGAACATTTAGGACTTCAGCCTTCTCTGTTTTAAATTTAGAAAAGTGCTATAAACTCTTGTAGACTGTTGGCCTTACTAATAAACATTTTTTAGTTTTAAAACTAAAATAGCTTCGGCTTGAGAATCATAGTCACGGCATACACATAAAAAGGCAATGTTAGTATCGTAGTGACCGTTAGCATTTTGACGTCATCCTGGTCGTTTTATATGAAACAAATGAATAAAATTTAAAAAAAAAAAAAGAATTAAAAAAAAAATTTCTATATATTTACGACCTGAGTGACGTCACAAAACAAATGAAAAAATTTATTTACATTGCCTTGTTATGTGTATGCCGTGATCATAGTATGCTTTCAAATTCTTTATAAAATGGTGGAATAAAATATTAACTTAACATATTTTGTATAGAGTTTCAAAGCACACTCTGATTCTCAAGCCGAAACTATTTTAGTTTTAAAACTAAAAAATGTTTATTAGTAAGGCCCACTTGTTTAAAATGAAATGAGTTTGCATTTTTTTAATTATCTATGTGTGTGAGTATGTTATTTGAAAAGTATTATTAAAATTTTTCTCTCACTAACATTATTAAAAAATAAAGAAATAAAATTCGTACTACGATTATGATTTTCAAGTACTTTGTACTTTCGGTCGAAAAAAATCCATATGACATTGCAAGTTTACCTTGAAAATTAGAGATTATTTTGAAAAAAATGTCTTTGAACAATGAACACTCGAAGATTTTCATAAAATTAAAATGATGTGAAGTATCGAGTGAACGGTTCATTTCAAAAGAAATAAAACTAATAAATTTCATTTTTGAATAAAGTGAGTCCTTACAATTTTCTTTTTTGCGTTCTATAATTTTTACTGTTTTTTTAAAGTAATATTTTAGCACAGGCATTAAGAAGAAACACACTTGAAAGCCTACTTTAATATTCTGAAATTCTTGTTATTATTTTAATTTTCATGAAAATTAAATAAGTAATTGATCAAATTTGTTGCTACAGTAGCTATGTACTTATTTCCATTTTTTCATTTGAAAAATTTCTTTTCATGACAATTGTTGCGTAAAATTGAGATATGTACATGTTACACCACTACACATACAAGGTAGTATCCTAGTTACATGTAATAAGTTAAGTGAGTATGTAATTCCATTTATTATTCATTATTGTCTAAATTATTGTTTTGAATATTCAGAGTGAAGATAAATTAATGTAACGTGTGTGTAATAACAATTTGGAATGTGAATATTATGATTAGGATATTAATTTAATTTTTTCAAAATGAATGATTTTCCAAAAAAAAAAGTTGTTTTGTCTATGGAATTTAATTTCATAATTTCAATATAACAATTTTTGAATTGATAATTGAATTTGTTTGAAAAATCTAGGGAACAAAATTAATTTTTTTTTAAATTTAATTTTAAAAAGAAAATTTCAGGAATTCAAATTTTTCTCGGATTTTGAAATTTTGTAATTTAATTAAAAGAAGAAAAAAAAAACAAACAAATCAAAAATTGACATCACACAATAATTCCTTTTTTTTTCACAATCCTATAATGATAAATTTTAATGAACAATTCTACTTGAAGTCTATTGTTTTGTACATATATTTCATATTAAAATCAAAAACAATATTTTTCTATATTATAAAATAAAATAATGGATAAATAATCCTTCTTGTTAAAAATCAATTAAATTTTAAAATTAAAACTCAAATGAATCCTTAATTGTCATACATGTACAAAAAACATATTCTTTGCTATCCATTCAAATTAATGAATGATGTTATTAACACACAACAGACTCATTATACATTTTTTTTTTCACAAAGTAAGCATGCATATGATTTATGTGTATGTACTTGTATAATACATACGAATATTTTATTAAAACGAAGAAGAAACGAAAAAAAAACAACAACTCAAATTATAATAATGAACTTTTGTAATGAACAATTAATTTTTACTCGTGTATAATTTAAAAATAAATAATAAAAAACAACAATAAACTGAAATATTTATCATTGACGTATGATTATTTTTCATTATTTATTATTTTTCAAGATTCAAGCCTCTTATCAAAAATTTTGCATTGTAATTAAAAAAATAAAAATAAAAACATGGTAAAAAAGAAAAATATAAAAAATAAGCGCATTTTTTTCTTCTTTAATAATTTATATTTCTCTTGTTCAATTTCGGGTATATAAAGCAATTTTTTATGAAGAGAAAAAAAATTAGTATAAACAAATAATTTACTTGCTTTTAATTTGGTGAATGTTTGCTTCAATTCATTTTTAATATTCAGATTTTAATCAACATATGAGGAGTACAAAAAAAAAAAGTGCATGGCTGATATTCGAATGAATGCGCGCTTTTGTACATTTTTTTCTGTTGAATAGATTTATGATGTTTTACTTTTTTTTTTTAAAATATGAATTAAGTGGAAACGGTTTTGCAAACTTTGAATACTGAAAAAAGCATCTTTCTATAAATCGAAATTCTTTAGATTTTAGAACAAAATTTTTCATTAAAACTTTCTCTAGTAATCAATTAACTTTGATAATTCTCGAAATTGAATGCAAAATATGCAAGATAACGTGAATGTGTTTCGAAATTTTAACTTTTAATTGTGGTATGTGCATTGAAATGAAAAATTCATTTTATTTTTATGAGAAAATTCCTATGTTGTTTACGTTAGTTTTTAAATTTCTTCGTTAGATTTGATATACGTATACGTAATTGGATTCAATTTCAAATAATATTTCCAATTAATTGCGTTTTCTCATTGCATTAAAATCAGAAAATTTTCATTCACCTTCGCTATACCTTGTATGTATGTATATCCTTTTCTATGCCTATAAAAAAAATCCTTAATTCCCTACGGTCTACTTTATGTAGAACTCTATAAAAAAAATTAAAAAAAGTTATTTAGTGCAAATACCATGCATTGCTAAGATACACGTATATTTATATATAGTTATAGCGACCTACATATACCCACACATCGAACACAATTGCAAAATTTAATCGACCATTTGAGTAATTACTTCAATCTAAACTTGATAAATCTTTTAAAAAGCACACAATTGATTGATTTGAAGTATTAAAGCTCACTTGGATAGTTGAATATAAGTATTAAAGAATAGAATTTCCAAGTGATTTTTTTTTTTCAAATGTATACTGTACATAAATTGAAATAGTGTGTGTAGGTTAAAAGAAAAATTACAACTCATACAAAACCATAATGTTATACAATTTACACAGTACAGATTTATAAATTAATTTTCAATGAAAAATAGCACAAAAAAGTGTTAAAAATTGAATTTAATGGATTTATGGATTAAAGAGAAAATTCTACAAATAAAAATTATGGCTTTTCGTAGGAAACAATAAGTTTTTTTTATCATTGTCTTTTTGCAGTAAAAAATTTCGCAATAATTTTACAATTGAAAATTTTGTCTATGTCGATTTTGAACAATTTTTTTTTTGTCGTAATTTATTGTCTTCCTTAATTTAAAAGTTGCTATTTTTTTCACGAAATCTCGTAACATTAATAATGGTGACATTAATCGTTGGAGTGTAAAGGATTAAATTTTCTTCGAAGGATGTCATAAATTCAACTTTAAATTTCATTTTGTCACATAAAGAAGAGAAAAAAAAAGGAAAATTAAACGCTAAATTACATTCTAGCCGATTAGACTTGTTATCACTTTTAATATTCCATTAAAATTTACATTATAAAATTCTTGATGTAATTTCAATATTATATATACGTATTTTGTTTTCATAAAATTATTGTTATTCATTTCAACACCATTATTTTCATATTTAGTATAGCTATAGTTAATTTTTTTTCTTTTGAATTACCTACATTCTTCACCTAAATAATGTGTATTATCAAACCGTATACTCAATGTTTTATATCACGTATTGATTTTAAATATAATATTATTCTCATAATTTCATATTCATAATTTCCGGTACTTCATATTCCTTTAAAAATTCTGTCACTTTCACATGATAATAATGAAATCATATCGATTTTATTTCATTTTTATGTTTTTCATGCTTTTACGTATTATCATACTTTTCCTTATAATAAGTATATAATTCGTATATAAGAAGCGCACATATACCTCCTGTACTTAAATACATATGTACATCTCTTACCTAAGTATATATATCTTATATATGATACGTAGGTACATACATACATAGATTTGATGGTGTCAATATAAATCCGATTAGAGGTGTCATTGAGCTGGAAAATTATACCAACAAACAATGATATGGAATTATAGAATTGCAAATTTTTCAAAAAATTTCACACAAGAATTATTTTCATATTTTTAACATCTTTGTTTTTGACATTCATATATAAAATTCTTAAAATATACGAGTATGTAGGTAATACATGTATGTATATGTATATTTTTTTTTTTTTATTTGAAAATTTTCAAGTAGCTTTGAGCTTACGCTTTTGTTTTTATGTTTTTATACTAAATTGAATAAGAATAAAACAGTGCGAATGTAATATTTTATATTATTTAATTCAAAGAAACATTAAAATGACAACTATCGTATTAATTCAAGAATAATTAATTTGTCTTTGATATTCATTTTAATAATCCAAACAAAAAGGTATTTATTATGTATAATATAATTTCAAAGACAAGAAGAAGACAAAAAAATTAAGTGGAAGAAAAAAAAAATAAAATTAAAAGGATAGTTTTGAATAACTCAACACAATAAATCAGAATACCTCTCTGATATAACAAATTATTACAAATTCATTGAACAGGAAAATCATTAACGTAAAATTATAATTTCATAATTACATAATTACAGAAAAAGCAAAAATAATAGAATCATGTTTTTTCACATTCTTTGTATAACACTATAAATACCACATTCTTAGTTGAATTATTAAACCACAAAATTAAAAGCTTAGGGAAATTAAATGCTACAAATTTTCTTCAACTTCTACATAGAGCTGCCAAAAATAGTAACTTGTTTTCTTTGAAAAAAGAAAGAAAAATAAGAAGAACTCATTTTTCTAAACTTTAAAAATATAGGTATATAGTACACTAGAAAAAACTTGGGAAAGCTTTATAGAAAGGGCGATATTATTGATCCATACCATTCTGAAACTGGTACCACTATATCCTATTTCTTTAATTGATAATTTTAATGAAAGCATTTAACATGGTAATTGATAAGAAATGTAAATGAAAAATATCGAATGTTTTGGGAGGTTCTGTTTAAAAAATGTTGGTTGATTGAAAGTGCATTTGTTCTATATTTCGGTGAATAAATTGCAAATAAAAGAAACTTTCAATTGAACACTGAATTTTAATATAAACCAGTGCCCAAACCGAAAGTCTCTATTATCCTGTAATATGTATAATGTTAGATTTGTCTTGAAAAAAAAAACTTACTGGAAAAATAAAAAATATTCTTTTTGAATCAATTGTTTCGGAATGCTATGGTTTTCCTATACAATTGAACATAACTTTTGTAATAATATCTATAAAGGAATACATTTATTTAATTCACTTGAGGACGTTAAATGATTACTTTTGGTTCTTGTCGTTGGGCAACTTGTGTGCTGTTACAAGGATTTTTTTCATGTTAAAGTAAGGAATGACGAGAAGAATACTGGACTCAAATTTGAAAACAACCGCATCATAGGACTCGTCGACATTAAATTTTAAAAATTAACAATAAAAAAAAGAAGTTTTTTAGATAAAAAAATAAAGTTTTCACTTTATTCAAAAAGTTGGTTCTTCCGGTTTGGATACTAATCTTTCTAATATGTTTTTTTTCAGATTTCCTGTGAAATAAACAACGTTTTCATCAGGACACAGCTATGTTGAAATTAATAGAATTCTTGAGTAGAATGCCTTTAAATTCATATTTTTATGAGAAAATATAGTGCATTAAGTTCAATACATCATTATTTTTCAATAAAATTTATCATACTCTTTGCAACATTATTTTCTATCTTTTCACACATTAAAGTGTATATAAGAACATGACATTTTAAAATATATGATTTTATGGCATTTTTATGACAACATTAATTATATATGTACTATGTTATCATCTGTAAAGATACCATTAAAAATCCCATTTTAAAGACACATTACGTTTTTAAGAAAATTAAGAGCTACCTAAACTAAAAAAAAAAATATATTGTAGCAGATGGGTGGAGAAAATATTACAAGTAAAAAAGATTTTTCCTTATTTATTTATTTATTATCAAAAAAAAAACAACCGTACTATAGAAAACTTTATAGAAATGTTCGTGATTTAATAACAAATACATAACATTTCAGACAACATGTAAACAAATAAAATACATAACTTAATATAACATGAAATCAAATGCAATTGAAAATTTACTTTTTGAAAAATTGTAAAACATTGCAATTATTTATTGTGTTTTTTTTTCTGTTAGTTTTCATAAATTTTTTTTTTTCAATCGAACGATTATTATCATCAATTTGTTTCAACTTAACTGAAGTTTTTCTGATTCTTTTTTTCTTTTTAAACTTTTTACAAATTTCTCTTCTTGTATAAATAATCTCTTAAATCAATGCACAATTCTTTTTTTTTCTTTTGTTTTTTGAATTCTTAAAATTGCATTATTGTTAGTTTTTCCATGGAAATCTTTTGAAAAAAAACATCAGCTTGAAAAATCGAAAACGTTATCAGAAATCATTTTGTAGATTCTACTTATAACTACATATCTAAAGTATACGAAAGTAAAAACTCACAACAAAAATGAATTCTTTTAAAACGATATCATTTTCTTGTTATTATTATATACTCGTACCATCTCGTACATACATATACATACATATATAAAAAGTTAAGGATATAAATATATGAAGTTAAAAAATAATAAGTACCAACTGCTGTTTCCTACTCGTAGAAGCTAAAAATTTTATATTTTGTTTTTTTTTTTTTTTTTTTTACGAAAACTTTGTCCTTCATTCATCTCACTTTTTTTATAAGTACAAAAAATCGCATTTTACATAATCTTCTTTTCTTAGATTTTTCTTCGATTTTTTTTTCACTATTCTTTAGTTTTTTGGTTTTTCTTCTTAGTATTATTCCTTTTTCTGTTGACTTTTTGTGTTCTTTTGCTTTTCATTATTCTATTGAACTTCGAAAATCTATGTAAAAAGATTTGCTGTCAAAGTTGTTTTCTTCTTTTTGCTCTAAAATTCTGAAATAAATACCAAACCATTAGAGACATGACAACAGAAAAGTAAATGAAATTTTTCTTGAGTGCGTGTTTGTTTTTTTTTTTCCATTCTGAATCAAATATATTTATGTTAGTCATACATACATATACATAAGAAAAAATAAATTTTACTATATTTGCTATCACCTCAAAATAAAAAAAAATAAAAAAATTTTATAGGTCATAATATCTTTAACCTAAAACTGTCAATTTTCTTTCCAATTTTAAAATAAACATTTTTCACTTTTCTTGATAACAAAAGTCAAGAAAAAGTTTAATTTTATCTTCTATAATATGTTCCATCTTTTTTTTTTTTTCGTGTTATTGCAGGCACTTTAACATCTACCTATACCAACAATCCATTTAGTACCCAATTTTTTCAAGAAAAAAAGGTTAAATTAAAATGTATTTTTGATATAAAATTTTTTTTTTTAAATTTCCTTAACAAAAAAAGCAATATCTGTAAAGCAGAATTCTTGAAAAAAGTTTCGATGCTTTCTTCAAAGTGTTCGAATAGGAATTTGTAGAATTCAAGATATTATCGTTATATGTTTGGTAGTATGAGTTTTAGCCTAGCATCCATATATGAACTAACTGAAAACATGAAAACATCTGTTGAAACTTTTTATTTGATTAAATTATTTTAATAATATTGAGGCTGGCCTGCTTTTTGTACTAACAATTTAGTCAGATAAGCTTTTAAATTGCTGAAACAATTGATAAGGAATCTTAAAGACTATATATACAGGCTGATAATAATAGAATGCGAGTATAAAAAATTGTTGCTGTAGACAAATGATTTTAAAGAATTAAATAAATTTCATATAAATTTCGTTTAAGACAAAATAATTCCAAATCGTTGAACTAAATTGACGGATTAAATTAGAGAGGAAATTAAATTTACATAAGTATCTACAAAAATATGTACGGGTATATCTTAAAGCATCCTTTTTAAGGGCCTATTAGAATGTTTTGTGTTTAATTGTTTCATTTTTAGAAAATATTAAGTAGTAGTATTTAAAACCGGAAATCAGCTTGAAAATTATTTACACTCGCTTAAATTACAGAATAAATTCTAAAAATTTCGAATAATTAATTTTGTTGTAATAATTCAATGATCATTGTTATAAAATCAAGATGTTTATGTGGAAATTAATCACGAAAAAAGCTATTCGAGAAAATCTGATTAATTTTTAATTATGACTATTTAATAAAATAACCAATTACGAAATACAATATGAATTAAAAGTTTCAAATTAATTTATAAAAGTTATCTGTTAATTATGTATCATGCCATATACTCTTAAATTATTATTCAATGTGTTATTATATAAATAAATTCTATTTGTGTAACAAAAACAATCACATTAAGGACAATACAATTGTAAATTATAATATTTTTTCAATGAATAGAGAATTAAGAAGACAATCGCAGAATGAATCAATTGAATGAAAACTAATAATTTCTAAAATTTAAAATATAAAATATCCTAAAAAGATTTTTTTTCTTTTTTTTTAATTTGAAAATAAAAAAAAAAACACATTTATTTATGAAAGTTGTCTCTCGATCACTTGTTTCGTACACAAAGTTTAAGGATATTACAAATAAAAAGGTGTCTCTTGTCTCTATTGTAAATTTATTCGTAAATCCTTTCTTTAGTGTCAATGATTTTTCAAAACATTCGAACAGAAAATACTTTTTCTATTTTTTTTTTTTTGAATTTCTTTTTAAATTATTCACAACTTCAGTTTATTTTACAAAGAAGGCTTTCTTTCGTATTTATTTTTTTTTCAATTCATAAGAATTCTATTACATTTTTTTGTTCTTTTTTTTTTTTTTTTTTTTTTTTTTTTGCAATAAAACAATTTTTCTAATGTCCTTTCAACTAAATAATAGAATTCACTATAATTCATTTGCTGCATAAAAACAAAATGAAATAAATAGAAAATTAAAAGGAAAAAAAAACATTTTGTTTTAAAAAGCAAATATTTTCCTATTTGAATAGCAATTTTGCAATTGAAATTGTACTCTAGTATTATTAAATTTTATCTTAAAAGGATTCCTTTTACTTTATTTGATTTTTTTTGTGTTTCTTATACTCGTATTGTTCGTTTAATGTTGTAAAAGGAATTTTCTTCATTTGGAAATATTTGATTAAATTCAAAGATTTTATTCTGTGATATTTTATTTCCTATTTTTGTATTATGCTGCTTTGTAAATAATGCGTTACTTAAGTAAATTTAATAAAAGAATAATATTGATGTCCAAATTTTGATTTGCATGGAAGTGATAATATCAAGATAAAGAACATCAGGATCTCTAATTTATACCAAAGTATATGATTTATAAAAAGGGTACATGAAATCTCTAGAAAAATGAGAATTCATCATTTGTTGTAAACTTTGAAAAGCTGTGTCTTAAAAACTAAAAGTCGCATAGAAAAGTCCTTTACAGGATTGGATTCAGGACATCCCAATTTATCGTTTTCAATCGCTAAATCAAAATTTCGAATTACACCGATTTTCGCGAAAAATTCAAATGGGTAAACCTTTAATTTTTCACGATTTTTGGGTCAAAATTTTATTTGCTCAGAAATGAGTTGTATATGGTTGTTTTTGTTATAGACTTGAGTCTTATGAATTTAAAAAACGTATCCTTTCTCCGAATCACCAACTATTTCGTGCTGTGGCGGATAAAAAAATTGATTGTATTCTAAGTATAAAAGTGAATATCTGTATAAAAATGATACTTATGTATGAGTGCTATATGTATGTATTATATATTATATAATTTATGTTATAGCAAAGTTGTATAAGTAGAAGATGCCCAACGTTCATATATCCTCATGGCACTCAAAATTTTTGATCTGGGGCGTGATATCACACCCCACAACATGTTGCTTATACATTTGTTTCTAATAGTCATGTTTATAATGATATTCAGTAGCAATTATCAACAATTTTACTCATCGTATCAACATTTTAATCATGAACAAAAGGCAGTAGAATCGAGAAAGTTTAGAAGAGACGCACAAGTAGAGTGCGGTAAAGTAGGAATAAATTCTTTACACAAATGTTGCTTAGTTTGAATTTTTTTACTATACCTATATTAAAATTAAAAACAACAAGTAACATTAAATATGAATTGTTGGTATTCTCGCTATATATATAGCTATAGCTATATACATACATAATTCTAACATACACACATTCGAGCCATACTTTGCGTTGTTTTCAAATTATAAGTAAAAATTTTTAAAACCATATTATTATTATTGACTTGAAGAAATTTGAAATTTTTTTCGTTTTTCTTATTTTTGTTGTTGTTATATTGAAATCCAGTTTTAACCAAATTTTGTCTTTCTTTTTAAACTTGCAGGTATAAATGCATTTTATAATTTTCTATTTTCATTGAAAATTCGCATATAATTTTGAAAAAAAGTTATTTCATATTTTTTGTGGAAAGATACATAATTTGTCAGTATTGGACTGCAAAGTTCCAATTTCTTAAGTAAATGAAGGAATTTCTTAAAACTTTTTACTTAAATTCTTTTAAAAACACTCCAGGAATTTCAATTTTATGAAATGTGAACTGCAAACACCATACAAAATATATAAAAGTGACAGGTCTGATGCTGTCACCAAGAAAATGACAGTTTTTGGTGATATTTTTTGGTGACAGTCACCATACGTGAACATTGCTGGTGACAATCACCAATCACCATACAAGAACCCGGCCCTTGCTTTTGAACTCAAGGACTGGAAGATCAGTTTCAAAGTCCGAAATATAATAGTCCAAAACTGACAAATTTCTTCAAGTCAATAATAATAATATGGTTTTAAAAATTTTTACTTATAATTTGAAAACAACGCAAAGTATGGCTCGAATGTGTGTATGTTAGAATTATGTATGTATATAGCTATAGCTATATATATAGCGAGAATACCAACAATTCATATTTAATGTTACTTATTGTTGTTTTTAATTTTAATATAGGTATAGTAAAAAAATTCAAACTAAGCAACATTTGTGTAAAGAATTTATTCCTACTTTACCGCACTCTACTTGTGCGTCTGTTCTAAACTTTCTCGATTCTACTGCCTTTTGTTTATGATTAAAATGTTGATACGATGAGTAAAATTGTTGATAATTGCTACTAAATATCATTATAAACATGACTATTAGAAACAAATGTATAAGCAACATGTTGTGGGGTGTGATATCACGCCCCAGATCAAAAATTTTGAGTGCCATGAGGATATATGAACGTTGGGCATCTTCTACTTATACAACTTTGGTTATAGCTAAATGCATCTGTATCACTCATGCACAAGTATCATTTTTATACAGTTATTCACTTTTATATAATTAATTAAATTTTTTTATTTTTGTTTATATTTTAACCTCTTAATATTATATTATGTATGTAATTAGATTAGATTTAATTATTTTAAAAACATCTTTAATAGTATATTCATGCATAAATATAAATTTTATGTATCAAAAAATCTCGATGAAGGAACATTAATTATTGAATATAATATAATATATAATTTTTTTTTTTCAAAATGTACATTCTTTATGTAACGGTTTATTATTCTCATAATAGGTTAAGTGCATTTTACATATGATTTTCATTAATAATCAAAGTTAAATATGTAGTTGTGAAGATTGTTGCTTGTTTGGTTCAGTTTTAATGTATGTATAGTATATAATATACATATAGGTATGTTTATATTATATTTTCACTTCTATCTAAAGTTTTCATTAAAAAAATAATGCTTCAAAATTCAAACTATGCACTGCATTACAAAACATATATAAATTCTTTTAAAGAATCTTGTTATTAAAATTTAAATTAATAAATTAAGTAATTATTCCCTACTTCACAATTCACTATTAATAAAAGTTTTGTTAGTAGAAAAATAAATTGTTTTTTTTTTCTCTATTGAATCTAAATAAACAAAAATATTGACTATAAATTTAGTTAATGTAACAGGATATTATATACTCTATTATATTTATTTATTTTTCACATAAGCATTATCCACAAGATATACTATTACATTAATTAATTTATTTTATTGAATTAAATTGATATAATACTTTTTAAAACTATTTGTGTTTATTTTGTTCGTTTATATATTCATTCTCATGTTATAAATTATATTTTTCAGTATTTTACTTATGTCATTATTTATAGTAAAAATACTTTTTTTTTTTTTTTGTAATCCTTTTGTTGATACTTTAACGAATAATTCATTAAATTTATTCAAGTAAATACTTATATTGTGCATATGACACAAACATGGGACGATGTGTGTATTTTATAAACAATTGACGTTATTAAAGTTATTTAAGTGCTTTTTTTTAAATCATTAATTTGAGGAAATGCAAAGTTTTAAGTCTATTTTTACTGTTAAATTGTTTTTGTATTTTTTTAAATTTTCAATAGCTTCCAAATGGAAATTGTATCATTCAGGATTATTCCTGAATTTTATATTTGATTATTCGAAGTTTAAATGAATATCCCATGAGAGAAAAATAAAAACTTATTCAAAAAAATTCATTAACGTGTTATTGTATGTGAATAAGAATTTTAAAAAAATAATAATTTACAATTAGACATTTATTTTACCTTTAAATTGCCTCTTAGACTCTAAGGACATATTATTATAACATTCTTTCATTATAACACTTCAACATTAAATTGTCCTTGAACGATAATTTTCAAATGAGAAACATTTAAGGAAAATTGAAAAATTTTTTTTTTGCTTTTACACACATAATTTTTCTCTGTATGAAAATATTTTAAAGTCGTACTAAATTTTATGCGAAAAATGCGGGAAAAAAATGTGATATTTTTACTATGTTAACATTTTGTAAATAAATTCATGTGTTATAAGCGTTAAGTATTTTTAATTTTAAAATTTACATTTCTTAGATTTAAACCTAAATTGGTATATACACATACAGTAAGTGTTTTGTATGTATAAGAGTGCTGCAAAATCTTGAAAATTACAGATAAAAATAATAAAATGAAAAACAAAATCCATATTTCAGGCTTTAAAGGCTATATAAGGCGCATTACTTTGTCCCATTACGTTAAATTTACAACTTTAAGTACACTCATAAATTATTATTTTTTTTTTTGTGTAGCTAGAATTGCAACAGAATACAAACTTTATATTATTTTATTTGTGATGCCAATGCCAGAAAACGCAAAACATTTCTATATTGTATATTTACTATATAATGTACTTAGGAATAATTATAATGGGTATGATAGTGGTGAATTAAGTATAATTAATTAGTCCGCGTGACATTGATGCACTTAAAAATTTAACAATAAGGTGTATAATTTTCTAACAAACAAAACAACATTTAAAGGTAGGTATAATTTAATCCTTCTTCGCAAAAATTTATTAACATAAACCTTTTTTTTCTTGTGGAATTTCTTTTTTTGTTTGCGTTCATAATTACCTGAACCAGAAGATCAGGCAGAAGAAAAAAACCAAGGCAAAAAATATCGACAAAGAATTTTCTTGTCATTTTTCTTTCTTCTTGTGAAGAAAAAGTAGAGAGGAATATTTTCAAGTGAGTATCAGTAATAAGCAATTCACGTCAAAAAGATTTTTTTTTTCTGTCTAGATTTTCCTCTAGGAGTGCTATTGAAAAAGATTGAATTACTCAATTTAAAAGAGATGATGATGATGAGGATGATAGTATAATATACTTAGGAGTACATACATATGTATGTATGTTGTGTTCACATAATATTATATACGCGAGTATGTACACACTTGCATACATATATAAAATAATATAATATAAAATTGAATAAAAATACAAAAGATGAATGATTTAGTCATATTGTTGTGATAAAGAAGTTTGTACTTTTGATAAATTTTCAAATGAAAAATTAATTTTTAATATTTTATTTTTGAATTAAACTGTTTCTTTACAATTTGAAAATTTCAAAATGGAATATTGATTTTCTTTTTAAAATTCAACACAAACATACAATAAAACACACATACATAATTACAATTAAATGTGATAAAAAAAAATTCCATAATATTGATTCTACACTTAGATAGTATGTACTTTTTAAACACTTTCTTCTTTTACGATAAGAGTATATATGTATACTGAATTGTGTGATATGATGGTTCCATGCAAGCAACAACAAAAAAAAAACAACAAAAAGTAGCACATGTGCAAGAAGAATCACACCTTATAAAATAAATAAGAATCACACAAATTGGCAAACGATGATGGTATAATTCAACATTCACAATAACAAAAGAAAGAAAAACTTATTTTCCCTCAAAATAGTGGTTAAATTGATGATAAAAAGCGAAGAATAAACATTCATGACGTTGAATGCATACATGTGAATTTAAAATTTATTTTCACATGATTTTTTTTTTTGTACCTTATGAATGATATATGTATTTTATCTGATCAAAATAATAAAATACTAAATTAAATTTTAAAATATTCACAATGTTATTCAATTTATTGTACATTTACTATATATACGCGATAGATAAGACATACCACTCAGATTATTTACCTGTCATACATACATACATACATTTCTACAACCATGAGTGGTATTCTTGTTTCTTCTCTATAACTTATAAATGTGCTCACTAATGAATTTATTATCGTATTATCTGAATTTTAAAACAAAAAGTACAGGAAAAACTAAAGTATAAACAATGCATAACATATAAAATAACGTACGAAATGATCCAATTGATGAAAATGCAGTGGAAAATTGTATTTATGTTTTTAAATAACAGAATAACATATTTTTCTAGAAGTATGATATGTTTGAATAAATAGAATTATGTGAGATGTAGAAAAAATTTATTCATAGATGTGTGGTGAGAAAAGCTGTATCAAAATGAAGAAATATTAGTAGGTGTATATGGAATACATAATTATGTTATAAATTTGTCATTTGAGGCAAATTTTTAAAAATAAAGAAAAAAGGTGAGGATTTGTACTGAAAATTTATATTTTAAACTCCAATACTTTTGTTTTTTACAAAATATCTAAAAATTGAAAATTATATAAACTATATTATGAGAGTTAAATGTATGTTCAATCAAAACAACTATAGTGTGAATTTATTGTTTTCTACAAATTAGTTTTTTTTTTTTTTCAAGTTTATCCAATTTGTCAATTTTTCTAATAAATAAATTTCGAATTCATATAATACTTCAAAAATTTATCTTTTTATCTTATTATTGCATTCATACATAATATGTATATGCATATCATGCATTTCACAAGAGATTTTACTAAATTAAGTAATATAAAGTTTCAATAATGAAAATTGTTACATAAATTAAATTAAGAAATTATAATTTCTTTCTCTCATTTCAAATTTCGAAGTTTATTTAAAACTTTATCACATATATAATACAAAAGTACTTACACATGAGCTCTCTTTTAATTTACTGTTGTGTCATATGTATGTACATATGTATGTATGTATGTAACGTCTGTGGTATATTAATGTAATATTATTTAATTGTAAAGTAAAAATAGAATGAACAGATTTATTGCAAAAGTTTTCTACAATATTTTAAAACTTTAAAATTTTATAATTTGAATTTTTACTTCACAGAAACTTTATTCTATACGCAAATACATCACTAAATCCATTATTTTTAATATATCGAACAAAATGCCACTTTTATTTTATTTTATTTTTCTTAAATGAAATCGGATTGTCTGTCTGGATACCTTAATATGAAATTACAGGAAAACTGTCAAAAATCAATAGAAGAAAAAAGAAGAAAATACATATCCTTAACATCCCTTCACCTACATTAAAATATCTTTCTGAATCAGTATAGACAATCAACATTTTATTACTGTATTTGTTCTTACCTATTACCACAGAATATAAATATTGTATTTGTATGTAAGATAAACAAAAAGCAATACAAAATACAAGATTTATGTTTAACTTTATACCTCATTTTAAAAATTTAAAAACAAAACTCTTTTCGTTTAAAAAGAAAAACAAACTAGGTATGTTTTGAAAGAAAAAAGTACGTACTTGAATAATCATTATTTTTTAGCTCGTGTAGATAAATTTAATTCCTTAAAAAACAAAACAAAAACAAAAAAAAAAAAAAAACCTTAATCTTAAGAATACTTTTAATTTACGAGAAATTTCTTAGGGAAAAACAAACCTAAAAAATGAATAATAATATCTAATACGTATGGAAAAAAATAATAAGCGTTAGCAAGAGTTTAACATACTTCACCAAAAGCATTATATTAATAATATTGATGATGATGAAAACTATGAGATAATAACGGTGATATGTTGTTAATAAATTTATCTTTTAAAAAAATGTGTTTTCAACTCATAAAAGAGTAAATTTTTGAGATAGAATTTTAAAAGAATAAAATTTCTGAACTTTTTTTCTTTAAATTTTTCAAAAATAAACCAACAAAAGAAAATTAATAATGAAAATTCTTTCCTCCATTGTACTCTAGAGCTCATCTGGAGCTTTGGCATCACTATAAAGAGGAAAATAAATATTTATTTATTTTGAACAAAAGGATCTTTTTAACGAAAATAATTTTGAAAATTAATGCATGAGAAGCTATGTGTTGATGAAAACTAACAAAGTTCACATTGTCATTTTTTTTTGTTTTATAAAATAACTAAATTTGAAATTTTCTTCTACACCTTCTACGTATCAAAATTCGTGCATATTATACTTATACTGCAAATTCCATAATTATTTTCTCAACGCAGTTATAGTTTTTCACAGCAAACTTTTATTATGCAAAATGTATGATTAAAAGTGCATCTTTCTCATGGCTTCGTGACTGAAATGAAAAAGTTAAACAAAAAAAAAATTATTAATTTATTTCGAAATACCTATTAAAAATTTGAGAAATGTATACCTATAAGATAAATGCGGTTCAATTTTTTTTGCGAAAATTTCTCTGCAGCAGTACAAAAAACAAAAGAACAACCATTTACAAAATTTCTGTAAAATACTGAAAATACCTTTAAAATGTAAAAAAATTATTTGTCATCAAGCCATAGATACAATGGCGTGTAGAAATTTTTTCGTGGTAACCAAGGATTATGGATAAATAATTTCAAATTCTCATTTTCCATCGATTGGAAAAATTAACAATGAGATAGTCAGTGATCAGTATTGAATTTAATTATTTGATTATTCAAATTCAAATGAAAAATTATAATGAAAATATCTCAAAATGAATTTTTGTTTTCATTTCTTGTTAACAAAATACCAATTCGAAAATTTTGTTATTTGCAAAGCAATTGAAGATTTTTGTTTTGTTTTTCAAATAAAAATATTTGTGTAGTACATATCTTTGAGTTCAAATGTAATTACTATAAAATTTAAACATATTAGGGATTTTATACTGAAATTTACTATTCTGATTTTGATAATTCATAAAACAATAAAACAATTTGTTAATACTTTTATTTACTAAATAAAATTAAATGAATAAAAATATTTAATTTAATTTTATTCATTTAAAGCACAAGAATGAAAATCTCGAAAAAAGAGAACAATTAAATAAAAATATTTATATATGTAGTATTTGTTGAATATTAACAAAACTTGGTAAAAATTGTATCATGTTAAACTTTTTTTTTTTTTTTCAAAATAGTGGGTTTAGTGATATAAAAAGTCATACAAAATATATTTAAATAGTACATATTAAATAAAGTGGTAAATTTTTGTATATACATATGTACATGCAAATTGCAAATAATAAATATATTTTGAAAACATTAAAATTTTGTAGAATAGTGTTAGGTATTTACAAAAATAACACAGGTATTTTATCAACATGCATGTAGTAAAATTGTATAAAAATTTATGTGGTGTAGCTTTTAAATAATAATTATCGTAAACAATTTAACGATAGCATGTACGTAATAGCTTACATTTAAAGCTAAACTATAGAAAAAGCTAAATTTTTTATAAAATTAAATTTGAAAATTATTTGGAGAAAGAAAAAAAATGTTTTAGAAAAATAATATACTATAATTGTGACAAAAAAACATTTGAAAAATTTTTGTAATAAAAGATGGAGTTTACACGACAGGAGACTTTTTATCATTAAGCTTCGCATTAAAAACACCAAAATCACGTCTTATGTACACTTTTTAAATTATTTTTATTGTATTTTATTGTAATTTTTTCTGAATTAAAAAAGCCTTTAAATTTTTTTTCTAATTCCTAAAATCTGAAATACAAAAATAAAATCTCAAAAAAGTATTAAAACTGACTTTTGGAGACAAAGTCATGGAATATGGAGATGTGGAGATATGAAAAAGGACTGTCACATCAAAGGTTTTTCTCTAAATTTAAAAATGCATTTGACATTTGAATATTTTTGAGCATAATGAGAATTCTATATTCTATTCTATTTTACGACAAATTCTATAAATCAAGTGGATTTAAATTCAATTTTCTTCCTTTTTCTATTTACAGAAAAGTCTTTAAATTTGAATAGAAAACAAACTCAAAAATATAAATTCGTCTGTTTTCTTTTTTAAATAAAAAAAAATCGTCAGTCTTCAATAGGAAGAATTAAAAGTTTTTATTATAAACGCATTTTACAAAACTGTAAGCTATACAAAACAGAAAATCTGAATATTTCTATTTTTTACAGGTACAAAAACATAAAATGAAATAAGGTGAAAAATAAGAAGAAAATCAAAACAAAAAACAAGACAAATTATTCACACTTTTGAACAAAACATTTGTGACCAAAAGAAGGCATCCGTTTTTTTTTTAATTTCAACATCTAAATGACACAAACAAAAACAATGATTTTTGTTAAGAGAATGAAATGTTATATTTATGTATGTATGTACATGTTGTGGTTGAAGATACCATGTTAAATGAAAACCTTAAAAATATACATACTTTAGAAATTATGTTCCAATGTGTGCAGAAAAGAAATATCATTTGAAAAAAGGTTTTAGCTCGTTTTTCCTATGGTTCTTATTTATTCTCTAGTATATTTTTTGATATTCCTCACATGTCCAACCTTCATAGTCAATTCACATACATATAGGTATTTTTATAAGGCACCCATCCTTTTTATTATTGTTTCAACCATTTTTATTTGTCTTATTTTTTTTTACACTCTCATTTTTTTTTTTAGTACTAGTGAACAGGGAAACATTTTTTTCATTGTTCATTCATATGAAAAGAAAATAAATAAATGTAGATAAAAATTGGATTAAAAAAATATTGTAGAATAAAAATAAAAAAACAAAATAAAATAAAAAACCGGTGTGCTAGTTTTTATTGCTTAAATAAATATTTGATTATAATCAGCCTAGATTTTTTCTTTATGTATACATACATACGTGAATATTTATGTATATATAAAAAGTATTTTATAAATTTTTTATAGAATAAAAACTAGTGAAAAACGTATTTCATATCGTTCCCATAAAATGTACGTTGTCTCTTAAATTTTACTACTTTTTTTTAAACATTTTTATCTATTCAATTTTAATTTGATGCTACTCATAATATAAACACCTACAACATATGTATATGTACATCACAGCTTGTATTATATTGTATATTGTCCTTTCATATAAAGGATTTTTACTTGCTTCGCCTATATTCTTGATTTTTAGTCTCATTATCTCTTAATTATAAAATATAAATTATGTAAGAAAATATTTGCATGTTAAGAAATTCAAGTGATGAAAATCTCAAGAAAAAATTTTTTATTTTCATTGAGGAAATATTGCGCATGATTTAAAACAACAAAAAAACAAAAATTGTTTGCTTAAATTTCATGTAAGTTAGTAAATTTAATATACTTTAAATTTTTCGTCCATATTTCTTTAAGATGTATTATGTCCTCTGATGATTGTGCATTTGAAAAACTTAAAGACACATTTTTTTTATTGTTTTGGTTTATTTATTTTATAAATAATTAAATTACAGGATAAGAAAATAGATATGTATGTATGTAAAAATATATGTATTATAATGTAAATGTCTTTTTTTCCTGATGTGTGCCAAAGAAACACATCTTACCCATACAAATTTTAAAAATGAATGTGTGAACAATAGTTTCTTGACATTTTGTTATATAAGTAATTTCTAACTTTTTAACGTTAAACCCTCGAAAAAAAAAAAAGGATCCTAAGTTTTTAGGGTTTAGGTTTGATTTCTTTAATTTTTGAATTGTGACTAAGAATAAGCCAAAATTAATATTTCATAAGGATTATGATGTCTCAAAAAATAATTAAAATTATTTTTATTGAAAATATTTTATTTATTAAAATTCCTTAAGCAGAGTTTGGAATTAATTAATTTTTTTTTTTCATCAAAAAGTTTCTAGAATACAAAATATTCTAAATAAATAAATTTATAAAAAAATATCTAATAAATAAATAATTCATTTTTATTGATAAAATTTTATTTTGAAAGAAATCCAATTAAGTTAAAAATTTTCATTTTGTGTGTCAAGTTTTTCCCTTCACTTTTACAAACTCATCAATATTCAGAAGTAGTTTGAAAGACAAAAAAAAAAATTGTATATTTTGAAAAGATGAAGAAAAACAGAAAAAGAAAAGTAAAATTATTAACCCATGTCACTTTTTATTTTTATATGATATTCGTATACACAGCAAATAATTTTTATTTATTTTATATAAAACTTTATGAATTCCAAATTAAACATATTCTATAGAAAAAAAAAAAGGAAAATTCTAAAGTCCCCATCTAACGAATGTATTATGAGAGTTTCTGAAAAAAATTATATATCCCTTTCGAATGTTAGCTACTTATAAAAACATTACATACAACAATAATGTGTATTACAAAATAAACATAGCTAATTTGAGATAACAAAAAAAAAATAAAAAATAAAAAATTAACACAAATTTTATATTATATTCAAATTTTAATTTACACAAAGTTCTTTTTTGTCATTACATTGAATTTATTTGAATAAATTCTCAAGTTTCTGATAGCTAATTAAATGAGAACTTTTCTCGATTTTATTCATTTTTATTAAAAAAATTTATATTTTCTATCATTTGAATGAGTTACATTTTGTCTGAATTAAAAATTTATATTAAAATTTGTCAATTATGTATGTATGTAAGTACTACCACCACACGCTAATGAAAATTAAAACAAAATTCATAATCCTATTAAAAAAAATTTTAAAGAATTTTTTGTTGTTGTTATCCTTGATGTCTTTATACTTTTTTTTTTTATTAAAAAATTTATAAAATATGAATTCATTTTTCTATTCATCAGAAAATATTTTATTTTTTCAACGTAAATGAATAAATTTTCAATTTTTTAAAAGTAATTTTTATTCTTTTGTTTAAAAAAATGTAATTAAGTCCTTGATTTTATTTTTTGTTCCAAAATGAATGTCTTTGCTGTCTTTTTATTTCGGAATTTCGTTTTTCATTACATAAATTTTAATTTGAAAAAAAATAAATAAATAAATAAATTCAAGGGCTTTTTTTCCTTTTTTTCATTTTTCGTATCTGCTCTTCTGAATAAATTTTATTCAGAATTACTATGTCAACGTAAAGTCATATCAAATCGTATATGTATTCCATTTAGTTTTTTAACTTATGTCCTTTTATTTTTAGAAGGTAGCATCAATCTAATTTTATTATAATAAATTACGACCCTGTAACAATGAGACACAGCTACTGGGGTCATACATACATGTATTATGTACGTATACAAGGGCGGACAGTGGTCGAATCGGCTTCTGAAGATCTCGAGTTCGATTCCAATCCGCCTTAGTTGAGTTGGGTATAATAGTGTTCGTTACTGAAATATATAATTTGGTGGCTCTGCTTACTGACCATAAGTACATAAGACCAATTACACAAATATCAGTCCAGCCCAGCTTGTCATACGAATAAGTTCGTTTCTCTTCCAACAAATTTAGTGGTTCGCATTCCACTTGAAATTGTAGGTGCATGTATGATAGAAAAATTGTCAAGGAATCCTTAAGTAATACTTGAGGCGCTATTTTCCCACAAGGAATAACAAGCACAGAAAAAAGAAAAAATATATACTTTTACAGTTTACATATACATACGATGAGTATCTATATTTAAAAAGTGAACGCAAGGGCTTTAACAAAAGTTTTTTGTTTGTTTTCAAATTGTACAAAAATGTAACATCAGAAAACAAACTTTAAACCAAATAATAATCAATAATTAATTACAAATAAGAAAAAAGTGCAAAATTCATTTGATGACTGAAAATTAGTTGAAGTACATACTCGTAAGTATGTATGTATGTTTTTCTAAGGATTTCATCTACATTTGTGAGACTAGAAGATAAAAATCATACTTTGCGTTATTTAACAGCTAAAACTCTAAACAAAGCTATATACTTTGTGGAACCACCATAAATTTTCTACAAGCACTTAAAAGCTCTTTATAACATATTCAGTTACACATACATATATTTGTACATACATAAAAGGATAAAATTTAAAAACTACAAAAGATTATTTCTCATGGATGTATACATATTATGTACATTATGTACATTTGGTCAATGTTACAGTTTTAGTTATTACAACAGTATATGTCATCTTTTATGAGAACTACAGCTTTATGTCCTTTCATGTAATACGGTTTTATATTTCACTATGACTATTATCATTTTAAATATTTTTAACATTATATATCGGTGTATGCATAATATTCACTAATACACTTTTCACATGCATTCTTATGTTGCATTGCACGATGTTAAAATAAAACAAAGGATAACTATTTTCTAATTTGAACCACGTATTATGTAATTTTTTTTTCTCAGTTGAAATATGAATTTTTCAGAAAGAATTTACCCAACTTATAAAACTTAATTTTTAAACGCGTACTTCAAACTGAATATAATTAGAAGATATCCTGTTCGATACTTCATTTTCAATATTTTAAAATTTATTTATTAAACATATTTTTAAAAATCACATTGATTAAATGAAATACATACGAGTATGTATATTCTTTCTAATAAAGAATCAAAACTTTAATGTCGAGTCGAGTGTTTTCTAAAATGAAAAGTGTCCTCTTATTCTGATTTACAAAATACAAGTAGGTACTGTAGTACGAGTATACTCAAGGAATAAAGTGTAAAGGAAAAAAAATGAAGAAGATACATCATAAAATCAACCCTCAATTTACAATGTTCGTGTTTTTGTTAGTTTTAACTTACTATTTAGGTGTACATCATATGCATATATTTTGACAAAAGTTCAAATACACAATAACGAAATGAGTACAGACTACAGAGAGTGATAGCATTATAAAGTGCTCTTAATGAGGTCGTGATGTAGAAAAGAAGACACAGCAGTACAACAATTTTTTTTTCTATTTTATTTCGCAAAGTTTTCATTTGATCCTTTCTGTTCTTTTTCTTATAATTTTTATTATTCTCGTAGATAAATGTAATCTTTATTCTAAAAAGATAAAACTATGAGAAAAATAAAATAGTTGATGGAAAAATGTGTATCGCTATATTTTATCACCATTATATCAAATTTCGTTATTTAAATTTATTTTATTTACTTAATCTTTTTTTGATGAATTAACAATGAATTACGAATTTAAAAATTTAATTAAAAGTGAAAAAAAAAAAAGAAACTGTATAAAAAAAGTAAAATAATCATTAGAAAAAGTACAATAATGCTTTTTAAATTATACATGACAGAAGAAAAAAAAAAAGAAAAAAAAATGTTTCCTTCATTTTCAATTCAATTTTTTAATTAGGTTAATCGCAATTTAATTTACTTGAGCAATGTTTTTTTTTTCAATCTTATATAGAATATAGACAGATACATTTATGTTGTAACTTGAATGCAATTATCTACACAATGTGAATTAATTTTTTTCTTAAATAATATCTTTTTAATTTAACATGAAAACTAAAGGTAAAGATTTTTTTCTTTTAAAAAATGGAAAAAAAACAACGACAAAAGCAAGTTGCAAGAAGCAAAAATGATTCAATTTTAATTGAATTTAGTCTTAAGTTACATTTTTTTTTTTGTGAAATGTGACTGACATTTGAAATTAAAATTTTTCATTTCTTTAATTTTTTTTCAATAATTTTGATAAAAGCGTCAATTAAATGTTTTTTTTCTTTACTTTAAATTCATAATATTTCAATTAAAAAACCATAAGGAAATACTTCATTCCGCGTATATACTTGCCATTAGGAGCATGAAGAGAATGGTTATTTCACGATTGGTAATCGAAAACAACATGGTAATCTTTCATATCAAGTTTCAGAGAAACTGAAATATTCTAAACGTTTAAAAGTATTAAATGAAATTTTACTACCTGAATGTTTTTAATTAATTAACATGCTTACATACTATGTACATAAATTATCTGAGGACAAATTATCACTATTTTTAAATTTTACGCTTATTCGACACAATATGTAAACTTAGAAAAAATATTTGTTCTCTTTTCTAAAAGTAAATTTCCTTTTGAAAGGATTAAAAAAAAAATTTATTGTGCTGTAATATTTTCTAATATTTCCGCAGAATGTAAATATCACAACCAAAAGCCGAAATTAATTTATTACACAACCATATATGCAGGATTAATAAACTATCTACATATTTTTGTCTAATAAAAATTATGGTTACATTAATTAACTTTAACTTTACTTTCATTTTTTATTACAGTGATTATTTATTAAACTTCCATTCACATATGTATATGTATGTACATAAATACTTTTCTTTTCATATGAACTAAAATCGTATTAAAATCAATAACTAGTAGGAGTACAACTTTTCCTTTACTTTCTAGAATAATAGATTTATCTAACCTAAATACAATACTAAACCCTTTCTGGCACATACATATATTATGCAAAACCACATTTAATTTAATGCCATATAAGTTAATATTACAAATATATACATATATGTACATACATATGTACATACATATGTATGTAATATGTATGTATAATGCATGATAAAATTACACACATTTTCTGTAATGAAAATTTTTATTACCTCAATTTTTCTAAGGAAAAATCTTAATGAAAATTTTTATTATTTTGTTAACTTTTACTATAAATTTTTCAAATTATTCAAAATATTTTATCAAACGTACATACTTATACACAAACACATTAACATTATTATTGGATTTAATATAATTTAAATGTTATCTAGAACAGTAAATCTTGATAGTTAGAGGTATGTACGAATGTATCAATCGAATAAAAATGAAAAACACATTTAGTTACCTTAAAAATTCCAATCAATATTATAAGAAAATTTTCAATTGAATGAATACAAACAATAAAGTTTTCTCATGATCATATGGAATTTATATAGAAGATACATAAATATTTATTTTTTTATTTTCCGTTTTATTTGTACGAGTAACCCCTTATTAGTATTTTTCAATTTTTGAATAATTTTTCATCTACATTATTTTTAGAAAGTAGGACCTAGCATATTTTAGGTATGATATACCCTCACTATGAAATGTCATAATGTAGGACATAATTTGTTGTATTTTTTTTTTCTATTATTATTCAGTATTAAAAATTGAAGTTGTTTGTACAAGAAAGATATTTTAATTTTCTTTCCACAAAAAAAAAAATTATAGAAACTATGAAATATGTATTGAATTGTGTTGAGGAAAAATTATGCCTTCTCGTAGACTTTAAGTATAATTAAATATCCTTGAGTGTTTTCTTTCTTGTTCTTGTCGTTGAAATTGATTGGACAATAACTGCACCATTTAGTATTTATATAAAATTAATCTGAAAATCGTTTATATCACGCTATTGAATAATTAATCTTGACCCATATAGATTATGCATATATACTCATTGTTTTTTTTTATACATATATGTAATCAGAAAAGTAATAGACTTTCTGGTAATGGGTTCGATTTAGTTTAAAAGGAATTAGAGAATTAAATTAAAAGCAATAAAATTTCACAAACAAAAAAATGGGATGTACATAGGGGTTATGGTCAAAGTAAAATTTACAGAAAGGTTCATTTTTTCAGATTATCCACTAAATAATAATTAATTCATGGTCAAATGAACATGTTATGTACTTTTGTGTCATGTGTGATCTTTTAATGTTACATTTCATTATTTTATCGGCATATTAAATTGTATTTTACAATTTTATTGTCCAATTTTTGTGTTGAAATTTTTTTTTTGTTGTTGAATAAATTTCTATTTTTTCACAATTATTTATTTTTTTGAATTTTTCAATTTTATTCAATTTATTGTACATTTTTTTTTCACTTTTAAACTTTAAAAAATAAATATAAAAAATTAACTAGATACATAAATTTTATTCTTAAAATAATCATGATTTATTATTTTTATATTTGTTTCTGCATTCTGTATGCCTTTCAAATATTTGCTATGCACATAAGTATATAAGCTTAAATCTCAGTGTTTTTAAATTTTTTAACAATTTACTAATTGAATTTCGTATTCAATTTTGTTGTTTTTGTTGCCATTTCATATACAGTAGTTCCGAAAATTATTTGTATACAATGAACTTCGTTTTTATAATTTATTATAAATCTTAACAGATCACAGTGCTTCAGGAATTAAATGACTTGATAAAAGATATACATATAATGAGATTGATTTTAAAACAGTTTTTCATGTTGATTCTTTAAAAAAAAATGTTTATTAATCAAAAACTTTAAAAAAAAAATATTGTACTTTGCACAAATAATTTCTAAAACGACTGTTTGTCAATTTTTTTTAAATTGCAATGAAAACATAAAATTAAAATTGTAGGTGTTTTTCAATGTGCATTTTCATGTGTTTTTCAATTGATATTATCAAAAAAAAAAAAAAAAACATTGACAAAATTATGTATTTACACTTGAACAAAGTACTGATGTTTCCATACTATATACTGAAAGCATACATATGAATTCCAAAATATTTCAAATGATTTCAGTTATATCACATATACATGAATACATACATATGTACTATGTTGTGTTCCCGAAAATTAGTACCTGAATAAAAATGATGATTATGCTTATTACCTTCTTGAAGAGAATATATCACAAGTTTATCCCATTGAATATTCACCTAAACGTCATTTTCGCGCCAACAAATTTAACGTTGTTCGCAAGAACATTTTTTGTTTGCTAGTTTGCTGGAATGATGGTAAAGCTTCTCAATAAAAATTTAAAAAATAAATTTTCTAACAATATTTTAGATTGAAAAAACAACAAAAAAAACATAATATCAACAACGAGTGCGTTATACCTATACTGCTACTACATATACATACATATTATATACTCGTATACTAATATGCTTTATAAAATATTTATTCAATTTAATAATTGCATATATGCATTTGATAAAGATATCAAAATATAGATAAATCATATCAATATCTTTGTACACAATAAAATTCAAACTAAAACTACCTAAATAGAAAAACAATTTTTAAAATTTCTTTTTTATAAAAAGTACAAAATATACATAACACTTTTTTCATATTGTATACGAATTGTTTGTATTTTGTTCCTTTTTATGTATTCTTTATTTGAAAATATTTTTTTTTCATCTGAGTATACGTTATAGTATATACATACATTTTACGTACATACATAAACTCGTATAGCAACGTTTTATGATCTGTTCAGAAAATATTTCATTTTGGCAGATATCCAAAAAATATATCGTCGTTCACAAAATATAACATAACAACATGGATGAATAGCAAGGATACAGCTAGCTTCATATGACAACAAAAAAGCTTTTTAAATAATTTTATTCACCAGTTTTGTGTACCGTACATTATAATACTTAACGATTTCATAGTTGATTTTTTAAACGTTTTTGTCTGGCGACACTACCAGCTTGTCATTTCTTACAACACATTTTGCATGAAATTCATGTTAACTTTACAATGCAACTGATATCAAAAAATACTTTTTATTACTTTGTTCATACTTTCACAGTTTTTTATTGAAGGTCCTTACCAAATTGGATCCTGTTTATAATTAAATTTGTTTGGTATTAGCCAAAAATTAGAATTGTTTTACTGAAAATTAATTTAAGTTTTTTTTTTTTCCGTACACATTTGAAAGTATCTCTTGAAAGATTGTTAACAATCAACAAAGCTAATTTTGACTTTAAAGTTCTTTTCGATATTTTTTTATCATCTTAAGTTGTACTTGAATTTTTTTGTATGTATAATTTTAATTTTAATTTAATTTTCTCAAGAATTTTGAATAAAATTTAATATGTGGAAAAATATTGTAAACTTTAAAAATACAACTGTAATTTATAACTATTAACGACGATTAATTTAATAACTGTTAAAAATAACGACGAAAACTAAAGAATCATATGTATGTAAATGTGAAGCATAAAGAAAAGCAAACATTACACATTTGCAAATAATGTGAAAATTTCACGAAAAATATCACGCTTCCAATAAAGAAACATGTGATTTAATATCTATCATTCGCGAAAAAGGATATATTTTATTATGTGTGTAATTTATGTTTTATATCCCAAGCTGCAGGTTTTGGTTGTAAAATTAAGTATAAGTAATTTGAAGTCATAATTTTGTATTGTCACTGAAACTGCTGAAAAACGTCACAAAGAAGTAAAAAATGTTTTCTCTACAGGCTTTTGTTAGTTCGGGAAAGTTTACTTCACTATTTTAGGAGTTTAGGAGCTAGATTTTTCCAAAATCATAGTATTTTTTTTCCATGGCTTATACTACTTGGGATCGATCTGAAATACTTATTACACTGTATACGGTTGGTGAATATAAATAAAGAAAAAATAACACATGAATACATAGTTGAACATATGTGTAGTCAAATAGCTAAATAGTATCTATAGATACAATAAAATAGAATTATATGATTTTCCAACGATGTAATATTCGCACAATTGAAAATGTGTGATCATGATATTTTTTTAGAATAAAAAAAAATTCATTATTTATTAACTTGGTGTATGTTTAGCTTTCTGCATACATATTTTTATGAATTTTATATTAAAAATTTTCGAAAATTTATCACATGTAATATTGAGATGTAATTCACTATACAAAAAACCAAAATTACATTTATATTTTTTCTTTTAGATTACAAATTTACATACTCGTATTATTGTGGAAATTGTGAAGTCATGTGTTTTCATTTTACAAATAAATTTGAATTTATCTTATAATATATGAGAATCTTTTTTTTTTTTCAATTTTATTTTACTTTATTTATATTTTTTTCCTCAATAATTTAATGACCACTTAGTTCTTTCATTTTTCCACAACCAGCAAAACCAAATTCTGAACGTTTATAAAAAGTGTAAAAAGTATGACTAAAAAAAACATAAGACACCTTCTTTTATAAATTAAAGAAGAAAAAGATATCTTTTAAGTTAGTAAAGTCTGTGGTGAAGGATTTTTAAAAGTCAACAAGAACAACAGAAAAATGCTCAACGTCTGAGTAAATCTGAAAAATAATTTTTTTTAAAAAAAATACAAGATAAAATCAGTCTTATTAAATTATTTTCACTTTATTTAAAAGGTGCGTAAGGTAATTCTTTTATGCGATTGAATCTTTTCAAGAGTTTCTCTTAGCCATTCTATTTTTATAATTTTTTGTACACATTCTACTTCAAAATAAAGAAATTTAAAGCTATGTAGTGCCGACAAAAAATATCTCTGCTAGTCTTTAAATATTACCCACCGAACTAGAGTTATATTCGTATAGTTGTGTTGTACAAAATTGTGTGTCTATGTAGATGTCACATTGAAAATGGTAAAAAGTAAATCCTTTTAGCAATTTAACTTGAAATTTCTGACTGTCTTTTGAATATGGAACTGCTATTTGAAACGTGCTTTGATTCAATAAGGGTATTTTTTCTTTGATTTTTTTTTAAATTTCTTTATTTAATTTTAACATTGTGCTTGCTTAACACTATCTCAGATCATATTGGTATTTCTGTATGTATATATGTATATGTTTCGTCTCTGATAACATTTCTTCTTATTGATAGTATCCTTATTGACATTTTCTTTTCGTTTGTATCATCGAATGTAATGCTTGTATTTCATAAGTTCTGGTGATGCTCTTCTTTTAAAAGGTACAATAACTATATACTTTTTTTTTTTGCCGAAACAGTCAAGCTTATAAAATTCGAAAATAAGAAAGGTAAATATTAAATACTTAAAAAAGGTAAATAACATTCAGAATAGATAGTTTTTTATTTGTAGACAGGAAATAAGACATCTTTAATGTGTATAGCGTAAAATTATACATTTTTTATAAGATACTCGTAAGTTTGTGTAGTAACTATATAGTAATGTACATACATATTTATATAACTGTGCTATAGATTGAAGTTTGCTTTTGTTAATATTTACCTTTATTCAGTTTGACATTAAGGATAATAAAGCCATTTGGATAAAAAAAAAAAGGGAAACGTTATTATAGATTAAAAAAGAAATACTTTAAGAAGTAATTTTATTTGTACTTATTTATTTTTTAGTTTGAAAATGACAGAAAAGAAATTTAGGGAAGAACAACTTCAACATAGATATTCAATAGTAAGTGATAAGGTCACTCAACGGACCTACATACATAAATACTACACTTTGAATGTGAAGCTTTAAATCAAAATACGAGTACCATATAAAATGTGTACAATGAAGCTATTTTGTTTTTTTAATTTTAAAACTAGAGTAGGAAGGAAGTGTGTAGAAAAAAGTCGTTGAAGGAGAATCGAGTGGTTAAAATATTAAAAATTAAAAATAAAAATATGAAGAAATGTTGTCACTGTATTGTTATCATTAACCTAATTATGCACTTTTTAGAATTGTAGTTTTCCAAACAATTTTTAGAATAGTGTATAAGAATTAATTTATTTGCGTACTTATAATCTTAAAATGTATTAAATAAAATTACATGTAAAAATTCTTTTTATTCTCCTTTATTTAAGTTAGATAATCTTTTTTTATTTTCTACTACATACATGAGTTTATAATATGTATACATATATGCTATGTAGAATTTTTAATAATTTCAGCTTAGTATTAAGTATTTGAAAATATTTCTAAAGAAAAATAAATCTTAAAAAAATTTTATTTTATTTTAAAAGATTATATCCAACCAACTAAATTAATAAATTCCATGCATTTATTTTATATTAACCTAAATATCTTGAATAAAAGATTTAATTATGTCTTCCATTCAATTAAGATTTCAAAATGACAAAAAGTTTCTAAAGACAGAAAAGACAAAAAAAAAAAAACACATACCTACCACACAAAAATGTATAAAGAAAATTTTATATGAATAAGTTTCTTATGTACAGTGTATATAGCCTTTACTTTTATCAAAATTTTCATTAAACTTTCTTTGAAGATTTTCAAATGATAATTTTTTATTTAAAAAAAAACAACAACAAAAAATGGATATAAATTAGAGAAAATTTCAGAAAGTATGTATAAAAAAGTCTATTTGAAATAAATTGTTTTTTTGATTAAAATGAAAAGATAAAATTAATTTTAAAAATATTATCATAAATTCTATAAAGATATTAGATAAATTTTTGTTAGTTTTGGACAATAAAAAGAATTTTATAAATACAACTAAAAAAAAAATTGAAAATTTTATTTTTTCACGAAATAATTAATAAAAAAACAAGAAAATTTGATAATTACACAAAAGATTTCAATTTATTTTTGAACATTTTATAAATTATGCAAAAATAATTTGTCAGTTGTTATCATCAAAAAAATGAAAAAAAAAAAAATACTTGTGAAAAAAATTATTAGAGCAATATTTTCCAAAAAGTTAAATGTATTCTAGCTGAATAAACGTATTTTATAGGTTTGTAGATTTTAAAAACAAAAACCACATAACATTAATTCCCGAGAGACAAAAAAAGATGTATACTTTCGAAAATTAAATAAAAAAAAAATATTTATTTCACTAAGAAAAAAATTTCTTATGCAAATTGATTTTTCATTCAAGTGTTAAATTTAATAAGACTTAAAAATAAAAAAATTGAGAGATAAAAAAAAAATACATAAATCAGATATTAAAAAACAAACTGATGAAAATGAAGGAAAAAAAAAAATTTTGGAAAAAAAATACTGTTTTCTCAGTGGAATAGCGTATTATAAAAAAAATTTTTCGGATAAAAATATAATAAACTAAGGAAAAATAAATGATATTCCTTGGAGAAATATTGTACATAGATACAAAGATAATATAATATTGTATGAAGAATATTGTATAAATATTATATATTATGTACATACATATGTACAAGTATATCATTTTGTATTATGATGATTTTTTTTTCATTCTTTTGTCATTGTTAATTCGAGTCATACCATCTTGAATGAATAAGATGTATCAGATAAATCAAAAATTGATTTATTACATCACTTTAAAAGGAAGAAAAAAAAAACTTTGTCTTTTTTCAATTTAAACTTTCATTTTTATGTACTTTTTTTTATCGAGATATTATTTTCGTTTTTTCTCACGACTACTACAACATCCATTTATTTGGTTGGTGCGATAGATGACAAATATTTTTTATTCTAAAGAAATTTTCAACTAATTTTAAAGTTGAAAGAAAATTTTTAAATATGTATTCACATACATACTTACGTATTTAAAAAAATTGTTCCAAATTACTTCAAGAATAGGAAGAACAATATTATGTACTTTGTGGTACGCATTTTAAAATATAAAGTCTATCAATATTTTTTTATTCGAGTAATTATTGTTCCTTTTTAAATTTTCCAGATGGCCGAATTTTATTTACCCCGAAAATCTAATTTTTGTTGTTTTGTGAAAGCGCCTTGAATCTTTTTAAACTATTTTTATATATATTTTTTTACATGCGTAAACATTTCACTCGAGATTGAGATAAGGTTTTAAGATTTTCTTTTGTAACTGATAGAAATAGATTAGAGGTGAATTTAAAAAAAATATATTTCTAACACTGATTCATATGAAAAAAACTTTTAAATAACTCTCAAAACATAATAAAAGATAAGTTTACTAAATGTGCTCAAAATGGTAGATATATTCGTATGGAAATAAAGTAAGAAATAAACCAAAAAGGGTGGTTTCTTAATATTATTTTTTTTTTTGTTTTTCAATTAATGAGCTACAATGCAAAAACACTCGCCTTGTTCAATAATATAAAAAATAATAAAAGTTCAATTTTTTTCAAAATGACGACTAAAAAGTTTGCCATATAAATTTAAATTTAATTTTATAACATATTCTTTTGTTTCCTGTATCTGATCGGATGATTCTATGTATTTAAATTGTGAACTCTTGGCAATAGAAATGCGAAGATACTTTTCTTGTCATCTTAACATAATATAAAAAAATACAATAAGTTATAAATAAAGCGTAAATGTACATGCAATTCATGAATTACAAAAAAAAGAAAAAAAATTTTTTTAAAACTTTAGAAAAAAAATTAGTTCCGGGAATTATGCCAAAAGTATAATGAGGAAATAAGATAAGAAAAACAGCATAAAAAATGTACTAAAATCTAAGTGTTTTTACATTAAAAAAAAAATTGTCTTATTCTTTTGAACAATTTGACTTGTTTTATGATGATTTTTTGGCAAAAGAAATATCTTTAAATAAAGAATGAAAATTAGAAAAACCAAACAAAAAAGTTTGAAAAACTAACAAAAATTAAATAAAATAAATTTACTGTCAAAATTTATTTGAATTTTGGATTTGTTTTTCAGTAAATGTACAACGTATCTCTGTATTTTCGGTATGACACTTTGTTTAAAAATTTTAACGCTCATGGTGATTATACTATTAAACGGCTTTTTCTCATTTGTACAACAGTTAAAATTTCATATTTTCTAAATCCGGAAAAATAAATACCTAGTTGTTTTTTAAAAAAAACGTAAAATTATAAATTATTAAATTACTAAAGTAAGATTTTTCTGGTGAAAGTATAGTAAAAAATTAATCATGAAGTTAATTCCAATAGAGAAAACTGTAGTGAAAAAAAAAAATGAAAAATAAAAATAAGTAAATTGGACAATTTCTTTTCAACATTATTTATTACTTTTACTACAGATTTTATGTATTAAACAGGGACACAAAATTGTGCTTAACTTTCATTTTATTCACAAAGGGATCAATACAAAAACTAATATAAAAATTCATAAAATTATTTCTGCCATCTAAATTATATCTTTTGTTTAAAATTCCACAGAGGGTGAAAGAACAAATAAATACGAGTAGAATCAAGTAAAACAGAAAGTTGTAAGTTTGAGAAGCAATTTCCCAAAAGGATATCATTGAGAAATTACTTTTTACTACAATATATCTACTATACTATATATCTATCATGAATTTATTAAATGAAAAGATGAGAAGTTAAGTTTGTTTATAGGAGTAGCTATATATGTATGTATATAGTTCTTTATTTATCTATAAAGATTTAATGGTAAAGAAAATTGATTTTTGATACAAAAAATAAAATAAAACATATGAATAAAAGATCTTTCTGGTTTAAGTTAACGAATTATTATCAAAATATATATGAACATAAAATAAGATTATATATTGAAATACAAGAATGCTATAGTAAAGTGCTGGATGAAGAACATACTATAAAATTGTTTACAGATGTATTTTATTGCAAAACATTTTACTGTTAAGAAAGGATAATTTCTCAATAAATGCTTTAAGAGCTTGGATAGATCGTAAAAGTAAAATGTATTTGTTTTATTATATGTATTCTTATTTGGTATCAATTTGTATATTTTGAGTAACAACAAAAAAAATTAAAAATAGGACTAATAATCGCCATTGAACAAAATATGACATGACACTTTTAAAATTTATGATTAAAACAATAAGGTCCCTAATAATAACATAATTTTAGTTATGGCTTTTATTTGATTACAATTTAAAAATTACAGAGATCTTTGAAATCGAATATAAAATCGAACTGAAATTTTAAAGGCATAGTCTAAATTGAATATTCAAAAATCAAGATTTGTATCATCACATAAAGTATGCATTTTGATGGTTTTAACAGATTCTCATGTGTTAAACTTGTTTTTGACGTTTAAACTTTAAGTTTTGAACACTCATTTAAATTGGCTTCTAATAAAATTCCCATCACACTAATATTTCCAACATTCGATTAAATTAAAGTCGAAAATAAACTCTGAAACCATATTTTCAACTCAAATTATATTAAAATTATATAACAATAGAGAAAAAAAAAATTTTTTTGAGTTAATTTACATATTTTTCGAATTTATGTACTTTCTTTATTTGTCAATTTATTACCTTCAAAAAGGATTTAAAAAATTATCTTTTTTCATAAAATCTAATTTACACTTTGTTACACATAATTTACACAATAATAATTAGTTAATTTAAAATGTGTCAACAAACATGAATAACATTCATTATTATTTACTCGTAATTCAATTATTTTATTTTAAAAAAAATTATAATAAAAAACATTTCTAAATATGTATGAAGGAAGTTTAATCAAAGCATGACCTAATTTTCCTACCAAAATATAATTAAATTCTCACCTCTTTGTATTTTAAATCCTTAAAAATTCTCTTGTCAAAAATTGTTGTTTTTTTTAAATTCCAATTATCATTTTATATTTCTTTGTTTTTATGCTTCCTTGATTTTTATAATAAATTTTGTCAACGTTTTTGTTTTTTTCGTGCTATTTTAAACGAACCCAAAATAATTTAAACCAATTATAAATTTATTATACCTGTTTTTTTTTCTTGTTTAAGTATTTTTCATGATTTTGCGACATATTTTTTTTTGAAATTTTGTGTGTTTTTTCATATTTGCTGAATTTTTGTTTTATATTTTTTAAATTATAATTTTTGTTTTTTGTGTGCTTATTTTTATTTTCTTTTGTCTTCAAAGGTGCTCATGTACTTACCTGTTGAAAATTAATTTAATCAGTGACGGTAATAAAATTTCACAGTTTATTTCACATAGATTACATTTTCACTTTAACACTTTAGATAAGTTTTTTTTTTTCTTCAATTATATTTAAATAAAATGTAAATTTTTGGCAATTTGAACAGATGAAAATGATCGAAAAGTACTTTTATTTTTTATTTGAATTTTAAATTTAATAAAAATTTTAGTATGTATTTTTCGATGCTTTTTCTTTGTCTGTATTAAAATAATGAAAATTCCGTGTGAATTTAATTCGATAAATTATGTGTTATGCACTTTCTGGAGTTAATTAAATGGTGATTTAAAGGTTTTCCAACTGGTAAACTACCGGTTAATTAAATGGTAAACTTTTATAGTTAAAGCTGCAATAAATTTGAATTTCAATTATTGTTAAATCATAAAAAGATATAATATAAAAAAAGAAAATACATATGTACATATATCGTTAATTTGATGTACAAATACTTATGACAACAACAAAGAAAACAACAAATAAATATGTTTTTCACAAACATCAATGATTCTTGGCTGTATCTCCATGTTATATAATTTGAAACACATTTATAAATTTTAATTTCTGAAAGGGTTATGATGAAGAAAAATGCAAATCACAAATTTATCGTATATATGTATGTATATATATATTTTCTCTTCAGAATGTATCTTTAATGTACATACGTATGTCTAGAAAACAATTTTTTATAATATACTAATACATTATTGTTGCATAAAATATACAAAAACAAATTTGACAGTTTTTTGAATTTATGCGAAAATATATAATATACCATAAATGTTTTTGATATATTTCTTTTTTAAAAATTGTATCCTTTCATTTCTCATACTTATATTGTTAATGTTTAGCCTCAGGAAGTAAGCATCAGATTTTTCTTTCATAAAAAAAAATTCATGTATGACAGCCTGAAATAAATAAAAATAAACAAAAAATATATTCGATTGGATTTTCCCAATTAACATGGTTGATTGTGAAAAGGTAAAGGATATATTGTTTATACTACAAAAAATTGTTTATTTAGACAGTATTAACAATTTTAGTCCTACCTTTATAAAATATACATTTATGTACTTATACTTATGTATATATCCCAGACATCAAAAAAATTTTTGTTTCAAATAATAATGACTTTTAAAAATGTCAAAAGTAAGTAGGTAATTGAAATTGTGATACAGTTAATTTCATTCATCAGTTTCGATCAACAAATAATTTACCAGGATTATCCTTAATTCCTCACACAGGACACTTTAATACACTGGAACTCTATAGTAATTATTTTCAGTTTTTGTTTTTTTTTTGTTGGAAAATTTTTAAAATATTTTTTTTTGTCTATCAAAGAACATTTCTCTTAATGGAGGTAAACGTTTATGTAATCAACACAATCTTAAATGCAACAACGCTCAAGAGATTTCAAAAAAAATTTGAATAACACATTTTAAAAAATAGTCTAAAAATGCATTAAAAATACGTAAAAAAATTGTTTAAAATTTTAAGTGGTCGCTGTATAAAATTAAAAATGGAGTGTTAAAAAAACTACCCATTTTAAAACTAAAGTAAAAGTACCACATACATACATACATGCATATGTACATGTACATATGTACATTGACAAAAAAAATTTCTTTTAAAAAATCACGTAAAATGTAAAGAATGGAGACGTGGAAAAGCAAAAACGACCGGTTTGTAAGTAATGTGAAAATTGCATGTAAAATATCAGGCTTCCAGTATGAAATACGTGATTTAATATCATTCGAGATAGATGTACTCGTATATATTTTTTTTATGAATTTAATGTATGTAAAATATATAACGTGTTTAAATGAATTGGTTTTGGTTTGAAAGAATATATACTAGGAAATATGCATGAAAACAGGATGCATCTAAATATAGCAATAGTTACACGCTCATAAAGTGAAATGCGTTAGATTATGTTGTCATGCAAAGTAAAAAATCATATCACTTGCTAACATTGTTAGTATCATTGAATACATAATATTGAAAACACATAAAATTTTATCAACGATGAACAAATTTTTTATAATAAAACAAAAATTTCATTATTTATTAACTATACACACACGTAGGTATTTTTATGTACAGCATAAATCTATACAGCTTATGAATATGTTATGTTGTTTAAAAATGATTGAAATATTATAAAATTTTAATACGATGTAGTTACACGTATCCTTTTTTTTTTCGTTACAATATTTTTATTGATTGATTTTTTTTTTATTTTAAAATTTCTAGAGAAACAATTTTTTGAAAAATGTTAACTAGAGATTTTGTAAGTAAAAGTGAAATGATTATTATAAAAATTGAAAATCCGAGAAACACTTAAAAAGAAGATAAAATAGGTAAACAATTTTCTCAATTTGTTCTCGATTTAAAAAAAAAATCAGTCTTTTATAACAACTAAATTTTCTGAAATACAAAATTATGTAAATTTCTAACAAATAATTCATAGCTGATTTTTAAATTAATTAATCTTTCAATAAAAAAAGAAAATAAAAATAAATTTTTCTAGAGGAATTCAAAAATTCAGAAAATAAATTAAAATTTCGAATATAATAAAAATAATTTTAGCTAAGTAACTAAAAAAACTGAATGATGTTCATTGTGGAATTTTTCTTGAAGTGAATTATACTCGTATTTGAAGAAAATAAGTGTACAATGAACAAATATATGGGATATAATTTTGATATATGTAACATTCATGTTATTCTTGTCGTTGTCTTATGAATATGTGCAAAAAATTTAGTACAAAATAAGCATAATGTGATATTCTTTTTTTTTTTTTTGATCGAAAAAATAACTTGAGAATAAAACAAAAATGCAACAATTAGGATTAAAAAAGTTTTAATTACAAATTTTAGAATATCAATATAAAGGTACACGTAACAAATACCAAAAATTATGTTAAAAAAATGTTTTATTCATTAAACAGATGATTAAAAAATTTGCAATTAAATATAATTTTAATTAAACAAATTTATTTTCTTGTATGCTTCATCTAATTGGATGACTTCATTGATATGCTTTAAGTTTTTCATAACACAATTTGTAGGATTTTTTCTCATGATTATTCGTCGACATAAAAAAATATCAGTGGTACTAGAAAATAAAAAAAAAAACCAAATAAAAAAGGATCCAAATATATAAAATTTTATATTAAGAATAAAGTTAAATAAAGAAAATTATTTTTCGGGAATTATGCCAAAAACATAATGAAGAAATGAAAATGGGAAAGGATTCACAAAATCAGTAAGTATATACAACTTAAAAAGAAAAGAAAAAAGTTTAAAGATGAAAAAAAGAAAATGTTAAGTACTTTTCATACAAAAATTATTGTCGCATACTTTTGAAAAATTTACATAAAATTTATTGCGAAAATTGTTGGCAAGAATATCTTCTTAAAATAAAATTAAGAAAAAAAAATGTAATCATAAAAAAAAAGTCTGTTGTAAAATAAAATGTTATTTAGGTACTTCAACTTTTTAAGGGACAAAAAAATAACATTTGATCACAGCATTAACGCAATTAAATATGATATTAAAGAGCTAGAAAATTATTACTTATCTTAAGATATTTTCACCTTATCCAAGATAAATATAAGATGGTTTGTTATTATGGGTGTTGTTTTTTTTTAAAATTTTTATACTGCTTTTAACTTTAACACTCATACTTATGTGTTAAAATTTAGTTTACATTTCAGTTAAAAATATTATGAATTTCAAAAGGAAATAAAATTGATCATTTAATTTATTTGAAAATCTTTTATTGCGTCTTTTTATCCAATTTAAATCAGAAGTCAAAAAAAAAAAAAAAAAAAAAAACAATTTTAAATTTATTTATTTATGGAAATGAAATATGTATGGGCAAATCAATGAATTCTACTAATCTATTAAATTTATTGTGGATTCACGTATATTTCCAATCAAATAAAGTGAATCCTTTTCCATTGAATTTAATAAATTAATTTTGAATTTTACAACAAATTCGCATTATTGCATATTATTTTCCCTCAAAATTATTTTAAATATACTCACTTTTGCTTTATTAACCTAATTTTTATGTTCTATAGGAGGAACCTTTCGTTAAAATTTGAAATATTGATTTTCTATATAAAATAAAAAAAAAAATTATAATGAGTAAAGTTTTAAATATAAATTAGATAAAATAAATTTAGAAAAATAGAGAAAAAAATTAGGAAGTCAGTTACCTTCTTAAATTTAAAAGAAAGATAACAAAATTGATGTCCTGTAAAAAATGTAATAGAATTTACTTTTAGCGAGAAAATAATTGCTTATTTTAGTTTTTTCTTTTTCTCTTCACTTTTAGCACTTTTATCTAAGTATTCTGTGAGTGAAATAAGTGAAAAGATATTCGAAATTAAAAAGTATTGTCAATGGAAAGGACTGCTACGAGTGAATAACTTTTTAGATAATTAAAAAAACCATGTTTTTATTTATTTATTATTATTATTTTTGTTCAGTTTAAACAAAAACGATTCACTCATAGCATTTTCATTTATTTAGAGAAGAAGTTTTGTACTAAATTTTTTTTTAACTAACAATAAGTATGTATACAGGTGAGCAAAAAAGTGATATAAAAGTTTATCATGAAACATCTTTTGTGATTATAACACACATATGAAAGTACATAATTTAAATATAGTGTGTACCAAAATTAAAACATAATAATTTACATAATAGCACATACATACATATTATGTTACCATTATCGATTATATACTTATAATGTACATATAAATTCAATGAATGTATGTACATATTATGGCAAAAAAGGAATTTGAAGAATGTTTTTTTTTTTCAAGCAAACAATTTTTATTCCATTATTTTTTCTTTTTTTTTTTTTTAATAAAAAATACACAAAAATTAAAACGTATTTAAATAGTGACAATGATTTAAAAAATAATACATTTAATTTTATTCAATGAATAAAACATTATTTTAATTCTGAAAATGTCTAAAATGCAATAAACTAGATTTTATTTAATTAATAATGCAAAAGGGATAAAACATGCTAACAAAAACTTCCAATTGAATTTATTGATTAAAAATTAATATTTGATATTAAAAATGTATAATAGAGAGCACATTTAAATCAAAAAATGTGTAACAAAAATAATGAAATTTCGTATTTTTTTTAAAATCAAATTTTAAGGATTTTATTTTCATTCAATTCTGTTTTTCTTCTATTTTTATATTTTTCAAAGAGAAAAAATCTTTTATTATTTAAAAAATACATCAAAATTAAATATTATCCTATAATAGGGTTAGATTTTTTTTAAATTCTCGGTGAAAAAGCATTTAAAAGAAAACAACATCATTCAAGTTGATTACTGTTAAAAATATATAGTATTATACAAAAAAATATATTTTTTTAAGAAAATGTTGTGGGTAAAAAATGTTTTTTTCAAAAATTTAAAAAAATGCATTCAACACACACTGCGTTACCCTAATCTCTTTGTTTGTGTTCGTCATGTTTGGTATAAAATATTTATCAAATAATTGAAAATAAATATAATAATGATTCCTGGAGCAAAAACTTAAATGAGTCTTGTCAAATATGTGTATTATTTTTTTCTGGAGAAGAAAAACTTTCATAAAATTAGAAGAAGAAAACATGAGTAAATAGAAAAAAATGGTAATTTTTTTGTCATAAATTTAAAAGAGTTATATGAAAATTCATTGTTGTACAAAGTGTAGACAAAATCATTTCTAAATTCGAACTCACACACTTGATCCACTTGAAATTTGTCTAGTACTCCCTTTATACTTGCTTCTTTTATATGAAAATTATTTAGTATAGAAGTTACAGGACATCAATAAAAAACTTCATGGTATCATTATGATGTTTATCTCTTTTTTGCTATTTTTTTTTTTTAAAGTGTTGTAGATGAATTTTGTATTATTTCAAAGGTGACAAAAGTACAGGATATTTATTTATTAACAATCCAATATTCTTAAGAGTAACAATATAATAGAAACAGGAAATAAAATCACACATTAATTATTTATTCAAAACTGAAACTTCACAATCTGCTATACCATAAAGAAATTTATTAATACGAATTGCTATAAAATTTAAGTGCATTCTATATTATTTTCACAATAACAATAAAACAACACTTATATGTATTTTGCATTTTCAATATATGTATGTACATATATTTTTTTTTTACTTACTTTTAACGTATTAACAAATATCTACTCATACAGGCAGTAACAATAGTTATAGGATTGCTGTTGAAATACAATAAAATTTAATGTCAAACAGATACTAAAAATAACAATAAACTACTGACAATGAAAACTATAAAAAGTATGTAAATATATACAATAAACTTTAGAAAAAACTATTCGTCTGAATTTGTGTTACATTTAAAAAGGATAATTATGATTCATAAACATATGGTTTATGGTTTACACTTTCAACTACTCGTATTTTGTTGTGATTTCTGAAACATAAATTACAATTTTTAAAGCAAGTTAAAATGTTTTTAAAAAAATGAAATAATAACTTTTAATTTTTCAATAAAATTCAAGAGAAAATTATTTAAACGCTTTTAGTCCTAACAAAAAAAAAAAAAAAATCAAAAAAAGGGCGTTTCAACATTTGAATTTAATGATATTTTTTATGCTTCTGCTTCAAAATTTTTTAATTTTTAACATTTTTTATGGTACTTTTTGAGAATGAAAATATTCTATAGTAGTGGTGGTCGTAGATTCTGTAGTAGACTATAAGAACACTATTTTACCAATTAAATTATCGGATGCTATGTCGCTCGCTCTTCTTAATTATTACGTAAACATTGATGAAAAATACTCAAATCTCCTACAATTCTTTAAAAAAAAAAAGTTTTCTTCTATCTTTAGTATAAGAAAACTTGTGATAACTGATAAAAGCTAAAACCGATTTTGGACCTAAAGCCTGTAAATTAGACCAAAGTTTATTAATATCTACCTGTAGTAATAACCATGATGTTAGTGTTGAAAAAAGAGGTCTTTTTAAAGTAAAATCATAATTTATTCAATGAAAATGCAAAAAAATAAATTCAAAAAATTAACACAATTCATCATTTTTATCTTCAAACTCATTCAGTATAGTTATGTGGTAATAATTTGCAATAGAGATAATTTTAACTAATACGAAAATGTATTAGTTGAGTGTAAATATTTCAATTTCATTCCATTTCATATACTCTACCAACCGCATACAGTCAGTATAATATATCATTATATATATATGTACCTACATACATAGTTTATATTATATTACACTTTCTTAATAATTTTGAAGTTTTCAATTTTCGATAATAATAATTTGTATTCTGTAAATACCTAAAATATTATACTTCAAGGAATAAAATTTCATATTAAAATTGTTCCAAGAAACATAAAATTTTAATACACCAAATATATTATATATTTATTTTATGCATATACCTACACAAATATTTTCTACAGATACAGAAATTTGTTGTACAGTTCGTATGCAATAATTTAAAGTATTTATATCATCATTATATTATGAATAAGCAGAAATTTTATGAAGATATTAAATCTTATTTATTTCCCCAAAATGCATTTTCTTTAAGAAAAGATTAATATTTTTAATTTTTTGTTGTTGTTGTTGTTTATTGTGATATTAAATATTTGCAATTTATTACAAGATACTACTATTTTTGTTAATTTTTTTTTTTCAAATTCCATACAGAAATTCATGTTTTCCCAAATAGAATTTGTAAAATTCTATAATTTGCCACAAAAAAAATATTTGAAATTGGAATTATGTGAAACACAAGTTATTGCTCGAAAATTTAAATTTCTTAAGTATATTTGTAACAATCACATACCCAATATACATGTACATACATATATGTAGGTAGAGGTGAATTGAAATATATTACTCAATTAATCAATTTAAATGTTCATAGTGGTTTTAATGGTGAATATTCGAATATATTTACTAAATGGAATAAAAGATTTTCAAATTATTTAGTGTGGAATTTAATTAATTTTAATTTCTTAAGGTAATCCCATTTAAACCAATATATTCGAAAATTCTTGTTTTAGAACAAAATGTCATTCTGATAACCACAAAATATTTATTTCAAAACATGTTGACACATTTTACAAATTCATATATTAAATGTTTTTTTAAATTTATCTTGGCTATTGAAATATTCTGACAAATTCAAAAGATTTTAAAATACGATGATACGACTGAAAAGTGTTCTATTATGCTTGCGTTTACTGATATTTAATCAAGTGCAAGGGGTTCAATAGAATAATTACGATTTTTTTTTTCTAAAGAAAATAAAAAACATCAAAAACTGAACCAATTGTGATTTGACATCATCACCATTATTTAATTTCTTAAATCGGAAGTACATAACTCTTTCCCTATAGTAATATGCTGTGATGTGTGTATAGATTGAATATGTTAAGAAAATTTAAATCTTTCATAAATTATAAAATTATATTGAAGTACTTTTAATTTTTTTAATTCCAAAAAAATAATTAAGAAAAATATAAAATTAAAACATGAAATTTAATTATGTACTCTACTTATTCCTTTCAACTTTTATGATGCTCTTTAATAGCAGATATCTTTAAATTATCTATAGTCCATAAAACATGATTATAATATTTTTTTTAATTTAATGTAGAAAACTTTATAGATAAAAGTTCTTATAGAAGACGAAAAATAAAAAGTATAATATAATCGTAAAATATCAAGAGATTGTTAAAAAAAATTAACGACTAAAATGACCAGGTGAAAATTATTTTACATATTCATGAAGGAAATTCCTCTTGAGAACTTAAATATTTCTACTCTACATCTATTTATTTGTGTACAGTATTAGATAGGCTATTTTAGTCTAATAAGAGATTGATAAAAAAAAAAAACTTTATTCAAACATAAAAACTTGTTTATTATTCTTTTTATACAATTCTATTCCCAGAGCGATTAAACTAGATGTATTGTTTGTTAACGCAATATAAGCTACTTCCTTTTCATAGTAAAATTTCTTTTTTTTCTTATTTTATTTGTTTCTCTAGGTATTACGTATTTGCATTCATTTCACTAGCTTACGATAAAAATTACCTTTGGAAATATTGTGGATTTTATCTTCTTTAGCTTTTTCCTTATTCTTTATTTTTTTCTTCTTCTTAATAGTCTTTTGATTTATTCATGATGTTTTTTTCTTCTTCATTTTACTTTTGTTGTTTTTAAATTCAGACAAATTACCTAGCTTCAAGGCATGCTATTTCTTTTTTTTTTTTTATTCTCTTGCAAATTAAAGCAAGTGATAACAAACCACATTTAAAAGAAATCGAAAGAAAAAAAAATCTAATGAAATATCTATAAAAAAGAAAATATTCTGAAGAATAAAAGTTAACATAAGCTAGATTTTGGAAGATAAAAATCTTCCCGATGGGAAAACTGCAAAAAAAATAAATTGATGATCGTTCAAGTTGAACAGCAGGTATTTACAGGTATTTTGAACTTTGAATTTTTTATTGTTGTGAATTGTTGAACCAATTTCTCAATAATGATTGAATCTCTAAGGTACATATGTATGTATATAATTAAAAAAATATAGCAAATGAATAACAAGACTTAAGTATTTATTGCATCATATGAACAATGCATTGTTTTCTATAGTTGGAACTTTCAGTATGGATACTATTAGTTTTTAAAAATTCTTTAGTTCTACTGGAATTTTCAATTATAAGCGATAATTTTTATCTAAAAGATTCCTTTATAGCCTGTCTCAAGCGTAAAGTTAAATTCAATAATAGAATCTTCCAAATAAAATTATATAAAATAATTCGTTTCAAAAAAGAGAAAAAACTCTAAGAAATTTCAATTAAAAAAGCAGTAAAATGAAAAGAAATAACACATGAATGCAATTTAAAGAAATGTTTAATCCTCAAATTATTTTGGTGCAATATGTACGAAATTTAATTTCATGTAATTTTTTGTACATACAGTATACACACACAACATCAAAGTCTTTTAATTCTTCGACTTTATTTTCTTAAATTCTCTCTAATTGTAAATAAAAAGGATTCTGAAAATAATTACAAGTTTTCATATCTTCAGTTAAAAATTGTTTACTTGTTGTGTGGGTGTGTAAAGAAAATCATAAAAACAATCTTTAGAAAGAAGAAATTTAAGTAAAATGTTTTTGTTTTTATTTTCCTTTCTTACATAAGAAAGTGAAAAAAAAGTACAGAATGTTTGAACTATTATAAGAATTACATAAAAAAAATACTTTTTATAGAACTTTTAAGAAAAAATCAATAATGTAAAAAAATCTTATATTTTAACTATACGAATATTAAATTTTAATTTTTGCCAAAAAATAATTTAAAAAAAAAATGATGGGTATTTGCATTCTAGGTTGTCATATGTGTACGATTCGCGCAACTCCTCGATTTTTTCTTGACTCTATAAGTGCAACTTTTCAAAAGACTTACCTCGATTAGTGCAACTTTTTTTTTAAACATACATACATATATTATGTTTTTCCTTTTGATTCATGTTTGTATATTTTTCTTCGCGGTAGTTATTTGACCGCTGCGCTGTTTTACAGTTTTTTTCTTGAATTTCTGACAAACATATTATATGTTTGTATATGCATGCACATACACACCTACATTCTTGTTCAAATGAATTGAATTGTTCACAAATTAGATTTTCAAATTTCTTTGTGAATTTGTGAAATGGTAACTTGTATTTTGATAAACATGGGTATTAAAAAAAATATTGTTAAATTAGTTATTAAACAAAAAAGTGAAATTTTATCCGAAATTGATATCAAAGAGAAGAGAGAAATTGAAATCAAAGAGAAATGCACTTAGACATTTTGTAGCTAGAACTGAATCTGTTGTTTCAATGATGTTTTCTTTTTGTAATATTATTATTCCTACAAATTTAATTTTTGTTCTAAAACATATTGATTCGGTAAGTGCAACAAATTCGGTTATTGTAACAGCCCTCATTTCTATTAGTTGCGTAAATCGAGTTCGTACTGTAATTAAAATAATAAAAAAAAAGATGGCTTTTCTTTCTGCTGGTGAGTTGAGCGAAAACATTTACTTTGAAAAATATAATTTTAATCCTTTAATATTTTTTTTTTTCGTTAATTTAAAATTATTAGAAATTTCAATTCATTCACTACAAAAAGTTTCCAAATAAAAAATATCCTTTTCATTTAATTATTTTATTTCCTCATACTTTTAAACTACTTTAACTTTTTTTTTGTTTTTTTTTTTCAATTTTCAATAATTATCTGATTAACTTATATTATCAGCAACATCTTGAATTTTCTGCAAAAATTTTTCTATTAAAGAAAACAAAAAAAAACCCATAATATTACATTCAGGATCACTTTATTACACATTCAATCTTTATTACTATGGAAATTTTTCAATAAAGATGTAAAGAAACTCATGATTTTCAAATAAAGTTTATAGAAAAAGTTTTATTGAAAAAAATAATTGAGAATAGTAAAAGATAGAGGAAAAAAAAAACACTTAGATACTTATAGATCAATGATTTCATCTTAAATTTCATTATTTTAATTTTATTATGTGCTTATATCTATACATTTTTCTTAATGTAAATTATTATTCGTGCAATTATGATTAAAGGATTCAAAGAGAAACTTTTTGGATTGAATTTTATTTATTGCAAACTCCTTTTTCATGTTTCGATAAGACAAAAAAATGAATTTTTTTCAAAAATTGAAATAAAATGTATTTCTTGTCAAAATTTTTTAAAGATTATTTTTAAATATAATTTAGATTGTATATACATATCTTTTCAAGTATTTAAAAAGAACAGTTATAATAATTTCATACTATAAATAATTGCTATTGGACAATTCATTTTAATGTAAAGCTCACTAATGCCTCATGTGATTTTAAAAAAAAAAATTTTTGTATGAAGATTTATTCTTAATCGAGTCGATTAGTAAAAAAAATAATTGCTTATTACGTACGTGGGCGGAAAAATTTTAATATACATATTATGTATGTATTGTATGTACTTCATTTTACCTAGTTGAATGTGAAAATGTAAAAAATAAAACAAAATGGTAACAAAAACAAAATAATCTTTATAATGTAAGCAATGAAAAAAAACACGAAATTAATCAAAAGGAATTTAGAAAGTTTTAAAAAAAAATCTGAAATCTTCTAAAAAATGCTATGTATGTATGTAAAAGTAACAATGTGAAGAAAGAAAAAAATTCTGTTTATGTTGTTATGTATATTAAAGTTGACTATAGAAAAGAGAAAAAATGGTAAGAAATACGTACATAAACACATACGTATACACATGTGTATATATGTACACTTTAGAAGGTGACACTAAAAATAAAGGTATTTTTCTAAGGTGACACATTTCTCCATCAGGAGCAATAAGTATACTAGACAAAAACCAGCCGGCTATTCAAAGTGTTCACTACTGGGGGATTTTTAATCTAAATTATAAACATTATTAAAATTTAAAGTATGATTTTTCTAAAAGTCGTGATTTCTTCCACTAATTCAAAAATTTTTTTAAAGATTTTTGATGTGTGACTTCTTTCAATTTGAAATAAATTCTTCTATATTCCTTTTTCATCATGTAAAAATACTGTTCTGTATGTTCTTTTCGTGGCAGAAAATTTCAGCATCTGGTAAATTTAAAGGAATTTTTTTAAAATAAATTCAAATAAGATGAATGTATTATGATGACAACACAGCCTAATGCTACTTAGAAAAATGTATATGCTTTATATGCTATCCAAATATTGTATCACATTAATTTTGTATGCGTATTTTATACTTCATGAATATTTTTAATAAAAAATATTTGTTTGGAAATTAAATTTTGCTAATAAAAAATAAATTTATTATTTAAAAAAAAAAACTTATACAAAACGCACAGGTATCACAATCTTTGAATTATGCAAATAAGTACATATGTATATGAGTCGTCTATATAGCCTTACAATTTTCGATTTAAGAAATTTAACAAAATATTGGCAATGCTAACGTAAACGTACATACTTATGTATAACATCTCTCATAATTATGTTTGAATACATACGTGTATTTTATAATTTGCATCTAAATAAAATTACTTTTACAACAAATTTTATATAAATTTCGTTTATGTTACAGATGGCACAATTATTTAATGAGTATTTGTTTATTAAATACAAAATATCTGAAAGCTTTTGTGTACATACATATATTATCTTAAAAATAAAGGTAAACTACAATTAAATAATCGTATTATGATTTAAATACTCTTAAATGGAATTCTAAATTATCTCCAACATATTAACAGTTTACTATTAAAATTTATTACGATGTAGCTATGTTCGACGATATCATCGCAAAAATTCGATAAATTGACAAATTTTCAATCCTAATTACCTGATGGCCATTAGTTTGTAATATGTTAGAAACAGGTGATTATTTTAATATATACAATAAGTACATGTATAACATTTACCTTGTTTAATGATAATGACGAAGTGATGGTAAAATCATTAAATGAATCCTTGAATACTTAGAAAGTATATGTGTGGCAAAAATTTTGAAATTTTACGTATTTGTAAATAGAATTTCATTGCATTTTAAATGAAAGCTGATTAAATTTTATGTTATATTTTGAATGTTTGTTAATATCACTTGATAATACACACACAATAATAATAATAATTTTAATGATGTAATTTCATTTTACACCGCATTAGTATTAGTAATATTTTGTTAATATGTATGTATAATCAACGAAAAAAAGTATGATTTTCTGGTATTTGAATGGGGAAGGGGACCACAAATTGAAAATAAATCTAAACTATAAATTTTTATTAGATAAAATAAATGATATGAAAATATTGATAAATCTAAAGCTAAACAAATTTTCAAGAAGTAAAATTTTATGCGAAATTGAAAATTCTTGTTAGTATTATGAAATTCGTTGAAATTTTTTTTTTACAAGAAAAAAAAAAAAAGGAACAAAATGATGATGATAATCTACCTGAAAGTTAAAATCATTTTTTCTAAAAAATTTTTATAAAATTTCTCCCACCATTAATTCACACTTAGAATTTGAAGAAAAATTGTAAAAGATCACACCAAATTACTCCTATTTCCATCAATATTATTTTTGTCTTCTACTGAGATAAACAATACCAACAGAACTTGGTATAGTTTAGCGGAATTCAAAATAGAAGAGGAAAAGATAATTTAAAAATAAACTGCAAAGACTTTGTATCAATGTATTTCGATTAAAAAATATTAAAATACAAATTTACGTGAATCTTTTAAAAATCAAAAACTTCAAAAAATTCCCTTTTAAAGTAGGACTCTCTCCAACCAACCAACCAGGACTCTCTCACAATAAATAAAATAGTAATTAAAAATTTACAAATAAGCTAAAGAACGTTATTATTAGATTTTAATTACATAAAAATGAAACCATAAAAGATTAGTAATTTTTGATTACATCGTTAAACAAAAGATATTATTTTTTTTTTTTGGTTGTTACCAACAGCTTGACCCAGTTTATTAACAATTTAATTTCATTTTTTTTTTTTTTTCATATTGTTTATCTTCTCTCTTTTACGTTTTTATTATAGGTTAAATTATGACGTGTGTTTTTAAATAGCATCTTAAATGTAATTTCTGTTGTGCGAAAATTTTTTTTTATTGTTACCAAGAGAATTTTTGGGTTCTATCATTTTTTTTTTTTTTTTTTGTTGTCTTTTAAGTAGCATTATAAAAATTATTACTGTTTTCTGGGAAATTTTTAAAATTTTGTTTTCTTAAGAAAAATATATAACAAACTTCTAAAGATTGGATTTATTTTTATAATGAAAATAAAAACTTTTAATATATAAAGGTAATATCTTTTTAAATATAATTAAACTTTCGTATTTTTCATAAAACATGACATTAAAAAGATATAAGTAGATGAACAAAATAAGAAGAAAAAAAAACAACAACAGTATAACTAATAATTCCTAAATACTATTAAAACTTTTATGAAAATTGATAATTTAAAGTCAGTGATGTTACTTAGACGTTTTACTGTTTTATTTTGATGAAATATATTTATGTATGTAGGTATATCCTGAAAATTTAATGAAATCTTCTTTTTAAAAACAAAAAAGGAAAATTCAAATTTGAAAATTTTTTTTCGATTATTTTACGTATAGGCATAGAATATTTTTTTTAATTTTTACTTTAGTATGACAGTTTATATGATGACGTGACGTGTAGATATTTTTTTCTTATTCAAAATTTAAATCTTGATTTAATTTTTTTCTTTAAAATTTAAATTTACAATTTTTATCAAGGAACCTGATTTTAAAGTTTATTGAATGATGTGAACAATTTGGTGAGTATTTATTTTTGTCTAATACTATATATGTACTTTCGTGTAAATCTTCTTTCTTTTGATTGAAGTTTTGAAAAATTTTAATTACAAAATTCTTTTGAAAACTTCATGATATTTTCTAGTATGAATTAGCTATGTGGTTAATTGGAGGAACAATTTTTCATTCGTTTTTTTTATAGTTTAATTAGAATTTTCCAGTAATTTAGTAATAAAATCATCATTTCCAGGTGAAAATAATTTGATAGCATTTTTGTAATTTTATAATTGTCTTTTCAACTTTTAAATTAACAATATTTGATGGTATAAAAATATTGCCTTGCGATTTATTATTATGTGGAGATTATTATAATTCAAAAAAATTACAATTATTTCCTGGCTCGTATGGCTCAAAACAAAAGCCAATTTGTTCAATTAAATTTCATTATTTATTCTCAACAGTCAATTTACAATAATAAAAAATTATAAGTATGTACCTATATTCTTTTCCTTATGTTCTAATTGACAGTATCCAGAACTTTTTTTTTTGTTATGAAAATTTTACTTGAATATCCTTGTAATGCTTAACTTTTAATTTTATTTCTTTCACAAACAAAATTTTAACATAATTGAATGCTACATTTCTATAAAATCAAAAGTAGAATATTGAAAATTTTCGCAATTACTGAAAGTGGTCGATAATCAAGTGGTTTTTTAATCAATTTTTTTAAAATTTGAAAATACTATATATACATATGAGGATTAACCAAGAATTTCGTTTTTTTCTACCGCTTTCCATGTAACAATTTCTAAAGCTTAATTCGGTTTTAATTAAATACATACATTCAAGCATAAACTTGATTTTAAAAAATTTTTGAAAATATGAATGATAATCAATTTTTTTTCTTTCTTTTTTCCAAAGCAAAAATTAAAACTTAACCAGTAATTAAATGTAAAATGGCATAATTAAAGTTTTCATTAATTAAAATACTCTTGAGATCAAAAAATCATTTTCTGTTTGCTTCACATTAAAATCTAATTTTATCACTTGTCTGCATTTAAAAGCATGCATGTTTCTAATGTTTTTTTTTCTCTTCAATTTTTTAATTTAGAAAGAAATAATAATGTAGGAGTATATTGTTTTATTCAAATTTAATGTAACCTTAATTAATCTGTTTAAATAATTTCTAGATAAAATAGAATTTAGCATGATGGAATGATGAAAAAAAATGGTATCTGTTTAGCTTATAAATTAATTGTAAAAAAAAAGAGCAGAACCAAAAATGATAAATCTAAAACATCATATTTTTTTTCATCATCATCAACTTTTCTGTAGAAAAAAAATTTAGCTAACCAAAATAGTAAAGTAGAAAAAAATTATAGCAACAACATAATCAACTATTATCGCTTACAATATGTTCAACTCTAAACTGTAAAAATGCTGCAATAACATAACATAAACGTAGCGTGATATAATGACATACATACCTGTATAGCTTTCATATATTCCACGTACTTTTTATGTTATTTTTACTTCAAATGCTCCGACAGAATATTTTGGATAAATTTTAAAATATCCATTACGCTATTAACGATAACGAAAGAAGCGAAGAAAAAATCTTTCATGACTTTTGAAAGTTAATAGAAATTTTTACTTTTTTTTTTCGACATGCCATCTATGTATATTGTATATGCACCATGCCCTGCACAACTTTATCTGAAAATACCTAAATGAAAAATGTACATTATGGATATCAGAAATGTTGATATAAAATGCTTGTGATATGTGTTTACTCGTATAATATGTGAAAATTTCAAAAATGGAAAAATAAAAATTAAAAAAAAAAAGGTGATGAAATGAAAAATGATATGTTTTTGGTTTTTACTTTTTTTACTTTTTCTTTTTTTTTATAAAAGAGAACATTTGTTCGTAGTTTATATATTCTTTATATAAAAAAATATTAACGAGTTACAGAAAAGATGATAAACTATGAAAAAAAATGAAAAAGTACGAAATCAAGTATAATTACAGCATTCAGTTGAATTGGGTATAAAAGGATAAAACTCGTACGATGTACGGTAGAAAAGATAAAAAAGCATTAATCGTTAAAATTGAATTTTATATGTTTGTTTGAAAAATCTTTTATATAATTAAAATTCTTTAATTTTATATCACTACGGTAGGTATTTTCTACCTTGTGCAGCTACGTCATATCTATTTTGTGTTTTTATACCCTTTCCTTTGAATATATGATGAATGTAAACATAATCGGATTCGTTGACTAAATCAACACATCTCTATATAAATTTTAAACCTCATACATGTTTCAACATTTATACCTATCTATGTATGGCATTCAAAGTAATATTTTCACATCCAGTAGTATTAATACCATACATAATTGTACACATACTCTCAAGCAGAAATATATTCTCAAAATATGTATTTAAGTGATTATTTCTAACAACAAGGATATTCATCAATTATAAAGCCAAACCGCAAATGAAATATCCGAATGACTATTTTTTCTGACAGACGTTGTTTGTCGAAAAATACCTTGAACGAATATTCTTGAATTAAATTGACAGTCTATATGACAATTTAATTTTCGACTATAATTTTCAAATGACTGAAAACTTATCTTCAAACTCAGTATAATCTCTTATTTAGCCAGTTTTATTCAATGGAAAACATTTAAACCCTTTCAAAATTGCATTCTCTGTACAAAAAATTTTGTTATAAGTTTTGCAAACATATATATGGACAGGCTCTAAAACTTTTCGTTGAAAAATAACAAATCAATATTGAAAAAAAAAAATAATAAAATAAGCTATTGAAAGAACTTTCGGTTGAAATATTCATTATTTCAAGAACAACAACAACAAATTTTTTTACAATTTTAAGAATTTTGTTTTCTTGTTTTTGAAACTATTCTTCAAGTATACTAAACACAAAAAGTTCTATACAATATTCTTGAAAGAAACAAATAATGTATATTATGATTTATGGAATTTTATTAAAATAATTAACGAGAATATAAAATATTTATGTTTTTGTTTATTAAGTATATTAAACGATAAGTTGTAAAATATTATAAATAAAACAAAAACTAAATTGAAAATAACATAGCTATATTTAATTTGTTTTTTCAAAATGATTATTTATCAATTTTTATATTAATCATAAAATTTTATTATCCTGTTTTTTCTTGTGTTTTATTTATTTTCTTTAAACAATTAAATTTTATTATCTTGCATATATTTTCTGAAAATTAAAATGCATTTATGTCGTTGTCGTCCCTTACAGCAATTATTATCGTATTATATTTTATGGAAAATTAATTCTAAAATTATTTGTTAATAATAAATTCTATATTTTACTGGTTTTATTTTCGTTCGTGAAGAAGGAAGAAATTTTGTTTGATAATAAAAATTTTATGCAGAATATAGAACGTTGTTGATGCCAAAGGCCAAAATGATATTGATAATTTTCAAGCACTCATTAGTTTTTCATTTTTTTTATATTTTCATTTTAAATTATTTTTTCTTCTCTTTTGAATTTGAATGCAAGCCTGTACCAGGAAATAATGTTCTTATTTTCAAATTTGCTATTGAAGTACGCAATTTAAATATTTTGTTTCGTGAAAATAACTATAGGAATTATTCAACATAAATTATTTTCAATTAAAAACATACGTAAAACATTAAAAAGAAATATTCTGTTTCCTTGTATATATATGTATATGTGTGTGTGGTACAAATAAGATTTAACACCTGAATACAATCAATTACATTATCCTTTGAAAAGATTTATTATGTTCAGATTAGGCTAATTACAAAATCGATCAATTAAATTTTTCAATTACAATGAAAAACTACTTAATTACGTGTATCTAAGCAACATTAAGATATGTATTTACAGGAAATAAAGGATTCTCATTCAATTGTATCAAGTGGTATTAAAATTTATATTGAATTTCCTATACAAAAAGGTATTCAATCAGAAAAAATAAATGTTAAAAGTATAAAGAAGATAAATAGAAGCTCTTTAAAATTAGGGATGGCATAATTTAAAATCAATTGATTAGAATAGAAATAACGTTCAAAATTCAATCTACCACAACAATTTAAAACACCAACGTTAACGTTATTTAAATCTTCTCATATTACATAAGGTTTTTATTTTCAAGTATCAAGGATAAAACTAAGCTGATACACAATATGTATCCTCACAATTAAGATAATTTATTGAAAAATTAAATTGATAAAACAATTAGGCGGTCTTAGTTATATTTTTTTTATTTTACGCTTTTTTTTTTTTTACTCATCGAATGATTTATAGTTTTTTGGTTAAATTTTACTTAAATTTTTTTTTTTTCACTTTAATTAATTTGTTTTCGTTTTTTCTTTTTAATTTTCACGAATTTTATATTGATTGGCTTCACTTATTCTGACGAATTAAAATTCAATTTACCAGAAAAAAAAATAAACCTTTAAAGTTTATTTTATTTACCAACCGACAAAAAATCAATAATAAATTAACTACCAGAATGTTATTTTATTTTTTTTAAATTAATTCATCCATGTTTTTTTTTTTTTTTTTTTTAAAAAACATGGCGTAGGTACATTTTTTAAAACAATAATTAAAAAAATACAATCAATTTGAATATTTGTCATTAAAAAAAAAATAAATAAAATAAATAACAAATTAGTTTTTCGGCATATTTTGCTATTGTTTTTATTTTTAAAAAATACGTACAAAAAATCAATTTAAAAATGCAAAACATATTAAAGAAATACGTATGTAATGTACTTTTAAATAAAATCTCTATGTGAATTATTGAACTGTATCTCATTTTGTTGGTCTATAAAGTTGGAAATGGAAATGAAGTGAAATACAACAATCAAGTAAATATAAATGTTAAAATTGTAATTATTTGTATGAAAATAAAAAATATGTAAATGAATAAATTTTTTTTTTCCGTTATTCTTTTATTTATTTATTTATTTTTTTTTTCAATAAATCGATAAAAAATATTGTTGAAAGTACTTGAACCTGTTAAATAATAATGAATGATAGGATTTTTTTATACCTGTAGCAATAATGTATGTATGTAGTTATGTATTTATGTATATTTCACATCAATAATAATTTTTTTTGTTTAAATTTAATTTATAAGTATAGATTTTAATTGAATGAGAAAATAAACGAGAAAAATAATAAATCTGTTGTGTTTTTATGTACATTCATTAAAATTTATGTAATTGAAAGGATTATAGAATTAAGAATTCACTCATGTGGACATTTATTGTATTTCATTTTATTTAAAAATCGAAAATTATTTAATTTGAATAAAACACATAAGGACAATGTACTATTATATATAGATTTTAAACACACATACATATGTTGTTGGAAAAAAAACAACAAAAAAAACAAAAAATTTTTTCTCTATATATCCTGGAAAATTTTCATTATAAAATTTCCAATTAAAAATTTATACCTGAAAATTTAGAATTATTCAATTGAAATGTAAAATATATAGATTTAAATAAATAAATTTAATTTATATTTATCAAAAAGATATATCATAAGTAAGTATACGTAGCTTATAAATGAATTAGGTATAATAATTAATTAATTATTTTAAGAATTTAATAATGTAATTTAGAAATTCATAATTATACAATTTGTTTTTCACATGGCTATAGGCATATTGTATTTATTTGTTTATGTGTTTAAAAAGAATACATACATATGTACATAATATATGTATTAATTATGTCAACATATAAGTTAATTAGATGAATTTTAGCTTTCAGAATTAATTTGTAAACTGATGTTGTACATATAGCCTGTAAGAAAATAACATATTTAATAACACGAGTACATACACATTATGTTTCCATGTTAACCATTACGATTTTAATTTATCAATATTAATCTTTAATATTTAAAAAAAAACCCAATTGTTAATGTCAAATAGGTAAAAAAAAAATTTGTCTATATTCTATATTTTCTAAAGATCAATGGTTCTGTTTTCTCTATGGGTGGTAAGGTTTAGCTAAGAAGAGCACTCTAAACGATGTAATCAAGTGTAAAAATTGACATTTATAATTCACTATACTTGTCATTTTCTAAAAGTATAAAATCGAATACTCGAATTTGAGTCCTATATTATAAAAAAATTATATCTTTTTTTTATTCAAGTTTTTTAAGCTTAAATTTAAAATTATTTAAATTTTCTAACGTAATATTGATTGAATTTTTTACTCAACTATTTCTCTCTTTAAAAACATCAAGATTTAAAGTATCAAGTTTTATTCTTCATATACTTTCATATTTTATTCAAGGAAAAAAAAAATATACTAAAAAATAAAATTAAATCTCTCGATTTTCATGTATGCATAGGTTTTTTTTTCTATTTCCTAAAATGTATATTTTAGACACAAAAAAAAAAAAAATTCTAAACTAGACACAGGAAAGATATTTTTAACGTTCTCTGCATTTCCTGAATAAAACATACTTTACTGATGCAACACATATGTATGTATATGTACAGTATACACACATGTATGTAGGGAAGAATATTCCATAAAATAATTTTAACTTTTGCTAGATTGAAATAGGAACCAAAAAAAAAAAAAAAACAGCATCATCAACAAACCAGCACTAATACTATAGTATATCGTGCATAAAGTTTATTAAATTTTTATTTATTTTGATTACATACAAGTATATGCACTGGTTGAAAATACTAGAAAATAAACTAAATCAGGTTATGTTTCTGTGTGCACGAGTAAAATGTAAATCTCAAACAAAATCTTTTTGAATGGAGAAAACTTTCATTATAAACACATACATACATAGGTAGAATTTCTCTCATATTCTGCCTTTTATTCTATTTAATTCAATTTATGTTTCATCATATACCTATGTATGTGAAGCTGTATATGTTAAATTCGAAAATATCTTTAATAAATGTGTGCACCTTATCCTATACATATAACAGTTTTTGGTTTTTTTTAAGCCTTGTTCTAAATTATTCAATCTTGGTAGGTATCCAAATATTTTGTTCATAAATGTAATATTTAATTCTCGTTAAAAAAATTTTTAAATACTAAAGTCCTTTTTATAAAACCTGATCACTGCACTGAAACGGTAATCATTTATGAAATGCTTTCTTTGATCATGATTTGACTATTTTTTTTCAAGTATGACAGTTTTGAGCGTTTAGATTATTTCTAATGAATTTTTAAAATATTTCTTTAGACTGTAAAAAAATATAGAAAACGAATATGAGTATGAAAGCTTTTCATTTAGGAAATCTATTGCCTTATTCCAAAATTTGAAAAAGATCAGAAAATAGGTGAAAGTAAAATATTTGTAAATGTATAAATTTGCCCTTTTACAAATAATTAAACATCTTTTTCTTGATAGCAGAATGACAATCGAAAAAAATTTAACACCAAGAAAAAAAAGTTATAAACAAAATAGGAAATTTTGTGGTTCAATCAACTAACTTTTGCAAATATCACTGATGTAGCATGTAATTAAGAAATATCCTGAAAATGAAAAGCATTTTTATTCTGATATTTCTTTCTTTTTTACTTAAGATATTTGCATTAAATCAAAAAAAATATCAATTTATTGTAATAAATCAAATCAAATGATAATAAAACAATTTGGTATCGTAAATTCGAAAAAAAAAATGATTTATATAAATCTGTTTTAGTCTTTTTCTTTCTTTTTTTGTCAAAAGTAAATAATAAACGAGAAAATTTTCATAGAAAATAAATAATTTTGGTTGGATAATTGGATCACGTAAAATCCATTAGGTGGTATAGGTATAAACATATACCTAGATATGTACATACATACATACAGTATACTTTCACGATACAAAAGAAATGAAAGAAAAAAGAAAAGAATAGAAAACGAAATATTATTTGTATCTAAATAAAATAGGAAAAAAAACAGATTTTTATATTTTCGAATTTATATTCAACAATCTAAATATTGTTCACATATAATGTAGTTTTGTCTGTGTGTTAAAGTTTGGTTCTTCTTTTTTTTTTAATAAAAAAGAAATAAAATAGATTGAAATAATAACATGGAAAATAATAGGAGAAAAAAATAAGTTCTATATGTTTTATATGTAGTATATGTGTGTACGTATTATTTTCTTTATCAATATATTTTTTCAATGTGTGTTTTAACAGAAAAACGTCAGAGGAAAATACACATGCATATGTTGTATGTATGTATTATATTACATGCAGGGCTGTTTATATATTAATTTTATAGGCCTGTATGGGCTGTATGTAAAATAGAAATGAAATCCTTGAGGCAATGGAATAAAAAAAAAAAAGTAATTGAAATATTAAAATACAAAACGTATTATATTGCATAAAATAAAAATAATACATTTAAAATAATAAAAATATACTTTGTACTTTGTTTAGATTTGTGATACTCATACATTCAACCTTCATAGGATTCAATTTTGCAAAACTTTTTTTCTTACAAAAAAAAAAGTTTGCTCAGATTCAAAAAATCATCTTTCTATCCTATCAAAAAGTATCTACATACATATTCTAAACGTTAAACTGTTCATGTCAGTGTAAAATAAAAATATACGACCGAAAAATATTAAGTAATAAATTTTCTTTCAGTTTTCTTTTATTAAAATATAAAAATAATACATTTTATTTTCGATTTAAAACCAACATCGTGGGATTATTATATAGTACAGTACGACTACACATTTTGCCTTTATATATGTGCTATGTGACAGCCCTGACTAGTTGTACATTTTTTAAGAAAAAAGAAAATCCTAGAGATAACAACTACTAGATTTAGATTTCGTTCATATAATAACATATAGACATATGCATGTATGTAGATAAACCTTGAATAAAAATTATATGCCAGTCACGTAAATTTCAGTTATTTCGTGATTCTAACATTATATATAGTACTGCGTGTATGTAAACACATATACACATATACAAATCGTTCTAGATACCATACAGATATAGATACTTTTATGAAAATAAACGAGAAGAATGATTGTTATCTATATAAAAATTTTACGTTTTCTTTTTACTTTTGTAACAATATTTTCTTTAAAATTTTTATTAATATTTTCATTCATACATATCCCTTTCATTGTATACCTATGTACATATATTCAGTAAAAATTTGAATTACAATATGTACCTATCAGTAATATTGTACAATATAATCGAATCATAATTTTTATCATATAATAACTAGTCAAATTTTTTTATACATTGTATCTATTTCCTTTTTGATTTTCATCTAAAACGTAAAAATTAACAAAAGCTATAATTATGATAGTTTTCTTTCACTATAATTACGTAAATGTCAATAAATTACCTACAAGTAGGTATATAAAATTATAAAAAGAAAACTATAATTTAAATGACCAGATAAAAATTATTTTACATATTCATGAAGGAAAAACTTCTTAAAAAACTTGCATACATATACAGTTTGCATCCTGTGTTAAACTCTTACCCGTCTACATTATATTAATGGGATCTTTTTTTTTTCAAGAAAAAAGTGAAAAAGATACATGAAAATAAAATTTAATTCAAATTAGAAGAAAAAAATTATGATAATAAAATTAGATACGGAGAAAAATTTCTAAATTATCTACATAACTTATCTTATTTACTTAAAATGAAAAAAATTTCATCAGCATAATGTAAACAGAATCTAAATAAAATGTCCAACGTATAAAAAATATTATTCAAACATATAAAATATCTTTTACTATTTTATTTAAAAACATGTAATTATCCTAACAAATACTCGTAAATGTTATCTGAATATTTACTATTTAGTTTTTCCGTAAAAACCAAGCTTATTTGTAAGTATTTCTTATTAAATCCATAAAAAAATCTGTCTTTGTAAAAAAAAATTAAAATATTTCTTTTCTAACTATTTTTCTTATCTTTTTTTTTCTGTGTTCTTACAACGTTTTTTTTCGGATTTACTATTTTTATGTTCATTTTATTTTTAAAATCTGACAAATTTACTACCTCAGAGGCATTTAATTTGTTTTTTTTTTTTTCATGAAAAAAAAACAGCAATAAACTGCAGGTAAGTTGAATAGATGATGAACAATACAAATACAAAAGATAAATCAAAGACACAAGAAAAAATTGTGTGAAATGAATGATAAATTAGTAATAAAAATAATTTTTCTTTTTTCTTCAAAGGAAATCATGTTAAAAAAAGAAACAAGATATTCAAAAATAAAAAAAAAAACTGTAAAAATAAAATAAATCTGTTGAGAATTCGATTTACTTTTTTTATTTGCAAATTCAAAACGGTTAAAATGAGAATACGGAATCGTAAATGTGATATATTTTTATCCTTCTGTTCTTTTTCTTTCTTTTTTTTTTTGCATTCTTGACTTGAATATAAAAATGCAAAAGCTGAATATAATTATTTTTATCTGAAGTTTTTCTTTTTTTTTTTTTGTAGATATATCTGAACAAAATAAAATAAAAAAATAATAATTGTTTTGCGATCTATGTTGAAACTTTTTCGCATAGTTTCTAGCAAAAACAAGTACATATAATATACATATCTACATATATTTTTTTCAATAAGAATGTTGAGTAAACATCCTAAGGACTTAGTATTTTTTTCTGAGAAATTATGTAAATGCTTAAAATTTCTATGTTTATTTTTGCACTTATTATACGTAAAACTATCTTGTGTTTCAGAAAATAGGAAAATAAAAAACAAGTAAACAAGATGATATTCAAATATTGAACAAAAATAATAACACAGTAATAATAAATTAATAGTTTGTTTGTACTTTATGAATTCTATCAGATAATATTTCAAAAATATGAAAAATAAATAAATAAAAAAATAATATTACTTACATATTCATATTTTTGCCAGGTTGTGAATACATTTAGCACAAAAGTCATAAAATGCTTTGTTCTTCGTTTAAGGACACTTTCCGGATATATTATATGTATAATATGCACTACATACACTCCGTTTCAAAATATAGCCTCACCCTTACCATGTGTGTATATCTCATATAAGGAGTGGATTTTTTACAAATCTTTGTTCTAGGATTTTGAAGGACCTGTTGTGTTAGGAAAATTTTTGAAATTTAATTTTTGGAAAATCCCACCATATAGCAGAAAGGAGGGGAGAAAGTAAAATGTGCCCATAAAAGCTGTTGCAAAATATAGCCTCACTATAATGTTTTTTAAAATTTGGTATTGAAAACACAAATAATTTTTGTTTTTTAGATTTTATTAATAAGGAGTTTCTTTACTATTTTTAATTTAAATCTAACAAAGACGGTTATTTATGTTTTTATACAGTTTTCTGACATATACTTTTGAAACTCCATTTCGTTTCTTCTATATTACTTTTCTTGGATCCTGAATAGTTTTATACTGTTAGCCGTTTGAAAAAACTTTTCTTAATAAATATTTCCAAACGTTTTCTATTATGTTTAAGTCCGGTCACTGTAATATTTGTGAAATTTTTCCAGAAAATCAGCGTTTAACTATACCTGAAATATGGATTACTGCATTTTTTTTTTGAAAAATGAAGTCGTTCTGCTCCAAATTTATAGAGATTTTTATTATTTGTTTCTTTTACAATTCTCAGTATTTTCTGGAAGTATTCTTCCACTCATAAATCTAATATGAATTACTACTATTGAAAAAATCACATAAATTAGTGAAAGCAAACTGGAGTTTTTTTTAGGTATAACTTAGCATTATATTCTCCGACACTCCATACCATCACAGAATCTCCATCCATTTGTATGCGTGCTAAGTAACTTTCCTCCTTTCTTAAATTATGGAAATAAAACCTTTAATCATCTAGTCCATCTAAATTAAACTTGTTTTCATCGGTTAAAATCACTTTGTGCCATTTTGCCTTACATGGTATGAGGTTCTATTGCAAAGTTAAGGCAATCTTCTCCTTGTTTTTTTGTGTAGCACGGATATTTTGTTATTTTTCTATGCGAAATGTTTCTATGCTCGTAATATTTTATAAACAGTAGGATTCGTGAACATCCGCTCCTTATTTCTCTTCAATTTGATTCATTGTTAGTGTTGAACAACAAGAAGCATTCGGGATGGCTCATTTTTTCCTACGTGTTACTATTGGTGGTCGGCCAAAATTTGTTAGAACTACGTTTTATTTTTGATTTAAAAAAAAATTATTAATTGTCCTTGGACTTTGGCCCAGTATTTTCGAAATTTGTCGATTTTACTTTTTTCCACCTTTTAGTTACTTCATAATTTCAATTTCTGTTTTATTTAACAAATTGACCAGTGCCATTTTTTTTCAAAAATCTTGAAAACTTATCACACAATAAAGAGATGTTAAAAAATTTCCAAAATCCCTGTAGGCACTTCGAAAAATTCACTTTGAATGGTAGTGAGGCTATATTTTGCAACAGCTTTTATGGGCACATTTTACTTTCTCCCCCTCTTTCTGCTATATGGCGGGATTTTCCAAAAATTAAATTTCAAAAATTTTCCTAACACAACAGGTCCTTCAAAATCCTAGAACAAAGATTTGTAAAAAATCCACTCCTTATATGAGATATACACACATGGTAAGGGTGAGGCTATATTTTGAAACGGAGTGTATGTACATAACATTCGAAATATCCTTTTTTTAAACTTTTATTGTATAACGAAAAACGTATAAAATTAAATTCAAAATTATCACTGTTATTTAAAAATAAAAAAAATTTCATTGATTTTTTGAATATGATTTTAATTTTACTATTGTTTTGTTTTTTACTCCTTTTTTTTTCAAAGTATCGAACATTTTTAATATTTCCGAATAAAAAAACAATAAAAAATGCATTTATTTCATGCATTTATGCTTCATTACCATTTATTTTTTTTTTTATAATACACAAAATACATTTTTTTTTTAAATTTGAAAATTTATGGTAAATTATGTTTTTTTAGTTGTGCGTTTCAAATGCATATGTGTATGTAATTTTTTCATGTGTTATTTTTTTGTATAATATATAATTTGTATTTATATATTTTAACAAAATGTATAAACGGCTTTTTTTTTCTTATTATATTTTCATACATAATGTTATTCTGTTCTATCATGTGACTAGCTTATTATTCAAGTATCTATATTTTGTGCTTTTATTACATACATATAGATTACATACATATAGTACCGACATATATGTATGTACAAATATATGTATAACTTTTATTATATTTATACAGGATGTTCCACGGCTCGATGGGTAGTTGATTTCGATGAGAAATGCAAAAAATTTAGTGGGAGAGGAAGGATGCATTCTCAATAATTTTTTTTAGTAATCTGACACTAGACAATGTTATCGCAATTAAGCCTTTTCATACTATTTATATTGTAAAATTAAGGAGAAAACTTAAAAAAAATGCATAAATTCTAAAAATACATATACATAAAAAATCATAGTGAAATTTATCTTTCTACTGAAGTACCAAAATAATAATAAAAATGATGTGTGGAATAATAACGCTACGTTAATATAATTATTAGCAATAATTACAGCACTATTTCACCAATAAATGGAATTGTTGATAAATTTATAAATAAATTGAAAAAATAAACTACTTTGGTTTTATTATTCACATGGTTTTTTACATTAATTTTGGTGGTTGATGTCAAGAATGCGGTTTTATTTATTTTGTTTTATTAAATTTTTAACTTTTTATTTCAATTATAAAATCTTCAGTGTGTTATTTATTTTGTTGATGGTTACCAGATTTTACGCATCATGAGGTTTTATTATGAATTATTTTAATATTTTTATGGACATTGTTGAAAATTACCAAAATTATTTAATTATATATTCAAAAAAAAAAAGGAAATTGAATTGAAACTAATTAGAATAATAATTTAATCAAAATATAAATAAATATTTTTAAATGTATAGAAAATGATTAAATTACAATACAAGCAAAAATGATGTGGTAAATGTGGTTTATTATAATTTTAAATTATATGAATATATCCTAAAAATGATGAATATTACGAATATGACTGCCATTTTGACAAACTAAAATTGGTAGAAAAATTACCTATAGGTCTACGGGTCCGGTCATATTTTGAAAATTATAAAATTTTATTTCACAAAAATCCTACATGTTGTTTTGCATTTTTTTTTTTAAAGATTCTTTACAATCCTTAGATATACCTACTCTGATTGTTTAGTTTTGAAATCAAATTTTAAAATCATTGATATTCTTTTTTATTTTCTTTTCATCTACATTATCTATGGTTAATTTATTATCTCTGCATGTACATACACATTATGTACATATGTATACAATATACATAATTATGTATATGCGTAGATGTTGTCATTGTTATCACATAATTCATATAATTTTCAAATTTATGTCAAACGCAATTTTTCTGGTAAAAGCACATAATAAACATACATAAATGCTTTCGACTGTGATTGCAGAATAATACTGTGGTTAATCTGGAATTTAATGAAGATATTATACTTAATTTGAATAGATACGAGTATATATTATACACACATTAGAACATATGCCAGTAATTCAAAAACTATTAAAACAAATTTAGTTTTTATCTCATAAATACCGAAATACTATTTATTCCATTTAGAAATTCAACATCAAAAACAAACATTTAGAATATAAATTTATAATGAAATATGAAAAATGTGGCATGAGTAATTTAAAAATAAACAAAAAAAACACTAGTAAACCATATGTGGTGGGTGGAATAGCATACGGTTTTGTGCGAAAATACATATCATAAAAGTTTAATAATATGACATTAAATTTACAAGATTTTTCTTGTATAGATTTAAATAATTTGATTAACAAATTTGAAAAATAATATATTTAAAGTAAAAAAAAAATGCCAAAAAAAATTAACAAAAATAAAAACAATCTAGTGACTTATCAACCTTATTACCACTCTTAGATCGGTAATGTTACCTTATCCGAAACACCTTTACAAAAAATTTAATTTATACAGAAGCTTTGTGATACTATTCCTCAAAAAGTTTTCATTTCCGATTCTATGTTTTTCTTTTATTTTCTTCTTTCTAGTTTATAATATTGTGTTGCAATAAAATAAAATCTACAGGATGATTTATATTTATAAAAAGTTCTTTACAAACATTTAATGCCTATACATACATAGATACGACAAAGTATTAAAATTTTAGAAAAGCTTAAAAGTCTAAAAACGGGAATAGAAGGCCTTAAAATTTAATAGAAAGTCTTTCATATACATGTATATGTATATAAATTTTCTATGTAGTTCCTTCATATATACATACATATGTATAGTGAATATATAATATACTATATACCATACATTTTATGTTCTCATTTTCAATAATTTATTCTAATGTTTAGTATCTGTCTGCTGTTAAATTTTATTACATTTTAACGATAATGTTATTGTTCACCAATACTATGTTGCTTCACATTTTAAAAATGTGCCTGAGTATTTGTTGAATAAGTATATCAAATTACCGGAAATACAAATATCACGTTTCCATCGTTATCAAAAAGGATATGCATATATGTACATACTATATTTGTATACATTAATGTACGTTCTCATATACTCGTTTGTATGTATGTATATGACTAGTGTGTTTACTTTACTATTATAGTTTATCATACAATAAATTTTTTATTACAGAATGTTAAATTTCGGTAGCTTTTTTTAAATACATAAATTTTCTTTTTTGCTGTTATATTTTTCTTTTCTTTTTTTAAGCAAAATTTGTTTTGTTAAAAGCTTCATTCAATATAAATATATCTTTTAGTGATGATATAGCAAAATGGTTCAGTAATTTTTTTTTTTTTTTTTTTCATGAAAAAATGCAAATATGTATGTATTTTATTACAAAAAAGGATGTAGTGCAAAGGTATACATTTTATACTCGTATATTCAAGGACGCGAATATTGAAGTGATTTTCTTAAGTACACTTTGCTACATTGGTTGTAGATTTTTCAATGTGAGTGAAATAAGAAGTTTAATATTGTGGAGAAAACAAAATTGTTAACATATGCAATGTCTGGAATAATATACAATACGTATGATGAATTTTCTACGAAAAATTAGATATTTAATTTAAATAAATTTATTTTATGTAACGCATTCTGACGCTAAATCAACCAAGTCCAAAACATTGATATTTCAAGTTTTACAAAATTTTCTGATGACAAAATTCGTTGAAATTTCAAATTTTCCTGAATTTGACTTAAAGACTTGTTTGAAAAGAATTTATTTTTCATCTTAATATGTTTTTTTCATGATTTTCTTCCATATTGATTTTTTTTCATGTCCATTACTGCGTTTTAAAAATTGGTGTACTAAAAACATATTTTCACAAACTGCTTGAAAAAATATTTTTTAGGAAATGCGAGAAAAAGGCCTATTTTGAATGAAGAATATAAAAACATAAAAAAATCGATAATAAATCATTTTACATGTTAAAATTCCGCATTTATTTAATTTAAAAAAAAAAACTTCATTCTTTTTTTTTTCAAACATCACATGTGACATTTTGTATTATTTATTCAAATAAATCACACACTTAAGTAACGAAGCAAAAAAACGAATGTGCAAAAAAAAAAACGTTAAAGGTATAAAAAGCAGGCAATATTTTTATTCCACCCAAATCTTTGAAATTTTCTGACAAGTCAATTTTTTTTTTTTAAGAAACTTCGAGTTGTTCTGGAGTTCTAAGTGGTTTGAAGAAACACACAATTTACTTAGGCCTTGTTGTTAGCAACGAAATTTTTTTTTTTAAGGGGGTTTTACGTACAAATCATTTTATAAAAAGATTTGAAAAAAAAAAGCTTATTTATGGGTAGTAGATTTTTTTATGTTTATATTATATTTTGGAATGTTTTTTGGAGTAAAAAAAAAAAAACTAAGTGTAAAACATAAAATAAACAAAAATCATATAAAAAAAAATGTAAGATAAGACGAAAAACAGTTTTCGTTTTTTTCTTCTTCACTGTCATGTTTAGAAAAATAAGTTACTTTTGAATAATTTGATGAATTTCCCATCATATATTTAAATATAAATGTAAAGTTTATGAACTCAATTTATATCTTTTTTTTCTTCTTAAATTTAAACAGATATCATATCACATTTTATACCTACATATGTATATACATTGATCATAGATAAACATGTTCATGTTCTATGATATTTTTGTAAACTTAAAAAAAACACATTGCGTATTTAAGGATTCTCTATAAGTGTTTAGAAAAAAAAATAATATGACGTGACAAAATTGCTTCGACAATTATTCTAAAAAATATTTCATAAGTGTTATCATATTTTATTTTCTTTATTTTATTTTTTTTTTTGTATTTTTTGTATTTTTATCTTTTTACCTATGTATATGATGATGATACTAAGAGATAGATAACATTCTTCTTATATAAAATTTGTACAAGAAATATAAATTCATGTATGATGAGAAGAAAAAGATAATGTTAAAGTTGACATTTTACTTCATATCATAATGCGAACTTATACTAGCTCTTTTTTTTTATGTATCAAGCAACGGAAATTCTGAAAGAAAAAAGAAAACCTTTCTCGCACCTTAGTACTTACATAGCTATATGTATCTGTATAAACAGACAGATAAGTGTACAGGATGTGTAGATATTTTCTGATTTTTTTTTTTTTATTTTTACCCATGTACCATGCAAGTTAAATGATGTATGTTCTATTATTTTCATCTTCTTTTTTTTTTGTTTCTCTTTCTTTAAAGTTAAGATAAAAATGATGCATTAAAAATGAACAATTTTGTAAAATGAGAAATAAATTATATATTGAAAGATGCCAAATTTTTATGTGAATTAATGAACTTTAACAGAAAAAATGATAACTTTAAAATGACATTAAAATATCATTTTACTTAGTTGGTGACTATGTTAATGAAAAATTGACAAAATTGCCAAAAATTCTTAGGTAAAATAGTGGAAATTTGATAGTGTAACTTTAAATTTGTAATATCTTTTTTTTTCATAATTTTTCTAAGATATTGTATAATGTTAATGTCGATTTTATTTATTTCGTAACTTTTTTTTATTGACATTCATAAGAGATTTTGGTGTGAAAGAAAGCTTTACTGCCGTTGTATCCATGATATATGTCACGTAAAAATGCAAGCATGTGTGTTTAATGTAAAAGATATCTGACAAAGTGAAAATTTTTTTTTGAATAAAGGTTAAATGTTATAAAAGGTTATAGGAATCAAGGTAAAAATGAAAACACTTTTGTGACAGTTGCGATGTTCCAATTCATTGTACATACATACATATGTTTTAATAGCATTTCAAAAAGACGTCCAAAAATTATCTGATCAGAAATTAAGTAGGTATTTGAAATTTTTCTATCAAAGATTGAGCTAAAAATATTTAAAAAAATTTTTATTGAAGAACTAGAAAAGTCCTCTTCCTCTTTTTCGCATCAATCATTTCTAACATGAAGTACATTTGTACGGAAATTGTTACTTCAAATTATTTTTCCCTTTAAAAAAGAAACTTGATACTTGATAATGATGATGGTTTTATTAAAAGTTAACCAAAAATAATTATATACATTTAAACGTTTTTTTTCTTCTCTTGACCTTTCAACTGTTTAACTTGAATTCATTTCAAAATAAAAATATATGTATAGCTATACATTTTGTTCTTCTAATTACTCATGTCATCCTCATTCGAAATAGGTATATAATGTTGTTACAGTTTATGAATGCATCTTCTAACTTGCATACTCGTATTTACTATATGTATGTCTATTTCTATGCTTCTATTACATGAATCAACAAATTTTATTTTTTATTTTTTTTATGTATGTATAAATAAAATATATAGAAAAAGAGAGAGTACATGTATATAATTTCAATTAATTTATTTTTGTAGTTAAATTGTACTTTTATAAAATATATACTTGACATATTTGAATAAAGAATCGTAAATATATATACAAAATGCAAGATATTCCAAATTTTATTTATTTATCTTTGAATTTTCCTTTGTACATTTATTTGTCATATGTATACAGGGTACAAATATGTACATGATTGTAAATAATATTTATCTTGGCAAAGATATATATATATTTTTTTTTGGCTAGAAGAATTACAATAAATCATGTATGCATTTAACTTTATATGGGAATTTTTACTTTATTTTATTGTAAATGTAAATAACGCAGAGAAAATTTTTATCATCATTTTACATCGACTACTTTTCATGTGATGTAAAATGTTATATTATATATAATGTGATGATGGTTAAGAAAATTGGAAAATTTGCTGTTCTGTGTGTGTGTGTAACTCATAAAAACCATCATCTTTATTCTTATGGTCTTTTCTTTATTATTATTTTATTAAAAAGGAAACCAAAATACAAATATAAAATTTCGTTATTTGACTTCTTCAACTATTTTTACTTATATATCATTTATGTATGTATGACAAAATTGAATATACATATAATATATTTACTTTTTGTATTTATAAACTACCTTAAGGTTGCAATATATTTGAAAGTTTAATAAAAATTCAAAAGGATGTTTTCTTATTATAAAAATCTAAATAAATACAGGATTGCTTTTAGTTGAAGTTTTTTTATAATCAAAATTATATAAAGATATGTACTACATATACCCATTTTTATTACAAACAGAAAGTAATTATTTTAGAAACGTAATTACATTGAAAAACATTTTTAAAAATGTCATAAAATCAAAATTGCATAAGCAAAATTCACACAAATAATTTTATCAAAGATCTAAACAATTTTTTTTTATTTTTGCAGCTTGCTTACAACAAATAGCATTAATGTACACAAAAAAAATTTATGATTTTTTAAACTTTTACTCCTCCACCTTTAATGCTTAAACATTGAAAAATTTTAAAAATATACAATTTCTATCTGAAATTCTTCTATTATAATTTACTCGTATAAATAAATTTTTCACTTATTCTGATTTGTGTTAACGAAATCTTCAAAATAAATAACTCAATTTGAAATCATACATATAAATTTTTTGAATTTGTAATTATTTCATTTATAATTTCAAACTAAAAAAGTTTTTAGTGGCATGTAAAATAGTTGTGCAAATAACACTTTTAAAAGAAATAATATGTAAATATGGGCAATTCCACAACTGTGATAAATAACATCCAGAAATCTTGTTTAAGTTTTTATTAGAACCTTTTTTTTAAGTTCCGGAGTTTTAGAAGAACTTATATTTACACAAGTATAAATGAAGAATTAGTTGAAGACAGAATACTGGCTTCTAAAATTAAAAATCTCATTTGGGACCACTTAATTTTAGATGAGTACCATTGGATATTGGATGGTAAATATTCTATAAAATTGTAGCCAGAAGACTCAATATAATCAAACCAACTATGTACATGTATAAAGTATGTACATTATTGTCAGTTCCGTCATTCGAATATGTCCGCTTTCCACTAACGTGCAGCGGTTCGCATTTGACTTTTACTCAAGTCTTGTTCTTGTAGATTCTTGTTCAACCCGAAATATTATCTTTTTTTTATCATATTTAAAATCACAAGATTTTCCAATAACTTCTAAAAATTTCTGAAAATCATAACAATCTCTTAAAATATTTCAAACAATCATGGAATTGCTCACATACATATATACATATTTTTACAGGATTTCTGTTACCTTGTAGAACTGAATCTTGTACTACAAATGAACTGGTATATGATATTTTATGATTTTAATTAAATCAAAGTTTAAATGCACCTTCTAGCATGTAAGTAAATAAATTTGTATTAGTTACTATATACATTTTGTGTAATTTCAACATATTCGTATAATCTAATATAAGAAATAACTCTAAATTTGCAGAAATTATGTTGGTACATTGAAGATGCTATGTATATTCAAAAATTGAAACTGTGTAATTTTGATAATACTTACATATATGATGTTATACATAAATCAATCAATTCCTGAAACTATTTTATTGTGTAATATTATTAACATGTTACCAGTATTTAGTTTATTGTACGATATATATTCCATATACATACATATAATATATTAGTGAATGAATGTAGAAGGAAAAGATTATGATTAAAAGATAAATGAATTGAAATTTATTAAATATGTCTATCAATTTTTGATATCTTTTAATGTGTATTTTATGAATATTATTAATTCATACATGACACATAATAAATTACTAAATTATCATATAAATTTGTATAAGGAGGTTTTACATTAGAAATCATTATATGTAATACCATGACAAAGTGATATGACAGATAGGATAATGAGATTAAAAGATGGAGAAATGTATTTAATGAAGGTTTTTATAGAAATTATGGTAAATTGTGTTAAGTGTATCAAGTTTATAATTTATATTTGTGAAAAATTTGATAAATTGTTTGATGAATTTTTACTTTAATCAAACATACATACATATGTATGTACGTACATAATTTGGTTAACGTATGAAGACACATTTTAAATCAAAATTTATTAAAATATCATGATGTTGAATATGTACATATATGAAATGCTGCTTGTTTATTGAAAATGACTTTTTAATTTTTCGATTAAGATTTTATCTTTTTAGTATAAAGACATATTTTTGTCCGTAGTTCATTTATAAATTATGGTAAAGTTGAAAATCAAGTTCAAAGGTAAAAAAAAAAGTATCCCGATTGTAAATAAAAAAAAATTTTGTTAGTATTTATATGTAAACTAACTTTCATTAATAATAAGTCCCTATAGAATAAACGTGAAAAGTAAGTATTTGAAAAACAACAAATTGCAAGAAGGAACTAAATATTTTCATGTTGCTACATTAAATTTTTCCTAATATACTCTTCTAGGAATTCTCTACTTTTTAATTTCTAAAAAACTTCACTTTGTTTCTGTGCTCTTTTTTTTTTTTTTTTTTTTTTTTTTGTGTTTGGGTCCTGTGATGGGCGTATTAATATTGAATGAATAATGAAAAATAAAAAAACTATAACGATTTTTAAAAGAGCTCTTTTTTTTACTGGTAAAAAGTATGGGAAAAACTTTAAAAGTGAATTCGTAGATATTGTTAAATATTTCTCAATTTATCTAACCACACGCACACGAGTAAACTTTTCACAACAACAAAAATAAAATTATAAATTTTTTATGTGAAATGAATTTTCACAAATAAACAAACAAATATAAAACAATTAAAAGCACTCAACCAAAAGTTATTATTTTATGAATTCACTTAATTCTATGAATAAACTAAGAAAACCCTCAAAAGAAAAAGAAAATAATAATAAAATAAGAAAATTCTCTTTATGCTTTGATTTAGTTTTCACTTTCTCATAAAATAATTACATAATTCTTAGAGAATTTTATGCTTTCAACTTTGGTATTCACTTTCACTAAAGAAGAATTTTATTTAACATAAAGCACTTCTTCGTGTTTTCTTCTTCAATGGTACATACAGCTCATACAGAACCAGGGCGTACTAGACTATGTAAGGCATTATTATACCAACAAAAAAAAAAATACATTAAAGTTATAATGTATTGTTTTTTTTTGTGTATAACCAGTGGAACATAAAAGTGAATTAAATATATTTTTTGTAAGAAAAAGTTTTTACTTATGTTTATGTATTTTAGGATGTCTTTCTTCAGTTAACAATTAGTTTGCCTTTAAGAAATTTCATATACCACCTTCAATTATCTTTTAATTTTCGTCCTTTGTATATCTTTCATATATGGAACTATGAAAGTGTATGTATAAGGAAAAGTTTTATGTTATAAATATTTATTGAAGAAGAAGGAATCTAATATGAAAATTTTACGCACGAATGTATACTTTCATAGTATGTATATACACTCCGTTTCAAAATATAGCCTCACCCTTACCATGTGTGTATATCTCATATAAGAAGTGAATTTTTTACAAATCTTTGTTCTAGGATTTTGAAGGACCTGTTGTGTTAAGAAAATTTTTGAAATTCAATTTTTAGAAAATCCTACCATATAGAAGAAAGAGAGGGAGAAAGTAAAATGTACAAATAAAAGCCGTTGCAAAATATAGCCTCACTATAATGTTTTTTAAAATTTGGTATTGAAAACACAAATAATTTTTGTTTTTTAGATTTTATTAATAAGGACTTTCTTTACCATTTTTAATTTAAATCTAACAAAGATGGTTATTTATGCTTTTATACAGTTTTCTGACATATACTTTTGGAACTCCATTTTGCTTCTTCTATATTACTTTTCTTGGATCCTAAACAGTTTCAGACTGTTAGCTGTTTGAAAAAACTTTTCTTAATAAATATTTTTAAACGTTTTCTGTTATATTTAAGTCCGGTCATTGTAATATTTGTGAAATTTTTCCAGAAAGTCAGTTTTTAACTATACCTGTAATATGGATTACTGCATTATTTTGTTGAAAAATGAAGTCGTCCTGCTCCAAATTCTTAGAGATTTTTATTATTTGTTTCTTTAACAATTCTCAGTATTTTCTGGAAGTATTCTTCCACTCATAAATCTAATATGAATTACTACTATTGAAAAAATGACATAAATTGGTGAAAGCAAACTGGAGTTTTTTTTAGGTATAACTTAGTATTATATTCTCCGACACCCCATATCATAACAGAATCTCCATCTATTTTTTTGAGTGCTAAGTAACTTTCCTTCTTCCTTAAATCATGTAAATAAAACCTTTAATCATCTGGTTCATCTAAATTAAACTTGTTTTCATCGGTTAAAACCACTTTGTGTCATTTTGCCTTACATAATATGTGGTTCCATTGCAAAGTTAAGGCGATATTCCCTATGTTTTTTCGTGTAGCCCGGATATTTTGTTATTTTTCTATGCGAAATGTTTCTATGTTCGTAATATTTTATAAACAGTAGGATTCGTGAACATCCGATCCTTATTTCTCTTTAATTTGATTCATTGTTAGTGTTGAACAACAAGAAGCATTCGGGATGGCTCATTTTTTCCTACGTGTTGCTATTGGTGGTCGGCCAAAATTTGTTAAAACTACGTTTTATTTTTCATTTAAAAAAAAATTATTGATTGTCCTTGGACTTTGGCCCAGTATTTTCGAAATTTGTCGATTTGACTTTTTTCCACCTTTTAGTTACTTCATAATTTCAATTTCTGTTTTATTTAACAAATTGACCAGTGCCATTTTTTATCAAAAATCTTGAAAACTTATCACACAATAAAGAGATTTAAAAAAAATATCCAAAATCCCTGTAAGCACTTCGAAAAATTCACTTTGAATGGTAGTGAGGCTATATTTTGCAACGGCTTTTATTTGTACATTTTACTTTCTCCCTCTCTTTCTTCTATATGGTGGGATTTTCTAAAAATTAAATTTCAAAAATTTTCTTAACACAACAGGTCCTTCAAAATCCTAGAACAAAGATTTGTAAAAAATTCACTCCTTATATGAGATATACACACATGGTAAGGGTGAGGCTATATTTTGAAACGGAGTGTATGTACATATGTGAAATTTAAAGATGTATGGACATTATTAACGGTTAGACGCATGGTTTGGCTTAGTTGTCTTCTTTGATATTTTTATTTTTTCTCTTTTATTTTGATTTTTGTCCAGTGTCTGGTCATTATTATCTTTACTTTTTGTAGAATTCAAGAAAGTTATAAAAAAACATAATTAAGTCATTAAGAGAATTGCACAAAAGATATGAGAAAAGCAATTATTTTTGTTAATTATTTTTATTGTTTGTTATTAAAATCGGTATTTCCAACATGTATGTATATATTTTTCTTTTTAATTACTGTCTGTGCACACTTGTACGATTGTATAAACGTACATTTTGAAACGATGTAAAGTAGAAAAATAAAAGATATCGAACGATATCGCTGAAGATTTTTAAAATAAGGAAATGGAAAACGCGAAAGAAATTTTTTAAAAGAAATTTTATTTTATCTTTTCTTTGTTCTATAATTGTAAAATTTAAATTTTTCTTTCTCGATTTAAAGTATGTATTTCTGTATAATAAATGCATAAAAAATCCTTTTACATGGCAGTACCCATTTGAAAAATGTATTTTCATATTTTCTATTGAATACATTATTCGATTTTGATTTTACAAAGAATTTTTTATATTAAGAAAAAGAAACAAAAAATTTAATATAAGAATTTGTTAGATGAAATAAAATGACAACGCCGCGAGTGAACAAGTTTTATTCTAGAAAAAAATTTAGCGGAAAAATTAAGTTTTTTTACAGTTTCTAATACTGAATACAAATTTAATCTTAAAGCATAAATAAATAAATATAAAAATAAAAAAAATAAAAAAAGATAAATAATGAGTTTAAATTGTACACTGCGCTAAAAACTGTTTTCAAAATGAACCACATTAAAAAAATAATAATAATTTAAAAAAGTAAGAAAAAAAAATTATTAAATTATTGGACAATCAAACGTGATGCGGTTCAACGACTTTATTCATCTTTCTTCATCATTATTCTACTTTCTTGATTTTTTCTTTTATTTATTTATTTTTTTTGTTGTTTTTTTTTAAGAATACTTTTTTATTTTCAAGTTAATTTGAAATTCAAAGTCTTTTTTTTCTCCTTTTCTTTCTAAGGAACATTAAAAACTTTTATAAAAAATTTCTTACAACACAACATTACTGTTTCTTTTTCTTTTTCAAAGAGAAAGGAAAAAAAAACTTTATTTTTTCCTGAGGAAAAACGAAAAATAATTGAATTTTCTTGTCCACATTTTCGAAATTTTTTTTTTGTAAATCTGTTTTTTTATTTTCAGTTTCTGTTCTATTTTATTTTAAAATATTTTTCCATTTATTGTAACAGGAATTTTAAATCACGTTTTGTTTTTTCTTTTTCCAAGTTATATTTAAATGAAAAGTACTTGTTTTTTTATTAATTTTTTCTTATTTTTATTTTTGTAGAAGTACTCGTAGTTTCTGGTATCATCTGAAAAGAATGAGTGTTCTTGAATATATTGTAACTGATCTCTATACTATATTGATAATATATAAAACATACTCCTTTAATTTACAAGTATAAGCTTGTGTACAAAGTCAAGGATAGAGCCCATAAAGGTATAAATCAGTTTTAGGAGATCCTCGAGAATCAAATGTCCGCCTATTAAAACCATAAACAATCTCATTTATCAGATTTGTATACACAAATTTAAGAAAGAAAGAAAATTTAGCTATTATGCAAGTTTTGTGAATAAATACTTAAAATAACACATTTTATTTGGTAATTCATACTTTTCACCGGAACTAATAATTTAACGGGAATTAGGCATCCAAATATATATTAGTTTTCTCTTTGATTCAAAGATTTTAAAAAAAAAGGTTAAATAACGATGAGACGTCATCTTTTCAAAAGCTCTATTGCATTTTATCCTTTTGATAAATATTTCAGTATGTATGGGAAAAAACTTCTGATATTTCTAAAATAATAATTTTCGTAGAAAAACAACCTCTCCAGAATTATATAAAATGATGATGATGATAGTGGTTAGGTTCGTGTATAAAAACAAAAAGAACTCTTTTAGAATTAATATATTCAAACTAATGATAAATTTAAAAATAAATACATTTCTCTTATTTGTTCATGATGTTGAATAAATTTAATGTTAAACTTGTATCTTGATAGCATATACCAACATCCGACCGTTTTATAACAAGACTAATCCGTTCCGTGTATTATCGAAATCGAGGAGACTCTCCTATACTAATAGATCAAAGTATATAATAAGATGCATAAATTTTCCCTAGTAATTGTGATACATTGATATATACCTAATTTTTCTGTTTATTTCAACCAAAACAATGGAATAAATAATACAAGCTATGTATCAGAGGGTTCCAAGTTCCAAGTTTATTAAGTCATCACAATTTTTGCACTATTTTATACCGAAAATATGCTCTTGGTTTGGTATACCGTGTTATAAGAAGGTTAAATATACATACGTTATACGTATTTTGGTACCTTTACTAAATATAATAATGTGTATTGTGGGTGGGTGCCTTAGGATTTATGTCTGTGGTTTTTGTTATGATAAAATGATATGTGTTCACACATTAATGTACAATTTATTGTACCTGTATTTCTTGTCTACAGAATACTTAAAAGGATCTTAAATAAAAATACCTACTACACTCATACTACTCGTATATCTGAAAAAAAAAAATTTGAATAGTAAATAGTTTTTATTTTATTTTCAACAAGTTTTATTTGTTATTCAACGAATTTTTATACCAAATCAACATAAAATAGATTTTATTAAATTGATGAAAATACATACTCGTACTTGTGAAATTCAAAATTATATGTGTATTTACATTATTGCTGCATTAAAAACATCACCCACACATATACAAATATGTATTTTTAATTTTTAAAAATATTTTAATATTTGAACAATAAATTGCAAAAAAAAAAAAAAAAAAATTATTTTATGAAAATTTTCTATGAAATATTTTAGCAAATAAAAAAAATTATTATGTGCGAATTTAACATACTTAGGTAAAAGCTTCAAACACTTTCATTTTGAAATATGTACTAAGAAAAAAAATACATAATTTTACTCTATATTTTTAACTAAAAAAAAAAAAATCGAATGTTATTTTTTTTCTTTTTTCTTTTCATACTTTGTTGTTTTAAATTCTTAAAATTTTAATGCAGATAAAACAATGAAATTGCATAATTAAAATTAATTTTGTATTCTCTTTATGAATATTTTTTCTACGAGAATAAAATTACACCGAAGGCATTAAAACACCAGTAAAATTTTTTTGAGTAAAAAGAAAAAAACCTTGTAAATAAGTAGATGCGCTAATTTTTTATCATATTTTCCTTTTTTTTATCCTATATTCAATTTAAAAAATCCACTGAATGAAAAAAAAAATGTAATAATGAAAAAAAATTTTAAGGACATGAATTTTACAATTAAAATAGAACCATTACAACACTGTTATAATTGAATAAACAATACTAGATAGAAAACATAAAATAGACAAAAAAAAATTTACTATTTGAAAAAAAAAAAATAATTGGATTATAAATAAACAGAAAATAGAATTTGAAAAGAAAAAAATGTTAATGAGAAAAATAATGAAAAATGTAAAACTTTAACAAAGTCACGTTCATAATTTTTTTTCCCTATTATTTATTTTTTTTTCAGTACAAGTAATATTTTCTTTTTATTTTGCTGCATTATTCCAGTTTCAGAAGAAAAAAAAATAATTTTTGTAAAAATAGTTACAAGAGTTGAATGTGAAAAACATATGAAAAAAATTTATAAGCAAACAGTCAGTGCTGCGAAAAATTTATTGTCTCAAGTATAGAAGTAAAATCCTTCTTCTCTAATGTTTTATTATTTATTTTATTTGTTTGCATCACTGCCTGTGATCATAATTAAAAAATTTGCCAAAATTATATTCTTGTATTTTTATTACGGTTTATCAGTTAATACTATAAGTTTTTACCACTTCAAACAGTTCACAAAAAAGTTATGATTTATTACAATTTTCGAATATCTATTTTTTTCTTCTCATATGTATGTCATAATAAAGAGTATACTTGGTTTCGAAAACAAAAAAATTGTTGTTGTTTTTTTTTTCTATCCTTTTTCCCACAGGATAAGTAAGTAATTCTATTATTTTAGTTTAGATTACCGAAATAACAAATAAATTGGGCTTTCTATTCAGCATCATGATTATTACATTTGAAAAAAAAACGATATCATATAAAAGTGACTTTTTTATCCGAAAAAATAATTTTTGTTTTTTCATAGTCAATTTATCAATATTTCACATGATGGTAAAAACTTTTCCAATTTTCATGTGTAAAAAACAAAAAAATAAATACAAAAATATGAAAGAGATCACAAAAATCACATAAAAAAATATCCCCTCAGGATATATGCTATATATACTATAATATTTTTTAACCAAAATTTGACCTAGCTTGATTGAATTAAAGTGGACTCCAAATTGAGTTATTCTTCTTTATTGAATTTTTGTATTACAGACAATAATAATTTATATTTTGAGAGATGTGTAAAAATTATTGTATAAAAAAAATAGCTGAATGATTACAATGATGATGGGAAATATTTTTTTTTTTTTTAGAGAAATGAGGGTAAAGAAAAAAATTCTGAAAAATCGGGAGAAATAAATTTGTTCCTGATTGATTGATTGGTGTATATAGTATGTTGTTGCATAACGGAAATTTCAGTTTCAAAATGAAACTGAAATTTTTAATTTAAATGAAAACAAAAAAAAATATCTAAATAAAAGATAGATAGATAGATAAAACTGAAACTGCTTCCTGGTGTACCCAGCCGGTCAATTTTCCAGCCGCTTCAGCCGGGGTGGGTTCTTTGGATACACCATTTCGGAGGCTGACCCGTTATGCCAACATAAAAAGGGACCGGCAAGATGAAATCCAATAAAAGGGAATAACTCGGAGTGTAGAACGCAAAAAAAATAACGTCGTCACAAGAAAAAACGATAAACCTATGCCAGAGGATACTTCTCCTTTTTTTTTTCTTCGACGGAGAGAAAAATAGGACAACTGGGTGAAGACCATCTTCCACCAACGCTGGGATTCTCCACATCACCACACCTTTGATTAACTGATATTACATCATTTTATTATTTTATGCCTCCTGTATTACCCAGTAAGCATGAACTGTAGATTTCCACAAAAGAAGAATAAAAAATATTTTTTTTATTTTTTATTTTTTTTTTTTTTTTGTTTTCAAGGGATGAACCTATTCTTAATGGAATAAAATGCAGGATATTAAATTCATTTAGTTATTTAATTTTTCTTTTTATCACTTACAATCATTGCTAAGAAAACATCCTATTATATTTTATTTATATATAAAAAAAATAAACGATGATAAATTCCCGTAAATTTTGTTTTTTCTAGACTTCTGAACCTACAATACTATCTTATTGTTTTTGTTCTTTTTTCAACAAGAATTGTTAATTTAAATATTCTATATTTTTTTTTCCTCTTTTTTTTTTTTTTCTTTTTTTTTTGTTTCAATTTCTTCATTTATGGAATTTAAAACTCTAGAAATAGATTATACCTATATAATTTTATTACGTACCCTATATGGCCATTTACAGAGAATTCCTACCAGATACAATATTTTTACAAAAATTTCTACAATTTCAAAATAAATTATATTCCATTCTTCTCTTAGTATCTTTTGTTATTATTCAAATTTCTAAACTATCTAAAAATCGTTAATTCAAGAGCTCTAGATAAATCACAAAAAAAATAAATGTACTTAACTAAATCTGGTTGCAAATTCCAATGGTGCTGGGTATGCTGTCTGCAGTTGGGTTGATTGAAGATTTTTCTTTTTTTTTTTTTCTTTTTCCTTTTTTTTTTTTTTTATATAATTTTTTTTTTCTTTTTTTTTTTTCTCTTTTACATCAGGGGTTACTAAACACCTTGTGTTTTTACCAATGATTTCCACTTACAATCATTTTACAGACTTTGATTTTCCAACCAATAATTTAAATTTTAAAGATTGAGGAGTTACACAATTATAGAAAACATTAGTACAAAAAAAAATTTTTCTTCCTTCTTTTGTTTTCAATTTCCTTAAATTAGATTCGGTTGTTTTTTTTTTTTTTCTTTTTTTTTCCTTGAACTTTAACTTCATTTATAACTTTAATTTAATTAATTTAATTTAATTATAAATTTAACTCGGTTTAGTTTTTATTTTCACAAAAAAAGTTAATTATATGATTCATGTTTTTTTCTCCTTTTTTTTTTCTTCTTCTTTGATTTTCTAATTTTTTTTTTTTTCCTTTTTAAATCACTTTAAGTACATTGAGCATATAAATATTTTTTGTTTCATTTTAAATGGGATTCATGTTAAGTCAATGATAGTGGATCGCCCTTTTAAAAAAAAAACCAAAAAAAAGAAGTTCACACTAGAACACAATTCCCAAAAGGCAAAAAAAAATAACTCACCCCCCCACCCCCAAAGGAAATCTCATTACGCATTTATTTTTGTGTAATTTGACGATTAATAATCTACTTTACTTATTTTTTTTTTTTCCACAATAATTCTGTTCTGCCCGAATTTAATGATATTTTCACAAACAAAATTCCTTTTTTTTTTTGTAACACCTGTTCCTAGAACTTTCTTTATTCTTTACTTCTTCAATTAAAAAAAAATATTATTTTTTTTAATTCTATTTGTTTTAACTATGCACTTCAATTAACATTTCATATTTCGTTCCAAAAAAAAATTATACTTTCAAAATTAATAAATCAATTAAATCATTTTAAACCTTTTTCTTTTCTTAATTAAAAAAATATCATGATGCCCACCAGAAAAAAATCAACTTTACAGGGAGAAGACTTAGACCGAAGTGACTGCACGTTGTAACTCTCACTCACAGAATCAATGACCTACTAGTAAATCAAAAGTTACAAGTTTGAGAAAAAAAAAACCATACCGATTACGTGTACCAATCACCATGCACATTTTAAAAAGTTTCATTGGTGTTGGTATTTGCGCGGCGGAATTAATTCATAGTTAATACATATGATACAATATACAATGCGCGAGTACATCAATCATCATATTATGTACAAATTCCAGATTATTCGATACATTATTATATGAATAATGTATAAGAGTATTATGATTATGGAAGTTGACATGGTGTATGTGGGCATTAGAAGATGAGCATTACATTATGCTATTTACTTTAGGTAAATAGGTCATATAATGTAATTATATGGATCACATGGTATTATAGATTTTTTTTTTTTTTTTTTTTTTTTTTTTTTTTTTTTTTTATACACATTGATTTATACAATAATAAATCAAATGTTGTGTGAAAATTTATATAGTGTATTTGTATAGTGACAAATACACTGAAGTTCATGAAGTTTCAGTATTGAGAGAATAGATAAAAGTATAGAAAATTTGAACGAGATGATATTTGAGAAAAATATGGAATAATCTCATGTATTTGTATTAAATACATGGGATTATTCTAGAAGTGGCGTGATTTTGGGACTAATCCATGTGATTAGTACCAAAAATCTTTGTTCAATTTTTGAACAAAACGAGATTAAATTTTCATGTTGCGCGTGGGCAACGGAATTGAAAATTACAGTTCATTTATTGGAAATTTAAGATGAAAAATTCCAATGAATGTACAATTTAAGTATTTTTAAAAATTATGTGTACAGCCGTCTGTAATAATACAGCGGCGTACGAAAATATCTAAAAAAAAATAAAGGGGCTATTTGCTGTCGCAACAAAGCAAACTTTTCCACGAACCTGTCGAAGTGGAAAAGGTTGGAACACGGCAGCGTAAAGATACAGTCCGTAAAGGACATTGATCCATAAAACAACTACCCTAAGTCCCACTAGGAGATTATTTGACCAGAAAGGAATATTGGTCTGTGTTGCCTAAATACAACAACGTGGGGCTCGTCCACACCCTGAGAGGAGTCTCAATGCCGGAACACGTGGGCAAGCCGGGCTGAACAAAAAGGATAGGGAAATAAGTCCACACACGCATAGCCAAAATCCCAAAAAATAAAAAATTCTATTTCGCGATGATGATTTCTATACCTTGTGCACAAAAATGTCACGTCCGAGTGAATGTAACAAAACCAGGAAAGAAAGTTCAAGATAGATCAAAAAGAATTTACTTTACAAAAAAAATCAAATTTTTTTTTTTTTTTTTTTTTTTTTTTTTTTTTTTTTATCAATGATATCTATATGAAAAAAACTATATTTATTTTTATTTTTATTTTTTATTTTTTTTTTTAAATCGGGGCTCAACGTGAAACACAGCCACGCGAGACCAGCGACATAACCATCTGGTGTTAAAAGATCTACGTCTCGACGTAGACCCAAAAAAAAATCTAAGAATGTAAAAAGAACTCAAAAATTCATCACGAAAATGAATGTATGTATATAAAAAACTGATTTTAATCATAGCTTCTTTAAAACGCGGACGCGAATAGCTTTAAGATTATTCCGTTTATTCATAAGAAGAAGAAAAGAAAAGAAAAAAAAATCTTTGTTTTTTTTTTTTTTTTTTTTCAAAAAAAAATCAAAATATCAAAATTTTATTGTTATTATTAAAAAAATAAAAATCAAAATATTTTCATTATCAAAAGAAAAAAAACAAAATATTGTTAACAAGAACATGCAAAATAAATAAAGATAAATGTTAGTTTTATTTATCATTCAGGTGTTGTGGCCTGGAGAACCCCAACGAGGGCGAAGAGGCGTCAAAATACGACTTTCCACCTACTAAAAATGGAACAAACGCAATTGTTTCCTACATCAATAAAAAAAATTAAAAGTCAGGTTGTAGATAGAGAATGTAAATTCTGGGCACACGGAGGTTTTCAAAAAATTAACCGAATTAAATTTCATACAAACTATGCATTTGAGATGTCACCTTGTATCCTAAAATAAAACCTAAACATGGGTGATTCTATAAAGCATAGCCGCGCAAAATGGATTGCCTTTACAAAATGTTTTAAATTCTCAAAAAAAAATATGGTTCATACTAATAAATATAAGTATACCACAAAACGCAACCTCGTGCAAACAGCATTTCGGGTGTGTGACCCAAAATCTGTGACAAACGTAGGCTGTCTTGGGCATAAAAAGATATTACAAGATCTGAATCTACCAAAACGATATGCTGAATGTATATGGCGAGCAAAGGTTACGATCTTGCACACCCAAAATCGCCCTGACAATCGTCCATGACATTCAGACATATATATTATTGAACCGAATATGAATATAAAATACCGATAGGCAATAGTACTTGAATAAACCGATATGAAAAGCTATTGAAACTCGAATAAAGATTCAGATCGAAAATATATTGTATAAGGTTAATTACAAAATTTAAATACCGAAAGTAATCGAATTTTCTTCCATTACTTTTATAAACTGAAACTAATGAAATTTGTCAGTGCCGTCGCAACGAAATGTCGGGATTTCCATCGTCCCAAAATTCCGGACTTACGGTCACTGAACCACGAGAATTTTTCACACAAAAAAAAAATTTTATCGCGCACGAAATAATAATAAGCAATTAAATTTGAAGAACCGGGTTATTGGGGATGATCTGAGAGGACGCGTGGGATGGTAGATTTTCTGTTCGATGTTGCCATCAAGCAGAAAATCTCCATGTTACCGAGGATGCTAAATTCTAAAAACAGAAAAAAATTATGAAGGCAAAGATGACAGTTGCCTTTCGTTGGGCGCCATATGTTGCATAACGGAAATTTCAGTTTCAAAATGAAACTGAAATTTTTAATTTAAATGAAAACAAAAAAAAATATCTAAATAAAAGATAGATAGATAGATAAAACTGAAACTGCTTCCTGGTGTACCCAGCCGGTCAATTTTCCAGCCGCTTCAGCCGGGGTGGGTTCTTTGGATACACCATTTCGGAGGCTGACCCGTTATGCCAACATAAAAAGGGACCGGCAAGATGAAATCCAATAAAAGGGAATAACTCGGAGTGTAGAACGCAAAAAAAATAACGTCGTCACAAGAAAAAACGATAAACCTATGCCAGAGGATACTTCTCCTTTTTTTTTTCTTCGACGGAGAGAAAAATAGGACAACTGGGTGAAGACCATCTTCCACCAACGCTGGGATTCTCCACATCACCACACCTTTGATTAACTGATATTACATCATTTTATTATTTTATGCCTCCTGTATTACCCAGTAAGCATGAACTGTAGATTTCCACAAAAGAAGAATAAAAAATATTTTTTTTATTTTTTATTTTTTTTTTTTTTTTGTTTTCAAGGGATGAACCTATTCTTAATGGAATAAAATGCAGGATATTAAATTCATTTAGTTATTTAATTTTTCTTTTTATCACTTACAATCATTGCTAAGAAAACATCCTATTATATTTTATTTATATATAAAAAAAATAAACGATGATAAATTCCCGTAAATTTTGTTTTTTCTAGACTTCTGAACCTACAATACTATCTTATTGTTTTTGTTCTTTTTTCAACAAGAATTGTTAATTTAAATATTCTATATTTTTTTTTCCTCTTTTTTTTTTTTTCTTTTTTTTTTGTTTCAATTTCTTCATTTATGGAATTTAAAACTCTAGAAATAGATTATACCTATATAATTTTATTACGTACCCTATATGGCCATTTACAGAGAATTCCTACCAGATACAATATTTTTACAAAAATTTCTACAATTTCAAAATAAATTATATTCCATTCTTCTCTTAGTATCTTTTGTTATTATTCAAATTTCTAAACTATCTAAAAATCGTTAATTCAAGAGCTCTAGATAAATCACAAAAAAAATAAATGTACTTAACTAAATCTGGTTGCAAATTCCAATGGTGCTGGGTATGCTGTCTGCAGTTGGGTTGATTGAAGATTTTTCTTTTTTTTTTTTTCTTTTTCCTTTTTTTTTTTTTTATATAATTTTTTTTTTCTTTTTTTTTTTTCTCTTTTACATCAGGGGTTACTAAACACCTTGTGTTTTTACCAATGATTTCCACTTACAATCATTTTACAGACTTTGATTTTCCAACCAATAATTTAAATTTTAAAGATTGAGGAGTTACACAATTATAGAAAACATTAGTACAAAAAAAAATTTTTCTTCCTTCTTTTGTTTTCAATTTCCTTAAATTAGATTCGGTTGTTTTTTTTTTTTTTCTTTTTTTTTCCTTGAACTTTAACTTCATTTATAACTTTAATTTAATTAATTTAATTTAATTATAAATTTAACTCGGTTTAGTTTTTATTTTCACAAAAAAAAGTTAATTATATGATTCATGTTTTTTTCTCCTTTTTTTTTTCTTCTTCTTTGATTTTCTAATTTTTTTTTTTTTCCTTTTTAAATCACTTTAAGTACATTGAGCATATAAATATTTTTTGTTTCATTTTAAATGGGATTCATGTTAAGTCAATGATAGTGGATCGCCCTTTTAAAAAAAAAAACCAAAAAAAAGAAGTTCACACTAGAACACAATTCCCAAAAGGCAAAAAAAAATAACTCACCCCCCCACCCCCAAAGGAAATCTCATTACGCATTTATTTTTGTGTAATTTGACGATTAATAATCTACTTTACTTATTTTTTTTTTTCCACAATAATTCTGTTCTGCCCGAATTTAATGATATTTTCACAAACAAAATTCCTTTTTTTTTTTTTGTAACACCTGTTCCTAGAACTTTCTTTATTCTTTACTTCTTCAATTAAAAAAAAATATTATTTTTTTTTATTCTATTTGTTTTAACTATGCACTTCAATTAACATTTCATATTTCGTTCCAAAAAAAAATTATACTTTCAAAATTAATAAATCAATTAAATCATTTTAAACCTTTTTCTTTTCTTAATTAAAAAAAATATCATGATGCCCACCAGAAAAAAATCAACTTTACAGGGAGAAGACTTAGACCGAAGTGACTGCACGTTGTAACTCTCACTCACAGAATCAATGACCTACTAGTAAATCAAAAGTTACAAGTTTGAGAAAAAAAAAACCATACCGATTACGTGTACCAATCACCATGCACATTTTAAAAAGTTTCATTGGTGTTGGTATTTGCGCGGCGGAATTAATTCATAGTTAATACATATGATACAATATACAATGCGCGAGTACATCAATCATCATATTATGTACAAATTCCAGATTATTCGATACATTATTATATGAATAATGTATAAGAGTATTATGATTATGGAAGTTGACATGGTGTATGTGGGCATTAGAAGATGAGCATTACATTATGCTATTTACTTTAGGTAAATAGGTCATATAATGTAATTATATGGATCACATGGTATTATAGATTTTTTTTTTTTTTTTTTTTTTTTTTTTTTTTTTTTTTTTTTTATACACATTGATTTATACAATAATAAATCAAATGTTGTGTGAAAATTTATATAGTGTATTTGTATAGTGACAAATACACTGAAGTTCATGATGTTTCAGTATTGAGAGAATAGATAAAAGTATAGAAAATTTGAACGAGATGATATTTGAGAAAAATATGGAATAATCTCATGTATTTGTATTAAATACATGGGATTATTCTAGAAGTGGCGTGATTTTGGGACTAATCCATGTGATTAGTACCAAAAATCTTTGTTCAATTTTTGAACAAAACGAGATTAAATTTTCATGTTGCGCGTGGGCAACGGAATTGAAAATTACAGTTCATTTATTGGAAATTTAAGATGAAAAATTCCAATGAATGTACAATTTAAGTATTTTTAAAAATTATGTGTACAGCCGTCTGTAATAATACAGCGGCGTACGAAAATATCTAAAAAAAAATAAAGGGGCTATTTGCTGTCGCAACAATGTACAATGAAAATAAATATTGTTTAAATTGGAACAAAAATATTAAAATAATTATGTTTATAATATTGTAAAAATAAAAATTTGTAAAAAGAATAATTTTTTCATCCTTATACTCAAATTTTAATAAAGTTTTTAAGGTTAACTTTTTTCTATTGAATTTATTCATTTTTTTTTCTCGATTTTATCCCTTTTTCGAATTTATCCTTTTTTTTTTTTTTTAGACGTTCTTTCATTTTGTCTAGTTTTTATCATACTTAGTTTTTGTATGCCTTTTTTCAGTCTGATTTACATTTTGTCAATACTCTGAAATCTTTTTTCTTATGTTATTATCTTTTTTCACATATTAAAGATAAATTTATCAATAAAAACAATCTGGGTCATTTATGAAACAAAATAAATTTTCAAATGATATTAACGTTAAAATGATACTAATAAAAGTGAGGGCGAACGAAACACTGAAGGTCGATTTGGCCAATAACAATAATGGTATTGACGATCGTTTAATGAATATTTTAAAAACAAAGTAGAAAAAATAAATAAAAACTATCATAAATTTATTTTGTGTTGATGTATATGTGTGATATCGTTCATTTGATTATAATACACAAACATAGCGTTTTTTTTTTTGAAATCTTCAGCATTTCTTTGGATACGAAATAAAAAGTACGAGTGTCTATGAATATAATTTTGACTTCTAAAATTTTGGGTACTTTGGAATTTTGAGTGTATCTAATGTATATAATAATATATAATGATATGCTATTCGGTCAATACTACTTAATTTCACTCAATTGTCATGCACAATGTGTCAGAGCTATGTATATACTAGAACCAAAAAAAAGTAGCGATAAAATATGAATTGTGTTGCAGTATAATAGAAATATTTCTGAGTTTTAAATTAAATGTGGAACATTAAAATAGTATATAAAGGTGGAAATATGAATATATTTTTTTAAATTATTCTATTTTGCCTCATACCTTTGAAAAGAGTGAAGCACATCTGAATTTTAACACATTTCAATCTAAATCTGTTAAATTTTAAAAATGTGTACCAACATACATATTTTTATGGAATAGATACTAATGTTAAAAAAGACAATTTCATTTAAACTTTGATAATAATTCAATAAATAGTTTTTGAAATTTTATTATTTTATTAGATTTATTCGAATATAGTTCTTCAAAAAAAAAAAAAAAATTCTAAACATTCAAGAATACTTTAGGTATGAAACTATTTTAACAAGTACATAATATGAATTTTAAATGTGAAACTGCACCGTTAACGTAAAAGTATAGTGTATCATACATAAAGTATAAGTTTTAATTTATAGTGTTATTAAATAAATCGCTATAAATCGTCACCTGAGTCAGTACTAGCCATAGTTTGAAAAAAAAGAAGGAAAAAATTCACCATCCATAAAAGAAAACATATGTTACATATGTCATGAAAGAAGTTTGTATTTTTACAAGTATTATTTGTAGAGTAGGTAATATAAATCTTCTATTAAACCAAAAAAGACTTAAATAATTTCTCGAAAATTAAAAAGAAAACCTCTAAATCAATGTAAAACTTTTTTTTGTTAGAAGTTGAAGGTTCAAAGACTAGTTAATATGACAGAACGTAACCGTTTTATTTATTGTGGTCATTGCGCATGATTATATGTATATTTTTTTTTAACAATAATATAAACAATACAATACATAAAGTATATAATGAATACACATATGTACATCCTGTTAGAGGTGGAAAAGTGAGAAAAAAAATTTATTTCTGTGAGTTACATATCAATCTCATAAAGAAAATTTCACTGGGAAATTGTAAATTTTTATTTTTTTCTTTAATTGCATTCTTTTATTCTGTTTTACATTTCTCAGTTATCTACTATATTTTTCTTTCTTTGTAGATACTTTTATCTTTTAAAGAAAGGCAACAACAACAAGAAGAAGAGTCATATGGAAATAGACACTGCCTGTGTCAAATGAATAAAAATCAGCAGAAAAACGTTAGTGGAAGTGATTTATATTCACCTTTAACAAAACATCGCATTTGAAAATAAGATAAAAGCACAAACTAAAAGCATAATATGAAAGATTCTCACTAATAATTGTTTAATGTAAAAGAATCAGGAAACAAAGTTAAATAATAACAAAGGATATCAGTTACAAACGAAAATGTGTCAAATGAATGTACTATGTATTTGTATGTATACGTACAATCTAATGTACATACATATGAGTATATACATACGTATATGTTTTTTTTTTCTTTTTTAGTTTGTGATAAAATAATATTAATGACATACCATCGGAATAATTTAATGTGTTGTATTTATCTTTTTAAGATATTCTTTTTCTGTTTACTGATTTTTTCTTGAGATAGTGAATGAATTATGATTCGAAAGCATGCTTTCAAAATGATAAATGTCCACTTGGAAAAAAAAAGTAGATATATCAAATAACCGTATTATTCAACTTATCTATCTTTTCATTATCTTTGAGATATGCTTTATGTCTGATTTTCAGAAACATGAATTTCTGAATTTTCCACTAAAACATAATTTCCTTTTACTTTAATTTTTCAAATTTTTACTTTACTACAAAATTATCTAGTCTACATACGTATACATAGAAGCTATAGAGATGTGAAACACATGAGTGAAATTCTAATAGATAAAACTAAAAAAAATGATGACCGTAAAAAATAAATAACATATTAAATTTCAATTCCATATTTTTATTAGCGAACTTTGTTTCTAAGAAATATATCTGTCTTATCTCACCACGTTTCACAATTGTACAATACATTGTAGCAAAAGAATCACTAACCTTATACGTTACCATGCTACTAAAAATTTAAGATATAAAACTTCAAAATCCACTAGTATTGTAGAAGATACAAATATCCCATTTAATACTTTAAGTAGACCAAATAAATGAAAGATACTTTAAAGCTTGTGTGTATATTACAAATAAACTATAACGCGTACAATATTTTCATAATATCTTTTCTTTAATAATTTTTCTATAATTTTCTATATATACATATTATGTATATGTGTACTACATATTACAATGGGATGAAAAAGAGAACAAACACCAAGAAAAGAAATGAGTAATAAATTGATTCTGTCATCTAAATTATCTTTTGTACATATATGGATTGTGTTAGTAAGAAAATAAACTCCACAAGGGTGAAAGAACAAATTACATTAAACAAACAAAACTAAAAACGAAAGTAATGAAAAAGCAAGAAACAAAAAACAAAAAAAACACGAAAAAAAAAACTTTAAATTACCGAAGCAATTTCCTAAAAGGATGCCAATGAGAAATTGCTTGGCTATAATATATTTTTCATAAACTTATTTGAACAGAAAGATGAAAAGTTATGATTGTGTCTATCATTTTTATATAAATTTAATTGTATAGAAAATTGGTTTTTGATATTAAGAACATAAAAAAAAAAAGTAGCTATGAATAGAAATTGTTTTTCAATGTAAATAAAATGAATTATATTAGATGGGATTTTTTGATATCAAGTAGAATTAGAATGTTGTTATAAAATAGATTACTTATAACTGAAATGAAATATTATTTACAAATGTATTCTATTACTGAATGTTTTGTTGCTAAGAAAGGATTAGTGATTAATAAATATGATAAATATAAAAAGAAAACAAAACAAATTGTTTTATTTATTTTTTGTAGTATCGATTTAATAATACTTCAAGAAAAGAAAAATTTACTTACAAGTTCTAAAGAACCATAACATCTCCAAAAATATTTTATCAAACCATCTTTCATTGGATTCATTGGATCAAATTTCCATTTCACCTTTCTTCACACTCTGGAATTTTTTTTTGAATTGTTGAATTGGACCTATCATTTTTGACCCTTTCTAATTTAATTTTATTTATTGTATCTTTTTTTTGTTGTTGTTTGAATTTTGTTTTTCTATGTTATTTTCTAATCCTGTTCACGTGTTCACACACTAAACTTTACACAAACAAAACTATTTTATTCACTTCAGAACTTTTCTAATTTTAATTCTTTTTGACTAAATTATACGAAAATTTTAAATTAATTTTCTACACACACTTTATCACACCACTTGATACTTTTTTATCCTTTAACTTTTTCAAGTAGCACATGTATGTGTACAATGTATATACATATGTATACGTGTATATTCTAAAACACAACTTATTAATTATTTAATTTCAATTAAATCATAAACAAACAAAAACATAAACCTCCTCCACAAAAGTGTAATTGAATTCACCTTTGAATTGACAGTCCTTAAAAATACTCTTTTACAATTAATTTTTTTTTGTTCTTTTTTCCTGGAACGTTGACTTTTAAAATTATTTTAAATTCTTTTTTTGTAACTTGACAAAAAAAGTAAAAATAAAATACACAGTTCAAACCAATTAAAAATTTAAAAAAAGAATTAAAAATGATAACAGAGTTTTATATAGAATAATCTATTGATACCCGCGCTGACTACTTACTTTCTTTTCTCTTTGTAACGAATAAGTTGAAAAACAAACAAAAAAACACCTAAAATTTATGGAAAAAGTTCCAAAACAATTTCTCATAATTTTATTACACTTTTTTTTATTAATCAAAAATACCCTCCCTTTTTTTAAAATTTTATCTTGATTATCATCATCATTGTTTTCATACAGATTATTATTGTAAATTATTATTCCACGTTTCACATTTATTTTTCTTGCAATTGGAGTTCAATTTTTTACAGATTTTGAAAACAAAAATATAAAAAAAAGACATCTATTACACGCGTTAAAAATAAAAACTTTTTAAGTATGTGCTTTATTCTTTTATTTTTAGTCATTTTTAACTGATTTACCAAAACTTTTTAAATTCTAATATTGTTTTACAGTCTTTGTTTCATTTTGTAAATACACATAGGAGATAATCCTTTTGTTGGTTATACTACCGATATACAAGGTGGTCCATAATAGAAGAGTATAACTTTTCTTATTGAAAAATAATCTGTAATTATTTTTACATGTTATTTGAAATTGTTTGATCTGGAACTGTTTTAAATTTTACCAAGGAATAATACTTATCTTGAACGACTTTTATTTTCTTCCTTTTTAAGGACCACTTTTTGGTTTTCATCTGTTAAAATAATGATCCAAATAACGGCTTTTATTTCAACGCTTGAATATAAAAGTGCTTCCAAGTAGTTCCACTTAAAAAAGTTTAAGAAAACTGACAAAACTACGAGGTCATAAGTAAAACTAGTGAAAAAATTGTTTTTTTGTTGCAGCAGGAGCAACTTTGCAGTGGGTGATTGAAGTGACGATATGCCAAGACAAAGGTCGTTCAAAGCCGACCACTAACGCGTGGTATGTACATATTTAAATCGAGCAACCATGTTCAGAATTATCCTGTTGAAGAGGGTTTTTTTTTCTAAATTACCTTCGGGTATTTTTTTGAAATTATATGTATAATTTTCTCTTAATGTTAAATTACCTGAGGCTTGATGGGAATATTTTTTGTTTCACGATATATCTTATACGTATTTTTTTTATAAATAATTTACATATCTACCTTTGCTCTTTTTTGTCAAAAAAAAAAAAAAAAAAAAAAAAAAAAAAAACGATAACACAGTATGTACATGTAAAATGTGAAACCTTCGTATTCAATTGAAAAATAAAATTAGGAAAAATGAAAAAAATAAATTACCTTTAATAGCTAAACGTGCTTCTTCATTGTAAAATGTTTCTAAAAATATTTATAAAGATACATCTTTAAAATTGTGTACAAAAAAACTAAAAATAAAGAAAAAATTTATAAATTGAAACTATTTTTGCTTAAATTAGACTTTAAAACGTCTTTGAATAATTCTCGAAAATAATTTTAAAAGAAAAAAATTAAGAATTTTCTTATATTTTTGAAAGGATTCAAAAAATGCTATGAATAAAAGATTTTTTAAAATAAATAAATGGCCATAATGAAAATTTATATGTACCATAAATGTATTACAGAATCCAGACATAAGTACATCTAAGAATATTGTTTCAATTCTATTTTTGGCACAAAACGAAAATTGACATTATGTCTAGACATAACATATCTTTTATATTACCCATATGTACATAAGTTTCTTTTTTAAATTCATGTATTAACATTGAATTTTAAAAAGAATGTTTTTTTTTTCCTTTTATAAATTTTTCAAGATTGTCGAGAAAAAGTGTAAAAAAGCAAAAATAAAAATCTTCAATCTGTTTTTTTTAAAAAAAAGTCAAAATAGCTAAGTGATTTGGTAAAATGAAGTGAATGTCTGAAAAACTAGAAAATCTTGAAGGTAAAGGTACACCTTTTGTTTTTTTTTTGTTTTTTTTTTTTTGCAAAAATTGAATAAATTTTTATAATAAATTTTCCCTTTTTCAGCAGAGATAAAATTTCTAAAATTTTTCTCAATATTGAGAATTGATCATTATTATAATGTTTTCTATTTTTGTCAATTTTACCTCATCAATTCAATTTATTTGTAAATTTATTTTAATTAGAATTTAAAATAAAAGTCTGAAATATATTTAAAAAATTCTTGTGACGAATAAAATTACTTTATTCTTTCATTGAACATAAATAAGCAATATAATAATTTATGTATTGGTATTTTTCATACATACTCTCGTATATTTATTTTTATTTTTTATGGATATAAGAAAAAAATGTATACTTACCAAGTAAAAATTAGCTTTAATTTGCAAAAGTAACGAAGTATGAATTGTTCAAAGACAATAATATTAAAAAAAAGTTCTGGAAATTTTATGTATGTATGTATACATTATATTCTGAAATGCTTGTACCACAGAGGGAGGGAAGCCATGTATGTATGTACAATTGTACATATTATAGTACGAGTATGAACATACATAAATACAGTAATTGAAAATGAAATGAGTAAGGTAAAATTTGTTATTTTCTACATACATATGTATACAAATATAAATGATATACAAAAAAAAAAAAGAAAATTTTATATTTATTCAACATATTTTTTATCGAACATGATAAGGGTGCTAAGGGTGTATCAGATATATTACTGATGATAAAGCAAAAAAATATATAAGAACGAATAATGATGATAATAATGATAACGTAGTGAAATTTAATCCATCCATATATACTACCTATATGAATTTTTATTATTTTATTTATGTATAATAAAATGTACATGTCCAAAGGTAACAAGGATAAAATAATAATTTTCGAAGTAAAAAGAAAACCAGGAAAATATTTTTGTTTTTAAATTTATGGAAAAAAAAACCATATACCAAAGTTATAAAAAAACATAATGTAAAGGGAAAAAAATTCTTATTAAGTTGTTTATTTTCTTGTATTTCAATAAGCAATGATGACCATTGAGATACCTGTAATCTATGTACATTTTGTACATAAATACGTCAAAAGCCACACAACCACCTACATTACGGAAAAGCGATAAGCGATCACATTTTAAGAGAAAATATAAAATTCAATGTTTTTTTTTATATACTTTTTATCCACTTACTTTTTCCTTTGTGGGTAAGAGTGTTCCTCGTGACGTAATTGAAATTTTGGAAAAAGTTTTAGGGTAGTAAACGTGAACGGATTTACATGGGGTTTTCGGATTTGGGATGAGTGAGTAGAATGCTTCCTGTCTAGAATCGATTCCTTTCTTGAAAATAATTAAATATGATGGAATATTCGAAAAATATGAATTTAAAGAACGGAGAAAGTTACTGAGAAACTTCCGAAACGTCCTCGAACAACTCTTTACTTGAATATCATCGTAGTTACAGAGGCTTTATAATCAATTTTTAAAAAGTATATGTTATAAACGTTTTTTTAACCTTTAAGCTTATTTTAAATTTTTTCACAGATACCAGCTGGAAGAAAACTTTGAACATTAAAATCTTCAATTAAAAATTGAATTATAAAGACTTTTTTCCTATAAAAGTTGATTTTTTTATATTTCATCAAAGGCAAATAAAATAAAAATAAAAATAATAAATAGAAATGGAAAAATTAGATATATTCTTGACTTTGATTATTTTTCTAAAGCAATATATTTTTACTTGTAAAATGAAAAAAAAAGAAGAAAAACCAACTGACAGTTGAAGGTGAACGATAGATAACATATCCTTCAGACTATTTTTATGTTTTTTTATGAAATATTTTGTAATGTTGAACATAAGAGCATTCAACTAAAAATTTTATTTTCTTGTCGGTTGGAATGTATAATGGTTTAGTCTTTTTGGAAAAAAAAAAGGAATAAGGAAAAAAAAACCAACAGAAAATCCTTTCAGATAAATGTTTAAAGTTCAATTTAATAGTGAAAAAGTACATAAAAACAAAAAGGAAAAGAAATTGTGGAGATACGATAAAAAATTTCGAAAAAATAATAGGAAAAAGATTTTATTTACAAAGAAACAAAAAATATAAATTTTATTTTGAAAAGATAAATGTGAAAATTTCCTTTTCTGTGTAATAGTCGGTGCTTAGATCATGTAACCTCATATATCTTGTGTAATATTTGTATAATATAATAAGAAAATTATGTCATTCAAAAAAAAAAGCTTTTGTTTTTGGATAACATATAGTTTCTCGTATTCATGTTATACCTTTTTTTGCACTTTTACTTGAAGCTTGTTTTTACTTTTTTTCCCACAGATTTGTAGAGAAAAACTAAGATTTTTAGATTTTAGAAATGAATGAAATTGTGTTATTGATTGAAGAAATCATTCATGTGAGAACAAAAATTTCAAGGAAAACTTGATGTAGCTAAGTATATTACATTACAAAGATTAGATGGTAATATGGTACTTGGTACTTATAGTATTTCTAAGTAAAAAAAAATATGGAAAAGAATAAAAATAGAAAAACTATTTTTATATTATATTGTACATATTTGATACGGTCAATATTTTTGTTGTAAATAAGATTCAGGCCATTTCGTTCATATTTTTCCATTATTACAGTGCTAGTTTTATTGTTCAATATGTTTTTCGTGAACAATGTAAAACGAAATTGAAAGAGTTAAATTCTGATAAGTACGAAAAGTTCAATTGAAAAAGAAGAAAAATGGAAATAAGTTAGAAATTTGAAAAAAAAAAATTTAAAAACAAAAACAACAAAATATGAAAACTATGAAAAAATCTGGTGACAGACCATAAAGCAACCACATCATTAAAAAAAACTAAAATATAAATTTTTTACTAGTTTAAATTGATTAAATCATATATTTAAATTATTCACTAAGAAAAAAATAGATGATAAATCTCAAGTTATTTCCATAAAAAATTATGACATGCATATTTTTATTAAACTTTGTCAAAAAATGAATAATACATTTGAAAAAAAAAAAAGCTCAAATACGAGTATCTATAAATTTTCTTTTAATTTCATATGCAAAAATTATTCCATTTGAAATGATAAATTTTGTCAGAGAAAAAAAAACTGTGTAGACACAAGGAAAAAGGACATTTGAAAAAAATGTAGACAATATAATGAATAAATATACATACATATATATCTATGTACGCATTTAATGTGAGAAGTATAATATATTGTATATGTATGTATATGGTATATATTGAATATGTATGTTGGAACTCTACGAGTATATTGAATATGTAAATGTTATATCCTTGAAGTTGAATTAACACTATATCACAATTTTATAAATATTTTATATTCTCGAAATAAAATATTAAAATATATTTACTTGGAAAAAAGGATGTTCCGAAAGTTGTAATCTCAAATAACACGAATAATAAATAATTCTTGACGATAATATCTAGAGGACTAAACTATGGTTGAATGTCTTTTCGCAAGACTAAAATTTCGTAATTAGAAATCAATTGATTTTTATTATATGTTTTACACCTGGATATGAATCAGTATTTAAAAAATCGTCCTTGCAACAAATTATCTTTTCAATCACCCTTTTTATGGTATAAAAATTTTTTTCCCAGAATCGTCCAACATACATACCAAGCCGACTATAATAAAAAAAAATAAACGTCATTTTAGTAGAATTCAACAAGGAAGTAAAGGAAAGAAACACAAATCATGTAATTCTTTGATTCATATAAATTTTTGGAAAATAATTTAATGTCCTTTCACTTCCATAAATATTATGATTTGTGTCTGTGTTATATGGAATTACTGAATTATAACATTATTATCAATGAATTTATATACTGTACATAATAAATTTAAGTTTGGTTTTTATGTATATGCATTTTAATCAGAACTTCATGAATATGAGATTTGCAAAAATTCATAAATTATATGACGTGTGAAATACTACATATGAAATTTAAATTTTTTATACGAGTATATAGCTACTTTTTATGGGAGCTTGTAAAATTTTATTTTATTTTTTTTCTTTAACTTTTTAACCGTAGAGGAACGAGCCCTATAGCCATTTTTGTTATTTTAAACACAGGCATCGACAGCATTAATTAATTAACGATTTTCATGCAAATATCATTTTATATAAAGTCATCAAAAGCTTCAGATACAATGATAGAAAGAAACTTTTTTTTAACAAGAAACTCTTTATGAAATGTTTTGCAAATGGATGCAACATAAACTTTATTTGTGAAATTTCATTGTTATGAATATCTTTTGAATTTTTGACGTTTAATCCTGTTGTAAATTATTTCAAAATGGAAGGAAAAAAAGCTGAAAAATAATAAGCAAACAACAAAAGCAAAAAGTTTCACCCAACTTCAATTTCCGAATTTAAATTGCTTGCTTTATTAATTTTTTTCTTTCTTTGAATATAGTTTATAATTTTCTATAAAAAGTTTGTTCTCGTCATTGTCATCTAAAGCTTAAAATAAACACCTTGAATCGAGAAGTTTTTAATAAACTAATCATTTTCAAGGTTTACGTTACAAAAAGCTGCTTAATATATTTTTTTAAAACTTAAAAAAAAAATTGTTAATATTTTTCTTTCAGTGAAATCTTCAATGTCAATCAAAACAATTTCTTTTTCAAATCAGAAAAATATAAAAATACATATAATGTGATTTCTAAAAATTTACTCGTTACTTCAACAAATACATAACATTTTTATTTTATTTATGTTATTTCATTTTTCTTTAGAAGCTCTTTGAAAAAAAAAAAAATTTTAATTTCAAATGTAAATTTTCACAAGAAATTTTAAATCCTTTTTTTTTCATGGTAAATAATTCAATACAACATAAGGGCATTAATATATTATAATCGTATATCAACATTATAACATGTAATATTCTTGTTATACTTGAATTTTTTGTAATCCGTTTTTACGCATACAAATACACACAAATGTATGTTATTATAAATTTTCTGTAAAAGGATGTAAGTATTTATATTTTTTTTTTATATGTACATATGTATATGAAAAATTTTATGTATTTTTATCAATATTTTGTATTATATTTTGTTTACTCGTATTATTATTTTCATTTTTGAACAGTGCTTTTTAATATTTTGTAAATACGATGAAAAGCCGATTTTCATAAAATATGAAATGGGAAAAAAAATAATATTCAACACATTTCAAATCGCTTACATTTTAAAAATCTTGTATTTTTTATTTTTTTTTTATTTTTAATGGAAAACATTTTCATTTTGTATCGCTGTATTCTTTGTAAATATACAAATAAAATATATAATATGACATTTTATATATATGTATGTATGTACGTTGATGTAGAAATAAACTTTATGTTATTGAATTGAAATAGAAAAAAAATACAAGAAGAAGAAGAAGAAATTAGTAAAAGGGATAATATATATATTGTATGTATTTTGTATGAAAGTGTTGTTTATCTTTTACATCAGTTAGAAATGATTTATTTAGAGTTGAAAATATGAAAATATACACGAAAGCATATTAAAGAGCTTTTTTTTAAAAAATAAAAACTTCAAAAAATTGTCTTTTGTGTTAGTAATTGAATTTTTAAAAAATGTCTTATTAGAATTTGTTTTCAGTGAATATAAGGTAGATTCTGATCCTTCTATGGTTCATTTGATTCGTTCAAGATTTACATTTTCAAATCCCTTCTTCTACCTTTTTAATTTTTTTCCACTAACTTTAAAACTTAGCAGCAAATTGGGGCCCTTTTCTTTTTGTACGATATATAGAATTTTTGATTACTTGTACTGGAAATACTTTTAATTTAGAATTCCAGTTAAACAGAGGAGTTTCGGTGCAGAAAGAAGGATAAATAAATAGAAATTTTAAAAAGAAATACATAAATAAAAAATAAAATATTAATTAGAAAATCTTCAGAAAATCAATCCGTTGCAGCTGCTTTGTTGCTTTAATTGTGAAATTTCAACAGAAAATCATGAAAAGCTTTTTAAAAATTTTAAATTTTCATGTGTTTTATTTCATGAAAGTAAGTACCTACAGGTATGTATTTTTTTTCTATTCATTTGAATTTGATAGTTGATTTTAAATTGTCCTTTTTTTTAGGTATGTACTCAATTTAATAAATCATATTTCAATAGAAGCTTTTAGTTTGAATATTAAGAAATTAATAATTTCAATTTTCAATTAAAAGTTTCTGTTGTTCACGATAAATTCTTCGAAATTTGATAAATTTTTTTCAGATGCAACAAAATATAACCCAAAAGTTTTAATTATACATTATTTTTTTTCAAGTGAAAATGTACTAAAATTCAATTCAGCATGAAAATCAGTAACAAATAATATTTTGTTTAAACTTTTCAATTTATTTTCCGGACCATTTACATTTTTATAACTTTTCACAATGATGGAGTTTCAATTTTTAATGATGTGAATTTTCTGCTGACCATTCAGAAAACATCAGACAGACAGACAAAAAAAGGTAACAATAACATTTTTCCAGTGAATCAATTTACATCTTTTAATATTTATTTTATTTTGAACAAATTTAATAATAAATGATAATCTTAATAATGTTCAGACAACAAAACAGACAGTTCAAGTTAAAAATTAAGATTAATTTATATTAATTATCATTATAAAAAAAATACTGTAAAAATGAAAAGTTAAAAGATATTTATGTCTGGAAAGTTTTTAACTTGAAATTTAATCAATTATTTATTCAAAACAGAAAACAAAAAACAAAAATTGAAGATTTTCATTTTTTCAAGGATATTTTATGATCTTAATTATTCAAAATAATCTTTTCAAAACATAAAAGATTTCAATTTTTAAAAAAAATTTCTTATGAAAATTGCTCATTTTTTTTAGGATTTTAGAAAAGACAATCAAATTTCTTCTACTTTAATTTTAAAAATTTTGTATAAAAATTTTGTTATGTGTGGTTTTTTTTCTCAATATTAAGTTTATTGTCGAACGACAAAAAAGCACAGTGGATGAATTCATACAAAACCACTTCACAAAACAAAAAACAAGAAAACAAATACACAAAAGCTATTGTTATTTCATGATTTCGTATTATTTTATTAATAAACCAAAAAAAAAAAAAAATACTACCACAACAACAAAAATCTTAAAAAACAAAATTAAAAACAAATACAAACAAATCTTGATGAAATAATCTTACGAAGAAATATTTTTTATGTTTCTAACTTGATGTGTGCCGTTTTTTCTTTTATTTTTCTTTTCAAGAACTTTCATAATCATAATATAAATTTTATGCTACAAGGACTTTCCAAAAATAAATAATAATAAGTTAATGTATGTATAATATGAAAATATGTAATTTTTTTTTTTTCAAGAGTAAGATAGAACAATAATAAATTAAATTTTATTCTTAAGAAAAACTTTTTTCATTTTATATGTTTTCTGGTCAACAAATTATTTATGTAGTTTCCTTTCAAGTCAGACGACTTATCTGTGTGGTGTTGTATAATATGTACTTTTGAGTATTTTATTGTTCTTATTCTAAGCATTCAAAAACGCTTTTATGTCATTTGAATGATTATGCAAGAATAAAGAGTCTATTGTAAAAGTTTCAGACAGGAATAAATGTTTGAATATTATATGCTTGAATGCTTAATTTGATATAACTGTTTTTCTTTTTATATGTTGTGTATAATGTTACATATATGTATAGTAGTATGTATATACTAGTACGTAATGTGGTATATTCAACCGCAGGCTGTGTTTTTCTTAACTTAATTTTATGAAAGGATCATAAAAAGTTCATTAAAAAAATTGTATCGAATGTAGTTTTTTATTTTAATTTGACCAGGATATTCTTTATAAGGTTTACTTTGAACTAAACATCTGTAAGCTCAAACAAAAGTTGTAGGTCGAATAAGTAAGAAAATGGTCGTTCGTTTTTAAGCGTTTCAAGTTCACATTGCTTAGAATTGGTATATCGATTTCAAAAACTCTCTTTACTATTTAAATTAACGTGTGATCAAAATAAAATTCTACAGTTAGACAATCAAACAATTCTCGAACCAAGGACCACGTAGGATACATTTCATATCAAAACGGCACTCTCAGTGCTAATTGAGTCTTCGAAAGATTTCGAAAACTGCCACTTCAACCAGAACACATTTATAAGTCCATGTCACAGGTTGTAATTGGAGCAGTACAAGACATAAACTAATATTGTAAATAGTTTTTAAATAATTGTATGGACAAATAGAATTCTGAAATCTTAGAATCCACAACTATTTCTTTACGCTCTAATAACACAAATAGGATCATTACTTCAATATAAGCTAAATAGTGCTGATCGTAAAGGCAATAATGGCGCGATTTTGAAGTAACAGGGCGTGAAGGCAATAATGGCGAGATTTTGAAGTAACAGGGCACAATATTATATTTTACTTTGGTATAAAAGAATTTATTTAAAATTATATCAGCAAGCATTGTTGTCCATGATAAGATGCAAAAATATTTATCACTTTCATAACTCCGATACGTAGAAATTGTTGTTCAGATCACCCCAATAGCACGTTTAGCAGGATAACTCTCGAATTCAAAATTCACGACTGATAAAAGCAAACTACAAAGATTGAAAAATAAAACAAAAATTACTGTACATTTTTTTTTCAGAAATTATTTTATTTTCACCATTAAATTCAATTTATTATCATTAGTTTTTTTTTCTTCCTTTTTTTTCAATAATTAAATTAATATCATACAATATACATTCTATTGGACAATTTTTATTTTCACTCCATTATAAATTAGATGGATTTTTTTTTTTCAAATTCTAATTCATTCGTATTTTTTTTTTTTTTTTTTTTGTAATTTTAAAACCTTTCTTACATTTTTTTTTATTTTTTTATAATTTCGAAATAAGAATAATCACCAACAAATTAAAAATAAATTTAATAGGATTATATTATATATATTTTTTTTAAATAATCCGGAATCTGATTAAATTTTTTTTTTAGAAACAAATACATCATGAAATTTATAATTTTTTTTATTAGATTTTTTTTTTCAAATTTACATTAAAAAAATAAATTTAGATTTTTACATTAACATCATAATTTTTTAATAAACAAAAAAAAAATATGTCAACATTTTTTAAAAGTAATTTGTAAAGAATTTTTTTATCTATAACGTAGAAAAATTAAAATAGAAAAAAAAATATATTAAACTATATTTCATATCATTTATTTATTTTTTATTCCTAAAATAATCATCATTAAAAATGGAAAACAAAGAAAAATATATTTTTTTTTTTTTTAAATATTTACAATAGATAAAGATACGAGTACATCTAATTAGAGAAAATTATTTCTTATACATATATTTTAATTTGTGTATGTTGTGTAGGTTTGTTTATACATTCATATATTTCTCAAAAGGATTAAAATATTTCAAATTATTCCACAAAACCAAAAAAAAAAAAATCATAAAATAAACAACAAAAATATCGCAGTTTTTTTATTTTCTTTTTTCAATTTTAATTTTACATTTAAAAAAAAGAAAGAAAGAAATTCCTGTTATTCCACATGAAATGATTTAATGATAAAAAAAAAGAGATTTTTAAATTGCATTTAGAATTTTTTATGTACATACATACATAATTTTTTGTCATTATGATAATTAGATTTGGTCAGAGTTATAATCCTTTTTATGTACGATACTCTGAAATGTTCTGCTACTTACTTTTTTTTTTTCTCTATTAAAGAAATGAAATTTATTTTGAAATTTTTTTCTGTGTTTTAATTTTCATACAACACATTTTATTCTTCAGAATTCACAATAATTTAATTTTAAATTATTTTTTTTTTTTTCATTCGGATTAGATTTTGTTCAACATTTTTTTTTTTCATATTTTGCATGGACTTTTCCGGTATTATTTCTTTTAATAAGTTTTAAAAATCTGTGTTATCCTTTTTTTTTAATTTTTCGTCATTTTTAATACTATGTACCTATGTATATGTAGTTTAATAACGGATTTTTTTTATGTGTATGAGTTGTTTTTTTTACATTTGACTAGATTTAATGCTTTTGTTAAAATTAAAATTATAGTTTTTTTAATCCTTTTTTTTTTTCTATAATTTTATTTTTAATTTATTTTCATTTTTAATACAAAAAAATATTTATACAACAAGAAATTTTTAAAAAAAATACAATTATAGGTATACAAATTATCACTTCTAATAGTCCTGTTCTAGTGTATAATGTATTTGGTAGTGCATATGAACTTTTATTAGGATGTTGCATGGCAGCTGGTTTTTCGCCTAGAAATTTTAAACAACAAGAGGAAGACAAAAAAGAAAGAATTTAATTTTTTCTTTATATTTAAATTATTATTATTATTTTTTTTAATATTTTAAACAATAATTTCAATTTATGTTTTTTGAATTAATTAAAAACACACAATTACATTCCAACCCTTAAACAAAAAAATACAAAATAATGAAATTATTTTCCCTAAGGAAGTAGCAGAAATATGCACAATATATGCACGTTATATTTAGTTGCATAAGTTTTGCTAATTCTCAATTTTTACTTATTTTTAACGTTCTAAAGATTCTTTAAAGTGCCCCAAATAAAATATTTTTAAGAACAAATAGTTTCTTCTAGAAGAGAAATTATATAATTATGAAAAAAGCTTTATCCCATATAAATACAATGTCCCATTTAACTACAAAAATAATTCCAGTATTGTTAAAGAAGCTATATTATCTACACTAGTAGCATCACATATTATTATATGATACACACATCCACACATAATCGTTATGAAATTCTGTATAAAAACAATGCCATTTTTTTAAAAAAATAATTCATGAGATATAATATATTGATATAATATAATATATAATAAAAATGATAATGAAAATATATGAAAAAAAAAAAACTTGAAGCTCCAGTTTCTCGAAAAGGATGACATAATTATTATTGTTGAGTAAAACAAAAAACAAAAAAATTTATAACATTGACCGAATTCATTACAAAAATATGAAAGTTAAGTATGTAAAATATGTCATTGTATAGTGCAACTGATATTTTATAAAAAAAAAAAAATTTCCATATTCACATATGCATACTGACTTTTACATAATACATATTATATGAATTTTATCCTTTACTTATTACTATATCATATATTTACCTTTTAATACATGCACATACACACTAGACTGACGGGCATTTGCTGGTGCACAGGTATAATTACCACCATGTCTCATTGTTGCATTTCTAACTGTAAGAATACTTGATGTAAGTTTACCAGATGATACTGTAATACCATCTTCATGGTCGTAATTTATCATTCTGGTTTCATGATACCTGGTTAAAAAAATAAATGAATGTTGGAGAAGAAAAGGGGGAAAAAAACAAAGAAATTTTTTTTTAATTTACAGAAATGAATATGTGGCTATGATTGAATATATGTACGTATGAATATGTTTGTGTAAATGAGATATACATTTTGAAGGACTAAAATATGAATAGAGCATGAAAATGTTTTTAAAAGAAATGAAAATATTATTTTTTACAGAAATTTAATAATATTGTATGAGAATATTTCTTTTCTTTTCTTTTTGTTTTTTTTTTTCGTTTTGAAATTCACGATTATTTTCCGAAAAGGATATTTTCATTTAATGTTTTTTGCATTTTAGTTTTTCGTATTTTAAATTTATTTCGTTTCAAAAAATAATAAAATGTTATAAAACTTGGAAAAACAAACGAAATTAATCACGAAAAAAAGGAAGGATAAAATACATCCTTTTCTAAACAAAAATTAGATTTGATTTATAATATAAAAACGAATATGATGAATTAACATACCAAAACACATATAAAGGACTCTCTGTTGCTCGTTTTAGTTTACATTCTAGTTTCAATGTTGATCCTTCGTTTATATGTAAATCAGGAGCTTCAATAATTTCAGCTACTGCCTCTATATTATGATTTCACAAAAATAGCAACAACAACAAAATAAAATTTATAAAAAATTCATGGAAAAAAAATAAATTCTAATTAAAATATTTTTTTTTCTGGTAGTGAAAAAATGCAGGATTCTTAAAATTAAATTTTACTTCAATGTTCTAATAAAACGAAAGAATACATGTGCTCTGGTAAAAGAATAGAAACTTAAAGAAAAAGTTGTTTTGTGAAGGCTTTGATATAATATAAAACAAATTAATAATGGGAGAAAATTTGACTTATAAATACATGGCACAAGTTATATAATTTTTTCACCAAAATTTTCCAGTTCACACACAAATACGACTATGTTGAAAAGACGCGTGTAAATGAGTTTTTCAACAATTGAATTTTTTTTTTTCTACTAACGCAACCGATTTACCAAACCACATTCGGTCCAATCCATCCACTAGTGGTGGTTTATATATGTACAAGTACATACATACATACATAGATATTCAATTTTCCATGTTTATTTGATATAAATTTAATTTGCAATTTCCAATATAACACGAAACACTAATATAAAATTATGATTCTAACTTCTTGTATCCACATATATGTATGTACATATTTGTTACATAATTAAAATCTATTTAATGTTAATTATTGTTTCCTTTGTGTTAAACAGAATTCAATAAAACATTAATTTCAATATTGACATACATGTGTGCATTAAAATTAAATTTAAATTGATTATTATTTTTTGATTAATAATATTCATTGAAATAAATTTATATAAATTTACATTAATTAAATCTAAACATAATTTTCATATTGAAATTTTGACCCAAATTATGTACACAAATATGCACACAAACAAGTAAACTTTAAATCCTTTGAAATAACATTGAAACATCATTTTGTATACCAAAATACAAGTAAATATTGTAGTAATTTTTTTTTTCCAGAAATTCCCCTAAAATCCCTACATTCAATAATAATAATTTTTCATTTTTTTCCCTTGTTTACTTTGGTAGGCAGAAAAATTCAATTTGTATTGAAATTTCTCTTCTGGAAAATATAAGAAAATTTTTCCATACACACACGCATCCATGTAATTTTTAAACTATGAAATAATATATGAGAGATCTTTAAAGCAGAATATTCAAGCTTACTTGTTTTTCTGAAGCATTCTAAGAACCTTATACATTTTTATTATTGATTCAAGATACTTTTTTTTTATTTTATTATTTTCTTTTTTGATACACAAAATGAAAACATACCAAATTGAAAATAATGATTGTCTATACTCCAAAAAAAAAATAATAATAATAATAATAATCTACATCAAAACACAAAGAAATTCTTAGAAATTTTGTGTGTAAAAGAATTTTTTATTTTTTTTTTTCACATTTTTAATGGATGAATGAGATTGATGTCCCCAAGGCAATTTCTGGTCCTTTTTTCTACCATGTTTGTATAGATTTTTTATACATATATATTTTTTTTTATAAAAAACAAAATTTAAACGACAAAACATTATGTGTAAGGTACAACACAATTTATTTATTTTATCACATACTTGCGTTTTCTTTGATATGAAAAAAAAAGCACATATCACAAGTCTATATCTCTGTTATCCTTTACTTTTTATTTCTTTTTTCTTAAATTTTTATTGTGATTTATCCCTAAGGATATGAATGTTTAACATTTTTGTATAATAAAATTTTTTGACATTTGTTGGCCAGTCTTTGTTATAATGTGATACATTTTCGATGTATATTTTTGCAAAAATAAAAAGGTTCTTTAATGCTAAAAAATGAGATCTGCTTTTAATATAAAAAAAACAACAAACAATTGCAAAAGAAAAAAAAACAGCTATATGAATAACGTAAAAAATAATAATATTTTTACATGTTATAAAATATATTTTTATGTATTTGAAGGATTTAAATTCGAATAAAATAATTCAGAAACAGATATTGAGTTTTCAGTTTTTTTTCTTTTTCTTTTTGGTTTCCATCACAAAATATTTTCAGTTTACCAAAATAAAACACTTACCCACTATTTTTAATTCTATAAATATCGATTGTGGTGGATGTGTTGAAATTTGGCACTCATATAAACCTTCATCATCCTTTCGAGCACTTTTTATCCGCAACGCCCAATTACCTAAATGTCTTGTATGTTCAACTAAAAATCGATCATCACTGCTATAAGTTGAAAGGCCAACTGTGAGTAACTGAAAATCTTTCCTTCGAAACCAGGACACCTATTCAAATATATATTGCATACATAATAATAAAGTATATTATAAATAAAGTCTATGAACAGAGAAAATATACAAAACACGTACATGCATATACATTATACATATATCATGATAATCAATGAATAACTTTTCAAAATTTTATAATTTGTACATAAAACACATGAGTAAAAAAGCATATATAGTATTATACAAAATGAAAATCAAAAATAATAATTTTGTGTTTCAGTAAAGTTTTCAGTTGCAGTATGCTTTATTTTGTTTATCTAATACGTCTGTCTAATTAATCATGTACACTATGAATTGAATATCAATTACAGTTTTGAATGCAGGAAATCCGATGTAAATGTATGTAAAATGAAACCATGAAATTGTCATGGATATCTTTTGATGAGTTAAATGAAAATGTATACAGAAGAATGTGTTGCTAGTTTATTAGCTCATAAAATCTAAATGAATTTTCAAATAAAATCTTCAAAACACCCTCAATCAGATTATTTTTCAACTAACAACAACAGTTGTATTTTTTTTTCACTTTAAGGATACATAATTAATGAAGACCCTACTGATTACTCTGAACGTCTTTTAGAAAAATTTATAAATATATTTTAAAAATTTATTTCATGTATAAAATATTTTATGTCAATTCCAAAAGATATACACACTCATCACCGAAGGATTTCAGGACACAATAATTATACTAAAAGCACATTATATGTACGGTGGTGTATGTATATTTATAGTCGTATATGTATAATAAAGTGGATCAGTCTTTATGTAAATTAACATTTTTTTAATACGATGTGTAAGTATAATTATATTGAAGCATAAAAGAAGAATATATAAAATTTATGTTTTGATGTGTTTGTGTGTAAGAATTAACGATTTTTTTTATAATTTTTTTTAAACATAAATTTCGCTTATGAAAAATAAATAAAAAATAAAAGCAGGTTTTTTGTTTTCATTGAAAAAAAAAATAAAATTATAAATGTAAATTAATGAACAAAAATATTAGTAAAAATACTTACTTACAGTGGCTGGTGTTGACATTGTAACAGTACATGGTAATATTGCAAGTCCACCACGTTGACTAACCACCCTTGTATTATTTTTTGTCACAAATTGACTTTCGGAGGGATTTATTAAATTTTTATGTACACCACCACGGGTTTCTGTTGTATCTTCAAATTGTTTTGATAAAAGTTACATGAAAAGAAACAAGAAAAAAAAAACAATTGTTAATTCTATTTTTCTACGTGTAAGAATATTCTAAAGGTATAAGATAAGGTAATAAAAAATTATTCGTGCATATAAAATATTTTTATGGTCAATTTGTCAATGCAAAGAATGTAAAGTTGATAAATAATTTTTTTCTATTGTATGTCTTACAAAATAAACAATATTTGACATTTTAGAAAAATTTACAATTAACAGTTAGCCTTTAAATTAATTAAGGAAAATTCAACTAACGGTTCTGCTAATTAGGAAAAGATTCAAGAGAAAGTGACTGAGAATTTTCATTAAAAAATTTAATTAATTATTTCTAAGCTAGTATTCTTGAAAAAAAGCAATTAATATTCCACTGCCAAAAAACACAATGTATTCATTTCGGTTCACTTTATCCGACTTTCACTGTATTATTTCAACAACAACAAATTTTGTGTTTGATTATTCACAGAACGCATGTAATACTTTTTCCAAAACATAATAAATTTGCATTTCACATGAAATTTTTATTTAATTTTGGTTTTATATTAAACATTCATTTACAATACCTTTTACAATTAATATTTCAGAACAGAAATACATACACACATACATACATACATAAGAATTTATTTATTTAAAAATTTTTGTAATAAAAATGTTTTTCTTTAGCGAAAAAAAAAAGCTGTATTTGTTTTTTGTCATGTCCTAAAAATTATTATAGGGATATTTTATTCTCATGTACATGAAATTTCTCACTGTACCATTATATCTGATGAATTCACATATATTTGAAAAAAAAAAAAAATAGGTACAATAAATTTATTTTAAAAATTCTGGCATTATCACAGGTTATCTTAATAGAGCATCAAGAACAACGTGCAATGTGGATTATAATATTATATTATCATGACATGACTGTAAAATAATAAAAAATATATTCCTGTTAAATCAATAAATCGTATTACACCTGCTTTAACTTTTTTAGAAAATTGAGAGAGAAATATAACAGAACACATTGACAAGCACATGTAGTACCTATATAAAAAGTTTGCAAATATGCAATAGAAACAATTTTCCAATTATTTGACAGTTTTTCACATATTTTTTACCAAAAATTTTATACTTGATTGTTTTTTTCATATGTACAACAAAATTTTCTAGTTTTCTATTTTTTATATACACAAATGTAGTGTGACCACATAGGTACATACATACATATTCCTTTGTTCAGATTTCACAAAAATGTTTTTTTTAATCTGTGAAACTTTACAACTTTATCGTATGTCGCAGAAAAATACATTTTGTATTCCATTTCATGTCTTTTTAAATTTATAATTTTACGCTTTTCAAATATTTCCATTTAAGCTTATATCAAATAATTCTAAGCTCTTTTACTTTTGGTTCTGTTGAAAATTTTGCCAAAACATTCAATAAACCAAAAGTGCCTTTTGCTATTTTTAAATAAAAATTTTTAATTAGAATTTTTCATAGTTATTTGATATCAAAATTGAGCTTGTCATCTACTATGACAATCTAAAAAATAAACCAGAACACAAATATAAATTTTTTTCATTTTAAAATAAACAAAAATTTATTTTTATCTTTTTCATAGTTAAAATTCCTTTGACCTTACATTATTGATTTACGATTTTCATACATTTGAACAACCAAGATAAAAAAGTATGTACGAGTATATGAAGTGTAATTTTTTAATCAGTATGGATATGTGTCAATCCCTTATATGTCATTGAACTCTTAAAGTCGTTAAACATATGTCAATAAAATTCTTATCCTCTCAATATTTCATAGTCAATAGATAGGTAAAAGCATTCCTGCAATTATCGATCATTTTAAACATCATTGTACTTTTAAATAGTATGTACGTACTACGTACATACTTACTTGTACATAGATAGATACAACTAGACATGTACTTTCTAAAAAAATTTACATTTTACAGTTTTTTCCTAAAATCACTACAAAAAAACGATAGTTCTAAAATAGAAGTAATTCCGTAGATAAAATTTGTATTTACTACATCGATTTTTTTTTACTACAAGGCGAGGGTATGTTAACAAAATACCAAACATATACGTACATACATATATGTATATTTATGTATCTATATGATGTTTACTTTTTCATTATACATATAACACGTACAAAAATAGCAATACCTATACTATAGAAAAAAATTCCAATATTTTACGCTTGATTTGATGGAAAAGTAGCATCCAAGAATGTTGTAAATTTTATCTTTCAATCATACTTTATGCACATATCAATTTTTTATCCTCTCTTGTTTTTAGAAGATATACATATTCATAGGTTGTTAGCTTATTCTGTCGAATGTATTTACAAATACTTTCTATTGAAATAATATATATGTACATACATATGTATATATGTAGGTATATGTATATTTATTTGTTTGAATGCAGCTAAAGTTTATGTTCACAAAACTAAAAATTTAAGGGTTTTAAGAACTTATAGTCAATTTGAGAATTTTAAATTTTTTGCTTGTTAAAAAGAATTTCTGAAAAAAGTATCTCAAAAAATACGATTAAAGATATTTTTTTGATTGAAAAAATTTGAATTTTTGTAAAAATTAAAATCTTATTTAGTAAATTGTTGAAGTTTAAAAAAAAGAAAGAATGGAATTCAATAGATTATCTGTATTCTTCTCCACTTTAATTGGTCCTTTTTTGATGAAAACTAATCAATTTATACTGTTATTGTTTTGTAGTATTCTACTTAAGAATTTTAGAAATTCGAAAAAAGTATTCGACTGACTTAAAATTGACCTCAAATTGAAATAAATCTATAAAATTGTAAATGAATGAATCATGTGTAGCAAATTAACCATTCTCTTTGGAGTCGAGTAAAAACATTTTCATTATTTATTAAATTACGAAATTATTCTGTTAAACATCTAAAATGCTAATTTGAATATCAATCGTTTATTGTTTCATGTATTCTAATAAAACGATATTGTGTGTCTAAAGTCTATTATTAATTATGTTACATTTAATTATCTGACATTTCCGAAATATTATGTAAATATGTATGATTTACAGGCATGACTAAAATACATTTTGGACACATACAAAAAAATCACAATTTAAATAATTGTTATGTCATGTGTTATCATGCAAGATGATAAATACTAACTGTAATAAAATTTTTCTATAAGATCTATTTGAAATTCTAGCTTGATAGAGTCACCAACAGATTGATTTCGATTTAAGAAAATATTAAGAAAGACAACGTTTGTACGAAGAACGGCTGAACAAGGAAAGAAATTTTAAAGCATTTGAAGTTGAAAAAACGATTATTAACAAATTTTCAGAAAAGTACAGAACATGATATTTAATCCATTGACAAAAATTAAGCTCCTTGTCTTAGATAAAAATCCTTGTCAAGTAGTGTCTCTATTATTGAAAAGCTAAAACACATTTTATCAACAAAAAAATAAAAACGAAATTCATTAGGCACAAATAAATAATTTTCGAAATCATTGTGTGTTATTATTTAATTATACATAAATTATTAAATAGTTTAATATTTAAAGAAAAAAAAATATTTTATACAAAACTTAAAACAAGTCAAAACCACGAAAATAAAAATAAAATAAGTTACAAAAAAAAAACCTCAATTAAATAAAATATTTAGAAGTAAATTAGATATAAAATAACATTAAATACACGTAATACTCGTATATTCGTCAAGTTACATAATGTAGGTATACATACAGAAATAATACCGTACCTAAAAAAAAGTTAAAATACACACATTTGTTTAATACGTATAAGAGACAATATAAAAAAATTTACCTTTTCTTCTATGTCTTCCTATTCCTTGTAATTGATTATTATCTAAAAAATATCCTTCAATTGAATAATTTAAGTTCATTAAATATAAAAATGGAACTATATATAACCACCACATTATACATGTATGTATGTACGTATATAATTTTCTTAATTATTTAAAAAAACAAAAAAAAAAGTAAATTCACAACAATTTCATTTTATATAAATTGTTACATTATTAATTTTTCCTATTTCATTTTTTTTTTCTTCCAAAAATTTATAATTTATAAACTAAACACTAAAATTAGAATAGAAACGTAATATAATCATTTTTCTTTATATACATACTTTAACAACAATTTTGATTCCACACACATTTTATATCCTTGAAATAATATTAAAATTTATCAGTCTACATATATTTTACATGACAAGAAAATTTTTTACAGTTCGTTTTAAAAATTATTTTTTTAGTATTTTGTTGGCGTTAACATTTTTTTTTTTTTATAATTTGTAAACACTTTACTTTTTGAACAACCTATGACGATTATTTTCTATTAAATTTTGTCCAGTACAATTTAACTGTGTCATGTTAAATTTCATTTACAGAACTTCATTTAAATTAACAAGGATCAAAAATTTCACAACATTTAAAAAATATATTCCAATAAAGCAAACATTTTCAACTTAAAGGATAATCTTTTCACTATCACCTGTGTTTTTTTCTTTCACTTTCCTATGTCGGTGTATATGTAACTATATGCTGTACAGTTTCAATAAATTGTTAAATAATTATTTTCACTATGGGGCTTCATTAAATTTTTTTTTTTTTTGCACATCACTCAGGTCATATATGTATGTAATGTCATATGTAACATAATAATTTACACCTCTTAGTAATTATCTAGGATTAGAGAGATTATTATTTTTTTATTTATTTATTTTTTCTTTTTCTTTTTCTCCTTGGATTCGATTACCAATGTACATTTACTTTAATTACAAAACGTATTAGAAACAATGAACTTAATCAACGCTACATTAAACTTTAAAAAAACTTAACACTACACTTTTTTTTTTGTCAAATTAAATAAAATATAAAGACTTTTTGTGTTTAATTCCACACCCTGTAGATTTAATAAGAAATATTTAAAACACATTCATTTTTTTTTCGCCCTATTATTGAAAATATGACATAACGTATCCTTCAAACACACTAGTTGTTGTTGATATAATTTTATTGAGCAAAAAAAAACTTTCACAATGATTTTAAAATAATTTCTACACAAGAAAAATTTTTATTTATTTTCAAGAAAATCAGTTTTTATTCAACCGATTTCAATGAGATTTCGATGAATACTGAAAAGTTTTAAAAAGTTAGCATATACATAAATACTATGCGCAAAAAAACATTTTTTCTCTTTTTATTTGTTTCATATTCTACTTTCTATCCTTGCACAATATTTTATTTGTATTTGTATATTTTGTTGTTCGGATAAATAGAGAAAAATTTAAGAAATATTATATGTAACAATCTTGCTATACATTGCAGGACATATGATATGTAAGTATGATATATAACGTTGGGAAATTTCCCCTATTGAATAATTTAACTTTTAAATGTCAGACATCCTTAATAAAAATGCATATCAATATTGCAACAAAAATTATATTAAATCACTCTCTGAGTAATAAAATTCACCACACAACCTCATTTCGAATCATGCGTAATAATATTTTGTCATTCCAAATAACGAAAAAATGTTATTTTCTAAGCTTTTATTTGGGATTTTCATGAACTTTAGCATATAATAAATTCATATATATTTATTTGAATTTTCTTATGTAAAGAGTTAATATTTTAGAATTTTTTTTTTTTTTTTTAAATAAGGCTTAAAGGTTAAAACTGATCAAACAAACAGGTTCTTGGCCCTTCGAAATTTTGCAAAGGAATATTACTATCAGGAAGCTCCTTTTTGTTGACACAATTTCAGTAGAAAAAATTTAACACATTTAGAAAAAAAGCAAAATTTTAATTTGAAAAAATTTATATTAAAAACACGGAAAAGACACAACTAGAAAACAGTCTTTTAAGTGCAAAGTAAATAATTGAAATATCAAATTTCCACACTCCCATTTTAAAAGTCTATAATTAAAAATGTATCTCATTATCTTAGTTTGACAATTTCAAGACCGAATGTAAGCAAGTTGAAGAAGATGTCGATTAGAGTTCTGATTTCAGTTCAGGATATAGTAGTTTCTAGAATCACCTGAAAAGAATGAAATTTTTTGAAGAAGATACATGTAACCTACAACTGCGGATATGTACATATTTATAGAGGATTTATGGCAAAAAACCTTGTTCGAGATCACCACAAAAATCGAGGTGAATAAAAAAGGGACTTACAAAGTAAAATTTTGGTTCAGAATAACTTTGAGAATCTCTTCAAACCTTTTTTGGTATACTTTTCCCTTTTTTTAAAAAAAATTTACTTTCGAGTTTCTTTTGTTTTTAGATCATAGATCAACTTTCAAAATAATTACAACAATTAAAATCTTATTTGCATTGACATTGTAATCCTTTTTAATAATTTAAAAGAACTTCAATATGAATAGAACTGAATTACAAATTAAATTTTAATAAATTTCAAATGAAACTGAATATATAATTCTGAAGTTTTTAAAAGCTTTAACTAAATATTGTCCTGTTCTTATAAATGCATTTTTGTATTTATTGTTGTTGAAACTCAAAAGTCACTTTCTTAAGTTAATTTTAAAATGTAGACAACAAGTTCACTTGTGTGGTACATACATACATACATACACGTAGAGAAGAAACATAAAATATTTATATTTATATTCTGGCTATATTTTATAAAATAGAATTCAGAACCATAATAACAAACATGACATTTAAGAGTTTTTCATACTCAAATAAAACTAAAATATTTATTCATCTCTTAACCATATCAATAACCATGTTTTTCATATGTAAAACTGTATAGGGGTCTGTTCAAAAATAATTAAAGCAATTTTAGCAATATTTACACTTTACAATGACAAAAAATGTATAAAACTTTTATGCATGTACATTGTACAATATACATGTAAACTTGAATGCATATACAAATACATACATGATTTGTTACAAAATAATTACAACCATATGTCAAGGAAACATAATTAAACAAATAACTATTTTCTAAAATAAATATTTCTAGTTTGTACACATATGTACATAAAAAATGGAAAATGCCTAGAAGTTTTAAGAAAAAAAAAAAAATATATAAGAATCTAGGATAACCCGATTTTTGTGTATAGTTAGCGTTAATCGTAAAATAAGAACTAATGAATCGTAAATCGTAAAAAAAATTATGGTTAAGTGTAAATTCATGTTATTTAACTTATAATTTTAAAGGTACCCTCTGGTGAAATTTTGATTTCTATTAAGATTATGTCAACCGTTTTAAAATATTTATAATCACATTTTGAAATTTCCAACGTGTTTACACGATTTACATTGCAATTTGCAAAACCATTAAACAGTGTGTGTGTGTGTATATTTATTATATGTTTGAATACTTACATTAAATATTGTATAATAATTTATTTTTAATTTAAACTTTATAGCATCCAGATATTGACCGCAATATAATCTTAAAGCAATTAAATTGACTTTCATTATAACAACACACATATGCAATTATTATAAATTTTCACTTTATTAACTTTGTTTCCTTTAGCTATTTTACAGTAATGGTCTTTCTCCACATGCATATGCATATGTGTATGTGAATGTACTTTTTCTACATATAGTATGTATAATACATTAATATTGTATAATTTTTCCGCATAAAATACACAATTTAATTTATACAATTTAAAAAAACGGAAACATTAAACATTATCGTTGTTTCATTCATATGTAACATTAAGGAAAACAACATCAACAAACAGTCAACACAATTAAAAAAATGATTATCTTATTCATGGGATAAGTTTCAAAACATCACAATGCATCATACTTACATAATTTTGATGTGCAATAGTCAAATTTTTGTGAATTTTCAATCACATTTATTAGCTTCAAGGACATCAAATGTAATTTTAAAACACATCTTGTATCGAAACGGAATAAGTATATCTCATACACATTTTTTGACGTTTTCAAACTAAGCCGTTTATAATTAGGAAGTATAAAAATCTACATTTATAGTATGTACGTGCTTACTTTTTTTTTTAAATTCATATGTTATAGAGGGATAGTCTACGAAAGAAAAACAACTCTGTCTCAAAACGAACCAACTTTTTTCTGCATTTTCCCCTATAATTTTGATCCCAATTGACAGATTCTGCAATTAAAAATTGTTGTTTTTTTAAACTCCTTAACAAATATCTATCCAAGTTGCAGTTTTCTATTCCTTAAATACTTTTTTTTTAAAAGAAACAAAAAGTATATCTACCTATATTTTCAGACATGCACATTTTGGACACATCCTTTTTTGTGTTGTTGCAAATATCTCTTGTTCTCTCTCTCTCTCTGGACAGAATTGTTTTAAAAAATGATGAAAAAAAAAACTTCAAATAAATTGTATTAGGAAATTTAAAAATTTAAAATCTAAACTTAAGTTTGCCTATAAATTGTGCTAAACTTGCTATACAAGTGTTAAAATGTTGATACGGTTAAAAACAGTAAAAAAAAAACCTCAGTAAGTGAAAATTGTTTAGAACTTACTGTAATTTTTCTATATAATACTTTTTTTTGGTATTGGTTTTGTGTATATGACTTGTTCTAATATGTTCTTGTAATTTTCCACAATAAAGAAAGTGTTTGTATATCAATTACATAGTTACAGGAAGAAAAACAGAATATTTTTTTTCCTTACCAGTCAGCAGGTACAATTTTTTGAATCCTTTTTCTGTTTCTACGATATTAAAAAAAAAAGAAACACTTTTACTTACGTACTATATTGAAATTGTGCTAACGCATAGAAACACACATGATACATCACATAGAAAATGCGTATATGTGAAGGTAAACAATTTTATTTTACCTTCGTCGTACCTGCTTTTACATTCTCCTATATCTGTTATTTTCATGTTTTTACTGTTAACGCCAATGTCAATTATTTTGAAATAGACAAAATATCAGCTGTATAACAATATATATTGACAATATCTATACAATGTTTACTTCAATTAATTTAATGTAAAAGTTATTGAAAGATTCGAAAATAAAAGGATATGTAAATATTAGATTAGAAAATAATTTATTTAAAAAAAATGAACACTTACGTAATCAAAATAAAAAAAATTCTTAATCGAACAAAAGAGGTAAAATATTAAAATAATTTATTAGACTATGACATCAATTTAATTTTGTGATTAAAATAGATAAATATTTATAAATAAATAAATGTAATGGTGTAATTAATTTATTATAATGTGTTGGTATATCCTTTGAAAATTTGAAGAATAAATTGAAAGTAAACAAAACAAAATGCAATGACGTAATATTTTAATCAACTATAAATATCTTGAATTTTTCTTTTATTGTGAAATATTTATAGTAACACAAGAATGTTTTAGGCCTAGAAAGAACCTATTAACAACATTCTTCTATATCACGTCCTTCAAAACAATCCCTTCCTTGAAAGGTTTCAGCAAACACATTTTTTTTTTCAAAATCCCAGTTCAGATCCTTTTTGTATAAAGGAAACCCGAAATTTCTACACCAAAACATTCATTGAAATATATTTTTTTTTCAAAAGTATTTTTTACCACAGAAATTGAAATGTGTATCCTTCCTTCGACATGTTTTTTATATCATTACAACATTTTTGTTTTTAGTTTATATTCACACCTTTGGAGGTATCCCATTTTATAGTATTTATTTTTAGTAAGAAATTTCGTTAAAAGTACAATCAATCAAAACGAATATCTATTGAATAATTCTCATACACACATAATATATTGCAAGTGTTACACAACATAAATGGCAGAATTGTATCTTTTTCCTTTACATACATACATATATATAGATTTTATATAAACTTATAAAAAATCAATAAAAAAATAATAAATTCTCATAGAATAACTTACAATATATTAAAAAGAAATACATACATAGATACAAACCAAAAAAAAAAAAAATAAATTTAAAAAAAAAACTGAAAAGCTCAAAAACAAAAAATAATATTTGTTATGAAATTGATATTTTGCACCACATTTTTCAAATCACCACAATTTAAAAAAATATTCGTATTCTAGTGTTATATACAAAAAGTATCTTCAAGCGATACGTGATATTGGAATGCCATATTCTTATAATTTTTCATTTCCCTAGACATATTATATGTAATATTTTAATATTTTCTTTACTGAATTGTATATCATATCCTTAACATATCCTTGACTTACATACATATGTGCGTCAAGCATGTATATGTACCATCAAAAACGAACCATATTGAAATCAAAAATATTTTCAAACCAAAACCATCAAGCAAAAAGGCATGACAGTAACTCTATGCTTATATGAAATATATAATTTAAAATATTACATACAAACACATACCTACACAAATATGTAAATTTAAAAATAATAAATGCAACTTTTTTACTAAGTGAAAAATGAAATCTACTAACAGGTATTCTTCATACATGTTATGATTTTTAAATGCGTGTAGTTTATATTCATGTATCAAGTTATCATCATGTTTTGTTAAATAACAAATTTGTTCATATGACGGAGTTTACATGAGATGTTAAATATTTTTGTTATCAGTAAAAATCTTGAGTTGCTTTCAAAATTTAAAATAAAACTGTCATGGGGCAAAATCAAATAACAAGGCAGATGCGTTCAATTAATGATGCATTGTATTTAGTTTTACATTGCGGAAATTTCGAAACATAATCAGCAGTGTTTTATTTGATCTTTGAAAATTCTGAAAATGATTTTTATTTAAACTATAAAAGCTGTGAAGATATGATTTTCATTAAAGAGTTTCAAAAAAAGTTTTCTTGTAAATCGTAATGCATGATCACAATTGTAGACACCACCTAAAATTTAAAATAAATAAAGTGAAATATAAAACCAGGAAAATCTAATATTCGAATAGCTTTACAGGTATGATATTTGAAATAATATAATCCTTAGAATGTTGTGAATACGTGATCTGCATTTTGAACATTTTTCAAATTGAAGTGCCAGCTATACATTCATTCATTCTCCGTTGAAATTACTTTTGCTTTTTTCTTTCTTCACTACATTGAGGTATCTATACATCTTCGAATTCATATATGTACATACATGTGTAAGTAGGTACAATAATTACCCTCAACAACTACAACAGAATGCAATAAAATTTAAAGTCTTTAATAATCTCTTGAATACACATAAAATAAAAATAAAATGTACTAAATATATACAATAAATATTGTGCAGTATACAAACTGGATAAAAGATATAATATAAAAATATACAAGGGTCAAAACTATTACTAAATGTACACCTTACGTGTATTATACCTTCGATATACAGTTAAAATTTATTACTTTACATTTTCATAACGTACTTATATATGTATATACATTTTAAATGCTTTGCTATATATGTACATTGTACATAGTACATATATTTTCTATTGCATTAACACACAATATCATTGAATCGATATCAATCTTTATGGTTTCTTGTAATACTTTTTCTTATGTTTTAGAAAATTTTCAATTTATCTATAATAATTCCCTACCAAAAAAATATGTGAAATATTATGCTTAAGGGAATAAGTTTCAAAGCAAAATATGTAGTTCAATAACATACAAATGCATACACACAAACGAGCAAATACAAGTACAGATATTAATTTGTGCATTATAATCCTTTAGATTATAATTTAAACTATTTGAAATACTAAAATTACTCCTAAGAGAATATACGAAAATTTTATGAAAATAGAAATCTTACAATATTTTATTAGAAGTCTCTAAAAAATATATTAAGGGGATTCACTCTTTGGTGCAAACTTACTTTTTTTACACTTTTACTACGAATATTTGCAACGAAGAATGAGCGCACCTTGAACCTGAATTAAAATAATGGCTGTCAACACCAACACTAATGACATTTCAAAGCTAACATGCACTACGTATACATGATCGGATCCAAAGTTTAAAGGATTGAAAGATCGAATTATTATTATTTTTTTTTTTTTATGTATTTAACTAATTTAATTTAGTTCTAAATAACACAAATGCTCATAAATATTATAAATTTCGATAAATAACATAACCTTAAACGATTTTAACTCGTTCCAGGAGAGAATGATAGGATCGGTTGGATCCAATATGGACTCAATCTTCATTTACATGTATTTTTAAGGGATTCAAACCGGATTAAATTCAGATTCAACCCTGCCTGTATACGTAGTAATGACTGACATTTCACTTTGCAATATGCAACACCTGTTTGCAATGGTTTGCAATAGATCTTAGGTATTGCAAATGTGCAAGACTGTAGCAAAATTAGTTTTTTAGTAATTGTTGTTGTATCGTTGCAAATTCGTGCTACGATACACCGAATGCTACGATGCAATACCTATTTGCACCAAAGAGTGAATCCCCTTATTTATTTCTCTACTCTTTGGAAGGAATTTATTTTTCATTTAGTCAAAAATTTTAAGTTTAATAAATTGATTTATTTGTTAAATAATAGCTATTTAATTTTTTGGTAAACAATAGAAAAAATTCATCCTGTTTTTAGTTGAATTCAGGAGAACAAAATTAAGCAATTATACGATAATTAAATTTTTTAAGTAAACCAAAAAAACGTATGTTTCATTATTGATGCCAAAATATATGTTTTTTGTTAAGGAATTCAATTTTATTTTCAAAATGTTGCAAAATCGGATGTTTTATTCGTTTGAAGCCATTCTAAACTATCTGACTTACTCATATGAGTCCTCAGATACATTAAATCCTACTCTAAATTTCAAAAATCATAAGAAAAATTTATGTGTATTCAATAAAAACTTAAATTTAGTGTGAAAAATCTTTTAGCGTTTGTGGTAATTTTGACTTTGTTTAGGTTACTTTTTTGGAATTCATTCAGACAGACCAGCACTTTTATACATAAATACTCGTTTTTTCTACTTCAAAAATCCATGAAAATGTGAATCTTTTCATTACTGTTTAATGAACACACTGAAATACAGTATTATGTATTAAAAATATCTAAAACCCTTGGCAAAAATTATTTAAATATTTTTGATTGTTTTCACTCGTTATAAATGCAAATGTTCATGACATTGTTTGAAATATATCTTTATATGTATCATTTTTCCACATAAGTATGTTACATATTATATAACATACATATGTTTCAGACTTACTGTATATAAATATGAATATTTCGTTTTCTCATTATAAGAAAAATATAGAATGAACAGAATTTTGAACAAACAAAAAGCTCCTTTTCAAAAATTTCACAATTAAGTCTTATACTCGTATGTACATAAAGAAAAAAGAAGTATATAGCTACTTAATTAACTGAATGCAGAATAATTTAAATAACTAATTGAATTCAATGTAAATAAAACTGAAAACTAAATTCTTATTTCATAATTTAAATTTACTCTTATATACAAAAATGCTACATCCTTAAAACTAATTTTTAATTAATAAAAAAAAAAAAAAAAGAAGGAATTCTTATTTGTACAAGATGGTACAAGTATAAATTCTATTTAACACACAAATTTAATATTTCTTTTTTTTTTTTTAATTTTATAATGAAAATTCAACAAAAACTCAATCGAACGAAAGATATTATATAATCAATAATAATAAAAGGAAACTAATACAAGGACTTTTTAACAAATACTTATCAAAAATTACTTTTATTATATAGCACACACATCAGGTAGTTCAAAAGCAACAAGTCAAATTCTCATTCTACATATACTTAACAACATGATGATGTGATTATTAATTTATGAATGTGTGTATGTGTGTATTTTTTCAGTGTCCAAAATATCCTTATTTTCATGCTGTTCTTGCAAATAGAATGGTCGATCGTAAATCAAATTCTCCATTAACATGCAAATCACCCTCAAAAAACCACATGAGAAAAATTACTATACAGCAGTATGAAATTTGTTATATTGTCGTTACATACCACTACCACATTGCTTTAATCATTCATCGTCATCATCATCATCATCATCATCATCATCATCCTCATCATCAGCATACATAGTATACATAAAGTATGAAAATTACGTCATATAGGGCTTCTAAAAACTACAAATTGAAGAGGAAGTATTTGAACACCTACACTATACACCTACATATTTTGCTACTACAACTATAAAACTCTTCAACTAAAAAGTCAAAAGTTTGTGTCGTATTACCGTAAGGATCAAAAAATTCTTAAGTATAAAATACACTTACATACGTACATATATGTATGTGAGCCTTCCAGAATGGGTATACATGTAATTAGAGAAAACTTCATAAAGTACAGAATATCTGTAAAACATATTCGTTCTTACAAAGCAAATTGGAAATTATATATAGGAAATAGCTTGGACCATGATAAGCAGTTTTTCACCATAAACGAAAACTAGCTATTAATCATCGCACGAAATATGTTTTATTACCGTCCCCAAGAATATAACACTTAATTTGTTTTTTTTTTCTTTCTTTTAATTTTTTTTTTTTTATTACACAAGTCTCATAGAAAAAAAGGCCAAATTAGAAAATATAAGAGTAGAAATTTACTTATAACTGTAAAAAGAAAATGGCAGAGAAATTACTTATTATATGTATTATGCATGTACACATGGTCATGAACATTACATACTCGTATGTGTTTTTACATTTTATAAAGTATCAAAAAGGACATAGGTATGCATATGAAAAGTATAATTTTTTTTTTCCTTCATCTTGTACATATGGATATGGATAAGATTTCATACTGTGACTTTAAGTGAGATTTAATTATGATAAGGATAAAAATATTTTATTTTTAGCTTGCAGTTGTAGACTTAATTAATTTCTCTCGTTTTCCTTTTTACTTTTCTTTTTAAGATTCTTATTTGCAAATAATTTGTGTTTGACGTTGATGGTAATGTATGTGTGAAGAGGGTACATTTAAAGCTCAAAAGAGGACTTTATTATGTTTAAATTACACAAAAACTTTAATTTTATGGATATTTTTCATAAAAGTAAAGGATTTAGTTTTACTTTTTTTAAAAATTAAAATAAAAAAATAATTTAATATCGTAAATAAAATTATAATTCACTGTTTTTTTTAAATTATATACTGTATGTATATTTTAAAAGATACTTTCCGTTAATTGAATAAAAATAATGTTATTATTAAAAATATTGCAAAAATTCACAAACATCAACGACATACGAAAAATAAATGTGGTAGGTACGTATCTTTTTTTTAAAAAAAAAACAACTACTTTGAAACAAAATTCATTACTACATATGCAGTATACTACTACATATGTGTAAAACATTCTTCAATTAACTTTAATTGCACACCAAATGTTTATAATACCGTTATATTAAAATACATACAGTAATGGATAATGTTCCATATGCTTCATTTTAACACCTCATATTGTAAAATTTCACATGACTTTTAAATGGAAAAATTTTAACTTTTTCCCTTTTACTTTATATACCACAGAATAATTTACATTCGTTACATGTTTACGGTATATAAAGGTGTTACGTTGAAAATTTCATACTTTACTTTTTTCTACACATCTTTTCTATACAGCCATACGTTCTATTAAAATGTTACTTGAAAAACGGTATTTTTTCATATCTCACATTTTGTTCAAAGAGAAAAAATGAAAAAGCTCTACTCCGACCATCGACCATCAGTAATCCCAAATTCTGTTTAATTTCTGAATAAAGAAGAAAAAATTGATAAAAAACTCAAAAAAAATATCATGTTTATGGTTTTTGTTCTAGCCATCGTATTGAATAATTATTATCACCCACACTCTTTAACATTTATTTGAGAAGATCTCAAAATAATTTAAGTAAACAACTTATCACCTGTGGATTTAAAAAGAAAAAAAAATTGAAAGTGTGGTTTACACTATACTCCAATTCAATATAATGTTCTAATAAATTTTTACAAAAATTTTATAAAACTTCAGTCAATTAAACAAAAAAAAAAACTTATGTAGTTTTAATTCAAAGAACAGACAAAATAAGTGTATTTCACAGATTAATCAAATTTTCATTTTCTAAAGCTACAAAAATCCCTTTTTTCTCTCAAAAAAAAAAATTAAGTAGTTGAAAAGTTTTCATTTAAAATACATCACACAATGGATCAATTGAAATACAAAACTCATTCTTTCTTCCTTTTCATTCAAATAAATTATGCAAATAAGTATGTATGTATCATATACATATGTACATATGTATGTATGTACAAGTATACTGTAATAAATAAATTTTATTTCAGTTTGAATATACATACATAAATACTATATACTATAAACTATATATACTTTTTTATACGTACTTTGAGATTATGTTGTCTATTGTGGTGAATCGTTTTATTGAAAGTTACTTTTGAAATACCATATAAATTATTTACGTTAAGCAGATTTGTTAATGGAAAAGTTAATACTAGAAACTTGTGTGAAATAAAAATAAATAAAAATAAAAGAAAAAAAAAAGAAAAGAGAAATGATAAGTATTTTATGAAAAAGTTGATTCTATTCTATTTATTGTAATAAATGGAGAATATATTATTTCAGTTGTTATAAAAAATTTTCATATAAAATCAGATTATATATGCATGAAAATTTTAACTAAGAAAAATAAAATAAATTTTTGAACAGATTTTAAATTTCATTATTTATTGAAATTGAAAATTAAATTTTCAAACATTCACTTCGAAAATTTTTGAATTGATCGCAGAAAGAGAATTTTTACCTTGTGATTTTGTTTTTGTAAGGTTTCCTATAAGAACTCTTTTCTCTGTTAAAACTTCTTTACTTAACGCCAATGCTGGAGCCATTCTTAAAATAAAATGTTTTTAAGTCAAAGCTTTACAAATAGAATAAAACTCAATATCCTTTTCTAAGAAATCGTTTCATGGTACGTCGATTTTATTGGACGTTATCTCAATCATACATTGTCTATTAAAAAACCTCTATGAGTTTTCGAACTTGTTTTCTTTAAAGTCATAGTAGACTTGCTGTATTTTTACGTTAATTTCCGGTCACATGTTGTTTTGTTGTTTTTGTGGGTAGGGGGGATGCGGGTTAGGCATCCACGAGCACTCAGACAGGAAAGTCCATTGTACTCAGCACCCCGTCTTTTCTGTCATACAAGTATCTACAGTTTAAAGTGGAATGCGAACCACTAAAATTCGTTTGTAGAGAACGAATTTTATTCGTATGACAGGACGTGGTACTAATATTAGTACCAAGCATTTATACCCAACTCAAAGTGAATTGATACTAATTTAGAGCTGAGTGAATAGGCGGACTCGAACCCGAGACCTTCAGCATCAGAAGCCAACACTGCCCGCCATCCGGTGGAGTGTAGAGCAAGTGCCAATAGTTATTCTTTCGCTGTTTCACTTTACTGGTAAGTTCGTCAGCTTTTTCAATTCATCGGATTATAACCAAAATGTTTTTTAACTGTCTCCCTTATTTTGATTTAAAAAATTTAAATATATCCAAAGTTTTAAAAAAATCCATTCACAAAAAAAAAAAATTTATTAGTTGAACAAAATTTTTTTTTATTATTTGTTTCGGATAATTATTCCATAAATAAACATATTATGTACATACATATTTCTTTTACAATCATTTTACAATTTTTGTTTTTAAAATTTTTTTTACAGAATTTCATTTACTTTATTTGATAATTCATAAAATCTAGTATTTAAACAGGTATTTTTTGTATTTATTAAACGTGAAAAAAATACAACACACATGTATACCTATTAACAATGTTATTTAATAAAAATATGTAGTATAATAAAAAATTCACAACAACAACGAAAAAACATATCCATTGAACACATTTATTACTTTAAATCAAAAAAATTTCATTAACAAAACCACATGAAAAATAAACATTTAAAAAAAAAAAAACAAATTTCCTCTTTTTTCCAGTTTAATAGAAAATAACAAAAATTTTTCGTGGGAAAAAGAATTATGAATTATGTAATTTAACATATCAATCGAAATATAAAACAAATTCAAAAAGTAATGGCTCACAAATTATTAATATTTTTTTCACACAATTTCCATTTATAACATTAAATTTTTCTTCTTTTGAAATTTGTTTACTTTTCATTTAATTTTGTTAAAATTTAATGTTTAACACAATTTTACATGTGAAATTCATTAAATTTTCATAAATTAATGGATTATATCATCAGAAGAAAAAAATTTAAATCTGTGTTGAACTGTTTTTCTTTTTTTAAATAATTTTCCTCATCATGTTTGATAACTTCTATATTTTGTATTATGAAAAACCATCATAAAACTTTATTGAAAAAAATTTTAAATATGTATTTTAATTTTGAAATGAGTCAGGAACAGTTTTCTTTAAAAAAAATAAAGGTCGATCTGATACAAATTAAATTTTTAAAAACGATATAACAAAATATAAATTAAATAACTTTTCATATCCTTGAAAAAATACATTTAAAATTTGTTTCCTCTTAGATTCAATTAATTTTCTGTTAATATCTAATTTAATGTGATTTATCCTTCTAGGAAATCATTAAATATTTTATTATTTTTTTTTAAATTTACATCCTTTTCGTTTCAAAAGAAATTCTGATTATTTCTCCATACAAAAAAAAATCAAATATTTATAATTGTTACTTGTTGTATGTTAAGAATATACTTACTTCTAGACTAGCAAATTTATTCTATGCACCAAAAACTAAAAAGTAAGAAAAATCAACGATGACGGAAGTAGACAACCAAAGCAATATAAGAAGTTGCTTGAAAAGAGTTAATTACAAAATCTTAAAACAACAACGTTAAGGATAAGTTTTTAGCTCTCACTAGTTTACATACGTTCACTTTTTATCTAAGTTCACTTCCTTAAAATTTTACAAGAAAATTTGACGCTTATTCAAAGCATGAATTGAATACTTAATGAACATGAAAAATAAGAAAAAACTGCCTAAATTTAACAAAAAATAAAAGCAAAAGATGAAAATTAAAAGGATATGTTTAGAACATTTACGTTTTCTTAAATTTTTAAAAAACTAAAATGAAAACAAACAAAACACCTAAATAGGTTGTATTTTAAAATTTTCATATTTACAAAATTTAAATTTTTTATTAATTGAATTTCTTGTTTCAACACATCTCACTTGAAAACAACAAAAAAAAATTTAAAAAAATAAAATAAAAATAAATACAAATTTTAATAATTTCGAGTTGGAAAATGTGAACTGATTTTGTTTTGTTTTTTTTTTTTCAACATGAAAATTAATTTTCATTTTGACAGACATCACTCAAAAATAACAGTTAAGAGAAAGAACTTTTTTTCACTTTTTTTAAATTTAAACAGTAGTTTTTTTTACGTTCAAACTTTGAAATTTTTAATAAAATCAAAAAGACAAATAGGAAAATCAACTGGATATGTGTCAAAAAAACAAGAAAAATTTTGAATGAACGTTTAATTGATTTAAATGATGAACCACCGTAAAAAAACACTGGATATACGGAAATTGAAAAACCAGAAAAAATAAAAACAAATTTCTTATTAAAAACTTTGATGAATAGGGAAAAAATTAGGTTGAAATAGTACATTTAGAAAATATTGATGAAAATCAAAGGATAAAATTGAATTTCAAATTTTCAGTATACGAATTATCAGTGGTTACGAATTTTCCTTTAGACTCACATTTAAAAAAAATACCTGATAGGATTTTTTAGTAGTTATTAATTTTGCTCTTGTTGAAAATTAACGAAAATAAAAATGTAGTACTTGAATAAATAAGACTATAGAATAGAAATACAAAAGAAAAAATATTAAGAATTTTTCTTATAGCATAATTGTCACTCACTCACAGTCGCATTGTTTATTTGTGGAAAACTTAAAACACTTCATTGTTTGACTTTAAAATAACAAGAACTTTACTAAGAAAAATAAATATACAAATTTAAGTACTAAAGAGTCATTGTTTGTAAATTTATTTATTTAATAGCAAAAAAAAAAAAAGAAAGGATAAGTGGTTCCAAGAATTATTAAAAATAGTTTTTTTCTTTATCAAATTTGCAAAAAATTGCATAATAAAAAATATATTGAATATAAAAGATAAACAAAAAAGGAATCTTTTATATAAATTCAAAGGATATTTTATTAATAATAAAGAAAAAATTATTTTCAAAGATTTTAAATAAAAAAAAAAATTCATCTTTTTTTTTATAAACAAGTATAGTCTAGCGATAGTGTTATGAATTTTTTTTTAATAATAAAAGTTATAAGTTCAGCCCCAGTTTCTTATATAAATTTAATTATTATTATTTTTTTTTTAATAAAAATAAAAATTCAAAAGGAAAAAACATTTTCATCTAAACGAAATTTGATAAAGAAAAAACCAGTTTTCTTGAGACTAATTTTTTTTTTAAAAAGAAAAACTTTTTAAAAAGTTCAATTTAACGAATACTGAAGGATAAAGAAAAAGGACAAAAAAAAAAATGTAGAGTAGTATTATAAATTATAACCATCATCATCATCGTCATTATATCAAAATAAAGTATTTTAAATTTTACAAACTCTTCTACTATAAACTTTTTTATTATCAAACTGTTTATTTAAAAAGAAAAAAAAATGCAATTTTATTACATAAAAAAATAAACTAATTGTATTTTATGATTTTAAGAGATAAAAAAAATGTCATTAATCTTGATAATAATCAATGTACAAAGCAATAAATGTACTACACCCACTCAATTTTTAATGGGATTTTTATTTAAATTATTTTCTTTTATTGGTAAAATAATCAGAAAAATTCACACAAAAACAAGATGGGATCAATTAAATAAATAAAGGACAATATTTTCTGAAACGTTTGGAAAAGTTGAGAAAAAAATCATTATGATAAATAGTCCACACCACAGATTAGGAGTATCAGAATATATTTTTTAAATTATTTATTCGTCTCTTTTAAAAATTTTAGAAGATGATAAATACTTATGTAGTAAGAAAATAAAAATGTGATCTTTATGAAAGTTTTCCTATGTCTAAGGAAAACCCACGTATTTTCTTTGTGTGGTTCCCTATTTTCCAATATTTTTTCGATTAGTCTTGACCTTTTTTTGATTACCATTTTTCTCTTCCTCTTAAAATATTTTTATTTTTCTTCTCTAATGTTCTTTTTTTTTTCTATAATCAGCAATATTACAATATTTTCTCTTCCTCCTCCTCCTCCTTCTAAAGTTAGCAGTCATTCAATCTCTTTTTTTCTAAACAGCTTATTTTTGATAATTGTTAAAGTATAGTTTTATGATCTTCAAATCCTGATATTTAATTTTCTCGAAATTGCTCTGGATCTGATTGATAGTAGAGATAATTTTGTTTTATTTGCTGCAGAGATTTTTTTGTGCGCCTTTGTTTTAATTTGTTTTAATATGAAGTAATGAAAGCACCCACACATAAATACAAATTTATACAAATCAGTTTTTCAAGCTTTTTTATAAGCTTTATGCTTCTAATAATTTTGAATTAAATTCCTCTTTCTCTAAAATTTAATAACTTGTGTATTTTAAATAAAATTTTTGGTAAAAAGTACATACATATGTATATGTATCTTCATTTATACATAAATATTTTACAAAACAATTCTTTCTCTCTTCACATTCAAAAATCTCATTCTACAAATCAAAATTAGATTTCAAAATTCAAATACAATGTGATTTATTCAATCATATCCAAGTAAGAAAATCCTTTAGTTGCTTAGATACACGCTAATAAATAGGTGTAATGTGAAATTGTTATATTATAAATTGTATGTTATACTCGTATACATGGAACAGGAATATTTAATCGATCGATTAAATGATTACCATTATCTAAACTTAATAAATCTTTCCCGAGGAAATAGTTGATTGAAATTAAGTACTAAAACTTACACAAAAATTTAATTTATTTTTGTAAATTTTACAATATGCATTTTGGAAAGTATATATACATTGTTAAAGAGATAATTCAAAATGAAACATTGCAGATATTAGATAAAATTTGAAAGTTGTGGAACTTTAGAGTTAAAAATGTGCCAATTGAAGCATACTAACATAAAAAAAAAGTACAATAAATACAACAGAATTTGTTGGACGAAAAAAAGTACAAACTAAATGAATCGGAAGATATACTATACTGAAAGATACAAATTATTCATAAAAAATTTCAATATTTTTCTGTCTTTAAATAAAAAATTGACAAAAAATATCATTCATTTTACGAGTAAAATCTCATAAAGTTCAATAGAGTTAATACAACTCATATGCTTTCTTAATTTTACTAAAAGTATCTTAGATCAAACATTTTATACATAATATATACGAGTATTGTTTATACAAAATTATGAAATCACTGAACAAGAAAATTAACAACTTCAAGCATATCTGAGAGTGAAGTATATAATAGTGATAGTTGAATACTGTCGGCATAACAAAAATAAGAAAAATTTCATATCACAAGTCCTTTTTAGTTGAAACATCCTGAATAAAAGCTTTTAAATACAAAATATATATATACGTAACACCGAATATAATAAACATCCGAATATACATACATATGTATATACCTACAACATATTTACAAAAGATTAACAAACTAAAGATCTAAAGCATAAAAACAACAAACATTTCATCAAAAATTATTTATTTTTTGATTAGAAGAAAAATCAGCTTATGGGTGTATAATCGTCTGATCATTCATAATACATTTATAAAAAAAAAAAATAGAAAAGGAAACATATGTCAATCTCTGAAGGAGTCCTTTGTATTCCTTCCGGTTGTTTTTCTCATGTATTTTTTATTCATTTCCCCTTAGAAATAAAATAAAAAGATATTCAGTGGAGGATTGCTTGTGCTTTCTGTTTGCAATTTCTCAATGATATCATTTTATTTAAATTTTATTTTTATTTTTGTTTCTATTGAATTTTGTAAAAATTTTAAAAGGAAGAAAACATCTAAATGAGAAATTTTTTCTCATGAATAATATTTAACAAGCATATCGAATACAACATCCGGAAATTCATACATGTTTATGTTTCTGATGTGCTATTATATTACACAAAATATAATGATAGATTAGATAAATAATATAAATATCGAAAATATCAAATTTTTTTTCCGATTAAAGGATTTACATCCATATTTGGATTACATTACATACAGATACATACATACATCATCTAACTGTTTGTTAAACAAAACGAAAACAGAAAAAAACATATCCTTTTTCCTTTATATTGTCATATTTTTTTTTAGAAGAAAAAAAAGGATTACAGACAAAATGAAAATAAAACAAAAACAAACAAATATAATTACGTTATTTTGAAATTTCATATTGTGACAATATTTTACTTCCTTGATTTTAAATAACAAGAAAATCAGATAACGCCCACGTCTTTGTTGTACTTTGAACTCATTTTTTTTTTCAATGTTCGTACTTTCTCGAAGAAATTAATAAAATCCTATTTGTGAAAAATTTTAGGTAATTAAGAGCATTCATTACTGCTATAAACATCTTTTTTAAACACACTAGAACACACCTGTAAAACTAAATAAATTAAAACTTATATAGAAATTTCTCTTCATGAATAAAATTCAATTTAAAAAAAAACAACTACTTCCAAACTTAATCTTCAAGCTTATACCTTGTAAATACAATATGAACGTAATTACTACCTTGTTCAACTTCTTTAACAACTTTTCTATTTAATTATATGATTAAAAGCCTTTTAGGAAAAAATATTTGTGAAATTTATCATAGAAAATTTTATTTTATAAAGAATCTCAAAGGGCTATGAAAATGATAGTTTTTAATTAATTTTCTTACGTTTTTCAAATCAGACAACTCAGTACAAACATAGACCAATTTAATTATTACAATTTACAGTAAGCTAGTTCTTATCAATTTAAAATTTTTAGCATTTCTTTACGATTTAAAAAAAATTTAAAAAAAAAAAGAAATTTTGAGTGAAAACTTACAAACTTTATTAAAATTATGTGTTTAAATTCGGTAAAATTCTCACAAATTAATTATAAAAGTAATGAAAGTGTTTCCTTTGCAAATTTCTCTAATTAAAAGTTATATTGTACAAAATTTTAAAATTAAGGAGGTCATTTTACATAAAACTTAAAGTACACTTTTCTCTAGAATCACTTGACCGATTTTTATGAAGGTTCACACACAAAATATTTTCTATTCTAAATCTACTGACCAGAATGTTTGTTTTAAAAAAAAATGAAAGAAAAATAATATTTGTCTTATAAATGAGCTCAATCTGATAGCTTCCAAATTTATAGACCACTAATCTGCACAGTGATGTTTTAATCTCAGCTACGTCACATATTCGAAATTATGCCACAAAACTATATCTTAATGTGAATGACCAAATTACAAATATAAAATGACCCAAATTATTACATTTAAAATTGCAAGATACATTTTATTTTCCCATTTCTTTTGCAATTTAATAGCTTTTTAAATTCAGAAATACACGATGTGTCACAAATAATAAAATTCCATTAAGAATTTATAAATAATGTACAAGATTTTTTTCCCCATCTAATCCTTATTTAAGTTCATAAAATATTTTCTAATCAGATTTCATTACTTCATATTAAATGTGACATCAAAATAAAAATTTCTTGTCTTTTTTTCTGTTTTATTATATTTAAGGATTTGAACTAACACATATTTTAAATCTTAACTCGATAAGCCATTATTATTATAACCATTTAACGTTTAACGGCACTATGATACACATAAAGACACTACATGTATGTACTGTATGTACTATAATAGTCTTTTTTATATTTAAAAAAAAAAAATTGTCATAGCCACAAAATCAGCACGTATGTATTTTGGCGAAATCATCATCTTATATAAACCACATAAAAATGAAGAAACATTTGAACGGTAACAAACAAATAAAAAAATAAATAAATACAGATGTAACAGTTTAATAATTTTGACCTAAATACATAAAACCACAATTGTATACTATGTACATGTATGTGTGTATCTATGTACTAACCAGGATTTGTAAGATGAAAAAAAAGGAAAATTAAAAATAACAGTATAGCTAACGACAATAAAGAGAAGGACATGAAAAAAATAATTTTTCTATCTTTTGATGCTGTTGCTGCAATAGACAATATTTATTTGTTCTTCTATACAGTGCTTTCAACAATAATTTGTACATAACAAACTGTCATGTCTTTCATTCAATAAGACAAGTCAATTGGTTGGCTGGCTGATGTGGGCTGTGGCAGTTCTCGAATTACTTCCGAAGTCCCAAAATAGCACTAAGAGTGCCGTTTTGATACCACACCGTGCGTTCTGTCATACAAGTTACTTACAAATAAAAAATATTTATTTTTAAGTCTGTAATTGAAGGTAACTTTTCTTTTCTTTGAATAAAATTACCGGTTATTGATAACTCAATACTTTTTTCTATTTTTGCTCTTTTAAAAAATTAAGATTGACACGATACTAGAACTAGAACGCGAATTTGAAGGTTTAAACTTAAAATTTTTTAAATGATATTCTGCCTATGAATTAATCGTGTCACGTATTTCATTATACATTTGATTTTCAGCTGACCTATTTATGTCAATTAAAGTTTATTTTGTCAATTTGATTTTTATTATTTTCTTAAATTTTATTTAAAAAATTAAACTTTCTGACATGTACGAAAACCAAATTTATTTAAGCACTGTACAATTGATAGCAATAGCCCAATATTATTAGAAAAATAAAATACGTTTTTTTTTATTTAGCTATAAGTATAGATATAAGATAAAAATCGATAAAAATGTTGGTTTTCTATTATTGTTTAACCTATGTTGTCTTATACAAACATAACGGAAAGTGAATATACAGTTATTAATGCGGTAAGTGGAGATCATTGAGATATTTTTATTAATAAAAAATGTGAAAAAGGCAATAGAAAAATAAAAGAGAAAATTAAAAAGGAAAAATGAAAATGTACTATGTGAAAATAGAAAAAAAAAACAATGTAAAAGAAAATTCTATTGAAATCCGTACCGTTTGTAGTTACAATTTTACTTTTTGTTCAGTTCTATTTTTATTTATTTATTATTCTTTTTATTGCATATTACAAGTCTTTTGTGTGTAATTGGTTTTTTTTTGTTTTTCAAACAATTTTACACTGTGTGATTTCAAGTACCCAAACGGATAAATTAAAATAGAAATTACGACAGTCCTTTTTTTACTTTCAATTCTTATGTTTTTTTTTTAGTTTTGTTTTCTACTTTTCTAATTGTAAATTTTACTCTTAATTTATTTATATTATTTGACTAAAAGAGGTTTTCCCATACTGGAAAAATTAAAATTAAAATCCACACAGCTTTCGATCAGGATGAAATTTTTAAGATGTTGGAAATAATAAAATCTTAATAAAATCTTAATAAAATTTACGTATGAACAACGAAATATGTAAACGAACTGAAAAATAACAAAGATATCATATTATATGTAAAATTAAAATTATTTTTGATTATATTATTTACTTTTTATAGAGTAAATTGTAATGATTTTTCCAAAACAAAAAACAAAACAAAAACACTAAGAACAAAGAAAAAGAAATTTTTTCTTATAAAGATTGGAACGTAAAAACAAACAAACAAACAAAAAATCTTATTTTATGTTTATTACATAATTTTCCTTCTTAATCCTTATGCTTAACAATATTAAAATGCATTGTAAAAAGGATATAGCAAGACAACATTAATTTCCCATTTAACAAAACTCTCATGCTTTTAGTTAATAAATATGAAATTCTACTGAATTTTTGTTCCTTCTATCTTTTTTTTTTCAAAATTCCCTTTTACTACTTACTTTTATTTTTATTATTTACAAAATTCATGTTATACGTTACGGATATGTATATATGTGTGTACATGTAAAATACATGTATAAAAAGTTGAATTAAAAATGAATGAATGTGTGTTCATGTTTTAATACGAACTATGTATGTATATGGGTGTATATTTTGTAATATGTATAATAAAATTACTGTCATAATTTTTATATCATCAACATTAAAATGAGTCCTTTATTTCTTTAATCTCTTAAGAATCACAGGATACATGTGTTTAAAATCAGGTGAGTAAAAAACAACTAAATAGAACAGTTTCTTTTTATAATTATCTTAAAAGGGAAAATCTTTTTTTTTTTAAATTTATTTTCATACATATTTTATGAAATATATTTTTCTTTGTTTCATTTATGTCATCTCATAAATTTAAATTATGCAAATGATGGTTTCCTTTCTTGTCAGTGACAATCACAATTTTTATGTAGTTTACATAAAAAAATGAAATTAATACCGGTGTATAAGGTTACACGTTTAACATTTCTACACAATGTGAACTACTTACATATAATACAATACAAACATATTATTGTTGTATGTATAGTATTTTTCTTTAGAAAGGTATAAGGTGTAACTATTGCTTAAAGGAAGTTGTCTCTTTATCCAGGATTTTTCAAATAATTTTCCGTATTTGAAAACATCAATAATAAAAATATATTTATATGTACATATATCGTATGCTCAAGAATATACATAATCCTTTTGTTCTAATTTATCTTTGTTTTCTTCTATTCTTAATGGATTTAGCTAGATAAGTGTGTGGAAAATAATTCACATTTGTGAAAAATTTTAAATTAAATCCACGACGTACATATTTTATTGCCGTGTGATACACACTGTTAAATTTTCTCCAATAACTTACTGCTCGCCATCCTATTCCAAGTGCAGAAGCATTTCTATCTCCAGAAATGATTGACAATTTACATATGTGTACATAAAATATTTTTTCTCTAAATCTACATATCATTTCATTCTAACACAAAATATTTTCAAGAACTTCTTCTTCCAATAGCGCTACAGCCCAATTCAAGCCTTTGCTTACGTCACAAAAAGAAAATTTATTTGTCACTGTCCCCCACTTGAAACTACTAATTTTCTTTTCCTACTGAAAGTGAATTTTTTTTTTTTCATTTTCCGCGATAATAAAAATTAAAATAAAAGATTTCACTTCCTTTTAACCGATTTTATTTTTCCTCATGGTGGTCACTATAAATCTACAGCTTTACAAGGAAAACGTTATGCTTATCTTTTCAAAAAATAAATTAAAATAAAATTTAATATGAAAATTTTCTTATGTACATGAATGAAAAAATTTTCATAAAGGCAAACTTCACAAAAGTTCTTTACATTTACCTTTTTTTTTTTTTTTAATTTATCGTAAAGAAAATTGTTGTTGAACGATAAGTTCATAGCTATATAAATACGTCCTTTAATTTTGCCTCATTCCCATGTGTAACATCCCGTATTTTATTTTTGCATGATGTTGAACTTTTCTTATTATTTTTTTGTTTCTTCATTTTTTTTTCTTTTTCTTTTTTTTTTCTTTTTGCTGAATTTCATTATTAACACTGTCGCATCGACCAACCTATTTAACTTTTTGTACTTATCACAACTTATCGCTATATCAGACAATCTATTAAATTGCTAGGCAATCGATATGAAAACCATAAAAACCACACGCTGGTTTTCTAACATAAACTCATTATTGAAAAAAAAAAAAAAACTTTTTGAAACAGAGAACATATCCGTCCAAAGAAAGATATTTTGGAAGGCATAGAATAAAAGCAATGAAATTTAAATACAAAGTGTTATTTTCTATCGTCCTTATGGCATCTCTACAGGTTGTCTTACGTTTATTTTTATTATATTTTTTTTTCGTTTTTTATTCCTGTCTTTCAGTTTTTTTGGCCTAGTTTATCAAACACCATTTTAAAAGGAAAAAAACTTCCTGCTTATACAAAACAGGAAACAGCTTAAAATTCATTTACGTTTTGTTAACGATACGATAATATTTAAAAATTTAATTAAATAAATTTCCTGTAACGAAGTTCAACGCTTTTTTTATTAATGTACTTCTCAGACTTAACGTAAATTGGCAAAGTTATAATATGTATGTACGTAAGATTATTTTGATAAATTATGAAAAATTTATATTTTCATATGAAGAATACGTAAAAACTAGATAATTTTCATTTTAAAATGTGTGTGTAGAAAATCTACTAAAGTTATTATGCAAAAATTCTGAATGAATACACACATGCATCAACTACATACGAGTATCTATACATATACGAGTACGTACACACATACGAGTACTATACGTACCATCATCACGTAATGAAAATTAACACACAAAAAAAGTATTATCGTTTTTTTTTTTTTACTTTAATCATTTTTTATATTTTTTATTTTCATTTATTTTTATTTTTTCACTTCATTTTTTACATTCTGTAAATTTTCATTTAAATTTATATTGCACGTAGCCATTTTCTGTCAACGCTTTAAATATATCTAACACAATATATTTTTTTCTTGTGGTTTTTTTAACGATTATATTTTCAGATTTTTTTATTTTTTAAATGTATGGTTTATTTATCGTGCATACATACTACATTACATAAATATTCTTGAGGAAACAAACAAAAAATATATACATATGTACATATATCTAAATTTTCAGAAGTCATGAGAAATTACATTTTTTCTTTTTCTTTCTTTCGTGGTTGTTAATAACATAACGGAAATTTTAAATTTTCTCACTGTATGTATATACGTATGTGTGGGTGGTGTATGTATATGTTTAAAATATATTGTACCAAAAGAAGTATAGTAGTAGCACACAGCAGTAAAGCAAACTGCACAGACAAATATGTAAGAATTAAAAATGAAGCAATTGCTTTATTACCTGTTACGAAAATTGTGGTAATGTTAGATAAATTGTTGCGGTTTTTATGAAATTTAAGTAGCTAGCTGAATATTATGTAGGTAAGTGATGATAAATACCTTTTTTCTTCATTAAAACTTTTATCAGTTATTTTTTTCTTTTCTTAATTTATTTCTTATTTTGATCCTTTCTAAATTTAATAAGGAAAACATTTTTTCTCATTTACTTGATTAAAGAAATTTTTTTATTCGACTCTGCTTTTCTTTATCAAAACATTTTCTTGAATTGCTTAACTCGAAAATTTTAGCTGCAGTGAATTTTAAAATAAATTTAATTTAATTTTTAAATTATTTTTAATTTGAAATTTTAAAAAAATTATTTGAAAATTTATTAAAGAGAAGAAAAAAAGAGGAAAAATATGATTTTCATTTTGGATGAAATGTTAATATGAAGAAATGCAGGAAGTAAAAAGTAAATATGTATTGCAAAGTAGTTTTCCCAAAAAGGACATTTTATTATTCTACTAGGTTTATATAATTGGGTATGTACCTATAAGGTATACAAATACTTTATAAGTCAATCAGAAAGGTCATTTTCAACACTCAACAATTTGTTTCGGACTTATTCTGCTTTTTTTTTTCGATATTATACGTAATGTTTGACTGCTTAATTGCAAAATAACTGTCTTTATTAATATTTGATACATTTTCTATAGTAAGCTTTAAAAAATTTACATAAAGAATACGTATTTTCAAAATAAATTAGTAAAAAAAACCATTCCAAAAATAGGACGTGTATCTTGCATCTTATTAAAATGTTTCACATTTAAATGTATCACAACATAAAATTTTCCCAGGGAAATTTCTCCTTCGGGCAAAATAAAAATTACGGTAAACATTTTCTTTGATGATGAAATTCACCAAAAAAAATTTTTTGTTTCAAAACATGCGTATTTCATTATTAAAGCTTAAAAAGAAAGGCAAAAATATTCATTTAAAGCTTTTGAATCGAATTTTTCTCCTTTCAAATGCCGTATATGGTATAAGAAGTTTTTTAGTTTTTGAAATTTTTAGATGTTTCTAATTCTACGTAATTTCAAATTTATTCCAAATGCAAATTAACACTAACTCATATAAATTGGAAAAATAAAAACTACTTCTAACTATGTACTACTTGTAAAGTTTAAGGACGAGTATTTTGATGTGTAAAATTACATAAATTCGTTTTTTCTTCCAAAAATATTCTCACTATTTCTTTTTGTTTCTGCACCTGTAACTGAAATTCGTTTTTCCTTTTCATGCTCCTTTTTTCAAGTTGTATGCAATCGAATCAATTTTTTTTCATATTTTTATAAAAGGTTAAAGAAAACCTATTTCTTCGGTACATATGTTTATATATACGAGTATATACGTACTCGTATGTATATGATCGAATTCAAAGGATGTTTTAATTTGTTTACGAAGACCTCTGATCACAATATAAGGATAAGAGAAAAGCGAATTATATTAAATTTCTTCATTCTCCTACTAATATAGATTGTGTAGCATTAAATCCTTGTATGATTAGAGAAAACAATTACATTTTTAAAAAAATCAGACTCCCATACTTAATTTACTGTATGAAAAATTTATTCAAACAAAAAAAAATGAACTTTTTCATAAATTTCCAGGTTTAATTAAGTACTAAAAAAATAATTAACACCATTTTTTTCATCTTTTGGAAATTTTTAACCCAAAACTGAATTAATTCATTTTAATTGTCAAAAAGGAAGGATACAACATTTAAAAGGCAAATACAGAAGTAAATTTAAAAAAAAAAACTCCAAATAACTTTGACTCATAAAAACTTTTTCGCATGAAATACCTTCAAAAACATTCTTTTAATTTTTTTTTTTCTTAAAATGGATGCTAAGAAGTAAGTATGTATACATAGAACCAGAAATATGACAAATTTAAAATAAAATAAACTCCTTAAAGCAATTCTTGGAAATTTTACATTGTTCTTAAATGCTTCTTATCACAAAAAAAAAAAGTTATGAATATTTTTTATTCTTTTTTTTTCTTGTGAAATTTCGAAGCCTTTTTTAAAAGGTTTGAAAGTAAAAAAAATAAAAAAAAAAAGGTAAAGAAGAACATAAAAATTTCATTCATGCGAAAATACTAATTATAAATTAAATTTTATAATTTTATTTGCTCTTAGCAAATTTACATAAATTTTATACTGTTTATAAAAATTTATTTTAATATTCTCATGTATTCAACTGTTTTTTTTCACGTTCTTCTCTTATTTATTCAAATGTTTTTTTTTATTTATTTTACTCCTCTTTTTACGGGAAAATTTATTGAAATAAGGAAATGTTTTTTTCTTTTTGAAATCTTGTTATATGTTTTTTTTTGTCTTTGTATTATGTCTTCTATATCGCACAAATATCGAATGAAATTACTTTTTCTGAAATATTATTATTTTTAGTCAAAAATAAAAACATTCAATTTTAGATTTATTTTGTTTTGGTTTTTTAAAGTAGGTACATGAATATTTTATTTTTAATAAAATGTATACTTACGAGCTTGAATGTATTTTAAAGTTGTTTTTTAGAAGTTTTACGATGTTTTATGTTTGTCATTCGTTACTATATTGTCAACATATCTCTTCACTGTTGAAAAAAAGATACAACATGATATTATTATAGTGATAAGTTTAGATATGGAAAGTTTACTTTTTTTTATGAAAAATTACGTTATTGTGATCTGTTCCCTGAGGAATATTTTTGTAATATAAAAGTTTTTAAAGAATCACGGCCTAAAACTAAGGTTACAGCATTAAAATTGATTGAGATTGACTCTAAATCTTCATAGTTTCTCTATAATCCCTTTCAGAATAATCTTTAACTAACTACAAATTATCTTTCTTTTGGTTTCCATTGATACAAAAAACAATGAACTGTCTCTAAAGTTATTGAGTGGTTTTTTAGAATTGTCTTGTAAAATTTTCATTAAAAAAATTCCAAAAATGGACGTTTTTATCTTTCTTACAACTTTTAAAGAAATTTCAAATAAAATTATAATGAAAAATAATAGAAAATTCCATATATTGTTTCAATATAATCATCATTTTTCTGTTCCTGATTTTCTTATTCTGTATATCCTTATACTAATTTTGTTTTTAAAGACAGATAGATTAAACAAATATTTAATTTCCTTTTTGTATGTCTTTCACGCTTGTCTACGTAAGTACGATTAATTTAAATAAATAACATATACATACAACATCTACAAAAACATTTTTTACATACTTAGTTTTGAAAATAAAATAATGTAGAAGAAAGTCATGAGTCCCAATACCTTCTTAAGACTTTTTTTTTAAATTTAAAAAATTTGGAATTTCTTGGAAAATGATTCCAATGATGAGCCTGACTGATGTTTTATTAACACATTATTAAATTTTAATGAACAAACTCATAAAATAATAAAAAATGGATAACTAAATACACACACGTGAAATTTTTATACATTTTTATATGAAAATGTAAGTCTTAACTCTACAGTTTACTTTCTAACGGTTGCTTTATTTAATTTTAAATCTTTAATTTACGAAAAAAAATTATAAATACATAAGCATGTACATATGTATGTAATTTTTCGCTAACACATATATATATATACATAAAAGGGTTAAAAGAAAAATAATAAGTTATTTTTTAAAAAAATTAGCAATTATAATATCATAAATCTTATTAATATTTAAAACATAATTTTATGAAAATTTTTTTGCATATGAAATTATGATTATACATAAACGTTATAATAATGTAAAAAAAAAAATCCTTGTTATTACTATGCTGTAAATATTCAGGCATGTGTTTGAATTATGCAAAAAATGTGTTTTCTATTCTCACGCATGTATTTTTTTTGCATACATTATAAACAGCCACTAATTACAAATTATTCAAATATGTATGTGGTTTTTCATGTAAACCACCAATTCTACTACTTAGCTTTATTTTTTACTGCTTCTTTCTTTAATAATCACCTGAATTACGTTAAAAATTTTTAGTGCTTTCACTAATTATTCGTTTATTTCAAAACGGAAATGTTTTATTCACACAAAAAACTCAGAAGAATAAAAATAATTTAACAGATAATTTCCTGTAATTTTTCGTCTGAAAAAAAAAAAAGAAAAAAGAAATTGGATAATTTTTTACAATAGTCTACGAGATATTGGAAAATCAAATTCGCCATGGACAAATAATTTTTGAAAGCACTGCATTGTGTGGAAATTTATGTAATTTCACATTGTGTAATGACTATTCAATATTTATTTGATTTTATAACACAAACACAAACACGTTCGTTTATATGTATGTATATGTATATGCAAATGCGCTTGATACTTATATGCTTAAGAGTTACTACGACTAATTACAACTATATGTATAAATTACAATTCAATTTTTTTTAATTAAACCAAATAGTTAAAGAAAATTAATATACCTATCTTCTTTCAAATTTATTGAAAATTTTTCTTTTCAATTTTGCACCGAACAAAATACATTTTTTGTTATCTTTTTTTTCTTAATTTGGAAAATTTTGCATATGAAAACCAGTATATCAAGCATAAAACTTTTTATGAAATAAATATTCAAATTATTTTCTCGATTATCTTTTATTCGAAAAAAAAAATTAACAAAAAATTAACAAATGTAACATTTTGTCAGTTTAGTTACAATTAATTTCTGTCACTTAAACTGTACTAAATTAAACAAAAATTTTCTCTGTACTTAAGAAATTTTAAAAAACAATTAAAATAACTTAAGAACTTTCTTTAACTCGCTTAAGACTATTTTTTTCTTTTACTTTTACTTTTTTTTTCTGGTAGTTCAACAAAACTAAGAGAAGAAAAAACAAAAATAATAATAATAATTGAAAAGTTTTGAAGTAATTTTAAAATATCATTTTCACAGTTTTGATGTGTAACTTTTGTAGTACAATAAATTCTCAATATTTTATTATTTCATTTTCTTATTTTAAATAATTTAATACGTTCTTGTACTTTTCAAAAAAAAATTCACTATTAAATTTATCCTTGTAAATTTTAAATTTTAAAATGTTCATTCAAATGTCATCACTATTTGTATGCACATAAATATAATACATACACAACACACATGTATTAGTATATTATAAATATATAATAAAATAAAGTAAGAAAGTTTAAAGTTGAAATTTTATATGTATGTAACTTTATTTAAAATGTAACTTCTTAATGTACATATATACACATATAAATATTACAGTATTATTTAAATCTCTTGGTTTTTGATTAAAAATGTTCTCCCATTTGTTGTTATATACATATATGAATAGGGTGTATCAATTATTGATTAATACTAACAATTCATTGAATGGTAGAAACGGTCCTTTCGTTTTAGAAAGTTGTTATTTTAAAAAAACGTAACGTACTTCGAAGTTCTGAAATTTCTACTCATTAGCTTCTATCTCACTTTATTCTAGATTCTATTTTGGACTTAAAAATGCAATTTTATTTCAACTATGTACATCAAAGAAAATGAACCTAAGATAACAATTATTTTGATTTGTTCCAAATTTAAATGAAAATTTTTCTTTAAAATTTGAAATATATTTCAAATATCAACTTTCATACTCAGTTTCAGAATAAATTAATTTCAGATTCATACTAAATTTCACAGCAAAAGGGAACACCTTCTATTTCTACTATAAAATTACAAATCAGCACTAAAAGCATGAGAAAGTTCGTCTCTTTTTTTATCTTTGCACAATTTTGTACTTGTATGTATAATATGAATTTTATCATGATGACATAGCATACAGACAGATACATATCTTCTTCTAGGGAAATTTAATAATAGTATATTCAAGAAAATTAAGATCAGATATAAAACAAAAAGATAAACAAAAAACACAAATTCTTCTACTATACAGAGAGGATATGCATCAAAAGAAAATAACTTTTTAGATATGACATTAAAATGATATAAAACTAGTGTTAAGAAATTTAACTTGAAAAATAACTTTATCTTCAATTATTTTGACCACCTGGGTGTTTTAAAAGTAACAACATCAACAGCTACTAGCTACAGTAATATTTTACAACAGGAGAAAAAAAAACAGTATAAATTTATAATATATTATGTATATCAACAACAACAACAATTTAAATAAAAAAACAAATTATTTTTCTTTTGATGTAACAAACTTTATTGTTGCCGTAAGTATTACATATAAATACAATTCCTGAAAATGAGATAGATCCTTAGAAGAATAAGAAATAAAACACAATACTTTACTACTTTTAAACTATTATTTGGAAAGAAAACAATAATACATTTGTATAAATTTATCTGTGTATGTGTGAATGTAGAAAGCAAAATGTGTAGAACAATTTTCATTACTTTTTTCAAGTATGTGTGTATGTACATACATATATTGTTTTTCTTCTTCTTCCTTTACATCTTTTATTAATTTTTGTTTTTAAATTATAAACACATTTATTCAATTTATTCATATTAATTTCGAATTTTCAATTTAATTATTTTTATGTTTTGTATAATATTTTCGAATTTATTAAATTCCTTCGAAAAAAACAAATTTCCACTTGAATTTCCTATCAGGAAAATTATTTTAAAAAAAAAATTATTTTTCCATAGTTTAGTTTAAAATGTTTCTCAACTAATCATCAAGAAAGCCAAAAAAGCCAGTAATAATAAATTTGAAAAAAGAAGTGGCAGACAAATTAAAATTTTATAAAATCCTCTTATATTTATTTTATTGTCTAGACAAATATACTCGTATATTGCCTTTTGATGCCAAAAAATTGAAGCAATAATTTATTTTAAAAATTCCGGAAGACATAAAAGTTAGTTTTGTTATAGAAACATTTTATTTATACTTATATTGTTGATTTTTATTTATAACACCTTCGAAACATTTTAATTAAAAAGAAAAAAAAAACAGTTAAAGACAAAAGAAAATAATTAAGGTTGTTTTTCAAAGACCATTTGCCAAAATGAAAAAATAATTTAATTTTTTAAAATAAGCTTTTAATTAAAGGAAAATTATTGATATTTTTCTTCTTTGAATATTTTTTTTGCAATTTTACTTTTAAGGTCTTCGAAGCCATATTTCGCAGATGTTTTATATTTTCAAGCTTTCCAATTATAATAATGTAACAAGCATAATGTTAACAATAAAGAAAGTGTAAAAGGGTCAGTTTATGCTCTCTTAAAACAAATTGGAATTGATACCAAATTTTAGAATCTAAAGAAACCAGTAACAATTTGAAAATAAAACATGTGGAAAATGTAAATATTTCGACTTTGAATCTTATCTTGAAAATGATCCTTCCGAGCTATGTTTTTGAAACTTCATTAATCTTCCTTTCAAAGGGTTCTACGATCAGTAGGTTGTTTCGAAATCTTAACTTGGAACTCTTCATCCTTTTTCTGGAAAACCTCAAACGTTTTTTTAATTTTGAAGAACTATGTCACATCACACAGCATCTTTCAACAAAAATGTTTATTTGAGTAAAAAACTGCTGTCAATAATGAGGAAAATAATAATTTTAATAATTACTTGAATTCAATTAGCTAAATTTTGTGTGTTTCACTTTGTTATCTTATTTGTACTTTATTTTTATTAAAAACATATAAGACGATAAGACTTTACCTCAAAACAAATTTAATATTTTTATTTAACCTTTATAGCAACATTTATATTTTCTTTCTTTTGTGTAAGCACAGGTGTAAAATGAATTAATATTTTATTGGTTTTTTTTTCAAAAATAAACAAATTAGCAAAGATTTTTTCTGCACTTTTTCTTTTTATTATAATAATAAAAAACAATAATAATGCTTAAAGCTTAAACATGAACGATAATACGCATATCATTTATGAATAAATTTAATAACAATCATCATCAAATTTCTTTCTTTTTTTTTGGTTGTTCTCATAAAATAATAAAACTTTTTCCAACCTTGTGAATACATTGTGATATGTAGAGGAAAAAAAACAAAAAAAAACAAATTAATTAATTTAAAAAAAAAAAAAGTTTACAAAAATTTAATTTCGAAACCATAAAAAAAAACATTTCAATGGGAAAATATTCTTACGTACATGGTATACATATATCGTATATAGTTTTCTTAAGTATCTTTAGCAAACAAACAAACAAAAAAAAAAAAACAACAAGAACAACAAAATTATGTACAACCTATATTTTAATTGTGTAAAAAACCATGAATACCAAATTTATTATATATGTATCCTAAACTTTATAATTTATCCTTATAAATAAGGATATTTAAAAGAAGCAAAGAAAGAAAGAAAAAAGAGACGAACTTCTTTTGTTGAAAAGAAGAAGATAATGAAAAGTTCTAAACTAATGGTAAATCAGTTCACAAATATTAAAGAAAAAAAATTTTATATGTTTCATAAAGTAGGTACTCGTATACATATAGCTAAGTACTTGAAGAGAATTTCTTTTTTCTTTTATATAGAGTGTGTGTTACATAACTTTCATTCATATAATATTTTCTATATAAGAAAACTTCATCATCTCTTAACAATATACTTTACTATATGAAAAACATAATTTGATGAAAAACATATCTTGAAAGTTAATAATAAGGTATAAAGAAAGAAAACATAGAATAGTGTAGGTTAAGAACATATTATAACAACAATATTATATTAATAATAATAATAATTATGATAATGAAAATGAAGATTATGAGATTATATTATCCTTGTGAATTCATGTTTTTTTTTTTTTTTTTTTTTTTTTTTTTGTGAAAATAAGTGAATAAGCTTACATTTTCTATAATAAAACATGACAATTAATTTTAAAATTTTTTCGTTATTTGTAAAAAAATATACTTTGAACATAAGGTAGAAAAGCTTGCAAAAATAATGCTGAAAAAAGTGGCGGATAATTTATAATACGAGTATGTTTTTCGAATAAATTTATATGATCTTATAACATAAAACTGATTAATAAGAATAGAACTAAGAAAAACTTTTATGTTTTTTTTATTTTATTTTATTATTTTTCATGTTTATTTTAGCTCTGTTCCATTAACTAAGAACACTGTATGTTCAATAATTGTTTGATAATATCTATGAGATTGCTCCGAATTCTCAATAAACTAAGTGGATCTTAAAAACGTCAAATGATCGTCAATTGATGAAATTCAGCAATTCAAAGTTTGAAAAAAGCCATGAAAACTTTCACTCAAGGTCACACAAAATAAATTTATTTATGGGTGTATCTCATATCTAATTAATAATAGTATGAACTGAAACTATAAATGTCATAATATACTAGTTATTTTTAATTGGCCAATAGTAAAAGTCCTAATGTAGTACTGCCAAAAAATTATCATGGCCATAAGTAAGCCATAAGACCTAATCTCAGATGTACAAAGAAGTTTGCTTTGATGAAAAAGAAAAAAAAAACTAATTTATATACATTGGCAACTCTAATTATTTTTCTTCAAAACTATGAACTACTACATGTACAGTTGCTTTCATTTTTTCTGCAATATCGAATTGATGAAGTCTGTGCTTTTGTAAACTGTCCTGCGTTCAAATTTATTAAAAATTAATTTTCTAGTTTATTTCTAGTTTCCGTTTTATTTTTTCTTTTTAATTTTTTGTTGTTTTTTTTCACGTTTTTGTAATGATAGAAAAAACTTCAAGAATTCATGAAAATTTGACGAAGATTTCCGACTTTATTGCGATTGCGAAACATAAAACAGCACTCTTTAATTTATCCTAATGAATACTTTTCCATACATCTATTTTAAGGATCAATATTATTTAATATCCTTAAGAATTATTAATATTTGTTTTATCTACTTAATAAATTAACTTTTTAAAGAAAATCCTCATCAAACACAATGTCATACATCCACTTTTATATAATAATTTATTCATTAAAATAGCTTAATTTTTTATTTATAACATGTGCACACGTAAAAATTAATATGTAAATTAAAAACCTTACAATAACCCAACCCAAAGCATATATTGTATGCAATAAAAACGATACAACAAACACACATACATATTAATTATTGTAAATATGATTAAAATATACTAAAAATAAAAAAAATTACGAAGAAAACCACATGTTTATTATAATTAAACTAATCCTGATGTACATATGTCAATTTTCTACCTTTTTTACTTATTTATACTTAAATATGTGTAGAATTTTCTACGTAGGATGTATTCTTGTAAATCTCATCAGGGATAACAATTTTTTTTCATATCTGATTAAATTTTCATTTATTTTTTCCACCAAAAAAATATAAATTTTATTTTTACTTAAGAATTTTTTATTTAAGGACGAATATAAAATAAAAATCACATTGCTTTGCGTTGACATGAAAAACCGCTTATATAAAATATTTTTCTTTTACTATTTCCCCAAGTAACAAAAAAAAAAAAAAAGAAACAAAAATACAATAAAGGTAAATCATGGCACATACATAAATAAAAGCTTTTGCTGCTGAAACTTTAAAATTATTTTGATCAAAAATAATGTTTAACAATTTTTCTATTTTATTCTTAAGTAATATTAATAATTAAAATTTATTAAGTAATTAAATTCGTACATAAAACAGCACTGTATGTAAAATATATTGTACATTTAAAATCCACTTCAAAATAGTAATACAGGTATGTACATACATATCAATATGTAAACATATGAACGTTGAAGTACTTTTCTACAAAAAAAATGCTCAAAAAAACAGAAATTCTATTCAAATTTAAAGACAACATATTCAGAATGAAGTAGATTCTGTATGCAGTCTAGTAAATAATTCAATCTTACTGTAAATGTAAATAAATTGCAAAAATTTTTAGAATGTTTCCCTCAAGGCACAAGACACAATTATATACTTACACACACATACTATAATATGCGATTATTTTATGAGTTCATCTGAGATGAATAAAATGTACGTAAATAATCATGGAATGTGAGTACGTACATATTTTTTCGGTATTTTTGGGGTGGAAAAATTATACAAAATATTTCTACAAGGATATTATGTGCTTACGGAAAACAAAATTTTATATTTAACCGCGTACAAATATTTATTCATTTCTGTTTATTCGTCGCTGTTTAAACAGAAGTATATTGTTTTTCACGTACATGTAATCTGTGGGAATAAGTGAGAACAAAAATGTGTGTAAATACAGAAGAAAATACGTTTTCGAAAATACGAATAACGTTTAATAATTAATTATATCTGCCTGCTAAAAAAAAAAAAAAAATTCAACAAAATTGATTTTACGTGCTTTTCCATGTTGAGAAAAAAATTCCTAAAATTATTAGAAAAAAAAAATTATGTAAGATATTAAAACATTTTATGTGTATCTAGTCATAAATTCACCACATAAATTTCCTTAGGCATACATTTTAAAAATTTATTGGTTCACGTATGTATATCAACGATGTTCATATTTTTAAAATTTTTGAATTTTTGTGTTTAAAAAAAAAAACAAAAATGCGATTAACAATTACTTTATTTTTAGGTTGTATTTTTCTCAGGAATTTTCTTGTTAATATTCTAAGTAACCACGGGTCTATATTTACAAGAAATTCTTGCACTGCATGCTAGATGTTCTTGAAGAAAATGGTTCGTGAGGACCGAAAATGCATGCAAGAAATTCTTGAACGACAGCTTACCACGAATCTTACGAATAGTTACTGGCAGGCATAATTTCGCTTTTAATTTCGAGCTTACAGTAAAATTTTCCTTGTCACTTCACAAATCTGATTGTTTACCCTGATGAAATTTTGTTTTTTGGTGCACCTATAGCTTTTTTTACCCTATATTACATAATTATATATGTACATACTTACGTACATTAATTCAACAAAAACACTTCAATATTTGATGAAATTCTTTGATAAAAAAAAAATTTCTAAAATTTTTGAGCCAATTTATAAAACAATATTTTGATAAATTGACCATAATGTCATATTGATTTTAAGATTGAAAATATCAACGTGTTATATGTTGTCAAAACAAACGAAAACTTATCCACTCCCAGTTTTTTTAAACACTTTGTTATAACATTATAAATATATCATATACGTACATTTTTTTTGTTGATGTACAAAAATACACATCAATTTTTCACCTGTTTTTTCACATTTTTGCAATGAAGTCATTTGAAAAAAAAACACATTTTTTTTAAAATAAATTTTGTTATTTTATGTAAAAGAGTATAAAATCAATATTATTATCTCACTGACAACTTATTTACTTTTTTCTTCAATATTATAATTATTTTCGACATGTTTATTAACTTGCTTATCATAAAATTTATGAAAATTTGTTTTTCATGTAGAAAAGAAGAAAAAAAAATCCCTTTCTAATATATATTCACGATCATTCGATTTAATTCTATTGACGATGATAATGTTATAAAGTCAAAAGAACAGATTTTTTTTCTTCTTTAATTTTTACACAAAGATGTACAGGAAAGAAGAAAATAAAAAACTTGAAAAAATCTTATTAAGATTGAAACATCGGATTATATTAGCTCAAGCTGATTTAACATTATCTGAATTTTAATCAACTACACAAAGTATTAAATTTTGTATTAAAAAAGTTGACATGTTTATGAATCTCTTCGAATATTTAATGCTAAAGAGAGTACTTTTTTTTTGGAAAAAAAAAATTAAAAAAGAAACATTATACATGAATTAAACTTTATTGTCGTGTTATGTATATTAACATGAGATTTAAATAAAAACAAAAAGGAATAGTGCCAGAATAATTTACTAAATTTATGAGAAGAAGAAAAATTTCTAGTGGAATTATGATTTTTCCATGTCATTGATTAACTAAATTTCGAAATTACTTCTATAGCCTCCTTGTTATTTATCAAGGTTTCAAAAATAAAAAAAAATCAATTACATATGTATATAGCAAAAAGGACATTTTAAACGAAAAAATTGAATAAATCATTAAAGAAAAGAATCAATTGCAATTTTTTTATTTAAATTGAAATTTCTATGTATTGTATTTTTAAAACTGGTACACCAACACAAATTAAAAAAAAGGGTTAAAAAAATAAACTTTCAGAAGAATAAATTTCCCATTATGTAGAAAATAATAATCATGAATATAATTTAAATCTTTATCTACGCAAGTAGGTATATATTAATCTTAATTTAAAATTTGTTTGATATGATGCGTGACTGAAAATAGAAAGAAAAAGTAAAAACAAAAATTTTATGAAAAATGTAATTTCTTTACCGCATTGAAAAGGATTTTTTTTTCACTTGTATCTTGTATGTATAATATGTCTATAGGATTAACATCAATTCAAACATTATCTTACTTCTCATTATTTATTTTAAAAAATTTCTTGAATTTCTAGACAAAATAAAGATGCCAAGCATCATTATCATCTTATAAGTAGAAATAAAAATAATAATAAGAATAAAAAAGGAAAATAAATAAATAAATGACAGCACATAGTATACAATATACAAGACATTTTCTAAATAACTTGTCACAGAATTATTGTCATGTTATATTTATTTTAAAATTAACGCAAAAAATAATCTATACGTATCCCATATTCTGATACTGCATTAAGAGGTTTTGTATACGTCTACTTCTATTATATAAATTATTTACCTTTTGCTTCCATGCGTTATCTGTGCAAATATGTACGAGTATGAAAAAATATATTCAAAAAAATAAATAATCTATTTTGAATTGTAAAATTTTGACGCTTAAACGTATGATTCAATCAAATCGAAAAAAAAAATAAAAGTTTCAGTTTATACTTCAAATTCTTAAAAAAAAAAAAAATCATATAATAAATAATCGATTACTCATGAAGTGGCAAAAAAATCCTTTTTTGTCAAATAATTTGCATTTGTAAATAAAAAAATACCAATTTTTTATATTGTTAACAACACAAAGCCGAAATAAATTGTACATTATTATTTGAAATTTAATAAGAAATTGGAAAACTTCTTTAAAATAAATTGACGTCCCAAAAATGTCTTAAGAAATTTTTTTTTTTACTCATTCAAAGTATTTTACATACTCTTTTTTATATTTTTCTTTTACTTTTCAATTTGATAAAGTTTGTAAACACTTTCACTTACTCTGTGTGATTTATAATGTGACTTTTTTTCTTTCTTCAATTCTCTACACACGCTTTATTACACAGTGTGGTTAAAGTTTATATGAATTTTCTTCACACTTGTAACTTTTTTCTTCGATATCAGTTATCACTAACGTTAGCGTAATTCGAAAAATCTACAATATATGTAACTATACAAGGGGAGGAAGGCCTCTCTTCGAATTTTCCACAGTTTTGTATTACGACTGAACTATCAAGAGCAGGTAGTATATATTAATTAAGAACCCAATGATTTAAAATTAGTAGGCACACCTTTATTGGCGTAAATTACTATTGCAGGACATGATTATTATTACTGCGATAGAAATATCGTTTTAGAAGTATGTACGAGTAAAATATTTTTTTATCTAAAAAAAATACTCTATGAAGAATTTTCTAAATTATCTCAAGAAGATGGTAGTACATTCACAAATTTTAACAAATTCTGCCTATCATAATAATTCATTTTTTTTTTGTTCTTTTGTTTTCATTCTAAATCATTAAAGGAGAACAAAAAAACAAAAGATATTATTAAGATATACGGCATTTGAAATCATTTCCTTGTTATGTCCTTTTTATTCCTTATATTAGAAAGAAGAAAAAAAAACGAAGCTTTTATCTTATTTTTATACGTAATACATTTATTTGACACTTTTCTTTATGTAACTGATATCTTTTTCTGTTCTTCTTTAATGTTGGCTATTTTTTTATCTCCTTTATCTCTCATTTTAACTAAAAGTTTTTTTTTTTTTTTGGCAAAAATGAATATAAATCACTTTCACTAACATTATCTGACAATTTTTCGTTGACATAATTCAGAATTTAAGGCTTTATTTTAACAATCTTTTTCAGTCCATTTGTTGCTCGTAAAACGTGATTTTCCTTCATTTAGTATTTACTCTAAAAAAAATAACTAAAAAAGAAAAATATGAAGAAATAAAACTTTTTTTTTCTATATGCGTATAATATTACACAGAGAAAATGAAAAAGCAAACCATAAAAAAAACACACATACAAAATAACAAATAAAAAAAACTAAAAAAAATTGTTTTTTCATTTTTTAGTAAAAATCCACGTAAATTCAGGTGGCATAAATTAATGCTATTAAAATCTTAAAAGACTTATGATGCCTTTTTTTTGTTTCCTCTCACTTTTACATCTTTGTTTACTTTTTTTTCTTCTTTTCTTCATACAAAGGTGCAATTCATAAAGTATAATGTCCTTATTAAATAGGATAATGATACTGTTGGTGTTTTTGAAGCTTCGTTTTTCTACATCATTTTTACAGCTTTAATTTGGAATCATTTTTTACGGTGTGAGAGTTGTTATTAATTTTTTTTTGCTATTAACTTTACTATTTTTTTTAGTAGATGATTATTTTGCAATTTTATGCACATAATTACCTACTTTAAAATTTCTTTAGCCACAAAACATTAAAAAAACGTCTTCGTTTTCTGAGCATCTTCAAGACATTACTGGACACCCACTTATGAAATTTATTGTAAATTTATAAAATATGTACATTCATTTAGCAAAAAAATAAAAGATTGGATATTAATCTCTTATTAATTCTATGATATGTGTTATATGTTTTGCAAATTGAAGTTTTCTTCAAATTTTTTAATTTACTTCTAACGTTTTCAACTATTTTAAAATCCTTCTTAACATAATTTATAAATTCAATTTGAAAAATGTTTGGTTTTGATGTAAAATTTCTTGAATAGTAGCAATTATAGCTACTAAACAAAATGAAAATTTTACTTAATTGATTATTGCCACCAGCGTATGTTACCTAATTTCATCTAAACTATGTACATATGTATACATTTATAAATGTATCTTTAATTTTATATATTATAAAATTATGTATCTTTATTACATTCCGAAAATAAAACCACATTATTAATTTTCAGAAATCAGTGAAAATCATTCATTTTCTCTGCCACAAATTTCAAATATTTTAATTTCTCATTTTATAGAAATTTTAGTAATGTTTTTGTTTGTATAAGCATGTCATGTACGTATACATATATATTATACATTAAAGCAAAAACTGTACCTATATGTATATGTAGATATAGAAATATGTAGGTATGTATATAATGTCAATATATCAAAATAATAGAGAAATTTAATATATCAAAAAGATTGAATTTGACACATATATGTATTATATGAAAATGATATGACTTTTATATAATCATGACAGTTTCCTGAACTTTGAAAATAAACTATCATAGGTAGGAAAATATTAAAATTTTGATTAGATTGAAAAAAAAAGTAAAAAACAAAAGCTTTCAGTATGAAATTTATTATGATATGATGGGTTGTTTTTTGTTTACTTTGACAATAAAGTTTATACTACATAATAGTAAGTAATTGAGATATGGTGAAATTTGTAAATTAAACTTCCATACAACGATTACATAACTAAATCGAAAAAAAAATTATCAATTCAATTATTTTGTAATACTGGGCCATGGCTAGATAAAATAAAAAAAAAAAATAAGTAAACAAATAAAAATAATTCTTTAACAAAACGTTATGATGTGTAAAATACAAAATCATTGTTTTTATTTCCATTAAAAATCAAAAGGTCAAGTAGCTATACTAACACAAAATCATTTCTTGAGATATTTAAATTCAAAGCCAGAATCAAAAAAGATTTCAAATTCAAAAAAAAAAAAAAAAAAAAACCTCCTAAACTGCCATCAGGATAAGAAAATATTGTATTAAAATGAAAACCACGTAAAGTCATTTCTATTATCTTTATCGTTATTTTTAATATCATTTTTTTTTTCTTTTTTTTTTCAAAGTTACACATTGAAAAGAAAGAAAAACGAAATAAAAGTAATAATAAAAGGAATGGATGATGATCATAAAACTCATTTTCAATTCAAAACTGTATGAATTCTAAGTAGAATCATTATTTTTATTGAATGGATATTTTTTACTCTTTTTATTTTTTACAGCCTCTTTTTAAGTACCTATACTATTTTAAACAATCATTATTACCGCACTTTCCATTCAACTTTGCCTCATTGCTTTTATTTTTCTTGTTTGGCCATTCATACAGAGAAAAAAAAACCTCACGAAAAATAATCTTCTATGTATATTATCTTACATACTACATCCTCAATATACTCCCATGGGAAAAATACCTCTTTTCACTAGAAATAGCCCATTAAAAATCCCATCTAAAAAAATTTACATTGCCTATGAGATTATTTTTCTCATATTTTCAATTCTTTGCGAAACTTTTGCAACAACAACAAACAATAAAGTAGGATGGAAAAATAAATTATTTTAAGAAGAAATTTAAAATCGAACTCGATGAACGTTAACCATTTCACAAAAAAAAAAAAAAAAAAAAAAAAAAAAAACGAAAACAAACGTTAAAGAAATAAACGAATAATTTCGTCCATTTAACAATGTCATTTAAATTTTTCAAATGAACTGCTGTTTGTGTATATGTGTGTGAGTGGGTGATTTTATTTTTCTTTAGTATAAAACTGGTAAAACTTTGTGTTTCCTAAACCATTTTAAATGCTAATTTTCCATTTATACAATAGACATTTAAGGATACAAGTATATAAATAAATTTCTATTGTGTACAACTTCATTTTAAAAAAAAAAATAAATAAAATGGTATATTAGATCTAAAATTTGTTATGAAGCAAAGAAAACATAAAAGAAAAGCAAAAGTATAACAAAAAGTAAAAAAAAATTAGAAGTTCAGTCTTTTAAAAGAAAAAAAAACTTGAAGAAAAAGTTAATACAAGGGAGAAAAAAAAGAGGTGGAATTCATGCTTTTGAATTTAAATGATAAGCTTTGATTATTTTTTTTTTCTCTTATACTAAGTAGTTTGCCTTAGGCTGTTTTTAGTATTTTTTTTCCTGATCTTCAACGCAGAATGTTCGTATGTATGTATGTATGTACATAAAACCCAGCCTTAACCTTCTTAATGTATTAAATTCACCTTTAATAGGGTAAAGTTTACATGAATCCCCAAAAATTGTAATTTTTTTTTTTTTTGGCTTTCAAATGTAAAAATCTTACAATGCAAAAATAAACATAAAAATGAAAATAACAAGAAAGAAAAAAAAAAGGAAAAAAATAAATAATAAGAATTCATCATTTTTCTTTTCCCAAACTTTTTGTTATTTTTCCTTTTTCAAAAGTTTTTTAGCAAAAAAAAAAAAAAAATTTTAAAAAGTTAACTTTAGTAATTTCAGGTGAACAATTTGCAAGTATTAGCGATTATGGCCTCTGTATATAATGTATATATTGTACAAATGTAGTATACCAAATATATAAATATACGCAAAAGTATATAAAAATTTAATCGTTAATCGTCTTAAAAAAGTTTGAATTTTATTTATAAAAAAAAAATAATAAAAAAGGAAGGAAATTTTTGAACACTAAATTATTTTAAAACATTTTATGCTTAAAGGTATTCAGTTTTTTTTTTTTAAATATAGAGGAAAATTTACACTATTTTCGTCATGCATACAAAATTTGATCATACAAACATGAAACTGTTATTCGTGTGTAGGTATATTTATGAGCAATTTATTTAGATATGTACCAGAATACAATATATTTAAAAATTAAAATCAAATTCGATAATAAGGATATATTGTTTCAATAAGAAGACTAACGTTTTAAGTATTTTCTTATGCATGGCAAAAATAGTGCAATTCACCCTTAAAGAAGGTAAAACTGTTCAGAAACAAAAACTCATGATTATACTTGAATTCTGAAAAAAAAAAATCTTCTCCGAGTTTTTTAAATAAATTTCAGGATACATTTGAAGAAATATTTTCCCACAGAAATAAATATGGGAAGTCTTAGAAAAATTTGAGAATCAATAACATTCAAACTAATTTTTGTTTATTTTATTTCTTTTTTTTTAATTTAAGAAAACTTTTATTTATATACCGAATTTTTGTATACTAAAACATATAGTCAAGTACGTTATTAATTAGGAATTCATGTACTTTTAATAAATAGATATTTTATAATGGATGCACAGATGTACTACATTTTTCATAAAAATATTGATTTTCATTTAGATAACAATTTTCTCATATCTTTAACTCATCTACACAATATGTAAATATGTAAAATACTGTCCATTCATGCTAATTTATCTTTAATTTTAACTTTGTATTACCTTTGTGACCACAATAATCTTGAAGCAATTAAATTACTTTTCGTTACCACAAATGCAATTACATAAACTTCAGTTTCATTAAGTTTCTTCCCTGTGGTCATTTTATAGTTATGATTTCTTTTGTATGTGTAAATGTGTTCAATAAGACAAAAGATATCTATAAATACATACATGTGTATTATTATTTGCAATTGAAATACACTTTGACTGTCTTTCTGAAATACATGTGAGGTTTTTACTTCCACTATAACGTTTTTAATTTTTCCACTTACACCTTCTTTTATATTCTTTCATGTGAAATTCTTTTCATAAGTAAATTCTATATACTGTCCGTATACACAACATTCTCAAAACATCCTTTACTTCATTGACATACATATGTATGTATATACAAAACCCAGAAATATTTTATACAACGTTTATTAAATCAAAAAATTGTTGAATTAAAGCTCTGAAAAAATCATAGAAAACTCTGTAAATAGTAGACTAATAAAATAAAATTTTTTAATTACATAGTAAAAACATACTTGTATGTTAAAGGACATGTGTGTATTTGCAACAAATACATTGATTTTTTTACATTCAACTTTAACATACATTTTTTTTAAAGTATAAAACTAACAGATATTTTACGATTTTATATTAATCTGATGCTTTAAACTTAAATTGTTACGTTTAGACGTTAAATTACACGTTATATTCATTAAACGAATTTTCATCAATTAAATACAGACACAAAATAAAATAATCAAGAAAATTCACTATTCACAGATATATACCATATTACATGTTATGTACATATGTACGAGTATGTATAACTTTAAAAATAAAATAATAAAGTGTACATTACAAACTTATGTTAGAATGTTTTAAAATATGTACGTGACCTGAATTTTCAAAAGAAAATACAGTTCTTTAAATTGGAATACTTGGTGATCACATACGATATATATTTTATTTTTGTTGTTGTTATTATTGCACATATATGTACTTTCTCTCTTATGTTTTAATATATATTACATCCATATGTAAAAGTAATCATGTATACTGACCACATTCAACAGAGTACTAAGAAGCAATAAATTCTTGAAATCCCTTTGTAATATGTAGGTGATTCTTTAACCAATAACACTACATACCAAATCCTGTATATATATATATAAATTAGGATACAGTATAAATACGAGTATGTATACACAAAGTTTCTCTAGCATAAGATACATACTCGTATGTATATATATATACGTAGGTACTTATGTACACACTTTAAACAAATAATATACATATGTATATAAGTATGTATGTGCAGTTGACTTTACATTCACACATACCATCTAAATATTATTATATTGCTCTTGATATTTTAGAAATTTCCAATTTAATAGTGATTTTCTGTACTGGTGCAAATATGTAGAGTATTAAATTTGAATTTAATATCAAAATATAGTACAAAAAGTACATTAAAAGGATAAAATTTAATATTATATGTACATATTCGCATATGTACATATGTTATAAAAGTCATCTGTACAGATTTATAAAATTGAAAATATTTAAAATATTTGTATGTAAAACTATTGAATGGATAAACAAAAATTTTATGAAAGTAAAAAATTATCTGTCAACGAGGTAGTATGTAGTCGAGGAAATTTTACATATTATGTACAACTTTAGATACTTTTTTTTTTAGATACTTTCAAGAACCACGGCAGAATTTACATTAACGGCTATAATGCTCTTACGAATATCATTTCTATCAACAAAAGATTTTCAATTATTATTATTTTGTCTTTCAAGTAAAAATAAATACATATTTACATATTTGAATTTTGCTCCATTACTAAAATCTAAATATTAAAAATAAAATCAAATAAGTAATAAATCAAATTTTCAAATTCAATTTACATAAATTAATTTATAAATAGAAATCTTTTTTCTAATGTATTTTTGAAAATACATATATACATAATTATATACATTTGTGTATTCATTTCCATTTATAATTATTCAAATAATTGTTTCACTATTTAATTTGTTTTATTTACGATACTTAAACTATAAAAAGATACATAACAAAAAATCTTTTTGCATTCAAATATATTCAACTAAACTCTATAGTAGTATCAGTCATCAAAATTATTACGTATATATAACGAATTGAATTAATAAGGATTCAGAACCAGTGAATACTTTCTGTTCGTTACAAATGCAAATTTTATATATTTATTTATTAAAACTCTATGAGACATATGATAAATATTATAGTATCTTTTTATTGTACAATAAAACTTCAACTTATACAAAAAGTTTTTCACTTTACAATATTGTAAATTAGAAATTTTATATTTTATGTAACTTGTACTTGTATTTTATGTCATGATGAAATTTAACGTTTCAATGTCTATTTTTCTAATATTTCATAATGTAGAAATGTTTGTAACAAAATTTTATTTGAACAAAAAAAACCACATGAAAATTTACATTTGGTTTATATCACTGAAATTAAGTTAGTCTTTATTTTACAATTACCAAAAAAAAAAAAAAAAAAAACTGAAGCACAAATATCAAATTTAAGAAAAAATAAAATGGACATTAATTGAATTAGAAAAGTTAAACTAGCCACAATAAATACAAAATTTGAAAAAGGACAAAAAATAAATAAAATAAACAGAAATCATCATGAAAAAATTAAATAAAAAAATTAATTTTTGATGTGGACTAAGAGTTAAATTTATAAGCTCAGAATTCAGAAACAAGAACCGTACGATGTCAGGTAATGACCGACCACGAACATATTCTAAATGTCATTTATTTCCTATACTTTGTCTTGATTTGATCCTTTCTTTTTTTTCTCATTCTATGAAATAAAATCGAAAAATATTACCAACTGAATAAACTATTCAACGAGAAAAACTCAACTCTTATCAGAATCAGAATCATTTAACCAAAACTCGTTCATTTTTAACTTCTACAGGAACACAATCTTTCTAAGGATATACAAATTTTATTTTCAAAAAAACTCTTCAACAGAATTTTCATAAAAATTTTATATTTTAATCCCAAATAAGGATGTTTATCTAATGTGAAACAAAAGTTAATAAAACGTAAAAAGTTTCGAAAAATGTCTACATTTACATTTTTTTTAAAAATTCTATGGAAATGAAAGCAAAAAACCAAAAATTTTACATTTGACTATATATGTATATCCTCAAAATGATAATTAATATTTATATACCACGATTACTTAGCGTATCCTTTTAATAATTTTCGACTCATAAATAAAAATTTCCTATTTACTATTCATTTCCTTCAACTGATATTCTACAAATTTCATTTTTCCTTATTTTGTTTTTTTTTTCTTTTTATAATTAAAATTTAACAAACAAATCAGATCAAATGCAAATGATTAAGAAAAAATGAATAACAAAACTACAAGGACTTTTTTTTTAACACAATCCTCATCAAAAACTACTTTATTATAACACAATACACTACATATACATATGAGTATAATCCAAACAAGCAACAAGTCAAGTTTATTTTCATTCCATTGTATAACGATAGCAATCATTATTTTATGCATGTACAATTTGTATGTATATGTGATTTTTTTTCCTCTATAGTGTCAAAAATATATTATGGCTTTCAAGTGTTCCTTTTATAAATGAAACGGTAGTTCATAAATCATATTTTTCATTAACATGCAAATCGTTATGAAGAAGAAAATAAGAAAATTTCTATACAATACAGGACATACATAATTTATTTTATACTGGACACCTTCTTATACATACATACTTTCTTCTGGCTTTATAACCATATCGTAATCATCGTCATCAACCACCCCCACATTTTCAACATAAAAACGCACATCAGTATTTCATTAATTTTATACTAAAGAAGAAATTTCTGAAAACCTATTCTACATAACTAACCAAATAATTTTTTTAACTAACAAGGAGTGTTAGGAAAGGATCAAAAAATACTTAACTTATCTACATACAATACATGCTATGAAAATATTAGTTTACTACAGAAAAAAAAAAACACAAACCTAAGGTAACTTATACGTGAAAGATTCATATTTTTGCGTAGCATATTTTAGAAGTTGTACAGAAAATATTAATCATTACACGAAATATGTTTTAATAACATCCCCAGGAATATAATACTCAATTTCTGTGTGGTGTTTTTTTTCTTCTTCTTTTCCTTTTTTTTTTTTTTTGTTATCTTTATTACATGGGAAATATGGAAAAGAAAAAAATTACGAATAAATTGGAAACCATAACAGAAATACAAAAACCAAAGACTTACATGAATAATGTTGTGAATATAAGAGGAAAGTTATTATAGTTGTACAGTGGTGACAAAAATTACGTTAAACAAATTAGAAAAATTTATGAAAAGTTATAGTGGAAAACTTGAACCATAAATTTGATAAAAATTTGACCTTTATTGTGTTTTTGTTGACAAATTTTGATAAACTAAGGCCGGAGGTGGGCTCATGTGAGGTGATGAGAATACGGAATCTATGAGTATTCTATCGAATAAAAAGTGTGTTCAATGAAATGTCCTCATGGGAACGCATTTTCTTCACGTGGAGTTTCAAAAATTAAATAAAAGCAAAATGTATGAGTCAGTTGCAATATTTCTACAAAAAAAAAAAAAAATGATAATAATTAAAATCTATTGAGTAACAAACATTTTTAACACCACTGTAAATGTTTAATTACATTTTAGAAAGTGTCAAAAAGGACATTGGTAGGTAGATTTGTAGAAAATATGACCTTTTTTTTTCTTCTTCTTTGCTTTCTTTTTATATTTTATACTTCATATAAAGTGACTTTAAGTAAGATTTAATTATGATAAGAAAACGAATATTTTAGCTTGAAGTTCTGTAGATTTCACATGTATTTTTATTTCTTTCCTTCTTTTTTACATTTTCATGTTTGTGATAGATTGTGTGAACAGATAATCAATGGCAAAAAAAGGGCTGTATTTCATTCATATCTGGATACCAGATTTAATGAAAAGTCATTATTTGTAGAGATTTTTTCTTTCCTCGTTTTTCATTTCTTAGTGACTTTTTTTTGGAATGAAATAAAATAATGTATGTTTGGGAAAGTGTTAAGAATAAAAACCAACAAGTTTCACAGGTAATAAAAATACCTCGTTTTTTCAAATGAATACATATAATACGTCGCAAAATATGAATGCTAGCGTCCTTATTTTACTCAAATTCAAAAATAAAAATTCTTTAAAATTCAATAGTCTGAGAAGCGTTAAATCAAAATATAATCTACGTTTTATAATCGATTCTTCTCAATTTTAGATAACATTAAAAGAAGTAGTTTTTTTATAGTAAAATTCTTAACACATTCTTAACTTAATTGCACACAAAATATTCAGTGTACATACGATATATTTAAATTTTGACACTGATAAAGTGTTTCATATGATTTTTTTTATTGTAACATCTTAACATGAAATTCTACTTAATTTTTAAATGAAAAACTTTAGGTTTTCTGCTATGAAACAATTTATTCATGTCAGTTTCACGATATTAAAAATATAAAATTAACAAAATATTATTTTTATGTATGTATGTAAGTATGTATTTTTCTTATAAGAGAAAATATTTTATAGTCACATGAAATTTACTACGGTAAATAGTCGACAATATTTTGTGGAAATTTGTGCACATTCTTATGCCTTACGTATTCTATACAATTATAGACACATATGTATTTGTATTTTTAATTTAAAATTCACATATTCTTTGAGTTTAATTTTTAAATAGTATAAATGTTGCAATCTCTTAAAAGATACATACTCATATGTATAGTAGATAAAAATAAATACATAGAACATAAAATAAAATCCATATTTCAAGCTTTAAACGCTATAAGGCGCATTATTTTTGTCCCATTACGTTTAATTTACAACTTTAACTTAACTCATAAATATTTTTTTACACATTACAAAATTGCAACAAAAAGAATAGCTACACACATACGAGTACCATATACATACGTATATATGTATGTATGTATGTAACTTTTGGTGCCAATGCCAGAAACCTAAACCACATTCAATGTTTAATTACTGGTTACGTAATTGTATAATGACTATATGAAAATATCATGGTTAATGGAATGAAATAATTATTAGCTAAGGTAACAATTGATATATTCAAAAGTTCCAACTTTGTATGTATGTACTCGTATATCCTACCCCAACATATAATATTCTTTAGGGGTTTTTTTTGTAACCTAAGAACACAATTTTTATTTATTTTTCTTTTTTTTTTTTTGTAATGGTTTTTGTAATAAGAATAGAAAAATATTATAAAATTCCAGAAATAAACAGAAATTCAAGAAAATAAAGAAGAATTAAATACAGAAAAAAATAAAATTTATAATTTAAATGTCACATACACACATACATACACATTTATGTGATTTTCACATACGTAATATTGTATTTTAAAGATTTTATTGCATTTAATAAATAATTAATGCAACATAAGAAATATAATAGTATTTAAGTATTAAAAAAAAAAAAAATAATATGAGAAAATAACATAACATATAACATAATGATTTTTATTTCATATTTAATTCTGTTATTTATTTAATTAAGTTATAAAATAATTACAAATATGTACTCTGTGGGAGGTGCACACCCACACACAAAATAAAAATAACTAAAATCTCATTACACATAAAAGAAAAACAAAAAGTTTCAACTAACTGAAATTTTAATGTAAAATTAATGGGGATAGGTTTTTTTTTTCTTTTTTAGTTTTTTTTTTAAATTTTACGTTTTGTTTTTGTTTTAATATTATTTCTGGTAGTGTCATAATATTTATTAAATAACGTATGCGGTTTTCTTTCTACCACATTAACACTAATGGAGAACCACTAATGATGACCTGCAATGTTTTAAAGTTTTCTAACCCAATTTTATGTCATTCTCGCGGCCAAATTTCTTTGAAAAGGACATCAAAACAAAAAAAGAAGCCATTTCACATTCACACACTCATATAATAGAAATGAAAACTTTAAATACAAAATAATAATAATAATAATGTATAGGTATACTGAAAATGTTGAGAGTAAATTAATAGTTATAAAAAAATTGCACTGCATACATGTACTACAAATTTTATGTAAAATAACTGAAAAATTTTAAATAAAATTCTTCTACACACATACATATAATACCTACTATTTATTTTTCGAGATCTACATACTCTATATACATATGTTTGTAGAATATACCTAAGCGTATATCACTAGAATTATGTATATACATACTTTCTAGTTTTAATGCTACTTTTTAGAACTAATTTCGTTACGCATTTAACATTCTGAATGAAATTTATTATTATTTCATCAGTAGTACGTATGTATGTACATACATATATATTATATAGATACCATATGTACAAAATATTTATATAAAAGTCACATAACGTATATATGTGGTAGATGAGTATATTATAATATTTAAAACTATGCACACTGTATCTGATCTTTTAGTATAAAATGTTTTCAGTCTTTCCGTTGAATGTTTTGAAATTAACATTATTTCTCATGAATATTCATTTTAATAGACGTTACAATATTCTAAAATCTAGAAACAATATAAATTGTATTCTATCCCAGTGGGAAAATCTATATATACGTATATCTAGCTGCCAAAATATTACACTTCTACGCGAAAATAATTTGAAATATATAAAGTAATGCATGCCTAATTTTCTAAATTAAAATTTGAGAAAACAAAAATCAAATAAAATTAAAAGATTATACTATACTAAAAAGATATTAGACTACGAATTAAAAACAGATACTTTATGCATACAAAAAAAAATATGGGAAATTAAATTCAAGAAAAATTCATCGTTCATTATATTTCACACACCCCTTTTTTGTTTAATTTTATTTTTTACGTAATGTCTTATTTAGCCAGACTTTCTCAAAAAAGAGTCATATAATTTCATGTAATTTTGGGCAAAATATCATACTTCAAAAAAAAACTTTCACTATAAAAGAAACCCACTCCTTCTCTGTAGGAACAATTTTTTTTTTCACGAACCATTTCACCTATCAATAGGACATAATGTCAACTCACATAAGCACCCTTTAAAAAACGACATGATGGTGTCTAAAGTAATAAAAGAAAAGTCGTTAATGGCACTCATGCAAATTAGTTGAAGAAAATTATACAAGACAAATTGGAAGCAAAAGATTTTCCTATTTTCATGGGAAATTCATTCGACTTTTTATTTTTTTCTTTTGTGTTGTGCTGTATAATTAGAGAGAAGGATACATACATACATACGTATACATATACATACATTATGTATGTTTGAAGTATGAATGAAAGGTTTTAATATATGTAAATTTGATAGTAGATATTTGAAAGAGAGAATAAAGAAAGAAAAGTCTAAGATATGTGTCAGTAACATTTAAAAGGAAATTATTATATATGAAAAATAATGTGCTGAATACTGAAAACAATTTTATGAAGTCACGTATTATGAAAATGATGTCGATGACGACAATGATAATGATGATCAATTATAAAAAATATAAAATAAAATAAAAGAAGAAAAACAAAAGGAATTTACATGGAAACACATATTGCAATTATTTTTATGATCATTTAAGAAGTATTATATTTCTTTTATAATTTCCTAACATTCTTCGTTTTTCTTAATGTTTTTTTTTAATGAAGACTTTATTTAAGAAATAGACTTGAAAAATTATCACCAAAACTCTTATACTGAAGATAATTAGGTGGAGCATCCACTAACACTTTCTTTCTTTACCCCTTTAACTTTCCATAGTATTTTTTCCATCTGCAATATGTGACAACGCTGTTCTATAATAAAATTGCAATAAAGGAATATCCTTACGTTTTATCTTATTATTCCAACAACAATAAAAATTAAAATTAAAATTAATAAAAAAGGGTAAATTTTTCAAATTTATAAAATGATGAGAAAAAAATTCTTATTTTAGCAATTCGACATTTAATCCTCGTCACAACAGACATGTCAGTCCAAGATGAAAATTAATATAATATTATGTATTACTAATGAGTAATTTGAAGGGTGTGTCATCTCTAATCCTTTTTAACTTCAAGAAAAAAGTTTTTTTTTTGTATAATTAAACTGGTAAACTATTGCAATTTAACTTTCACATTTTACGTACACAAAAAAAAATAAAAAATCATTGTAATCAAAATATTATAAAAGTGACCACTTTATACTACGACAAAATATTTCTGATTTACCGCATATGTCACACTATATCATATTAATTTTGTTCTATATATTATAAATTTTATTCTTATTAATTTTAATTCAATTTTATTGATTTTATTAATTAAATACAATAACCAAAAATCTTTTTTTTTTTTGTTGGTGCTTTACCACAATAAAAAATTACAAATTTACACATAATAATATTGAAACCTCATAAAATATGGTATTTTTATGGACTGACAATGTGACAATTCAAGAAACAAAACAAAAAAAAAGTGAAATAAAACACACACACACACACAAGTGATATTTTTCGAAAAATCAAAAAAAAAATCAGAAAATTGCATTTATGACATAAAATTTATTATTTTTGAATCACAAAAAAAAAAAAACAAGAAGTTCAACCAAAAAATATCATAAATCCATTTATAATAAAAAATAATACATCATACATAGCGTTTTTTTTTTCCCTCAATATTTATTAAAAATTTATTGAGTACATTCGATGGTCAAGTAGTGGTATCAACATATATGTTTTATGTGGACAAGGAAAAAGTTTATATGAATTATAATCATATCACACACATGCATAAGTATGTCATATCATCGCATACACATTATTATATTCAATGAACAGAGAATAAACGAGTAAATTCATAGTAGAATTTTTGTTTTCTCGTTTACGTAATTTTTCAATCTCTTTACAGAAACGGATGAATTATTATTTACTTTTTCTTTTGTATAAATTGATAAAAAAAAAATTTTCATACCTACACGTTACATACATTACATATATAAATTTTCGAATTAATATATTATTGTTTTTTTTTATTATTTTAAAAACTGAATTCTACCCCCACTTTTGTAATTTATGTATATATACCTACATATGTACATATGTATGTACCTACTTACATGTCACGTTCGTTTTATTCCACAATAAATTTATGTAATAGCATATTATTTTTTGAAATTTTCACTTCGACATGTGACTTTTAAATTACAAAATATTTCATAATAAACTTCATACATTCGTATGTATGTGCTCTTAGTCCTATTTAATATTGGTATGAATTAACATTGAAGAATTATTAAATTCTTATCGGAATTTTAATGTATGATGTACCTATACATGCATAATTTGTGCCATGGTCACTTTGTATGTATGTATTTATGTGAACCGAAATAAAAACATCCTGTTGTCCTTCGTATATCGGAGATTTTTATTTTGTTGATGTTATTTTTAACCTTATTATCTTATTAAAATAAAAATCAATTTATTCTTTTTTTTTAAAAACTTTTGATACGTTGAACATCAAAATACAAAACAACTACATATGTATGTAAGTGAAATTAATTTTCATTTTCATCAATTTTTTATGAAAGATATCACAGTTGTCTGGTTGCTTAAAACTATTTTATTTTTTAAGGAAATTTATGAAAAAATAATGTATTTCGAAAAAATATGATTCTCAAAATTTTCATTTGAGTTGTGATTTTGTTTTTCAAGAAAAGAAAAAAAGATTAAACATTATCTTTAACAATAGAAATGTAAACAGGACCCAGAAGAATCTATATTTAACACTTTAACAGCTGACCTCACTTGAACAGATTTTTCCCCCAGGAAGTGAAATTAAAATTACTGACATGTCTGAGAGACTGAAATGTCACTTAAGACTAAAGCGTTTTACAAGATAAATGCTCAGTGCAGAGTCATCTTAAAAGAGTTATTTACGGGCTTACTAGCCCGCACTAAAATATAGTTTAAATTTATACATAAATAAAACTCAAATATTTTGAAAAATTTATAGTATTTTTAAATTTTCATGGTATTTTTCTCCCACGAGGTCTTTTTAAGTTAAAATTTCACATACAATTTTACAATAGAATTAAATAGAACGTTACAGAATCTTATGGACAGCGTCTATCTAACACCTTTCTTGAGAATGAAACACAAATAAAAACTAATATTCATGAAGATAAATGAAATAATAAAAATTCTAAAGAAGTTCTGGTAATTCTAGGGTGAAAAAACAAAACTTACATAATTAACAACGTATTAATAAATTGAACAAACCCGTAAATTCCTCTGAAAAAAAAATTCGATTTCAACTTTTTCAAATTATAAGAAAAAAAACAAAACAAAGTTCTTACAACTCTATAATAAGTCCAGCTGTGTAACAAATTAAAGTATCTTTAATTTCCGATTTTAGAATTCACTTACACAAGTAGCTTTCAATTTATTATTTCAGTTCTGTAGAACTAATTGGTGTTTTTCTAATCGCTACTAGTTTTTCCATCAATTTTTTTTATTTTTTTTTATATATTTTTTTTTCTAAATAAAAAAGTTGTTTAAAATTGTTCGGTTTGTTAAAAACAAAAAGTAAACTTTACAATTTTATTTTAGTTTTTATTTCTATAGATTTAGTTTTACTTTGAAACATGTTTGTAAAATGTTTTTTTTTGTTTGTTTTTTGTTTCGTTGTTTTAAAATTAAAAACAAATTAAGTATCGGACATAATGTGTTTACGTTTGAAATACTCGTATGTTTACAAATAAACTTTTAAATAATCATATGTGAAATTTAAATAAAACTAAACTTTTTATTACTAATTTTATTCTTTTGTGAAGAATTCAATCAAAAAATAAATAAGTGTAACCATTTTTGATTTAATTCAACTATTAAAATGTTAACTCCATAAAAATAAGAATTCAAAAACTAATACTGGTAAGTTTAATATTTTTAACACAAAAAAAATACAAAAGGTAAACAATTTGCAGAGTTTGCAGAGACAATTTGTTTTTTTTTTTTTAAATTTAGTCAACAGACTTAAGTAAATTTTCATTGAAGGAAAATATGTAAAAATTTTTTCAATTCGATAATACCTAACAAAAACAGCTGTTACAACTTCAATATTTATTTAATTTTGATCTTTTGTAAGCAAAAATCTTATCTAATACTGTTTTCTTATTATTATTTAATTTATATAACACAGCCACAAGAAAATAATAAGATTTTTTTTCTATTTCCATGAGAAAAGTCAATTTTAGTACTGACTTTGATGTCGCTTGAAAGATTTTATGAAATAAGCTAAATCAAATCGTAGGTATCACTATGAATATGCTTTTTAAATTTACCAATAAGGCTAGAAATACATTCATATACATAAATCTCAAACTTGATAAGTCTTTCAATGTCTCATAAACAAAAAAGATGGATGTGAAGTAAACCACTTTCAAAATCTAAAACTCAGATTTTTATTCTGAAACATTTTACACTCCCATATACATACTTATTTTTGCGTGAAACGTTTCTGTGACTTAAACAGGATATTCTCATAGATTCAGTAAATTTAAAGTTTTTATTTACATATTTAAATATTTAGGATTTTCCCACTCCTTAGCTTATAGTGAAAAATAAGTCTGTTAGGATTGTAATAAATATTTTTATTTTAAAAATTAACGCTTGTAAAATTTATACTTGTCTAATTTTTTCTTTTTCTGCTACGTCAATTTTTTTTTTTCAAAAAATTTTTATTTTCAAATTTTTTTTCTTCTCATACGTGACTTCCACATATAATACATATAATAGATAAATTTATTATTTTCACACACACATATTATTTGAAGTAAAATATCAGTGAAAATCTTTTTATAAAATAAAAATTTACCATATTCTCTGGCATATATTTGCATATCTTTAAGAAAACTTTTTCCTTTTTTTCTATTTTTTTTTATTCAGTCTACATACCCATGAATTCACGTGTGTAACATAATATATTATCATCACATGTGAAAGAAATTGAAGTTTTCTTTTTAAATGCCAAAAGTTTTCTTGACAAAGTCCAAAAAAAAAAATAAAAAACTAAAAACTATTTCAATAAACTTACACTATACATTTGATATGTATTAAAAAGATTCTTTTCAAAGATTTCATCATTTACTTAGAATATCCTGTTAACACGTAAAAATTCGATATGCAGTCATATGTAGTACATTTTCTCATGTCTAAAGACATCTAAATGTGATAACAATATGTAGAAGAGATTTTACACATATAATAAGATGATAATACACCTTTCTGACAAACAGTTAACTATACACAATAGCATCACATACTTCCTATTCCAAAGTGTTAAAATATTGTAAATTGAGTGTTCAGTTAGATTGCATACAGAACATAATACATACAAGAAATCCTTTTATTTGGAAGAATTTTGAAAAGCCTCAGGAATAGTTTTATGAGTTCGTGATCAATAAGAAAGTTTTTATTTAGATACTTATACTTTTTTCCCTTAATATTTTCATTTTTTTTTTAATTTGAATTTAAAATTAATTAATGTGAATTTGTTGCAATTGAAGTAGAATAAATCCAAAGCGCATACCTCTTCAACCGGTGAAAGAAGATGGACAGAATTAAAATAGCAAAACTTTACTAAATAAAAAGTCTGAACTTGGAAATAAATATGATTTAATAGAAAACATGTCAATTCACTTACCATTTTTAACTGGAAAATATTAATTTTAACACCACAATAAAATACACTGCACAATTTTGTTGCACCAATTAAAGTAAAACTGACAAGTGTCATTTTTAACATTTTCCCACCAAATGTCTTTTCTTTTCTTCTTTTGAAAAAAACATAAATGAAGCTAACTTCAAACTAAATTCCATTTATTTCATAATTCAAAACCCAATAACTACCGTTTGTAAACATTGAACGAATTTTAACGAAAAAATGTTTTCCGGAATAGCATTATTATTCACTTCCTGCTTTTTGGGATAACATCTCGTGAGGAATACAATAACTACTTTTTTTTAAAGTAATTTAAAAGCTTTGAGCTTCGAACAGTCAATTCTTCAACCATGTCCGAATTTTATTTTAATATTCTGATTCCTGATTCCTTTGAAAAAGCTATAATTTTTGATAACAGATAATTGCAGATAATTTTCAAAACGTGTCAAATTTTTGAAGTAAGGATGAAAAATATTTTAAAAGGGGAATAACCTTTTAAACTATGCTCTACAACGCAACAGTGAGTTCTCTGAAACACGCTATTTTTTTTATTTCTGAAGATAAAATTTCATGGTGTTCAACAATTTTAATAAAATCTTTAAAGGACAAAAAAATGAAGTTGTCTCACAGTTCAATATTTCTTTTGGATTCTAAGAAATTAAAAAATTTTAATTTAAATTTTTTTGGCAGTTAAAAATTACGAAGGACGAAATGTGTCTGTAATGTTTTAGTCGTGTCTTACCGTATGCTAGTTTTTATTGATAATTAAATTTTGGTGAGTGTGAGTGGAGTCCTTACCACAGAAAAGTATTGATAAAAGTTTATTGAGCAGAAGTAATCGAGTTCAACGTTGCTTTTTTCTCCTATATTTAATAAACGAAATCATTATTTCAAGATTTTCAAATAAATTACATTTATTTCTTCTTCTTTTTTATTTTTTTTTACAATTTTTTATATCTTAATCAACTAATCACAAAATCCTGTCATTTAACTTACATTTTCACTTATTTTTTATACAAAATACGTTTACAACTTGATGTTAAATTTATTTTATGATTCGATTTTTTAATTTTTTCTTCTTATTGTTTTATTTTTCTTATAATTTTTTTTCTTTCTTTAAATAGAAATTATATTACAAACTTCAAATACATTTCTTAAATTAATAATTTTTATCCTTTATAATATAATAAGAAATCCTATTTACAAAAAACAGCCAAATTTTTTTTTTTTTAAATATTTTATTTATTTATTTTTTTGTTTTAAATATATTTTTCTTTGAAAATTTCTATGTTTCAACATAATTTTTTATTGTGATAAATTGGTCACGTCACACTTATTTCCTCATCACTGTCAGAATTTGAATCATCATATTCATCATAAAACATTTTCATATTATCTGATTGTTGTTCTTGTTGTTCGTGTTCTTGTTGTTGTTGTGAATTTTGACGATTATTTTCAAATTTTTGATGATTTGTTTCTGTTTCATAAAAATTATTGAAAAATTTTCTATGCCTTGTATCATCAAAATCAAATTTAAATGATCCTGAATCAGGAAATATTGATATTGATTTTGTATGTAAATCCTGTTTATGTTTATTTTGAATTTGTGATGGTGAAAAACGTATTGATTGATCTTGAATTTTTGATAGAGGAGGTGGTGATGATATTGATGAAATACTACTACTATGTTGTGATTGTTGTTGCTGCTGTTGTTGTTGTTGATGTTGAGGTGGTGATGATGATGAAGATGATGATGTTATTTGAAAATTTCCATTTTGTTGTGAACATCGTTGTTGTTGTGATGATGATGATGATGCCTGTGAATTTTGTATTGCTACATCAATTGGTGATGATGGTGGTGATAATGATGGTGGACGATCACATCTAGCATCTGATAAATCTGGATTTGGATTATTTTTATTTGGTAAAGTTTGATCACGTGAACCACCATTTGCAAGTAGTTCACGTTCTTTTGAATTACGCCATTTCATACGACGATTTTGAAACCATATTTTAACCTGAAAGCCAAAAAAAAAAAATCAAAGATGTTAATTTAATAAAATTATAAGAAATTAGTTATTTTTGAATGGTCTTCACTTTAATAAATTACACATGAAACGCCACCACCCACTTCCAATTTATTTATAATTTTTCTCATGTATATATTCTTCAAATTTATTTAAAATAACAACAACAAAATGTTGTTTTCATTTTCTGACATTTTAGAAATGAGTTTAAAACTTAACAGAAATGAAAATTTTCAAAATCTGACCAAAACAGAATTATAAATCTAAATTTAGTATTCATGTTTTAATTAACTTGTTATGAACGCGTCAGTTTTAGAATAAAATGAAACTTTTCCAGTAGAACTACAGGCAATAAAATAGACTGACTTTTCATTGTTATTACTGAATTATGTATTCATGTACAAAAACAAATTTTATTCTTATTGTTTAAAAAATAACTTTTGCTACATAACGAAAATTTATTGTGGGAGAAAATTTATATATGTATATTTTCCAAATAAAAGATATTTTCCATTTAGGAAAATATCAATCATTGAAATTACTTTTGTAAAATTGTAAGAAATTTTATTGTTGTGTAATTTGACGAGATATAAAAATTTTTAATTTCATCTAACAAGAAGTATAATAGGTCTTAGGTCGTTATTTTATTATTATGTACCTATTTTAAGATACTCTATAACTACACATGTATATGTGTTTTTTTTTTTATGTTCTTTGTTTTATAGAAAAAAATTAATAATCTTCTTTTGAGGTACATTTTTAGACATTTTTTTTAAAAATAATTTCTATTTACAAAACAGTAAAAATTTACAATTCCATGTAAACAAAAATAATAGCTTTAAAATCGACAAACAAAATTGACAAAAACAAAAAAAAAAACAAAAAAATAATGAATTTCCAGAAAAATGTTTTCAAAAAACAATTTATAATTAAAATTCAATAAAAATATATAATTAATTCAATAAAATGAATTAAATCGCATTTTTCGCAGAAAAATTCATCGTAATGTCTTTTGTAAATTTTGTGAGTTCCGTGTTTTAATTTTATTTTGAAAACAAACATGTAAAAAAATCTAGAAAAACAAATTAATTTAATTAATTGTAATTATTTAAAAAAATAAAATAAACCATTGTTCTCTGCTTCAAAACATAAACAACACCTTATTTTTAATTGCGTTTTCTATTTCTTTGATTTTTCAATATTTCATTCATAATTTTCATTCAAAGTTTTCGAATGAAAAACCTAAAATCATATTTTGATTAAAAAAAAAAGTTTGTTTCCTCCCGTCCGTGTCACTAAATATTTAGTTGTTTTTTTATATAATTATTATTTTATATCTATAAATTAATTAATTTTTGTCATTTCTAAAAATTTTATTGTTGTGACGTAGGTACATATATGTATGATTATTATAATACCCCATGTAGCTGTTTAACAACTTCATAAAAATTGTATTTACGTTTTAAATAAATTTAATTAACTTTGTTTTTATAAAATGAGAAAATAAAATTTAATATTAAGAATGATTATATTGAAGCTTTAATGTTCTTTTATTGACCTATTGTCGCTAAATTTACGTAAAAATACATAAAAATAAAAATAAAAATTAAATTTATTACTTTTTTATTATTTTACCAAATTTAAGATGAATTTTATTTAAAATGATTTTTTAATTCCACCTAATAATTAGTTGACTTTTTTTAAAATTCTTAATTGGTCTAAACTTTTTCATCTCCTGCTATACACAATAAATTTTCATTTGATAAAGTTCTAATCTAAGCGTCTCAATTACGAGCGTAAGCGTACTATATATAAAACTTATCAGTTTTTATAAATGTTTAAACATTTAAAATTTCAGGATATTAAGTTAAAACTACAGTCCTGTTTTTAAATTCATAAAAAAAAAATATGAGTACATACGCAATTTCGACTAAAGTAAAACTAATTAATTTACCACATAATAAAAACTTGAATATTGTAAATATTGTCAACGTGAATTGAAATTTGTTTCAAATTGATAATTTAATGTATCCTTTATAGTGTTTTTCATAAATATAACAATCCGTTCAATATTTATTTAATTCTATACCATCATGGTAGATACATATATAAATCTATACCTTTTAAACATCCTGTAAAACATTTCCTTTTACTTATGGTTATGTGTAACGCATACACAAATATCATGTAGAATATAATTCAGTTGTTGTTTTTTTCTGGTCCTTTTTATTTAATTTTATTTTCTCTGTATATATATAAAGTATTTATTTTATTTTGATTTGAATGTGCAGGAATATTAAATAACTTTGTGTATTTTATCAGAAAGTAACTGTTCTTGACAGATACGACAAAAGGCGGGAATAGACCCGTCGAACTGTTTTTGAGTTATTACATTGAGAGTGAATGTATAGTAGCAACAACATCATCAGTAACAGCAATAGCAATGTATAATAACAGTAAAGGCAGTATAAGGACATTAAGGATATATAATGTACGCATATTATATTGGACATGAATTTTAGGGTATTATTATTATTATTATACTTTAAATGATATTTATGTATGTACGGTAAATTCATTCAATACAAGTAGATATATGAAAAAAAAAGGACATTTATTTTATATCTATTATTTTGCTACCATAATACACAAATTTCATTTATACGATAAGAGGTTTTGAAGATGATAAAGTTTCTTTTTTTTTTTCTTTTGGTACATCGATTACATAAATATTGTTTTTTATTTGAAATTTTTCAAGTAGGAAAGATAAAATTAATTTAATTACAAAATTCAATAGTTTTCAATTGAAAAGTCCTTTCAAGCAATCAATGACATAAAGAATATTTCTAATCCTTTTAATCTATAATCTGAAAAATTTTTCTATTTTTCAATTTTATAGAATCGTTCTCTTTTTCATTGTTACTGCCACGCGCACATTCATACTAATTATTGTAATTTTCCTTTCATTCTTTCTTTTTTCATTTTTTTTTTTTTTTACATTTTATACATGATCATTTTTATTTTATTTATATTTCGTATTTGAAGTTTTTCTTTTTCTTCTCCTCTTTCACATTTTTCTTTTTTCTTTCTTCAAATAAATAAAAAAGGCGGCGATTAGATTAATGATTATGAGGTCTGCAATATCTGTTACTGAAAGGAATTAATTACTTTCTTGTTTAATGTGTTAGAATAACTTTTAAAACGGCAAAAAAAAAAAAGAAAAAAAATTAATAATTTATATTTATACACTGTAGGATTTAACGAAATTATGATGTATAACAGTGTAAATTGTAGCAGGAAATTTGAAAAATTTGCTTTTTTTTTTAATGTAATGAAGTGTAATTTTTTGATAATTAATTTTTGTTTTTGTTGTTGTTTTAATTCAAAAAAAGGGAAAAATAATTAATTTAAATAAATACAATGTCAGCGAAATTTTTTTTTGTACATATTTTATAAAGCAAATATAATGGTAATTTTTCATATACTCTTTAAAATAATTTTTTTTTTTCAGAGACGGTTTCTAGAATCCGCAAATTTACACTTTTGTATATTACGAGGGTCCTGAAGGCGAGGTTATTAACCCACTCAAAGGTTATATACACGCTCATTTTATTTTTCTTTCTATATTATTTGTTCTTTACTACGAACTATAAATACGAGTATGTAATTACACACCTGGTGGGTGTGCAGTTGATCTCGATGATCTCGAACATGTTACGAATTCTTGTGAAAACTTTGACAGAAATATTTTACTTCAACTATTCGCTATTCAACTATTTTTGAATTGAGTTTTTTTTCCTTGAAATATAAACCAGAAAATGTTGAATTTCCTTTATATCCTTTAATAAGTATTAAAAAACTTTTATTAGTTTTAGTTTAATGAAATTAATCGACTGATAATTAACTGACATACAGTATAAAACCAATTAAGATTGATAAACTATAATGTTAAATAAAGGGTTGAATTGAACAAGGTATACCTACACAAATTTACCGTATATTTGTATATACATATATGTGTAAATTAAATATATAGTATAGGTATATGTTAAAACCTAAAAACTTTTAAATATATTTTGAAATTTTATTTATAAACATTTGCAAGGATAAATACTCTGCTACATTAACATATTTACAAATGCTATCATGCACTGATTATCAACATCAGGAAAAACTCTATACCTATATTAAATATTGTTACATAATTTTTGATAAAGTATCGTGTTAAAAAGTCATTGCCATTTATTTGAGGGCACCTAATTTTGAATATAAATGAAAACAATATAATATAAATACACATATATATTATTATATACAATGTAGGTACATATGTTTTATTTTTCACTATTGTTTAGAAACTAAAATGCATTTTCACTCAATTAATTTCAATTTGTATTTTACAGTAAATTGAATACCTATGTATATTACAATTTAATTATGATGTACTACTATGTTCAATAAATTACATACATATTGTATGTATATACTCTGATGTAGTTTACACACGTATCAAAAGAAGGCATTTATTGTTAAATTTTAATTACCTATAATTTGTGTTATTGTATATTAAATATATATAACTATTATATATATTCATATACCTTTAGGTGTTAAATTTATCATTTATACGCATTGTACAACTTGTTGCACTTATTTTCAATAAAATGTATATTATATACATACATGCATTATGTATATCTTTTAGATTTTGCAAATTTCATTTTTAATGTATTTAAAAAGAATAAATATACACAAACACACATATTCTTATTATAACCATTGATGTGCCATATACGCGAGTATCAGGTCTTCAACAGTAAAACAAAGAAAAAATAAATAAAATTAATCATATGCAATTAATAATAAAATTATTATAACAATTTCCTCACCAAATAAAATTGAATGAATTAGTTTTTTATGTATGTAGGTAGAATTATGCAACACGCATATCTAATGTATATCATAAATATTTAAAAAAAAATGCATAAGACAAATTGAAGTTAAAATTTTTTAAAAAAGAAAAAAAAAGGCATAATAATAAATTCATACAATATGCGATATTACAAATGAGTGAAGCATAACTTTTACAATGTAAAAATTACAATTTTTAATTTTAATATTTTATTTTACATGGTCATCATTGTTACATATAATTTTATTTTCGCCTCTCTTCTTTTTCTTCTTTTCCTTGTACAATTTTCTTAAGATTTCAAATAAAAATTGTTATTATGAATATTTATGTTTAATTAAAAAAAAAATTATAATCATTTTGTTAATTAACCTCATCTATAAAATTCTATATGTGAGAAAATCTTTGTTTTATTGGTAATTTGAAAAAAAGAAAAATGAAAAATTTAAAACAATTATTTAAATTCCAGGTCATTGTCGAATTTAATTTTTTTTTTTTGTATAACACAAACAAATTCCATAATTACAAATAAATTCTTTTGGGTCAGTATGAGTAATTTTTTTGTATGTTTACATAACACGAAGTTTTAATTTATTATTTTATTGAAAAAAAAAAAAATAATAATAATGAAAACGGAAAAACGTCATCATTCAATCAAAAATATTGAAGTTTTGATCGATTATTATATTTCCTTATCATTCCAACTGACATTTAATCAAAATTCAATTTTAATTTTTAAACAAGACCACATAATGTTTTTCAAACAAATATCCATAACAATGAATCATTTTTTTTTTATCATTCTCAATTTCTAACAAGAATAACTCGTTCATTTTTCATATATCTTTAATGTAATGCATTTTTTTAACATTAAATTTAAAAAAAAAATAATTCATAATCAAACCATCAATAATTTCTAAGGACATCAAACTGAACATCGGGTGCATCATTCATAGTGAAAACAATATATCAGGAAGGAACAAAAAACCAACAACCAAAAGACTAACAAATGATTTTTTTTTTCAATTTAAAGTGTCTTCAAAGTAATTTGTCAAATCCATTTGCGGTTGCCAATCTAATCTTCGAAATTGAAAAATAGATCATCGCGTACACAATCTGTGATTTTACTCGTACAAGGAAAAAAAAATTTCCAGAGTGACAATAATAAATCGAAAAAAATATAAAAAATTTTATTTCGCGAAAAAAAATATTATTCAACTTAAAATGCAATCATCACGTCACTATAACGGAAAAATATTTAAAAAAAAACTAAAAACAAAAGCGCTTATGCATGATAAATAAAAATATTAAAATACAAGCGCTAACAAAATCACATTCTGCGGTAAAACGGATGTACCCACAGGATGAAAGCCACACAAATAGAACAATAAAAAAAGAAAAAAGAAAAAATTTCATCAGGAAAGAAAAAAATGCTTCATTGCATGCCAAAAAGGACATTCACAAAATACAAAGGCCCAAAAAAATACATATAATTTTTTATATTTCAATTGCATTGCACTTTTACTATATACCTACATATAATGCCAGCGGAAAAAGGCGAAAAGAATTGCGAAAAATTGTCAAATAATTTAAAAAAAAAAAAAAAAAAAATTAAATAAAATTCTACATAGCGATTTTTTGTCCATTATTGTGTCATCCTTTTACAAAATTTTATTTATAACAATATGACGCTGAATGCATGCATGCATGCATCCATGTATATAATATAAGATACTCCAAATGGGCACCGTTAGCTTTTTTTTCTGTTTTTACTTTTTGTATCTCTCACTTTTTTATTAAATGATATTTAACGTTTGTATATATGCATTTATGAGAATGTCCTGCAAAACTTTTATGCATGATGTAATATGCAGGTGATTCATCATCATTACTTTTTTGTTTTTAAATTTTGGTTGAGACAAGATGATGACTCTTGTGTAAATTGTTTTGATTATTTCATTATAATGTCCTTGACAACAATAAATTGAATTGAAACATTTATTTGAAAATTTTTATTATATATTTTTAAAGTACATCATTTTTGAGTATATGTGAATACAAAAAAAACATTAAGTAATTTGTTAAAACAATAAAAAAAAACAGTAATGATTATAAATTATTTAAAATTGTTTATTGACTCATTTTATAGATGAAGTGAGAGCTTTAGTATGTTATGCCTAAGTTTTAGATATGTATACATCAAAGGATATTCAAGAAGATGTAATTATCAAACAATTATACTATTTCTTTTAATTCAAATTTGCATTCGCTCTCTGTTAAGTAATTTCTTACTTCCTAAAATCAATTTTAAAAATACATAAGGTGAAGTCAGTTGCAGGATATTTTTCAATATTTGTCATGTTTATCCCTTATGCACACACAAAAGTTTAAAAAAAAAAACTACTCCCTCGAATGGAACGAAAATCAACTAAAAAATTCGAAGGGGAAAAATGATGTTTTTTTTTCCACATTCTATCAAATGCATAACCCAAAAAAAAAAGAGGGTGTCAAGTGGATTTGCCTTTAAGGACTAAATACAACGATCAACAACAAAAATTACCCAAAACCAAAAAATCAAAACCAATCGTCATTAACATTATCACATCTTTCGTTCTTCTGCTTTTTTTATTTTATTTTCTATTTTGTGGTTTGATTTTTATGTCTGTAAAAAAAAATTACCCTTAAGAGATTTTAAAATACATATTTTCTGATATAATTTTTCTGATGTGCGCGGGTTCATTTTATATTTATTATTCGCATTTCATCCCCTATAAAAAATAAAAATAAAATAAAAAAACATATTGAATTAAAGATTTTCTCAAACAAAAGTCGTGTGTTTCAGCTTATTGAATGGTGTTTGTCTGTAAAAATGTCCATGCCAATCGAATTTCGTAATTTGATTATGCAAATTCGAAAGAAAATGAAATATCTGTTTTGGTTCTTATTTATTGCTTAAAGCAATTCTTTTTGTATTTTGTCCTGTTTAATGTTGTATAATACAGGGATTAATGGTAATTATTTAACAATAAGAAAAAATTTATATTTATTTACAAGATTAAAAGGAAAATATATTTGAAATTGATTGTGTACATTTAATTTGTTACATCATAAAGATTTAAAATTCATTGAGTGGAAATTAATTTAAAATCAATTTACTTTAGAATTAAAGAGAAAATTATAATATTAAAAGGTTCACCTTTAGATAAAAAAGAAAGAAAAAAAAAACACACACACACATTTTCATCTCCAAACAAAAATTTTCCAGATTTTCATTTAAAAGTATTTTAAAAGTTTTTCAATTAAAAGACACTTTCATGATAATTCATTTTTTCACACTGAACTGAACATAATACTTGAAGATACAACAATCTCATAGTTGAAAAATAATTTATGGAAATTTCTATGTGTACTTGTAAAAGAAAAAAACAAATACAAAACAAAACATAGAAAAATTTACAAAAAGTTTAAATAATAGTAATTAAATAAATTCTTTGTTTGTTCACAAATAAGAAAGACAATAGGCACAAGCATCTCTTATGTTTTGCATATCAATTGAAAAAGTTTTATGAAAATTTCATTTTAATTTCAATTTCTCATTTTCTTTTATTCTTTTTTTTTAACTTATTTTTCTTTTTCAAATTTTTAATTTTTTTTTTTGAACTAAAATTGGAGAAAGTAATTTTTTTATTTAAATTTTTATAAAATTGTTTTCGAAACTTTGTTGGTACTTCTTTTTTTCTAAATTGGTACAGTTTATTACAAGATTACATGTCTACAGTGTGACCTACTATTTATTTATTTTTAAATTTAAAGAATCTTCTTATGGAAGATGATTCCAGCTCTAAAGTAACGACGACTCACTTGCTTGTATACAAGATTCTTTGGCCTTCTGGTATGAATTTATAGCTGAGATTGTACTAACAGACCTTAACAGATTTATTCAAAAATCGAGATGGTTCACAGACTGGACCATCTTCTTTTCACAAGTACATTGAAGGTCATTCACGATGGAAGTTTTGGCCCTCCAAGTTGAATTTTTTTTTAAACAAACAACCCTATCTACCTAGCTTAGCCTAACCTAACATATATGAAATATGATACGTAAGAAAAATAATGCAGTAAATTTTTAAAAAGAATAATTAAAATAGTTTGTTATTTGTTGATTGAAAATTTTTAAAACAAATTTTAAAACTATTTTTTCTCAAGCAAATTCATTTTTGTTATTCCTCTGGCAAGAGCTCGTAAATTCCAAAACCTATACATGCAGTAACATTCGTAATTTGTCACAATTATTTAAAAAGGGATTTCTCTAAAAAAGAAGAAAAAAATCTAACAAAACATCATAAATTCCTAAATACAAAAATAAAAATAAAATAAAATCATTAAAATTGTCTAATAATACAAATTCTTCATTATATACTCGTATACTAAACGTAAAATTACGTTAATAAAAGGCGTACACATACCATACACATACATAATAAAATTGCTTCCATTTGAATGATATAAATTTGCGTAACTAATTTTGAATTGATGAAATTGTCAAAATTCAATCGATCATCAAAACTATAACTAAACCATTGACTAATTATCATTACAACGAAAAAGAAAAAACATTTTTTTTTAAAAATTCATTTTCATTTTATTGAAAAATGAAAAAAATAATAATAATTTCTTTTTTTTATCGTTTATAATATGTGTAACAATACAAAACGGTTGTCAAAATTTCAAGATCATCGATCATCACGTTAATTGTTTCGAAAAATGTTTTATTACAATACATTATTATTATTTCCGTGTGAATATGAACAAAAAAGAAGAAGAAAAAAAACGGAGAAGAAAAAAAAAAGTTATAGATACATACCAACAAGAGATAGGTGTACAAATAAAGATTGATTGAAAATACGTGTACATAATATTAAATAACATTGATCATTTTTTCAACTCAATGAAATTAAATATTAAATGAATTTACACACATATTATAATACATATATAATGAAATGAAAGAGAGCTATTTAAGAGGCGTCTTAAATGCAAGCAGATGATGATGACATGACATAATGATTACAATTTTTGTTGCTTTTAAATTTTAATAAAATGAAATTTAAAAAAAATAAAAAAAAGAATAAAAAGGTAGATTAATACCTGATTACTTTAATTACATCATTTAATTAAATAATTTAAACTAAGTATTTACTTTTATTTTTTATTTCAAAAATGATGTTTTAATAAAACAATTTTTCGAATCAACTGTTATACATTAACGAGTATGTGTATCTTGTATTTAGAAAAAATTAGTTGAAAGGCTACTTTCACAAAAAATAAATTTTGTTTACGAACTTAAGAAGTATAATTTAAACTTTTAACTGTAAATATAAAGTAGGTGCAACTCAGGAGAAGCTCATGATGTGTTCCGCATCCGCACGTTTAAGAATACTGAAGGGAAACGAGTTCCTGAAAAATCATGAAAGAGTCGTCTCATATTGTACGAGGTATCACCAAAAAAAACCGTTTTTTATATATCAAAAAGCTTAAAATAAGTTAGAAATTAAATGAAGTTACTACAGCATTCAAAGCGTGCAGTGGAAGAAAATTGTAAAACTCAATTTCGAATTGTTTTTTTTTTTTTTAATTTTGATTAATTAATTTAACGTGTACAATTTTATGTATGTAACAAGATTTATGTTTGAAGTTTCAGTTTAAGATTCCAATAGAAACAAAAATCAAAAATGTTCACCACAGTATATGAATAAGCTTACGTCAGGTAAGAATTTAATTAATGTATAGTATCTTGTTATGCTAATTTATCTTTTCTGTACTATTTTTTATTATTAAAAGTAAAGTGATATTGTACTTTAACATATGTACGTGTAACCCAATAATGAATTAAAATAATTATAATAAGACAATTGAATTTTACTTTAAATTTATTTCACGTGCCATTTTTTTATAACTATCTATTCAAATTAATTTTTATTTTACGTAATTTTTTTTAAATTATATCCCTGTTGAACTACAATTACAGATCATTTTTTTACAATAAAATTTATAAAGTGTGCCGTTATTTATCTTGTCTATTGCTAAAAAATTACATACTTTTTTTTTTTTAAAGTCTGGTTTTCTGTCTGTGAAAACTTCAAAGAAATTACGTCGATGTAAAAGCATGTTTGGCCGGTTTATTTTTATTTTGTTTCAAAATTTTCAATCGAACAACTTTCTTTAGAAATTACAGATTCAAGTTCAACAATTTATAATAAGGTAAAAAAAATTAATTGACCACAAATCAATTTAAATAACTATCACGTGATAAGTAATTAAATGAAAATGAAAAAAAAAAATTCACAATTATTTTTTGTTAAAAAATTCAATTCAACTTTTTCAATTTCAAAGTCCGTTTTTTAAAAGTATTTTAAGTTATACAAAAATTAATATCTTAAAGGCTAAAAAAAAAAAAAACTTTATAAATTAAATCTTCTCCTAACAACAAATTAAAAACAAAAAAATCAAAACAAAACAAATTGCTACTAATGGAGAGACCTATTAACAACTGATTTAACTCCCCATCTAGGAATACATATATTTTTTCGTTGTTTTTGTTCAACATAATACGGGAAAAAAAGTCAATCTTTAAGGAAAGAAACAATTAGATAACATATTTTGCTATCCATATGGATCTGTTACAAAAAAAAAAAGAAGAAGTCAATTTCGAAGGGTTCTTTTCCGTATATAGACAAAAAAAACACAATTTTTATTTTTCGCTTTCTTTCAGGTTCAAGCTAAGTGAGTGCTAAACAACTGCTTTAGTGTTAAACATATGTTCCCTAATGAGATGTCTGTTTCAAGTGGTGATGCTGTACTGAATTAAGGGGTGAGTATGCAATTTAATAGAATATAATATGTACCCAGATAAATGAGATGATGATTGCTAACATCCCTTTTTTTCTCTATTAAATTTTCCTTTTCTTTTTTCATAATTATTTTAAGTTAGTATAAGGGAAATGAAACTGTAGATATTTGCAAAACTTAATATGAATATGTATTGTACTTTGTCAATATAAAAATATGTAATAATGTAATATAAACTGTTTCAAATGAATCTATGAGATTCTGTTTGTGGTTTTGTCTTTTAGAGGAAAGGACAAACAAAAATTAGTTAAAAGTGTAAATATTCTATGAACTACAAATATTTTTAGTAATTGTTTGAACTACTTACTTATACACATATAAGTATGTAGTATGTATGATAAAAGCAAAAATGATATTTGAGATGTTTTATAAATTTTTATGAATATGATAAACTAAAGTAAATATTTGCTAAATCTATTTTCTAAAATAATAATATAAATTGTAGATGAGAGTAGCAGTGTTGAGATTAAAATACATCAAAAACTTGAAAATTAAGTCATAACATTTTTATTTGAAATTAAAATTAGTTTTCTGTATTCAAAAAAATGTGTCAAAAAAAAAGGTTTCAGTAAAATCATAAAATTGAAAAAACCTTAATGAAATTTTTTAATGTTTGGAAATTGTTCTAAAACAACATAAAAATCTTTCAGCTTGAAAAGTTTCCTTTATAATAACACTTCTATATAGTAAATATATGAATTTTGAGCATAGCAAAGCTTGGAAAAACGAATAACCTGAATGCTATTATCACTTAAAGAAAATTTTTTCGTCCTTTTTGCTAACACCAATTGACCAACGAAGTCCTCAGACATATCTTTAGATATTTAGCGGTTAAATTAGAATAACCATATTTAAAGTTGCTATATGTATGCAATTTCAAAATGTGTGCTTAGAACATATTTATGTTTCGTTAAGTTTGTTTTTTCGAATCTTGTGTTTTACACGAAATTTTTGTGTTGCAAAATTTAAAAAAAAAAAGGTGGTAACTTTTCGATGAATTTTATGCAGGCAGATGTTTGGCCTGATTATCCTAGTATAATGACTGAGGATGATAATTTTCTAGGTCTCTAAAATATAGATCTGATTTATATGACGTGGATTTTAGACTACCAAAAGAATACAAATTCTTACTGAAATACAACAATAAGCTTGTAATAGATTCTGTGTAATTCTCTGAAAAATACTATAGAATACTTCAGGTACATACAATTTGCTGAAAGAGCTTATTAAATTATTGTTTATCGTTATAAAGATAATCATGTCAACAGAATTATATATTTTTGTACTAAAATACATCTGAAATAACCGTTATCTATTCTATATAATGATTTGTGAAACAGTAAGAAAACAAAACTCGAAAAATTACAAAGACTGGATACATAGCCGTGTGCATATAATATGTTATCTAAGTATGATATATTGAATTTTATACCATAACAAAAAACTAAATCTTGATTCTTCATTGATTACGAAACTTTGAAAGTTTCAAATATTTGATTAAGTTACGGGGATTCCTGAACAACTTTTATAATGAGTATATAAGATACGTTCACCATAAATTTATGTTCAAAAGAAAAGAAAAAAACGAAAGTTATTGACCTTTGTTTTTTGTTTCTTAAAATAACTAAGATCTATATTTTGATAAAGCATGAAAAATTTCCAAATTCAAAGATAATCATTGATAAATTAAGAAAAAAAAAATTAATTATTATAAAGTATTTCCAATTTCCGTTCTATATTCACTGTTTGACAAAAACAATAAATTATTATCTAATTATCATCGAAAAATTTGAAAATAATCCAAATTCAAAGTGTATTTTCTTTTTTTTTTTTCTTTTAATATATATTTTAATTACAATCTAGTTCATTGTCATTCATTATTCTTTTTATTTATATAGAGGTTTCCATTTTGAATGATTTTTATATCATTATTATCATCATCATCATCATCATCATTTTATTTGAATTATTGAAGACAATGCAAGAGTCTGCGCATATAAGAAATTGGGAGGCAACAAAGTGTACATCAGCACATAATATGTATGTATGTATTACAAAAAAAGTAAAAAAAAAAAAAAAACCACAACCGAGGGATTTTCTAGAAGAAAATATTTGTATACGAAAAGAAAATAAAGAAAGAAATTCAAAATATAAAAATAAAATTAACTGAAGAGAAAAAAAAAGAAGCAAAGTACGTACTATATCCTTTTTCATACATAGGGGAAATGAAATTTTCCGTGGGGCGGAGTTTTCTCATCGTTATCTTTCTTTGAATAATTTTTTTTTATCGTATTTTATTAGTTTTTTTTGTTGCTATTATTATGTTTTTTTTTCTCTTTTAACTGCGCAAATATGAAGAGAATAATTTCTTTATTTGAACTGTCAATATAATTACATACATACATACATACATATGTATATGTATGTATGTATGTACCTTATTATATCTACTACTTTTCTTCTCTTGAAATATTATATATTATGTACCTGTGCAGGTATACGAAAAACAAATGGAGTAAAAAGAAAATTGCTTTTTGATTTATTCAAATCGTTTTTTAAACATTAAAAAAAAAAGGAAAAATTGATTTTTTTGTTCTAACTTATTACTTTTTCATTGTCATAAATAAGTTATAAATTTTGAGATCTAGATTGTTTTTTTTTTATACAATGAAGATTTCAATAGAAAGAGAGTAATGTTAAGTGTATAAAGTTTTTTTTGAAGTTAATTAATGAATATTTATTGTTTTTATTATACCTGAGAATCTTTGAGACCTAATCTTTCAGCTAATTTTTTTCTATCTGGTTTACTTATGTATTTTTGTTGTTGAAATCGTTTTTCAAGTCCTTTACGTTGTGAATCTGAAAATATTTTTTTTTTTTTTTTAAAAAATCATGGTTAAATTAAATTGAAATTTGAAAAATAAGAAATTTCAATATATATTTTATTACCTGAAAATACAGCTCTTCGCATCATACCACGTCTTGGTTTTCCTCTAGATGAATGCGCCCAAGGAAATCCTTGACCTGGAGGCAGGGGAAAAACTTGAGGTGCACCAACTAGAAATGTTCAAGAAAAACAAAAATACATAAAATTATTGATGAAGAGAAGAAAAAAATAGACAAACAAAAAAGTATAGACACTATCGATAAATTTCACATGAATTGAATCACGCAAAAGTTCAGGTGAAATTTTAATTGAAAAATAACGTAAATTTTCATGTCGTCTTTATGCTTTTAAAAAATAATACCCTCTGAATAAATTCTTTTGAATGAAAGTGTGCCAGAAAATTGAAATTTTCAATATTTTTCTCATATCATGAGTTATAATTAACATACACCTGTAATTTCAATCATTAAATAGCATACAAGTATTTTAATAGTTTAACACCTGACCTGACACATATTGATTTAATTTTACTTTCATTATAGGCTTGATCACACTAAAAGCGATACAATTTTGTTGCAATTTCCATTCGATTATTTTTTTCGGTTTATTTCATAAAACTGGGTATTTTCTGATTTGTTGGAAATTGTTTAATAAAATAAAGAACATAGAGATAGAGACTTGTTAAACACAAGTAAACCCGTGTAATCCTTTTTTTTTTTTTTGTAACCACTAATGTGACAAGAACAATTTATATGTATGTTGTCAAAATTTACGCAAAATATACAAAACATAATTAACACATAATGTGATTCGAGCCTATAAATGTTAAAAATGTACACACACACATTCCATTTGAATTTTACACCATAATAATATGTGTAGAGGTGTACATGATAAATTTAATTCATAAAATTACCTCCAATGTATGGATTCCGACAATGTGCCAGCAATGAATGTAAATGTGGATGATTTAAACTATGATGTAGAAATGGTGTTGGTCTACTTGGTAATGGTTTAGCTATAATTTGTTTTTCACGTCCTTGAAGTCTATCTTCAATATTATTATCTCCTTGACTCCCACTATTATGTAGACCATTTTGATGATTGTCACTGTCACTTATAGTACTACCTGGTGACGGTGTGGTTTGAGGCTGACAATTATTACCATTATTTGATGTTAGAAATGCTGGATGTGGAAATTGTGTATGATGATGAATGAAACTATGTTGAATATAAGGCCAAATATGTTGAGGTTGAATAAAATCTGTGAATAAGAAAATTATATTAGAGATTTTATTTTGTTTTTGTTTTTTAACAAAATTGATTGTGTTTAGTTTTAATTAAAATATTAATTGTTGTAGCTATGTGTTTTGATTTTTCTGAAAGAAAATTTTTCAATAAATTTTTGAATTGGTTGAAAAAAATCCTTAAAGCTTAACAATAAATTTTAAACATATTTTTTGGATCGATTAAAATATACACAAATTTTCTATGCCATCATACTGCATAACTTTGTTACACAGAAAAGAAAAAAAAAAATTAAAATTTTCAAGATGTACGAAAATAATTAAAATTCTATCAACGTTTTTTCTTTCAAAATGATACTTAAATTCAATTGACCTTTCAAAAAAGAAGGAAGAAAAACTTAATCGATTATATGTATACATTATATCCTCTTATAAAAACATTTCATTTTCACAAATATGCATACTCATACACACATACATATACTTTCTATGCAATGAAGGAAAACTGAAAATACACAAACAAAAAAGCACACACTAATAGGAAATTTTTTTTTCTGAATAAAAATTGAGTCTGTACCATCGACAATGTAATAAACCATCATAAACCATATTATATGAAATTTCTAAATGGAGTGATGCTTTTAAGTGCAATTTAATTTAAACCGGTAACTGCTTGACGCCTTATTTTTGACGCTAAAGAAAAAAATAATATATATATTTTCTATTAAAGATTTTATATTCCATGAAAAATATAAAAGTATACACCTTACACAAGCACATATACATAAATATATACATCATATATGTGATGATACCTAAATATGTATGTATTTGAAATGGCAAAGAATAATAAGGCAATTTCTAGGGGTTACAGAGAACACCATCAAATATATTCTTCTTCTTTATTTTTTATTTTTTGAATTTTCAACAAACGATAAAACTTTCGTGTAAAAGTTTATTCTTAAGTGAGACACCATATGGTGCAAGACTGTTTTGATTCTGCAAATTATAGATTTTCCTTTTTTTCTTTCGTATATAAAGTATTTCTATGTGTATTTAAAGATGACGTCATTATTGTTAAGATTATACCTTATACTGTTAAATTTTTGAATCTTTTTTACACATTTTGATTATTTTTCAATTCAAATAAAATATCGATTTACGTGAAATTTCATAGAAAAATAAAACTTTAAAAACCTTGAAGGCAGTTCACACATTATAAAGAAAATTTTTCTAGGGTAAAATGCACTAAGATGTCCTGGAAATATTTTTTTTCAAATATTTTTTTCCCAAAAACAACATTGTTTTCTTCGGGAAAAATTTATAAGAATGAAGAAAATCAACTTTTTAATCATTGAACAGAATCCCATAGTCACTTTTTTTATTATTATTTAATTAACAAGCACTAGTAATAGAGATTTCCGAACTATACACTTTTAGTAAGTACAGCGCTAGTACATAGAACGATGCTACAAACTCATATTCACCAATTTTCTTAATTTTTTCTTCTAAAAAGCATTTTAAAAATTCCACAAATTTATTTAACGTCAAAATAATATCTTTTACTTCTTTTTCTTCTTTTTTCTTTCTCGTTGCCTTTTTTATTTTACATTTCAGTGAAAAGTGATTATGAAAGAATTTATTGAATCAAAAATCACCATTAATTAATTTTATGAATTGATTAAAAATTGAGTAATAGGAAAGCTTTCATTTTCCTTCACCTTTTTTGAATTCATAAAGCAAACATGATAATTTTAGCTCTAAAATAATGTTTAAAAAAATGATGAGTCATATTTAACGTTCAAAACAATCATATTTTATTATTATTTCTATTATGAACAAAATTAAAATTATTACTGTGATAGCAATTTTTATTAATAGTAAAAATTTCGACACCATTCAAATCTTCAATCAAATTTATTTTTCACCATTACCTACATATTATTTTTGGTTTCAATTTTTTTTTTTTTTTCTATTTAAATTAAAACACCTCATTAAATATAATTTAAACAAGTTTGATTACTTCATTTATATACTCAATAAGATTGTTCATATTTTCTTAACATTAAGTCAATTGAGCTGAAATTTAATAAAAACAAAAAACTACGAGCATATTACACACATAATATGTACGTACATATGTGTACCTCACAAGATTTTTTTTTTCATAAAAAGAAAAAAATTTCTACAATAAAATAAATCCCAAATAAAAACACAAAGGTTTACTAAAATCAAATCAAAAGGATATATCAAATTATTCGAAAACCACCAAAGATAAACACAAGTTCTTAAAAATTTAAAAAAAAAGTGTAACAGTTCCTTTTTTTTTTAAATCTTCTATCTTCATTTTATTTTTTATTTGAAATTGAAAAGAACAACAAAACAAATCCCAAAGGATTTTACGCTTACGTATTATAAGAATTTAGGGCATGAATATCCCAATATTCACAAAACAAAACATTTTAAATAAAAAATAAATAAAATTGAATAAAAAAAAAAAGTACATCGAAGGCTGTAAAAACATCATCTCCTAATCATTTATAAATTATTATTTGTTTGTTACATTGTATGTAACAATATGCACAATTCAAATCCAGATCCAGACCATCATGTCAGTTTTTTAACTTAAAATCTATAGTAAAATGTGTATGTGTATGTGTACACATATTTGTACGTTTACATATTTTTAAGGATCATAGATTGAATGAAAATCCTTAAATATAAACCAGAAAATCCTTTTCATTGTATAACATAAAATAACCTTATATGTATATAATATCTGCGGAGGGTAAAATTGATATAAAATATTTCGATGGGTGATTATGATGCTGATGATGATAATGATGATGATGATGATGATATTCTATCATATGTTCTCTCTATATCTACACACTATAGATTTTAGATAGTATTTTCATTTTGAAAAGGAGGAGAGAATTTATATAAACTGTTTTTTAGTATTCTTCAGTGTTTTTTAGTGTTATTATTATTGCTAGTGGGCTGGACTGGTGGATCAATGAATTTATACAATAGAAGAAGAAAAAAATAATCATAATAATAGAGAAAACAAAAAAAAATGAAATTTTATTTTATTACAAATTACCTTTTTTTTTATTATTGTTATATTGTTGCTATTTTTTATTGTATTATATTTGTAATAATCACAAGAAGAATAATTTAATGTAATGATTATTATATGATGCGTGTGGCATTTATGATATTTTGTATATTCTTTTCATAATATGAGATTAACATTTTTCGAAAAAAAAAACAAATGATATATAAATTTTTTTATATTTATGAACACAATAAAAAATTGCCTTGAGAAAATTTCTGTTCAAATTAATTTTTTTTTTTTGGTTTATTAATATTTTTATAACCATTTTTTCCAAGCTCTTTACACGCATATTAATATAAAAAAAAAAAATGATTAATGAAAAATAGAGTAAAACCGTTGTTAAATTCGGTAGAAAAATATTGACAGACAATATTGTTATTTTTCCACAGAGAAAAAAATAACAGCAATTTTTCTGCATCCACGTTTGTGGCAACTGTCAGACTAGAAGTAACATACCCCACTTTTATTGGTACTCAAAATGCATATATACGTTAAATAGAATTTACGTTCGTAACTGTACAAGTACATCATGTATATATGTATTAAAACAATTGACATATTCCAAGAAATGTAGTTTTCTTTCATCATGGAAAAATCTTATTTTTATTGAGAAAAAAAAGTCATAAATAAAAAGAAAATAACAAAAATCTTGTATGTACAATTATTTAAAACACAGAAAATAAATAATTAAAAACTTTCAAAAATAAGAAAATGAAATCTTCACACAAATTATCAAAAACCACATACACATAATCCTTCCATCACAAAATCCATATATGATTATCATAAAATTTCACACACATATAACCATAATCATAAACACCTTCACATAATCCTTAATCATTTAATTTAATCAAAATCACACAAAATGTGGTGTTTTCGCGTCAACACCCACAAAGACTTTATAAACTAATTGTTTATGTCTAATTGAGTTAAATTTCGCTCTTTTGTTTTATGAAAAGCTTTTCATTATAATTTTCGTTAATGTGTGATGATGATGATGTCTTCATAATTTCTTTGTATATTTATTTTACTTTGAATTTTAAATGAATATGTATGAACCTGAAGGGTTTACATATTTTTTTTTTTTAATTTTTTTTTTCCATAATAAAAGTTTATTTCTTTGTGTTCAAATAATTATGATAAAATAAGATACTATATAATTAAAATGTTTCATATGTTAAATTTTTACTTTGTATTGAAATATATAGCTAAGTATTTATTTGGGAGGAAAATTTGTAAAATTTGTTGAGTAATATATCTACATACATATATAAATAATTATATTATATTTATTAGGTGAGTGAGGTGAAAATTCCTTGGAAATTGTATTTAATGTCTTTGAAACATGGAAACGATCTTCACTTACACATGAACAGACATTTAATTGTAGGACATTTTACCTATTATAAATACACCAATTTTAAAACTGCATGATCTCCCAAGTATCACCGAGCCATATTAGTTCATATACAAAATTCTACAAAAAATTTTTGTATTGTTCTTAAGTCTTAGCATAGACAAGTGAGATACAAGTACAAAGGATCTTTTGAGAACTGGTAAGACCATAGAGAACACACGAAATTAATATTTTCACTATGAATCCGGTATACAGCTTTTTTTTTATTTTATAATTATAAAAAACATTTTTAAGTGAAATCTAAAGATAGCATAACAACAATAATTTTGCAAAAGTAAAAAAAAAACTGGTTGTCAATGAGCTTTTTTTATGAACCGTCAATAATTGTAAATATGAAATTGATTTATTGTAAACATAATTATTGTAAATACATATACACAAATAGGTACATAATTAATTAAATTCATTTGTTTAACACGTAGGTACAATAAATTCCAAAAAAATTTCGTAATAATTTAAAAAAATATATAGTTAAGACGTTATTGAAAACAATTTAATTGAATGTGTTCAATAATATCGAATATTTACGTCATATTTGTAATGAACTTTTGTGCGTTACTTGAATTTTTTATATTCGTAAGTATGTAATTTTTTTTTTTTTTTTTCTTAAGAATCATTAAATTTTTTTTCACTAATAAAATCTCATTATACGTTTCAAATTCATTTTAAAAAACTTAGATTGAAAATAATTTTACAAGTCATTTGTAAAAACGACAATTTACAACATTTACGTATCTTTTTTCACCTTTTTTTGCTTCACACCAAAATTGTAAAACAATTTATATTTAAAAATAAGAAAACAAAACTCTTAGTTAAATCTGAGAAGATACTCGTATCATAAACGTATAATATACGATAATTGACCTAAGAAAGTTCTATGATAATTTTACGTGTGAATAAATATGAAATTGAAGACAGAGGTTCTTTTTTTAATTCAATCAAATGACGATAACATTCGAAGGAATTCTTTTGAAATTCAATTACTTTCATATATTTGTAAATACATATTTTCAAATTGAAAAAAAATTATGAATAAACATATGTATTTCCAAGTACATATTCAATTCTTGTTAATGTTTTCATTTTAAATTGAGAGAACAAAAAAAAACCAGACATTTTACAAAAAGTAAAATTTTTATACATCGCGTGCAATGTTTGAAACTTCAAGGAAGTAAAAATTTATTCCACGTTTTACAATTTTTACTAATAAAATCAATTACGACGTATATTGTTTATCAGTAAATTGATATCGCATGCCTAAGTATTGCAAATACAAAAAAAAATCTTTTTCATGTTAATATAAAATTTTAATAACAAAATATGGAAAACAACTAAATTCTGATAATTAGAAAACTTTGAAAAACAAATTCTAATAAAACTAGACAAACAAATTTTCCAGTAAAGTGGAAGTTTACGTAGTATGTTCTAAATTTATATTTTTTTGAAAAGAAGATCTTTAAAGTTGATATTGAAAATCTGCTGTATAAGGCCATTTTTCGTGGTTTATATTTTGGTATTTTTAGAGTGAATGTTCTTAGATTTTGAAATTTGTGATGTACAAAAAAAAAACATGAGTGCACAAAGATTAATATTGAGAAAAAAACATCTCATTGGTATAAGTAACAATGTGTGCCCATTAGAACATTTGAAAATAAAAAATCAATCTTACGAAGAACATTAAAAGTTCAATATCCTTTACAAATCCTTTTGTTGAAATAAAATTATAGCAATAAATCATTTTGGAAATAGTTTTGAATTTAAAATTTGTATTTGCCGTCGCCAGAAAACATCGTAATTTCAAGACATTTCTTTTACTTTATATTAAAAAAAAGAGAAAAAATCCAAGCTGTTGATTGGCGGTTAAAATTATTCCTTTTTGTTAGTGTGTATTATGCAGTATTATCATTCGACTTTTAACCATGCCTCAAAATTCATTTTTATTTAAATAAAGAGAAAAAAAGCCAACACAATCCATAAATCAATTACATTAATACAGTGCAAGCACAACCATCTATTTTGCCAAAATTAACCCTAGAATGAACCCACGTGCCGTATACAATTGCCTGTATGTCGCCGTTATTCCTATTTTCAACATATTCCTGTAAATTTCTTTGATTCTAATATCACCTTTGTATATCCTTCTTACCAATTCATATACAAAGCTACTACCTTTTTTTCTGGAAATCCTAGTTCAAAAATCTATTTAACTGAATATCCTTTTTTTTAAATTAAATACACAGGTTGAAGTTTTTGATTTTTTGTCCACGAGATGGACGACATAGTGAACAAAAATGATAGGCGGCTGTTTGAAAGCATATGTACTATTTCTATTGCATTCAAAGTAATGATTCACTTTTGAAAACCATTACCCCATAGAAAATTCCATTTCAGTCAATCACCAATTCAGCACTTTATTATTTTTATTTTTTCAAAATAATCTTATATCTTACCATTTCTAACACGAACACAATCTTTATTATCACCTAAAATTGCTGAAACACTAAATTTAAGTACTGGCTTTGAGCTATTATCCTTAATTATTGTTTCCTTAGATTCATCAATACGTATTTCACCATTACTTCCACCACATTTATCACATCTAAAGTTATTATTATTAGCACCTCTATTTATTATATTATTTCGATTTAATATTGAATAAAAGCTACCACAATTAGTACAACATAATTCAATACGTTCACCAATAACACTATTACCATTACGTAATTCATTATTACGTTCACAATTTTCACCATTTTTTAACATTGTATACGGTGTATTTGTTAACATTTGATCAACATTACCACCAAGTAAAATATGATCATCATTTGAAGACATTGATGAATTATGACTTAAGGTATCATTACGTAATGGTGAATCACAAAATGAATCTTTAAGATCCGAATTTGTTTCTGATTCACTGTCAGATAATATTGAATCAATTTGATCTTCCTTATCATTAAGGATATTATCGACAAGAAATGCTGTTGACATCACGTTTTAATTATTTTTTTTATTCTTCTATAAATTTGAATAAAAAAATTTTATTACCACATTCAGTGTAACATATTTAATTACAATATTTTTAAAATTATTTTTAATGTGGAAATGAAAATGTGACCAATAATTTACATAAATATCCACTGACAAATATATTTATTTATTTATATTTTTTTTTCTTTACATTTTTTAAAATGGCACTTAATATGTCCTTAAATAAAAATTTCAATTAAATTACAAATTAACAAAATATAATCCTTTCAAAACATTTCTTTTTTTTTTGTCAAATGTATTGTTTGCGCAATTTTCACGTCCTATCAAGTCTACTGATTCCGTAATACTGAAATGGTACTTACTATATAATTCCTGATAATCTTATATGGAGTGAATTACAGAAAATATCCTGGTATACATAAAAATACATATACACAATTCAAATAAATAGGTATTATATAAAAATATATATATATATTTTTTTTTTATTACCAGATAAAAATGTATGTAATCACGTTTCAGGATATTATAAGTATTGTAAGGATAAATTAAGTGTTGTAATTTTTTTTATATATTGTATTTAAAACTCATCCCCCTTTCAAATTTATAATGAAGAAAATAGTAATAAAAATTAAGAAGAAGAAAAAAAAACAAAAAACGTGAACTATTCCTGTTATCAAAAAATACAAGTGGGATATATTATGATGATGGGCTTCTTTTATTCGTCCAAAATGAGAGCAAGAATAATATAATGCCTCTATATATTTTGTTGTATATGTACATATACACAGTAGGTTATATGAGTATCTACTTAAACATATCCTTGCATTTTCATTATATGAGTAGTAAAAAAAAAAAGTAATAATAAAAATGAATTCTATTCTCGTGTACGTTATACATTTATTCGACTGTTAATTTAAGTTCTAAAGCCAAAATGTATGTATAAGGATAATATGTGTAAAAAGTAGCAGGAGGAGTGAAATATTTAACCCCTCTCTCATATACATCATGATTGCATAAACGACAACAATATACAACATGATGATTTTCTTGTTCTATTTTTATTTATTTCAAAATATGATTCATGTGAGTATGCATTTTTTTTTTGTAAATATTTTTTTTTTTGGTTCACCCTGTATATAACAATAATTTATTTGCATTCAAAGGCTCTGATACGAGAGCAATAGAATATATGCACATTCTTATAACAACAACAATAAACTAGGGACTCTAGAAGCAGCAATTCTGTTCTGATGATTGTGTTGAGGTGGAAACATTTTCTTCTTTGTCATCTTTTTTTTTCTTTCTTATTTTTGGACTTTTTTTCTTTCTTTATCCTTTTTTTTTTTGTAATTTTATTTTCTGAGGGTTCGTCGTCATCATCATCATCATCATCATCATTTCATCTCTATCATAGGAGGCGTGGTTTTTACGAAAAAATCCTTTTTACCATTTGAACTTTTTTTTTTCTATTCAACATTTTCTTTTTTTCATTTCTTTTTGTACATAGAAAAAAAAACTGGAATGTAGGTAGGACCATGCGCTTATTTTTCTTTTCTGTTTTTCTTATTTTTTGTATTTTATTTATTTTTATTGAACCTTTTTTATATGTCCTTTTATTGTATGTTCTCTGGTTATGCGATAAGATTTTCCAAACTATTTATGCAAAGCTTTTGTGAACAACAAGAAAAACGTCAAGGATAATAAAGGACATAAATAGAAATGTTAAAAGAAGCTAAATTGGAGAAAATGAAAATAAAAAAGAAGAAAAAAAATATACATAATATAATAAAAAGATGTTTATAAAAGTAAAATAATCATATAAAAAGAATATAAATATGAGGAAACAAGGAGTACAGGGAAAAAAACAGTAAATGTATGTATTTTATATGTGAAACGTTATGGAGGAAGAAAATCAAGAAGAAGAAGAAGAAAAAACATACGAAAAAAAATGTTTTTTTTTTAAGTGTGAGACTCAAATGAAAATACCATGGATGTATAATAAATTTTATTTATGTACTCAGCTCACTGAATAAAAAGGATTTTCAACAAGGATATAACCATAATAGAAAATGACTTTTGTTAAAAGAAAACATAAAATATGAAAGAAAAAAAAATATATATTGTATAAGAAATTATGAATTTGAAGTATTTTGAGAGAGAAAAAAAAAGTATAACAAAAAGAAAAATAAATGAATAAGGAAGCAGTTTTTCAACATTATATCGTATATTGTATGTATATGTATATAGGACTATTAAATAATATACATATGTACGTGTATGTAACATTATTTTGTTAGTGGAAAATTGAATCATTATGAGTATTTTTAAGAAATTTAGGTGCTATATATTCACAATTTATCATAAATGTAATTTGAGAAAAAAAAAATACACATATTTGAAATATGAATTTGTAGATAAGTTACACCTACATATATGTATATATAAAAATTTTATATTATGTGTGTAAATGTGTCTGTAATCTGTATACATACATAGACTTTAATTTCGCATATATTATAATTGTATAATTTTTGTTTGTTGTTTTTGTTGTTGGTTCTTGAAATACAAAGTATATTTTAATATTAGAAGGATATGTAAAAACCATAAGGTTCATGTTGTAGTAAATGTGGTATAAAATTATTATAATAATATTTTTATGAGGTATTTTGTTTTCATAATGTAACAGAAAATATTAAATAAATTATTTTTGTAATGGGATTACTTAGGTAAATAAATATGATTATTATTTTAATTAACATTATTATGTGTTCAAATTATTTAAAATATTATTATAACATTAAGATTGACTTGGAAAAAACAATTATACAACATTTTACGGTGTAATATCTAGATTTTTAAGCTTTTGGTCTTTAATAAAATCAATCTCCTAAAATTTCCTTAAGTTTTTTCTTATGCATTATTTTCGGAATTTATGGAAATAAAAGGGCATTGTAAAGAAATGTTAAGGTTGTCGTTTAGGTGTTTTCTAGATTTCAATTTCTCTAATAATTTTTCTAAAATATAAATTTATGACAAAATATAAAGACATGTTTGATGGAAATACATAGTTTGAATGATTTAATTAATCAATAATTGTTTAAAAAACTATCTGAAAATTCTCACCATTTTTCTTTTCCAAAAAAAATGACGTACAAAAACTTCAATTTTTCTGAGAAACTCGTTAATTTACAATTTTAATTCATGCGGCCCATTATTATAAACTTTTACTTTACCGACGGAATAAATATTGTTTATTATTGCAATAGATTGTTCAAGAAAAGTTGTTTTTTTTTTCATAAGAATTGCAAAAATTAAAAAATAAATAATCAAATTTGGAAAAATTAAGGAAAATTCACAAACATGAGCTTTAAAATCCACATTTATCTCTGTCATTTATAAGCCGATTCAAACTGCATATGCCAAAATCAAGAATTCTCATATTCAAAGCACCATAAGTATTTCGAATATTTTCTAATCAAATTAAAAATTCGCATAAATTAAAGGGTTCAGTTGATTAAGTAGAGTAGACTTTCCAGTTTTGTTTTTTCATTAAAACACTTAAATCAACTTAAATTATAATTGTTTATGGAGATCTGGCTTGGAGATAAATTTTATTTTTAATAGAAAAAGTTTTCATTTGATTGAATTTCACTGTTCTAATTAAATAAATAAAAATTAAATAAACATAGACAAATGTGTTAGATAAGATAAGATAATTATATAGGGGCTATTGTTGCACTTCGATCTGTATATATGTATCTTTTGTGGCGCAACGTGTTAGATAACCTTATTATTCAATATCCTACGTTATATTTACATATATATACATACGTAACATTTTCTATTATTTATTGATCTGCGGTAGCCACAATTTAATCAATTTAAATGTAATTATTCATTTTGTATTCATTTATTCATTTTGTTACTTAACGTGATATTACTTAACAAGTATGAATATGTATATAATAACTTAAATAGGTACCTTCATTCTATTCAATTAATAAATTACTGATTATGGTAAAATTTAACTAATAATAATTAACTAATAATAATGTAAAAATAATGTTAATATATCGTATGATGTATGTAATTAGATGATTATCTAATTATAAAAATTGGAAAAAAATACAGAAAAAAAACTTTTCAAAAGCAGTGATTTTAATTTATTATTATTGTAATTGATTTTAAAGTCCTTTGTATTGCTTAAACAAAATAGGAGGCCTTAGATACAAAAGATTGAATTCTTAGAATTCAGATAATTCCATTGTCAGATATTTTAGACTTCTTGTCAGTTAGATTGAAAAATTCAGTTGAATTATTATTTTAACGTATAAGATTTCACCAATTGGAATGTATTTTAATATTTTTTTTTACTATAGAAAAAAAAAAGTTATGAAAAATAATTTTAAGAACAGTAACACATTTTTATCAAAGAAATGTGCTTTTTTTTTAAATAAAATCAACGAAAAAAAAAACCTTATTCATTAAAAACCTAGAGTTCCTTCAACGTTTCAAATTCTGACATAATTCTAATTATAATTATTTAAACCATGTATTGAATTTTTTTAAATTAAATATCAATCATCGTTACGTATATACCATACCACATTTCATTTATTCATCCCTATATATACATCTATTTAACACTTATACAATATGCCATCATCATCATCATTTTTGCAGCAATTTTAATAAAATCAAATAACAATAAAATTATTTCATCTCTCAACAACAAAATTTGTTCTTATCTCGCCATAAATTATTTTATCACTCTACAATTTCATTATAAATATGGGAAGAAAAAAAAAACAACACAGATATGTATTCACATTTTATTATATACTTATAGGTACATAACTGTAGAAATTTATATTTGCAAATATACGTACATTAAACCAATACTTCTATGTATATGTATATTCTCCAATCCACCCATTTATCATATTCTGCTATTCCATATAGTACATACATACATACGTCTTCTGTTTAGCAGCATCTTATATTAAAACTTGTGAATTCTTAATATTGTTTTTCAGCCCTCGATCTCCTTAATACTTTTTTTTTCCTGTTTAGTTTTTTTTTCTTCCCATTTTCTTTCTGTTATTCTCATTCCTATCCTTATGATTATTATACTGTGTGTATATGTATTGTTGTTTTTGTCATTTAGCATCCGTATCCGCAACAAATTCCAGTAATAAAGATGAAAATTTTATTAAAAGATGTCGTCAACAGATGTCACCTTATAATCTTTTATCATATTCCTTATACATTTCATGTGACATACAAAAATGTATAATATTTATGTTCATTCCAAAAAAAAAAAAAAAAAAAAAAAAAAAAAAAAAAAAAACCAAGGAGAAAAAAAATAGTTTTATGTGTGAATCCTCATATATATCAATGTGTTAGTCAATTTATTATTTTGTGTGTAGTATTGTATTCTTTTTTTTATTTATTTATTAATAAACCTCTAGAATCTTTTTTTTTTTATTATAATTTCTCCTTCCATTTTCAAATTCTTCCACACACACATTCATAAACGCAGATACATCATAATCTAAAAGAAAATCAAAGATAAATAAAAAGGATATGTTCCTTTCCATGCGAAAAGTAAGCATATTCAAAAGTTACAATAAGTTTTTATCAATTTTTATTATAGATATGTTTTCTACTTACGTATTTATATACGAGTATATTATATTTATTATGTATGTGAATCTTCTGCCTCAAACTTATATGTATATACATATATTAAAAGGCAAACATGACAGCTATGTGTCAGCTATTTGTAAGTCATTTATACTCATGATAAAATTATCCAAAAATAAACGATCAAAAAAAATATAAAAGGGGAAAATATCTTCAAAAATACATAATATTTCATATCATCAAATGAGAAAATTTTAGTTATAAAATACATTTCAATAACAACACCATACAATGAATATAATATATAGTTTTTTTTTGCAAAATAATATAATATTATGCTAACCTTTAATGGATTTCTTGTGGAGTCGTAAATTCAACGTTCAATTGCAGTCTTCTCGACCTTTTTTATATTTCAACTATTTTGAACAAAAGATTCGATTTTTTGATTTTATTTTATTATTTTTTTTTTCGTATGTAATCGAATGCAACATTATTTTCTGAATCAATTATTTATGTGTATTTCATATCGATAATAAAAATAAAATCATTTTTTTTTTTTTGAAATTGATAAATTAATTTTTACTTGTGAAACAAGTGAAAAGGGTTAACTATTTAGAAAATGTTAACAGTTTTAACGAATATAAAAATTTTTTAGTATAAAATTCTATAAGTTCAATGCTTGAATTGATTTTTGAGTTATTTTCTTCTTTATTCATTAAAAATTAATAAAATAAAAAGATCCAAACTTTTGAAGTTTTTGATTGAAAACATAACCACAAACTTAAATAAAATACATTCAATAAAAATTGAAATTTTCATTATTTTGTGTTTATTTGTTTTTTTTTATTTTTAACTATCATTAATTAACTAAATGATTGAAAAGTAATTATGTAGATACATCTGAAAACTTTTCATAAACTGACGAAATAAAACACAGAAAATATAAAAAGAGTACCTATACAACAAAAATTTGTTTTTGAATCCTTTTTGTTAAAATTTTAATCGATTAATAAAAAAATATAAATTATCGTTTAATTTTTATTAAATATTTTTTGTTAACTTTTAACAATCAAAAAGGTTAACCATTTTTCTCATAATTTCAAATTTTACAGTTTTTTTTTTCAACTGCAAGGTGTGTTTTAAACGGATCAAACATTAGAATACAATTTTTTTTTTTTAATTATTGTTGAAATTCTTTTTGAAGTTCAAATGATCATGTTGAAGAGCATTAAAGCTTAATCAGGATAATCCATTTTTTTTTCTGAAAAAATTAAGCACAGGTTTTTTTTCTGTTTAAGCGTTCAAAAAACCAATAAGCTTCCTAAAAATGTAGAAGTTTCGCGAAGCTGTAATCTAGAAAATGTGAAATTTAGCATTAAAGAATAAAGGTCACATTTTCAAAAGTAAGAAAAATACTTTCACCTTTATTTTCAAAAAAGCTGTTATTAAAACTTTCATATGTATATATGTATATTAAAAAAAAAGTAAATTTATGTAACACCCTCTATTTAATAATTTGTTTGAACCAATTGTTTTTTTTATTACTTTATTACTTTTATAAAATAAAAATTTAAGATAACAAAAGAATGATTATGACAGATTGAGTTTATAATTAAAAAATTTTTTTTATTTTCATTTTTTTATTTTACTTTTTTTTTTTTTTTTTTTTTTAAATAAAATTATGAATATTTAATTTGTAACTGTCAATCAAAAATAATAATACATCTACTAAAAATAAATAAAACAAAACTATAATACGTATAGGATGAAGGAAATATAGATAATTAAAAAATGAAGAAAAAAAAACTTGTGTGTTTGTGAAAAACTTTTCTTTCATATTTTTCTCATTTAAATTAAAATTTAAACTAAGAAAATAATTTTGAAAATTAAACTTGAAGAAACTTAGAAAGGAAAAAATTTAGTGTGATGGGTTTTCAAAGTTCTTAATGTAATTTTTAGCCAATAACTTTTTTTTTCAACAAACGCTTTTTATTTTCCTTCAGAATAAGGGATTAATGTATCAATTCCCTTATTCAAACAGAATGAAAATGAAGATCACCCAGCAAAAAAAATCGTTTTCCAGAATATAACAGCAGTAAAAAAAAGAAGAACATAAATTAGGAAAAACCAAGTCTACCAATACCAACAATCAACATCTTAGATAATCAGAAATAAACTATGTATCTATGTACATATGTTTTACTGACTTTCAAACAATACAAAATAAAGATTTTCTTAATCACTCTTTAAGCTATAGTCAGACGGTAAATTTTCTTCTTGATAGAATTATCCCTATTGCTCTTCAGAAATTTTCACAGAGATATTCCTGACCAATGACCATAGTATGTCAGACAAACTTCATCTCAGTATTGCGTGCGCATGTAGAGAAAACTTCATTGTTAGGAAAAAGCTATACCATCTGACAGTAGCCTTATAAATGAAAAAAAAATTTATATATATATATAAACAAAATAAACAATTCATTAATGGTTTATATAAAATCGAAATTTTAAATTTAAAAACAAAATGTGTATTCAATGAATTTTGAATATTACGAGAAACCACAAAACAAATGGAAAATTTTTCATTTTTTTACAAACTAACATGAATATTTATAATAAACGTAATATGCAATAATTTTCTAAGAATCAAAACAAACAAAAAAAACAAGATTTTAAGAGAAAATTGCAACTTTGTTAATAATATCTAAGATTAATAAAGAAAAATTTTCCATTCATCATTGCAATTTAATGCAAAAAAACTTCCCATATTATATAGAGAAATGTTTTTGCTTACATTTTGTTTAACTAGCCATAAATAAATTTATTGTCATTTTAAAATATCTTGAAAATCAACCTTTGGAAAAACTTTTTTAATTTAAATTTTTTTTTGTCGTATGTATGTCGTTTGTACATGTGTGTAATATATACATATTTTTTATTTTATTGTTATATTTAACATTATTTGCGTCAGCTGTGAAATTCACCGTCAATTTCAAAATTAAATCTATTACATAGAATATTTATTATAATCATTATTAATATAATACTCGTACATATTCGTATAATATCATACAGCTAACGATACACAAATTAAAAGATATAAATATGATGCTCATAATTTTTTTTTTTTGTGATAACTGGCACGTGACCATAACTGATTTGTTTTTATTGAATTATGCTGTTAAAAAAAAAAAATTGTATATATGAATTTAATTTATAACAGTACCATATTATTTCTGTACATCATATAGAAGATACATATTATACCCTTTTACGCAAAAAAGGATTTAGTTTTAAATAAAAATCAAAACAAAATATTGTTGTATTTTTTACCTCTGTTATCTTTTGTTTTTTTTTCTTTTGTATACGACTATATACTCTGGAAATTATAGATACATCATTTAAAAATTTAGATAATATGCGTAGAAAATTCTATATTTTTGAGTATTATAAAAAGGATATAAAATAAGACTATAATTTTAATGGATAATTAGAGAGAAAAATTTATATACATACGAATAGATTTTTATTGTAAGGATAATAAAAACCAAACATTTTCAATTTATTCGAAATTGTAAATCTCCTACGTAATCATATAAAATTTGATTGTTTTTTTTGTTTTTTTTTGCATCTAGAGAAAATGATCTAATTTCATAATGTTCAAGGATATATTAGTCGTTCACAGAGATATGTATGTTAGTAAATGTGGTAATTGTGAACAGATGATAAAATGACAGTGATGCAAAAATTATCTACCCCTATTTTAAATGAGGGTGAGTAAAATATGTTTTGTGATTTCTTAAGGAAAAAAAAACATAAATGAATTTCTAAACAAGGCATAAAATCATTTCTTTCGTCATGGTTAGAATATTTTTAAAATGTTCATAGATGTACATATGAGTTTGATTCGTATGTATTAGATATTCATTAAAAATTAGTAGTGTCAATAATGTGAAATTTAAAGTCACATTATATGCATGTTAAAAAATATTTGGTTTTTTTTTTTTTCGAGAACTAGATAGTGTGAAATATAACAGCCCTGTTGTGTAAGCACAGACATTCGCAGCTAAGTGGATTCTAACGATCGCTTTTCAAACAACCTTCCATTTCAAATGATAAGGTTGAGGGTAGTGTTAAATTTTTCAAGGATATTTGACTTTTTTAAATCCTTATAAAATAAGAAAAAAAAAACATAAAATACATTTTTAATTGAAAAATTACGTAAAATTCGAGCAGATTTTATAAATTTTCTATCGGATCAAAAATCACCATTATACTCAAATAAAAATTTTCGTTCTCCAAACTTGAAGCTTTAACCTCTAATCTTCAAGCTCTTGATTCCTTTTTTCGTTAATCATTATTTTGAAAATATGTTGTCGTCTTAATTTTGTTTTTGTTTTTATAGTTAACTGTGATTATACGGGCATTAGATTATACTTTTAATGTCTTTTAATATAAACATAAACTATTTCGAAGACATGTTTTTCTTGAAAATTGTGCTCTTTTCAAATCGAATATTCTTTTACATAATTTTCAAAAAAAAAAAAAAAAAAAAACTAAAAATTAAGATTTAAAAAAAGAAAATATAGTTTTTTTTAGTCTTAAAAATTTGCAAATGACAAAATTTTAAAATCCAAATGCGCAATAGATGGTATTTTAGTTAATTTTTTTTAATCTTCAATGCAGTTAAGACTTTAAAAAAATTTTCAAAAAATTATATTATTCAGTATTTTGTTGTTTTAATTAAATAACTCATTAATTCAAATTCGTTTATTTTAGTTAATAATAATTAATTATGTTTTTAATTCCTGCTTAAACGTCTTTTTGTTTCAACGTCAACCATTTAAATTACAATTAAGAAATCTTATCATTCATCCACCGTCATACAAAACACGTTTGATCAATGATCAAAAATATATTTTTTTATGATTTATAAAAACAATAATTCTAAACAAGACTTTATTACTACAAATATATTTTTTTCTCAATTACCATCATATACGTAAATTATTAAAAATATTAATTTTTTTTTTTTAAATAAAAGCTAAAAAAATAAAATAAAAGAATATAAATATATTTTTTCTTTTCCGTTAAACAATACTTACGAGTACATTTTTTCACCATAATTTTTTTCACTAATGCAAATACAAGTATTTACCGTCATCGCAAAATATTTAAAGGTAAAAATAATTTTTATGATTGTTTTTTTTTTTAACTTTTTTTTTCTTTTGCAGTTTTACGCTGTAGATACTTTTTTTATGCTTTCAAACTGTCTAGGTACATTATTATCATTTAATTTGTTTTTATCTTCTTTGAAATAAAAAAAAAACACACATACATATATGAGAAAAAAAATAATATTAATTATGCATGGAAAAGCTCAAACGATGTGTGAAATTGAAAAAAAAAAAAAGATTACATACGAGTATATTGTATTTTTGCTTTATAGCTTTTTTTTTTACGTTTTTTCTTTCAAGCGATAAAAAGAATTTAAAATGTATCTGTAGCATTTTAAAATGATGATATTAAATAATGTTCAGTTCATGTTAGAGTTAGTTTGACGAGAAAAAATTGTTTATTGTTTTGTTTTTTGTCTGATAAATTGAACATAATTTATAAAACTTTTTTTTTTTTTTTCGTTTGAATAATTTAATCAATCTTTATTCACATTTTGTTTGTTTTATTTTTTTCGAATTTATTTTGTATCAATAAATTTGATTTTAGTTTATGGATTACATAATTTTATGCAAACTTAAAGTTCTGGCCTCCAATATTTAATAGTAAGTTCATTGAGCTACAAATATTTTTTATACTGTTAAAATTCAACTAGTGTCTTTTTTTTAATTTTTAAATTTGTAGAATTACTTTTTGGCAACGATATTAAACATACGGTGCATTCCTGTGTAATTTATTTGATTGTATTTAATTTAAACTATCAAAATAATCCTAAAAGGTATAGTTTATTATAAATGGTAAAAATTGTAACTGTCATATAATAAAAACTCCTATATCTATGTATTCGTTAAAAAAAAAAGGGTAAACTAGATTCGAATGCGTGAACTGATAAAAAAGGGGTGACAAATAAAATGATACTAATAATAATTCTAAGAAATTTATTGTAAAATAATGTACACACGATATAGATATGTACATATGTATTTAGATACAGAACACATCATGTATTTTGTTTATACTAAAAAATACCTACTATAACAAATTTTCATAATAATAGAATAAAAAATTATTTTAGTGCAAAATAAGGTTTTTTTTTAAGGCAATTTATTAAATAGCACCTTTATATTCAGTATCATATTTTTTTTTGTATTGAAAAAAAAAAAAAAGAAAGAACATTATAACCCTTGATCATCTTTATTTTACATAGGTTTTAAATTTTAAAAAAAAAATCAATTCAATTCATTTAATTTTGTTTAAAAAAAATAAATATCTATGTCCTAATATTGTGTTAATGTTACTTACATGATTTTGACAAATTGTATATAATCTCAGTCAAGTGTTATAAATATGAAAATTTATGATTATAATTATATAGGTATTTTATTGTTATGTGAAGAATTTTGTAAGGTACAAAAAAATAAAATAAAAATTATTAACTGTAACTTAATACTGATGACAAAAAAAAAAATATTTAAAATTAGATTCCTTTAAATAAAAGTTATTAACACTTGAGAAAATTTTGTATGAATTCGAATAGTTTTGTTTTTTTTTTTTTAAATACATACATACATATGTTTAATTGTTATGATATGCAAAATAAGACATTATAGAGAGAATAGAAAAATTATAACAATAAATCATCAAGTTGTTTTATTGTGTAAATGACAATATTATTACAAATTAATTGAAGTAACTTGAATATCTTTTAAATAAGAATTGTTCCAGTATCCATTGAATCGAAAATTCTTAAAAATTGTTCTCTGTTTCAATTATTTTGTTTTTTTTTTCCTAATGATTTTTCATTCTTATTCTATTCAGTGACATAGTTAAAGGTTCTAAGATTTCTATACATCCAAAAATTTCCGAAATTTTTATTTTTTTTGCTTTTTTCAGAGAGATACTTTTTTTATAGAACTTTTTTGAAATAATTTCACTTCATTATTATTTAGCAAATATTTTAGTTCTAACAAGTCAACGGCAACGTATGTGCTAATTATTCAAAACTAAAAGGTTAATGATCCTTATAAATCTCCCGATAATTTATGCATAAGATTACGGCTTTTTTTTCCTCTTTCAAATATCCAGATTTTCATATGCATAAATATTTGTATTCTATATCAAAAGATATAAAAAAATCACATAAAGCTTAAAACTGGTAATAAAAAAATCTAGTTCTTTTAAAAATGCAAAAATTCATTGGGAATTTGAAAACAAAAAATCATCATGATATCATAGACAAAAATAAAATGATTTGCATCTTTATAAGTTTAGATAAATGTTATGGAAAGATAATGAGTAAAAAGTATAAAATGTATAATATTTATATATGCTACAGATTTTTTATTTTTATATTAATTGTTTTTTTTAAGAACTTTGAAATTCTTGTTAAAGAAAAAAACTCACTAAGTCAATTTTTTAGGCAAAATGAGTTGAGTACGCTAAAAAAAATTCAAGACTTGAAATTTATTTCTATGAAAAGACAAAAAGTCGAGATGATTTGTTATTTAAAAAAAAAATGTCGTTTCAAATCGAAATACACTAGGTATATTGACTTTCAATCTAAAAGTTAAAGTTAACAGCTAATTTTATTTCAAAATAGTATCACTTTGGACTTAGTGAGTTTTCATTAAAACAACTATAAAATAATCGATTTAGAACATAAGATAAAATTTTATATAATAATAAAATTCTTTATTCAAAAACTTGTTATCTGTTAAAGAAAAAACTCTTTTTTTTATTATCTGTGGGATTTTTATTTATCAATGAATTTATATTTTCCATCGCATGGACCAAAGTGTACCGCCCAGTTTGTAGAATGAATTTGTTGAATTTAATATTCAATATCACTTAGTTGCGTCATCACTTTTTTTTGGCAGATTTTATTCCCTTTTTTTTAATACAAGACTATAATACAACGTGATAATCGACACGAAAGTTACCATACATTTTATTTATATTCAATCTACGTGTAAACCACCACATACTATTTTTATCTTCAAGATATCACACGTGTAGTGCTTGAAATTTATTTATTTGGTGTGATTTAAAGTCTACAAGATATCAACTACAGAGTCAGAATTTTCGATTATTTATTATTTTAAAATAAAGTACAGATAATTTGTCTGTACACAATTTTTTTATTTACATAATTAAGAGAAAAAGTTCATAAACTATTTTTTTTTATGAATTTATAATTTCCCAATTTAACACAACAGATTGCAGACACGGTAAAAATTTAGAAAAAAAAAACACAATTTTTCAAACCAAAACATAGCTAGACCTCATAAAATTAATTATTTTCCGTCAACTTTATATTTTCACTTGTTTAAATTTTCAGATTTCTTTTCCTACTCTCCACTTTATCGTATTTTTTTTTTCAATTTAATTTTTTTTTTCATATTATTTTCCTAATTTGATTCACTTTAATTCAAAACTTTTCTCTTTAAAATTTTCATTCACATTTTTTTCCGCATTTTTTTTTTATTTTCATTTTCCCTCATACTAAAACGGAAGGAAATAAAAGTTTTAAAAATTCAAATTAAAAAATCATTCACCATAATATAATTTCAAAAGGCTTTTCAAATCAACAACATAAGGATATATAAAAATGTAATAATATTTACGCAAACAAATATATTTATAATAATTTTATGATTTTTTTTTTTGTAATTTTTTAATTCTTCAAAGTTTAGGCCAATGCTTATTATATTATAGTTTTTCCACAATACAGGCAAATGTTTTTCTTTTTGATCCTTGAACACTTATTACTATAACCAGGAATCGAAAACAGTTTCTAAAAAATATTTAAATATACATATTTTGATTAAGTTTTGAAGTTCATAAATAACTTTTTATAATTTTTAATATCCTTTGTATCTCGAATAAATCCTATCAGAAGAATAGAAATTACAAGATAAGGAAAAAAAGTACATCCTACCCTACCACAAATTGCCATGATCAAGATACCCAAAAAGCTGTAACTACGAACACGAATTCATTAAAAAGCAGCTTACATTTGAAATTAGTCCTGGTTCCTGGAACATACAAACGCCTAGAAGCTTTATTAGTTGTTTTTTAAAGGAAATATGTACACGTTCAACGAAATAACGTGCAATTTCATAGATGCTCGGCTACTCCGTAAGTCCGTACATGCAAATATTACAAAATGGTGGTGATTGAAACAAGTGTTAAATAAAATAAAAAACTAAACCGTATTAAAATTATTTTACATACATTAAAAAAAAAGTTATATAAGGAAACCCCATTCATTCTGCTTTCTTCCAGACTATACCCCGCCAGAAGAGGACATAGAAAAAATTAGTAAAAAACACACACACATATTTTTCTGGTACGATAATTTTTTTTTCCTCAAAGCTAAAAGTGTACTATTATTCAAGCCGATCAGTGCTGTCACTTGCACACATCCGCATATAATTCTTTTTTTTTCTCAATTTTTTTTTAATTTTTTTTATTATTGTAGTACGTTTATTCTATGTACTTTGTGTACTTTTCTCATTCAACAACATAAAATCACAACGACGTTGATTATATTGTATTTTTGAATAAGGACTAAACGAGACTATAAATAGAGAACGACAAAACATTAAAAAGATGCAGAGAAAGAGTAAGTACACTTCGTATCCTTTATGGAAAAAAAAATTATTTTTTTTTTAAATGAAAAAAAAAATTCTATCTACCCATTATATTCTCTGTCTATAAAAATACAAATTTTTTTTTTTTTTGTTGCTGCTACTGCTCACAAAATAAATTGTACTTTAAGATCTTCATCATCGCATATAAACATAAACTCCCCATAATTTGTATGCGGTGATGAAGTTCAAATGTGAAAAAAAAAACAACAGAAAAACAGAAAAACTAAAGAATAAGGATACTCTGGATGGGATGTGGGATGCAGGATATACAGAGAGGCGGGTTAAATATCATCCATTCTACCGTATATATTACATACATAAAACATAACAATATGAACGAAAAAAAAAATCCAAACACATAAACATGAACAAGGCGCACGAATACATATTTAAAATGTCTATTAGAACATACAGTAAATTACCGTAGGGTATATGTTTTCTGGATTAAAAAAAATATATACATACTTTTTTTTCCTTCCCGGAAAAATAAATCTACTTCTTGTTTATTTCATATTTATGAGAATTTCTTTTATTTTATTTTTTTTTTTAGTGGTAAATTATTTACTTAAACTTACGTTCGAGGTGTTATTTAGTTATAATTTCGTAATTTGAAATTATTCCACCCTGTCACCTTCTTAAGGATTTTATTTTAGAAAGAAAATAAGTTTGTTTTTTTTGTTTATTTTTTATTTTAAGTATTATGGAGGACAATTGGAGTTTATATGTGGGTATTTTTTTTTTCATTATCAGACCGCGGTGAGTTGTAGACTCTCTTACAATTCATAGGTGTTTTTTATGTGAACTTATTGACTATTTTAGAGTGACTATTATTGCTCGTTTGTTAGTTAATTCAATTATTCAAAATTATTACAAGGAACAACATTGATCATGATTTATTTAATTTCCCTAAGAATGATAAACCAGTACAATATATAAGGAAAACCTTCGATTCGTAAATTATGAAATAACTCACAGGATGCGGCAGGTTCTAAAAACATCCTTGGAGTACAATTTGGAAGATATAGGAAGAAAGTGTAAAAGCTACTTATTTCTAAGATCAGAACTCAATTTCGGCTTCAGTGCCATTGATAATGATGATGGTATACTTATAACAAACTGTAACTGGATAAACTTCAGATACATATCTAAATTTTCTATAATTTTCACGATGAATGGGTTTTTAAGCTTAATTTATCTATTTTTACGGTATTCATTTTGAATGGGCATATTATGTCCAACAAGGATATCCTTGTTTATTTTTATTACCTTGCCACTCGTAAATATGTAAATCTACATTTCTATAAAAATACTCTAACTGCTTTTTTTTTTATTTCTAACTGAATATAATTTTAAATAAAAATGCATCTAAATTTTTTTTATACATTAAACAGATATACATATATACTCTTTTGTAATCAAAATAAAAATCTAAATTAAAAAATACCAAACATATTCATGAATAAACATTTAATGTAAATTTTTGTAAATGAATATAACCCAATCCTTTATATGATATATAGCTAACCCAACATTATTTGCTTATGAAATTGTATATATCATACATTCATATCCATATGTCATATAATTCTGATTTTGTATTTTGTTTACACAAGTGACAACTTCACGTCAAAAAAATCAAAAAATTTAAAATATCGAACGACACATTTTTTTTCTATATTTTGTTTTGTTAAATTTTTTTTTTCTTTTATTTATTTCAAAATTTCTGCATTTGAATATAAACAAAATAATATTTGTATTGCACCGATATTATTCAAATTGAATTCTGGATAAATAAATAAAAATCATAACAATTATACATTTTTCTATCATTTTTTTTTTATTTTTGGTGAATGTATCTAATATTGTTATTATTATTTACATATTAAATATGAATTTATTTTTAATTCAAATAATTAAGAAAAAATATAAAACAGATGCATATACATATACAAAACAGCTATGTATGTATACACACTCGTATAATATAAAAGTGTATCTTAAATAAACAATAGAAATTTTATTTAAAGTGAACAAGAAAAAAATAACACATTTTCCAATTGTTTATGTTTATTTTAACTTTAAAATAATTCTCACAAAATTCAAATTTTTATTTAATTGAATCAATAAATCAGGGTTCTATTAATAAATTTCTGTTTGTATCTTTATGTACTAATTCGTATTAGGATATTGAATAATACTGTTTTTTTTTCTTAGATGTTTGAAAGATTACTTTTCCATTTTTTTATATACATATTTTCATAATTGATTTGATTATTCACAAAAAAATCTTGACATGACAAATTATAAACATATCCTGGATTCATATAAAAGTCTTTTTAACTCTTTAACTTTTGAATTTCTCTATTTTTTTGGTGTTAGTTATTGTATAAGTATCTTATAAAAAATTGAAATATTTAAAAACAAAATTTGGTGGACACTTTCATTATCTATAAATATACAAATATTCCGTTTTTTAAATCTTTAATATGTTATGTAATACATATGTAGTATATGTGTTTTTCCTAATGTATGTATTATTAAATAAAAACTAAGAAAAAAAATAATAAATACCTCTTAGTGATTTCTCTTTCTATATATCTTATGTAACAATAACCTATTCCAATATCTGTATTATTACAGTATTAGATGAATCTTGTCACTCATATATATGTTATTATTAAAAAATCTAAAATTTAATATGTAAATTATTCAAAAATTATAAATTCCAGATCTTAATGATCCTTTATATGGTACAATAAACTAATAACCTTGTAAATTTAAAAAACAAATAACAAAAAATAAAACAAGATCCAGATACAAAAATGAATAATTAATTTTATTAGTTGTTTTTTTTTTTTTTTTGTTGCTGTTATTATTCATAAATTTCATATAGAATTGCAATAAGCAACCCGGTAAACAAAAAACCGCATAGCGTTCCTTCCTTTTATGTTGAATAATTTCTATAAAATTGTTATTAGTCCGAAGATTAACAACCTTATCTACATATGTATGTATTATAAACTCTTTTAAATCGTCGCATAATTTACAAAATGTTCTTCTAGTCTATTTGCCAAAAAAAATGAATCTTTGTTGTTGTGGGTTTTTTTTTTTTTTAAATATTTTCTATGGCAAAAAAAGAAAAATTTCATAATAAATTTCTCATTTCAATGTCATCAATATATGAAACTATCTCTAAACCATAAACTATCATTATCATTATCATTTAAATCGAACACACATGTGTAGTACCTACAAGTTCATGTAAATTTTATTATTTTAAGTACATACCTACGTACGTGAATACCTTTTGAGCATTTTTATTATTTTTTATTTAATTTCCTATAAATGTTGCTATATAGCTTTTATTTCTTTTCAGATAAAAATAATATTTTCATTTTTAATGTGCGTTTAAATATTTTACAAAAAAAAAAAATTAACATTACAAAAACAACAACATAAAAAAAAACTATAACCAAACAGATACATCATAATATACTACTGTTGCTGCTTACAATAATTAGTGAAATTGTAAACATTGTAATTAACTAGTCAAGCATCAAAGATATCATTAACCATGAGATTTTATCATTATGAAGTTTAACATTTTTTTTTTTTTCATTTTGATTTTGCACAAGTAAAATAAAAACCATAACCACACAAAACAAATAGGTGTACCTTGACTATAATATTTCATAATTTCTGTAATACGTCTTATTTAATCGTTTAATGACATTTTGTTTTTGTTTCATTCAGAAGATCTGAACCTACTTATTTAAAGTTAAAAAATTAAGAATATCTCAGATAAAAAATAAATTAAGTTGTAATTACGTTTTCCAAATTTTATGTTCCCATTTCTCTTTATCTTTTTTCGACTTGCCTAATTCTTTGGATAATTGGCTTCGAATCCATAAGGACCTCGAAACAAATAAAAAATTTAAACAAATTACGTGCTTTCATTTCTGCTTTGTACCATAACAATAAATCCTACTTTTAAAAAAAAATTCGGAATTGCCTATCAATCAATTTTCTTTAAGTAATTAATTGTGAAATATTATTAACAAAAAAAATGAAATTATCACCGTTTAATTTCCATTAATTACAATCATAAAATACGAGATAAAATACTAACAAATACAGGAGATTAAAATTTACCTTGTGCAAACACAAAAACAAAAAATTATTGAGACTATTTTATCTTACAACATAACTAAATTTAGATATTATTTAAAAATCAAAAAAAATTCATACATACATAGATGTATGACGTGCAAACAACATGGCAATTATAATTAACAATTTTTTTACAAAATAAAAAAATAAATGTTTTGATTGCGTTTAACATGTCCCTGAATATGCACACACGACAAACATATACCTACTTTGAACAAAAAAAATTTTTTCTAATAAAAATAATTCAAAAATTTTTTCAAGTTGAAGGCTAATTATAATTTTTATTATTTTTTCTTATTTGTTTTGTCTTCGATTTAAACAACAACAAAAGAAAAAGTTTTCACGTTTCCACATATTATTACGATGATTTTTTTTTTTCACTATGAACGAAAAAAAAAATAATAATAAAATTAGGTGGTTTTGAAAACCAGAATAATGATAATAAATTTCATTTTTAATATTAAATATCTGTAGCATCACGTACACAACATATGAGTAAAATAGTTTTTTTTTTTTTTTTCAATTTCTCAATTGTGAAAATGACGAAAAAAAAAAATGTATTTGTATAAAAATAAAATAGATACGTATTCGTATTTTTTCTTAGTGATTTTTGAAAAGATGACTAAATTGAAATAATGTGACTAAATTTTGTGTTTTTGTTAGGAAAAAATAAATCAGCATCCTTGTCAAAAGAAAAAAAAAAAAAGAAACATATTAACCTCCAGAGGTATTTAAATAGTCAGTTCTTTATTAGTTATTTCTTTTACATACTCGTAATTACATACTAATATTTCAGAAGAATCAACACCTATATGTATGTGTCAAAACCATAAATCTCAGCTGTATCTCAACAATCATTAATCTAAAATATAAATTACTTATTTAACTAACAGAGAAGAAAAAAAATTTGTAATATTCTAGAAAATATTCTATGCTAGTTTCACTTGTTTTTTTTTTTTAAATGAAACAAATTATGTACATTCGGATTGAATAAATTATAATTTCCATGAAAACTTAATTGAGATACAAAATAGTAATAAAAAAATGTTGTTTTTTTTTTTTGTTCAACTTACACATAATAGAAAATTTATTTTAAAATTAATAGTAAGAAATTATTCAAAGGTTTATTAGTTTGTTATTGCATTTTGATTGCGAAAAATAGAGAAAAAAAATTCCCATTAAAAAAGAATAATAGCGGAAAAATATCACTTTTTTTACAAATCACATTAAGTACATATATTGTGTAAATATTGTAATAAAGTGATAAAATAACTTGAAAGTGCATTATTTTTTTTCTCACTTGTAATTAATTTAAACTGTACTTTGAATAGAAAATAAAAAGCCAGTACACCCCAAGACAAATATTTAGAGGAAAAAACACACGTGAAATACAATATATCAAGCCTTGACCCAGAGGTTATATACGACATCATCACATTTATTATACGCTGTTCGATCATAATTAGTGAAAATTACAAAAAAATATTGGAAATTTTTTCAATGATACAGGATGTTTGATAAAACCGTTAAATTTGAATTAGATTTGGTGAAGAGACATTGGAATGGGAATTGAAGTTTGTATGGTGGGTTTGAAAAATTTTTAAAATTTTAAGAAATTTCAAGCCGTTCTTCGGTGACTGTGTTAAACTAAAATATGTTGTTTGGTTTTTCGGAAGACTTTGATATTGATTACTACTACTTACACCCAAATATTATCAAATTCTGCAGCTTCTTTCAGATTAAAATAAAGATTAAGCTGATCAAGCATAAGTCGCGCTTTTAGCTTAACCTTATACGAATCCTAACTTTTTTTAAGTTTTAGTTTATAGCTTCCACAGGACATCCAATTTAAGACTTGATTTTTTAGAATCTGTGACTTTTCTCCACCAACTTTTGTCATCAAGGACCTTTATAGGAACACGAGTTTGTCAACTCTGTATTTTATTGACAAATTTTCGAACAATTAAAATTTTTTACAGATCTTACTGTATTTATTTTTTCCACAAAATCCATATAATCATTCTAATAGTTTCAATTATCTGATTAAAAAATAATAATAATTTAAAAAAAAAATTAATTATCTTAAAATAGATCTTTAGCACCTATTTACCTTTTCATTTAACTTTTTAATTTATTATATTATCTGCATAAAACGTTAGAATAATTAATTTTAATTGTGTATTTTTACTTTAATTTGAAACTTCTGAACGTTTAAAAACAAACAAAAATTACATCATTATTAAACAATAAATCGCATGTTTTATCCGGTGTTACAAAAAAAAAATTAAGATATTATTACGTGATAAATTATTATAATCAAGCGTGTCAACATTTCCCATCAAATAAATTCTTCTTTTGTTTCTTCTTTTCCAACTATTCATAATTTTCATAAATAAATTTATTAATTAAAATTTAAAAAAAAAAGAAAGATAAAAACTTAATAATGTCTAGCGTCTATGCACTTTTGCAAAATAAATTAATATTTTATTACAAAAATAAAATCCCAATTAAAATATTAGATTTTAATCATCATAAAATTTCAATTTTTTTTTTTATTATAAAATTACTTTTATTAACACCTTGCATTTAACAATAATTATAATTAATAAATAAAATAATAATAAGCTGGACTTTCCATTAAATAGAATTTTATATAGATATTATGCATTATATATATGTAGGTATGTACATTTAAATACAATATTTGCAGTTATTTTTTTTTTTATGAAAACAGTCTAATTGAAATTAAATTAATAATTCATAATTAATTTGAAATGTAAGAAAAAAAAAATAAGGAAAAATCACACAAAAAAATTTACATATTTCTTTTTAATATTTCAAAGTGTTCTTTTTTTTTCAATTTAATTTATTCAGTTTTTCACATTTTACATTTTAAGTATGTATGTCATATTTATTCATTTTACAGGATTTATTACATACTAATTAAAAATGAAAATATGTATATAAATTTTAAGAAACGTGTGAATTATCACAAATAAATAAAATAATATTTTTTTTGTTGTTTTGTATTACATAAATTTTTATTTAATTTAATCAAAGTGATAAAGTTCATAATATTAATCATGACAATGCAATCTGTACAATATTTGTGTATTATTTTCTTTTTTTCTTTTTTTTTCTAATTCAAATGTAACTTTGAACATAATTTCTTGAAGAAATGAAGAAGAACAACAAAGCAAATTATTGTGTATGTTCATTAAGTTGTTTTAACAATTGAAAAAAAAAAAACATTAATTTTCATGTACAAAAGGATTTTAATTGTTATTTCCTTATAATTGACGTCAATTGAAGACATACATATGAAACGGTCATGAACCATCCGTCATTGTTCTTAAGAAATGTTAAAAATGTTTACAAAATAGAAAAAGTCTAACTCTTTAAATTCATTTAATTTCTGTTATATAATAAACATGACAGGTAAATGTTTTCTTCATCTTCTTTTTATTCGAATAACAAATAAAATAAAAAATAACTAATTTTTTTAATTCATTAAAATTGTCAGATTTTGTCACAAAGTTTAGAATTTTGATAGAAAAATATCATAAGATTAAAAAAAACATAAATTAAAGAATAATAAAAAAATAAAAAATTAAAAATAAATAGTTGAGAATCGATAAGAAGATTTAAAATCTCAGTAGGGAGCAAAAAAAAAAAACGATATCAAACAAAAATCCTTTCCATCCATCCTTTCCATATATTCAAAAATCAAGTATGTAAGAACTTTGAAATATTATTGAGATCGTTATCTAATAATATGTAGATTAAATTGATTATAATCTGAATTTTTGCCAAATATTAAAAATACATTCAATTTCATAGAAATGTCATTAAATTGATCAGAAAATCATTCATGCATAACTAGAATTTTATTATTATTATCTAAACACGTTTGGATATAAAAATTAAACATCATAATCTGTAATTTATGTGTTAATAATTCTATCAAAAATGAATTCTATTCTGGTACTGCGTTTCAATTCTTTTTTTTTTTAATAATTAGCACATTGTTGAGGATAATCTTTTTTTATATTTTATTGCAAAACGAACGAAACAACATAAGACATATTCATAAGACATACATAAATGTAAAACTGGGCTTTGCCCCATTAGTCTGCATGTGCAGATGTTTGAAATCTAATTTAATGATTTCTGTCGCAGTTGTTAAGGAGGACAAGTAAAAGGAACTAATTAAGTATCTCCACTATCTTGTTTCATTCTTCTTTAAAAGTCTTAGTCTCAAGTCTCAAAAATGTTGTTGTTGTCAATATTTACCTTTACTTTGTTATAAGTTTAAAATGATGTGGAGAAAGAATCACAATGACTCTTAATGGCCCAATCGGATATTTCCATTAAGAAGCCACTAATTCAACCTAGCCTAATCTAAGTAGAGTTTGAATTGAACAAACTTTTTTACTAAGCTTTTTTGACAATAAACATTTTGGATCAATTATAAATAATTTACACAAGAATGAATAAACTGGAATCATTATAGTAACACCCATTAAAGGACACTTTATAAGTTTTCCCCATATAATAACAAGTCAACAATGATATGAATTTCTAACAGAAAAAAAAATTCATACATATGTCCTACTCACTCCATTAAAAGTTTCAGGATAATGAAACAACATTACGTTTTACTTTCCTCATTCTTATTATGAATTATTTGCATAATTCTAACAGCATTATAGATTTTAGACCTAAAATAATCAACATATTATACTACAACAGATGAAAAATATGTAGTTTTACCTGTTTACTTTACATTTCTAGTTATTTTATGCAGTAAATGGCTAAAGTTCAACATTTTTATTTAAACAGAAAAAAAAAGTTGCAAACATTTTTTTTACAAAACAAATAATTTCCTTCCCGATTTAAAAAAAAAATGTACTCTACATACTTACAACATATTTTATACCTGATTTTATTTCATAGTTATTATTTTTCTAATAAAATTTCTACCTTTATAATTACACTTACAATATATCCTTGAACAGAACCTTCGCTATAGTAAATTACAACAAATAAAGTTTATTCTTAAAAATTTATAATCAAGTTTTTTTTTCCCCTAATAAAAAATAAATTAATTTTTAAAAGTTAAATGTTCTATGTTGTCGCTATGATAGTGTAATAGTTAAATTCTAGAATTTTTTCAATTTTTTTAATTAAACAAACAATAATCACGTTAATACATCTAATTGCTTCCTAAGAAATTTTCACGTAAATACTTTAGTTGTTGTAAAATGTAAATTAAAAGCAATTTTGTTTTTATAACTTTATTTTATCTACAGAAGAAAAAAAAAACTTTATTTGAATTATAAAATCTCAATAATTTTTATATTTAAAAAAAAACCAGCAACAACTTAAATTGATATATCGTTGTTGCACTAGTTTAACGTAAAAGATATATTTATGATTTAAAGCAAAATAGATAGATGAAAAAAAAAAAAAACAATTATAAAAAGATACATGAACTTTCTGTGCATATTTTCAATTTCAAATATTAAGAAAAAAAAATCTATATACATATGTGTACGTATATAATTAATTTTACAGTGAGTATAGTCATTATAAACGCCATAGTTAAAAAAAAAAAACAGATATAGATACATATGTAAGTATGGTTTTTTTTTTCTATTGAGAAAGAAAAAAACAAGATTTTCTTATTTTTCTTTTTTAACATTAATTGACGTGCTAGGAAGTAAACTTGATCTTCTCTTGTTTTTTTCTTTTTTCATTATTTTTTTTTTATTCTGTTTTGATTGCAAACTTGTTACTTTCATATTAATTTTCATTGTTTTATTCAAGGTGTTAATATAATATTTATTAATTACTAATAAATTGTAAAATTACAAAATATATATAAGATATATCTAAAATCTAATTATCATATAGAACTTATCTGTTTTATTATATTATTAATTTTGTTTTTTTCTTCGATTTTTTCATGTTATAGGTACTTATTGTCAATTTAACCTTCATCTTTATTATCCACACAACAATTCATTTCACTCATATGTGAACACGCTAAAAAATATATGTGCATTTCTTCATTCGAATATAGTAACAATAATTTTAACAACGACAACAAAAATCATTATCATTAAAATTAAACGCACAGAAGCTTATAATATCTCCACACAATACAATAATGATTATGTCCATTAATTGTAATGTTAAACAATAATTGCATATTTTATAGATTGTTTTTTTTTTTTGTCTTTAAATTTGCATCTTTTCTATTTATATACAGATTTATTGCTTTTTTTAGATTTTTTTCATTTATTTTCTAAAAAGAAAAAATGAGTAAGAATTAAATACCTGCAATATTCACTGATTAGACATTAACCATTTAATTGATCACATACATATGTACAAAGTAGAAAAACATACATCTAATACATATATTAAAATTCATATGTGTTTTTTTTTCTTTTTTTCATATTTGTCTTTTGTTGTTATTATTGCAAATATTTATCTACTTCAAAGATCATACACAATTTTTATAGAACACTATACTAGTTAGCACAATCGATCGGTCATTTCTAATCACTACAGTAACGAGTTCAGACACTTTTTGCGCTAGATAAAATCACATCATCATCACATTAAAAAAATAAATAAATATCATATACTTAAGTGTTGTTGTTGTTGTTTTTTTTTTTTATTATAGTAGCGCATCTTTTTTATAGTATTTTAGTTAATTTTTTGTTGTTGTGTTACTCAGAAGAAAGATACTTCTTGGTGAGCGCATATAAGTGGTAACAAAAAAAAAAAAGAAAAGATTTAAGTATTATACTAAGTGAAATGAAAATTGTCATTGTGAAAAAGTTTATTAAAGATCAATAAGAAGTTCAATTGATCAAAATTAAATTATTCGCGAAAATAACAATAAAAAGAAGTTCTTTTTGGTTTAAATTATGTGTAATGAATTTAAAATAATATATGCAAATTTAATTCATGTTGAATTTTTCACATGTGTTCTATAACTACTGGATTTTTTTTTTTCTGGTTTTTGGTTTTGTTTTTTAAGTGAATGAAACAATTTAGAATAAAACAAAACTAAAAAAAAAATAGAAATAATATTTTTGAATAGTGATAACGAATTTTTTAATTGAATTTTTCATATTTTCATCGAAATTGAAACTAAGAACAAAATTAGTTTTATTTTTTAGTGATTAAACATGCATGCCAATTAATTACCAGGTTTAAAGGATATTTTATTAATGGTAATTGATTATTTTTTTCACAAAAATTTCATCATTTATTTTTTGAATATGCCTTAATTATTATTATTAATTTTTCATCTTTAATAAAAAAAAAAAATACTTTGTAAAATCAAAAATAACTTACTGACAATTAATGTAATTAAATAAATCAATTATATTTTTTAAACAAATTATCAATATATTTCTGATATAGTAAAAAACAAGTGTTAATTAAGTGTAAAACTCAATAATTTTTTGAACTCGTTAAGTGTTAATGAATAAATTAATTATTTGAACAATAATTAATTACATTACGTATTTTTGTAATTTATTATATACTTAATTGATTATCATCGTAAAAAGATGAAAACAAAATAATAGTGTATACAAAATAATTATATACATATATGTAGACATATGTTACATTGAGATACGAAAAAAAAACATTACTGTTATATTTTAACATAAATACATATTTAAAGAAAAAAATTGAATTGCTATTGAGACTAACACAGGTGAGTTTTTACCTAAATATGTACATCCAATCAATCGAAATTTAGTTTTTAAATTATAAATTGAAGAATAAAAATTAAATTGTAATTTTATCTTTGAAACATGTCCCTGCTGGCATGAAAAGATAACTTATATTAATTATTGTCTGTTAAAGATATACAAAAAAAATCTTTTCACTTAATCAGCTGTTTTTAGTTTCCTACTCATTGTTCCTGTATTTTTCTTTTGTAATAGACTAAGAATAGAAAAAACTACATTCGACTCGGCTGGGAATCGAACCACAGACCTCTGCCTTTCCGGGACATTGCTTTTACCATTGAGCTTCCAAATGCCATGTCGCTTGATGTTCTTAGTCACCACGTAAACATTGATCATGATATTCAAATCTCCTATATTTCTCCTACATTTTTGTTCTCTATACTCTACAGTCTTCTATTGTTTTGACCTCACTAAAAAAAAAAAGTTTTTCATTTGAAAATTATAATTTTCTTGTTAATATAAAAAATGAGAAAAATGCCAAAGAAGAAAATGAAAAATTTGATGAATGATGAACTTCTTAAAGTTACAAAAGAGCAAGAGAAGGGGTTAAATGTGAAGTGCACCTAAGATGAATATCTTATTGACTTTACACTATAAAAATGTGCTTATAAAGGTTAAATTAATTTGCATTTCAAAATAATAATATTTATCAAATTATAAATAAATTCTTCTAAATCACCTGTTTAACCATGCGTTAATTCAAATACAAATTTATAAATTCTTCTACAAATATTATTTCAAGGTCTAATTATAAAAGCTTTCATGTATTTTATTGCATTTAAATTATCTAAAAAATTATTTTGTTACTTTTCAAATAAAAAAAAACATACTTACAATTTACTTAAATACTTAACATAAAGTTAATTTTTTAAATAAATTTCTTCTTCTTTTTTTTTCTTCTCAAATTCTTAAATTTAAACATTTACATAAATATTTTCATTCACACCTGGCCTATTTTCTCATTCATTTATGTGTTTTTTTTCTTTTTTTCATTCAATTTCTACAAAATTATGTAATTGTAATTGTAAAAATATTTGAATCTGACTTTGTAAATTAATATTATTTTGTTATTTGTTTTATCTATTAAATTAGAAAATAGTTCATGTCCAGTAATTTATAAAATTCAAAAAAAATAAAATAGAGAATAGTAGACAAAATAACATACATAAATTAATTACACACAATTAAATCTCATTATTAAAAATTAATCTTAATTATTCATTTTTAATTCATCACAATCATGACCTTTGCAATTTTCTTATCAAATTTATATTTATTGTACAAATATTAGCAATATTTCGTTAATAAAAATGATAATATTTAATTTTATTTATAGGTTTTATAATGTTTTTGTTTACATACTCGTATATATGTAGCTACTGTAGTTTTGATAGTTGTTTATAAATAAAAATAAAATGTACTGCGTTAAGTGGGACACTCATAACATTTTAATGATGATCAATAAAGGTTAAATTTGTTCATTTTAAATTTGAAATAATCTTATCTTTAAAGAAAAAAATCGAAAACAAATTGTACGTATGTCGTGTATAGAATGTGTACGCGTTTGAAAAAATATATAAAATACCTACAAAGCGACGTAACCTTTAAATTAAAAAATAACATATTACGTAATTACATAATTTTATGCATTTTGTATTTTTGCATTCATTAAATCCGAAACAACCAAAATTATTTTCTAAAATCAGGATCCTTTCTAATCTAGAATATTCATTCAACACGAAAATAACAACTTTAATTAAACAAGTTTTTTTTTTGTTTAAAAAAACATATAAGCACGTGCCATAAATTTTTTTCTGAAATTATTTATTGTTTTTTTATCAAAAAAATTATCAATTTATTAATTAATTAGCTCATTATATTTATAATATATATTAAATTATTTAATTTTTTGATATTTTAAATATGGTGGAATTTAAAAAAGCCAGTCTAGTTGTTTTTATTGGTTAAAAATAAAAACAATTTAACTTTTTTTCAATTAAAAAAAAAACAAAAATCATAATTATTATTTTTTTTTTTTTTTTTGCTAAACTAAATTTTGTTAAAATATTCAAATTTGACAGACAAAAAACAAACGCAAAAAACAGTTATTCGAAATTTCAAATATGTATTCTTTTTTATAATTAATTATAAAAAAAATACAAAGCTGAAATTAATTCAAAAAAAAATATTCAATAAAAAGTTATTTGTTTATCTTTTTAGGAAATTTGAAAAAACAAGAATTCTTGCAGCATACCAGTAAAACAAAATTTAATGATTAACTAATTAACTAAAATCTTAAATTAAACATGAATTTTAGATCGTGGATAAATTTTTTATACATTTTACTTGAAAGTCTTTGAAAAAAATATACTAAAACTGCATTCAAACAAACAAAAAATCTCTGTTGATTAATAGTTCAGGAAGAAGAACGAGATGAAAAAGTTAATTGAAATTTTTAAAAAAATTCAATTTTTTTTTCAGATCTTATATAAAAAAAATGAAACGGTCTCCTGACTCTCTCCCTCCCTGTTACAGTTTTTATAAATCAAAAAGTAGCAACCATTAAAACTATTATTTTCTTTTTCCACTAAGTTTTTCCTCATATTTTTAAATCTTTATTCTCCACTTTATACTTTGTGAATATCAAAATAAAATAGTCCTTAGTCCTATGAAAAAAATACTGTGGATATCGGAATCGAACGTAACAAAATGTTGAAAATCCTTTGAGTTGTATTTTCTTTCCACACATCAATCTGAAAAACCGAAACTATTTTATGTGAAAAATCTTTTATATTTCATCCTTAACCATCCAAAAACTCTAAATTCTTCAATATTTTTCCCTTACTATCCTTGAAAGTTTTTGATAATGAGGTCAGTGTTTAATTATAAGAAATAAAATCACTAAAAGATGTTTAAAAGACTCCATAAAATATTAATATAAGTGTATATCTCTGTAGACTTGTACATCTATGTAGATCTCAGAACTGAAAAAATATCAAATTATATCATTTATTAAAAAAAACACGTCAAAAATTAACAAAGTCCTGTACAAAAGATACAAAGTAACTATAAAAACTAATTTTCTAAAAATAACATTTTATGGTCCCATATAATCAATATTCTAAAATTAGATACTTTTCAAATCTAATTTTACTATCTTTTTTTTTAGTTAAAACATCTATAAATCAAAACACAAATTTTTTTTATATTTTTCAATAGAAAAAATTCAATAGCCGAAGAGCAAAAGTTATTTTGAATAAATCAAGTTCATTGTCATTATAAAATATTTTGTTTTCTTCCTTATTGTAGATACTTCAGCTTACTACATAGTTTAGTACAAATTAAATGTCAAAAGTAATAAGCTTTTTTTTCCTAACGATTTAAAACTAATCTTATTAAAACACTTTAAATTATTATTAAAAACCGCAAAATGGATTTTATTTTGATTTTTTTTTCACAAATTACATATAATTGTCCTAAAATATACCCATGTAAAAACAATCTATAGAAATATTCAATTAATTGAAATAAATTAGACTTGTTTTTTTTTTTTTTCTCATTTTTGAAAATAAAATTTCAATGAATTTATTCGAAACAATGAACTTGAAAACCAATAAATATACATATCTTCAAGGTATTGAATCGGTTCAAAAGTTAATAAACTTTTATCTTTATTAAAATAAGAAACAAAATTTGTTAGATTTTTTTGTAGCCAATAAAACAAAAAGCAAAAAAAAATTTGCATATGTGTAAATCGTAAAAAAAACACATAACTGATTTTAAAAAAATAAAAATATTGACCTTGTATAGGGCTACTGTTTTTTTTTCTTATACATTGTTTAGAAAATGGTAAGTGGAAGTACTAATAAAAACAAATACATTTTAGATCAATATACTACTTAATATCAAATGAAGGTTTAGATTAAAATTCTATTTAAAATAAATTTTTATTTTTTTTTTTCAACTATTTTTTCTTAATAAATTACAACATTAAAAATAATAGTTTAACTAGAATTTCTAAGAATTTTCTAAAGTTCAATCAACTATCTAATCTTGATTTGTCTTGTTTTATCTATGTGACAATGAATATAACGATTTAAGTACAGGAATTAAAGTATAAAAAAAAGAACAATAACATCAATTTAAGATGAAAAACATATTTAACAACAAAAAGATACAATCATTATAATTAATTTGCCTTTTTTTTCGCAATATTAGAGAATAAATTCAGTAATAAATCACAAAGTTAATTAAATATTTTATTTTCAAAAAAAAACACTTACATTTGTAGTTTATTATTTAATAAAAATATCATTAAATCTGTTTTTTTTTTCTTACTTTGCCTTTTTGAAAGAAGCAAAAAATCTACAATGGAAAATAACAAAACAGTAGTACGATTTAATTTTTCTCAATAAAATAAATTTTATTATTTTGAAAATTAAAATTTGTAATTATATTTTTATAACAATCAAAAATCACAAAACATATTATTACGTGACATGTATCATTTCAAATAATATGTATACAATTTAATGCATATTATACGTAATCAATACATCACCATATAACAATAGATACAAAATGCTGTATTGTTGTTGCTTTAGATGCTGCAACAAATTACGAAAACAATTATAAACATTTGGTTTTTATTTTATTTTTATTGTTTTTTTTTCTCTTTTCTTTTTTTTCCAAAACGAAAAAAAAAAAAACAAAACAAATCTGGTTAGGTCGTACAGTAACCTCCATTACCTCCATTTTTTTTTTTTAAATTAAATTTAACAAAATGTGTAGCGTTCATATATATAACATATGAACTTTAAAAGTGTAAATGGCATCTTTACACTCTTTTAATTTGTTATATTTTTTTCTTTTCTTGCTTCTTTTTTTATTTTGCTATTTTTAATTAAAAAAAAATTCAATGCATTTAAACAAAAAAAAAAAAAAAGAAGTAAAGTTTACTGACCCAAAATTATGTTATTTTATTGTCGGTCATGATTATTTAAATTAAATATCACATATCGTACTTACCTTTCTCAAGGTAATATACATTCATACTCGTACATGAAATCTTAAATTACTTAAATTGAAAAAGATCCGAAAAAGATACATATTATGTTTTTAGCTAGCATATTTTTATTATATTTAAAAAATAAATGAATAAAAAAATTTAATTAAATTTTAGAAAAACAAAAATTTCTTGAAATTACAAAGATATTGAGAATTTAAAAGACACATAAAAAGTAGAATACATATTTTATAAAACTTTCATTATTTTTCTACACCACAAATTTACATACCTATTATATGCATTTTTTTTTTCAAATTCACTGAATTGAAAATTAAGTGTATGATAAAATTTTTTTGTGTTAAAATTTAAAAACATATGAAAAATCTCTCTCTATTGTCTCTCTAATCAGATTAATTAATGAATATTCATTTGAAAATTTCGCCAAAAAAACAAACACGTTGGCGTTGTCATGAAATAACCTTAAGATTTATATAAAAAAAATAACTTTAGTGTACACTATACGTGTACCTGAAAAATTAACAATTTGTCACATTTTTATTTTTAATTGCAAACAAAAGATACTCCTAATAATTTCATTGAGGAAAAATTAAAAGTACGGAAATTTATTTCTTATAAAAAAAAAAATCATAAAAAATAAATAATTTATAAAAATTTCAAAAAAAAAAAAAATCAAGGCTACAAGTTACTCATATAACACACCCACTCCTTTAATTTACAATCATATGAACTATACAAATAATTTCATTTCTTATTCATTTTCATATAGATATCTAGATATTTTCATCATCTATCTTTATTCTAAAATACATACTTGATAATCATTTGTGAAAACAATCGTTAAAAATTCTCTATTTGGTTTTTTTTTTTTGCTTCTTATTTTTTAAATATTACTTTGCTTATTAATGCATTCAAATTTTTTATATATATACTAAATATAGTCACATACTCGTACATAAAAATGACCATGTTTTCATTATAATAATCGTTTTATGATTATTCAAAATGCATGGAATTCCACAAAAAATAACAAAAAATAAATAAACAAGCAATAACTCAGAATATAATTTAAGTATAAAAAAACCAGTAGAAATCCCCTCAATAGGGAACTGTATAACTTTGTAAGATTGCTTAACATTTTAACACATTTTTATCAAAATAAACAATTTATATTGTTTATACAAGATTCATTAAAAAAAAAAAAAATTGTGTGATTTTTTTTTATCAATAAATTATGATCTAAGTTCATAAATTTTATCATGAATAAAAAAAAGCTATTACATTCTCAAAGGTCTCAGTTCAGATAGATATTATGATAGATTGATACTTTTTGTTTTCATAAAACATTCGTTATGTACAACTTTTTTTTTTATTTCTAATGTAAGAAAAACTGCTAACTATCTTTATCTCAAAAATAAAAAAAAACAATTTGCTAAATCAACTTTTTTATTCAATAAAAATATGTTTGTTGCTATACACAAAAAAACTAGGAGCAATAATGCAGGAGCTTTTTTCTATATGAATATAACAAATTTTTATTGCAGCTTTTTTTGTTTTTAAATATTTGGTGTTTGTTAATAAAAAAAAAACTATCTAAAATGTGTTGAAGAAAAGGTGATTAGCATCAAAATGTTTTTAAAACACAAAACAAAACAAAAAAACAAAGTATCTTTGTATCATAATGTTGTGAATCTAATATTGTTATCAATAATCTTCGAATAAACTTTATTAAATTTGTCGAGATACTTTTAAGCGAATTTCTTCTGTTAAATTCGCTTCAACAACTTGTTGCTAAGTTTAATTTTTTGTGTTGCTTACAATAAAACACGATCAGAGTAGTTTAGCATCATTATATATTTTTTAAAGATAGATTTGTTGTTTTTATAGGTTTTTTCGAGTTTATATCTTATTAGAATATGACAATTTTTTTGTTGTTTTACATTTATTTTATCAGAAAAAATGAAAAACCCAAAAATATGAGAAACAACAACAACAAAAAACATGATAAACGTAATTTGTTGTACACCTATACAATGTATCGTCATAATGTCCGATTAATTTTTTTTTTTCTTTTTAAGGAAAATATATTAACAATGATAGTTTTTTTATTTTTTTATTTTAAAGTGGTAGAGTGGTGGTGGTAGTAAAATAAGCACTAAGCGGTCCATGAAGGAAAACTTTTCATTTCATTGCGGGTACTACATCGGATACGACATATTTTATATTATTTTTATTATTATTATTATTTTATTTAAAATAAAAAAAATATGTGAATAAAGTATATAATTTTTAATTAAAAGCAATAATAAAAGAATCGTTTCTATTGTTTCAATTCAAATTTGAATTTTAAACTGAAATTTAATAGATTTTTTTAAAACAATTTTTAATTCTTCATTGAGAATAATTAATTTAAAAAAAAGTTATAAAGAATTTTTAAATATATAGTTAAATTTTTTTTTTCTCTATAAAAATAAGTGCAATTTATAATTTAATTACAATCAATTAATCAATTAATAACAGTGAACATAATTTAGTTAAATATTTATGGATAATTAGTTCAATTAAGATTTTTTCTTCTTAGATTAGATTATTAATTTGCGTAAATAATTATTTTGTAAATTAATTAATTAAATTTTCGGAGTTTTAAAAAATTAAAGTGTATAATGAGAAAATTTCAAGTGCTCATAATTTTTTAAGAAAAAAAAAAAAAGGATTTTAATTATTTTTAAAAAAGGATATACATACGTATTTTTTTAAGATAACATAATTATTAGTTTTTGTTGTAATAAAGTTTAATAGAATTAAATTATTGGAAAAGGAATGTTGTGTTCGAAAAGGACATTAAAAATTTCAAGGATTCAAATTTTTACTTTAATTCTCTAGTTAATGTAAGTTTTTATTAAAAAATTAAATTTCATATGAAAGTAAACATTTTTTATTTAAAATTTTCAATTTTCGCTCATTTAATGATCATATATTCCAATCAAAATAACAACAACAAAAAATCATTTAATTACATAATTCGCGAATATTATACATGCAATTTATTTTAATTTCGCTATCGAATTTTATAATTTCCTGAATATTGTTTTTTTTTTTCTAAACGAAAATTTTTGTATCATTATATTTTTTTTTCCAAAAAAACAAGATATTTCCAAAAAATAAAAATACTTTGCTAGTTTTTTGCTTCTTTTTTTTTTTATTATAAAAAAGGTTTAAAATTCAAAAACTATCTCGTAGAGTGACTGGTAAAACGTTATGTAAGATTTTTTTTATTTTTTTCATTATTGTTCCTCCCTATACATATTTTTTGCATTAATCGATACTTTTATTTGCATACTAGAAAAAAGCAAATTAAATGTTGTGGTTGACCGATATTAATTTGATTATTGTGGTACGTAAGAAGATATAAGATGTGATAGGCATTTTTTTTCTTTCTTTTTAATATTATTAATAAAAATATTTTTCTGTGAATAATGCTATTATGTATACACATCACTATGAAAAAGACTACTGTTACATTTAAAAAAAATCGAAAAAAAAAAAATATATATATATATATACAAAAGTAAAAGAGTTTTGAATTTTGAACATTAAACTTAAAGTTTAACCTTTCATAAATAAAAGATATTTCCAGACTTTTATGATTAAAAAGATACAGAAAACAAAAAACAAAAAACAAAAAACAAATAATGGATATTATATATTAATATTGTGTTAATTTTCTTATTATGTAATAAGCAATCATTAAAAATTTACCAGATTGTGTTAACAAATTAAAATTTAAATAATAATTAATTATAATAAAAAAGGATTTATTAAGTTATAAAATGAACATATTCTCAGGATAAAAAAAAAATAATTATTTTTAAAAACACTTGTTAGTAATTTTTGTTTTTTGTATTTATTTTAGAAAAACGTAATTTTTTTATTTTATTTAACGACAAGTCTTTCATTATATCACAAAAATTTTAGGTACTGTTATTTGAAAAAATAAAAAAAATTGGATTAATAAAAATAACGTTTTACAATTACGTTTATATAATGAAATAGAAGATAAACAAACATTATGCAAAAAAAAAAAAAAAAAAACTAGTAAAATCTTTAATTTCATATTTCTTAAGGCTTTAAAACCAAAACAAACAAAAAAATAAATAAATAATAGTCATAATAAAAATTAAATTAAAATGAAAACGTTACGAAATAAAATACAATATAGATTCAATGACTTTTACCATTTAAGTGTGCCGAACATTCATTGAACCTTGCTCATCTTAAAATCTACAAAACATTCAACGAACAACAATGAACTACATTTATAACTGAAAATTGTACTTGAAAACACACAGTTTTTTTTCTACATATACGCAAAAATTAAATTCTTGAAATAATAAATATGAAAAACATCATATTAACATCATTGATTTAATGACCTTGACAATGGTCAAGATTATTTCATTACAAATTCGCAAATAAACAAAAAAAAAAATTTTAATTATGGAATTATAATCGAAATATTGTAATTTGCACATACATATGTATGTAAATGTTTGTTCTCTGTTCCTTTTTTTTAAATATTTTTCAACGTATCTTCAGCATTACACAAATTTACATATTTTAAATGAAAAAATAAAAAATGACAAGGAAAAGATTTTAAATAAAAAATGGTTCTATAAAAATAAAATCTGATGTGGAAAACAAAGTAAATATGTAATTTGCAATTTTAAGATTAAAAAAAAAAAATCTGGTGCGTATAGTGTGCAAACCTTGAACTCATGTGATCTTACACAGATACGCATATTTTTCTTCCTTAGTGCGCCAAAGTATTAAGAATTTATTTCAAGAATTTTCAGTATCTGTAAAAAATAATATTTTATGTAAAATAATCTGGTTTACTCGTTACATGTAATTTAATTGAAAAACAAAAATAAAAAAAATTTAAAAACATATTTTATAAAAAAAAATAGTTTCAGGACTGTAAGAGATTTTCTTAAGGAACACATAAATACGGATTTTCGAACAGTGACGTATAAAAGAACCTGTTTTATCTATAAATCTTTTGAATTGTTTTTTTTTTGTTTTTTTTTTAATAAAATGTGTTGATTTAAAACAGGAATTAAAGTAAAAAAAAATTATCTTCACATGTTTCCAGTTTTCTGGTAATTTTTTTTTATCCTTTCTATAAATATAAATTTTACATAATATTCGAAATTCTGATAGGTGTTTTCACCTAAAATACAATAAAAAATACTCGTTTTCGACCTTTCACTTCGAAACCCATAAAGCTTCTTGTTTTAATAATAATCAAGTTAATGAACCTTCAACCACAATCACCATCATCACCTGTTAATTAGTGCATTTTTTTTTTTGCAAGAATAGTTTTGCTACATAATACCGTTTATTTCTTAAAGTTTTACTTTCTATTTTTATGTAATTTTTTTTTTCATTTCTTTTGTAAAAATGAGAAAAAAAATTAAAGTCTTTAAAAAAGTAAATAATATTTTTTGATAGAATTTTTAGCTTCACATACTATCCTTATTCCTTTTCATTTTTTCTTCAATGGCATAATATAAACTTAGAATGCAGTTTTTCTCACCATAATACCAGACATAACTTACAAAACCTCACTCAAATGCAAAAAAAAAAAACTATTTCATACAAAAAAACTGTTCCATTTCATTTGGTTTTCCATTTTAAAAATATCTTTACAAAAAAAAGCCCTCTTAAATTACCATTAAAACATAATTTAACACCTCCCCAAATAACCACCTACTGAAATATTCAACACACATTCTGTAACGTAAAATTTCATTAAAACAATTGCAAAATCTCATAAATATTTTTTTTTTCCCAATAATTTTTCATATTTCTGTGAGCAATTTCTCAAAACAATCAATATATATATTTTTTTTTTTGTTGATCAAACCACACAAAAATGATTAATAAACAAAATATAAAAAAAATACAGTACATTTGATTACAAACCAAAAAAAAAAAATAATAATAATAATACATATTAATAAATTTTCTTCTCTCACTCTTTCAAAAGAAACCTAATTAAAGTTGTACATTTTTTAAGTACATTAAAAATTTGTTCATTAAAAAGTACATATTTATTTATTGCATTCAATATATTAAAAAAAAAAAAATCAAAATTAATTAACCAACAACTTACAATTATTTTACACATTTTTTATTTTTTTTTTGTTATTTTGAAAAGGGAGAGAAAAAAAAATGATATTATCGATCAGAAGCACATTTCAAAATACTTTTGTTCCAAATAATCACAAAGCGATCGAACAATGTGTTTTTTTTCTTCTTTTCCTTTTTATTTTTTTTTTTTTTTTAAATTATTTGTAATGAAACTTTCATTACTTTAACACCTATGTACATTTATATATATATTATGTTTGTATTAGTATGTGCATAGTGATATTTTAATTCTTGACTAGCTATGTATGTACAATAAAATAATTGTAAACACAATTGCGTGCACAATTTTTCGGCATTATCCGCAAGTTAATCAATCAATGCTTTTTTTTTTTTTGTTATTATTGTAATTTTGGTGTTTAATTTATTTTTTTAATACTCTTGGTGTTTATTTTTGTTTTGTTTTTTTTTTTCTGTGCAAGCAGTAAGATAATATAAAAGAGTAAAATAGCAATAACAAAAAAAATAATAAACAAAACAAAAAAAAGATATAATGAATATCTTAAGACTATAATACCGTAACAATTATTGCGATCGATCCCTTTTTTTGTTTTTTTCTTCTTTTTTTTTAATATGCACTTCTCATTACATCATAACAAGTTTTGTATTTGTTTATATGATATTACTTACACCAATATTGTTGTTGATATAATAGCCTATTTTATCATAGTTTCTTTCATAATTAAAAATATATACTAAAAAAAAAAAAAAGTATAGTAATAAATATAAAAGGCCTTGAAATTAGTAATTATTTTATACTTTTATCTATTTTAGATGAATGAATATCTTTTACTTTTTTCTTTTATTTTTTAATGCACATTTTAAAGTAAAAAAAGTAAAGTTTATAATTGGAACAGTGAATTTTAACTATCACTTCATCTTTATGACTCATATTTTGTCATATTTTGTTCAGAAGTAAACAAAAAAAAAAAACATGAGTAAAATTTCCCAAAAATGTTTAATACATCTTTAAATATTTTTAATTGCTAAAGTTTCTCTCTTAAATCTTTTGTTTTTTTAATCATTTTTTTCTGCAATTATGAAGTACATATATTTTCTTAAGTTTTTTTTAAGTCGTTTCGTTTCCTGAAATTCACATGTTTATTGAGTAGTGTAGATCATATCAAAATAATCTTAATTTCAATTTAAATGTTGAACTTAATTTATTATTTTTTGAAGAAAAGTTTACAGTCAATGGTAAATGTTAAAAAATTATTTTTGTCATAATTTTCGCCTACCAAAAATTAAAATTTTAATTGAAATCATGATTTTTCTTATTATTTATTTCTCATTCTTTCATTTTACACTCCTTTCACTCAAATACTGTTCATTGATAGTTTCAATGTATAAATTAGTCATTGGTACAAAAAAAAAAACTCTTTAACATTACAATTCAACAATTGGCATACATCTTTATATTTAATGATATTTTTCATTTATCTTTCATCACATACAGGTAATACATAAATTTTGTAATATGAAACTATGATTTAAAACACATGTTAATTATGTATTTAGAAAGAAAAAAAATTAAAATATAAAAAAAAAAAAAAACAATTTATAAAATTTTTGTATTAAAAAGATTTTTTTTTTGTTTTATTAAAATTTCATTCAACAGAAAAAGAGATAAGAAAATAATTCAAATTTTGGCAAAGTAAATTATATATGACAGGTGTGTAATTTTATTTATGGCATTTATATTGCTTATTATGTAACAAATAAAAACTGGGTTAATATTAATAAAATCATACAAATAATTTATGAAAGTTTATGAATTTTATTTATGTAATTTACACATATGTATACCGTATGTATGTACATATTCCTGATCAGAATCACAAAATGAGAGATATGTATGTGTATGTTACGTTACCGTTTACATCGTTATTTGTATAAAAACATCAATGGTTTTATAAAATGTTAAAATTTTGACAGATTCATGACAACATTGCTGCCTAGAATGTCACTTGAAAATAATCGTAATCAAATTTACATAAATAATTCTTAATGATGAAAAGGATAATAATTACCGATGATTGATTATTATTATTTACAACTCAATGCATTCGAATACGATCATATGATATACATATGTATAACATAAAATTTGCTTTATTTAGTGAAAGGTTTTTTTCTCTTCTTTTTCTTAAATTCAAGAAGTCCAATTCACCAATAAACTTTTTTAGTTAACTTATTGATTGACAAGTGATGTTTGTACTTTCCAGTTAAACAGGGCGACTCGTCTGAGCATGGGTTTAAATTTGTTCCATTTAAAATTCATGCCAGGATATTGAACTATGACCCGCGTATTCTTCTTGTAAATGATATCTGCTTTACTCATGTTTTTTTTTTTTAATTTAATAGCGACATTTAATTATCCTCGCTTAAGAAAACTCTTATAAATCTTTATTAATATTCAAAGTCGCCATGTATGATATATACAATTTTTATGCGATCCATAACTTCACAACAGGTCAAACACATTACAAAAAAAAAAAATAACAAATAAAAATGAAAATTACGTAATTGCAATTTAACTGCTTTATTATAACTGCTAGTTAGAAAAAAAAATTACATATTCATTTATTAATTTCTATTTATATAGGTAATAATCAATTCATAATAATGAACAATTTATTACGAACAAAATAGCTTGAAAAATACTATAAAATTGCAAATAATAAGTTCCTCATATTTAGTGTACCTCCTCATATTCATGTACTTTATTTACATATTATAAAATGAAAATTGAACAAAATAGATACATTTTAACAATAATAATGTTACTTTTAAATTACTTATTATTATTATTGTAATTTTTTTTTTCTTCTTTCCTCAAATTTATATAACAGCTTTCAAGAAAAAATAATAATTTTATATAAAAGTTCATCTTCGTTTTTTGATTATTATTTTTTTCTTTCTATTCAGCTAATAATGTCATCATATTGTGTATAATGTTATGAATGACATAATTGTTAAAATTAATGTACGTACATTATTCATGAAAAATACTCGTATAATCAACAAAAAGATTTAAAATAAAATTATGCAAAATGAGAAAAAAAAACAAAAAAACATCATCTAATCGATATGTTATTTGTCTATAATAATGTGAAAGTACTTACATACATGTACATATATCAAAAAAATTATAATAATAACAATAACGAAAATTACTATTTTCTTTGATTTGTTTTCATTCCCTTTTATTACTTTCCAATAAAAGCGTAAAATTATTATTATAATGATTGTCTATCTAAAAAAAAAAAAATAAAATAATTGAGTTCTTCCTATACTTTTTTTCTTTCTGTACTTTGAACATTTCAATAAAATAATATCACCGTTAAATTATATTTCATAACAATTATGGAAGGTCAATTTGAAAAGTAAAAAAAAAAAACAAAGAAACAGAAGCAATTGTATTGAATAATTTGCTTTAAAAGGGTAAAATATCATTTCGTTTTTTTTTTTCGTTTCAAGAAAAAGAAACACACTGATTGACAACCTCTTAAATTTGACCTCAATCAACAAAAAAAAAAAAAAAAAGCAGTAAAACAAAAATGAAATGAAACATTATCATATTATAAAACTTAATTATTTTTCTCGTTTTACTTCTTCAGGTCTAAAATAAGGTATTATATGTACAAAGAAAAAAAAATCTTTTAAAGATATTAATTATTCCCTTTACTTAAATTGACATAATTTATACATTTATCGTGTTATTGTAAGTGTAAAATATGCTTCTGTCTACGTTCCAATTCATTTATCACAAAATCAATAATTGTTAAAATATTTTTCATTTTTTTTTTTTTTTGGTTTCTTAATTGAAAAATTTGACAAATACAAATTCAATTATCTTGTAAATTATTCATTATCTTTAAAAGTAAAAAATTTGTATTTTCTTATTTATTAGGTCATGCTAAGTTTTTATTGATTATTCAATTTAATTGAAATTATGTACTTTATTTTTACATAAAGATAATAAATTTTCAAAAAAAAAAAAAAAAAAAAAAAACCAAACAAAAACAGAAAGTCGTAAAACAAAAGAAAAATGTAGCAAATTACTGATGCTTAAATTGAAATTGAAGTATCTTTTGTACCAAAAAAAAAAAAAAAAAACCCAGTAGCGATAACAATTTTTTTTGAATCAGTTAAACATTTTTTTGTTTGTTTCTCAATACGTAATAAGTACAATACGATGGATTAAAAAATCAAAAAACAACAAAAAAATATTCAATCGATTTTATTACATCAATATTTTTTTTTTTTCAATTCAAAAAATTAAGCAATAATTATTCGATAACACAAATAAAACAGATTAAATAAAATCGGTCCAACTAAAGAGAAATATGTTTGTATTTTTTTTCTTCTAATTTTTTGTTTTATTTTTTTTTTCTCAGTTTCAAATTTCAAACAAAAATCATAATAAATATTTAAAAAAAAAAAAGACTAAATTTTTTTCATTGGTAGCCTTGCCAACTCATATAAAATCAACCCACACACTAACAAAAAAACATGTACTTTCTCCAAATATTTCAAATTTGATTTTTCTTCTTATTTTTCATCAAACTAAAAATCAAATACTTAAAGTGTATCTATTAAATAAAATCAAAGCCGGCATCAATTCAATATATAATATGTATGTATGTATATGCATCTACTTATCTAAAAAAAAAAAAACCTAATCTTATATTGTGCTAGATACAGTTATATAATATACGTATATCTGATATATCGTATATATCTTGTATCTGTACATAATAATAGAAGAATGTTAGTATTGTGTTGATACGAAAATTCAATGACCATGACTTTGGCGGCACTTTGTCTGCAAAAGCATAACAACACACATTTTACCTACATATATGTATATACATATTATATGTCTATTTAGAAAAATACTACTAATAAATTTTTAAAAAATATTAAAATAAAAAATGTTAAACTTCAAAAAAACAAAATCATCATGAAATAGCGCCATATCATTTTTCTTCTCTTTATTTATTTTTTTTTGTCACCTGTAAAGATACTTACGTATACGAGTATATACAAATTTTTTTTTTTGTTTTGTTAATTATTTAAAAAAAAAAAAAAAGTAACAACAAAAAAAGTCATAACTAAAGTAAATAAATAAATGACAAAAAAGAAGAAAAAAAAATTGACATATAAGTAAAAAAACAATTATTATTATTATTATTGACTTTTAAATATACTATTTATTTCAGACAATATACTCGTATGCTCATTGAGATTTTAAAAAAAAAGTACACAAAAACTAAACAAAAAGATAAAAAGAATCTACATGCACATACATGCATACACCTTGAATTTAAATATGATTAAGATTAATATTAACAATACAATATGAAAATTATTATGAACTTTTGTAAATTATGTTCTTTAATTTATCGTTTCTCTTGTTATTGGTTTTTTTTTTTTGTGATCAGATATTTATAGAAGAGAGCTTAATTTTTTTTAAAAAAAAATAATAAATAATTTTACAGAACTTTTTAATATTTATTTTATTTTTAATTTTTTTAATTTTTAATTTTTTGACATACATAATATTTTATTGGTTTCGTATTCATGATGAATGTGAATGACATAAGAACTACTTTGTATATGTCATATACATATTACATTTACTTTTTTTTTTTTTTTTAATATTTGTATTAAACCTCGGAACTTTATTAATATTTTTTTTTTAAATAAAAAAATATAGTTACTTAAAATTTTCATTATTTGCACAAAATTACAGAAAAAAAAAATAAATAAATGAAATTTTCATGTATCTTGTACCTTTTGTGATTATATTAACCCTGAAATTTAAGTAGAATTTACTATGGTGTTGTTGTTTTCTTACTAAAGGTCAGATTTTGTAAGTTTTTCTTACTTTTTTGGAGTGATTTATAAGAGCAAATGTTTATTTGTGTAATTTTTAAAATAAGTTTAAGAAATATTTTCAAAAATAATAAAGATATCATGGTTAAATGTTAGTTAGAAGTCAGTTTTAAAAGTAATTTTTGTAGTAGTGAAAGAAGAAAAAGAATTGATGTATAACAACCCCTTTGACATCCTTTTTTCCTTGAATGGCAATGCCTAAGGCCTTTTTATTGGCCTCTCTTTTTGAAAACATGCATCGATAATTACATGTCGGCTGAAAGATATAAAAATTCAGAGAAAAGTATTTAGAAAACACAAAAATTTAAAACCGATGATTTCAATCGCTTCAATTGAAAAAAATGTGAATTAAGACTAAAATATCAATTATTCTTAAAGTATTTAAGTTTGAACTTCATTACTTTGAAAATTCTTACAAAAATCAATACTTTTCTTTAAAAACAATAAAATATTGTTTTCTTCAATACAGAGAAACTGAAAAAAAAAATTTTTTTGTACAAGTATCTTTTAACTTTTATTTTTTCATTAGAGCAACTCCAAATACGAAAGTGAAATTAACGAAAATATTAATTAAATAAGTATTTAAATAATTATTTATAATATTCTAAGTAGATTCGTTCTAATTAAACATTTAACATCAGTTCTAGTGCATATTACAACAACAACAAAAAAATCACCTAAACAATTTTACATTGTTTCTGAAAATGATACGTAATTTCTATAATAATTACACTTTAAACTTTTATCGGCTCGTGTATAATAAAACAATAAACTTTTACTATAATGACTAATTAAAACTGTTTTCAAATAATTGTGAATAATATACAGAAATAGGAAATTACAAAAAAAAAAAAATGAAAGGAAAAAAAAAACACACACACAAACAGTATAGTATCTACTTCTGGTTAAATTGTTCTAAATTGATGAGATTTATTGAAATAACACGTTCTACAAGGTGTGATTAAACTATCAACGTAAATTTTTTAAATACTGTTTTGTTTTTCTTTTTTTTTTTTATATTTCTAATTACTTTATTTTTTTATTTATTTATTTTTTTTTTGCTTTTTACATTTATTTAATCATCAATTTGTTTAATTGAATTTACCTACGCATTTATAAAGTATCTCTATACTAACAACAAACATAAACCAGATATAACTTTGATGTCATAAAGAAAAATTAGAAACAAAAAAAAATTATAATAATAAAAAACAAGTTCACAGAATCATTAAAAGCTTAGATAAACAAAAATATTTAAATAATAATTGAGATAATGTGTAAAAAAAATATGACAAACAAAATGAGAAAAAATGAACTTTTTAACCTTAGGATTGTCTGATCGTATACAAATGTATACATTCGGACTTTGAGCCTTAATTTAAATATGATCACTTTGTGGGTCTTCATTGGAGGGTCCTTTCTATACACCACAACAAATATCAGTGTCACAAAATTACGGTTTTTTGTCAACGTGATGCTAAGATACAGCTCTTTGAAAAAAAAAATTTCTAAATTTCCATATAAGATATATATTATACATTTGTATACGGACGGCTAAAATTTTGACATTGTCGATCGTAGGGTTAAAAAGATTATTAGATTTTCTTAGATTCAATTCTTGATTAAAAAATAAAATCGTTAGAATTCTAGGACAAAAAGAAAAATTTCTTAAAAAATAAAACTGAAATTTAAAAACAAAAAAACAATATTTCATATTATTTTTAATAATTTTTTTTTTTAAATAATTTATTCAAGTTCAATTTCTTATTATTCTCGACCTTCAGGTCGTCTTTAAAAAAATTAAAAAAAAAATTAATTAATACTTACATTTTTTTTTTCTCATTCATAAACTCTCAAATTAAATTAACTTGTTTAACAGTTTTACTCTTTATTTTTATTATTATTGCAGTCAATAAAATTATTTATAGATTTTCATCTTAATTTCAAAGTTCAAACAAAAATCTGTTCCGATTGATTTTATAATTTTTTTTCTTTATTCAATAAAATTTACTACAATTTTTTTTCTTGTTCCTCATAAATAACTAAATTCTATTGAACATCACAAAATTTCTTGACCTCTGCCAATGTTAAATTAAAAATTTAAAACGAAATCTCCTTGATTTAAAAAGAAGAAAAAAATTCAAAACAAAAACAATTTTTTTCTGTTGAAGTTCAAGAAAACTTATTTTGCGGAAAGGTGTTTAAACTTTTTATAAGTTAATTTCAGATGGGAAAAAAATACTGTTTTTTTTTTCTTCTTGAGGTTTATTTAAATTCAATTTAAAATTAATTACTTTTTTATTTTTAATGAAAAATTTTGTCTCAGAAGAAAAAAAATTTATCTAACAAACAAAATAAGCAAAACTGTGATTTTATGTGAAAATTATATAAAATTTTAAGAGAAACACAAAAAAAAAAGAAAGAAAAGAAAAGTTGAAGAATTTCTTTTTCTTTTTGTTTTTACATGATTACACAATTAAAATGAAAGATAATGTAACGAATTTAAAAGAAAAACAAAAAAACAAAATTGTATTTAAATTTTACATATTTTTTGCTTTATTGATATTTAGGTATACGTAGTTCATCATCCATAAAGTTTACATTAAATGAACAATAATTTGTAAAAATAATAAATAGATACAATATGTATCTTGTATATACAATATGTAGGTACATATGTATGCAATGTGTTAATAAAAAAATAAACTATAAATATTTTCAAAAGATATATTTAAGCACGCGTAATATGTATTTAAAAATTCAAATAAGAAAATAAGAAAAAAAAAATATGTTAGAAAAATGAAAGTGCATAAAAAAAAGTTATAAAAGATGGCATAAAAATTATAGTGACCAGACGACCCAGTGAAAGAAATTACATTACATTTCATGTAACATTTTTTAAAAGGAAAATATAAAGAAAAAACAACATTGTCAAAGATAAAAACCTACTAGATGAACAAGATTTTCTTCTTTTAGTGTTATACGAGTATTTGATGAAAATATTTTCATATAAATATGTACGAGTATATGACTATGTATATACAAATTTATAAGACATACGAGTATATTAACATTATATAGCGAATTGTATGCACTTTTTATATTTCATTTTCTTATGAAGTATATGACACTTGAGTATTGCATGGCAAAATATTTTGTCTGCATTTAGATATATAATCGTACATTGTATTAGATAGTTATCTACATTATTTCTACTATTATGCAATATTGCACTATCTTATGTAGCACATTATATCACATACACTATATATACCTACCTTGTGTTTTTTTTTTCTTTCGTTTAATCTCGTTTTTAGATCACATTTACAATTTATTTATACATTTTGGAATTGTGCTAAAAAAAATTGGTTTTTGTTGTTGTTTTTTTCTTTCTTATTATTTTTTAATTACGAAATATCAATTTTTATATGAATTGTATTTTTTTTTAATCCATTTCACGATACTGTTGTTAGTTTTTGCAAAAACAAAAAATTCAGTTTTTTTATATGAAGTTTCGCGCTTAAATCTTTTGTTTTTCTGTAAATTTTAGAATTTAAAAATTATTTAAGTAAAAATACTAAAAATTGGCAAATTACCTAATTAATAAAAAAATCATTTCTTAGAAAAGAGTTATCCACATAATATAATTTCATAATTTCATTATTTTATTTTTTTTTTTTTAATAAATCAAAATTTATTTTGTGCTACAAACAACATTTTTTGTTATTTCTTGTTTGCACGAGTCACAATAAATTTTTGCTGTTGTTTTTATTTTTCATATAAAAATATTCACTTTTAGTAATTTTTTGTTTTTCTAAATAAATAAAAAAACATTGCATAATTTGTTAAAAAATATATATGAATGCCTCTACTTACTCGTATATTTATTTTTTTTAGATTGTAAAATTCAATTTTTTCTCAAAAAACCTGATTTTCAAAAATAAATTTATCTTCCTGTTTGGATGAATGAATATTTTTTTTTTAGTAAAATGTTAAAAATTCCGTGGGGATTTTCTTGTTTATATAGAGGGTTGAAAAAACACATTACGAAAAATTATTTTAAGATTGGATAATTTTAAAGATTTTAGTAATGTATGTAGTATTTGATGTGTCATCTACATATGTATATAAACATCAGAGTTGAATATTTAAACTTGTTTATTAATTTGGAATGTGCTCAATCTTGATGTATCAAATGTGTTTTTACATGACATACTTAAATTTTAGTTCAACTATAACTAAAGTTTTTTTTTATTTGTTCGAATTTACTCATTTTTTTTATTATTTACATACAAAAACACACAAAAAATACACGTTAATATGTTAACAACAAAAATATCTTTTTTATATTAATTTTATTCTTTTTTAAAAATATTTTTTTTATTTCCAATTTCAATGATGAGTTATTAAGTAACACGTGCCGAAAATAAATTTTTTTAAAAAGTTGCACAATTACCTATCTGATTTTTTTTTTTTTTTTTGGTCATATTATTGGAAGACAATCAAAAATAAAACAGTGATTATTGAACAGCAATAACAAACCTGTTTCCAAAAAAAAAAAAAAAAATAATAACATAAATAAATAACCTCAATTAAATTTTTTTTTCTTGAGAAGATATCTTTTACCTTTTTCTTAAATAATTCATATTTACGAATATTATATCTAATAAAATTTAAAAAATATATAAAATAAAAACAAATTTCTACTCGTAAATAAAGAAAAAAAAACTATTCAAAATAGGGAAATCCGATTTATTACCATAACAGAAATTTTTATAATCTTGTTTTGCATTCGTTTTAATTTGTTTTTTAGCATAAATTATTATTTTTGCAATCATATTATAATTTTATTTTAATTTTTTTTTATTGCTGTACCTCAATTTATGCATGTTTTTTTATTTAAAAATTCTAAATTAATTTTCTAAAAATAAATTTGGTTACAACATTTTTACCAGGAATCCTATATTTTGGTAATCACATTAAATATTTAATTTATTTAAACAAAAAAAATTCCGATTTATATTTGTAAATTTTATGATTTAATTAAATATTTAACCAAAATTCTATAAACGAACGTTTTTTTTTTTTTGTTTGTTATTAACCTAGTTTTATTTATCAAAGAACCTGTTAAAATATTCATTATATTTTTTTAGTAATTAATTAATTTACCTACTTAATTTTATTATCATTTTTTTATTACTCTCTAATTTTATTGTGTGTTATAAATAAAGAACTAATTACATAAACGAAATTAATTTGTAATTAAATACAACTATAAGCAAGATATATATCTTCAACGATGATGTACAGGTTTTTTTGCATCTACATTATATAGTTGAAATTTATACACAATTTAATTGTTTTACAGGTTTTGCACCTGAAAAAAATATATATAAATTATTTAGGGAAAAACAAGTACAATAATAATCTTCAATGGGTCAATAGCAATTGGTTTTTTATGAAAAAAAGCATTTTATTTTATTTTAAAAAAAAAAGTACTAATAAAATTACTAATAAAATACATATTATATTATATACATTTTTAATATAAACTAAGAAGTAATTCAAAAAAAAATCTTCAATTAATTTAATTTGCATTTACGATGAACTTTATACAAGTTAAATTTCATGGCTTTATTTTAATCATTAGAGTTATGATTTAAAAAAGAAGTCAAGAACATTTTAATTTTTTGTTTATTAAAAATTGAAGAAAAAACCCATTAATGTCCTTTTTTATGTTCATTTATGTTCGTTCAATACACCTATAATTAAATTTATTAAAATAATAAAATCTTCACATTGTTCTATCTATACACAAATTAAAAAGAATTACAAAAAAAAAAATCAATTGCAACAAAAATGCACAAATGTAAAGAAAATCTGAATTTTAATCATATTTTATTTGGTTTTCTTGTTTATAAAGGCCTAAATGCATCATCAGAACAAGTTTTATTCAATTTCTTCATATATGTACTTTAGTTTAGTAAAATATGCCGTTGAAATCCCTTGTTCGTTCACAGTCAAATGTAATTATAGAACCAAAAGATAACGTTTAGAACCTGAAAATAAACAAGCTTGACTACTAATAACAAAGAATAACTCAGTTCAAGGCCAGTGATTCTACATTCTTTTATTTTATTTTCATATTTTCTTAATGATTATATATACAAATATGTATATATATATGTACATATTGAATATATAGATATATTTTGGAAATTGTGATTAACCGTATGTTTTTCTGCCTAATTTAAAAATTTAATTACGTATTTTAAATGAACTTCATTTATTTAAGAACAAACAACCTACATGAAAAACAAGATAATTTTACCCATACTTCCACAGACTCGTGACACCCATCGATATAAATAGAATAGAAATCTTCTGAGAGAAACTATAATTCCATCTTGTAGTGTGTCCTTCAACTGATATTCTTTTAAAGAAAACTACTAGATATTTATTCTTGTTTTCAGTCATTCTAAATTTATTCACTTTCAAGTGCATCCGCTTCTATTATTTATATATTTACTTATCTGCATCATCTGATAATTTAATATTTGCTTCAAGAAAAAAAAGACCAAAGTACCTAATTTAAAAAGATATTACTTGTATTTATAAGCTATAAATACATACATATATGTTAATTTTATTGGAACAGGTACACCCTTAATAAAAACATATTTATTAACAGTATTTAAAAAAAATAAAAATCACAATTTAATGTGCACATTTAAGTATGAAAATCTTAATTTCACAATTCATTACTTCACATATGTATGTACATACATATTTACGTGCATGCAGTATCTTTAAATCCATAAAAAAAAAACTTCATATTTCAATATTACTTGTATTATTAAAAGTGTGTTAAAGTTTATTTAAAAACCTATTTATTTCATCAAATGAAAAAAAACAAAAACAAAACAAGGATTATGTATTTTATTTCTGCATGAATACACACATGTAACACAAATAATATATTATTTTTTTCTTTTTAAATAAATATTGCATAATAATTACCTGATGTATGATAACAACAATTTCACTGTTATTGCATTTATAAACTTTCTTTAATTTAGCGTTATTTATCGTTATTTATTTATTTATTTTTTTTTTTTTTGTTTTTTTTTTTATTTAACTTTTTCTTTGATGACTAAAATTATTTAGTTGAATCTGGTGGTATATATGAGAAAGTAATACACAAAAATTAACATTAAATAGTAAAAGATATTTATATGCAAAGATTTTCTATGGTTTATTTATCATAAAATGCATTTACCTGGTCATCATCATATGTACATACATATATGTATGTATGGAATTTGAACATTTTTTTCTTCTTCTTTTATTTTTAATGAAAAAACATATGAAAAAGTAAAAAGTTTTTTAATGAGATAAATCGTAAAATTTTTGCAAAATTAAAATTAGAATAATTATGTAATGCTGTCGAGTTATACGTGTCAGACTGAAAAAGAAAAAGAAAAACTTGTTTTAAATTTTATCAAATTTTTAAAATAAATTCGTAAAAGATAAATATTAATTTTATATTTCCTTGAAAAAGTAAGTATGTAAAACCAAAACATATAACAAGCATAATTTTATTAAATCTCACATCCATCCAGCCTATACCCAGAAATGAATATTTAACCTACTTTTTATAAATTTTCAAAATATCAAAAAAAAATCAACTGTTAAAAATTCTTTTATTACTTACATTTTTATTTTCAACAATTATATATTGATTTCTTTCAATTCAAAATATATGAAAATTATAAATAAAAACAACAACAAAAAATCATTTACTATCTTGTAATATAATTATTTTTTTTTAATTCATTACATAATCAACTGTACCACTTTTTTTTTTTTAGTCTCTCTTTCTAGTGAAAGATCATATGCTAATTAATTTTTATCGTTATTTTATTTTATTTTTTTTTTTGTTTCAACTTGAAAATCATTCACAGTTTTATATGTTTTTGTTTTTTGTTCTGTAATCAAAAATTACTATAATTTCGTATGACATTAGTCATTTGGAAAAGTTACAATATTTCCTCACTTAATTTTCGAATGTCAACGATGACGGCGTAAGAAGGTGATCGTTCACTTTACCTCATTGTTGAATAAAAAAATATTATAGCAATTTTTTAATCACCTTCAATTACCTTCATTTTATTGAACGAGTTAGTTTCGTTACAAATTTTCACCTTTAGAAATTTATTTCTAAATTTTTTTCCGCTACAAAAAACAAAATTTCTTCATTACTGTGTAAAATGCAATGTCACTGTAATACGCAACGAAGTCATTTTTCAATATATGAATAAAAATATCAAATGAACTGTGAATGAATCCAATTTAAAATTAAATTAAAAATAAATAAAATAAAAATTAAAATTTATTATTCAGTTAATGAAGAATACCTGATAAATGGCAATTATGACAGTTAAATTAATGCACTTTTTATTTTCTTCAAATTTCTTTATTTGAAATGTATTTTTTTTTTGAAACTTTTGATATTAGATATCTCAGTAAAATATTAGTTCATACCATAACTTAGGAATATAATGCTTACAACAATCAAGTATCTTTAAAAATTTAACAAAAATTCACAATTATTCATATGTGTATTGTACGCAGTATATCATTTGCGATCATCACTTTTTTGCATTCGAAACAAACTAAAAACCAAATGCAACTTCTTTTTTTTTTTTGCTGAATTTTAAAATAATTTGTAATTGTATTTATGTAAATGTATTTCATTTGTTTATATTTGAAAACTTGAATTCTGCACAATAAGCAAAAATCTAAAGCGAAAAAAAATGCACAATTTGAAAAATTCATTTCAGTTTTAAAATTTATTTTAATAACAAAATACATTAAAAATATGTAATAAAAATGTACATCATAAAATTAAATTTATTATTGGTAAAAGTATTACAAAAAAAAAAAAAAAATAAAATAATAATAATAATAAATAATATAACAATTTTTAATTGACTTTATTTTTTTATTTTATTTTTTTTTTATAGTAAAACATTAAACTTCTAAGTAATTTCATGGATTTTTAATGACTGTTTTTATTTTTTTTTTTTTAATTTATTTATTACAGAATTAAATTATGGGATTACATAAACATTACCTGAAATATGGTCAAAGTGCCAGAGATCAATTATTTGGTATCAGTAGTAGTGGAGGAGGAGGAGGTGGTGGAGGCGGTATTACTGGTGTTAAATCACGACCAACACCATTATCTATGCTAATATCGCAAGGAGTAAAATTTAATAACAGTATGTATTTTTTGTTTTTTAAATTAATTAAATATGTAATTTCTACTTTATTCTGAATCTCCATTGACAAATAATATTATTTTGTGGATCATCCTGTTTAATAGCTGTGGATGTGGAGATACTATCATTCACGAGACAACTTGCTATTGCTATTGTTTTTTTTTTAAAGATACATATTTTGACATTTCAAAGGAGGGGTGATTGGAAAATAAAAGTTTGGAGAAGTGATTTATTGTACATTACAGAATTTCAAGGGAAAATGTTTCTTCTTCAACGATATTTTCAAAATAAATTGGTCTTGTTTTTGGAGTCCAAAACAATCACCATTAAATTCGAAAATGCAATAGCCTCGAACACAATATTATTGTCCAGTGGAGTTTCAAAGTTATCCATAAACAAATGCTTCTCAGAAGAATAAAATATTCGCACACAGTGATAATACTTCAAACTTTGTTTATTATTGTTAAAAAAAAAAAATCTTCAATACTACTTTGATTGTTTACGTGCGTTATCAAAGCAATTCTTTAATTTTTTTTATTATAAAACTTCAAATTAAAATGCCTAATTAATAATATTATTCAACGTGACCAAATAGGTAATTCACAAAATTTTGTTGTTGATTAAGAAAATAAATAAACGATGTGGTCTTACAAACATTTAAATTGAAAAATTTAGAATATTCCTTTGTAGACGTTAATTGTGTATAATTTATTAGAAAAATTTAACGTCAGGAAATTAGAGAAAAAAAAACAATAAACAAAAAACAACAGTGTAAACAAAATAGTTCATTAACTTAACAAACAAGTTTAGCTTAATAATTCTTGGAAAAATGAAAATAAACAAACTAATTATTTTCCTAAATCATAAAAAAAAATTTCACTTTCTCTTGAAAATATTATGAATTTCAAGATAGACTTTTCAAGATACTCATTTATAAATGTCTGAAATTTTTTTTTTTACCTTTTTTTAACATTCTAAGCTAACGCTGCGTGCAATTACACGATTATCAATTTCAATTATCATAATTGCCTAATTGATTGATTTATTTTTCTAATTCTAATGCTGTCTTTGTTTTTTCTTTTTAATAAATTCTTGACGTAAGGAAAAATCCCAATGTGTTTTTTCTTTTTTTTAATTAATTTGACATCCGTATAATCAAAATTAACATTTAAAAAATATAAATGACATTTATTTCTATTTTTTTATAATTTAAGAAAAAAATTAAATTTTTCAAATGTTTTGTTATTGTTCGGCGTTCGCAAAAAGAAAAAAAAAACCAAATTTAACCACACCATAAATTATTTTTTTTTTTCATATATTAATGAAATTTTCTATGCACCATTTTTGCACACTTTTTTTTAACACATTATTTACGGGTAACGAGAATTATTGTTTTGCTTTCGGACTGATCATTCTGTTTAGGAACAAATACTATACCAATGAAAGTACATAATATATAAATGTGTTAAATGAACGAAAGTAAATTATAACTGAGGTCTTATCGATTACCTTTTTAATGCCGAAAACAATAATATACTATAATAATTTCAACCAAATCTAAAATCTGCAAAAATAACACAAAACACACTTACCTAAGCCCGTATGTAATGTGTTAAACATCTTTATACTTTCAATTAACATTTAATTTTTTTTTTTAAAGTCTGGAAAAAAGTCATAAAACCCATCATTAGGTTATTGATTTTAAAGTAATAATAAATAATAATTTTCCAAAAATACCCATGAATTTATAAGTGAATGTTAAAATTAAATGAAATTACACCATTTGCAATACAATAAAACACTATAACATTTTTTTTAAATTTTGTATAATGTAAATATGTATATGTATTTTATCTAGCGGCAAATCAATCTTTTCAAACACATTATTGCAACTAATTTTTGTGTCTTGCTAAACAAAAATAAAAATGAACATAAAGTGAATTTATTCACATGATGGTTTTTTTTTTTTTTTTTGTATTTTTATTTTAAAGTATTAAATACAAAAATTTATAATATTTATAATTGTTATTGCAATAACAATGGCAATAAAAATAATCATGTGGTCAGAAAATTAAAAAAATAAATAAATAAAATGAAACATAAAATACCATAATAGGTATGCCTAATGTATGTATGTACTTGTTGTTAAACTTATTTCACAGAGAATCAAAATAGCAATTTTTTTCTTTTCTTTTTCTTTTTGAAAATACGACCATGAAAAATTTTATTATTACTTAAAAAAAAAATAATACAATAAATGAAATTTCTTTAATTACTTTAATTTTTTTTCTGTTAATGTTAATGTATAGAAAATGAAAATATTAAATAATTTAACAAAGTATCACAAAATTGTTAAATAATACCAGTTTTTTGAAATCTTAACAAAATTAACCTTAATTTCAGTGTCATAGTTTTGAAAAAAAAATAAAAAATTAGGGTCATTATTTGAACTTTAACAAATATTGAGGACAATAGGAGACATACATACATACATTCATAAATACATAATATGTATAAAAAAATTTATTTTTTTTCTTCATAGGATTTCTTAGAATAGAATAAATAGCCAAATGTTCGAATAAAAAATTTTGGACTATATAAATTCATATCAAAACTCAATTAGGGTCTAGTATATTCCACAAAACTACATTTTGAACTGTAACATTTTTCAAACCTTAATCGTAAGTTTCAGATGAACATTATCTCAAATGTAGTGCTGAGGCATGAACGTTAATTTTAAAAAAAATTAAGAAAAATTGAAGCATTTGAAATGTGGCTACAGAGAAAAATTCTAAAAATTCCTTGAACAGCAAAAATGAACAAGAAATTCGTTTTAGGAAAAATTAAGAAAGAAAAAAAACTTATGATGACTAATTTCTATCAAAGAAAGAAAGCTTATGTTATATATTGGTCATATTATATTGGGAAATGACAAATATACATAATTCAAGATAAAATCTAAGGTAAAAGGAGCAGAGAAAAAATGTTGGTTAAAAACTTGTGATTGGTTTGAATGTTCATGAATGTAATTTTTAAAAATTGTCTGTGACAAGAAAAAATTTGAGTTGATGATTTCCAAACTCCTGAATGTTGATTTTTGATAAATATTTGGTTTTTCAACCCTATCATGCTCTAGTTTTCTTTGGTCTGAAAATTTAATTGATAAAATTTCCAAATATAATTTTTAAAGGATTAAAATCGAAGTTTGTAAAATATTATTTGTTTATTTATTTCGAGACAAAAATAATGTAAACTAAAAAAAATATAAAGAACATGATTGAAAGGATTTAATATATTTTATAAATAAAATCACGGAAAAATACCAAATATTATTTTTTTTTTTTTTTAAATTTAAAAGAAGAAAAAAAATCTTATCAGAGTAAAAACTTTAAAAATATGACGTAAATACAGTTTGTAAAAATTGTCTTCAAATTTATATGATAGATTAAAAGGATTAATTTTTTACCTGTGATGTTTAAATCTAACTAATATTAAAATTTATTTCTTATAAAAATAAAAATTATGAAAATGAAAATAATTTAAATTTACGTCATGAAGCTTATTGATGACATCAATTTAAATAAGTTCAAAATCATCATTGAAAAATAAAAAAAAAGCTGATAAAAATATAAACAAAAATAGAATAAATGAATAATAATTAATACATTAATCCAGTTTTAATTTTTTATTTACATTGTTGATTTTTTCTTTTTATTTACTATTTCTAAAAGTTCATTGTCTACACTAATATAAAAAGGTAAAAGTTTATTGTACGAACTGAAAAACAATTAATTATAAATTTTTTTTTTATTTTTGTTTAGCTTTTTTTTTTAAATTTAAATTAATTCTAAATTTTATATGCTTGAACAAAAATAAACTAAAACAAAATAAATAATAAAAAAAAAATTAGAAATTTTAATGAGATATGTATATTTTGCTAGGTGATAAATGACAGACATTTTTTTATTTTGTCTCAGGGGGAAATTTTCAAATTATTTTAATTTAGTTTATTTTATTTTTTCATAAAATTTTTAATAATCATTATGCATGACTCACATTTGACACAAGTGTTAAATAAAATTAGAAAAAAATTTAATAATTATTGTAGTGGATCAATTACACTACAACAGGATATGTTAAAAGAGGTTTTTTTTTTGTTATGTTATAAATTTTAATCGTTGATGTTTTAGATACTGGTAATATAAAATGTATAACGTATCTTAAACATGATTTTCTAGTAAATTGTTTACATTTCAAATGAAATACATAATATTTATTTTTTTTACATCATAAAAATTTGTTCATTCTTAAAATAAAATTTTATACTATCATCAATTCGTTAGTATTTTTTTGTTTGTTTGTTGTTAGATATTAAACTGGAATTAGTGTATTACTAATTAGTTTTTCATTGTCATTTACAATAAAATAGAATATTTTATGATGTGAGTAATATCATTTTTTAAGTATATAGCTAGTAACAGAAAATGTTATTGAATAAAATTTACAGGAAATTATAGATTAATTCTGCGTATATGGCGTAAATGTAGATGAGATGTAAAACATTTCTTTTGTTTTTTAAATTTTTCTATTGTTTTTTATTTAAATGTGACAAATAAAAATTAATTTACTAAAATTCTTTTTAAAAAAAAATATTGTCATTATTTTCTCTTACAATCCCTCTCTTATCACTCATTTATCCCTCCTATCATAAATATCGTATCTCTTTAACAAAAATCCTAATTATTTCTGTTTGTAAATTTTATCATGGAAAAACCACAAATTAATTTTGTTTAAATAAATTCATAATAAAAATGTTTAGCCTTCAATTCAAATGATAAAATGTATATAAATGTACATATGTAATATCTATCTGCAAGAGTATATAATACCTTAACACCTTCTCTTTCGCTTGTACCTCTTCTTCATCCACTATTTTATTTACATTCAATTTAATTTTACAGTCTCTTTTTTTACAAGTTTTTGTGTTTATTATTTTTTTTTTTTACTTACATTTTATATTTATACGAGTATATAAGTACATATATTTATTTCAATATTGCACATTGCATTTAGCACAAAATCATTTATTGCATTAAACTTGCACAGTGTGTTCGTTCATAATATTAAAAAAAAAAAAAAATACCATAAATGAATATAATATTACATAATTTCACTTACCACAAGAAGTAAGAGTGAAGTCAGTCACATTGATCAACAAATTTAGATATAATATCTACACATATAAAAATAATTTTTATTTGCAATATTATGTTTATTTTACCATTTATATACACCATACACACCATACACATACACAACGTACTACAATAATAATAAAAAAAATTTTTTAAGTAATGCTAAATTTATTAAAGACTTTTTTTTTTTAATGTTTACCATACTTCATTTTATCGTATTGCACTTGTATGAAGCAAAAATTTAAAAAAAAAAACACATTAAAATAATTACAATCAATAAAATATTTCTTGTGCACATACGAGTACATTTATCTAATCTTTACAGCAACAACAACAACAAAATTTAGTATATAAGTAGTCACACGACCAAGAAATATTATGAATTCTTAATTTAGGCTTTTCAATTTTTTTTGTTGAACGGGGTCCACAAAATAAGAAGAAAAAAAATAGGCATATTATTTTTGTACAACATATTGAATGAACTACTTTTTCATTAGATTTTCCTTGTACTTAATATTTTTTCTTAACCTGTTTGGAAAATAGTTTCAATTTAAAATTGAAAAAAAAAAAAAATAAACAAACATAAAAACGCAAGTGCGTTACAAATTTTGAGTTGTTATTTTTGTTTTTTTTTTCTTTCGATTAAAATTGTGTATGTGTGTGTTTGAGTGTGAATATTATGTATGCGCGTTATCATGTCTTTAGCAACGAAAGTTTTTTGATGAAAGAGAAAAAAATATGCAATTTTTCTTACAAAAATAAATTGAAATCTATTTTTTTTTTCCAATTAAAGTCCATTTACCTAGTTTTTAGAAAAAATTTAGAAATTTCTGGAAAGAGAAATAAAAAAAAATTGAATAATAAACATAATGTTGAAAATTTTGTATTTGTTCATAATCAATTTCTTATTGTTTTGTTTCACTAAAATCTTTCTTAATCAGTTGATGATGAGAAATAACGTGTTATAAAGAAATTTGATCTTATTGTTGGTGCACTATATTTTACCTAATAATCGATAATTATATTTTTACCAATCGATTTTTAAAGACTTTACAAAATTTTCCAATGAATTATAATAAATTAAAATTTTTAAAAAAGCAATAATTTCTTTACAAAGCAAAAAACCATTAAAAAATTATTGCTTAAACAGTAAGTAGAACTATTTAATAAGAATATTATTAAAAAAATTCTTAGCAATAAAAATTTCACTGAGACTCATCACTTTCATTTAGAATATTGTTGTATTATGTTAAGAATATTATCATAATTCAATAAAAACTGCAATCGTGCACATTATCTCATATGTCACACATGTTTTATGATCGTGATTATATATATTTAAAAATTCATTAGTAATTGTTCGATAAAATTTTCTTCTTAATACAAAATTTACTTGAAATTTTTATTAATTGAATAAAGAAGCATGCTGAATATAGAAAAAAAAACCCAATAAGTTAAATAACTGCAAATTCTATTAAATTAAATATCATTGATAAAATTTCCATAGGATATTCAGAATTCTAAAAATTCATTATTGAACAAAAAGGATGTGTACTTTTATGTAGAATTTCTGATATTTTTGTTACTCACAGTTTTGAGTAAGATTAAATCAACAGATACAAAAAGAAAAAAACATTAACAAATTATTTAAAATATGTATTCTAAAATTGAACATTTGTTAAGGCTCTTAGATCGATAGGAAAGTGTGCTGAATATCCCCGCTCAACAGCAAACTAATGATATTTCTCAAAAAATTCTGCAACATTTCACGGTCTAATTAACCTCTAAATAGTAAGATTTAGGTGGGTTTTTAAATCAGTACAAGTGCATTTATAGTGAATAAATTATTTTTTTTCAATAACACAAAAAAAATTCAGTAAAAGCTAAAGAATTTAAAAATTAATTTACATTACATATTTATAAATGATTTTTATTTATAAAAAAAAAAAAAAAAATCAATCAATCAATCAATTCGAACGGTAGCAGACCCAAAATGAATATTACTCCTTTTGACATTTTCAAGATAATAAAAAAAAAAATTAAATAAAATTTTTTTTTCAAAAAAATGACTTTGGTATGCAATAATGTGTAATTGTCACTAAAAAGGTAAAAATAATAAAAAAAAAAAAAAAATAACACATTTTTATTTAAAATTTTCACATCATCAGCATTGCTTGTCTTTTTTTTTTTCTTATAAATTCACGTTTCACTTTTTGTTTTTCTTTCTTTTTTTCCCTCCTGGTTACAATAATCTTGTAACTTGTTAATGGTCTGTCTGATTTTAACGATGACATGATTGTTTTTTTTTTTATTTTTCTTAAATTTTTCATATTTTTTTTTTTTCGTATAAATATTAAATAAATATTATATTATGAAAAAATGACCTTCAAAATTATGTGCATTCTGCTGCATCAATTCAATTCCCAATCCAATGAGATCGTTATGAATTATTTATTAAATTCAAGTAAATAAAAAAAAAAAAAAATAAATAAAAAAAAAGAAAAAGTTGAAAAGTTAAAGAGTTAAAGTCGATGTTAACGACGTATAATAAGATTTTCAAATCGATGCATTTAAGTGCCCATTGCATATATATTTTGTCTTTATTTATTATTTTTTTTTTTCCTTTTAAAAAGGGAGAAATTATGAAATTTTTTTCATATGAAAGAGCTAATTTTATTTTTTTCATTTTTTACATTTTTGTATTTTTTTAAACATTTTGAAAAAAAAAAAAACAACAAAATCATATTGAGAAAGATTATTGTTTTGAGCACAGCACAAATTTTATTTAAAATGAAAACAAAAACTGATTGATAAACAAGAAAAGATTTTTCTTCATGAAATTTTTATCGTTTAACAAAAGATAGTTAATAAATTTTAAAATTTCTTATATGAAAAAAAATAAAATATGTAATTTCATATATCAAAATATTAAATGAGACATATGAACACATGATGATAATGATGATAAAATACATATTTTTTTTAAAAAAATTAATTATGTTCCGTTAATATGATGATGATGAAGATGATGTTGATTATAAAGATATGATAAACGAAAGAAATGTAAATGAACTTTAATAGAATGATAACTAAAAAATTGGATATTTACAAGGTTCTCTTTACAAAATACACAATAAATATATAAGGGACAGAAATTTATATAAGACAGATTTTGTCTGGACATTTTCAAGATGTTTACTTTGTTTATTTTTTTGGTGTCTTTTTTTTTTCTCATTTTTTTCCCATTTTTTTTTTTTAAATAAATGGACAATGAATTAATAATTTCCATAATTCATTCGATATGAATAAGTGACCAATAAGTGTGAAAGATATACAATTTGGAAATCTTGTTAATTTAAAAATGAAAAGAAAAAATAAAATGAAATAAATAAGCAATTCCGTCAACTAGAAATTATTAAAAAGACAATAATTATGATGTAATATCTTTTTCATTGAGACACAAAGTATCTTTAGAAATATGAAGAAAAATAGTTTAATAATTACAAATTTGTTTTTGAGAAATTAAAATCTAATCAAAATTCAAAATACATAATAATATGTAGTATGTAATGTCAATAAAATAAAATCAGCAAGGAAATAAAGAAAAACAAATTAAAATCAGATTTACTTTTTTTCATTTTGTTTCAGACTACGTAACCTTTTTTTTTTTTTAAAGATAAACTATTTTACAATTTCAATATACTTTTTAAATTCATGTTCTTTGTTTTCCAAGATATATCCTTTTACAAAATTTAGAAAAAAAAAAAGAGACCTTTAATACTTTCAAAAATTCTTCATTTTAATTTTTTAATTACCGGGTTTTCCATTTAACTTTATTATACTAAGTATTTCATTTTTACCCACCCTATTTACAATATTGCCATTGTTCAGAACTTAATAAATTAAAAATTTTATTTAATTAATTAATAAATAATTTTATCGAGGTTACATTTACATATTTCATTTTTCCCACAATAAAATATATATAAAATCCGCATTCCTATCATACCATTAAATAATTTTTGCATCTCTTTAGGATTTTCCTATACATGTTAATTATAAAATCTTCAGAAATTCTTATATTAAAAGTTCACAAATTCAAGAATATTTATTTTGATTTTTATCATAAAATACATGAATTAGGTATAACAAGTTTTTTTTTTCTTGTTGCAATAATCTCAATTTAAATATATGTAGAACAAAAAACAAATAAATAATTAGGTAAGTACGTGTACCAATGAATAAAAAAAAAACTTGTTTACACTTAGCAACATAGAAAGAATTATCAAGTAAATTTCTAACAAAAACACACATTTGATTGAAAAAAAAAAAAAACATAAAACATCAAAATAATTAAAAAATTTAGAGAAAAAAAACAATGTCAAAAATGAAGAATTTCAATAGAAATCAACGACAAGTTTAAAAAAAAACAGCTTCAACTTGTATCTTTTTCAAATACCCTATTGCAAATTTTAATATTTTTAATAGATACCCTCAATACCTGATTCTGCAATAACATCTCTATCTATCTTTTAAATATTCCATAATGCATTATAGATAATCAAAAAATTATAAACTAATTATCTATACAATTAAACTTTAAATTGAGCCTGTAAAACATTTTGAAGACCAAAAACAAAAAAACAAAAAAATAACCTAGACATCTTGAAAATTTTAACCACATTCATAAAATTTCATATCTTGTATCTTTTTTTTAAATTTTACATGAAAATGTTCCGTTAATCAAAAATCAAAACTTGTTTTTTTATTTGGTTTTTTTTTCTTCAACTTCAACATTTTTTTTTTAAAATAATATCATAAATTCCCTTCGAATAAAAAAAAAACTACTATAAACTTTATTACGTTTATGAATTAACTGTTTTTTATGCTGACTTTGGTATTTATGTATATATGTATGTATACAATGTTGCTGAAAATGACGATTATGATGATGATGGAAAAGGTCTGACTTAAGTATGATGAAATTGAAAATATTAAAAAAAAATATATATCGAATAATTATGATGATGATAATGATGGTATTTTTATAGGTGAAAACTTTTACTTTCACGGTCATTGGGCCATTTACTTTTAATTATGTAACATAATGTAGATTTTATAACATGAAGGCCATTCCCATCAAAATAAAAAAAATTAAAAAAATTTTAAAAAAACGAAGAAAAAACAAAACATTAACAACATTAAGAAGAAGAAGAAGAAAAAAAATTTGCAGAAGATAAACTTTTGAGTGTTTCGTGTGCTTACCATCCAAGTAAAAAAAAAATAAAATAAAATAATTATAATTATAATGCATTAATGTAATCAGTTTTTGTACTCAATTACTAATTGTTTATACATTTTTCGTCTTCTTTTAGTTTTCTACAATATGATGAAAAAAAAAAAAAATTGAAAAATGACTATTGGCGTTTATATTTTGTATCTGATTTTTTTTTTTTTCAGTTTTGATTTTTTTTTATTTTACTTTTTTTTTTTTGAGAAAAAAATCTAAAAATTACATTAAAAAGATATTTCATTAGCTAATAAATAAAACAAGATGTAATTAAAAAAAAAAAAAAACAAAAAAAACAATATAAACAATTATTATTAAAAGTACACACTCTTTTTTTTTTCGTAATAAAAAAAAATAATTTGAACAACAAAAAAAGATTGTAGTTTGTTTTTTACTTCTTTTTTTTTTTTTTATTTCTTTGTTTTTTTTTTCAAACATAACCTTTCTTATATTAAAAGTTAGTGTATTTTTTGTTATGCTTTGCGTGAATATAATAAGAATGTTGATGTTGTAAAAAAAATAAATAAGTGCTTCATAATATGCGTGTATGTATACAAATTATAAAATTAGGCCATAATATTTGTTATGTTTAAATTTTCAAGTGCAAATACATAATGAATGATAATCATAAAATCAATATTTTACATTTTAAATAATAATTAAAATAATAATTGTAATTAAACAATAAATAAACTTATCTTGAGTTTTTTTTTATTTCGCTTTTTTTGAAATTTCTAAATCATGTTAATTGTCAAGTGCTTTTCAACACCTCATTCAACAAAACATCTTAATTAAAAAAGATTATATTTATTTTTATTATTTTTTTTTTTTAATTGCCATCCTTCCTTATTGTTATATTACATGAATTTGTGTCATAATAAAATTTTTTTTTATTTTAAATAAGATAAAATCTACATGAACTTCGATTATATTATAATTGCATTCTTCTCAGTTTATTAATACGTGTATACATGCATACGTAATTATGTTGTTAATTGTCTTTTATTCATTATAATATTATTTTCTTCTTATCTGATTGCAATTTTGTTCATTTTTTTTTTAGCTATAATATTTTTATGATTTTTTTAAATATCCCTGAGAGTTTTTTATTTTTTTTATTGATTTTTATTTTAGAATTTGACTTTGATTAATTATCAGATTGTAAAAATATCGTAGATTTTATTTTTATTGTTACAATATTATTTTATGACATAAATATTCATCAACATTTTCTTTATGAGGATTTATCAAGTTCAAAGATGAAAAAAAAAAAAAAACGAATTGTTGTAAAACGAGAAAATAAATAATTACTGAGAATATTAAAAAGTATATAGTGGACGTGGAAAAAAGTAACAGAATTACTTTACGAAAAAATTAAATATACTTATTTTTCATCATTTTCGAAATCTTACTGCCTTCAAGAATACATACAGAAATATAAGTATACGAATTTCTTCTAAAAACCAAGAAATCAAATTTTTTTTGTCATAATTTAGGTATCAATTTTAAGGATATAAATAGATTTCGGAAAAAGCACGTTCAAAAACTTTTACAATGAAAATTAATTAATTATAGGATTTATCCTTTTTATTTGTAGGCCGATTATATAATAAGATTCGTAATAGTAATCGTTATCAAAATTACTGTGGAAAACATTTTTTTATACGTCTCAGAATCAATAGGCCTTATAAGAACGTTTTTGAGTGAGTAGCAGATAGTATAGCTGATTGATATCAATAAAATATCGTAATTTTCTTCTTGTGGGTTTCAGAAAATAAAAGAATAAAAACAAACAAGGAAACCTACACTTAAAAAAAAAATGAAGTTTTTTATTTTTCGAAAAACACTTTTCTCAAATTACCGTGATTACAAATTTATTATCTATTGTATAATTAAATTGAATACTTTTTTCAATTATTCTACAATATTTTGATCTGATAAAAACAACAAAAATGTAAATTAATGCAAAATATATTCATTCATTTTTTTTTTTTGCCATACATACGTTATGTCCTTGATATTTATAAAGTCTAGACATAAAACGATAACAATATCCTTCAATTCATTAACAACTATTTTTTTTCTGTTCAACAAAATCAATAAAAGTACTAAATAATTACTAAATTTGATTAAAAAAAAACAAGTACCTTTTAATTTAGTTGTTTTCTGATATTAACTCCTTCACAAAAATTGCACTGATATTTGCATCATAACTCAACATTATAATTTATAATTTATTAAATTAACATTGAAAAGATTCATTTCGATTCTCCTTATACGTAATTATAGATAATGGACAATGGTGACATAGAAAAATTAATTAGGCTTCAACAAAAACAAAAAAGTCATTACCGCATGCACAACATACTTAATAATAGAAAGAGAATCTATCTTATTATTAATAAAACGATTTAATCACGATATTCGCATTATTATTTAACAAATTGATTAGATTTAAAAATTTATAAACACTATTATAAACAAAACTACATACATATCATATATACTCGTATATCAATCATTAAATTTATTTAAGTATATAATATGTATGTATAAACATAATAGATCGAGTATCTATGACCCTAATCTGTGTGGATCATTTGTTGTTATTATTAAATTGATTGAAGTACCGCATAACTATTCAACAGTAGCTATTACATTTTATAAATATAATATATAGGAATGAATATGCTATTTTTAAATAACATGTATACTTGACATTATATATATACTTATCTCAGATACTTATTTATAAGTGATCTAATTGAAAATAAAATAATATGTAAATAATTACTCAAGTACCAGATATTATTTTTATAATTTTTTTTTCTCTATAAAATAGATAGATATTTATTACTTATCTTAATTTCAATATTTTTTTTTATTAATTTTTGTTTTTTTTTTATTTTATTTTCTCTTTACAGACAGACTTGCTGTGATAGCATTTGGTATAGTTACATTAGTTTTAGGAATATTTTTATCATCAATTCCATGGTTAGATTATTTTATATTAAAGGTATGTATGAACTATGATTCTTATTTTTCTAGATATATTTTTTTTAAAAATATAGATATTTTAAATTTATAAAACAAACAAAAAAAACAAATTATTTCTTCTTTCAGAATTTAAGATTATGGAATAATTCATTAAGTTTTCATTATTGGCAAAGGCCTGGAGTTATTCGATTAACAAAAGTATATATTTATAATGTCACAAATCCTGATGGTTTTTTAAGTGGTGAAAAACCAAAATTAGAAGAAGTTGGACCATTTGTATACAGGTAATTGTGAAAGAAAAACAATCCTTTTTAAAAAAAATTAAATAAGTAAATTATTTATTCTTCTATAGTACTACAGACCCTTAGAAAACTTTTGCGTTTCAAAATCCATCAGATACAATGACACTAATGACAAATATAAATTTTTTCGAAGAAAAGCAAGAACAAACAAAAAATTTTCGATTGAGTTTGAAAAATGCGATCAAATTATAAATTACTCAATTTCGTTCGAAATTGTTTTCCAAAATAACTGTTTAACCTTCAGTTCTCACGGTTTCTATCTATTTAAAAAAAAAAAAATTAACGTAAAGTCGAAGTGAATTCACACCTAGATCCAACAATATCATTAAATTCATTTCGGATGGATTACGAACATCGAATTTCTTTTTCGAAATTTAAAACTACAATAATCGAATCTGTTATATTTTTGAAACTATTTTGTCTTTGATTGGAACAAGACGTTTGGAAATTTAAAAAAAAACTTAAGAATGAGATTTATTCAAAAAATACATTTTTACCTCCCACTTTTATTTCTCAGATGTGCTGATATAGCAAAGAAAATTCAATTTACTGAAGAGTAAAATAAGTAATTAACACAAAACAGAAAAAGACTAATTTATGTCATATTTTAATTTATTTCCTTTTTATTAATTTTATTATTTTTCTTATTTTGCTTCTTCTTTTTTTTTTCTCCTTTAAGAGAAATTTCTCCATTTTTTTATTCAATTTATTTAATTTCCACAAATATATATATTTCCCACTAAAAAAAATTTTAATATGCATACATAGTTTTAATAATACGTTTAAATACTGTAAATTAAAATTTTTTTTTCAGTCATTTTAATCATAAATTTTAACATTTATATTTCACAACCTTATAATTAAGAATCATTATTATAAGTTAATTCTGGCTGATCACAATTGTAAAAAAAAAATAATAATAATAATAATAAACAATAAGGAAAAACCAAAAAAGTTATTAAATTAACGGTACGTGAAATTATTTTACAAGAGTAACATAAATTTTCTGCGGTTTTATAAATGTTTCAATGTATCCATTTGTACCTATATGATGCATTTATCACACGTTTATTTAAAAAAAAAAAACATACAAAACGCATTCATGTTTTATTAAATGTATCTGACGCATCCAAACAATGCAACAAGTGATGATGAGGATAATGATAAAAATCAATGAGGTCTCAAAAATTTAAAATATAAAAAAAATATGTAGTAAATAATTTAAAAAAAAAAAATAAAAAAAAAACATGAACTACATTAATTACATTTTCACTCAAAATCCTAAAATTTTTTAAACTTGTATGTCATGTTTTAAATTTATTAAGAAAAAAAAAACATAAATAAAATAAAATACAAAAACATACCAATTTTTTTATTTTTTTTTAAATTTATGGAAATTTTGATATTTTAAATTGCTACAAATTAACACACTGCAACAAGTGTGAATTTTACATACATAAACTCTTATGAAATCTCTCTACACACAATTTTTTTTTCTTTATTTTTATTTTATTTTATGTAAAATTAATACAGAAACTAAATTCCAAAGTCTGAAAGAAAATAAAAAAAAAAAAACTATTTTTATTCATCACCTTCTAATTTCATTTCAAATCAGACTTACATACGTTTTTTTTTTTTAAATTACCATATTGAATCTTTCGTTGACCTTATACTCTAAAACGAAACAAAATTTAGGGCTCCAAATATAACCTGAAAACAAAAAAAAACAAATTTATATATATAAACACACACGTGAACAAACGCATGCGTATACTTAAAATTATATAATATAAAACGTTTCAAATTTTTATTATAGCTTACATATACAGTATGGATATATAATTAATTGATTTGTATCTAATTCAATATAAAAATAACACATCATGACATGTGAATTACATATTATTACTTATTTCTTATCTATAAATTTTCAATCAAATGACCTTTATTGAAAAAAAAAAAAATTGCAAATATGTTTTTTTTTTCACATCTTTATTGATGTCATTGTCATTTGTATTAACAGTTATCAAATTAAAATGTATGTATGTATCTTTGATATTTACACACAATAAACAAGTAGCTCCTATACTTGTTTTTGAAATTTTTCCTTTTTTTTTTTTCTTATTTATTATTTATCAATTTTTTTTTATTTTAGGGGTGTGTATAGTTTGCGGTTTTTTAAAAAATTACTCATAATTATTTTACCGAAATTCCTCAAAAAAAAATAAAATTAATTTATTCGCGAAAAAAAACATAAACAAAAGTCATTCCTCGGAAATTCCAATTTTTTTTTTTTTTTTTGTACTTTACGAATAATTTAATGATTTCATTTTCATAAATTAAGACAAATAAAAAACATTTTTTATTTTTTGCAATTTTTAAAATAAGTACATATCCTTTTCTTTTATTACTTTATTAATTTTTGTTTTTTTTTTTTTTTTTAATTTTATATTTTTACAGAGAAGATATGGAAAAAGTCAATGTAAAATTTTATGATAATTTTACTGTTTCATATCAACATAAAAAAATTTTACAATTTGTTCCTGAATTAAGCATTGATAAAAATACAAAGATAGTCACACCAAATATACCTTTACTGGTAAGTACCTAAAATAATAATAATAATAATAATAATAGAAAATATGACGGAAACATTTCTTATGTAATTTTAATTAACACTGTTTCGTAATCCTTGTTTCCATGAATTCTAAAATATCAAAACAAAACAAAAAATATGATGCATTTTTGTAACTATCATGTTGCAAAGTCAATCAATAAATGCATTGCACATTGCGCCAGCGACACAATATTGTTTCCAGTTTAAAGTTTGAAAACTACTGTGTTCAAATCTAATCGAACCTGTTCAAGTAGAATAAAAAGAAAGTTAGACTTGTAAAGAATTATATTGAAGGCAAAGTGTAAACAAAACAAGTTAGACTTGTACATGTGCGTACAAATTAGATTGTTACACGTTTCGAGACATGTGACATTGTCAATATTTATCAACTTGTTGACTCAAAACACGTGACTTTATATTTTAACTATTTATATTTATATTTGGGACTTTTCATCGAGCTATTCGCAAAAATAGGAAATTAAAGCCGCTCGCTTTTTTTAATAAGAATATTTTCAAAATTTCATTTTGTATTGCAGATAGAAAAAGTTTTTTTTTTTTGTATCCCTTCTGTCTTCCAACATCTCTTTTTATTCTCTCCAGATGCATCAAAATTATCCTTATAAAAAGGAACAACACTACTGTATATAGTATTTAAAAACAATTATGTACTAATTTTTCAATTTAATTATTATTTTTCAGACATTAACAAGCCAAAGTAAAAATTTAGGATATATTCTATCAAAGACAATATCAGTTATATTAACAGCAGCCAAGTATAAACCATTTATAACGGTTACAGCAGATCAATTAGTTTTTGGCTATGATGATGCGCTTGTCAGTTTAGCTCATAGATTTTATCCGCGACATATGCGCCCAATGGAAAGGATGGGTCTTCTACTTGGGGTGAGTACAAATTAAATTATTATAAAACAAAAACTTAGGAATTTTTTAAAAATACAAAATATTTTTTTTTTCTGCAACAAACAAGTTCAATTAATAAAAAAAACTGACTACATATACTTTTTTTCTATTAATTGTCAATTCTATACAATTATGTACACAATTATATTTGAAATACAAATTTTTCCATTTGGTAATAATTTATTTCATAAATTTTTTAATCAATCATTATTATCATAATGCAAACACAAAAAGAAAAAAAAAACAAAAGTGCAAATAAATAAGAAAAAAATCATAAATATTAATTTTTCATATTTTTTTTAAAAATAAATTACAATAAAAATAAATAAACAGATATAAATATGCCCCATGAATGTAATGTACTTATGTACATATGTCTTGATTTCTGTTTTTCCTACATTATTTACATTTTCGCTATGTTTAATTCTTAATGCATCCACAAAAAAACAAATGTAAACATTATATTTTATAATAAATGTCCGTCAACAAACACATTTTATGTGTATGTACATACTTACACGTATACATACATATGTACTGTTGGGAAATTATTTATCAAACCTACTTTTGAAAAAAAAAATAAAAAAAGTAAATTATAGTAATTATTTTTTATATAACCTGTTATAGTAGCACATACTCTACAAATTCAATAATTACAATTTACCTCAATATTATTTTTTTTTTCTTCATTTTTTAAGAATTCCTTTCACTTGTTTTACTTGCTCTAGAATGTCATTTTTTTGTTGTTGTTGTTGCTTCTAATGCTAGTCAAAACAACAAATATTAAAATTGACCACATATATTAGTGATCATTCTCATTTTTAAATACACTTAAAACATAAGGCTCTTGCACATTAAATGTTCAATTTTCCGATATTTTATTCTTTGAACAGAATGATTTTTTTTTCTATTGCTAACAAAAAAGAACATTCATCTTTATGGAAAAACAGGACACTTTAAGTGCCCATATAGACTCTCTAAATGTTCTGTCACCACTTGAAAGATTAGTCGATGTTGAATGAAAGTTGTTCATTTATCAGACTGAAATCATAAATCGACTGATTGATCGAGATAATTTTCAAAGTCTTTCGACTGGTTATAGTAAAATCAAAAATTTTTTGGACGTGGTTTCAACTTTACTGTCTATAGAGAATTTTCTACTGTTAAGATTGTCAACCACTCGTTAAATATACAGTAAATAATTACAGTGGAAGGTTCCAAAACAACCCATGCGGTTTCCGAGAACATTCTCTAAAATTCAGGTTAATATTATATCCCTGCAAAGGCATTTCGAAAAAAGCATAATATCCTTAGAAACTTTTTAACAAAATGCAAAACAAAATTCTCTACCAAAAAAAGTTAAGGAAAAAAAACGCGAAACTTAAGCTTAAGGACGGGAAGTACTTTTAGACTCAATCATTCATACCTAATGAAATCTTTCTTTCGAATTGGTTATATTATTTATTCTAAATTCGCTTAAAAGCAAAAACATCTAATGTGAAATAACCTAAGATTATTTTCAATTAGGAAAATCCAAAAATAAAAAAAATGATCATTGCGCATTTGAAAATTATGTTCGATTTTTCTTTCAATGTACTTCTCGTCTACTATTTGAAATGATAATAATAATGAACATTTCGTGATGCCAGATGATAATTTTATAACATTTTCATTTTCGTTAAAACAAGCTTTAATTGAATAAAATATAAAAAAAAAATTGTTCTATGTAATCACACATACATACTATATACATGCTCACTCGTATAAATAAAAATATAGTGTTTTAAAATTATACATTACATTGTAAATAACTGTTACAACCTCCTCTTTATTGGCTACGATTAATATTATTGTTAATTATAAATTCCATGTGCATACATATACAAAAAATTCTTAAATTTTTCTTATATAAATATTGTAATCATACACACTCACACACATATACAAAATATATCGGTGGAAAATTGTGTGTTGATTGACACGATTTATATCCACATTCAATTGTGGTTTAAAATTTAATGGGTATATCTTTTTACTCTTATAATATAGTAGATATTCAATATTTATGCTTTTAAGTCTTATAATAATCAAAATAATAATGTTGCAATATATACATTTTTTTTTTTTTGAAAGAAAACAAAAAAAAAACATTATGAACGGAAAAATTTCAATTTTTAATGTCAACTATGTAAATTAAATTAAATACATAATATAATATTTACTCAACTTGAAAAAAAAAAAAAATATTCAATGAATTTTATTATGCAATATATATTTAAGTATGTGAAATATGTATATTTTTACATATGTGGTACACATGTGTTTTGTATGTAAATGTAAATTATAAATTCATATATAAAAATATCATCATTTTATTTTTATATACATATATATTTTTTTACATACTGGTGTATTATGATTTTTGTTATTATGATTATGATATTCTTTTTATTTTATTTTTTAGCGCAATGGAACATTAACAGAAGTATCAACAATTAATACAGGACATAATGGCATGGATAATTTTGGTTATTTAAATCGTTTAAATGGTCTTGATCATATACCACAATGGTCAGAGAAACCATGTACAAGTATATCAGGTTCAGAAGGATCATTTTTTCCACCACGTGATATAACAAAAGCAAATACCGTATACATATATGATAAAGATTTATGTCGTATTATACCACTTGTTTATAAAAAACAAGTTGAAAAAGATGGTAAGTACCCAAAAAATATATAATATATACTTTACATCAATTTTTTTCACATTTTGCTTCAAATTAATTTTATATTTCTTTACAAATTTTATGTTTTTTGTATCTTTTTCATTTTTTTCCTATTTCTTAATATTTTTCCATTTGTTTTTTCTTCATTCTGATTATTTTTTTTCTCTTTCACAAAAACCATACCAAAAAATTTGGATAACTCAGGAACCGATGACAATCTGGGTAATTAGATGAATTTTCAAGCAAATCCAATGTTTTTTTTATCATACAAAAGTTTTATTTTTAGTTTTTTGTATTATTATTTTTAATTAATGTTTTGGATGAATAGTATTTTTTTATTTTTTTTTTGTAGTTAAAATTTAACACCGTATTTTAGTAGTGAGTTCATTAATTTGATTGGTGTCTGATTATTTTTTTTATACAATATTTTCGTTTATTTTTTGAATCTTAAAATTAAATACAAATTAAACGATTTTCTATCTTTTCAAATAATCAACGTTTCTATAGAATTACAAAATTTTTACTAAGAATTCGAATGAGTAGCTAGCTATAGTTTTGTTTTAACATGAATTTTTGAATTTAAACAGAATCGAATTTACTTGAAATAAATCTTTTTCTTTTCTTGCTAATTTTCAAAATTTGCTTTTAATCTTTGTATTTAATGCACTTTATTCTTCCAACTATCTTATAAACTTTAGAGGGTCAAAGTTGAACTGTCATAATCTATTTCATTCCTGTAGAAAAATTCTAATCCTTTTTTTTGTTGTTGTTACTAAGTAAAACTTTCTTAATAATTTGGTATTTGTATAAACGTAATATTTCATAACCATTAATTTTATTTATCATTTTTAATTTCTACTCTATTAAGTAATAATTTTTTTTTCTGTTTTTCTTATTTTAATAAAATACTAACTTTAAAAGTCATACAATAAAATGTATTATTAAATTTTCCATGCATACAGTGTGTCCGAGACTTCATAATTCACATAGTATATATTATATACCTTACTTCTTTATTACATGAAAATTTCTCATGCATCATATAATATATAAATTTCATCTTTAAAAATGTGTGCGGTATTATAAATTTTTGTGAATTCATTTTAAAACAACAAAAAACAAAAATTTTCGCAAATTTTTAATTATTTTTTTTTTTTTAAATAAGAAATTAATTTCTAATCCTTTTTTTTCTCTTTCTCTTTCCTTCTCTAACCAAATTATTTCACATGTAAATATATAGGTATCGATGCTGATTTATATGAACTTCCTGATAATGCATATGGTGATTCAGTCAATAATACAGAAAATCAATGTTTCGATAATGATGATTATGAACCAGTTAAAGGTTTACAAAATATAAGTCCATGTCAATATGGTGCACCAGTTTATATATCAAAACCACATTTTTTTCAATCAGATCCTAGTCTATTAGATGCAGTTGAAGGTTTAAAACCAAATAAAACATTACATGAGACATATTTTAAAATTCAACCTGTAAGTAATTTTTTTTTTTAAATTAATTTCTTTATTTTTTTTCTGCGTTTAATCAAATTCATTTTTATTTTATGTTATTTATTTTTTTTTTTAATTTTCATAATAGAAAATTGGAGTTCCACTTGAAGGCAAAGTTAGAATTCAATTAAATTTAAAAGTTGATCAAGCAAATTATATTTCATCTGTTAAAGATTTTCGTGATTTTATGTTCCCAGTAATGTGGCTTGAAGAGGTAAATATAAAGATTATTTTCAGAAAATTTATTATTATGTATATATTCACAAATATTATAAATTTCCACTTTGATTTTTATTAAAATGGCGTTAATCTATTAATTCAAAAATTCAAAATTAAGAAGCAAAAAAATAAGTAATTTCCCTATTTTGTTTTTGTCATGAGTTTTCTTTATAGAACTTCTTTCATCTAAAAAGACAAAAGAAATGAAAATATATTTAATGAAGCAGTTATTCAATTTCCTTTTTTTTTTCTTCTTTTTTGCTTTGAAAATAAGTAATTAAAATAATAATGTAGTACTTATTTAATTAAACAATTATGTGTATATATGCATATATACGTATGTACATATATAATTATTGTATATATTCATACGTGTTTACCATAACACTATATTGTTATTAGCTTTCAAAAGCACAAAGCTTCTATTATAATTATGTACATACAAATTACACATACCAACATACTTGAAAGGTTTGGATTAATAAACCAATTCATTAACGATATATATTTCAACCCCAATTAACCCACAAGCAATTTTCATTATCTTTTTAAAATGATAGCTTTTATATTGTTGTAAACTATATGTATGTACTTTTACACAAGCATACATATTTTTTCTTCTAAATTTAATTTAAATTACGAATTTATTGATTTTCAAGTAAGATACTTTTGAAGAAAAAGAAAAAAACATGTTACTGAAATTCAATTTTTCTTCATTGCGAATTTTTTTTTTCAATCATTACGAAATTTTCGTAATTAAACTTTACAAAATGAAAACTCAATCGGTTTCTAATAAGTTTAACTTTATGGAATTTTTTATTACCAATAAGTTTTGCAGAAGATTACAAAACACTAAGCAACCCACCCCCAGTCTGATTTTTTTTCGCAGTTTAAAATACGCATTTTTTAGCGTTTGAAAACATTTTCCTTGTTTTCGTTTTCTAAAGAATAAACAAGCTATTTGAAAAATAACAACTGACCAATGACTTCATGTCCTTATGAATCAAACTCTTGAGTGATTAAACGCTCTTCCGTTTGACATATTGTGCGGAAGTTCAAAATAGAGCTACTCATCTTTTTATCTATATCTGTCTACAAAGTAATTATAAAAGGGATTATTGAAAATAATCATGCAAAACGTGAACGTCGTCCTGCTTCAATCCTTTAAAATATTTAACATTAAAAAAACATATTAAATAAACTATTTAATTTTTCAGGGTATTAGTGAATTAACACCATCAATACGTCGATGGATATATTTAGCAACAGTTTTTGCACCAACAATGATACCAATAACATCATATTTAATGATTATATTCGGAGCATTTGTAATAATATTCATTTTTGTACGAACATATCAAAATTTTGTATTTGCTCATGATCCAACAATTGAAATTCTTGAAATGGGTAAAAAATCATTAAGACGTGGTAGTAGTTTTCTATTACAACATCAACATAAATTTATCCATCGAGATAGTTATAGTTTATTAAAACCATCAAGAAGTACTGAAAATGCAATGGCTGCAGACGAAAATAATGATTCACCGACATAAAATTCAAAGAAATTCTTATTAAAAATTAAAAAAATTATTTAGAACTTAGTTACTTAGAAAATTTCTTTTAAAAAATTGTTAAAAAAAAAAACAACATCAACATTTTTCTTTCCTTTTGTAAAATTTTTACTTTTTCTCTTTTTAAATTCTATTGAAAAAAAAAAAAAACAAAGACAAAAAAAACGCAATACAAAAAAAATACAAAATAAAATTGAACACCTTCTTTTCCTCTCTTCGAAAAAACAACAACAACAAAAAAACAAAAATTGTGATCTTATAAATGCGCTTCCATTAAAAATTCATTTAATCAATAAATAATTAGAATTTTTTTTTTTAATTTTATAATATTGTATATTAAATCTAAATTATATCATTATTTTCATCAAAAACCAAAAAATAATATAATAAAAAAAAAATAAATAAATAAATTTAGAAATAAAAATTTTAAAAAAAATTCTTAAGAATAATAATTAAAATTTAAGTAAAAAAAAAAAAAAAAAGAAATTGTAAAACTCTTAATTGAATGAATGTTTAGTAGAATAATGTATTTTTTTTTATACAAAAAAAAAATGTATATATGAATGCATGTGTTATAGTATGTTTCTAGATACTATATAAAATACTATATAAAATATACTTTACATAAAAACTTTATTGTTAGCGCTATGAAATAAATTTTATTTGAGAAAAAAAAAATATTTTAGAAAGAAAAAAGAAAAACCATAATATATTTTACATATATGTATATTTCGAAAAATTTTTTTATAATTATTCTTGCGCTAGTCATACCAATTATATACTCGTTAAAAAAAATGTACATATGTATATGTCATTTTTTTTTCATATTAATAGATATAATAAAAATTTAATTTAGAAGGAAAAAACGAAAAAAAAAAAATTATAAAATACTTAGTTTAATAATTTCACACAAACTGTGATGTATTCTTTGAGATACATAAGTATATGTGTAGATTTTTTTTTTTAATTTAGAAGAAGAAAAAAAGAAATTATAAAAATATTAACGACACTTTTACCACTTAGCACTTTTACTCTGACAGTTGATCTTAAAAACAAAATCAGACAAACCATAAATTGAATTTGTACAAAAATTGAAATATTTGTTTTCCGATAATTACACAATGAAATGAATCGATTTTAAATGTAAAATTTGTAAGGATTGTTTCCATGCAAAGTAGCCATAATTTACAGTTAAATTGGACATTTTTGAGGTCAATGCATACAAATTCAATTGGTAAATGTCCGATAAATCAATTTTTAATGTTTTAAAAATTCGCAAATGCACATTTTCACAAATAAAATCAATGTTTTTTTTTTTTTTTTATAGAAAATTCACAATATATAAAATAGTATTTAAATTTTATACTCCTATAACGGTATCACAAATAATGTAATTTTATAAAGTGATTTTAGAATGAGCTAGTTAATAAATATTTTATTTTTGCTCGGTCTAAAAACAAGTCCAATTTTTATTTTAAATTTAAAATAAAATTACAGTTAATTGAAAAAAGTTGCTACAGAAAATAAGATAAAAGTTATTTTTCTTTTTTTTTTAATTTTTCGAAATTTAAATTTAATTGAAATATCGTTAGCTTTAATTTGAAACAAAAAAAATAAATAAATAAAAGATTAGATAAAAACTAAAATATATTTCTTTTAAAAAATTTTATCACATTAAAATTAAGTAAATAATGAATTTATTTTATAGTCTATAATTTATTTTCAAAATTTTGATAAAATAATAAACAACAACAAAAAATAAAAAATAAATTTTTAAATCTTTCGAAAAATTTTTAAATGAACTTTTTAGTCAGAAAATTCACAAAAAAAATTAAATAAGTAAATTAAAATATTCAAACTGTAAAGTTAATTGATTAAAAAAAATACATACAATAAATAATATTATTTAAAAAATATGGGTAAATTGTAAATATATACGTACATAATATAAAATTTAGATTTACACTCCAAATGTATTCAAAAAAAAAAAAAAAAAGATATTTTCATGAATAAAAAAATATTTACTTATGTTTAAACAAAACAAAAAAAAATTTATCTATAAAATAATGTAAAATTTAATAATTATTATTATTTATTTTTATAACTCTGATTTTTTTATACATAATTATCTCTATATCTACATATATAAATAATTCTATATGATATTCATTTTTTTTTTGTTTTGTAATACACAAACAATAGAAAAAAAAATTAATAATAATTGAATAAATAAATAAATTAGGTGAATTATTAATAATCACCAGTATTTTGTATGGTGAATATTATATTTTTTGTAAATAAAAGAAAAAAAAAATATTTTATTATAAAAATAATTCTGTGTACATTTTATTTACGGGATCCGGAAAATTCATCGCCAGCAATTCTTCGCCAGCAATTCATCGCCTCAACAATTCATCGCCACAGCAATTCACCGCCAGCAATTCTTTGCCAGCAACTCGGCGGTGAATTGCTGTAGCGATGAATTGTTGAGGCGATGAATTGCTGGCGAAGAATTGCTGGCGGTGAATTGCTGGCGAAGAATTGCTGGCGATGAATTTTCTCCTAGACCCTTTATTTACATCCCACTTCATATTTAGTTCAACATTGTAATTTTCAAAACGAAAATCGACAATATTTTTTGTCACCCCTTTTTCGGAGATTTCCTTTCGGTTTGATGAAAATTTATTTCTCATTTCAAGATAGATTATTGTTGGACCTGTTAATTTGGAGTCATTGTGCCTTTTAAAAGAGAGACACATTTTTTAAATTAAATCTCTAATTAATACTTAGTTCTGAGAAATCCTCTTTGAAGAGTTTTTTTTAAATGTTCTACACTAAATACGTGTATAAGAAAACTCCAAAAAGTTTCTGATACATTTCAATACTTGAAAATTTTTACAAAGTGCATCTTCGAAAACGTCAGATGATTGTCAATTGATGAAATTCAGCTTTAACCTTTAAATTGCTAGAATTTCATCAACTGACAATCATCTGACATTTTCGAAGATGCACAAACTTTGCATTGCTGGATATTTTAGGAAATCAAAGCTAAATAAATTTGTCTATCAGGTCAGGTAACATTTATCGCATTTTAGTTTTGAATTTAATAGTTTTAAAACAAAAATTAATATTCGCCATTTCGTTCATAAGAACATCAAAATAGTCGAAATCTTGTCATCCATTTACATTTTGTTTATTTCTGATTGGTTATTTTTTAAAGTAGTCCTTCGGATTACTCAAGCCAAATTTTGCTTTAGAGCTTTTCAATGCTTACCAAAAGTTATGAATGTAGTATTTTTTTGAACTGTACCCAAATCAAGTATCAGTCTGAATCCTGTCATATTAGTCATAAATCCTTTCATAACCAAATATTGTTTTTTTTTTCTCTAATATTTCAACAACAACAAAAAACAATAAATTTTCAGTGAAAAAAAAAAAAATAATTAGACTTGAAATGATTTTTTTTTTAAATTTTTATTTCACACCACTCTATTTACATGCAAACATGTATTTAGCCTGTCCACATGTAAATATCTAATGAAAAAATTACATTACATTTTTCTATTTTTTTTTTCTTTCTAAAAACTTCACTGAAAATGACATGTCTGTCGCCTAAATAACCACTTTAAGGACATTTTCATTTATGTCCCCAACAGAAAGATTATTCCCGTAAGCGTATTAACACTCTCTCTTAACTTCATCAAAGGGATATCATATAACAACTAAAAAAAGGGATTTATATCACACCACATTTTATTTGATCCTTTTTTAAATATACATATGTATGTACATACATATATGTATGTACATACATATATGTATGTATATTCGAATGATATTATACGAAAGGACTCTTATTAACATTTATGAGGATAAAAAATTGAAAAACAAAAAAAAAAACAAAAATAACAGACAATAAAGTGAGAACTAAATTTAAAAAACGTTTTAAAAAAGAAAAAAAATTTACAAAGAAATTTGAAACAATTTCAAAATTATTTTTACAAGAAAAACCAAAAAAACCCTACTAAGCTTTATCATTGAATAACATTCAATAAATAACTTTTCAAACAACATACATATATACATTCTCATTTCGATTTTTTTTTGTCAAATATCATTTTTTCTATTTTCATAAAACAAAAATAAATTTTCAATCGATTAGGTTCTCAAAAAATTATTTGGTAATTTAACTTGCTATGAATTTCGCATTATCTTGTTACTTTTTAGGCATAAATTATCGCCTCAAATTTCTCAATATAATCGTACATTGTATTTGTTTTTTTTTTTTTTGTTTTTTTTTGCTATAAATGTGCAAATGTTACCAATAAAAATATATAACTTTATATATGTACATATGTACGTCCAATTCCATAGATGTACTACATACAAACATAAATTCACCTAATCACATCGCTATATAAACCTTTATAACTACACTTAAATAATATGCTAGTAAAAGAAAATCATGAGCTAATAAATCATATCACCCGATTTATCCCCTTCAATTTTTTTCTTCATTGTTTGTTTTTTTTCTTCTCTCCAATACAGAAGATCGAGAAGAACACACAAAACGGAAACTGTTCTCGCACACAAATCAAATAAAACCAAAAAAAAAAAACAAGTTAATACTATGAGGCTAGCTTTTTTTCGCCCTCCTTTTTAACTTTATAGTCATCATATTCTCAATCCTCATTGTCGTAATATCCATATAACGTCGTCATCATTTTCTATAAAATAAAAAAAAAACAAAAATAAAAAAAAAAGGACTATTATATTGAAATAACAGGCTTACAGGACGAATAAACGGACAAATTTTCTAAACGTTAAATGTTAAACGGTTCATGATTGTACAACAACAACAAAAAACCAAAAAAATGTATTTCACGTAGTCAAAAATGAAAGAAAATATGTATATAGGCACAAAAAAAATATTATGTGAAGCGTACACAAAAATTAGGTGGTACATTCAAATATCAAAAAATAAGTCGAAAGGAAAAAAAAAAGGGTGGGTGGTAGTAAATATACAGAGGCATAAAATCATTATTTCTTTCTTTATGATTAAAATACGTCACGTCCAGATGTTGTCCTTATATACATATATATATATTTTTTTTTTATTGCCATTTTCCAACTGATTTAATGTTCTTTAAGGACCTGACGTATTTCTGTAGAGAAAGACTCTAATTCAACCCACTTAGCATTATCGTTTAATATGAAAAAACAAAAAAATATAAATTTATATATGTATATGTACATTTATAGTATAGATATATAACCATAAGAATTTTTTTTATTTATCCTTAAAAGGATATGCGACAAATAGAGTATGAGTTAAGAGTATAATTGTAACATAAAGTAAAATATTATTTATACATAATATTAAAAAATATTTACTCGTATACGTACGTATTATAATGCACAAGTGCGTAAAGGATAAAAGAGGGAACAATTTTATTATTATTATTATTATTATTATTATGATTCGCTACTTCTTCTTCTTTTCCTTTTTACTGTTTTTTTTTTTTTTTTTAAAGGAAGGGAAAGATTTTATATTCTAAGGAGAAAATAACATGAACAATATAATATTTTGTGACGATATAATTAATATTTTTTATTAGAAATAAAATATATAGAAGTGTCATAATAATTTAATTTGAATTTAATTGATAAATCGTTTGATATGAATTTTATTTAAATGATATTGTAGTCGGTTGAGGTGGTATAAGGACGCATGAATATTTGAGAAAGTTTAAATGAATTTGAAAATTTATCTGTGCATTCTGATTTTTTGAAATATTTTAAAATAGATTTTTAGAATTTCATATAGCTACCTTTGACTAATTTACATACGTAAGAATATATTTTAAATATTTAAAATCACACAAGAAACTAGAGTTTCTATGGTTTCCTTTGACATCTCTATACATTGTGATTAGCACATCCTTAAATAAAGAAAATACTAATTCGACATTATTACTGAGGACTGTTACTTTTCATCCTCGAAATCTTGCTTTTGTTTAAGAACTTAACCCAAAGATTGCCTGATCGTATACAAATGTATACATTCGGACTTTGATCCTTAATTTAAATATGATCCCTTTGAGTTAGGATCTTGAAACTTCACCAATTCCTCCACTAAAGGGTCTCACATATACACCCCAATTTTCAAATGGGGGAAAAAAAATATCCTTTTCTTTGCAAAAACACAAAATTAGCCGTGAGTATACAAATGTATACCATACATTCTATATCAAGATCAAAGAATTACGGTTTTTGGTCCACGGGATACTGAAAAAAATATTTCAAAATTTCCATATAAAATGTATGGTATACATTTGTATACGCATGGCTAAAATTTTGACATTGTCGATCAGGCGATCCTAGGGTTAACAGGACAACATGGCTCATTTTGAACTTTTAACGCCATTAAAGAAAAAAAAAAGCTACACATTATCGTAGGTATGTACGTCTAATTCTTAGCTTATTTTGTAATCAACCTTTAGCAGAATATGTTGTGAAGGTTGGATATTGAAAAGATGTCTTTGGTGTTGTTCTTTATTGCTTCACATTCAATAAAGTGTTAAATTTAAAATTTGATCATCTACAAAAACAAAAAATCAAGAAAAATTAAAAATAAATTGAATTAAAAAATAACAGACTTTTCAAAACGCTGATTGAAAATTAACAATAATATTTCCTCAGATGAAAAGATGTTTTTTTTTTTTGCTTTTTGTAAGAAAAATAAAAAAAAAAAACAATATCGATTAATCTAAATTACTCCTACATATTTATTTTTTCCATTTAAATCATAAATCATAAATATCCCATAATCATTCTGTCATTTCAAGAATTTATTTTCAATAAAAACAAAAAAAACAAAACAAAAAACAATAAAACCAATAAGAAATTTCCTTTTTTTTAATTTTTTTTTTCAAAAGTTTTCCACTATAGTTCAACTTTTTTATTTATTAAATTGAAATAACAATTTTATTAAATTGAAGAAAAAATGAAAAGTAGGTAGGTACATACATATATAAAATTATTATTTCACCCGAATTATCACATTATATGATCTAATGTAACATATTTTATTTTTCTATTATTATTATTTTCTTCTCCTTTTTTTTTCATTTTCATTTTCATAAAAATAAAATCTAATAAAGACGTATTATATTTGCTTCAACAAACTTTCCATATAATGATTACCACACATTGAGCTATATAATACCTAACCTACACATATAACTTAAAAACAAAAACAAAAAACAAAAAACAAGAGATTATATTATAGTAAATAAATTATATATTATTTGTGAAACAGACAAACAAACAAACAAACAAACAAGGAAATTGAAATAAGAATAAAATAAGAAAATCAAAAAATCTAGCAGGAAAAAAAAAAGTATTCTACAGCAACACAGCAACATTTTACGGATAATCCAATAAAGAGCGCGTCATCTGGTCACCCACTTAGTATCTTTTAGCAGCAATTTAATGCATCAAAAATAAGAGGGTTCTTTTCTATTATATGTATTTATAATTTGTATATAAAATATATACACATAAAAACTAGCTACAGCTACCTATATTTTTTTTAAGCTTATAAATTTAATAATTTGTGTTTCAAAACTTTTGACATATTATATTATTAATCGTTGAATGCAAAAAAAAAAATTAAAATAATAATAAATTCATTTTAAATTGAAAATTTATTCACTTCTAATTACATTATTTATGCGGAAATTCCTTTGTTTTTTTTGTTTTTTTTTTTTTCAATTACATAATGTGGATACGTTAATATTCTCAATAAGATATTAAATTTTCAAAAGTAGGTATGTATGTATGTAGAAAATATGTTTTCCTGCTGAATTTTATTTAATTTAATTTTAATTACATAATTAATTTGTCTTATGTGTCTCCTTTCAGTTCCTCCCTTCTTATTTTTTTTCTCTTTCTCCTCTTGTTCTTCCACCTCCTGCTTTTGTTTTTTTGTTTTTTTTATGTCCTATTTTTGAAATATAATCAATTATTTTTACCATTTTTTGTAAATGATCATTACCTATTTTCTTGATTCCACAGAAAACACACATTTAATGATTGAAAAAAAAAATTGAACATCAAATAAACAGAAGAAAGAAAAAAAGGAAAAATAAATTAAGTTTTTTTTTATCCTTATATACTGAAATAATATAATATGAGTGTACATGATGATAAAATATCATATATTACAATTTTCCTCATTATTTATATATTCCTGCTATTTATTTTTTTGCTACTTTTTTACTATTTATTATAAATCGAATTGAAAACATTTTTGTTTTTTTGTTTTGTTTTCACTAAAAAATTTTCCCTACAATTTTCCATATTTTTTTTTATGTATGTATGTCAACCATACATTTGCAAAATACATACATATGTGAGCAAAATAAAAACAAAAAAATGAAATAAAATAAAAATAACGATATTAATGAAAAATATATTGAAAAAAAAAAGTAAAAAGGAAAAATATAATATATTTTTAGTTTAATATAAGCTTCGTTTTCTGACTAAATCATTCGCCTTAAAGGTTTTGACTTAACTAAATGTCATGAACAGAAATTGGAATCTGGAAAACAAATACATAAATGGTTTTATTTTTTTTTTTCTTCCTCATTTTCAAATACTCTTTCACTTTTATGTTTGTTTTTTTATATATAATTTATTTTATTTTATTTTATTTTTATTTTTTTTTGTAAACAGTTGCATTCGAATTTTTTATTTTATAAAAATTATATTGTGGAAAACTATGTATATCATGAGAAATTTTCTCTTTTTTTTTTCAATTTCATTTTATTTTCAATTGATTTCTTATTATTTTTTTCATTATTTAATTTTTATTTTTAACATCTTCTTTTTTCATAGTAAATTTCAAATTATTTAAAATTGTCGTTAAAATATTTTTTTTTATTATTTTTAGGAATAAGGACATTTTTCAAAATTATTGTTTTTTTTTCTTTGTCCTCTATTTAATTGATCTTCTATCATTAAGAATTAAACAATCGATCGACAATCACTTGATCCCGATCGACAGTACATTCGAACAACACACAATCGACTGACAATCTCTCTCAAGCAAGTTGATGTCGGTATATTCTGTCAATCGAAGGTGGATTGATTGATTGATTTTAATCTCCGTAAAAACAGAAAATCTTTGAAAAATAAAATAAATTAAAATCTGTATCATCACAAATTTAAAATTTTCACTCAATTACTTAATTATTTTATTTATGAAATAATTTTAAATTAATATACAATTATTTATACAAAATAAAAAAAAAATATTCCAACTTAAGAAAAAAAAAAAAACTTTGATAGCTGAAACTTTAGCATACATTTCTTGTTTTAACCGCTTTTTAAAATATAATTTTACTACAAATTTTTAAAAAAAAGAATGTCCTAAATTTAAATTATAATAATTTATATTTTTATTTACCTTAGAAGTTTAAAAAAATATAAAAAAGTCTAATCGAATACAATGAAATTAACGTTGAAACAGGCCCAGTCTTCTAGGGTTTCTTTTTTTTAAATAACGAAAGAAAAAAGGGATGATAGAATCCCTTTTTTTACAAAAATCCTCGTCTCCTACACAAAAAGTAAAGCCTAATTTTGTTATAAAAAAAAAATAAATGCCTAAAATTTAAACAAAATATTTCTGTTAAATTTATAATCACATTTCTTTCATTTTTTTTTTTCTGTTTTTGTTCAACAATGAAAGCTTAAAATTTAGGCAATAAAAATAACTTTTTTTAAACGCCATCTAGAAATGATGGCAACTACAATTGAAACTGATGCATTGGATTATGGTAATCTGATCTACCATATCCTCTATGGTTTGGAGTTCGACTTGAAAATTGTGAAATAGTATCATCACCTGCTGTTAAATGATGTGGCGGCGACACTAGTAAAACTGGTTGTAAATTTAACGATTTACGTGAACCAGCAAGACTTACTGCATCCGTTATATATGCGTTATTCACCTCACCTTTAAAAAAAAATTATATAACAACCGTTAAATAAAAATATTCACAAAAGAAATTTTTATTATTAATAATTATTTTACCTTTATACATCGAACTTTGGTACATTGGTTCTGGCTGAAGTCTGACATGTCTTGTTGCAAGTATAAATGCTAATGTCGCTAATATTAAACCATCAACACATCCTAAAAAAGGTGAAAGAACATATTTATAAATTAAAATAATATGATTTTTTTCAAAATTTGTTGTTTATTTTTTCTTCCTCTTGTTAGAAAAACATAATTGATATTTACCAATAATTGCTAATGGATACGCCCATCTTACACCACATAAACCTAAATCAAAACGATTCGATTCCGGTCCACAGATTTTTCTAAATTCATCTGAATTCCATCCAAATGGAAAAGCCACACAGCCAACAATCATGCAAATCGCTGAAATGGAAAATTGTCTTTTAACACTTTTTTTTTGTTGTTCTAGTCATGTATATCAAATTAAATTACAACAGGTGAATCACCGTGTCTTGTGATTATTTTTTTGAATAACCATCAACAATACGGAAAATCATTAAACTCTATCATTACAAGGCGTAATCTTTAAATCAAAATTAACGTAAATAAGTACAAATTCAATTTTATAACAGTATCTATGAATTTAAATTATGAGAACCAATTATTCGTGATGAGCGCAACCAAGAGTGTAATTTTCATGTAAAGATTACGGTAACTTATGAAGTAAATAAAGGATCATAGAATCAACTTTTGACAATAGAAAATGTGCTATTAAAATTTTTTTTGGAAGTTGTACGTTCGTAAAATAAAGTAAAATGTTCTTACAGAAAGAGTTTCAGTTACAAATTTGAAATCGTAAATGAAAGTATTCACAATAAAAAACCAAGGAGTCCAGATTCTTGTAATCTTGTAACATGTCCGTACAGAATATCACTGTTTTTTTAGATATTTTTCAGGGAAATAAATTCTGAATGTAATTGAGTACCCAACTAGCAAAATGTGCCTGAATGTGTCTAGACACAAATCTTTGACACTACGACGTTATGACTTCGTCGCTGTTTCGTAATTTTGTGGTCAATGTTTCTTCATAGTTAAATTCCTTCATGGACACAAAACTGGTCACTGGAATTGCTTTTTTAATGTTACTTTATTATATTTGTATATAATATAGTTATCCCATACAACTCATAAAATGTATCCTATATTGTATGAACAATTTTCTCGTGTTTTAATTACCAAAATTGTGGAACCTAAAACTTTGAATTATGCCTGATAAGAAACGCCTTAAAAGGATATTTGACAAAAAAAAATAGCTAAGGTAATATGAAGATAGTTTTTTTTTAGAGATTTGAAACTTTCTTTATATTTTTTCTTGTAAACTTTGTGAAATTTTTTAAATGAAAAACTAAAGAAAGGTTAATGTAAACTAATTATGTGTTTTTTTCCTTTGTAAAAAGAAATTGTTATTGTTTATCACCTTTTGTTTTAATTTCAAGGTTCATTTGCTTTTATTGAACTAATGTAATTATAGGCATTCAATTTATAATTACACACTTTTTTTTTTTCTCGCACAATAGCGTGATACGTAGATACATATATAAAAAGGATTTTCACTTTTATAATAATAATAAAACCATTAAATCATCAATAAAAAAATTAAATTGAAAAAAAAAAGCAGTTAATTTGCATTATGTCTCCATTTATAAACAAAAAAGTTCATTGTCTTGTAAAAAAAAAAAACAAAAAAATACTGTGAAAAAAAACAATTAAGTGTATAAAAAATATGTAACTATTATTATTTTAGTAGTGGGTGGAAATTATACAAATACATTACAATAAAGAAGAAGAAAAAAAACAACAACTCTATTAAATATATAATTCCCAAGATTTCTGCCATTTTTATGTTGTTTATATCTACATCAAAATGTTAAATAAAAACGTGTGAATTTTATGATTTTATTTTATTATTATCATTTTAAATTAAAAAAAAAATTAATAATGATGTGGTAATTTATATTGTGTCTTAAAAAAAGCGTGTGTGTGTATTTTTTTTTTTTTTTTGATTTTTCTATTTATTTTTACATTTTTTAATTACATTACGTGGCATGTATTCGCAATATTCGCAATGTCAGCATAATTGAATTTATAAAAATATAAATAATTAAATAAATAAACAATTTCTCAAGATGAATTGAACACGGCAATTAAAAGATATGTATATGTATAAATTGTTTTTTTCTTTTACACACTTCTTGTATTTTATTTTATTGCATTTTTAAAAGGGCAAAAGTGTTTTGCCAGTATACATAATCATACATACATACAAATGTACAAGAGGTGTATATATTAAAATAACGGTAAAATATTATTTACCAGTTTTGTTTTTTTCTATTAAGTTTTTTTTTTAAATGAAAATGCCCATGCATATATCATTTTTATATACATATATTCATACACGTTTTTTTTTCCTTAAAATTTCTTTATTTTCTCCATTGTTATTTAACGGCCTTTTTTTAACGTTTTTATGATTTTATTTTGTCGTTTAATTTTCTTCTATTAAAACCACAATTACATTAGACTTTGAATATGAAAAAAAAAACCAAAAAAAGAAATTCTTTATATATTCATAAAAGTTTTTTTTGGTTTATTGCCCGTTTAATGATTTCAACAGGTACCTATATGTAGACATTAAAGTGCAACAATCACGTATGTACATGAAAATATTTTCAAATTATTTTTTATGAATAGACAAGACATGTGTAAATTTAAAAAAAAAAACCCTAACATAAAAAATAAAAAGAAAATAGTATCTTTGTTTTTTTTTATTATTATATTATTTAGATATTATCTAACCGTAAATGATAAGCTCATTTTCATGAAAGTGATTATTATTTGCATAAAATAATAATGTAACATGAAAAGTATAGGTATAATATATACTGAAATTTCTTTATAAAAATTAGCTATCTTTTTCTCTAATAAATAAGCTTGTAAACTTGATAAAATAAAACACAAACAATTTGTTTGTTTGTTTTTTTTGAATATTTTTTAATGTATCTACGTAATTCGTTATGAATTTATATCATACGTAAAAATAAGCATATAAATAGTACATAAAATGCGATTGCATATTATGTATGTATGTACTACTATAATTTAATAACAATTATTTACGCTAACAAAAAAAAAAACATTATACAATAATAAAAAACAAATCTTATTTTTATTACTATTTCTTTTTTTTTTGTGTTTTTTTTTTAAGTTAATTTTTTTTCTTTGTGGTTCTTGCTTTTTCCATATTCTTTTTTTTTCTTAAATTTCTGTTGAAGCTTTTCTTTTCCGTGTCAGAGAAAAAAAAATGAAAGTTTTTCACCTTTAAATTGTAATAAATATTACAATTGTACATTAATTTTTTTTACAAACACATACTTTTTTTTAATGTTTATTTTATGCGACTGCAATTTTTTTTTCTTTATTTTTAAATTTTTTTTTTGTTATGAAACTCATAATTACACATGGTTTTAATAATTGCATCGCTTTCAAATGACAAAAAATAATAGTTTTTTAAAACTGTTTTTTTTTCTTTTTTAATTGTTAGTTTACATCCAGCTTTTTTTTTACAAATAAAAACTTAAGTTTGGATGAAGCATAATTTCGATGTTAATTTGGCAGAAAAGGGCATTAATTTTCAAATCTTTTACTATTTACTACCAATTGTGAATTTATTCTGATAAAATTGTGTTTAAAAAAATAGAAAAATTATAAATTGAAAAATTGGCTGACTTAATGAATAACAGTAAAGTTAGTTATTTGAGGTTAAATTTTAACTTAATGAGTTGTATTAAAATTTACTAGAGTATTTAAAACAAAAAACAAAAAACAAAAAGAAATGATCCAGAAATGTTCTGATAATTATGACATAGTCTATAGTCAAGCAACAATCAGCAGAATCCTAGGACTTTCTTTTCTAGCACTTATTACTGAAAATTCTCTAGTTTTCTGTTCTAGAGATCATTAGAATGTTCAGAGATCTAGAGTTTATTAAATCTTAGTGGTAGTTGTGGGGGTGGGGTGTAAAAATTCAAAAGAGGTTTCTTTATCACAATTTATCATATTTCCAGAAAGCAATAATCACGAACTATAACTTCATAATTTCGTAATTTTACAGCTGAAATGACATGAATGCAACTTACAATAAATTTGAGGAATTGTTAAAGCGTATCCCTCTTGTAGAACTTGATTTTTTAATTTCAAATTTTTTCGAACTACATCTCTTAATGCAGATTTATGAGAATATTTTTAAATTTTCCAAACATGAACTGTAAAATCATTACAGATTACATAAATTCAAAAAAAAAAATTGTCACTTTTACTACAATACAAGTATCTAGTATGTATACATATTTAATGCAACGAAACATAAAAACATAAACCGTTTTGCATATTTTATATATGTATGTATATGATACATACTTGCATAATGAGTTTTTTTTTTTAATTCATTTGTAACATGAATATCATTTAAAAAATTACATATACTATAAAAATTGTATCAACAAAGTTGGATTTTTTTCTTTTTGCTACGTTGTCAAAGTGTTAAATCTGTTTGTTGTTTTTTTTCTCTTTAACAGCTTTAATATTCTGTTTTACAATGATATTTCTTCTTTTTTTTTTTTTTTTATTTTTTTGTGAACAAAAGCAACATCATTAGAATGCGATCATCGTATTTATTACAATCCCATAATATAATGCAATATTCATCAAGATTTCTCAAGAAAATGCAAACAAAACATTTATTTATTTGTTTTTTTATTTTATGTAAATTATATGTGGGACAAAATGACGATAAGTAGAAAGAAATGGACACCATAAATATCTTTTATTTGGCTGGATTAACAGTTAGAATTGTCAAACAACAAAAAATATTATGTCATTATTTTTTTTTTCAAATCAAATGCTTGTTTTTTTCTTCGGACCTAGAAAATTTTAATTAAGGGTCAAAAAAAAAAAACATACATGATTTTTTTTCTACACAATTTTCGTGTAATCATTAATTTTTTTCTCTCTATATATCATCTCCATCATCTGTAATTTTTTTATTAATTTTCCACATTAAAAATTATTTTGATGGTCATTTTTTGATTTATACTTTTTTTTTGTTAATCAAGATCTTTGTATTATTCAATGATTGGTGGATCGTGAAAAAATTAATGAACATTTTTTAAAATAACATTTGTTTAATATTATTATTTTTTTGTAAAACTTACCAGATAAAATCTGCATCCAACCACAAATATGAAATACTGTTGTAGATTTCATAAATAGCATAAGTATTAAAGATGCGATTGTTAAACCAGCAGTAATTACGGATATTCCCACAAAAATTGTTGCCACCTGTCATAAAAAAAAAGGATTGAAGAAAATAATCATTAAAAAAAAAACAGAAAAAGTAAAAATTATGACGAATGATGAAGAATGAAGATTCAGCAGCCATAACGACTACTTTTAGTGAAAAAACAAAAATTAATGAAAGTTAAAAAATCATAATAATTTTTCAATTTGTTTACAAAATGACCAACAACTAACTACAAAAATTAAAAATTATTATTTTATTACCTGAAGTGATAGTGATGGCACTGAAAGAATATCTTCCCATCGCCTTTGGCAATTTCCTATCAGTTCATCTTTTTGACATACTTGCCATAAGCCTAAACGTCCGGCATTATCTGTATCTGGATCACCAACCCATTCTATTTTGTTTGGTTTAGTTTTTTTTTTTTTTTTTTGTTGGTGAATTGAATGATGAAAAATTAAGAAGAAATTATGTTAAGTGGTATTAGATCGCATATTTTTTCATATTTTTTTTCAATACGTTTAAACAAAACTTTAGAAAAAAAAATAATAAAAGAGAAATTCTTCTTTTCACGGCATAAAAATGTGTTAAGTTGATAAACATAATTCTTTGTTTAAGTAACTGTCATATAAAGAATATATATCATGTATCTACAAATTAAAGAGATATGCAACAGGGTGTATTTAAAACTTTCATATAATATTTCTCATGTACTTTCTTTATATACGTTTAAAAAAAATATATATAGGATTTAAAAAGTTAATTTGCTGCAATCCTGTCGCTCGACACAGTCAATGTTTCAGTATCCTTCCTGACGGTTCTAATATTTTTTTAGGGATTCTAAGAAAACTCTCAGATTTATAGAAAACAAAACCTAATGTTAATGTGCTTTTGTATGTGTTTAAAAATTTCGTGTTTTTTTGCATTGGATACTCTAACAGAGACTTCAGAATGTATTTGAGAATTTTTATCCACGATATGTGATCTTCAAAGACAACATATGTACAAAAAGTTGGGACTCCGATAAAAAATTAAAGTTATTTAGAATTTTTTGAAGAAAGATATCTATACAGGAAAATTTCAAGCTAGTTCAAATACTAGTACATATGCAGATCTTGTGGCTTAATGAATAAAAGAAATATTGAAAGTTTAAAAAAAAATCACCCTGTTGAAAAAAAAAACTCAAAATACTTATTATACCTATGAACGTTTTGTGAACTCACCTGGTGTGACGAAAGCAACTACACCAATAATCGCATAACATATTGTAAAGATGACCCATAATACAGCTATAGCTTTTGAATTTCTTATATAGTTTGTTGCATACATGTGGGTTGAATCAACATATTCTATTTTTGTACCCATTTTTTTTTTGTCTTTTTTAAAATTTTTCTTATATTTCTAATTTAACTTCTTTTCTTTGTTTATTTTTTTTTTCTTCTTCTTCTTTCTATTTTTGGTGCTATTATTCAAGCAATTTGTTTTATTTTATTTTTATATCTTTTTAATGAACTATTTTGTGGATTTTTTTCTTCTTATTATTGTTGTTGTAAATGAAAATGAAAAATTGTTTAAAAAAAACTATGACAATAGACAACGTCATACAAATCAGTCTTTTATCTGTAAAAAAAAAAAAAAAGATTAATAATTTTAGAAAAAAAAAGAGGAATTTAATAATACATAGTTGTACTCAATTTGAAAATTTTGATTAATGAAGAAGATGTTTGTTTTTTTTCTCTTCATATGTTTTTAATAATTTCAAAAATTGAAATTAACGATGGAAAATTTTTCAATAGACATTACTTATATGTATGTTTACAGAAATTAATATACCATATACGCGAATCAATTGAAAATCTTGTGTGTAGTATTGTTAAATCGTCTAGAAAAACTTTAAATAAATGTGTGATCTTATCCATGAAATTTGTCCTCTTTAAATTTTTGCAGAAAATGTACATAAATTAAAAACACATATGTACATAATAGTATGTAAGTACCTATATGTACATTTTTTTTTTGTAAATTTATATTGAAAGTACCACAGACATTTTTTTTTTTGCGCATTTATCATTTTGCTTTCACAAATTATCCACTAAAATTGTACAATAAAGTAATTATTAGTTTGAAAAAAAAAAAAAAATGAAAGGAAATTGTCAAGTAAAAAAAAAATTAAAGAGTTTTGAGAAGCAATGAAGTATGACTTTACATCTAAGTATATAATTAAATGAACTGCTTTCCCATAACAGAAAATGAAAAGTCTTTGTGATTTATTTGAAAATTTTGTATTCAAAAATTAACGATAAAAACGATTATGTTTTCAACTTACTTTTTGTTTAAAAATAAAATTACAAAAGTCTGTTTGTTTGATGATTTTTTTTTTTAATAATTTGTAAAACAAAATACCACAAAATTATGATTAAAAAAGGCTACGTTTTAAGCTCAATGGTTATAAATCTTAAATTTCTTTAAAAAATTGATTCATAAACGTGTCTTGAAAAATAACTTTTAAAAATCACATACCAAACATAAAAGTCCTTCCTGATAAAAAAAGATTACAGTGTTTTTATTTTATTATTTAGTAGTGTAGCTTTTTAATTTATAAGCGTAGCGTAAAGTAGCTCATACATATTATGTACAATAAAACGCCATGCGGGGGCAAGTGAAAAGTGTAACATAAATAGTTTTTATTTATTTTAAAGATTCCATGTAAGCAGTATCATGCATGTAAAATTGGTGTCACAGAAAATTCTTAAACATCTATTAAGTGAAAGTACTTTTCTTAAAGGCAAAATTGAGCAAGCAAAAAAATTTGGTTGCATGAATTTTGAAAAAGGGCAAAATTTGGAGAATTTCATCATAACTCAGAAAACACCCATAGTAATTTCATGAGTACGCTAGAAGGTCACTAAAAAGTATTCAATTATATATTGAACCCGCGATAAAGAAAAACTTATCTAAATATATCGAAAAGATACAGTCTACAAAGTATCTTATTAAGATTGATTCAATCTAAAATCAATCTAAATAATTAGAAAATTAGATATAACCAATGTTACAATTATAATTAACAAATTCCAATAATGATCAATTCGTTTTTTTTGTATTTAATTTTACACGCCTCTTCAAACTTTTACTCTTTATTAATGAATTAGATACATATTTGATTTTTAAATTAAAAAATATCACGAATAACTTAAAACAATGCTGGTTACGTATATTATGTAAACCATTATATCTAAATCAATCAATTTTAAAGTTTACAATACTTTGGTAGTCCTTGATTTTAAAACAAAATTTCATAAAATTCGTATATAATTACAATTTTACCTACTATAAGTCATGGTACTTACTCATAAAAAGAAAAATTTACTATTTCGATTAACCAGAAACGGTATGACAAATCAACTAACCTTAAAATTTTCTGCACCACCCACTCAATCATATACACACTAACTTTATCTTAAAATTCCATTTTCAAAACTATTATATACTTGATAGTTTTTTTTTTAAATCTTTTACTCATACTAAAAATTAAATAAAGTAAAAACTAAATGCTCTTAATCTTTAAAAAAAAAAAAATGTTAAATTAAACGAAGTAAATTATATCTGAGCATAGTAAATTACAAATAACATTTTAAACTGCAACAATCCATCAAGTTTTTTTTTTTTTTTCATCCATGTTTTGTTTACATAAATTCACTTCTTTACAAGATTCCATCATTAAAATTCAAATATTTATCAGTTTTTTTTTTCGCTCTCTGCTGGTTTAAATTCAAAAAATAATTTCATAATATTACTCTTTTTTTTTCAAATTCATTTTTAGGTATTTGACCTCAATTATGTATTTGTATAATATTTTATGGCATTAAAATAATTTACATAATTTTTTTAATATGCATCAATAATGAAAATTTTATAAAAACAACAAAAATTAGAGTAAATCAAGTAAATTCCAAAAGAAGACCAAAACACGAAACAAAATTAACTAATACCTGTATACGCTTCATCTTCATCAAGATCAATCATCAGGAACGGATATTATGTATATATAGAAATAGTGTGCAAACATAAATTGTAAATTCATCATAGGAAATGTGTGAAAAATCACAAAACAACAACCACAAAAAAAAGTCAATTGAAAAAAAAAAAGTAATTTTATTTATGCCCGTAAACAAAACTTTAAGAAAATAATCAAACTTGTTTAATTACGGACAACATGATTTTAAAAAAAAAAAAATCAAACTAACGCAAAAATTTACATTTTAAAATTACAAAGTTTAATCAACTTTAATTTTCTTTCTAATTTAGATAAAACCAAACTAAAAAAGGAAAGAGAAAAAAAAAACCATTTTAAAAAGCTTACTTACAATATTTATATCATAGTTAAATAGGTTTATGTGTTATTTCATGCAATATGAAATGTGCGGTTGTAAATTACGAAAAATTAAAATAAAAACAAAATGTACAAATAGGTAATATGATTGTATATCGCAAATACTTATTTATAAACATCGTCAAATGAATGAATAATGGTGTAAATTTCTATTATAGAGCGTCATAATTTCAAGTAAATATTGTGGTAAATATGGTATAATAATCATCAAATTTCATAGATACCGGAAAAAACAATATACTTATATTTTTTTTCTTCTGTCTTTTTATTTTCTTTTTTTTTTTTTAAAGTTTCATTCATTCAGCACGATTTTTATATAAAATATTGAATGTATATCGACAGACTGTGTATATTGAAGATTTCTAAAAAGATTTGCACGAGACGTTTTTTTTTATCATTTTTAAAACATGTACGTCTTGGTATTTTATATAAAACGTTTTAAAAGTAAGGTGTTTGAAAAAAAATAATAAACAAGGAAATCTTCAATTTTTCGTTAAATACGTTTAAATCATAAAAAATTCGATATTCGAACTTTCTTTCGATCAATTATCGTTATCGTCATAGATAAATGGCACTGAAGCCCTGGAGAGGACTTTCAACTCAAAAAGACAGTTATTCCAATCCTCTTTGTTCAGCACCTCAGTATTCCAATTCTGAATATTACTTTTTTTTTAAATCGGCTTGTTAAGACGTTCTATAATCTACTACGTGATTCTGACAAATACCATCACCAGTTTTTTACCTGACTCATTTTTACTTCTGACCTATGTACGTGTCCAATCCATCGGCATCTGTTGGTTCTAGTGAGAAACATCAATTTCAAATCGTTGAAAATTTCGAATAGTGGCCGTATACTTTCCTCAAAATTGTTCTTCCAATTTTACCCAAGATTGCTTCAGATACTTTGAGTAGGTATAGGTCTCTTCCTATATAGTTTCACGTGGATTACAAAACGCAAATCATTGCCAAAGTAGAAGGCCAAATTGTAACTTTAAAAAAGCTCTAGGCTTCAACTCGAAGATTCAAAGTAGAAGATTCTGTGATTTCTTATCTTTCGAATTTTCAAGTTCGAAAAACGTTCGATACTACTTCAAAAGTTTAAAATGATTTTCATTAGAACAATGACACCCTGTTCAAATTTTCAAGTACTTTATATCCATTACAAAAATTAAATTGAGAGAAAAAAAAAAAAAGAAGTAACTTTTGATTGAAAAATAAATAGAAAATATACAATTTAAGATAAAATTGCAATTTATAATATGAAAGCATGAGAATGGTATGCATCTAACCGGTTCACATATAATATAATTTAATCAAGATAAAATGAAAATTTTAAACTGCTGTACCACATAACATAAATACTACACCTATTTTGGCAAAAAAAAAAAAAAAATTGAATAAAAATAAAAAATAAAATAATAATAAAGCCTTAATGAAACTTGTTTCACATGACAATACAACAAAAAAAAAAAAAATCTTAAATATAAACTTACGATTTCAAAGTGAATATGTAGGATACATAATGCGAATTATATACATACGTACATATATGAAGATTTAAAATTTCGATATAGAAATTGATATTTTATTGGGAAACAAAAAAAAAAAATAAGAGAGAGATTCGCAAAAAATATGTATGTCGTCAAGATGAAGTTAAAAGTAATAAATATACAAGAGCAGTAGTATCTAATATATTATGGAGATTAATAATATATGTGTGTGGTGTTGTGTTTAAATTTTTATCCTATATGAAACATGATGCTACTAAGTCTGCTGCGTTTTAAAAACGTCTGATTTATGTATATGTGTGTTGGCACACATACGAAAAATACATATATGTACGTATGTACGTTAAAAAAGTGCATAAAATCTTGATAATATGCATTTTAATTGAAAGCAAATAGCAAAAATTTGTTTTTTTTTTTTTTTTTTCAAATATCCGGTATTTTGTGCTTGAAGCACCAAATGAAAGTTGACCTTTAATAAAATTTTATAGAAAGCCTTGGATTTTATGAATGTATTTATTTTTTTTTTAATCATTTTACACTTTAGATCTTTCTGTACTTGTTCAACATTTTTTACATTAACATTTTTTTATATATTCTGAATACGGTGGGATTCAAATTGAGTTTTTTTTTTTATAGTTAAATGTCATGCAAAATTGCATACATTTTTGTTATAAATTACAACAATTAAATAGAATTAATCTTTGATGAATCTTTAAAGAAGAAAAAAAGTGAAATACAATTTCTGTTGAATTTGACAAGGGTAATAAATCTTCTCATACAATTTTAGATTTTAATTGAAAGATTTTTAAAGCACGATAATGAATGTTTACTATTGGAATAATTGCATAACTTTTGAAGCATACTACGGAAATTTAGATTTAATTTGAGGAAGATTGCAACATTTTTGTAATTCCGAACAAACAAAAAAAAAAAAAGAAAAATTATCCATTATTGCGATTGGAAGTATGTATTTAAATTTTACCTGTGCTTTTTGTTGTGGGCTATAAGCAGCTAGATTTATGTACATTATTTTTTTTTTCATAAACATTGGAACAGAAATTTAAAAAAAGTCCTTGAATAAGTGAAAAAAATACACTTTGGTACATCGAAGATTTTGGATCTCTAGTCGATATAACTTTTGACATGCACTTTAAAAAATGTTAAAAGATAAAAGTTACAAGTTTTATATCTTAGGAAGTTAAAGAAATACAACATAAGTAAGTAAAATCTTGGTCTGAAACGGCTACTTTCGAATAATAAACATTTTTTAAGATAATTTTCCTGTTCTTCGTACTCTAACCTACGAAATATCAAAAATATCAATAATCTACTTTCCCTCCGGTTTCTTTCTCTTTTCTCAGATTTTAAGAACTCAGAAGCACAAAACTTTAAAAACTGTAACTTTTAAAATTTCCTCATACCAATATAACTTATCTAATTTTTTTCCTTCACTGTAAAAATATAAATTTCGTAATTTGAAAATTATAACTACTTAACGCTCTACATATGAAATCAGGAAGTATTTATTATTATTATTTTTCCTTTCTATAGTGTGAATGTATAAATAATTTATCTATTAAAATCACCAACGTACATATACATAGGTACATAGGTGACTGTCAATAAAATGCAATTTTTATTTTTTTATAACCTTGATTTATGGTTTTCTCGGTTACATAAATTCCAAAGTATCACATTTCAAATGGTATATTGACCGAAAAAAACAAAAAAAAACACATACCTAAATATAAAATATCTATAAAATTTTTAAATTAAAACAAAAAGATCATGGGAAAAAATATTCGATTTTAAATACAATAGAACTTTTCTATACATATATATTTCTCTCTTTTTAAAACCAACAATTAAATAAATCTATATAGATGTGACACACATACACAAATATCATATTATGTATATAGTCAACATTATATGTACATACATATATGCAATAAGCAATATGGAAATAATTCAGTAAATCTGTACAATTTAAACCACAAACCTAATAAACCACATTATTCTGATAATAGTATAATGATAATAATTATTACCTGAAGCAATAAATATAATTATACCAAAAGGTATATAGGTATCTAATAGGAAAAAAAAAATTATATTTTCAACAAGAAAATCTTTCAATTTTAATGAATATAGTAATTTATCAATTATGGTAAACAAGTCTATGTACCCATAAATAATTTTTTTTTTTTTCTAAAAATTACCGAAAGCCATTTAAATTTTACTATGTACCTATGTACGAGTATTATGTTTAAGTTTTGATTGACCGAAATGGCATATTGAAGTACGCTTAAGTACTTTCACTTTAATGTAACATTGTTGTACCTAGTATCTAACAAGGCTACAAAATATAAATACATACATACATATATTCACTTGAGCCTAAGAGTTTACACACATAGTTACAGAAAATTGAAATGCATACGTATACATAACAATTCACAGAACAACACTTCCAATGTCCAATTAAACTATAGATTCTTCATGATAAGATTTTATCAATAATTCATTGCTATTTCTTTTAATTCGAAAATGAATATGCAAATTTTGAAAATATAACACGACAATAAATAAAAAAAAAAGAGATTATTTTAATGTACCTAATTGAACAGACAAATTAAAAAAGCAATTAAATTAACTTCCAAATTTGAAAAATTTGATTATTTTTATTAACGGTGTCGACATTTTCAAATTTAAATTTCAATTATTATCTGATTCGTTTTTTTCTCTATTGGTCTATTATTTTGACTTTTCTTTTTGAATATACAATTAAAATATTATTAAAGACGACAAGGACTAATTTTTAAATAATAATGATCGACAAAATTTTATAACACTTTTGCATAATCATTCATTCCAAGGTAATCAATAGTGTTAATTACAAATATTTTGCTTCCGTTTATTTTTAACATAATAAAAAAAATTAACAAAGTTCATTTCAAATTTTTTGATTTACAAAAGGAAGGGATTTTACAAGAGACTTTATAGAAAAATAATGAAACTGTGTTTTTGGAACAAATCAACAAAGAAATACGCAAAATTTAATTTGCCTTATTATTTTATTCAAAATTTTACGTTTTTTTCAAGTATCAGACACAACACAGGGATATCCTTTAGTTGCACTTTTAACTCGCTGAGTGTTGGGATAGTTAAATCAAAAAATTGGAAAGGACTGTTCAAAATGCACCTACGCGGAAAATCAAAAATTTGCGGAACAAAGAAGAAAGGTAGATAAAAACGTAATATATTATTTCCGGAAAAGTGGTGTCTTTGGTTTCAAAAAAGCGAAAATTGCAAACTTGACCTCTTAATTTCATATTTGAAAATAAACAACACAGTCGAGGCTGTAAAAAGTGTAATCTAAAGCTTTAAAGCCACTATATATGTACTTTCTTTCAGCTTAGTGGTTTTGGAGCTACCTTAAATTGAAAAGGTAACAGGAGTAATAAAGTCATTTCAATTAGTCAGAGGACGTATGGATTTAAATTCCAAATAACTATTCATAATAACAACTTCAATTAAATGAAATTGATTAGTGATACCTTTAATTTGAACACGAGAATCATATTCATAGATATTTAATTAGACTCCTTCTACAATCAAATCAATTAAATGAGTTACATCAATTATTTCCTTATTCAATTTTCATTATAATCTTCCTACTTTAGTAAACTATTAAGCTACTTTTCAAAAACAAAAAACGCATACACACTCTTTCATAACAAATGATTTTAGAAATTATAGAAGAAAAAAAATTTAATAACATACTTCTAAAATATTCGTAGAAGGAAAAAAAAAAACGTAAAATTACACACGCATACAGGAAATGATAAATATTTATTTAAGTACCTACATAAGTATTATTTTGTTTAATTAACAATGCGCATACATAAGATTTATTTCATTTTTGTTATCATTCCATTACATCAGTACATACATACATATATTATTTATTATTTAAAAATACCCTACAAGAAAATCAAAGATATTATCATGAATGGATTTTCTTTTCCTTTTTTTTTGTTTATTTTTTTGTTAATTTCAATTAAATGTATCTTTGAATTACACTTAGATTTCCGTGAGCTCCTATCAAATTCAATCACGAAACCAAAAAAAAAAACATGTTGTTTGTTTTTTATAGTTGATTTTTAAAATTATTGTAAGCCCAGCACCCTAACTATACATACATAGTTGTCGTGAAACATTAAAATAGTTGTATTTTAAATTTATAAATTATCCTATTCAATTTAGTTGATTTTATTTTTTTTCATTTTACAACTGGTAACACTTTTATATTTTCAATTATTCAGGTAATAATAAGGTATACACCATGAGATTCAAACAGTGTATACTATATGATATATGTAGGTACTATATACCAATAAGAAAACATATGCAATCAAATTCTTTTAATCAGCAAAAAAAAAAAAAAAAAAAAAAAACAAGAAAAAAAAAGTAAGAAATACCTGTTCAGGTTGTGAAGCTGCTCCTCTGTGTTATAAACTACAGCAGAAAAAGAAAAAAAAAAAGCAAATACGATACAATAAGTATGTCTTGTATTGTAGAACTGATCTCTCTCATTTTCTTAAAGAATTACTATATAATATAAAAATCTTATATGTATGTATGTATCTATAAAATGCTGTATGTAGCTGGGTCTAGTATATAATAGTAAAGATGACGTTTGTTTGAATTTAAAAATTATATCTTAAATGTATTCGATTTGAGATTATCTTTATATTTAGAAAATAAGAAAGAAAAAAAAACGATTTTTTACTTGTAGATACATTTTTAAATAGTGTATTTTATATTTAACTTGTTTTGTTGTTGTTCCTATTGGTTTTTACTCTCTTTTATTCAATTTTTTTTTTTGTTTTTTCATTTTAAATATCATGTACTCATTTTAACAATCATGCAAAAAGGTTAACAACAAAATAATGAAAGTATCTAAAATCTAAAAAAAAACAATATATGTAGGTATGTATGTACGTAATAAGAAAAAAAAATAATAGAATTGTTGAATAAAATACAAATCAACCCACACATAAATACGACAGGATAGTTAACAAAAAAAAAAAAGTAATAATAATAACAATAATAATGAAAGGTATTTTTAGATGCTTCTGGTGCATCTTTATAGATACAATCAAAAAAAAAAAATGATGTTATTTTAGTACTATCGTGCTAGTAAACAGAAAAAAAAATACTCAAATTAAAAATAATGAAAAACATTTAAACAAAAAAAAAAGAAGAAAAAAGAATTAAAATGGAATTTTCATTATGAGGTACATTTAAACATTCTATTGAATGATTTTTTCTGTGTGCTTTTTTGTATTTCTTTTACGAATTCTCAACAATTTTCTGTTATTTTTTTTTTGTTTTAATTTTTTTTTTCAGAAATCTTAAAATGTTAGCTATAAAAATAAATTTCATTGCAAGCATTTTGTACAAAATACAAAAAAAAAAAAAAAAATGTTTCTTAAAAGTTCATTCATTCCGTTTTTCTTTTTATATAGTTTTATTTTTTTTTATCTCTATTTCTTGTTTTATAGAAATAATTGTTAAGGTAAAAAAACAAAAACAAAAAGAAAAAGTAGCAAACTCACCTTTCTAGGTTTTATGTTGTTTTTTTTTATTGCTCGTTTTTTCTAGTTGGAAAAATATGAAAAAAAGTAGGTCCAGTACTAATTAATGTTTCCTTCTTTTGGTTGTTATATCAAGCGACATTTATCATATTCGTAATTATGCGAATGTCGTCATATTTCAGATAATTTATTATTATTTTTTTCTACTTTTTTCTTTTTTTATTAGAATTTCTTTTTTTTTTTTCTCTTTCACTTTATGTATTTTAAACTTTAACTTGTTTTGAACTTATTTCTCACAAAATTTCTTAACGATTATGATAGCAAAAGAAATGAAATTTAGCATTTTTTTTTTATTATTTTTTCTTCTCTTCTTTTTCGTTTTACTTTGCTTTCACAACAAAATAAAAAAAAAAATAATAAACACTTTAAAAAAAATTAATTAATTTACATAAATTTATGAATTTCGCAAGCAACACAAAAAAAAAATACAAGGTATATCAGTGTCGATATAATTCGTTTTTTCTCTGCATTATAATAACACTATGACATTTTCGAAAGAAGTAAAAACCAAAAAATAATATCAAACGATCATCAATAACTTCGAAATTAAAATAATATTTTTATTTTTCGCTTTTAAAGGTTAAATTTAATCGAATTTTATTTGAATTTTAATGAGTTTTTTTTTGTATTGATCGTGTACTCGTATTTTCTATCACAAATTCACTTTATTATTGCAAAACAAAATTCAATTTAACACAATTTTTACAAATTAAACTCAAAGAAAAAAAAATATAAAGATCACAAAGAAAGAATTCTTTTTACAAAGTAATTTAACATCCGGGAGATCTAAAAAAAAAAAACTTTTAAAAAAATATCTTAAACAAGTCTAAAGAAGCCGTATATGAAAATGATCACCTGGTTTTCTTTTAATTTAACACAGAAAAATAATGAACATGATGATAAAGAATATAACACCACACAACTATAACCATTCACCTTTCACGTTTACAACTCAAATGACGATTATGAAGAAAAATTCAAGTTAAAATAAAAGAGAAGAACCTCACCTCATGAGATACAATAATGGTAGACAGTTGTTCGTTGTTAAGTTGTATCTTTTAAGATTCTTTTTTTTTACTTTTTTTTTTTTTTTGGTTATAATTACCTTGGCTTTGGAAGAATGATGGTAGAGGTGTTTTATATATTTAATTATTGACCGACTGGAAAAATTGTAAATGTAGTTAAATTTTCTTATAATTCAGTCACTTTCCAGGCAAATAACTGATAAATTTTTTTTCACTTTTAAACTTTACTCTACACTTCGAAAACTTTTTGATGAAAGCACGTAATATTATTTAACTCGTTTGTTTCGGAAAAATATGAATTCAGCTCAAGCGAATCTGAAGAAAAAAGTTAGGCCATATTTTCATACCTTGTTGTAGTTTGTGGGAGTGCCGGGGTGGGGGAGATGCAGGCATCCACGAGCACTCAAACAGTAGTCCAGGTAGGTAGGTGGATACAACAAAAATATTGTATTTTTCACCCGCCACTGCAACTGGCTGCAAAATTGTCTCAGCATTGTTGCCACGATTGTTTTTGAGACAATAATACAGGCACACGGTCGTTCAAATCTTTCAAAATGAAAGAGCTGACCCCAGGAGACCCCACCTAAACCACAGATTCGTTTTCTACAAATCCATGGTTCTTGAATTAAGGTTATCCAAGGTAATGTCTGCAATTTTGATGGTCTGTCACTTAGTAGAGCGGTGGCAGACTTACAATGGTGCAGGTTAATTTGGGTAACTAACAGTTCGTTCAAGGATTGCTCCATAAAGTAACATGTCAAGAACCATTTCCTTTTCAAGAAGCAGATGAGGTTTTAGCCCGTACACAGTCTCAAAGATTCTGACTCAGGCTCGATGCCTAATATTAGGTTGAAACTATTGAAGTGGTCGTCAGCTTTACCAGCGTTAAGTGCATAGACACGACAAGACTTGGTGTTGAGTCTCGGTTTCGGACGCAGCATCCAAGGTTTCTTTGGCTTTTTTTACCATCTATCTCGCTCTCTTACTCTAAGATCAGAATTAGTCATACTCTCTAAAGGATATTTGACCCTTTACTAATCCATCAAAGGTAGGTTCTCCATTGACCTTGTCAGTGAAGCATCTTGAACAGAACATGATATTGCCACCTGCAGATCCGATGTGGCAGCCGCCGCCGAAGCGACGAGAGAATTTGGAGTTGTCTTCTTACCTCGTGCAGACTTCAATTCTTTCATTTACATTATGTTTGCTCTGTTAACCTGTCGCTCAGATTCCACGCAACCTCTTGGAAGGTTGGGAAGTTACGTGGAATTTTGTGCATTGATCCCGTTATTGGCCTCCCTTCTAACCTGCCAATAACGCTCAACACTCCCGCCTGGTGAAAGCTGCAATCTGGGAGCTCCCCTATCCTTACTTTTAAATATTAATTTTGAATCTTCTTAATAGTTTTGCACAACTTGTTAGTTGTTACTACCAATTTTCTGGTCATGAGAAAATATGTACATTTTTTTTTTGATTTGTGTATCATCTGGGCTTATCTTGTTGTACATACTTTTTTATTTTATCCCGGATTTTTCTAAACATGGTTTTTTTTTCAAATCGATCTAGAAATTTACCACCATTTACATAGTCGAACATTCTTTGTTTTTAATTTCTAAATTTTTAATAATATTTTTGAAAGCATTATCTAAATATTTTTGATAAATTATTAAACAATCCATATCAATAAAAAAATTATTTTTGATCATTTTTAATAATACATAATTCTAAATATATTCTAAAAGAAGAATTCATTATAAAAACAAACTTTTTTAAATTAATTAAATTAAATAACATTTATTTACAATTTAAAAAAGAATATAATTGAGAATAACAAAAAAATTATCTCTTTAAAATGTCACAAAATCATTAAAATAACACGTGAAGTGTTTGATTATATTTATTTTAAAATGTTCAATGTGCATCTTAATTTATTTAAATTTTATAAATATTCCATTCTATCTTTTTTAATGTAGCGTTCTCTTTTTTCATCTTCTTATCTCATTTTAAATATGAATAGTAACCTCATAGTAATTTTTTTTTCTTTAAATTTATTTTTCAATGAAATAATTATTATAATTTAATTGGTCAAAAGGTTAAAATGATAACCATTTTAATTTTCTGTTGTCATTTGTACATAAACTTTTCTACAGTAACCAGTAAGTTTTTTGTTATTTTGAATTTTACAAAGAATAAAATAAAACAATTAAATAAAGAAAAGAAAATTTTATGCAGTTGATATCAAATGTTTCAAGAATTTACAATGATGAAATAATTAAACAAATTTTGTAATATAATTTTAAAAAATTGTAAAATAAATTGAAGCAATTGTCTGAGCTTAAGTTTATATAAATCTTTAAAAAAACGTTTAAAATTTTGGGTGTTTAAAAAAAATGCAGTGATTAAAGTATGATGCATAATTCAGCGTATGAACGTTTCCAGCAGAATTGCACATCGTGACTACATTACCGCATTTTTGATAATATCTAATTTTCAGCTTTAATATAAACTCCCACTATGAAGCCAAACATTAATATTGTCTTCAAAAACTTAAATTTTTAACTCTTTTTTGGTCAATTTTTTTATATTTATTAAATTGTACTTCATTTTTTAAACGATTTAAACTATAAAGCATAAAATTCATTTACATAGGTATATACATTTTAAAAAATATATTTATTTTAGGTACATTTACAAATATGTGTCATTTAAAAAATTTAATACTATTATTTTGTTCAATTAAAAAAAAAAGAAGAAGAAGAAGAAAAAGAAGTGTAAATACAAAAATTTAATTAATAATAATTTGTGCATCATGACTAGTTATTAACCATTAATCATCATATTTAATTAAGGAATGAACTTTACAGTCTAATCGTTTACGAGCATTAAGGAATGTTAATTCCATAACAACTAAAGCTTCAACAATATCACCTCCAGCTTTTTTAACAAGTTTTGTAACTGCCTCCATTGATCCACCAGTTGCTAAAAGATCATCAACAATTAGAACTTTTTGTCCTGGTTTTATAGCTGATTTTTGTATTTCAAATGTATCCTAAAAAATTAGAAAAAAAAATCATATGTATATTTTAAATAAATTAAAAATGAAATCGATGATATTTGAAAGTTTATGATAAATCTCAAGATTTATAAATTAGTTTTCTAACTCTTGTATCACTTAATTTAAAAAAAAAAAAAAAAAAAAAAAAAATTTATAGATAAACTGTTGGTTAATTTTGAACCTATAAGTTTATTTAAGATTAGAGAAATTGAGCATTATTAAATTAATGATTTCATGAAAGTAATTATATGTACCTACATATATGTATTCGAATTTAAAGCAAATTTATTGAACTCACTGGTAGACTTTTATCATGTTTTAAAAAATTTCACGATTAGATAAGCGATAAGCTAAATTATTTGCATTGCAACTAAAAATGCTCAATTTCTTTAAAGGAAAAAAATTGCTTACAAATATGATACTTACTGTTCCATATTCAAGACTATATTCCACTGATAAACATTCACCAGGTAATTTTCCTTTTTTTCTAACTGGAACACAACCACATCCTAATTCAGTTGCTAATAGAAAACTAAATAAGAATCCTCGTGATTCTAATCCTATTACAACATCAATTTGTGGACATGATTTTTTTACATGTGATACAAGTAAGTCTCGTAATGCTTTACAAGCTTCACCATTTTGAAGTGCAGTAAAGATATCTCTAAAAAAAAAAAAAAAAATACAAAAATTTAAAATTTAAATAAAATAAAAATATAAGTAATTACAAATTAAATATTTTTACTTACTTAAAAACAATATCTTTTTTTGGAAAACCAATAAATTCTCCAATATGATTTTTAAGAATTGCTAATTTCTCGTCTTCCTTCATATCAACTTCACTCATCAACTTCTCAAATAGAAATGAAAAATTTATCAGTAAAATTAATTTAAGAAAAAACAATATAAATAACACAATAAAAAATTTAATTAATGGAAAAAATCGTAATCTATGATTCAAATTTTAGATAAAAAAAAAATTAAATTAAATTGTAAACTTACCTTCGTTCAGAGCCTTAAAGAAAGAAAAATCCCCCGTTAAACTCGTGACAAATTTATTAAAAACTCATTAACTAATCATTTTTTTGATATTTCATTTAATTTATTACTTATTTTAAATTGCAAAGTAAAGAATAAATAAATATGTACTACAAATAAATAATAATATTCACTAGAACTAGAAACAAAACCGAATATTTTTATGTATGTATATCGCGTTTCATTTATATTTCCAGTTTGTACTCAGTCAATAGTATACTTACTAATACTTTGGCTGTCATTAAATCAAAAAAGCACGTGAACAGCAACATGAACTCATTGCTCAAACTCTACTCTCAATTTGATAGAGGAAAACTGGGCAAAACAACAATGGCAGATAATTTTCATAATTTTTTGTTGTTTGAATTTATTATTGACGTTATCACCTTTGCCTTGCGATAACGATAATTATTAATTATAAGTATTTAAAGAAAAATAATTAAATAAAATTAGGTAAATAAAATAATGTCGATAAGAGTGAAATAAAAATTTTTATAAGATTTTATACATTTTCTCTCTTATTGCTTAGAAGTAAAACGGTAACACATATTTATCGATAAAATACAGGGTATTTTTAAGAAAATATAAAATTTCGTTAAATGTTATTCATCGGCAAACTAAATGAAGATGAAATTAAATTTATTTGTTAAAATGTACATGGGATTCGGGCTGTTCGTTTAAAGATTCTAAAAATCCAAAACTGGTGACGGTGTTTGTAAAGATGTCGTCATTTACTAAGTAATTATAATATTTTCTTCTATAATTTTCAATTTTTTTTTCACAATAATTTGTAATAATTGCACTTCGTTTTCAAAAGTACTAAACATTTTTTTGAACAAGGAGCCGTACAGGTCCATTAATTTGTTTGAATCCTGTTTTTAGTAACTTTCATTCTTTCACAAACATTTAAAACTGAATTAATTTAAAATCTTAACAATTTAATTTTTTTTTGCACTTTCCTCCAAATTAATTTCTATAAAATATCGAAAATTTTTTAACTTAAAAGCTCAAATTCAAATCAATATAAGTAATTACATATTTATGTATGTAGGTACAAATTTTATTTATTACACATTATTTTTATCAATCATTTTAAACATATTGCAGCTAAATCAGTTTCAAGTTCTTGTGCAAATAATTGTTTTTGAAATTCAAATATTTCATTACATTTCATTTTCTTTTTTTCATTTACTTTACAAAATTTAACAATTAAATTTAATTCATTTCTTAAACAATTTTCTAAATATTTTAAATTTTTTAATGATTGTTCACCATTATAAGAAATTGGTATTAATTTAAATTTACATTTTAAATTTTCATATAAAATTTTTATAAAAGCAAATATTTTATCCTGTGACCTTTAAAATAGATTTGAAAGAAAAATGAAATCATTAAAGATAAAATTAATTATTATATTTTTGTACATTTTTTTTTATTATTTTCAAAATTCCTTACCTAAAATACAATTTTAGATTGATTAGATCCTTATCTTGAACTTTTAAACGAATTAATGATCCATACCAATAATTCAAAATTTGATTATCATTGTAAAAGATTTCATAAGATGAGTCCTTTTCATCATTACCATCAATAACACTTGATATCGGTTTTGTGAAATTTGTAGAATTTAATTCAAATGGTTCTTGCTGTGAATAAAAAAATAAGAAATATGTATCTACAATTTTTGTTTAAATTAGAGAGAAAATTTTGATCAAATGACACTAAAGACATTTTTAGATCTCTCTTAAGGTCGTTTAGCAATCAAAATGTTAGTTTTCCACACTCTTTTTATCTTGTTTTCTTATAAAATTTAGAATTCACTAACGCTTGCGTATTGTAAAGTTCGTACAACTCACTGTTTTGTTATGAATTAAGACAATAAGGGATGGGCTTACATGAGAAAGTTATCACAAATTTGAAGGTGATTTTTAGATTGATTCCCACTTTGGATGTTTTCAATCCAAAAATAATGAATCAAAAATTCACTTTTGTCAACTTGTTAGAAAACTTAAAAATCTGAAAACTACCACCTTTTATTTCATGTGAACCCACCCAAATACAAAACTCTACAAGATTTTGTCGTAAATTTGGTCCACATAAAATAAAATTTAAAATCAAATGCATATTTTTCCATATAACTTACATCATCAACATCCATATGAACTGTATCACAAAATTCATTTTTATTATGTGTTAAATATTTAAATTCCAATTTTGTTGAAATGAAATCTTTAAATTCTGTTAGAAAATCATTATGTATTGAATCGTTATTATTTATTAAAGATATTTGAAAATTTTCAAAACATGATGTTGCTGTTAATGCTAATAGGTCCATATAAGAATCTATAAAGAAATTATAATAAAGAAACAAAAAAGTAAAAAGTGAATAATAAAATATTATGAAACAGATTTTAAAAACAAAAAAAAACAAAAAAAAAAATAGAAATCTTAATAAACAGGATATTTTATAGTACAACACAATTATAGGTACATACAATATAAGTTAAATATGAATGTATGGATGTGTATGTATACAGAACGGATGTAATTTCATATACTGTTTAATGCTTAAATATTATTTTAAGAATACATTTTATCTTGTACATACAATGTATAACACATGCTATACATACATACATACATACACTCTTACAATTTTTTTCCTTATTTATTTTTTTTTTCTTCATAAATTTGTTATCATACTTGCACTTAAATCCATTTTTATTAGATAATCTTCCTTGAATATAATATCCGTTTCAATATGAATTTTTTTTATGAAATGTTGTTGAGTAAATGTATAATGTTTAAACGTGATATCATAAAGGATAAAGCAAAGATAATCAATATAAGATGTTGAACAAATAAAATTTTCCAATTTTGTTTTAAGTACAATAACTCCTGATGTTTCGGGATGAAGTGTACGTGTCTACAAAAAAAAAATAATAATATTAAAATAAAGAAGAAGGAAAAAATAATAATAATGTAAGTAGTTAAGATAAGGATAATGATAAATAATAATTATTACGTTATTACTTTATAACAGCCATTATAAATATTTATTATGAATTTATGTATCTAGATATTTTTTTTTTCATATGAAAGTAGTTAGTATTATAAAATTATTATGTATTATTATGATATTATCAAAACATATTTTAACAGAATAATTTTGTATAATTTTGTGATTTTAACTTTTAAATAAATTTTATTTCATCATAATTGAAAGGATATATGTATGTATAATTCGTATTTTATTTAAATTAATTCAAAAAAAAAAAAAGTTTTTAATATCAATGATATTAATTCCTTTCAAACTTCTTAATTAACATTTGAACTTATGTTTGATAAATTATTATGTATATGTACATACATATTCAAGAAACTGTGGTATAATTTAAATGGAAATTAATTTGAATAATAAAATTACCGTTTAGGGATTTTTAGCATTTATTAATTCGAAATTTGAATTTTGATTGATAAAAAAATGTACATATAATTAAATTTCTCTTATATTAATCACATGGTATTTACTATGTATGTATTTGTTTGTTTTTTTCCTTTCTCTGATACATAAAATAGTTTTTATAGTCATATTAATAAAGGATGAAAAATTATAAAGTAGAGTACCTATACAAATTTTACATCTCCTGTGCATTTTCGAAAAAAAAATTTTTTGAATTTTCGAAATTTCAAAAGCAAGTATGTATGTTAGAAATTGTGTATTTTCGAATTTTCAAACTTTGAAAAAAATATTTTCCAATTTTCGAACTTCAAAAAAAAAGTTTTTCCAATTTAGCGAACTTTAAAAAAAATTTAAACTTTGGAGAAATAATCTTTGAATTTTCGAACTTTCGAAATATTAGAAAAAGCTTTTTTAGATGCTTCAGGCACAAAAAGAGCTTCAACATCAGTCTCAACTCAACTTAATATAAATGACATCGAAATTTAAAGAAATTTGGAAGGATTTCGGCACAAGGTCGTTACCGTTTCGGAGAAAATCTTTGCACAAACTACTTTGAAAAGCTTTTGAAAAACTTATGCTAATATTTATGTATGTATGTATACATAATTATATTATGTATGCTAATTATTTGATATTTGCAATCATAATGAAAAATTAAAATAATTCAATATGTAATTACTAATTTGTTTTGTATGTGTAAATATATTTATAATTTCTCAATCGGTTCACATATGGAACATTTTTTTTCTCATAAATTAACGCATTAATTACAAACATAATACATATGAAAAACAAACATGACAAATTATGATAAATTACCTTAATTGGGAGCCATTCATCAGTGAAATTTAATGTTTTATTAAATTCTTCATCATTTTGTAATAATTCATCAAAATTTTCAAATTTATATGAATCATTTTTTAATTGATATAAACTGTATTCGAAATTAATTTCATGTTGTTTTTCCTCACATATAATTGCTACACGAATATTTTGAAGATTTACTAATCTGAAAGCAAACAAAAAAGACAAAAAGAAGAGAAAAAAAAAGTCAATAAAAAATCTAATAATATAAATGATGTTATTTTCAGGACATTTATTTCCTATTTCCTACTTATTTATTTTACATAGTAAATATCCTTATATTTTTTTTTCTTTCTCGTTTTTTTTTCATCATAATTTAACTTTACTCTTAATTAGTATATTTTCCTGTGTTTTTTTTTTTTTTTTGCTACAAAATAGAATAAAAATGTAATGAATATTACAAAAGTCAGAAAAAAAAATGTTGAAAGGGCAATTAAAAGAACCCCTTGTAATGTATACATAAATATATGAATTAATTTAACATGTATGTAGGTATATGTTAAAAGACACAAACTTTAACAAATTGTATTATTATGTAATACACAATGTACATACACATGTTTTTTAATATGTACGTTTTTAATGAAACAGAAAAGACGACACAGGAATAAACACAAGTATCTATATACTATACTATATTCCTTTTGACCTATCCAAGGTTTACGTTGTTTTTTTTTTTTAAATATTTTTTTTCTTTTTCTCTATCTCTTGGACCATTTACAATTGTTATTGTTTCAAATATAACAAAGTAGGTCATGTGCTGCTATACAGTTTGCCTACAAGGCATATAACAAGTACCTATACGTATACGTGTATGTATACAATCTATTCAGTGTATATCCTTGTATAAACATAATTTTTTTTTTAATAGTTTCAGTTTTGAATTTGTTTTAATTACAAAAAGTCAACTAAAATGAAATAATTTGAACAATAACCATTAAAATACTCTTCATTTTGACATTTTAGTACACATTGTCAAAACGTGTTCTACAAATTTAATTAAAATTTCTCTTGTTTTTTTTTTCCTTTGGACATAAAAACAAATAATTAATTTTATTCCTTGAAGATTTTTTTTTTATTTGTAGAATTTGAAAATGGAAATAGTATACAAATTTCTGTACTAGTTTTTCGTCCTATTTTAGAAATATTATAATTTTTGTTTTTGCCAACCAAACAATCTTATCGGAGTATCGCTATTTTGTTCCAACAGTAAAATATGGTAAAATATTATTAAAAATCCACACAAAAAGAAGTGTGAACTTAAGCTTCTAATATAATGAAGCTGTGATCCCTAATTTTCAAGTATTTTAAGCTATTATTTATTTTTTTAACAACACTTTTTTTTTAAACATTAACTTCAGCTAGGCCAAATACGTCACCCCTTGAGACTGACCTTGATTCACTAATCTTACTTTTTTAACGTTTAGAATTTTAATGAAAAAAATTCTCTTTAATCGATTTGATAAAATCCTTAAAAACCTTCAATGAATTATTGCAAAGAAAATTCATTTAAAATTAATGCTAAAAACATTCATGAATATTTTTTATTTTCTACATTGAAACAATATTTTGACATTTCTAAAAATTTCCAGATTTTAAAAAATCTAATAAAGTTTTAACATGAAAAAAAAAACATTATTATGCTCCTGTTTTAGACAACATTTCAAATTTTTGATACTTTCAACTAATTTTTTCTATGAACTATTTTTTCTTTTTTCCTCATTTTCTATGTTTTTTATAAATTAAATTGAAAAAAAAACAATCTTTTGTTTTCATACTGAAAAACTTTAAAAGTTTTTAATTTATTTACAAAGTGTCTGAACTTTAAATCCCATGAGCATACATTTTTTTTCCTCTAAATTTGAAATGTGAATGACGTACGTACATACATACGTCCATAGTATGTATTCATATACACATATTAAAAATTTTATTTGTTTTGCACTAATGAAAAGAATACATGTTTATTTCTAAGTGTTAAAATTTAAACAAACAAAAAATTATATTAACAATCGGTTCATCAACATTTTTAATGACTTATTAAGGGAATAACAAACTATAAACTTTAGATTCTCTGAAGTATCTAATTTGAAATGAAATGAAAACTATGTACATATGCCCAGAGGTAACCCCTAAAGCTATTAAAATTCCATTAAAAAAAAACCAGATACATTTGTACATACAGGGTCGAGATAAACTTTCTGATTTTTTCGAAGAAAAAAAAAATCTAAACTAACCTTTTTATACGTCATGTATGCATATGTACAGTATATTGAATTTTTTTAAATTGTGTCAGGACTTAACAATCAATACTGTCGCAGTCTATGTCAAATTGAAATATAGAGTGTTAAAAAGCCAGGATTTGTGTTCGAAATTACATTGTACTGCATATCGTCGGCCTAGTGCTTATTTGTGCAACAGACCATTTTTTACGAAATTGAGTTATTGATGCAGACATACTAATTTCGAATTTGTCTTTCGATTAGTGTAATCAGAATTTCTCTAGGTGCTTCCGTTCTGTAGATACAGAGTTGCTGTTTTGTGCTAAAAACCAATTTTGGAGATATTTTCTGTGCTTATTTGTTCAATAATGCGAACTTAGTATTGTATTCCAGGGCCGTCTTATGCTGTAGGCACAATAGGCACTGTGCCTAGGGCCTACGATTCTACAAAGGCCTACGAAAGTATAATTGACATTGTTTTTTTTTTTTGCTCGTTAGAAAATTTATTAGACAACTGTAGGGGCCCCGTGCATAGACAACAAATTGACGTTTTTTTTTTTTTTTTTTTTTTTGCTCTTCTTAATCAAAAGTGGCTACAGCCTCCGACAACCTTAAAACGGCCCTGATTGTATCTTATTTGTTATTGAACAAAATATATGTATGTTTTATTTTATGCTTTTTTGTTCAATATCCATTATTTTCTAGCATTTTCTATATCTATACAGGGTGTTTCACAGTTCGTGTGTCAAACTGAGCTGGATGGTAGATCTCGGTGAGAAACGAAAAAAATCGTATGGGAGGGGGGGGGTCTATTTTCAATAGTTACCGAGATATTCAAGGTCAAAGACAATTTTTTTGGAAAAGTAACGAGTTTCACTTTTTGCAACATATTTCAGCGTTCGCTGAGTGTAGATAGATAAATGAAAATTATTTCTAAAGAGAACCTTCAGGCCTTTTAAAAAATGTCTTTTATAAAGTTTTATGTTAAGTGGTTTAAAAGTTATTGTAACTCAAAGTCAACAAATTTTGAAAAAAATTTGTCATTTTTATTTTCAAGGTCGAGTATCTCGAAAATAACCCTTATTATTTTTTAAATTTTTTATTTTTTTTTAGCTTAAATGAAAGCTTATTTTGTTCACTCTAACATGGCTTTTGTTTTATTACATTATCTTCAATTTTTCTTAATTTATGAATCATAATTAAAGAGCAGTTTTTTCAAAATCAATTAAATTTGTTGTTGTTTACAAATGTCAATGTCCACAATTTTGTTCTATATCCAACCTAAAAAACAAAAATATTTGTTGCTCATAGAAGTTTGTTCTATATCCAAACGTATATCTCTCTATATATTAATGAATAACTTGTAGAAAAATGCAAATTAAAATAAAAAAAATGAACTAGGATGAAGCTAACCAAATGTTTTTCCATTTACCAAAAAAATAATTTCTGTTGTTTTTTATTTTGTAAGGAATTTTATTGTTTGAAACTAAAATTTCGTTTTTCTCAAAACTTGATGCTTGGTCTGTTGAACAAATAAGCACTAGGCCGACGATATGTATATCACTTCGTTCCCAAGCAATTATAATTCGAATTACACTCAATACATAGTATACACAGTATAGTGTAGATAAAAAAAAAAAATCTTTTGAACCATGCTATTCATGTGTCATAAAACTATTTGAATAAAAAAGTTGTTATAAAAAGCTCAAAACTATTTGCTATTTAAAAATTTTTAAATCAAAATTTTGATGTCTAAGGAAAATAATATTTTTTTTTTACTTTATTTCCTTTTTTCATCTTTCTTTTTTTTTTGCATTTTATGTTTGCGGAAATTCTTTATGTTATATGAAAAATATTTTTCATATTTTTACTAACAAAAAAAAAAATGTTTATTCAACTAAAATATTTTCTGTAATTTTTTTATTTTTTTATTTATGTTTGCTGTTAAAAAAAAAGTCATAAGTTACATGTCAAGCCATAAAATATAGATACATTTTCACAACGCCCAGATGCCTTATGTGACATAAACAAAATTAATACCAAATATTTATGATATTCCATATTATATAATAAGGACATATGAATACGTGTGGGTTTATTGTTTGTTTCTTTTTGTTTTTTTTTTATTATTATTTTTTAAACTAAAAAATGATGAAATGAAATATCGTGAATTTTTTAAGAAAAAAGTAAATATAAAAAAAAACGGAAACGGATAAAATGAGTCGATAACAAACTGGAATATGCTCTTTGAAAACATAATAACAATGAGTTGAAAAATTAATTACTTCTTCTTTAGAAAGGTCAAATGTTATCCGTACGATTTTGAAACAATATTTTATTTCATAGGGAATTGTTTAAATCTCCTTTATCGACAATTCTATTAAACTTCTGAAATTTAGCATAATTAATTCTCAAAAATAAAACTTTTGAATTTTCCACCCTAATTTTTGGGAAAATCGTAGACCTCATACTAGAACCCTCAAACCACGTTCTATGTCTTCAGAAGAATACGCTACATGTATCAATTCTTCCTTAAGCCCGAAAATATATGGAGCACACCTCCTAGTATTATTTTTGGATTTATAAGAAACCTAAAACTATAAGAAGTAAGATGAGGCATAAAAAACAATTTATCTATCTAATTATACATCGAATCGTATCTGAGGAAACATATACTTTATCATGCGTAAGGCAAAATTAATTAAAATCAATTATCCATTCATAAAATACATAGGTACTGTAAACTATGACATTAAACATTACATATTATGATGATCTTTTCAAACTTATAAAATGAACACACAAAACCCCAAGATTAGCTATAAGTAATAACACAATAGTCCTTTTAAATGATGATTATTTGATATTTTCAAGTAAAATTACAAAAGTTTACATTACAATTCAATAAACTTTAAAATGCTACAGCAATTTTCCTCAAAATGCATGAATGCTTAGAAACAAATATTAAGCAAAAAAAATATATATATATGAGTTGAAGAGCTCTAAATATAAAAGGTTGTACTAACATTGTACATATACATAGACATATTATGGTTTAACCTCAACCACATTGTGTCCTTTTTCTCATATATGCATTTTATTCAGATATTTATCTTTGAATGTCTTTGTGTATTTCAACAATACAATATGCAATTGTAAAGGTGTACGAATATATGTATGTAAATGTATGTATGGCCTCGTACAATAGAAAACTTTTTCGATTGTTATTTCTATTTGATCCTTTTATTGTTACTTTTTTTGTTTGGTTTTGTTTTCATTTTTATCAAACAAAAGTAAAATAAAACAATGAACATGAAAAAATATTAAAATTTTTTTTTACCTGTATGCACTATTGTACACAATTTGAACGTGCAGATAAATTTGTTTATTCAAGTGAATTTAGTGGTTCAGCTTGAATTCATGTACTTTTTTTCTTTTCAACTTTATTTAAAAATTTCATATTTTTTTTCTTTTATATCAAAAAAGAAGGAAAAATTGAAAAAAAACATGCAAATATGTATGTACGTGCATATGACACATTAAATACTAACGTAACGATAAAAGCTTATAAAATCACACACAGCACAAGGTGCGCATCATACAAAAAAAAAATTTTTTTAAAAGTAAAAAATAATAATTATCTGTAGTACACACAGTGAGAATGATTAAAATACATATCTTGCATATTTTTCTTTAATTTATAAAAAAAATTAAAAAGATAAAATAATAAAAAAATAAAACATTAAAATGAAATATGCAATTTATTTCAAATAAACTTTCTTTTCAAAATAATCTAAACAGTGGCAAAGGAAGTAGATACTTTTCATTAAAAAAAGAAAATACTATTTGATCTAAAATTCATCGTTTTTTTTTTTTTTTTGCATATTCAGTGCAAAACGTATATCATACAATATTTATCTATGTTTATAGTCAACAAATCTTTCATATTGATAAAAATTTTCATCTAAAAGATATTTAATATGTATTTAAAAAAAATGAAATGTTTATATTGCAAAAAAAAAAAAAATCCAACCTTGACCAACACCAATATTTAACAACTTCTCTATTATAATTTTTCTATTTCAAACAAAAACGAATAAATTGATTATTTCTTTTTATTTATTTTTTTTTCTCTATTCTTTTGTAAGTTTTTCAATTTTAAATGATTTAAATAGAGCGTAAAAAGAATTTTTTCATTAAAGCAAAAAAAAAGATGCAGAAAAATTCTATCTGTGTGATTCATATTAAAATAAGAATCATCATGGTCGTCGCCATATTATACAATTTTTGTACAAAATCATGAAAAAGATCATTATCATCATCAGCATTTAAAATTTTTATTCGCTTAAAGTTCGTTTATTCTATATTTTTATAGTTGCATATAGTCAACAACAAAAAAATCTATATAAATATAAATAAAAGCTAGAACAATCATTAAACAAAAAACAAAAAAATAACAAAACTTTCTCATAACAATAAATTTTCCAAAAGAGCACATACGAAAAACTTATACTAGTTATATACGAAAATATAAAAAAAACTTCCGATAAATAAATAACATTCAAGTCACAAAATAAAATAAAAAGTACATATCTAATAAACTATATAGATAGACTAAAAATAGAACTTATAAATAAAATGAAAAAGTTTTTAAAAGAAAAAAGTAAATATGAAAAATCAATCAATACTTTGAACACAAAAAAAAAATTAAAAAAAAAGGAACACTGATTGAGTTCATTATTTTTGAAGAAAGTGCAAATTGGTAAACAATCATGCATGAAAAGAATATCATAAAAATTTGACATCAGATACTTTTTAAAACTTTTTCTATTCGCTCTTTTGAAAATATTGAAATTTTTTATGATATCACGAAAAAAAAAAAAGCATAATTTATCAGTATCAGATTTTTGTGATTTAGTAAAATGCAATATTGTTAACTCATTCAAAGTCTTTGAATATAAATTTTTTAGAGTAGAAAAAAAAATCTGTTTTAAAATCTTGCACAACAGCAGCTGTTGGAAACGTACGTGTTACCTAGGTGAAAAATAAAAAATTATGATAACGGCAAGATAAAGAGTTCATGCTATGAGAGTTTCATATAACTTTAAATTTTTTTTATTGTGTGAATTTGAAAGTATTTTCCTGGAATTCGTTCTGTTGAAAATATTGAATATTTTTAATCAGAACAATGTTCTTTTTTTTAAATAGTTGTTTTTTTTACGTGATTGCAAAATAATATAGCTTGCAAAAAACACAAGCGGAAGCGATCCACTTTTTACATTGTAATAATAAATATATATATAAAATTTACAGAGCACTGCGAAAAAGTAGAAAAATGATTAATGATGTTAAAGTTTGGCACACAAAAAATTCCAACAAAAAAAAATTCTCTTGAAAAACAACCCACAGTTTTGAATGTACTATTTATTCTATCATTCGAGAGCCATAAGAAATAGATATATGCTAAAAAAATAATACAAATACACAAACAAATTAGTTTACTTAGAAACAACCAAAAAAAACCTATCATCTCTTTGATACAACCCACTGGGAATTATTTTTTTTTTGTAATTTTCAATATTTTAAAGTAGTTTAAAAAAAAACATGATTTATTCGTTGGCTTTACCAATTTTTCAATAATTCTAGATCAAATAATTATCAAAACAACCACTAAAATTAAAACTTATTTGCTGATCTATCAAACATTAAATTATTATTTTCAACTAAATTTTTATTCATTTACGTTAAAATTATATCATTCATAGTATGTTTTTCTTTTTATCTTCAAAACATCTATCAAAATTTAAAATGTTCCAACCGAAAAAAAAAATTCATTAAACTTAAAAAATAATAAAATAATATTTACTAATTTTTTACTACAAAAAAATTATATAAACATAAACAAAATAAACTTTCTGTAACAAGACTATAACATCATAAAAATATCTTGTATCTATGCTTATTGTAAGTATCTATACCTACCTATGTACTTAATAATTCTACGTAAAAAATTAAGTATCACCTAATTAAACAAACCACATTGATAAATTTTATTTACACATTTGATTAGAACTAAAAAAATTTATTAGTTAAACGCCATAAATATAGTTTTCAACTTACATTTACATTGTAAGACATAAATATAACGAATGAATTTAAATTTACAGAATATATTTTGATTCTAACAATTGCTTATCCAAAATATTGTAAATTCTTTTAGTGGCTTAGTATGATTTTTCGTAAAGAATATTCTAATTTGTATTAAAAAAAGTGTACCATAAAGTTCGTAGGATGAAAAGTTCAAAGGTTAAAATTTTAAGATATGCTGGTTCTTTTCCTTTTCTGTCCTCCTTCAGTAACAGAAACAGATAGGCATTATTTGATAGAGACTTTTCGGTATCCAATTTCGAAGTCAACAGCTTTTCAAAACAAATTTTAAAAAAAGTTTAAACTCGAACCCCCATACAATTTTTTTTGTCTCGCCGAGACCTATACGTAGTTTCCGGGTCGGACACCTAAACTGAATCACCCTGTATATAAAAAAAAAACACCTTTTAAAATTGAAATGTTCTCGAATTTCTATTTAATTATCGCCAGAAGCCAAATTTAATTTTTTGTTTTTAATCAATAAAAACGACAATTGTATAAACTCTATTAAATGATACCGTTTTCAGGACAATAATAAAAACATAAATGGAAAATTATAAAAATCTCATAAAAGTTTTGGAAAAAAAAAACGTGATGCAAAAACTAAATGTGTAGAAACAAAGCCTGAATTATATTCAAGAAAAAAAGTATGTACCAACAAAAATGTAACATAATCAACAATTATATTCAAAACACAAAAACCTATTTGACATGGAAATTTAATTAATAAAATAACTCTTTATTACATAACAATAGCAAACAGTATCTTTTCCTGTACTGTCATACTACTATTAAAATTCTCTTTGTTTTTGTTTTTTTCTGAATATTTCCTGAATGCACACTTGTACAAATATAAATAATACTAATTAAATCCTTTATATTTTCACTGTTTTAAATGAAATAACTAACATAAAATATGCATATAATATTTACATACATACATTGCACGTATGTAATATTGCACTATAGTATGTCTCAAAATTAAATTATAATTCTCTTTGAATTTATACATTCATTGCATTTTAATGTTTCATATATTTACCATACACATATGTACATATGTATATTGTATATGAGTACATATACAAGTACTAAAAATTTTGATGTGTTTAGAATAATGTCATGAAATAAAATTAAAATTCAAAAATAAAATAAATATTTTTTTGTTTTAAATCATTTCTCTTGTTTTTTTTTCCTGAATATTAAATTAATATATACTCTCTTATATACATAATCATTTTAATATAAACTGTACTTCATATTTCTACATTTCACATACATTACACAAAACATATGTTATTTTTCTTCATGTACATAAACATAAACAAGCAAACAAACAAAAAAACAAACTAATATACAGAATTTGTAAAATTGCATAATGTACATCTTATTTTACACAAATTTACATGAATTTAAAAATCCTAGAATGACATAACTAAAACATATGTCATCATCATGCTTTTGTATAAAATCATACGTACCATACATATACACCTATATATAAATAATTAAAAACAATATGTTTTGTACATCACGAAATAAAAAAATAAATAAATAAATAAAAAGAAAAAAAAATTTAAGGACACTAGAAACAAGCAAAAAAAATCAAATAAAATAAAATTAAATTACGCCATACAAGTACATATATAGATATTTTCCTTGTATTATATACATATAAGTATGTAATTTTCAAATAAACATTTTTATGTACATGAAAGTTTTAGATAAGAAGAAAAGATACCTAATTGCTGTTTATAATTATTATGTATACAAAATTACTGTTAAAGAAAAAATATAATATGAAAAACGAGAGAGATAAAGAGAAGAAAATAATAAAAGCTTTCATTTTGACCACGTGAAAATTGATTGCGCATGTTTCTGTCATTATATTTTACAAAAACTTACACAAACAAAAAAAGGATGAGTATTTTTCAAAATCATGAATTGAAAGTTATTTTTTGTACTATCTACCTGTTTATAGCTACTTTATACTTATTGTTTAAACAACAAAACAACAACTATATTTAAATATATCCTTATAAAAAAAAATCTCTGAGAATCAAAAATTCCTGTTGCGTACAACTCATAAATCATAAAGTGAATTTTAAATGAAAATTCAATTTAAAAGTTTTCCCAAGATATTATACTATCGAAAAAAATAAATAAATATGACAAACAGGAGAAGCAATAAAATATATCCTTTTTGACGTATAGAAAATAAAATTTACATGCACGTGAAATATTTAAATTTTGAGATTAATCAATTTTTGAAAATGAAATTTATTATTTAAAAAAAAAAAAAAAAAGAAAAAAAAAGAAAGAAATTGCTGATCCATATATTAATTTTTGATTTTAAATCTGTGATGGACAATACGTATCGTATAATCCAATATTCTACCTCTTCTTGTATAATTTTCCATTTATACTTAGTATCTACATACAGTATAAATAATACATATTTTCCATGACCCTATGACCTACCTTAAATACAAAAATTTAAAAAAGCTTTCAATTCAACTCACGAAAATTATATTCAAATCATACGCTAACATTGAATTTTAACAACAACAAAATTGACAACCATAATAAACCCGAAAAAAAAGAACTTTTTATGCTTTGTTGATAAACAAAATGCCCTACCACCCTAATCTATTTTCCAATGTTATAATAAACTTACATCATTTTGTCATCATCAAGTAACAGAACAATTCAATTTGGATTTTTTATTTCTATTTTCTATTCATGTGCTGTGTTAAACTCCCACTCACATGTGTTATATACTAACATATTTTTGTTGACATAAAGTACAAAAGTTTCTTTGATACATACAAACATATTTGTATCATACAGCACATGTGACACATATATTTGTTGTTGCTTACTATATAATTATTACAGCAGTGTTATATACGAATTATATACATTACATACATATTGTACCTATAGCTTTCGACTCTATCTCACTATTTGAATAATATAATATTTCAAAAATAAAAAGAGAAGAATTAAATCGAAGCTTTTTTTGTCATATACAACAACAACATACATATACAACAAACCGAATAACGAAAAATTATTATAATTATGTATATAGAAATAGAACAAAAAATAAATATTTTCTCATCAGCTTTTCTCATAGTTTTTCCTGAGCGAATTCGCAGTTCATTTCTATATTTGAAACGGTACGCACTAAAATTTACAAGACTTTATTTTTATTCTTATTCTTTTACAAAAAAAAAAAAATTTCTTGTAAGAAATATCAATAAGAAAAAAAAGTTTTCCTCTCGTCGAAGAGAAAACAAAAATATAAAATTTTTGAAGAAAACAAAACAAAACAAAATACATACTTATATGTATGTTTATAAATACTATATGTATCTTTTTACACGCGTAATTTTAACATACGTAACATTATAATGAAAATCGAGCAAAAAAAACAAGAAAAATTATTTCTAAAGAATAATTTATAAAATAAAAATATAATGAGCATAATAAAAATTTTATTTTAATTAAATTGTGTAACTTAAAAAAAAAAAATAATAATTATTTTAATTTGTAAACATAAAATTAACCAAATTAATTATCTGTGATGTTTAATTAATTGAAAAATTTTTAATTACTAAAAAAAATCCAAATACTAAAATTATTATTATTAGAATAAAAAAAAGTTCTTAAAATACCTATACAACCTTCTTCTGTCATATATGTTATGTAAAAAATAATATTTTGTTATTTTAAAAATAATTTATTTTTAACCCAAAAAACAAACTAAAAAATATCAAAAGTTACAAATTACAGACAAATTATTTTTATTATCTAATTAAATTTTAAAAATATCAGTTCGAATACGTAATGGAAAATATTTTTTCCTCAGAAAAAAAAAACACGTAATAAATAATAAAAATTAATAAAAACGATATTTTTTCTATGTAACAAGAAAAAGTATCTTTAAAAAAAAAACATTCAAGGATTCTTAAAAAATCACTTTTGTCTTCCATTTAAAAGAAAACAAAAAATTAATAAATTGTATTTTTTTTTTTTTTCAAATTTTTTGTGATTATTCGGTTATGATTTTGTGATGATGACAGATGTTTATTTAATGAGACCGGCGTTACTAAGATACATTTGAAAATAAAAAAAAATATACTTAAAAAGGGAGATAATTTTATTTCAAATATTCAACAGACGAAAAAAAAAACAAACTGTACCTAGCAAAAGCATAAAAAAAAAAAAAAAAACATAATTATAAAATTCATTAAAATGTGATGCATATTAAAAATTATTTTATTTTGTTTCTAAAATAAATTGGAGAAAAAAGTTAAAGAATTTCCCTTTTTTTTTTTAATTCATAAATTTATTTATATTTGTTTTTAATTTTGAAAAAATATATTTGTTTGTTTTTTTGTTTGTTGTTTTTTAATGAGATCAAGTAAAATTCAGTGTCGCGCCATAAGGCGATATTTTTTATTTTTTACTGCCATTGCATTATTGCCATTAGCATTAGTTTATTTAGTAACAACTGAACAATTTTATAGATTCAAAGGATATGAAGTAAGTATAAATACATAAATGATATTTTATAATTATAAGTAAATTTCAATTTAAGAATTGTTAATTTAATTTTATGGAATTTTTAAAAAAATACTGATTTGCAATTATTTTCGACTGAGAAACTTATAACAGCTGGTTTAAAACAGATATCAATTAACTAATACTTATAAAACGTTGACGCAAATAACGGTCAAATTTTCGTTAATATATTGATAGTAAATCAATGCTGGAACATAATTTACTTTTTGTGCAAAAAAACAAATTGTTGTCAAAAAATGAAATACACCAATACACAAAAACCTTCCTTTCAACTGATTTCTTATACCAACACCAAAATATTTTTAAAAGCATTCTTTTAGAAGATTTTAAAAACAAAGTGTGTGTCAACGTGTAAAATTCCCTAAAAAAGCTAAAACTTCAAAAAAATGAACTAAGGACACTTGTGGGACTTTTCACTGGACACTGTCCTCTAAGATACCATCTAACAAAGATGAGAATAGAGGAAAATCAAAATTGCAGATTCTGTGAAGAGGAAGCGGAAACCTCAGAGCACATCTTGTACCGGTGTAAAGGCATAATACGTCCTAGGCTTGAGCATATGGACCAAATGTACCTAACACCGGAAGAAGTTTGGCACACACCACCTAAAAAAGTCTTAAATTTTGTCAAGGCCCTAAAACCTAAAACTTTAGGTCAAAACCAGTAGTAGGGTATTACAAAAGATCCAAACGGGTCGCAGTAACAAGGTAACAAAATCCCACCTCTGGCCGGTTCTTTAATCTAATCTAATCTTAACGTGTAAAATATATACATTATACATATATGTTTTTTTTTTTGTAAATTTTATTAAAGAAGTAAATTTAAAAATAGGACGCGAATGTAACACAAACGTGTAACTTTTTTTCTTCTAACTATATTATACAATAAATTTTTTCTAAATGAATAAATTTTAGATCAAAAAGCCCAAAGGTGATTTTTTCCATACTTTAGCAGTTATTAGAAAATATATTCTATATGTACTTCCTACTTTTAAAAATTTCTAAGCTAAAAATATAGAAAAATATATTCAAATTTAATAATTTTGTAAAATTTATGCTTATTCACATTTTCTTTTACTTCGTTGTCAGGGAAAAATCCTTTTTATATAAGAAAAAAATCATTTTTGCTCGAAAATCATTTTAAATTTCTACAAAAATTGCTGAATTTAAAACTGAAAAAGTTTATTCCTATTTTCATTGCTTAATTTTATATCCTTCCTTCCGAATTATAAGTTATTTTTCCTTATATGTGTGAATTCGTGCTTCAAATTTATTAATGCATAATAATCCTATAAGATAAAAATATTACAGGATGTTGAACATAAGAATATATTTCAAGAATAATTCGATGAAAAATAGAATATTTCGTAGAGTATCATATACATATATATGTATGTAAATATGTACATATATGTATGTATATATTTCTTTTTTAACAAAAACGTTATATATTTAAAAGGAATTCTTGTCCAGTATGAGGTGTTGCACAATCGATTTTATCTAGAGAGAAAAATCTACAACAAAATGAAAAAAAACCACCCACTCTATCAAAAAAACAAACTATTGTATGTACAAACAAAATTCGTTACCTACTTTAATTATTCTATTAATTACTTTCTCATATGTGAATAATGTTTTTTTTTTTTTTTTTCAATTATTATTTACGAGTATTTGCAATTTTATACATGTGTCATTACCACTTACTGTGAAAAAAAAAACCAATTATTGTATATGCACTTGCAGCTTTTTTACATAACAAAATCGATGTAAAAAATTTATTTAATTAAAAATACAATTTTCAGCTTATAATAATTTATTTTTTATTTTTTTTTTTTTGCACTTTTTTTACCGTTTTGAATAGGTTTTTCACAGCAGTAATAAAACTATACCATCTGCATTAGACTTATTTTTAATTTTTTTGTTTTTGCTCAATAAAATATTAATTACAAATTGAGAAAAACATAAACAAGAAAGATATTTTTTTTTAGATTTTAGAGATAATTTTTTTTTTTCGAACGTTTAAAAAACAATATGGTTTTCTTTTCTAGAAAATATTTTATAAAATTGTGACAGAGAGTCACAGCTCCTACATAAGTAGTAACCAGTTATATAATTGTGTGTTCTTAAGCACATAAGAGTGAAGAGAACTTTAATTAGCTACAAATTGTACGATATTTTAATCTAACCAAGAATTAAATTTTAAAATTAAAAAAAAAAATACATTTTAATTATCTTAGGATTATATTTTAATGGCAACATTTCAATCAATCGGTACGACTTATACTTTCTAGAATTTTAAAATCCTAATTTTGGATCTTTAATAAACTTTTTGATATGACCTCTTACATGAAACCCAAAACACATTGAAATTTAATCCAAGAAACAAACAAAAAATGTTCATCCGTGTGTGTGTGTGTATTCTTCAAATTTTGATCCTAATTGTATTTGAAATTTTTCCACAATTCTTATTAAAACTTTACCACCATACAAAAGTAATGTATTGTGTGAATAAAAATATAAAAAAAGTTTCGATTTATCTTATTTTATTTTTTCTCAAGTATGTATATTTATATATTATCATGTATCCTGATTTCATTTATATTGATATTTCGATAATACTTTTACTTTTACAGTTTTTTCTTTCGAAGAACTTTTTTTCTTTCTGCTCTTCTCTCTAGATATTCATTATTTATAATTTATTTTTTTATTTTTTTGTTTTTCTCATTTAACTTAAGGATTAAGAAAGAAAATAATAATAAGAAAAAAGTAAAAGAAAAAAAATAAATATAGTATATGAGGTGGATTTAATGATAACCAAGCATTTAATCATGAAAGTTGAAACTTCATTAAATCTTTCATGACAGACAAAGGAACAAAAGAAAGAAAAAAACAAATTATATAGAAAACTTTTATAAAATATCAATACATTTCTGTATTATACAATATACACCTTTAAAAACTTTATATGATCAAGGAAATAAAAATATCTTTTAATTAAATGTCAATTTTTTTGTTAAAAAAAGTTAGATATAGATGACACTCAAAAGTTCAATTGATAAATTTTATACAACATGACAGACATATTCTCAATGCCGTAAAAGTAGAGTTTGGATGAAATTAAATTTATCTTATCACTCGGATATACGGTTACGAGTTAAATAAAATTCTTACCAATATTTTCTTTTAATTCAAACTATAACGTCAATGATAGCACCGATATTGGCTAATTATAATTACCAAATATTCAACACAAAACCATCATCATCGGTAAAAACTGTAAATTATGTACACCTTCAATTATATGATTCAATGGAAACACTCTACCGTAATAAATACACATTCTTCATGTATTTCTGATATTTTCCAACAAAAAATTTAATTTAAAAATTTTTTTTTTTTTTTTTATTGCAAAAAGGAAGCAACTACTACTATGACAATTTTAATTGTGACGGTATTATATATTGAAAAATTTCGGTTTCGTACATTAAATTAGTGAAAAATGTTTTTGCACAATGTAATCAATTTAAAATTAAAATTATTTTAAATTTAATTATCATGAGAATTTAATTTAATTCATGATGCATTTAATGCAATTGATACATTTTACGTTTGAAAAATAAAAATGTATCTCAACAAACGTAAATATATTTTGTGTACATTCAACTGTACAGATAATATGGTCAGTAAAGCCTACACAATGTGTATCTACATAATATACATATGTGCATACAAAAATACACAAAATAGGTGTTTATGTATATCAATACAATTTCGATACTTTCGCACACAATAGGAAATTGCATTGATTTTCAAGCAATTACAAAATTTTCATCAATCACTTTTTTTTTTTCATTTTTATTTTTTTTTTTTCCCAAATCAAATTATAAATTTTCCAATATTATGAATATTTTATGTGATTTTCAATATCAGTTACCACTAAAACACAAAAAAAAAAAAAAAACCAAAACAACTGAAAAACAAAAATCCATTAAAAATTGATTGCTATTAAATTTATATAAATTAGATGTCAAAATAAATATTTAATTTATCAAAAAAAAAAAAAAAAAAACAAGAAACTGTCAAACATTTTTATTTTATATAAAATTTATGTTTTTGTCAGATAATTATTATTTAAAACAAATAACAATAAATAACTACAAAAAAAAAAAAGGGTTGAACAGTATGTTTCACAAAAAATATATAAATAAATAAAACCAATAAAAAAAAAAAAAAATTAAACTGACCATGTAATTAATAATTGAATTGTTGAATAAATTTTTATTTTACTTTTTATTTTTTTTCTCCCCCGTTTTTTTTCTTTATTTTTTTTTTATATTCATTGAGTAAGTTTAATAAAATTATTGTTCATTAAATAAATTATTCAACTGTCAGCATTTTATTTTTATTATGGCAAAAAAAAAAAAAAAAAAAAAACAATTTAAAGAAAATTCTGACATAATTATTTATGTAATATTTATATTTTTGCTAAAAAAAAAATTCTAGGTAAATAATATGTACCAGAATGTGTAATAGGAAAATCAATGACTTGAATTAAGTTGTAGCCTTCTCTGTTGGAAGAAAACGAAAAAGCGCGGAATATTATTTTATTAATTGATTATGCACATGAATTAAATATTTCTACAGAAAAAAAATAACAATTTGAGAAGAGTTAATAGAAATATTTTAAAATTAGAATTTCTGAGTGATGAAAAATAATTAAGAATTTCTTTGAATTCAGGATTGAACAATCAGAAGATCTGTTTTTTTTTTAGTGGTATAGCTCAACACTTCTTCAGACTACAGACGCATGAGCCACTGTTTATTTATGTACAACCAGATTAGAACTGCTTTAAGTATCAGAAAGCGACACTTTCTTCTTTTATAAAACAATTCATAGAATCGAACATAAGTATCGAATCTGCTTGTGGACCTTGTGGTATATTCTTCACATGAAATGTACAGATTTGTTTTGCACTAGAACCCAGAATAACCCAGAAAGTCAATTGACCCGAAAATTATTTCTGCAATATGTCAAAGGTTTTAGTATTTAATTTCAATTCGAAATTTATTCGATATTAGAAATTTCGAAGGTGTTAATTTTATTATTTTCAAATTCCTTTACCCCCCTTTTTTTTTCTTCAAACCATAAAATTTTCAAATCATTTAAAATTTCGGAATTATCCATCTACATAAAATTCAATTCCTAATTCAATTATCGAACATTTAATATAAAATGATTTTACCAGGTAAAATTAATCTAATTTTAGAAAGTTTTATATTCACAACATAATCAATTTAAAATTTCGACTTCGTTTCATCCATAAAAAAATATACGAAAGATATTTTGTATTTTTCAATAATTCATTAAATTCTAAATTATTTGAATGCCAATCAACTGAATCAATTTAACACATTGACAGACATTATTTAATCCAATATATGAATGAATGAATGAATTTCTCATTCTCCTTTTTTTTCTTGTATTGTAAATGTTTTTTTTTTTAAACAAAAATTCAATAAAATTGAGTATGTACATAAAATTTTCTGTATATCTAAAATTGTAATTGGAATTTATGGTGAATTTATTTTTATTATATTATTTCCATTTTATTTTACTTTGACTCTACTCAATTTTAAAATTGAAATAGACAAATTAACAATAAACTAAATCTCATTTAATATTACATTGCATTGGTCTTTTCTAGCATATTGAATTTCTTTCTTTTTTTTTTCTTTTGCTGAAAATGAAAAGTAGAAAATAGGAGAAAAAAATGTAAAAACCTTTATAGAAAATTGATTTCAAATATCGAAGAATATTGTACATGCAAAATAATTTTATTTATAAATAATCAAAATAAATAGGGTAAAATACACAGTGATCGGAAATCTAAGGGAGATATATGATATCAATTTACTATGGCATAATTGTAGAAAAAATGGTATATTACATACTGTTATAGATCAGAATGTTAATTTATAAGACTAGATGAAAAATAAAAGAAGAAGTTAAAAGGACTACTATTTTCAATTGATCGACATCAAATTTTCCGTAAAAACGTCATGAAGCCGATAAGAATTAGCTTTAAAAAATGAAAAGTTTCAAAGTTAATTATCGGCACATGGACCAGCTTTAATATATTAAACTCAAAATAAACATGTGTATGCGGTTCAGTAATAATCAGAACAACTTGAAAATGATGATCGACATGGAGCCAATAATCAACTCCGAAAGAAAAAAAAGTTCTCATTTAATTATCAGCACCGAGAATATAGTGCTGTGTTTTTGTTAATTTTTTTTTAATAAATTTCATTCAAGATAACAAAGAAATACAGATTTTAATTGCGGGCTTTAATTGTTTTTTTTTTTTCTAGTTTAATAAAACTACTCAATTGTTGTATTGGACGGACACACATAAGTGGAGCAATTGAGGAAGTTCCGTGATAACTGATTAAATTAGATTGCCGAAAATTGGGGTTTTTACATTTTGTTTGCTCACATTTAAATTTATTTGTATTTTCTTATATTTTTCCATATTTCTATCATCATTTAAATTTCATAATATTTTTTTTTTTGTTCTTCAAAGAATACAAATTAATTTTCAATTTTGTTTTTCATATTTGAAAAGCATCAGTCAAAATGTTATGAAAAATTTAAAAATAAAGTGTTTATATACTTATAAATGAAAAGTATGTATGTATTAGTTAATTTAGTTTTTTAAGAACATATTAATAAGTAATAACCTTGTACAATATTATGCATCACGTACAATTTTATTATTATAAAAGAATCAAAGTAATTCTTCTATTCTCTTATTCTCTATTCTATTCTATATATGAAACATTTTTGCATTGTGTTTAAAATAAATTAACTTTGTGAATACATAGATAATTTAATGTAAGTAAAAAAGAAAGAATAATAAAAAAACATTTTTAGTACCATACCATATATTGAAAATCCAACTTATACATATAATATTTCAGATGTGCATTTGAACAATAATATGTAAGTTTGTTTTTTTTTTGCATTTATTTTCATATATAGAACACTTTACTATTATTAGAGAATATAATTCTGCATTTGAATAAAATCATTTTATATACGTATATGTACCGTATTACATTTTATATTCATAAATAGAATTTGAAAATCTGTTTGTGAAACGTGAATTTTTATATGCTATATAAAATTATTTTTTTTTTTATTTTTATTTTTATTTCAATATGAAAAAATAAAAATATTGTAACATTGAGGTATAATAATGTAAAGTTTTTTTTTTAAGATTTGCATATGTTGCAAAAATGTGACACAGTTTGTTCGGTTATTCTATTTTATTTTCTTGATAATAAAAAAAAAAAAAAAATGTATTACAGCATAATCATTATTTTATGAAATATGTATTACTTGACTTTTGTTTATTTCTCATATTTGATTTTGTTTTGATTTCAATTTAATTTATTTTTATTTTAGTTAGAGCTTTGTTTTTTTTTTTTATTTAAAAGAAAAATGACTTGTGATTTCGTACTTTGATCTCAATTACATTTGTTGTGAGTTTTCATTTTAAAAATTATCTTGTCGTCATTTTGATTATGAAATCAAACTATCTAGACAAATGGAATTGTTTTTATGGGAATCGAAAAAGTATCAATTTTAAAATGATTTCTGCAGACTTCATGCAAAATATAATCGTAAGATTTTGAGGACTTTGAACTACTGTTGCTCACACTACGATTCAATTTTATTTCTTAAAAATAATTTAGAATGATTTACGAGGATGTCATACTTAACTGGAATTAAATAATTTTTTAGAATTTCTAAAGACAATGGGAAAAAAATGTTATCCTACCAGAAAAACGTTAAAACCTCTTATTTTCATTTTTAATAAGGACTATGAAACTGATTAGCGATTAAACAAATCTTTAACTTTACTGCAGCACCATAAAGCTCATTTAATCTGAAGCCATATTGTGAAGGAACATTAAAGGATAATCAATAATCAATTTTTTATAAATCGAACTCTAGAGCTGTCTTCCTATTTTATTCGTATGTGTTGTGTCCCTCTTATAAACACTAACCATCTCTTTTTCCTTCATAACCAATAACCTTCATTCTGCCAATTACTTTATGGTTTATTAATTTCTTTTAACTTTCACATATCAATTTAAAAACATAAAATATTCAAATTAGTACATATGTATGTATATCAAAAAAAAATGTTTCACTTCAAAAACAATAATCAAAAAAAAAATCATTTTTTCGCAATTTAAAAATAAATACCCTTTAAATTGTACTCTTGACACACTGTCGAAAAAAAGTATAATAACCATAATCATTTGAAATTACTCTATAACCTGCCTAATAAATTTATCACTGCAATCCATTTTAATAAAAAAAATTTTCCCATGTGTGTAAACATACCCAAATCTAATTTTCCATACCACCGAACGGAGATGGTTAACTATGTAAAATAAAAAGTTATATTAAAGTTTTTTTTCTTTTCTTTTCTTTTTTCCAAAGTTGAAAAAGAGTTTTCACGTTTCTTGTTCATTTGTAATTTAGTTAGTTTCCGACATACATACGTTTTTTTTTGTTTGTTTGTTTAAATAACATTATTAGTTATATTAATTTCCTTATTTTATGCACGTCACTGTATTTAATAACATTAAAGGGGGTTTTTTCCCTGGAAGTCTTTTTTTTTTTTAACTTTTCATTTGTAAGTCAAAAAGTTTAATTTACTTTGGGTTTGGCATAGAATGAAAAAAAAAATTGTTAGCTATATAACATTATAACACACACGCAAATCTATAATTTTATTTCGTTTTTAATTTATATTTTATATCCTCCTTAAGTTGATTTTTCATTCTTCTTCTTTATTTTTTTACTTCAATTTCAATTTGCTTACTAAGGACAACAAGAAGCACAAAGAAAGGAAAAAAAAAATTACGAAATAATACAATAAGAGCAAAAACTCATTCACTTCCTTTTTATATCGCCCACATTTCTTTCTTTTTTAATATTCCGAACAATTTAGAATCAATACTTGATGGATTCAATGTAAGTTTACAAAAGTAAAAAATTTATTTTCTAGGAAAAAAAAAATGTGTTTCCAAGGAAGAATTTTAAAAGCTTTTTAAGACACTCCTTAAATGTCATAGAGAGAATTAAATTTGTTTGTCTTTTTCTCTTTTTTCAAAATGTTTATCGTGATGGGTGAGTTTTTGCTAATTAACCCTGGAAACGCATTCTTTTCTGAGATTAAAGCTAGCTAACGCGATTTTCTCTAGCGTGACCAGCTGAATTTTACAGAATAATTTTAACCCGATTTTCTCAGTTGGAGAGTTATTGCCAATGTTATAGAGGATCTTTCAGAATCTTTCTCTCACAAAAACGTAAAATGCCTTTAAATGAAGGAACATTCTTTTACTGCAAATTATTTAGAAGTAAAACGCTGGCACAAGTAAAACTAAGAGTTTTGATGAACTTTTTGTACTTCTGTAGATCTGTGGGTATAGATCATAAAAGGAAGGGATCGCGTGAGATCGAAGGATGTTCCAAAATTTGAGAGTTCGATTAATTAAAAATAATAAACTAAACATTGAGCATATTCCACATGCTCAAAGAATGAGATAATTGTCCATATTTGTAGACAAACATTCAGTAAAGTATTCTTTTCTAAAAATGCATACAATGAGTGTTAAATAATCACTTGACTGCATTGCGAAGCATCAGATACATACACACATACACACATACATAAAAAAACTTCACTTATATAGAATTGAACTGAAAATGTTGCCAACAGTTCTATTCTACCTACATGTTCATATCCTCTGACATACTGCTTCCGAAATCAATATGAATCAAATGTATACGAAACGAACAGAACCAACTATGTACGTATATATATATACACTTTAATATAGTATATATTAATGGAAAAAATACACAGCATTTTTTTAAGGATAACTAAATTGTATATAGGTGTTTGATATTTGATTATGTGTTTCGATGCGGAATATAACATATAAACATTTATGTAGTTATGTAGTTACATTAAATGTGGGTAATTTCTTAGCCAATTCCTTAGAGTTTTAAAAAGCTATCAATGAAACTGTAGTTTAATGTGATATATGTATGATATTTCTTCTATACATATATTTTTTTCTTTTGCATTATAACGTTTTGTGCATGCAAGAGTGTTCTATTAAAATTTTCTATCTGATTTTTTCCTTTTTTATTCACGAACTTTTATTTTTGTGTTATATAATCATGTGTTTATAAATTTTTTTTTATAACTTACAATTTTTTATTTTATTTTCCACAATTTTTTTCTTCTTCTTTTGTGTATAAGTGCATGATGCATTATATATATAGGAAAATATATTTCAGTAAGGAAAATGTAAAATATTAGACAGAATAACAACAACTTTTTTGGCATTAAATTCTTTTCTTTATATTCTATATAATATTTCTTGTGTCTATGTCTGTGCCCTAAATTGAAAGTTTCTCAGGAAAAGAAATTGTTGGTATTCTTTTTTTTTGTGCTTTAAAAAAATAAATGACACTTAGAAAAAAAAATAAATAAAAATGAAAAATTGTTATGTCATGAAAATTTCATATTTTTAGTGGATGCTAATGTAAATTGCAAAAAAAAAAAAAAATATATATATATTTATGAGAAGAAAAAAAAATTAATTGGCTGTAAGAAAAATATTTGGAAATTATTTTCAAATTAGATTGCTTGAAAATTATGAAAATTTGTTTCTTTTTTGATGAAAGAAGCTTCTTTTTTTCCAATTAAAATAAATAATTAGAAAAATAAAAATAAAGATATCCTGAAAGTTTTTATTTAATGGAAAAAATGGATTCTTTTGAAAAAGAACATGAAGATAAGACAGACATCATAAAATAATTTCTTTGTAAAAAAAACTGATTCTTTTATCTTTTATTTTTTGCTTTTTGGAACAAGACGTTTTAAAAAGACGTTTTCTTAAATACATATACATACATTATCTCAACATACACACTCCTAATAAAATAATCTATAATCTGTTTGTGAATTTCATTCTTATTCATTATATATTTTCTTATTTTTTTTTTTCGTGTACATATTTGAAAAATATGAATTTTTTATTGATCGTTGGAAACTGATAAAATTTCAATCTTTTTATGTTTCACACAGCTGATGCAAGAGCAGAAAAAAAATAGAGAAATACATTAATAATCTATCACGTACTGATTTATGGATATTTTTTATTTTTTATAGATTTTTTTTTTCAATAAAAATAACTTCGATTTAAATATTTATTTCTTTAGGTGTTTTCCAATCAATTAAAAGATCTATTTGTTATTCAATAATTATTTATCATTCTTATCTTTTTCGCGTATATCTTACTCTATGAAAAAATATGTTTTCTTTTGTATTTTTACCTATATCTACATATTCCAAGGATATAATGTTTCAAACTTTAGTTAACCTATTTTAAAATTTCACAACGACAAAAATGTATCCGTCTCACTGTGAAAGGGTTTTTTGGCGGCAAGATTTATGTCTTGACATTATAATTCTACATATTTTGTGTGCTTTCTAATTATTACTTTAATTTAAAAACAAAAAAAAGGCAGGAGATTTAAACAACACTCTTCAACAAAAAATCTGTACGTGATGAAGATCTTTTAATACCAGATTCGAAATTGGAGCATTGAAATCCTTTATGACCAAAAATTCGTGTTGGCTAATGTAAGATTATTTTTTTTATATTTTAAAGAAGAAAAAAAATTAAGTATATAATAATTAAAAATACAAATTAGAAGAAAAATTAATACATATCGAGATTTTTGGCACAAAATAATAATTAATATTACAAAATAGCAATTTTTTTTGCTTTTAAGTAGGTATATTAAAAACAAATGTTGCAAATATATTATAATAATTTTCATTTTATGATTGCTACAACATGTAATTTAAAACTTTTACCGCAAACATCAAATACAATCTCACATTATTAAATATATGCCGTATGTATAACCACAAGAAAATTACTATTTACTTTATTAATTTTTTTATTTATATATAAAAAAAAATATAAAGCATACCTATCATATTATATATACTTTTATTTCTTTGACCCATATATCTTATCTTCATATATACCTACCTACATATATGTACTATACATGTACATACATATTTTATATATGTATGTACAGGCAGCACAAAAATTACTCTATAATAATAATTTTTCATCTAAACAACAAGCACGCAATATCACAGCATATACATATAATTATGTATGTACATATGTATGTGTTTTTTTTCATGTCATATTTTATATATTATGTATTTTATCATTACGATAGTATCTTATCGATTAATTAAATTGATATATTTGATAAAATTTTTCCCTTTTTCTAAATTTTTGTTTGTTTTTTTTTTCTTCTTTTTTTTACTACATATGTGTCATTTGCCTTTTTATATCTTTAAATCCAATAAAAAGGTTTAGCTAAAATCAAAATGATATAATATATGCCATAAATGCATAAATAAAACATTGAATATCATATATAATTGAGAATTTTCTCATAATATATAAACACACATGCAAATATATACATAATATATTAAGAGTATATGAATATAAATTATTATCAAAAGATAAAATATATAATGTAATTTTCACATGCTATTAGTTTCGTATAAACATAATTATTAATAGATACAATTTTTTTTCTTTCTTTTGATATATTAGGGTTATATACCTATGTATAGTAGCATTTCATATCATAATATATGTACATATACATATTATCTGAATAAATGCAAACATGAAACAATAAAGGACTTACACGTATTCTATACAGATATAGTATGTATATATGTACAATGTACATCATGTATAAAATATGAAATCAAAGTTAATTGAATTAGAATTCAATCAGTATCCTATTAAATAGGAATTTTCTTCTAGAAAGTTTATTATTTCCTTTTTTCTTTGTTTTTGAAAAAAAACAACACATAATTTCATGGTGAATAATTTACACGCGTATGCATATACGATAAATAATATTCTGTTGTTGTTGTTATTTTTGTTGTTAATTTCCATTAAATCTCATGTAATACATACTTTTTTGTTTTATTAGTATTAAATTGATTTTACATTATTATATAACACACATAAATATTTTTCTTTAACCATATAACAGAAAAGTTAATTACAAAAAGTAAATATATACGAGTGAAGTAACAAAAAAAAACAAGTATGTATGTGAAAAATAAAAATTACATTATAGATCGCATGTTGAAAAAAAAAAGAAATAAATGAAATTTATTATAAATGCAAGCAAACGTTGGTACAATAAATAGCAAAAAGAAAAATCAAAGAAAAATAAAAAATAATGTCCTCACACTCATGTTCTGCAATACTTCTAAAAAAAATTTATTTTTGTCCTCATAACCCTTTTGTTCTAGAAACATGCAAACCTCACATTAGAAAAAAAACTACTACAAAAAAATATAACTGCTTTCCATGATTTTAGTCACTTCATTTTACCAAAATATTCATGGAAATAAGGTGATTTCTATTATGAAAACCATTTACAAAAAACTTTTATAGATCCTTTGGCCTTAATTTATAAAACATTGTAAATTTGTATTTTATAAGAAATAAAAAGTTTTATTTCATTTTGGTTAACTTTTGGTAAAAGAAGGAAGAAATAAAATGGTTAAACTTTAGCACCCACATAATTTAAAAAGATATTTTAGATTTTGTGTGAACTTTTCCAAAAAAAGGTAGCTTTACAGGGGTTTTAAAGTATTTTTTTTAAAGTATTTCATGGTCGATATTCAACTACATATGTATATTTAGACATAAAAGGACATTTTTCTCGTAGAATAGATTCTGAAAATTTTTTTTCATATACATACCCTCATAAGTATACATACATACATGTAGATAAAAACTTAAATTATGAATTTTAACAAGGAATTTTAATGCTTATACTTTCGTATTTATATACTTGAAACCGTGTTTATTGAGGCGTTTGAAAAATTTTAAATATATTTTCCAAAAGAAGTTATCAAGTACTTTAAAGCTACTTTTATGACAAATAAGATTCTCTAAGTAATAGTTTTATGACATATTTGAATCACCCTCTGTTATTATAAACGATTTACTTTTCATTCAAGCTTATTTTTTTTCTTATATATTTTTTAATAATAATTTAGAAGCCAATAAAATTCGTATTCAACCACTTACTTTGAAACATAAATTCCGCAAAATATAAAAAAAAATTTTCCTTTTTTTTATATTTTTTTTTTTTATAATAAAATGAAATTACTAAAAATATACATACATACATAAAGTTGTATCTTACTTATATTCATGAATAATAAATCAGTTTGACAGAATCATTTCCTTTTTCAATATTAAGAAAAATAAATAAAAAGAAAAACCACTAAGAAAAAAAGCTTTTCTGCTCAAAAAAAAAAAAATTTTGGAATTTCTTCAATTTATTGGTATACCTTATTTATCAACGCAATCTTTATTAACAAATTCAACTTTTATTTGTCATTCGTAAAACTAAATTTCAGCAACTAAATTACGTTTGAAATATGTAAAAAAACAGAAATTACGTAAATACCTCATATAAAAAATTTACATGTATTCTACCTTTAGTAAATTTCCTTTTTTTATATACCTCCCGTAATTTTTTTTCAGTATATTATTCAATTTTTTTTTCTTTTTTTTTTTTTTTTTTGTAACAAAAAAGAAAATGAACATACAACAAATCATGTCATATTTATATATGAGTATCAAATAACAATAATTCTATTCAACACAATAGAAACAAGCAGAAAAGATCCTCAATGTATGTATATTCAAAGTACACACATATTTCAAATTACAAAACAAGAACAACAACAACAACAACAACAACAACAACAACAACAAATTATAATAAAATGTGTCACATAAGGACACAAATCGAGGAGTTCAAAAAGCTTTTTCATCCCCCTCAAAAAAAAAACAAAAAAAACAGAAAAAAGGACGAAAAAAGAAACAGATTTTTCATCAAATAAAATATAAAAGAAAAGAAAAATGACAACAATAAGGCCAAAGTAAGTTTTATGTACATATACAGACAAAATCTAAAAAAAAAAAAAAAAAAAAACACCAAATAACCACACATGTCTTTTATAAAAATTGATGTACATTGAGTGTTTTAGGGTGATTTTCCGGAATACAAAAGGTAATAACAATAAAAGAAAAAAAAAACAAAAAACAAAACGTAAAAATATAATATAAAAGGTTATATTGACAAAAGAAAAAAAAAAATTTACACGTATCCCATCACCCTCATTTAGATTATAAATTGAATAAACGATTTTATCGAAAACAATTTTCTTTTCTGTTTTATTCTTTTATTACATTACAAAAAAAAGCTTATATTGTGTATACCTCTACACACAATTATATGTATTTTCATTGTGATCCTTTTTTATTATAATCACATATCGATTAGACAAAGTCAAAAATTACAATACAACCCACGACAAAAAAAAAAAAAATTATAAGCGTATGCCATCTCCATGCATTATTTAAAAACAAAGTTACCTTTTATTTTTTTCTCTATAGAGTATCTATTTTTAAAAAAAATTCCAAATCATTATAGAGCTCTAGACTCAATATTAATTCAAGCAAGCAAGCTTCTTTTAACATAATTATAATGATAATTAACACATTTGCATACAAAATTAACTAATTTCTACATTAATTTCATTAAAATATCAAATTTACTTTTAAATGAAAATTCAGGAAAAAAACTAACAAGAAAAAAGCACAAAATTAATTTAAAATGTATGATGTAAATATTTATCATGAAAACCTTAACAATGATGTCCTTTTTCTTTTAAAAAAAAAAAAAAAAAAACTTGTTTGTTGAAAAATAAAATGTTGATATTTTCGAAAAAAGAAAAACGTTCATGAAAAAAAAGTATATGAAATTTAATCTAACATAAAAATATATGACACTAAACAAGCACCTACATAAAATCAGTGACACTTTTTTTTTTTTTTGCTTATTTACGTACATTATTATTCATCTTGTTTTTCATTTTGTCCCTTGTCAAATAATTCACCACCTTTTATTACCTTCACTTCATTATTATCATTTTCTTTCAGTTTTTATTGATTTTTCTTTCTTTTTATCATGAATATCTTTTTTAGTCAGTATGAAAACAGTATACAAGAAAAAAAAAAGAACTTTCAATAAAAAAGCGCAACTTTAAGGTTAATGTAAAAATATAAGGTGTACTGTTTACATACATGCATACATACATATATGTTAATACACATTTATTAAAAAAACACATATACTCAAACACTAAGCAACATAACAAAATTATTTTACGAATAAAAGGAATCTAAATTTATAAGTTCCTTCAAAAAAGTGTCCTTGTTTGGTCGATGCAAAATAATCATCGTCTATAGTTCGAAAACGTATTACATTTTGCATAATTTACTTATTCAAAAATTTAATTTTGCATATCAATATGTCATCTATCTATTTTTAAAACAATATGTCAAAATTAAATTGTGCTCCTTGTAATTTGCGTTTGTAGATTTTTTAGTATTTGTATTGCGTCGTATTAGACTGCTTTACCTTATGATTCAACAATGCGTTTTCGAAAATACCCTAAATTTTAAAAATATTGAATTTGAGCTTAGCCTTATTTTTTCTTCAAACACTGTAATTATCTTTTTAAATACTACAATTCGAGAGCAATTTATTATGAATTTTGGTCTAATTGTGTCAATCAAATGTTTTTTTTTTTGAAATAAAAAAGAATCTACTACAAAAAAAGTACGTGTATAAAGCAATCCTTTTTTAACTTAAATTACTTAATATAAAAAGAATACTAAACTAACATGTGGTTTCAGTTTCCCAGTTTCAATTAACCTTTGAGGTCTTGTAATTTAATATCACTATTTTTTAAAACAACCCTAATTTTCCAGGAAAACTAAAATATGTATCTAAATACATACATAAGTGTTGTTTAGTGTAAATACTCGTATGTAAACATTTTATGTAGCATACCTGTCACACCGTCACTATATGTTTTTTGCCCTAATCTCATGTGAATGTGTCATACAAAAAAGAAAAAAAAAATATAAAAGATTTTCATTTAATTCATATATGTATGTATGTACAAAATATATGTATGTATGTATGGAAAATTTTCCCACCCTATAAATTCTCATTCTTTTTAAATTTTATTCTTTAAATTTTTTCTTACATAATTCGAAGTACCTTTTGAATGTGTTTATAGAAGTGAAAAGTTTGAAAAATCACCAGACAAAAAGGAGCCTAGTTTTTTTTTCTTAACAATGCCATACTCTATATAATCGACCAACATACACATGTACGAGTATAATGTACGATTATGTACATATGTATATATGTATATTATTCATGCACATATGAGAAAATAACATTTGTATAAAGCCCACTTCAGGGTCGTTCTTTTAGTTTTTCGAATATATTATAGATACATAAGTAAAAGCATCATGCAATTTGCATAAGTTTAAGTAGTATCTGTAAACATACATACATATATGTACATATATGTACGTATCTATATTGTATATATATAAATATGAAAAAATAATCTAGGTAAATACAGCTTTTTCCTTATATTTCTTTATTTATCCTTTTTTTTTCTACCTTTTTCAAATAAACAATAGAATTAAAAGGTTTGCTTGCACTAAAAAAATGTAAAAAGTTAAATGTACATGTGTATGTATACTTATGAATGTACATATTATACATACATATATGTATATGTGCATCTGAGAAATTCAATTGTATTCATGTGCTTTTATTTTTTATTCCAATTCCAATTTTTTTTTGGCTTTTAGAGCTATTTTAAATTTAAAAAAAAATAATTTTATCCTCTTTACCTAGATTCTTATATGTATGTATGTACATACTTATTACTTACATACATATGTGAAGGAAAAAAAATTTAAAATGCTTTTTAAAAGTTTTAAGAGGATTAAATAATATTTGAAAAATTTTCATTCAAACCAAAATTTGTTTAAAGATTTGAAAAATAAAAAATAAAAGAACAAATATGTACCTACAAAAGAACATTTTTAAATGTGCATTATGAATATTTTCAATGGAAAATACAAAAAACTAAAATCCTTTTTGAAACAGAAGATAGATTCTGTGTAATTTATTTACTCTTGTTTTTGAAATGAAATTATGCATAAAACAAATGGTCTATGAAAGTAACATGAATATACTTATTATACATAAATCGGATTTATGTCATAATAGAAATTAAATTTTAAAAACTTTTTTTTCTATTTTTCTACACTTCAAACCAAAAAAATCAAAAAACCCAAAAAACCGACAGTTCAAAAATTCTAAAAGAAACTTTCATAATTACCCATGGAAGTGGTTATTTAAAAAAAAAAAAATGTCTCAACAAGGACATCATAAAATTAATAACCTTTTTTCTTAATTAGTTAAGTCCTGATGAAGCACGAATATAATCCCATTATAAAAACAAAAAATGGAGAAAAAAAAATCACTTAAATTCAAAATTTATCGATAAAACAAAAATGATGATTACATACATATACAATACACGCTTCGTTTATACCTGTTTGCAGAGTATTTATTGTCATCGAAATATGTAAATATTCCCAAAAGTAGCATTTTAAATATAAAAATAAAATTTGCATATTCACAATAAAAAAAATATCGATTAGTTTTCTTCTACAAAAAAATTAAAGGAAATGGTCTACTTTCTCAGAAAGAAAAAAAAAAACGAAAACAAAAGACATTTTCCTTATTTAGAACAAATATTATACAAATACATAATAACGAGCAAAATATCGTATGCAAGATACAGATTTGGGAATTATGTACACAAATGTTTAAAAGTACATAGATATATGTATGTATTTATATACGTAAAATGTATAACATTAAAAGAAACAATAAAAATGATAAGAAAATAGCAGGTGTTTCCGTATTTTAATATTTCATATTGTAACGTTTTTTTTTTTGTTTTTATATCCAAGAATTGATTTAACACACTTTATTCAATTTATAATACATACATATTTACCTGTACCGGTATGCATATATGTATGTGTAGTGAAAAGTAATAAGAGTAATTTATTTTATGGTAATTTTAAGCAATTAAATTCTTATATGAACGTTTATGTTTGAAAATAACGCGAATCCTTAGAACGTTGACAATTTTTTTTTTGTACCCTCCCCACCTTAAACGTTCTTTTTAAAGATAGATTTTCATGAAAATATTATGATAGAAGAAAAATGTGTTACACTTACAAAGCAATAAATTTCTAATGATTGAAATTGTTTTTTGAATTTTTTAAGTACATCATACATTACAGTAAAATCCTCTATTAAATTAAGTCAACTGAAATTTATCTTCAAATTTATTATTTCTTGAAAATAAGTACTAAATTTTAATAAAAAATAATTAATTTTCTTACTAAATTGTAATAGAGTACCTGTTTTTGTTTTAGTCTACTAAAACACTTTCTTTACTTTCACATGTTAAATAAAATTGAATTTTAACTTCTAACCTTTTTTTTAAATACAGGGTGTTCTTGAAGTAAGTACACCACAGTTATGTCTAATTAAGAATTCAAGCAAAAAATCATATGAAAATTACTGATTGTTGAGTAAATTGTGATTACATATCTTTAAAAAGGACGAAATTACACCTGATATCTATCTAAATCTAAACCTTGTCTTAAAAATAGTAAATATCAAAATTTAGTCAATAAAACTCACTTGGATTGTTTCACAGAATAGGGGAAAAAATTTCATGTGGGTACGAGATTTCGTATGACTTTTTAGAAAACTACATATACATTTATGAAAATACTTCCACGTCGCTCTCTAGTGATTCAATGTTTGAAAGTTTACCCCTGAAGCCATTGATTTGTCGCCTGTGTCAACGATAATCCTATATATGAAATAGAAAATAATTTTGTAATATTTACTCACAGACATCCTGTTTCCGTATAAATAATTCATTGTAGATTTAAAATTTTTCTCATAAATAGCAAATTCAAATTGATTAAACATGTGTTAACATAATAACACATTGATTTATTGTGACAAATTACTTTATACATACATATGTACATATGTATGTACCTATATGAGTTCTTAAAAAATTTTATTATAACACAATTTATACCATGTCATTTTTTTTTTTTTAATTTTACTATCGCATGCATATAAAATTTTAATAAAAAATTTAATGTAAAGTGTCTTGAAATTTTTCTCTCATCTCCTATATTAAGCTTTTTTTCTCTTCTATATTCTAAAAAATCACATATTAAAAAATCATTGGTTTTTTTTTTTTTAAATCACATAAAAGTTTAAAAACCATAAAAATACAACAAAGTGTAAATTTAATACGAACATAAAAATGATAAACGGAAAAAATGTTAAAAATAAACACTATTCGAATTCTTTTTGCTTGTATGGAAAATTGAAAAATTCTAATCATGTTGTTGTTGAACATTCAATGATTTAGCATTAAATAAACATACATGTGTATGTAATTGAATGTACATGATGTATGTACATATACACTCAATTTATGACTTATTTATATTTTATATGTAATAACAATGAATATAATAGGATAAGGGACATATTTTTAATGAATAAAAAATATATAAAGTCAGTTTTATACTATTATACCATATTATACTTTATGCTATAGGTATTGAATTACAGCGGTATTATATAAAAAAAAAACAAAATAAAAAACCTCCACTTGAATTACGTTGACCGTGTGTGGTAATGGAAAATTGTTTGTTTGTTTACAATTGAAATAATTGGAATAAAAAATGAAAGAATGGAAAAATAGAAATCAAATAAAGAGAAAGAAAAAAATAAGAAGTACCTACCTATTAATTTTTCGTTTTGTTTACATAATATCGTAAAGTAATTGTTTAGCTTTAAAAACGGTACATTTTTTTTTTCTAATAAAGTTTAAGGTTGCTTCAAGTAAAAATTTTCAATGTTAAGAAAAAATACAATTTTTACCTTTATAAACTTTTATTTAAAACAAAAAAAAATTGAACAAAAAAACAAAAAATGGAAAAGTTTATAACATTGAAAAGGAGAAAAACAAAAAAAAAACGGAAATAGGGAAAAAAGAAAAATATAACAAATTAAATGAATTTATAAAGAAAATAAAATAAATATTCAAAAATTAAATGAAGTAAAATATGAATAATATGAAAATAAATAGAAAATATTTATAATGAAAATATTACAGAAAGTCACAAACATTGAACAAAACAAAAAGTAAAGTTGTCACAAAGGATAAATACAGAAATTTTTTTCTACAACAAGGTGATTAAGCTTTTCAAATGAACTTTACCATGAAAATAGAAATAACGAAAAAATTTGCAAAAGGATTTTCTATAGCTTTTCCATATGATAGCAATTCAAATCGAAATATTTTACACTTCACAGAATTGTTATCGAATTTTCAACATGTCAAAGATTTTTTTTTTCACGAATTTTTTTATCACATTTGCAATTCAGTTACAGGACCTTTCAACAACATTTTATCAAATTCATTAAAGTAAAACAAAAAAATGTCAAAGGATATTATTTCTCTGCATGACCTTCTTCGTTCCGTTTTGCTTAGTTTATATTCTAGCGTGGCAGATTTCAAACTTCTGTTTCAATGTATTTTTCGAAAATAGTAAATTTTCGAATGTCTAGATTGAAAAGTGTAGAAATAGAGCCTATTTTGACGCTGTAGGAGGGTACTCACTCCACACTGAGATCTTACGAACAAAAAAACAAAAAGTACAGCAAACTCTATAGGTTTTCAATCTGGAATGTTAACGGTCTAATGTATTGCGTCAGAGCTGTACGTTCAAACAATGTCCATTTCAACGAATTGATGAAACGAAAAAAAATTACAAGTTATCAACACTATTTTTTTCTTTTCCTTCAGAACTTCGTTCCTTTTTTTATGTGAAATGATAAAGTGATTCACCCACGCATCTTTTAACTTTACAAAATTTTGTATACGACGTTGCATATACTACCCTGTATAAGTATGTTCAGATACATACTGTATTTAATTTCTTATTTTTCTTTTGAAATTCGTTTAAATTTTCTAAATTTGAAAATTTACAACTTTTGAAATTACAAAAATAATGAATGTACGACACAACACAGGAAAACTTTTAACATAATTAATTATTAAAATAACGAAATATGAAAATATGATGTATATATTCTTCTTATTCCAAACAAAAAAAAAAATTTTTTGTCTTGTTTTGAAATATGAAAAATGTACAATTTTACATAATTTATCTTAAATTTTCAAGCACACACACACACATACTAAACACAAAAATTCTTATATAAATAAATACATGCAATAAAATAAACTTGTTAAGATAAGTGTTTTCCAGAATTCTTTGAAAATTAAATTTTTTTTTCTACATAAAAACTTCAAAGGCTTAAATTCAAACTTTCAATGTGAAAGAAACTTTTAGTTTTTTTTTAGACTCTGTACTCGTATATTACATTTTTTCACACATTCAAAAATTAAGTTTTACTGTTATTTCTATTCAATTTTATTTCGTATTTTTATTTATTTTTTTTTTTAACAAAAATTTGAAAACATAAGAAATTGCATTATATAATCAGAAAAAAAAAACTAATTAAAATACTTTTCATGTTTGTTTTTTTTTTCTCTCTCTCTTTCTTTGCCTATATGTAGAATTTAACGAATTATTATTTCTGTTTTTCTTTAAATCCTTTTTAAATCTTTATTTTATCTTCTATTACAAAATGCATAAATAATCTCTTTTTAATTAAGTTTTTATCCCTTTTCTTTTTTTTTTCTTTTTGTTTTTTTTTTTTGATATTTTTTCCTTTTTCTCTCAGTTTTATATCTCTAATATAAACACAAAAATTCTTTAATATTATATCAGCATGTACAAATAAACATATTTTTTTATAAGTATATAAAAAAAAGAAAAAAACCCCAACATACATACATATACATATTTTTAATTCCTTAATTTTAGGATAATTCACGTAAAACTTTAGCAGAAAGAAGTTTTCGTTATCCATTAATGTTACTTGGACCACTTAAAGAATTAGCGAAAAGAGCAGCAGGAAGTTCAACAATAAAAAAATCAAAACGACTAAAATATGTAAATATATATAGCTATATACTTATATACATACATACATAATAATACATACACAATCAAATTAGAGAGCACATAATACATATATTTATACTATATGCATACAATATATACAAATCACATTCACATGCAGCAAACATATTTAATTTTGTAGTAAATGCAATTTTATATATTTTGCCACATTTCCAATCAGTGTAGTGTGTACTTGCAAATTTCTTAAAATCTAAGAGAGCAAAAAATAAAAACAAATTATGTACATATATCCAAATCTCGTTTAATTTTTTTGTTTTTTTTTTTTTTTTTTGCAAAGCGGATTCATTTGGTATAAGACGTACACACTTTTCTGAAAGAATAAAAATCATTTCGCTTAATACCACAACCTCTTTTTTTTTGTTTATCTTTAATTAGCGAAAATCATCTTCGTTTATCCATTAAAAAAAAAAATAAATAAATACAAGTATTTGGGAAATTACATTTTTTAGTAAATTTAACATTGATTTTTTGTTTTCTCTTCCTTTTTTTTAATTAATTTTTTTTTTTAGCTTGCTTTTAAATATAATCAAAATCAGTAGGTACCCATTTAAATAAAATTTAATTATTGAATTAAAAACAATAATTAAAATGTAATTGGTTTTTTTTTCTCATGATATTATAATTAATCATATACCTTTTGTTTTCGTTAATGACATTTTCATTTTAGTATTTAAAAAAATGTCCTTTGTTTAAATAATTGGTATTTTTTTTAAAATAAAATTTTTATTGAATTGGAATATTTCATTAAAGAAGCTATAAAATAAAATTTAATTTAAAATATATAGTAGAAAAAATGTACATAATTATTTTGGAGCTAATGTAAAAAATGATACGACTACATTATGAGCTATATACATATTATATAGGTATCCATTCTAGTGGTTGGTTGGTTGGTTGGTTGACGCGATGGTTCTTTGAATTATTTCCGAAGACCCAATTAGCACTAACCGTGCCGTTTTGATACTACACACCGGCACACCTCTCAGTTGTCAGTCAAAGTGTTGTAAGCCCTTCAGTCATACATGCACTTACAGTTTAAAGTGGAATGCGAACGACTAAATTCTAGTGGTTAGTTTGGAAAAAAGAGATAAAACAGGACATCTTTCAACTTGATTATTTGTTTAACTGGCTTCTAAATAAGACACTATTATTTTTGCAAATAATATAATAATACCATAAGATAGCATTACTGTCCAATGAAGTCTCATGGTTATATTTTGTATTATGAACAAATCAAAAGAAATGAATTAAAGTTTTGGTACAAGAACTTTGAAAGTGATAAATTAGAAAACAGAGTCATTTTGTGTAATTCATAGATTCATAGCATTTTCGAATAAATCTCTATAATAAAAGAATCCTGTCTGTTAGCAACTTTAAATAATATGATATGTACAGGATTATACACTTTATATTATTTTCCTTAAAGGGAATTTTCATCAGGAAATGTGTTATTAAATTTATAAAATTTCTAAGAACAAAAAAAAAATTAAAAAACACAAAATGTAAAATATACAGATGATTTGTAAATTCAAATAATATATTTTACTTGCAAATGATTATACGTATTGAAATATTCACTCAAAATGCAAATTAAATTGATTATTCAAAAATCGATATTTCTATCACAACAAATCTAAATGTAAATTCAAACAACAAGTATCTATATATCTGTGTATATTGGAAAAATAAAAACAATTCGAAAAATCGAGAATTTTATTAAAATTGGAATTTTTATTTTTGTTATTAAATTTTTTTTTTTGTTTTTTCTCAAGATATTATGGCTTTGTAATACTGATTGGATTCAAAATTATTCAAATATGTATTTTCTTTTTTTCTTGTTTTGATTGTATATTTGAATAATTTTAGTAATTAAAACAAAGAAGGTGTTTCATTCCACGAAGAATTAAATTAATTTTTTTATTATTTATCAAGAATTATTGAACACATTTAACATTTTTTATTAAATTTAAAAATATCTCGAAGTGATTAATTATTTATTTTTTATCTAAACAAACAATTATTGTAACATAATTATTTCACTTTCACCCTTTTCATTTCGTATTTTTCTCATATTCATTTTTTAATTAAAAATATAAAACGAAAATCATTAAACGACCAACCCATCTGTTACGATACATCATTAAGAGAGGCTACTGCATAGAGGGTACAAGGCATACATACTCATATGTAGTACATACTATATATTATGACAACATCAATTTTGTCATATTAAATATATAAAAAAATATGGAACAAAAAAAAAAGTGATTTCATCCCACATGATAAACTATAAAAAAAATGTATTTATAAAAATTCTTTTTTGTTACATCATCAAGAAGAAAAGACTGTAAACAAAAAAAATTTATCATTCATAAAATTTCTTTTGTTTTTTAAAATGTTATCTTTTTTCAAATTACATTTTTTTTATTTTTCAGCAATTATAAAACATAAATACCGCTTCAAATGAAACTTTTAATTGCATGTTCTTTTCTATTCCAAAAAAAAAAACATAAAAACAAAAAATACGTAATGATAAGTGTTCATGAATTGTTGTTAATTTTTATAAAAAAAAAAAATAATAAGAGGAAAAAAAATTTTTTTTTTGTAATTAAAAATTAACTCAAAGATCATCTACAAAAATAAATTTTCTACAATAACACACGTTAAATCATACATATACTGCATATATTTGTTAAGATGAAATTGCATCTATAAAGTTGTAGTATGTATGTTACGTTAAAATAATACATTTTATGTAATCAGAGAGATGCATTTTGATAAGAAATAATCATAAAATAAACAAAAATGTTCATGTGATTTATATACACATATGAGTACATAGGTACATATGTACATACATTTGATTATTCAAAATCATAATAAATTAAAATGTTGTATATCTTATAAACGACAAAATTTGCACTTTATGTGACCATGAAATTTTTATATAATTATATGTGATAATAAAATATTATACATATATGTATGTATGTTTTTATAAAATGTTGAATTAAGAGCAACGGTTTATTGTATGAATGATAAACATCATTAAGTTTTAAATAATCTTTTTTTTTTCGTAGAAAAGTAGTTTAAATGTTAAATATTTAAAAAGAAAAGAAAAAACCGATAAGAACTTAAGAACGAGAAGACAAAACATTTTTCATAGTATGATATGATTGACACAGATTTTTTTATTTTTGATTGCGAAAAAAATTTGGTCATTCCATTAAAATTGATGCGATTGTAAATTTACAAAATAAAAAAAAAATGTTACAGTTTAACGTACTTTCTTACAATTTTTTCTTCTTTACATTTCGTAAATTTTTAAGGACCTTTTTTTGTGTAGGAAGGAAGTACTTTATTTTGTCGTGAAAATTTTATTGAGTTCATTTTTGATGTCATCTGCTGACGATATCATTTTCTCGTAGTATTCAATCTAAAAGTAGATACGAGGATAAAGAACTACTTCCCAATAAAACTCTTTTAGTTCTAAAAGGATGTTTCATTATTTCTGGAAATTTAATGTTTAATTAAAGTAAGATAATAATGATGTACACAAAGATATTGCATCGCCATTAAAAATACATTTCTGTATGGAACTAAGTATAATGTATTTTTATAGTACCTGAAAAGGTATATCGTGAAGAAAATATTTCAATCTTCCTTTTTTTTACTGAAAAATCTTAAAACATCGTCTAATTGAAATTTCAAAACTAAATTGTATCCTTTAAAAGTGATGTGTTAATAAAAGGGTATTTATGGAGAAGATTCAAAAGGTGAAAAGTCATAAACTTCTAACTTTCGACTTTCGACTTAAAAGATTATTAAACTATTGACATTTCATATATTATGAATGATGTGTGTAAGGTTTCCCTTAACGAATAATATTTTTTGACAAAATAAAATATTCGGAAAGAAAAACAAAACGAAAAAAAAAAACAAATTATCAAATTTTGACAATATTTTTTTGCCTTCACATTATGAACTCATTATCACCTACTATCTACACATTTGATAACACACAAATAAATAAATTCTAAACTTTATTTTAACAAACAAAAAATTATATTTTCAAGAAAAAATTTATAACGTAGAAAATTTTAATAAATATCATTTAAATAATGTGATAAACGTGACAATATTCATTTTTTTGTTTTATGTTCTTCTTGTATATATGTACGTTAGCATATATCAAACTAACTACTAATGTTCTATATATCCTTTTTTTATTACATCATGATTATTTTCATTTTTTTTTTGTTGTTGTTAACCAGAAAAAAAAATAAAAAATTTTTATCATACTTATCTTTTTTCAAAGACAAGTTAACAAAAAAATATATAAGATACAAAAATCAAGATAATAAAGAATTTTCAAAATTTATTAGTATAAGAACCTATTAAATTTATTCTATGAGAATAAACAACAAACACAAATAAACAAAATAAATTATGTCTAAGTTCAAATCTAAAATTTTCATCTATGCCTTTCAACAAAAAAATAAAAATAAAAAGAAGAAGAAGCAGAAGAAAAATATTATTTGTAATTTATTTTCGTTGTTTTTTTTTTCTCTTGACTAAATTGAAAGCCATTTAAGGAATTTGATTTAATCACTTTTTGATGTGAAAATAATGTTTATAGGTATATTTTTTCATTTTATTTGAAAGAGGCCATTATTTTCTATGTGTATATACGAAAATATACAATGTATACACATATTCATTAATATATACAGAGCTATTCATTAAGATACAACAAATATAAATGTACAACATCTATTAACAAATTAAACAATTAATTTAAATTAAATTATTGAAGTTGAATGTATACAAAACAGTATTCTAATAAATTAATTAATAAAATATAATCACTAGAGAAAGAAAAAAACAAATCTAAATTGAATTAATGTACAAAATAATGAGAGATTTTATTTTATTTTTTTTTTAATAATTTATAACCGTTTTTTAAGCCTTCTGTAAAACACTAATTTAATTTTTCGAGAAAGAAAAACAAAATCCTTTTTTTTTTTTTTATTTTTAATGTTCAATTTTAAATTAATTCAAGCAGAAAATTAAAAAAGTTCTTAGAAAGTTGTAGTAGAAAACAAAAAAAAAAGAAAACGACGAAGAAGAAAAGAAAAAACAACATAGAAGTATGAAAACCGGAAGATAAAATGAATATTTTGCTAATTTAACACAAATTAAAAGCATTTTTTTTTTCTCTCTAAATAATTTTCTTTCAATTTGATGGTTTGTTATACGCAGACATTCATTTCATACATAATTTCAATTTTTTTTTATGATGGAAAACTTTTTTGCAAGCTTGCAACGAGAAAAAAAAATAGAAGAAATTTAATTAATATTTTAATTTTGTTTTTTTTGTTTTGCTTGTAAAGAGTAATTAAACGAGCACAAAATAAATATTTTTTTAAACTTCACTGTTACATAATTCATGTGGTTTATTGTTGAAAAAAAATACAAGTACAAAAAAAAATTCAAGATTCCGTTGGGATTTTTTTTTTTTTTTTTAAATCAAATGGACTATAACATACATATTTTGGCAATGTGAGCTAAATTTTAAACCCTCTCAGTTATAAAGTAAGCATTCAAATTAAAAAGCACTATTTGAGCTAACCTTTGCAAGTTTATTTACAAAGTTTTATTCAAGTTGAACTAGATTGAAGGGACCCATTAAAAGTTAATTTTTCTTATTTCTTGACAATAAAGATTTTTTTTAAACAAACTTCTAAATTATTATTATGTGCCTTAAAGTTATTTAACCTCTTATTTACGTCGTCCCTGTTCTTTCGCAGAATAAAGACATAAATCTTCAAGATATCGCCTAACATTAAAGCTTTTTATGACACTTTTTCCCAAAAATTAAACTTGAAAAAGAGCTATTTTAGTGGTGCTTCGTTTCAAAAAGTGAATCAAAATGAAATTATTTTAATGGCACGTAGTTGCTAAAATGTTAAATTACAATGATAATAGTAATCTATAAATCTATGAAAATTCAAAAATCAAATCTTGGCTAAGAACTCCTCTATAAGAAATGATATTTATACCACACACCCCCAGATAAAATCTATTTTGAATTAATGCTTTTCAAACCTAAAAAAAAACAGTTTTTATAAACTTTTTTTCAGGCTATAAATTTTCAATAATCGCTTGCTTGTATTTAAACTATTTTATTTTCTGTTTCACACCCCATTTGAATAAAATTTTTAAAACCCTTTTTTTTTCTTCAAACAATCACTGAAAAATGGGAATTCAAGTATTTGAAAAAAAAAAAAAAAAAAGAATCTCCTTTATTTTACATTGAAAAATTATGTCAAACTACTTAACCGTATGATGATGATGATGTTGCAAAAATTTTCATCTTTTTCACATTCTATTGTTAGATTTATTTTATTTTATTGTTGTTTTTTTTTTGTTTTAAAAAAAAAAACTTTCATTGTTGATACATAATATGTATTCTTCTGCTCACATTGGAATTAATCCAAACAGAAAACAAAAACACACAACAAAACAAATGTGTTGATGAACTCATATAAAACAAACGAAAAAAAATAAATAAATAAAAATTATACTAAAAAAAATTATTAAAAAACATAATTTTGGAACAAATATGTTTTTTTTTTTTCAATCTGAAATATAGGACAAAATAGCACCAACTTGAAGAAGAAAAATATATTCTAAAAATAGAATGAAAAAACAACAAAAAAAATATTTTTTTGAACACATTGATCATGCACATAAAATATACCTATATGTACTTTTTTTTCTCTCAATACATGGTATTATCGAATTTAGTATATTTTTCAAAATAATTCAGAATTTTTAATGCAAATTTTTTTCGAAAAAAAGAAATATTGTATTTTCCCGATTAATTTATTTTTTTCATAGTTCGAACATTTGTTTTTTTTTTCGTACAGTAGTTCTTTCCCCCCCCCCTTTTTTTTCTATTGTGCAATTCATGCTATTATAGCTTGCAAAAATATATGCATTTAAAAGTATCTATTTGTCATTCATGTTTTACTGATGCGTGAAAATAATATTAAAAAGTTTTTTTCTTTTCTACATTTTCTTTTTTTTTCCTCATTATTTTTTAGTTTGAAAATGATACAAAATTACAAACACTCCCTGATGATGCTGTACGAACTTTATCACAAAATGAAATGGATTTGGTTGAGGAACGGATGAAGAAGAGACGTAAACATTTATTACAAAAATGTTCAGAACATGGCCTTGATGTACCAGGTAAATTTCATTTTTATAATTAAATCAATTTTCACATGACTGCATTTGCACTATTCTTTAGAAAAAATATAATATACATTTTTTTTTCATGTGATACTTGAATACATATTTTAAAAATGATTTCAATAAAAATATTGAATGTTTAAAAAAAACAAATATAAATAAAAATATTGCATACCCTTAGCATACTTTTAGGCTTTTTTATAAATTATTTAAGCCATTTTAATAATCTATATTATTATTTATTATTTTTCAGTATTTAAAAATTATAATATTTTAATTAAAAAATTTCCATGTAAATCCTTCGAAAGTGTATTTTATTTTTTTCAATTATAATTTGTTTAAAAAGGATTTTTTTTTTAATTAATTCATAATTTTATAAATCAATTCAAATAAATATGAATATTTATTCATTTATTATTATTTATCCCAAATTGTAACTGAATAAGTAAAAAAAAATACATTAATATTGATTGAAATCCATTAAAAATTACAATATTTGTAATAATAAAAGTGCAGTCATTTTGGATTCACTGAATAAATATTTATTTTCAAAAAAAAAAAAGTACTTTATTTCTCTCATTTTATAATAATTTTTTTTTAAAGGTAATGAATCCTGGCACAAACCCAATCCATGGGAATTCCTAGTTAATCGAAAACATCACTTGATATGGTAAGTTATATGTATATGGTAGTGTAGAACATAAAAGGTAAAAAATATTTTTTTTAAAAAAAGATACAAATAATAAATTAGTTCCATTTGTAAAATTGAAAAATGCAACTTCAATAATTACCACAACGACAACAACAAATAAGTCTCAGTACTTTTTTATTTAATTTTTTTTTTTCGTTTATAATTTCAAATGTATATAATAGGTACTTATACCATTTTAGATTTGTATATATATTTTATTCATCTTGTTATTTTTTTTTCTGTTTTTTTTTTCGTACAGGTGCAACGTTTTTAAAGCTGCATCATCATCATGGATGTATAATTTTAATATTTTAGCTGGTTATTCTCCAGAATTTTTAAAAAAGACAAATGAAGTACCTTTAGTTTTAGCTAGAAAAAAATATCCAAGAGTATCTTTAGATGAGGTATGTACGAGTACGAGTATTATGTGTATATAGAGTTAAAATAAGAAAGATACAAAAAACAAAAAATTTTAGGTATACATACTAAAAAAAAATGCTTATACAAAAATATTTTATCCGTAAAGCTCAAGTAAAAAGTAAAAGAAGAAGAAAAATAAAAAATGTATATTTTTTATTACACATAATTTAAAAATTATAAATGTATGAAATTCATCCGACAACATTTTTCAAATTGAATACATAAAAATTTCACACTTATACAACTACTTCACAAATCTACTTTGTAATATAAGTAAAATATTTAAGTGGATTAAAAAAAATTCAAATTTAATAGCACCATCATATTACTTTACTCAACAACAACAACAGAAACAACCGTTATTAATTTAATTTCTCTAATTTCATTTTTTTTTTAATATGATTTTTATTTTTTACTTTTTCTGTATAAAATATAGCTTCAAGAAGCACAAAATGATTCAATTACATTTATTATTGCAAGACATCCATTTGAAAGATTATTAAGTGCTTACAGAGATAAATTTGTGTTTGCAATACCTCATTCATTCCATGATAAATTAGGAAGTAAGATTGTAAGAACATACAGGAAAAATGTAAGTGTTATTGTTTTTTATTTTAAATTTTTAATTAATGTTCTGTAATTAATATATTTTAATGGGGTTCTTTTTTTTTTGTGATTATCTTTTCATTAAAACAAAAAAAACAACAACAATAGAGAACTGATAGACATTCTCCAAAATATCCAACATTTTCAGAATTTGTTAGTTGGCTATTAGATGAAATACATCGTAATAATTTTATTGATATGCATTTAGTACCAGCAAGTAAATTTTGTACACCATGCCTAATTAAATTTGATGTGATAGCTAAATTTGAAACATTAGAAGAGGATCAAATGTATTTAATTGAAAAAAGTGGTTTACAAAATATTATAATGCCAGAATGGAAAAATTCTGGTAAAGGTAAAAATACATTAGAATTACTTCAAACATTCTATTCACAATTGACTAGAAAACAATTAGATGGCCTTTATAATTATTACAAGTAAGTATTTTATTATATACTTATAATAAGATTCTATTTATTTCTATTTTTTTTTTCTCAAGAACACTTTCATTTTAAGAGGTCGAGGTCTACCTGTTTTTTTTTTTGCCATATTTTCTCTCTAGTCCTTACTTTTTTTATCTTTCCGCTTTCAAGACTAACAGATTCAACTTATAAAAAGTTATTTTTAAAGTTAAAAAATACTCGCTAGAAAGATTCTAAGCACTTTTTTATGGAAATATTGGTTCTATAATCTAAGTCCTGGAGACACCAAAAATGCCCTTCTGTTAGTTTTTTTGTGATCTTTAGCAGTAAAGCTCAATTCTCTTTCATTCACTAACACAACCGTAAAAATTCAATGGTGACCAAAATTCCCATCCTACTCCGTCAACCAGGAAATAAGATTTTCAATAGATTTGATCGTGTTTTATAAATTTTTATTCCTCAATTGTGCACCACAAACATGTAATTTTGGCGGAATTTTGTTAGACTCCCTTGTCTTTTATTTTAATTTTGAATCTCTTTTCACTCAGTAACCAAATTTTCTTTTAAAAAAAATTAATAAAAAACTTAACAATACTTTATTTCATTATTTCTCTCTTTTTTTTTCTTAATTTTTTCAGATACGATTTTGAAATATTTAATTATAATCCAGCACCATATTTTAATATTGTAAAATTGGATGATCGAAATATAGATGATTCTGTTGTATCGAATCGAATTTAAAAAAGATAAATAATTTTAAATAATTAAATATGTATTTAAAAAACAAATAAATATGTACTACAATTTTTGTAATATTAAGTAAAATAAGTTAGACAAAAAATTTAAAAAAAAAATAATAATAAAGTGGAAAATAGCTAATTTTGTTAGCAAAAAGAAAAAAAAAAATAAAGAAATTTGTAAGAAAATATGATGTACGAGATATTTATTTATTTGAAAAGTGATTATATGTATGGTCAATGTACTTTTTAAAAAAGAAAAAAAAAAGAAATAAATAAGAAAATTAATTAATTAATTAGAGCACATAATTTAGTTGTACATTAGAAAAAAGAACTGTTATAATTTCAAAAATAGAAAATTTAGAAAAATAAATAAATAAAACACAGAAAATCACCTCTAATGCAATGTACAACGAATATGAAAATATGTGTGTGTGTGTGTTTTTTTAAAATTCAAATAGAGAAAAAATAATAATAATAAAATTAGTTTTCTAAAACAATAATAATTAAATTGTTCCTTATTTTAATTTTTAATTTTCTACGTTATTTGAAAAAAATTCATAAAATTATCAATAAAAATACATAATTAAAAAACAAAAAAGGGAAAAAGAACAAGAAAAAGGAGTGTTTAGGAAGAAAACAACAAAATTTTCTTATGAAATTTTAGTTAAGTTATTTTTTTTTTTAAATTTTTACTTTATGAAAAAATTAAAGGACAATATCAAACGAATGTCATTTGAAATTCAACTTAAAAATAAATTCTGTTTAAAAACAATAATTTATTTATTTAGAATTATCTGATGACATTCTATATAGAATTTTAGAAAATTTCAAATTATTGCTATATTTAAATTTTTATTAAAATTACAAAAAAAGAAATATATATAGGTATAATGTGCAATAGTCGGTTTTTTCAAATTTTTAATTCAAAATAGAAAAAATAACTTTGAATATTTGTTAGAAAAATTCAATCACACTCTTAAGCTTAAGTTAAAAAGCGCAACAACAAAAAATAAATTTTAGAAAAAACAAAAAATAAGTAAACAGTATTTTTAAGAATTTAAACGATTTTAAAATTAGTTTGTAGAAGAGCGTTTTTAAAGACGCAATTTTTTCTTATTTCAAAACATTCTTCTTCCAAATTCTGAAATCTCCTACAATTTATGTTTGAATAAAAAATTTTTTGATCAAAAATTATGTCTCCGAAAAATTGAAATTCTGACTGAATACTTCTTGAAAAGTCTTCTATGAAACAAGCCTTCCTCGACAGATATCTTCAGAGCACGCATTCTAATTGACAAATAATTTTAATTTTAAACTTTAATGAAAAGCTTCTTTAATTTAATTGTCAGTCAAACTTAAACCAAAGTTCAATTAAGACTGAAGAAACCGAAAATTTTACTGGGACCAATGTTACAGAATAAATTATAAAAAAAAACAACAGGTCCCGTTTTATTAAAACAAAAATAAGTTTATAGTTCATAAAAATAATAATCTGAAGTATAAATGCTTCAGATACTACATAGATCTTAAAGATTTCTTCATTTTCACCATATAATTCACACAATGTCGCAACAATCGACTTATTAAGAAAAAACAAATACTTACATATGTATATAACATACTTGCAAGAATATTATATTTCTACACACAAATATAATTTTCAAAAAGTACAAGAGTCGAAATTTTCACTTCACAACATTTCGAAAACTTAAAATACTTTGAACTCTCGAAAGTAGATTTTTAGTTTCGAGTTTCTTCTTCAAAATCTTCTTAATTTGATTTTTTGTACAAAAAAAAAGGTTAAAGAAAAATTGCAATAACATATCAAATAAAAAATAAAAAGCAATTAAATAAAAAAAACCACAAAAGAAATACAAATTTAAAATCTGCTTTAAAGAAAAAATAAAAAATATTTAGAAAAAAATGTTCAGTAATAAAAATTTAAATAATTTTTTCAATAGAGAAATTTTCAACATTCAAATAAATTTCGCAAAACTATAAAATTAAATAGAAAATGTTCAAGAGCTTTTTTCATTTCTAAAAATTTTCTAAAACTTGATACTATCGATGAACAAAACATAACACTTTAATAAGTTAATTAAGACAAAAAACAAGGATAATTCAAAAATTATGTAATTATAAAATAGAGAGCTATGATAGATGAATATTGTATTAACAGCAACAACAACAAAATAATTAAATTATTTAAATGAAATTTATAAAAGAAATAAAAATAAAACACTGAAATAAAAGAGAAAAAAAAATCGGACTTTTTTTTATTAATTATTCACATTGTTTCCTTTTTATTTAAATGCCTTTTCCTGCTGGTAATCTAAGCCTTATAATTTTGAACTAGACTCACCTACTGAATGTACAAGTTTTGATTGAAAAAACATAATAATGAGCTTCATTTTATTTTCTACATATTGGCCACTACCAATACCTATCCACACTGTCAAATTCCTTTCCCTAAATGCTACATATACTTGGTCAAACTTGGTTGTAGACCAATTCAGTTGTGCCCATTACAGACACAGTTGATCGAATCTACTAATAGTCTGAATCCGCCTCCGGAACGGGTACCATTCTGTTTATTGCTCTTGTTGCCTGTTGGTGCGCTTCTGCTGAGCGCGTATGAGGCACCCAGGAAGTGGAAGGACCACCAGAGAACAAGACTGTCGGGGAGTAAGAGATTCTGGAACCTCATCCTCCGCTAACGCTTGATCTACAGGTGGAAGAACTTCCAGACCAACTTTTATTTTACCGATCTCCAAGCCCACTATCAACAATCATCCTCAGGCGCGCATAACGAGAAGATGATTCCAAACTTGAAAATTGGTCTGCCATCTACTTGACCAAATTGGACCGTGTATACGTAGTATTGTGAATAAATAGTGATAGAAAACTATCACTTGAATATAATTCAAGACTTATCCTTTGATATTTTGAAGATATGACATGAATTTTGGGGGATCCGGAAAATTCATCGCCAGCAATTCTTCGCCAGCAATTCACCGCCAGCAATTCATCGCCTCAACAATTCATCGCCACAGCAATTCTTTGCCAGCAACTCGGCGGTGAATTGTTGTAGCGATGAATTGTTGAGGCGATGAATTGCTGGCGAAGAATTGCTGGCGGTGAATTGCTGGCGAAGAATTGCTGGCGATGAATTTTCCTAGACCCGAATTTTGGAAGCATCCACTACACTTATGGGAAATTTTCTCTATTATTTTAAATCTGTATTGATTCCTTGTAATTTTGTCGAATATTTGAATCAGACTCAGACGTTCGTGGAAATCATGACATTTTGAAGACTACACTGATGAAATAATTAAAATAAAAGTTTTTTTCACTTACCTTTCGCTGCAATTATTGATAATTGGTATACCAATAACTAATTGTTCATTAACTACTCTCATCCAAACATCTCCATATTTACCCAACGGTTGTTTTTCTTCAAGTTTCTATTTTTAAAAAACAAAAGAAAAGAAAATATGTACAATTAAATTCGGTCCTTCGATTTTATTAGGTTATAGGTATTTTTGTTTACACTACTTACATTACTTCTTATTAAATTTGGTCCAAACATTAAACGATTTTTTATTTCTAAATAATCTTGTTTTGTTCGAATTTTATGAATTGATAATTCTATTCTAGCATTTTTTATTTTTTCTAATAAATTTTTATATGAATCATTATTTTCTAAATTTGATGTAATCATATTATTTTCATTACATTTTAAATTATTATCATTATCATCAAAATTTGTTTCTATATAAAATGGTTTATCATTAAATTGAATTCCAACTAATGGTTGAAAATTATGTTCTGTATCGATTATTTCAAAATTTTCAACATTTTCATATTCGTGACAAATCTAAAATTTGAAAATAAAAAAGAAGTGTTTAATTAAGTCTGTTTTCCTTCAAAAAATAATATTAAAAAAAGAAGTTCCATGCACACCTATTGAATTACCTTGTATCCATTCGTAGATCTTTCAAGAACGATTAATTTATTATGAACTTTCAACAGAATAAAAATTCTTTTTAAACTTCCTTTACTTAAAATATATTTGCCTAAGGAAAATATTGATGATTCATGTGAATCTCCATCAATGTTCTGTTTTGAAGTTGATGGTCCACCTTGAAGACCAGTGGTTTTAGACAATGGTACACCTGAAAATAAACCAATATATTTTTTTATTGCAATTAGAATTGAATATGACATGGCACAAACCTTTTAATATTGAATTATTTAAATCGATGCCATGTATAATTTCACCGAATTTTAATTCATAAATTTTAAAATCTTTTGTTAAAATTAACACGAATCTTTCATTCACATTCAATGTGATATATTTTCCAAAAACAACATCCGAATATAATCTTTTCGGAATTTCTTTTTCAATTAAATGAAACATTACTTGTTTTAGCTTAGTGTTTTTAATTTTCAAATATTTCAAAGAAAATCTTTTTTGCACTTTTCCACTTGTTGTTTTCCCGGCTTTTTTCGAAGTTCTTATGTTTTTTTGTTGACATTATTATTTTTGACATCTCGAAACGAGTCTCGTTTTTAAAATTTGTTAGTTGGTTTGGAAAAAATCTTAGTGTTGTAAGCATACTTTATTTTTCCGCTCAAGGATATTTGAATACCTCTGTTTGAAAATCCTTATAAGGGATATTTTACAATTTTAGAAAAATTCAATGTTTTTTTATATTTACGTTGAAATAAGCATGAAAACAATATACAAAATCAATTAAATACATTTTCAAATATTTCTCTGAACAAGTTTCATGTTTTTCTCAACAAATTTTCAAGAAAATCGACTTTTCTGATTTTCGCATCAAAATCCTGTTCAAGACGCGATAAGATCATATGAGATACACCCCGTTTTGAAGTCGAAAATTCACGACACGAAAAAAAATCTTAAAATAATTAACAAATTTCTTTAAATTCTCTTAGAAAACTTAATTCTGAAAATAAAAATCAAATTTGTTTAAAAATTGATCATTTATTCCGTCTAAAAACTGAGTTTTTCCTAGCGACCATATATGAACATAATTTGAAGCTTTATAACATTTAAACGGTAAACGGTAAAGAATCTCTTTTTTATCCTTAATGAAATATGAAGGATTCTCTTTATTTTTTGTAAAGACATGAAGGATCTAGGATGAACTTTTCGAGAGATATAAGACAAAAACTTAAAAAAATGACGAAATTCACAACAACAACAAAGTTTGAAGCTTTATAACTTATGTTTGACGTAAGTTATGTATATTTTATTATACTCACAGACAAATATAATTAATTCTTTAAATTTCTTCTAAAGACATGGAAGGTCTACATCATGCCGTTCATTAGTTATAAGGAAAAATTTTAAAAACGGAAGAAATTTACAACAACAATTTCCCTTTTAATAAAGATGCCAAAGTATTTTCACTGAAAAGTTTCAAATCGCTTATTTCTAGAAAAATGTGGATTTCCAGCCCACTGCGAAGGTATAAAATGTCTACAACAGTTCAAGATTGTAGAACAAATTGTTTTAAAAATGAATGAAATAACAACAAATCCTACTTAAACGCAAATTTTTGTTTTTAAAATCCCTTAAATGTGTCGTATTTTCAAGCTTCCTAAAATGCTAAAAGCCTGGGAATTCTCCTATATGTATATGACCTTAAACCTATAATGAAGTAGGACTACCTTCTAATTTCGATATTTTTCAAGAAACAAGCTCAAAAATTGGAAGACTCTGAAAAACCTTAGGTTGAAAAACGAAAGGTAATGTAAAAAAAAAACACAATTCGACAATGACTTTAGATATTCTTTTTTTAGACATTCAGTACTTTCATGAATGCGTCGACGACGCTGACGGCGTAAAAATCATGTTCATAAATGACTTTCCAGTGCAGTCGTGGAATGGTATCATGTTCATTAATTCAAGCTTGCAGCGCAGTCGGCTGGAATTACTCAGTTGTTTTCAGGCGACTGCGGTGTATATTTTCAATTAAAACGAATAGTGTTGTACATTTTTTTCCTGACATTTCTTTAGTTTGATTTTTAATTTAAAATAAGATTCAAATTAATTAAAAATTATTAAGTTTTATAAACATTTTGACGTCATATTTAAAGATGGCGAATCATGTTCATTTATTCTAATAACTGCTTGCATGCACAGTTGACGACTCTGATTACTATTCCAGTGCATTCAAGTCGTCGACGTAGGTTGACGACGCATTAATGAAAGTACCGTATGTGTTCTTCTTGTATACCTTTGAATCTTTGATACTATCACCACAGTGATAATCACCATACAGTAACTCACCCTAGTCAAAACGGAAAAAAAATGTTTCCTTTATAACAAAATCAAATTGAATACTCTGTTGTTGTTATTTTTTTTTTTTCATTTTATTTTACATTTTCTTCTTTTTTTTATAATTGTAAAGAAATTTTTATATTATTTTACTTTATTATTTTATTTTATTTTTTTTTTTACTTAGTTAAATTCATTTATTGTAATTTTAATTTTTTATATATTTACAATCTTTTTCTTTTCTTATCTTTCTATGTTTTATTAATTTTCTGTTCTATTTTTTTTTTCTTTCATTAATATTTAAATTCTTAAATATAATTTATTTATAATATGTATGTAAAAAAAAAAAAATAAAAAATAATAAACTGAGACAAAATTACATTACAATCTATATAATCAAAATTAAAGAATTATAATAATAATTAAAAAAAAAAAAAAGCAAATAAAAACACTTAAAATCAATTTTGTTTTTTCTCACATTTCAAAATTTTTATAATTATGTATTTTTATTATTTTTGTTTTTCATTTTTTAATTTAAAAAAATTATGTAACATTATATTCTGGCTTTCTTTTATTTATTTTTATTTTTTTTTTATATTAATTTTGTTTAACTTAATTTTATTGTTTGTTTTTCTTTAACCAGATCGTTTTAAGCAAGATTTACTGTTAATTTAATTAATTAAGAATTACACTTAAAAATATGTATTTGATATTTTAACTTAAATTAATAATTCCTTTTTATATATATATTTTTTATTTATTTAATAATAATAATTTTCTTTTTTAGAATCATAATTTCATGCTTTCATTTATTTTTTTCTTTCTTTTTCTTTTAGTTGTTAATTTCCTTAATTAAATATTTTCGCTAGTGTTCGGTTTAAAACCAATGTTTGTTTGTTTGTTTTTTTTTCTTAGAAAGAAAACTAAAAAAAAAAAATAACAGAAGAAAAAAAAACACATCATATAATTTATTTATTTTTTTTTTTTTACATTTTTTTTTTATGTTTTTTTATTTTCCGCTAAAAATTAGTTAATAATAATTACTAAAATTTAATTTTATAATTAAATACATAATATTTGCATTTTTTTTTATACATATTTTAACTAATTTTTTTTTTTTTGTTTTGTTTTGTTTATTTTGTTTTTATTTTTTTAAATTAAATTTTATTTTTACTCTTTTTTTTTTTTTGTAATGCTTTTGGTCTACATATTTATTACGTTTAACTTTTTAAATTTGACTAAATAAAAAAACCATTAAAATGAAAATAAAGATTTTTAAAAAATATATATATATTATGTATGTAATGTATGTTTATATATAAAATTAAGAAGAAAAAAGAAAAATTTTCCAGTCAGCACATACTATTAAAATTGCTTTTTTGTTTACATTTTTTGTTTTGTTTTGTTTTCGTCTTATGTTTTGTTTTTTCTATATTTAATCTATGTTTTTTGTTTTTTTTTTTCGTTATTTTGTAAATTTTTCAATAAAGATTTTATTCTATTCAAATATTTCTTTCTTGTTTTTGTTTTGTTTTTCGGTAAGGCCCTTTTATAAAGAGTATTTATTTTTTTAAAAATTGTATTCTCATTTAAATATTTTTTTTTTTTTTTTGCAAAAACAAAATCATTGTTTCTAAGATTAAAGCCAGAGACACAATGTGTAGCTGTAGTATGTAGTACATACATGTAGTACTACAAGCTGTCAAAAGTTGTCATATGACGCATTACAATGTGTAGTGTGTAGCTGAAGCTGAAAGTAGAAATTTTTCTACTTTATACTACAACCTCACGCTATGCTACAGCTAGAAACTACAGCTACACATTGTGTTTCTGTCTTAAGAATCGAAAAATTATGAAAATTTAAAAAGAAGTGAAAAGTGAAAATTGTTTAAGAAATTAAGGCAGAATTTATTTGATACCGGAAAAGCTTATAATGAAAATTTTATGAGAAATTGTTTTTAAAAATTTGATAGCATTTAAAATTGATGTGTAATCAACATAAACAACGTCTATAGTCTGTACATAAAGTAGTCATATAGGGAGAATACATTATTTTAATAATAAGCGTGTTTTAAATCGTCGTCATTTTTATTAAATATTTATTATTGCTTAGCATTCATTCATTTGGAAGTAAATTTTTAATATATTTCGAGGCAATTTTCTTTTTTTTTTTTCTTGTCTATTTAATTTATATTTTTTAATACACACTGTTATGCAGTTCCACAAACAATTTTATATATGTATAATGTAATTTCAATTTCAAATAAATACACAGTTACAATGAATATTGTTTCAAATGGTGCTAAAAAACAGTGAACAAGTAACTAAGTGATTTATGTTTAAAAATTTTATTTGATTTTATATATAAAAAAAAAAAAAAAAAAGCAAGCAATTTCGATTTTAACAATCGAAATTTAATTATGTAATTATATATTTAATATTCACTTTAAATACAAAACATTCACATGAATTAGTTGAAACGTGATCGTGAGTCAAAATTAAATTGATTGTAATTTACTAAAATTTCTTTTGTTTAAATCTCTTTCGACTTGATTTACTTATACTCAGAAGTCGAATTGAACACATATATTTTATGATTGAACCTTTGTTTCTTGGTTTACATATACTAACTAATTCAACTATCATGTAAACGTATTCATATTTAAAGTATATATAATTATATTTTATGATAAATAACATCAATAAATTTTCTCTATCATACTAGATAGTAATTTTTAATTAATTCAAAATGTATCTATTAATGTTGAATTTTCATAATAATTCAACGGTCAAACAAAGATTATGTATTAGGAAAATTTTCTATAAAATGTAACATTAGAAATAGAATGCTCATTTTCGAAGGATACTTCAATTAAATCATTAATAAATAAAATAAAAATATGTACCATCAATCAATATGATCTCATTAAAGTACTTTCGAAGAGCTCTTTTTCTTTTTACATATTTCTTTGGGAAATCTTAGTGTTATATATTTTTGTTTTTTTTTTTTTTACAATGAATTTTTCAAATTACAACAATTTTACCATTTCCAATTTATAATTTTTTTTTGAACTGTTTTTTAATTTTTTTATATTGCATTTTTATTTTCGTCAAATTGAAGAATTTATAATTAAAATTCATTTTTTAACTTGAGAAAATTATTGAAAAATAAAAATGTTTTATAAATTAAAAGGAAAAAAAAATACAAATCATATTTAAATAATAATAGTCGATATTAATTAAATTTTCTTCCTTTATACCACTCAAAATTTAAAAAAAAAAAAAAGATCTAGTCAGTTCATTATTTTGTTAAAATAAATCAAACAGGGTTAACTATATTTTTTTTTTAAAAGAAAATCTTAATAATAATAATTATAAATGATTACAGTTTTTATCTAGGTATATACTTATGTATAAAATAATAAAAAAATTTAACATAAATCAATTATGAAATTATATCAATAATTAGATTACTAGTTAACAAAAAATTTACAATAAAAAAAATGTATATATTAAAATAAAACTAAATTTATTTATTAAAAAAAAAAAAAATTATAATAAAAAAAAAACAAATTATATTTTTTATTTAAAACCCCTAAAACCGCCCATCAAAAATTATATTCTGAAATTTACTATAAATTTATAATTTAAATGAAAAAAAAAAAAACATTACAAAATTTTAAATTATTTTTACAATTGCATTCTTTTTTCTTCTTCTATTTTTCTACTACTGTTTTTGTATTTTCTTTTTATAATCAAATAGAAGTGTAATTTATGAACTATGTTTTTTTTAAATTTTTATGGAAAAATTTGTATGTTTAACATAATGTTAACGTCTGCAAAACAAAAAAATCAGCTGTAGCCATCTACCACCATTCATTCTTAGGGAAATTAGTTGAAAAATAAAATAATTTGACTCTCGAAAACCCTCGGATCACCGATTAACAGTGGAATTTACTAATCGCCAACTTGCGATCGCAAATTCATGTTAACAGACATGCTACAGTAATCGCAAATTTTACATTTTTACCAGAGCAGTATGTCAAATTTGCGATTGCAGAATTTTTGTAAATACCAAATCACGTACTTGTGATGGTAAGTGGCGATTTACAATTGCAAGTACTTTCGTAAATATCGCCTAAAAAGTGAGTGTCAACGTGTTAAAAAAAAGTCTAAATGAGAAGTTAAACATTTTTATAATATTTTACTTTTGAAACTGGCTACAAATCAAAATATTCTTGTAAATTGTCCACTGTTTATTTTTCTTATTTCGTTACCAAACGGTACGACATTATGAAACATGATGATATCGTGAACATTCGTATTGACGATAAAAAAATTTGAATTAACAAGAAAAACTTCTTATTGAAAAAAGAAAAAATCCTACTTTGTGATTACAATGAAATAATCATTCTAAAATTATTTGTTCACTAAAAATTTTATTTACTAATTTTCTATGAGTTTGATTTCAAAATTTTCACTTTTATTGTATATTTTGATGGAATAAGAAAATTTTCGAACGAATACGTTACTTCATTATAGTATTTTTATTTTTGGAAGTCAGTATTGTGCTTATGGAGGCAGTACCCGATGAGTTTTTTGCCTCGGTAATATTTAATTTAAAAGATTCACCTCGATTGAAATTGAGATCTGATCACCCCACACACGAGATAGATTTATTCGAACAATTTGTGAAAGAATATAGAAAAGTATGCCTATCTTGCCTGTACTGACATCCAAAAATAAAAATACTATAGTAATTTATATTTCGAATAGCTGATGGCATTCGAAATTCTTTCGTTCAAATTAAAATTTCTATTAAAAAATTTCGTTCATATTATGATAACACCCTAACTGATTTTGTGTGTCAAATAATTTTCGATTTTATCCAATCGAACATATATTTTCCGAACGGTTTTCATAATACCTTTTCGAAAAATACGTTCGAAAGAAATAATTCGAACAAAATCCAACTTTAAATCGGAGTTTGCTACAATCGAAGTGTTTAACTTGATTCAATATTCTTGTGTTTTCTTTTTTTTTTTTTTGATTGTTGTTTGTGGCCTGCATGGTCTGCATAGCTTCATAAAGTGTGTACTTTTTATGTTTTGTATAAATATAAGACACTTTTTGATTTCAAATACAAATAAAATTTGTATGCTTTTTTTTTTGCTTCTTTTTTTTTGCTGAGAAAAATATCATCTATTACATTTTACAAACGAAAAAAGAAATTTTTATATTAAATATCTCTACTTTATCTTACTTTCATGTTTTTATATTAATTTCTTTTCTTTCTTTTTTTGTTTTTTTGTTGTTGTTGCTTTTAAAGTACATAGACTAGTATATCTATAATTTTTACAAATTGTTTCGTTCACCACCCACCACCCTCTTCTTTTTTTTCTTTAACTGCTTTTTGTTTTTCAAATATTTGACGTAAATTTGACAAAGTAAAACAAGCAAAATTATTTTTAAAACAAAAGAATATTCTATCGCACAGCAAAAAAAAAAATAGTACACTTTTATTTTTATTCTATTTTAATAAAAATTTCAACGTACCTCCCTCCACAACAGTACTTTTCGTAAAATTTTGACGACTCAACTCACCACCACAAGAACAATCAAAATTTTACATTGAAATGTCAGAATTTCATTCTGAACTTGTTAAAATTTCAATTTTTATTAATTTAATTTAAACCAATTAACCACATATGATCCTTAATAATCATGGTTTCAGCAGTAAAATCTGTGCAACTATATTTACACACGCAAACACACACATATGAGACCGTTTTTTTTTAAATTAGAATTTCTTTTTTCTTTTTGTCCGTTATTTATTTAATTTTTATTGATGATGATGATGACAATATAACGATGACACGACGATAATTATATTGAAGAGAAAAAAATAATAATAATAAAAAAAAACACACATAAGAACTAAATTAAATGAAATTCTCATAGGAACAAGTTTAACATATTTTTATATGAAACCGAACAACACCATTATTATTATTACATTTTTTTTTTTCTTTCGTTATCTGTGAGATAAATATCCATTACCATTTTACAATATGCTTGTAATACACAATGAAATTTTTTTTTTAATTTTTGGTAATATAATAAAAACTATCGATCACTTAAGATAAGCTTTATATAGTAATAAACTTCGCATGAATTCTTTTTCTTGTTCCATAAAGAATAACATATCACGCATATTAACACGTTTTATACGTGGTCTTAATGGTGCTGGTGATATACCACTTGTTCCTACTCCAGATGATCCAGGTTGCTGCTTTAATAATAATAGAAAAACATTTTTTTTATATTTTCGATATCAACAAAAAAAAAAGAAGAACTATGAAATTCGAAAATATGAAATTATTAAAATGAAAAATAAATAAAAACAATATGTAATATTTATTACCGTTGATGAACTTGTTACATCGCCATCCAATTTTGGTTTTTTTCTTGGACCAATGGCTTGTAATGCTGTCATATTTGCATCTCGTTGTCGTAATTCTTCCATTTCAGCTCTTTGCATTTCTTTCGCCTTAAAAAAAAAAAAACAAATAAAATTAAAATTAGTTCCAAACATTTTTCAAAACTAAATATAGAACAAAAAAAATAATACTTTTGCTTTCAGTTTTGCTTGTTCGGGATCTTCAATTTTCGATCTTGATTTTGCAGCTCTTAAAAGCATTTCCCTTTCTTGTTCTTCATGTCGTTTTTGTTCAACTTTATCTAATTCTTCTAAAAATTTTATTTGTCCTCTAACATCTTTTGTTACTTCGTAGCGAGGATCAACCTTTAAATTAACAAATAAATAAATTTAGAAATTAAATTACAATTTAAAATTTTTAGGTTTTCTGTTGTTGTTGAATTTACCTTTATTATATCAATCCGATGTTCAGCTATCACAGCTAATTTTTCAACAATATTTTTTAATCTTTCTTGACATGCATGTGAAATTAGTACAGCAACTTCTTGATTTGGTTCTTCAAGACCATGTTCAGCAACCAATTGACGTATTCTACTTTGTAATGCTGGTAAATGAAGAAATACTTCATCTTTACATGATCTTATTTGTGTACCAATCATTTCAGTTGATCCTAAAATTTTTTGTGATTCTTCAGCTAAATTAACACCACCCATTGCAGCAACATCATTTATATCATCATCACCATACATTGATGATGATACAGATGATATTGATGATTGTTGAAAAAATGATGAAGCAGTAGCTAATGTATCTTTTTTCTGTTTCTCTTTCGGTTCTTTTTTGGTGGATTGTTGAGCACTTTGTGCTTTTATTGTTACAGCTTTATTTGTTGTTGTAGTACTAGATGTGTTAATTTGATTTGTTGATAATGATGTCGCTGTAACCGATGACGTTGGTATTAATAATGGTGGTGCTGGTATTGGTAATGGTGGTAGAGCTATAGTTGATGGAGTTGAACTACTATTACTAAGTGGAGCTAAAGTGCTATTATTTATTGAAACTGTTGCTATTGCTGCTGATACATTTGAACTATTATTATTATTCGTATTCGTCGTTTGAACTGTAACCGGTTTAATTTGCGTTTGACCAACTTTAACTTGTGTCACACCAATTGTACTATTTTTTGATAATGGTGTTGTTGCACGAACAACTGGTGTTGTAGCTCTAATTTGAACCGTTGCTGGTGATCTATTAAGAGTTGATGCGGTTCGTATTTGAACAAAATTCTGTAAATTTAAATCATTAAAGTATTTCAATATACTCACGTAAATTTTAAACAAGATAAAAAGAAGAAAAAAAAGAATCTCTGTTTTACTTACAGGTTGTAGTGCAGGTGGATTTTGAATATTACTAGATTGAACTAAATTTGCAGTTGCCGTACTAACACCAACAGGACGAATTTGAGCATTCATCAACCGCGGTCCGATGGTACCTGTTGATGTTGCCTGAATTGGTCCTTGAATTCGAACTCCACCAGCAGTCTGTTTTGTTATTGTCGTCTGGCCAATAGGCCTTGGTGTTGATTGAGTAACCATTCTTACTTGTGTTTGTCCTATTGTTGTTGTTTGTTGACCAATTGGGCGGATTTGAGCCTGTATTCTCTGTTAATTTGAAAAAAAAAATAATTAATTATTACGAAATTTCGAAATATTAAAAAATTTAAATATTTCAATAGAATATATTTACAGGTAGCTGCTGTGTTAATGTAGTTGATCCAATTAATCCAATAACATGTTGAGGAGGTGGTTTAATTCCTTCAATTACTAATTCTTTTGTAAACAGTGATTGCCTAAGCAGGGGTAAACTTTTCTGTAAAAACAAAATTACAATTTCAAAGTATTAACAAAGTTTAAAAAACAAACAAACAAAAACAAAACAAAAACAAATGAATAAAGTTAGTATGCTATGTTTTGTTACACCACGTTAAACTAATTATTTCAAGGGAAAGTGGGGTGGGGGAGAGTATGGGTTCGTTAATTTATTTTATTAATAAAAGGGGTCTGTGCTTGGGGCATGTGCTATTTGGTTAAAAAATTAAACTTCTGACATTTAAATGTAAAATTTTGATTGTTCTCGTGGTGACTTAAGTCGTCTAAATTTTCCCTAGGTACTGGTGACAATTGAAAAATATATAAACAAACAATTCTGACGACGTGTATGTCTTTTTTCAGCATTTGCAGAAGTTGAGAAGTAATAAAAATGAATTATCTTGCCAAATTTTATGAATTGAATTGTTTACAAATTTCATTGGTGCAACTACTTGTCAAAATTACCAATTAGCACAGAAAAATGTAAATTGCTTCACCACGAAATTTTTACAACAAATTCTACCAAAATTTTATCAGAAACTTTTTTAACCAATTAGCGCAGATCCCTGATTCGTATTCTTCGTATTTCTCGGAAAATGAAACACATAACAAATTTAATTTTGAAAGAAATTTATTATCATTTGTTTGTGTTTCATTTTTCATATTTACATACTGGAATACGAATTCTTATAACTACAAATTATTTCATAGTAATTAATTACAATATATACCTTTAGAAATCCTATTAGACAAGGTTGAGGACTTGCATTCAACAGACGTTCTAGTCTATCACAAAATTCTTCTGGCTCAACATTTGCATCAACTAATTCCTGAATTAATGTTCGTACACTTTTTTCTACTTGTTTTGGTTCCCGACTTGATAATTCAATTAAATTAGCTAAGAATTTTCGACATTTCTCTTTGGTATTTCCCTGCATTATATTTTTTTTCTAATTTCAAAAAAAAACAAAAAAAATTTTTCTTTTCTTTAAAGTTCTTATCAAGAGTTTGTAATATTATACCTGAGTTATGGCAGCATTTTGCTGTTGTTGTGTTGTTGTTTGTGTTGTCCCGCTACTTGTTGTTATTAATTGTGACTGCGTCTGCTGCTGCTGTTGTTGTTGTTGTTGTTGAGGTTGCTGATGTTGCTGTTGAACAATATGATGAGTTTGCTGAGTTTGCGTTTGTTGCTGTGTCTGTTGCTGTTGAGTTTGTGTTTGCTGTTGCGTATGTGATTGTTGATGACTTGATGCAGAAACTGGTGCTACAGATGCAACAGTCGGTTGGACTGTAGTATTTAGCGCTGCTGCTTGACTTGAAAGTACTTGAGTTGCATTCGTTGATGATGTAACTGAATTTACTACAATATTTGTACCTGCTGTTGTTGCTATTGACTGCTAGTGAGTAAGTGGTATATTAAAATTTGATGATTAAACAAAATAAAAAAGTACAATTTAATAATTTTTAATAAAGAATATCTAAAAAAAATTTTAAAAATCAGACACATGAAATTCAAGTATTCAAGTAACAAACAAAAATAAATTATCGTATATGAATTTATCTGATTTCAGTTTTAGACATGCTTTATTAAAATTTAAAAAAAAAAAAAACACTATTTTTTGATGAAAATAGACTACAAATGAAAGTGCAAAAAAAAAAAGTTCAAGTTTATAGTGAAATTCAAACAATTCAACTTAAAAAAAAAATATGTATATCAAAAAATAATACAAGAACTCAGAAACAGTAAATCAAAATGTAATTTTAAAACACAAATAAATATTCTTTTTTTTTAAAAAAGTAAAATAAAATAAAATAAAATTCTCTTACATTTATTCTTAACAACAGTTTTTTTTTTGTTTTTTTTTTTGATACCTTTGATGTATTTAACATGCAAATCTTTTGTTTTTTTCTATAGAAAAAAAATTTCACACCTTATTTAATTGAATATTTATGTATACATTATCCATATGAGATCATTATTCATGTATTTAGTCGTGATCATTATTTTTACACAAAAAGGAAGAAAATTATGAAAAAAGATGTTACCTTTTATCATTCCATTTGATTTACTACTAGAGGAAACAATATTTCATTCTTTTGGATGATGAAATTCTCAAGAATTTCACATATGTATGAAATTGACTATGTAATTATAGATTTATATTAATTAAAAAATGATGTACATATAATAGTTAGCTACAGCTAGATAAAAATTGGTATATAACTACACCATAGTTGAACCATATTTAAGTTGACGTGGTATGTCAAAGAAAGATAAAAAGTGACTATGATGGAATTATTCTTCTTAAAATACGTTGGCTGCGTTACATACAATAACATCAAATTTAAATATGATGATAATGATTTTTTTGATGCCTGAATTTACATGTCATCGCGCGTAACGCAATCAACTCATACATTGTAATTCAACTTTAAAATCTGATGAACGAAATCATCTTTGCTTCTTAAGCTATAAGTTAGACTACAAATTTTGTTTTAATAGATTTCTTCCTGTTTGTGGCATAATTATCAGAAAAATTCAATTTATCAGATCGAAATGATCAAAATTCTAAATTTATTTAACACTTTTGATGAAATTAGAAATTGAAAAATTAAACTGATCTCATAGAAATCTTTTAAATGTATACATATTATTTTTTTTTCAAGATAATTTACTGAAAGAGAAAAAAAATAACTAAATAAATACGATAAGCATACTGATAAAAACATCGATTTTATAAAAAAAAAAAAAAAAAAAAAAAAAAAATGAAGAAGATTTACGAAATTAAAAGAAATATCGAAAAAAACACATGTGTACATATATTTTTTTCCTTTAAATAAAAGTAAAATAAATCTTTGAAAGACGTTACAAGACACAGTCTAGAAATAAAAGTAATTTCTTAAATAAAATCTCTTCAGTTTTAAATACGAAAAAAAAAAAAGTAAGTAGTAATCAGCGAGGCATCTTGTAAAGGAATTTATCATAATTATGTGAAATTACATTTTGTTTCTGTTTAACTTGTTGCTGAGTGACAATCGTTTTACGTAGTGCTAAAGGTGGTCCAGTGAATCTTGTACTTACAGCAGCCGGTACAGTTTGTAAACGTATTGTTTGATTGCCTGAATTTGTAGCTTGAATATTTTGTGTTGCTGTTACAGCTGATCCAGATGCAGAAACTGGTGCAGCTGATGCTGGTCCAACACGTAACAATTGATAACCATTTTCAGTTTTTAATATTAACGCAGGACCACTTTGACCCGATTGTATTGTACTTAATGTTATCTGTTGGATAATAAGAAAAATAAAAATTAAATTTAAGTGGGAAAATTTTTAATTGGAAAAGTCGTTTTTATTTTTTTTAAATTTATTTTTACATACCGCTGGGCTAGTTGGTCTAGTTCCGACCATAGGTCCTCCAATAACAACACGTGGTAAAGGTGTATTTACATTTTTTTGTTGATTTTGTGATGGTGGCCGTACTCCAACAATATGAAGAAGATTTTGTTGCGCACCAACAAGATTTTGTTGATTTCCCTACAAAATAAATTTGATAGATGTTAATTTCGATAAATTTATTAAAAATAAGAAAATAATATAAGCAAAATCATCTACATTGACATCGACTGTTATTTTTTACAGTTAATCCAACAACAATTTGTAATTACAATTAGAATCAATAATACAGTTTTCCATTATTAATATGGAATTATTCTTCAAAGTTATTGATGTTAATTCTCAAGTTTTTTTTTGTTATTTTAAGGTTAACTACGTATAGGTAATTTGTTGTCGATGTCAATGTTCGTGATATAGAAAATAAATTTTTAAAGTAAATAAACATGCAGTTTTTTTTTTTGCAAATTTTCTTTTTCTTTTAAAGCGACAGTTGTCTAAAGTGCACACAGACATATTGCACATAAAACTACTTTTAAATTAGGCACATCGAATTTTGATCCAATTAAGTTATTTAATCCTTTTTTTCGTCTTATAGAATTTTTGTCTTTGTTTTTTTAATTTTGGAAAAAAAAAATTACTTCCAATTCATTTTAAAAAATATTTCTGCGTATATTCGACCAATTATCTACTTTAAAAAAATAATAAACAAAAAATAAATGTTTTATAAAAAGACGTAAGTATTTTTCCGTTCATACTGTTTACCAAATAGATGAGTTGTTTATCAATTTTCATGTCATTTATTAGGTTAATCAGAACACATTCAGAGTTTTGTGTTTGAATTACGTTTAAGATTCAAATTTTTGATCCAAAAGGATAAATAATAATTTCAAAGATTTTCTTAAGAACGTGAACGTAGAGACGTTGCAAATGTATGACTTCTACATATGTATTTTCAAAAACCTGAATAAAAGCATTTAGCAATTTTAGCTATCGATACAGTTTTTAATATTATTCTTTAAATTTACATTTAACGGTTTAAAGAATAACGTATCATTTCTACATTTAATTGAGATTATAACTGTGAATTTATTAAATAAGAAAAAACGACATTAATTTTATTCTACAAAACTTAACGGTTTTTAATGTCTACAGATTTAAAAATCTTATACAAGATTTTCATTTAATTATTTTATTTTCATAAAAAAAAAAAAATGTAAACAGATTTAAATGTCGAAAACTTAACAAACAATTAAAAATACTAAAAGACTATAGTTATTTCATTAAATACATATGTATGTACATATATTTAAATTTTACTTTGAAATCCATTATAATTTCAATTCAAATATGATCAAATAAAAACAAGGTCAATGACTTTGACTGTACATAATTTAACACCTGATTTTGCCAATTTTTTTTTTTTTCTATTTGAAAAATGTTTGTATGTGATGCATGTTGGCCTGATCAAAGTTTACATTCTAGTTTTGGTCAATAAAATATATTCCAAATTTAATTCTATTTGATACGTGTGTTGCATGTTAATTATTATTTTACAACTAGATTCAAAAATTTTATCCTAAAATATAAAAAATAATAATAATGAATAAATAAATTAAATAGCTACTGAAATATTGTCCAAAAACAATTAAATTAATAAGCAAAGTATTTCCTCTACTAATTACTAATACGCGGGATCATTAAAAATTTAAAATAGGTAACATCTAAAAGAGCCAAAATATAAAAAAAAATAGGTAATTCTACGTTTTTTTCAAGAAGAAAAATTTAATTTGAAAATTATAAAAATAATCTACTAAAAAACAATAACAACAACAAAAAATACATTGAAATTTATTTACTTGAAGCATTTTTTAAATTTGCAATAAGCATTTTTATCTACAAGAAATAAAAAAAAAACTACAAATTTTAGGTTTAAGAAAAAATCAAAGGAACATCTACATTTTTCTTCTTCTTCTTGAAGTCATGCTGGATATTATTTTTTGTTTTAGCAAAGATTATCATTTTTTTTTTTTGTTCGAAAACAAACTACATAATTGGGGGAGCAAAAAAAAAAAAATGAAATTATGATGATGATACCTGATTAATTGTTTTTGTCATTGTAACCATTCCTGGTGCACTAGAGACAAGTCCCGCTGGTAGCGAAACTGATTGATTTTTAATTACCAATGTTTGTGTTGTTCCAGGATTTGTTTGATTATGTTGTGTTTGTTGTCCAGTACCACCATGTAAACCACTAGATGTTATAGTTTTTATTGTAGTTGCTGTTGGTAAACAACCACTTGCTGATACAGCATGAACTATTTGCTGTGGCTGTGATGTTATATTAATTGTACCATTTGGTAATGTTTGACTGGTAAATGTAAGACGATTACCAGTCGTTTGTTGACTACTATTCATTGTTACAATTGTTGTACTATTTTGAGATTGCGAAGATAATTGTTGATGATGAGGAATATGATGAAGATGATGATGATGCGGATGATGTTGTTGTTGGGACTGTTGCTGTTGTTGTGTTGTATTACCTGGATACACTATTTTAATTGGTTCATTGCTTTTTGGCATATTCTGTAATTGTTGTTGAAAATTCTGTTGATAAATATAATTAATATGATGACCTTTCGGTTGCTGTTGTTGTTGCTGTTCCTGATGAGGATTATTCAATGTTGAAGATGATGATGATGATGTTGATAATAATGCAAGATTTTTATTACCAACTGAATTGCTATTAACAAATTGTTGATAATCTGTAACTATAATTTTATTATTATTATTATTATTTGATGTACGTTCGTTTTTATCATTTAAATTATTGTTTATAAATCCAGTTATATTATTATTTGATGAAAACGATTGATTATTATAATGTTGCTGTTGATGTTGATATCCATTTGACGTTAGTAGGTCATTTCCAATGGCAACACTCGTACCTATTAAACTACCAGTTGTACTTGATGTCGTCGTCGTATTTGTAACATTTTCATGATTGCCAGTGCTAATATTATTATTTATGAAATTATGATTATTATTTTTTATAATTATATTATTTTGATTATTATTCAATAAATCCTTATTATTTTCACTTAATTGATTTTCAAATGTATTACAAATTGCACTCACTTCACTTTTATCATTATAATCTTTATGATTTAAATATATTTCCTGATCATTGTCATCGTCTTTTATTAATTTGGCAGTTGACGCCATTTTCTTGTGTTAGCAACGAATACGATACCAATGGCAATCGCAAACTGAATGATAATTTTGATGAGCCAGAGAAGGAGGGAATCACAATCATTATTATCAACATCATCATTTTTATTACAATTATAGGTTATTTTTAAATAAAATCTAGTACTACAATTAAAATTACAAAAATTCCTTTTAATTAAAATACCCCTCATCATTTTATAAGAAACTTAAAAAATATATTATATCTCATAATAATCTTCTTCTTGTTTAGAACTCAAGGAAAAAAAAGCCTCAATCATTCACGTGTCATTAACGATATATAACACATTTTTCTCAACACATTTGCTTTTTTTTTTAAAATAATTTAACTTAATTATAATTTTATCATGATTTCCATTTTATTTATTTTGAATTTTCACAAATTTTTCAATTTTTGTTTTATATACACCAAAATTAACATTTCATTCAAAAATTATTTACAGTGTATACAAAAAACTTTTTTTTTACAAAAAAAAAATCTATTACATTTTTTCCATTCAATAAAAAAAAATCTGATGAAATTTCCCCCACTCTTTTTTGAAATATTGAATAAATAAAAATGAAAGAAGGAGACAAGAACACACTACAATACCACTAGAATGAATAAACACTAGCTGCTTTTTTTCATTATTTGTTGTATTTCAATTTCACCACAAGAGGCCATCTTCAGTCCAATAGCAAGAAATATTAATGGCATATGGCAGACAAAAATTACCGCGTTCTATGCACTTTTGCAAATTGATTTTACACAATTTATAATGGAATTTCATAAATTTCACTTATATATAAAATTTTCAAATTAATTTATACACACTCATTCACTCTTAAAAATTAATTTAAATGCATTTTCTTCTTATTTAGAATATTTTTTTTTCTTTTTGTTGAATGAATTTTAATCACCTTAAAAACTATTAACAATAGGCACTTTGCAGACAACTATAAAACAATTGAAAGTTTTATATCAATTATATTCAAATATTTTGTAAATCTTTTATATTTTATGAATGTAAAATAACTTAAATTACACTTTCCACTTAAAAATACACTTTTATTTATCGTATATACAGCAAAATATTGAAAAGGTTATGTTTACAAAAATTTTTCATAGCGACCTACGATCACGACGACACCAAGAATTGAGAAGAAAATGAGGTGACTAAAATTAATTCACCACAGAAAAATTCAAGAAATGGAGAAAAAAAAAGCAAACAACCACAAGCGTGTTGTCATCGAGATTTTATTAACCATAAAGTAAAATCTATTTACCGCCAGGGTTCGCAAATTGTAATAGATTTTGAAGTACATAAGTTTTTTTACTTATTAACCCGAAGATGATGGCAGGGACCAGACCAGGGTATATTATTTTATTCGTTTCACTTTTTTTCAATTATTAGAAAAATTAAAAGGATTATGGTCATAAGAAGGAGCAAAAACTCATTATTGAACAACTATTTCCAATTTTTCTTGCACTAAATGGTTTTATTTTACTTTATTTTCCAGAATTCAGTTTTCAAATAGTCCGCCTCTGAAACGTACCATATTTACACCGTTTTAAATGAATCATATTTATTTGAATTTTTAATTAACAAAACGAACATAGAAGGAAATGTATTTTATAATAAGTTGACCTTAATTTCAAAATATGCAATATTGTAGGGTGTTAAGTAAAATAAGTTCAAAAAAACATGTTAAAGACTTCTTCCTCTGTCATATAATTTTTTATTTGTGTCGACCGACGATAGTAGTTTTAGGTCAAACACCTCAACTCTATCTTTTTCCTATATACAAGAAAAAGTTTGAAGTGCAAAGATATAACTTCCGTGCTTGCAAAACGTGTTCTTGAAAATTTTGAAGATCAACGTGAAAATCGATCACTTAAATGGGTAGGCATTTTGGCGCATTTCTTACAGCGACATCTGTTGCATACAGTGGTATGTATGATACATACATATTTCGAACTATCGTATTATGTCATACAAAATTTTTGTTAGTCTCATTTTTAGATCTCAAGGTACTTTCAGTTTAATTTCTCAACGCTTCTTTTTTACTTTTAAGAGAAAGAAAAGTTTATTTCAAGTAGATATATGAAAAATATATAAAAAATACAATCTATATGTGTTATTATACACAAAATAATCACATTTTGTTTTTATTCACAGAGATAAAATTCACAAATTCAAGATTCACAAATTATAACAAAACAAAAAAAAAAACATTCACAAACACAAAAAATCTTAAATTATTATTAAAATGAAGTTAAACATTTTTAATTTTCTATTTTTTTCTGTCGTTTTCATTTTACTGAAGGATCTGGATCTGGTTCACGTTTTTGTGTTATATGTAAAACTACAGAAACAAATAATAATAAAATTCCAGTTGAAAAAACTGACCAATGTGTAATATCCAAGTATAAAAGTGGATCAATTAATTTTGTCTTTAACATTTCAATCATTTGCTCATTTAAAGCTATACCCTGTAATTAGTGAATAATATACAAATTAATTTTAAGGCGATAAAAGAAAATTTTAAAATTTAAATAAAAATTATTACCTCTTCAACCCAAATTGTTGGAACCAAAGATGTTGTTAGATTTTCCGTTAATGTTATTTTATTTATGTGTTTTAAAAACATATTGAATTGTACACGTTTACCACCTTGTAATGGGGTACCTGTCATCTGTGGAATAAAAAAAAAATTAAGTATTAAAATATGAACATAAATTTTTAACAGAAGTTATTTAAAAAAAAACTATCTTTTTTTTTTATTTAAAAAAAACGCTCATTTTTCAATGTGACACTAAAAGATTGTGCGGGAGCTTTTTAATTTCTTTTGTTTTAAAATATCTTAAGATAACGTCTTGAATGCAAATTTTAGGATAATGTATAAATATTGATACATGATACGTGAGTTAATGCAAAATTTGTATAATAAATAAAAAATGAAGCAAAAAAAAAAAAAAATTCAAAAAATATCGTATTTCATGCGACAAAAAAAAATAATTTTTTCGGTGTTCTTTTAGTGGCCAAAATTTACTTGAGTTGAACTAAAAAATTTTGACAAAAAATGCATTTACAAATTAAATTGACTTGTCTTTTTTTTTTGTGAATTACGTTTTAACATGCTTTTTAGCATAAAAAGTATGAATAAAATTTAATAATTTCAGATAAACTATCTACTATAATTTTATGAATAAGCTTAATTGATAATTGTTTATTGTACAAAAGTTTTATTATTGTTTTGAATTAAAAAAAAATAGCTTGTTTTTTTCTTCGTTGTTTTTTCCAGAAGCCGTAAATATTAGACAAAAGAAAGAAGAAACAAAATTTAGTAGTAAAACTTGTTATCATTAAAAACATTTTAGTTATTATTTATTAAATATATAAAAGTCTACAATAACACTTCATAAAATTTTATATACAATATATATTACATACCTACGTATTTTGTTTTTTTTTTTATTTGAATAGGTATTTAAATATTTAGAAAATTTCAAATGTTTGTTTTTTAACAAATTCCATGAATTGAAATGAGAGTGGAAAATATTGGTGATTTTTGAACTCAGTGTAAATATTTTATTTTTAAATAAACAAAAAAAGTATAAAAAAGATTATTTCAACAGCATAACAGGTGTAATTGACAATTTGAATATCTCTGAATGAAAGCTTTTTAGTTATACGATACAAAACTTGAAGACCGAGACCCTTTCATTATTTAACGCCCACTGTTCATCCTTTTGTTTTATAATGACATATAAAGTACACCAATAAGTAAAATTGAGGTATTTTCTACGAATTAATTACTATGTGACGATTTCTCCTTATTATCAATGAATTTAGGTCTATATTTTTCTTATTTAGATCAATATTGAATAATTTATGAGTACACCTGGTCCATAAAACCAGAAATGGTAAAACATTAATCTACACTTATATTAATCATTTAATTTTTCTCATTAATTATGTTTTGCGGTTAAATTAATTTTATGTTAATTTCTTAATACCTTCCATTATAAAAAAAAATGTAACTTTCTTAAGAAAAATCAATTTTCATCAGTGCATATATAAAATATTCAAGTTTTCTTTAATAAAAGTTCAATAAAAGCTAAAACCAATATCAAGGTCAATCTTTTTTTTTTTGGTAAAAAGAAAAAAATATACATTCATATATAAAAATAAAATTTACATTTTTTTTTAACATGAGAAAAAGATAAATATTCTAAGAACAATAAAAATTCTAATTTCTATTCAAAAATTTTATGATGATACTGATTTTATTAATTAATGCTTGAATTTGATTCACTTTTTTTCTTGAAAAATAAGAAAGAAGAAAAAAAAAGTTAGTTATGTGTGTCATTGACTGAATATATATTTTTTTTTTTAATAAAAAAAAAGTGTTTTGAATATTATTATGTCATCAATTTTAAGAAAGAAAGAAAAAAAAACACAGATATTTGCATATGAGAAAATCGATATTTTTAATAAATAAAAAATAATTACTATTATCAACCATATGATGTTTTTTTTTTTTTGAACAATTTACGAGTACAGTTGAGTCTCATTATTTAAAGTTTTTCGCTTAAATCTTTTGTTTTGTTTTTCTTAATCATATAAAATGTAAAATGAAAAAAAATACTTTAAGTTCCTTGTATAACACGTGTTACCTGATAAGAATAATTAACTAATAAATTTTTTAATAAAATATCTGTACATACTATAAAGGGTGTTTCGTAAGTATGAAAGTAAAAAAAATATAAAATTTTGGGAAAATTCTGAACGTTTTGTCTCATTAACTACTTTTAATTATTTTGAAATTGTCTTAACCATCTGTGGTGGTATGTGGTATCTTTGGGAAAAAGTATCCCTCGATATTTCAATAACTGAAATTGGAAAGTTCATTAAGAAATTAAATTAGATTGTAAGTTCTCGTTTGTGAATTATTCCGTAGCACTTCTTTCTCAATTTACGATAATAAGATCGTCTAAATCAGCTTATACAATTTTATATGTAAATAAACTAAACTCGTACTTATGAAACATCCTGTATGTATATTTTTATTCTTTTTAGTTTTTTTGTTTGCTTGTCGATTTTTAATAAAAAATTATAAAATTATATAGTTTTTTTTCTATCATTTTTTTATTATTTATTTTAAAATTATAATTTTATTTTTAGCACAATTTTTTTTGTACCGTTTTCATTGAATAAAAATTACAAAACTATATACATATAATTTTTCTATTGTGTAAGTGCTAAAAAACACAAATAAAATAATAAAAAAAAAAAAAAGAAGAAGAAGCATAGTTATTGATTTTTTTTCTTTGTGTAATTTTGTATTATCAAGGCTTTCTTTAAATTTTATCACAATAATATCGTTATCTTAATTAATCTATAAAAAAAAACAGATATTTTGTAAAAAAAAAAACAATAAACTCCCATGAGGTGTATGAAAAAAAAATAAACAACAACAAATATCCGCTTAATTAATTTACACATACATTAATTAATTTTTTTTTTCTTTTATACAAAATATATAAGAAATGTATATAATAAACTTACATGTTGAACATCAATGAACATTTGATGTTTTTTCATGTTTGGCTTTAATCCCTTTACAAGATTTGTATATTCTTTAGCTGCTCCAAGCATATGAGGTAATGTTAATATAACTGGAGCATCTAAATGATAAATAGAAGAAAAAAAATAGAAACAGAAAGAATTGAGAAAAAAAGAATAGAAAAAATATCCATCGGCAAATTAAAATAAAAAAAAAATTGTAAGAAAATTTAAGTTTACAAAAATTATGATATATGCCTATATAATACAACAGCAGGAGGATTGGATTAGAATAAAAAAATAATTAAAACAAAAAAAAAGGCTTATGATAATAATATAATGTTTTTAATTTTTTTTATTTATTCAAAATATCTGAAATTTTTGCTAAATGTTTCATTTCATTATACTTAACTTATTCAATACAGATTTAACTATACAAAAGTATTTTTTTTTTTTTGCTTTGTAAAATATATATAATCTCTTATTCAAATTAATATTATGTAAGTGTCTATAAAAAATTTAATGTATACATAATTAATAATTAATGACAATCTCATATTATACTTATTCTTATTTATAACTGAATTATATATATTTTTTTTTAAGTAAATATATTCAAATATAAAAATTTACAAGTCTTATCAACCTAAAAAAAAAAAAAATTTCATGAAAATTTTTTTATTCTTTTAAATTTATAAAAAGATTCTCTTAAATTGAAAATATTTTTAGCTTCAAATCTACGACTCTTTTTTTTAAAAACAAAAAAATTACAATTACGAGTATATTTCGCATAAAAAAGATACAAGATATATCTTTTCACATATCTGTGAACAATATCAATTCAAAATGAACAAGACAAATTAACTAACTGTTGCTAAAATAAAATAACAATGAAGATGAGTAATAATTTGAATCTAAACTATTGCAATCAGGATAAATTAATAAGGATCAACATTAGGACAATCGCATACTCAATTTTAAAAGATTCTGATTAAAGAAAATAACATACATTTTTTTCCATGACCTTTTACAAATTTTTAAACTGCATGTTAAACATCACTTAATTTCAATTTTCTATAATTTTTTTTTTTTTATGTACAAGTATCTATTATTTTTATTATCTTTTTAAATTGTCGTAAAACAAGACAGTTATGAAGTAATAATGTACTAAAGATTTTGTTGTAATTTAATATCATAAAAAAATAATAATAATATATTTTTAAATGTCAGCATTTACTGATGACCGATTCATCTTAAAATACAAACCAGGTAATTTAATATTACATATATTTGCTTTGGTCTATTGTAGATAAAAAAAAAACTTTAAATAAAAAGATACATAAATTTGCTTTTATCTAGCAAGATTTCTAAATTCTATTGTTGTTGTTGTTTCACTTTTTACTTTAGAATTTCTATTGTATTGTGGAGGTTGAATCTGTTTACCAAGTGGATATAATGTTGATGGATCATTTGAAGAATTTGTTTGAGTACTACGTGTTGATCGTGTATTATTTGAAGAATAACTGTTTCCTATTCTGAAAAAATATGATTTATTACCATTTATTAAAGTTTTAACACCTGATTTCACTGTTGTTGTTGTTGTTGTTGTTATTGGTCTAATTGCTGTTTTTGAGATACTTCTTGCATTTGATTGTCGTGTTTTTGTTGTTGGTGTTGAGTATCTTGGTGTTGTGGAGGAGTAAGGATATCGTATTTGTTGTTTTGGAGTTTGTGGTCTTCTAGTAGTTGTTGTTATAGATGGAAAACGTTGAGAATTTTTTACTGTAGGAGTTCTTTGAGTTGTAGTTCTAACAGTTAACCTTTGATTATTTGGTGAATTTTCATAATTAGCACTTCGTTTACCATCTGAATTTCTCTCATACGGTGATGGAATATTAAATAAATTGAAATAAACATCGAATGCATTTCTATAAGCTGATTTTGTTGTTGGTGTTTGAGTAGTGAATAATCCAGCTGATTTAGAAATGTTCTGTGTAGATTTTGGCTTTACCGTTGTCGTTTTTGTTGTTGTTTTTCGAGTTGTAAAACTTGTTGAGGCTGCAGTAGGTTTAATTGTACTTGTAAGGACTAAATTTTCTTTTGAACGATTTAATGTTGTTGTTGATGTTGGAAGAATTTTTGTGTGTGTTACGATATTTGTAGATGATGCAAAAGGAGAATAATGAGAATTTGTGGCAAATTTATTAGGTGAATAACTAGAACTTGAGTCGTAAATAACACCAAAACGAACAGGATTTCGTTGTATTTGTTGTTGTTCCCACCATGGTTTCTTTGATGATATTCCAGATTTCTTTGAAGATGATGAAAAACTTTGAGTGAAACTTGAAAAAGGTGATTTTGTTGTGGAAGATTTGGTTAGTGTTGTTGTCCGCGATGTATTAATTTGTGATTGTGTTTTACCGTAATTATTTGATAAAGGTTTGATTGTTTGCTTTACTGGTGACGAATAATATGATGTTGTAGATGTTGATTTTCTGATAGTAGTTTTTGAGATTTGAGGTGGTTGAGTATAAATTGGTCTAGGAACTGTAGGATAAGGCTTTTTCGTTGTTGTAATTGTAGGAATATAAATCTCTTCAGAATCTTCATATATACTTGATTCACAATTTTTAATATATTTTCTAGCACGTCCGCGACTACAAAATTGTTGATAAACAGTCCATGCATTGAATCCATCACCTGATAATCTTGTATGTTCTTCATAAATTTTCTTGATACATTTTACATCATCTGTGATATCATCATCCCTTAAATCTGTACATGAGATATCACAAGCTTTTCCCTGTCCTGATGTTGTACACCAGTAAATTTGACTTATTTGAAAAATTCCATGATCTCCGTGACCAAGAGCAGAAGTATTAAAATTTGATTCATATCTAGCAATACAAACCCAAGTAGCAATTTGATATTCTGGCATTCTATATTTTTCTTTTAATTCCTGAGCCAATTCACATGGTGAATAAATTTTTCCTGTTCTCTTTTTTGGTAAAACAGAATAAGGAGCTCTCACTGTTGTAGCTCTTACCGAAGAGCTTCCAGTATATTCATCTAAAATTGAATTATCTTCAATTTCATTAAAACATCCATTTATGTAATGATCAGATCGTCCTTGACAATGTGGTTTGTAAACAGTCCAAGCTGTAAATCCATCCCCAGATAATTGTTCATGTTCGGCATGAATAGTTTTCATACATTTAACATCATCAGTAATGTCAGAATCTTCTAATTGATTACATGATAATCCACATACTCGACCTTTGCCAGAAGTTGAACACCAATAAATATCACTTATTTGAAACAGACCATGATCTTCGCTTCCATCAGCATTTAAACGGCCAATAGCTGATGTATTAAAACTTGATTCATGTTTAGCAATACAGACCCATGTTGCTATTTGATCCATTGGAATTTTATGTTTATAATAAAGCTCCTGAGCTAATTCACAAGGGCTATAAATTTTACCATAATTTCTATCATCTTTTGTATCATAAATTGAATTATCAATTGTATCGATTTCATTATTAAAAGTAACTGGTTTTACTTGTCGAAAATATTCTGTTGTCTTTCTAACAGGTGAAGCTGGTTTTGTTAATTCATTTTCATCAAAACAATCTAGAATGACATCATAAGCTTTACCTTTACAAAATTGTTGATATGTTGGCCATGCATCATAACCATCACCAGATATCCTCTGATGTTCATTATGAATTGTTTGAACACAGGCTATATCATCACTGAGATCATCATCACGTAACCGATCGCACGTCATAGAACAACCACGTCCTCGTCCACTATATGAAGTACACCAATACTTATCATTTATTTGAAAAAGTCCATGTGATCCATTATCCAATGTACCTGTTAGTGCAGAGCCATTAAAATTACTTTGAAATTGTGCTATACACACTAAATTTGCAACTTCATCAAATGATAAATCATGTTTGTTTCGTAATAAATGTGCAAGTTCACATTTTTCATAAACTTTTCCTGTTGATTTATGACTTTGTTCATTTTTCAATGATAATTGAATAAAATCGATATCATTAAAACAATCTTGAATTATATCATATCCTTGTCCTTTACAAAATGGTTCATATGTTGTCCATGCATCAAAACCATCACCAGATAATCCTTGATGTTCATTATAAATAATTTTTGCACATTCAATATCATCATTTAAATCATCATCACGTAATTTATCACATGTTACATCACATACCCAACCTTTTCCTGGTGGTGAACACCAATATTGATCACTTATTTGAAATATACCATGTGCACCATTATCTAATGCACCAGTTTTTAATGAACTATTAAAACCACTTTGATACTTTGCAATACAAACCCAATTAGCAATTTTTTCAATTTCTAAATTATGTTTATTTCTTAATAAATTTGCAAATTCACAACGTTCAAAAATTTTTCCATTTATTTCACATATAAAAAATGTCACAATTATTAAATGAAAAATTAAAAAAATTATTTTCACGTTTAATTTCATAATCGTAATAATTTATTTTTAAATAAAAACAAAAACAAACAAATATAACATACGAAGAAAAATGTTTCTTTGATATTTTTTTTTTGTTTTTTTTTTTTTTTTTGATTATTTAAAAACTGTCTTTAAATTAAATTTCAAAAAGTTTACAGAAATAGAAAAAAAAACGCACAATTAAATTTAAAGAGGACGATGATGATCATGCATCACGGACAATAATTTTTCTCAGACTAAAATATTTTTCAACATGATCATTTAATAATATACCAAGAAATATATGAGCTTATAATCAAACACTTTATAAGCTACTTTAAAAAAAAAAATGTGAAAAAAAAATAAATTTAATAATATAATCATCAATAAAACAAAACAAGAAAAAAAAAAACACAAAAAAGAGTTATAAAATCTTCTCAATAATATGAAAAATACTCGCATAATCAAACAGCTATAGTATAGCCATAGTATAAAGAAGACTAGTAAAATCACATTTCAATTTTCCATACAAAATTTGATAAGAAATTTTGAAAAACTTCAATGTATGTGTAAAATGCAAATATATTTTGCTAGAAATAGTCCAAAAGATAAATCATTAGGGAGCAACAAAGATAAAAAATTTAAATTTTCTACATATGTAGTTATTCAATATATAGAGCAAACCATAATCTTATTGCCATATTGGGTAAAATGGAAGCAAAAACGTAATTTCAAACCCAATATATGGAAATTTACTGGAAATTCATTTAAATTATAATTTATTAATTACCTTTTTAACTTAACTCAACAATATGTATCTATTACATTTCCTTCACTATCTTCTTACAAATAATAATAAACAAAATAAATACTATATAGTGATTCAATATTACTACGCTTTACCTTATAAAAACTATAAAACCAATACAGATAGGCAACTGAGGGAGGCAATTTTATTCTAATTTTTCACGTGTATGCGTAAAACATGCGTAGGTGAGAATATAAAGTTGTGTAAAAATATTGTGATACACTACATTGACATAACTGAGGGAGGTACAATATAATTGTGTAGAAATTTAGTTTTTTTTTCTTCTTAGAAATGAAGAAGAAAGATATATTTTGTAAATTTTTAAGGTACATACTACAAGTCTTTCTTCGTCTTATAGGAATTTTTTTTCTTTTTTTATTTCTGATAACGTTCTTTATTATGATTTTATTTCATTTTTTATTTACCGTTATGCAGAAGTAATTTTACTTGTCTTCTTTATACTATGGTATAGCTAAATCAAATATTTACATTTTTTCATTTTTGTTTATCGTTTTGTGACTTTTGTGAGACAAGCGATTTTTCATAAACGCGATAAGGTTTTTCGAGATGTTATTTGAAAAGTGAAATGACACGTAATATAATTATGTATGTGTTCTATAAGACGACGTCATTTATTTAGGAGAATTCGTAATTTTTTTTCTTTCAAATTTTTTTTTCATTATTTTATATCCGAATTTCTAAATATTCAGCTCGAAAAATAGAGAAAAAAAAATTACAATGTAGAAGAAAATTTTTATATTTATGTCATGGTGTTGTAGATTTTATTTTATTTATTTTTTTTTTCTTGAAAAAATGTCAATTTCAACTTATTTTTTTTTTTAACATTAAATAATTCATTTACACATAATTTATTATTATTTAAATAATTTTTATTAAACATGTTAATTGATTTTTAAATTATAAATTTAACTTGTTTTTTTTTTCAAAGACTATCAGTTTATTTTAATTTTTATGATACAAAAATTTATAATAAAATTAAAAAAAAGGAGTGGTTTGACATTTTTTTAATATTTTTTATAAATTTTTTTTTTCTCCAATATTTAACATTTTAAAATTGATTTTAATTGAATTTTTAGTCTAATGTTTTTGATTAGAGCACATGAGAATTTCAAACACATTTAATACAAATTACCAATCAATTACTAAAAATGGAGAGCATTGTCCTTAATTGACTTCTGTACATTTTTTAGATACATTTCTGTTTTTTTAATAATTTTTGATTTTTAGCACATTATTACACATTTAAAATCGGGAAAACTTCCGCTAAGTCAGGAGATGTGAGCTATTGAAATAAGACTTTTTTCTAACGGTACTTTAGAATGTCCTCTTGAATGTGTCATAGGTATGTCCTTATTGGCGAAAATTCAATTTTATAGCCGAGAAGTAACATTAAAAATTTGATGACAATAGTAACATATATGTTTTAGATAAACCGTTATTTCTTTGTTTCAGGATATTTGCAGGATAACACTCGTCAGTGCATTTTATAATTAACTTATTCTTCCTTCCAACGTACTTTATTTCACTTAATATATGTATGTAAATATATTTACATGTAAAAATAAATATGTTTATTCGTCGAAATGAATTTTCCGATTAACACACGAAATTGAAAGTAAATACAAAATTATTCTTGCCTACCTATATATAGAATTTTATATCAAGAACGTTTTATTAGACAAGTATCACGTTTAAACAAATGCTTTCAAATTTAAGTGGAAATTACTGATAAAAAAAATTTCATTTTTAATGAATACTAAAATTAATTGGTGATTGACATTCTAATTTGTTTGAAAAAATGTAGTATTTATTAAGCAGAGTCATTTCTGAAATGAAAATCAGAACAAGTTCCAAATATTGTACCTACTTAAAATTGAAATAAAAATATTTTATCGTGATTTTTTTTTGCTTTTGTTTGTGAAAACCTAAGAATAAAACAAGATGTCATCGCTGAAGAAAATTTTAATTATTTTGAGCATTTTTTTGCTTATAGAAATTTGTATTTCACGAAAAAGAACTTTGAATGAAAAGTGGAATTTATATAAGAAATATTATTCAAAACATTATACGAATTCAACGGAAGAAGAGATACGAAAATTAATTTTCAAAAAAAATATCAATATTATGAAGAAACATAATAAAGCATATAAAAGAGGAAAATATACTTATAAAATGGGATTTAATAAATTTACTGATATGACTGCTGAAGAATTTAAATATTTTGTAATGGAACCGAACTTAGAAAATTATGGTGAATATAAAAGGTACAACGAGAATATAAATATGAGTAAGATTGATAACCTTCCAAATTCTTTCGGTTGGATAAGAAAAGGATGGGATACAGATGTTCCAGATCAAGGTAAATTCAGCAAATAATCTTTATTTTTTTCAGAATCTCTAGAAATATGAAGTATTTCACTTTTTTTTTTTTTGTTCCTGGTTTATCTTGAAGGACAGTGTTGTAGCTGTTATGCCTTTGGTGCAGTTGGTGCAATTGAAGCGCATTATTTTATTAAATACGGTAAACATATTAAACTTTCACAACAAGATGTTATTGATTGTCCAAGAAAACCAGAATTTAAAATTAATGGATGTAAAGGCGGAAAAAAAATCGAAGTTTTCAATTATGCTATAAAAAAAGGTATTAGTTTGTTATCGAAATATCCATATACGGCGGTTGAAGGTAAATGTAGAAAAACTCGTAAACGAATTAAAATTAAAAAATACGCAACTGTAAAACCAACTGAAGAAGCATTAAAATGGACTATTGTACATCGTGGACCAACTTCAGTTAGTATTAAAATTTTGCCAAGTTTTTTTATGCATAAAAAAGGTGTTTATTATGATGAAAAATGTACATCAGATGGGCACGATCATGCTGTAGTTGTTGTCGGTTATGGTAGTGAAGATGGTGTAGATTTTTGGTTAGTCAAAAATTCATGGGGACCAAAATGGGGTTTAAAAGGTTACATTAAAATGGCTCGTAATAGAAATAATCATTGTGGAATTGCATCATTAATAGCATATCCTATCTTCTAAACGATTTTTAATGTTCAATAATGTTCAGAAACACAAATTTAATAGCCAATTACAAAATACAAGCGAATCACACATGAAAAAATTGAAATTCAGACCTAAGAAAAACTTTAGAATTTTTATTTATTTATTATTTCAATTTTAATTACTTTTTAACAATATTAAAAAAACTAATTAAAATTAAAATAAAATATTTTATTGCATTTACTTTTGCTTAAATAATGAGCATAGAATGACAGTCTCAATTTAATTTTTTTATTACTGTTTTTATGTTTTGTTCATTTGTTTAATTGTAAAAAAAAAAAACACCGGAAAATACAGACTGCAGCGCCGTGAAAAAAAACAAATTTTACACATATTTTTCGATACTTGAACGAAAAAATTAAATCGATCGAAGTGAAATAAAGTGCGTTGGAAAGAAGAAGAAAGTTATTTATAAAATGAGTGTTATCCTGTAATATCATGAAAAGGAGAAATAACGGTTTATGTAAAACGTGTCACTATATTGTCACCAAATTTTCCTCTGATCGAAAGTTTCCCCAGTTTTAAATGTGTAAAAATGTACAAAAATTAATAAAAAACAGAAACATAATTATGTAATATGTAAAAAATTAATAACTGATTGGTAATTTGTATTATATTTATATTGTATATTTATAAAATGCGTGTATTTGCCCATAATAAATTTAAAAATCACGCGTGCTTTTCTATTCAAACTGAAATAATTCAATTCTTTGAAATAAATTAAAAAAGAATAAACCTAAAATTTATTATAGATTTCTTATTGTTAATTTCAAATTCGAATAATTTATCGATAAAAAAAGCCATATTTTAGATTATTTTTGAAGTTTACAAATTTTTATGAAAATTAGATATCATTAACACAAACAACATCTGTTGGCTACTATACTGACTGAGACAAAATTAAGAAGTTTTAATAAAATTAAGCAAATCACTGCCATTAAAGTAGTTTAATCGTCGCGCCATTTTTTCGTTATTTCAGAAAAATAATATTAGCGATTTAATTTTAATATAAATTTAACGAAAAGTCATTGGTCTGTTAAACCATCTTAACAAAGAAAATGTGCGTAGAAAAAAATTTGTTAAATTTTTTGAGATGTCAGAATAATTTTTTTTTTACAGAATGTCGTATTAGCGAAAAAAACATAGCCAAAAATGTTCTTGAAAATTCAAAATACATATTTTGTAAAGAAAAGTCGTTAAAAAATCCATAATTTATATTCGATGCGAAAAAAAAACTTTATCGCGAATTATTTTCATGCTTCGATATGAGCAATTATGATGGAGGAACCTACCTGGTCTGATGTGGTATAACACGTTTTTTAATTTTCATATGAATATTCATTATATGATTGAATGCTACAAATTAAATTATTATTTTTAAATTATTTATTTATTGTATGTAAATTAGATGACTAAAATGTATGTTGCTGCACGTAAATAAATGCATTTTGTGCGTTTAATAAATTAAATTAAAAAAAAAAAAATTGAAAATTTAATTAATCTCCAATGAAAAAATAATTTTCTATAATTAATGATATATTTTTGACATAGAAATTTTTTTCTTTAATTAATTTACGTAAAATATATATGACCTTGAAATTAAATTTATTAAAATTTTGTATCTTTTAGACAATTTTTCGCTACATTATTAACAATTTTGGTGTACAACTTGAATTATTCTTGCACGTAATAAATTTTTTCTTGCATTATCCTCTGAAAAATTTAAATCCTTTGTTTCGTTTTAATTTAATTTGAAAACAAATTTGTAAATTAATTTGTTTTTCTAGAATGTGTGGGATGACGTGATATTTTTCGATTTAAAAAAAAAATTAAATGAAATTGAAATAAATTCTAACATTAAAAATTAATAAATATATATGAATATTTTTTCAAGGTAGGTATGTATGTTACATACGAGTACATTATAATGATGGTCAATTGGCAGTTAAATTTAAATTTTTTTAAAATTAATTATATTGTGCTGATGTAACCAAATATTTAAAAATTAATTTTATAGTTTTATTATTTGCAATTGAATATGAGCTTATATTGGTAGACTGTTCAATGAAAAATTCTGAGCTTACTGTACATATATATAGTATACTCTATCATGTCATGATAAAACACCTAACAGATTGTTCCGAGACATGTTCCGAGTTTTTTTTTTTTTTTTTTGTATACGAAAACTAAATATAAATAAAATACAATTTATAATAAAGATACAACTTCCTATATTTCTGCTACCGAGAAAATATACAAAATAATAGAATATCTTTTTTTTTTGCTATGAACTGACCTCTTGATTTTATTATAAGATGCATCTTCTCATAGAGAATAATAAAATAATTGATTAAAAATTATTTTTAATTATAATTGTAAAGGAAAATAATATATACATATTGATTTTAAATAAGATGTTTTAGAGTTTGTAAATAAATAATATATTCTGTATTTGTTTTTTCTTTTTGTGTCTGATGCGACATTTAAAAATAATAAATTTTAATATTTTATTTTATTATTTTTATTTAATTTATTTATTTATTTTTTTTTTTTCATATAAAATAACTGAAAAATAAAATTTATTTGTTATTCAAATCAAATATTGCAGCATAGAGTAAGTGTTGAAGAAAAAGTGTTTTTTAATTAGTAATTTACTGTACACACGATAAAAATAATGTAAAAAAAAATAAATAAAAAATACACGAAAAAGATTATATTAGACACTGATTAATGGTTTTTCAAATGCTTCATTAAGTTACACATATATATATTTGTAGTAATTTACTATAAGTTCTGTGGTCATCGAATAAATTAAATTCGAATTTATCAGGTAGTCAAATTATTATAAACATTTATTAAAGAAAGAAATAAAAAAAAAGTTTTTAAATAAAACAAGATTATCATGATTTCACGATAATAAGATATAATACGTAAAAAAACAAGTAATTAAAGAAAAAATTGAGATCGCATCAGATGCAAAAACCCGCTAATCGACACCTTAATTATTAAGAAGAAAGAATGAAAGATTTATAGTGTCTTGAAATTGCAAAAAAAAAAAAATTCACACATGCATCCGTCATCGAAAGATACAAAAGAAATTCATACCAACACAATTGTAAAAGGACATTTTGGCAGTTTCAATAAGGTTTTTTGGAAAGATTTCATGATAAGCAAGTTTTACATTTGATTTTCTCAATCAAAGAACATTTCAAAAAGCCAGTTTAAAAAAGTAAAAGTTGATAAAAAAAATAAATAAATAATATAGCTTACCAACACATTGTGTTAAATCTAATGCACCAGCATATAAACATCCATTTTTCTTTTTAATTATATTCACTAATTTATTAACACAAAAACATTCTGTTGAATATTCTGGACCAATTTCATTTAAAAAATTACGTGTTGAATATCGATAACCAGATATACCTTCATATATAATTTCATGTTCATAATATAATTGTACTGAACGACATATATCTGAACTAAATATATACATTGATTCACCATGTTTACGAAATGGTGGATATGATGATGCATCTGTTCCATTTATTAAATTACATATTGATATTTCATTATTTGTTGAATTTGGCCATATTTTTAATGTTGTTGAATCATCCCATTTTAAAATTTCTTGTAATTTTTGTGAATTACTTTTACCACTATGAATTTTATAAATGCCATCATTTGTTATATTTTTCTATACATCACAAAAATTAAAAATAAAAAATCAAAATCAATATAAAGTTGAAAATTTTCCAAATAAAAAAAAAGATACAATCTAATACACTTACATGATAAAAAAATGAAAATGCTAAACTACCATCTGACATTGAACGTATTGTTTTTGAACCTTTCTCTTTAATTTGATTACAAATTACACGTGCTAAACCCGTTGGATTTATACAAAAACGTACACCATTAAATAAATAATCACGTACTGTTGTTGTAATAAACATTGATTGTGGATTATTGAAAACATCTTTTAAATTTGAATTAATATGTGCCATTAGTAATGATAATCCTGGATCACTTTCAGCTATCTGAAGTATAGACTGAAATTTAGTGTAAAACAAACAAAAATTGTTTGTTGTTGTTAGTGAATTAAAAGTTAGTAAATATGAAAGGGCATGCAAAAGCATTCAAATTTAAATTATATTTTTTGAAAAAAATTAAGAAAAATAATAATATTAATGAGTTTATGCAAAATTAAATTAACAAACATGCGTTTATTTTTTAAAAAAAAAAAAACTGCAAATTAGAAAATAAATTAAATAAAAATGTACCACGTATGATGAATAGGGGAAAATGAAGTTCACATATGGATAAGGGTCAAGGTTAAGGATAGAATTATTGAGTTTTCGAAGGAGTAGGTACATCAAATATACAAACCCTTTTCTTATTTTGAAGCTTAATCAAGAGTCTCATCAACGAAAATAAAATAAAAAACTGAAAATTATTTATTTTCTATATTCTGTGTTCTTAACTTAAAAGGATATAAATGTAAAATTGTGGAAAAAACAACGAAAAGGATTTGTCAAATTTTTCTCATGAAAAAATACATACAATTCAATTTTAGTTAACCATAGAAAACAGTTATTTTCGTTTTCCTAAAACCTCCTGAATTTCGATTTTAATAATGATTTTTACTATTTTTAAATCAGAATAAAAAGGCATTTTTTTACAGATATCAATCAAGTTTTATATAGTTAAATAAACGGACAAAAAAACTCTGTCAAATTTCCCTTAAAAAATACACAAAGACAAAGAAAAAATAAACAATAAAAAAAGACCAATACAACATATTAAAAAAAAAAATTTAATTGACGTACTATTATCAAAAATTTTGTCATTATATCTTTTATCTGCAATTAAAAAATAAAACATAAACAAAAAAATTATTTAAGCTAGTTACCACGTGTAATATCATTATATTTTTTTTTTTCGTTCCTGATCTAATCATCTCAGATACTTTTTTCGATTACGCATATAATGTAATAGACAAAAAATTACAACAATAATAATAAAACAAAAAAAAAAAAAAAACAACTTAACTCATTTTAATAATACTGAATAAATAAAAGGATTATAAACATCCTTTACTCTTCTTTTTTTTTCATTTAAAGTTAATTATGTACCTCATATACCAGAAAATCATGATAAATATCAGTTTTTTTTTTTACCTCATGTAATTTGTATCTGTATTTCAAATAAATATATGTATTATCATACAAAGAGTATTATTTATAGGTTTAATTATTATTATTCAATGTATGGTGTATTGTATATTAGATATTTTATCTATAAGAACCCATCCACGTAAATCATATTATCGATGTGTAATAATAGTTATTATTTGTTTTTTTTTTCTATTTTTTTTTATTTAGTTTGCATGCATATGAAAATGGTATAATTAAGCGAAACGTTTCAAAAACGATATAAAAAAGCGATAAAAATTATATTTTTTTTTTTCAATATACATATTATGTACATAATGTATCTTCTATGTATCCTCTATAAAATAATTATTAGGTATGTATGTAGACACATGGAAAATTTTGTTTCCACATAATTTTAAAAATTTTTTCTTTAATAAATTTTTCCACTTATAAGTCATAAAAAAACTCAATAACATTGTTCTGTGGAATTTTCAAGTTTTAGAAGAAAGAAAACATAAAATAATGTTGGCAATCAGCACATTAGCTTCATTTGCATATTTTCATATGAAAAAAAAACGACAAAAGTACAAAAGCTTTTCGTTTTTTTTTGCTTTTGGTACTATTGTACTTGAAACTAGGTGTAAAAAAAGTATCGATAAAAGAAAAACGTGACATTTGCGAAACAAATTGTTCTTTTATCTTCTTTAAATCACAGCCAGACAAAATAAATTTTCTCTAATTTTAACTTTATTGAATTATCTAGGCAAAATAATGAAAGAAACATTATTTTCAATTCTAGAAAAAATTGAATTTTGGTAATCACACGACAAAATAAAGAAGAATCTATCAAAAAAAAAGTGAAAACCAAAGCTCTATCATCTGACTCAAAGCTTTAGACTTGTTTCTCAAAATTCACACAGAACGGTGTAATTGTGCTGGTATCTTCAAAAATGATGCAATCAAATTTTATAAACTGAATTTGTGCATCATGATTGCATTATTGCGTTTTTGAAAATAGTTTCGCTATACATCTTATAAGGGAAAAATCCTTTTTTTATTTTAAATAAAATTTTGTTAAAAGTCGTGATTTTTTTTTTTTTAAATTAATTCATTACACCGAATAACAAGGATAATAGAAAAAAATTACTTTACGTTTCCCTCGTATTCTTTCCAAAATACGTTTAATTATTCTAATTACTGGTGTACGATCTAGTTGATTATGAAAATGTACTACAAAATTTTTTAAAATATCTCTAACTTCTCGTTCAAATACTTGTAAGAATGCCTGCAAAAAAAAATAACAATATACAAAAATTTGTACTCGTATATATACACACATATACGGTGCAAAAATTAAATCTATATATACGAATTACAAAAAAAAAAACGAAAAAAAAAAATAGAATTACAAATTTAAAAAATGTTTTTCTTAAAAATAAATTCTTACATTCATATGCATATTAAGTACTGTTACATTATCTGATTCAGTTAATGGTAACGATTCATTATGATCAAATTTAAATGTTTGTTGTTGTGTGTATGTAATTCTTGTACCATCTTTTGATATACTTTTTATAGTTTTTCGTCTGTATTGTCTGAAAATTCAATGAAAATTTATTAATTTAAAAAAAATATATATAAATTTTGTGAAAATGTCCTTACTTATACACATATGGTCCAATTTCATTAACAATTGGTAAAGCTCCTTGTTGTACTCCATCTGGATTTGTAATATTAAAAATATATACTTTAAATAATAACGGTTGTGGTAATTCAACAAATCTTTCAAATTGTTCAGTGCCTTCTGCTAAAATTACACTCTGGAAAAAGTACGAAAAAAATTATTTAAGTTGATTAAATTCGTTTTATGTAATTCTCAAAAAAGGATCCCGAAAATCATAGACTTTATTACGTTGAAGTGAATTAATTACATTCAAATTATTCTCAAATTCTTAGTTAGAAAATTTATCAACTTTAAGTTCGAATTTAATGGGTAAAAATCCTTTATAAGTCCAACTCTTCACATGTTCGGAAAAAGAACATAGACCAGTTTTTTTTTCAATATAAGAACTAAAAATTACTTTAGAGAAAATTAAAATTATCATTACTCCAAAGAAAAGACAAGCACAGCTTCCATAGGGCTACCGTGGGTGTGTCAAACGTCCTAAGTATTTTTTTTTTAAATCATGAAAGTCGGTTATTCAGTTTAAATGTAAATAATTTTGCTCTTAAAACAATTTTATATTAAAAAAAATATTTCATGATCACCCTGTTAAATTATACGATTAAGTTATTATATTTCATTAAACCAGAAAAATTGTGTAACTGTTTTAGAGAAAAATTGATATGTTGGTTTTTGGATCGTAATCAAGTCAGTTTTTATTCATTATTAATTTCAATATCAAGTTCAGTGTTTTTTTACTTATTTTTGCATTCTGGATTAATTAATTTTCTTGTTTTGTATTGTACAAAGGTCAAAAATAAGATAAAACTAGATTATGACAAATCTTAATTCATAGAAAATTCATCAGAAAATCTTATTCATCAAAAATATATTTAAAAGTTGATGTTTTGTTTTCAAATAAAAATTTTCCACAAACGATTTTTAATTCTAAAAAAAAATCATTATTTGTTTAATTTTGTAAAATTAATTGTGAAAGATACAATAGGTACATTACTTAAGCCTTGAACATCAATAAAAAAAAAACAATTTAAAAACAAATTAAAAACAAAATAGATACTTTTTGATTTGTATATCTTTTGAAAAAAAAAAAAAAATAAATTAAAAAAAAATAACAAAAAAACAATGTCATCATAAAAAGAAGTAAAAATATTTCCAGCAAAGAAAAAAAAATAATGTCGAAATGTGATTTACTGGAATAAAACAAATATTATGTCATATTATGTCCAAAAATAAATATCTTCATACATTTGTACATTATATACATACATATTAAGGTATATACACTGTGCACCTTGGCAGATTTTTTTTGGGTCACAAAAACAAAAAGAGCAATCAAATATAAAAGAAAATAAAAAACCGTTTATTTCTTCAATGCATTCAAAAATAAAAAATAAAAAAATTAAACGTAAAAAAAGATATTTTAACTCTATTGTTTAATTTCTAAAAACAAATTATCTATACTTTATATTATTAATTCCAAACACATAAAAGATACAAGTACATAAAATACGTGATAACTTTTACTGTTTAGTGTTTTATTTTTTATTTTTTTTTCAAACTTACTTCTTCGACCTTCTTGTTGACCATAGCCGGGAATACACCCCAACCAAGGATGGCCCCAAAAAGTGTTGCAATTAAACCGATTGCCCCGGTTATAGCCGCCCATTGAACAGTTATAAGTTTTTTCATAAAAGTTTTTTTCATTTTTGTTATTGTTTTTTTTTTTTTTAAGAATATGCACACACACAAAAAAAAACAACAACAACAAGTAATTACAAATACATTAATCACATAAAAGATTAATTTTGATCTTCTAATGAAAAGATGCACAAAAAAAAAAACTTAATATCTTTTTTTAAATTTATTCTGCAAATGATGCATAAAAATTGTTTTTCTTAAGTTTTTGTTTTGTTTTTAATTTTTTTTTTTTAAATCTTAAAACAATCTTAGTTTTGATATTTGAAAATTGTGCAATCGAGTAAGAAGAACAGTAATTAAAAAATCATTTTTACAATACATTTTTATAACGGAAATATATTTTTTTTTGTTTTCTTTAAAAAAACAAACTAAAATTAATTGACAGTATAATTAAGTATTTTGGTACAAAATTAAAATAAAATTTTACATTTCATTTATGTTTATACATATATTATTTAAGAAAAACAATAAACAAATTTACACATTTTTCATCATATCATATGTAATTTATTTAAAACAAAAAATTAAAAGATACATTTTTCATCACAAATCACAAAGTTACTTTTTACACATCTGATCTTGAGATCATTTACTTGAAGAAGATGAAAAAAACAAACTATAAAGCTTTCTTTTCTTGATACAATAATTCACAGGTATGAGGTCACTTTTGTTGTTGTTAATATATCAGTTATTTCCCTTTATAATGTCACAAAACAAAAAGATTTAAATATAATATATAAGTATCTATGTACGAGTATATAGTTTTTTTTAAAGTATCTAAACGTTCGTCTTACTTGACCAAACTTTACCGAATGAACAAGTGAAAGTTTATGAAGAGTTGCTGTTAGTTAGTTTTTATTTTTGATGTATTACTATTAGTTTTTTCATATACCATGTGTAACATATATCTATAGTTCCAATAAATTCAAATTACATTATTATAATATTTGATAAAATCTACGTACATACATACTATTTGAACCGTCAAGGGTTATACATATTAGAAGCGTATAATGTAATTACTGAAATATTATAACATTTGATAAAAAATCTATCGACTACTACACAATTTTCAATTATTTTAAATAACTGGTCATTAAATGGAATTAATCAATTTGTTTTTACTTAATTTTATGTGAATTATAATTCAACAAAACAAAATTGAACGATGTATCTATGTCTCACAAAAAAAAAATTAAATTAATTTTTGCACCCTTATAAGAATTATATAGATCACAATCGAATACACACACTGATTAATTTAAACTAAAATTGAAGATTGAAAAAAAGATAGATGTCTACATTACAAATTAACTGAATTATTGTAATTATGATGAAAACAAAAATATACAAAACAAAAGATGTTTTCAATTGAAAAATTTTGTTTTTTTAGATAAAATTTGTACAAGTGTTCTTTGTCTGAGAACATTTGAAAATAAAAAAAAAACAAATTCTGTTATTTACATTTAAAAAAAAAAACAAGCTTATTTCTTTAATTTTGAATTAAGATATCACTATAAAGTTGTAAATATTTGAAAATCTTGAAAAACATTAATTTATTTAATATGATACAGAAAATACTCGTATAAACACCCAACACACACGTGAGGTATATGTTAAACTGTTAAACAGTAAAATTAAAATTACAATGTAATGGTAAAAAGTTTGAAATTTTTTAAGTTAATTATTAATAAAGGTATAGTGACAAAAGAAAAAACAAAACAGACATACATACATAGTTTATAATAATTAAAATAGGGTGTTAAGACTAACCGGTACCATGCGAAAAGTATAGTAGCAGTTGCAGAAGTAATGGAAATTTAAAATTTTTAGAAGATGATAAATTAATTCTAAGAACAGAAGGCTGGGCTTATTTTAATTACCATAAGAAAATTGCAATTAAACTTAATTCAGCTTATTCCACAAATAAGTTCGGTCTATATATGGACAAACAATGGTTTGCATTCCAGTTTAAACTGTAGATGTTTATTACTACTAAAAAAAAAACCCTTATGCTACATACATATGTATGTATCTTGAGTCTTCAGTAAACTCTTACTCCTTTCGAATCCTGTCCTAGAGTCATTGAAAACAAAAAATAGTTTGAAGAGATTCTAAAAAATCATGAACATTCTACTTATATATAACATTTTTACCACCACAAAGCTTTAAAAAATCTGTTGGATTTAAATCTTCCAAATTTTTGACGTTTACTTACTTCATAAATTATAATGAAGTATTGCTCGATATTCTCTCTAAATTTTAATTAGTCTTATTTCCACCTTCATAAATTTACTTACCTTTATTAGTCTTTGACCAGTACATTTAGATTAGTTTTAGTTCACTTCAACTAAAATTGAAATACCCTGTAAAGATGATAATTTATCACATTTGATTATAGTGACGATAATGTATATAAAGACAAAATTTCATTGAACATTTATTTACCTGATGTGCTATTATAATTCAATAAGTTACAGTTGCAATAAAATGTGCATTCGAAATAAAAAAATGTCAGGTGTATTTAAAAATAAATTGTTCATTGCAGTAATACAGTGTTCTTTTTTTTTCATTTCCATAAGATACATAATATGTATTGTTATTGTCCGTTTTTATCAAATAACCTGACCATAAAAATTGCATGCAATCAAATATTTGATTTAAAAAAGAAATGTTATTTTGATGCTTCAAATTGATAACAATTGTGTGACATGTCATAATTAAAACGTAGAAAAAAAATTTTAATAATTACACAAAAAAAAATAATCATAATTTCATGGATTATAATTATAATCTTCATAAATAAAAACAAACAGAAAAAAAAGGTTGACTTTTAATGACGATCAGATCAAATATGTAGATATTTATTACTAATGGATTAGTTTATTTCCTGTTCTATTTTTTCTCTTATTCTTTTTTTCTTTTCTTTTTCTGAATAAAATTTAAAATAAACAATTTAATAGAAATATTTATATACAAATATTCAAGTACGTACATATTTATATAATGTGTGTACATTGTATTTATATTATTTAGCAAACACATATTATTTTATGCCAATTCCTTATTTAAAATTTTTGAGTCATTGATTGATTAAGAAATTTGAAAAAAAATACTAATTATTGAGTAAATCTAATAAAAAAAAATTATTGCATTGACTTTCGACAATTATACAGTAAGTCGAAAATGTGACTAATTTTTCAAATTTAAATGCAACATTTTATCTAAATTTTTATTGTGCTTAATTTTAACCGTTACAACATAAATTTAAAAATTTTCAAAATTAACTTTATGAGAAAACAATGACGGTAAAAAGATAAACAGAGGAGAGAAATGTGTTGTTAAGGGATGAATTTTCAAATTTGAAAAATCCAAAACACATGAGTGTTTCCAGTATGTGTGTTTCTACCTAGAAATTCTACTATATTAGTTCCTGTATGGCGACATGACATACGGCTGGTGAAGAAGGTTGAATTTTCACCTAATTTCACCTGAAAATGTACTCTGTAGAACTTTTTTAATTTGTTATTAATTTAAAATAATCTCGAATAACCAAGGCAAGTTGAAGAGCCTTAATAAATAAAATATGTATGTATATAGAAAAGATAAGAAAATAGAAAGAAGAAGAAATCACTCGACATTGTCAATTGTTGTTGGAAATACAAGGAGATACTGTTTGGGGATTTTTGTAGAATATTTTCGAAAGGAAAAAATTAATTTTCCTATTTAAAGCTTTTTAAATATACTTTAACACTGGCGTGCATTAAAAAACGAAAATCGGAGTTTACGTAATATTTGCGTAACGAGACGTTCGACATTCATTCCGTTCCGTTTTGTTTTTATTATGATAAGAAATATCTTCGAAAATGTTATAACTTAGAGTGTGTGTGGAATCGAGTAAATTTTTACTACAGTAGTAAATTTTGACATTAGATTTTGTGGTAGAATAAAATTTACCGTGGTAAAAAAAAATTTCACATTTGCTGTGCGTAATGGAGTAAATTTTAAAAGCTACAAAATTGTGTACTTGTTTCGATATTTTGACTTTACATTATTTTACTATTAAACTGTCAAAATTTATACTAGCCCCAGAGCCAGAGTAAATTTTGACAGTTAAATTCACCACGTTTTATGTCAAAATTTACTACTGTAGTAAAAATTTACTCGATTCCACACACACTCTTATAACTATAACGATGGAAAATTCAGCACAATATGCCAATGCCGGCACGCTGAATTCGCAGTTAAATTTTCACAAAGAAAAATTTAAAGAGTAAAATGCAATTTAAAGTGAATAAAGTGAACTCACTCAACTGTCGCAATTCGAATTGTGCATTCCAAGTTTTTTCTTCTTGGATGAACAAAATGTACATAGATTGTAGATATTAACATCGATATACAGAAATTGAAGCTAAACAATACCAATGCAAATACAATTCGCCTTTTACTAACCCAAAGACAAATTGCCCATATGATGTTAATGTTCGCATTTGCCGGTTATGTAAAAAAACATGCATACCACCCCACACCCACTTTTATCAAAAAATTCTTACAAAAAAAAAATATACTAAAATTTGATTTTGAAAATTTTATTGATTCACTTCTACATTTTCTATTTATAATTATATACGTCAAACGTACTTGAGGAACAGTCTTGATTAAAAAAAATATACATATAATTCAGGAATGAAAATACATAAAGTACGAGTATGTTTTATTAAACTAAAAAAAAATAAATCAAAAATGAGATGAATTTTTAATTTGAAGTGAACTTATTCAATTTGAAAAACCATCTATTTGCTACCATTTCCAGTATTTCCACCAGCTGCTGACTCTTCAGATGCATTATCTTTAACAGTAAGATGAGCTGGACCGGTTTGTTGAATTGGGACGACACGTTCATTGGCTTCATCTGATTTATTTGGTTTTGGTACTTTTATGGTTAAAACACCATCAGATGATAAAGTTGAAACAACCTGGGCTGGATCATAGCCGGCCGGTAGAGCATATCTACGTACAAAATGTCGTGAAATGAAACCATGTTCATCTTCACGTTCTTCATGCTTGCCCTCAACAACTATCGAACTATCCACTGTCTTGACGGTCAATTCATTTGGCTTGAACTGTTGTACATCCATACAAACTTGAAATCCTTCTTTACCAACAGCATTTAGATTAGCTCCAGAAGGTTTTTGCAATAATTGACGATTAATAGGACGTCCACCAGGAATTGCAAGTCTTATTCTTGGACGCTGCAATTGTTGATATTGATACGGATATAATCCAAATCCAAAATCGTCGCCATATTGTTCATGGTCATGGCTAGCCAAATTATCCAATTCTTGGGCTAGGGTAAGTAAAAGTGGCAAAGATGACATCTTTTATGAAATTTTCTGTTAAAATAATTTGCAAATTTTTAATTTAAATTAAATTTTTCACTTTTCTTTTTGATTTTGAAAAACAAAGATTTATTAGACTATTAGACACTGTCTAGCCGAACTTGAATTCAAATTACAAATGTTATTTTATCTACTTCACGAAGCAATTTATAATGAAGAAATTTTAATTCTGGCACTTTCGAGAAAATTCTCTTTCAATGCAATACAAATACAATACAATATCCAATTGCATAGTGCATGCATTATGCATATTGCATACATAATCAATCAAATCAATGCGAATTGCGAATTCTCTCAAAGTATTTCTCTTTTAAAATTTCTTCAATAAGCAACATCTCTTTTAATTTACACACCCCCCCCCCCCCCCCCAAGGCACCTTGGAAATGCTCTTGCATCTATCTATAAACATTTCATTTTCAATTGACAATTCGAATTTCTAGTAATCTTGAGAGATTTCGAAATTCGAAATTCTAGAAACCACCAGAAATTAAAGAGCTTTCGAGAAAATTTTCAGTCAACTCAAACGAAGAAAGATATATAAATAGTAGAAGAGAACTGTGCTCTTCAGTAAATTAGTACACGGCAAGGAGTTCATTTTGTTCAAAGCGAAACTAAGCGAGCAAATTCGGTTTAGCGTTTCAACTGATAAACAAAAAACAAAGTTGTGTTAAATTTTAAAGATTTTCAAGTGGTAAAAAGTAAAAATCAGAACTTTGCAAAAATGGTTTTACCAATTCTTTTGGATTTGGCTGACGAATTAACAAATTTTAATGATTTGTATGACGATTCACCTGTTGGAGATTTCTTTGGTCTACAAAGACGTCCAACATTGTACTTAACATATCCAAAACGTAGATATTCTCCATATACAGCAGGCAAAAGAAATCTTCGTCGTCTAGATAAAAGCAAAAAAGATAAAGAATTAACAAATATTGGGAAAGATGGATTCCAGGCATGCATGGATGTGGGACAATTCAAACCAAATGAACTAACTGTCAAGACAGTAGATAATTCGATAGTTATTGAAGGTAAACATGAAGAACGTGAAGATGAACATGGTTTCATTTCAAGGCATTTTGTACGAAGATATACATTACCAAAGGGGTATGATCCAAAAGAAGTTGTTTCAACATTATCATCAGATGGTGTGTTGACCGTAAAAGCACCTCCACCACCATCAAAGAAACAAAAGGAGAAAGAACGAGTTATACAGATTCAACAAACTGGTCCTGCTCATCTCAACATCAAAGATAATTCCAGTGAAAAACCAGAAGAAGAAAAAATGGAGTCGTAAAGTAAATTGCATTTGATATTATAAAGTATTTTAAGATCTCAGGAATTTAGAAATTTAGATATTAAGAACATTTTTTTGACTGTTTAATATAATATTTCTAAATAAAGATAGTTTTTGAATTAAAAGTTCAATTTTTTATTTTTAATAGGTATTTTGTTTTAAAATTTCCTAAATTGGTTCTGATTTCTAAAATTGTTCTTGAAATAATTTTTTTCGTAAAAAGGGCCTTCATTTTCGTTGCTAAGCTTTTTTTAGGAAGTATCCATGATACACAAAATTTAAACTTTACAAAGGTATGTATGTATGTTTGTAGTATGTTTCACCTGAAGAAACTAGCTACATATTAACAAAAGACAAAAATCTAACATCAACAGTATGATAATGAACTTTCAAAAAAAAAAAAAAAAAAAAAAATTGCAACAGCCATCTTTTTCTACAAAGAAATGTTTATTAATTTTGAAAATGACAAATACGAGTATACGAGTATATAGTAAAATATGTATCATGAATTAATTATTACAATAAGTATTTAATTAAATTTGAAATTTCTTAAGAATGTATTTAATCTTCCATATTTTCTGAATTACCATCCGTACCATGTGAATTTGAATTCTCTGCTGATGCTTCATTTTCCTTCACAGTAAGATGTGCCGGTCCAGTTTGTTGAATCTGGATAATACGTTCGTTCTCCTTTTGTTTCTTTGATGGTGGTGGAGGTGCTTTTACAGTTAACACACCATCTGATGATAATGTTGAAACAACTTCTTTTGGATCATAACCCTTTGGCAATTTGTATTTACGTACAAAATGTCTTGAAATGAAACCATGATCATCTTCACGTTCTTCATGTTTACCTTCAATAACTACAGTATTATCTACTGTCTTCACAGTCAATTCACTTGGTTTGAAATGTGCAACATCCATGCATGCCTGGAATCCATCTTTTCCAACAGTTGTTAAATCTTTTTTTTCTTTATCTTTTTCAGATGAATGTTGACGTACTAATTGATATGGACTGGAACGGTGTCGTGGATATGTCAAATATAATCGAGGAGTTTTTGGAACCCGATAAATTTCTTGGGGATGTAATCCAAAACCAAAATCATTATCATGATTTCTTTCAGTAAAATCATTCAAATCTTCGGTTATGCTCAAAAGTAATGGTAGGACCGACATTTTAACTAATTTTTAATTCACGATTTTAAATTTAATTCTTTTTTTTTTCAACTTTCTTCAGTCTTTTATGATTATTAAAAATACTCGACGTCTTTTAACTGTAATGTAACACGTAACACTCTTCACGAAATCATTCGATGAATGAAAGCAGAAAGCAGATGCAATGCATTGCAACTTTATTTTATTATTTTATGGAAATTTCAATTCTCTTAGATGCTGGTGAGCTCTTCGCTTCAAAATTTTAACTCTGAAGTCTGATGATTTGACTGCAAAATTTTTTCGAAATCGAAATTAGTAAATATTCTTGTCATTTAGGGATGTCGTTGTCCCAGTTGTATTCTATTTCAAAAAAAATCTACTTAACCTGGAAATTGGACAAACGCCTACCGCGTTTTTTAAAACTGATGTTTGTCAAATTTGAACAGCTATATCAAGTTCTAATTACGCTTTTATAGATATGCGCGTAAAAAAAGGGTAGAAGCAGAAGAAAAATCTACTTTATTGTCTTTTTTATACTTTAAATTAGTATGATGAGGCAGACACTTGCATGAATTCTGGATTTTTGTTGTAAACATTTGAGATTTGAGAAATTAGCTAGGCCAAATATTGAATTCAAGTAGTTATTCATAGAGATTGTCGTAGTTTGTTTTTCTTTTTCTTGTCTTATTAGGTTGTATCTTTTGTGGCAAGAAAAGTATTAGTGAAAATAAAGCGGAGGACAATCAGGGATATTAAATTTGAAAGTACATAAATGGAATATGGTCAGTAGTAGTCATAAAATGTTTTTAATTAAAAAAAAACTGTCATATACACCTACTCATATATAAAAAAATTGTTATTTTTATCAATTTCTTTCTTGATGTTTCCTGAAAGTACTTAAACATAAGTGCTATTTTGAAATTATAATTGAATAATAACCATGTTTAGCGCATTCGTACTAGGTACATACTTATGTTTACACTTTTTTCTATTCAACTAGGTAGGTACATATTATTTTTTAGTTTGACCAATGTTATTTTTAAAGAAATTTTTTTATAGCTTTTAACAAACCACAAATGCCTACGTGTATTTTTATTATTCAAAATGAAACAAGAAAAAGAAAATTAAAAACCACGGAAAACATATGAAATAACATCTGTGTGCCATTTTTGTATCGTTTGTGCTAAAAATCAATAACAAAATGCCGTATACAGGAATTCATAGGTTTTTTTTTAAATAAAATTTTTATATACCTACATATGAAAAGCATTTACACACATACTCATACAAGAATTTTTCAACACATATTTGGAGGATTGTCATGTATAAATAAATGAAGCCAGTTTGTATACTTGACAGAATAGAAAAGAAAATCGTCTAGTCAAGTGTTAAAAAAAAGGTGTAAATCAAAACAAAGAAAAGTGAAAAGTTTACAGACATTATTGGTTTTGAAAAAATCAAAATAAAACATTAAAAAAAAGGTGTTTTTATACCAGTTACGTCATAAAAACAAGTGCAAAAAACCATAGTGTAAAATAGACGAAACAAAAAAATTTGATTAGAAACATGTCTTCTTTAGAATTACTTCTTGAATTAGCTGAGGAATTGGATAATTTAAAAATACAGGAATCACAAAGAAATCCATTACGTTCATATCCTCATTTGCATTACCGTTATAATCATCCAGGTTATCATTATCATTTTGTTATACCTGAAACAAAATCTACATCACCTAATCGAAATATAAGAAATCTTTTAAATAGACGAAACATTGATTCATCTTCATCATCATCGATTGATAAACAAAATTTTCAAATATCAATGGATGTTCAACAATTTCTACCGAATGAGATAACAGTAAAAACAATTAATAATTTTATTGTAATTGAAGGTAAACATGAAGAACGTGAAGATGATCATGGTTTTATTTCACGTCATTTCATTCGTAAATATCCAATTCCGGAACAATATGATCCAAAATTAACAGTATCATATTTATCATCAGATGGTATTTTAACTTGTTCAGTTCCAAAACCTAAAACAATTGAAAGCACAAATAATGAACGTATAATACAAATACAACATACAGGACCGGCACATTTATCTGTAAATGAAAATCCAGTTGATGATGAAAATTAAGAAAATTTTTGATAAAATTATAAAAATTAGCAACAAATTAACTACTTATGCGATTTTATAGAAATAAGTTTAGGAATTAGGATATTTTGAAGGTTTTAAAATGTATAGAGTGAGATTTACTGATAAAAAATTGTAGACTTTGTTTTCAGAAAAATATTTACATATGTATAATTATTTATTAATTAATTAAGTATATATTTATTTGTTTTGTGTGTTTTTCAATTTAACTTACTGAGAATAAATTCACGAATAAAAGCTGTGATTCAAAAAATTTAAGAGTTTTAATTTAAAAGGCTAAATTTGGAAAACCAGGAAAACTATTTCATTATTCCAAAAGTTGTTTTGGCAAACATTGAAAATAGGTCATCTTCCATTTTTTGAAAGGATTAGTTTTTTTATTGAATTTAATTTTCGACCAATACAATTTCGATGTGATTTTTGAGCTTTTTAAATTTCTTTTTCAAGTTTTTATTTATTCAAGAAACAATTTCATAAAGCTATGCCATCCTTACTTTGATTTTTTTTTTGAGGAACATTGTAGCGTGACTATTATATTTAAGTTTAACTGATTTTTTATCATACAGGACTAAAATCTTGACAAGGAAATTAAAAATCTTTTGAAAAACGAGAGGTTTTTGATTTTCTGTAATTTTAAAAGGTTATTAGGTAGTTACATAATACAATACAAAACATTCTAGCTCGTCGAAAGAAGAAATCATTTTAGGAGGACGAATTTATTTAATAGAAATAAGTAGAAATAAGTAACTGATAACATATGGAATCTCTCTGTTAAATTCAAAAAATGGACATAGAAAACATACCGTTAGCATATCAAGGAATAAAATCGAAAACAAAAACTAATTTTTATCTCCAAATATTGAAAAAAAAAAAATAATTTAAATAACATAATCTTTGAATCTCATTTCCCAACAAAATGATACATATGTGTATGTCTGTCTGCATAGAAACCTTAACACTTATGACCTTGAAAAATTTTCCTAATGCGTACACGTGCCGAATTCCACTTTCGTTAAAAAAAAAAAAAATATGCGTCTTCTTGAAATGTGTTGTTAAAGAAAAGGACATTTGAAGGATACATAACATCGCATATCATTAAATAAATCAAATTTATTTATTACCTAAAATTTGTGCTTTTCTTGTCACATTTATTTATCACAAAAATAAAATAAATTAGGTATTAAACAAAACGTGTACAATTTTACCTTTTTTTGTTTTCTCCTCAAGATAATAAAACAAAAAGAAAATACATAAAATGTAAGTGCGAATTGTACATGATAAGAAAGCTATCAAAGAAAATAGGTGTAAAAAAATTTGTTCGATAATTTCATGAACAAATTTATTTATAAAAATAATATCAAGGTGTCCGTCCGTCTATTCTAGAAAAAATCATTTAATGATATTTGTATGTACGCCAAATTACGTCGTTTAAATCTGGTAAATACATAATTTAGAAATATCGAGAAAATTTCTTGAAAGCCATGTGCAAATTCTGACTGCGCATACCTGACCTGTCCCATTGAGGGTTATTGCCCTCCAGAGCATTTATTAATGTAATATAAGAACAGTAAATGTATTTTTATGGTCTTTTTTCTCTAACAAAAAACAAATTAAATAATAATAAATTAAAATTTTATAATACACAACTTGTCGGTTTAGTTTTAGCTCACATAAATTTATCTTGTTCTACAGCATTGTGCAAAAAAAATTGGATACTATATGCATGCTTTTGAAGATATGCAATAATGAATCAAAACATTTTTATTATTGAAAAAAATTTTCACTTTCCAACTAAGAATAATGTAGAAATAACGTTCGTATTATCCTGTTAAATTATGCTTCCTTGTTTTCGAGAAATCTAGTTTTAAAAATTTTATTCAACGAAGACCAACTGTTTAAAGTGATTTTTCAGAAAACAAAAAGCAATAGGATATGTACATTATCTAAAAATCTCCATCGTGATCCACTCTGTGTATTTAAACTCCACTTTCTTTTTTCCTCATTTTTTTCGTAATATCTACTTTCTTATACATCACACTGTATATTATTTTATTAAAGCTCTTAATAAAAAAAATGCATAGAATAAAAAAGTTAAATTGCTATACATGTTCCCTTTCATCATAATAGCACATAATATATTTATTTAATAAAAATAACTTACTGATGGGTGGGGTTGGGTTGTTTATTTAATTTTGTTTGGGTGATAAAGTTTTCATGTTTTTTGAGCTTTGAGGAATACGTGATCAAATAGATATTTGTGAGTTTGTGACAGAAAATGTGTAATTTATAAACATAAATAAGAGAAAACATGAAATATCTCGAAAAAGTCTCTTGAAATTTCTCACTGATTAAATTTTTGATTTGGATTGGAATTTTCTTCATAGAATTTACTAGTACCTATAATAGATAGCTAAAATAAAACAAACGAAAAAAAATTTGATACCATAAATGTACTTAATCGACGGGTATATAAATAGAGGTAAGTGCTTCATTGATTTCAGTCAGATTGTATAAAGTTATCATAGAATAAAGTGTGTTAAAGCTTCGTAAGCCAAAACGAAACAATATTCTGAATAAAAGAAAATATTGAAGTGCTTTATAAACAATTGTGTGGAATTATTATTGAAGAACATCATTAGAACAATAGAAATCAATGAGCACACTTCCACTATTGTTGAGTTTAGCTGAAGAATTAGATAAGTAATTTACAATCCAGATTCTACGATAGTGATTTTGGATTGGGCTATCCAACATTAAGACAATACCATTATCATCCGGTATTAAGTTTAGTACCATCTTCAACAAATTTACTACACAGAATAAGATCAGATAAGAGTGGTGCACTTTCAACAATTGGAAAAGATGGATTTCAAGTTTCTATGGACGTTCAACATTTTAAACCAAATGAATTAACTGTCAAGACAGTAGATAATTTCATTGTAATTGAAGGTAAACATGAAGAACGTGAAGATGAACATGGTTTCATTTCACGACATTTCACTAGAAAATATACGTTACCACCAAATTATGATCCAAATCAAGTATATTCAACATTATCATCTGATGGTGTTTTAACTGTTAAAGTTCCACCACCATCAAAATCAGAATCAATTGAAGAAAGAATTGTTCAAATTCAACAAACAGGACCAGCACATCTTTCTGTCAAGGATAATCCAAAAGAAGAAACAACAGAGGAAACAGTAGAGGAGAAGAAAGAGTGAACAGAAATTTGATTTATTTTATTCCATATATACATATTAGAATACTAAGTGTTAAAGATGTACATGACTTTTTTATTTTTATACCTATACGAACTAGCTTTTTCTTTTAAAAATAATGTTTACATGTTAGGAATTTATTTATAATTATAATTTTTGCATTTTTTTAAAAAAAAGTAAAGCCTTTTTTTAAATATGTTACAATAAAAATTTCTAGTCTTTTTTATAAATTAGTAAATTTGAATATTTTTTTGTTGGTTCCTTGTATTGGGGGAAACAGCGTCCTATTCAGGATATAGAAAAATTTTATCACCATTTTTACCCGAAGTTGGGAAGTGAGAGGAAAAAATCGAAGAAATCATAGATGAAAGATTTTCGGTGTTTTCGAAAATGCAGTAATGCTGCCGTGATACACAATTCAGCTTAAAACCTTTATATGCTGAATTGTGTATCACGGCAACATCACTGCAATTTTGAAAACATAAGTTTAATTTTAGCATAGTCATAAAAAGATTGAATAAGAAAAAAAAGAAAAACGGGACAAATTGGATATCTTTCACTACCCTTTGGAAAAGAATTTCAAACAAAAGTCAAACCATTGCTGCATCATTAAACTTTTCGAAGATATGGACATCGCATTCTTGAATATTTAATCACTCCATCCTTCTTGATTTTTTAAAAATTTCTTTGTTTTTCCAAACATCAAACTCACTCAAGAGTATCACCATAAAGTTAAATAAGAAAAAGCTATCTTAAAAGAACGTACAAATATACACATGTGCACATCTCATTTTATATTTAGACAAAATTTAAAAAACAAATTGGAAGTTGTTTAATTTCTTCCAAACAATTGTATTTCCTTAACAGTAAGTTTTATATCCTTAAATAGAATCACAAGTGTCCTTGAAAACTATCTTAAAGTCAAAAGTTACAAATAAAAAAAAATATGTTACATACGTGACGACCTTTACTGTTTTCACAAGCAAACAATAAAAGTTAAAAAAAAAATTTATTTGAAAGTTTAAAAAAATGCTTTAAAAAAGTACATAAATCGATTGGAAAAACATTTCCAAAGTTAGTTTTTTTTTTTATCTTATCTTTGATAAAATTTTTTTTAACAAAAATTTAAAAAACAAACGACTTTTTTACTCCTTTTTCCTCCCCATACATTATTTTTTAACAATCGGAAGTAATTATGACTAATAAAAAAAAACGATTTACCGCATTCAACTTGTTTGACTCATCTTTAAATGCTGCACTTTTAAAAATACAGAAGCTCATAAGCATAACAACAAATCAATAATAATAATTATTTTATTTTTATGTTAAAAAAAATAAAAGATACTTATTTCTAAAGTATCTATTATTTATAAGTGACAACATTTAAAGTATATACTTAAACAAAAACAAACTTTCACAATCAAAAGACATTATTTTAAACATATAGAATTCCCATTTAACTTATAAAATTTGCATGTTTTTGCCCAATTCATATGTGCACACAGAGAGAAAGAGATAGACATGGAATTGTTCCATAAAAGTTTCAAAAGAAGGATATTAAATGCGGAAGATAAAAAAAAAATAAACAACAAACTTAAAATGGATAATAGGAAGCAATTTAAAAATTCACATTTGTGTGTGTGTGTGTTTTTTTTTTTTATTGTTTTTTTATTGCAATATAATAAATATTTTTTGCATTAAATAAATTACATTTATATAAGTATCACAAAATTTGTGCATTTTATTATGATAAATATTTTAAAAGCTTATTTTTTTTTTTTTTTTTTGGGTATTTTAATTTTTTATAAATAATTTTATTTTTATAATTTTAACATTTAGCAAAAAAAAAAATGTATTAAGTATTTTTTTCTTATAACATTTTTTTATATTTATATTTTGTTTTTTCCTCTAATTTTATATATTTTTGCACTAAACTATTTATTGTTACGTTTTTCTACATATTTTTTGTTGATTTTTTGTTGCTGTGTAGTTTTTGTTGTTACCATTCGTATGTACGCCTTTTCTTTTAAATAAAATTAAAAAAATTAATCCCCAACATCAAAATTGTTTTTAATCTCTACACTTATAGATTTTATCTGGATCATTTTTATCATCATTATTATCATCGTAATAATCCTTTTGACTACCATTATCATCATCATCATCATCATCATCACCATTATTATCATCATTATCAATTTTATGTATTTTACCAGTTTTTTTAATATCAATTATTTTTTCATTACGTTCACAATATTTATTATTATGATTTGGTATTTTAATTGTAAGTATACCATCTGATGATAATGTTGATATTGCATCATTTGTATCACATCCATTTGGTAATTCATATTTACGTATAAATTGTCTTGATATTAAACCATGTTCATCTTCACGTTCATCATGTTTACCTTCAACAATAATTGTATCTTCAGTTATTTTAACTTTTAAATCATTATATTTAAAATCTTGTACATCCATACAAACATGAAAATCATTATTACGATGATATTGTCTATTACTTGTACCAGGTATATTATGTCCAGTACCAATACCATTTATAAAATTTGATTTAATATCATATGATTTACGACGTGTCCTTGGACGTTCTAAAAAATTATGTGCAGGTAATGATAATTGAATTGATGGTGTTGATGCATTACGATTATAATGACGATGAGGATAAAAACCTAAACCAAAATCATCTGGATATGTTTGGGTTGTTAAACTTTCTAATTCATCAGCTAAACTTAATAAAAGTGGTAATGTTGAAGACATTATTTTTGTTTTTTTTTTTAAATGTTTTTTTCTCAATTTAATATTTATTTTGTTTTCAAATGTATAAACAAAAACTTCCTTTTTGTGGTTTTAAACTTATAACTTTTTTTAAATTTCCAATTTTGTTTATTTTAATTTTTTAAATTAAAATTTCCAAAAAAAAACAAAAAAAACAACAATTTATTAAAATTTTCAAAAATCACTTTTCAAATACGTTACGCGTTTTTTTTAGTAGGTAGTTTGATATGCACTCGTCTGTATCAACTAAAGAAATTTCTTAAAGCTTCCTTGTATTTATATGAAGGAAGCTTTTTTTTCCTTTTCTTCCTCTTCTGTCTTTTGTTTTTATTCTTTTATAATACATAATGCTTTTATATGTACATACATATATACTTGCTTTTTATCCTTGTTAAAATATATTTTTATTATTTCAAGAAAAATAAAAAAAAGTATAGCTTATGTTTGAAAAACTTCGTGTATGTTATACAAGTCAAGAATTTATTTTAATGCATTTATAAAAAAAAAACAGTATGAAATTTTGTCTAACATATTTACACACAACAATATAATATACTACATACTACATAAAATATTAATTATAAAAACATTCACTGTTTGTTTTTATATTTGTCGTTGTTGTATTTTTGTTATTTTAGAATACAAACAAAATTAAAGAATTTATTTTTGTATTTTTTTGTGTTAAGAAAATAAAAACAAAAACAAGTAAAAATCTCAAAATATTATGTATTTCTTAATAAAGCTACTATCCTACATACTATAGTATGCTAACATATGTATATATAGTGACATACATAATATCCTTTACCATATAATATCTTTGTCCGTAACTAAATGTGTGTAAATGAATAACCTGAAACACTTAAAAATTTTCATTTAGAGAGGGGATAGGCTCATATACATATATGTATGTACTATTTACATGCAATTTTATTACGGACCATATAATATATGATTTATAAAAATAAAATAAAAAATGAAAGAAGTCAAAAAATCAGGACATGTACTGCACAAGTGCAGTATTAATTACTTTTTTGTGCATTCGCATACATTTACGTGCTACTTATACATATATGTATAAAAAACAAAACCGATGTGAATGTACTTAATAATATGCACTCTATATATATGCGCATTCTTTTAAAATGCATTTATTTTTACTTTTCCATATTCTAACAAAATATTTACAAATTGCATGTAGAAAACAAAAATTAGAAGAAAAAAATATAGGTAGGTCTACAATAGATAGAAGGAAATTGTGTCCTAGTAAAATGATAATGTATATGTACAATATAATATATATACATCAAGATAAAAATCTTAACATTAAAATATTAGAATTTTGTCCTAGATTATGAAAAGCTTACATGAATAAAATAGAAAAACTTTAAATTGAAGTGAAAATATATTTTTTTTTAAAAAAACGTAATTTATTAATTTTTTTTTATTCAAAAAACAAAACACAGGAAGGATACTTTCTGAATTTCTTTATTCTACGTTGTTTTTAAAAAAATAGTTTCTTCGCCAATTAAAATTATCCTTAGCTTTTTTTAAAAGTTTATTTTATACGTAAAATTTTAAAGTTAAATCGAAAGAACAACAAGGCAGAAAGCTTTCATAAAAACAAATTTTTTGTTTCTTTAGAAAAAAAAAAAATAAAATTTTTATGTGTACAAGCAAATGAATTACTTCCTCAATTTCCTGAATATATACATTATGTAGGTATTTGTTAAACTTTTTAAAAGCTTTCTAGGACAAAGATCAATATATTATAAAAGATAAATGTAAATATGCATGTAGTTTATGGTTTTTTAACTTTTTAAAGTTATTCTTTTGTATTTAGTTTTTCCTTTTTTTTTCGTGTTTCTTTTTTTATTATTTTTATTTTGCAGTCCTTGAACCTTCATTCACATGTTTCGTTATGTGGCATAAGTAGAACTATTGAATGAATTGTACAGATGTTGATGAACACAAGATAAATAAAAGAAAACTTTACAAATAATGTAGCAAGTTTCTTGTTTTCCATGAATATGTACATATACTTTTTGTATTTTTTCTTAACCCTGTGCACTACATTTTTTTCCACCATAACCGGCATAGCTACATATATATAATTATCCTATTAGTGTCCTAAATATTTGTTTTCTTTTCGTTCTTATTGTAATTTAGGGTACAAATTATTTTCAGCAATAAAAATTTCGAATTGAGTAAAATATCGTGTTATATTGAAACAATTTAACTAAAGAATATTATACTACGTTGTCCTGAAAGGATTAAAAATTGTGTGAAAAAATTTTAATATTCAGAGTTGTAGACTTTTACAACCTTTATTCATCATTGTAAAAATTTGTGAAAGTTGCTAATATACATATATAGGTATGTATGTACCTATATTGTACCGCAAAAATTTAATGAAAATGTAAAGGGTTAATTTTTCTTGTTCTCGTATACTCATTAAGTTCAATAATATTTTTCTTGTTTGGCATGTTTGCTTAGTTTTTAAAAATGATAATTTCCTTTTTAAAATGTTTTAGATAATTTATTTCTCATGAAAGTGAAAAATTATAATAAAATTTATGTTAATGACACATAAATAAGACATTTTTTCCTTTTTTTTTTCTAATGAAGTTAAATGATTCTATAGTTTCATTTCGCCTTGATCTAAATTTTCAGAGTGTCTATACCATGTACGGACATTCCTATATATGTACATACATATTATGTATATATATATACATACATAATGTATGTACACCTAAAATGTATACGTGTAAGAAATTTATTCTATGATTCTTGATGTGATATCGAGCCAAAACTTTCTTATAGAATTGTAGTTATTGTATAATGTCCTTAATTTACACGTACGTGATTTCCAATAAGGACAAAGATTATTGCACTTTTTCCTTTTAGATAAATTCATTTTTCTATACGATGAGATTGTTTATAAAGCATATTCATTTTTCATTGTGTGATTGTATAAAAAAATGACCATGACATATTTAAATAACACAATAAAGGAGATTTTTAGAAAAATTAGGTATAACTGAAAAGATATTGGCAAAAAGTGGAATAAACATTATCTACTATCAAAATAAAAATAACAAATACCTCATAGAAGACTCTATACGTAGACACGTATTGATGAAATTTCTTAGGAGTTATTAAATTTATGTACCAAACATTTCAGTTCTCTGTACAATATTCATTTTACGGAGTTTAGAACCTTTAAACTGCAACATTCATTCCATCACATTCAGTGTTATCTTCTCAATCAATATAACATAAATTAAAGAATAATCAAATAGGATCAATAGTTTGATCACAACCAAATGCTGTTCACTTACCTAAAAAATAAGAAATAAGTTTGTGAAGTAAAAGCAAACAAATAAAATTTTATTACAACCAAATTAAACAATTTAATCGCTAATTATATTGTGTTCTTTTCATTTGAAATAAATTATTACCTGAACTAAAAAGCTCCTTGTTCTGGGACGATTGTGAAGAAAACCATGAAAGATTTGTTGCATTTTGCTGCATTTTCCTTGAACTTGTTTCTAAAACACCAATTTCTTTTCTTTTCACATTCACATATTTAACACTCATTTCACACAGCACATATTTTCATTAAATTCACTAATTTTCCAAGCACTTTTCCATTTTTAATCAAGAAAAAACCGAGAATTCTAATCTTTTCACTAGAAGGCGGAAGAAAAACTGCATTTACGCGCTCAAATTTTTGTCATGCAATGACATCATCAAGTGGCATTGCATGATCGATCATCAATGTTACCAACTCGTCAAAGTAAAAGCAATCTAAATTTTAACTCTTTTTATAGGGGATATTTTCTTAACTAATTTTATATTTTCGGATTTTTTCAAATATGTATTTTCTTCGAAGTAATAAAAAATAACACATGAAAATTGAGTAAAAAATAATTTCAAATGTTTTTCTTAACAAATTTTCAAGTAAATCGACTTTTCTGATTTGTGCATCAAAATTTCGTTCAAGACGCAACAAGAGAATATGAAGTACACCCCGTTTTGAAGGTGAAAATTCGCAACACGAAATTTTTTTTACAATTTTTTAAAAACTGTTTTGAATTCACTTAAAACACATAATTTTAAGCAAAACTGAAAAATATCATGAAAGATGGACCTGTAATTTGGCCAAAAAATCATTATTTATGATGAACTACATATTACATACATATTTGGTCAAGAAAATATACTCGACTTTGAAGCTCTCTAACTTTCGAATCGGGAGAGGTATAAAAAAGTTGTTAGGTTCATTAGAAAGTATGAAAGATTCTCTGAATTTTTGCTAAAGATTTAAATTGTCTAAAATCAACTGTTCAAAAGTTATAAGGGTTTTTGTTAAATGAGTCAAAGCAAATAACAACAGCAACAACTGCTTTTATATCAGAAGTGTAATTTCTTCTGAAAAGGCACATAATTCTAAAATACAAGAAAAAAAGGAGAAAACCAATTTGTTTTGATTTTTTCACTCGAAGTAAATTTATTTTCAATAAAATTATTGTAGTGTTAATATTAAAAATAAAATATGTCCTTTTTAGATTCTTCATCTTTACGACTCCAGACCACATCAACTTTATCTCTGCTTGTCAGTCTGGCCTTTTGTTTTTTAGCAGCCCAGGGAGGCGAAGGGGTATTGCAGCGCACTGCTGGAATCCTTCCTAAATTTACTATCATCAAAACTATCTTTAAAAGTACCTTAACGATACCAAACCATACTTGCAAATACCAAATACCCCCTCTATGTCTTTAGCTTAGGTGATCCAAATGTAGCCATCATCTTGAGACTGAGGTGTTTGGAAACATCCTTTTAACTTCTAAAAAAATTTCTTTGAAAACTTTACAAATGGCCAAAAACTCTTTCGACAAAACAACAAAAATCGATTTTCCAAATAATCAAACTTGAATTGAAAATCTCAAGACTTCCCCAATGAAAATTACAAATCAATTCGAGAAATTTCCAAAACTAGAAAATAGCAAGTAAGAAATGAAAACACTCTTTTTATTCGTGACACAAAATAGATGTTTTTTTATTCATAAATTAAATGCTTAATATTATAAAGTATAAAACTAAACTGAAACAGTCTTATTTTTATCATAACACTACACACAAATGATACTTAAGTTGAGTAGTAAGTGCAGAAATGTAAAATTATATTTGAAATGGAATATTTGTTCTTAGCATCTATTTACTTATTTTCTTTAGGTGTCTTTTTTTCTTCTTTGTTTTCCTTTACAGAAAGATGAGCTGGACCAGTTTGTTGAATTTGAACGATTCTTTCATTTGAATGTTCTTTCTGTGGCGGTGGAACTTTAAGAGTTAATATACCATCAGATGATAATGTTGAAATTGCATTTTTAGCATCATATCCATCAGGAAGGACATATCTTCTTGTAAAATGTCGTGAAATGAAACCATGTTCATCTTGACGTTCCTCATGTTTACCTTCAACAACTATCGAATTATCTACTGTCTTGACACTTAATTCATTTGGCTTGAATTGTTCAACATCCATTGAAACTTGAAATCCTTCTTTACCAATAATTTGAGATTTCGACAATTGATTGTCTTTATTGCTTCGAGCTTCTTGAATTGCATCCAAACGTGGAATAATCAAACGTAATGCTGCTGGTGAGTAATCTTGATGATAATGTCGATGAGGATAGTAACCAACTCCAAAATCGTTATTATAGAACCGATTGGACAATGAGTCCAATTCATCAGCCAAACTCAATAATAATGGTAAAGATGTCATCTTTTCTGTATTTTCTTTTAAATTAACTGTATATCTGGTACTTTATTCACAAATTCACTTTTTAATTTCAAAGTGTAAAAAATCTTCACAATTTAAATTACACGAACTTCTGCTTATTTCCCTTCTCGCTTTGTATGACAACAACTGAACTGACTGAAGTTTCGAACCTGCTGTCATATTTATACCGTTGACAGACTAATCACTTAAAAATTAAAAAGAAAATTCAAGAAAATTCTAAACAATTCAAAAGAATAATCTAGAAAATGAACGATTTAGGTATTGTTTATTCCCCTATGAAATATTTGTTTGTTTCTCGAATCTTTGACAATTAATTGTTTTGGTTTCATTTCATTTGATATAACGGCGGGCCTGGCTGGGTGTGTGAGTTCGAACTTCGAATATGGCGTTTGGTTTGGGATAGTATGTGTAAATTGTAAATAAAATTAATTTTTAAGAGATTTAGAAAAGAGCAAATACGATTTTCGAATTTCGAATTGAAGAGACTTTTTCTTTTATTATTTTACTTAAATTTAAAGAGAACATCTCTTGCTAGGAAAAAAAATTAAAAATTACGAAAAGAGAACGAAAAGAGAGGTAAGGTGAAGCGAATTTTAGAATTGATCGAATTAAAAAAAATCATATTGGAAATTGAAATTGCAAAAAAATAATTTGCACTTAATAAACAATATTACAAATTATAACACTTCGATACAAATGGCAACAACAAAATGTGTTAAATAATGTGGCTATTTCGGAAACATCAAAATTAAATTGGATTTAAATCAAATCAATAAATCAAATAAAAAACGAAGTTAATTGCTCAATAAAACAATAGGTATTTCATTTCCAAGCAAAAATGGGCGTGTTTGAAAACATTTATGTACGTGCAACTTGCATTGCAATTCGCAACATTGATGAAAATTCACAATGCAAAAATCCATGACTTAAAAATATTGAAATATCTTTCTATGAATAGTTTTCCACCTATTCTCATATTACTAATGTGACTTGAACTGCACATTTCTGCTATAAAGTCAGTTGTTCTTGTTATTGGCTTTAACTCATTTAACAAAAACCCTTATAACTTTTGAACAATTGATTTTAGACAATTTAAATCTTTAGCAAAAATTCAGAGAATCTTTCACACTTTCTATTTTCTAATGAACCTAACACCATTTTTATATCTCCCGTGATTCGGAAGTTAGAGAGCTTCAAAGTCGAGTATATTTTCTTGACCAAATATGTATGTATGTACTTATGTATGTACCTATGTAGTTAATAATAAATTATGATTTTTCGGCCAAATTACAGGTCCAATTTTCATGATATTTTTCAGTTTTGCTTAAAATTATGTGTTTTAAGTGAATTCAAAACAATTTTTGAAAAATTGTGAAAAAAATTTTGGTGTTGCGAATTTTCACCTTCAAAACGGGGTGTACTTCATATTCTCTTGTTGCGTCTTGAACGAGATTTTGATGCACAAACCAGAAAAGTCGATTTATTTGAAAATTTGTTGAGAAAAACATGAAAGTTGTATTGAAAAACATTTGAAATTATTTTTTACTCAATTTTCATGTGTTATTTTTTATTACTTCGAAGAAAATACATATTTAAAAAAATCCAAAAATATAAAATCAGCTAAAAAAATATCCCCCATAAAAAGAGTTGAAATGAAAATTGCTTTTACGTTGACGAGTTGGTAACATTGATGAATTGATGATCGATCATGCAATGCCACCTGATGATGTCAATTGTCAGTCATTGCATGACAAAAATTTGAGCGCGTAAATGCAGTTTTTCTTCCGCCTTCTAGTGAAAAGATTAGAATTCTCGGTTTTTTCTTGATTAAAAATGGAAAAGTGCTTGGAAAATTAGTGAATTTAATGAAAATATGTGCTGTGTGAAATGAGTGTTAAATATAGAGTGAATGTGAAAAGAAAAGAAATTTGTGTTTTAGAAATAAGTTCAAGGAAAATGCAGCAAAATGCAACAAATCTTTCATGGTTTTCTTCACAATCGTCCCAGAACAAGGAGCTTATTAGTTCAGGTAATAATTTATTTCAAATGAAAAGAACACAATATAATTAGCGATTAAATTGTTTAATTTGGTTGTAATGAAATTTTATTTGTGTGCTTTCACTGAAACATGTTTTTTAGGTAAGTGAACAAAATCGTTTTCACACGAAACACATCTGGAAATACACAACACTTGATTTTCTGCACAAACTTCGTGAACAACATGATGTATGATTAAGGTAAATGAAATTTAATAATTGGATTATAAATTCCATTAGTATGTTTTCATTGAAACAATTTTTTTTTCCAGGTAAGTCTCAAATTTTTGTGGACTAACATGGTGAAGATTGAAGAACGCTAATATTCTATCGGTTCTGTTCATAAAGTAAGTTTTCATAAAGTGAATTTTTGTTTTGATATGTATTTTTAATGTGAATCTTGTTTTGAGTGGATGTGATTGGTTAACTATCAAAATGAAAGTATCTTCTAATTTAAGTAGAATTCTTCCTCACAAGCTCTTTGAACTTGAAACTTACTCAATGTTTCCCAAATTCATTCTAAAATCATGTTTTATGATAAATATGTATAATAAGGAAATATGCAACCGTTCTTAGAAAAAATAAAATAAAACAAAATTCATATATTTTTTGTGAACTGAAAATTTTTTTTTTATTTTTCGCAAGAGAGGGGTTATAATTTTATTTTATTATTTGTAATTTTTTGTTTTTCTTAAATCGTTTACATTTTATTTTATTTAATTTTCATATTTTACTTTCAAGCTCCTCTTTATTTTAAAACATTGCGCCTGTCAGTCTTAAATTTATATTTTACTTATTATTTTTTTTTCTTCTAAATTGTTGTTTAATTTTAATGTGCTTTTCGAAATCATTGAAGTTTTATTTTGGTTTTACATTAATTTTGTATTAAAAAATTGATAAAATATACTTTTTCTTTTTTTTTAATTTTTATGGTATGAGCATTATTTTTTTTTATTTTTGTTTTTTATTATTAAGTATTTATTATATTTGCCTGTTGAATTAATTTGAATTTTTCATTTTTTTTTTTAATAATTCTTTTAAAAGTCAAACATAAAAATTTATAATAAATCGATATAATTTGTGGTAGGCGAAATATTTAGCTATTTTTTTTTTAATTACTTTTTATTTCATGTTTTCGAATTTCTATTTTATAATTTTTATGTTTTTCTTTACTATTTATTTATTTTTATAATTTTCTATTTCGAATACTGTGTGAAAAATAAGAATTAAAAATTGTAAGAAAATTACAAAATAAAACAAAGCAAAATTTATAAATTTTAAAAGTAATGCCTGTTATGTATATATGTTCATTAAAATTTCCATTTTAAATTGCATAATTCTTATTATTAATGTTTTATTTTTGTCGTTAAAAATATTTATAAATATTGAATTATATTAAAACCGTTATTTTTGAAAATATTCTAATTAAATTTATGCTGTAGTAAAATGAGCTAAAGTAAGTCACAGACAAAGATTTCTAATATTCTTTCTTTATGTTGAGCAATTAAATAGAAAAAGTAAAGAGAATCATTTATTTAGAATACTTTCTGAAATAACGGTTTATGTGTTTGAATTTTTTTTACGTTTTTGTGAAAAATAAAAATACAAAGTAATGTGAAAAAATTAGAGCGAAAATTATAAAATTCTTAAAAAAAGTATTAACCAAAAACAAAAAAAAAAAGAAAGATTCTAACTTTCTAAAAAATTAAGGAATTTTTAAAAATGCAGCGAAGAATTTGTTTTTTTTTTTCATTTTGAAACACTTTTTTGGTCTTATGATTAATTATTTTTTTCTTCGTTTTTTTTTTTCTTTTAAATAATTTCTAATAAATTATTTTTATTTAAAATTTCATATTTAACGACAATTTAATTTTTATTTCATAAATTCATTTTTTTGTTTAAATTTTATTTATTTTTTTTCTTCTTCTAAAACATTACAGGCACTCTTTACATAGCAGTAAATTTTTCTATTTAATTTTGTTTCTATTTTTTTTCTTTTTTTTTTGTAAATTATTTTTAATTAAAAATTGTTCATAATTATTCGTTTTTAGTATACATTTTGTGATTTTATCGTAAAATATTAATATGCGAATATATATTTTATTTTTCTTGCTAATTTTACTCTCATTTTTTGGCACACCTCCCACCGTTTTTGGAATAATAAATTACAAATATTTCTCATATTATATTGGAAAAAAAAAAACAAAATAAAATAGAAAAAAAAAACCAATAGTAATGTTGTGTTTATTTTTAGATTTTATCTTATATGGGTACTTTCAAAAATGCAGAAGATTTTTTTTCTTTCACTTGAATGACATTGAAAGCATAGAAATAACAACAGAGTACTCTAACATAGTTGGTAAATGGATCATACTTAAATTCATGACTACTCATGTAAGACATTTCATGCTATGTTTTTCCTTCAATGTTTTAATACCATAATCGATTTTCTTTGAAATTATGATGTTTGATTTAATCTGTTAACCGATACCGATGCAAATTCAAAAAAATAAATGTCATAAAGTAGTTGTTTTTTGACAGTAAGCAACAACATTTTGAGAATTTTCATCACAAAAAGGTTGTTGTTAGATAGATAGATAGATATATAATGGGCTATTATTGCACTTCGACCAGTAAAGATCTATTGTACAGCCCGTGCTTCTTATAGATTTAGGCTATTGATAAATCCTAAAATTCTATTAGAAGGTGCACGCCAGATTTCCTCTGACTTAAGAAAAGGCTGATGCATGTAGCACATTATTTTAGAGACCAACGCCTCGCATTCACACAGAATGTGTTTTGAAGTTTCTTTGGTCTCCTTGCAGAATTTGCACTTGTCTTCTTCCTGTACGCCTATCCTTCTTAGATGGTACAATTACCATCCTCTCAATAGTGTCCGGTTAAGAGACCTGAAGGTTGTTGTTACTGTCAATGATAGGATTTATTGAAAAGTGATTTTTTGTGCACATTTTCTAATTAGTTTTTTCTTTTCGGTTAAATTCGAACTACGTCAAAGTGATTCAGTATAATAATCTGCCTTTAGTGAAACACATCTCATTTGAAAATTAACCTTCTTTCTTGTGCAGCTGAGCATACAAATTTAAATCACACACCTATCTGCATATTCATTTGCTTTTCAAATTGCATTCTTGAAAATACCCAAAAAAAAGTTTTTTTTTCTTCAAGATATTCCCCTATAATCATAAATTTTTCTCTGCCCCCTTTTATTTTGCATTTTAAATTCATAATAATGCAATTGAATTTATTTAAATATATATGTTGTTTATTGTTGTTGTTGTTGTTTGTTTTCATTGTATATAAATTTATCTTTTATTACAATCAATAATAATAATAATAATAATATTTTATTTAATTATACAATAATTTATTCATAATATAATTTAAACAATAATAATAATAATATGTAATAATAAAATTTATTTCCCATACTTTTTCATACCTTTTATATAATTTTTATTTTTTTTTTAAACAAATTGTTTTTGTTTTTTTTTTTTACAATAATAAGTTTTTAATTTTCTCTGGTTTTTATTTTTCTTATTTATTTAAAATTATTTAAACGTCATATAAAACATGACATAATAATGTAATAATAATAATAATAATAATGATAATATAGTAATTATAAAGAAAAAAAAGTACTTTAATCCTTTTCTATTATTTTTTTTTACTATTTTGGATTTTGGATACCTATTTAAATAAAAAAAAAAAATTGCAAACTCAAAATAAATTCACTTTTTTTCCAATTAAATGTATTTTGATTTAAAAAAAGAAATTATGTAAATAATTCAATGAAATTGTAAACAAAATTCAACAACACTGTGTGACAATTTCCAGCAATTCCAAGTGAGTTCTCATGTAAACGGGTAAGTGATTACCAGAATTTCGAAAAACTCAAAGAAAATTAAATACGATGGAATTTTTTACTTTAAAAAACAATACTTAAAGCAGTATCATCGAAAATCATCTTCGAACTACTGATTTTCTTCATAGATTTTCGAAAATCTGGTGACACTTATTAATTACTGAAAATCATCTCACTTCTAGAATTGTTTCAGCCTAGCGCAAAACTGTTCACAATATTGTTACTTTCGTTTACAATTTCACTTTACATATTTTTTTCTTTCTTTTATAATTTCCTAATTTTCTTAATTATTTACAGCAAATAATTTTTTTTTCTAGAAAAGAATAACTAAAAGAGAAAAATCTAAAGAAAACTAAAAACTTTTTAGAGCTTTTACACATACAAAAAATCAAATTAAACTGAGTTTATTGAAACGTTTTTTTTTTTTTAAATTCAGTTACACTGATTTTTATACCTAAATTCATCCAGAAAAAAAAAAAATTATCTAACAAAAAGAAAAATTTTATTAATTAAATTTAGCTACAAACAGTAAAGTTTAAAAAGTCCAATTTAATTTAATTTTTTATTTGTGTTTAATTCCTTATTTTTTTTTTTTTTGTAATAAACATAATTTTGTTTTTCTGTTATTTCGAAAATTTTTCCAACTTTTTTTTTTCCAAAAAAATAAAAATAACAAAAATTACAATTTCGTTATTAAATTTTTTTATATATTTTTCCTATTATCGTTTGTTTGTTTTTTTCTTTTTGGACGATATTATAAAATATAAATTATATCTTATATATAAAATTTATTTCTCTTATTTGAAAAAAAAAATGTATTAAAAATTGCTTAATAAAAATGTGTGCAGCAACAACAAAACTCAAATAAAGAAAACTTTATTATTTTTATTTTTTTTCTATTTACAGTAATTTTTAAAAAAATAAATTTTCTTTTCATTTTGTTTTTTTTATTATAAATATATACAAATTACATTTTAATAAAAGAAGCAAAAACAAAAAAAAAACGTAAAAAATGATAAAAAAAAAAAAAATTCATAAAATTATTTCACATACCTACAAAAAACAGTAATTAATAATAATTTCACGTTTATGAAGGAACATAATTAACACTTTTATTTTTCTTTTTTCATATTACATATATTTAAGATTTTAATTAGTTTTTAATATCTAATGAAAATGCTTAAAAGAGGATGCCTGATGACAAAAACAAAATTAAAATCATTATTCACTTTTCGAACTTCGAATTTCAATTAATGTTAAAACTGAGTTCAAAAGCTCTAGGTTAGCCGGGGCCGGGGCATACTCAAATTATTTTGAGTTTTTAAAACCTTCTACTGTCACATATGCATCTTCAGTTTCAAATGAGATGCATAAATTACTAAATTTGTTCGTATGACAGGGCTGGGCTGGTTGTATACTTGCTATGGTCAGCAAGTGGAGTTTCCGCTAATTATTTATCTAGGTAGCACTTTTCATTAAAGCTGAGTGATCTTGGAACTCGAATCCGAAACATTTCAATTTCACTTTACCACTTCGGCCACTAAACGCTTCTCGGCCGTAGACTGTCTCGAAAGCAATTCTGGTCTTTATTTGGCGTTTTGAAAATTTCTAATATTGAAACTCAATTCAAACATGGCTTCCAACCATGAACAAATTGAATTTTAAAATTGATGACGTTGAAGCGTTTCTCAACTGAATTTTAATGACGCAAGAAGCAAGACAAACTGAAGAAATTTCAAGCTTCAAAAATTTGGCTAAGAGGAAATTTTGTTAGTCAAATTTACCCGAGAATTGACTTCAATCAAAGTTTAACCGCACCTGAAGAAACCGAGAATTAAGTATTCTTTAAATTTTGTTTTTTATTGTTTTTCAAAATTTGAATTTGAAATTCAAGATTTATGAATTATCACGGACCATACTCTCTAAACATTTTCATTATTATTTCCACTTTAAACTTAATAAAGAAAGGACATACAAATTACAAATAAGAATTACAATTTCAACAAATAAGTATGTCATTTTTTAATTTTACGTTGTTTTTTTTTCTTTTTCATTTTTAATTTTAACTTTTTATTTTTTTATTTTCTTTGTTGCTGGTTGATTTACTTTAAATTATAATTCGTCCAAAAAAATATTTTTTTTTTAACCTTTATAAATATATTTTTATATTTTATACTTAAATATAAATTTCTTGTTTCTTTTTTTTTAAATTTTTGTATAATTTTCATTTGTTTTTATTTTTTTTTATTTTTATAGAATTTAATTATTATTTTTTTTTAAATTTATAGTGTAAATCACTTAAATATCAGTCGACAATAATAACAGAACGTTTTCACTGCATTATTATTATTTTTTTTTTTTTTTAAGTTTTCTTTTTTTTTCGAAACAAAAATCATAAAATCACCATAATAACGTTTCCAATAAATTTTAGCTATGGCTATGCTTTGTTTTTTAAAATTTAATTTGTGCATAGCAAAATTACAAAATAAATTGTACTTGGCTTGAATTAAAAAATTGATTTTTTTCTCTCTTCTTCTTCTAAATTCCTCCATTCAACGTTTTCGTAAAGAATGCATCATCATCAATCAAATTTTGGTCGTATTATGAAATTAATTTTTTTAATTTTACGGCAGAAACACTTTTTATTTTACTGTTGTTGTTGTTGTTCCACTTAAATTTTACACTTAAAATAATTTTTGGAAGTTTTCATTAATTTTTTTTATTTTAATTTTATTGTTTAAACTTTTTATACTTTTAGTTGGATTTTCTTTTTTTTTAGTATTTGAACGTAAAACTGATTTTTTTTTTGTTTTTTTTTAAATTTTTAAGAGGAGAGGAAGATTATAACATTTCTTCCTTCAATCAACTTGATAAATTTTTTTCCTTATATTTTCTTAATTATTTATTTAAATTTTGTTTTTGTATTGTTTAACTATTTGAATTACTATCTAATGATGGACAACCCAAAGATGTTACCAATGAATCATAATCATCTAATGATGTTTCAAATTGTTCTAATTGCTTTGAAAGATCTTCAATTGTTGATTCTTCTTCTGGCGGTGATTGATCATATGATTGTAATGGTGGTGCATTATAACAGTCTCGATAAAATTTTGCCAAATCACCCATATGTGTATTAACTGATGCAAAAGGAAAATGCTAAAATATTAATGAAAAAAGAAAAAAAAAATGATCATCATTAAAAAATTGAATTGGTAATTGAAAATAATGAAAGGTTCTATTTATACTTCTATGCCCACATACACCATTTCAATTTAAGGCTCTTACTTAGAATTGTTCGAAAGGAAAAAACATAAACAGTTATTTTACCGAATTTCGAAAATAAATTCCAGCCATGTTAGTACCCGAAAATTCTAAAACAAGCTAATTCTGTCATTGAATTCTTAAATCTTTTTTGTGCATATATGGACATTAATATGGAAGTACAAAAATGTTTGTGGAGCATTAACAATTTAACAAAAAATCAAACTAAGTCGAATTTTTTTTTTCGAAAATCTGTTTAAAAATCGAAAATAAAAGCGCCTGTATATATTATAACTTAGTTTGATTTTGACTGTCTTCAGCTCCTTTCAATTTGATTTTACTTACCAGTTCTTTTAGAAGATTTTCATCTTCTGGAGGTACTGTTTTTGTTAATCTTGTCGCTGATTGTAATGACTTTCTTGATTCCTCTTTACTTGTTGTTAATAATGTTTTTATTGGTGATGTACCAGTTATATCTTTTGGATTTTCTTGTGATTTTGATTTAACATCATTCGATAATGGTATTATTGTTGTTGTTGCTGCTGATGATTCATAATTTTTAAAATTACTGTTATTATTATTTATTGTAGCTGCTGCTGCTGCCGCTGCATTTACAATTGTTATTGCTGGTGTTGTAGTTGTTGCTGTTGTTGTTGTTATATTATTTTTCTCATCAGGTGAATTTAAATTTGATGATGATTTTTCATCTTCAACGCTAGTTTCTTGTGATGATCCTTCCTAAAAACAAAACGAAATTATATAGTTATTAGAAAAGAAGAAAAATAAAATTGAAAGCAATAAAAATTGATAATAAGCATGTTAGAGCACAAAAATAATAATAACAATAATGATAAGTTTGAGTTATTTAATTGATTTTTTATAAGCAAGTAACAAAAGAAAAAATGGTATTTTTATTTTTTTCAACAAATTAGACATTAAATTACCTTTGTTTTCCTTATTAGCCAACTAAATGGCGGAGTTTCTGGTAATATATAATCTTCTTCAGTAAATTGTTTTAATTTTGATGTATCAACAAATGCTCCAGGTCTTAATGGCTTATCAATATCAATAATTTTCTTTTCACTGAAAAATTACAAAAAGAAAATAAGTAATAATTATTTTTTTCGTTTTTAAATTTTTGTTGTTTCTTTAGAAAAACAAAAAAGAGAATAATTTGTGATTCCGTGAAAAGTAAAAGATTATATTTTTGATAAATTTTTAACCCTTTAAAATTCAACTCTTAAAGTTGTCTGTGTTATTGATATTTTGTTACTTTTTTTTTTAATGTTTAACAAAATAAAATTCATTATATAATTCAACTTTTAAATTATGCATTTTAACTGATTTTTTTCTTTTTGTTTTTTTGTAAAAAAATAAAAATAAAATAGAAATCCCACAAAAAAAAATTATCATTCATCACACATCAAAGATTTCATAAAAGATTTTTTTTTCTTCAATTTTTTGAAATTTTATTTTTGACACGTGTAGAGTATTTATCAATTGCATTTAAGTATAACTTAACATATGTACATACTAATTTTAATACACACGTGTAAAGTATATATGACGAGAAAACAACAAATACATACTATGCACTCATAGAAAATTTTCATGCATATCAAATTTATGAAAATAAATGAAAGATTCATTTATTTAACAATTTTAGAATAATAAAATATCTCTAGAAAAGTTACATCATCGAGTAGAATCATATCGTATGATGATGAATCAAATTCTTGTTATTTGTTTGTTTATCAATTTAAATTTCAGTTAAATAAAATTATGAATGATATATCAGAAAAGCTTCTATGAAACTTCTAGTTTCAATAATAAACTTATCAATATACACTTGTTGTAAAAAAAAAAAAAATTAATAAATAAATAAAGTAAAAACAATTAAAATAAATAACAAGGCTTCATATCAACAAATTTAAAAAGAAAAGGAAAAAAAAAAAGCCATATTGAAAAAATTTATTTAATTAAATATGAATGAATGAATTTTAAATTTATTTATTTATTTTTCTACACGCTATAAATCGTCTATCTTATTGTTTTTTTTTTATTTTTAAATCTTTTTTCACGCATATTTTTGTACTTTGAATTCAATGTTCAACTTTTTTTTTTTCAATATTAGTTAAACTTCGATTAAAGATAACTGAAAGAAATAAAAACAACTGATAGTTAACACTAAAAACTTGATTTTTATTTTTTAAAATTAGGGCGGTATTCATCAAGAAGGCTTAAACTTGTTAATTAAAGTTGATGATACAGTTGAACTTCGATTATCCGGGTCTCGATTATCCGTAACCTCTATTATTCGGGCTGTTTCCTAATGGATTCAAATTTGTTTTCCAACCTCTCTCATCCGGGATTACCTCTAATATCCGGAAATTATTATTTCAACATACGTACATATGTATGTATTTATTTTTGAAATCACTAGATATTTTAAATAAAATTTATATAGTATATAAATATTAGCATTTGTTCGAGAATAACACGAAATATTGTGAATATTCATTCGATTCGATTTAATTTTGATCGAAAATCATAATAGGGCCCTGAATCTAATAAATTAAATCAAAATAGATTTAACCGAATGAACTGTATTGAAAATTGTTATGTTTTTATGTTTTTTTTCTTTTTGATTTGAAGTTACTGTTAAGTTTTATTATTAGTTTTGAGAAAATAAATGGTTTTTGTTATTTTATGTCAATTATCTTATTCTTTTATATTCCCCCTCCATTAACCGGATTTTTTTTTAACCGGGACAACACTCGGTCCCGACCATCCCGGAAAATCGAAGTTTGACTGTATATGAATTTGACTGGATTTCTATTCATTGTGATAATCTGAATTGATAATTTATTCTCTTTTGTTCATAATCTTATTAGTTTTTATTAAATTTTATTCACTTTGATTTAAAAATCGAATTTAAAGATAAATTTCATACTATAGAGTTCAAAGTTCATTTTAACTAAGTGGTCAATGTATGTAAATCGGAAATTATCTCAAAGACAACTCTTTTATCTTCGAATTGAATTACAGATTTCAATGGTCATTGAAAATAATTTTTAAATTCAATTCAAAAGATTATATGATTTTTAACCCTTTTTATATTAGGGGGCCTGTGATTACATAACTGAAAATAACATTAATTAATTCAAAATAAAATTAATCAATTGCTCTGAAGAAATTGACGATTGTATTTCATATTTTTTTAAGTTTATCATTTTTTAACAAAACGCCTTTTTTTTTTTTGAAACAATATTCCAATAAAATTGAAATAAATAATAAATGAATAAAATAAAGTTGTCAAGTCATGCGTGTTTTTTTTTCTTTTTTATATTTTCCATAAAATCTAAACAAATAAAATGCAATAATTGTAAAAACCAAAAGTATAAGAAAAAATTGTTTTTGTTATATTACTTTTTAGAGAAAGAGAGAGACAGAGAAAAAAAAAAGCCCGATTTTAATTGCAATAAATTTACAATAAAATCACGTGACAAAAATTGTAAATAAAAATACATATATGTATGTATGTATGTGAAATGATTAAAAAGTATATTATTTTATTTATTATTAATTCCACGATAAAGAAAATTCAAAATAAATAAAAAACACCCGAAGAAAGAAAAAAACAATTGTAAAAAAAAATGTGTTATTTTTCAAAAAAAGAAAGAAAGAAAAAATAAATAAATAAAATTGGCACGAATACAAGATTAAAATTAGAGCAAAAATTTGTTCAAATAGAAATTTCATTTTTTGTGGAAGTTTTTTTTTTTAAATTCATTTTTATTGCAATTTTGAAGAATAAAAAAAAAAGTTGTTAATGACTATTTTGTATTTTAAAATTATTTATAATTTTAGCAAATTAGTTGAGGCTAAAAATAAGGGGATTTTTTTTTTAAATTAATAATTTTTAAACGTTTTGTCCTTAGACAAATGTCATACGTCAAACTTATAACGTATTTAGAGATTTTTAATTAATTTTTAACACTTTTGTACGTCGTCAGCATATTTTAAAAGATTGTTGTGATCATCAATGCGTGTTATATGCTTACAAAATATTAAATTAATTAAATTAGCGTGACTAAATAATTTTTGATGATTATTTTTGAGAATATTCGGAGAAATTTAAATTTGTTGTTGAACTTGAAACAAAACTTGAAACACTGCAAAGAGTCATTTTTAAATCTTCAAAGTTAGAAAGACAAAATAAAAATAGACTGGAAATCTATTAGATCGGAGATGCACTTGACTAATAACTGTGGCAACATCCGAACAATAAGGGTTAAATAGGGTTAATATGATTTTCATTGAAATTGCAAATGGCTAAAGTTTTCTATTTTCGAAAAAGTTTTTAAATTTTGTTTACTTTGTTCTCAAAATAAATTTAAAAAAATTTCTTCTTTTTATAAACAAAAAGTTACTAACTAAAAACAAGTTAAAAACAAAAAAAAAAAAATGCCACCTAATAACTTTGTAAATATGAATAAAAGTATAAATACATATTTTATGTATATTTTTTTAATATGTTTTTCATATGACAGAAGAAAAAAAATTATACATAATTAATTGAAATTCGTTTGAACAATGTTTTTTGTATTCTTCTGGCTTTGTTGTTTTTCACCGTCTGTAAACACATAAAACAAATAAATTATGCATGTACGATGTGATAACGTGAATATTCGCACGTTCACATAAAATACAAATGTTTATTGTCAAATATATGGTATTTCATAAATTATTTATTAATTAATTTTGTTATTGTTTAAATTGTCGTATTTGTTAAAAAAAAAAAAAAGAACATAACAACTTGTCAGTTAATTTTTTTTTTTTTTAAATAAATTCTAAATTGAATATTAATTTTTTTTTTCATTAAATTGCAGTTAAAAGGTTCTCAATTCTATATATGAAAGCAACACCTGCAAATTAATTAAGTAAAAAAAATTTTTGCATTTCCGATGAAAATTGAAAGAATGAAATAAAATGTAAATGTCCACAATACGATATGTCGTGTATTTTATTATATTCTTATTATTTTTTTTCTTTATTAAATTTTGCATTTTAATTATCATATTTGAAGGTATGTAACTTTTTTTCTTTTTCAAAATTTGAAATACAAGAAGATAGAAAGTAAAAAAATTTCCATCGAAAATGAAATTAAAAGACAAGAGTTGTCATTGAAAATAAATGAAAAGCATGATAAAAATTACAATTGAAAATTGTAGAAAAAATCAATTGTATTCTTTGAATAATTTTTTTTTTGTAAAAGAAAAATGTTAATTTTGTAATTTGAAGTTTAAAAAGAAATAAATAAAACTAAAAAATAAAAACAATAAATAATTTATTCTGAAATACACTTCAATTACTTTTTTTTTCTTCTTCTCTATTTTAAATACAAATTGCAAAGTTGCATGAAATATGATTTATTTGTGTAAAATACAATGCATCGTTCGATATGTTCTGGTTCAAAGAACTCAATATACATACATATTAGGTATTTTTTTTTTTTTTGAAATTAAATACTCGTATGTATAAAAAAAATATCGTTAATAAAAGGTTAATGTTCAAGATCTTCCGATAATTTTCATTATTTTTTTTTTTTTTATCGTAAATATGTAATATATAATAGAAAATTTAAATTAATTGTCTTTTTTTTTTTTCGAAGCATAAAAATCATAAATATAATTGCAATAAAATGAAATGAATGATTAGTAAAGATAAATAAATAAATTACATACTTGTAAATACTACCTATATAATGTACTTAATTTTTCATTTTGTTGCCATGCAATAAAAAAAATTATTCAAAACGCATTCTAATGATCAAAAGTCAAATTGTATCAATTATAAATGAGTTTTTCAATGTGTGCACATAAATTAATTGTTAGAATTTATTTTAATTATTTTTTTATTATTATAATGAATTGTTAATATTAATTCATTTAATTTCATTCATAAATTTTTTTTTATTCAATGTTTTATTTTATTTGTTAACCCTTCCATTCCTATTGGTTCAATGGAGAACTATGAATCTGAGCATGATAAGAAAAAAACAGCCTGTTCAATAAAATCTCTGTAGAATGCATTGTATTGAACATTTTCGAAAATGCATATTTTTGTTTTTACTTGGCAGATGGTTTCTTCATTTTACTGACAACTCACTTTATTAAACTTGTATCTTTTAAACTATGTATTTGAAATTATTCACATATTATAAAACAAGCTTTTTGGATTAAATTGCGTGACTAAAAAAAAAAGATTATTATAATACTGTTAAAGTATCTTTTAGTTATAATCTCGATGTTTAATTTTTTGTTTTTTTATCAATAGTTCTGAGAAAAATATTCAAAACAAACAAACACAAAAAAATAATATGTAATAATTAAAAACTAAAAACTAGCTATTATTAGAGATTAAAAGTGTAAAAACAAAAAAACAAAAAAAAACATAAAAATTCTTTATTGATTATGTGAATTTTTTAAAATAACATTAGTTTTACAGTGCAAATTGTTATCATCTATTGTGGTAGAAAAACAACTTTTTTTTTTTTGTTTAAATACATTATATTACGCACGTTTAATTACAATATTCATTAAAACATGTTTTTTTTGTGTGTGTGAAGAAAACAAAAACAAGTTATTTCACAGTTTATTGTTTTTCAAGTTTGTGATATAATGGAAATTTATTTTTATTTTTCGTAGTCGGAATCTTTTAATTAAAATAAGGATCAAAAATAATTGATTAAAAATGCATCGTATCTTCTTTAGTAAGACTAATGACCTACTTTTTGTTTTTTTATTATCGAATAATATATGTATATGTATCACTCATGCAAACATATCATTTGAAATGAAGGTAAAATACTCATTGTTCGATTACTTTGTACTTTCACTATACTGAATCAATAACGAAAACATAACTTTTTTTTTTCTTTTAAAAGTTAAATAAAACATGTACGGATACAATGTACAATATATACATATCTATACATGTACATATATGTACTTCAATGTTATGCATAATTACGCAAATAAGTTACAGCACATTACATACAATATTTTTTTTTTCCTTCGTTAATTTTCGAAATATTTATGTTTTCTTGTTTTTTCTATCTTTGTAAATAATTTTTAATTAATCATTCGTATTAAATATTTTGTGTGTTTTTTTTTTTTGTGTGCCTAAATACAAGCACTCAAAGTAGATACTTTTTTGTAGAATTTTGTAATAATAATAATATTAAAAAAAAAAAAACAGACATGGGCATATATTTAAACGGAAAATTTTCCATTGTATCCGTTATTAAAAGCGGAATTTATATATTTTCTTTTCCATATAGAAGGTAAACGGGAAGTAAATTAAAAATAGAAGAAAATATAAATATAACGTCTTACGAATATGATATGAATAATTTCTGTCACGAAAAAAAAAAAAATGAAATGAAAATATGTTATTAATTAATATCACTTTCATGAATGTTTTTGCAATCATTTTAAAGTCAAAACAAAGAAAGGAAATACGATTTTTCTTCTAAGATGTTTCGCTTGTTACATGCATTTTCGAAAATGTTGATAAGCTCAAACTTTTGAAATTTATTAAAGTAGAAAGTTCACTAGAAGGTTCTAATTTTAAAGGTGATTTTGGAAATCACTAAGGGAATCGAGACACCTATGTAAACTCTAGGACAATGATTGAAAAGGAACTCAAAAAGTAGAACTCTAGCTATAAGCATTCTCCTTCAAAATTTCTTACATATTAAATAAATTTTTTGAGCCTGAATGAAGAAGAAATGTTTTAAATAACAAAAGAAGATTGAAAATCAAATTGGAGATTGGATTTTCGAAATGTTCAGATTTAATAAAAATCTAAATTACTCATCTAATGCCTTCAAAACACGAAAAATATGTATTTGATAAAATCGAGTTCTATTAATCGACAATTTTGTAAATGTGTACAAAATAATGTAATTCTTTTATTTATTTCTTTTTTTGTTGTTTTTATTGAACGTAATATGTTTTCTACCGGTTGTGTGTGTCAACAAAAACAAGGAAATTGCCAACTGATTTTTTATAATCTGATTATGTCTTTTTTTTCTTTCTTTTTTCTATACTGACTTGACATATGCGAATATAAATATTCTATTTTAAAATTCTATTTATAAAATTGTTACTGTACAAGAAAATAAATAAAAATAAGACAATTGTACATATGAGTATCTTCTCATGTTGTGTATTGTGTTTTTCTCTTAAGTTTTGATTTATTTCTTTTATTTTTTTATTTTTTAAATTATCGACAATTTGGCACACAACACAGTAGATATGTTTTAAAAAAATAACGTACGAAATATGTACATATACATACGTCATTTCACACTGAAAAATTTAATTAAGATATGAAAATTGATATTGTAGAAAACAATACGATATATGTATTGAAAAAATTTATTAGATTAGAAAAAAAAACAAAACAAAACATTCTCTTCTATTTTTACATTCTTTCGAGGCAAGAATATTATTTTGATTATGTGGGATTTTTTTAAAACTTTAAAAAATATTGTAATTTATAGCGAAAAAAAACAACTTTTTTTACGACTTTGTTTGTTAAATAGTTGGTTTAATTGACACATTATTGTTAAGGGGATTTCCCATATTGTTTATCTGGTAATACACCCCCTACACAAAATTTTGTTCTTCAAATTATGTTAGAAATGAACATCAACATTAAAAGCCTTTTTTTATAATATATAAAATTATGTTACTAGATTTTGTAATCTTATTTGATGTCCATCCAATTTTCAAGGACGAAATTTTATGTAAGGACCAAAGAGCTTACTCCTTGCATGCCGGGCTTATTAATGAAATTGTTTTGTATGAGAAAAATATAATATCGAATAAGGTGGAATCAATTTAGCATATAAATAAATTTCAGAGTATTTCAAACGATTTTTCGAACATATTTTTATACAATTTAAATTCTCAGAGTGAACCGTTATAAAATTTCGTAATGTCATTCCATTTTCTACAAAACGTAGGAAAATATAAAAAACGCAAACTATTATTTTTAAATTTACTAAATTTTGAAAATGAAAAAAATGGGTTTTCAAAACACTGCTCGATTTCGAAAAAGAATTTATATGCAAATTTTATTATTTTTGAAACCCGCAATCACATGTTAAAATAAAATCAGGTGTTAAATTTAAAATGTTGCTCATGATCAGAAAAAAAAAGTACCCACCACAACGAATCGATTTGTATTTTCAATGGAAAATTTTTAAAAAAGGAAGAAAAAAAAAACATGTTAAAAGAAAATTAAATAAATAACATTCACTCATTCTTATTCGATTTTAAAATTAGCGTTATTTTGTTAATTTTTTCTTATACATTTTTTCAACGGTGGACACACCTCTTAACACTTTCCGAATGTGTCATAATTATAATTTTTTTCACGTTTGTAAAAAAAAACCAAATCAACAAAAAAAAAAATCTCTCTTTCGTAATCATAAAAATCATAGTAATTTGGAAAAATTCAGATTAAAAAAAAAACACTTAAAAATCCAGCTTTCAATTTCACCAAAAGTATTCAAACCATGTCATAAGTAGTTGTACATTAATATTTCAATTACTTTTTCATTTTGTAAACAGACCATTTCAGTAAAAGTATTTATGTAGTCTATTTACCGCACATTTTTCTTCAAAATCAACTCAAATATTTCTTTTATTTGCTTATATTGTTGCCTTTTTCAATTGTTGAAAATACCATTTTCTTTTTAATATAAAAGAAAAAAAAACCATAAAATATGCATTTATACACTATCATTTTACGGTATATTAAATTTTTGAAAGAAACAAAAAAAGATTTACAAAAAAAAAAAAAATAATACATCTTTAAAGTGGACCAATAATTGTATATTATCATCATGATTATACCGTCGGGTGAAATTTCTACTTAAATAATTTTTACATCAAATCTCAAGTACCTGTATTTATATATGTACCTATATATTTTATTTTTGAAATGTAATGAATGCTTGAATTGTAAGATACTTATAATGTATCTATAGTATATGTATAACAATATAAACCGGCAAGGTACATGTTGTAATGTACAACAAGATCTTTTTACATTTTTTTTTTTTAGTTTTCCTCAATATACATAGCTTGATTTATTTTTAGTTGTCTAGACAATTTTGTTATTTTCATTTCGAAAAATAATTGTATCTATCATGCATGCTTTTCAGTAAAATAATCGACAAAATATTCTAAAATCACTTGTGTAAAGAATTTACAATGTAATCTTACATTTGCAAAAAAATAAAATCGATTAAAAAAGAACAATAATAACAAATTGTCATCATTATGGACAATAAAAACACATCATTTACTTATTTTACATCGTTTTTAAGGATCAAAAATATACCGACAATGAAAAATATCAAATCTTTTACTTTTTACAAGAAATATAAGATTTTATCACAGACAAAAACCAAATCACTATTCCTATATTATTTATTATTTTTTTATATTAAATTTTTGAAACACACCCACCTTTTTTTGATATGATGATAACGGATATGTTTTGGGCTTAAATCCCTTAAAAAATGATCACTTTTTAACATGATCGCGTTATCGCGGCCAGTTTGCGTTGGCGATATTGTCATTTTAGTACGATATGCAACCGACATGTTTAACGTTCCAAGTGTTGTACTCAACTGTCCGACACGAACTTGCTTATAGCCTTCGCCTATTCAATTTTTACAATAAAATTTTCAGTATTTTTTATTTTTATTTTTATTATTAAAGTTTTTCAACACAACACAACAACAAAAAATATCGTATTTAATGAAAATAATATAAAAGCATAGAAAGCAAAATATATGTTATGTTGTAAGAATGTGTGATGTGTTGTTATAGTATAAGTATTCAACATTTTCATATATAATATTTATTTTTATATTAAGTTTATAAATTTATCGGCGTTGTGTTGTTCAATTTGTATTAGTATTTTCAGCAGCATATTATTATATTTTTAGTATTATTAAGATTCAGATTTTAAATGATTTGCAGTGGTAAATGATATTATGGTTTATACATCACCAATGAAAATACCGCCAACATCATCATTATATCAACACCATATAAAGCGCCACAATAACCGCCATTCAGCATCGTAAAGTGCCATTATATATTTTTAATTCAAATAAAAAAAAGCAGATTTTTATAGTAGTTTGTGTGTGTATTTTATAATCGTCATAATAAAATTCATTAAAACACCATCAAATCGAGCATGATCATCATATTTTTAATAATATTATCACCATCATTTCAATGTATGCATCATTTCCATATGGTTGTGTGTAGAAAATGTTGTATAATAGTAGTAGTAGTAGTAACCGCACATGAAAGAGAAAGAAAATAAGAAAAACATTTACTTAATAACATTATTTAATTTTTTTTTTTTTTTTTTGTTAGTCATACATAAATGAGAAAAACAACAATCTTATAAATTTTATTCAAAATAGTTGTTTGATTTTTCACTTTGAATTTATTTTATTTTTCTGCCAAGAATAAAATTCCAAGTTAGAATGTATCTATTTTAAGAAATAAAACATTGAAAAGGTGTAAGATATACAGCACTTCTTTCTTCTTTTCTTTTTTTTTTGTTAAAATGTAGTAGCTATGATTTTTTTTTTTTTTTTTTTTGTATCTTTTTTGAATAGATATGCAAGTGCTAGTGCATTAATAAGTTAAATTTCCGGGAAAGAAAATTGATCATTTAAATAAGAAAACCAGTTCATGATACCTAAACTATAGATACAAGTTTAATACACATTTCTTCAATTATTATTATTACCTTTTACGAGTATAATTGTTGTTGTTACACTTTTGTAATCATTTCCTACAGAAAAAGTTTATTATTAAATAATTTTAAAAGAAATACATATTTCTTCCTGATAATAAGTTCTTGAATTTAATTTAGAAATAAATTTCACGAAACACAGGCATGGGATACCACCACAAGGTTATTTTTTATGATCTTTATTGTTTAAAAAAAAAATAAAAAAATAAAACTCCTAATATTACTAATAAATATTCCGAATAATTTGGCCAAAAATTTTTCATTTTAAATGACATGATATCTAGAACCACAACCTTTCCAGTTAGCATTTTTCTTACTGCAGTATACATGATGCACTTTTGGGATTCGAACCAATATTCACTGGTAGAGAACGATATTAAATTAAATTGGGACAAATTTTAATCCAATTGAGAAATCATAGCTCTATAAGTTTGCCTTCATTTTAAAATTATCGAATTTTCGGAAAAGAATTCAAAGTTTTCAAAATACTCGAAAATTCTTGTGAAAAACGAAATCATGTTTTTTTTGTTCGGCTTGTTTTTCGAAACCAAATCAGACATTTGGTTTTTCATTTCTAAAAAGAATTAAAAATTATATTTAAAAATGTATGAAAATGTAAGAAGCTTCATTTTTTATTTTTCGAATACGTCGTGGTCTTTTAGCATTCAGTATGCGATATGCATATAAAATTTTTTTGATCACGTGAAAACCAAAAAAAAAATTTTTTTTTGAATAATGATTAACGTTGTGTAGGTACAACAGATAACTTTTACAACCTTCTTTTATTTTTTCCCTGGAAGATATAAAAAAAAATGCATTTTTTAATCTGGGGGGTTTTTTCCAAGCTTTATTTGTTCTTTTGAATATTAAATTTTAATTTTTGAATATGTACATATCAAAAATTATTTTTTGTTGAAAAGACAAAATAATAATAAAACCAGATATTCCTCCTATCTTTTCGACCTTGGTTTTAATTTTTTTTTTTATATTGCATTTGCATATTGCTTGATTTATGCAAGTTAATTTTCTTCTTCTTCTTTTTGTTTTTGTTTTTTAGATATCTATACATAAATCTGTTGCGTATGCATTTGCCTTTATTGCTCTTTTGTTCATGTTAGTGTTCAACATATAAGAATTGCAAATTAAAGAAATATATATGTATACTTATCTATGTATAAAAATTTGCGTGATGAATGCGTTTATAATATAAGCTCACGTTTTTTAGCTACCTATTATTCATATTATTATTATTAACATCATCAACAAACAAATTCAGACGATACGCGACATATTGCCGTCTGTAATCTGACAAGACCTGAATTCTTAATTAGTGGAATATAAGTACTTTTTACTGAACCAATTTAAAAAAGAAGAAAAAAAAATTACATGCAAATAAATAAAAAAATAAACAGAGCAAGTAATTATCTTTTCTAAAGAAGAATTTGATTTTCTGTAAAATTTCATTTATTTAATTAGAAAAAACAAAATGTAAAGGTATGCACTGGTAATTTAAATTATGTTTTTTCCTTTCTTTTAAGAAAATGCTCGTTGCATTTTTGTTTTGTCTTGGAGAAAAAAAAAACCAAAATTAACAAATAAAAAAAATTTACGAGCCTAATCAAAATATTTCGTTATGTATAATCATTATTTTATTAAATTGGTGGCAGTGGTCCGGATCAAAAATATGCGGAAGTATGCCTTCTTCTTTAGTTTTTCTTAATGAACAACTATAAAGTAAAACTTTGATTTCATTATAATTGAATGGAATGTACAATAATGAACGGTGTAGTTTGTAGTAACATGAAATTAAATTATCTCACACAACATTGTTATAATTTTCTTGAGATATTACATGTTACCTTGTGTAAAAAGGTATATACACCTATGGCTATGCCTACACTACACTATTACAGCCTTGTTTTTATTCTTCAAATGATCTTGTTTTTTGCTTCTTTTCATTTCATCATTTTGAAAAATTTACCGCAGCAATACCGGTATATATGTGCATCATCATCATGCACAAAATTAACATTGTAGATGCGGTACTGACTTTGAAAAAACATAAAAATTTTTGAAATGCAGCAGACAGACTTGTTAATTGGTGAACATGAATTTAATGTAAATTTTTATTTAGTTACAATAATAGCTATATAGAAATATGTTACTTATATGAATTTTTGCCTCTTATTTTTTCAATCATGTTAAGCAAATAATTCTAAGATTCAAAAGTATCTTTTCCATGTTATATAAAATGTCCACGTATTTGATGTACATATTCATTGAATACACAATAATTGCATTGTATCGAAGGTAGACAAGTGTGATATGTAGGTATGTTGTACAATTTGTTATTTTATATATCTTCTTTTTTTCTCTTCATACAACAAATAAAAAAAACAATGCTAAATAAAATATCAACCCTTGACCTCAAACGATGATTACTTTTGGAACTACATACTATGAATGCATTGACTTTTAATGATGATTCTAAAAACAAAAACAAGTATTACATGAACAAAAGTCAATTATAATTTTAAAAAAATTCATGTATGTACATATGTATATAAAAACAAAACAAAGGTTGATAAAAGCGTCAAAAAATTAATGTATGTATGTGCATATGTAGGTACATTGAATAAAATTAAATAATAAAAAGTTTTTATAAAGTTCAATGTGTACTCACTCGTATAGAAAGGTATTTTTAAATTTTTCTTGACGTGTGAAGGATATCATAAGAATTAAGAAAAACGTCACAAAAACATTTGACGACGCATAAAAAGTATTTAATTTAGCCTGGCAATAAAAAAATAAATCTTATCTTAAAATTTTCAGTAATTTCTAGTTTTTGGAAAGTCTACAAAAATTACAACCACCTGTAATCCATTTTTTTTAAATTTATTAGTTTTATCAGAAACTTTTCTTGGTACGAAAGAAAATAAATTTATTTTAATCTATACTTTATTTGTTTTTTTTTTCTTCTATATAATAAGAAAATAAATTTAGAAATGAATACCACAGGGTACTCGTTTATGACTATTTTTGTTTCACATATTATGTACATACATATGTACTGAAAATTTAAATTATTATTGCTTTAGAAAATTTTTATTTGCAGAATTTTTTTTTTGTCAAATCATGCAAGTTCAGAAAGTTGCTAACGTTAAGTGTTCAGATGAATCAGATGTTTGAAGCCTTATATATGTGTCTATCAGTTGCAAAAGGGGTCTTTGTCATGTTAAGTCATTTTGAGTTATTAAGCAAAATTGTTTCTGAAATTTGACAAAATGTACTGTTATGCAACTGAGCTCATATTTTGACGATCAAAATACAGAGGAAAAGGTTTTTTTCTTCTTTTAAAAGTAAAGTAAATAAGTAGATTTTTAAAAGACCTTTCAAATGACGTATATAACTCATTTTTTTCAAAATATGGAAAAGATCCGTTTTGCAACTGATAGACACATATGATAACACTGTTCGTGCAACTCAATCATGTGTTTGTTTCAAATTGAGACCTTCAGAACAAGTCCAAAACTTTTAATCCCACATTTTTCTCTATAACTTTGTTTTGTTTTGACGTTTTTTGGAGAACAAAATAGTCAAGAGAAAAAAATATTATTTCAGTTTTGCAGTGGAATGAATTTGAAATTCAATTAACGTGCAAATAGTAAATTTTATAACTGAAATGTTATTATTTTAAATCCTAATGGATTTTCTTATTTTTTTTTTTCTAGTTATTATTATCTCAGAACTTAGCATAAAAAATTTACTTTATTTATGTAAATTTAAATCCCCTTTCATATTGGAAAAAAAAAAGTTCAAGTGTTATTCGGAATCTCTCTCTGTTCTTTTTTTATCTTTCCCAAACACTTTATTTTCCGCTTGCATAAATTCATATGTGAGTGCACTTTTTCTAATCTAAACGTAATCATTATTTACTAAAACAATTAAAATCTCAGTAACAATAATCGTTAGGTTCATCATACGAGATATTATACATACATATGTATATTATTACATACTTTTACCTATATGTACATATTGCAATATAATTATGTATTAGTATGTATTTATATGTAATTCTAAGTTCAATATAAAACATTGAACTACTTTATCTGGGAATAAGTGTATCTATTGCATGTGAAATAAACATTTTTTTTTCACATTTATTTATTTTTAAGTAAAAAAAAAAAGCATTTATTACTAAATAATTATGTCATTATTTCGAAATTTTTATTTTCTAATTCAAACTAAAGTGTATCTATAATAATAAGGTATAGGGGAGAATACCCAGTAATGGGCCCCCTTAAGGAAAATTTTTGAGTTTTTCCTTATACCACGGTTAAAGTATTTGATTAATAATTCCAACCAAGAGCAAACTAAACTTTCTGAAGGGTCTAGATTTGCAATTTAACGCAAAAAATATGTTTTTATTTCAATAAAATTATTAAAATCAACAAAATAACTCAAAATTCGTGAGGACCAGTAATGGGCCCCCCTGTCGCCAGTAATGAGCCCCTGAGAGGAGCCAGTAATGGGCCCTTTATTTTGAACTGAATTAGAAGGATTTTTTCTTAAATTTTAATATAAAAAATATTTTTAATTGCTTTTATACATAAGTATATACTATTATGAATATTAAATGTAAAAAAAAAATATATGTTATTTACTTGTATTTACTATTATGTAACTGATATAACTATTTATTTAATAAGTTTTCATTTTCTTTATTTTCTTCTTTTTTTTCCATTTTTCTTTGCCATTTTTTGAATATTTGAAAATATTTTGTTTAGTAGGTACGTGTAATTTTAGAGAATTGAAATATTCAAATGGGTTGCAAAATAAACCAAAAATTTAAATTATTTTTATTTAAAAATGTTACATTTATATTAAAATATAGGTAGGAGAGTATTTAAATACACAACAAATTGAATTATTGCTTTTTTCTTTAAGGGCCCATTACTGGTACTTTGGTTTTTTTGAATTGTAGCCAGTAATGGGCCCTATGCTCGTTACTGAATTTCATATACAATATTAGAGCCAGTAATGGGCCGTGCCAAAAATTATATATTTTATAAATAAAAGTGTTATAAAAGTACTAGAAATTAAATTTTAACTAGTTTAAAATGTAATTTCAAAAAAATTAGCTATTTATCGTTTTTTTTTTAGTAAAATATAAAGAAAATAATAATTCATCTCTTTAACGAAAACGTTAAGAAAAATGCAATTTTTGGTAGCACTTTACATTTATTAGATTTATATTTAAAATAAGAAATTTTAATGATAATCCACCCACACATTGCAAGGATAACCATTTTTTCTAAATTTATAGCAAATATTCACATGTATTTTTATTAAAATAACTTAGTTATAGAATAAAATAAAGCAAAAGGCCCATTACTGGCGGAGGGCCCATTACTGGGTATTTTCCCCTATATCAACTGCACACTAAAAAAAAGTATCTACCTATGTATATATTTCTTTACTTACACATTTTTATTCATTAGACATGTACATACATACTATACATTTTGTTTTATTTACGTCAATATGGCGCCATACAATAATAATTTTAAATTTTTTATTCACAATTAATGAAAAGCTTTTTTTTTATTTCTCTAAAAATGTGTTTTTTTTATTTTCATTTGCACTTTACTTTAACCCCAAAAATTTGTTATAAAACTAAAACTTTGAAAGAAAAAAAAAGAAAACATGATAAAATTTTCTAGAAAAATCGAAAAAAAAACAACAAACTTTTTTTTTGTTATTCAATCAAAACAAATTTAGTGTTAAATATACAAATAATAATTTAGAGAAAACAAAAATATTCCACCTTGTCATGCTTGAAATACATTTTATTCAGATTCATTAGATTACAATTTTTATTTTTGTTAAAAAAAGAGAGTAATAAAATTTTTATTATTAAATTAAATATATACATTTATCATTTGAATGAAGCATCTGGTACTTTTAGAAAGAGAAAAAAATTGTGAAACATTGTATTTGTTTACTGCTTTTGAGAAAATAGAAAAAAAAAAAGAATGTTGCGGTATTATTTTATCAATCAACTTAACTAACAATCAAAAACAAGTATGTATATTATACATAATGTACATATGATCATAACAGACGTCACTAAATAAAGTTGTTTACTAACTTTTCTTTGCTGAAATATTCATATTTGTATAAATATTAAAAAGTATCTATTAAATAATTCAAGGTTAGAAAAAGATAATGTTAAGTTTTTTTTCTTGTTAAAAAAAAAACAACTTTTCGTACATAAAGACGATTCTATCATATAATATAATTTATAAAATTTTCAATTAAAAATAGTTGTTTTTTTTTTTATTTTATCAAATTGATTGATTGGTTTAAACCAGAAATTCATTATTTTTTCTTGAAAGCTTTCACATTCATATGACATGGTAGGACAAATAATAATTATAAATTCATATATGAATGTATGTATATATGTTTATTTTTTCAATGAATATAAGATAATCACAAATTATGTGTATTTTTAGTTTTTAGAATTTGTTATTTAGACATCTGTTCATAAATGTCACGTTTTTAAACATTTTTTGAGCTCTAAATGTCAATAGGAATATAAAAACAAAGAAAATAAAAGTAGATACATATGTATTCTTTAATAATTTCCGCAGAAATTAGAATATTTCAGTAAGAAAATATAGCAACGTGGAATTGTATCCGGTCAGAAAAAAGTAATTAGTCAATAAAACAAAGGTGTTGGAACTAGATATGCTAAATATCCTGTGAAGATCACCACGCATGTGACGTTAGAAAAGAATTCTCAATATAAAAAGACAGAGAGAAAGTCATATTGAAATTAAAAAAAAAAAAGATACTATAAGAAATTGTAGTTTCTGGCAAAACTTGAGCACAAATAAAATATCCAAGAATCATTGAAGTTCTATAGAAAAGTGCAGGCGCCAACTTTTTACCTATAACGACAACACATTTCCCTACCAATCACATACTTTTTCAGCAATTTCACCAACAGGATCTATCTCCACTTCAATTTGGATGAAAATAGGAATAACGCTCGGAATTTTTAACTTTTGCAAGTTTTTTCAGAATAAATAGCTTCAGCCGAAAAAAAAATGTGTATACCTATATTTGTTTTTTAAATTTCAAAAGTACATACATACCATATTTCATTTTTCTTTTTATGCAAAAGCAAAAAATCCTTCTTACTTTGCAATAACCCAATTTCGAAAATTTTTTACGTAACTATTTATGATGTATAAAAGCGATTATTTAACAAATTAAAAAAAAAAAAAACAAAATCATCATAGAAATATGGGAAGCAGGAAATTATATACAAAAACATAAATTTTAATTTTTTCGTTACAAATTTTGTTTGCTCGTATTTTAATTTCAATGAATCCAGTTATGAAAGCTTTATTGTGTTTTTCACAAAAAAATTTTTTTCATATTCACTTTTACTACTTTTACATTTTTTTAAAAAAAAAATATTTCACGCGCTCTTGGTGGTTTTTTTTAAAAAAAATCTATTTTGAATAAATTGAAAATAAAACAATTTTTTGTTTTGTTCTAGAGAAACAAAGATTCTTTCTTTTTGAAAACATTTTAATTTATGATCGTCAATAAAAAAAAAAAAAGAGAGAAAGAAATTATTTTCTTTGTCGATGTTTTATTTTTAAAAAGTTTTTATATTATGCCTCTTTTTAGTCTAAAAAAGTTGCCAAGAATTTTTCAAAACTTCATGGTGTTTTTTTAAAAAAAAAATAGTTTTAGAGTTGTTTTTCAACACTTTAAAAAAAAAAAAAAAGAACGTTTGGAATTTTTAAAATGAAGATATTTTTCTTCTTCTTTAATTTAAGGTGTTTTTAATGACTTTTGTTTTGGTATGAAAATTACAAAACAATAATAAAAAAAATATTCTGATGAATTTGACACGTGCTGGTAAACCAATTTTGTATTTTGTTTTGGAATTGGAAAAAGAAATTAAGTACGAAAAAAAAAAACCAAAAAACTTAATATCTTTTTTATACGATAACAAAAATACTATCTTAAACACGTGCATAAGTGCACAGGAGAGGACATTGTCCTCATTCTTGCATAATCTACAGAACAGAAGTAAACAATAACAATAATCTGTTTTTTTTTTTGTTTTTTTGTTTTTTGTTTTACTATAAAACATGATATTTTTAGATTTCGTAACAAATGAGATAAAAATAAAGTCATTTTTTATCGAAATCAAAAATAAACATTTCAATTAATTGTTATGTGTTTTTGTTGTTGTAAAATTAAATGAAAAAATATTGCATATAATTAAAATAAATAATTGCTATTCAAACTCTGTGTCAGTAGAACTCATGTAAGTATATAGATATTAAGTATAGTAATGAATTGTATAGATACATTATTAAAAATTTACTGGCGCCTTCCATAATTAATTGGTAAATTAATTTTTTTTTTTTTTAAAAAAGAAGAAGAAAAAACAACACGAGCATTTATTCTTGATTATAAAAAATAAAAATCAGTCAGCTTTAAAACTAATTTCATGATTGATTTCTATAAAAAAAAACTGACAGCAAAAAATTATACACGAGTAACTATAAAAAAAAGCTTTAATCTTCCATAATAATGCATTTTTTTAAAGTCACATATCATGACCTTTAGATTTTTTATTTTTTACACTTTTTTTTTAAAAATAATTATTAAATAAATTCCACGAATTAGTATCATTTAATAAATAAATAAAATTTTAACATGATGATGTAAAAATGTTATAATATCGTCAGTTTAACTGCGAAACCTCATAAGTTCGGGTTTTTTTCTTCTAAAAAATGAGAAATTTTAAATAATACAAAATTTTTGTTAACAAAAAACTGCACAAAAATAAATATGTAGCAATGTAAGCTTTTACAGGGTTTTTAAAAAAATCTATTAACATATGTGGTTTGACAGTTAGGCCAGCACCTACGTACATACATGCACTCTATTTTATAGGTACCTACATATATACATACATATATGATCCATTAAAGAAATATTTTTGTTTAGTTATCATTTATTAAAAAAAAAGAAATTTCAACATTTTTTCAATACCTTCAAATAATTTTGTTGTTGGTTTTCGTTATTATGCATTCATGTCATATAAGTAATTATTATTGACCGGAATTTTTAATTAAATATTTTTATTTACAATGAAAACTTCAAGAAAAAAAATTTTAATATTGAAATGAAAAGTATAAAAAAAAGATACAAGACCGAATATTTTTATTTATTTAGCTTTTTATATAGCAAAAAGCATACAATGATGCACATTATCAACAAATTTATATTTAAGAGTATCACGCGATATAGTCTTCTATACATATACCAATATTAAAGTAAAATCATATGATAATTTTTCTTTATTTTCAGCTTTTATATTCGTACATTGTTGAGTTTTTCAGAATAATTTTGCATCACAAATACATTTAATATTAATTATAAGTGAAGGAGTTGGCGGTAGTTACAATTTTGAAAAAAAAAAAGTGATAATAATTATTTAAAGCTATTTTAAAAATTCATAGAAAGTGAAATATCAATGAAAAATTCTTATTTTATGCTTAGCATGCATGCTTTGAAAATTTGGTCTTCCATTTTGAATTATTTTTCAATATTTTGTGATAATAAGCAAGGTTCCGAATTAAGTTTAGATGTTCTCTGTTTGGACCTATTTTAATGTCTTAATTGAAAAAAACACTTTTTAACTCAGTTGGAAAAGTTGAGTATCCCTATTTCAAATTTCGTTTCCACTTTTTCTTTTTAAGAATAAATTGAAATCTCTCTAATTAGGAGACTAGAATGGCCTCATCTGGTCTTAATTTATAAGTTTTATGAGTTTTATGAGTTGTAATAGTCAGCGCTAGATGAGCTAAAATTATTGTAAAGTCAAAAAATTTAGTGAAATAGTTCAGATCGTTTCAGTAAGAATGTTATCTTATTTTTATTGTTTAATTACTTAAGTTTTCGTTTTCACACATTAAGTGCTTTCGGGGAGTATTTTTTCAAAAACTGTAGCTCAATTTAAGCAGCTTTTAGACTTGTAATCGGTGACCTAAAAATTTGAAAAATTATCAAGTTCTTTTCTTTTTTTAAATTGAAATATATAAAAAAAAAACTGAAAATAAACAAAGGCAATAAATGTACTTTAGTCCATAAAATAAATTATTATTATATTCCCCTTCGAACCTATAGAACTTCTCTTTACATGAATTTTCTTATCAATTTGAGCGTCATTCACATCATGTGTGACCTTTTTTCTTCTTGAAGATTTAACTTGTATGAATGAATCATAATAAAAAATTTATCATTTTTATTATTATGTACATACTTTTTTTTTCCAAATGGAAAAATTATTCTTTATTGTAATGCGTTATTTCAATCTTTAATGGACTTACAAATTATTCAACTTAAAATTTATGCTGCAGCAAATTTTTATTGATGATGTCTGTAAACTTATTCAATTTAAAAAAAAAAAGATTAATTTTTTTTTTATTCAAATAGAATTTATTTCACATAAGAAAAATTTATTATTATTTTTTTTTTTAAATTTCAATTTTAATGTAGTTTTTGGTTTTTTTTTTGCACAAACCGGCTTCGTCAGATTTATTCCAGCAGACGAATAATTTTTAAACTGTTTTTTTTTTTTGCCAATTGTTTTAGACAATTATTCTTTTTTTTTTTTCTTTAAAATATTCAAAACAAAAAATAAAATTTAGAGCAGATAAAATTTTAAAATATTGCCTTTTATTTGTTTTGTTTTATAAACAACAAAAATTATGCAATCAATCTAAATAAATGAATTGTGATTTTGTTACCATGCGTGCATTTCAAAAGAAAAAAACAAGTATCTAGTACACATAAGTTTGAACACGCGGTGGTGTGTATGTAAAAGAAAATGCAAATTTTTTATTGCTTCGAAAAAATAATAATAATACATAATAATAAAACTAGATACGCATAACATAAGGTTGTTTTCCTGTTGTAAAATCGATAAAAACATTGGCCAACAATGTGTTTTTCTTTTTCAAAGAAAAATAAAATTACACAATTTTTTCCTAAAGCAAAATATGATATATGTAGGTACAATTTGTTTATACAGAAATAAAATTACCTATTGGCTGTTCTAAATAGTATTACCTATTTATTTTATAGTACATATGTATGTGAAAAAATAAAAATCAACAACAAATGTTGGAGCAAACATAAACTCAAGTAGCCGCCTTTAAAATAGACGCCACCGGTTGAATAAAAAAAAAAAAAACAGAAAACTAATAAGAAAAATTTAGAGAAAAAAAATAAAATAAATTAAACAAGAAACAGTAAATGCAAAGTCTGGTATGAGACATATTAATTTAAAAATAATAACAAGGAAATTACTACATGACTATTATACCAGTTTTATTAAGAAAAATAAAAATAAATATAAATAAATAATGACAATTGAACAACATCAAACCCATAAACGCCATCTGATCAATCAATCAATAAATTTATTATTGTTAATTCATTGTTGCGTGAACTATTGTAAAATTGTGCAACACACATTGGTTATACATAATTCTATAATTATAACAAAATATTTAATCAGTTTCTATTTTTCTATTTCTTAAGAAAAATGTTTTATTTTAATAAAAATTCTGTTGAAAACAGAGCTCTAGCTAGGCTTGGTGTCTCGTTAAAGGAATTTGCGTTGTAGATACTGGCGTTATACGGGAGTCTATACTCCTACTGTAGCTTTATTTCTTTTATTTTTCAATTTTCTTTAGATTGTGTTAAATGACATATCTCAAAATACTTACGATTTATTTTTGTCTCAGCAGTACCCCTATTGTTTATTTATTTCGAATTTTTAATTATAGATACAAATGAAATATTCACTTAAATAAAAATTGTTTAATTCATGCAACTCAAAATACTTCAATTTACATAATTATATTCATTTATACAATTGTAAAAATATACACTATATTTTCGTATATTTTACCATTATTTATGCAGTGTGTATACGCAACAATGACATTCAAAAAAGAAAGCAAAAAAATAAGGCTAATTTAAGCAGCACTTTTTTTTTCTTTTTTTAGAAAAAAAAATACAGAATTTGATTATGGTAAATCTGAACAAAAAAATTTGCATATTCTGTTGAAATTTATTTTTTAAGAAAAACAAAAAAAAAACAAATATAAATTTAAATATGAAGCTCAAAGATCCACATACATATTTGACTTTATGTAGGTACATTCAGTGTAATATCTTAAATTATTATCATCATAATACAAATGGAAATGTGCAAAATATGAATCTTAAAGGGTGAACCCACACGTGAGAAAGTAAAAATAAAACTGTTTTTATCTTTAGTTCTTGTTATTATTATTTTTGGAAAGGGAATGCCCACAGGCAGTCAAATTTTGATTTTTTGGATTTAAGAAAGCATGATTGTGATTTTTGAACGCATTCCTTGTTTATATCCTAATTGATTTCACAAATCAAATATGACTTAGTTAGCTTTTGTGTGGGCGTATGCGAATCAAATCAAATTTGTTTTATTCACTTTGCTTTGTGTTACGATGTAGGTTTACAATTACTCGTAAAAAGAGAGCAAACACGTATTTAAATCATAAATTACTTGATTGCAATTTGTGTGTGGGATTGTTTGTTTTCTTTCTTTCTTCAAGTGACATTTTTATTCTTTCTATATTTGTCGCTCTCTATAAAAACTAAAACACCACCATCTGTGAATTTATATTAATATTGCGAGTATAATGAATTAACTCTTTTGTTTGTAAATTTCTAAGAATTTTGTTTTGTTTATTTTTAGTTTTACTGTTTTTGTTGTTTATTAACTAATTAAAGGCTGAAACACAATGTTTAGCTGTAGTTTGTAGTAACAGCGTGAAGTTGTAGTGACATCAATATCGGCAGACACAATGATGTAGTATGTATTTGAATACAAATGACGTTTGACACTTTCAAAATTCGAATACCAACTGTCAAAAATCAGTTATCTAGTTGTAGCTGTAGTATAAGTAAAGAAGCTACACATTGTGATGCGTCATATGACAACTAAGGTGTTGTACTTTTGACAGGTCGTAGAACTCGTAGAAGTACGGTAGAACTACATGTACTACATACTACAGTTACACATTGTGTTTCAGGCTTAAGCAACCGATTGCAATGCGCTACATTCAAAGAGATTTAAGAATAAAGCGAAAGTTAAATTTAATTTAAAAAAAATGTTTATGTACACTAAGCAATTAAAATTATTATTAAAAAAAAATACAATATGTTGTTTTATAAGTAACAAAATGAATAAAAATTGTTTTTGTTATTGCTATTGTATGAAAAAATTTACTGACCTAGAATAAATCTGTATATTTATGATTATGTATGTATGTTATAAAATTACGGAGACGGAGACAGAGACTGGAAAAGTGAATGCAGGCAGACAGGAAAAATTATTTTGTATATAAAATCATAAATCTTTATAAATGCCACATTTAAAGTATTTACTATGTATGTATATACTTTTTTATTTCACATATTGACCACAAAGACCACCAAGACAAACTTTTTTTTTTTTCATATAAAGGCCATTAAAATACGCTATTACAGATAAAAGTCAACAAGTTTTGTTTACTTATATGTACGTAATATGATTCTTGCAAATTCAGTACATTTTTGCACTCATGTTCAATATGCAAGTGTTAAATTTTATCAACAACAGCACACACACGGTGGGTTTTTTTATTACTTTAGAGGAAAATTTACAAATAAAAATTTTCTTTCAAAGATTAAATTGAAATTTAATATTTAAAGTTTTTTTTTTTTTTTAAATTATATATACATATTGCATTGTTAAAAAAACAAACATTTCATGCAATAATAATGTTGAACTGTAATGGAATTTTTTATTGTTTTCTTATCGGAATTCAGTGAATTTCGATTCTTTTCATTGAATAAGAAAAAATTTATCAAATGATCGTTTTTTTCTTTGTTTTTAAAATTATTATTATTTTGTTTTAACTGTAAATTTATCGAAATAAGATATACATGTTTGAAAAGATAAGATTCTGAAGAGACTGAACAATTTTTATTTTGACCTGACAAGGTGTAATTGGACTGTTTTCCTTGAATGTGTCTTACATTAAAAGGCGAAATCATAAATAAGCAAAAATTTATGCGAAAATGAAAAGTGTTTATAGAAAGATTGCAAGAAAAAAGATACTAGAGTCCCTAGAGGGTACCACAGAATAAAGGAGAACTGGGGGTCAAATTCTGTATTTGTGGTAATGTAAAAACGTAGTTTTTACACGTTTACACCGACTTTGCGATTCTTCAACTTTGTAAACGTAAAGTCGAACTGTCAAAAAATATGTATAGTGTAGAAATATTCATTACAGAAATATTTTTTATGTAAAATTAATATAAATTTATGTAAAATTAGTTAATTTCAGTTGATGATTTGACATTTACCGAAGTAATCTATATGATAAATACGATTCAGCACTTACTTTACATATTTTGAAACGAGAATTGCATTTTCATGTACAGTGTAGTGTAAAAACGTAAAAGCTATCGGTAACATCAAAAATGTAAAATGTTTTTTACGTAACATATCAGCAAATACAGAATTGGCCCCTAATTTTTTTATACTTGGAAAGAAAACTTAATCATAATTTTACATTTTTAGCCAATAGGAATTATTATTATAAAATTTATAAAAACTCACGTGTTAAGAAGTGTGAAAGTGTTTTTTAATTGTAAAGGAAATTGCATTACATATGTACCTAAAACCTGTTTCGCGCGTAGGTTTTATGATATACTTATTTAAATGATATTTCCTTTTACTAAAAGTTCATGATAAAAAATGGATACAATTTGCTTGTAAATTAATTACTTCACAGTAAAATGTGACAAGGTATTGATTTGATTATTTCCTAAAAAAAAAACAACTTTAATAACGATTATAATTAATTTACATATACAGAAAATATGTAGGTATGCGTACGTGATATCCAAAGATCGAAAGCAGAAAAACAAAAGTCATTAAAAGAAAAATATGAATATTCGAAAAGTTTAAAAATCGTTTCCTTTTTGTTTTGTTTTTAAAAAACTATACAAAAAATTTGTATTTTTCTTTTGATTTTTGTCTTTTTGTCAACCAATTAAATGAAGAAGGAAAAAATTTAAATTTTAAAATAAAATTAAAATAAAAAAAAAATGAGGTTTTAACTTTGCGTAAATATATTTTATTTTTTATTCAAGAAAAATTAAAATTATAATAGAGGAAAAAATTGTGAAATAAAAGATTTTAATCTAAAAAAAAAAAATGTATCTATTTCATACAATGTCAATTTTATCATTATAAAGTGAAAATATTTAGTTTAATTGATTTGAATGAACTGTATTATATATTTTTCTTGTATTTATAATGGGAAAAAAATAAAACATGTTAATAATAAACATAACAAAACTATTAAAAGGCAAATAACCTTATAAGAAACCTTCAAATCAACAACAAATCACTCATTTTGATTCTTCAATCATCAAAGTCAATTGCTATACTTTTCATCATAACGATGGTGGTATAAAAATATTTTCATGTAAACTATGTTGCTTGTTGAATAGAAAAAGTTCATGAACCAGCATCGTCGTAAATTCAATGTGAACATATTAACATGTTCATGAGATTTTTTTTTGAATTTATTTATTTCAATTTTGCATAAATTTCACATTGGAGTATCGGATAACTATAGGCATTTTTACGATATAAAAAAATATCAGAATGTTCTAGCCAATTTTTCATTTATTTTCTTTACGTTGGTTGTTTTCTGGTACACACATTTCCATTTTCGAACTTGAAATTTATTTGTTTTATTTTAAAAACATTTTTAGAAAATCCATGAAAAAAAAAATTTAATTTGAACTCGTTTGCAAAATAAAAGAGAGAAATTCATTAACTTTTAGAAGAATTTCCATATTGAGAAATTCCACTTCATATAATCAAAAAATATAGCTTAAACCAAAGGAGTTGAAGTTTCGTATTGTACTACGTTGGCATGCGCAGAAAAAAAGACCTTTACACACATGCATTTTTGTTGTTGTAAATTCTAAGAAACATCTGTTTTTCTTTCGTACACGTACACAGAAGATTATTACGACATGTAAAACATGCGTGAGAAAACTTCAACTAATATTATTTTGACTATATTAGGCATTGCGCATTATAATTGCATAGCTACATTTTTGAATCTACCAACTTATTGAAGGTGAGAAAATTTTCGAAACTTAATTTTTTTTTTTTAAATAATTTCAAATTTAAAAAAAAAATGAAAATAGATAAAACTTACCCAAATTATGAGTTTGTGGTTCGTCAATATAAATTCTATAATAAATATGATATGAATCAGAACTTTGTAAACGTGATAATTTATATGCTGGTGTTGCTCTTGTTACAGATATTAATGATTTTAATAATATTCCCATACGATTATAAATAGCATGTGCTGCACGTAATGTTGGATCACTTTGTTCTGGATGTATACTAAGTGACCATACTTCTAATATCATTTTATCACCTTCAACTGTTTGAAGTGATATTTCGATACATAATGGTAAACGTTTTATAATTGATTCACCTGTATTAATTGCAAGTACTTTTTTAGTTTCATATAAAACATCTGGATGATCTTGTATAACAATGTTGAACTGAAAAAATAAAAAAATAAATAAATAAATATTAAATAATCTTAGATACATTTATCCTTCAATAAAATAATCAAATATACAATAACTGACAACATTCTTAATAAGTTCAAAAGCCTCATTTTTTTTCTTCTTTTTTTTATTACGTTGTAATTGTTTTTTGCATTAATCACTTATCTCTGTCAATTTTAATTATAGAAGAAAAAAATTCACACAGTATCTATAATCATTATAATACAACGCATATCATAATTTAATAAGGTTTTTGTTTTTTATTACATACTTTACTTTTTTTTTCTTTTCAAGGAATAGCATAATTTTTAATAATACATACATGTATTTATTTAATAACTTGCATAAGACATTAATTATTATGCAATCTAACCACAATTAGGTAATGTAAACTTTTTTCTAATAGAATATATTATGTGTCTGTAGATAGATAGAGATGCATCTTATAACAATATTTTAGATTGCATATTTTGATTAGTAAGTAGTATTGTATTTTTTTTGTTTTTGGTATATGGAAATTTACTTAATGTTTATCACTGTTTTTTTTTAATACTATGAATATGTGTATGTAAAGTATCTAATAATAGGTATTTGTTTTTTTCATCTATCTTTTACAATTTTTTAAATTGTATTTATATAAGTAATAGAAGACAATCAGATACTTAATAATAGTTTTTATTTACTTTTTGTGTCATAGGATGATAAAAATTAAAAAAAGGCGGTAGAATTTTCAAAATAAAATTACGTAGGTAACTAACAAAAGTCGTTAAAAGAAAAAAATTTTTTTTATTATTTTTTCATTACATTTCTTCAAAAATGTGTTGTGATTGTTTCTGGAGTTTTTACATGGTACCAAATTTTACCATCCTCATCTAAAACATTTTTTTTCTTTCTACATTTTAATTGTTTGCCTTAATAGTAAGATTTGAAAATGACTAAAATGAAATGTTGACATTCAAAATTTAGGAAAATATATGGTTGGATAAACATAATGTCAAAATAAATGAATAAATTTAATGCAAAAATTGGCAAAAAAGAGGCATATTCGAGGCATAGTGAAAATGTAACAATGAAAAAAAGAAAAAAACTTTATGGCATTTTTTTTTCAGTCATTGAAATAAACACTTTTTTTTTTCTTTATGTTTTTCGCTAGAGCCAAATTTTTTACAAAATAATTTTCAAAAATGAAAACAAAATAAATAAATTAATTTAAAAAAATATTTTGATGAAAAACAGAAACGATAAAAAAATATATTTTAATATTGTTTGTCTTTTTACACATGAATTCACAAAAAAAATAAGGCAAAATATTTGAGAAAAAAAAAAAAATAATAATAATAATATAAAATAACCTGTCTGGTTTTAAATGAAAATATTGTGCTGAAAAACAAGCAAAACAAAATAAATAACAAAACAAAATGGAGAATTTTTTATTACATATTAAAACTAATTCGCCGAAAGTAATTTCTAAAATAGAATTTTTCAAAATAGATAAAAATTATGAGTAGAAAAAAGAAATTTATAATGACAGTTTTATAATAAAATTTCGATATACATAAATAATTTTAATCGCGTTTTGTTTTAAACGTAAATGAAAATTTTATTGATAAATTTAATTTTCTTACTTTGCTCAATTAAAAAAAAAAATAAAATAAGCAATTTCATTCTGACTGATTAGAAAATTATCAACAAAAACATTAATGAAAAATTTCAAATGTAATACCGTTTAATTAATAACATGATATTATCTTAACAGATTACATTTAGGTATTATACCTGTCTTTTCATTGTTTGATAAGAATAAATTTATCTTTTTTTGATAAAACAAAAGCGCACTCAATAAAATTGAATGCATGTGCTTGAAAATAAATAAAAAGTAATTGCATAATCTCTAGATTATTTTTTTGTTTTTTCAAGTAGGTATTTAACTTTTCCTTTGAAAAAGATAACCAGAGTAAACAAAAGTATCTTTTTGTTTTAACTGGAAAAACACGCACACATTTTGCATACTTAAATATGTACTTGCTTTTTAATAAAATTAACTTTTATCTTGAAATATTTACAAATTATTAATAATGCAAGATTGTTAATCAAAACGATAAAAAGAAAAAGTAGATACACTGGAAAACCATTATTTTTTTTTTATTTCAAAACGTGCGTTGCATTCAAAATAAAAAATATGAAAGGCATATCATACAATACCGTTGATAAATAATAATCGATAAATATACTATCGCCTCTTAAAAGTAGAAAAAAATAAAAATAAATATTTATCTTTACTTATACAGCACAATGTATGCTTATCTACGATATTTTATTTTTAAATTTTTATTGTACATATTTTTATAATTTCCACATGACATAAACAAATTTGATGCGAATACGTATGAAATATTATATAGAGAAAAATAGAGACGTGATTTGTATCTCATGTTGAGAAATATCTCTTACATTGAATTTTCATTTTAAAAATAAATTTCATCGATAAAAATAAACGTAATGAAATTTCAATGAAAACATTTCTGTATTTAACAGTCTTTTAAAGGACGCTAAATGGTTGCTAAATAATTAATGCAATGAATTTTAACGATTTAACATCATTTGATGTTTTAAAAAAATGTATTGATTTCTGAACATACCCCATTTCGTATTTTGATAAATTTTTACAAAAAAATTTAATTTTTTTTTTTTAAAAAAAAAACACCTTTCATCCTTATTTGCACCGGTCTATTATGTAGGTATTTACAACACAATAGGAGCCTAGTGTTTACAAGAGAAAGGCATCAGGTACAGAGATTCAAAATGCCTTTTTTTTTTTGCTAAAACGTTTAAAAAAGTATAAAATTGCAAAAAAAAGTATTTTAAGAGGATTTTATGAACAAATGTTGAAAATTCACATGCAATCTCTGATTTCAAGTTCATTGTGGATTCTTTAAAATTTTTCATGTCAACATATACCATTCTTACTATACATATACGTAAAATTCAAATTATTCGAGTGAAATTTAAATTTTTCAGACGTAAAATACTTTTGAGATAAATTAGAACCAAATTTTATTCTTGAATAATAAAACTTGAACTATTCAAAATTTACATTTTTACAATGAACTACGCCATTGTAGTTCATTTTTTTATTATTTTGTTCTGTAGAACAGTTAACTAGATAAATCTGATTTTTTTTTCAAAAATATTTTCTAACTTAAAAAAAAACTCAAATAAAATGGTTTTATAAAAATTACCCAATTTCTGCTCTACAATGAAAAGAAATGATTGTTTTTTCTCCAGTAATTTACATGTTTTTCGCCATTAAATAAATTTGCATATTACAAAATTTATGCAATCACACTTATTTTTTTCGTTAGAAATGTATACAAAAAAATATCTAAACATTTTTTTTATTGTATTCACAATAATATTCAAGTACTTTTTTTTTCATTTAAAATGCAAATAAAAATAACATTCTTTTATGAAAAAAAAAAATGAAATAAAAATAAAATAAAATGAACTTTTATTATGCAGGTTTGTTACGTAAAAAAAAAACAGAAAGAAAATATCGTTTTCGTTGAATGTACTTAAATTCAATAAGAATTTTACAAAAAGAAAATTCTTTATAAAAAAAATTTCTGTCTTTTCTAGAAAAAAAAAATAAAAAATAATAAACTTTATTTTTTAATTTAAAAATAAAAAGTGGAAAATAAATCACGTAAATACGTTCGCTGATTGGAATCTTACAAAAAAAAAAAAGGTATTTCAATTAAAATATGAAATAAAGTGGCCTTATTATTTTAAAGCGCCCGTAAATCGAATTTTCTACATTTCACTTAATATTTTCTTGAATTTTCTTTTTTAATTTTTAACCCTTTGAATTACTACTACCCAGCAATGACTGGTACCACAGGAAATTACAAAAAACAACAGTTTAAAAATACGTGAGTGCTTTCATTATTTAATTGGATCGTGAAGGATTGGATCGATAATTTTAAAAATAAGACATTTCACTTTGCCTTTTAAGTTTAAATGATTTATTCGATTATAAATAACTCATTAAAATGAAAATAGAAGAAAATTTTAATAAGTCACAAGCAGTATGACTCGTATTAATGCTTGATTTTCTTTTAACTGATTCAATTCATGCATTCCATTTATTATTGTTTCAATTATGAGACTGGTTATATTTATTATATATACATAATACTTTTACTTATTATTTATTATTGATTTTTATGAGAATTATTATTAAATGAATTCAATACCTTTCATCAAGGTAAAAGAAATTCAATGCGCGACATTTAAAAGCAGGGGGGAAGGAAATTAGAAAAATATCATAAAAATAAAATAAGACAATCTTGATTTATAAATTCATATTTTGTTTTCTAAAAGAAATTCAATATGTCTAATATATCAATTGCTGACGACGCCTTTTTTTGTTTTGTTTTCCAGATGCAGTTAAAAAGAGTACTTATAAAAAAATATCTATTCGATAACACACCTTCAAATCGATCAAGGAAGTAATCAATAAATAAAAATATTGAAAATTATTTTAAAAATAAAAAATAAAATACAAATGAAAATTATTATTAGTGAAAATTTTAACTGTAAATATGATTTGAATGAACGGTATTTCAATTGTAAATATACAGAGTGAGGGTGTGATCGGATAAAGGAAAAATATTATGTTTTCGTAAAATTGTAGTGAAATTTTAACTTTTGGAAAAGAGGAGAAAGTCTCAGATACGCTAGAGAGAAATTAAAAGATGATTAAAAAAACGCCTTCTAGGAGTAAGAACTTATAAGTTGGTATATCGCCCTACCCTAACAATTCAATATTTTTTTTTTTTTGTATTTCTGCCAAGGACGTGATTAAAAGGAAATTCATCTTCAAGTCTCTAATAAAATCTCCTTTATATATGAAGCTATCAGTCACCCTGTGGTATACAATTACAGTAGATAATCTTGACATTTTTTTAAATTGAATTGAGAAAATTTACAAAAGTTTTAATTAATTCTTTAAATTAATTCAATTATTAATATTTAAACAAAAATATAACAGAGATAGTTTCAAATTACTTTATTAAAAATTTAAGACATGTTGAAGGACAAAAGGACGAAAGTTTATTTTAGTAATATGGGAAAAAAAGTATAGTTTTTTTTTTCTTAATCAAACGGACCGATGAAATACGTTAGTAATGTAGGACAAAAAAATACAAGAGGCGTAACTTTTATTGATTTTGAATAAATATCAAATTTAAGTATTTCATAATATTTTTATTTTAATAATTTCACAGTACCACGCACCCGCACCCGTAAATTAATTTCGTTTAATTTTGAATTACAAATTTTAAGAAGTAGCTAACACGCAGTAAGCATTTTTTTTTTCAGTGAAAATGAAAATCTCTTTCTCTGAATTTTAATAGAAATTTGGGAAAAAAAGAAGTTATTTTTAATCAAAAAAAAAAAAAGATAATTCCACTTAATATTAAATAAAGCTATAACAATTATGTGGGTATCAATTGGTAAATAATTAATAGGGTTTATGAATTTAGGTAGGTTTATCTATAGCCTGCCCATATGGCGTCTACTATAATATTGGTGTGTTGAAATATTTTTTTTGATAAAATGTTTGGGTTATAAAGACCTAAATTCTATTAAGGTCAAAAATTGAATGTTTTCCCTTTCCTTTTTTTTTTTTTTTTTGAAAACTTTTCTATTTAATTAAAAAAAAATCCAGTATTGATGTGATTGTGAATTAATAATATAAAATATTTTTATAGGTATGTATATGGTTGTTATCGATCACGAAAATATTAAGACCAGGGAAAAAATTAAATGTGTTTTTATTTCAAAATTATATTAAGAGGGATGAGGGTTCGTTTTATAGAAAATTATTATTCAAAAAAAGAAAGAAAGATAAAAATTTACATAAATATATAAATATGTAGGTACATACATATTATGTAGGTACCTATATATTTTTTTCAACTACATACAAAAACTGTTCTTTTATTCTCTTTCATATTTGGTTCAAATCACAGCATCATCATCCCACGTATTGCAAGGTAAGAGGTTTTGCTTCTTTTTTACATTAGAATAAATTTTATTGAGATTACGTAGGTGGAAAATTCGTTCAAAAATGTTTAGTAATAATACAAAAGCGAAAAAAAAAATGTGAATCATCATAAAAATCAGTTTAAAAAAAAATACATAATAACAATAAATTGTCAATGAAATGAGTGACGAACTGAAGAAATGAAACCGTTTTAGAGTTTTTTTTTTACTGACTTTTTTGCTGATCTGATACGTTATAGCTACTTTCTACAGATAAGATAATAAAGTCAAAGGTGGCCTATTATGGAATTTTTTATACTCATTGAAGAAATTTTTGATGTGTGATTGAGAAAATATATATATTTTCTATACACAGAAAACCTACACATGAAAAAAAATGTACACAAATAGGGTTAAAGACTTTTGTAATTTTCTTTTTGAAAAGATTAAAAAAAAAATGAATTTAAAATTTGGTTATTATAATTTATATTGTAGGGGAGGGAAAATTTAGCTCTTGTAATAAAGTAAAATAAATTAATGACAGCGTGTATTCCAATTGGAAGCAATTTTGCGAAACTACAGATAGCGTTCAACAACCTATTAAGCTTATTCAGCTAAGTTGCATAATCATAGTTCAATTTTTTCAGCTATTCAGTTCATAACAGGGGAAAGTTCAGCTCCATTGCTAATTAATTTGATTTCATTAAATGAATTTAAACTTAATATTTTTGAATTTTTGACCAATTTCTGTTTTATTAAAACATTTAGGCGCTATAATTACTTACAAAATATTATTCAAACAATATTTACCTAATTTTGTAATGTGATGTCAATAAACTTTTTCAACAAAAATTTCTCTCTATGAACAAATTTTTCACAATTTATTACAAATAAAAACAAAAAAAATGTTAATAATACAATTTAAATAGTCTTCCCTATTTATTGAAAGATACAATCAATTCTCATACGCTTACAATGTTTTTCTTATAAACAAATTTACACTTTTTTTGTGACACCACTTTAGGCGGGAAAATAATATACAACACAACACAACTACTTTTTTCTGTTGTTTTTATTGTTTTTTCACTCTTTCATGTAATTAAAATACATTCGAACACAATAAACATGTAAATATTTATAAAATTTTTGTTTTTTAAAAGAACATTGACTTTCTTTGTTGGGATTTTTAAAAATAAAATTTATAATTTATTTACACACATTGCATTAAAATTTTTTAATGATAATGCATATGGGCAGTGTTGAAATTATAAAAAAATAAACACATAAAAACTTATTTAGTAATCATGTATAAATATTGAACCAGAAATAAAATAAAATGCATTATTTTGAAATAAAAAAGTTGCACAATAGTACAAAGTACATATATTTTAAAAGAGAAACACTTTATTGCATTTAAATTGTAAAAATACGCACATTTTTTTTTGTATCTAAAAGTTTACAACGCTTGTTACAGATAGGTACATAACGAACCTTTTTTTGTGTATTTTTTTAATGTTAATTAATAACAATTGGTAGTTGATTGAAATATAGAAGATTTTAACACAATTTTAATTAAAAATTTATAAAAAAAATTAATCTCTTTCACTATTTAAAATTCAAAGTTAAAAACAAAACCATCTTATTGAACAGAGTCAACTTCAACGAATAAAAAATATAAGATTCGTTAAAAAAAATGTTTTTTTGTGGTTCAAATAAAATAACATCTGCTCTGTTTTAAGGATGCCGCAACGCCACCACCTCTAACCTCTCACACAAATGCCCTACGCCCTTCATGTATATGTATCTAAAGCTTGTGTATGTGTTGGTATATTTTAGATTTTTTTTCATATATTTATACGTATAGTATATGCATGTATCTTTTTTTTTGTGTGCGTTGATTAAAATATATTTTTTCTTTCCCTTTAATTTTTAGTATTTTCATGTTGGTACTTGATACAATTGTATATAACTTGCCAAGCGTACAAAATATATATCTAGCTCTTTTTTTTAACATGCTATAATAATACACGTGATTTTATACATTTTTTTTTTATTTATTGTTAAATCCCACGTTGTGTATTATCATATATATAGTTGTGTATACTATAGAGATTATAGTTATATGTATATATGTATGTCGTTCTACACACAAAAAACATCTTTAAACTATAAAAAAAAACATAAATAACACATACAACATAATCATGAAACATACACATAATCAGATATTTTTATACTTAAAAGATACGATACGTGGAGTTTTTTTTTTGAATAGAAATGAAAATTTTTTCGAGAATGAATGATACTCGCCTTACGGCACGTAGACATCATGTATCAGGTATGAATAGGCCCAATGAAGTTGTTTACAACATTTATCAACATAACATAACATAGCATAATTTTATAATATTTTTAATTCCAAAACAATTTTCAGTTTTCTTCTGTATCTATATTTATAGTATAGCATAATTCGTCATCGTATTTCACTATTGACTATTCTGATGTCCTCCATTCGTTTTATGGTCTTTATGGAGTACATTCAACCTTAATTTGTTATTGTTGGAAGCTAGTGTAGACTTATTTTTCATCCGGCTAATAAATCTATACATACATACATAACCTGGATATCCTTGGAGAGAATATTATTATTTTATTTTGCTTTTTCTGTATGATTGTTTTGTGTTTTTCTTTCTCGTTCTGTTAAGGCTATTTCCGAAGTAAAATGCATGTATTGCAATGACTAGGTATCTACTAAATTTTATTCAATTCAGCTTTTTTGTGAATTCGCATTTTATTGACTTATCTTTAGTTTTGCAGATTTAAAATAGGAGGTGGTGAAGAGGTTTATGTATAGAGCTACGTGTATAGAAAAACGTACAAAAGCAAAAAGTCACGTTTAAATAAATGCCAACATTTTCCGCCCTTGAAGTTATTTTTGGTTTTATCAAGTTGTAATAAAAAAAAAACGGGAAAGCAAAAAAAAATTAAAATAAAAAAAACTATAACTTGATTTAATTTGCTTTTGTGTGGGCGTTTTTTGTTTTTGTAGTACTTAATAATGAGTTGCAATAATATTTACATATTCATTTAATTGTCGTTATTTAAATTACACAGATCAGATTTATTTAATTTTTTTTTTTTTAAATTATTAAAATATGAATTACATGTAAATTACATTGAAATTCTTTGGATATTTTGTTTTTTTAAACTAAATACCTACCAACAATTTACTTAACCTGTTGATTGCTAACAACAAAATCACGAAATTAAATCCGGATTATATAAAATTGATGTTTGTTGTGTTTTTTTGTTGTTGTTTCTTTAACAGATAAGAATTTTCATGCTTGAACAAATATACCTGAATACGTACCAAAGTCATAATTATAGAATTTTTGTTAAGTATTTTTCGTTGTGTGGAATGTTGTATTATTTTTTGGACAAATAAAACCACAGGATTTTTTTTGTTTGTTCATTCATTTATTCGGTGTTGAAATTAAACAAGGTCATGATATGACATTGATAGAACACCACGTTTATTAATTTGTTTTGCTTTTTTTTTCTGTATAATTTTTGTAATTTAGTTATGGTTACTAAGCCAATAAAAAAAATGCATAAATTACGCATGCACCCACAATAATTCACGTATGAGAAGTATGTACATATGTATATAACAAATTGATTGATAGTATTAACTGGATATTTATATTTTGACTTTATGTTCATTCAAAAGAAAATGTAATTAAAAGTTAATTTATATTGTTCGGTTTTCTAATTGAAAAATTTATTATTGTCGATTTTTTATTGCTAAGAATTCTTCCCGGTTTCGTAAGAAAGCTGTTTTACTACTCATTATTCTCATATCAGTTTGTATTAAAAATAATTTGGTTTTTCCATGTCTGTGTGAGGTGGGACACCGAAAACTTTTTTAATACGAAATATTATGTTTCTAACTAACTTTTTGATCGAACGTTATCATCACTTTCTGAACTTAATTTCTTCGTTGAGTTGGGTTTTTATAACTGTTTTGAATAAAAATTTAGTTATCTAGAGTTATCGAAGTACAATGTTATAGGGCTTCCGCATCTTCATTATCGTGTAAGAGCGAAACTTTGTTGTAGGAGGGTTACATGTAATTATTACTTCTACACGACCTCTAGCCTAAAATGTCTTATATTTCCACCTCAAAAAAAATGTTAAAAGTATTTCAAAAAATGTCTAGACTATAAGAATATTGAATGTATTATAACATGAATAAAATGAATTTCCATTAAATAATTTCTATAAAATAATATCTAAATTGTAAATAAGTCATGTTAAACATGACGTTGAAAAAAAAAAAAAAGAAAAAAAAAAAATTGAACACAAAATTGCAACATTTCTTATATTTTACTACGGTGTGTGTTGCATGTACCTATACATTAAATTTATAGCTAATTTTACATTAAACCAGAATATTATACGCAAAACCTCAGGTGGTATAAAACATGCAATATTTCATGCCACCTACATACATATTTTTCCTCCAGTTATGGTGAAAAATTTCTTTTTAATAAAGATTTTTTTTTTTTTAATATTTTTGTTATTAAAATGGAGTTAAGAGATTTTTTTTTTTTAGTATGGGCATTATATCCTTTATAGGAAAAATATTTTTAAGTCATTTTAAATTAATAGAAAAAAAAAACCCACAAGAAGAATTTTACAACTACATAGATTTATTAAAAAGCAATATCTAGTAAAATTATTATTATTTTTTTCTTTTTTTGTTACAACACATTTAATCGGTTTAAAATTAATTAGTTTTCTTAACAAGATTTCATTAATAAGACCCGGCTTGAACATATTGAAAGTATCTTGTTTTTAAATGGTTTAAATTATGTTGCTTTTTAGATAAAAGTGATTTAATCTATAAGGAGAAAGAAAAACAATTACTTGATCATATAAGAGGACAATACTGCACTAATGGCTATAATGTAATCTCTCTTCTTTTTTTTTTTGTTGATTTAAATAAAAATTTTACTGCACATTGATCTTAAACTTGTTAAAACTTTTAAAATGTCAGCTAAAACATTAATTTTTAAACGAACAATCTACATAATTTCTAATTTAATTCCCTTATTTATTCTTATTTTATAAGAAAATTGAAAAAAAAAAATATATTAAATGACGACAAAAAAAAATCTCATATTTCACTTGCCCGCTTGTATAGGCAATTCCATTAAAGAAAAACATCTAAGCAAATAAAAAAAGATTATTGTATGAAAATTGTTAAAGAAAAATTTATGGTATATCGTCTTATCCAAGAGTATATGTATGTACTTTGTATGCCTGTCGTCTGAGCTACATTTTATTATAAAATGAAAAATAAAGTGAAATGTGAGCAATTAGAAAAGAAAGTTGAAAGAGTTTCATGAATTATGTGATGGAATTAAATAGCATACAAAAAAAAGTACACAAATTGAAAAAAAAAAGTTCTTTGCAATCAATAAAACGTCCTATTTTTAAAAGTCTGTACATAGAAAAAAGAGACAAAAAAAAAAGAAAAATCTATTAAAATACATAAAACACTTTTTCCATTATGTTTAATAGATAATTTACATTTTTGAGATTAAATTTTCTTTCTACTCCATAGAAGATATATTTTATGAAAGGAATCTATCAACATTCATTCAATAAAATATACTTTACAATCTTTTTTTTTTCATATACAATCTATAAATGGTTATCTTCTGAGCTATTTAGCTTAGTGTTTTTCTGAAATTATGATACAGATCAAAACAATCTCCTAAACTATAGCTAGGCATAATATTATAATAGAAGTCTGAGATGTGAGATGTTATAAAGATACATATATAAGTTAAAAAACTCATGTTTCATTCATAAAATATCATAAAATGAACTTATAATCTATTACAGATACTTTATAAAAAAACACAAAACAAAAAACAACAAAAAAAACATATATGAGTAGGCGAATAGTGAATAATATTCCAGGTATGTTGTACGATGAAGTTTTGTATTTTCATTCATAAAAATTATAGCCTCTACATGTTGTTTGTTTGTTGTCAACTAAAATAATGTGGTTTTTAATCATTTTATATATACAACGTGGTAAAGATTTTTTTTTTGTTTCAAAGACGTTGTCTATAATAAATAACAGACAAATAAGATGCTTGTATTTTATATAATTAATAAAATGTTGTAATTAAATGCATATTTATTTTCATATCTTCACCTGGTCTTTGTGGTGAATATAAATTTTGAAAAAAAAAAAATGTTTTACGGACGACCTTGATGAAGGATCATCCTTTCTATTTCTAATATGTGAGAAGATAATTTTATTTTGATTAAATCGTAAAATTTTTTGTAGAATCTACTAAAAAGCTAAGTAAAAAATCAGGAAATGAAAGCACGTAAGTTGTTTTAATCGAATTGTTAATAACTGAATTGATTATTTAGTCATTGCAATTGGTGAGTTGATTGAAATAACTTACATGTGCTGTCGCCCCTTCAAATGAAAGTATGTATATGAATTTTCGGAATTTAACTTTTATCTTCGAAACATGGACAATAGCAGCGATACTACACTGTTGTTATCATTCGGAATACGTACTATTTTTCACTTTCTACTTTCCATAAACATGACCTTTATAAATTTTTCTTTTTTTCAATTCCTAACGGCTCTACAGTGAACTTTAGCCTTTCATACAAAACTGCTTGTCATTTTTTCCTCTCTCATAATATTTTGCCAATACATACTTCTATAATCTTCAAGTCCATACACTTTATCACCTTTTACTTTAGTAAATTAAATTAGATACTGGCATGTCTCGGGTGTAGGTACTCGTATAAACATTAAAATTTTCAAACAGTCAACAGTTTTTCAAGTGTAAACAGACAGATACCTAAAAGTATTCCGTTTTCAACCTACATACATATCAAATAAAATAATTATGCACCTTAAACAAAACAAACAAAAACTGCGTGAGTTTCCTTTTTTTTTTTCGGTTCTGTTTTACTCGTTTTATTCAAATACGTTTTATACGTTTTATAACACTCTAAAACACGAATCACGACAATATAATAATCATGATGACTTGAAATATAAATTATAATTTTTTTTCTTCTAAGTACAAAAGAAACTACAGTTTACATTTTATTAAAGAAAAAAAAAGAAATTTCTATGATGATTACTTTTCTTATTTTTTTTTGCAAATATGAAGAAAAATATTAGGAAAACTTTCATATATTATGTTCCATTAGTAAAATATCCTTTATTCATAAATAAATCTTCATTCATTCAATTTTACTTTGAAGAAAAAAAAAAAAAAAAGTATCTTTTCAAATAAATATAAGATGAAAAATGTTGAAAATTTATTTACATATGCAGATATGCTACATACATACTTATATCTTTTGTATAAAATACATACCTATTTAATTTAATAATAAGATTTTTTTCTAGTATCATTAATCGTTCATTTTACATAAAAAAAATACAAAAATACAAAAAAAAGTAGTATATAATTGTAAAGAACTTTGCTAAGAAGATAAACTGCATGTGAAAAGTTTTTGAATAAATATCAAAGAAAGAAGAAAAAAACAAAACAAAGATTTTCATCTGTATTACATTTAAGATATTTTTGATAAATATAAAGTCACATAATTTAGGTCGTATAATTGACTAAATACACACAAAGAAATAATTCGTGAGATGATAATGATTATTACGGTTTTTTTTTTTTTTTTTTTTTTTGAATGGGATTATTATAAAATGTCTCTACGTTAAATTGTAATCATGAATTTCATTTACAATTCATGCATTTTTCAAAATAAGTTTTTTTTTTAAAATACAGAAATGTTTTTTTTTCCTCCTTCAAATAAACCGCTTCAAAGTTATACTTGAAAGAAGAAGGTACCTTATATACATACATACATACACTTCATGTTAAATGCACATTTTTATCTTTATTAATTGATTTGTGAAAGATACATAAAGTTGATAGTATATAAAGAGAAAATTGCTTTCTTTGATATTACATTTCATTTTTGCAAAAAAAAAAAAAAAAAAAAAAAAAAAAAACAGAGATATACAATACTTGATTGTGATATGATTTAAAATAAATAAATAAAAGTTATTGAAAATTACATACCGTTTTTTTTTCTTCTCTTTTATGCTTTTCACAACAAAAAAAAAAAAAAGGAAAAAAGAAGAAGCGATTTTTGCAAACATGAAACGTTATCATAGTGATTGTCAACAATTCTCTTTATTTTTCACATTTTTTTTTATAAAAAACAAAAAATTTATATCTTTTACTGAAAAACTTTTACTGTTGTTTGAAATTCATAAAAAAAAAGATAAAAAGAAAAGAAAAACAAATATAATATTGCATTTTCTAAACATTATTTTAAAATTATTTATCATTGAAAAGATTCAATCAATTTCAAATGGATTCACAAGAAATGAATGGATGTATCTTTTTTCATTATTTTCATTTTTTTTTTATAAGGAAAAAAAAAAGAATATATAGGTAGTACATATTGGTTTTATCATTCAGTAAATAAAATTTATGTGACATTTAAATAGAAGTCGATTTATTTCTCTCTCCTTTAATATTTTTTAATTTATTAAAAATTGAATTATATATAATTTAAAATACAGAGAAAATTTAAACAATTGATTTAGATATTTTGAGTTAATTTCAGTTGTAACTAGAAAAAAAAATCAAAAAAAAAAAAAATAAATAGGAAAAAACCAACATTTTCCATTGATAAAATATCAAATTTCTAATTTTTCAATGATAAAGTGTAATTTCAAGTTAGCTTCAGTTAAAGCAAGAATAAACTAAATAAAATTTAATCATTTGAATGTAATTGATGTGCATTTGTTTTTTTATATTATATACTTGAAAACATATACGTGACTTCCCATATGTTACAAACATTATTAAATTTTGAATACTATTTGCATTGAAAAAAACAAAAAGACCATTTTTCTCAGTTCCCATCTCAAATGATGGATTACTATTTTCGAAAATCACTTAACTTCTTCCATTCAATTCTTTGAGGGCTCATGCCATGGTAGAGAGGTAGAGAATGACAAAATGATATTCAAATTTCGAAAATTTAAGTGACAACATTCGAAATGAAAACCAAGGTTTGAAGTAATCCGAGTTTATAACTTTGGAAAACAGATACTTCACTGCATACTTTTTACTTTGTTTGGATGAATATTCATTTTCGAAAATGCCTCTTTTTCAAATTTCTTATTAAAAACAATTTCTTTCTTTTTCTTTTATTTTGTCCTTACTTCGATTTCAACATGACTTGAACTCTACCCTTGAACAGGTTTACCAGATTGGGCGCTCTGAAATTTGTAGGATGCGCCCAACGCCCAATTGGGCTAACTTTTTTACAAGTTTGGGCGCACTGACTTCTGTGAACCTGGCAACCCTGCCCTTGAACAATAATTTAGTAAGTGCATACTTAAATTTTCGTACTTTGAACTTTGAACTCATCATTCATATTATAAATACACATTCGTCTCATAAATCACAAACTCATTAAATACATACATCAATTTTTAAGTTGAAATTCGTATAAAATGCCGCTCCTAAATTTTACATGTTTATTGTTCAACCCCTTCCTTTTTTTCTTCTTCTTCTCATTTTAAAACTAAAATTTAATTCCAATACTTGAATATTTTTTTCAAGCTAAAAATAGAATTTAACATGCACAATTCCTGTTTAAAAAATTCTTTTAAGAATTATTTGTATTTTTCTTAAGTATTTCGCGTAACTATGTTTACCAGTACTTTTTTTTTACATAGCTATATATCTGTATCTTTCGCTCTTGTATGTAATATTGAAAATCATTGGAACTTCTTTAATTACAGAGTAGTAAAGTCATCAAATAACAAAAAGTCCGGTAAGTGGCGTCAAACCAGTTATTCTCAATAAACTTATAGGTATTTGAAAAAAAAAAGTATAAATATGTGCATTGGTATTTTTACTTGCAATATAATACACATATTATCTGTATGAAAAAAAATGTGCATATTGCAAAAAAAAAAACAAACAAAAAAAATACAAGAAAAATTCGCAAACACATATACAAACAGTTCAATAAAAAGATACTTTTATACAAGATTACCATAAAGTTTTTATATATGGAAGAAATATGTTTGTATATATTTTTATTTTCGCTATAAAAACACAACATAAACATAAAACGACCTACGAATTTGAAATGTGAACGTTATGTTGAATATTTTATATACATATGTATTTTAAATATTCGTATAATCTACCTTTATACCTGTATTAAAAATGTTTACCTACATAAAACAAAATAAAATATTTTGAAAAAACAAAACCAATAAAAAAGTTACAAATCACATTAGCTTATATCTATTTGGCTCAGAGTCCAATGGAATTTTAACAATGCATACTTGACTTTACAGATACGAATACTTATGTAGTACTATATTATGTAGATTGTACGTATTATACTTTGTTTATACTAGATACTAGGCATATAGGTTTCCAATGTTGTCATTTGTTTTATTTTGAAAAATTTTCGTATCTGAAGTTTGCTTTATTTCCATTACATACTAAAAACTTTTATTCAAAATAATTTCAACAAAACCATTTGGTTTTCAAGAAATAAAATCATAAACTAAATCACTTGAAAAGAATAATTGCAAAAAAATTAAGAAGAAAAACAACAATATGATTTTATTAAAATTAAAAACAGGATATAGAACTCATAAAGTAAAAACAAAAAAATAAATAAAAACTGAATATTAATTGGAAATTCCAGTTTGTATACAATATTAAAACATTTATGTTTATGTAAATAATGTGAATTATAATTAAACAAAAGAAAAAAAAAACAACAACAAACAAACTTGATTTTATTTACAGGGTATTTCTTGAGATCTTAAGAGTTCTCACAACATGAAATCTGAAATTTTGTGGTTTATTTTTTTTCCTTTTTAGAATTTGTTTTTTTTTTCTTGAAATCTTCTCAATAAAACGAATTTTAATTAGATGATTTTGAATATCAATTTTGTTTGCTTTTATAACTATAAGGAAAAAAAAAACACTTAAAAATTAAAAAAGAAGTGGAACTAAAAATAGTTTAGTAATGATAAATTAGTTTTAAAGTCTAGACTATGTTTTTTTTAAATAAAAAATTAACAATAAAGCATAATTTTTCTAACTGTTAATGTAGTTTGAAATTTTGGCAAAAAATTAAAATTTTTGAAAGAAGTGTAGGAGTAACTGAATTATAGGTATTCGTACAGGTATTTTCTTCAAGATGTATTATAGAATAGAGTAGAGTGTGTGAAGACTTCAAGAAAAAAAAAATGAGAAAAAAATCATAAATTTGTTAAATTAAGAATGAAAGCATACCGCGTTTAAGAGTCAATCAGGGTGTGTTGAGACCCAAAATAACTCTAGTTTGAAAATGTAAACGTCTGATAGCAGTATTTCCAACTTTCAACAGATAAAGTCGATTTTGTTTTTGTAAGACTTTTTTGGTAGCTTGGCTTAGTATTTACAATTAGAATTTTTTTTTTTAATTATTAAATTTTAGGAGAAAAAAAATGTCATAGTAAACAAATAATTACAACCAGTATCTTGCTTTGGTCTTACATAAAAGTTGACACCTCTTTTGAGTTTTTTTTTTTATATTTAAAGTCGACAGAATTTTCTCTAAACAGGATTAAAGTTTATTAAATTGTAAATTTTATATGATAATTTTTTTTATTTTCAAAAAAAATGAAATTTTTAATGAACTCTTTTGTACTATAGAAAATTTTGTTTAAAATAATTTTTCCGTTGTTTGTTCAAAACAAGAAATAATTTAATACAAAGAGAGCGTCAATTATTTGTTAATTAAGTACCTACATAAATAAATTATAATTAAATAATTATTTTAAAAAGTGATCAGTTAAACAAAGAAACTTTTAATGAATGAAATTATATGTATAAGTAAACACACACTCACATATGTACGAACATAGAATTTTAATATAATATATATGTAGTATATATTTTTTGTTTATTTAATGAGCTTTCGATTACGTTAACATTATAATGTTACCTCGAACTTACATAATAAATTTTGTATTTAAATTCTAAGAATCTTTTCAAAATTTTTGGAAATTTAATAATTTATTGGTATTTTGTTTTTTTTTGTACTTTTAGATGTCATTGAATCTATTCAAATGTAACGACACTAAGAAGAATTGAAAAAAAAAATAAATAAAATATATTACTCATTTAAAATTACACTAAATAATAATTTTAATAAATTATGAGTATCAAAGTTCAGATTAATTTTTTTTTCTTCTTCTTCCTTTTAATAAAAACAAATGATGATTCAAAATACTATAAATTTAATTTTTATTGTTATTAAATTTGATTATTTACAACACAAAACATCATGTAGAAAAAAATCATATCATATCATATGATATGACTTCTAATCATTTCTAAAGAATATGATTTATTGTTCTATAACTATTTATTTCCGTCGTTATAATCAAGTATGTATGTAATTTTAAAATTCAATTATTCATGAATATATATTAATCTCTCAATTCAATTGAAAATTCTCATAATTTATTAAATTGTATTTCAATAATATTTTTAAAATGTTTTCTTTTTCTTTCTATTTTCTAATTTCAAAAATTAAATTTTAAAAATAGAATTTGAACAAATTTGCAAAAAATTGATAATTTTTTACTTTTAAATTAGCATTTGACTTAGGTAAGAAAAAAAAAAGTAATCAGAAATATTTATTTTAATTTGAATGATATTTTTTGAAAAAGAAATAACAAAATCATAAAATATAAAATTTAAACATTAATTTTAGATTATGAATTGCTGTCTTGGCTATAACAAAAAAAAAAGTAGTTCAAATGTTATCATTATATTGACTTAGAAACAATTATTCAACTTTTATTATTATTATTTATTTTTATTTTTTTTTTTAAACATTATAACGATAAAGTATGAATATGTAATTCAAGTGCAATAACAAAGAAATTTATATTTTTAAAAATTCAGCATTGACGTCAACAAATTTCAAAAAGAAAATAATACAGTCGAGAATAAATTACAAATAACACTTGCTGGAATTATGTCTTTTTGTTTAATTCTTTGAATACAAGATTGAGATAAAATCCATTTTCGATGTACAAAAAATCGATTCTTGAATACTCAAGAATCGGTAGAAAAATGATTGATTATTGTCTATTTACATAGGTTTCTTCACCCCATGTAATCCAAAACAGTGGAACAATGAAAAATAACCTCTCGATAATGCCGACTACTTTGTGACTTAGACCCTAGTGTACGAACAAATAAAAAAAAGAGCAATATATCATCAATGAAACTATTTAGCGCTTGAAGCCAAACCAAATTGAAATGCATAAACCTATGCTCAAACCCCCTTCAGATTCCGAAACAACGTGTTCCACGGAAATAATTTGTCCTAAATCTGAATCTTATCAAGCATTCTAAATCCGGATTTTTTTTTTAAAACTACAATTTTATGCCTTTTAAAAGTTCAATATTTATATCTTATAAGTAATCTTATAAACGAGAACCTTATAGGATTCGGTACGCTGATGTAATCGTTATTTCTTACAAAATTCAAATAGATTTTAGAAAAAAATCTTTTTTTTAAAAAATAAAATACGATTTATTAAGAAAGTTTAAGTAATCACTTAACGTAAATTGTGTACCTATATAATTTTCTAGTTTATTTATTTTTTGTTTTTCAATTTAATTTTAATAAGGTGCTAAAATTTCATGTAAATGCACTCCATTATATTATACTTAAATGTGATTCGTTAAAAAAATATACTATGTAAATGTACGTGTGCTGTTTAATATCATCTGAGAAAAATAGTTGAAAAGTAGCTAACTATTACAATTCATGTATAATTAAATTGACATTTATATGCAGCAAAAAAAAAAGCAATTGAAAAAAAAAATATATCTAAATAAAGTTCAATTTTAGACACGCATTCTTTCATGTTTATTGCAGATTGCAGACGATTATAGTTGCATTAATTGGCGTAACTTAATTTCGATGTTTTGATGTTCTTTTATGGACATGTACAATATAGTTAAACCTTAATATGTACACTATATGTAACAGATAATGCAATATAATGTATGAAAAAAAAAATTATATATATCCACATATGAGTACACATATAAATAAAATTTTGCAATGATATCATTATATGTTATGTACATTAAACTACATACTACTTATTATTATTATTTTTTTTTTTAAATCTTATTTTTCCATTTTTGTCATGTCACATTATAGTAAGTAAATAGTATCTCGACATATGTATATGTACTTAAGCAATTTAATTTTGTTTACGTACAACATATATCTGTAGTCATTTAAAAACAACAACAACAACAACAAAAAGTAGGTCAATAAAAACTGCGGAACTTTTATGAAAGACTTTAACATTTTTTATTTTAAAAGAATTTAAAAAAAAAGAAGAAACTATTAAAATTGCAAACATTAAAAATTTTTTTCTTCTGCTGCTTACTTCTGATTTTTATTTTTAACATTTTATAAAAAATAAAATTGCATAGAAAAAAAATTGAATTTCATTAACATTTTATAAAATTTAATTAAATTTTTTTATTAATGTGTATTTTTTTTTTATTTAACGGATTTTTTGAAACTTTATAGTATTTTATTTACGCTTTTCAAATCAAGGACAACATTTTATGAGAAGCATTTAATTAAATTTTTTTTTTATTAGATATTGAATAAATGTTTTTGTTGTTTTCAATCGTTTGAATTTTGAATCTGTTCAATGAAGAAAAACTTTGAGATTCATTAGAAATTGAATCTTCCAGATTTTTTTCGAAATTCCACCAAATAGATTACAGTTTCAAGTAGTCACTTTGGATACCTTCAAAAATGTATTGTGCATTTGCCTTTGATGGAATAATGCACATAATATGTGATCCACAAAAAGTAATATTTAACTTTGAAAGATTTTTGTAACAATTCAATTATTCACTGTATCATGAAATTTCGTGATGTCATGTTCGTTTAATTGTAACGCATCAGATGACATATTTGTACATACATATGTAATTGCATTTTTGATTTAATCAATGCATGATGCAACATATGATGCATTTTTGAAAAAAAAAAAAAAAAAAAAAAAAAAACGAATTACAATGATGCTGCGTCAACAAAGCAACACAATGCATTTTACTTTACAGATAATCTTTCTTTTATTTTTAGTTAAAAGTGTTTTTTTCTTTCATATGTGACTTTTCAATCAAATTTAATGTAATTAAGGTATCCAATTGTTACTGTTGCACCTGTTTTAATTGACCTTGAATATTTTTTCTAATATGTACATAGTCTTCTTAATTTATCTCACATTGTTAACGTGTATACACATATGTATGTACATGTATGTATTTCACTTTATGCTTATGTACATAGCAGGTAATTTTTAATTTTAATCTTTGTACTAATAACAAAATAAATAAATACAACGATAGATAAGCTTAAGTCAAAGGTTAACGCATTTCAAAATTAATGGTTATATTTTTTCTTTCTTTTTTCTTTAAAAAAGAGATAAAAATGTATTTCAAAATTAAATGAATTCTTGTTTTTTTTTTTTAAATGAAATCGGGAACAATTAAAAAAAACCTGCTTTAATCGACACGAAAAATATTATCTTTTTTTTTAAATTATTAAATTTTCTGTCGCTTGAATTTTTTTTTTTAAATTTCGTTTTGAAACAAAGATTAATTTTATATATTAAATAATTTTTAACAATTTATTTAAAAGAAAAAAAAAAACAAAACAAAAAAACCAATTTAATGTGAAAATAACTTCAAGGCAAATGTCACGAAATTGAAGAAAAAACAAAAAAATTGACAACGACAATAATAAAATGAAAAATGCTACTTATACAAGAACTAGACAAATATGTGTATCTTAAACAACAATAATCATAGTTCGTTATTATTTTTCTTCTTTTTATTTTTTTCTGTTTCGGATGTCGTAATATTTAATGCAACTTTAATTTAATATACATATATAGTTTGTCACGTCATATTCACATAACTTTATAAGACGTTTAGTATAGATTTTTTCTTGATTCATTGTTCTCCAATTGGGTTTTTTTTTTCTTTTTTTCTTTAAAATTATGAATGTCTCTTTCATCAAAATCGTGTTCAATTTATTACTGTATACTCGTAATATTTTTAAATTTTGTTTTGGTTGAATAATTTCAACTTCCTTTTACAATATATATATTTTTTTTATTAGTCAAATCATATACAACAAAACAAAAGATTTATAGAACGAATAAATATCTTTTTTTTTGGTTGTCTTCAAATAAGATCTATAAAATATATCTAAAATGGAATCTTTTTAAATGAGATTCTATTGTGCAATAAACAGTATTGTATCTCATCACTGTGATCATCATCATTTGTTACAGAGCTACCATGTTTGAAAGTTTGAATTAATATCAGTGAAATATATACTCGTATGTACATAACTATACATATTTATATGCAAAGTTGAATGTATATAATATTTAACTACAAATCTTTATTCACCCACAAGACAATAAAAAAAAGAAAGAAACAAAAAAAAAGTATATATTAACAATCACTTTTACTTTCTGCTACAATGATCCCTCTACACTTTTTCATCCATCTAAAATTGTGATGATGATATGTTTCTTAAAATGCATTTATCATTTTTCAAATACATAAACAAGAAAATTAGCATTTGTTTTTTCAATTGTAAGCAAAAATGTAGTTGTGTGTTCAAATGGAGATGGTGAAATTAAATTTTTGATTTAACTTCAAAAAGAAAGAAAAAAGATGCTTTTTGTTTTTTTTGCTTGAAGAAAATTTTAATGAAAAGTTAAAAATAATATTTTTATGGCTTTTTCGTTCAATGTTTATTTTTAGTTTTTTAATTACACTACTGGCATTGCAAATATACACATATGTATGTATATGTAATTTTTTGATGTGATTTTATGAATGAAAAATACAATAATCAAATCAAATCAAGTTGGTAAAATTCTTGTTCAATTACTCAATTCAGAAAAACAAAAATTGAGGAAAGAAAAATAAAAAAAAAATGAAGATAATTTTACAAAAAATAAATATTTTATTTTTGTTAAAATGCATACCGTTAAAAATTCAAGGTAAACTAGTTGCGAAAAATCTTTTTTTTGCTTTTTTAAACATATCTTTATATGGGTAATAGGTGCTTGAATACAATATAAACATAATTTTGTGTTGAATAAAATTGAAATTTAGTAGTAGCATTTTAAATTTAAAAAGATTTTGAAAATTTATCTTAAGACTTCGGATTATTTAATTGATTTTATTTTTTAAATTTTTTAGAGTAATTTTTTTATTTATTTAATTTTAAGCTACATCGATGTATTGAATTATACAGCATGGGGTATCTTCTAAAATGCAGTGTTGCAATTTGTGATGCAGAATTCAGTTTAAAAAAAAAAAAATTTAAGCCGCATTCCGCATCATTTTTACATCACTGTAATTTTTGTACACTCAATGTCTTAAATATTGATACTTGAATGGTTTTAAAGATTAACGAATCGATTTAATTGGAAATTTTATTACCATTTTAGGTTTCTATTGACCTATAACACCTTATTAATAACGTTATATTTTTCATTATTCTTTTATACTCTTATATTTCAGTAAAACTTTTTCAAAAATATTTGCTCCAAACATTAAAAAAACTTCTACGACTATTTAGCACCTTAAAAACAATTTATTTTTTTATTAATGTTTGACACAACATGAAACGTTATTAAAGTTATTATCCTCAATTTTATAATTTTATCAAATTGATAATTTAATATTTATTTATTTATTTTTTTTTTAAAGTTTCAAGTGTTTACATTAAAATAGTGACAAAGAAATAACAAGTCATTCAAGCTTATAAAGTACCAAGAGAGTACTCGTATGAGTATATAGTATTATAATTGGCTTTATATAAAAAGTGAATTAGAGAAAAATTTAACTATAATCTCCCTTATGTTTTTCTTTGGAATTTTGATAATATGAATTTCCGTTTTGTGCAACTAAGTACAAAGTCCAAAATATATTTAAAAAAAAAAGGGAAAAAAAAAATTCAATTCATTGTGCATTTTAATTACAAATACAGAAAATAAAAAAAAAACTTTATGATCATCAACAGTATTCTTTGTGAATTTTATGTTTTTTTCTTATTAAATTCTTGCTATTTTATCATCAATAAATTTTGCATCTTTTGTCTGTTCGATTTTTATCTTTTGTAATATTTCTCTGTTGTTTGTAAATATCATGTAATCATTATTTATGATTAGAAAAAAAATGAATGAATAAATAAATAAAAGGCCTTTTAGTTTATAAATGTTTTAATAATAAATGAGATACCTTGTTTTTCTTCTTCTTCTTCAAATTGAATGCGTAAGATTTGTTAAAAATAAAGATAGTGTCATTCTATCTTTTAATTTGAAGTTTTTAAATGTATGTAAATGTGATGATAAACTTTATTAGCAATTTTCCTTTATCTTTTTTTTTTTCTCTTTTGTGATGACATAGGTATGCAGTTATTGAAGAGCTCATAGGGTGGTACACATACATAATAATGTGTGTATAGATATATCTTAAAAAGACTAACAGGATATATGTATAATGTACATCCTTCAGAAACAAATAAAGCTTCATTTGATGAGGAAATATAAAATATAAGTTCCAATTAATCTTCTACATGATGGCCCTATCTCTTGTATGGTTTCAAATCATTGTCAATTCGCGTCACCCTGTATATTCATGTTTATTTTCTTATTATTATTCTGATTAAACATAAAAGCCAAATACAAGATACTTAATACTTATTTTTAAATATTCTTTGTAATTGTTTATGTAATCGTTTTATTATAAAATACATACATATTTTCAAAAACACAAAGAACAATTCTCAATCATAGAATTATTTTTTTAATGTATTTTTCATTTAAATGATCTAATGTCATCCAAAAAAGGTATTGTGCTTAAGTTATTTTCATCGAAATTACTAGAAACTGAACAGAATTTTGGAATTTTAACTGTCAAAAAGCTAAAATCTCATGAATGACTCAAAAACAAATAAAATACTTAATTAATTTGATGTGGGTTGATATCGATTTTTTTTTCTTCAAGTGTTCAATTGTTCATCGAATCAGTAGCATGTACAACACAATTATTTTTGTCAAACTAAATTGTATTGTTATGTGTTTTTTGTTTTTATATTCAAATCGGTGAGGAATGTTGATTAAGCTAATTGTTCCTTGTACAAACTTGAACGTTTCCTTTCCTTTCAAAAGTACTGTAGCTCAAATTAATCTAGAAGCTTTTCAAGTTACATACATATTTTGAGTATTTTGAACACGACAAATTTTCATTATTTCTGGAGGCAGATGCTTCATTTGGTGTATTTTAATGTTTCCATTGTCTGTTTTGGATTTCCTGATTGGGGGCGTACATTAAATGTTTTTCTCAAACTGATTTTTTTTTTGCTTCAATGAGATTCTGATGATATTATTAAAACATGAAGTCTGATAGATTTTTTTTCCATGGGAATAGACTTTCTTAAAAAGAAAAAAACCAAATTAAGATCCTAATAAGTCATTTTCTATTTCACTATTGAAATTTTTGTGTCATAAAGTACTAGAAAAATCTACCATTTGATGATTTTTTTAATTGTCTGTTTATCCTCGGAACGGAAACATTTTTTTTTCTTTAAATTTTACTTTTACAAACCGACAAAGTATTATTTATTTAATTGGTCTTTATTTTATTTTATTTATTCAAAGACTCGACATACATTATTAATGATTTTTTTAAAAAAATTTAAATTCGAAAAAGTTTTACTATTCAAGTTTTATTATATTTTTTTTGTTAAGTAAAAAAACTGTTACTCGTCCTTGGGATCAAAATATTGAGGGTCGTATCCGAAAACGAAAGTTTTAAATGACATTAAATTTCCATATTAACAACAACAAAAGTAGTAAATTATTCAAAAAATGAAGGGTAAAAAAAAGATTTTAAAATATTTTAAAGAGAAGAGAAAAACAATTATATTTCAAAACATTAAAGGTAAGTAAGTATTTTAGCTTATTAACGGTTACAGACAAAAATAAAATAATTAAAAACTGTTAAATATTCAAAAATGAAAACTGTTAATTATTTACGTCAATGTTTATTTTTAACAAATTAGCAAATTTTTATTTATTTTTGAAAAAAAACAAAACAAAAAGCGAAAAAGAAAATTTAAATTGAAAATTGTTTGTCTTTTTTTAAAAGACCGTTTATATTAACGGTATGTAAGTACATAATTAAAATTTAACAAGGTCTTTTAAACAAACAATATGGTAATACTGATGATTTAAATAGAAAATTATGTGGATATATGTGGGGGTGGGTGGATATACAATACGTGGGAATATTCAGGTCGTCGTCGTTCATATGTATATCGTTAAATTATTATTTATTTTTTTTTCGACAATTTCTTGTAAAAATTTTTTTTTGTGTGTGGTAGCAAAAGTCTACTTTCTCTCATCATTGAAATAAAAACAATAAGAAAATAATTTACCACTTAATTTCATATTTCTTTGTTTTGTTTTTATTTTAGAAAATTCTCTCAAAATTATTTAATAATATGATTTTTCTTTCTGTTTTGTTTTACATATTTATGATACCTTGAATTTGTGATGAAGAAACATAATAATGACTTTCATGTCAAAGCCATACAAAATATGTGTCTGATACGTATGAAAAATATATCTAATATGTATGTACGTATACTTGTATACACCTTTTATTAATTCCAATATATTGAATATCTAATTGTTATATAATATTTATATAGAACCTTCTTAAATATCTATTTTTCCTATTTTTTTTAGATGTATAGGTCATAAATTTCAAGGTTACCAGTCAATCAATAAATTTATCCTTTATTAAAAGGGAGGAAAAAGATATATTGAAAAACCACTTACATATATACTCGTACATCACTGTATATACATACTAGATAAATAGATACTATATGAGGGATAAGAGACAAAAATTTAAAAAAATAAGCAACAATTTCAAATATGTACATACAACGTCCTACTCATAAAAATTTTATGTAGGTATAATGAACATGTAAAATGAAATGATTTTTTTTCAAATTAGAGAAAAATAAAGAACAAATTTTTAAATATGTACGTATGTACGTATGAAATTTAATACAGTTCTATGATCCTATTTAAAAGAAAAAAGATTTGCAAAATTTGCCAAATTTAATGTTTATTGAAACTAGGTAAACATTACCTGTATACATACATTTAAAGAAAAAAAAAAATTCCGGCTTTTTTCAATGTATCTTTTGTAAGGAATAAGTATTACAAATTTTAAACAAATTAGAATACGTAATACGGTACTTACATACATATCTAGCTACGTTTAATATTTTTTGCTTCGGCGCAGAAATATGAGAAAAGAAAATTTATGAGAAAAAATGTGGTACGTACACATACATACATTTATGTATGGGAGAAAATGAATAAAAAATATTTGAAAAAACGAGAAAAAATAAAACAATTTTCAAGAAAAATTTCAATGAATTTTCCCATAAAGCAAAAAGTATCTATTGTTTTTGTCATCTATTTTTTTTTATAATTCGTTTTGCAGGCGCTTTATCGATTTTATGTGAATCGACGACGTGTACCTTTTTCTATGCATCTTCATAATTCATATGTAGTAGGTATACACTACGCCCACTTCTTTGTAACTGTACAAAATGTATCATTTTGTTTCTCTTGCATAATCAAACAGTAATAATTATTTTAGCAAATAAAAGAAGAAAAAAGAAAGACAACTTATGTTTATATATATTTTAGCTACAATAAAATAAAAAATATAAACAATATGATAATTAAATTTCTTAGCAATTTGTTTTTTTTTTAATATAAAAATAACATACCCAATCATTTCCAGATGCATGAGGATTACATTGAGTTTGAATTTTTTCACCTAATCTCGATTGTACAACAACTTGAGCTGATTTTAATGCTAAAAATTTTATAAATTTTTCAAGATCTTTTTCAGCTGCACATAAACGATTTGTAGACATTTTATGAATTCAAAAAAGAAATTTTCTACTTTCTTTTTGTCTATTGAATTTAAAAAATAATTATTTTACTTGTTTATTTTCTAATTGAATTTTTAAATTAATTTAAATTGAAAATTTTCTTAGAATAGCACTTTGTTCGAAAAAAAAAACACTAGACAGACACACAAAAACGTCATTTGACATGAAAAAGTTAAAATTTTGACTTTTAATTTTCATTGTTTTTTGACATTTGAAATTCTAAGATGGCCGAATCATAAAATGACATTTATACAGTATTACAAGATTAAAAAAAAAATTTTGACAAATTTAGATTTCACTTTATACTTGAGGTTTTTGGAATGTTTTCATCAGATAAAAAGAGAAAAACTCAAGTAAAATTATCTTATGTAAGAGAAAAAAAGAAAAATTATATTATTGCTTCAAGTTTGGCTTCTGTTTTTGCCTAACATTAGTAACATTGTACCTGATAAATTTTTGTTACTGTTTTACATCTGGCAGTATCAATTTGAACGTCTAATGTTTTTTAATGCCGATTGAATTTGTTTTGAAATCGAGTTAATATGTTGATGATTGTAGTAGATTTGTTAATTTAATGGTACTAGAGCTAGAGATAAAAATATTTCATAAATAAAATTTACGTTTCGTGAAGATAGAAACGTTATTGGGTAAATTTTAATACTGAGGGACTGAAATTGATTATTATTAAAATTTGAAATTTAGATAATATTCGGAATTTATTTTGTTGAATTAATATTTATATATCTATTTGTTTGCTCCTTTGTTGCCTTCAATGTCTGCACAACACTTAAAATTTATTTTTTATATTTTTTAAAAATCAGTCGTCTAAGCAAAAAAATATGAAAAAAACTTTTTACTGCTCTTCGATTGAAATAAAGTGGTAACACTAAATATTGAAAATATTATTCGAATTTCGAATTTTCTGTATTATGATTGAATTATGAGAATGATGAGAGATTGGAAGAGAGCATTGATGTAAGATGTAAGAATTAAGATGTTACTTTATTTATTTTATAAAGAGTTGGAAAATCTTGTAATCTCTTTAATTGGTTGCTCTTATTATTGTTTATTAAATTTTTTTTTTTTCAATTTTATAACGGCTGATTTAATTTTGTTTTTGTTTTTAGAATTAATAAAAAAAATAATTGCAAAAATTTAAAATGAAAGTGAAATTTAGTGCCATATTTCTATGGGCAATACTTTTACGTATGTACATATACACGTAAATATGAATAAAAAATGAATTTATAACTAATGTAGGTAGGTTTATGTACTTAGGTACATTATGTATATGTACATTTATGGAAAATTTATACTTATAGAAATTAGAAATTCAATATTTGAGAAAAATCTAGAAAAATCGATAAGGAAAGAAAATTAAATATTTTATGAATATGTATGGCGTATGATTCCCATTTAAAGGAAACTTTTTTCTTTGAAAATTAGAAATACCTACCTACATTGTTTAAAAATTTTTCAAGTTTTTTCAGATATGGCAAAAAATATTGATGTCTTTACAAATGAATGATTATTAATTCATGTTACAAAAAAGTTTTTTGTACCTAAATCGTGAATTATACTGTTTGTTGAAATTTAAAAAAAAAATGGTTCTCATTAATTAAATTTCATCTAGATTAGAGCCTTATTTGTAAAATACTTGAAAAATAAGGACTATTTAATATAAAGGATATTGCAAATGATAATGCATGCAATCCATAAAATCCATAAAACCAATTAATAGTTTTAAAATTCCACATAAATAATCAAAATTAAAATTAATTGAAAAATCTTTGAATGTTGAAACAAAGAAATGGTTACAAGAAGTGAGAACCGGTAAATAAATATTTCAAATTTAATGAACTTAAGTTACACATATGTACATATGTATATGTACATGTACATAATTATTACATTATGCTACAGTTTTTTTTTTTTTTTAAACTTCCTTATTAATTAATTTTTATCTAGAATCGAATCCTTCCTTGTAATTTTCATAAAGTGCACAAAATACCCAATTGAATCGGTTTCTAAATGCTTTCCCAAAGTTAAGTTTCCAAAAATTATTAGGTACGTACTAGACTAGACTATGTAGGCTAGATTTGACCTTTTTTGTAGTTCGAAAATAAAAGAAATTTAAAAAAGGAATTTTGCAAAGGACAAAGGATAATCCATAAGGACTACGAAAATTCTCATATACCTATGTAATCTAGAAAATCATTGCATGCATGAAAATTAAAATAAAATCAAATTAATAGTTCTAAAATCACACAAAATTTTGTGCCTAATTAAAAATTTAATTTAATATTAATTTAAAATTACATATTAGAAAACTATTGAGAAATTATTAGAAAATTGGCATGTGCCAAACGGTAAATAAATATTTTAAGTTCAATGAACTTTGGTAATGAATGTGTTTTTACATTATGCAATTTGTAAATGTTCGAAGAGAACCATATAAAATTTGTATGCAATTTGCAATATTATGCAAAATTGCATAAGAGAGTAAATTCTAATTTTTTTCTAATGTCTGATGTGATTTGTGAATCACGAGTGTGTAAAATACATACATATTATGTATGTACAAATGTATGTGAAATGTACCCAATTAAAAATATATGTTAAAATTAGAAATTAAAAATTGGTGGTGTACCTATCTATGATATGAAAAATTAAAAATTTAAAAATTAGATTTAGTAATGGCATAATTCACAAAAAATAAAATAATTTGAAATTTCTTGAATTTTCTATTTTTTTTTTGTCCTTCAAAATTGAAATTTATTATTTTCTTATTCTCTGTAATTTTCAATAAATATAATTAATATAATAATAACCTCTTAAAAGAGAAAATATTCGAAAATCGATACTGTGTCTGTGTGTGTGCATTCATAAAACATATACTGATATACATATTTTTTTGTAATAAAATAACAGTTAACATTCTAGAAAATACTAGAGAAATACCAACATTCAAAATTCAAATAATTAAAAAATTTCTCGAATCTCGAATATAGCTTGAGATTTGTATTGTAGTAAGTGAATCTTTCTAAAGAGGCATTAAGAATTTTCTAGTAATTCAAAAGAGAATTATTCTATTGTGTTTCATTAGTCATTACTCTCTTAATACTCCCCATATGAAATGCCCAGTTTTGAAAAAGTATATAAGCCGACGTAAAAATTGGAATCATCATAAGTTTGAAAATTCAAAGCAATCAGCAAAGTATTTTCAGAGTAATTAAAAACTAAAAAGTTTTCGTGCGATTTATTTAATTTTGTTAGTAAAAGTTAAATTTTTATTAATCAGTCAAGATGTCTTTAATTCCAATGTTATTCGATTACGATCCACTTGAATATCGTCGTTCTCGCATGATGGACATGTTTCCATGGGATCACTTTGGATTAGGAATCACTCCAGAGGAAATTAGATCATTGGTTACATTACCACAACGCTTAGCAAGAACACCAGTTTCAACAAGACACTCTGACTTGGCTCTGCCAACAGTTGGTAAAGATGGGTTCCAAGCTTGCATTGATGTGCAACAATTCAAACCAAATGAAATCACAGTGAAGACAGTTGATAATCATGTTGTGGTAGAAGGAAAGCATGAAGAACGTCAAGATGAACATGGTTACATCTCGAGACATTTCAGCAGAAGATATGCTTTACCAAAAGGTTATGATCCAGCTCAAGTTGTCTCAACATTATCATCTGATGGTGTTTTGACTATTAAAGCACCACCACCAAAAGAAGCCATCAAATCCAATGAAAGAACTGTTCAAATTCAACAAACTGGCCCAGCTCATTTGAACGTCAAAGAAAATCAACCAGTTGAAGGAGCTAAGGAAAAGAAGTGAGGAGGCAGACTGATTAAATTTTAGACTTAAAATCATTTGCATTGTTAATTATTCGAAAAAACCATTAAAAAAGCATTTATGTAAATTTTAAGTTCTTTTTTGTGTTGTAAATTGAATTGAGTTCAATAAATTAAAAAAAAGAAAGAATTTCATTTGTTTTAAATTTCTACATTTCTTCTCTTGTTCATCTTTCTTGGGGTTTTTGTTTTCACAAATTCTTGGCACTTTTTCATGATCTTGAGTTGAAGCGAATGGTCTGGGCTTGGTATTTGGAATTTTGCATCTTTATTCTTGGTTTTTGGTTTTCAGTAGAAGTGTTTGCTAAAATTCGAGATTCGTTGCTTTTTTTGGATTTCACGGCCCGTTTCATAAATATGTACATCAGTTGCATGCGCAAATAATGACGTATTTGCACTGGAAATTGGAAATTGTTGTCTGATTGCAATCTGACTGAGTCAACAAAGCAACTTCTGAAAAGTATTTGCTTATTTGCAATCATTTGCTCTGCAAGTTTTAATTTATGAAGCTAATGCTTTTGAAACTTGCACTGGAAAATCATTTATGAAGTTAGTGGCCTTTTTAACGAATTCATATTTGCGTGTATATGCTTACGCATGCTATTCACGATATCATATTTGCGCATATAAAGTGTTCACGATTAAAAATTTGCGTGCTAAAGCATGCAAATCACGCAAGATATTTCTACCACTTGCATGTTTGAGAAATAAGAAGAAGATTGCAAGATTTCTGCCATAAATATTTGCTTTAGTTGCTGTCATGCATAAGTTGATGCATCAGATCGTGCACGCAAATATGAATTCGTGAAAAAGGCCAGTGTTTTTGCAACTTGCACTGCAAAAATAAATAAACATGGCGTTTGCATCATTTGGGTAATTTGCGTATTAATGAAAAGGGCCACATTTTTTGGTTTTGAGCTAACGGGGAAGAGTTTGTAGGTCTTTTCAAAATTACATACATGTATGTATGTGGGTGAATTGGTGATGGTAAAGCAATGTTCATACTTTTCAAGTAAGTATTAACTGAGGCGTCTAGGAATAAAATAGGACTCCAAATTTTCATTATATCCTTCTCTACAAGATTTATTTTATGTATGTATGTATTATAATTTTAGTTTCAAAGAAAACAAGATGCTAAAAGTATCTATCCTTTCGAAAATTAAAAATTTTTCTTCGAAAGTTTCCTAATGGAAATCACGTCTTTTGTAAGGATTCTTACAATTAAATTCAAGAATATTGTAGGTAGAAGTACTTAGCAATCCCTTCATTTTGCTTTGGTCGTCCAACTGGTATTCTAGAACTAAAATTCAACAAAAACAAGATGATTTCTGTTTACTGAATCATTGTGTTTTTTTTTTTTAATCAAAAACAGTTATACACGTGTGTAATACATACATAATGATAATTTTGATGGTGTATGTTTCTTTAAGAATGAACTTTGGAATAAAATTATAACCATAATTCTAACGACCACAATAACCTTAATTTAATATTTTTAAAGAACATACATGTACATAGGTGCATAAATATGTATATTATTTTTATCTCCTTTTTGTTTATCTAATTAAAAAATATTTTGTGCTTGAATATAATATAGAATGCTGAATAACAATTTATTTTGTTTACCAAAATTAACACTTGCCAACTCAATTGAATTTTATATGAGATAAAAATAATTCAATAATATAAAAATAATGAATATTTAAAAAAAAAACATAATTAAATGTTTCACCTAAAATCTATTTATACTCCGATGAATAATGAAAAGAAAAATGAGCTATAAATGCTGTAATGACTAACGAGTTTTTTAATGATCTTACAAAATTACAAGCCCTTCCATTGTTCACTCACTACATACCTACATACAAATATGAACTAGGTATATCATAATATTATGTACATTCATATGCACCTGAGTGCTTCTTATTAAAAAAGTATCAGTTTTTTTCGTTAAAAGAATATAATTTTATGCTTAAAACGCAAATTTATTACTTCATAGCTCATTTAAAATAGGGAAGCTCATGTTAACATAAAAAGATTGAAGCTCCGAATAAAAGAATAATAGGGAAAGTATATTGTTTAATTCGTCAATTAATTTTTAAAGATAGCATGAACACATCATTACAACAAAAAAAGTTATGATGATGATGGTAATTTTTAGAGCCCCCTAAAGGGTGAATAAACAAATTACATACATATCTTACTTTATATTTTTTTGAAAATTTGTTTGTTGTATTACACATTCTTGTGTACCAAAATCCATATTTAGTGAACCAAAACATTTTGTAAATTATCCTCTATGAAAAGATGAAAATATCCTGTACGATACATTCTGTATTTTTTTTAAATTTTTCGAAATAAAATGCAAAATAATTTGATGAATGTAAATTTTCATACAATTACTCATGTGAAAAATATTGAAAAAAATTGAAATTGATCATGAAAATCGTAGCAAATACAAGATAACTGTGAAAAACTGTTTCACAGAGACAAATTCAATAAATATTTTAGTTCAAAAATTACGAATTCTGAATATTCTGATACATAAGCGGAATGTTATTGTTTGCACTTGCAAAATGTATGCGACAACTCTACGTTTTTATTTTGATTTGCATTTTCCCTTGAAAAAGAAAGAAAATCGAAATCACTGTCAAGGGTAATCTTGAAAAGAACCCCTTAAGAAATATTTTTTCCAAAAATTTCGGGATTTTTAGTCAAAATTTTTTATTTTTCCTTCAAAATATATACATACATGTGTGGTATATTGTATGCATGTACATAGTTAAAAAAAATATAATAAAGTATAGATAGTGTGGGCACTTGCATGATTTTCAACTTGAAATTTGTTATCTGAAAAAAAAAAAATATAGGTACCTATATTTAATTGGGTGTGTCATACAAATTTATTTTTAATCATATGATTTATAATGTAAATAAAGAATTATAAACAATCATACAAGCCCACACAAATTTGATTTGTTCTTTCTAAAATTATCGAGAATTATGAAGAAAAATCAGCTGGTTATGTGTTTTATAAAACATATGGGCAAATAATATTGAAAAATTAAAAGAGGTCGAAATTTCTATGTACATATTTCGCCGGCTGACAAAACAACAAAAAAAACTAGTTTAATCAAGTTCAGTAACCTTTTTGTTATTTAATAATTTGAGTCTTAATTTAATTTTAATGACGATGCATATTGCATTATCTATCTTTTTTTTTTTACATAAATAGTAAATCATAACTACGATATTTTTAAAGTTTCTATTTTTTTTTGAAAAGCAGGGAAATTTTAAATCAAGTTTTTGAAAAGTAAAAGTAAAAAAAAATTTCTCGAAATACCTAAAATTTTCTTGATTTTTCTCGCAACATATGGTCAATTAGATTTTCGAAGAGAGTTACATTACAGGTATAAGAAACAAAAATTAAGAGAGAGCATGTATAATGATGTATCGTTTAATGTTTATTTGAATTTTCGAATTTTACATTGCGTTTGTGTGCGTGCGTACAATCCATATATATAGATATGTACATGATTGTTTATTTCGAAGAAAAGTCTAGAATAAATTTCTAATTAAAATTCAATGGGATTGGAAAGTGTGTAGATTTATCTAGAATTGTGTATATGAAAAGAAGATATATATGTATGTTTCAGAGTGTTGGTGATTAATTTCCAAGAGGTTCTCTTGTGATACCGTTCTCTTAAGTATCGAAAAAGTATATAAAGGAGATTTTAACTTTCGGTCGGCAGTAGAAGTAAAACAACAAAGCAATTGAAAAAATCGAATTCAAAGTAAAGTGAATCAAGTTTAATTTTCAAAGTTTTCAAGTAAGAAAGAAAAGCATTTATTTTTTACATTCAAAGATAAGAAATTTTGATTACGTGTACATTTTTGTGAAGAAAAATAAGTAAATTACAAGAAAATGGCATTAATTCCATACTTGTTTGACTTGGATCCATGGGAATTCCGTGGCAGACGTTATGGAGATTGGGATAGTTTTGGGCTGGGTATAACACCACATGAAATTCAAGCATTAGTAGAATTCCCAAGGAAAATTACATCGCAACTTGAACGAGCTGCGGGGGATATTACACCAGCACAAATTGGCAAAGACGGGTTCCAGGCTTGCATCGATGTAAAACAGTTCAAACCAAATGAGATTACTGTGAAAACTGTTAACAACAATATTGTGGTAGAAGGAAAACATGAAGAACGTCAAGATGAACATGGTTACATATCGAGACAATTCAGCAGAAGATATGCTTTGCCAAAAGGTTATGATCCAGCTAGTGTTGTTTCAACATTATCATCTGATGGGGTTTTAACTGTAAAAGCACCACCACCACAACAAGCAATTGCTGGTAATGAACGTTTTGTACAGATTCAACATACTGGACCGGCAAATGTTAACGTCAAAGAGAATCCAAAAGAAGATGAGCCAAAGGGAAAAAAAAAGTAATTTTACCAGATGTTACAGTTTCCAAGTGTGAACTGAGTTAAGATGTTTTAGAATTAATTACATACATATTTCAGGCAAATACATTTAATTCAAGATACATACTATTAATTTTTGATTCCTAGTTTGTAAGTTTCGTTTGTAAGCTTTTACAATTTAAATAAAAAAGAAAAAAAAAATTAAAAAGCAAATTGTTCTCAATTAAATTCAATAATTTTTGTGGTTGTTTTTGTTGGAGGTTGTTTTGTTGAGAAAGGCATAATTTTCTAATCGTGTTGGTTGCAACAAGTAGGTGAGGTGGCAAATAGGGAAACAATTGCGCAGTGAATGTATTTTTGTTCTTTAGGATGATTACGTGACCTTATATGGGGAATTTAAAACGCAATTTGTTTGTTTTTATATTTGAGTCGTACATGATGGAGATGGATGTTGCATCATCGCCATTAACAATCCAATTTGTACGTCTAAAGATTGAATTTTTTTAAAATTCTCCGTAGAATCTTAAAAATGTGTATTGAAGTGTCCTCTACAATGGTCTTTCATTTCAAATACAAGGTGCACTTAAATTTCAAATTTATGAATCCAATCTTCTCAACAGTTGTAAATTGATATATGTATATTTAAAACTGAAGGATTTAGGACGCTACGTTAGAATCAAAATGAGTCAATTTCAAAAGTGATTTTTGAGAGAAATTTGTGACTTTATTTGTTGAAAAATGCAATCAATAACGGTACCCTTTTTTAAATAATTGAGAGGTGGTTATTTTCTAGTAACTTTAAAATTTAAAAATTTGCTATTATTGTTGCAATGGATTGGTGATTATGACGACGGTAAGTTTCGAATTTACGAGAAAAAAGTCACCCACAACATGATTCACAGACTACCCTATGTTCTAAAGATATACACAATCTAATCTTAAAAATGAAACACTGGAATTTTATTTTTTTTATTTTATTTATTGTATAACATTTTTACACATACTGTGATGAAACTAGAAAGCTACTTTTTATTAGGATTACATCTTTAAAATTATAAAGTATTCATAAAAATAAAATGCATTATTACCCGTATAATGTGTCATCTATTTTAATTTTTCATATTATTCAGCATTTTGGTTTTCAATTGGTTCATTTTCTTTTACATTTAAATGAGCTGGACCAGTTTGTTGAATTTGCACAATCCTTTCATTACTTTGAATAGCTTCTTTTGGTGGTGGTGCTTTAATAGTCAAAACACCATCAGATGATAATGTTGAAACCACTTGTGCTGGATCATAACCTTTTGGTAAAGCATATCTTCTATTGAATTGTCTTGAAATGTAACCATGTTCATCTTGACGTTCTTCGTGCTTTCCTTCTACCACAACATGATTATCAACTGTCTTCACTGTGATTTCATTTGGTTTGAATTGTTGCACATCAACACATACTTGAAAACCATCTTTTCCAACAATAGCTGGCTTTAAATCCAAATCATCACTCATTAATCTTGGTAGTTGTGATGGTAATCTCATTAAAGTTTGAATTTCTTGTGGTGTAATACCAGATCCAAAATGTTCCAATGCACGTAATTCTGGAAAACGTCTTCGATGATAGAAAAATGGATGATAATCGTAAAATAAAGGAATTAACGACATGTTGAAATAATTATAATGTAAATTTTTACACAAACTTTTATTTTGAAATAAAATTCACGTTAAAAAAATTCAATTGGAGTAAAACTTCTTAGCTTGTTTTAACTACGAAATTAAATTATACTCTGCTGGTAAATTTCTGGAATTCGGCTTTTATATCTTTGCCGGCTGTTTAATAAAATGTTTTTGTTTTTTAGAGATTAAAAAAAAAAAGGAAAGTGTTTTGATTGTCTACCACCACAATTTTATGATAATCGTAGGTAATGTATGTACACGTCCATACGTAGTAGGGTAGTAGGTGAATAGGGGATGTGCAAAATATTTGAATGTGGCTTTTGAAATATTTATGCGCATGACAATAAAAGATAAGTACATACAAAAATGCATGCATATGTATGTATGTATGTATGTACGTATATGATTGTTTTTTTGCACGTATTAACATTTTCACATTAAAAAAAAAAACGCATTTTTAATTTTAATTATTTTTTGCGAATTTTTAAAATCTCTTTGAAGAAATTTGGTTAACTCTTTTTTTCAACCAATACAAGTTTTCTTCTCTCAAAGTCTCAATATTTATCAAGAGATTTTTCGAAAATATTATTTTATTTTTTAAATTTCATGTTGACCTTGAATTTAAGCTTCTATTGTAAATAAACAATTTTTTTTTGTTATTTTTTGTTGGTTGAACATTTTTGTGTGGAAAATTCTTGTGAAAGTGTTCAAATTTTCATATTCATATTTTTTTTCTATATAGAAAACAAAATTTTATTAAATTGAAATAATCCTGTTCAGTTTCGTTTTATTATTTTCTACTTTAATATTTTATTTAAAATAAAAAAGCTGTCTTAAAACTCATTATTTTGAATATCAAAGTAACGGTTTGTTGGAAGGTATTTTTGAATGTGGATCTTAAAGGATTTATATAAAAAGATACAAGGAACTTAAAATTGTAGTAATGTACTTCACTGACAGATAGCAGAATAAGAATGATTCTTATCTAGAATAAACTTTCATCAAGGACTAATAAGGATGCAATAACCACTGATGTTTTTTCTTATGTATGTATTTACATTTACTGATATGAAACTAAATTTTTTCTCCTTTAAACGTGGAATCTTTAACGTTCAAAATCCTGGTAATTGATGTAAGTTCTTCAATTGAATTTGTGATTTTTTTCGAAATTCCTATGAGAAAATTTATTGAACGTACAAAAATGTAAACATTTAAAGGATAACTAAAACAAAATGTAACGTAAAATTCATCATTGCACTATTTACATTGTATAGAGTTAAAAAAAAATATATATATAACTGCCATAAGGAATATCAGTTTTTATAGGTCATCGAGCCAAAACTTAAATTTTCTATTATTTTTGAATTTCATACCGACTTTTCTTTTTTTGTTACATTTCCACATTTGTGTGTTTGTATAGAGCCAAAAAGAAAAAAATATTTTATTTGCTGCCTTGATGTTTTTTTTTTTCTACAAAATTGTTTGTGGTTTAGAATATTCTAATTTATCGATTGTGCAAGGGGTTCAGGTATAATCAATAATCGTTTATTATTTTTTTATTTTTTTGAACGTGAAAAAGAATGTTTAAATGTTCATGTGCACTCACCAACTATCATATCATACTTTGTGTATTCTTCACTATGAAGGTCCCATATGTATGTATGTATGTATATTTTTATGCACTCGTGTGGTAACTGTGAATCCTTTTTTCATTGAGTCTTTGAAACTATAGAGTTTTCTTTTTTGGAAAATTCTACGCAATCACTCATTTAAATTTTGTGTGAAGAAATTTAAAAAACAAATAATAATTTAATTTTGAAAATCGTTCATTTTTTCATACTTCTACTTTCTTTGGAATTATAGAACAAGATCGTAGAGGACATTCAAATAGCAATTTTGCTCCTTATTTTTTAACAAGCCATAAAGTAGGGACATTCCTTCTCTGTTATTTTTTTTTTTTTAGCACAGCGTTGTTTCTCAAGAATACTTGTAAAAGTGGGAAGAGGAAAAGTTCATGACAAAATTGTGTTGAATACTCGTGAATTTTAAGAGAAATAGAGCACTTGGGATGGAAAACTGATGATATTTTTGTTTTATCGATATTTGTACATTTCTTATTTCGTCCTTTTACTTAAATATTTGTCTGTATAAGAATAATTTATTGTCTACTCAATTCTGAGACATCGTTCTCCAAAAAATTACAATTTTCTTCAGATACATTTTTATTGCACACATTATGGACATTTATACATTAAGTCGGTATATGAATTTATAACAATAGAATTATGTATGTATATATATTATGTAAAAGTCATATGCATTCATACTAATGCGTACTATCAAAATTTTCTTGAGTTTATGCTATACCTATTTGCATAATCAAATTTCTTTTTTATTTGAATACTAAATAAACGGTATCAAGTATATAGCTATTACTTAAATTTCTCGAAAATTATCTATTAAAATAAACTTTTAAGTATTGTAAAATATTTAAATTTCATATTAATATAAATAATTTTATAAGTAAATTTGATTTTCAATTTTATTACTAAAATTCTTTTGAATAATAAAGAATCCTTTTTCAATGTTAAATTAAAATTTTCTGTTGTATAAAATGTGTTGAAATTTTTTTGCTTGTCCTATCACAAATGAACGTACATAAATATGTGTTTTACAAATTATATGTGTGTTATGTATAGGAATTTTGTAATTTGTTCTGTTATTTTAACAAAATTGATACTACATATAGGTACATATATCATCATTATTAATAATTCTATTCAATCTATCTAATATAAATACTGGTATCAGTAAAATTCAGGCATGATCAGGATAAATTTTGAAACCTTTTTTCACTTTCTTTTCAAAAATAATAATTGAAGTCAATAATTGAATGACCAACCATTTAACATCTTTTTTGAAATATCTACAAACATACATATGTATGTACATAATATGTGTGGTATGTGTGTACAATAAAGTAATGATTATCTTGTACAATATTTTGTATTGGTATATTATATACAATATAATATTACAATATATACAATAGTAACATTTTCTGGAACAAAATAACAACACATGACCTTATCTCTGGATGATTTATTATTATGTTCTCTTCTATACCATCATGTATCCTCTCATCCTTTATTTTTTAAAGTTAAATACTAAAGGATGAGTTTTAATGTTTGTATATTGTTAAAATGTTTAATATTTGTTAAACAAGAGAGGTAATAACAAATATAATCATAACTTTGCCTGCGGTTAGAAATGGTATGTACATACGTTATGTACTATATGTTGGGCATGGTACAATACAAAATGTTCATTATATGTATATAAAGAATTATTTTTTTTAATAGGGTGTTATTTTATGTTGAAAACTTTAAAATAGAGAATATCAAGTGGTATTTGAAATTTATTTTTTCTAACATTAACCATTTAAGATCAACTAAGATTATCGATGTCTTCAAAAATTTTGTTTACGTTGCAAATGCTTGCAAAGCTTACTCAAGCAAAGAATTACAAAAATTGTACATCAAAAAAATTTGCAATACTCAATAAATCGTAAAATTTGCAAACTAAAAACAATAGACGATGTTACAAAAAACTTAAATATGCCATGTGTGTAAAACTGATAGATTGTGTCGAAAAAATATGTAATATTGAAGGATAATTGTCAAGGACCTCAAAGGTAATGATGATAATGTTCAGTTACAGTCACACAAATTTTATTTGAAATTTTTTTTTTATCATAATACGAAAAAATATGTAAAATATTTGGACTGAGTATCTCAAATTAGTTTCTCATTACCATTAGTTTCTTCCATAAGAAATTTAAGTCGTTAAAATGCAAAAAATACTTCTATTTCTTTGAGTTTATTTATTTTTCAATATTGAGATTTTTCCGATGAAATAATTTATTAAATTTTTTCGAAACGTTGATTTTTACTCTTATCTGTTTTTTTCCTATCTATCACCCTGAGTATAATGTGTGGTGTTTTTTTAAAAAATGATTTTTTTTTTGCAGCAGCAATTCTATATAAAATGTGTAACAAGAAATATCTGTTAAAGTCATTTTTATTTATCCCTTGTGTTTGAAAAAAAGAAAAAAAAAATTCTTTTCGTTCTTGCAATTAATTTACTTTTATGACATATTTTATAATTACTTTGATGACAATTGGTATATGGCGATTGTTATATACATATTTTCATTTAGTTTGTACAATTAAAAAGTAATTGCTAGATGAAACGATTTTCATTCCGATTTTGGATTCAGGTTTATTTATTTATTTTTTTTTTTTTTAAATGAAAAAAAAAGCACACAAAAAACCAAAAATGGGTCAAACATAAATGGGAGTGGTTAACATGCTATTGTGATATTGTTTTTAAATTTTTTTATATCTTTTTTCCCATTTTCAAGTTGTTTTTATTATTATATTGTTGTTGTTGTTATTATAATTAATTTATTTTTCATTTTTGCGTATTTTTTTTAATCATACTCACAGATGAGATATTTTGCATTGTGTAATTGTTAATTGAAAAAAAAAAATTATAACAATATCGATTAATTGAGAAGAAAAAAAAAACACGTCACAACTTCCGATGTCAAGGTGACTCAATTGTTATTGATCAAACTTTTAGCACGAGACTGATTATCTAATATTCCTTATTTTGCGGATAATGTTAAATTCTAATTATAAAATAGGAAAAAAAGGTAATTCTGGAATAATCAAAAATACATTGATTTTGTTAATTTAACACTTTATTAGTTTTTTTAATTTTTTTTTAAACTCGTTAATTCTACACTTAATGCATTAATAATAATATAACAACACTCAAATTAAAACAAGAAAACAAAAATATTTAATTATCCTTTTTGTCTGATTTTTTTTTTCAATATGCTGGTCTTACTTCAACAATACGTTCTTTAATTTTTGGAGGATAAATTGGTGCTGGTGCTTTAACAGTTAATTCACCATCTACTGAAAATGTTGATGTTACACCAATTGGATTATAACCTTTTGGTAATTTAAATTTTCTCATAAATTCTTGGGAACAACAATAACGTTCATCACTGCTACGTTCTTTTCTTTTACCTTCAATAACAATAATATCATCCTGAGTTTTAATCGTAATTTCATTCCTTTTAAATAATGGCAAATGCATTTTGATTTGAAAACCTTTATCATTGCAAATAACTTTTGTTCTTAAAAAATTTGCACAACACCATGATGGATGCCACCATAATAATGGAAAATGATGATGACCATGATGTTCCCAAAAATCATCATCGAAAAATTTCGAAGGAAATAATTCTAAATCATGACAAACATCATCACAATATGGTACAAGTGCCATGTTTTTGTTTTTTTGTTTTCTTCTTATTTCTTTTTTTCAAAAATTTATCACAAAAAAAAATACTTTTTTTTTGTTTTTGCAAAATTTTCACAATACTTTATTTTTTTTTTTCAAAACTTTCAACTTAGTTTTTTTTTCTCAATGATTATATATTTTTATTTTTTCAAGTTCAAATTTGTTTGACTGTTTGCTAATCGTTAACTGAATAAAATTTGTATTGTGCACCTCAATTTATAACCTTTACCACCTTTATTTAGATTTTGTTTTTTTGCTTACTTGTGTTTTGTGGAGTATCTAAGTAATCGTATCGTAATAAGTATGCATTACCTATCCCACTAAAATGTATTTATTGCATATTTTCAGGGATTATCGTAAACTGTTTACAATTTTAGGGTAGAGTGGAAATGTTATTGGCAATTGAAATGAAAATTTTAGTTATCAAATTAGAAAAATAATGAAAATGTATTTATGACAAAATAAAAATCGACTACTTTTGTGGTTTATTTTTATTTTTTTTTTTTATTTATGACAGTAAAGTATGAACGTTAAATTAAATTAAAATTAAATTATGCCACATATGAACAAAAGATGAATTCTAGTTTGAAATTTTCCTAAAAGGGTTATTTTTATTTTTAAAGGAAAGTTCAGGTTATATTTCAAATCGTTGAAATAATTGCTTGCAAGTTCTGAAAACTGAGTTGAATTACATGTCATTATTCCATTAAAAAAGTCCTTTTTTTCGGAGAAGATGATATAATTTTCTTTAAATGATGTGGAAAGATCCGAACAAGTCAAAGAAAGGAGAAAAAAAACAAAATTTTTTTTTTTTTTGGGAACAAAAACTATTAAGGTAGGATTAAGGAATTTTTTAAAAATATTTTGAGAATTATTATAGTTTTCCTTTGGAACTAAATACAAAGTTTTCAAATTTTTGGGAATTTCCCATGTTATGATAAATTCCAGTTTAAGGATAAATTTATTATTTAATTTTTTCTGTGACACATTGAACCATGTGTATCCATGAATATCCTTTTACTACCTAATGTTTAAAAAAAAAACAGAGGTGATGCATGTGAAAGCAAAAAATTATGGAGAGAAGAAAAGTTATGGGTATTCTCTATTTTTAGTCCTTTTTTTTTGTATTTTAAATTTTAATTACCTCGATCTTGAATTGTATAGAAATGCAATTACATCATCATACGTCAAACATAATTGAAAATAAGTATGTACAATGTATTGCACAAAAGTTCATGTTAACCTTCAAATTAAGACAACTAAATTTCAAAAAGATCCAATAGGAACACATCGGAATATCTCTTGAAAGTTTATTTTTTATGATGGACATAATAATGTACATAATGTGTGTGTTTTTGTTTTTTTTTCTATAGTAGAAAATCTCGGTTAAATAAATTTTCATAAATAAATATTCCCACAGAATTTTGTTCTTGTTTTTTTAAGTACCTTGAAGATACGAGTACATACATATATATTTTAGAATTTGATATGAAATAACATAAATATAACGGATTATATCCATTAACTTTATCATTTGATCACTTCCAAAATCTATTGTTAGCGTTAAGTCTTTCTATTATAGCTTATCGTGTCCAAAAATTATGTTATTTAATTTTTGAAAATACACAAAAAAAAAACATAATAGAAGAATGATACAGATATTTAAACTAGTTCAGTAAATCACCTAAAAAAAAAAAATCGGGAGAAAAAAAAACAATGATCACTTGAACATATTCGCGGAGGCGTATATTATCCGATTCGTCTGACAAATAGATGAGGAAATAATATAATTTTCAAATTTGAAAATTTTGAATTTTGTTTTTTATATTTTGTCGCGTCGCAAAAGATTTAACATTTTATCTTATAAGCCATATGTATAACACCGCATGTGCCATACTGATCGTCGTGTGTATAGATATAAACTTATTGCATTGATAATAATCATCTTCTACATACATAGATTAAGGTGTTTATTTTTGTTTGTTTTTTCCATCCAAGAAAAGATCGTTTGATGATGATATGTAAAAGATTTTCCCGGACGGTTAAAATATAAAATTTTAGTCTAATGATGCACTTTTTGTAAATTGAAAAATTCAGTCAAGATCGGATAGTGGCGTTGTATAGTTCATCCTTTTTCAAAAGTAGCAATTTTATTTTTTAAAATAAAAAAAAAAGTTTTTTTTTTTTTTTTGTTATAAAAAAATTTTCTTTTTTAAGTGAAATTTAATTACAATTTTTTATTAGTTTTTTTTTTTTTATGTAAATTGTAATTTTATTTTCTCATTAGAAAAAAAATAATTTTAGGTTCAAACGAAAATTTTATGCAATAACAACTCAAAATTAAAAATGTGGAAAAAATTATACGTATGGGAGAAAATAAAAAAAAAAGTAAAATTCATCACTCAGAATTTTGTACGTACATACATATGTATATATGTATATGTATAAAAATTATGGATATGTGATAAAAATAGAGTTTGTCATGGTTATTTTTTGATGTTTTTTTTTTCTTCTTTTCATACATTTTTTTTTGTGTTTTTCGTAATTTTATTTATTTGTATTTTATTACTTTCTCCATTTCTAAAATGAAATGAATGTGTAAAGTGATATAAATGTTGTATATATGCAAACAAAAAACAACAATAAAAAAGTAAAAAATTGAAAAATTTATTTTTAGGATTTTCTATATATACAAATTAAATGAGTACAGTAGTGTACACACTGATTTACCTATAATATTAAAAATAAAATATAAAAATATAAAATAAAATTGAAAAAATTATTTCAACGTTAGCGGTGATACCGGAAAGTGTGTTAGAACAAAAAATATATTTTTTTTATTTTGTTCTTTTTTTCTTCAAATTAAACATTTTGTGTTTCTATATTAATTTTTTATTTGATATTTTTTTATTTTTCTTTTTTTGATAATGTCATAAAAAATTTGATTTGCTTTTTTAAACAAATTATAAATTTTTTTTTTATTGAATAGAAAAAAATATTTAAAAAAAAAACGCAGAAAAAATGAAAAATATATTTTGGATAATAATTTTGTCATTTTTAAGTGGTAAGTGTCAAAATATTATGATTTTTATAAAATATATTGCTAATTTTTTGGTTAATTAAATTTAAATTTGATAAATTAGAGAAATAAAAAAAAAAAACATTTTTTTTTTTAAATTATGAGGAAATTAAATTTTCTTTAAATTATTTTATAACTCTTTTTTTTTTTCATCAAAACATTGAAATTTTAAAGCATTTGGTGCTTTATTTTATTTGATTTTTTTTATATACATAATATGTAGGTAAGACCTGAGTTCTTTGTCTGAAGAATGAAGTGTTAATTAGGAGATTGTAACTGTTTGTTAATTTAATTATGAACTTTTAAGTTTACAGTTTGAAGAATATTAATGTATCTTTATTTTTTCTTCTTCTTTAATTTGTAAAGAATAAAATAAATTTACAAATTTGAGGTTGAATCGAGATGTATTTGCTTAGGTGCGGGTTTTTTTAATGAATAAAATAAGTAGAAATGATTTATTTTTTATTGATATTTTTTTGTTGCTGTTTTTTTTTTTTAAATCAGCATAGAAAAATATAAAAAATTAATTCTGATCTCAATATAAAAAATGGTTAGGTGAGAGGTTCACACCAAAAATGTGAAAGGAATATTTTAATTATTGATTTTTGTTAGAGTTCCTAGAGCGCTGAATAGAAAATATTGTAAAAGGTAAAAAATTCTTTAAAGATGAATTTTGATAGTAATCTAAGGAAATTCAGGCACGTGATAGTAATAGGGTGCGAGAACCTAGTGAAAATATTCCTGATGTGGTATTCCAACATTAAAATACAAAACTATAAAAGTTGTGGCATTACTTGGAAAAGTTTGGTTACCATTTTTCTTCAATGTTTATACAGGGTGTTTCCGTTATCACCGACCAAAAGGATACCATAGATGGGGCTCAACGAGACAAACAAAAAATCGTATCGGAGGGGAGGGGGAAATCCCAACGGTTTGGCCGCTAGAGGGTGTTGAAGTTTTTTTGCTCTTATTTCACGATATACCCTATAACTTTTCACTTAACTGTGTTAAGAAAAAATATGGAGTATCTTTGCCCTTTTCAACGATACCTAATTTAATCCTCTATTCCCAACTGTTAAAGAGTTAGACGCAATCAAAATCAAAATTTTGTGAATTTTTCTCAAATTTTTGTGTTTAACCCTGTCTTGCTCAAATAATGCTTAAATTAACCCCAATTTTTTATTGCAGAAAATGAGAGCTTAATTGATTCTGCTTAGATTTTCTATCTTCATTTTTTTCAAAAAATGCATAATTCTCGAGATATTTGAATTTGAAAATTAGCACTTCTAGCTCCTATTTTTAATTTACACTTCAATAAAAACACGTGTCCAATAATCCAATGAATTTCAGACTTTTTTTTTTAGTTTTTTCAAAACGTCTTCCTTAATATCTCGAAAATTATGCAACGATCTTTTTAATTTCTCTTTAATATTTTCAAATTATTACATAATCCGGTTTGATTTATTTCCAATTTTTACATGCACTCTTTTTAATGATTTTCATATTTTTTTTTTCAACTACAATTTTAAAAGATATTTTTTTAAAGTTTTCATATAACACTTAGCTTAATGCTTCAATAAACACAAAATATGCACGTCATATATATTTTTTTTTCCATATCAAAAGCATTTGAAATTAAAAAATTTCTTTATCCTTTTCTTTTTTTATATACAAATGAAAAAAGGTTTTGAATATTTATATTTTAGTGCGCATAATAAAATAACGGTTATATATTTCAAATAATAACATACGTACTTTTACGTATTTTTTCCTTTTGTTATTATTCAAATTTTTAAGTAGCAATAAAGTATAAAAAATTTTTTATATGAAAAATTGCAATATTTTTATTTCGTTTAGAAAAAAAATTCTGTTTTCCTAAGAATGAATAGAAATATTTTTTAATCTTTCACACTCGGTATAAAGGGTAATCCATTATGAAGAAAAATCAAAGAAATCGTTGAGATTTATGATTTGAGCTAAAATACATATATGAAAAAAAAAGGATAATGAAAGGTGTAAATTTTTTTACTAAACTAATTGAGTAAATTTTAAGAACTAATGAAAATTATTAAAGAATTTAGAAAACAGTTAGTTTTGTTTCAAGTTCGTAGTGTGCATATAAAGCCTGTTTTAGGTACTTTGAAAAATTTTTACATGAGGCATTTGGAAAATTTTTATTTGCTTAGTTAATAAGTATGCCATCAAAGTCATTTAGATTAGATTAGATTGGAATAGGGCTATTGTTGCACTTCGACCTTTGCAGATCTTTTGTACAGCCCGTGCTTCTCATAGATTTAGGCTTTTTATAAATCCTAAGATTCTATTCGAAGGTGCGCACCAGACTTCCTCAGGCTTGAGGAAAAACTGGTGCAAGCCTCGCATTCACACAGAATGTGTTTTGTGGTCTCTTTGGCCTCTTTGCAGAACCTGCATTTGTCATTCTCTTTGAGCCCTATCTTGCTCAGGTGGTAATCGAAGTCATTTACATGTTGTTGTTCTGTTTTCCAAAGTCTTATAGATTTTTGGTCTTCATTCTTTTTATCTAGATGCTTTAGTTATCTTATTTCAATTTCAAGGATTAAATACACCTGGTAGTGGGATCCAATTTCGTTTAATGAAAAAACTGAAAAGAGAAAAAATTTTATTATTTTTGTTCATTTTTAATTTCTTGTTGTTTTTACGAAGATTCTGTTTCAAGTAACTTTCTAACCTAATTCTTCTTATTATTGATCTCAAAGAATATTTTGTATTATTTTACTTATGTGTCAAAAATAAAATTTAAATTGAATCACCCTATTACAAGAAATTTTTTCTTGTTAGTATGCTATATTGAAAATTTTTTATTTAACAAAGAATATGTATATTTGTATCTATTTTCCATTTTCAGAAAAATTTAATGCGTTTTTTTATCCACATACTATATGTATATTATTACATACTACGTACATAATATACATATGTATGTGCAGTATAGGAACCTTCTCCTATCGGATGCTTTCATTTAACTGACTATATTTTATCTCAATTTTAGGATATTCTTTCTCTGGTAAACAAATATTAGAATAAAAATTTTTTTTTTGTAAGTATTAAAGTGCAAATAAAATGTATATTTTTCTGTATACAAAATGAAAAAGAAAAGCAAAGGAAAATACAAAAAAAAAAAAAATCATAAAAATGGAAAAGATTCAAAAAACAAAATTGTATATGTTAAGGTACTTAAATTTTGTAATATGTATAAAAATGTGTGTAGATTATTTTGAAAATTTATACTTTTAAAATGTGAATGAATTTTGTCGATTGACTGGAATAAAAATGTGTATTTTTATCAAAAAAAAGTTTAAAAAAAAAGTAAACGAAAACGTATTCAAAAAAAAGTGAAAAAATAAAAGGATATGAATCCTTTACTACTAAAAAAAAAGAAATGGTTGAAAAACCTTATTTACAAAATAAATCTCTCATGGGTATATTGGATCCTAATTTATGCTGTTCAAATATGTTACATTATTACACACATTCTATTGCCGTACTTTGTAAAATATTTATATAGGTATTTTATTTCTTTTTTTTTTTATATACCAAATGGTATACATATACGTATATCTATTTTAATATAATACATTTCGACAATGAGATGGTTTATATAACGAATTTTCACAGGTATTTTTTTTTATTTTTGAAAAAAAAGGGAAAAGATAAAATTGGTCAAAAGGAAGAGAAAAACGTATGATATATAAAAATTATATATGAAAGAATAAAATGGTAAATGGATTCTTGAATTAATGTGTGTTATATTTCGATTTTTATAACATTGAAATGATATTACCAGTAAGGGATTCTCATGTTTATTTTGTTTTTAAAGATGCTGATGTGGCTTATATAAATAGTATATTCTTTTTTGTATACTTTTAATAAGGAACAATAAATATTTTTTAGGTTTTTCTTCTGTTTTCTTTCTAACAAGGGTCAAAGTGTGATTACGTTTTTTAAAAATGCTTACAAAAAGGAGGAATACCTGTATTTGCTAAATTTAATAGGAGTAACTTATTACACGAACCTATATACAACTTTAAAATTACCTTTACCTTTATTTCAAAGTATCCTTTTTATTGTTTTGTTGTTTTTTATTGGTTTGTACTTAAATAAAATTTTTGATAAATCATGATTCTTCCGCAATTTTATGAAAGACCATTATAAGATAATTTGGAATGTTGTGTGTAGTGAAATGGAAAAAGTAATAATGTTGGATTGACAGTATGTCAATTTTTATTTTATTAACTCATAGGATAAGTCCATCATTTACTACATTGTAGGTATTGAGGTTCACTTTAAATATGATCCTTTTGACAATTCTTTTGAAACACCATTAATTATTTTCTTGAGGAATGTCATGCGACTACACTTTTTCCGAAGTTCTAGCTCGAAATCAGTGGAATTAAATGTAAGTCAGAGACACTTTTTTTCGAAATTGAAATTGTTTCGGAAAGCAATTTTCGGTTAGAACACTTTGTCAACAAACTCATAAAACTAAAGTTATAAAATTTATGAGAAAAATAAAAAAATAATATTTTTGATAATAAATATTCTTTTAAATTAAGAACTTTTCGAAAGATGATTTTCAAAAAATTTTTATAATTTTTCTCATTTAATTTAAATTTTTTTTTTATTATTGAGATAATAAAAGATTTATCTTGTTTTTTTTTTTTTTATTTCACCACAAAACTATGTGGTAAAATTACATTAGAATTTTACAAATTTTTTATTTATGAAAATGAAAATGAATGAGATTTTCATAAATTATAAGTTTATATACGATATACTTGTATTTCACAAAATTATATGAAATTGTATCTACTCGTATAATATGCAGTTAAAACATTATTATATAACTGAAGTCAAACTTAAAAGTCCATATATTAAATTATAATATAAATAAAAAGATATATATGTGCAATATAAAATATAAGTAGATACTTTATATCTAAATAATCTAGTTTGTATTATAGTAAGAGAAATCATACAATACAATATAATGAAAAAGTTCTTTTGTGTACACAATATAATAAAAGATTTATTTGAATTCATTTAATGTTGAAATAGTTGTTTTAGAGCAATGAGAAAAGAATATTTTACTTATTTAAGTTGTAGTTTTGTGATATATGAGGACATGCAGCAGCAAAAATAAAAAAAATAAAAATGTGATAAAAAAGAATGAAAACATATGTAGGTACATATATCGTTTTGTTGGACAATATTCTACAAAAGAAAAAACCGCATATTATGATTTTCAGAAATATTACAATGATGACATGATAAAAGAGGTAAAATATAAAAAATGATTTCATTTATTTTTTTACAATAAAATATGCAAAAATTGTATGGAATTTTTTTTCTTTCTTTTTTGTACATAAAATGTATACACAAAGTCAATAAGATTAATTTAACAATACGATGATACAAAGGATGAGAGATAATATTATTGACTAAAAACTCTTTTAATATAGAGCTTTTTTTTCTCTTTTTCTGGAATTTCGTTTATGTAATACATTTTTCACATTTTTGAAATATATTTAAGTGGAGTGGAAATAAAAAATAAAAACGAAATATGTACCTACAGGCTTTTATTTTATAGTCTTTTAATAATTCGTGGGAAATTAAATACACTTTTTTAAGCTGCTCATATTCTTTTTTTTTGTTGTTCCGGAACAGGATTGATATTAATATGAATTATTTTGTGAAAAAAATATATTAATTAATTAAAAATACTTTTGATTCTTTTGAATGATTTTTTACGGTGTTCTTTTACATATTTTTGAAACGAATGTTAACGGCTTAAGAGCCAAATTTAGTGAAATGGCCTGCAAAGTGACCGCCTACAACCTACATTTCTCAACCGATTTTCATGAAATTTCGAATATAGATAGGTGGAATGGAATTGTGGTGCTTAAGTGAAACAGATTTTTGAAAAAGTCCTTTATTTCAAAAATACAAAGATTCAAAGTGAGGCTGTTTTGCGATTTTGGGCCTTCAAAGTGACCGCCTACAGCTTACAATTTTGAACCGATTTTCATGAAATTTTGAATATAGATAGGTGGAAGGGAATTGTGGTGCTTAAGCGAAACAGATTTTTAAATTTTGATCCTTAAATTTTTTTATATTCGATTTTCGAAGATACTGACAAAACAAAAACTCACTAAACTTTTCACACATTTTTCATGTATTAAAACGTTTAGATATTATGTTTTTTTCTTATAGGATTTAAATTTACCTTTTCGAAAAATTTTAAAATAAATTTCAAGGAAATTGGTTACGTAGTTTAATTATTATAAATAAAACAAATTTGTTTGTTTGTTTTTCTGAAACTATCCTAATTTATTAAGCTGTTTGAACAAATTCACGAAAAAAACTATAAAAATTTTACAAGTGATGTATGAACCTTGGCTTTATTCACAAACTACATAAGTAATCGTCATATACTCGTAAATATGTTTATAAAATAAGTACCGCTAGATAAATTGAAGTACTATACATTTTTGTAAATAACTAATAATCAATAATAGGTATATTGATTTCAATTCTCTTAATGCTTTTAATTCTGCAGGAATACACACAGATCCTAGAAATCCAATCAATCTATACCAATCGCAATCGTAGATTTCAAACTACACTTAATAAGAGGATGAAATCCCCCAACCCTCTAGAAACCTTGCTAGATATCTTTTTTTCTCCTGAAATTGTAAATACTTATTATTAACCATTTAAATAGAGATGACCACAAAAATATTTCAATAATTCAAAATAGGTATGTATTGGAAAAAAAAATCTAATATATAAAAGTGTAAGTTTATTTTATTTTTTTTTTCTTTTGTAGCTTTTCATAAGTGTATTCACCTCCTATTTAGTGCATACGTGTATCATTATTATCCGATTTATTTGTGCTTAATTACATTTTCGTGTATAAGTAATTAACTGTTTTCAAAATTCAAATTATAAAATTTCGAATTTGTACAATTTCCATTTGTTCTATAGCTGTTGGTAAATTTTCTAATGATTTTCTATTTAATTGGTAATTATCCAATATTATGTATATGAGAAAAAAAAAAAACTATAATAAAAAGAAGAAAAGGTTATTGTTTTGAACAAAACAAAATTAAAGTTACATAGTTGTTTTAAAGATTAATTATACCAATGTTATATTATATGTATAAACATGAAAATTTATTTTAATTTCGTTATTGGTTTTAGGGCGTTACAAAATAAATACCCACATATGTACATATGTATGTATGTATGTACCTACATATTTATATTTTTCAAATGATCAATTTCAAAATAAGCACAAAATAATATGAAATGGATAAATGAATGATTATTGTAATTTTAAATGTGGAATTGTGGTTAAAATTAATGAGATATGCATGCATGCATTTTTCATACATATAAACTAAAATGTGTGTTTTTTGTTTTTTTGTTTTGTTTTTTTTTTTTGGTTCTAAAAGGTAGCTAATATGTGTGTAAAATAAAACATATGAAATTAGATTGAATTTGTTATAATAATACTTATATGTAATTATAAATCGAGTATTTAAATGTTTTAATGAGAAAATCTGCACTTTAGTTACAGAATGCGTTTGTACATACATAATGCATGAGAAAAAAAATAAATTAATTTGATTAAATTCACAAAGAAATTAGAAACTATCATTTTTGTTAATAATATTGGCATTAATGTTTCTGGTTTTTGTTTAAATATTGTATAGCATATCACCACATGTACTCGTATAATAGTACTTATGTGATATGATTATAGTTTGATTCATTGCTAAGATTATTTACAATCACATATACAAATTTTATGGTTAACATAAATTCAATAAAATTGATTTGCTGTATTTAACATCATATTGAAAATCTACACAAAGTGATTTTGATTTTGATTTATGAAATTTTTCATTTCGTTTGATGTGTTAATTTGATATTTTGTAATTGATTGTTGTATTGATTGTTTGTCATTCAAAATAATAATCCTTTTGTTAAATCTTATAGATTTAGTTTTCCTGTTCAAAATAATACCATATGTATGCAGCAGATATGAATTCTTGTAGATTACATGTGAAATATTTATGCATTATATGTATATAGGTATATACATACATACATATGTATGCATTTCTGTTTAATACATATAATGATTGATATGTGACCAATAATTTCCTCGATTTAATTAAATATTCTGGTTTATACAGGTATTTTGTTTTCAATAGTTTGAAATTAAATATTTAATTAAAATATTCATAGAATATAGAAAGGATTAAGAAAATATTTTAATTAAATATTTCAATTCAATATAATAGTTTTACTTCAATCATAAAAATAAACAATGATCATTGTCTTATAGGTATACATACTATTAATCTCATACATATACAGGGTGACATGGAAACTGAATTTATTCTTTCTTAGAGGATGACATTAAAGGTCATTTGCAACAATAAAACACGCTAATAATAGATTTATGTCAAAGAAATGTTAGTTTTATGAAAAATGGTTAGTGAAAAACCATATAATTTGAATGTCAAAATATCAGTTGCAGAATCTTCTTCTTCTTCTTTTTCAATGGCTCTACAGCTCGTATAGCTTCTGAGTCTAGTCCTGGCCTCCAAAATCATTTTGCATTAGACAGATCTGCAGCCGCAACAATTCTGCTGTATGAAAACAACTCTGTGTCCTCTTCTATTGATTCTTTTCCTCTTTCCTGATACGTTAGACTCACAATGAGCGTTAGTCAGGTCAACGTCTGTTCTCCACGATAGAAGCCGCTAAAAATGAAGCAGCAAGTCAAGTAGCCAGAAGGTATTAGTCCTACCATTGAAATATGAAGACAATGGGCTAACAACCTGTTTTCTCGAGGCCAACGTCTATTCAGAAACCAGAAGAAATGCCTCGGATTGAACGGATTCATCAGTTGCATTTAGATGTGAAAAAAATATTTAGGAATGTATTCTTAAGGGCAAATTACACACTTCCAAAGTGCCTATCTAATAACTGAAAATTTTAACTAGAAATTTTTTTTTTTAGGGAATGCAAGTAAGGGAATAAGCTTATTATTTTTTTTTAACTTTTATTTTAAAAATTGTGTTAAATGAAATCTTCGGGACTGCTAAAAATGTTTTTTTTTACAAATAGTTTTTTTTAGATAAGCTATTCAGTCGCGAAATTGCCATTTTTTTCGATGGAAGAAACTTTTATTCCTATTTAAGTTTTTTAAAGATATTTTACGAGGACACCATTTGGCACCTGCAGAATCTTTCTCTTTAATTATGTAATAAATTCCACATACGTACTTATTTTTTATTTATTTGTATTTGTTTATTTAAAAAATTTACTTTAAAAAAATTCTAAATTACTCGTTTTCTATTTATTTTGTATTTTTATTATTTCAAAACTTTCTTTTTTTTTTGAATGCCAAAAATTTTCATTAAATTTTATTATACCCTTATATTTGCAAAATATGTATTTCAACATTCTTTTTTAACAATTTTATTTATCTTAAAGTACTTTGAAAATAATTTTTCTTCTCACTATGTTTTAAAAGAAAAGAAAAGTAAACGTTTAAGGGAAAATTTTTTTTAAAAAAAAAAAAGAGTATGTAGAACGAAGTGAAAATAAAAAAAAAATGAAATAAAAGAAAAAATAAATAAAAACTATGAAAAGTTTTCTTGACTTTTTAGATATGAACGCTTAAAATTATTGGATTAAACTTAGAGTATTTTGATAATGACTTGGCAAAACTTTAAGTTTTATCATGTTTAGTCAAGTTTTTTAGTTCATGTTTTTTTTAAATTTATTTTTTTGAAAAATAAAATACGAAATTTATAAGTTTTTCATTGGTGTATGGCTGTGAAATTCTATACTTGCTGAAGGAAGCTCATGTATACATAAATTAAAAATGTAGGAAATTAAGTTTTCATAATCTTGTTAAAAAGTATAATAAGTTTTAGTAATTAGATTTAATTTGTCTAGGTTTTATACTTTTATTTAAAAAAAATTCTTAACGAAATTGGGTAAAATGATATTTGAATTATACGTTTTTTTTTTTTTTTTTTAAATTATAATATTTTTAAATGCCAAAAGCTTAATTTTTTAAGTGAGAGTTTGTAATTTAATTAAAGTATTTCTATTTTCAAAATTCTTTTATACTTACTTTTACTCAATGAACTTAATAATTATATCTTGTTGTTCTGATAAGTCTTCTAAAATTGATCCTTGATGGCTTGACCTTCATGGCAAGCTTGTTTTTTTCTTTTCTGTAAGGGATCTTGTTTGTCTTCTAGTCCCTTGTTGCTTTCAAATATACATATTTAATCTAGACAGGGTCCGTTTGTTCATTAGGAAAATGAGAAAGTTCAACTAGAGACAGGGTATTAGATAGAGCTTTTTTGCATTTTATTGAAATTAAAAATTTGGCTGATGAAACTCCTTTTTCTCTTGGTAAAATTCCAGTTTTAATTAGGTGCTATTTAAATCTATACTTCGAAAACAGAACAAAAATCCATGTAATATCTTAGAAATCCAAATTCAGAACAATCTTTAAATCTATATTTATTATTGACACTTTTTTGTTTCTAACATTGAAACACGATAAAAATACAATTCACAATATAAGATACTATACATGAAAATTTATTAGATGCATTTTATCCGTTATTGATTTATAAATTATTATGAAGATATTTTTATAGTTTTTTGTTTTGTTTTTAGAAATAAATTACATAATAAACATACCTCCAACTACGATTTCAGATACTTAAAAAAAAAAAAAAATTCAAGAATATAGAAAATTGTCTGCATTATGCTATTTCTGATATCTAAAGTGTATTATGTCAATTTATTGAACAAATAAATTAAAAGCCGCCTATAAGATGAAGAAAAAAAAAGTGCTATAAATGTGGGTGTTAACTAACATATCACAGATAAAAATTTTATTGTAGACTTTTAAATCTTTAACAAAAATTAATCCGATTGTGCAAGTTACACACATTTAACTGTTTACATATTTCTTATGATCTTTATGTGGTTAAATATACCGACATGACATTAGTGTGTGACATCAATGAATTTTATTTTATCACATTAAAATATTTTCTGAAATATCTATTTTTGGTTATTACAGAAAGATTATTATCTAAAAAATAAAATAACAAAAAATAAACAAATAGAAATGCTTACTAATCAATATAAACACTATCTAAAAAAAAAAAAAAATTATTGCCTTCTACTTTGTATCTAAAAACACAGACAATAATGTATCTAAGCAAATATTAAGGGTAAACTGATTTATTATTTTTTTCTTCTTGATATGTCATTTAAAAAGTTAATAAAAAATAATTAAATGGTCAAAATAGTATCTTGTTAAAAAAATTTTTTTCTAGCACAGCATGTAAGATTTTAAGATTTACACACCGAAGGAAAATATCTTTTCTCTTTTCTTTTTTTTTTTTTTCAATTTTCTAAAATTACAATTTTTATACATTGTTTAGTCCTTGACCTAATATTTATCATTTTTTAAGAAGCTAAATTGAATTTATTTTATCTTTTCTTTTATTATTTTTCTTATTTTTTTTATTTTCTTAATATCTTTTTATTTTATTTCACAGTTTTTTTTTTTTTTTGCTTCTTGAAATTTCATCATTTTATTTATATTACAGTTTCTCATGCTGCGTACAGAGAATGTGAACATCCACCTCAGGTTGATTATGCTTTACCTAGAGTGCACAGTGATGAAAATGATGAGTATGTTCTTGTTGTGTATTCATGTGAACCAGGTTATATTATTAAAGGTGAAAGTCAGTTAAGATGTAATTTAGAAAACGAAGAATGGTATGGAACACCTCCAACATGTGAAAAAGGTTAGTTAAAATGAAAAAAAAAATAAAAGAAGAATAAATAAATTTTTTTTTATCTTTTTTTTTTTTTTTTTTTGGAACATTCGTATTGTGAAATCATGAAAAATTACTGCAGTAGAAGCATTTTATATATTTTTTTTTCATATTTTACACAAGATGTACCTTAAATAATTTTAAAAGCAAATGTTAGTCTTGTTTTTTTTTTTCATGATTTTTTTTTTGTGAAGAATATTTAAATGATTTTAATATGTAATTATGATATCATTATTATAAAAAAAAAACAAGCTAACGATCTTCTAAGTAATCTCTTTTCATTTTTGTTGAGCTCATATAAATTAGCTGCAGAAAAAAAAAAAATACATGAAAAAAAAAGCTATTAAGAAAATAATTTCAGTGAAATATAATGGTGATGTACTATATTTAATACCATGGTATTATCATCAGCAAAAGCGCTATATTGTATGTATCTCATTTTTCTAAATGGCATTAAAAATAATATGTAATATCTTTTGTCAAATTTTATGACTTTGCAAATTATGGACAAAGTATATAAAACCATTAATCGTTGAATAAATCAAATAAGGATTAACGATTAAATCTTTTTTTTTTTTAGTATTTTCTTTTCTTCTAACGCTTAATGTTTCGTATATAAATTGTAGATATAATTTGATATAATTTTGAAAAGAATCTGTTGCTAAATTATTTGTATAAAAATACATATTCTTTCTTCTTCTTCTTCTTCTTAATTTTATTACTTTCTTTTGAAAATGTTTTCTTTCAATTTTCTTATTATATTAGAATTATGTATTGTAGTATGTATATGTCTTTTTCATTTATTTTCTAAAAATAATGGGGAGAATAAGTATATGAAGACTTTTTTCTTGAAAAGATTCTTCATTTTAATATTTAAAAGAAAATAAAATTTAAAAAGGAATTTAAGAGTGATTTTATTAAAACAATAAATACTTTAATTACATTTTCTAAAATTTGTTTTATAAGAAGAAAAGTTTGGAATATTTTTATATTTAATTTTTGTCACATCTTTCAGAATGTTCCATTCTGAGATTTAAACGGACTTTCATTTAGAAGTAGATTGCTATATTTTTCTATACTTAAAATCTTGAATTGTAGATTTTTTTTTGAAATCGACGTTTAGAAAATCAGGGATTAAGAAATGAAACTCGTCTCAAGAAAAAAATGTATTTTTTTAATACCCAATGCCCAATGGTCAATGGATACGATTTACTCCGTAAGGGGGATGAAGGTTATATGGTAAAAAATATTGGATATGGAAGTTAGAAGAAGTTCTAATGTCCACTAAGCGAATCCGGAAAATTTATCACCAGCAGTTTACGGCCTTGCGGCAATAGCTGGCGACGAATTGTAGGCGATAAATTTTCCTAGACTCTCCACTAACAACCCTAAAATACTACGAATTTTCGAAGTTACTTGCAACAAAACGTATTATCTACCTACATACATACGAGTCATCCTATACTTTCGTATTATATATGAAAAGTATAATATGTAAAACACTCGTATAACGCGGTACCTAAAGGACTCTGTTTTAATATAATGACGTTTATAAACTGTTTGTTATTTCTAATTTTTGTAATTTGTAACCATTTTTTGTATGCAACTATACAAATTCGTATAATCTGTAAAATCGTGGTCAATACCAAATACTTTAGTACCCATTAATGTTAATTGAGTTATATTCTTTTAAATCAATTAATTCTTGAACGGATAATACATGTTTTTATTCCATGTCTAATTATGGATTAAAAAAAATTATTAAATTTTAATTTTGTAAGCCTGAAACTTACAAAATGCGATTTCTTTAATGTATAGTATTTATTGAAGGGTTACCTGTACAAAATGTACTGGATAACTGTTTTATTTCTCCAAATAAATAGTTTTTTATTTTAATTTTGCATAAAAAACAGGGAAAGAAAAAAACATAATACATAGAAGGTGGACTTCAAACTTAGTAAGAAAAAGAAAAAAAAAAAAAGAGTGCCAATGCTTATCTTAATTTTCACATGACTGAATTTATCTACTGATTATTTCACTTTCCAGTTTAATATCAAATGTGATACTTATTTGAATAAATTAGATTGCGTTTTCTTGAACATTTTATGAAATTTCTTGTAGACAAATATGCTAAATTGATTTTCTAGTTTATTTTGTAAAATGCAAAATACTCATGTTATTGACTTTTTTAAAGTAAATTTAGAAAGTATGCATTTAAAATTATGAAATAATATTCAAGTTTACTTTATATATTTTATACATTATATCAAATTATGCAATATAAAACACACGTACATACAATATCCTTATTTGCATTAACAAAATTCAATCTTGTATCTTAGTTTATAAATTTCAAAATAAACTATAATGTAACATTTTGAACATTCTGATTAATTTATTCTACTCAATTTTGTATGTTTATCTTTTTTCTTCCTTTTTTTTTGTTCTTTAATTTTCCTGCGGATATCATTTACTGGTGATGATGTTGAATATACGTAAAAAAAAACTATATTTTCTGTTAAAAAACATTTGAACATCTTTAAAAAAAAAAATTCAAAAACAAAGTATCCGAGAATAATTTAACAGAAGATGGTAAAGATATTGATAATAATACAGAAAAACAAGATACAACTGATGCTGATTTAAAACAGAAACGAAAAGGTCATAACATCGTTGAAGATAATTCAGTTAAAGAAGAATTTGCAAGACATTTAGATATGTCATGCCATCAGAGACGTATTAAAGCACCAGGTATACCAAATGGTTCAGTCGTTAAATATGAAAGGTAAACTTTTTTATACCATTATAACTTTTAGCTAATTGTCCAATGTAATGTATATTTAAAAAAAAAAAAAAACACTTTTTTAAGGGAAATTAAAAATAAAAAATAAAAGAACAAGTGTTTGAGAGAACATTATTTTCTTTATTTTATTTTTGTTGTTTTTTTTTTCACAGACGTAAAAGTCATGGACATATATTTTTGGTAGCAATTTATGCTTGTGTAGATGATTATGAACTTGAAAATTTAAACAATAATGTCCGTTATTGTAGTAATGGGCGTTGGGTTGCATTCCCAACAGAACCAACATGTATTTCACCAAATGAAGGTAAATTTGAACGAAAAATATAAAAAAATACAAAACTAACTGAAATTGATATCTCTATTCTTTCACAAACTTAGTATTTATTTATGGCTTTATTCTCATTGTCATGTTATTTTTGGCAGTTTTCTATGGTGGTATTTTATTATACACGATCATATTATGTTTCGTATATACAAACTCTAAAGCAAGTAGCTGAAGCATTTTTATTGATATCATAACAAAATAAATGACCATCTGCCCATGTCATAGAAAAAAAAGTAAAAAAAAAAAAGAAGAAAAATAAACAAATAAATAAATCGATGAATTGGATGCGTGGTTGTAAATTACCGTATGATTAATAATAATTTATAGAGAAATAAAATAATAATTGATTGGGTTGGGTTGAGTTATAAAAAATTTTTTAGTATACATACAAACACGATGTATGATGATGTGTAGGTATGTATTTGTTTGTTGATATTGGCTTAATTAATTTCGTTTTAATTAGTCAATATTTTTCGTATTGTCAACAAAAATATTATTTGATTTGTCATGAATATTTAATTTTTAATAAAATTGTATCACATTTATATTTTGAGGGAACGTTTTGGAGAAAAAAAATAGAAAAAAAAAAGGTGTGATACATTTTGTTTTGTTTATTCAGAGTAGAGTTTTTTTTTTCAAGTGTCATGTTTTTTTTAAGAGAACGTGCCAGGGAAGGGAACATAAAAAAAAGACAATTTTATAGCTTAGACTGTGGACATTTTATTATTATTAGAGTATATACTTATGTGTGGCGTTTAATAGTTCAAAAAACAGTGATAGATCGAAAAACGTGTCAAAAATGATTTGATGAGAATTAATATAATTAATTATGTTGATTGATTTTATTTTTTGAAATAACAGAAAAAAACTGGTTATAAAGTTTTTAAATTATATAGGTATATTTTATTTTTCATTTTTTTTAAATTTATTTTCCAACTTTTAGAAGATGAATACGATAATGAGGATGAAGAAGAAGAAACAGATGAAGAAGCTGAAGAGAATGAAGAAAGAAATGAACAAATAAATCATAATGTAATTAATACAATTAATGAAAAAGAAAATGAAATAATAGAAGAAGAAGATCATGTAAAAAGTGAAAATACAAATGAAAATGAAATAAAACAAACAACAGTTGAAGAAAATTATGAATATAATGGTGGTGGTGGTAATGGTGATGATCAAAATGAAACTATAACTGTTTCGATTCCTACAAATTTAGCTGAAATTAGAATTTATAGTGAATCATGTGGACCAGAACGTGGTGGTTGTGATCATAATTGTAGATTAGTACAATATCCACATGATAATGAACCAAAAGCTGAATGTTCATGTTATGAAGGATTCACATTAGATCCTATCGATTTGAAAAGATGTCATGGTAAGTTGAAGATTTATTTTTTTTTGTTGTTGATAATTTGAAAAAATCGTGTGAAAGTTTAATTTGGAATTTTAGTAACTTTTCAATTAAACTTATAAAAACTGAAGAAATCTTCATTTCGACGTAATTTTGTATTCAATTTTTTAGAATCATATGAAACAAGTTATAGTATGTTGTTATTTCTCGTCAAAAGGATAAAATGTTTAAAACACCGAAAAAAAAAATCTTAAAGCTATTCCAATACTCACATATTTCTTATATGTATTTGAAAATCAAAAACGAAAAAGATAAATTGTTATACCAAATGAAAATCTATAAAAAAAAGCTCTTTTTTATTTTTATTATTTTTTTATCCTCATTTCTTATGTAAAACAATATGCCAGGATAATATTAAGTAGGTTTATGTGTTATATACAAAATGAAATCCTATGATTTTCAAATAGATAAATGATGACTATGTCCTTTATACTATACCAATAAGAAGATATATATGTATATTTGTGTGTGTGTGTGTGTGTCTTTAATATAATCTATATGTTTATGTCCTGTAGCATATTTTGATTTCATACAATATATATTCTTTTGAAGATTTGTCATCGATACTATATCATGTTATTTGACAGTTAGCAATATGTTATATTGTATGACAACTAATCGTGATATGAGATAGGCCGCCAAATAAATTTCAGTGGTGTATTTCCTTTACGTTTAAAACAAAAACAAACAAAAAAAAATAACACAGATTGAAAATAATAAATAATCTGAATTTCTCTAAAAAAAAATAAATAAAAGTGAAAAGAAAATGGGTATAATATTTTATTTTATTACTTTTTTTTTGTATCTGTTCTATTTTTATTTTAATCTGATTAAATTTTTTTTTTTACAATAGTTTAAAATTGAAAAAAAGAATATGTTTTTTATTTGTGGTACATAAAATGTATTTTATTTGTCATGAATTGTCAAAACATTCTGCAAAGTAATCTTAAATTTTAGTTTTTTTTTTCTTCTTCTTCGTTTTCCTTTAAATTTTCATGTTGGTCAATTTATGTTTTTCCAAGATACATTTAAGTAATATAATTTATCATTGTACATTGTCATTTTGATTCTATGTTTTTTTGTTAACACATAATTGTTAAAAATTTCTTTAAAAAAAAAAATACTAAAAATTTTTTTTTATTTCAAATTTGAAATCTTAGGTGTTAAACAAATTTGATAATCATTGTGGTGTATATATCAATTTAATATTAAATGGTTGTTGACAGGTAATGTGAATTAAGTAATTCATAATAAATTATGTTTAAATCGTAATTTTTGAGACATATCATTATTTTTCATCATCATCCTCATGATTTTTTCGAGGACAGATAGAATTTATTATATAGGTTTTATTTAGAGTAAGTAATTTTATTGTTGTGGTGGATGGTGGTGGGGGTTGTGGTGTTGGTTGTTGATGATGATGATGAATCATGAATGAAAGCATGTGAAATGTGAAATTGGAAATTATATTGAGAATTTTTGTGTATCATATTCTGTATGAGATAATGTAATAATGAAAAGGATTATAATGATTTTAAAAAAATGAATTTTTAATATATTTTTTTTTTGTGGCATTGGAATAAAAAGTATTTTTATGTTATTTATTTTTAAAATGAGGTATAGACAAAAAAAAATGAAGGAAGATGAAATAAGTTTAACCTAGAAAGTTTTTGAGTTTATAATTATATGTGATATAAATTTTTGTAATTTTGGAACAATCGGAAAATTGAGAAATTTTCACCTTCATTTTGAAAGAAAAATTTTTATGAGTTTATGCATTGTCAGAATTTACACGAAAAATCAATTGCCTCATGCATCACTCATCAAGCAACAATGTGTATGGGTAATCGGGGTGAGATGAATTGAGGGGCAGCCCGTCACTTACATACATATGTACTGAAAATGGTTAAAACTTTTCTGCTACGGCTGAGCTTGCCATGTTGAATCGGTTAACTGAATTTATTTCGAAAGTTTGTTTCTTTAATTTTTCTCCCATACATAGCATTCTAAATTCTTAAAGGAATTCTTGATCTTATTGGCATTGAAAATGCAGAAAGGAATATATTCAGTACTTCTTCTATGTTTCAAAGATATTTGAAATTGAATACAACTGTGGAAAAGTCCTTTTGTTTTGTTTGTTTTTAGGTTTTTTAAGAAAAATGTTTAAATACTTCTAAAAATTAATTATAGATATCGATGAATGTTCAATAAATAATGGAGGATGTGAACAAATTTGTATAAATATACCAGGAGGACATCAATGTTCATGTGAAAGTGGTCTTCAAATTGATACAGTCACTCGAACAAAATGTATTGGTAAGTTTTTTTTCTTTGAGATTATTTATTTTTAGTTTTATATACCTTATATCCTTTATTTTATTAACAATATAATAAAAACTATATATTAACAAAACTTTACTAATTTGTTTTTAAATTTCTCAAAAATGTAAAATTTAATTTGTTCTAACAATTTATGTACTCCTATAATTTAAGTATTATATATATATATAAATATAAATCATAAAATTGCTTATACACACATACATACATATATAGACATCAATGAATGTCTTTTACGTAATGGACATGGTCCTTGCCAGGATACATGCCATAATATTTTGGGTAATTATACATGTTCCTGTGAGAATTTACCTGGTACACATTTAGCATCAGATGGTCATACATGTCAAGATTCTGGAGAATGTTTTAAAAAAAATAATGGAGGATGTTCACATAAATGTTTAACACAATCTGGGCGTATATATTGTTTATGTCCAGAAGGATATATACTTTTAGATGATTGGAAAACATGTGAAGGTTTGTAAAATGAATATAAAATTTGTTTAAATTTTCTAAACAAGCAATTATATTCTGTCTGATAAAATTTTATTAAATATTTTTATTTTATTTTTTTTTAATTAAATTTGCAAAACATTTAAAGTAATTTGAGAAAACAAAAGTGTACAAACATTTTCTAATCTTGTTTTTTTTTTACTTCAAGATAAGATTTTGAAGGATCTTATAAATTGATTTTTGTGTCACCGATTATTTAGAGATTAAAGAATATTATACAGGTTAAATTTGATAAGAGAGATTGTTTTGTTTTCTCTGTAATTTTTTTAAATTTGTTACGTGATGTTGGAAATTTTAAATTTGTTTTTTTACATACATACATATTATATACTATACGTTAATTGTTTTTAGTGGATGTTGATACAACCTTAATTAGTCTTGATGGTATGTTACAATACACATAGATACTTAGTATGTTGAAATTGAAATCGGGTACGTGATTTATGAATACGCAAGTTCTTCAAAAAAGTTTATGTATGTTGCTTTGAATATATGCAAAAGGAATTGATGTCTTCGTGCTTCTGAAAATATATAATGAGTTTTTTTTTTTTTTTTTTTTTTAAATTGAAATCGTGATACCTCAAGAGAATTTTCACAAATTTTTATATCTACATATGATCATATAAAAGTTTTGCGTTTTCTTAGAATGTTTTTCTTTCCTTCTTCTGAGATAAACCTTTTTTAGTAGCGCTTAGTTTCTTTTTCAGACATAGTATAGGCGTAATTAAAAGTTCTCGATGACATGTTATGTAAAAACTATCTTTTTGAAAAACCTTGAAATCTATTTCCTTCACGATTTTTGTTTTATTTTTATCATATTTCTTTTTTTTTTTTATTGAATGACATAAATTTAATTAGTCTTCGCTACCTTATATTAATTAATATCATAAGAACAATGAAATTCTATAAGCAAATATGTATATTCAACCTACGTTTTACGTTAACATGTAGGAGTATTATTTATTTTTATTTTTATTTGGAGTTTATTATTTGTATATAAAATAAACGTAATAGTTGTTCACACTTAAGTAATAACACAAAAATAAAATAAAAAACAAAAATCAGATAAATCAGTTTAAGAATATGTATGTTTATGTCAGTATGTGTATTAAGAAATATAAATCTTAATTAATTTCCGAAACATGAATGATGAAAATATTCATGTGTCATAAACAAGTTTTTATTCATTTTGTTTTAATAAGAAGGAGAGGCACGTGTATAAAAATTATTCCTGTATTTAATGTACGTTATATACATACATACAATATATACCTAACATGTGTTATGTATGCTTCCTTTTTCACATGTAGTTTTTCCAAACGATAAATAAAAAAATTAAATTAACTAACGGAAAAAGACAAGATTTATTAAATAGAACTTATAGATTCTTTAGCATTAGAATAAGGATACATATACTTATGTATTATAAGGAAACAAAATATAAGGATACAAAAAATATTTAATAGAAGGATTCGTTTTGTACACAAAATAATTTAATTGTCTAATTATATGTTCATAACATTGGTAAATGAGAATAATTTGATGAAACAATCGAATGAAATGAAGTGATGATCTTCAAGTGATTTTATGAGATTTTTATCGATTAATTTTGATTAGGTTGAATACTGTTAATTGTAGAAAGTCTTTTGATTGTTGATGAAATTAATAGCAGTATTCAACACTTGGATTTAATTCCGATTTTTGAATCGATTATAGTTACGATTAACTATCAAATTCTATTTTTCGAAAGTAAAAAAAATTTGTATTGATAGAAAAAAAAAATTACTAAACTAAATTAAAAATAGTAAATATAAAGCAAAAGTTGACTTCTTGGTGTTTTAAGGGATTGAAAAAAAAAAGAGCTGGGACAAACAAGTTCCAATAGGCATCATTAATGACTAAAAACGAATTAAAATTTATTTAATTTTTTCGTTACGTATGGTTTTTGTTTTAGTGCTGACAATTGATCAAATTTTGGAATGAAATGTGTCCTTATAGTATTATAACTTTATTAATTTTAGTTAAAGTTTCAAATCTCGTAGGTGAATACCACCATAAGATTTATTTGTATTTTTTAAGATTTATTTTTGTTGCATGTTGTATGAAATAAAATAATCATCCTTTTTATTGTTTAACAATTTAATAAAATTCTGTGAAAATATAACCTAGTCCTTTCTTTGTTTTTAATTTGATTTTTTTTACAATGTAGTTTGATTGACCATATGTCCAAACACATTATTAAAAAAAAAAAATCAATGTGATTTTTCTTTTCTATATTTTTGCAGATATCGATGAATGTCAATATTCAGAAATTCAATCAAAATGTCCATATGGTTGTGAAAATCTGCCTGGTAGTTATCGTTGTAAAGAGAAATCAGAACAGGAAATAAATACAATAGAAAAAGAATATAAAGGAAGAACAAATGAAATTACGGATGATAATCATAATAATAATAATAATAATGAAGAAGAAACGGTATCTCGTCATCTTGAATACAATAATAATGAAATACATAAAGGAGAATATAAAATTAAAGAGAATAATAATGAACAAATATGTCCTGAGAATTATCGAAAAGATGATAATGGACAATGTATTGATATTGATGAATGTGCAGAACGTATAACTGGTTGTCAATATTGTGTTAATAAGCCAGGAGGTTTTGAATGTACTTGCCCAAATGGTTATGAATTAAATGATGATGAAAGAACATGTAGAGATGTCGATGAATGTAAAATGTATACTAGAATAAATGATGAAAATTCAAGTCAAGAATTATATTCAGTTTGTTCACATGAATGTTTTAATTTAGAAGGTTCATTTATGTGTAAATGTCCTGAGAATTTTCATTTGGAATATGATAAAAGAACATGTTCTCGAGATTATTGTGAACATTTATACAATCCAGAATTTAATAAAACAAAGTGTTCCCATAAGTGCATTGATGAAATAAATGGTTATATGTGTCAATGTCCAGATGGAATGATTATAGACACAGACTATAAAACATGTTTAATGATTGATGGATGCGGTGTAAGTGGAGGCAACAAATTATGTTATCCAGGAGTATGTATCAATATGGTAAATAATAATTATAAATGCGATTGTCCAACGGGATATTTTGAAAAAGAAGGTCGTTGTCACGATATAGATGAATGCTCAATGGGAACAAGTGGATGTTCACATCATTGTGCTAATAAAGAGGGATCATATGAATGTTCTTGTCCTGTTGGTTATTACTTATCAGATTATGATAACAAAACATGTCTAGATATTGATGAATGCCAAGAAGAACCAGATTATTGTGGTTCTTTAGTTTGCATGAATACTCAAGGAAGTTATAAATGTGTTTGTCCTACAGGTCAAGAATTTCAACCAGATGGAAGTTGTAAACATTATAATGCTTGTGCTATTAACAACGGAAACTGTTCACATTATTGTTCATCACATAATGGTTATGCAGAATGTGAATGTCCATCTGAATGGGAATTACTAGCTGATGGGAGAACGTGCATTCAACAGAATCCTTGTTTACAAAATAATGCTGGATGTCAGCAAAGATGTGATCCAAGTATTCAAGGATACTGTGATTGTAATGATGGCTACATGTTACTTCCGGATGGCAAGACATGTACAGATCTTGATGAATGCAAAACAAATAACGGAGGATGCAGCCATAGATGTATAAATCATGAAGGTTGGTATGAATGCGTGTGCAATGATGGCTTTAAATTAGACGATGGCTCATGCATGGATATAAATGAATGTTCACTTGGAACGCATAATTGTGATTCCATTCAGATTTGTATTAATACTGCTGGCTCATTTCGTTGTGTTTGTCCTGAAGATTATATGTATGATTTTGCGACTGGTAAATGTATAGATTTTGATGAATGTTCAATAATGAACGGAAATTGTTCGCATATTTGTGTTAATTTGCCAGGAAATTATCATTGCTCTTGTCCAGAAGGACAAGTGCTTGATGATGATAAAAAAACTTGTGTTTTGATAAATGAATGTGAAATGAATAACGGTGGATGTTCACATGAATGTAAATATTCAGATGGAATTTTAACATGCCATTGCCCTAAAGGTTATTATTTAGATGCGACTGAGAAAAATTGTGTTGATATAGATGAATGCGCTATTTCTAATGGAGGCTGTTCACATGTTTGTGAAAATCATTTAGGACGCTTTGCTTGTATTTGTCCAGCTGGTTATGAACTTAACGCTAATAAGCTTACTTGTGACGATATTGACGAATGTCTTAACGATAATGGAAATTGTTCACATATTTGTATTAATCTTCTAGGGTCATATTCATGTACATGTGAACCTGGATATCAATTAGATGATGATCGACATAACTGTGTAGACATTGATGAATGCACTGCAATGACTCATGAGTGTTCACATGTTTGTGTTAATACTTTGGGAAGCTACGAATGTCAATGTAATCCAGGATTCAAATTGGTTCATCAAAAGTCATGCGAAGATATTAATGAATGTGAAATAACTTTCAATGGGGGATGTTCTGATCGATGCATAAATACTGTGGGATCATTTTATTGTGAATGTTATTTGGGAACGATCTTAGCACCTGATAATCGAACATGTGTTTCCTTGGGAAATGTGGAATCAACAAAAAGCTACAGAACTAACATAGAAAATCAACGTATTTGTCAACCAGGATATAAATTTGTAGTGAACAAAATGGATTGCATTGATGTTAATGAGTGTGAAGAGTTGGCAAACGGTGGTTGTTCTCATTATTGTAAGAATTTGGAAGGAAGTTTCATTTGTCAATGTCCAACGGGCTTTCAATTAGGAGAAGATAAAAAAACATGCGTTGATTTAGATGAATGTGCAATTAATAATGGAGGATGTTCGGATTATTGCACAAATTTTCGCGGTGGCTACAAATGTAACTGCCGTCATGGTTATACACTTGCAGCTGATGGCAAAACATGTTTAGAGTTCGATTATTGTTTGGTGAGAAATGGAGGTTGTGAGCACAGGTGTACTTCCACAGCAACGGGACCAAAATGCTCCTGTTTTAATGGTTTCGAAATAAATCCTTTAACAAATACAACATGCGTTGATATTAATGAATGTCATAACGAGGATACTTGTCCGCAGGAGTGTCAAAATACAATCGGATCGTATAAATGTGGTTGTTATCCTGGTTATGAGAAAGATGTCAAGGGTAATTGTGTGGATACCAATGAGTGTCTAAACATGAATGGAGGTTGTTTGTTCCCTGGTGTATGCATTAATCTTCCGGGAACTTACAAATGTTCTTGCCCTACAGGATATAAGTTGGCTGATGATAAGAAAACATGTCTAGGTAATGTATTCTTATAATGAGTATCGATAATTATTATACTTTAAGACCTTAATTATGTTTTTGATTTTTGTTTTGTAGAACTCAAAGATAATTGCTTGCCATTAAAACCACCTAAAAATGGTGAAATTCATTGTACAAAATCACGTCATAGGAGCCATTTATATTATAAATCAAAATGTAATGTATGGTGTCACAAAGGATATAAACTTCAAGGACCAGCAGTAAGACATTGTAATGGTACAGGACAATGGGATGGATATGAAAATTTCTGTATTCGTAAGTAAATTTTATATGTATGAATTTTAAGAACATGTTATGTGACCTTGTTCTTCAAAAAATATTTACAGCCTTATCATGTCCACAACTTAAGAAACCCATTTATGGTGTAATTTTACCTTCGAAATGTTTAACTGGTGAAGTATTCCCCGGTGAAAAATGTATTTTACATTGTCAACCTGGTTATGTTCCAACAGATAAAAAGTCAGCAATTTGTAATTCTGATCAAACATGGTCAACAAATTCTAGTTTTATTTGTGTTCCTGGAATAACAGCACGTGCAGGAATTATTAAGCCTTTCATAAAATGTCCAAGAGATACAATTGTAATTTTACCAAGAGGTCAAACAACGATTCATGTACAATTAGAACAACCAAAAACTAATGTTGATTTTGAAAAGTAAATTTTTTATATTTTCGTTTTAAAAAAAGAAGCAATTTAATTTAGAAAATCTTTACATTTTTATTTTTAGATTCGTTGATTCATATCCACCATGGGGTAAACATTTAGAAACTGATTTAGGATTAGGTGTACATGAAATTAAATTTCGTGTTCGAAGTCCAAATTCAAATCTAATGGAAATGTGTACAATAAAAATCACAATTAAAGAACCAACACCACCGCAAATTTTATATTGTCCGCCATCATTTGATGTTGAATTAGGTTATGGTGAAAATGGAAGAGCAATTGATTGGAAAGAACCAGTATTTCAATCAGATAACCATATTAAACAAATATTTAAATCGAATGTAAGTTATGAAATAATGTCCTTTTTTTTTTTTTACTTTAGTTTTATTTTTAATTTAAAAAAAAAAAAAATTATTCTAAAGGTACCTGGTGATGTATTTGGTCCAGGTGTACATAAAATTATTTATTTGGCACAAGATAGAAATGGTGAATCCTCACGATGTGAATTTAGGATAAATGTTAAAAGTACCTATATTTCTAGATTTATTTTCTTTATTTTTGTGTAATTTTAGATTTTTTATCTAATTTTTTTTTTTTTTTTTAAATGTAATTTTTCTAGAATATGAATCAAAATCAGGATCATATTCAATGCAATCAAATAATAATGAATTATCTGGTTATATGGTAAATCGTTTAGAAAATCATGAAACATATTTAATGTGTCCTGGTAAACCATCAATTAAAGTTGAAACAAATTTTCCTGTAAGTAAAATACGTTTATTCTACAAAAAATTATTGAATACATCATCAAGAAAACATAATTCACCATTAAAAAATGCTATTGATATTTATCATTGGATTATTTGAATTGAAAAAAAAATTAACTAATTAATTAATTAATAATTTAAAAAAAAGAGAAAGAAAATAATTAATTGAATGTAATTGTAATTTATTTTTAATGAAGTGAATTTTAAAATACACAATGTGTAACACAATTTATGAAGTTCCTTTTCTAATTTTTATTAATAAAAAATAAACATTGTGTGCTTAAAAATGCTTCAATAAAATATTTCATATATTTTTTTTTAAAAATAATTTTCAATAAAATGTTTTTTAATTACTAATAAATTTTTACATTGAATTATTTATTCATTAAATTAATTTTTTATGTGTTTGTGTGTGCGAATAATTAAAGTATTATAATTAAAATATTATTAACATTTTTGAAAATCGATTCAAGTTTAACGAAAACGATGCATTTGAAAGTTTAATATTTGTGTTTTTAGTTTTAAGTTATTAATTAAAGCTTACTGGTCACTTACTCCTCACGCTTCATTTAAAAGATTAAAGGAGGCTGGAAGAGACATTAAGTACATACTTTATTCGTGACGTATTTTTTACGCTATAAACTTGTACATTGGAAATCACTATACTAATATTCCTTCTCCTTATTGACTAAAAACAGTTGTAAAATAATTTTTTAGTTTTTGTTCTTCTCAAGTTTACTCCAAGTGTGTTTTTGTTTTGTTTTTGTGTTTAATTTATAAAAAAAAAAAAAGTGTAAAAATAATTATTTTATTGAATTTAGTTACATGTACCAATTGGATGTTTTGTGAAAAATGTACGAGAGAATCCTTTTATTCATGAGCATCGCAGACGACATCAAAGAATGTTCAATAGTAAGATATGAAAAATTGTTTTTTTCTTTTTTTTTATACACTTTATGTTTCAAATAAAATGTATTATTTTCTATTTAATTTTTAAAAAATATATCTGAATTGTTTATTTACTTTTTTGTTTCTTTTCGTCATAGATAAATTACGTCATATGTATTCCATGTGGAATAATCCTTTTTGGGAGAGACGAATAAATTCATTGTACAGCAGATCATGGTTTTAAATTTATATTCAATTTACATAGATTTGAAAAAAAGAAAAAGAAAGAAACATACAGTGTGTTTATATAGAATAAATTTACAATAATTACATCTCAAACATTTTAGATTATTAAAAAAAAACAGGAACCAATAAGCATATTTTCACAAATATTGAAAATATTGAAATTTTCTACTTGATTTCTTGATAAAACAAAATACACTTTAACATACTTATAATTTTATTAATAAAAAACAAAACGATTTTTTTTTATATTTTGAAATGTAATGACCATTGTGTATATGTTTTTGTGTTTTTTTTTATTAATTATTATTATTAAAATAAAAGTAGTTAGTTAAAAAAAATGTCTATTGTCTTTAGAATTTTTATGTATTTTGATATTTGAATACATAATTAAATGAGCAGGTTTGATTTTAGTTTTATATTTTGGTTTATTGTTTGTTTTAGATAACAATCGTTTGGTATTTATTATCAAATATAGCCTATATGTATTTTATTCAGTTATCAAATATGGGTTTTATTGATTACATTGTGATTATCTTTTAAAACAAATAATATGAAATTGTAGTTGTCAATTGTGAATTTTTAATATAATTTTCTATTTAAAAGTTTTAAAATAGTTTTAGAGATTATTTTATTGATAATTTTAATGGGTTAATAAACAAATAGGAAATGAAATTTAAATTTATTTAAGGTGTGAATGGACAGAGAGAAAATATGTAAAAAACTGGAGCTGTAGCCAAAGGTTGTGGTAGAGAAAAACGTTCCTTAAAGTAGCTTTACACTACTTGATTTCTTATATCACTTTACATACTATATGTAACTGGTAGAAGTTTCACAGCGTTTACACTGTCTGATTTTGTTGAAAAACTTTGTCTTACGACTTTACACTCGATATATATCATGAAAATAGATTTTTTCTATTTTCATATGACATTTGATTTGACTTCGTAATACATATTTGAATTTTTTTATTTCAGTAGATTATCAGCATTATGAGAAGTCGTATGACGATACATATGTAAAATAACATACATAAAGTGATATGAGAAATCAAGTAGTGTAAAAATATTTTTAATAGACCTAGGAGATTAGTTTGGTTTATTGACAAAAAAAAAAAAAAGGATAACCAAGATTAATTTTTACTATGTGACTCAATTAAATTGATCCCCTAGAAAATAAACTTTAAAATGTATATCGGTATATCGTGTACATCAAGTAAATCATTTATCATATGGGAAATCAAAAATACATGCACATACAATGTACCTTCGCTAATTTCTTGTTTTTTAATTGATATACGGGTACGTATTGCTCTAAATTCCATACAAAAACCATAAAATTAATATGTATTAATTTCGTATTTATTTCACTTCCTGAAAAAATTTCAATTAAATGTATTATAATTGAAAAGTGTACATACATGAATTGAGAAAAAAAAACAGAAAATGGTGTCATCGTTCGTCTTTTGATGAAATCCATATTTTTAATGAGAAGTGTATAAAAAAAGAAGTTTTTATTTAGATTTTTTAGTGCATGCTATCATCATGTAACCTATTGTGTAATAAATAAATGAAATACTCGTATGTATGTACTTATAGGAAAAATGTATGGTGCATGTGTGCACATACATATATACATACAGAAATTTTTAGTGTAAATTAAAAAAATGGATGCGACTGATAATTTCTTGAAAAAATTTTGAAATGAATATAAAATTGGAATAAAATGTAATTAAAAGAATTTCAAAAATGCTACCAACAGATCACTAAAAATGATGTTTTTTTTTGACAAAAAGCTTTCATGAAAAAACATGTGAACCACTTAAGTGGAATTTTTAAAACTTACTTTATTTTCTTTATTAAAATGACGAAAATTTCAGTAATTTTGGAAAATTCTGGTTTTTCTTCGTCTACGTGATCTTAGAGGCTAAATCGAGCCTTGCCATGTTACTTCACACTGTTTTTTTTCAAAAATGTAGTTGGTATCAAAATCAAGTCCTTTTTCAGGAGATCATTTTCTCTCGTCTGATTAGTACTGAATCTCTTTCTTAAACCCAGAGTTGATTTCTCGGTTTTCAAAGAGTTTACTTAGATTATCCTCATATTTCCTCAAATATTACCCACAAAATTGAAATACAAAATCTTTTCAGAAAAACCTAAAAGAAAAACATAAACTGAAAAAAAATGAAAACCAACAAAATAGGGGTGAAAGTGTTAAATGTTGTTTTAATCTTTAATTTTTCTATGTCAATATTAGTATGTATTACTTTTATATTTCTAATTGAAAAGAAACTTTAAAAACTCTTTTCTTTTAAGAAGATAAAAAAAGTTCCACTTACAAAGAAGTAAACATCGTGGGAGGTTTAAGATGAATTTAAATTCAGTCATAAAAAAATAAATTTGAAAGTGTATATGGCTAATTTTAAAGTTAAAAGGAATAAATTATCATATTTTGAAATGAAATTATTAAAATATGTATGTACTTGATTCTGATAAAGAATTTTTGGTTTATATAACGCCTTTTTTTTTCATAAACAAGAAAGAAAAAGAAAGATTCTCCTTTAAATAGCTTTATTTCTATATGAAAAGAAAAATAAATTGTTCTCTTATTTGCATGAAAGTATTCTTATCTTAAATGAGTTGAATATAAAATTCCTTTTTGAAAAATAAAAAAAAGAAATATATTCATTTCATATCAGAGAGATAGAATAATTTTGAATGTTTGAAAAGTTGCCTTACAATAAAAAAAAAAAAAAAAAACAAAAAAAAAAAAAAAAACATGACAATGAATTTAACAAATAAAATACAAATGACCTACTTGAAAAGGTCGGGAATTCAGGATAATATGATTTTCATATTATAGTCCTTTTTTTTTGCTAATGATATAACATAACCTTATTTTGTATATTTTATATTTTTAAATAAATTTTAAATGAAAAAAAATTATTTTTACATGATGTTTTTGCTTTAGGCAAAATTTTTTTGTATGTCTGTTTTTTTCTGTTCTCAGGAATTTTTATATGAAAAAATGAATGAAAGGAAAAAGGAAAAAAAAACATGTATTATGTATTCATTATGACAATGTTTTTGTTGTTGTTGTTTTTCTTATAAGAAATTTTTAATTCATCTTTAAATATTTACAGTTGAAAGCAACTAAATAATTCCATTAAAATCAAAATGATATGATGATTGTCATTTTTTTTTTAAATGTGTTTTTAAATGTGATAAACATTTTGTATTTTGATTCGAAGTGGTATGAGGGTTTGAATTATGAATTTAATAAAGAGAAAAAAATAATAAAAACATGAGAAACGTTTATAGATTGCTTTTGATAAAAATTTTGTTTTGTTTTTTTCTGACGTTGTTTTTTTTTTTTGCAAAAAAATGGAAAATATTATAAATAAAATATCATTATTTTTTCGAATATATTATTTAAAAAATAAGCTATATATAAAAAAATGTATTGTAAATTTGTATTTTACCTTTTTTTGTTAATTTTGATTTTATGTTAGATGTAAAAACAGTAGCGTGCAATTAACAAAAAAAATTATTTGTTCTACCAAATTTTGTTCAAATATGAAATTCACACTCAGAAAATCTTATTCTTATACAAAAAAACAAAAAACTTTTTTTTTCAAAAAAAAAGCTTTCGACAAATTTTTTTCGCAGAAAGGTCAAGAAAGCCTTTCGAATTTTCCAAAAAACGTTTGAAAGTTTATAATTGAGCTCTTAAAAAAGTTAATGAAAGCTTATACTTGAACTTACACTTAAAGCCCTCTGAAAATTTTACACTTATAGCCAGTTTCACAGTGAGGCTTAAGCGGAGTGGCTTCAAGCCAAATTTGGTTAGGCCTTAAGTCTAAACTGAGTTTATTCACTTTTTTCAGTTCCACAGTGGAGGTTAAACTGAGTTTAACTTGAAATCTAGTAGTCTTTATCCGAGGCTTAAGATATCTACAAAAGCTTAGCTAAGCTTTGGCTTAAGCTTCCACTGTGAAACTGGCTATTAGACTTTTAGAAAAGTGAGCAAAAAACGCGATCATATTTTCAAAAAAAAACTTAAATGTATTGCATTTATATTGTTGGATAAAGAAAGGTCATAATCATCAATTGGGTCATTTGCGTACGCTAATGTTTTCTAAACATTCTACATCATACAATTACGTACATGCTGACTAAATTTTCTTGAAAATGTTAAAAAAAGTGAAATAACATAAAATGCAATATATCAAATTATAACCCTTTTGTATACTGAAAATTTTTTTTTAAATTTTTTATATTGTTTGATATATGAGTTTGCTTTTAAAATTCTATCTTAAATTTGTTTTTCTAAAAAGAATTTTATTTTTCAGGGTATACAAAACTATATGAAAATTTCATTTTTTCTCAATTTTTTTTTCTTTTTTGCATAATTTATGCTTTCACTTTTGTCATTTATAGAAAATAAAGATATATACTCCGTACATTTTCATAAACTTTGCAAAGTAAAGAGCAATTTTAATTCAAAAATAAAAAAAATAAAAAATTTCACAAAAATAAAGGAAAAAAAATAAAGGAAAAAAAAACATAAAATGTAAGCAGTTTGTTTTAAATTTATTTATGACTTTGTTAGCAAAATAAAATGTATATATGTATGTATGTATGTATTTTTTTTCATATAAAAAGGTGTACAAAGAAATAAAAGTTTTTTATTCAAAGCTTTTTAAAATTTATAGTAGGTACATAGGTACATATATTTTTTTTTTCTTTCACTAATAATAAAATGTGTTATATAGAAAATCAAAAATATTCAGAATTTAAATAAAAGTTGCAAAACAAGGACAAAGGATAAGAAAAAAAAACAGCAACAACAACATTGTATTAAATAATATATGAATAACGTATAAAGAAAAATGAATATTTTTCAATAAATAAAATATTGATTTTAATATCAATTTTTTTAAATTTTTTACAGTTTCTTTTAAACTTGTACCATTTAGGGTTTTTTAATTTTTTTTTATAGAAATACATAAAATATATTCAATAAATTATCATCTATGTATATTCGATGTATTTATGTATAGAAGTAGCTATAAAATAAATTTTTAATTTACTTTTTTCAATAAAAATAAACAAAGTCTTGCAAAGAATCGCTGGTGGTTCAAAACTAATTTAGGAAATCATTTTGTCTTACACGATGCAGCTCAAAATCCAATTTGTCTTGGGGTATGTAAAATATACGCCCTAAAGTGAAAGGGTTAATATTGTCTAAAATCTAATTTTACTTAGAGATCCCAGAAAAAGTTCTTTCTGTAGGTGATAGTGAGTGATTTTTTTTTTTTAAAACTAATAAATCAAGTATTTAATTTGATGGTTGTCTATTTCAAGAGTGAAACTGTTGAAACCAGTCACCTGATTAAATTTAATTATTTTTAATCAATAGCTACTTTTTGAAAAATTATTGAATTTTGTATTTTATTATTTAATAAGTAAAAAATCAAATTCATATTTTTCAATAACTTATTTAATATTTTCCAATTTTATAAAACACAGAAAATTTAATCAGATATTATTTGCTTTTTGATTAAGAAAAAAACGTAATAAAAGATTGATTTTCTTTTTAAGAATAAAAAAAACTTCTTATATCAAACGTACGGTTCTGAGAAATAAAGAAAGCATAAAAGTAAAATGTGCAATGGAACAAGTTTCTTGTTATGTTTTTTTTTTCATTATTTAAAAATAATTTTTTTAATAAACAGACTCTTTTGTACAAAAGGGAATAAACTATAAAAGTTTGTATGAAAAAAAAAAACCAAAAACAACAAAAACTTTGCTTGAAAACACTTTACAAAGTACATATTTAATATAATGTATGTATACACGCATTGTTTTTAATTTCATAAAGGAGAAAAAAACACGTTAAACAAATAAAATTATGAAAAGTCTTTGACATGAGAAAAAAAAGAGAGTACATTCTCATTCTTTTGTAAATTTAATTTGTTTTTCGTATAATTATTTCATTTATGCATTTTATAAACTTTCAAGATGTACGAATAACTTTTAACATTAATTATTACTTATTAGCTTTTTTTTCTGCAACAAATAATGTGAAAAGTCTGATTCTTTCATTCTTTTCTTCAATGATGATTGCAAATTTGTGTAAAAAAAATATCTTGAACGGAACGGGAAACTGTATAGTGTTTGTATTTAATTAGATTATAATGCGGACAAATATTTCCGACAAAGAAATTCAAGAGTATTAGAAAAAAAAATAAAACCATATTGCATGAAAAAAAAAAATGCTTAATTACCAAAAATTGTCATGAAAAAAAATCCCTTCGATAATTTGGTCGTGAAAATTTTAATCAACTTTTACGTTGTAATCATCTTTAAATTTTCATCTCATGAAAAATTTTATAAATGGGCTAATTTCAAAAACACGTGACAATGTAACATTTGTCGTAAAATTCTTAAACTAAAGTGAATGTTTGCGAATGACATTAATGAATTGGAACAGAAATGAAAAAGAGAGATAGAAGGTGAAAAAAAAAACTTTATTTTTGATTGAAAAAAATTATCATTCGTTGGAAAATATTACTTGAACCTTAATTAACATCCCTCACTAGACAGTCTGAGTTATCTACATATATCTTGTGGATTCGGTAAAGTCAAGGAATTTGAAAAAAAAAACTTTTAATGAGTTCTAATTTGATTATTATTTTTTGTAAATTTTAAAAGAACAAAAATTTGTTTAGTTTAAATTAAAGAGCATCGCGGATAAAAATATGAGAGTATAGGTCCATCTCATATTTGAAAAAGTCAAAGATACATATTTCACGAGTTTTTTATTTAACCAATTAACAAAAATAACAACAACAATAAATAATCTTATCTAAAAATAAATGCAAAATTTTCGAAATTTAATTAAAAAATTTTTTTAAAGCAAAAAAAAAAACTTATTGACTGCTTTTTGTTTTTTTTTTTAATTCTCGAAGATAATGAAAAAGTAAATTTATTTTAAAGATACGGCTGAATATTAAATGTCTCTATTCAATGTTTTGTGATTTAGAAAAATAAAATAAAAAATGAATGAAATTAAATAATGTAAACAAGATAGAGATTTTAGAATTATACTTACATATACGTTACGTATACATTTTTCTGTTTTCTGTTTTTAAAATCAATGACCTTAATCAAATGTTCTGAACGTAATTCTATGTAACGAATTAAATTTCGCTTTTTTATTTCTTCTTTTTTTGAAATCCCTGATGTGATATAGAAGAGAAAATTTGAATTTAAATATAAAAAAAAGGAAAAATGATGATAAGATTAGATAAATAAAATTAAGGAAGAAAATTTCCATTCATTTTATATTAGGTTTTTTGATAGACAGATTTCTATCAAGCAAAAAAACGATTTATTTTTCTCTTTCATTATAATTTTTTGAATTAAAAAAAAAAGATAAATGAAAAAAGGTTACATAATGTACATTAAGAGATCATTATGTTGAATATACTTAGTATATAACACAAGATTTTATTATGTTATAATTTTATATAGATAGACTTTTTGCAAAAAAATCCTGGTTTTAGAAACTATCTAAATTTTAAAAAGGAAATGTAGGGGGACAATTCCGGTTTTAAGCGTCTTTTTTCTTGAATAATAGTTTTTTTTTCGCTGCCATCACGTTAAAAGAGTTTCGGAATTTAAAATCAAATATTTTTTTTTTACATGGAATCACTACAAAAAAACATAGGAAAATACAAAAACCATGGAAACGCGTCCTTCATAAAAAATATTAAAAGTTTTTATTGAAAGAACAACCTCAAAAATAACCATAAAGAAGTCACCAGACGCATTCGAATTTTTCACTATTAGTCGATTCTCTGTAAAATGAAACCAAAATCTTCACTTTCATCGGTAAAAGTTTTAAAAAGAATATCTAAATATAAAAAAATTCTGTGTTTTTATAGTCAGTTGGCTTGATATTGGCAATAGTTTTTAGTATATTATTACAAATACAATATACATTTCAATTTTGTTTTAATTACTCCATAATATCTTTTGCGTTACCTTCTTTTGTCTTCTGCGTTACCTTGAATGTCCTCATATATTTATATTGCTTATTGTAAAATATCAATTAGATGGGTTTCCTACTGAATACTTTTTAAAAGGACATGTGTTACAATGATATTAAAAAAGGTGGCAATTCTTAAATACTTAACAATTCACAGAATTCTCGAAGGAAATATTAAAAATGTATTAATAAGGTTGTGTATGAGTCTTCTACGTTACCGCTTTTTTTTCATATAAATTTAAAACATAAGGTCAAAAAAATAGAAATTTGCTATAGTTTTAAAAGTGAAGACTGAAGGTAAATTGTTATAGAAGTCAAAGTATCAAGTCTCTACACTTTTATTATCCAACAATTTTTTAATAAAATTCCTCATAAAAAATGTCTTCTGCGTTACAAGAGAATCAACTTATTACATAATTTGTTTTTCTGCAGAATAAACAATTCCTGTTTGCCTATTTTTAAAAATTATTATTTTTTGTTTACAATAACAAGAAATTAGAAGAAAAAAAAAAACAAACAGTAATTATTTAATTAAAATGACCAGCTATTTCTTTTCAGAAAATTAATGAATCACAGAAGTAAAGAAAAGAGAAAAAATTATAAAAAAAAAAGATTACATCAGCATAACAAAAGGGATTGTGTTTTTCTTCACTTTTAAAATTTCTTTTTTTATTTTCGTGGATGTTGAAAAAGTTTTCCATTCAATTACGATGAAATGATCAGAATTATTATTAGAGAAGTTTGAGTATTGAATTGATTTTATTTTTTCTTATTCATTGTTATGCATCTATTGTTGAATGAAAGTTTTATCTATCTTGAAAAGATTGAAGAGAAACATAAAATTTAAAAACCTTTTGTTTGTGGGCTATAACCATGATGCAAGAACTAAAACAAACAAACAATTAAGTAGAATTCTTGAACATATAAAATATCCTTGTAATAATTATGAGCTTGAAGAAAATAAGATAAAAAAAAGCATAATAAATGCACAAACTAGAGGATTCTTTGTAAAGTCAAAAGAGAATGATGTTTTTTTTTAAAGGAAAAAAAAAATGTTATTCTCTCTTCGTTTTTGTTGACACTTTATTAATATGCCAAACAGGTTTCATTAGAAGAAAGAATATATATTTTTTTCCTTTTTAAATATACATAAATGATGAAATAAAATGTGTAATAAATAATAATTAAGCTTTTTTAGTTGATATGTTTTCTAATAACGCTGGAATTTTAGTTATTTTTTCCATAATAATAAATCCCGACGTATTTTACTGAATTTGTTTCTTTTCCTTTAAAACCGTTTCTGCATTAGAAAAAAGATATACGTTGTTTAATGGAGTTTCTCACTACAAAAAAGGCTATTGATTTTTTATGAGACGTATGCCAGATGTTAATGTCTCTTTTCACAAGGACCTCTTTTAGAAGCTACCATGTCTGATCTATAGAAACTTTCATACGATGAACATGGGTACCTATTAGGTCATTGAAATACATAAGTACATATGTGTGTTATGTAATAAATCTTTCCTACCAAATTACTTGTACTAAGAATATGGGAGTTCTATTATTTTTTGGAAATTAAAAAAACTTGATTTCGTATCACATAAACCCTGCAACTTGAAAAAGTATAAAGACATTCCTTTTGTGTAGTCTTTTGAATTTAGAAAAAAGAAAATTATTTAAAAGACTGTAAAATGAACTGTGCTACAAAAATTAATTTGACAAGTGTCACCGATATCAACTCTTTTAAAAGTATTTGATTTTTTCAAGTACTTCAAGAAATTCATTTTTTTCTTGTATTGTATTTTGTAACATCGCATCGGTGCGGTATAAAATTTGTAAATGTGTGTAGCATAAACTATAAAGTATACATAACTGTTTTATTTTTTTAGTTTAATTTTCAAGAAAGTAAAAAAATATATACTTAAATTTCGGATTCCGAAATTCCAGTTTCTACAAAATAGTACGATTGCGTAGTGAAAATTTTCCGAAATTTTCTCCTTTTTTTTTTCGTTAAATTTTTGTGGGATATTTTTTGCTTTGCCATTTACATAAATTCATCAAACTCACAGTTTGAAAGTGTTTATTATTTGAAAATTTCGGAGTATAAAATTTTTGACTATATTTGAATAACAACAGTTTTGTTGAAAGTAAGAGGAAAATGAAAACAGAAAACAGGAAAAAGTAGTTAAGTTTGTAGGAAAAGTTTTTTTTAGTTATTTGATTGCTTTAGATGAAAGAAATGAAAAAAAATTTGAATACATACACAAATTTGTGATGTTGAGTAACTAAAGTTAGTGACGGTGACGGTTATTATCTTAAAAAAGAAGAATTACTACTTCGTTTTCATTAGACACTTCTTTCGTCCTTTTTTTTCTACTAATTCTTAAAATTTTAATTAAAATGTTCCATCAGCATCACATGTTTTTTTCCTCACCAAAAATTATCTTTCTTGATTATTTTTTTCCATATGAGTTTAAGTAGATACTCTATTTGCATTGAAGAGGGTTTTCCGCAAATTTTGTTTCCTTCTTTTTATTTTTGCTGTAAATATTTAATCCTTAAATTTCAAAATACATCATCAGGGTTTGTATTTAATTGAAATTTATTTTAAAATTTAATCTCTGGAATTATTTCGATTGCGACATCGATTCCACAAATTAATCTAAAGTGATGGTTTTAATCCTGACGGATTTAAAATATTATACAACAAGAAAATTATCATAGCAAAAAAAAGTTACTCATTGAAATCTTTTTGTCGTTGATGATTACATTAAGGAAAATTCACTTTAAGTCCAAAATAATGATAAAAAATAAAAGAAAAAAAAACCAAATTTAAATTAGATGCAACAGATTCAAGTACATTAAATACAATTGTAAAATTTGAAAATGTTTTTCTTATGAGAAATAAAGTACACTCGTACAGCAATGCAAAAATGAACAATACAAAAAGCATTTGAGCTTAAGCATATCATTTAGAATGTTCTTAATGTATATTTAATGTTTCTTTGTACGAGCAATATAGCTCTCAAGCATTACAAAAGAAGTTAAATAAAATAAGTATGTATGTAAATAAAAAAAAAGCGTATTATGTGAATATAATGATATCTTCTACATAAAAATATTTAGTATATGTTTTACCAATTTTTTTTTTTTATGGAAATATTTTAAAAACTACTACACATAATTTGAATAAAATGCATCAGCTTTTAAAGGGGTGAATGTTCTTATGGTTTTGGTTTGGTATATCGACTTTTTTTTTGTTCAAGTTAAATCGATCAAGTCTTGGTTTTATCATGCCATAAGATTTTTCTAAACACTATTTCATTGATTTATCTACTGACTTTAGCGAAAACCTTTTATCTTTCTGAATATAAAATTATTCACTTTGTCGAAAGAAAGGAAGGAATAGCTTTTTGGTTTTGATGTTTTCACAGAAATGTTTAAAACTACTCTAATCGCTGACATTGACGCTAGTAAACGCTTAAACCTGAGCTAGAATGTGTAGCTGTAGTATGTAGTAGCAGCGTGAAGTTGTAGTATGAAGTAGAAAAGTTGCTACTTTCAGCTTTAGCTACTACTATAACTTCTACTACAGCTACACACTACAGATACACATTGTGATGTGTCATATGACAAATAAAGTGTACTTTTGACAGCTCGACGCTCGTAGTACTACAAGTACTTCACACTACAGTTACACATTCTGGCTCAGGCTTTAATGTTGACAAACTTATTTTTTTTAAACAAAATTCGTCAGGCGATATTTCTTCTATTTAAGAAAACCTGAGTTCTGGAAAATCTGGAAAATTGAAAATTAAGTTTTTGGCAATAATATTTCTATTAGAAACTCCAAGATTATTATTTCAAATTTTTGTAATAAAAAATTAAAAATAAATAATTAAATGATAAAATCATTCAACCAATCTGTTCACTTTATCATTACAAAAAAGGTCCTTTTTCTATATCTACATTTTAAAAACGACGATATATATTTTAAATGCTTTTTCTACATTACTTTTATACCATAAAATATCAATTATTTTCCATTATCTTGAAGAAATTGTGTATGCCAAAATAATAATAGAAAAAAAAAACCCAATAAAATTAATTTCAAAGAGAATTCCTGTTAAATAAAATCCTTTTAACGCCTTTTACAGAATTGCTTTTTAATATTTCACTTAAATTCAAAATAATTTTACATATTTAAGTTAATAATTAAATTGTTTTTTTTTTTATTTTTCAATTTATTTTCTAAAACAAAAAAATAAGAAAACTAAAAAATTAAAATTCTTTGAAGCATTAAACAGCAACTTAATACCATACAATAAAATTAAGGAAACATTTTTTTTTTTGTAAGGACATTATAAATACAAGATAAAAACAATGTACATACTCGTATACTACATTATTTCTGTGTAAAAATTCTATATATGCATGTTGTGATAGTGTATGTACATTGTACACTCTTACATATAGCGCATTTTATATAAAATTGTATTTTTTTGACCCTAATAAATTGGAATAAAATTTTCTGGTATTTTATTTTAATTTACATAAATTAATTAAGAAGAAATCTTTTTGGGTATTATTTTTTTTGATTCACTGGAATGAAAGTAATAAATTAAGAATTTAAGATCCTTTTTTTTTATTTGTATTTTTTCAGTGTATGAGGAAAAATTGTAATTGAACTGTGGTTATATTGTGAAAAAAAAAATATAAAAGAGTGAATAAAATTTATATTTTTTAATTGTTTTGTTTTCATTTCGAAAAGTAATTGAAAATATAAAATTAAATTGTAAGTGAGTAAAATTTTATGAATGCTTGAAGAAAGTTAAATTAGTAAAATACATAAAAATGCAAATTTGAAATAAAATAAAAGGGTTTTGTTATGATTTATTTATTTATTTTTTATTTTTTTTTTTTGAAGGAAATAAAATCTATTCGAATTCGAAAAATTTTATTTATTTATTTTGTATTTTTGTTTTTATTTTTGATTTTAAATTATTAAAATGTCTTTGAAGAAAATACAATGAATTACTATTTATTTAACTTTCATTCGAACTTTTGATATTTATCAATTTCAAATCTAAATACAATATAAATTGATTTACTAAACAAAAAGTCATAAAAGATATGAAGAAAGCATTGTGATTAATTTTAGAGCGAAGCTATTGTAAAATTCAGTATATAGGGATTCGATTTTTTGGGTTTCCTATATAGAAAGTTAACTGGAATGCATCTCAATTTCAACAATCAATCTTTTGTAAATCGAATTTTTAAATTATTGATTTCCCTTTTATCTCAGATGTTATCCATTTGCGAACGTTTGTTTCCCTCCTGTCCTTCTTCGCTCTTCCTTTTCCATTCCCAAAGTCAATATACAGGAATATCCCCGAAATAAAAGCATATTGTTTTAATACTGACATAATCCAAAGAGAATATATTTTCCAAAATATTGATGTTTTTTTCTTCACAATTACCTATCAACCTCCTTCTCCATGAACTCATTTAAGCTTTTTCAAAAGATTGACATAAACACGCCCGTTTGATGTTTGTGGTTTACATTTCAATAAATATATGTAGAATAGACTTGAATATATAACATTTGAAATTAACTGAATTTCATTCTTGTTAATGAGATTCTAAAAATGGGGTGACATTCACCTATCACTTTACTTGAACTCACTTTTGATTTTTTATGGCAATAGTGGGGTTTTTTAAGTAAAAAAAAAAAAAATAAGATGAAAGCAAGTATAACAAATAAATAAGAAATTATTTTTTATTTCTAAATATTAAAAAGAAAATATTTTAAATCATCTCCGGTAGTAAATTCAAAAATACCGCTTTAAATTGAAATTTACTTAAGTAAATAAACAATAACTTCCCACCTATAATTAACTTATGAAACCTTTCAAACAAAAAATCCTCAGAGATGAAAAAATACATAATTTCTATAAGTGAATTAAATTAACATAAAATTGTGATAAATTTATGTTTCATTTTTGTTTTTGTTCTTGTTGTTGTTGTTTGTTTGTTTTACCCAATTCGAAGGGCAAAAATGTAAAATTTGTCAAGTTAAACAAAAGAAAAAAACAAAAGCAAGGACTTTCACTTTGACATTTTATTTTGAAAAAGGTATGAATTTGTAATTTATACATTTTATTTTTAAACTTTAGAGTTTTTTTTAGACTTTTGAATAATAAATTGTTTTATTATTTGACAAAAAAAAAAGTTTATTTATTTTTGTTTTGTGATGAATTTTCTTTTAATATTTATTCAACTTATAAGATCATTAAATTTTGTTTAGTTATAATATGGAAAATTTGTAAGGACTTTATAAAATTATTTTAACAGACATTTTTAAAACCGTGGAGGCTTTTATACCTTTAATAAATTTCACATCGAAAAAATACACTTTCTTTCAGTATGTCCTGAATTTACTTGACAATGTTTGATATTTTTTGGGAGTTAATTCGTTTATAATTTTTTATTTCATAAAAAAATGACATGTTCTTAAGTGGTGGAATGCAAACCACAAAATTTTTTGGTAAAGAACGAGTTTATTCATATATGACAGGACTGACACTTATAATTGTGTAGTTGGTTTTATATACTTTATTGTGGTTAGTAAACAGAGTCACCAAACTACTACACTACTGAACACTTTTTCTTAATTCTAATGAATTGAAATTTATCCAAAGCTGAGTGAACTGGGGTGGAATTGACCACAGAACCTCCAACAACTTCAAAAGCTGGTACTTCACTCTCTACCACTTCAGATACTGACCGCCATTTTGACAAATAATATGGTATTTTAATAATAGCAATGGACCTGGACCAAACAAAAGTATGATTATTTGATGTTTAACAAAGTAAAAGGCTTATTATAAAATGAAATTAATTACAAAATTCATTGGTTTACTGGAAGTTGTTACCATTAAATTGTTGGGACATTTTTTTTTAGAAAAACAAAACAAAAAAAACACAAATTAATATTGATTGAATATCAAATGTTGGGAGCTTTGATTGTGGGTTTATAACCGCAATGTATAGGTATATGTATGTACTTGTACATACATGCATGATTATGTCATACACATTAAAAATTTCACATAAATAAGCTATATGCACTTAATTTTGCTGAATTTTACTCATGAGAAAATCTAAACAAATATTTGTATACCATATTATTATTATATACAACAAAATCGATTAATTATTAAAAATACAAAGATACTAAAGAACCATAATGTTTATCAATATAAAATGGGTCATTTAATTATATTCCACATGTTATTGCTTCAATGAAAATTTTATCGATTCTATATATGATGAACATACATAAGTAGATACACATAGATAAATTTAAAATGTATGAGCATTTGTGTGTAATGATGTAAAATAATGAATATTAGTTTAATATATTAAATACCACAAATTACCTTCAAGATTATTACCAAGATATCTGCAGATTTGATATTTATGACAATGTAATTATATTTATAGGAGATTTTCATTTTTAATTATTGATCCTTATTAAATCCAATTATTGCATGATTCGATTAGCTTTTAAATACAAAAGATTCAAATTTTTATAATTAATCTAAATAATTTTACAACTCAGAACTTTAAAACCATCACAATCATATTTTTGAAGGGCAATCTTACATATATTTACGCCTTAATTTAGTACTGTAAAGCTAAGGTTCTATTTCAGTTCAGTCCAGTCAATTTCTTTTTCTTTCTAACGACATAAAGTTTTCAATTTAGCAAATTCGGTTATTGTGTGAATTTTTTTTCTTCAAAAAGTAGCTATACTGCATAATTTCCAAACTTTAAGGCACCTTTTCTTTGTTGTTTTTATTTTCCTTTTTTTTTTTTTTGGATTATGTATTTCAAATCCTTTATCAGAATTTTTTAAACAGAATTATTTTTTGTTTTTCACTCACAAGACTGAATCTAGTTTTGCCCTTTTTGAAATTATGTGAAAAAATTTGTTTATATTCAAGTTAACCCACGTCCTGATTTTGAAAATACAAAATATTACCAATATGGTCTTAAACATGAATTGTGACATGAAAATCATGTTTCTTGAAGATTTTGATTGTCACTTTTCCGACATGGAAAAAAAAAACCGAAATTCCAATTCTTTTGTGTAAAATTTTTGACATGTTCATGATTGGTTTGATTGTGTTACATCAATAAAAAAAATCAATTGAAATGGAAATTTATTTTTTTATTCTTACATGAAAATAGGTAATATGATTGAAATTCTTCAATTTTTTTTTCTTTTTGAGTGAAAATCGATTTATATTTTAATTTTAAGCCTTTTTCTAAACATCATAAATTAAATTTGAATAAAAATAGATAAGAAATTAATCTGTAATTTCACATATGATCTAATTTAAGTCTCAACTAGGACACATATTAATAAAATTTTCTACAGTTATTTAAAAAAAAAAAATACTAATAATTTTTTTATATGTAATGGATCATCTTTATTATTCGAAATCTTGAATGAGGACTTAAGGCTTTGGTTTTGACTTTGCCATGGATTGTTTTTTTTTTATAGTTCTGTCTTGTGTTTTACAGTAGCTTCATTCTGCATCAAAATACCAAAATTATAAAATAAAAAAAAAATCTTTAACACGTAGGAGATTAGAATATCAATGTTTAAGTAGTAACTAAGAGCAGTGAACGGCATGACATTCTGTGACGCATTGGTAAGCGCACTATCCCGACAAGATAGAGGACTGTGGTTCGATTCCTAGTCGATTCGAATGTCGTTTTTCTGTTCTTAGCTACTACAAACATAATTTGTTTTTTATTTATAAATTAATTTTTTAAATAAAATTTTCTAGAAAAAAAAAATAAAAAATTGTACGGAGTATTAGTCCTCAAAAGTAATTTATAATTCAAAAGATATTCAAAATTTTTATTAAATACGGTACATACAATTAAAAAAAAATTCTAAATACGACTTCATAAGTACCTACCATATTTTGTTTTTATTCTAAATTACCTATTATGGTTTCTTTTCAGTTACTGATTCTTGTGTTTTAAAAATTTTTCATAATTTCTACTTAAATGGTTTTTGAATATAAAAGTTTTAAATATACATAATTACCTATGAATTTTCTATTTTGTATAAATTATACATACATACTTGATTTTTGTATGAATTGAAATTCAAAAATGTAAATACGAGTAGGTAATTTTTTGTTCGTGTAGATGAATATTTTTTTTTGCATAGAAATTGTATTTAGTAGATATTTTGAAGATATGTTTACAATTTTTTTCAAGCTAATTTTATTAATATAATTTACTCATTAATTTACATTCTATTTGAAGTATACGAAAATTAATAGACATATGTGTGTGATGTGTATGTACTTATATACCGTAACATATATGTACGTATTTAAAATTTAATTTAACTCTTATGTTATGTTAAGTGAAATTTTATTTTAAGAAAAATATTTCAATTTCATTCATTGCTTTTTGAATTAAAATTCATAGCATTTTGTTCTTCTACATTGAACATTAAAAAATAACCTCTTCAATAATATTATGAATATATGTACTCGTATGTATGAATTTAAAATTAGAATAAAAGAGTAAATTTTGAATAAACAAAATAAAAAATAAAACAACAAAAAAACAAAAATTTAATTTTTGTAAAGAATGAAAAAAAAAAAATTGAACAACTTTTCAAATTAAATAGTCAAAAGGATCAAGTATTATATTTTCTTTAGTGTTCCTTTTTTCTGCTGCAAAAATATCTGTGTTAGGAAAAAATATTCTTTAGACGTTACAACAAATCATCATATTTAATTTTTTTTTTGTATTTTGAATTCTCGAACAGTTTTAAGTATTTTAACTTTAATTTTTTTTAGCTTTTAATCAATTTTTTTTCTTTCTTAAACTAAAAAAAAGAAGAAGAAAAGTTGAACATAAAAGTTGAATTTTTTCGATCTAAAGTTTTTTAAAGGAGCAAATTATGAGTATGTATACAAAGTACAAATAATTAGAAAAAAAAAGTAAACAAAAGAGAAGTGTATTTCAAAAAGTTTAAAAATTTTTGATTTTCAAGAAGATATCCCTGGTGGGTGTTAAAATTTTACGCAGGAAGAAAATAATTTGTTGTAAATATTTTATTATAATCATCATTGATGGTAAACATGGCAATATTTTGATGTAAGCGTGGCCCAACTGAAGTTTTAGATTATATTTTGTACTACCATACTTAAACTTGCATTTTTAAAAATGATTTAAAAATTTTTCAATAATTGAAAAAAATTCAAAAACACTTTTTCTGCCGGTTAGTACCAAAACATGATAAAAAAGTTCATTTTCTTTCTGAATAGCTAAGATTTGCGTGTCGATATCGTAGGAACTCTAAATAAATCCTTCATGGTCCTAGAAATGAGTCTAAATAAAATAAATGAATAAGAAATTTAAAAACTCTTTGATTCCAAAAGAAGTTGTAATAACAGTAGGTTAAAGCCTTTAACTCACTCACTTTTTTGTTGTTGTGGTTTTCAATTTTCGAAAAAAATCCTAATTAATAACTTTCAAGTAAAATTGTTTTTTCTAGGAAATTTGTATTTTTAATCTTTCTGTACCTCTTTATATACTCTTTAAATTTAATTGTTAAAAATATTATAATAATAAACTTTGAGATTTCCTATCCAAAGGCAATTTTTCTTGGAAATTATTTTAAAAGCGAATTTTTTTTAATAATTAATTAATTCATAATAATTTTGTATGGGCAAAAGAATATTTGATTTTGTTATTTTTTATTTTGTGAACATAATTCTTTGATCTTTAGTCTTTTCTTTAATCCCTTTGATGTCGTCCCTAACAGATTCAAAATATTTACTAAACATTTTATTTATTTTCTTTTTATAGTTGTTAATAAAATTTCAAATTTTCTGAATTGAATTTTAAAGTTACCAAAAATAATTAAAATTTTAAATAAAAAAGTTTCGTTTTTTCCAAGAAATTTTCCATTAGAATTTTTAACCTTTTGATAATTTAATTTTGAAAGCAATAATCTGTTTGATTAAAAATTTAAATTAGTGCTTGATTAATAACAGCTTTTACTTGAAATATACATATATATTTTTTTCTTCTAAATAAATATTGATTATCTTTTGGACTGCAATGCCACATTTTCTATTTTATTTTTATTTTATTTTTATGTTTGTTTACTTGCATTTAATTTCATTTTGCAAAAATGTTTTCCTTTTTGAAAATACATACATATGTATGTACATACGAAACGAATATATACATTTATGTACATGCATATTTTTTCATTTGCTTATGATGATAGTACTTTCTTTTAAATGAAATTATATCCTTGTAATATTTACAGTTTTATTTCTGTTTTATTTATTCAATTATTTGAAAATGAAATTAAAACTTTAAAATAAAGTTCAAAGAAACAAAATAAATTTAATGAATACATTCGAATTTCCTTTTTTTTTTCTTCTTCCTTTTTTGATAGTCAGATCAATTTTGAAAGTATAGGCGATATGTGATAGGAATTTATTTTTAAAAATTTCTTAATTTGCAAAGGCTCTACAGGCTATCAAGCTTTGGTCTATCTTAGTCTTTTCTGTCATTCAGTTACCTCTTTTTTCTTTTTCTCCAAAAATATCCATCTACATATATTTGAAAAATTTAGAACTTGCAAGCTATCCATGACTCATATCCCACATGTGTAGCTTGAGTTATTAGGCTCATTGCAAGGAACAAGTTTTTTTTCTTTTTCAAAAAGCAAAAGAAAAACTATTTTCTTCTGACTTTAATTGCTGTAATTTAAGCACAGGAAAATATAATAATTTTCAAAATTCTTTGTGAAAATAAGGCTTTGTTTCTAAAAGTATCAAAAGTATGTACATATGTATGTATACACGTATGAAGAGTATTTCGAAACAAAGTACATAAGTAGTATGTGTGACTTCATACGCGCTCATTCAAGCATTATAAATTATTTGAAAATCTTATCTAACATTTATCTTTACAAAAAGCAATTTACCTTAGTGTCAAAAAAAAAAAACAAACAAACTTTAATTTAAGTTATAAACTATTTTATTTTTTAACATTAAAAAAAAAAAAAATAGAATAAAAATGGCAACAATAATAATAAGAAAAACGAATATTCAACATTTCTTTGTTATTTTCTAATTAAAAATTTTTGTTTATTATTCGTTATTTTCTAAGTTTAATTTCTTCTCCATTTTGCTCCTTTTTCTTATTTTTTTGTTATTTTGAAAAGTTTTTGTTTTTCTTGTCATTCTTGGGGAAATATGTATGTTATTAAATATTTTAACCTCAGTACATTATGTTTACTGTGATGATGATAATTTTTTATTGCAAACATTTTCATATGTATAATGAAAATTACGATATTTTCATATGGTAAATCTGTGCTTCTATTTCATAAGAATTTCGTAAAATATTATAACTTAGTTTCTCAAGAAAATCTGTTCAAATAAAAACAATTTAAAAAAATAATACTGACGAGATATTACCCTTTTTTATTTTTAAATTAATATTCATCATTAAGATTACATATTTACTTACATAATATGTGTGTGCGATGTTGAATATGTTACAAAATTTTGAAGATTTTGAATGTAAAGATTATTTTATGAATACTTTTTGTTGACAGTTATCTAGATTTTTAGAAATTAGACTGAAAAGGAATAAGTTATTATAACTTTATGTTCCTTCTTATCTGTTATTTATCTTTTCATATAAAGTTTTCAAAACATCTTACAATTAGAGAACTTTTATAGGAGTATAATATTATGTAGGTATTTGGTTTTAAAAAATTATTATTTGGCAGTAATTTCAAAGATAAGACAATTGATAATTCGGTAGTGATCATCACTATCAATGGCTTATCAGCTCGATGTACCACTAAAAAGTTTAGAATGTTGCAATAATAATAGAATAAAGTTCTAAATTAAATTTGCATGCATGCAGTGGAATGCGAACCACTGAATTCGTTAGTAGAGCATTAATCTATTCCTTCTTCCTATGACAGATATTTAAATGTAGTTGGTTTCGTGTAATTGTTTATGACCGGTAAGTCACCAACTAATTTAAAGCAATAATTTTTTTTCAGTACAACGTAAGTACTTTGTTCGATTTTTATCATACTTTGACATTTTTAAAAAACCACAAAGTATGAGGTAAGTAACTAAAGTTAATTTTTTCATACTCCGATTTTGTTCTAATTTTTATTCTATATAGCTTCCGCTTTAGCTTACATTTATTTTGACAAAACTTTTCAAAGAATATTCTGACAAATTTTCAATTTTTAGGTAAAAGGTTTCTAAAGGTTTATAAACTCGTATTTTTTTTACATAAATCTGTTAATAGTATAAATTAAGAGATACTTGTTAATTTCATTAATTTTTGTTATTTTCTGTAGCCCATGTTTTTAGTTTTTTGCTTTGTTTATTTTTGTTTTTTGCTTTGGCTTTTCTCCGTATATTAAAGCTAAAGTTTGTAGTTACAGATAATGAATGTTATCCTTTTTTTTTTTAGTGAAAACTACTCGTATTTTTGTTATTCGTTTCAATTCACTAATGTACAAAAACTATATACAAAGCCACAGAAAAAAAAACGAATTTTATAGAAACTTTTTTTGGAAAAGTAAATAAATGAAAACGTTACACTAGTAAAATTTTATTCGTTAGTTGTTTTAGAAACATGTTTGAAAAAATCTATACTGCATTTTTTAAAGCTTAAATTTAATTTAAATGCTGCTGACTTTTAGTTTTTTCAAGTTTCAAAAATTTAAAAACTAATCTAATTTGAAAATGTTTTTATTTTAAAGTTTATTCAATCAGAACAAAGAGAATTGCAAATTATATAAATTAAAGATACATTTTGGTTGAAAAAAAAAGAATAATAGGTATTATTTTTATTAGTGAAATGTAAATTGCAGTTGTTATTAAGATATTACTTTTAATTCTACTCAACAAGTCATATTTAAATTATTCAAATTATATCTTGTTATTTAACTCCACAATTTAAATCACAACAGATTTGGTGAGTTCTGGGGATTAACTGAATCTTAATCATATAACTGAAGATTAAATCTTGTAAGAAAAAAAAAAAACAAATTGCTTCTAAAATGAATAAACAATTTATTTTTAGGTCACCTTGAATAAAATATCTTAAAAATTATGTATTGTACATATTACGTAAAATACATACATATTTCTCACCATTACGTTGTTTGATAAAATTACATGTTTTTTATTTCTTTTAAATTTCCTTTTTTATTTTTTTTCGAACAAAAAAAATTTTTTTTTTAGACAACATCTATGTTTCATAAAAAAAACATATTTGTTTCGAACATAAGATGATTGTCACTTTTATGAGTTCTAAAATAGAAAACTCATACAGTGTGTGTGTTTTTTTTTTGAAAAAAAATTTATGGGATACAAAATATAAGAAAATAAATATTTGGGAAACAAGCAATATAAAAAAAAAATATGAATTTTTTTTTTTTTGAAACATCATGAAAATATAAAAGAAATAAAATCAAATTGGTACTTACTGAATTTTTAATCAAAACATCATGAAAAAGTAAAAATAAATATAAATTTGTTGAGATTTATATTTGCAAAACAATAAAAGTATGAAATGAAAATAAAATAAAATGTTCAAGTAATATTTTATGATACCTTAAAAGAGATTCTTAACTTTTTTCGTATGTTGGAGTTGAGGAAAACTTAAAAAGTATCAAAATCATATGATTTTTTCTATAGCAACAAGGATTATTTTCAGAAATTGTGATTTTTTTGATTTTAGAAAAGAGTTCTTCAGTTAATATTTTACAAAATAATAATTTTTTTCCCATTTGCAAAATGATTGATGTATTTTTTTTTAGAACCTAGAAAAGAATTATTTTTTATAGCTGTATGCACTAGATAATAAACCTTTAAAGTGAATGATGAACAAAAGACTACAATTAAGCTTTTTTTTGGCGAATAAAAATGTTATATAAAAAAAAACAAAAAATAGATAAAGTTTTTGAAAAAATTTACATTGTAGTTATATTAATAAAAAATTATTATTGTTATTATTCACACATATTGATAAATATTAATTTAAAAAATAATTAAATTACCTAAATTAATTATTTTATTTTTCAATTATCATTATTTGGGCTTATATATTTATAGGTTAATAATAAATACTGTTCATAACTGAAATCAATAACATTGTATACATATTTTCTGAATTAATTAATTTTTTTTTATTGAAATAATTAATTAAATCTGTTAACTGTTTTTATTTTAATTTTATTTGATATTTCAATAAAATCCCATTGAAAATTCAAATAAAAAAAAGTACAAATAAATTAATTACAAAATAAACATATTTTACAACTTTGATTGACTTTTGTATATTTATAGTAATTTATTTAATTGGGATTGAAATTCGAATTTATTTTTCAGTATATAAAATTAAAATCGAATATTTGTGGCTTTATTGATAATAATTAATTATTGATAAATATCAGAAAATAATAGTATACTATTTTTGAAAAAAAAAATATGTTAAATTTTTACAATGTTAAAGGTGATGTAGAAAAAGAGGCAGAGTATTTGTTTTTAAAATTGGAGGTCTTGGTTTTAAAAAATCTTTCCAAGTTATTTTAATTTTTTCATTTGAACTGGCTATAAATGCTTGATAGGATAGGAGGATGGCAAGGATAACTTTATTCAGGGTTTCTAAGTAAGTACACAAACCAATTAATTATATCAGTGCCAGTGATACCCTGTCATATGAACAAAACTTCGATCTTTCTCTCTCTACTATCGTGAAGTCGTTTGTGCCCTCCATAAACTTGTACTTATAGATATGTGTTTGTTAGTACGAGAAATGGCTCAAAAAGCTTAATGGCTTGTTTTTTTCTCCAGTAAAAATAATTTTTTAATCTGCTAAAAGTTCAAGAAAAAACAAAAAAACATGCTGTTTTTTTAAAATTGAATATACCATCAATATATTTGAGTCGCCTTTTATAATTTTTATGAATTTTTTAAAAGTTATTATTGTAGGAGTTTCGAATATCAACAATGTTGAGGTAGTGACTAAGACCGGTAAGCGACATGACATTATCGGTACCTTAGTGAGTAGAGCATTTCCCCGGAAAGGAAAAGGCCTATAATTCGATTTCCAGCCGCGTCGAATGTCGTTTTTCTGTTCTTAGCTAAAACAATTTTTCAGAAGTGGGATAAGTCTCGCGAAAATAAATTAATGTTTTTTTTTTTTTTTTTGAAAATATTTAAAAATAAAAAGTGAAAACTTATTATAAGAAAATATATCAAATTTGAATTATTGGAGAATTTCTTTCTTAAAAATAATTTGTGAAAACTGCATCGAAAGTGAATTGATAATGGCCGGAAACTAGAATAGAACTCTAACACTATGTTCGCATTAAAACTTAAAAATGAATAAAATTGACGAAAATATATCAGAAATAATAAAATAAACTTGTGGAAATAATAATTCGTCAATTTTCGCTTTATAAGATTTATCGCTTATCTTAAATTGAATTGACAAAATAAAAAAAGGTAGTAATAAAAAAGTAAGTAGGTAGATATCCTTTTTATTCTTTTAAATGTCATATAAACAAAAACTTATTAAATTTTCTGATAAGATTTTATAAACTGTTTTACATTCTTCTTTTAATTGACAATAAAAAACTGAGTCTTTAATCTAAGATATCTCTCCATTCATTTTATCTTACTAAATTTTATTTAATAAAAAAAAAAAGAAACGTACAAGAATAAAGTGTGTATGTATATCACATAACTTTCACAAAATATTTTTTATGATTTCCGTGTTAAATCTCGTGTTTATCATAAGGTTGAAAAATGAAGTATGTACAATGTCTAACAAATTCCATAGATATTTTTTTTTCTTCTTCTTTCATTTTATTTTGTATACATTTTAAGTATTAAGAATAATGTTTTTGAATGCTCTTTAAAAAAGAAAAAAGAAAAAAAAGTGGTAGTTGTTTAGACACATTCCATTACACATATTTTCACAGAAAAATAGTTCTTATCTCACTGAATAAATATTATATAAAGAATTTATTCCATTTTCATTTGAATAATTCAAGAAATCTTAAGAAATGTTGAATATAAAAGACATTTAACTGAATTTCATTCAAGATTTACAGTAAGAAAAAAACACATTTTGTGTTATTTTAATTCAGTTAAAAAGTTTGTTTTTTTCTTCTTTTTTTGGTTTGAATGACATAAAATTAAGAAAATAAAAAATCAGGCAGTTTTTGTTGTTGGAGATATATAACAAGTTCGACAAAATTCAGAATGAATCTAATGGTAAGAAAGGCAAGAAGGAAAGATGGAAAAATGAAGAAATCTAATCGATAAACCATTTTCTAATTAATTATTTTCGATATTGTACTATATTTACTTGCCGTATATGTATAGAAAATTTTACGCATATAGGAAAAAAAAGAAGAAGAAGAAGCGAAACTAATAAAAGGAAACGAAAAATCTTTGAAAAATTTTATATCATTAATTTTATTAAAATTTAATCAAGTGTGTTATGGGAATTTCGTCATGTTATCATTATATCACATGAAAAATGATTTTGAAGATTTAATGGAGTATTAAATTGAAGATTTTCATATGTGCACACATACTATACATACATACATATGTATGAGTATAAGGATGAGTAAAATAAAAAGATTGGAAATGTTTTTAGATACATCAATAAAACGAATGAAAAAAAAGAGGAAAAAACAAACATCTTTTGCTTTTTTAATGTGTTTATTTTTTCATAGCATATACATACACTTCAAAAAAATGTTATTCATAATATATCGTTGTGAAAAAAAGATAAAATAAGAAAAAAACCGTTATTCACTTAAAAAAAAGTAATTAAAATTTTTTTTTTCTTGAATTTTCAAAATAATGAATTTGAATATTTTTTTTAAACAATTTTTTGCTAAGTTATAATTGGGTATTTTTTTTTCTTTATACATACATGTACGTTATGTGTCGTCCTGGAAATGTTATTAAACTTTTTTTTTCCTTTTCTGTAGTATATTATGTTCTTAATGACTTGCTTAAATTGATCAAAAAAAAAAAAAAAAGTAACGTTATTCACCTTTGTATTTCCCTGTTTTAGTCGATGTCTACGTTATACAAAACAAAGCATGTATGTGTTTATTTCCTGAGTTTTTCCATTTTTAATTAAATTTTTCAACTTTATTTCCTTAATTTAATGATGATAACGGTAATATAATTTAAAAAAATATATTTTTAAATATGATACATTGAAAAGATAATTTTACATTTAAAGCAATTATTTTTGATACGTTTTTATTTTCTTCGAATTTTTTGTACAAAATTTTCATCAGGGTGGTCAGGGCGACGGTATTCATACTATGGAAGTTTATTGATCAACTGAATTTTTAAAGGTATTCTTAAGTGGAATATTGAAAAATGAGCTGACCCAAGTTTTATCCTTATAAAAATCATTTTTCAAAAATATTGAAGATGAAAAAAAAAAAAAAAACATCCACCCACTTTAAATCTATTTTAATTAGGTTTTTCATATGATGCTGTTTTTCTTTTATCTCGAACATAAAACTACAATTTTTCATACATTTTCTTCTTACCTAATTTTTACAGTTTTATATAGCCATGTATAAGAGCTATATGGTATAAACATGGACGGGAACTAATCCTAATTAATTTCCATTTTAAGTCAAACAGGTTGTTTGGGCTCTAACATTGCTGTGCTTTATAAAAACTTTATATATTATTATTATTATTCATGACTTAAAGTAGTTGATTTATGATTTAAAGAAATTTGTTGTTGGACATACATACATACATACATACGAGTACATACTTAGTAATGCATAGATAGATATACATAAATATTCATGTGTAGGTGCTTCATATAAACTTATTTTAGTAAGTTTTCTATAGTAATTTGTGATAAAATAATAAATTAGATGGCCAAAGTTAAATTATGTTTAATTAAGAATTATTAAGCACATGATTTTTTTTTTATTTGAATATTTATCATGAAAACACAAATTGTTGGATAAAAAAAATTCAGTGTAAATACAATTACATGTAGACATGTACGTAGAGGAAAATTAATATGAAAGATGTTGTGGTTATTTTTATTCGATAAATCAAAGTATTATAGAGTTTGTTTTTTTGTTCTTGAAGAATATTCTTTTTTTTATCGAATGAATAAAAGTTTTGTTAAATTTTAGTAAAATCGAATAAAATATTTAGAAACTTTATCAAGGATTAATGGTTATGTTTTGATTAAGCAAACGATATGGACAAATTAATTTGTTGTCAATTTCATTTTAATTTGTCATGAAAATAATAAAATTAAGCTTCAAGGAACTTTACCATTTTTTATTTTTATTTTTGTTGTTGTTGTTAAAGTTTTTGCATTTAAAACTCATTTCATTGAAAAATTGTATGTCAATATCTCAATATTAAATTTAAAATTGGCAGTAACTTGAATTTAAAAAAGAAAAAAACTGTAATATAGTGTCACACTTTTTTAACTATAGAAAATGCAACCTAAAAAAATTTAGTGAAAATTTTATATTGCTTTTTCACGTTTTGAAATTCTCTAGAGATCATCATTCTCTGTACAATGAATTTTTCATAATATTTTTACCTACTTTATTTTATTTTTTATTTGAAAGAAAAATAAAATAAAAGTAATTGAACGAAGACTGCACTTGAGACATGTATGTATCGAAAAATTGTTCTTGATCTTATTCTGAATTCTTAATCAGATTTTATAGTTTCCTCGACTATGTCTTCAACTAACATTGCTAGTTTTTTATTGAAGAATTATATTCTAAAAAAGTTCTTTGTAGAAGAACATGAACTTTATGAGAAAAAAAAACTGGAGTAGAAACTAGTAAATTAAAAGATTATTTGGGTAGAAAATTTTGTTGTAGTCTATAAAGTTTGCGTGATGAAAAACTAAAGTAGGTGGGAGGGGGGCTGAAAAAATACAAATGGCACCTTAAGTGAGAGCTTCCCAAAATATTTATGGTTTTTTTTTTAAAAATTGTTGGAAAATTTTTCAAAGTCTTAATTTTAAAGGTATAAATATAATCCTTGAAAACCTTTATAGCCACAAAATTATATGTGAAAGTTCTGAAAAAAGAAATAATTTCTTGATGATCTTTTAAACGAAGATGGAACAGTTACAGGGTGATTTATAAAAAAATGCGAAAGATTCAAAACACCCTAAAAATACATAAACAATACCTAATTGAACTGTGAAAATATTCAAAGTTCGTAGGTTAATGTTTTCTTATACAAAATCTTACCTTAAATTCTTTTTTTTTCTAAATTTTCATTTAGAAGAGTTTTTTTTTTTCATTTTAAAGAAGAAAAGAAAATTTTTTAACGTTAAATGTAACGACAATTCCATTTCAAATATTATTCTCGCACTTATTCCTGTTTTTGTATTTTGAAAAAGTTTATTCAAATTTTTTTTTTTTTTTGAAAATGCTGCAATTGAAGTTCATTTCAAAACAAAAGCATGAAAAAACAAATGATACCCATATCAAATTTATTTTTGTCACTTTTTACGTTCGTCAGGAAAAAAAAACAAAAACAAAAATTTTTATGAATCAAAAAAGAGACAAATATTTTTCTTATATGAAATAAAATTAATATTTATGTAATTGAAAATAAAAAAAAAAATGATGTGAAAATGTTCATATAGAGAAGTAAATGACATGAACATGTATTTCATAAAATATTTGCAAATTTGTTAAACATTATTCAGATATAATATTATGACAGATTACATTAAAGCACATCTGTCAACTAAATGTTGTGTATACACATACATGCCCTGCCCACAACATACAGTCAAAATATCATGTCGGAATTTTATTTTAATAAAATGAAAAACGTAGATAAATTTTGTCATCCGAAAAAATGTAAATTTTTTTAAAAATATTAAAAAAAAAAAAAAATGTATTTAAACAAAGTAACTTTTTTATATAAAATAAAAAGTTAGTAATTTGTGAAATAACATAATAATAATTGATAAATTTAAATTGTACCTAAAATAAAGAAAGTTCTTTTTCAAGTTAAAATGTGGATTGGAAAAGCTTAAAATTCAATAAGGGTGCTAAAGTTGAAAAAAAAAATACATTTTCAAATTAATTATGTTTTTGTTGAACTTTTTCGTCTTCTTCATTCAAACATCAAAAATATTTTTGTTATGTTTCACGTATGTACATATGTATGTATGTACTATATTTCGGTCATTGATATCAAATTGTATTCATTCGTGTGTAAAACGCTTGGAATATTTGAAAACATTCATTAAAATTTCACATTTTATTAAAAATTCATGTGGTTTGTTGAATTTTATTTTTAAAATTCTTACTTTTCCAATTATTTTCCAAATTGAAATTCAAAATAATTTTGTTTATTGATTATCTGTATGAAGGCGTGAAAATATATTCAAAAATTATGTGTAAATTCGAAAAAAATTAAATTTTAACTAAATTTTTGTTTTTTTGGAAATAAGCATTTAATATGAAACTAATATGCTTTCGCTCCCATTACTTAAAGATTCACATAACTCATCAAAATGTAGAAAATGCTGTGATTTTATGTAAATTGAAATATTTTTTTCATTAATTAGAATGAGGACACAAAGTATCTATTTCTTTTAAATGCAAAAATATGAGTACCTATATCACGTTTTCTTTAACTTAAAATTGCATTTGCGTACTTTTTTACATTTTCTAAGTAATTATTTATTCCTTTTTTACTTTGCTTTTAACAAAAGTGAAAAAAATTGAAAAAAAAATATATATATATATTTATGCAAGCTCATGTTTGTTTATCTGCATTCATTTTAATTTGAATACATTTCTTCCTTCATAGATATGTAGCATTCTTTCTTTTGCTTATGAAAAAAATATGTTTTTTCAAGGCTTTGAATCATATGTGTATAAATATAATGAAATGCACATAATTTTTTAAACAAGTGTGCAATAATATCCTGTATTTTTTTTTTCAAATGTATGTTGTTTTTATTTTATGTGCTTATTTATTTAAAAAGAAAAATGAAATGTTTTATGAAAAACTTTAAAGCCAATTATATAGTTGCTCTGAATATAAAAGAAATGAAAAAAAAAAAAAAGAATCTAAAGTTTGCAGTTAGATTTTAATTTCAGTGTTTATTTATTATTCTGTTTATTTTGAAAGCTCTAGAGTCTGATCTTAAATTAATCCTTGTGTGAATAAAATTACTAAAATTTAGTTATAAGAAACAACTTTCAATGTCTACAGTAAAATACTTCATAGAATTTTTTGGAAATTTCAATTTTTTTTATGAAATAAACAAGATTTTAAATTTAGAAATAAAATCCTTTTTCGATACTTTTTTTAGTTGACAATGTTTCGTTTGTAAATGATACCCACATTTTTTTTTTTTGTATTTGTCCTTTTAGACTTTCTTGTTTTTACTGACCTTTTAATTCCCTCTCTTGTTTGCCGTTACATTTTGATTTATTCTTATAATGTGTCCTTTGTATTTCTTTTGTTTTATTGTAACTTGATGAATGTCTTTTAAATACCTTTCTATGTCATATGAAAAATCATATAGTATATGAAGATACTTTTTATTTCGCATAATGTTGTATCTATCTATCTACATTTGTTTTTCATTTTTTGACAACAATTTATCATTAAACCCAAAAGTACACAAAATTTAAATGAAAAGCCTTTTTTCTTTACACACAATTATCAGTTAAATTCTGAATATTAAATTTTATTTTGTTTTTTTCTTTTTTTTTAAGTACAAAATTTTGAAAACATTTTTAAATATAAAACACATGTTTGTTGTGTAAGTGTCATAAAAACTTTTTTAAAAGAAAATATTCAAAAGATCTGAAAATTATGAAAAAACAGAAAATCTTTTTCATTTTTTCTTAAATAAAAATTTAACAACTTTTTAATAAGTGGGATTTAATAATTTAGGTTAATGTCTCATGTTGATTTATTGCTCTTCAAGAAAATTTTCTGAAAATTCTCATTCTGAAAAAAAAAATTGTTTTTAAATCATTAAATCAAAAAGTTAATTGTAACTAATTGAATGAAATGAATTAAGGTTAAAAATGTTTTATAATAATGATTTTATAGCCACAGAAAACTAAAATCACATTTCATTTTACCGCAAGATTCATTCTTAAAACTTATTTGTAATTAATCAATCTTATTTCAAAACCATAGCCTAGTCCGACCATCTGATACTTGACAAATAAAATGAAAAATCTATGTTATGTGGTAAATGTTTTAATTGAAAATTAAAATAATTATTAAATGAAGCCTTAAAAAAATATCTTTTTATCCTTTTTAAATTCTATTAGATATGGGTCACATCTTTTTCTAAATTTCACTATTTGAAAAGCAATTGAGTTGAAAGGTTATTTAGAATAACAAATCATAATTGGATTGAAATCATATTATCACCGCAAGTGGATGATAAGTATTAAAAATGTTTCAATACTTGGAATGTATTGAATAGAAAAAATGTATATAATATAGTTGATAAAAATAATCAAGTACGAGTAGGTAGAATGGTAGAAAAGCACACACTTTGAAAAATAAGTTTATGTTTGAAAAGTGTAGGTGGTTTATTTTGATAAAAATAAGAATGCACTAAAAATAGGCCATTCATGATATTTTTGGGATAAGCTTTTTTTAAATTAAGACTCTTGAAAAAAAAACAAATAAAAGTTAATATAAGATAAAGATGGGTACAGTTTACAAACGTGTGACACATCGTTAATTTTCATGTATTCAAAAGTTCAAATTCTTAACGAAAAATTTTGAAAATTTTAAGCTTTGAGTATGTAAATTTTTGAATCTAAGTTATAAGCGAATTTTATAATCTTTGTTTTCAAAACATTCCTAATATTTTTCTAAACTTATTTTTGATAAAAAAAACTAAATTAAATTATGTTAAAGTTCACACTAAATTTATAGAAAATCTTCAAAAAATGCTGCGATATGTAAATTGCTTTACATTTTTTGTTATCTTCTCTACAGTCTTATAAAAGTATCTTTAATTTATTTTATCCAAATTCAATTTAAAGAGTACATTTTTAGAATGAATATTTCTTAAATTAAATATCTATAATTACTTTTTTTCAATACGCAATTTAGTATAGAGCTTTTTTTCATCGTCATTCAAGGATATCCACATAGACTTAATAGATTTGCTCTATTACTTAAATTAATTAACACGGATTTTCTGCTCCATAATTTATCTAAATAGTAAGAATATCATGATATCATGTTCTATAGAATCAATATATGTTTTTTTGTTGTTGTCTTTTTTCGTTTTGTTCTTTGTGTTTTGATAAATATTGAGGACAGTATGAAAATATGTACGTACACACAGTAAAAAATAATAAAAAAAAATAAAGAAAGAAAAAAATCAAACAAATTATGTCTGATTGGCCTGGTTTAGTCTTTATATACGGTATATTTACATCCTCTTTTATTGTTTACATAATATTATTAATGTATTAATTAATTTTTGTTTGAATTCAACAAAGAAAAAAAAAAAAACAAAAAAATAAATAAAAGAAGAAATGCTTTGTAATTCAGACAAATTAATTGAATTTATTTTTATTTTCATTTAATAGGATTTTTTTTTTCTACTTTAACAAAAGTTAACCGAATATATTTTTGGTTTTAATTTTATTTATGCGTGTTAAAATTACTGAACTTTCCTTTTTATTAAATTAAAAATTAATTTTTTAATATTTTTACATTGTATACAAAACAATTTTTGATTAAATTAATATCTTTTGAGTAAATTCATAACACAATAGTTATGCTTGTATTTTTATTTCTATTTTAATATTTTTTACGCCCGAAACAACAATAAAAATTCAAACTGCTGGCTGATGAGAACCGGGACCTACAAGAGAGCATTACTATTTCAGAATATTTAAAAAAATAACAAAAAACAATAACAAAAATATCACAGATTTTAATTTAAAAAAAAAATTAAATCATGATTTTCAACAAAGTCCTTGAATTTTTATTTAAAAAAAAAAATTAAATAAAATAAAGCTCACGTGATGTGTACTGAACTGGAAAATTTAATCAATTCGATCGTGTTGTTTGCAACTGTTTTCTTTGTTTTAATTGATTGGTGTAATGGCTAGTTTATAAATACATACATATGTATGTACATTTATCTGCGTTATATAGAATCCTGTAAAAAATATCGTCAAACAATAAAAAAAAATTTTCAACATAAAATCAATCTCGATTGAATGGAAGCTTTGTTCTGAAAAATAAATAAATACATTCATGAAATTCGATGTGAATAATTAATTATTACTTTTTTTAATTCCTGCTGTTTTAAAAAATAATTTGTAATTTTATGGTTTAAAGAGAAAAATGTGAACTTCATTACAGAAAAATTTCAAAGCTTTAAATTTATGTTTAGTCTGAAATTTAAACAGAATATGGAGGACAATTAGACACCGTATTGAAGTTGTATACTAACTGACTTCTTTACGGTAGAATTTTTTGTAGAAAAAGTTCCATCGTATAGAAGAGTACTTTTGTTCTTTTTTGCAACTTTGGTTATTTCAAACTACCATAGTCAACTTGAAATTTGAAAATTTTGGCTTGTTAATTCAAAGGACAATTTAATTAATTTTCAATCCTTTGTCTGTGGTGATACTGATCATGAAACTTAAACACCTGAGCCACTCTAGAATGTAATTCTTCGTCCCAAAATATAACTCAGAGTAGTGTCAAAAATTTTCAAACTGTTTGAAAGATTTGTTTTCTAGCAAAAATCCATCGTAATTTAAGAACTTTTTGATGGAATTCTATAAGACTTGCCTATAAATGTATGCATATATACATAGCTTTAGATCAAAGAATAAGTTTTCGTTATCTGTTCATGAAATGAATCAGTTTTGAAAGGCACAATAATAATTTTTTTTTTTTAAAATATGAAAATACCGTTTTATTCTTGTTAGGTTTATGGTGGTTGATTGCTGTAATGTATTGACTACTTCACTTGTTGAAGTTGAAGAAGAGACTGACTATCAATTCTAATTCAATTACAATTCAAAGCCTAATCTTATAATTTACAGTTTGACCTATTATACATATACCTCTTACATAGTACCATATACTATACACAATTTGTGTTGCTATGTAAATTGTATTGATATAATATAATCTCAATATTCATTTTCATTACTTAACACTCCCCCTATCAATGCAATTTACATGTACATATCTACATATCAAAAATTCAACTATACAATTCAAAAAAAAATTCAAATATCAATTATCTAAGCCTAATAATTCAATACATTTTTCGTGCTTATTCTTCTGCAACCCTTTTGTCATAATATCTGCTGCCATATCACTTGTTGAAACATATGTGACGTTAATAATACCTTCCTCTTGTTTTTCTCTGCAGAAATGATACCTAATGTCAATATGCTTTGATCTCTCATAATGAACATTCTCTTTCGAAACCTTAATGGCACTTTGGTTATCGCATAACACTGTGGTCGGTTCTTCACAATATACCTTAAAATTCAGTTCATTTAAAAGCCTTCTTACATAAACAATTTCCTTAGTTATTTCTGACAATGCTATATATTCAGCCTCCATAGTAGATAATGCTACAGATTTTTGCTTCTTAGATTTCCAACAAATAGGTCCTTCTGCCATAAAAATAACGTAACCTGAACATGATTTTCTATCTTGAACATCACTTGCCCAATCAGAATCAACGTAGCATTTCAAATTTTGTCCAGTTTTTCTGTACTTTAACGAGTAATTCATGGTACCTTTCAAATATCTTAAGACTCGCTTCGCCATTTTCCAATGTATTATTCTTGGTTGTACACAATATCTGCTTAACATGTTAGTTGCAAATGAAATATCAGGTCTTGTCGTATTAGCAATATACATTAATGCACCAATCAATTCTCTATATGGTCGTCGCGTCATGTCTTTGCGTTCTTCTTCTGAGATTTCATCACAATTTAGCGATAATTTTTGGCTCATATCTATTGGCGTTGATACAGGATTAGCTTCCTCCATTTTAAACCATTTCAATAGTTTTTGAATATATTGGACTTGATTTATTTCTATTTCACCAGTATCTTCTTCACGTGTTACTGAAATTCCTAAGATATGTTTGACTTTGCCAAGATCTTTCATCTCAAATTTCATTGAAAGTTGTTTCTTTGTTTCTTCTAACAATTTAATACAGTTTGATGCCAATAATAAATCATCAACGTAAACCAAAATAATGATTTTCTTTCCATTTTCATTTTTCACATATAAACAAGGATCACTGGACATTTGTTTCATTTTTATACTTTTCAGATATTCACTCAACTTTTTGTACCATTGTCTTCCTGCTTGTTTCAATCCGTAAAGAGGTTTCATCAACTTACATACTTTATTTTCATTATGTCTTCCGTCTGGATACAAAGGTTGTTCCATATAAACTTCATCATTTAATTCGCCCTGTACATAAGCACATGTCACATCCATTTGGTGCAAATGCATTTCCATTTCAGCACATACAGCAAATAATATCTTCACCGATTCAGATCTTGCAACTGGAGCAAAAACTTCTTCATAATCGACTCCACTTTCTTGTTCACATCCTCTGACAACCAATCGAGCTTTGTATTTTTCTATAGAACCATCATTTGCATTTTTACTAGAGTAAACCCATCTGTTCGTCAAAACTTTCTTTCCTTTTGGACGTTCGACCAATTCCCATGTTTCGTTTTTCTTCAAGGATTCTAATTCTAATTTCATCGCTTCAATCCATTTTGTTCGGTCATGTCTCATTACAGCTTCCTCAAATGAAACAGGATTATTAATTTCTTTATCAATTGCAAAATTTACCTTTTCGTTCCCTATAAAAACTTTTCTTGGCCTTCCTCTCGCACCGGTTCTAACAATTCTGGGTCGTCCTTGTCTCCGTCTTATAGGTGTGGAGGTATCTGTGTCATCAACATTCGATTCTTCGAATACATCATCCGAACTTGACGATTCACTTTTCAACGGTGAACTTTCTGGTGTTATAAAATCTTCTTCTATCTCTTGTTTATGTTCATGCTCAATTTCACTTTTCTGGATATCATTTTCTTCTATTTCCAGCATTTTATTATCGTTTTCATTCTCACAATTTACAATTTCATTTAACCAAAGATAGTGCTTCGGATCCGTTTTCTCAAATATTTTTACATCACGCCGATTTACAATAGATTTTGACCTGCCATCCCACAGTCTATATCCCTTTGATTCTTTTGAATATCCTACGAATATGTATTCTTCACCTCTTGGATTTAATTTCGATTTATGTGGACCTTTCTTCAATGCAATAGCTTTACTACCAAAACCCTTTAAGAATGATACGTCTGGCTTTCTATTTGTCCAAATTTCATATGGTGTTTTCTGGATTTTTGAACTTGTTGTTGGACATCTGTTTCTTATAAAAGCAGCTGTATTAATGGCTTCAGCCCATAAACTTTTTGGTAATTCTGACTCTATTAACATACACCTTGCCATGTCTAACAACGTTCTATTCATTCTTTCAGCGACACCATTTTGTTGGGGTGTATATTCAATCGAAAATTGTCTTCTAATACCTTGTTTTTCCAAATACTCATTAAATTCTTTGGACTTATATTCCTTTGCATTGTCCGTTCTCAAACATTTAATTTTCTTACCAGTATATCGTTCGGCGTACTTTTGATAATTTTTAAAGGCGTTAAATACTTCAGATCTATGCTTCAAAAATGCTACTTCCACAAACCTTGATTTACCATCTACGAATGTTACAAAATATTTTGAACCACCTAATGATTCTTGATTAAATGGACCGCAAATATCTGAGTGTATGGTCTCTAGTAAATCGTTTTCTTTTATTTCAGAATTCGTATAAGGCATTTGAGTAATTTTACCCTTGTTACAAATCATACATTTTATTTCACTGGATTTTAAATCTTCCTTTAGACCAGTAACCATATTTTTGCGTCTTAAATTTTGAACATCTTTAAAGTTTAAGTGACCAAAACGTTGATGCCATTTCACTAAATCATAGTCTAATTTATGCATAGATAACATTAAACTTTCTTCATTCAACTGTAGAATATATAATTTCCCTTTCTTTTGAGCATTAAAAACATTTGAATTATCACTTCTTTTTGCAATCACACAATTTTTATTGAAAATAAATTTGTAACCTTTTTCGGTAGCTTTAGATACAGATAGCAAATTATGTTTCAACTTCGGTGCATAAATCACGTTTTCTAAAGTCACTTTGTCTACATAACCTCTAATTTTTGGCAAATTCAACACAACTGATCCAACCCCATATGCATCAATCTTTTCATTTCCAGCTGTTTCTATCATAGAATGTGCATTTGAATTCCATTTTACAAATAAATTCTTATCACGACACATGTGCGCACTGGCACCACTATCAATACACCATTCATTATTAGATATCAATTCTGTACTTAAGACAGTAACCATAGCTTCATTTTTAGCTTTATTTTTCATTTTTAACCAACATTTTTCTGATCTGTGCCCAATTTTACCACAATTAAAACATTTTCCCTTGAAACGTGAAGTATTTTCTTGTCTTTCATTTCCTTTCTTGTGACCATTATTCAATATATTCTTCTTACTTTTAACCTTATTTTTTTCATTTGATAGTAATGCATTCTGTGAATTTTCATTTTCATTACATTTATTCTGATTTCTTCGAGTTTCTTCTTCAATCAACTTAATTTTCAACATTTCTACATCAGGCAACTCATCTCTACTTTCTACAGCAATACAAAAGTTTTCATATTCAGCAGGTAGCGTGTTCAATAACATTATAGATAACAATTCTTTAGGTATAATTACCCCAATCTCTTCCATTTGATCAACTTTACTTTGAAAGTTACGTATATGTTGTACCATTGTTTGGTCTACATTCTTTTTCATCTGAAACAACTGCTTGTACAGCATTACCTTCTTTGCTGGTCCTTTAGACATGTGTAATTTTTCGAGAAGTTTCCATGCTTCATTTGATGTACTTGCCCTTTTGATATAGTTAATTTGATTACCTTTGATTGTCAATGTAATTAAAGATAACGCTTTGGAATCTTTAACCTCCCATTCAGCCTTTTTTGTGGTATCACTTGGAATCTTTTCTTCACCAGATGCATACTTCCACAAGTCATTCAGTGTTAGTACACTTTTGACTTGCATTTTCCACGTTTCGTAATTTTCGTCATCTAATTTCTCAATGTTGGTATTTGGCACATTCATTTTTTAATTTTTCACTAAAGATTTTTATAAATTTCAACTAATAAAAAATATTAATTTACCTGCTGGGTACTTTATTCAACTCACCACGTGTTTTGCGGTACTGGGCCCATAACCTGTTAGGTTTATGGTGGTTGATTGCTGTAATGTATTGACTACTTCACTTGTTGAAGTTGAAGAAGAGACTGACTATCAATTCTAATTCAATTACAATTCAAAGCCTAATCTTATAATTTACAGTTTGACCTATTATACATATACCTCTTACATAGTACCATATACTATACACAATTTGTGTTGCTATGTAAATTGTATTGATATAATATAATCTCAATATTCATTTTCATTACTTAACAATTCTAATGAGTACAAGTTTCTTCTAATTAACATAAAAAGTTTGTTTATTAGAAAAAAACTATTTTTTGAAAAATGAAACGTAAAAGTTGTGATAAAAAAATGATAAAAAATAAAGAAACATTCACATAAAATGAAAAATAACTAAAAAAAAAAAAATTATTTTTAATTATGGTGCAGGTACAGTAAATTAAATGCAATTAAAAATGCTATTCGTACAAAATATATCTACTGGAAAAAAACAACTTTTCTCAGTTAGTAAATATTTTGTAATTTTCATCAAGTTTTGTTTTATGTTTGATAAAATTAAAAATGTTTATAAAAAAGACAAAAAAAAAAATATGGAAAAATTAAAACTTTTTTATTTACATACTTGTAAAAACAAAACTTCTTTAAACTCTTTTTTTTATAACTTTTGACAAAGGTAAAACTTTATCTTTGTAAACTTGAAACATGTGAAATATAAGAAAAATAATTTTTTTTTTGTGCCTTCATTTGTTTTATGTGGTTTATCTTTAGTTGCTGTTTTGCTTTTTTTTTTCAATTTGCCACATTTTATTTTTGAATTTTTCTTGTATACAAGCTAAAAATTAAATTTATCACAGAAGTTTCATGAATTTTCAAAAGTATTTTCTTTTTGTGTTATTAAAATAAAATATTTTTCAAAGACAAAAAAAAGAAAATACTTTTTTAAGATCTTTGATAAATCAAAATAAAACGAAGTATTTAGTAAAAATTTTAGGGAATTTTTTCCAAAAAAGATTTTATTTTGAAGATACAATAAAATATTTTGTAAATTATTGTTGACCTAAATTTCGAGAAAAGATGCTATTTCTAATGTTTTTTGTAATTGTGAGGATAAATGATAATACCGCCTTTATTTACCTTAAAAAAACATTCAAATAAAAAAAATAAAAATTTGCTTTTGCATAAATTCCAATTACCTAGATACAAATTTTTTTTTTCATCAACTTAAAAAAATTTCCATTATAGTGATGAAGGATCAATTAGAAATCATTAAACGACCTTGTGTCAATAGAAACAAATTTATTGCCAATAAATTGTCAAGTGACATGTATCTGATGACAAATGTCTAAATTATGTGAAATAAAATATGCTGTAAGAGACAACAATATATTTTATTGATATAGGTGTAAAGGACATCATTTATCTAGTTGAAAATCAAGAGATTGTATGACATGGAACATGAAACATTAAACCTACATAATATTATCCTGGATATATGTATGTACATACATAGATTTGCTTACGTCATTTGTTTATTTTTTGCATGCGTGCGTGTGTGTGTATTCACTTAATATCCTGTCAATATTCAATCAATATGAATTTGATACTTTTACTATTGAATAATAAATGAAAATAATTTATCAAATTATAATCATTTTATGTTAAATTAAGCATTTATTGTTCATTTAATACGTACGAGTACATAAATACATACATAGGTACACATGTATGTATGTACCTATATGTATTTATACGAATATAATCAAAAGAAAATTATACAATATTTTCGTTTAATTTTTAATTAAATCAATTATTTTATTTCTAAAATCAAAAATAATTCAAGTTGCTAAAGTTTTTAAGTTCGAACAAGCAAAAGTAAATTTAGAAAAAAAAAAATTAAATCAACCTCCACTAAGATTATCTTTTGCTTTAATCTATACTTTTCTGTTTGTGAAATTTAGACCAAAATTCGTTGTTTCTCATTTGATTTTCTTTTCATAGAAAGTTTAATTAAGCATCACATAAACTACATTTTATCAAAGATACATTATGTAATATCCAATTTGTCAAGTATTTAATTGTCATCCATTTTGTACGAAGTCTTTTATTTTAATTTTAATAAATTTTAATTCTTCACTGTGTCAATAAAATATGGAATGTTCTTTTATTTTAAAGTTTTACACACATTTCACATTTCTTGAAATAAAATTGACTAAAATATATTTTATAGTATTTTACAAAAATATATTATTTATGACAGATTTTAAAAGAAAAACAATGCACTCATATGCACACACATTGTTTTACGTTACGTATGTAGTTCATCATTAATATTCGAGTCACAAATCAGTTTTCCAATTTGGATATCTCTGAACACTGCAATCTAAATAATTTGAAATTTATGCACAGCATTCTTCTTGTTATTCGTTTAAAGTTTATTTGGTAGATAACCCTTTTAAGAATATTTTAGATAAATTTCAACTTTCTACTCCTTCGGTAACATACTTTTCCGAAGGGACATAAAGATCTACAAAAACTTCTTCAACATTGATCCGCGTATGAAAAATTTAACATAGATCGGAGTGTTAGGAAAAATATTGTTGAACTTAATCAATAAAATATTAAAAATTTAAAAATGAAATGTGAATTGTATGTTCAATTATACCGTATTATTATTTATTAATAATTAATTATGTACGTAATAAACCATTCAGAAATATTTATCGATATTATACATAATTGAAAATCAATTTTTCTTTAAAAAATCATAAATAAAAAGTTTTCGTGACAGACACAATGAATAATGGATATAACAAAAGAGTAATTTATGCAAGAGTTTTTCAATAAATTGAATGAACAAAAGCTTTTCAGTTCTTTCAGCAATTCAAATTTTTTATTTTTTATTATTATTTTTAATCAATGCACAGCGATGTTTTTTTTAAAAAAAAAAAAAACTTGAAAAGAATATGCCTTTTTTTATCTAATTGACTCGAGGATTTTCAGAAAAAAATTTATGAACAAAAAAGAAAAAAGGATTCACTATGTTCATTACAATTATTGTTGTAATTACTTTTAGTATTTTTTATTTGATTTTCATTAAAAAAGTTTTTCAATAATAATCAGATATTTCTGAAGATAAAAAAAAATTTGAAAAATTGCAAAATTTCCGATCAAGTACATTACATAGACAAACCAAAAGTTTCATAAACTTTGTAATGTCAATAATTGTTATTTGTGAATAGTAAATTTAACCTTTTGTGATTTTTCACAGATAAATTCTGTTCATAGTAGCAAAAAAGAGAATTCCTGTGAAAAATGTAATGAAAAGGACCATAGAAGTATTTAAAATTCCAATAAAAGTGTCTAACTCAAAATAAAACAATAGAAAAAGATCAATAAAACGAAAGATAGAAAAATAAGATGGATTTTAAAAATTGCGATTTATAGAGAAAAAAAAGCAATGTCATTCACTGTTGGTTTTATTCCTCACAAAGGAATTTTTAAAAATTTTCTATTACGTATTTAGTCCTACGCAATGGTAAAAAGCAATCTAAAAATTTAAGGAAAATTTCGTATTTCTCAAATCAACGTTTTTTGGTATGTAGAAATTACTCAATTTACACGAAAAATACGAAATTAAAAGTGATATCTAAATTTATCTTTTTTTTTTATTTCAAAGTGGTAGATTTAATTTTGCTATAATCTTTCGAAAAAAAAAATATATTTCCTTTTAATTCCCAATAAATCGTATTGAAACAACTAAAATCTTTAAATATCTCTTATAGAATACTAACAATGTTCATATGTGAATTCATGTAGGTGTCGATACTCATTTAAAACCCATTTAGTTTGCAAGGATATCCAGACTAAAAGCGAATATCCGGTAATACAAATAGATTTTCGTATAATGTATCGTAAGTATAACTATGTGTTTACATACATATATGTATGTACATATTTACATCGAATGAATGTATCAATACCCTTTTTAGATACTTTTATTTTTTAAATTATACATAAGACTTTAAAATCGAATAAAAAAATGATGAATTAGTTGATTTTTTTTAATTTTTTTTTTTTTTATTGGAACAAAAACGGAAATTTATTCAGTATTTTTTTTTTAAAACAAGAGCTTTTGGGATGTTTTTATTTTATTTTTACAATCGAATTTTAACTTTTTTTGTTTGTTTGTGTTTTCTATATTTTTTTTCCAACTGTTGGAATGAAACACAGAATTTAATTGGAAATTTAAGGCACAGAACATATAAGTTCGAAGTATTATTTATTTTGTAATGTATAAAGTGTTAATTCAAAATTTTAAATTAGATTTTTTTGTTTTTGAACAACTGAGTTTTTTTTTTCATTGCCATTTCAATGTCTAAAAATCTCATCTAGAAACGTTGATGTCCTACATACATGTTTTGCTTGTAAAGAGTTAATATATTTTTTCTATATCTTTCTATTAATTGTCTAATTTGATTGATTACGTAATCATTACCAGAATGTAATGTATCTCAAATTATTTAATCTATTTTATAGGGAACACCATTCGGTTATTCAAAGACTTATGATTATGGTACATTCAAACAATCTTATGCAAAGTATATGAAACGAGATATTGGATAAAACTTTGTGTAAAATGGGATATGAAATAAGAATCTTTGTTACTTTAATTCTTTCCCATTGAAAAAGCAAACACAGATACAGTCATAACCATAAAATCAAAATTTCTTACTGGAGCGTAACTATAAAATCACATAATTTTCTTTCAGTTTATTTTTCTTTAACATCACAAACTTACGGTTTTTGCGACACTAATAAATTTAAGATGAAAATTACAGCAACATTACTACATTTAACACCTTTTGTAAAATGTTTTATATGTGCTAAATTCATATATACATACATTACCACACAGGAAAAAGAATAGAAACATTTTATTATATTACATTAGAAATTACTAAAAGAGTCACGTCAAAGAGTTGTATCTTTTTTTTTCTGTATTTTTCGTATTACTTTTGAAATACAATACAGTGCTTTCATTTCAACAAAAAAAAAAAAAAACCGTTTAAGATTTATTTTTTTCTTTATTTTTTGTTTTTTTTTTCCTTTAAATTTAATACGATTATTTTTTTTAAACATTACTTTTAAGAAATATAAAACTATTCAAGATTTTGAAAAGATTTAGTTACGTAAAAAGAACATTTACACAATTGTGTGGTATTTTACAGGAATTCTTTTTTTTTTTATATAATTTTAATTCTTTCTCTTATAACAAAACAAAAAAATATATTTTCTAGTCCTTTTGAGAGTGAAGAGCTGGATTTTTCAGGAGAAAAATAAGTTTTGGAGATGAATTATTGAAAAGCACAGAACTATGTCGGTTTTGTGGCGGATTTTGGTATATAAAAAACTAAAATGAAATTAATAAATAAAATAAATAAAATAACTAAAATAAATAAAATAAATAAAATGAGGCGAAAAAAGTGTGATATGGCAATGTGGATTTCAATCGTTAAAAAAATCCGCTGGTCCTTAAAAAAAATATTGAAAAATTTTGTAATGCAACGTGCAACGACAATTGAGTGGTATAAGTCCACTTTGATTTATTTTGAGATATTTAATATTTTTTATTTTAGTTCCTATACAACTTTCATATAACAGCTTAATTTCTGGTGAAAAATTTTGCAACATAATAATCTCCAATAGCTTTAATATTACAAATAGTTGAAAGGGCATATCAATCTTCATTTGAAATTTACTTTAACTCATTTTTCATCAAAAGTGGACTTATACCACTTTCAAAAAACACGGCTCAATTATTGTCTTTCAAAATATCTAAAAATTTTTAGAATCACAAGTGAAAATATATCAAAAAACTTTTCCAGGACCTCAACACTCTTTAGAGAAAGCACTTTTTTCTCTGCTCTCTTCAGTAATTATTAAAGGAAAAAAAATAATAAATTTGTTGTAATAGTGTGTCGGTATAAATTATCTTGCATAATTTATTGGAAGAAAAAAAACGAATACTTAATTACAAGTGAATCGGAAAAAATCCACAATTATAACTCAATGTCGAGAAAGAATACGATTACGTTTGTTGCACACGTACACATATTGAAAAAATCCTGTAAATTAACAATTTGTTTTTTTTTTTAAATACATACCATAAAAACGTTCACAGGAATGCACAAGGGCTCTTCATACATTGTAATATGGTTGAAAAAAAAAAAATGAATGAAACAATCCAACATAAATAAAATTGTATGATTTGGAAATAATTTCCTGTAACATGAAAATCTTCATTTAAAAATAAATAATAAAATTCTTGTTGTTGAAAAGAGAAAAAGGTATTACAATTGAGAATTACTGTTTTTAATTTCCTATATATTTTTTTTTTGTTGCATACTTTATGAATTATAGTATAATTTTTTAAACAGACATTTTTTATTGGTTTTTTTTATGAAAATTTATTTAGGTAAATGATGCAAAATATACATTTTTGTGTTTTTTTCATCGAATAAATTAAAGAGCCAAAGATATTTTATATAAATAATACTTTTTTTTGACGCTTTTGTAATTTAACAGCAAAGAACTGTGTTTTTCATTGAGTAAAAAGTAATTTTTAAATAATGATATGCTATTTATTTCAGCACTTGAAATTAAGGTAGTGTTTTTAATTGAAAGTTTTTTCTCTTTAATATTTTTGTTAAGTCTGAATAGTTTGGATATTTAAGCTTAGAGTAGTGACATGAAACTCAAATAAATCAATGGGCTTGACCTTTTCGATAATAACTTTTTTTATTTTGAACAAATAGTCCAAATTATCTAATTTTCGGTATACCCTTAATTTTGTCATTGAAAGAAAGTGTTAAAGATGACCTTTTAAATGTCAATGCACTTAAGCCTGCATGATGTTGAACTGTAGGATTCCAGTTAAAATATCTCAAATTGTAGATTGAGAGAAATACTATTTATACTTACTTTTTACGTATATACTTATATATAAGTTAGATGTAAAAAAATGTGTAAAACATTTTTGTAGTATATTCTTAAAAATAGAATATTCATTATGACCTTTAACCTTTTATAACCTTTTTTCAAACTGTATATCATCGGTTATTAAAATAAATAAGGTTTACTTTAGAATATGACCTTTTAGCGAGAAAAGTGCATTTTTTAAAATATTTCCAAAATCAAAAGGTCATCATTCAAAAAGTATTTTATGTTATTTGTATGCGCTTCGTTATAAAACTTCATTTTATGCTTACTTGTTTAAACAACCAACTGTCAAACTCACTAAAAAATTACATTTTTTAAATTTCAATTATTTTTACATTATTCAACAACTTTTTTATTTTTATTTTTTCTTAAATAAAATTTTTAAATTAAGATTTTAGATAAATCATCTTGAACTATATTCATGCAAGCATAAAGTATGTATGTAAAAAAAAAAAGTGAAAAATATGTTATACATAATTGCAATTTCATATTCTATTTATTTTCCATGTTGTTGACACGTGAAAATGTTGTGAAGAATATCAGCTCTAATGTTACCTTAGTTTTACTTCCTCGTTTATTATGATTTTATAAAAATCTTGTAGTAAATTTGCTTCTAGTCATTTTTTAATGATTGTTAACTTTTTTTTTTCTTTTCTGAAGTGAAAATGTTAAGTATGAAAAAAATGTATGAATTTTAAATTTAATGGATTCTAAGAATTGCAGAAATAGTAGAAAATTTAATTCCTTGATAATTGAAAAATTTTTAATTACAGTTCCATAATATGTTTGTCGAATATTAAATTTGAAATTTTTTTCAACATATATACATAATATACGCCCTAATTCAACATATAGGGTAACGCTATCAGTAATGCGAATCCCTTAGCTTTTTTACTCTCTTGTTGGTACTAACTCTTCAGAAAATTGTTCAGTGTGATGATGGTACGAAAATATAAATTTAGGATTCATTATTGGCATCGTTTCCCTACATTATTTTTGTTTTTAATGCAAAAAGATGTTATGTTGTGCAAATTGCATTTCCCACATCTACATAAGTATCTTGAGAATAATTTATAAACTATTAAAATAAAAACATGACAAAGATATGTAAATATGTATGTCATGTGTGTAAGTAATTTTTTATGAGAATTTTAACTTTTATTATTGTTGTTTGGTATATAAAATGATAATTTAAGTTTTCAGAAGTGTTTTGAGAACACGAAAGATACAGTACTATTACTTAAATTTATTAGTTACAGTTATAGTAAAAAGTTTTTTTTATTTTCGTCAAATTTTGTTGGTAATTATAATAAATATATATGTAATTATACATATAAGATACTGAGCCTTGTAAGTTTTGCATTAATTCATTTTCATTTTGAATAAATTTTCGCAATAACAACTATGAAGCATTTTTTTTCTTTAAAAGTTTTTGAATATAAAAATATCTAAATACTTATTTTTATGTTTCGTTTTTTTGAGAAAGCTTCTGTAGTCGTTAAATTAATTCTTTTATGCTTAAAAAATTAACTTTTGAATTATTTATTCAAATTTTTATTCACTTTTTTCAACTAGAATATTATTTTCAAAAAGCCAAAGTAAGTGATGTTGATTCAAAAAGCTTATTTATTCTCAATAAACTTTCATATTGATTATTTGAAATATCTTTTTTAAGAAAAAAATCAATTTAGATAAAATGTTAATGATAAAGTGTGAATATGCTATCTAAGAGTTTATTGTATTAGATGTTGAAGTATTATAGTGTACGTATTTGAATTTTTTTTAGTTTAGAAGTAGTGTAGTGTAGTTTATATTTTCTAATAAATTATACGAACATAGCACAAAAAGAAATTGACGTGTCCTGGTAAAACAATTAATCAACTTTTGAGTCTTGAAACTGTTCTCATAGAGAAGAAGAAAAAGCCAGTCTTATACGTTTTATATGGAAAAAACAAAGTCATAATGTATACCAGGACTTGTAAACAATAATGATTTCTGAATATTTAAATAAAGAGTATAATAAGTTTTGAAAATGACTCTCGGAAAAATAAGTTTTACTTCATGTTGTTTTTTTAAAAATGGAAAATATAAAAAAAAAATTATTAATTTGCATCAACATCACATAACTGAAAAAATGGCTGAAGATAAAATAAACAGAAAATTTTCTTGAAAAATCTGTTGGAACATGTCATATAATATAAAAAAGGATCTGTGGTGCTACATTCATAGTTTGTACTTTTCACTGCACATTATTAAAAAAAAAAAAAAACACTTTTTCTTGAAAAATGAATTTTTTATTTATTTTCTTTGATATTTTTACATTTTTTTAAAAATTTTATTTTATGTTCTTTATTTCAATTAAACAAACTCACAAAGGGTAAAAATGTGTAATTTTTATCTTTTTGTGAAAAACAACCACATTTCATAGTAAACTTCAAAACAACTGAAATAATAATTTTTTTTTTTTCAAATTCAACTGAAAACTTTTATTTTTTGGGCTTTTGTAAACTCATATCTTTTTCAAGCAAACACTGTAGAATATGTATTTCAAAAAAGAAAAAAAAACTATATATGGTTGTTTTTATGTGTGTGTGTGTGTTTCTGTTTTGGTTTTTTTAGACAAATGTGTGTACACATAAAAGGAAAATTTTTTATTTGATTGTATACATACATCGTATTGTAAAGGTAGTTTGTGTAAAATAAAAGAATATTACATATTTTACACTTCAAAAAACAAAATTTTTAAAATGAAAATTTTAACAGACCCTTTTATATGTATAGATGTAAACAAAAGGATAAAGGGAAAAAAAATAGTTTGTGTGTTTTCGTTTGATATTTTATAAATTAAAAATTTGTATACGTAATAACACTTGTTTGAAAATTAAAAGTTTGAAAAAAAAAATTGAAAAGAACCGTTTTAAATTAAAATTTAACATAACATGTTTTTTTCTTAATTCACAAAGCTTTTTTTTTTTCAATTATTTTCAGGTGAAAATCATGCAACCGATAGCTTAGGTAAGTAAGTTTCATAAATAATTAATATTTTTTCCTATTGGGTATTATATACAGTTAAAAATTACAATTACGTGAGAAGCTAAGTAAATTCTAAATCTTAATTCTGATAGGCAATATGAAAAAAAAAATTATTTTAAAAGCACACGAATCATTTCATTCAACTTCAATTCAATTTTAATATAAAAATTTATGAAATACTTGTTTCATGAGTAAGAACAGAATTCTATTTAATTGATAAGATGAGATTTTGTTCTAAAAATGAAAATCTAGAAATCTAATCTAACTATATATTTTCAAAAACTTAAATACAATAGAATATCGGATATAAATTGAAAAAGCTTTCCAATATCAAGAACAAATCATTTCTTTTTCACAAAATCTTATTAAATTTTAAGTACTTCAAGTCAATGATTCATATAAGAGAAGATATTCTTTCATTAAGTTGAAATATAATTCTTTACAAAAAAAAAAGTATTGATTGTAATTAAATTGATATAAAATCACATAATATCATACTATAAGTAATTGTAATTGAAATTTCGAGAAAATTATGTGTATTTTAAAATCTGTATAAAATAAATACAAATATTTTAAAATACTTAAAAAAAAAAATAATACAATAAAATAAAAATAAATTTTACAGTATTTTACTTCCCGAAATCAATAAAAATTTTTAATTAAGTTGAAAATGAATAAAAAACCCTTTTTCAATATTCTGTAAGTTTTGCATTGTCTGAATTTCTATCTATTCATATGCATTATGATTTATTGAAAAGAAAATTTAATGAAAAAAAAATTCTTCAAGAAAGTATAGGTAATACATGCTTGTTGATAATATTTTCATTTTATTTAAAAATAAAGAAAATGTTATTGATTACGAACGTTATGCTTATCTTTTTTTCTTTCAAATATAACAAAATTTTTTTAATAAAATAAAATTCATACTTCATTAAATTAAAATGCGTGTGTAATAATAAGTTTATTCAATTTTCATGATATGATGACACCATTAAAGAATTTTTTTTTATATTACGCTTGACTACATTTTAATAAATTTAATGAAATGAAATGAAAAAAAAAAAAATTCTAAAGATGAATACAAATTTCTACTGAGAATATTACATTTATTTTCATTCTCATAAGCATTAAATTTTCATTTATGTAATACATATTTCTGTAGTCTGTGTTTTTTCACATAAAAATACACACAGGTGTATATTTTTATTGTGTTCTGTGAGGTAATTATAACATAGCAGAGTCAGCTATTCTTATTAATTTAAAAAAAAAAGTTAATATACATCGAATAAAAAGTGAACAAACAGTAATTTAGATCTTTTTTTTTTAAATTTTTGAAAAATAAATAGAACGATTGAAATGCTTGTAAATTATTAAAATAAAATAAACGTTTTGTTTTCAGTAGAATAAAAAATATATTAGATATAAATTTTAGAAGCTAAGAACGGAAAAAACGACATTCGACTCTACTGGGAATCGAACCACAGTCCTCTATCTTGCCGGGATAGTGCGCCACCGAATGTCATGCCGTTCACTGCTCTTAGTTACTACTTCTAAACATTGATATTCAAATCTCCTACAAAATAAATACTATTAATGTGCAAATTTTAATCTTTATCTCGTTGTCAAAAAACATTTATATACGTATACATATTTTTTAAACGCATACGGCTGGTTTACATGGCGATTTTTGGAAGCAACGAAAAATCCAATTAACACTAAATGTACAATTTTGGTACCACACCCTGCGGGACGTACATACGTTTGTCCTAAAATATTTCGGGTATAGGATACCTATAGTCATCCTGTTTTATTCAGGAACCGCACCATGTTCCCTACCCTCACATTTACAATGTTGTTTAGGTCCTTGAAAATTAAACTTTTTTTCCAAGTTTTTTTTCATGACTTTGAAGCTGTAACCAAAAAAACATTTTCGGAAATTTCCAATTTTTGTATATCTTTTGAGAAATCATAATGTATAATATATTTTATCAAAAATATTGAATTATTTGAAAAAATCAAATTAAAATTTAATAAATGAAAAACACACACACAAAATCATAATTCTAGCAATTGAACAATTTATTTCATTATATTAGACTTTCAATAACCCTTCACATACTTGAGACTTTACAATTTTTTAAAATTTTTTCAATTACTAGTGTTCTAATGGTTTATTTCTGATGATATTTTTTAACTTTTGTAACAAAACATGAATGTTCAAGTATTTAAAGTATTTGCACTTAGAATTATGTACTTTTACTATTTTATATAAACTGAAACATTTTTTTATCGAATTCTTTACGGTTTATTTATTTTTTATTAGATTTTTAATTAAGTGGCACAAGAAGAGTATTCAATATGAAAGGCTATCGTAAGTTTCTATACAATAATATCATATAGAACAATTTAGTTAGACTACATATACATATATAAGATAGAATCCTCTAATTCTTCAGAAAACCATGTACCATGTAGGTACAGGTAGAACTTCCTAGAATGACTGCCAATAACATAGCAGTTAAGGTCTTTAAACAAAGCCTTTGAACGTTTACAATTTTTTTAACTTTTTAATTTAATAATTTTTCTCTTTACTTAAGTTTTCTTAGTACAATATTTTCAATTAGTAACAATGTGTAGTTAGTTTAGAAAAAGAAAAAAAAAATCTATATAAAGTTTGTAAAATTAAAGTTTTTGTCTAATGGAAAAATTGAATTTTACTTGAAGAGTTAGTTACCTTAACTAGTTTTAATGTAAAAGTTAAAATATTGGAAAAAAGGGTTTGGAAGTGCATGAAAAGGAAAAATACTTTACTCTGAAACTCTATTGAGGAATAATACTGTCTACTGGCCAAAATGTGTTCTTGAAATTTTGAAAAATTTGATTTTTACAATTTTCCTACATACTTGGACTGACAATGGCAACTTAATGTTTATGAATTTAGTCGAGCAGTTTAGCAAAGTTATTTATTCAAAAAATGTCGCTCTGGACTTTTTGGATGTCGTTCTATTTCCTTTTCCGATTTCTGTCGATGACAGTCAGTATCTTAACATGGCAATTGCTGAAAATCAAAATCATTAAGAAGTGTACATAAAAAAAAAAAACAAATTTTAATATTTTCCGAGTTGTAGAGGGATTCTTCTTAAAAAAATTCGAGTGATAGTATAAGCTTTCCGTAGAAAGTTCAAAATGTTGCAGCAAGGAAAAAAAACTATACTAATAGAAAATTTGAATACGGTACTTGTTCGAATTTAAAGAGTTCTTTAACTGTATTTTAATTTAAAAAAAAAAGAATTTAAATTGATCATAAATATTTTCTTTTTTTTTTCACTTTATTAATTTGTTTTTCATTCTACATTCGTTCAACAAAAGTAACCAACAGTAGACAAGAAAAATTCTCAATTAATAAATTTCACAATCACAAACGATGAGTGACATTTACTATATTGAAGTGAATATTATAGAGAAAAAATCTATTTAAAATTTCAACAAATAAGAGCAATAAAATACGTAAGTACAAACATTTATTAGACTTTTATGCTACATTAACTAACGATCTACACAGTTTTTTATTTTATTTTTTATTTCTCGCAATAATTTAAACATGACGATAAATAGCTGTTTTTATTACTTTTCCAATCAGATTTCAAAATAATAAATTTGAAAAGTTTTATGTATACAAATTACAGTTAAGTTAATTTTTCCTTCACATTTTAAATATTATAAATTTGAAAAAGTAAAATATATTAACAACAACAAAATAATAAAATATAAAAATTAAACAGACATTTAAATTTAAATAAAATGTTTTCATTTTTTTTCGAAAATTGTTTTTATATCGTTTTTTTCTTTTTTCTTTACGAAATGCAAAAGCAAAGAGGTAAATTTTTCAAATTATAAGAACAAGAAATTTTTTATTATTTATTATTATTAATTGTTGAAGTTAAAGTTACGTTGAAAATATTTAAAAATTATATTTTAATGCATGAGAAAGCCAAAATATATTTACAAATTTCAGAAAAATGTTATTTTAATTTATTTTGACTTTTATACGGTTTAAAATTCTTATAAAGTGTAAAATATATTACACCACTTTGATAGAAAAATTTCTTTTGAAAGTTAGTAGAATATTAATTTCTCAAGTATCTCATATATTCAGAAAATTACAATAACTCCGGAATCGAGAAAAACACAAAAAAAACTAATGTTTTCCTTGAAAATTATTATTTACAGTACTTCAATGTGAGTTCTATACATATATAAGTATAATTTAACAAATTAATACAATTATATTTGAAAATGTAAATTTTCTGTCATACTAATTTAACATATCTTAATATTCATGTACATATATGTAACTATTAGTATGTATATATTATAAAAGCTTTTGCAATGATTCACATCGAAATAAAATAGTATGACTTCCGATTCCCTCTGGAATTAGAATATATGTAATTACATATCACGTACATATGGAAGGTTTTTACATGTAATTAGTGTTCTTGTTTATAAATTTCTGGTTTTAGATTAAGTAAATGAAAATTTAGATAAAGATGAATATGAAGATAATTATTATTAAAATAATGATGCTACATACAAACTACGACTACAACTCTTGTGAGAAGTCAAATGATATTGAGATTTACACATTTGAGATGATAGAAATTTTGATTGTGTGGTTTATTTTTCGTACTAGCTGACAGAATTTAATCTTTTATAGTCAGTATATTTGCAAATTAAAAAATTTCACAATCATCTAGATTTCTTGATTTTGTTATATTCACTTCCCAATAACTGAGAACTTCTGAATCATAATTTGAAAGTTTTAGATCTCAACAAAAGCCATACAAAAAATTTCTCATTATCTTCAAGGAAAAAGCGACACAAGCGTTCCAAAGGAAATGATTGACATGAAGCCACATAGAAGAGTTCGACGAAATAGTAGATTGAGAACTCGCTGAGAGGATGAAATTTGATTGGATTCAAAGTTCAAATTCAAATTGATGGAAGCCAAAAAACGATATGTTCCATGGAGAATAACTAAACTATTTTCAACGCTTTTTAAGAAGAAGAAGGAAAATTATGTATATACATATATTAACAAACGACAAGATATTACACATAAACTTCCAGAATAAGTCTGAGTTTATGCCTTTTATTATTGGAGGTTTATTGCCTATAGGCATGTTTCCCAAAGACTATATTACAAAGTGTTAACTGCGCTCTCTAGAATTGCTTTTTGTATCCTAATTAATTAATATTTGTATAATATTTCACATGTAGTTATTTAATCAAGTAAAAACCATACATTTATGTATGTATATGTAAATGCCAAATAAAAGTGAACTTTTAAAAATTCTAAAATGCCTCCTTTTTCTGTACAATAGACAAAGAAAAAAAAAACACAAGTAAAAAACTTGAAAATTTCAATTTTGATTGGTCTTTTAATGCAACTATTCAAAGAAAATTTTCTCTTTTCTATGTACAATTTGATGAAAAAATCAATATCTATATAGTAGTATAATAAGATTTGATGACGACAAAGTTAACAAAGTTTAAACTTAAGATATTTTAAAGTCAAATCACTTCAAAACATTTCAAGACTTGATATTATTTATTTTCTTTTCCAGCAATTTAACTAAAGATTTTGCATACATATATACGAGTACCAGTAATCGCTTGCATTTCAATATAAACTTCAAGATATTTAAAGGATAAAGAAACGGAAAAGCAAACACTTTACAAAAATGTATTTAGGTATGTGAGTTTATGTGATGCACTTCACAAGAAAAAGAAGAAGAAGAAAAAAAACAACGATATTAGCTCAAAAAAATAAACATAGTAGATTGACTTTATTCATTTTTGAATATTATGTATTGATGGAAACTGCAAAAAAAAAAGATAAAAAACTTTTCTTTAAAGTTTATTCAAAAAAATCATACTTTTATCAGAAAGTAAGTCGAAATTTTGATGATTTTAAGATTCAAGCATATCTTATTAGTTTTTTTATTTAATGACTTTGATTTATTAAAATTATCAAGGGCTCTCATTTATCTAAACTATCACAAATAAAAACGCTTTATTTTCGTAAGCAATAATATTTTTTTTATTTACAAAATATAAGGACTTTACAAACAAATTTTTTAGTGTGACAGGGAGGTTATAATTGAACGATTTTCATTGCAAGAAGTAATTACTATATTTTGAAGACGATTGAGTCATTTACTTAGATACTTAGATGGAGTATCTTTAAAAGATTGGGAAAAGGGTTTAAATTTGCTAACGGAAAGAAAGCCCACTCAGATGCCTTAATGCGCATTGTGAATGCACTCAGATATTTTTAGGAAAAACATAGTCCTGAAAACCATCTAGATTTCTTAATAAATCAATTAATTAAAACTCTGTTAGTGCAATCTCAGCTAAATCTTTCAAACTACCAATGAAATTTGCTTTCAAACAAGCGAACATTAATTATTTAAAAGCTCTTATTTCTTCTATTTATAATAATTTCTAATTTAAAAAGATAATTTATGTTGAATAGTCGCTGTTACAACTTTTGAGATCTTTTTCCAAATTTTGTAAAAAACGCTTATCACAAAGAGAGTAGAAAAGTAAAAAGTAAAAACAAAGAAAATATTTTAAAATTTTGTGTATATTTGAAAATATTATTCATTATCTATGCATTAATCGAATTAGTCTTTAACGTGGCTGTCTTTGAAAATTTCAAATTATGAAAAAACTAGAAAAGATACAAAATTCTAGATAATTATGTGCAAAAAAAAAACTTTGTGGTTAAAAAAAAACAAACAAGAGAAAAAATATATAACTGAAAAGTAATCAGTAGGTAACATAAAAAAAATTCTATATTTTCACTATTCTGTTTACAAAAGTGCCGTTTTTTTTTATATTTTTTGTAAAATTTTTTATCATTAAAAACATTCCAATTAGATTCTAAAGAAAAAAATTTGCACACTTACACAAACAAAGACAAAAAAAGTCCTTTATGTAAATATTTTTTTATATATGTATATGCAAATAAACTCTGTTATGCACTGTTCGTCAAATTAAAATTGACGTAGTCTCATGGTTTGTATAATAAAACAAATAGGTTTCACTTTACAAATTTCAGAGAATTTGAAAAAAAAAAACATACATATTTTCAGTAAATAAAAATAATGAAAAATGTTTATACATGTTTTTTGTATACATAAAAATTATTTTTATTTTTTTTAAAATAATATACAAATAAATAATTTAAATGTGTACATTAAAGAAAAACAAATTAAATTTTGTATTATGTGTGACGATAGTCAAAAAAAGTATATAAAATTAAAAAGAAAATGTGAAAATATTATTTTTCATTTCATTTTGATGAGTAAATATAGCCTAAAGATAAATTTCAGAAATCAAAATATTTATCATATATAAAAAAAATTAATTTTGTGAGAATTCAAAAAGCTTCCTCAGAACTAGGAAATAAAAAAAATGTATGATATTAATTTTTAAAAATTTTTCAGTATATCTATCAAATATTAAATTCTTTAAATATTACAACAAATATTTACATTTAAAATACAAAAAAAAAAAATATGAAATAAAAATTTTTCAATAAAAATGATTTTATATTTTTTCTCATTAAAATACATAGAACAAATTTTTTTTTGAAGGATCAGATCATGTAGATTTTTTTTTTTCGTCTATAATTATTTTTTTAAAGTTATTTCCTTTTAAAACAGATTTAAAATGCAAAATGTGGTATAAATTTTACACAATATTTTCTGTTCTACTTGAATTAAGTGTATGCCACCGCATACTACTTCAAACAATGGACAAATGAAGATGTAAATGTACTCCCCTGAAATGATGTTGGCTGGTGTGAAATGGTGATAATAGCAAACTTTGAATAGAGATTTTTAATTATATGTCAATCTTTAGTTCTGAACAGTAACTTTGGTTGAACAACGCAACGTTTTAAAGCTGTAGACTGTAGCAAGTGTGAAATGGATAGCTGTTTTCCATTTAAAAAGTGCATCCGCCATCCACTCCGGCGTAGCTACAAATTACTCTCATTCAAAGTGTGGTGATAAGTAAGTGTATGATGTGTCATTTACCAACTAGTCTAAACTATGGCGGAATAGATGCACTTTCTTAAATAGGAACACAGTAAATGAGTTCATATGGGAAATAATTTGAATATTTAACTTCTTTGTATTTATTTTCCTTTCCATCGCATTGGTTAAAATTTAAAGTAATAATTTTATAAATTCACTTTTAGATGCGTTGAGTATATTTTTAAATTTGAATATTTCATGGTAAATCAATAAACTTTTAATCCATCTTTTTTAAGGATAAAATTTCAAAAAAAAAAAAAAAATCTTATTTTAAATTATAAGACTCTTACTAAAAGTTACATTTTCTTTCTTAAATTAAAATCTTATTTTTTTTTTGGTTTGTAAATCAAAGAAGAAAACTATAAATATTAAGTTTATTTTTTCTTCTCATTTTTATACTTTTTTTTTTCCATCATTTTTCTTCTAAGTAAAAAAAAAAACGTTTGTCTCATCTGTAAAACATTATAGATTTGTCTTTTACAAATAGAATTTGAGTAGTGAAGTTTTTCAATTTAAATTGTAAGAATTTGTTAAGAACTAAAATACAAGCAAAAAAAAAAAAGAAGAAGAAGTAATATCGACTAATCTCGTTATTTTTCCTTCTGTTATTATAACTTTTGTCTATATTTGTAAAAAAAAAAATAAGATTTTACAGAGAACTTTGCTATCGTCTTCAAAGATTGGAACAATGATATAATGTTGCAAAATGATATTTTATCTTCATTTTCTTTTGAAAAAGAAAAAAAATTTTTTTTTTTTTAAATAAGATATGTAAACTTAAAAAACAAAAAAACGGAAGAGAAAAAACTCAATAGATTTTCTTTATCTACAATTTAATTTTATGGTGCTTCCAATTTGCATTTCTTAGAGAAATTTTCAATTAAAGTAAAAAGTAAAGGACGTGATTTTTTTCCTAGGAAAAATTAAAAAATGTACCTTATATCAGATTTTCAAATGGTATGTATATATTATTGTGTAAAATTAGTAACAAATTTTGTTGTGATTGGATAGTAATTTTTATAACAGGTGTGAAGAAAATATTTTTTTTTCCTGTTTTTGTGAGTATGAGAAATATTTTTTATTTTAAATTGAACAAAAATAGCTAATAAGTGATTATAAAAGACATTAAATTCTTATTTTCTCAATTTAAATCTAAAAATACTCCAACAGTTTTGTCTTGTTTTATTGAAGCACGTAAGCCCCGAATCACAAATGTAAAGTCGATGATAAATACAAAAAAAAAAAGAAATATTAAATATATTTTTAGAATAAAAATGTAGACATAGTGAATTACAGAATTATTTGTAGTGACTTACTGTAAATATTCGTACATATTGTCAAGTGAGAAGCTTTTTTCCTATTTGTTATTGAATTCTGCATCATTAAATTTAATGTGCTGAAAAAAAAGAAGATAACTTGATAATATAAAAGAACAAAAAAAAAAATAATGTCTATAAACTTTTTCAAGTTAAGCATACTTAAAATCAATGATTTAAAAAAAAAAAGAAAAAGAAAATGAAAATTATTTCAGATTTATGAGGGTAATTTAACAATTTTAGAATGTATTAATTTTTTTTTTGCATTATAAATACAAATTCTGTAACTATTAAATTTGAACTTTTCTTGGATTACTTGATTTGAAATTCATACTATGGTAAATGTTAAATTTGAAAAAAAATCAATTGTTTAAACTTAAAAATTAATCTTAATAATTAAGAATTGAGAATTCAAGTAGAATTGAAGAGCACTCGAATGTTGTATTAAAAAATAAATTTTTAGTGGATTAGGATTTGATTTTGATCTTTCGAAAATCCAAACCTAATTTTTAAAGAAACACAATGTAAAACAAAAATAGAAAAAAAGGATTTACAAATCTGAAAAAGTGGTTTAAAAGATACAAACACATACGAGGCAAGCTTGGTCAGGAAAAGGAGAAGTAGTGCTTCAACGCAGCGTAAAACATTCGTTGAAGGTCCATGTTTACGGGTGCTTCTCAGCAAAAGTATTTGGGAAGCTTATCACTTTCACAGAAAAATTGAATGCAGTAAAAATAATAGATTTATACAAAAAAGGATTATTAAAGTCTGCGGAAATGCTATATGGTAAAACTAACATCGACTAGGTTCTTCAGAAAGACAATGATCCTAAGCATAAAAGTGACCTTAGAAATTGGAAAGAGCAAAATGATGTTAGAAAGATGGATTGGCCTTCGCAGTCGCCAAATGAAAATCCTATAGAGAATGTTTGGGTTCTTATGAAACAAAAATTGAGGAAAAAAAATATAAAAAGCATAAAAGGTTTGAAATTACATTTAGAAAGAATATGGAATGGTTTGCCTGTAGACTGTAGAGTATGCCAAAAAACTGGTAGAAAATTGCGAAAGACGGTGTCACTTAATTATTAATAATAAGAGACTGGGTAGCGTATTAAATGTTACTGCGCAGTATTATTTCGTATGGTCTTTTAATAAATAAATATAAAATTATATACTTTTAACTTAAATTTATTTCTGTTTTTTTATCGTGTGCACGTTCTTGTGGAAAACACTGTACATGTCTTCGCATTCATGTGAAAATGAAAATTCCATTTTTTTTTTAAATTTTCTATATTATTTGGAATATATTTTAAATTTTAATTGGGTTTGTTTTTCACAGAAAAAAACAAAAAACAAAAAAAAAAATTAAATTAAAATAAATTATTAAGTTACATGTAAAATATTGAATGTTTATATATTTCATTAGCAGAAATAAAATAAAATACGTACATATACATATTGTATGCCAATTATTTGCAAAATTAAATGTAAATTTGATAAAAATGTACAAAAAACTAAATTTTACAAACAAACGAATATTTTACACTTTTTAATGAGGGTTATTTAATTTTTTTTTTAAAATTATTAGCTGCATAGATATTTCTAATCCTCAAAATTTAATAACAGAAATAATTTTTAAAAAAAGAAATTGTTCATATATGCGAATGTGAGATTAGCATGAGACAACATTATTGTGATGTTACAATGTTTCTAAACAGAATAAATAGAATTTTTTAATTAAATAACTTTAATAAACATAAAATATAGCATATCCTTTTTATGTGTTATATTTTTAATTTCAAATAAAATAAAGTACAAGCAAGATTTTATATTTTTTCAAATGTGTATTATGTTTGTTGTTGTTGAATACTTTATTGAGAAATGAATTTCAAAACCACCACACAAATACCAAACAAAAAAAAATAAAAATAGCTATCATATTATTTTAGTATTAGTACACGTTGGTCTTAAGGTGCGTTTCCACCGAAATTATGTGCGCGCACAGTGACCGCACAAAAATGAAATAATCGTCTACACCTAAATCAGTGTTGCGAGCACTGTGCGGTCACTGTGCGCGCACATTAGAGAAACATCATTGCGTTAGTGGAGACGATTTTGAAAACAAAGAAAGAAATTAGGAAACAACAGGGAAACATGTGCTGTCACAGTGCGGTCACTCTTATTTTAGTGGATACGGGATTTTTGATGTTTTCCTTGTGTTCGGTCACAGTTTTTGTGTTTCCCATTCAATCTGGAAAACATTGTAGAAACATTATTGATCTTAGTTAATTGGTTTGCAGGAATTTACATTTTTAGTGCAGTTCTAACTATGGTCAAATGAGAAAATTTTTTTACTAATTTGTGAATTTGAAAATAGACGGATAATATGAAATCTTTTGAGGACATCCGTGTGAAATTCCTAAATTCACTAAGGGGATGGGATCTATTTTTAAACTATCTGCATAAACTGCATTAAAAGAAAGGCAGCATTACCTAGACAATTTCTCCAGAAATTTTTAAATTCACTTTTTATTTAAACACTGATAAATTTCCTCTGAACTAAATTAAATATTTAAATGATATGCACATGCTATGTTTCCGCACACAATGTGAGAAACAAGGAAACTTGTGCGTGCACACAAAGTATGTGTCCCCATCAATAATAAAGTTCGGACACTGTGCTCGCACAGTGCACTCAATGTTTCCACCAATGTTAACAAACACGAAAAACATATTATTTGGTGGAAACACCTAGAGAAACATGTGCGGTCACAGTGCGTTTAAATTTTTTTTTCTTTCAAATTTTTGTGCGCGCACAGTGCGGTCACCGCAGTGGAAACGCACCTTTAAACCACAACTTTTTTTTTGTTTGCAATTTCTTGTCATTTTGATTATTCTTTTCTATCTTTTCATTGCACAAAGTTATTTAAGAAGAATTTTTACAGTTAAATTCTGTTGAGAATTAGTCATTTCGCTTATTTCAAAATTCTGCATTTGTAAGTAAATAAGAAGAAAAAAGAGTTTCAGTGAACTACTTTTTTTTTTCTAAAGAATTTATCTTATCTTTTTATTTTGTCCTTTTATTTTCTGTATAAGCAATACCAACATTGCATTGTCAACTTTTAACAATAAAAGCCCAATTGTAGTATATGAGGGTAAATCAAAAAAATAATCAGACAGTATCCGTCATACAGAGTGTCTGATATACTGCGGAAACAAAAAGCCGCAATTCAGGATAAACGACAAGGGAAGCTCCATAGGCCGTATGTTGTTCCATCACAACAATGCACCAGCCCATGTCTCGAGAAAATCTTGGTTTATTCCAAGAGAAGTTCGCTAGTAAATTTTGTCCCAGCCACTTCAGAAATGACTATCTGACAATTTCCAAAACTGAAATTTCCAAAAATCAAAGAAGTCAATGAATGACGCTGTTTCAAGGTGGATTTCTTCAAAGGACACTGTCTGTCTTCGCTTGCAAAAGTGCCTCAACCTCTAGACGGTCATATATAATGTACGTATAAAAAAGTAAATTTTCCGAAACCCATATATTGAGTTTTATTTGACTAGTCCTGTTATTTTTGATATACCCTCGTATAAGTATACAATTTATATTATTTCAAAAGTTTGTATAGTTCGTGATTAAAAAAAAACAATTTTTTTTTTTATTTTACATTTTTATTTTTCCTTAATAATTGTCTTTTATATAGTTTCTATCTTTCAGAATACTTAAATTTTAAATAAACAACATAGTGGAATATAAAACAATATATATAAGAAAACTAACTCCGTTATATTGCTTAAAATAATTCAGAAAATTATATATAAGTATATCTACATATTTAAAAACATGAAAGAAGAAAAATATAAAAATTTTACCCTTCAGGTGATTTTTAATATTTGTTTTCTTTTTATATTTTTTCTTTTATTTAAATTCTAAATTATTAAAGAAAAAGTAAAAAAAAAAATGTGCAAATGGAAAAAAAAATTGTATTCATACAATATTTTTTATATTTTCTTGATGTATTGTATTTGAAAAACAAACAAATTGTAAAAAGATAAAAAAAAATCTGTGCTGGACACTTGATTAAATTCTTTTGAATTTTTTTTCTTCTACTTTTTCAAACTTTTGAACAAAAACAAAGAGTCAGACGTTAAAAAAAATAAGAATTTTTTAAGTTTTCTCTTAATATTGTTCAAATAGAAAGAAAGAAGAAGAACAACTGTAAATAAAAATAAGTAATAAAGACTAATTGGACATAATACAAGAAAAAAACAAAAACTTTTGATACTTGAATGTTTCAATTATATTAACTTTTTATATTTAAGTTAAATTTTTCTTAAATCCTTGAATAAAATACAGGTTTCACCTTACCGTACCCTGTCCTTTATTTTCTGAGTCTCGACTTACACCGAACCAACTATAACCGAGTAAATCAGGGAAGACCTTTAATAAATATTTTTCTTTTTAAAAATGATATTTGTTTTTCAATTAATAAAATTTCATTTTAAAAATTTAATCAAACTTTAATTTTAAGTTTAATTAAAATTTAATGTTTAACATTTTTTTTGCTATTTTGTCGAAACTGCATTATTAACAATCTGACCAGTACTAGCTCATCTTTGGCTACTTGGGTTAAGAAAGTTTGTGGAAAGTTATTCTTAGCATTTCAATAGAAAGTGTTAAATTATACAAATTTTCAAGCATAAAAAGTTACACCCATTTTTTTTTCTTCAGAATTATAGACACAATGCAATGCAAATGGAGTGAAACATAATTTATGTACCTACATATATGAATTCGAATTTAATTTGTTCTTGAGAGCTGTATATTTGTACATGAACTGAGGAGATATTTCGAAGGGGTAAAATATGTCTTGTTTTTGTTATACAGAAACAAAAAAAAAGTAAAAAAATTAAATCTGATTCAATACTTTGATTAAAAATCTTCAATTTCCGTTATTTTATACAACTTCCGCAGGAAATTTTTCTCTAAAGTATCTGTCATTTTATCGTTTATTGTTATATTGTATGTTCTGAATATCTATTTTATGTTTTGCATGCAAAAATCTTATCAAAATTTACAATAAGAATATTTTGAAATGATAAATGTTTATTAAATGTCAGTTTTAACAGATACTCTATTTATGATTTTTATGTAAAATTGTGAAATTTTCTACAAAATTTAGAAAATTAAATGTTTCCAAAGAAAATTTAAAATACCAAGTAGGTTCTTCAACTTAATAAAAATTTAAGTCGAAAATTTCTACATTTTAAAATTAAATTTTGTTATTTTTGTGTTTAAAGATTTTAATTTCGAATTTGTACTACCAATTTTTTCAGAATGGTTCTTTGTTTTTGTAAAAATTGGTTTGGTTTGTGGATGGGGGAGGATGCAGACATTTATGAGTACTTACCATTTGAGTAATATACGAGTGTGCAAGAATTATTCATTCATGCGAAATTTTGATTCTTTTACAAAGCAGCATAGTATTTTTGATCTGTTTTTATTTTGCTTTTATTTTAAAGCTTTTCATAACATAACATTGTTTTTTGTTCATGAAATTCTAGTCAAAGTGTTATAAAAGGTTTTAGTACAAAGAATATTAAATCCTAGCAAAAAAAATAAAACAAAGTATTAATATTAACAAAAGCAATCTTTGTCTATTCGAATATTAATTCAAAACACGTCTTTTTGAAAATGATAATATTATACTCATCTTTATTAATAGGAAATAAACATCAATGGAAATAATTGTCATAAAAGAACCTTTTGTAGGATTAAAAATAATTTGATGTTGTTCATATTACACAAAATATGAACGTGATTTATTAATTTACAATGTTGTATCCAGGCAATAAGGATTTTATACTTGTACATTAAAAACTTCAATAATATCAAATTTCCTTTCTATTAATTAATTGGTTTTCATAAAAAAAAATAAAGTTTTTTTTTAAAATAAATTGACTGTCAATAGAATTTAATTCGAAATTCTCTTCATTAAATTGACTTTTTTTTTCTCTAACAGTTTGATTATTCGAAAAGGAATTTATCATTTAATCATTACAAGTTCTTTCTAATCTATGCTAGAAAATAAAATAATAAATAAATAAGAACTAAGCTAACAACTTATTCAAAGAAAAAGTAATTAAAATACATCACATAACGTTTCATATTAATGAGAAGATCTTTTGATACTTAAACAACATCTATTTTATTTTACAAAAATCATGTAAAATCTAGAATTTAAATAAAAACATGTGTGAATTATCTCAAAATGTAATAAACTTTATGCTTTTCATTTATTTGAAATTCTTTTTAATTTTTACGAGAATTAAAAAACCACTTCTTTCAGTTTTTAGTATTGTGTGGTTCACATTTACAATATCTTTTTATATAAATGTGCATAGTATGTATGTACATATGTATGTACATACATATAAGTATGTTAGTCTCACATGTGGGTAAGTAAATATAAATAAATGACATTCTTTTTAATTTTAAACAAGAATTTTACAAGATCAACACAATACTAAAAATGCATTCTAGCGTAATGATTTATCTTTTGTCATTTAACATTTTGTTCACTATAAATGTTGAATAGAGGACATGTACAAATTTACAAAAGAACAAAAACATTAATTTACCATGAGTTCACTCATTTTTATATGCTTATAGAAACAGAAATATCAAAAGATGTCATGTGAAAAAATTATAATAATTTCCGTTACACTTTCATAATATGTATGAGAGTATATGTATATACTCATATTAGTAAATTATGTAGAAATGAAAATACGTGAACTAAGTAAGTGGCATTTTTTCTCTAAATACATATGTATTTCTAAAACACTCATATAATTTGCTAGGAAATTAAACTGTGTACTTAAAAATTATTCAAAACAAGAAAATTAAAAAAGAAAATCTCATGTTCGGTTTCATGTTAGATTTTCAAAGAAAATGTGGAGTTTTTAGCTGAGTTTTTTTTTCTGTGATTTGATAATTTAAATAATGCTAATTTTATAACAAAAGCTTTTGAAAAACAAAGTAGCATCACCAAATATCATCAAAATAAGTTGTACTTATGTATGCCTTCCTTGGTCTTTATACGAAACTTCATATGTTGTACAAAATCTCAAGTTATATAAAAAGCCTAACTACAGATAAGCTGTTTGACTCATTTATGTATATATATTTTTTTTAATAACCCACAAAGTTAGAAAGATAGGGAAGACTATGGGGGGAAGCAAAGTAAGTTAAATTATATTTTGTAAAATAACCTTATCAAATGTTTCCTTGACATTTATTATATTTTCAGTTTGTGTTTTTTTTTTATTTCCTAATTATAAAAACAAAATTGAAAATATTTTGAAAAATAATTTCTATTTAAATCAAGCTGCTCTGATAGCTGTGCTGTAAAAACATAGAGAATACCTATACAAATACAGTTGAGATATTAAAGCCTTTTTGGTTAAAAGGTTGTGTATTTCTAAATAAACAGACGTATTTTCCATGAATTTAAATAGTATAAATATAAATATTTCCTCAATATAATAATCTTTTGGCCCAGCAAATATTTATTTTACATTTAAGTAATAAACTTTTCATTTAAAATTTTTAATAGATATAAAATCCTTTTTATATTTACTTTTTCTTTCTCCATTATATATTGTCTTGATAATATTTTACTTTACTTTACAGAAGAAAATGAAGAATAACAACTTTATTACAAAAAAAAAAAGTTTAAACAGAATTTGAATAATAATTTTCTTTTTTTTTTGTGTGCTTGACGAAGTTTTATAAAATACTAAATACCACTTGAAAATAAGTATTTTACTTGTTTTATTAAAAGGTAACAGTACGTAGATACTTTTATATTTTGAATAGATATTTTATTTAAGTCTATTTTTAAATTTTATTTTACTTTATTTTTAAGATAACAATTTAAAAATTTCATTTCAAAACATTTGGAAAAAAAAAAGTATGGTTTTTCAGATTTAGTAACTCTTAGAAACTTTTGAATTTCAAAAAATTAAATTGAAAAGAAAATAAAATAATAAATAAAAATTTTATAATTTTTCTCTTTTATTGGTTTTAAGTACAAGCTTTTCCCCTTAATTACGTACAATTATTTCTATGTACCTATATATAATTTTTTATTCTTTTTATAATTTTATCATTTTTGTAAATATTGCTAGGGGAAAGATAATTTGTGTTAAAAAAAAAAGAAAAGGTCTTTTTAATAAAAGGCAAAAGGGTTAAAAATCAAATAAACTTTATTGGGATGTAAAAAAATCAATTGTCACAAAAATTTGAAAAAAAGGATAAAAAAATATCATAATTTTCTCAGATCCTTTATCAGAATTTACAAATGATATTGAAGTTTTTAGCAAGTCCAGCTAATTGGGAAGAAGTGTATATGTATACAAGATTGTTTGTTTATTAACTTTTCTAAAAACATATATTTCTGGGGTGTTGAACTTTATCTTAAACGTGGTGTGAAAATGATTGATTTTTTTTTTAAATTTTCGACTTTAAAACTGTAATAAAATAAATCATGAAGCCAGAAGATTTATGTTTTTTTTTGTTAACGATAATGAAGCGAAAAATTAACAAATTACTGATTTTATTCACCTCTGACCTCGTACAATTTTCAAGCGTACACAATATTGATGGGATCTTTTAAAGGTATTCCAGGTCAACTTGCCTGGAGTTTTTAGACATTTGGGTTTTTTTTTTTTTTTTTTTTTAGAATTAATTGTTGCTGTTTGCATCTATTTTTTCGGACTTTTATTGAATACTTAGAATACGTTTAAAATTTTTAATAAACACCAAACTTTAAAAAATTCAATAACATTATACTTAAACAGTTAAAAAAAATCAATATCCTCATGCATGTTACAAAAGGAAAAAGAACTCATTATAGTTTTTAAGTGTATCATTTTACAAAATTACTTAAAAGTTTTTCAAAGTTTTATGTTCAACTTACAAAAAAAAAAAAAAAATCATATTATTAAGTGAATTTAACGTATCGTCATGAAATTGTGATAAGTTGGTGTATACTATGTAGTTTTCAAAAATTTTTGAATTCAAGGTAATCTTATATTTTTAAACAGGTAATCTAAAGATATAAATGACTTAAAGTTTTACAGTAGGTAAAATATTTCAATCGAAAATTTCTTTTGAAATTGTAGTATTATCCTTTAAACTTATTTCAATAAAAAAAAAAAAAAGTTTTTACGTGAATTTTTGTTATAATTTTATTATTTTATATTTTAACTTTTAAAGTTTCATATTTTCTTTTTAAACTTTCATGCAGGGTATTATTGGTGTTATTTTTAAATATTTTCTTTTCATGTTAGACATGAATGGAACAAGGTGAAGGGTAAAGCTTTTAAAATAGTAAGTGTTGCAGTTTATAGATTAGAAAAAGTGTATTTTTCTTGTAGGAGTAGGATATGTTATTTAGTTTTAACCAGAACATGTGGTCTCTTAAGTTCCACAATTAAATTAATAAAAAAAAAAACACTCCCAAATCCCATCCTATTTTCGAATCTTAAAGAATTCCAGATGAAAATTTTACACACCGAAATTTAATTTTCTTCATTCCGTTGCCCTATTATGTGAAGCATTTTAGGCAAACTTATTTTGTAAAAAAAATTTGGATTATAAACTGTCAAAATTATTGACACTGACTGTGGCATATCCTTTCAATAAACCTATGACATACAAATACATACATATATTTATATGTATGTAGTTTATTCAGGTTGAACTGTTTCAGGACATATCGTAGATTATTTGCTCGTTTCGAAATCTTTTTCAGAGTTCAGTCACTTCAATTAAAAAAAGTTTTGTAGAATATTTTCACGTGATTTTTTTTTTTTAATTTTGTTTTCTACTAAAAAAAAAACAAACTTAAAAACGTTCAATTGATTTGATGCCACAACATCAAAAAGATATTTGAATTTTAATAATTTCATAAAAATATTGAAATTTCTTTTCAAGTTTTCTTTCACTTTTTTTTTAAATCTATACGATTTTGTGAAAAAAAAAATATTTTCTATCTGAGTTTATCGTTTAGAATTTTATTTTTTTTTTTGAGTATAATTTTATAAACTTTTATATTTTGTTCGAAAGAGATAAAAGGATTTAAAACTTATACTCGAATTCTGAAGAAAAAGTTTTAAAAATAGACTAGACTAAATTAGATACATAAAAGTTTGAGTTTCGAAATAATATGATTTATCGCAAATTTGTTTATTCAAAACTTAAATGAAAAAATGTATGTAGGACGCAATTTTTAATTTTCACTAATTTCATTGTTAAATAATTTCTATTTTACATTAAATTGCTAATCTAAAACAATTATTCGAAAAGAAATAACACTTTCCCAAATTTAAAACACTTTTTAATCGAGTACAAAATGACAAATGTGTGATAGATTAGTCAAAATTGAATGAAAGCTGTAAACTTTCAGATAAGTCAATAAACTCTTTCACAAGTTTCTTGAAATTGCTGACTATGGTTATATTGTAAAATAAATCAATTTTTTTAGGAGCATAGTTTAAACCACTACAGAAACGGTAATAGTTCATTTATACTGAAAAAATAAACTATTATTCATGATACTTCTAAAAAATTGCAAAATTTGATGAAGATATATCAAAAATATTTTTATTACATAATAAATTCATGATTTAACCTTATATCTTCTCTAATCAAGAAACAAAAAAAACAAAAAATGCTACTGAAGTTCTCATGTGTTCAGAATCAATGATGTGTAACAATCTTTTAAGAGAAAACCAGAATGATAGAAACCAAATAGCTAATATAATAAATCAAGAATAAATGATTCAAGTTTAAATAAAAATTTATATTTCATGACATCATATAAAATTGATTTTTCATATGAAATATTTATGAAGTAAATAAAAATGTGAAATTTAGCTTGAAATTTTATTTTATTTTTTTCAATACATTTATTTGATTTTCAATATATTAAAGATAAAAGAGAAAAAAAATGAAAGAAAATGAGTGTAAAGAAAATTTTTTATGAAATTAATTTTGATACTTTTACTTTTGATTCTGTAAAAAAAAGTCAAAGTATTAAAAAAAAAAACAAATAGGGTTTAAAAATTAATATGTTGCACTACGTGTAAGTAGTTTGAACTTTTAATCAAAATATCTTGAGATTTAAAAATAAGATCAATTTTTATTAATTTGAATTAAAAGATACAAAAAAAATTGTTAGAAATGATTGAGGCGAAAATTTGTTGTAAAAACGTGCCAATTATGAAAATTTAAAAAAAAATTGTATAAGGTACGGCCTTTGGAAGATGCATTAAGAATATTTTTTGAATATTTAAATTGTCATTCAAATGATAGTTTTTCTTTTCAGAAACACTATGTTCTCAAAAATCCCAATATTTTGTCACCAGAATTCATTAAAAAAATAAATATAAAATACGTTAAAAATCCAAAGCCTTTTGATTGTACACACAAAATATTTTTAAAATGTTCTAGCAACATTTTCTAATTAAATTTTCTCGTTTTTCTTCTTTTTTTTTTTAAAATTTTAAAAATCAAAATGAAAACTGTATTCACGCCTGTTAAAGAGTAAAATAATTGACAATACCGAAAAAGAACATTTTTTTTTTCAGATCAGAATTTTTCTTGTCCTGAATATTAGAAAAAAAAAAATAAAAGAACTTGTCAAAAATCATTTTTCGTTACGTGCAAAAAATATTTGAAATTAAAAACGTTGTTTAAAAGCATTAATTATTATTTTCAATTTCATAGTTTTTTTTTTTTTATGTAACAAAAAAGTGTGATGGTTGACCCAGTTGAATACAATTGATTTTTATTTTGCATGAGTGCGCTATGTGAAGCATAAAAAAAAATTGTGATAACAGCAATTTCATATTTTGATTATGAAGTTTCAGTTTATACCTTGGATGACTAAATTTGAAAATATAGTACATGTATTTCAATAGATACCTACAAAATTTTGTTGTTGTTTTTAGTAGTTAAAAAAAAATGTATTTGTATGTTGAAATTAAAAATGATACATAATTAGCATATTTCTGTAATAGAAAACAATTAAAATTTTATTCAACTACTACTACTACTACTACTACATTGGGTAAAAATAAAGTTTAAGCAATTATAAATTCTAGTGTGTAATAAAAAATGTAGTTGCTAATATCAAAAGTAATTTTATTATTTTGTATTTTCTAGCAAAAACGTTCATATATAATGTAGCTAGGAAAATTCATGTTAATATTTTACAAGAAAAATTTGAAAAGAAATATCTAGAACTTTTATTTATAAGGGAAAGGGTGTTTGTTTGAAAATTTTCACTATACGTTTTTTCTTTTAAATAGATATCTTTTATTTTCTATTTATTTTGTTTCATGAATATTGTAAATTTCTCTCGAGATATTTTTTGATAAGAAAAGTATATTTTAAAAAATTCCAAAATTAGAGAAATGTTTAGAAAAACAAAATCCATAAAATATCAGTTTTCTTATACAATGTATTTGAATTGATATTTTAGTTTTTTGTTATCTTGTGTATCATGAGAAATATCATTCACCTGTAGCAGTTTTGTTTATCAGAATATAAAATTGAATTAGAATTATAGATAATTTCACTGGTATTATTGTTATACGATTGTAAGGAATCTATCACCTTTTCAAAATTACATCGACAGTACTTTCCAGTTGTAAAACCATAGATATAGTATTTCTATAAGAATTTTTACTATTTTTGTTCTTTTATATACATAAAAGCTCTATGTATTATGTTGGCAACAAATGGATCTATCTTGTACATTTTTGAAGTTAATTCAAAACTTAGTGTAATGATTTATTAATATTTTCCAATAAGATATCCGATAAAATACTTTTGTATTTTAAAACAATTTACAAAATTTTTTTCTGAACTCGTCATTCACACAAATTCTAAAGTACGATATCTATTACCTTGTTTCGTTTAGTATGGCAGTGAAGAGTTAAATGAGTTTATATGCCTTTTATGTACATACTTACTTATTAAATTTTAAATTTTTATATTTCACTTTTTTTTCTGAACAGAATCTGCCACAATTTAGAAATATGGAAATAAATTTAAAATTTTAGGTTGAGTTTTGGTGTTTAAAAAAAAAAAACAGCTGCAATGAAACCACTTCTACATTAGCTCATCACTGCCACACTAAACGGAACAAGGTATAAAGTAGATGATTATTATTACTTATAAATAAATAAAACCATAATTAATGCTACAATTTTCATACTAAGCATATTTCATCAGTATCATAAAATATAGTTTTGTTTTTTAAATAAACTATACAATTAAGGTTGAATATAAATAATATTGGACCTTTTCAAAAAAATAATTACTATAATGAATTTCATTAAAATATTTATATAAATAAAAGTGGTATTTTGTCAAAATATTGCATATAATTTCTGATATAATAAAATGAAATTTATAGACTAATTTTATTAAATACAAAATTTCTAATTAAAAAAAAAAAATATACATAAATGTACATGTAATTCAATTTAACAGTTATAATTAGAGATATTAAAATTTAATATATAAAATGAAATAATTATGCAAATGATTATAGTACCTGTAGCGTTTAGTTGGATAAGTTTGAAAATATCGTATTAAATATGTATTTAAATTTTGAAGGATAACCACTGCTGAAAAAGTTGTTTTACTAAATAATTCACTAAAAAAATAATAAACAATCCATTGAAAAGAGTTATAGTAACATTACATTTCAAATACATAAAACATGAAATGAATAATTTGTATTTGTATCTGTTGTTTTTTAGTTTATTTTATTTTAAATTACTTATCAAACTAAAAATTCAGCATATGATAAATAATTCATAAATTGAAATACGAAATTTTGAAACGAAAAAAAGGTCAAAACAATTTTTCATCATCAACTAAATGTTTGTTTACATTAAAATTTCAATATTTTTAAATTTGAAGTGAATTGAATTTATTTTTTTCATCAAATTAAAAAAATATGATTTATTATCGCTTGGACTTACATGAATAAATGAAGATTCAGCTCTAAAAGTAGATTTTCTTCGTTAGCTAATGATTTAAGGATAAATTTTAGTATTGCAATTCTACCAATTGCAATCAATATTGAATTTAAGTAAATACTAACAGATTCTATTGTTAGAAAATCTTCTGTGGAGATTATCATTGTTATTCACAGGACATCCGGCTTGAAGTTACTTTTCTCAAAAGACACTACAGTACAGTAGTCAACAGTTTGATAAATTTCGAAATAATGTTGAGAAAAATTAAAGAATACAAATTTTGAATATTGAATTTAACATCATGGGTGGTTTTGAAAAAAGTTCTATAAGATTATCTTTCTTTCTCAAAGATATTTCTTAGGTAAATTATCTAAATTCTATACTAAAGATGTATTTTTCTTTTCATCAAAAATAACCAAATTTAATCAGATAATTTTTTTTTTTGCATAATTTTAGTTTGTAAATTGACATTTTTCTAAAATTTCGATCATGATGCAAAAAATAATAGTAAAATTTGACAGACAAGGAAAAGAAAAAATCCATCTTCTTCACATTAATCTTGATAGATGATATTTTTTTTGTATCTTTTGAAAATTAAATACACTTACTTAGAAAAAAAGAAAAAAGGGCCCAAAAATGAAAATTTTCCGATTTTTGTCTGGTGTTTTTTCAATTTTTTTTTTAAAATCTTCTTTATTCACATTATAAACTTAAATAATTTTAAAATGAATACATTGAAGGTTAGAAAAATGTTTTCAGAATAATATTTAGAAACATTTTTATCTTTTATCTTGATATTTAAAAAAATAAAAGACAAGCACCCAGTGTTGTCAGGATTTTTTTAACAGATGTAAGAGGACATAACCTTCATTTAAATTTCAAATATTATAAAAATTTCAATTATAAATCTTACAATTTTCTGTTCCATATCGAATGACTTTTGTTTTTCTTCAAAAAACACTTGATAAAACGTGAAAATTGAATCACTTTCTTATTAATTTTTTCTTTCTCAATATGTATGTACTTCATAATAAATTACAGTAGAAGCGATATCCTTTAAATTTAATAGTCTTCATTTTTTCAAAGAAAATATTATAAATATTATTGTATTAAATTTCATAATTGATTGTGCATCAAAGAATGAACTATACGTTGTAAAAGATTCCACGATTATGTTACATTTGAAAATATCCTTGTTAATTTTAATCAATCATCTTATCAGATTGCACACATAAAATGTACATCTTTCAAGTTTATGAAACATTATTCATTTTCGTGTTTTAGTATTTAAATTCCAAGCTAAGTGAAATTTCTTCTAAAAAAAGGAATAAAAAATCTTAAAATATCTAAAACTAGTTTCTATGGATACCGTTATTCATTGTGGTAAATATATGAAATTTATGCAAACCTAATGGAATATAGAATTAAGCAATTGTATATTACAATGAAAACTTTGATTCTTGATTGTTTGTTTGAAACAATCGTTAGGTAGATTAATTATGCATTCAAAAAGTTAGTGAATAAATAATACTAAAAAGGAACAAAGTAAAAATTACAAAATAAATTGATATACTCGTACATATCTGTTTGTTAAAAGTAATAAGGTTTTCAATAGATATCTGTTGTGTTTTATTTATAGCATAATAAGTATATAATTCACAAAATCCTAATGTTAATGAAGAATCTTCAAGTCCTTTTGCTTTATTTTATTCTTGTTAGAACTGAGACAGATATAAATGCATTATAGGTCCCTATAAACTTTTGAAAAACTTATAAAGGAACCAAGGAGATAAATTTAGTACGGACAAATAAGAAAGTTTATTTATTTTTAAGTTGATCACTTGAGTAAAATAAGATTTTGTACCGAGAACACTTAAAGCATTATCGTTAGAATTAGAAGCCCTCCTATAATATGTTTAACTTGTTTCGCATTGTATGGAAACCATGTTAAGCAGAACCAGCAGAACCTAAAAGTATTACGAAATGTGCTTTTAGAGGGCCGTGCTGTATTGAAATCCTGCTGAAATAAGTCTAAAGGAAAAAAATATTACTAATCAAAAGAATGCATTCTTTGTTCTATTAAAACCGTGTTATAAAATTAATCAGTTTTCAGAAAAAATTGTGATTTGTAAGACTTCGCATGAAACACCATATAGAGTATATCTACACTAGGTTGTCTTTTGTTTGTGGAGAGTGCATCTTATTTATCGTGTTATAAAAACTAATAGAAATGTTACTTTTGTACCCATATTCTTGGTGTATCACTATTTTTTTTAAATTAATATTTTCTTTCATTTTGTAGTGTAAAACAATCATCTTTCATTATCTACCGCCATTTTGTTCTTAAAGGAAAAACGATGGAAAATATGTACTTTCTAAAATATTATAGATACATACATATTTATGCTTTTTTCATTTAACACATATGACAAATTTAAAAAAGTATGTAATTTTCTACTTGTGAATCTGGACTGTTCTCGCAGTTGACATTTGAGATTTCATGTATCTGTCATATTATGAAATGTGAAAAAAAGATATGTACCTGGATGTCCTGATATATTTCAAAAGAAAAAAAATTTGAATATGTTTGAAAAACTTATTAATATTCAAGTTTTGTAAAGAAAACGAAGAATTTCCTCAACTGACAAAATTTTGATATGGATACAAATTTTTTTTTTTTTCATTTCAATAAGAACAGGGTCTTCTAACAAGATTAAAAATACAACTATGTACTTTATATAGGAGTTAAGGATAAAACGATATTTTTCTTGTCACATATGTTAGGTTATATGTATGTGTCTTTTTTTTTCCACCTAAATAAATATTTTAAATTAGTCTTACAAAGGAGAAAAATTTCGTTCTCATTTAATTTTCATTATGAATTTTTCCTTTGTATTGTTATTTTTCTTGAAAAAACACATTGAAAACTTACACATTTTGAAAATAATTCAACAAGGATATTATTTACACTTTTTGTTATAGATGTTTAACTTTTATTACATATGTAGAAAGTGCTTATGAATCTTCAGAAAATTAAAAATGATAAATAAAGGTTACATGATTTATAAAAGAAAAAGATAAATTTTTTAGTCCTTTTCTTTCGCCACGGTAGAAATAAAATTATTTTGTTTCTGTTTGGATAGTTTTTCAAAAATTTACCGTGAATAGCTGACTCATCTTAGAGTATACATAAGCACCAATATAAAGTTTCACGTTTTTTGCTATTATTATTTGCGCACAAAATGACAAATAAGATTTAATTTCAATCTGCATGGTTTTTCTTTCAACATATTTTAGTCTAATTTATTAAAGTTTTTAATGTAATTATGCTTTACTAACTTTAAAAGTTTTTCAGCTAATAAGATTGTCTTTTACTGGATCCTATTATTATTTCATTATTCTATTTAATGTCGGAAGAACTTTATTAATTTGAAGGTACTTTTATTTGCATTTTATAAATAATAAAATTTTCATTATAATATCTATTCAAATTTTAATTCATTTTCTGTATTCTTTTGTAGGTATTTGTAAATCCCTTTCTTTTTACTATCTGTTATTTTCATTCTTGCATTCAGAATATTAATTTTTCCACCTGAATAAAATTTTCTTTTTTTGTTGTTTTTTAATTTTTATTTGTGCAGATGTCATTGCATTTGTTATTTATTTTCCTTATATTTCAAAGCAAGAATAATGACAAAAAAAAAAAAAAAACAAAGTTTCAAATAGTTTTATCATTATTTTAATAATTATATTCTTGTAACTTATTCAAAAAGAGAATTTTCACTTTTACAGAAATTTCATTTGTTTTCTTATCAACACAGAGACATTAATTAAAAGTAATTTAAAATTTTTAAAAATTCTCATGGCAGTGATTATTTGAAATTTGAAAGAAAATAATTAGATATTTATTAAACGAAGGACGTACGGGTATGTCTTACAGAATGTGTTTGGATTAAAATGTTGGGCCTTATAAATGTTAAAATATTTAAATTCTTAGAACTTGAATTTCTCATAATTGTTTAATTTTTGTTAAGTTGTAAAAAAATTTTTAAAAAAAATAAAGGAAAAAAAAATCATATAAAAATCATTATTTATTATCATTGTAACTGGCAAATACTAAAATGTAATTACAAGAAAATAATCAACTTGTAATTGTAAATAGAAAAGTTCATAAAATAAAATATACAACGTCAGATGCTTTAAACAAAATTCCTAGACACATCATTAAGTACAGGAAGTTAAGGCGAACGATTTAATTAAATTTGAATAGAAATGAAACCCATCTAGCTAAAGTACATACGAGTATGTATGTACACATATATATATGGGTGTATATATACATAAGTTCATATATACAAAAATCAACATCAACGGAAGTAAACATTATTATCTTGTGTTAACAATAGCAAGTAATTAAAAGTATGGAACATAAATTTAGATTAAAAGCTGTGGCAAAATATAATTATTATTATAAGACATTTAATCTAAAGTCTGATTTCATGTTCATAATGTTTATTAACATTTGCGTTAATTCTCGCATATTTCGTAGATAAATTCAATTTTAAATTCGATTGTTTTGAAATTTTTGTTCAACATTTTCTTGTCATTTTTTTCACATGAAAAAGATTCTTGCAATGAGACACAATTTATAGAACGTCGAAAAAATGTCTTTAAATGAGGGGGTCAGAAGTCAAATCACCTATCTATATGTCCATATTTGTAGTGTAAAAATTTATTCAAATATTTTAACTCAAATAGTGTTAAATTTATTATTATTATCAGACAATGTTGTAAATCCTGAAATATTTCATAATCAACATTTTGAACTTCGTTAATTTGCCTTTTGAGTCCCTAACCTGTATTTGTGGACATTTCTTTTTCCTTGAGTGGCATTAAGTTGTTATAATTTTGCAAAAAAATATTTAAAGATCGATTTTTGTGACCATTCTGTCTTTCATCTTTGATCCTGTATTGATTCAATAAATTTTTATTATTCAAAGTTGGTTTTGTGAATTCCCAAAGGAATATTCCAGCGTAATTTCAGTTTCCTAGTCTCCTTCAGAAACATACTTTTTTAAAGAAAGAAATAAGTGTCTACAAATGTAGGCGTGTATAGATCCGTGGGTTGAATTTAAAAGGAACGCAAAAGTTGATTATTTGTTTATTTTGATTGTTATTGCAAAATTTGTGTTGAATGCAAACAATTTCATAATTTTTGGTTTTTATTATTTATTTAATTTTTTCCGAGAATTTTTAACATCCTTTTATTTTTATTTATTCACGTATCTTGGGAAATTAAGACAAAGAAAAAAATAATGTACGCATACACGTTACACTAGAAAGTAAAGTACGTACACAATATGTACCTACTAAAATTTATTTTTGCAATTTAATACAATTTAAAGTATCTAAACAGCAGTGTTAAAATCATACATACATACAGTACATTACCTTGTGGTGTATAATAATTATGATGTTGTTTATTTTAGTTGGTACATATTAATAAATTAGTACAGGATGAAATTATTTAAATAAGAATCCTGTACTAAGGTTTCAGAAAATTAAGTTTTTGTACACAACTAAACATTATAATTTTCAAAGAAAATAACAATTAGCAAAATATTCCTTGGTATGTTCTTATGAAAATTTTGTATTCGAATTAAATGCAATTAGAAAATTTTTCAGATTATTATCATAGAAGTTTTACGCTCAATTAAAATGTGTTTGAAATACTTTTGTATTAAAAAACTTGATAGTTAATTATTATGGTTCATCAGAATTGCTTATTTAAACTAATAACATTGAAACTTGAACAATAACGTCAAATACATTTAAATTAGCAATTCAAAGATAGGATGCAGTTAATTATCATTTTAAATAAATAATAATTATGAAATAACAATTAATATGCATAATTATGTATATACATATGTATGTACATTTTCAAATAATTGTAAATTTATATTTAGCTTTATGCATAAAGTAAACTATCACTAGATGAACATTACCTGTATTGTCTGTATTCTTGTATATTCAACTATGAAGAATAGAAATAATTAACGAGAACTAATTATCATAAATTGCAATAGTTTGTTTAAAATGTAAATTTGTAATAATGTTTTTACAGGAAATGAATTATTTTTAAGTAAAAAATTATGTTTTGTTCTTCACAATAAATCCTTTTTTCTGATTAAAATTTAAAGAGTACTTTAGCATTATTAAAATCCTGTTTACATGAATATTTAGTTAGTTATTAGTTAGTAAATTATGACAAAAAATAGTATGAGATGAAAAAGTAAATTTGTAATCGTTTAACCGCTCTAGAACATCGATGTTAAATCATATTTCGGCTAAATACAATTAATCGTTAATGTAAAATATATATATTCAAATGTTAGAATAAGAAAGGATTAGCACTGGAAAATTCGACTTCCATTAATTGTTTTTACTCTCTTGTACTTTGTGATGAGAGAGACAGCAAAAAAAAGTCTTAAGACAGATTTGGAATTATTTATATAAAATGAAACCACTTTTATATAAATTTTTCAATTCAAATCATATTGTTTGGTTTTTTCACCATAATTAATTTTTCTAATTGAAAAAGTTAATAAAACTCAATTAAAAAGTTTTTTTTTTTTTTAAACAAATATTATTAAATTTTTTAAAATTTCTTTTGATACGAATAAAAAAAAATTCAAAATTTTCAAAAATTCATTAAATTACTTAATTTCAAAACAATTTAAAAAGTTCAAATGAAATAAAATTAATTTAAATTTCTAAATTTTTAAATTGAAAAATTTTCATTAGGAAATATTTGTTTTGAAGACAAAAAAAAAAAAAAATTCCAAAACTTTAAACTGTCATGCCAGAATGAAATGGTATTTTTGTAAAATTAATGTCATCAACAAAATTTAAATCAGAAAAAGTTATATAATTATCTTACATACTCTCATATTAAGCTATAATAAGGATTTACAAGAAAGCTTTAATAAATTTGTTGTGTTTTTCTAAAGAAATCAGAATTTTTAGGAATTAAGTACATATAATAAAATACAATTGAATTTATTTGAATCTTTCGACTAAGTAATAACAAAAACATGAGAAAAGATTTATTAAAATTGAAATAGTGTTAGTTTTTTTTTTAGATTTATTTATTCTTTAATTTTTATTTATTTTTACTATCACATTTTTGTACAATTATATTGAAATTTTTGTAAAAATTGAAATAAATATTTGAGTATGTCAAATTTGACTTACGTTTATCAAAATTTGATAGTATTATTGGCTTTGTACGTAAACAAATCAAAAACAGAAAAACAAAAAAAAGTCAATATTCTTTTAAAATTGTGATGACTTTTCTTCAAAATAAAGTTCTTATTGTTTTTTTTTTTTTTTTTTTTTTTTCAAACAGAAAATCAATAACTTTTTATAAAAGTATATAGGATTCATTGACATTTAAGTACATAAAAATCGTAAAATCAAATATATAAGATACTTCAATTTTACTTTGAAATTCTTCATATTTGTTCTTTCTGATAGTATGTACTTTTAGAATATATCATAGTAGTTTTTGTATGTCAATAAAAGTTTCAAAATACTCTATACTTATATATAATATGATGGTGGAATAGGAAAATAAAAACGTCAGTTTGTAAATAAACTTTATTTTTTCTTTCAATTTCAATAATATATAGTATCTGTTCAATAGAAAAATAAAATTGATCTATTAAAAATTATTAAAAAATACTTAAAAACTTCAGAACATTTCCAACAATATTTATTTTGCTTTAACCAGCGTTTTTAATATACATTTAATCAATTACTTTAAAATGACTTTTGTCTTTTAAAAAACACATTTTTTCAAACAAAAATTTTAAGTTAAAATGCGTAAATGAAAAAATTGTATGGATTTTCCTATTTTTTGTAATTTTTAAAATAGCATTTTTTTGTTGATAAAAGCAATATGTTTTGATCCTGAAATGAAATAACTTAAAAATTACTTCATTAAGTTTTAGATTTTTATGTAGGTAATTTTTAATAAATAGTCTCTTGGAGATTAATTATTTTTTTTTGTAACTTATGAATTTTTTGTAGAATTGGCATACTTTTATCCTTTTTATTTTAAATAAAATTTTTATATGAAAAATTAATTATCCACTTTTGAAATGAGAACTCACAGTAAAGGTGTTTTATGAACTTTATCTTTATCGATTGTTTGTTATTTAAATTCTATGTAAGTGTATCGTCTAGACTTTATATTGAACACCATTATGTATATGAGTAAAGAGTGAACATAGATACAAAAATAAATATTTAAATTTAATATAGCATCATCATAAGTGTTCTAATAGTAATAAAGTATCAATTTTAGGTTAAAATTATTATCTATTAAAGTTTACTAATTTCTGTTTTATGAAACTAATTTATCTAAGAAATGTAAGCTCTTAAGTACAACCTATATATGAATATACATACGAGTATACACACTTGTGCATACATGTAAGAATAATTTGTAGGAGTAGGTATTTTAAATTATAGGTAAACAGTTTTTTGATACTTTGTGGAATATTATAAAACAAAATAGCTTACTATAATAGTGAGAAGTTTATGAAAAAAAGATAAGAATTTCTTCCATTCTGCATCCATAATATTTTGTAATCTACATATTTTTCTCCTTTTAATATTCCTTTGTTAATTCTTGTAATGTTAATTTTTTTACATTACCGGCTGTAAAATATTTAGAAGCATTTAGATGTGGCTGTACAGAAATATTCTTGCACTACAAAAATAAATAACTCAACGGTCTTAAGAAAAATGAGTAAAAAAAAAGGAACCAGCTAGAAAACTAGAGAAACAAGAAGAAACTAGAGGCGATGACTTCCAACCTCCAGTACACCTTAATAAAAAGAAAAATTCTGATTTTAAAATGTCTAATAAACTAAAGTTTACTAAAGTCATGCATTTAAAATTTAAATTTAAATTTTTATTGATTTGAACATTTTTTTATTGGAACTATTCAAATTTGAATTGAATAAAATTTTCTTATTGCTTGTATTATTCTTCTTTTAGAAATGTTTATTGAAATTTTTTTTTATGTATTGAATTTTATTTAAAAAGCTATCTTGTTTTGATTGTGAAGAAATTCAAACATTATTGTACTCGTAAATACCTACTTATGCAATGTTAAGAAGGATGTGAAGTTGAAAACGTTTTTTTTTTTTTTTTTTGTTATTTCAGATATACATATATTTTATGTTTAACTTGTTCTTCTTCTTTTTAACCCAAGATAATCGTAATTGTACTGAAAAATCTTGAACGATTTGAAAAAGATTATGTCATACTTGAGAGTCTGTAGGTACATATTTATTTACTTTATGTTTTTTTTCTTCAATTTTTATTTAATATTTGTAAAATATCATATTAGAAGTATTATTTATTTTATTCTTATTTGTTTTTTCTATCTACTACCTAAAGCTTACTATGTACCTATGTATTTACAACAACAACAAAATCAATTGTTTTATTATTAAGATTTTTTTGTTATTTAATTCTTTTTTAAGGCCAGGATACATAAGGTTTTTATGGGTTATTACAAAAAAAGAAAAAGAGAAATCATCATGGATACATCATATCTTCACTTAACGTAAATCTCATCTTTAATTACGGTCCGTAATAAGTCCATACTTTGGTACTTTGGCTTTCTTTTTTTATTGAAAAAACTCAAATGACATTTGAACAAAAGAATATACATTTTCTTTTTTTAATAAAATCGAAGTGAATTTAAACGTTTTTTGTTTTTTTTTGTTTTAAGCTTTTTTTGTTTGATTTTTTTGTTTATATACATATGTAACTTTATAAGTGTGTAAGGTTGGTAATTGGATATTAAATAGCTACATTAATATGAAATAAGTGAAAATCAATGATTTGTAAAATAAAGAAAATGATCACGAATTAATATAAAGAATCAAAATAATGCCTTTGAATATTATAAAAAAAAATGTATACAAATGTGCTTAACAACATCACGTAACTCCCAAATTCTACATCAGACTTATTTTGTGAACTTGTGAGTTGTGGTGTATTTGTTCTTATTATTTTTCAATATACACAAAAAATAAAATATGAAAAAAAAAATATGTATATATGTAATACCGAATTAAAAGCACATATAAATTGTCCTTTTTTTCTTTCCTATTTTTATTTTCTTTTATTAACTTTTATTTTGAAATAATACAAAAACAGATTTCATATGACTTAAAGGATTATTGATTAAAGCTTCTTTATAAAGTTTGATAACCATAAAAATAACAAAATAATAAAAATAAAAATTGTGATTAAAGAATGTTATCCTGTGAAAACATTTTGCTGTTAGGTATAGTATTATTTGTCATTTTATTCAGTTTATTATTTTACTGAATAATTTTGTAAAAATTCATGTTGAACGTTATTATTTTTTGTTTCCAGTGAAAAAAAAAAAACAAAAAAATATATATAGTTAGAAAAAATTGAGAAAAATGATAAAAAATATTTGCAATAATTGAAAATATTGAAATTTCAATTCGAATTTTTATTTGATGACAATAAAAACTTGTCATAAAGCATTTCCTGTAAAAGATATCGGAAATTGTAAATTTTTTCAATAAAATATAATACTTTTGTACATACGTACATACATATACGAGTATTTGTGTGTATGTATATGTAAATACATATGTACATACATACAAATAAAGTATGTATGTGAAAGGTGTAACATAGGATACAAGTCATTATATGTGTAAATTAAATTGTCATGTATGAAAGCATTTTTTTTTTAAATTTATTTTTTCAATTATTGCAAAATTTTTCATTGATTCATCATCATGTATGTATTAGCTGTTAGCTACAAAAAGCATCGGAAAATGAAATAGGCTTTTTTCAATATTGCATAGTTCCGTATAGTTGTTTTGCTTTAAGACACCAGAGCAAAAGTTTAGTTGCTGGATTGTACACTTGAATACATGATCTAATATAAGCAACAATGGATAATGGAAAGATGCCGTATATGAAAAAGGAGAAAGAAAATACATGGTTTTTATGTTAAATTGTTTTCCATTAAAAATGTCTTATACGTAAGTAGATTCTTATACGTAGTAATTTCTTGGAATATTTTTAAACCACCGAAATAAATTTTTCCTTATGTTTGATCCAGAAAAAAAATTTATTTTCCACATGTATTTCAACTACAAAAAGCTTATTTTATAGAATAATATTTTTGTTAAGGTACTAATACAAGATGGAGTAATGATTTATTTCTTAATTGTTTATGTTAAAAAAATACATTTCCATTAAATTTGAAAACGTATTTAATGTACTGATGATATATGTATGTACATATAAGTATATAAATTACTCTACTCTTACTTTTGTATTCTATTATGTTTACTTTATCATTAAAACTTTTAATTTAATGAGCCCCAAAATACTTTGTTTTCTTTACTTTACTTTCTATGTAAATTCTTATTTCATGGCATAAATGTGTGAATAATAATTAATTACTTGTTTTTTTTTTATACATATATTGTAATCTTAAAAGTTATGTGAAATATTCTACTTCATTTCAATAACTTTCACAATTTCATAACTATTATATCATACCTATATATTATACAATTATCGCAAAAGTAGACCAGATGAAAAATAATAACAACAAAAAATTTAAAAGTAAAAAGAAACTTTTTTATTCGAAATTAATTGCAATAAAGTGAATATTTTTGTTTTCATTTTCATGTAATTTCTTGTTTGTTCGTTTTCATTTGTATGTTTTGTAAATACTACCTTTCAAAAATTATGATTATTTTTTTTTTAAGATGCATTACAACCAGAAAACCAGAAAAAAAATTCCAAATGAAGCCAGATGTGGCTTACAAAGTAGAAAAATATTCCATTGTTTTTCCCATGACAAATTTTCTGGTGTTATTGAAATATTATATAATAAAAGTGTTCATCTGTATATTTATAAATTTTCAAAAGTTCTTATTTACTGATAATTTTTGTAGAGTATAAAGTTTTTTTATTCAAAATATCTAAAATATTTATTAAAATATGTAAAAAACTTTTTGTTCTATATTTTTGCTTGTTTTGTGAAATATTTCGAAAAGTGAGAAGGATAAAAGTCATTCATTGTGCAATTTTGTGGAAAAGTTAGTGTTAAATTGTGTGGTTAAAATTCTTGAACTATAGTTTTTTTGAAGAACTCCTGAATAAAAAAATCAATATTAGGTATTTCCTGTATAAGTTTAAAAATATTGAATACATTTTTCCATAAAACCTTAAAAGTTTTATTTAAAATATACTAGAATTGTGGGAAAATAATAAAATAAAAAATTTAAAATTTAGTGTGGTAATTGTTTTATTTTTATTTAAAAAAAAATTAATTTTTGTTGATTAAATTAAAAAAGATTCTTTTTTCCAGAAACTAATTTTCATTTTCGTGTAGATATCAGTCAATAAAAATGTATTCTCTTGTTTGTGGAAAATAAAATGTTGTGTTATGAAAAAATTAATTACATAGAGATATTTCGATATTTTTTAGTAAAATTTTATTCAATATTATTTAGCTTGTGCTAGATACATAAAATTTTATTATGTTCAATTAAAATGAGATTGTGTAATATACATATTGGAAACATTGAAATCGGTTTGGTATAATTAAACTGAAAATTAAATTAAAAAAGTACAATTATCCTGAATTATTCGTCTAATGAGCGTGTAAATGCAATTAAAAGAAATATTATCACATACATATAAAAATATATCATTACTTTTTATGAACGATTGTACTTATTTTTTATCCTATCGATTGTTATCATGTCATCTGAAAATAATTCCATTAAAAAATAGGAAAACAAATTTTTGACAGTAGCATAATTTGATGAGATGGATAAAATACATTTCTATGTTATATCATAGCCTAGAAACAATCAGATCTATAAATTAAAAAGTTATTGATTTTTATATTTTATTCACATTTTCAATGTTCATGTTCAAAATTCAAAAACTGCTTTATAATTAAAAACTCTGTGTGTGAAAAAAGAAAAAAAATCATGTTAAAAAATAAAACACACTATAGTGGAGTAAGGTTAAAATATTCGTCACTTTTTATTAAACAGATCCATATTTTTCAATATAATATTTTTAATTTAAAACTTGCATTACATTGATTCATTATTCTTGAACGTAACGCTGTCAACAAGTACATTAGACCTCTACTTTAGTGTGTAATGTTTAGTCCTTTAATGTTAAAATTTTTAAAAACTTTTTAAGGTTTTTAAATTTGAAAATTAAAACTAACAATTATTAACAACGAATCCAACCAGATTAAATAATTTTACTTCATAAGAATTAAAATAAAATTACAAAAGTTTGTGATCTATTATAAAAAGCTTAAGCGAGATTTTCTAACCTATAAATAGATAATCAAAAAATATTCATTAAAAACAAAAACCGAGAATGAATTGAGAAATTGTAAAGTATAATGAAATTTTTTTTTTTTAATTTTTCCTTTTTGTTTATTCTGTAATATTTTTGTTTTTCTTATTTTAATTTAAATTTTTATCTTAATGTAAATATCTTCAATGACATTTGTATACATACAAATTTTCATGTAACAGTACATGAATTTATCAAATAAATTGAAAATAAAATAATATTTTCCTATTATATTCAACGATGTTTTTTAAAAAGAAAATGTTTTATTTATCATCATTTTTCAATTGTTTTGCGTTTGAACAAACACTTAAAATAAACTTTCAGAACTTATTTACTTTGTTTTTTTTTTTTTTTTTATTAAGATTTCAGTTTGAACATTTTACATTTGACCTAGATATTTTGAAAGTTAAAAGGTGATAAATAAGTGTCGCAGAATTTGTTAAATATACGAATATATGTAAATATCCTAGTCACGTATTCTGACAAAAAAAGGAAGAATACAAAATACACTTTATTTTGTATTCTATTATTTATATGAGCACATTTTTTTTCTTTCTTTATTCTTAAGGCTTGTTTATAAAGGAGTCAAGAATGTAACACAAAAAATAAATTTCGATTAAATGAAAACATTAAATTGAAAATATTCAAATTGACTTTTGAAATGACAAATACAAAGGAGACAAAGTGTTTTTTAATTTGAATTTTTCCTCTTTTCAGCACTTTCATGTATTTTAACAAAATTCTAAATTGTATTCTAAATGTTTACATTATTTTAAATTGAAGTTTCAAAGTTAATCTATGAAACGTTTTAAAGATAATCAAATATTAATTAAGAATTTAAAACAAATAAAGTTATACTTTGTCACTGTGCGTGTATGAATTGTTATTTTGTTTGATTCACTGAGAACTGAATAAATTATTATTTTTGTTACTCAAAAATGCAAACAAAGTTTTGAATTATATCACACATGAAATTAAATACAAAAAAAAATTTAAAAAAAAAAGAAGAAAAATCTCTTAAACTGGGGCTATATGAAAACACTGAGCAATCTGGTAAAACAAGTAGTGTAAGTGAAACACGAAAACTTTTCCGGAATTAGATATAAGATTTAATGGGAGGATACTTAAAAACACAAAAAAAAAAAAAACAAGTACAATAATAACAAAATTTACAAAATTATTAATATATTATTATGTCAAGAACAAAATTTATAAATCTTATTTTTTTGCCAGAACGAAAATGCCTTTTACACTTTTATCATAAATTTAAGACAAAACATTTACGTTCAGGCTCTTGTTTTCATTCTGTATCTATTAATAATAACAATGCAGACAACAATAGCAATTAAGAGAATGGATGCATAATTTTTATGTTTTCTTGGCTTTTTTTTTTTTTTTTACAAAGAAAATGTCCTTATCACGAAAATAGCTGGTTGTAAAACAGTAAATTACACACTATTTAAAAGCCTGAGGAAAATATAAGGTAATTGTAGCAATTTGTGTTTACTTGAAGAAAAAAAAGATAATTACAGTTGAATCATGTTTTCAACGGAAATATGGAAGAGTTTTATAATATCAATTTTCTCTACACACACAAAAAACATCAACATTAGAGGAATATGCAAAAATAATTGAAAATTTGCCCAAAAATTGTTCAAATGAAAAAAAAAAACAAAAAGAAAAGTGAGAAAATAAGACTATATTGTACAATTACCCTATAAAATCTTGTATCTTAGGTACTTTAATATCTTTAAAAATTAAGGATTATGAAATATTTTTAAATAGAACATGTTTTTTTGAAGTTTTTTTTTTCTTTCATATATTTCTTATTTCTTTAAGCACACGTCTTAATATCAACAAAAAAAACTAATTATATTTTTTTTCTTAAATATTTAACAAGAACCTCTTTTAAATTATTTTTCATACTTCAAAAGAATCTAAAATCTTTTTCCAAGTTTATTATTCATTTATCTTTTCCAATTATTATACTCTACGAATAAAAAAAAAAAGAAAGAAGGAAATAAGTATCGCACAATTTTTTTTTTAATTCAAATAAAACCTTTATATAACCTCCGGGTACAATTACGTTTATCTTAAAGAAGGGATGATAAACCTTTTCAACTGTATTTTTTTTTTTTTTTTAGATATTACATAAGCTATATTAGGATAATGTTTAAAAGTTCTTCCTATCAGAGAATAAAGGTATTCAAATAAATTTTTTTTTCCTAAACATACTTCATAAATACTCCAGAAAAATTATATAGGGAATTCATACCACTTGGATTTGTGTTATTTATTCAAAAGAAAAGTGTTTCAATTTAAAAAGAAAGTCAATTTACTTAACATACATATACATACATAAATACAATTTACAGAAATGTGTGTGATTATATTGATTTGCTAAATTCCTTTTGAATTAAAATTTAAAACGTTATTTAACCAGAAAAGCCGAAAGGATTAAGAAGAAGAAAAATGAAAGGAACGGTTTAAATGACAGGAGCTCAATAAGAATGCTACAAATAAATTGAGCTTTAGCATTAGTTTAGTCCAATTTTTTTTACTAACTATGAATAATTCTTTAAAATTTAATTCGTTGTATTCATCACTGTGCTTATAAGAAAAAAAGAGTACATTAAAATAAGGTCTAATTAACATAAAAAAAATTTATATTATAAAAAAAAAGTCCTTTTTATCAATTTTAAAATTTATTGAAACCAAATCAAGTGTCAAGATAGATTTTACAATTATCTTAAATTTATCTGTTGCGAAAATTATTCAAAAACTTATAGAAAGCTTTTAATAATTTTACGGGTTTTATTTATACTTTAATTTTCAAATATAACACATTTCTACATTTTGTTCTAAATAACTTGAATTACTCAATAAAAAAGAATTTGATTAATTACTGATTCGTGACCAGAAAATTTTGTATTCAAATGAAATTCAATAAATTTTCTTTGAAGTAATAATTTTTTGTTACAGCATGATTAATTAATGAATTTCATTGATAATGAATTGTTTGGGAAAGGAAGACTGACTAATTAATGAATTTAAAATGTATTGAAAAATTGTGAAAATAATAAAAGGGAAGTGTTTTTGGCAAACAAAATTAAATAGACTGTAAATATACTTTGAAAAAAAATTTATATTATTGAAAAAAGGAAAAACAAAACAATTTAAAACAAAAAGGATTGTCTAATTTAATTGAATATTTTTTTAAAGGATACGAAAAATAATTTGCTTTAGACAAACCAACATGAAAAAGAACATAGTAAAAGTTCATATTATTTTTGATGAATTGCAAACTTGATGTTTGAAGAAGAAAGATTATTTTCATTGTTTTTGTTCTTTTTCATAAAATTATTCAATACTACCTATATACATACCTACTTACATTTAAGCTGGTCTATATATACTTATGTATATATAATACTTTGATAGAATGATGTACTCGAAAAAGAAAGTTTTATGACTTCTTTTGAACGTATTATAATATTGTTCAAGTCAAAATATTATACTTTTGAAATTTAAATCTAAAAAGTCACAATTGAATTGTTAAATTGTCCAGATACGAAAAAAAGTAATTTTATGTCAATTTTATAAATAATGAGAAAAGGGAAATTTAAAAAAGTATAATCAAAACAAAGAAAGTTTTATTTTTCTATTAAACTTGAAAAATTCAGATAATTGAAATTTTCTTATTTATTTAAAAATACAAACAAAAATGTTTTCAAAATGTCTCATTATATTCATTTTCTTTTTACTTTGAGTCAAAAGGAAAAAATAAATAAATAAAATATTTAAATACATTTACTTAAAGGAAAAATAACTAGTACTTTGAATTATGATATACAAATTTAAATATTTCATTTTTATATTTGTGATAAGTTTGTGCATATAGCTGCAAACTTTTCTTTGCTTTTTTAAAATAAAATGAGATCTCGAAAGATCTTATTTATGAAATTCAGAATAATAATAGTCTGCATATAGTTAATTATAGAAACAAGGTATTTCTTTTGACAAATATGAAATTATTATTAGTAAAGAAAATTCAAAATTTATTACTTTGTGATTTATTTGTTTTTAATTTCAGAAAAGGAAAAAAAAAACTTGTAAGCTTTCAGTAAATTTTTTAGGTATTTTTCAAACAAAAGTATCGTAAAATATTAAATGTAAATTATTATACAGAAATCTGTAACCTTCACCTGCAAATTGATAACTTTTTTACTTTAAATGTGTTGTATTTGCATGTAACCCTATTTTCTGATAAGTACATAATGTATTTATCGAAATTCATTGGTGGTCGAGAGATTGACAGGAAAATCAAAAACCTAGACTTTTTCAAAAGTATTTTCTTAATTCTGATTTTATTTTGCGTTTCGCCCTACAACTTTAGTTTGGTGAGAAGCTTTGCTCTAGGATTTTTTTGCTGATGTCAAAAAGTGACACTAAAGTAATGTATTTCTTATAAAACGTTTTAGTGTTGAAATACATATATCTTGAAGGATGTGCCTGTACTCAGTAAAAAAAAAAGTTCATATAAGTGATACAGCTCCATGTCAACCTAAACGTAGCTAAAGGGTTAATTGTTGTGAGTCAAAAAAATTACTAGCTAGTAAAGTCTGTAGAAGTATTTTCAATATGAAATATTATATAGAAATTAGTTTCTTTTTAGAACAAATACGCTTAATCTTAAGTTGATTTTGACCAATTTCAAAACTTTTAAATTAAATTCAGACATTTTTCTACATTTCAGAAAATTTATTTTGTAATTTTATTTTTCATATGTGTTCTCAAACAGACAATGTAAATATATCGTCATTTATATTCTTCATCGTCATATGTATGCTTTAATTTAGGAAATGTTTGTACATACATATGTATATACTATATAAATGCAAAAGATACACATAAAAAATTTCCCTTGAATTCCAGACATTTTATTGATTAGTTTTACACTGTAGACTGTGAGATAGAAATTAGTAAGTATATAGTATTTTGAGTACATTTTTATAGCCTATGTTTTTTTTTTTAGAATTTTGAGAAATTTCTGACAATAAAAATAAATAAAGTTAGTTTTAAAACTAATTAAAAATATTTTCATTATAATTTTTGACTTTTAATTTTGTATGTTCCGTAATTACAATGATGTTTGTTTTTGTTAGTATAACGAAAAAAAATTTTAACAGCATTACAAGAAAGTTAGTATTGTACATACGTAACGTACGTACATATCGTATATACATTTGTATGTACAGTGTAACTATAATATGAAGTAAATTTATGTAAATTTACATTATAATATTATAGCTAATTTTTGTTTGAATAAGTTATTATGTTATGATAAGAAAGACAGATAATGTGATGATAACAAAAAAGTATATAATTTTAACTTTATTTCTTCATCAATAAAAAGAAACTGTATAGACAAAAACTTTTGTTACTGAAAGTTTTTTCCCTTTGGTATTATGTATTTTATATATAGAAATTCAAGCACACACATAAATATATGTATATACGAGTATGTACACCAGATTGTACACAATTTTATTGTAACTTTTTCCTATTTTTATGATTTAACTTGTTAGTGTAATAATGTCTTATAAAATAATAATTATTTCTTTTGAAAGCAATAATAATCTAAATAATTGATGATTAATGAATCTTTTTCATGTAATATCTTCAAGATAAAATATTACTGAGTTTTATTTCATCATAAAAAATTTTTTTTTATAATAAAATAAATCATAATAATCATCATTAAAAATATATTTTGTTAAAATTTTATATAAAAAAAAAAAAATGTCTACATAAAGTTTGCTACAGTAAACTTTTTATTATTATAAAATTTTAATATTATCTGGAATTTCGGTTTTGTGATAAACAAAGAATTAAATCAGAATAATCAAATGAAATATGTATCACAAAAATAACTTATTTAATTTTTAATTTTGTATTTTCTTTTGGTTATTCAATAAGATATGTCTGTATCTATTTCTTGCAGATTCATTTTGTGAATAAAGTAGAATTTTCAATATTATTGTGTTGTACGAGTATGTATCACGTACTGTAGAAACATTATAATATCCGAAAGACCGAACCCTATTTATCATACAATATTGAAGTAAATAAAATTCTATTCTTGTCTTTTTTATAGAAATGAAAGATGTATTTGTCTTTCAGTTTATAGTAATTGAAAGTTCTTGATTTCAAAGAAATTCTTTAATTAATTTTCTTATAAGCCAAAAATCTCAGCGTTAAAGTTGTTGCCATTTTTTTGAAAATTCAATTCTTATAATTGAAGGAATTAGCAGCTTCATAATATGAGTTCGTTTGACACACAAGATAAAAAGAAATGAACATGTGATATTGAAAAGGCCAGTTCAGATTATGCATACTAGTAGCTTAGTGAAATGGCAAGTAATTTTGCAACTAATTGTGTAATAAATAGGCCAATTTGATTGAGATGTTCAGAAGCTTTGATCACTGACCATCTATAAGTTACTAACCAATATCAGTGCTATGAATTTAGTGGTTTGCAAGCCGCTTAAAATTTAAAATGCATGTATGGCAGAAAAACAGTCTTTGGTATACAAGTTGATTAGAATAGACCCAATCTTCAGATTGGAAGAACCAGTGGAGTATATAAAAATCACTTTTTAAAAGTTACGACATCAAAATTTAAAGCTTTAAAAGGTTTACAGATAAAATATAAAATTTTTTTTTTGTCGTAGATGATATCAGAATATGGAAGTATTTTGTTTTTTTTGTGATACAGGAAGTTACCTTTATTGTATCGGAAATCGATAAAACGAAGTGAAAAATTATAAAAATTTCAAGTAAATTATTTTAAATTTTTATTGATTGTATTTTATAAATATTTTATTTTAAAATAAGTCAAGTTTATATGATACAGATACTATGTACTTGTGTACACACACATACACATACAGATGTATATAAATTTTATTTATACTTTGATTCAATTTACAATTATTACTGATTTTTATTGAATTTATTTCATCATTCTACTTTTGTTTATTTATTGTTTTTTTTTTTTTTTGTTAATTTTTAAAATGTTCGTTTCTTTTTTGTTTTCAAGAGTGTTTTATTTTTGAACATCATTGATTTCAGATACTCTATGATGTTTAAACAATTTTTTTTATTTTCATAAAAAATAATAAAAGGATTTATGATTTCATTAAAACCATATTGAATTTATAAAGGAGCACCATTTGATAAATTGAAGGGAATAGGAGAGAGAATTTTTCATTTATTTCTGTTTGACTTTTCGTTTTACTTTTGAATAAAATTTATTTGCTTATTATGTTTTTGAGTTGCACAGCATAAAGTCTTTTATTTTGTACTATGTAGATTTGAGTTTCGTTCTAAATTATTTCTACTTGTATGATTTTGCCTTACACTGAACTATTTAACCGTGCAACTCGAGGGAAAACCTATACTTTAAAGTAAATATTAGTCTTAAAAATTCTTTTCGAATGATATTCAGTTTTTGCATTGTTGTAGTGCACTTATTTAAATTTGTTTTTCAAATAAGTAGCTTTTTTTTATATCAATACATTATACAGGTTGTTCAAAGTGGAAATAATAAATCTTGGCGTATAGAAAGTTCACTTTTTTTTTTTAAATTTTATTATTATTTTTTATATTATTTGTTAAAAAAAGTTTGTATGAAAGTATACATACTTGTTGTTTTTCAGTACTTCGAAATATGTATTTATGTATAATATAAAGTTTAAAAATTCTATAAAATAATATGTAAAGAAAGTGGAAACCATAATAAAGACACTTTTTTATTTATTTTCTTTTCTTTTAATGTCTAAAAGGAAAGGAAATTTCTTTATAAATTTTGTTCTTGCTTGAAATAGTCGGCAGTCAGTTTAAAAAAAAATCGTTTTTTTTTTTCAATTGAATAACTTTTCTATTAAAAGTTTGTAAAAGAAAAATATTGCATAACTTTTCTGAGAAGAAATTCTTTTATTTAGAAATAACTATTATGCATGTGTGAAAAAATCATATGAATTTTGAAATTACTTATTTATTCATTCCATTTTCAATTAAATTAAACTTTAGAAAAATTATTAACATAATGTATGAGAACAAAAACTAGTGTTTTCGACACGTTCATTATTATCAAAAACATATTTTTTTTTTTTTTAATATTTCAAGGAAATTGTGAAATTTTGTAGAATAATATTTTTATTAAACTCTGTAATTTGTTTTTATAATTACAAAAATTATATTTTTTTTTTATATATATTGAAAATTTAAACTTTTCAACGTTATAATTTTATTTTATTTTTCTAATAAAAATATATTAAAATTTTCAGAAAATTTTATTATGGTAAAAGTTTAAAATAAAGGTGTTCAAACTTTTCCAATTAAAAATTTACTAGAAAGTCAAATGAACCATTTAAAATTTTTTATAATGTGATTTTAATTTAAATTCATATTTTTCTATATAAATGCTTCTTGAGTGAACATTAAAACTATTATTTCATTTTTGGATGTAATTTATTAATAATTATTTTGAAAAAAGGCAAATAATTTCTAGTTTTTAATTTTGGAATATTTTCAAAGAAAATTTTTAAGACCGATAATTTCTACAGCAACTGAAATTTCAATAATATTGACACTATTTGTATTTCTTATTTTTTGGAATATTTTGTTAAAATTTAAAAGTGTCATAAAGTGAATTTTTATATTTTTATAGTGTAGGAGATTTGAATAACAATGTTCAAGTAGTGACTAAGAACTAAGAACAAGAAGATGACATTTGGGGGCGCATTGGTAAGCGCACTATCCTGGCAAGATAGAGGACTGTGGTTCGATTCCCAGTCTAGTCGAATGTCGTTTTTTCTGTTCTTAGCTACTACAATAGTGTCATATGATTATATACCAAAAGTACACTATATTAAAAATCGATTCTAAATGGCATGTCAAGTGAATTTATCCCATATGATAATTTTTTTTAATTATCGAAACGTAGAAACCACATTCATTGTAGAAGTAATTTGTATTTAAGAAAATAGCACGAAAAGTTATAGTGGTTGTGGCTTTTCCAAAAAAGAGCTATAATACATATTGAAAATAAAATTTTTTTTACTTTTATAATTGTTTATATATGATAGTATTTTTCTCACAAAAAAAAAAACTTTACCCTAGAACTTGGAAATGTAAATTACTTCAAAGATTTCAATTTGATGAATAACAACATGATTTTGCTTTCTTTTATAAAACGTCATACATTATACCTATACGCCTGTTTTATATTCAACAAAAAAATTCTGGAATTTCTTTTCATATTCACAAAACCTTTTATATCGATTTTTAAATAAATTGCTATTTTATTTATTGTGACTTGAACCTTTAATTTTTCATCATTTTGAAAAATAACTTTCTTTTTTATAAATATTTAACTCTTAGTATGTGAAATTCAAATTTAATGTTGAATTAAAAAAAAGGAATTGATAACAAATAAAAATAAAACGAAAAATTGTTTTCTTGTTTTTCGTCAAGTGAAATTTCTTGTATTAGCATTGTATACAAAAAAAGCCAGAATAAAATACTATAGTTTTTATTGATTCCAATCTATATATTTCACTTGAAGCCAAAAATTATTTAAATTATAATACTAGTGCACAAAGAAAAACTTTTTAATGGAAGGCGGATGTATTAACTCACCAAACCATTTCTCTCGACGACTTGACTTGAAGTGAGGTAAAAAAGTTATACAACGAATCGTCATTCAAAATAATAATTAATGAACGTCAAGTATAACGAATCGTTATTCAAAATAATAGAAAATAATAAACGTCAAATTTAACGAACGTATTCTGAACATTCCGCCCACCTTGAAAAGTTATGCTTTTCAATACATATTACATTACAATATTTACATTAAATCGAAAAATTACATAGCAAATTAAATTACATATTCATGTTAATTAATACAATCTACATTATGTATTTCTTTATCAAATAATAAAATTAATTTTGTTACAGGCCTTTTAATAATACCATTTTTAGTCTTAATAGATACCACCCTTACTAGATCATCTTGTCCAGGATGCACATCCATTATTCGTCCCAAAAGCCATATTCCAGGTGGAAGATTCTGTTCCATGATTAACACCATGTCATCAACTTGCAAATTTCTTTGTTTATTTACCCATTTATACCTCTGATGCAATGTGGACAAATATTCCTTTTGCCATTGACGCCAAAAATCTTGATGCAACTTTTGAATGTATTGCCATCGAGTACGAAAATATTTTGTTGTAGCTTCTATCGTTGTTTCTGGTGAGCGCATAATTGAACCTCCAGTTAGTAAATGAGTTGGTGTCAGAATCCCTTGATCATTCTTATCATTAGACATAGGAACCAATGGTCTTGAATTTAAACAACATTCAATTTGACATAGTAAAGTATTTATTTCATCGTATGTCAAACGAGCATTTGACATAATTCTTCTTAGATGGTACTTTACCCTTTTTACACCAGCCTCCCAGAGGCCACCAAAATGAGGGGAAGATGGTGCTATGAATTTCCAATTAATCTCATTGTTCGTTAGAAATTGATGTATAGTATTATTTTGTTTATTTTTGAAGAATTCATAGACTTCCTTCAAATGACGTACAGCTCCATGGAAATTGGTACCATTGTCACTAAAAATATTACGAACTGTGCCTCTTCTAGCAATAAAACGTTTAAATGCAGCAAGGAAACTTTCTGTAGATAAATCCATAACCAGTTCTAAATGTAATGCTTTGGTTGACATACATACAAATAGTGCAATATAACATTTTATTTGTTTAGCTCCACGTCCCTTCCAACTTAGAGCAGTAAGTGGACCTGCATAATCTATGCCCGTATTGGCAAATGGCTTTTCCATATTGAAACGAGATGAAGGAAGATTAGCCATCTTTTGCATGCACGGTTGAGCTTTATATCGAACACATATGACGCAACTTCCTACAATATGTTTAATCAAATACTTGGCACCGATAATCCAATATTTCAGCTTTAAGTTGCTTTCTAATAACTGGCCTGTAGCATGTAGAAACTTATGATGATAGAATTGAACTAAAAGGTAACTAATACGTTCATTTTTATGTAAAATTATAGGATGTTGTTGTTCATAAGACAAATAAGAAGCATATTGTAAACGTCCGCCCACCCTGAGAATTCCATTTTTATCTAAAAATGGTTCTAACGTCCATAGTTTGCATCTGTTCGATAGTTTTTCACCTTTCTTTATTTTATTGATGTCATCTTTGAAGCTTAGCATCTGAGCCCTTTTGACGAACAGTAAGAAAACCATATCGATTTCGTCAACCATAATATAACTTGGATATGTATAAGCCGTGTCCTTGATTTTACTTAAACAGATTTTTCCAAATCTTATACTCCAAGCTGTGATTCTTAATACAGACATCAAATTTGAAAACTTGTTTATAATTTGACCCAATGTGGAATCGTTATCATTAACGCCTTGTTGTGCTGTCAAAACCACAATATCTTTTCTTCTTTCTTCTTCAGTTTTATAATCCCAATTTTTTAAATGATTATTTATATCATTCGAATATAAAAATTTTGGACCATTCCACCATATATGACATGACACGAGCTTTTCTGGACTTATTCCTCTCGAAGCTACATCTGCTGGGTTGTTTTTTGAAGACACATGTCGCCAACAATTACTTGGAATGTTTTCTAGAATAAAAGAAGTTCTGTTACCAATAAATGTACTCCATCTTCTAGGATGATCGTTGAGCCATCCTAATACAACCGTTGAATCTGTCCATGCAGTACATAATACAGAATCTAATTTTAAAGTTGTCTTCACATGCAGGAACAATTTTGTGAGCAAATAAGCTCCACATAATTCCAACCTTGGCAAACTAATCTGTTTCACAGGTGCAACTTTTGTTTTAGCAGCTATTAATTGTACTTTAATATCATTTTGTTCAATAATTCTCACATATATTGCAGCAGCATAAGCTTTTTCAGAAGCATCTGAAAATGCATGAAGTTCTAAGCATGCTGCCTCTGTAATTCCAATCCATCGAGGAATATTCAAAGTCTTTAACTCAGACAATTGTTCATATAATAAATTCCATTGTTGCATGAATCTAGATGATAAAGATTCATCCCATGATACACCAGCGATCCAAAGTTGTTGCATCAACAATTTTGCCAAAATGATGCACGGACTAAGGAGTCCAAGAGGATCAAAAATTCTGCTTATAACAGAAAGTACAACACGTTTAGATACAATATGTAATTTTTCATGATTAACTGTGTATGAAAAAGTATCGTTTTTAGGCGACCAATTTAAACCTAATGTTTTGACGAGAGAATCTTCTTCCTTATCATATAAACTTTGTAATTCATGTAGATCTGTCGGTATGTCAACTAAAAATTCAGAAGAATTTGAAGCCCATTTATGAAGTTTGAAACCACCTTTATCTAAAAGTTGAATAATGTCATTTCGTTTCATTATAGCGTCATTCAATGTATCACTAGATGCCATCAGATCATCTACATAAAAATTATTAAGTATGAGATCAGTTGCATGAGGATATTTTGATCCATCATCTTCGACGAGTTGTCTTAATGTTCGTAGTGCGAGATATGGTGCGCATGAAGTACCATATGTAACCGTATTGAGTTGATATTCATTAATTGTCTGATCTTCAGATGTTCTCCATAATATATGTTGAAATCTCCTATCATCAGGATGAATTAAAATCTGACGATACATCTTTGTTATATCTGCAATATAACCTATCTTTCCAACACGAAAGCGTAAAAGAATATCAAATATATCATTGTGTATTTTTGGCCCAACATGTAGCATATCATTCAGAGCAATTCCTGATGATGATGAACAAGATCCATCGAACACTACTCGCAACTTAGTGGTCGAACTACTTTCCTTCCAGACACCATGATGTGGTAAATGAAAACTATCACCTTGATCATTTGAAATCAACTCCATATGACCCAATTTGATATATTCATTCATAAATTCATGATAGCCTTCATATAACCTTAGATCCCTTTTAAAACGTTTTTCCATTGCAGATAATCTTTGTAAAGCTTGTTGTTTTGAATTTCCAAATTTTAACTCTGAGACTTTGAAAGGTAATCTTACCATATACTGACCGGTAGACAATCGTTGATGATTCGTTTGATAATGTAATTCACATTCTTTATCTTCAGGAGTTAATTCGATTATTGTCCTAGGTTCTTCAATTTCCCAAAACCGCTTGAGAGTTTTATCAACATCTAATGAAACATGTAAACAAGATACGTTATCCTGATTATTAAGACCACCTGCGATAACCCATCCAAATACTGTATCGTGTGCCATTAACCCTGATATTCCATCAGATATTGTATCCTTTAACAAAACTTTAAAGAAAATATCAGATCCAAGTATCATGTCGATTTTTGAAGGAAAATAAAATTTTACATCCGCTAAATTATCAATTGACTTATAAAATTGTAATACTTCTTCTGATAACGAAAATGATGGTAGTTCGTTTGTCAATGTTGATAAAATATATGCTGATATATCAAAAGTGGTTGAATTATACCTAGACTTAATTTGAATGTTAACTTCTCCCTGAGTGGAATTATCACTTATTTTGTTACCACCTACGCCAGAAATCACCAAATGTGCCTTTGAACGTTTAAGATTTAATCTTTGAACACACTGTTCTGTAATAAGGTTTACTTGAGACCCTGAGTCTAACAATATTCTACAGGGTTGATATCTATCAAAATGATCTTTAATTAATATTACTGCCGTAGGAACAATACAAGTATTTACATGATGAGTAATGGATAATGTTTGAACTTTATTTATTACAGTGGGTTTTTGCACCTCTTTTATTGATTCCAAATGCAAAGTTGTATGATGTCTTTTGGAGCATTTTTGACATGTAGACATAGTTCTACATTCTCTCACAAAATGCTTACCTCTTAAGCAATTAAAACACAAACCTAATTTCATCACAGTTTTCTGCCGATCGTGGGCATTCAATTTGAGAAACGCTGTACAATTATACATAGGATGATCACCTCCACAATTATAACATGCAAAATATGTAGCTACATGTACAAATTTATTACGTTGAATGTTAGTGAACTTTGAAACTGTCATTTTATTATCTTTATTTGATATAACATTTTTAACTGTTGATAACTCGAACATACGTTTATCTAGAAAATTGAACAAAACCTCATACTTTGGTTGTGATAACTCTGCAGACTCTCTGCGCCATAGCTGTTGGGTTTCCTTGTCTAATTTAGATAATAACATAAAATTAACCCAACAATCCCAATGATTTGTTGGCAATTTCAACGCTGTAAGAGCTCTTAACGTTTCTTCAAAAATATTTAGCAAATTTTTGAGACCATCAATAGATACATGATTTAGTGGTGTACAATGCATTAGTATTTCTAAATGCATTTCAATAATAAGGTCTTCCTTATTATATTTCTTTTGTAATAATTGATATGCTGCTTCGTAATTAACATCTGTAATATTCAAGTGTTTCAAAATTGAAGCTGCTTCACCTTCAAGGGATTGTTTTAAGTAGTGAAATTTTTGAATAGTAGACAAACTAGTATTTGAGTGTATTATTGATTGAAACATATCGAAAAAAGGTTTCCATTCTTTATAATTTCCATTAAACTTTGGAATATTCATTACTGGAAGAGGTATTTTTGATTGTAATTCAGATAAATTCTCTGAACGTGGTGTGGAATGATCAACATTTGAAGTTAAATTACGCAAAATATCTGTAAGCTGTGTTTGATTTTGAGAAAGAACATTAAGTGTTACTGACATGTCATTATTAATAGGATTAGTATTAATACTGTCCTGAACATTTTGATTTTGTTTAATTACATTTGTTAATTTAGATTTCAACGAAAAATATTTTACTTCAATTTCTTGTCTATATGTACATTCAGTCTCTAAATCATTTTCTTCCACTAACAATTCTATTTCAGATTGAGTACTGTCAAAGTCCTTAAACAGCTGTTCAATTCTTTGCAATCGTACCACGAATTCATCCACTAATACATCCTCATTTCCAATATATTCATTAACTTGAGTTTCTACTTTAGTTAAATTGGTTTTTATAACTTTGCGTTTTCTTTTTAAATTCTCCATATCGAATAAATGTAAACAAAATTCCTTAACCTCAAATTCAGTATAATTCACAATCACAATGATGAGTATGGTGAGTAGGGCATTCACAATGACAATCAACCTCTTTCGTAATTCAACTCACAATAAAAGTGGTAAGTTTTATAAATCTAATCACAATAGTTATATTCACAATTAACTTGTCAATGTGTATAAGCAATATAAATTCAGCAATATATACCAACGTATATCCAATTAATATGATGCAACAAAATGGCTACCACAATTTTTTCAAATGCACTGTATGTATAATGGTCACCAAATTCAGCAATATATATACCAATGTATATATCCAAAAATAATGTAACAATTGACCACCTTATTCTTCAAATGAACTGTTTGAATAATGTTCACCTAATTCAGCAATATATATACCAATGTATATATCCAAAAATTATGTAATAAATGAACACCTTATAACTCGTATTAGCTGTTTGAATAATGTTCACCTAATTCAGCAATATATATACCAATGTATATATCCAAAAATTATGTAATAAATGAACACCTTATAACTCGTATTAGCTGTTTGAATAATGTTCACCTAATTCAGCAATATATATATCCAAAAATTATGTAATAAATGAACACCTTATAACTCGTATTTGAATCAACCAAAAAATGTTTCTTTGTAATATGACCATTTAACCATCCAGTTAGAGAATATATGTATACATACCAGCATATATATCCATCCACAATTATAACTTGAATAATACAAAATGGCCACCACACGTGAAGAATATTTTCACTAAATGTATAAAATTTAACCTTTTTTAATAAGGTCCCTGCTCGGGCGCCAAATTTATGTATACAAAAAAAGCCAGAATAAAATACTATAGTTTTTATTGATTCCAATCTATATATTTCACTTGAAGCCAAAAATTATTTAAATTATAATACTAGTGCACAAAGAAAAACTTTTTAATGGAAGGCGGATGTATTAACTCACCAAACCATTTCTCTCGACGACTTGACTTGAAGTGAGGTAAAAAAGTTATACAACGAATCGTCATTCAAAATAATAATTAATGAACGTCAAGTATAACGAATCGTTATTCAAAATAATAGAAAATAATAAACGTCAAATTTAACGAACGTATTCTGAACAAGCATATTATATGGATGTAGTATTATGAAAACTTAATGGACCGAGTATTTCAGTGATTTATATTATTCTATTTTTTTTTCATTATTTTTTTCTTTCATTTTCAAACCGATTTGCATACAAAGTGATGTAAAAAATATTTTCAAAAGCGTACATATTTTTTTCATTTCAAATAAAATTTTAAATAATGTTACTTTTTTTTCTTTCATTTTTTGTCAATAAATGATCTAAAATTATTCAAATAATTAATTTAAATTTCAAAATCAACTTAATTCTATTTCCTACAAATATTTCACAAAATTATAAATATGACAAACGATACACAAAAAAACATTTTTCTGATTTATTATTTTATTTTCAACATCATGGTTTTCGGAAGTTTTTTTTTGTTGGAAATTTTATCTTTTGAAACCGTAGAAAATTTTTACAGATTAAACTTTTTTTCTCGTTTTTTTTTTTATTTTCAAGTACCAGATGTCTGTGCTATTAAATAAAAGGGACTTGATTAATTAAAAAGAATGTTTTTTTGTTAAACAAAAATAAATGTTTTGGTATTTTTGGTTAAAAAGAACAAAAAAAAAATAGTATGATTTAGAATGTCTATGGTTGTTGATTCATTAATTAAATTAATAAGGATAGTAAATTCGACAATCTTTCTATGCTATATAATAAAATTTTCATTGTGTTGGCGTTTCTTTATTTTTCACTTTAAACTTGATTAAAATATTTTTGGAGTATTACATTTCATTTTTTTTTCTTTTATAAAAGCAAATTTATAAGTTTCAATTACACAAGCTACCAAAAATCACAAATTCATCAAATTCAAAAGAGAATTATTATGAATGGTAGTTGCGTTGCTTAGGAAAATATTTCTCGTTTAATTAGAACAAAAAAAAGCAGAAAAATAAATCTAAAGAAGTTGATTTTTTTTTTCAAAATTCAGCCATTTTTCAAACAATAATGCCATAAATTTTTCCTCATAGTCCATCCATAGTCATTTTTGCTTCATTAAAAGAAAATTATAAAATAATTACTATTTTGAATTATGTTCATAAATTCGTATTATCTGTCTAAAAGGACGTTAAATGATGAACATCATGTGTGTTGCTTCTGTGACAGAATGTCTATTACATCATAAATCATTCTTTTCTTCATTTTAAGAAAATAACAAAAAAAAAAAAAATTGAATGGTCAAATTTATAATGTCTCATTGATTTATTTATATTAAAGCCTTTATTTAATCTAAAACTGAATAGCCTCATATAGACTTGATCATATGTCAAACAGTAAATCAAAGGATATAAATCCTTTACGAAATTTTATTTCTTTTTAGAAGCATTTAACAGATTGTAAAGCTTTCAGTAAAATAATGATTCTTTAAGAATAAAAGCATGTAAACGAAAGAAAAATACAAGTTGCGTAATATCTTGATTTATTGAATTACAAAAAAAAAAAAAAAAAAAAGGAAGAAAAAACAAAACATTGCAGCATTTATTTTTATATGAAATTCCATATTTTATTGAAGCATACATATACAAAATGTGCTATGTGTGTGCTTGTTTGATAAATTTAAGTATTTTCTGCCCCATAATTCTAAGATAAACATCATTTAACCTTGTTAATTTTATTTAACTTTTTTGTTTTACTACATAACAGAAAATTGCCAAAAATCTTATATAAAAGAAATAGATACTTGTATTATACTACAAATATGTCCGACAAGCATATTCCTTTACTATACTCGAGTCATAAATCTCTTACGTATTGTATGTACGTATACAGAACTATGTATGGTGAATGTAAGTTTAACAGAACACATAAAAGTCTAAACAACCTGTTAGAAATTAGAAATTAATTGGGATTAGTGCATGATCAAAACTGAATTGTTTATGTATGTTAAGGAAATTAGTTTTTTAAAAAAAGATTTATGAGTTAATGTATTTTTCCAAGATAAAAAAAGAAGTTAAGGAGAAAAAAAAACTGACACAATTTTCTTTTTCTTGTTTTTGTTATCTGAAAATAAGAGGCATCATTGGCTTTCCATTCAAGCGAAAAACTAAATTAATGCAAAACAAAGTAAAAAAGTAAAAATGAAAAAATCGATTTTTAGTGTTTATCTATTTTTCGATTTTAATTGATATTTTTATCGAATAACACATAATACGCCATAATTTTTATCCTGTGTGGGAGGACTTAAACAACTTGAAGATTTTTTTTTGCAGTAAAAACATAACAATCAATTGTGAGTAAGGTTCTATTGTAAGGATCTAACAAAGAATTGTAGGAAATGACAAAGTCACAAAGTATTCAAATTTAAAGTGGATCGAGAAAGATATATACAGACATAATCTCTTTCTTTCATTTCCTATAATACAACTTCGTACACTCCAAATTCTCAACTTTTCTCTTTTAACATACATTTTTGTTTTATTGTTCCAAAAATATACGACAAAAACATATTTTACAATTTTATTTAGTTCAAAAAATTTCAATTGAGTTTTTACTTAATCTTAATAAAATTGAGAAAATAAACAAATTTTCTATTTACAAATAAATGCAACGTTGAACTTCTTTATCATAATTTTTTTTTTTTTTTTGTCAAACAAATTTTATGAGATTGTACTTAAGTATATTCTACTTTTGATGTGACAAAGAAACGATAAACGATGAATTCGAAAGGAAATTCTCTCTTTTTTCTTTTTCTTTTTTTAATAACTGTTCAAAATTTCCAATATCACACAGAATAATAAGGAAATGAAGGAAAAGAAACTTTTTCATATTTTTATGGCATTTTAAAATTTCAAATATCTTTTTGATTATATGACACCATCAACTGAAAATGTTTTTTTTTTTTTATATTCAAATAAATTTGTGCATCATGAAAAGGTAAAGTTAAAATGAAAATATTCCAGAAGAGTTTATCGAAATAAAAATATTTAAATACTTATAAAGTGAACTCGAAAAAAGGTAATAATCTGCGAACGACAGGTGCTGCAAATATTCAACGTCATTGAAATTTGCAATGAAATATATTTTTTTTTTTATTATTATCAAAGTCCTCACAATACAATAAAAATATTAAGTTTATTTTTATTTGTTTGACTATTCTCATGTTTTATTTTAAAAAAAATTAAACAAAGAAAATTCTTTAATTTGCTTTTCGAACGAAAATAAAATTTAACTCTTTATTTCATTTCATTTTCCAACAATAATGAAATAATAAAATATCAATTAAAAAATTTACATTTTTCATAATATGCTCGAATGGTTATATCAAATGTAATAGAATGTTCGAATAAATTTATTTTTATTCAAGAAATTTCAAAATTAAAAGTAAATTAACTCATATAAGATTTATGTTCTGCATAAATGTGTGTACATATCTTATAGTCAACTGTAAACGTAAATCATTTCACGTTAGATTGCATTTTATTTTGTGAAATATCTGTAAAATTTAAAAGAATTTTACCATTTATGTGTATGTAATGAACTTCATGTAAATGAAAAAATATATTTCAAAATGTTAACCACATGTTTTTAAACAATATACATACCCGTAAAATACAGTGGTTTTTAGTTTTTGTGAAAAATTACAAAAATTTTATATAATAAATGAAGAAAATGAAGTTTATTACTGTGTATTATGTAAAATAATTTATTTACACACATCATATGTTTCTATCTCAACATCTGTCATAAATTTCATTTTATTTTGTTTTTTTTTGTCTTTATTACTTCAAAAATTTTTGTGTTTCTTTTTAAACAGGTACTGAAAGTTATTGTTCTGTTAAATAAGTTTGTACGTTTGCAATTTTTTTTTTTTTCACTTTTTTTTTTGTAAGTATTTGTTGTTTAGTTATGGTGAAATATACTTAGAAATTTTGAGTAAAAAAAAAGGATATTTTTAATTTGGAACTTTTATTAATTTATTATTATTTTAATTGAAATAGTTTTTACAGTAGTTTGAACAAATTTAAATATCATCGTTAAAAAAATATTAAAATTTTTGTTCTATGTGTATACACTTATACACATACATATATACACATTTCTATAGAAATAATAAATATAAATTAAGAAAAAATTTCATTGAAAATTTGAAAATATATTTTTAAAATCAATATTTTGTTTAAATTATCAAATATTCTTTAAATTAACTTTTGAAAATTGTCAAAGTTTTAAATTTCGTTGATTAATAACAATGAAGTTGCTTAAGAAAAATGTTGAAATTGTAAACTTTATTATTTTCAACTTTGATTGGATTTTCTTTATGTAACCATATTCAAATGAAATTTTTTTTTTTTTCAGTTATTTGAAAATCAATAAATAATAAGATTCTATGATAAATGATTTTGTAAATTTTGAAGTATTGAGTAGCGTAACATTTTGTTGTGAGTGGAGAATTAAAACACAATTTTTAATCTATTAAAATTATTTCTTTAATTTCTTTCTTCACTAATTTTAAACAATCAAGAAAATTTAAAAGAAAAGTTAAAACCAAAGATTAATAAATTTAGAACTTTACGACTCCAAGATTAAAGTAGGAATGAATCAATTCTCTAGCTTTATTTTAAGAATTTAGCATAACTAAAAATGCAATGGAATTTGATATCCCCTTGCAACGTGACGAGAAAAAATGCAAAAGTAGCAAGATTAAAATAAATAAAAGTGCATCATCAGCAAACAAAAGGAAGTGCAGTTTTAAAAATGCAGTGTTAATAATAATTAAATAAAACCAACGTTAAATTTCTAAGAATCTGAAGATAATAAAATGTGCTATCAGCAAGTAAGACGAAATGGAATTTATGAATTCTTATGTTAGATATATGACTTTACAACACCTCCCCCCTTAGCTATGAAAATTATACCTAGGGTTGGTGTGATTTTCATGTCCAGGCGTTTCAACGTCGTTAGTTTTTGAAATTTCGGACAATTCGGTTTCACCGGTATCTTTGGTTTTCTTTTCTCTTTTACAAAAATTTAACATAGGATACAATTTAAAACTTATTATTAAAAGTAAGGCAATCATAATAATTATATACAAAGAATACAAATGATAAGTATGCTTCTTTATGGATTTCAAAGGATATGTTTTATCTCTAAGTGATCTTATACTATGACTTATTTTATGTAGATTATCAATTTGGTTTTGAATATTAAATAAATTTATATTATGACCTTCATTAGTGTATTTATAATTATTAACATTTTCAAAATCAAAATCTTTGTCATTAAAAGTTAATACATTGGAATAATATTCTATAGTTACGTCGCTGTCAAAGTTTGTTTTGGAATTTATCATAAGTTCTTTTGTATGTGCCTTACACCCCGCTTTAACCTTTAGAATACCGACTCCTTCCAATTGAGTTTGTATAGTTTGATTTCTGCATTCTATAAGTATTTGTTCGCTTGTAGTTGAAACGAAAATCCATGAATTTTTTCTAGCCAGTTGAAAAAAATAAGTTTTTTGCTCATCTGGATATACTATTCTCAAATTACAGGACTTGGGAATGGTGTCTATCGGTTCAAGTAATTGTCGTTCACATGCGCTGTGCAAGTAAGATATCGAAATAGGCATGTTTTGTTCGCATATATATAGCTGTTTGTTGAGCCGCTTGCAGACGTTTAGATCATCTAGATCAAGACGGAAGTAATGTTGTTTGATGTTGTCGATAGCTATGAATAGCTTTTCAGGGATTAATAAGGCACATGTTCCTTGATGAAGTAATTTGGGGATGCTAGTTATTTTGAAAATGTTGTACTCAATGGAATTAATTAATGGAATTATTAACAAAAATTTTAAATTATTATTACTATAATAAACATATATTTCTACAATTTTAAAGAATTGTTCTATGTTTTGAAAAATTGGTTGAACAGGTAAATAAACACCAGTTGGAAGCATACTTTGTATTTTAACTAATTCTCTTAACAAATCTTGACCACTTATTACGTAGGGATGTAAAAGTCCTTGAGAGGCGGAAGAAAGAATGTCTATAATATGAGACTGAGCTTGGGTATATTGGTTAGATGCCGCAATAAATAAAATGAACATTTCATTAATTGTGGAAATCTGGTTTTGAATATACATGCTGGTATTTGTAATACTTTCTACACGATTCAGTTTAAAAATGGTTTTAGATATTTTGTTTTCGAGTTCATTTATATAAAAAATAGTTTTATTTATGTGGTCTACTGTCGACTCATGAATGCTAGTTTGTTCTTTTAACAGACTATATAAATGATTTTCGTTTTGATTCGCAATTTCGATCTGCTCATCGTAATATTTAGCATCTGTATCATCCAGCGTTCCGAAAAGTTGTTTTGCTATGTTACCAACAACATTTAGTAATCCTCTTTTTTGTATTAAGTCAGATTGAGAGCCTAAAATACCGCTTATTAGTCTGTTTTGAGCTAATATTCCCGCCATTATTTGTTTTAGCTGCGGTGAATATAATTTACATTCTTGTATGGATATGTTTTTCACAGAAAGCGTTTCACATGCATTGGTTATTTTAGTTGACAAGGAGTCTAATTGCCTGTATTGAGCTCTAAAATCGTGTAAGTCAGTATGAATCAAAAATCTCCATTTATCGTTGAACAGTTTTATGGCACCAACTTTTTCATAGAAAAATCCAGTATTATTGTTCAGAGCTGTTATTTTAAATATTTCTTCGTGTGTTCTAATTGAAATACATAAGATTGGAAACGATACGACAAACAGTAAGCACCTAGTAATCATGTTTGGTCACCTGGAAAAAGAATATTTAAGTTAGCTATTAAGGCAAGTTTTATTGGGAGTTAAAAAGAATGAGACGATTGTTGTGAACTGATATTATTTTATTTTTAACACGGATTTTTGTATTTACACCTTCAGAAGAAAGAACTCTGTAGGGGCCCTGCCAGACAGGAGATAACTTTTTACAAGTGCCTTTACGAGTACCGTCGTTTTTTAGTAAAACTAAATCGTTTTCCCTGAAGTGTGCTGGATTTATATATTTGTCATACTGTGATTTTGAGGATTGTTTTTGTTTTATAATGTTTTCTCTAGCTATTTGATTAACATGTTGCATTCTCGATTTCAACTCGTTAATATAGACATCGTAGTTATAAAGGATTTCAGGTGGACGAGACAATGAAGATGGTAATTCAGCTTTTCTTCCAAACAGAAGTTCGAAAGGAGAGAAACCGGTTGAAACGTTTGGAGTAGTATTGTTAACGAAAACGGCATATTTGATCCACGTATCCCAATCTGTCTGAGACCTATTTATGAAGCATCTTAGATATTCTACAAAAGTCCTATGGCTGCGTTCGCAAGACCCATTAGATTGTGGTCTGTAGGCTGTGGTCTGTAATTTCTTTATTCTTAACAGTTTACAAATTTCTTTGAATACATCTCCTACGAAATTCTGACCTTGATCGGTTAAGACTTCTTTGGGGGTACCAAAATGGAAAATAATCTCGGTAACAAATTTTTCTGCTATGGTATTGGCTTCTTGATTAGGAATTGCGATAGCACCAGAATATTTAGTTAAATCGTCGATAAAGGTTAACAAGTATCTATTACCTTCTGTGCTATTAGGGAAAGGGCCTACTATATCAAGAGAAATTTTTTGAAAGGGTTCGGTCGCCGTAGAAGTAATGATCATAGGTTCCTTAGTATAACGGGTAATTTTATTTTTCTTACATATCTCGCAATTTTTTATGAAGTCTTTTATATTTTTGTACATGTCCTTCCATTTGTAGTACTTCCTTATGCGTTTATATGTGCGATTGACACCATTATGACCTCCGGTAGGAGTATGATGGTGCTCATATAAAATGTTGTCTATTTCATCTTTAGTTAATTTAGAGTAATTATTGCCATGGTAAAATATTATTTTAATATTGGTATCTTGAAATATGTACTTCAACATTGCTTTAATATGATCAAAATTAAGATGTTTGTACGAAGGATATTTTGAGGTATTTGGTAAGATGAACTCAGTAATACGGTGGGCAAGTAGATATGATTTTAGAGATAAGAAGATATGGAAAAAGTCTTTGTATTCAACTAGTTTTTCTTTAGTATTGACTACTAAGTAAAGGCTGAGGTTGTTTTTATTATTTAAAACGATTATGTCATATAGTTTGGGTTCTTGATATTTTAGCTTTTCGAAGTGGTTTGCTTCTTTTATCAATGAAACAGTGCTGTCATCTAAAATAAGTTCTTTATTTATGTAAATTCCAATATTATTGTTCCCATCATTACGAAATTCATTTTCGCTATCAGATACATTGTTATTGAGAATAGGGTTATTATTAAATAGATTGATAAAATTTTCATATGAAATTTCTTCGGAGGTTGGAGTTGTAATTTCTGGCTTATTATCATCAAACGGAGTACCTTCTTTTTGTTGTTTTGTATCGGATCTTAAGGTCATTCTGCAAATTCGACTAAGGCAGTCAGCATTCGTGTTCAACGACCCTTTTTTATATATAATTTCGAAGTCGAATTCCTCCAGTTTAAGCTTCCATCTCATCATACGGGAATTTGGGTCTCTACAATTGTGTAAGTATACTAACGGTTTGTGATCACATATTATTTTAAATTTTTTTCCGAATAAATAGGGGCGAAAATGTTTGATGCTCCAGAAGATAGCTAGAAGTTCCTTGTCTGTTGTAGAGTAATTGAGTTCACTTTTATTGAGCGTTCTTGATGCGTAGGCGATTGGCAAATCTGACCCAATTTCGCCTTGTGATAAAACGGCGCCTATGGCAGTTCCACTGGCATCAGTTGTTAATATGAACCCTTTGCTGAAGTCAGGATATTGTAGAAGTGGAGGGGATATTAGTGCTTCTTTCAAACTATTAAAGGAATCGGTGCATTGCGCTGTCCAATCAAATTTTGCATTTTTCTTCAATAAATTGGTAAGCGGTTTAGACATTTTGGCAAAATCTTTTATAAATCGTCGGTAATAGCCAGCCAACCCTAAGAATTGTTTTATTTCTTTGGAGTTTCGTGGAATTGTGAAATTTTTTACGCTTTCTACTTTCTGTGGGTCAGGGCTAACACCCTTTTCACTTATTATGTGTCCTAAATAAAGAAGTTCCTTTCTTAAAAACTCGCACTTTTCTGGTTGTAGTTTGAGGTTATTATTGCGTAATCTTTCAAAAACTTCGCGTAATTTTTCGTTATGCTCTTCTAGAGTTTTACCATAGATAACGATATCGTCCATATAAACGAATATTTTCACACCCTGTAGCCCCGCTAAGACGTTATTCATCAACCTTTGGAACGATGCAGGAGCACCCTTTAGCCCAAAAGGCATTCGAACATATTCAAAATGGCCTAAAGGAGTGGAGAAGGCTGTTTTTTCTCTATCATTTGGGTTAACCTCAATTTGGTGGAAACCATTTGCTAGATCAAGGGTGGAGAAAAATTTAGAGCTGTTCAGTTGATCCAGAATTTCGGTGATATTAGGAAGTGGGTAGGCATCTCCAGTAGTGACGTCGTTAAGTTTCCTAAAATCGACGACTATGCGCCACCTCTTATTGCCATTACTATCAGGTTTTTTGGGTACGACAATTAAGGGAAAATTCCACGGACTCTGTGACTCTTTAATGATGTTGTCTTCGAGCATTTGTTTCACTTGCGAGCTTACTTCGTTCTTTTGAGATTCGGGCATGCGATATGGTCTAATATAAATAGGGTGAGCACCAGGAGTTGGAATATTGTGTTTTATTGCTTGTGTACAGGTCAGTTTGTCTCCCTTCAAGTAAAAGAGATCACTGTAATCTATACATAATTTTAAAATTTCATCGCGTTGCTGTTCCGTCATATGTTCAGTTTTTATTTGTTCCTTTACTTTTTTTATACGATCATAATTTAAGGCACTATTATCGTCAGAAAAAATGTGGCAAATTTTATACTCCGATAGGTCTTGAAATTCGATTTTATCAACGTCGAGTTCTGCATCGTGCTCATTAGGGTTAATAATTGAAATTAAACAAGAACTATTTTGTGGTGATGAAATGCTGTTAGAAATAAGTAGGCCATTTTCTAACTCCTTTGATAAACAAATAGTATCGTTTTGAAAATCTGTTTTAATTGGGGTAATTACTTCGCTTCTTGCAGGAATAATTATTTTACTAACTGAAGGTACTAATTGTAATCCACGTTCATCACTATTTAAGTATATGCGTGGTATTTTCGATCCATAGTCCAATTTAGCCTTATATTCTTGTAAGAAATCGGTGCCTATGATACCGTCATTTGAAATGGGAAAATTTTTTGCAACAACATGGAATTTATATGTGATAATGTTATGGTTAAATTTGAATTTTATAAAGGTAGTACCCAATGTTTCGATAATTTCCTCACCTATGCCTTTTAAATTTGCTTTTGAACTAGTAAAAACAATTTGGTCGTCATTGAGCACGTTTATTTTAATTACACAGGCTTCGCTACCACTGTCTACTAATAAACTTGTTTGCTTTTCAATCACTGAAGGTGAAAGTAATATAATTGAGTCATATTTATGCTGACTTTCTAACACGATTTTGTATATAGTTTTTGATTCTGTTTGAATGGAAGTAAGGTCATTTAAATCTCTTAAAACTGGATGAGTGTTAGTAGAATTTTTTAATGGATTATCCTCGAGACAGTGGCTTGAGCAAGAATTGGCAGAATATGGTAAGGAATTAGGATTATTTATAAGGCTCACTCCCTCGGGGATATGTATTTGTTGAAAATATTTAGAATACGGATTTAGTATTTCATAGTCAGAAGATTGAATTGTATTGTATTTTGATGATTTTGAATTTAATAATATAGGATTTAGATCAAAATTTGAAGATTTCGTAGAAAAATTTTTTTGATTATGATTTTTGTTCGATTTAGAATTATAAGATTTAGCACCTGAGGTGGGGGAAAATTGTATATGATTTATTTTAAGTTTTGAGCTCTGGTTGCGCCCCCAGTCGCATCCGAGCTGCTCACGTTTCCCAAATTTTGTGAGTTTAGAAGTTCCTTTTTCTTGTTCTCATTATATGACCTTTTTCGGCATTCTTTAATATGATGACCTTTATTCTTACAGTAGCTACATGTAACTACATTTACATTATATGAAGGCGAGGCTGGTTCCTTTTTTATTTCGGGTTTGGCATATTTGGGAAGCGAAGAATTGGTTTTTAAGAAACAATTTGCAACAGAGTGACCGGATTTATGACAGAAAGAACATTTTGAAGATGATTGGAGTTTGGTGGAAATTTTTGGCCTATGCACAGACTTTTCTTCTTCTACTGCAGCCTCAACAGCCTCAGATAATTTGCTAAAACGACTAGCCTTGATAACTAGCCTCATAGGATTTTGAAGCCCATCTACAAATGCTTTCAAGGCTGTTTTGCTATTAAGGCTTTGTACTATTGAAGCAGCCGCTTCACCTTCGGATATAACACACGCGTCATTTAAATCGGCCAATAACCTTTCGATTCTGTTTGCAAAGGTCCTAACATCTTCACTGAAACCTTGTTTACAATTTACGAGATCTGTTTGTATTTGTGTCAAAGTTCTTCTTTCAAGGAATTGTTCTTGCAAAATTTTCTTTAAATCCGCCCAAGTGTCGATGTCTTTATATTTTACAATATTGTAAGCAACACCTGATAATTTACATTTAACTATATTGATTATCATTGAGGAATCAGCAGTACTAATATCACTAACAATGGTATCACAACATTTAATAAAACGATGCAAATCACTCCGATTTCCACTAAATTCTGGAATAAATTTTAGAGCAAATTCTTTATCGAATTTTGGAGGCATATTGTCTGCTGTAATTATTGAATTGTTTAATGTAATATCACTAGCTTCACTGTCGCTACTAGACATAAAATGGAAAAATTTCAATTATGAACGCAAAAAGGGGTTTAAATAATTTTACTTTTTTTTTGACTTTGATAATTAAAATAATGTTTAATGCGCGACTGGAGAAAAGAAAAAAAAAACAAACACGTTTAAACATATATTATCAAAAAAAACTTCCACAATTAATACCGAATAAATTTGAAAAACTTCTATAACCCACTCAAATAACTGGTCAAGTTACAAATTGTATTTTAGGTATACAAATATAATACTTATTTCACAAAATTATACTTTCAAAATAGTGACAAAATTGTAATTGAACTTGAAACAATAAATTTAAATTTGAAGGAATTTAAAGCTGCATAAAATTTAATAAAAAATTGAATTTTAAACAGTATAATAGTTATACTATAGTAAATAATTTAAAGCATACACAATTTTTTCTTTTTATTATATTTTTTTCCACTAAAAAAAAAAATTTATTAATGATTTAGCTAGAAATTTTTGAAAGAAATAGTAAATTTTATATATAAATTTTGAATGATTATGGGCGTATACTTATTTGAATTATTTACGCTTTATTTTCCCACGTTGAAATCAAAAGTATTAGAGATGGAGAATTTGTGGCCAAAATTGCATTTAATGCAGCCTGCTGGTTGTTGGTTGACTTTCTTCCAAATTTCTCTGATGCGATTGTTTCCTTAGTGATCACCAAGTATTTTTTTTTGTGTTTTTTGTTTCGGTTTTAATGAAAAAAAAACAACCACTCATTAGACACCCCGCACACCTGACACCATAAATTTTGTTGTGAGTGGAGAATTAAAACACAATTTTTAATCTATTAAAATTATTTCTTTAATTTCTTTCTTCACTAATTTTAAACAATCAAGAAAATTTAAAAGAAAAGTTAAAACCAAAGATTAATAAATTTAGAACTTTACGACTCCAAGATTAAAGTAGGAATGAATCAATTCTCTAGCTTTATTTTAAGAATTTAGCATAACTAAAAATGCAATGGAATTTGATATCCCCTTGCAACGTGACGAGAAAAAATGCAAAAGTAGCAAGATTAAAATAAATAAAAGTGCATCATCAGCAAACAAAAGGAAGTGCAGTTTTAAAAATGCAGTGTTAATAATAATTAAATAAAACCAACGTTAAATTTCTAAGAATCTGAAGATAATAAAATGTGCTATCAGCAAGTAAGACGAAATGGAATTTATGATTTAATAAAAATGAAATTATGAATTCTTATGTTAGATATATGACTTTACAACAATTTGAAGACAAACAAAACTTTGACAAACTTCAAGATATAATAGTTTGTAGTATTGTTAAATTGAACAAAATCTAATAAACTTTGAATAAATATAAACATGCATGAACAATGGAGGATAATAAGAATCCTTTTGATTATTGAACTGGATTTTTAAATTGTAGATTTTTTCTATATCTAAAATTTTTTTAAAAATAGTAGATTACTAAGTCTATATTCAAGGACATTAACATTAATGTTCAAAATCTTGATAAAAATATTCAATTTTTAGAAAAATAAAGAAAAATCATGGAAAGTAATTAAATATTGAAGAAAAAAAAAACAACTTTTGAAATTTTAATTTCGAAACACTTCTAAATTTTGGGTTAGAGGGTTAGAGGACACTCTATGCCTATGTTGAACGCTGGGAATCAGAAGTACTGAGCGACGTAAGTAAACCATATTTTATGGAAATAAAATGAGGCATACATACACATGCACCAGGATCATTAGAAAAGTTATAGTAAGGGTGGCATATGTACATCCATACTTCGTGCGATCACTCTTGAATTGTGACTTCTAACTGAATACCTACAAAATTGTCCTTGAAGCAGGACAATAGCAAAATTTAATAAATATTTTTAAAGAAACCACCTAAAATGCTTCATAAGCAAAAAATAAAAGTTAAAAATAAACATTTTGACATCAGAATTTTCCTACTTCAAATTTTTTAAAGAAAAAAACATATTTTGTTCATATTGAAATATTCGTACGTGATTTACATCGTAATAGATATTCAAATATTGGATAATAAAAGATAATATTGATAGAAAAGTTTCTTGTGGGGGTTAAATATTATAAATAATCGGAAATTGGAGAATTTTTTTTATCAGACAGAATATTCAATCATAAAGTTAATTTATAAACTTGATATCATTATAGGAAGATTTATTTCCTTAATTTATTTTTTTTTTAAGGAGAGCATAGAAGAGATCTTGAATCTAATTTTTGTGATAGAATAAATTTTTCATTGAAAGTATTTTTTTTCCATTTGCATTTAAAATGTAATTGCTATAATCATTAAATTTTTACAATTTTAAACAATAAAACTTTGAGTAATTTATCGTATCTTTTTTTCTTCATTCATATAACATTAGTAGAACAAATTCCACATTTTCAATATTATTCCACAAAATAAAAACTATTCGATTCTCAAAACATGGTACATACAATAAAAAAAAAAACAACAAGTAAATACCATTTGTTACGAGAATATATTACATTGTTGTTAGTACGTGTGAAACATATTAACAAAATTTGAAAAACACATAACATCCAATATGTCCGTAAGATATTTATCTATAGGAAAAAAACATATATTTAACCATTTTTAGAACGTTTTCATATTAAATATTTATAATAATTACACTTAAATACAAAATTTTTATTCAACAGAAAAAATTGGTTGAAAATTTTGTAAATATAATTTTTACAGAATACATTTTACATATATTTTAGTAGTTCAACAAAATGAAAGTGTAAAAATTCTAGAATCCTTTTTTCAAAATATACATAAGTATATATGTATGTATGTGCATATATCTAAATATGTGTACAAAGATAGAAATGAAAATGTATATTTTACTTTAAATCTAAATTTTCTGTGAGAATGTAGTAGATATCCTATATAAGAACGAAAAAAAAAAGTATTTGAAAGTTATGGATGAAACCTTTTATTATGTTATTTTATTGCTGAATTGGGTAGTATGCATGGTATAAAAAAATCCTTAAGCATATAGTTCAAATAGATATATGTACATACTTGCAACTATGTTCAAAGTGGAATTGATATTAAATTTTTAGAAATTTTAAAGTGTGAAAACTGAGAAAAAAAGATGTAAAGACTAAAGTACACGAAATTCAGCTACTACAAAGTTTAATTCTGAGTTTGGCTTTCTTTTGGATTATCTTCCGCTGGAAGAATCCATTTGGCAAAAAAGACTTTTACAACACAAAAAATGAAATTTAAACTATGAATTTTATGAAAAATAGGTTATTCTTGATTAAAAAAAAATAAATTAAATTGTGTATGTAGATTTTGTTCCACTATTAATAGAAATAACTAATTGGCTTTCTTACTTAATTAAAATTCTCAAAGTTAATAATTATTATTTTTATACATATCACCTTTTTCTTATAATTTAATTAATAGTCACTTAAAATGTCAAGCTTTGTCAAAGAAACTTAATTGAAAATTATAAAAGTCAAAGAAAAAATCCATAAAGGCAAAAAAAAAAAAATAAATAAAAAATAAATAAAAATAAAGTTTTTCTCGCGTGTTATAAAAACGTGACCAAAGAATATTAAATTAATTATAAAATAACATTTAAAACCATAACCTCATAAAATAGTCATACATATGATATAACGGAAAAAAATGGTGAAGAAAAAAAAATAGTTTGTATGTACATATTTTGATTTAAAATAATTGCATGATATTTTCCATGTTTCATATTTCATTGATTAATTTATTATTTATTTACAATAAATGTCCTTGTATCACGTAATAATCCACCAGTATGTATAGATACGTATCATTATTATTAAGTATCATATGGTATTATACGGTACCATAAATGATATTAAAGTTATGTTATGTATTACGGTATATATTTCTTTACGATAAGGATTTTTCATTTTATAATGGCCAATATTTATTTTCATTTTAATCGTTGTCATGTTGGTGTTTAAAAGAAAATAAAGCAAGAAAATAATAATTAAAAATATTATATGGGTCACATAAATTTTTAAAAAGTAAATTATGTATGTATGCATATGATATCACAGAATGTGATCTGTATGTATGTTGGTGAAAATAAATTTTTTTCACAAAGAAGAATTAACTGTTATGCACGAAAATAGTAAACAAAATATCAATCACTTTAACTAAAATTTAAAAAAATTTTTAAAAAAAAAGTATTAAACTTGTAAATTTACATGTTTACTTTTTACACTATTAGTCAAGTTAAAGTTGTAACCCTTGACCCTTCACCCTATATAACGTTTAAAACAGAAATGATATCAGCAGTGGGTCTCTTAGTATTTGAAACGATAAAAGAAAAATATGTATGCACATATACCTACATGTCAAAAATCAGCTAGTTTTTTCACGGAGAAGTTTTAACTCCTCAAGCCCATAAATTAATCTAAAAGTGAGTTAAGTCACCTTTTATTCTATTTTTTAAATTTTCAATGTCTTTTCTAAAAGTGTGTGTGAAAAATCATAAAGTGTGAAGAAAGTTTCGTTTCAATTTGATTTTATTAACTTTTATGTTTTATGTTTTATTCCTTTTATTGATTTAGTTGCTTGAAATAAATCATTGATTTTAAGTAAGTACTTGAAAACATTTATTCTCACTTTTTTCTTACTTCTTATTTTATAAGTATGTATACTTATTTTCTCTGTATCATTACAACAAATTTAATCATGTGAAAATCAACAAAATAGAAAATAAATAAAAGAAAATTTTCTTCACTTGACAAGTTGTATATTTACTTGACTTTTCACATCTCATATGTATTTATGTACTCGTAAGTGAAGTTTCATTTTGTTATCGATATTGCTGATGTTGACAAATTTTTTTATTTTTTTCGTCACTGACTAATCTTTGATTTTTTGATTTTTGATTTCAAATACTTAAGTACTATAAAAGCTGTATTTTTAAATTTCAAGTGAAAGCATTAAGTAGAATGGATGGAATTTTTCTTGAAATGAAATTTTTACAAACTCAAGTTTAAATTCTATTCTAAGAAATGACTTTTTCGCAAAGAACAAAAATGTTTAGTAAAAAATGTCACCACATTTATTCGGATATCACTTCTCTCCCTCTCATATCTATTGGGAGGAACTTTTTTCCCGTTGACAAAGGAGAGTTTAGAAACAATCTATCAACTTTTTAAGGAATTTCGGTGTATGGAGGTTTTGGAGGATGACTAAAGTTTACAATTAAACACATGAAATTTATATTTGTATACAAAAATATACCAGAAAATCGTCGATTATAAACAAATAAAAATACCGAACCGGCTCCAACAGATTGTTTTTTTTTTTTTATTATTGAAGTGATTTAAGATTAGAAACAAAATTTCTTATAATGAGAAAAGAAAAAAAACTTCACAAACAAAATATACATTATACAGATACATAATATGTGTTTGCATTATAATAGGATAAATAACGAGAAATTTATGCTTATGAGAATAAAAGTTAATGTGATATTTTCAGTAGAGTTTACACTTATTTTTAAATTTATTTTTTCATGCCATTAATTTTATTAAAATGTAATCAAGTGTAATATAAAGAATTTTTATGGTGTCATCATTTCATGAAAATTGAGTGAAATTTTTACACATACATATGTATGTGTTGTATGTATTCATAATGTGTGTACATATGTATAAAGGATGCTTCAAAAGTTTTTTTTTTTTAGTAACTTTGTTTTTATTTATTATATAAATACATACTCGTACATATGTAGGAAGTTGTAAATCACACATCAAGTATCATAAATTCAAGTGTAAAAGTTTTTTTAAATAAAAATTAAAAACCGTTCAAATGGATTGTTATCGTGTTTTGGTTTTATTTAATTATAAGAATGAGTAATTTTTATTTTATTTGTTCTAAAAACTTTTGGAACAACATATTTTAATTTAATGGCATATGAATTTGGTTTTATAGTACTTTTAATAAAAAAAAAAGGAAAAATAAAATCCAGTCTATATGTTGTGAATGAAAAATAAAATTGCTAGTGTTTTTGTGAAAATATTTATATAAAAATAATACACATCATCGCAACGAACCATTTTTTGATTAAATCTTTAAAATGATGATAAAAAATGGACTTATCTGTTTTGCAATTTAATCATTAAAATAAATGGTGAGTAGACTATTTTTATTATTATATTATATATTGTATTACTAATAAACCTCTATGAACTTTCAGGACCGAAAATGTTCTCCTAAATAGTTTCTTTTTTCAGAATCGATCGCCATTTCAAAGATCGAAAAACTATGAAAGTTCACAGTTCTGTTCACATCATATGAGCTGTCATTTCTACGAAATCATATGATAATTCATATGAACAGATCAAATAGTGGCAAAGTACTATTTTATTTCTGGCTTCCCAAGTACAAAATTGATTAGGTACTGAATTTTTTCATAACTTCTTATTAAAGATTATGAAACATAAGTTTCATATAAAAATATTGTAGTATATTAATAAGTACACACTAAAAATTATTATGATATTACAATAATCTTTATCTATACGTATACATATGCAAGCATTAAATAAATTTTCTTTTATGTCTTTTGTTGAGGTTGTTATTACAGTAATAAAATTTCATAAAACGTGATCAAAACGTATAATTGGATATATACTTACATACTTGAAAATTTATTAAAAATTCCTCATTTAATAAAAATAAAATGAAAATAAATAAAAAAACAAATGATTCAAAAACATATTTTCAATACAGTAAATATAGTATGTATAAAAAAATTTATAACGTATTTGTGGCTTATAATAAAGTTTAAATGCTCATATAAAAATAAAAACCTTTTAGGTAACATGTATGCTATTCGTATTTTGTGGTATTTTTTAGCACTCTCAGATTATATTTTCAAAATAAAATTTCACAAAAACTATTTATTCTTGTATTAATAATAATTCAAGTAGATTCAAGTGTGACCTTGATTTTACACATTTTTTTTTTGATTTAAAAAAAAAATTCAAGTAATCTGAAAAAGACTAAAATTGTATATATGTATATGTATATTTTTTTTTTTTTATGAGAATGGTTTTTTCGTTAGTGAAATCAATCGGATTTATGAAAAATTTCGATTATAAAAATTCAAGGACCATTATAGTTAATTTTTTATTATTATTAAGTGGAAATATTTCATTTATTTGTAGTTATATCCTTATTTTTTAAGTATTCTCGTCCTTCTACACTTGTGTTTTTTGTAGTGAGCAAACATTCAACTTGTTTTTTTTTTTGCTTTCAATTTATTATCATTTTGAAATATTTAAAAGTTTTAGTAAAAATGTTAGATTTGAAAAAAATCATTTTCTCTACATACAGTGAAAATACATAATATATTCAGACTTACATGCACACATACATACATATGTATGTACATACATATATAAAATTTTTTTCCATTAGTTCCAATGTATTTTTAATTCAAATCCATATTCATTCATTTCTTTTAGAATCCATCTAAAACTCAATTACCATTTAATTTTCCAATTTGTCACAAGTTTGTCTTATTTTGTTTTTTTCTTCTTTTTTTCCTTACGTATTCAAATTTCAAAGTAATAAATTGAAAAAAAAAAAGTTTTTCAGTAGAAGTAGGTAATTAAATTTGACTTGAACTCAAATTAGATTTTTTGTTTGTTTTTCAGAATGGTAAAATATCGCTTCAATCAGATAAAGACTGGATAAAAAATTCTCAAAGATTTCTAATTTTTTTTACTTTATACTTTTTACAAAAACAAAAAAATGTGAATTTAATTTGAAATTTTGCCTGAAAAAATTATTTCCAATAAACTTTCTATGTTCCTTTTAATTTTTTGATAATATATCAAGATAAGAATAAAAGAAAAATAGAAGAATTAGTCTTTTACCCTTTAATTTGATTGGATTAGATTAGAACTGAAATGATGATACAAAAAGGTTTTTTTTTGTGATTCTTTAAATAAAGTAGCAATGATGAAAAAGTTTGGTTAAAAAAACATAACTTTTATCGTACTAATTTGCAACGCAATTGGAAAAAAGAGGAAGAAAAGCGATTATAATTTTGGAAAATTTTTAAATTTAGTTCATTAAATAGTTTTTTTTTATGTATTTTTTTTTTTTATAAAATTAATCGATTTATTTTTGTTCACGATCAAATTTTCAACTCTCAAAAAATAATCTTACAATCATTTATATGAATTTTATTTATGGTTTTTTTTGTACATATTTTTTAAAATTTTTTTCCAACAATATAATTAAGGATTCTTTTGTGTGCTTCTAGTGTGAGCATAAAATGTATGTATGCTATTCTACCACAAGTATCTCTTGAATAAATTTTTCAAAATAAAATTATGAAAAAATAATTATTATGTTATCAAATAATAAATTTGCATAACTTTTATTGTTTCAATTGAAATTTTTCAAACTTTCAACAATTTTTTTTATTTTTGAGGGAAAAAAAGTGTAATTTAAATTTTATAAATTTTGCACCAGATAGAAATTTTTTATGAGATAATGTCATTGTCCTTTTTTATAAAAGCTACTAGCTATATACATATATACTGTAGAAGTTATAAATGAGTATAAATTGGTCGTTTTTTTTTCTGTGTAAAAGTTGGACATTTAATAATTGATAAAGCCTGCTGGAAAGTGACAGTAATCATAAATAATTTCGTTAATGAATGACTTGAAAAGTACGTCATAAAAATTATAATAGAAAATGGATCGTCGTCATATTCGAATAATTTCTTTATATGATTTTAAACTTTAACATTTTAAAAGAATAAAAAAATAAAAACAAACCTATGTACATACGTCGTTATTTGAAAAATTTCGTTCAGGGATGAAATGCCTTGATAATGAAGGTGATGAGTGATGGTGTGATAGAGTTTGTTACCCGATACGGATAATTTGAACAACACATGATTTTTTAAATATATAAAATCAAACACTTTAAATCGATAAATTAAAATTTTGATAATCATATGTCAAAAACTCTATTTACATACATACAATGTAGTACATACATATTGTACTTAGTGCAATATTAGTGAAATAGTAATTGTTATATGTGAATGATAAAATCTCTCTATGAATTTCATTTGTATTATTTATAAAAAAAAAATTCTTTAGTTCTAAAAAAAAAAACAAATTTAGAACTTCAACTAATTCAAAAGAGAAAAATATAATAAGCGCTATAGAATAAATTTTAAACTTTGTAAATTTAATAAAAAAGTTTTAGGTTGATTGTTCATATTATCAAGACAATGATCAACCTACATAAATATGTATGTATACGTATAATTTGATACATATAGATACAGAGAAAGAAAAAAGTTTTTTACTTTTGTCTGAAAATAAGAATAAAAAAAAGGAAAATTCAGTGATTGAACAAAAGACTGCAATTGAGATAAAACTTTCTTAGAAAAATTCAAAATATAAAATAGATGTAGAATTGAAAAAAAAAAGAAAAATAATAAGAAAAATATGCTTAAAATGGAAAATTTATTTTTGTTATTTAAAAATAACTTGGAATACATTTTTTTTGTTGTTGTGAAATATAGTTTTTAAAATTTAACAAAACAAAAAAAAAAAAGTAGTGAGTAATTATTGATATTGTTATTTTTAATTTTTTGTGCTAGTTTCTTGAAATTATTTATTTTTTATAAATATGTGTCAATAAATTTCACATTTCATTACATTATACATATTTCATTAGAATGACATCTCTTGAAAATGTTTAAACGAGTGGAAAAGTTTAAAAATAAAAATTAGTTAAGTGGTGTAAAATAATTATTTTTATTTTTAGAAAACACAATTTGTACATTGTATATAATTTGTGAATTGTGGTAAAATAACATATTATATGTACATAAGTACTACTAACAATTTATAATATCATAAAATTCTTGTTCTAAATGAAATAAAAGCTTTTCACTTTTCTACCACTTACAGACGAAGGATTATGGAATAAAGGATTCATAAAATAAGCCACTTCATATAAAATAATAAAATGCAGTGGTTTTTAATTTTCATTGAAATACAAAAACAAAGAAAATAAAAATGTCTTTGCACTTAGAGATTTCAACACACTATTTTAAAGTTTATGTAATTATAAGTATAATTCATAAGTATATAGCTAACTATCGTTATTAAAATTAAAAACAATAGTAAATTTTCGCTTAAGAAATTTTATAATCTAACAATCTACACATGTGAACAATGTAATTTTGTTTCGTCTGCTTTTTTTTCATTCATAAATTATATAAAATTGAGAGAAAAACTTACTTTCCATCTGTAGAATAACAAAGTTATAAAAGTACCTTTATAAAAAAATATTTTTTTAGAGAAAAATTAACAGTTTTTATGCAAACTTCATAGCATTTAATACATTAAAATCTAAAAACAAAGGAAACTATGTATGATACGTATACTATATATAATATAGATATGTACTATGATATGAATGTACCTTTTTAAGTAGCCGTTCTATGAATTATTCAATTTTTGTTTTAGTTTGTAAAAATTAGCTTGAAATTTAGAAGAAAAAAAAAGTGCTTTATATTGAAAATATTTTTTTCCCTTTATGTACGTACATAAGTAACAATAACTTCAAAGAAAGGCCATTTTATACTTGAAATTCAATAAATGTTAAGATTTGATGACAGAAAAGTTTACACAGCCTGAAATAAGCTACTAAACTTTGAAAAAACAAATTAAAAAAAATTTATTTCCAGAGAAAAATATCTTTTGCAGTATAATTATTGTGGTGATTAAGTATTAGTGAAAGGATTTACAAAAGAGATAAAGTGAACAAAAGTCTTTTGTAATGAAAGCTTTTTCTCAGTTTCATTAGTGTCCGAGAAAAATTAAAAGGGTTTTAATTACATTTAAAAAACCAATATTGTGAGGTGCATTTTTGTAATATTACTGTGAAGATTCTGTTTTCTCTCCTTAAAAAAATTTATCAGTCAAATGGAATGTCTATTTTGGTAAGATTCAAGTATTGTGTGTGATTTATATTTATTTTTTCTTTGTTTGTATGTATGTACAATACGTACGTATAACACATAAATTTACCTATGAAAATTATCTCATAAATAGAATACTTTAATCAAAAAACCAAAAATAAATAAACAAATAAAATAATAAACAAAGAAAGACAAAAAAAAAATAGTGAATCAAAAAACTATTTTCAATTATTATTTACTTCAAAATACAAATTCTTTCAAAATATTCTAAAGTACTGAAATATTTAAGTTCTCTTTTCTTTCGAGGTTTCAATTGTTTAGTTTCAATAAAATCTAAAGTCGTCCAGAAAATGTTAAACTTTTTGCATTATTTTAATGCAAAACTTTTCAAATTTAGATACAAAATAAAGTTTTATCTAGTTAAATCTATAAAATGTGAGAGAAATATATGTATATACGTATATACATAATAGTGTATATATATTTTTAAATTTTTTTTTTTTTTGAAGTTTCTTGTTGTTTTTTGATTTTTAACAAGTTATTTTCTAAGAATATTGCACAAGAAAATAGAATAAAACGGTAAAAAATTTAAGAATTAAATTTATTATAAAAGTTTAATAAAATTATAAACATTCTTGAAATTAATGGGCAACTTTTGATGATTTTATCATACTGGACAATATTCAAAGAAAATTATCTTAGAGTAAAAAAAATTAACTTTTAAGATACTAAAAAATCAAAAATTAAACATTTCATACCTGTTTCAACTGAAAATGTCAAAACAAAAACTTGTACAATATCTTTTTTGAACAAACTTTCTTGTTTCAATGTTTTAATCAACAAGATCTTTTTATTTTTCAGATTAAATTGTATATACATTCATCACAAGTTGAAAATTTACTTAGAAACTAGGTTTTTGTTTCTTATAAATTTGTAAAATTATACATTTTGTTTTTTTTTATTGTATTTTATGACTTTTGATTTTTTTTCCATTTTTCTATTTAATCTTTCATATGTATCTTTTTTTTTCTATCTAACTTTAAAACTCAATTACGTAAAAAAAAACATCTTTCTACTTAAAAAATCCTTCAATTTCTAATGAAATTTTCTTACAGATGATTTTTCAATGTTTAATCTGATGTCTGAATGGGATTCTCACTCTTAGAGCTTTATCTTTTTCTCCTGTATATCTTTCTTCTTCTATAGTTCTTGTCACCTTATCCTTTCATTTTAATCTTAGCTGTCCCCATTATCCGCCTTTTCTTGCCTTCCGAATGCGCAAACTATGTTTGTATTTTTTCCTAAGTATTATCACTCATAACTTTATTTATTCCGTTAAAAATAACTTCTTTTTAATTATGGGCCACGACGTAGGGATATCCATTTACTTAAATATGAATATTCAAAAAATAATAATTTTTATAGAATATTATTTCAAAAAGATCGAAAATGAAGTATATTCGAATTCAATACTTGAAATAAAAAAAAAAAAAAGCATGTGTATTGTGTTTTGCTTATCATATTAAAAGTCGAATTCGAACATTTTCAATTTATTGTTTTCATTTAATGGAAATTCTTCTTTTATTAAAATAAGTCTTTCAGTAAAATTACAATTTTCCACTTTTTTTTTCTTTTTAAATATAAAAACGTTTCCGTATAAATAATAAAACAATATTTTGTATTCTTTTTTCATAGGAAGACGTGACTAGGATATTTGTATTTTATTCAAAAATTGTGTGACATTTATTCATCACCTTTTAAATTTGAAGTTTTTATGCTGAATAAATAAACAAGATAATTGAAAAACATAATTTTCTCAAAAAATTGAATAACCAAAATAATGTACGAGTATGTATGTACAATGTGTTTTGTTTATTTGAGTTTATGATGAAAAGTGAGCCGGGAGCATAATACATATATGTGCCACATTTTAATCATATTCGTAATATGTGCAATCAGGTAATCAAGCAGTTTAATAGTGTTTGAAAGACACACAATGTATGTATGTATGTAAACTTAAGTCGACCGGCCATTTGTTATTTTCGTTGCTAAACAAAAGCAACACTTACAGTTTTGTAAGCTAACAAAGTCCGAATTGTGTTTTATGGAGTCCTAATGAAATACATTAAATTAATCAATCAATAAGATAGAATTGTGGATTTTTATTTGCTTTAAAAAATATGTAGGTTATTTTAAAACTAATAAGTTTCTAATAAGAAATGATGTTTTAAATGTCCCTCTGTAAAATATGCTCCATAGAATTCCGCAATTTATTTCCATTCAAATGGTTTTTTTTTCTTTTTACCTTCGTATGTTTTCATATGTTAAATGGGTATAGGTACTAGATGAGGAGAAAAAGGTAGACAATAATTTTTTCACATTTAGATTTAGTCGACATTAAACAATTAGAGCACAATGCAGTTTTTGACACCTTGAAATTCCTGTTTTTGATATAATGATGTTTAAATTACTTATGAACCTAATTTTTTCTCTATCATCATAATATGTATGTATCTAGTGATACAATCTGCATAAAAGAAGAATATCCGGAAAATATGTAACAGAAAACCAGTTTTAAATTAAATACTACTACTTATATTTTACCTTGACCATTAAAATGGCAATAATGTTCAATTATTCATAGAGAAATTTGAAAAAAATTTGAATGTAATGAATGAGTAATTATAAAACAATGTTCAAGGTTTGCTTACATAATTTTAGTAATATGTATGTATATCTACAAATTTTAAAATGATCAGATTTGTTAACTAAAAGTTGAAATACATATTTTAAATTTGAGTAAATAAAAGTCAAAAGATTTTTTTTAAATTATTTTATCAATTATATCATATTAATAATTAATTTATCATATTTTTCTTATAATTAAATTTTCAATTAAATAACACTAAATACTAGTATAAAAGTATTTTATATTTTAAAATATTTTATTTTTTAAAATTGCCATTCATTTCTTGAAAACGGTGTTGAATACCTTCTGAAATTGTCGTATCTGTTACGGCCAAGAATGTTTGATCTATCGAGTAATCTTAAAATTGGAAAATCACCAAATGATGAAATTCTTGGAAAACCATTGAGCCCATTGAGTAATGGTGATCTATCGAACGGTCTTAATATTGAAGAACCACTGAATGGTGAATACCTTTGAGAATTATATAATCCTGAAAAACCAGGATATAAATATGTATTTGGTTCTTCTGAACTGTAAGCAACGATGACAACGAAAGCAGAGATAATCATCTAAAATGAGTAAAATTATTTTTTAAATTTGAAATTTTTAATTTAATTCTTTTTTTATTTTATTTTTTCTTACCAATTTGATCATTTTTATGGTGTTTTTTTCTAAATAATTTAATGAAATAGTAGAATTGTTAATAACGAACTAAAATGTTTGACTGATTGATTACAATAACAGTCAAAAGTCTTTTATACCAAATTGAATGTCATTCCCTCTCAATAGGTCAAAAGTTTTATAACTGTAGCCACTAGCGAATTTCTTGAATTGTAATTTTACTACTGAAAAAAAAGAAAAAAAAAGGTTTTTACATAAGAAATTTATAAAATAAATGTTATAAAATTTTGGGTTTTCAATTTTTACATAATTCGGATGACTCGCTTTAATTTTCTTCTTTTGCACAATTTATACTTTAATACTATTTTGATAATAATATTTAAAAAAGATATTTAATCATAAAGGACAGAGAATTTTTTTTTATTAAAATTTTCATATTTTTTCATAGTATACTAAACCAAATCGTTTACCTTTACCGTTCAACGTTCATGATGTTGCATTACTTATCATTGTACAACTCGGTCCTTAGAAAAGTTCTTAAGAAAATCAATTTAGTACTTAAGTAGATTATAGTAATTAAATTAAAAACAACAACAAGAACAACACAAAAAATATAATAATGTTAACTTCTTAAATATGATAATACACGTCTTCAATACTTACTTACTTATTTTTTTTCCCCTACTTTAAAAAACCTTAATTGATTTTTTCAAATAATAATTTTTTTCTATTTATAAATCTGTCATGAATATAATATATGTACTTAACAATCTGTTATAGCATACACACAAATTGTGTTTAAAAATTAATGAAAATGAAAAAATTATTTCTCCGAAGAAAATCTGTCTATCAAATTAAATTTAAAAAGGAAAAATGAAAAAGCTTAGCAGTCTTTATTGTTTTTTTTTCTTTTCATTTTATTTACTTACTGCTTTAATTTTTTTTTTATATATTTTTAATTACATTTCCTTTTTTAACATCAGGGATTTCATAATTTATTTCATGAAATAAAATTTATAAAAAAAATTTGAAGTTTGTTTTTTTATTTATTAAAAAGAAAAAGAAATCATGAACAATCAACAAAAATTTCAAATTTCACATTCATTTGAAATGTATTGTAATTTTCTCATACGGATTTGAAAAGTAGAATGTCTACATAAAATATAAAATTTGTGTGGGTGTTCAATTTTTTAATAAATATGAAAAACCCCGGTCAAAAGAACACCATCCCTTTTTTAAATGAATTATGTACTTTTAACCAAATTGAAGAAAAAATTTTTTTATATTTAAAAACTGATTGTATAAAATTGGGTTTTTATTAATTTTATTATTATATTATTTCGGTTTAAAAATGTCTGAGCGATTTTTTTATAAATCTTTTTGTTAAACCTTAAGAAAAATTAATACCTACGCACTTTCAAAAATTTCGAAATAAATCAAATAAACTTATAAAGTTATTTTTTCTTAGAAATTTATAAATTTTCAAGAAAGGAATTTAATTATGCAAATAAATTTGTTGACCTTTTAAAGATAGATTTTTTTTTAAATTCAATATTCATTGAATTCGCTTTTATATTTACAAAATTGATTTATCTTTATTTAAATTTCTTAACGAAGGGTGATTATCCTAGTCTTCTGTCAACAGTCGATGTTTGTAATATTCTTAGTAAAGGTTAAATATAAAGGACATACTTTACTTTGCATACAATACCAAAAATTTGAACTGTATTTATAAAAAGCTATATTAATTATACACGCTTGAATTGTTGAAAAGATGTAAAATCTAGCGTTTATCCATTATTTTACCTTATATTTATGAAAAAATATAACATTTTTATAAAAATGCATGAGCATTTATGTAAATTTTAAATACATGCATAATTTTGTAAAATATGTAAAAAACATTGTAACATGAAATAACTTTTGCTTTATTGAGGAGTACATTTTTTTTATTCATAAAATTGCATAAATAATATTTGTTGTATAAATTGCTTTAAATATACAATTTATTTCTATCAGCCGAATATCCTTTCAATTGCATTCAATTTTACAAGGACCTCGTTTCCATATAATGTAAATATACATATTTCGTGCGGGGTCTTCTATACTAACAATGGAATCTCATTAAAAAAAGCTATTAAGGTAAAAATTGTGGAACAATTTAGCAAATTAATTTTTTTCTTCAAATAACTGAAATTAAAATGTTTGTGTAATTGAAACAAATATTAATGCTCATTGTATTTTTTTTTTGCATTCTGCAATCTATAATTTAATTAACAACCCACTTACTTCCATCACACAGTTCAAAGGCTTTAAAAAAAATTTTTAAATTATTATTAGCATACCAATTATTTAAATCACGTCTATTCTTTTCTTGAGCATAAAATTACATCGAACAATTTTCTTTTTTCATACCATTCAAAAATTATAAAGTTTTCAAAACAATTCCGAAATATTCAACAATTAGCAACAATATTGTTGAATAAAGCTTTTCACCAACAAATAATAACTAAATCACTGAATATTCTGTAGAATCGTATGTCAAACATGTTTGAATAATTTAGTTAGACCAGAACTTCCAATGAATAAAAGGAATATTTTCCGAATTTATTTTTTTTTTCTCAAATATGTGAATATTTTCCAATATTTATCCTATGTGGAAAGCTTTATCATTATGTAAATATTTAATGCTTACAGTCATTAAAACAACATACATACATATATACATACATATATACAAGAATTCAAGAATAATGGAAATTATAATTTATTTCATTTTCTTTAAAAAAAAAAATGAAAAATAAATAAAACTGCCTGTTCGTTTGATTTTATCAAACTTTCATAACTAATTATAATTTTGCGTTACGTCATGGTCACCCTCAATCATTTTGAAACTATTTAATTATTTTAAAAAAAAGGTGTTGAAGCATTGTTTAACAAAAATAATTGACATTTGATATCCGAAAGACTAACCATCAAAAATTTAATAATTTTCAAGTATTTTTTAAAAATAAAGTGTCTTTATTAAATTAACAAGGAGACTTACTTAGTTAAGCTTCTTTTTTTATTTTAAATAAATACAAAAATTCAAAACGGTATCAATTTGTCAAAAGTAATTTAATTTTAGCATAAAACCGAAAGTAGAAAAAATTCCTAAAGGCAATTTTAATTAAGAAAAAATGTGTTATGTAATTACATTAACGGTTATAAATTTTCATGTATAGTTCACTTTCCCTTGGTGTTAGAATAAATGAAAAGAAAATTTGTTTTACAAAACATATGCCAACAATGAAAATTTAATTATAAGTAAATTATAGGGATTTTTTTTTTTTCGTTTATTTTTATGTCCTTTTTATTAAAATGCAAAAAGAACATTTTTGGACCATAGACAGATTATGATATGTATTTTATAATTATAATTTTTCAGTATTTGCCAATTACCACTAATGAAAGCTATAAAATATAAAATCCAGATATTTTTCTTGCCAAATATTACTCATATGTATTTAATTTAACCTTACTTAGTTTATTTATTTTATGATACTTAAATTTTACCTTTAACAGGTAATTTGCGGTTGACATGATAATATATTAAACAAATACTTACATACATGCTCATATGATGTTGATATGATTATGACTTGTTAGACATGAGAAAATTTTAAATTTAATAAATTTTAATTATTATTAGTTTTTAATTAAAAAAAAAAAAATGAAGAAATTATTAGATTCTTTTATGTTAACCCTTTATAGCATATAGAGTCATAATATTTGATATTTTACTGTTCATTAAACTGATATCCTATACGTCTTTTTGAGACTTTTGTATATAAGTATTGTGAACTTATGACATATAAGTATATGTATTGAATGTATTGTAAAAAATCTGAAACTAGAACAGTTTGAATTGTAATTTGGAATAACAATTAATAAGGATTTAACAAATTGTTTTGTTTTTAAGTGATGAAAATCGTAATGTAATAGAGAAAAATTGTATTCAATATAATTATCACCTTTAATTTCAGTTTAAAAATGGTTATAATGCAACTATGTTCATTTTTTAAATTTAAACTCATTGTCCGTACATTTCAATTTATTTAAATATAAGCCGATTTCAACATTTACATATATATTTTATTGATTTAATACATAATGTTCCCTGTTTGTAATGTTGTTATCACATAGCCGACAATCAAACAAATATTGCATTTAATTAGTGGTAAAAAGTAACTTTTTTCCTATCTGATTAAACACAACATCAACATTACTTATTTGGAAAAAAAAGAGGAAAAGTTTAAAATTAAAAAAAAAAAAAAAACAGTTATTATTTGTACATTAAAATATTGGGTCTAGGAAAATTCATCGCCAGCAATTCTTCGCCAGCAATTCACCGCCAGCAATTCTTCGCCAGCAATTCATCGCCTCAACAATTCATCGCTACAGCAATTCACCGCCAGCTGCTGGCCAGCTGCTGGCGGTGAATTGCTGTAGCGATGAATTGTTGAGGCGATGAATTGCTGGCGAAGAATTGCTGGCGGTGAATTGCTGGCGATGAATTTTCCGGATCCCTAAAATATTATGTAATATTTCGATGTCATGTTAACAAAATGATTTTTTTTGTTTGGTAAAAAACATTTCCAATATATCACAATAAACAAATATTTATCTCTATAATTATGCATATGTGTATACATCCTGCATAAATGATAATATTTATGAAACAAAAATGTAGAATATTATTTTGAAAAGTCTTTTGTGAATAATCAAAAATATGTAAACAAATTTTCGTTGAATGAATACATAAAAAATAATTGGATAAAAGGTTTCGAATTGGAAATAGCAAATAAAAATTTGTTCATATTTTTTTTTTTTCGAAAACTCATATTTATATTTATGTAAAATCGATATACATACCTATTATTTAATATTTAATATACATACAATATGCATTGTTGTGTAAATAATTTTTTTTTTTTTTGTATTTTAATAGGAAGCAACAATTTACCAAATAATTCCTGTTCAACAAAATTCCTATACAGTATACATGTACAAAATATTCGTACATGCTTACATATGTATATTTATGTACTCGTACTTACTTTTAATGCAGTTCTCCCATTATATGTAGACAAAATTGTGTTCAAGGAAAAATACTTGTGAACAATATTTTTAAAGTTTATAGCTATATAACAGTTTCTAAAATAGAAAACTTACAGTATAGTATTTAAATTATCTAGAAAAAACTGTTTCAAGAACATATAACAACATCTATCTTCACCCCCCTTCTCCTAAACGAATTCATTCAATAATTAAAAAGATATCCTACTATAACAAAATCACGTTTCACAATTATTACAGTTTTGAATATTATAATTTTGTTAACTTTTTACACCCACTTTTGTACATTCATTGACAATTTTGAAATTATGAAAGCAATAAAATTATTATAAGGGTTATATAATTTGAATATTTTAAATTTACATTTGTACACAATCAATGTACATACACACTGGTATGTACGCTGAACTTCAACTTATTTGCGGAAAGATATCGTATCGAAAATACTTTAAAAAATTCAAAACATGAATCGAAATTTCAATGTAAATAACGACAGATAGACGTGTCTATATTTCTAGATTGGTTTCATAATTTTCACATTATCCTGAAAAAATGAATCAGAGATAGGACTTTTTTTTTTTAACACACAGCATGTCGTCCTGTTATGAAAAGTTTTATTATCATCGGTACCGTACAGTTTAAAATGTTTCAATAAAAGTAAATTTATAATACCCTTTAAAATTTTTGTTCGTGTGTGTTTGTTTTCTTTTCATTTATAAATTCTGAAAAAAATTTCCAATTTTTATTTATATTTCAGAATCGATGTTTATACTACATCGTTATCAAAATAGTATAATGAAAACATTTAAACAAAATATCAAGGATCATTTGTGTGTTTTTATTTTTTAAATTTTTCTTTTTAATTTGCAATATCGATAACCTTGACACAATCAGATACCAGAGAAATTTGTGTATCACGAATAGTATTTACGTGACCAAACAAAAATCATCAAGAATTTTTTTTTTAAATTTGTTCTTTTTCAAATTTCTATTTATTCAATTATTTTTTAAGTATTGCTTCACAAAGTTCTATAAAAAATTTAAGGGGTTGAAAAATTATAAAGGTCATAAAACGATAAATTATACATAGTTTTTTTTTTTTCGTTTCCATGTTTTTCTTCAAAATGTAGGTTAATATGTAATTTAAATATTCAATCAAGCATCCACTTTAAACAATTTTTTAGAAAATAAACTTACAGTAGAATTTTCAGGTATGATAGCATAACTTTTTTTCTCTAAATATCTAATAAAAATGATACACTATTTCTAAATAAAGTTAAATGTTTTCTTTACAGCTTTTGTATCTATCTTTCTAGGTATCTTTCTTTATTTTCTCAAATCAAAAACTTTATAAAGTTGTTCGATTTTATTTTTCATCTTGTGTGTAATCAATTAATTACACATTTTTCCTGTAAAATAGAAATCTTTTTGCACTTGATATTAAAAGAAAAAAAAAACAAAAATAAGATCAATTCCGAAAATAAAATTGGAAAAACAAGAAAAAGAAACAAACTTTAATTTAATAAATTAACTGAAGTTTATTGATTAAATTGTTTACAAGAATTTATACTATATACTTACTTGGAAAAACACTATACAATTTACGGATTGGGAAACATTTAGAAAAGATATACTGTTAATGATTATATGAATGTGTATGAAGGTATAACGAGAAAAACTAATAAAGAAAAAAAGGATAAATTCCTGAAACTTATAAATTAAAATGCTCTCATGATACAAACGAGTACATAATTTAAGATAAATTGGTTATAGAATGAGCGCAATAAAGTAAGTTGTGTAATTCATTGGTAAGGTAAATCAACACAAATTATGTATTAAATATGTTTGTTTGTTTTTTATGGATTTTTGCTACTATATGAGCAAACCTATGTATACATAATATATGTATGTTTTTTACATGAATAAATTATTAAAGAATAATTTTAATTTGGTGCATAAACACATTTTTTCTTACGTAGAGAATTATAATAAGGATAAAACCCTCTTCTACACATACCTATAGAGTTAAAACTGGGTTAATTTGATGTTATTGAATTATTTTCATAATAAAAGACTTTTGAAACTTAGTTGGGGTTTAGGATGAATTAATAGAAGGCTGCCTGTCTAGAATCGATCTTTTCGTGAAAATGATTAAATATGATAGAATATTCGGACAATATGATTTTAAAGTTGTTACTGAGAAACTTTCAGTACTTCCTCGAAAAACTCTTTACTCGAATATCATCGTAGTTACAGAGGCTTTATAATCAAGTTTTTACTTTTGCATTTTATTTATAAAAAGTATTTGTTTTAAAAGTTTTTTTTTTAAATATTTATTTAAGCTTATTTCTTGTATTTTAATATTTTAAAATTACAAGCAATTTGTGTGTTTTTCAATTATATTTTTTAATAATTAGAAAAAAAATTCTACAGTTCAAATATCTTTTATGAAGTGACATATGTATGTGAGTATATCAACTGTCTCAAAACTTTCTGACAAAATAACAAACATTTCCTTTTTTTAATACTCGTACAGTAAATTAAATATACTTATACATACATATACGAGTATTTACTGCCTTATAATAATTCACAGAATAAAATTAACTTTTACATAAAAAGTTAATCGTCTATAGAGAATTTTAAACTGTGAAAAATTATTTTTAAATTCTAATTCAGTACAAAGAATTTTTTTACCATTATTTTTTTTTTTTTTGTTATTGAAGTTTCAAGAGCTTTTAACTATCAGTATGATAAAATACTACACACTTGTCAACATAAATCACAAAAAAACATGTAAAAATAACAGACATTTTAATAAAATTTTATAAAATTTTCCTAATATGCAAATTTTTAAATTATGTATGTGAACCTGACAATGGAAAATTTTCAATTCAAATTGAATTTTATATTTTGTCAAATATGTCTTTTATACTAACATGGGATTTACAATGAAAATTACATGGATTTTCAAATAAATATTCTATTATTTTTTTTTTTTTTACTTTTGTTAAATGTGAAATGTGAAATTTTTGTTTTGGTCGTTTTTTCTTCCTATCGAATACGTTAAAACTCAACTTGTATAGAAAAGTTGATGGATGTTTTGTTATTTAGTTAAATGTGTAAATTTTTATAATAATTTAAAACATCTGAAAGTGTTAAGTATCTTTTTATTTTTATTTTATTTTTTCAATTATAAACTTTGTATTCAACAATTCCCATGTTATTGGACGAAATTAAAATCAAACTTTGCAATCTTTAAAACTCAATTATTATTTTTTAGTGTGTAAAATTGTATTATTCTGTGAAAATTTAACAATATTTAACTTGTAATCTCATTATTTTATAATTCCCTATTGCAGTAACTGTAAAATGTATATATACGTACTATATATACGAGTGCATTATCATGCATGAAATCATTAAATTTCTGTTTCATTTTCACAATTGAAAGTATACACAATAAAAACGCTTATTTGATTGCATACATTGTTGCTATATGAAGAAAATACATACCTGTATGTTAATTAGAAATGATAAAACAAAAGATATTGTAATAAGCGAATAAAATAATTTTTATTTGTTTTAATTTTTGGGTACAGATTTTATTGATTGCGAGATATACGAGTATGTATATATACAACATTGAATTTTAGATTTAAGTAATTTGATAGAAATTTTCAAATTTTAAATTTTTCATTATTGAGAGAAAAAACAAGAAAATTAAATGAAGTAACTGCATTCAAACTAAATTTACATTTTATATTTCGTAAAAATATTTATGTTGTTTATTTCGCGGAAATAATGATGTCAGATTTAAACGTATAAATTTTTTAATCACTCGTGTTTTAAATTTTACATGTATATAAGTACCTAATCATGTATGCACACGTGAAAAGTAACATATAGTTTACAGATCATTCAAAATAATAGATTTATTAATTGAAATTATTTTCATTAGTACTTTTCCTACAATTAAAGATTATTTTAATTTTCAATTACAAGTACTGGTACGATTTAAACAAGGTAGGGTAAAATTACCAATTAAAATGCCTGTTTTTAAATGTCAGTTTATTTTCAAGTAAAATTTTCTAAACTGACTGTAAAAAAAAGCTAATATTCAATGCTTCTTTTTTTTTATAGCCTGGTGAAAGTTCAAATAAAATGTATATTAATAAGACCTTTTTTTCCTCTTTATTGTTTTTTTTTCTCATCGATCATGTACTACTGAGCTGATATAATTAATTGTTTCATCAAATAAATATTCTAATCTTACTTATAAAAAATTAATAATAATAAATTATTAATGATGAAGCTTATACCTAACAACTTTTTTGTACCAAAAACAAAACAAAAGAAAGTATCTTATTTCATAAAATGTGCTATTAAAGTCTAATAAAAAAATTAATTTATTATAAAGAAAAATTTTCAAATTTAATTTATTTTTTCATCACAAAACTTTAAGGATCCATTTAAAGGCTTTATCAAGAAATTGATGAAAAATACACATCATGTACGTGATGAATATGTACTGTACATTATTCTTCATATACTTAGTATAAAAATTTATATCAAAGAAAACAAAAATAAATAAATGTGATTTGCATAAACAATTCACATTAAATTTATGCTTATACGAATATGAAAGTTAATTTTGTTATTATTATTTTTTTTTTTTTTTCATCATAACATTAATTTTATTAAACTATAATCAAGTATTCATGATATATAGAAATAATGATTATAGATTTTACCACTTCATGGATACAGTGTAAATTATAATAGCATAATATGATAAATATTCAAATTTAATAAGGTAAATAAATACATATATATAATACGAGTATAAGTATCTTCATTTTATTTTTATAAAAAAAAAAGTATTAGGAAAGTTTTTGTTGTACAATAAAATTTGTTATTAAGGAACGTTTAGTTCAATATACACAATGTCTTAAATTTCGTACCTATAATAGGATGAAAATAAATTGACTTTATAAATTACCTACGAGAATAACAAGTTTATTAGATTTTCTATAAACGGAATGACAAGATATTTTCAATAATTTCTGAGAACTTTTTAGTTTTTGGTTTTTTTATTTCATGTCGTTTGTAATATACGATAGCAGGCTTTCAATGCATTCTTTTCAAATATGCTACAAATACTACCTACAATATATGAATCAATATTGTTGAGAATGTCTGCAGTTTCGGAAAAGAAAGAACGAAGGTTGTTTTTCTACCTCAATTAATATTTATATTTCAAAACAGTAAATTTTTAAATAAAAATTTACATAAACTATCTTCGTTTGTTGTGTCAGTTATTAGTGACCTTTAATTAATTTTAATACTAATTTATATTTATAATAATAATAATTTATTTTTATTATTCTAATTTTTTTTTGTACTTTATTATTTATTATGTAAAAATGGTACAGTCTAAAGGATTAAAATATATTTTTGCTTAAGAAAATGAATTACTAAATGAAATAAATATGAATAAATTCTCATGGTTTCAATACTTTTATTTAATACTTATGAGAAAAAATGAAAATGGAAAAAAAGGAAAATATTTCAACCTTTGTGTTTGAGTAAAATAAATATCTTTTTTAATTGAAACACCTATAAGCATATACTTTTTATCTTGTGCTATTTCTACTTGGGAGAAGAAAAAAAAAAGTAAGGAAAACAAATATACTTTTATTTTTATTGATGAATGTCATGGGAAATACGGCTGTTACCTAAAAATAAAAAAAAAATAAAAGAAAATAAAAAAACATTCTGATAGTTATATTGTCACCATAAATTTGTTATCTATGTGAAAATTCTAATAGGAATGCAAATTTTTTACATAGAATTTTAATATAAAAAAAAAAAAAAATGTAAAATATAAGGGTTATATCATATATTTTCATTAACATGGGTAAACCATAAAACTGAATAACAAATTTTTTGTTTGAGTACGGAAAATAAATGACTTTAGATACTTTTTAGATAGACATTTATTATAGAATTTCAAAAACTTACATTTTACAATAACAATAAAAAAAAAAACTAGAATTTCATTTTTAAAATTGCAGAGAATAAATTCTAAATTTTGTGTATCATATGAAAAATCGTATAAAGTTTAATAGGAAAGTTTTTCCTTTTTTTTCTGTATAAATTTTCTAAGTGTACAAAACAAAAATATACATACATACATATACCAAAATTTCTAAATTACTTCTAAAACAATTAATCCAAAATTACATTTTAGTCATTTTCGAATCACATTTGACCAAATAGCAAAACATGTTGAATAAGTTAAATAATAAATAAAATAACATGACAATTATTTCTACAAAATTGTTGTGACAGCATAATATTTTAAGATACATTTGTGTTTTCTTTTTACTTTTTTATAATTTACCTGTTGGAGTTGTTTCGTTGTTTCTGCTATGATTATTAAACTAAAAAAAGAAAAAGTTATAAAAATAACGTGACTAAAAAGTTAATCGAAAATCCTTAAATCCCTTGTATAAAGGCTGTTTTTTTTATATATATATTTCAAATAAATAAAAAATAAATAAGTACAAAAGACCATTAATAAACTTTCACTTTGGTGATATACAATACATTTTTTTTCCTGTATATTTATTTTCAGCTGATACATGTAGGTATATAATAAAACTTAAATACATATAAAACCGAAATAAACCACAAATTTGCCAAATTTTTGTCCTTATTTGATGTTGTTAAGCACGTTCATGTACTTTTTCATAATATTTATAGACATATGAGTATAATTTTGTTTTTTATTTTGTTTTTCCATTACCGCCTGTTCAGATTTTTATTACTTTTTTTTTGTTTTTTTTATTTCATTTTGCTTGTACGTAACATAAATTCTTGCTTTTTACCTTTCCACTTTTCACACATTATTTCATTTTATGAAAATGATGCAATAACATAAAAAAGTTTTTAAAAAGATATGATAAGTTTATGATGATTTTAAAAATCCATTTGTTAAAAGTAAAAAATAAAAATTCTGAAAAAATATTTTTGTTTTGTTATATGTATATATACACAACGAACACACACATATACACTTTTCTTTTAAAACATATTTTTACTTTTTCTATAATACTAAATTCATTTTTTTACCTTAAAATCCAGTGAAAATTCGATATAAATTTTTTTGAATTTAATACTTTGTTGTTTTTATCTTCGTAGATTTCATTCATTTTATAAATATTTCATGTGAAAAGAAAAATCAGTTTTGTAATATGTTATTAAATATAAATAGCATACCTGAAAATTATATTTACACATTAACCTGATTCTATTTACACAAATAAAATTTGTTTTTTTCTTATTAATCCATCATCGTTTTCTGTATTTTATGTATGTAAGTATACATACTCGTATATACATAATATGTAGCATACATGCATATGTATATTATCTTATCTGTCTTTTATGTATCAAATATAAGCGATCATATGTATGTTCCTTTCAATTACAAATAAAATTAATCAACAGATATTTGTTAAAAAATACACAAAAAAAGGAATAAAAAATTTTTAAAAAAAAATTCTAGCTATATTCAATTTTTCCACAAGGTGTTTTAGATAAAATTGATTTATTTTTAAAAATTCATATGTGTTACAGAAAGAACATATCCTTTTTCTTTCATTTTTAATTAGAGAAGTTTTGAAAAATCGTAGAAGTGGTAGGTCCAATAAGTAGGATAAATGTTTTGACAAACATTTATACGACATTTTTAAAATTCCAACTCGCCGTCGAAAATAATTTTATCTTTTTTATAATTTGGCGGATCTCACTTCCACTTAAAACTATAAGTGTATAATGTATGTACGTTTATATGTAGTATATGCCAGAACAGTTGTCACGAAAACTTGAAGTTAAAAAGCAGTGTATGCCTTTAGCGGAACAGTTTTTGAAACAAAATATTTGCAATATTTTCTAATTCCATTTTAAGAATTTTTATATTTTCGTTTTATACACTTCATTCAATCAAAGTAATAAAATAGTTTACATTTTAGACGATCTAAACTTACAAAATCTAAAATAATAAATGGAAATTTTCGAAATATCATATTTCAGCAAAAAAAAAAAGTATTCTATTACAAAATATAAAATTAAACTTAGAAAATGGCTTTAATATTTAGATTTTTTTTTTCCTCTTTTCTTTACTTCAATTTATAAATATTCAACTATATATTTTTTTTTTCACATATGGAAATTTTTATTGTAGGTATCAGGTGTAGAAATAAATTTAGAAAAAAAAATGTATCGTTATAAATGATTGATGATACTTTTAGAAAATTTCATGCATATTTTTTCATTGCATATAGAGCACCTATGTATGATATATACATATGTATGTATGTAATGTATGTGTGTATGTTGAACAACGTAGGCAAAAAAAATGAAATTAAACGATTCTATATTTTATTTCATGAAACACATCTGTTCCAATTCAATACAAAAAAAAAGGATGTTCTCATGAAATAATCAATCTCTTTACATTAAATTATTCTGTAAGAAAATAACAATTCTTTTACAACGATAATGGTTATTTATTAAAATATTCAAATTTCAAATAAAATCTTCGAATCCACAATCTAAATTAGGTTTTTCTTTAAACGATGAAATGTTATAACTCTATCTATACTTAAAAAAAAAACCATATTCATTATATGAAAAGAAAAAAAGAACTATAACCATCAACTATAACTGTCAATTTTCATTTAACTTGTGTATGCTAATTAATGTCGAAAAATTTTCATTTTTTCAACAAATCAAGTTATCTTCATACATTTCAGAGTTTTTTTTCTTTCACAAAATGGTTTTCCTTATTTGAAAAAGAGGACGATAATGAAGAGATAGATATTTTTAAAATTTAATTTTATTTGATATATTAAATAATTTTTATACGTTCACATATCATGTCTATCCGACTTATACTAATTATATTGTAATTTAATGAGAATTTAATAATGAAACTTTTATATAAATTAATATCGGAACGTAGAATTTTGTTAGTCTATTAAATTGTGAATTATGAAGTCTTATAATAGTTCATATGGTAGTGGAAAAAAAATGTTCAATTAGCTTTCTAATAAAATTTCACTGAAAAGGAAATAAACTGAAAAAAATTTATAGAAAAAAAATACAAGAATTTTTTTCATAATAAATTTACTTTTCATACTTCATTGTCTTATAAATTGTTCAAAAATTAACATTTCAATCAATTATTTGTTTTTTTAATTTTAAATTTTTTACCCTGATGGACCTACATTAGACAATAACACTATCTCTTGGCCTAATATATTTTTAAGGGTCAACAATTATAATGAAAGCTAGTTAGTATTCAATGGAGATCCAGGAATATCTATTAAAAAAAAAAATAGAAAAAATATTTCAAAAAATACATTGAATAAAATTATCTAGTACTTTATTTGACAATCAATGCTTTTCTTGTGTTATTTCAATGTCCCTTTCATTAGAATTTCTTTTAAACTTTTATAAATATTTTTATAATTATTTACTATTACGAGTATAAAATAACGAAGCAGGTATTCTTTTTTGTTTCTATTATATAAGTATTTTCAATGAAATGTAATTAGAACATTTTTATATGAATTTTTGTATAAAAATAGTTTCCATAAAACCTATTGGGAATAAAACAAATAAAAAAAGTTTTGGTTTTTGTTCCTTAGAAATAAATAAAAGCAGGAAAAAAATTTTAAGAGCGTTTTCAATGTTATGAATCATGGTACTTTTTTTTAATCTTATATTCTCATAATTTGATTTATAATAAAACTTGAAAAAGAAATATGGAAGTGCTTTTATAACATACAAAAATATACTTGAGAAAACTATAAAAAACATCTTCAACTGAATAATACAATACCCAGTCCTTTTTTTTTCTCTTCTATTCCTTCATATAAATGAAAGTTTCTTTTTAATAATGTTATTTAAAAAAAAAATTCAATAAATTTTCAGAATATTCATAATTAAACTGAATTACTAAGAAATATAAGAAAAACGAAATCATAGATAAAAAGTAAAATTGCAACTGATTAAATAAAATTTATACTGAGAAAACAAATTATTAGAAAAAAGAAAGTAATGAAACATTTTTGATCTCATTAATTTTATGAAAGAAGTATGTATAAATATAGAAAACGAACTGTAAGAATAACTCATTTTGATAAATCAGTAAATCACATTGGACTAATCCTAGTTTTATCACCTAAAATGATATTAATTCTGTTAAAAATTTTACTTCTACATAATTTGTAATATTATTATTATTACTATTCATTTCTTATCAATTGTAAGCTCATATATATACATACATTATACATACATATGTATATGCTTATAGCCCTAACTGTATAAAGAAATATATATAAAAAAAATGGTATAATTATCTGAATTTGAAAACTTACTTAACAGAATACCTTTAAATTTTCGTAAAATAATAAAATTCTACAAAATTTATGTACCTACTCATTACTTTCCCATACATTTTTAATATTGTGCCTGTACCACCGCCCACAATTATCTATTATGTTGAAAGTTAATTAAATTAAACAAATAATGATATTCTAAAAAAAAAAATGTAGATAACTTTTTTTCCCCCTCTGATTCATATACCAAAAGCACTGCAATGCAAACGAAATATAAATATTTTTCTTTGAATTAAAATAAAATAATAAAAATGAAAATATAAATATTTTTCCATTAAAGAAAAATTATGAAAATTCAACGTATTTATTTTTATACATACTTATAAGTATTATATACGTAGTAGATAATATATCCTCTACACAAAGTACATGTGAAGATATAAAAATGAAAATAAACATTTGTGGGAAAGATTTTTTGTTAATTATTTTGTTCTCGCGTGTGGAAATAAAAAAAAAAATTAATTTATATTTTCATAAAAATGTATATTTTCTTCTTAAAAAAATATATTTTTTATTGTGTGTATTTGTTGAGCTATTTAATTAAAAACATAAAATATACATTTTAGCATGTATGTACGTACATGTATGTATTTTTTTGTCTTTGGAATTTTAAGACTTTTTCAATTTATGTATACATATACATATTAAGTATATTTGCAATTTATTTTATTTTTGCTACAAAACAAAGGATGTGTTATTAAATAAATATATGAAACAAATAACATTAATTTATTCTTATTATGAAGCAATTTATTTATTTTTTATCGTAATATAATCCACTGTGGATTTCAGAATGTTTCAGCACAGTTTTCATATTTTATTAAGAATCATCATTAAACTTCTAAAGGGTGTAAAGTCTCAAATTCTTTTGCATGCATTTTATGTTTCTTATCCAACCACTTAATTGACCATCAAGGACGTCTTTAGATGTCTTTACATATTGATTCAGATAAAATCACAATTTGTAAAAGTGTTCATCAGTCATATTTTATCCCGTTTAAGTTTTCATTTAAAAAAAAAATAGAAACTTCATCCTACACAATGTGAAAATAGACAACAATTAAACATTCCATTGAATTTTCATTTGATTAAAAAAGAAAAGGAAAATAAAAACAAATAGAAAAATAAAAACTTTTTTTTTTACAGTTTTTCATAAATTTATAGTTTAAAAACTAACACATATACCTACATACATAATAACAAGGATATAAGAATAGATTTTTTTTTATTATTTATTATTTTATATTATGGCAAACATTATAGGGTTTTGATCGTTGTGTACCTACAGACGATGAGAGAAATAAAAGCAAAAGTTTTATAACGTATTACTTTAAAATTATAATTTTAACATAAATACAGTACTCTATGTAATATACATATGTATGTACTAAAACAAACACTCAACAACATTCATTTTAAAATGAAAAACTTTTAACACATGTTCGTGTATCTGGTAAACATTTGTAAATTAAGAATTACATGAAAATGAATTATTACTTACCTTTTTCCCGTCAATATACTCTTGTTGTTGTGAAAAGTTATATATATATTTTTTGTGTGTAAAAGTTGTAAATTTTATTCAGACTACTTAAATCCAAGTATAAAATTTAAACAGAAATAAAGTACATACATAATGTATATCTATGTGTATGTATGTGCTTGTATTGTAATATTTATATAGTTTTATTTTTGTTGTAGCTTTTAGAAATAAAATCACAATTAAATCAAAAGAAAAATATAAAATTAACTGTACAATTTAATAAGCTATGTTGTTTAAATAAATAATAAATAAGTACATACATAACATACATGAAAAAATGATGTTTTCACAACAACTTTTATTAACTTTAATTTTAAAAATTTTTTGAAATAATCTTTATTGATTTTGTTTTAATTAGAAAATATTTCTCTTAGATTTTATTGCTTGTAAACAGTATCTTTTCCGCAAAAGCAAGTATGATTTATCTTCAAAAGAGTTACTCAGATGTTAGTAGTTGCATTTATCTATTTATAATTTTCTAAAAAACATGTCTCAATTCATGTAGATATGAATAATTGAATACATGCATGTTTGTGGTAGTATAAAAATCCTATATCTATATAAATACAAAAAGTGTATTTTCGCAAATAAAAAACTTCCTTTTATTTCATAGAACATGGTAAAAATAAATAATAAGAAGCAAAAAAACTAGCATTCAATCAGAAACTTTATTATATCATTTTAATCCTTTTTAATCAATTTTGAGTAGTTTTTTTTTTTTTATTTCAAAAATTTAAATCTCTGCTGTTTGACAACAAATTAACAAAAAAAAAAAAACGTCAATCTCACATAATTAATTAATATTTCAATATAAGAAAATATGTTAAACTAATAAAATATCATTTTTTATTTTTAAAACAGAAATATTAAAGCAAAATTTAATTTTAAAAAACTTTAAAAAATACACCATGAATATTTTATTTACATCCATACATACTCATTTACTCATTAACCAAATCATTATGTTAAAATGTGGTTTATATATGTAAACACATTTCAAACTTCTTTTTTTTTTTCCATTTTATTTTTGAAATATTCTTTAATATGCATTCAACAACAAATGTATAATGAAACCACACTGTCATTCACTTTGTATGATAATGACATGTAATTTATACCATTTCACATAAAAACAATTTTTTTTTAATGAAGTTTATATTTTTTGCAAGTGGGTGAGCAATAACTGTGTGCGGATATTTGTAAAATAGTTAAAAATAGGGCCGATTGATATTTATGAGAAAAAAAAAATAAAAATAAACACACACACACAAAACACAAAAATCGACATTATGTGGTTTTAAAATGAAGTTGATATATATTTTTAATATTGACCAAATATTATTATTAATATTATTATACTATACCTTATGAATTATGTACATAAAAATTAGGTAAATATTTTGTAATTATACACAATAATATTTATTACATTATTTTGAGAAATTAATTAGTATTAATTATAATAATATTAAAATTATACAAAATTAGAAATAAAGAATTTAGTCATGTGCAAAAATAACACATATTTAAAATGTACCACATAATTTATAATTAACATATCTGTTGATTTTGTTTGACAAGGTAAAATTCCCTTGTTTTAAGTTCAATAGTTAACAATATTATCTAAAATATTCTTTTTTTTCCCTTAATTTTCATTGAAATTGATACATCGAAATGATATAAAAATATAAATATAAATAGCTCACAAAAGATTGATATTCTACAATATATGAAAATTTTTGAAAAAACCAAATTATACCTACTGTAGCTTATTTTTATTATGTTTTTTTTATATTTAGCATTAAGATATTAGTGTTGGCACTCACCAAGCAGATAAATCATAACAACTGACATTATCTGAAAAAACTCTTAGAACTTGTCCTTACCTTGAAGTATCAATTTTTATAGTTGTGTTATTTAGCCAAACCAAAATTTTCAAAACTTTGGAAACACCTCTCATAATATTGATAGATAATACCTTTCATTAATATTTTATAATGTAATAAATATTTACCACAAAAATTAAAATTATGCCACATACATACATATACTATATGCTATAGTATTGTCTATTCTTTTAATCAAAAGAAAAGTTTATTAAATTGAAAAAGGATTATATGTATTATTAATTTTTTTGTTATAATAATTGTAAAAAAAAATTTCATGAATCTGAATTTATAAATTTGAATATCCTAGTTTTTTAACATTTCATAAAAAAATGATTATTTGATTCTATAGAGTATTAAGGAAGTTCATTTTTTATTCATTTGTGAAAAAAAAAATGGTATGAATTCATTAGAAAAGTTTACAAACAACTTTTCAATTTATTTTTTTTTTTAAATTGCCTGAAATTATTAATGAGTTTGAAAGTAAAGTAAATGGGGAAAAAAATTTTTTTTTTTTGACGTGTTGATTTAGCGTAAAATTAGAAATATTATAGAAGGGGAACTTTGTGCATATAGATTATAGAATTTACTTATGGAAATTTACCAGTGGTTTAAAAAAAGTTTTAAAAAATTGAGTAAAAATTCAAAGTACATTATTATGCGTTATCGTGTTATTAAAAAAAAAACATTTAAAACTTCTCATTTTAATTTTTTTTTAAAGTATTTTTATTACAAAAAAAAAACTTGCTTTATTTATATTAAATATAAGCTTTAAAGTTAATTATTTTTTTTATGAATAAAAACATTACTTTTAAGGCTTTTAAATCAAGCTTTTGCTAGAAAAGAAGTCGATTGATTTCATATGATGTTCCCCGTGAATTGTGCGGTATTTTCTCTTACTGGCAATGGTTTGTTGAAGTCTGCGAAAAATAAAGAAGACATAAAAGTACATTTCTTTCCTCTACAGAAATTGATATTTTTTGCAAAGCCAAATAACATAAAAGTTTCTTTCAGTATTTGATTTGAAGTAAATTTTTTTAAAAGACTTCATCGATTTAAACGTAATTAATTTAGTTTATTAATTCAAACTTTGTAGTGCTTTGAGTTTTCTAGGAAGTTTTTCAATAAAGGATCTTTATTATATTTTTATTGAATGATAAAAAATAAAAAAATAAATGAATTAATAACAAAATAAATTTATGTTTCTTAGAAACTATTAAAACAATTTGGTAATTTTTGACTAGTAAAAATTTTTAAAATAATATTTCTCATATATTTTCAACACCTTTTCTATGCAATAAAATTTTCTCTCTAGTATGTAATTATTTTTTATTTATATTGTAAATTTACATTAATTCTAATTTCATACTTTAAACAATCTTTAACATTTTTAGACATATGTCACCACTTTACCAAAATAATCATTAATAATACATCGCCTAATTTTTCGTGAATATTTTAAAATGTGAAAAGGTATAGGAGTAACCACAAAAATACATAATAAAAAAAATTTATTTGAATACGCACAGATAAATTCAAACCTTTTTCTTATTTTCAATAATTTACCTTTTTTAAATTTTGAACTTTTCACAAAAACATTCTTTCAATTTCAATAAATGCCTGTGAAATTCATTAAATTTTAAATCTACAAAAAACAACCAAAAAGGCAAAAAAACGTAAAAAGCAAAATATAAAGTGATATTTAAAATTTCTGTATGTAAACTGAAAGATTAATTGCTGTTATTTTCAATTTAACACAATCAATATTTTATCTGCAAGAAAAAAATGCATACTCGTACATATATATGTATGTATTATGTCAAAATTAGACTTATTTTTAACCCTTTTTAAATTTGATTAATTAACATTTCGTATTTTTTTTTTCAAATCTTTTCTGATGATGTTTGCGTAAGCTATCAACTGAAAATACAATATTAGGAGGATTCATAAGTATAAAAAATTCATAATACTTTTTATAAAGTGAATGTTTTTTGTTTTTTTCAATTTTAGACATGATTAATTAAGATAAAGCATACATTTAATTCATATAACTTATTCTGCATATGAGCAAACTTAACGAATGTTTAAAATTTTTTTTTTTTGAATTTCAGTAAAATGAGTAACTAATCAAATTTTAAATTTATAAATTTCATAAATCTTTACAATGAATCCCCTTTATAATAGCCTTTTTTCAAATATTTTCCTTTTAATTGTTTTAATTTATTTTTAAAGTGACTTTGATATAAAAATGATTTTTTTGCTATTCCAACATAGAAAACCTCAAAAATAAAATTTTATTTATTTTATATTATACATAAAAAATCATTTGAAAAGTTTACAAAGCATATATGTATTTTTAAAATAAAAATATTTTTTTTTACCACTATGAAAATATTCTAGAATGAGAACTATGTTTGCGTTTTTATTATTATTTTTTTTTTTTGAATTTCACTTTTTAAAAAGCTGATGTAATATTAATTACAATCACAAACTCATAACTAAAAAATTCCAAAAACAAACTTGCATTTATTAAATTATTGTGAAAAAGTTAAAAAAAGCACATAATTTTAGTTTTTAACTAAATAAACATTTTGTTGTTGTTGAATATTCAAAAGCAAAACAATAATAAATAAACTGAATATATAATTAGTATAATACTAGTTTAGTTTCCGTTTTTCTGAACAATCAGGATCAAAAGTTAATGTTCTATTACATGGCGTCTGATTTTATTTTATTTTATCATAAATTTTATTCTCCATGGCAGACCATTTAATAGAGTATAAAAGTGAATTGAATGGTTTGTTTAGGATTATGATATCCTTTTTTTGTTAAAAAAAACAACATACTTTAAAATTAAGCTATGTAACTTTATGTATGAGAGAACTGTTAAATAAATTCTTATTTGTGTTTGTATATGTATATGTATTTATGCAGAAATTCTAAAAGAGAGATTTTTAAGAAATCTTCTAATCTCATATATATGAAGATTTATCTGGAATTGATTGTTTTTTATGTTCAATAGTAAACTAAAATATCAAAATCTGTAACGTATAATGAATTTTATTAAATCATAGGATCAGCTGATTGTGATGTCTGGTAGAATATTTAATTAATTTGATGACAAGAATTTCTTTGTTTTTTTTTTCAGTTTCAATTTTTTGATCTTTTAGATTTTTGTCAGAACTGATTCCTTAATCTTTATATTAAAAATAAAGTGGAATGGGTAATTAAAAAATATAGACATTTCTATATGATGTACATACATATGTATGTGCAGTATAATATTATAAGGATGAAAGAATAATGAAAAACCACACCACTGCTGATGAAATGTCCAATGCAGGAAAATAAATTTAAATATAGATTGTTTTTCACCTGTTAATTAAAATCATAGAAGAAATGCGAGTATATATTTTCATGTATTTCTTCGTAGCATATGACATTCCTATGTCATAATTAGGGGTGAATTTTATAAAAGAAAAAAAATAAAACAATTAAACAATTTTAATATTTTTAGAAAGAAATTTATTCAATTTTCATTTTATTTAAGAATCTTAGTACATATAATCTTAGTTGAACACAAAGAAAAAAAAATATTATTTGTTTAGAATGCTTTTGCGAATCTTGGGATATCGTATGATAATCCTGATGCAAATCTAGCATCTTTAAGTAAAGGTGATCTTTCGAAACCGTGTAAACCACCGTATAAACCACCATATAAACCACTGTGTAAACCACCGTGTAAACCTCCATATAAACTGCTATGTAAACCACTGTATAAACCACTGCGTAAACCAGGGTATAAATCGTTGCGTAAACCACTGTATAAAGCATCATATGAACCACCATATAAACCAGCAGATAAACCAGCAGATAAACCATGAGCGTGTGGATAACCTAAAATTGATGCTTCATGAGCTTTAATTTCTTTAGTAATAACTGGAATTTCATGAATTTTATTTTCTTTAACAAGAACAGGTGCTTCAGATGTTTTGATTTCTTTTGAAACAACAGGTAATTCATGAGTTTTAATTTCTTTAGAAACAACAGGTATTTCATGAGTTTTAATTTCTTTAGAAAGAATTGGTACTTCATAAGTTCTGATTTCTTTAGAATGAATTGGTACTTCATAAGTTCTAATTTCTTTAGAAAGAACTGGTGCTGAATAAGTTCTAACTGTTGGAATGGAGTATGATTTAATTCCATGAGCTAATATTGGTTCAGAGATTTTTTTTTCATGAACAACTGTTGATTGATGATGTGTAATTCCAGTTGGTACACTACGAACAATATCACCAACTTTATGTACGACTGGTTCTTTAACTTCAATATGAGCTGGTTCAGAAAATACTGCAGATTTAATAACTGGAACTTTTTCAGAGAATAAAGCATTTTGTACAATTGGTACACGATCAAAAAATTCTGATCGTAATCCTAAATTGTATCCTCCTGCTAAATGACCAGGTGCTGCAGTAGCAATAGCAACAAAAACGGAAATGATTACCTATCGAAAAGGAAAAAAACAAAATTAAATTAATATTTACTCACAAAAAAAAATTGTTAGTTAAAATATTTAAAATATTTTGTATTTATTTTTTCTTACCAACTTGAACATTTTGAATTTTGTATCAAATTAAATTTATAGCAATAAAATACACGAAATGTCGAAACAAAACTGTAATGTTTGACTGATAACATTAACGAAATTCACAAGTCTTTTTATACCTGAAAATTATTCAAATAAATTGTTACCTAGAGAAGTTTATTATTCAACTTTTTTTACCTTTAGGGCCCTTTAGGGAAATTTTGAAATAATATCACCACTTGTTAAACTTGAATTGTTTTTTTCTTTCTTGTTTTCCAAATGCATGCACTTTATGCATAATTTTGAGTGTTAAGATTACATAGACAATTTGCATACGTACAGTCTTCAAAAAACTTGTTTTTTTTTCATTTGATAGTTTTTATTAAATTAAATGTTTAAAAAAAAAGAATGTAAAAAAATGTAGTACGTTCATTAAACATTAATTCAAATTTCGAAACAAAAAAAGAAACAGAGAATGTTGAAATTAGAATAATTAGATCCTTTTGAAATTTGAGTTCACAAAGCAGTGAAATTGCTTTTCACGTACTTTCTATATATTCTGTAAGAAGATGTTATCGTTAATTACTCTGTCATCAAGTAGCGAATACGAATATTGTCTTTATAATATTTTCATGTTTGCAAAGAAAAAGCACACCTTTTGGGTGTCCTGTTGCGCACAGCATAATATCTACATTAAAGTATCTTTCGACAATTTTAATTTTTCTTCATAGTTGAGACACAAAAGAACAAAATATTTATCTTGAAAAATATTTTATGAAAAAAAAAAAATATTTAACATTAATAATAATTTATTTTGTTCAATTAAATCTCAAGAGCAAAATTTTCATAAAAATTTTTTAAATAAAAATTCTGAATTTTTTTTTATGTCTCATTGCAAGAATAAATTCAAATATTTATTTGAGAATTTTTCAAGTTTAGTTCAATCACCTCTTTTTTTTTTCTGATTAATTAAGTAGCTTAATTTTATTTCCATGATAATAACAAATTAGTTTATTTTGTAAGTATTATATAAATTAATTACATACTAGGAATTAATTACCACATTATTTATTTGATATCATGATAATAATCACTTATCACTATCATATTTTACGACATCATTACTCATTTATGTGTTGTTGTGTTTTTTTTTTTTTATTTCTTTTATTTTATTTATGTTTTTGCTCAAAATGAAGATAGCAACATAAGAAAAATCAATCTTGAAATGATTTCAAAGAAAATGAAAAAGGAATTTTGCTACTGTTATTTTTTTTCTTCTCTTTTTCTGTTCCAGATTATGTAACCGAATAATATATTATGTTGTGTATAACAGACACTACTCAAGAGAATATAAATCTTGTAACATATTGTTATCTAATATGTATATATTTTTTTCTACGAAGATATAAGTAAGTTCTTTTGTTAATCATAGTATCAAGTTTCTTATGGAAAAAATAATCTTTTTAAATTTAGTATCATTAAACTATAAAAAGATTAAGATATTTTCAAAATATTCCGATGTTCGCTTGTTGAAATTCATTGTGATAAATCAGTGTCAACAATTTTTCCTTCAGTTTTTCACTTGTTTTCAGCTTGGAAAAATCACAAATTTTCAACGTTAAATTAAGTATTCAAAAAAAGTCGATTTGTAATATTGTGCAGTTACATTCTGCTGTCGAATCATAATTTTTGTGACCAAGAAGCTCAAGTCTACAATCATAGATTCATCAAAATCACATTTTTTTTTAATTTGAAAGACATATAATTTTCTTTTGTAATAACACCGAGAGCTTTTTAACACTTTAGTTGTCTCATGGTCATGGTACTTGTATTTGTATTCCTGCAGCCAAAGAGAAAATCTAGTACCTCAGTTTTTGAAGATTCATTTAATAAAAATTGGTAGTTTCCAGGCAGCTACATATAAACCACTCTACATGTTTACTACAAAAGTATTAAATTGATAATTGCTTAAATAAAATGAACCATTTTCTAAATCTTAAGTGAATATTCCTAAAAAGATTTATGTTAAATTTAATCAAACATGTTTTATTTTTAGTTAATTTTGTTTATTGTTTTTAATTGACAATCCAAAATAAAATGTACTATATATATACTTATTTACAAACTAAAAATATAAAATCTTCAGAACAAATATGTTTTTTTTGCAGAAAATATAGTGGTATACAAAGATTCAATAAAACACATTTTTAAAAGATAGATAAAAAAAAACAAAAAAATATTGCGATATGTTATCTTAAATTTAAAAAAAAAATCACATAAAGCATTTTTCAAATTTACTTCATTATGTTTTTTTTTTTGTTTTCTTTGTTTATACAATTCAATCTTATAATAATGTTGCTTTTTTTTTTTTTTTTTTAAATATAATAAGCTTTGAAATATTACACCTATCTTACAAACTAATAGCATTTAGTTTTATATTGTCATTTTTCTGTTTTCTTTTTTTTTTAATTATTTAAATACAATTTTTGAAAAAGAATTCGTTTCGGCGAATAATTAAAGTGTTTATTTGATATTACTTTTAAAATAAAAAGGACGAAGATACAATAAGTTTATGTTTGTGTTGTCATTTTCTTCATTTTCAACGAATAGAACTTCTGTTCTAAGAATCTTCAGATCTTTCAAAAATGGTTTTTAAAACCTTCTTACTTTCATATTATTATTATTTTTTTCAATATTAAGCTTTTTCGATTGTTCACTCAAAGAAACCTTTCTATATAATTTTTAGTTTTCACAATTAATTTAACTTTTATATTTCAAAAACAAGAAAGGATAAAGTAAAATAATAAATCTTTTTTTTTATTGGAAGAAAAAAACACAGAACGTTAAAATATAAACATCGACAAGAATTTATTAAATTCTACTTTGTCTTTAATAAATTAAAAAAAAAAAAATGTTTTTAAATTTTTTTTTCAAGTATTTTTTTTTTTTCAAATACTTAAAAAGTACTTTAAACTTATTTTTTATACTGAACTTTCATTATTATTTATTATTCAGCATATTTTTGTATCATGTAATATGTACATCAGTATAAAAACAACAGCAAACAACGACTTTGTTTTGTTTTTTTTAAATATTTTTAATAGTTTCAATAGCCGTAGTCATGAATCACTTTATTTTTCTTACATAATTTATATATATATTTTGCTTTTATTATTTTCTTTTCTTGTAAAACATATGATAAATAGGTAAAGGGTGATTAATTACCGGTTTGTACGGTACATTAACTAATATCTTGAAAGTACATTTTGTTTCATGTCCTGCTTCATCCTTGGCAGTATAAACAATCTGGTGGCTTCCAACTCCAAAACTATTTCCAGGATTCTATAATAAAAAAAACATAAAAACAACAAGAATAAAAATAAAAATACTGCACAACAACAGCAAAATGAAAACAAAACAACAACAACAACAAAAAAACACATAAATAAATTAAATTGAATTGAAAGGAAAAATAAAACACAAAATAAAATCAAAGAATTTTACTTGGTCACGTAAATACTGGTGTATCTGTAATACACAAATTTCTCTGGTATCTGATTATGTCAAGGTTATTACCGCAAAATAAGAGAGAAAAACACAAAGCAAAAAAAAAAAAGATTGTAAAAATAAAATAACTTACATTCGTCCTTGATATTTCTGTAACGTTAACATTATCAGTAAATATCGGTTCATTCCATGCTATTTTTATGCTTTCATGCTGTTTATTAAGATTATATGTTTGTGTTGGGGGACAAAATTTCACAATTGGTGGTTCTCCCTCTAAATATATGTACAAAGAAAATAATGAAAATGGAAATTTTAGAATTAGACCAAAACAAGACATCAACAGAAAAAAAACAGAAATATGTATCTATACAAAGATTATAAAGGTGATTATAAATTTCTCTTACCTAAAACAGTAACTTTAAAGCTACAAGATACTGTTATTTTAGATACAGGATGGCGTGCTGTATAAGTTACATTCCTTACACCCACCTCTAGGGCAACTTCTGAATTATGAAACCAATCTGGATATACAGACACGTCTCGCTCGTAATTTACATCAGTTTTTGGTCGTGGGATTTTAAGTTTTGCCATAGTTTGATTTTGTGGTGGTTCTAATACAATATCCTTCGGGCAAATAAGTTTTGGTTCTGGATAACCTTATTTCATAAATGTAATTTTAAAATATTTTGAATATATGTATATGTATATTTACATAAATACATACAAAAAACACAAATTATTTAGACCATAATAATTTTATATCTACGTATAGATAGTTTTCGTATATACTATACATACGAGTATGTATGTAAGTATATATTTTATGAATTGCTAAATAAATGTTGTTCATCTTTTAGTGATGTCAAAATTTTGAAAGCATCGTTGAATAATGTCAATGAATGAATATGATTATTTAATTATAAAAGTTACTTACGTATGCATGTTCCATCACCATCACCGATCCATTCACCATTATTATTACAATATTTTGAAAATTTTCCATTTATTTGAAATCCCGTAGGACATCGTAAAACACATTGTGATCCTGGTCGATTTGTAATTAAATGATGATGTCCTTCTATACCATTATTTGTAAAATCTGTTTGATGTAAATCAATTGATATTGGTCTGCTGCATTCCAAATAACCATGTTTTGGTGGAAATAATGCTGGACATGAAATATTTGATGAGCCATTGTTTACTATATACAAAAAAAAAATTATAATTATTGATAAAAGGAATTTTAATATATCATTTTTTTTTTTAAAATAAAAGTTTAATAATATGCACATAAATTAATGAATAATATTAAAATTATTGTAATTTCATTACTTGAATAATTTTATACATAGTTTTTTTCTTCTTCTTTTTAGTAGGTAACTGAATGAATGTGCAAATTTTACACTTTAAATTCAAATTTATTGATATATCACGTATAAAATTTAATTACAACACAAAAAGAGAGAAAGAGAATCCCTTAATGTGACTTTTCAATCATTATTTATTTAAACTTTACATAATATAAGGATCAAAGAAAATGAAAGAATAGAAGGACAAAAGTAAAGACATGAGAATAATGAAAACATAAAATAGATAGCACACGTAATGAAAAATGAAATTGGAAAATTTATTATTCTCACTTCCACTGGTTGGTCACGCAATAATGATAAAAATATAAAATCAGTAAATGTCTTTGGAATTGTTTTTTTTTCTTCTTTTTTTTTCTTTTTAATTAATGAAATACATGTTTTACTATTCTTTTCAGTTTTCTAATGTAAGATAATTAATACAGAAATACACGCAACCTTTTTTTTTTCTTTCATAAATTTTCCATGATAAACTTTAACTTTTTCAGTGATTAATTATTCAGTTCGAAAATTACCTATCCTTGTATATTTTAGTATTTTGACGTAGTTAACGAAAATTAAAAATGTATATACAGGATATAATCGCTCAGTAACATTCAAACTTTTCTAATAATAAATATAGTTAAATATCAAATGATAATTGTGGAGTAAATAAGTTTTCTTTGAATTACCTATTAAATATTACAAATTGATTTAAAACAAATACAATAAAACTAATTATACTAAAACAACTTACAAATACAGGTATAACCATCAACATCAAAAACATATCCAGGTCGACAAGTACAATGATAACTACCAACTGTATTCACACAATGTTCATGACAGTCCCCATTATTTCTTGCACATTCATTAATATCTATATGAAGTATGTATGAAATGAGAAAAAAAAACCAATAACGTATACATACTCGTATCAAGTGCCATACACAGAATTCAAATGATTAAAAAAAAAAATTCTTTTTTGATTTACCTTCACAATTTTTTGTTGTCCAATTATAAAAATATCCTTTTAAACATTCAGTTACAATTTCTTCTTCCTCTTCTTCTTCAATTGGTTGATCAGCTCCAAAATCAATTAAACAACTATAAGATCCTGGAGTATTAATACAACCAAATTCACAACGTTGTTGTCCATTATCAATTTTATCTTCTGCACATTCATCAATATCTACACATGTTTTCCAATCAGTATCTAATGTCCATCCTTCAGGACAAAGACAGAATGCACGACCTAAATTTGAAAAAAAAAAAACAAAAATTTTATTTGAAAAGATGTTCAATTAAATTAATTGATTGAAATTCATATATAAATTTGAAAAAAAAAAAACATAATTGGAATTATTGAATTCATTGAAATTACAAAGAAAAATTTGACAAAAAGGATATGATAACCTTTTCAAAATATTTTTTTTTTCAAATACACTAATTAGATAAGCTTAAATTTTTTGTTTATTTTTACTTTGATTTAAAAACCCCTTTCCAATTAATATTTTATGTTCATGATGACTTTAAGAAAAGAAAAAAGGATATTTTTCTGATAAAAAAAAAAAATAAATAAAAAAAAGTCGAAAAAACTTTTTTAAATTTTTTTAAAAACTTTTTTAAACAAACAATATGTGTATTTTGTATTTATGTATGTTTCATATTTAGATAGATATATAGAAGAACGTATTAAATTTAAATATGTATATAATCTCACTTACCCATTGTATTTAAACATGTATGTGAACAACCACCATTATTTATTGTACATTCATCAATATCAGAACAACTGTGACCATCTGCATTCAATTGTGTTCCAGGAAGATTATCACATGAACATTTGTAGCTACCCCAAATATTTATACAAATATCTTGGCATGGTCCATGACCGTTACGTAACAAACATTCATTTACATCTATATATACGAGTATGTACAGAAAATTTAGAGGGAGAGAAGAAAAAAAAAACATTATAACAAGAAAAAATAAATATTGGATAATATTTAATAAATAAGAAAATCAACCAACAAGAAAAATAAAAGTTTGTGTGTTTCAAACTACATACAATACAATAAACATTTTATTTATTGATGGTACACAAATGTAAAAAAACAAAAAAATTTAACTGAATCAGTCATATGGAATTTTGTGTTTGAAAAAAAAAAAAATATACAAAAATAAAACAAATGTTGATATCATTCTCCTTTTTTTTTCGGTATCATATTGTTTTCATGAATTAGCTATAGGGATGTTTAGGAAAATCGATTTGTGATAGCAGTTGATACAAAAAAGTAGGTACATGGAACGTATGTAAAATAAACGAGAAAAAACGAAAAAACAAAACAAAAACAAATAAAATAATAATAGAATTTTTCATGATTTGTATGATTGAAATTTGAAGTGATGCGTAATGTAGTATAATATACTATAATTTAGAATTTTCCTTACCGATACAACTGTTTCCATCACCAAGACGTAATCCTTTTGGGCATTTACATTGATATGATCCAATTGTATTTACACAACCAAATTCACATTCGGATATATTTTCAGCACATTCATTTATATCTGAATATAAGCAAAAAACAAAAAGGATTAAAATGTTTTTTTTTTTACAATATCAAAATAGGTTAAGAGTTGAAATACTTTAGGGAATTACATAAGGGATCAATTAAAGAAGCAAAAGTATGTTAAATAATTTATTGATAAAGAGCATTGATTACTTAGATTAAGAAAGAAGAAAAGTTCATTAAAAATTAAAGATACATTTTTACCATTTTTCCTTTATTTTTTATTTTTTTTTTTTTTCAAAATAAACGATTTTCACACAATTCAATGATTTTTCTTTTAAAGTATATCATTACAATAAATTTGAAAAGAAAAACCATTAAAATAAAATAAATAATTTTCTAAAAAAAAAAAAATAATGTAATTTAACAAAATTTACAGCGAATAATTTAAAAACATATTAGAAAAAAAAACAGAAAAACAAAAAATACATGACTTTAACATGCATAGAATACAAAATTTAAGATATTTTCTCATTTTACTTACCTTCACATCGATTATTTTTCATTCTGAATCCTCTTCGACATGCACATTTTTCCATATTATTGTTAACAAAACATAATTGTTCACATTCCTCTGGAAAATTACATGTTGATTTATTAGATATTGTTAAATTATTGTTGTTATTTGCACGTATACAAATTGGTGGTGTACCAATCCATCTTCCATTTTTACAATAAATATTTTTATGAATTTTTTTGCTATCATTAAAATATATTCGATATCCATGATGACAAATATATTCAATTTCTAAAAATGCTTTCGATGAACCATATTCTTCATTTCTACAAAAAAAAAAAAAAGAAAAAAAAAACAACAAAAAGAAAAACAATGACATTTTTAATTCGATGTATCTGTTATGTAAATTTAATAATTAATCATCAAACGACATAGTAACAAAAAATTTTAAAAATATCTTTCATTGCTTCAGAGCATGTAGATTGGATTGTTGTAAACAAAAAGTTGAAAAAAAAAAAATTCTATTTACTGGTCAAAATTTTGATATGTGGAAATAATTTAACAATATTTAAAAAAAGGACTTTCTCACAGGAACCCTTTTTATATCATCTTTATCATTCATTCCAAAAATATCTTCTATCATGGCTCTTATAGATTCCAATACATAGCAGATTGGATAAAAGTATTATAGTTTAAAAAATTATTGAACTCATAAAAGAATCAAATATTAATTTGCATTAAAGATACCGGTATTATCTGAATCCAACCAGAAAATAATATTACATATTTCTGCTAAAGATAGTCTAACGGTGTCTATTGAATGCAAAAAACCTTACTTATTTACTGTGACAAGATTTTCTTTTTTTTTTTTTTTTTTATTTAAAAGGATTAAAAAATATATGAAAAAATATCTTCAAATATAATCTCATATAAATCATACCTTAAATATTTAATATCTGCATGTGAAATTTGTGGTGCTGGTTGAAAATCATCCCTAAGACAAGATAAATCTCCACCATTTCCATGAATATTTTCTTTATTAAATCTGTTCTCATTTTCAGAATTGACATCATCATCTTTATGATCATCATCATAATCATTTTTGTTATTTTTATCACTGTATATTTCGATTCGTCCATTTGTTAGCGTAACAATAGCTTTTTGACTTGCATAGTTATTATTATTGTTGTTATTGTTGTAATTTTCATTTTTAATATTATCGATATCATCATTCATTTCAGATATATCACTATCATTTGGATTTTTTCCATTTATTTTATTATTTATAATATCATCCTTCTCCTGATTCACAGATACAATAGAAATTGGCATTTGTACATTTTGTGAAATATCAGATTGTAAAAATTCATTTTCTATTGATGATAAATTTTTTATTGATGATGGATTTTCAACTGATACACCAATTATATCAAGTGTTGGTGTATCATTTGTATCAAAATAATAATTTGAAGGTTTCTCTATAAAATAATCAATAGATGGTGACGCAACAAAATTTTCTTTATTATTATGATGATGATTATTATTATTATTATTTGTGATTTCTTTTTTAGCTGTAGATTCTACACCTGTATATTTGAAAATATTTATAAGAAAAAAAGTAGATAATAAAAAAAACAAAATCAATATTTTATCATGACCTAAAAAAGATATAGGAAAAAAATTAAAATCTTCTTAAAGAATAAGGATATTTTTTCTGTTGAGAATTGTAGAAAAAAATTAAATGAAATTGAAGAAGAAAAAAAAAACTAATTCAAAAAATAGTTTTAATAAAAAATTGTTTGAATTAAATTTTTAATAATTGATAAAATAAATACTGGGATTACATAATTTTTCTGTAACTAAAATTATTTTTTTTAATTAATTTTTTTCTTTAGAATAGAAAACATACTTTTAAAAAAAAAAGAGAAGAATTTTACATTGAGTAACAAAAATCTCAGTAGAAGAAGCTTAAAATGCTAGTTACCATGTAAATGGTACCGTCATCATCATCATTTTCATTTATTATTATTTTAAAATTTTATCCTGATTCCCATACGTACCTGCATTAATATTTTTTTCATTTATCTTTCCTCTTCGTTGAACATTTTCTGTATGTTGTTTTAATTTTTGTTTCCGTTTAAATGCACGTTTCGCTTGCAAAAATTTTCTTCTTTCCTCTCGTGCTGCTAAACGTTGTAGTTTATCATTTTTCATAGTATTAGTATTTTTTCTTTTATTTTTATTTCCATTCTTGTTTTTCACTTTATCACTGTTACTGCTATAATTATCACCATCACCACTACCACCATCATTTTTATTTTTAAATCTTTGTTTGTCTGTATGCAATTTAAAATCCTTTTTCTGTTGATTTTCTGGTGGTGGTGATAATGGTTGTTGTTGTTGTTGCTGTTGCTGTTTTTTCTGTTCTACAAATGACTGTTGATCTGAAGGATAATCAGAGTTTAATGAATTTGTATACGATGATGACACAAATCCTTCTTTGTCATTTGGGGATAAAGTTGTGAAATCAGATAGCTCATTATTATTTAAAAATAATGATTTATTTCGTTTTTTACTTTTTTTATGATAATAATGATAAGATTTTCGTTTTTTCTTTGTCGTATGAATTGGGAATTCATCATCATCATTATCATCATCATCTTTATCATTATTATTTTGAATTTTTGAAAAATTTCTTGCTACATGAAAAGACTTTTTAGTTGTATGTAATTTTTTAGATTTTTTTCGATTTTCTTTTGATAATAATCTATTTTCATTTAATTCAATATTATCTGTTCCAATAAATTTGTCTGATTTTAGATTTTCTTGAAGATTTTCATGATTTTTAATTTTTTTACGACGTACTTTAACCTTTTTACGTGTTCGATTTTTTCTGAATGAATTTGTATTATTTTTAGCTAATGTATTTGAATCATTTTTACTATCCAGTTTTATTTTATCTAATTTAGGCCATCTTGAAAATAAACACATATGAAAATAAAAGTAGATAAATGTTGGTGTTATCGATTTGTAATTAAAGTATATATTTTTTTTTTAAATTGAAAATAATGAGTTTTTTAAATTACCTTTTATTAGTTTGTGTATTCGAATTAGATAAATTTTTATGTGGTGTTAATGTTATTGGCTTATCTGTTTGTAATTTTGAAAAATCTTGAATTTCATATTCTTGTTCATTACTTTTATCACTTTTGTCGGTATTTATTGATGAAAGATCTGTGAACAAAAATTCAAGTAATAAATGTTAAAAATTTTTTTTTTTGAAAATTTTAATATCATGGAATGTATCACACATTTATTATAATTAACGTTTTTTTTTTTTGCTCTCTCTCTTTCTTTCTATATCTGACAAACTAATATTGTAACTTCTATTTTAATTGTTTCAATATAAGACTTTTTTTTCTTCTTCTTTTATTTCCATTAATTATGTTCATTCATTGCAGTTGTTGTAAAAACGATTTCCACATAATATTTTCAATACTTTTCAATTAACACACATTAACTGAACAATAAAGCTCCAATAAATAATTAAAATTGCACGATTTAATTTTTTATTTTTATTTATTTCTTTTCAATGGAATAATGTAAGAGAAAAAAAAATAGTGCAGAGTGTTCGTTTGTATGGTGTAAATTTATTATGAATTTCCTACAGTAATTTAAAAAATTTTTATAATTTTGGAGTACTTCCATTAAATCAAAAATATGAATCTTGTGTATTTGTGAACAAATTGAAACACCCTCTCATTCACAACTGCATTTAATAGTTTTGTGAGGTCTCTGTGAATTACATTAAGAAAATAGAATTCATTGAATTCGTTAAGTATATACATACGTACATGTACTATAGAACGGTAAAACTATGTAATTGACCCATTAACTTTGCAACATATTTCTTGATCTTGATCTAGGTCAGTACTGCACAATTAATTTATATGACAAACGATACAAAGTCACTTAAATATAAAACAAGAATGTATGACGTCAAATTATGTGCATTGCAGATTTCTTTTAAATAAATTAATTTACGTATGTGTATGAATACGTAGGTGTTTTAGTTTTAATTAATATAGTAATTAAAATTTTAAATTTAAAATCTGAATTCTTCTAATAATTATTTGACTTTTTTTTTGTCTTGTATTTTTAGATAAAAATTACAATTAAGGCTTAGCTAGATGTAGGTACTAGACAATTTATTAAAAATTCTAAAGCCTTGAGCTTGACAATTTTGTAATTTATGTGATATTTAACGTTTGAAAATTAAGGCCACAACTAAGAATTTCTAATGTAAAAAATTACATGTAAATTAGCTGTTCGAAATAAGATTTCAATCGAAAATGAAAAATACGTAAGTCTCATAAATGAGATAAGACAATCTAAATTGTTTCGTTTTCGAAGGACATTAGTATGTTTTATACTTATTCTTAAAGCATATGGTACTTTAACTTTTAAACTTTGGAACAGTATGTTAAATATTCTCAGGTTATGTATCTTATGTGAATAAATATGTATTTTTTTTTCCATGAAATTTAAAAAATATACATATACATATATATTTTCCAAAAGAGAAAACATTTTAAACTTTCTGAATTTTCACGTATGACATTTTAAACACAAATGTATAAAGTGTAAACAATTTAAAACAGTCACATTCCATAATGTCACGTGTTTTTAAAAAAAAAATAATGCAAAAACATGATAGGAAAATATAAATCTGGATTAAGTCATGTCACGTGATAGCAATAAACGTGCAAAAAATGAATATGTTTGATACACCTGCACATACTATATAGTATATAAATATTTTACGTAATATATTTTTCAAAATGAACAATACAAAAAAGGATAAAATGATTGCAATTGGAAAATAAAAAAATAATAAATAAATCAATAAAGTTAAAATTTTTCAAATGGAATTTTTATTTATATTTTGCTTACCTGGTGGTTCTATGAAAATGTCAGATCCTGAATGAAATTCATTATCTGTAATAAAGAACAAAAGGTAACTAACATTCAATGAATGTTCAAAAAAAATAACAGTAAATATTGCATCTTATTCACATGTACTATACATATGTATGTTCAATAGAAAAACTTGTCATAAAAATACAATGTCCCGAAGGATATGAAACTATTTTAAATTAAAAAACCATATTTTGAGAATTTATGTCCTATACGAATATATGAAACAAAAGATTATCTGGTTATAAAACAAAACTGACAATCCCGTAAATTTATTTTTCAACAGATAAAAAAAAAAAAGAAACATAAGAAACATTATTATAAACTATTTTCAAGATTTTTTTTATGTGTTATTAATCAACATGAAAGAACTCATGTGAATGTACGATATTCTCATGTGATTGCCACAAACTTTAAAAACTTTTGTGTATAATTTTCTTTATATTTTTGAATAACTTTTTTTCATCACATAAATAAACTATTATTCTTTTACATGTGGACCATTTATTATGAAAGTGGTGTAAGTTCAGTTTGGTTTAAAGATATTTAAGGTTTTAACTCCTGTGACTAATTTCTAATTGAAAATTCTAGAGGATAATATCACACAATAACTTCAATACTGTCAACAATTAAAAGGACATATCAATTTTTATCCATTAATATGTTTTAGGCTTTTTTTCCCAAATAAATTAGAATTTCTAAAATCAGAAGAAACTTCGGTAGAACAAATATCTCTCAAAGTACTTTTTATCAAGAAGTTATCTTTGAACTTTTTAAAATATGATTTTACTTTATTGCTTGTGACTCAATATTTAATATTTAAAATATTTTCCCTCATGATAATAAAAGTTTAAAATCCTTTTTAATGAATTTCCATCAAAAATATATAGTTTTTCTTTTCTATTTTCCATTACCGTAAATTAAAGTACCTTTATTTTGAATTATTTTTAGTAACGTAAAAGTTTGACAAAATTATTTTCATTAAACTTTGTAATTAAATTACGTTAATTCTATGAAAATACTTTTTCTTTGAATTATTAATTCAATTTGTAAATTTTATAAATTATTTTAATGGTACACCGTCAAAGAAACTTAAAATTTTAAAGTTAATGTTGATTTAATCATTATAATGCTTTGACAAGTTATGCAAATAAAATTAAATTTACAAATTATATACTAAAAAACTTGACATTTTTTTTCTAATTGTGGAAATATTGAAAATTTCAGTCAAAATGATTTCACAAAGAGATTTGAAGAATTTTTTGTTGTTGTATTATGTTAAAATTATTTTTTTAAAAATTGTTAACTGTTATGTCAATTTATTACTTAATGAGGAGTTTTTTTCTTATTAAAAATACAAGTCAGAAAAGGTAAATAAAAATTCAATTAAAAATTAAAGTCACGACTTGAAAATATAAATAGATATACACCTATACGTTATATTTTCATTTTTTGACAAATTTTGGCAGTTTTTCAACATTAACATAATAAATCTTCACAAAGAACATCTGTACGTAAAACTTTCTTCTTTTAAGAATGATTGTCACTTTTTTATGAGTTATAAAGTGGAAAATATTTACTTTTATGTTTAAAAAGTTTTAAAAGGTATAAAAAAAAACAAACAAGATTTTTGGAAAACATATTTTCGTAAAGTTATAAATACCCCATCATTTTAAAATAAAATCAAAATTTTAACTTTTATATTTTATGGTTCATTAAAAAATTTATTTTGATATTTAACAACAATAAAAAAATATGGTAAAATAGGAACTTTTTTTTTGTAATTGAATTATTTGTAAAGGAATGGAATAAAAAAAACATTTTGTTTGAAACATGTACGTGTCAGATGTTTCAATTAGAAATGTTTTATTAAAAAAAATTAAGGGTTAAACCTTACTCAAAGTGTAAAAGCTTTAAACAGAAAAATAACAAAACAGTAAAAATCATAAATTTAAAAAAGAAAAAAATTTGCCAAAACAAAAATGTTCAACCCTTTTTCAATATACTTAGTTTTTTTTTTATTTTTTTCTTTTGAATAAAAATGAATTTATTTTGTTTCGTATTATAAGCTCTGAATTCAAATCGGATGTCAAATTATTTGGACAGGATTTCTTTGTCAATTAATATGAGAAACATTCGGTTGATAAAGTTTAATTTCCATTTTCCAATATTTAAACTTTTATTCAATTTAGTATTAAGGATTTTTATGGTATTATACATGATTATACTTTATCATCTTTAAATAATAGTGGTAAAAATTTTTTCACCTTTTGCATCATGCCTCTTAACAAAACTTTACATTTGTGTTCATACATTATTTCATGTATTTTATTTTTGTTTATTAATTATTAAAACATCTTTTCTTGTGGTTTTACTGCCCAAAATTTTGTCGTATTTGCAGTATTGGAAGATATTATAAGAACAGACATGTACATACCAGTGTTTGGATAATCCTTTTACAGAAAGCAAATAATAAATTGGAATATGTCCAATTTTTTTTTCTTTGAAGATACACATCTTGAAAAATACTAAATGTATAGAAATCTATTTCAGTTTGTTTCGACAAGGATGTTAAGATTAGTAATATAAAATTTAAAGTTTTTATTTGTCACAGTGCTAAAAATATAATATATTCTCTTGAAGTTATGATCAACCCTTAAATGCCGGATTTTTTCATATGTATGTATGTATGTATTTGTACCGAACACACTTTAAGCAGAATTTTTATTTTATTTGAATTTTAATCGGTATCTCAATCATTAACTCACGTATGTACGTTATTTTTCCAGTATTTTGAAGAAATAAATTAACCTATTTTCTAACCCTATCATGACAAAATTAAAAAAATTGGTAAATTTTCTCTATTTTCTTAAGTTTTATAAAATTTACTTGAAGGTAAAACAAGCAATTTATTTGCTGTACGTCATTTTTTTTTTTCTAAATTCAAATCCTGATTTGAGATGTTTTCTTCGTATTTAAAGTGTGAATTTTTCAAAGAAGTTTCCTACTTTTGTTTCATTCACGTCATGTCAAAACAAAATCGAGCTCAAGTTTCTTTTTTCTACTTCGACTATTTTAAAATATGCAATCCATTTCATGTGTCATTGAGTTTAAGGACTTTTAAAATATTTTTAATTCAATGGTTGAATGATGTTACAAAAACTTTGTTTCACCAAGTTCATTAAATTGCACCATTTTAAAAAAAAGAAAACTTTTACTTCCTTAGAGGAAGTTTTCATAAATGTGAATATACTGTTTCTTTAAGATTGTACAAAAAAAAAAAAAAACCTTTTTCATCTCTAAAATTTTCTTTTAATAGAATTTTTTTTTTGCATCTATACAGAATGAGAATCAAAGTAAGAAAATAGAAGGTGTAATTTTTTTCAAATAATAAATTAGAATTTACTAAATTTTACATGAAAAAAAAAAATTAAAAATAATGACATAACTACAATATTCACTAAAGTCATTGATATACATTTTTTTTAGTCATCAACATCATCATAATATACCAGTTGGTAATTTTCCCACCCTTTTTTTTATCGAGCTTTCCATTTCAAATGATTTTCTTAATTTTTAATACATATTTGACACACAATTTTTATTCTTGAAATCTCATGTTTTCTTTCCATGTATAATCAAACAGGATTACAAATAAATTACGTGTATAGGTATATACTTACCAACTTCAGTACTGCTTATTCCACATAGAACCGTATTAATCCCATAAAATATTAGCGGTAGAAATAACCTCATTTTTAATGTATGTTAATGATATCTAAAGTTATCTGAAGTTCTATAATTAACTAGGTATAACATAAAAAATTTATTTTGTTGTGAATACACCCATTTTCATTGCGTAACACATTCAAAAGTATAATAACTTGAAACATTTAAACTAATTAGCACTGTGAGAATATATAAGATCAGGGTTAATTAAACCCTTAATTCACAAAATAAAAAAGCACTTTTCTAAATCTTATTTGTCATTATTTCTTCTTTTTTAATTACACACGTAGATATATTGAGTACGAAACCAAGAATAATATTTAAAAATTTTCACTACACAAATATACTATAATATGTGTATGTATTTGTGTATTTAGATAAAACAACGTGAAACTTTGAAAAACAAAAAATAATAATATAAACCGAACAAGAAGTACTTAAAATAGCTAATTTTGTATTCAATGGATTAAAATAAATACGAACTTTTACCACTTTGCTTTCTCCATTGAACACATATCATATACATATATGTATAACTATCAAATTTATGTCTAGACCGGTTTTTTATTTAAATGCGTGGTCAAAGTTTTTTTTCATATAAATAAAAGAATAAAAGGATACAATTCTACACATCCGGTTCTGTATCAAAACAAAAATAAAATGAAATCCTTGATTTATGATAATCCAAATATATGTACAATGTACATATGTGAAAGATTAACAGTCAAACTTTTAAACTTGTATTTTTTTTATTTTATTTTTTTTTTTTAAATAAAATTTATAAATTCAAAATAACTCAGTTAATAAAAACTGAATAATAATTTCAAATAAACCGACTTCACATAATATTTATGTAAACCGAACAATGCGAAAATTTTTCTAACAGCTTCTCGTCACGTGGAATCACAAATGACTGAAAATTTTCTTAGTAATGCAGTTGAATTTGATTAAAAAAATTTCTTACCGAAATCTTCCATGGAATGTATATTATTCGAATAGGTTGTTGATTGGAAAAATAAATACCCCATAAGAATTTTCATCTTATACTCCTTTTTCATTTCAAACATGTGTGAAATGTTTAATAAGCTTTTTCGTCAAATGTAACTTCCAGTTACACAGTATACTCGTATGTATATAATATATTGTAAGCTTCATTTTTATTTAGTATAAATTCACCAATGAATTTAGTCTTTCACATTCATTTACAGTATGTTCACACTGTTCGATAAAAAATAGTATAGAAGTAAAAACATTTTTCCATTCAAGATATCATGGAAAATGGAAAATTTAAATTTACTATTGGAAGGTTATCATGTTGGAGGAGTTCGTTAAAAAATTTTTATTTGATAAATAAAAATATTTTTCAGTTAAATTTGAATAAAAGATACTAAATGAGTAATTGAGAAAAATCACTTATTGGTTTACTGTAATTTATTTTTCAGAATAGTCTTTTTGAATAATTAAAATATAGAACTTAATTTCAAGAAAATTATCGATTTATTTTTAATTGATTGTCTATGTCCTTTTTGTTGTGAAAATTGACCATACGTTTGAATAAATGCCAGTCTAGACATATACTTAAAATGTAAATAAGGGTAATATTATGCAAAGTATAGTATTTGGGATTGTATTTTAATTATAAAATAATACATAATTTCAGATTAAGAAAAGCTTTTAATGTATTTACGATTATATTATCAGCTTTGAATATTTTTATTATATTGAAAATGAATGTGTAAAAATCATTTTATTTTACATAAATAATTCAATTAAAAATAAATAAATTAATAATAACAGAGAAATATTGTACATTTTAGTTGTTTTTTTAAATTCCGATGGTAAAACAATGAATTATATTATCAGGTGAGAAAATACTATTAAAATTGATTATAATTCCAAATAAGTAAATTTTTGATAACTATTTTGAAAGAGAGCAATATTGAGTATTACTCATAACACTTATAATTGAAAAAAATATCATATATGTCCTTTTTTGAAACTCTTTGAATTTTAGCTAAAGGATATTACAAGTTAATTAAATTTCATTTGAAAGATACATAGTCTCCTCCTTATTCTGTTATAAGATGTATATTCTTCTAAATGTGATTACCGGATTGAATGGAATTGCAAAAGAGAATTTCTAATTATTTTTTTTTAATATCTTTTTGCTATATTCTACTTCTTTTTTTTTATAATTATTATTATTATAAAATTATAATTTTATAGATAAAATTTAATTATTACGTTAATTTTTTAATGGATAATGTTTGAATAATAAATTTTAACCAAAATTCCAAAATATATGTCATTATAAATATGTATGTATCATTTTTAATGTATGACATTACAAAGTATTATAAGGACAATTATTTAATAAAACATGCTATTATTTTTAAAACTTTTTTAAAAGATATTTTTTTCTGTTATAATAAAAAAATATATATGAACACATTTATGTGGTTTGTATTTATTATTATTATTTTTGGTTTTTGTTTGTATACAAATTTTCCTTTCAAAAATTATTATAAGATTTTAATAAAACTTTTAATGAGTATGGTATTTGTTTAAATTCATTGTTGTTTTTTTTAAATATAAAATTCAAGATTAAGTATAAGTTATAATTTAACATACTTTGAGGTAACATAAAGTTTAAAAATTATACAAGTATTTGTGTAATCCTTTTATGTAAATAGATACTTATTGAAATTTATGCCATTTAGAACAAAAGTTTATGCAATTCTTGTATAGAAATCAAATTTAATACTGATATTATTAAAAAGTTTATTAGAAGGTGCCTTTTAATTATTAATTCAGTAAAAGAAACAGGATATGAAAAGGATTATGACCTTTTTTTTGAATTATATCAAATTTCAAAGATACTAAAATAAAGTTTGTATCTATAAGTATAGGTATCTATAGATATTGTTTAAAAATACACCTTTACTATTTTACTAAATTAAAATTCATGTATACATTTTAATATTATTTCACACATTTTTTCTCATTTCTGATTAAAACTTTTATGAAAATTACTCTGCTTTTATACTTAAAATTGAATATTAATGATGCAGCACATGTGTTCATTTTAATGTTTAGTTGTGTTATACCTTTGTTTGTTAATATATTATTTTTTTTCTTTTTTTTTTTTTTAAATAAAATTAAATGAAATTCAAAAATTCTAACAAAATGTAAATTGCATTTTACATTGTCTTTTAAGTACAATATTCAAATAATATTCTTAACATCTACACTTTTTATTTTAATAAAAAGGGGGTAGAAATGTATATGCAAATGTCTTGGAAATGAAAACTACTTATTTTCAATTGCTTCTTTACAAAATGCATAATAATACAAAAGTTTAAAATAATTCTAAAGAAATACATTTAACATTATTTTAAAATAAAATGTAACATAGAAATTTTAATGAAAATGTTTCAAAGAATTTGTATATTTTTTTTTTTAAATTAATTAAAAATTAAAATAGTCTTTTGTAAAAGTTCTTTTCGATTTTGATCTGAAGTCTGATGTGTATGAATATGTATCCTAAAACATGTTATTTTTTACATGTGTGTGTTAAAACGATTTATTTTTTAGTTAACCTCTATTATTTTTGAAACGATAAATAAACATAAAAAAAAACAAAATTAATTCTATGTAAAAGAATAAAAGATTACTGTGTAAATATTATAGCCTAGCAATTATCACTCTATTCGAAACAAAATTTATTGATATAAAGCATGTGGAAACATATAATATACAAAAAAAAGACACTATTAAATATTATACAAATGTCTAGCTAGACGATAGGAGAATATTAAATTCAATGTTTTTGTCTGATGATATAATTTTCACCCATATGATATTCAGAAATTTTTTTACATACATAATATGTATATTCAAAAAATTTTCCAATGTAAATACACATACGAGTACATACACCATGTTACAGATATATTTTCAAGTACAGCATTATTACATTTAGATTAAAGTATATTCAATTTTTTCTGTTAAATTATAGTCCTATAAAAAAACAACTGTCTTGAACATATGTTGCAACATTTTTTTTTTTTTTCAAATGAAATATACATTGAAATACAAATGAAAAAAAAAATTATAATTTATTCAAGCAAATAAAGTCGAATATTTTTTTTTAAAGACAATATTCATTTGAAAGTGTAAAAAAAAAAGAAAGTGCCCTAGTCAAAGGATAAAATTTCAAAATATTTGTAAAGAAAACAAATAGAGATTAGGACAAAAACATACGAGAAAACTTCAATTATTCATGAAACTATGTATGTTACATCCTGAAAAAAGTTTAATAATTTATAAAACTAAATAGCTTGCATCTACAACTCTTTTGCATTTTATTCTCAAAAATCTTTCGAAAATTTGTTTCCGATTTGATTCTGCTGTACGACTTTTAATTTTTTAAGGTACAGCTTTTCAAACCTCACATCAAATACAAGTTTCTCAGTTTTCATTTTTAAAAATCATGGATAATGTTTTTTGATCCTACATCGTAAATTTCATGTTCTTTTTTTCAAAAATCATACATTGATAGAAGGTAGAATTCATATGCTTTATGATAAGAGTTATATTGGTAAAATTAAGTGATTAATACAGATTACCGATTAGATTTGTGCTTTATTAAAAATATATATTCATGTGTTCATATTTCTGAAATTTAATCTTATTTATTTTATTCATATTATTTTCTTTTTGTAGTTATTAAAGTCAATTTTCTGTAGGACATATTTTTTAATTTTATTAGCATAAATAATTAAAATTAAAATAGATAGTATTCTAATGGTTCAAAAAATATTCAATTTGAACAAATACATAAGTATAAACATTTTTTTGTTTGTTTTGGATATGTTGCTTTTTTTTATATTTTGTGTGTGTATATTTCCCTTTGATGTAATTCTATTCGTTCTAGCGTGAGTAAATAATCTATCCAATAATATATTTAATGTAGTTTAAATTCTGCAATGCATACAAATTATGTAATGGTTTTTTCCCTAATACGTATATATTCATTTTCATCTGATTATAATATTTTCTTCCTTTTATTCATTTCACTAATGAAAATCATATATTAAAACACAATTCATCATAGTATATACAATATGTTTTATTATTTTATTCTTTTTTATGATATGATATGTCCTCAATAGATATTATTCAATAAAATTGATGACACATGTTTTTATCATTTATATTCAATAGCAAAATTTATCAAGAATGATCTCAATTAAAATAGGATACGTCAACGTGTTTCGTTATCCTTGGAAATAAATTAATAAAATATTATATCACTTATACTGCATAGTATATTTTTACTAGTATATGTATATCGCAATTGGTGAAATAAATTCTATTGAAATTATATTTAGCTACATAATTGAAGAATTTTAAAGTACAAAAAAAAAACGCGAAAATTGTTTAAGTGATAATTTTAATTTCATTAAATGTAATGAAATTATTTTTTGAAATAAATTTTTAAATTTTAAAACTTAAACAGTTTTTTGTTAGTCTGTATGTATAATATGTTATGTACCAGTAATGTATATATCCTAAAATTTTCATGTGTATGTAACCTACTCTTGTTTATAGTTTCTGATGTTTTTAGAAATTTATAACCGTGCTACAGATTTAATAATGCATTAATATCCTGATATCTATAAGTCGTAGACGTAAACTTATTTCTGCTTCGTTAGTTTCATTTATTTTATCATCCTATCGTCATATCATCATCATCATCATTTCTGTGTTGGTTTTCTCTGATGGTATATAACACTCTTATATATTATTTGGATGCTAGATTACAAGCACATACAACTAATTTGAAAAAAAAATATTAATTTTCATGTACATACATGTATGTTCTCGTACACCTAACATATATACATATGTATGTATGTAAATAACATATTATGTATCATATAAATATAAGACAAATTTCATATGAAACTGTTTTTTTTTGGTAATTTTATTTATTTGACGTGCATGGAAAATTAATTAAAACTACTAACACAATTTCATGCATTCAAAGACCAAATTTACAAAGTTTCTATTGCTTACGTTAATTTAAAGAAAAATAAAAAAACAAATTTGTAAAACTTTTTGGTTGACAAGTAATTTAATTTTTTCAATAAACTATTTTACAGAAAAATAAACATTTAAAAAACATTTTATTTTTTTAAAAGAAAAATACCACTTTTCCTTTGAAATTTAATAGATTATTAAACTTTTAATTAAAAACTTTGAAATTTAAAAAATTCCTAATAGAAGTTTTGTAAAATGGTTTTTTTATTTGTTTAAATTTATTTTTTAATAATATTTAAAAGTGAACTTTTTAATTATTATTTGACCATTAGAAAACTCTAGATAAACGATAAATAAATCATATATAGTAGTCACATTAAATACATATTAATCCTTTAAAAAGGATGTGGCAAAGATGCAGACACTTTCTCTTTCATGACCCTGTGACTTTTTACTGCAAAACTATAGTGTAGAAATTAAATGCTTTTTTCGATGTTTTCAATCCTAAACAATTTTTATGGATCAGACCTTATCGTTAAAGCTTTTATTTCATTTCAATCCCGCTCCAAGCTCCAATCATTTGAAGCTTTTACATAAGCTCCAAATTGCTCCATCAAATTTTTGCTCAATTTTGTATTAAATTCAAACCACTAACTAAGCTTTCACTTTTTGTTCGTAACTTCGTAACTGAAATTATTCCATAAAGTTTGATTTACACCGTAGTGTGCCATAAAAAGTCAGGTAAACTTTCAAAATATTTACGTAAAATTACAAATATAATTTTCATTTTTACATTTTAATTATTTTTCTTTTTTCAACCTTAAGTTGATAAAAAATTGAAAAGAGAAAAAAAAATAATAAACACATAAACTTCAATAATATTGCTTAAAACACAATAAAATGAAAAATTTTATTTCTTGTTTTTTAACTACAAAAATAATAATAAACATCTTTTCTACTGACGAACAACATGATAAATCTTACACGTCAATCTGTTTCTCTTATAGAAGATCATTAATCTATTTATATTTTGCCTTAATTCACTATCAATAAAATTTAAAAAATAATTATTATATGTATTAAAAATAAATAAATAATTATTTTCATATGCAAATAAATTTCGAATTAAAAGGTTATCAAAAAAGAAATTATAACAATTTGTTACTCTCTGTAAAGAATTCTTATGATTAATAAATCGAATTATTAACGAAGAAATGAAAAGAATGTTCAGATAATGAAAAATTAACATGAACTAAATTTGATAAAATAATTATTATTTTCTTTATTTATTGCTTGAAATAAAAAATGTATGTATATTTTATATTTAAAATAAAAAAAAGGGATATCATGTTCTGTATTTTTGTTTCGTTTTGTTTTGTAAAATTTAAATAAAAATAAAAATTATAACTACAATTTAATATTAAATATATAGGTATAATAAATGCTATACTAATTATGTCGTAAATGAACATACAAAACAAAATTATGTATATGAAGTTACATATAATAATTTACAATTATTAAATAATTTTAAACTTTTAATTTTGTAAATGCATTTTGAAGTAATGAAAATTCTGAATTGATATTTGACATTAAATTGATAATTTGAGGTTTTGAATCTAAAACTTCAACACTTTGTGTATAAGGATTATAACGGACACCAAATGGTCGTGGTATAGAATTTGCAAATTTTCTGAAAGAATAAAAGAAACAATAGAGTTAAAAAAAAAAATACTTTAGGACAAAAAAAAAAAAAACTTACATAATTTTCTCTTGTGCACTCTCAAAGCTATCAGCAACATAATAAACTTCTTGGAATTTTGTAATTGGATATTTTTGATTTCCCATTTCTTCTGGATCAAATTCCTTTAATGTTGGCTTATCTGTTAATGCATATTGTAATTCACCATATGAAGATAATAATCCAGCTCCATATGCTTTTAATTGACCATTTTGACGGCATAAACCATATTCAACCGTAAACCAAAATACCTATTAATTAAAAAAGTAATATATAATTTAAGAAATCTTTAAACATCTTCTTGATTTCCGTTGAAAAACGCTGATTAGATTTTTTTTAAAACGCACCGTATATAAAATTTAACAACAAATTGCAATAGATATTCGAATTGTTATTTAAAAATTCCCGATAATCAAAACTGATTATTACCTATCTACATACTGTAATTTTTATTTAATGTGAAAAAAATATCTACAATAACTAAAAATTTCCAATTTTATTACAGTTATATAATTAATAACAATAAAAAAAAATCAAGTTAAAAGCTGACAACCTCTTATCACTCATAATTAATCAAAAATTCTAATTAAATGTAATTTTAATTTGTTAACTTTCTCTCAAAAATGTGATAAATTTTAAATAAAACTAATGCGAAATTAAATTTCGTAATTAAAATGATATTTTATAATCACTAGTTCTATTAAGGCATCACAGGTCAATAAAAATGTTATTTTTAAAATTGTAAGTTTTTCTCATATAGATATTTTTCATTTTTTTTTATAATTTCTTATCTTGAATGCATATACGTAATTAGATTATAAATTACTTAAAATTGGGCTTTTTAAATAGGAAAAAAAAATTCAAAAATATTATGTATATTTTTTAGTTGCGCATTTTTAAAACAGATAACGAATTTAAAAAATAAATAAAAATGTTTATACACACGTTTAAATTACATAAACCTGTTTTACGTAATAATGTTTTACTTACTGTTGCTAATTTTTCAATGTAATCATCGGGTGCTCCTAATGATGCAAGACCAATTTCTTGACTAAATTGTGCAAATGCTGGATCAGCAAATAATGGCGCATGTCCAAGTAATTCATGGCAAACATCCGGTTCTGGGGTATACATTGGTTTACTTGGATGTCGAATATATTGTGTTGAATGGAATACTCTAAATGCTAATCCAGCTAAGAAATCACGCGATGATAATAATCCAGCAACTGGACGTAAAGTGAATCCTGTACAGTCTGTAAGATCAAAAACAAAATTGACTTTATTTTTAAGACAAATAAAAATATCAAGGATTTTTTTTTTGTAATAACCTTTCAAAAAATTTGATACATCTTCCAACTGTGGGATATTATCTTCCCTATAACCACAATTATCAACAAGCAATGGAAATACATGATTATGTTCCCTACACGCATGAGTTTTGTATAATTTTGTTAAATTCCTAAATACAGCTCCCCATGTTGCAATCTCTTCCTTAGTATAATCAACTCTTGGTAAAGGTTCACCATGTTTATAATTGTATGCAAGATCAGCAAAATATTTTCTACATAGAATAGTTTTTTTTTTAATTTTCACTTTCAATAAAAAAAAAATAATAAAAAGTACGAATAAAGTTGAAGGTGAACTCACCGTCTTTGCCTGTATAATGGATCTGTAAATCCTGGATGATCAGAATCTAATTCAGCACCATAAGATAAAATTTGATTTGCAAAACGATCTAAATCTCTTATACGTCTTGGAAACCATGGTACTGCAGCTGTATTATCTTTATAATCTCGACTAATTATATTTAAATAATTACAACCATTACGTATTTCTTCAATTGCTTTACCAAGATAACCCGAACGACTATCACATTCAATAAAAAATTCATATCCTGGTCCTCTCATTGATGATCTTGATTCAATATGTACTAAATTTATATCATTATCCTTGAAAATTTTTAACATTTTAGCTAATGCTCCAGTTTCTTCAATTTTCGGTGATAATAGAAGGCAAGTATTTCTTGCTTCTTGTGAATCAATTCCTTCCATAATGTATGATGTACCATCAATACGTGTTGGCTAAAATGATATTTATGTGTGTGGATGCACAATATTGAATAATTTATTTATTTATTTATTTTTTTCAAATTTAGAAAAAAAGGTTTTTTTTTAAGTAAATATTAATTATGAAAATTTAATTTTAAGTTTAATTTTAAATTAATTTAATTTGAATACGTTCAATTATAATAAGTCACTACCGTGATCACTTGTCAACGACTGTTAAGCAACAAACTTGTTCACTTCATTTTAAACCCATTTTCCTCTTACGTATTTAATTTCAACTTTGATATTATAATAAAATGTAGTTATGAGTAATTACGTTTAACTTTATACAATCATATTATTTATGTTTAAATAACAATTTTCTTTTTATCTGAATGAATTTAATAATATATAAATATCAATCAACAGTATATAAACTAGAAAAAAAAACAACAACAAAATGAATAGAAAAATGTAAGAAGGAAAGTGTTTTACATCAGAAAAATAAACGATATCAAATTAAACTTCGACATTTGACACTAATGATTCAAATGAAATTATAATTTTTTTTAAGTATTGTTCTAAAAAAAAAATGTTCTATATCGAAATATTCTCAAGAAATTACATCAGTTTTGTATCGTTTTTTTTATTTTTTTATTATGATCCCAAAATTTTTTAGATTATTTTAATTTAAAAAAAAAAAAAAAAAAAAAAAAAAAAAATCAAAGCAAAAAATATGTTTTATGGTAGTAAATTATATATTATAAGTATTTATCTGCCAAGTTACTATAGTTTTTGTTGTTGTTATCGAACCTTGAACAAAAAGACTTTCATACCATATCATTGACAGATTACACCTATATTGATCTACCTGTTTTACCCGATTCTCCATAATTATATTATAATAAAGGTATATAGCCATTGTGCGCATTTTTTTCTTTATTTTTATTACTCCGTAACGTTTTGTTTTTATTTCTATTTTTTTTGCATATTGTTCTATTGAGTAATAATATGTTATTACAGTTATTTACAAAGTATGATAATTACAGCTAATTAGCTATTGAATCAAAGTTAGACAAAAAAAAAAAAATTTAGAAAATATCAAAACAAATCTATATAATTGAATATTGAAAGAATGCTTGTCAAAGAAAAGATACATTTTAATTGTGAGGAAAATACAGTTGTGATAGAAAAAAAAATTCAAATAAGTCGCTTGGTATGATTGTTCTAGGAAATATGTACATGCATTCCTTATAACACTATAAAATTATAAAATATTAGTTTGTTTGATCAATTTCCTTGACAATTTTAGGATTTTTTTATAATACAAACTAGTACGCGAATGCATAAAAAAACCAAAAACAATTACAAAAAGTTATTGAATGTGTAGAAGATATCATATTTCAAAACTTTTTTTTTTGTTTTTTTTTTTTGTTATTGTTCAGATATCAACACAAAATGCGTGAAGTTACTCAGTGTTTTTTTTTATGTGGACATACATAGATACTTAAATAGTTTTGCACTGCATATACGGTGGTTTCCCAAACCCACAGTTGATTGTGCAATGTTTAGAAATTCCATTTTTGAAAATAAAATTAAAATCAAAAACAAAATAATTTATTTTTAAAAGTACGAACTTTAAGACGACACATTTTGAAAAGATACATTAAAAAAAGCTAAAGTATAACTTTTTTTTTTAAATTAAAAAAATAAAACTGAAAATATGAAATTTTTTGCATGTGTTGTCTTTTATTTTTGAATTTTATACTGAATAAATCAGTTTGCTTTTCTATATGAACGCACACAGTACAATTTAATTTCTTTTTTAATCAAAAAAAAAAAAAAATGCTAATAATAATATTCTCACCTTATCAACTGATTGTTGTCTGATCATTTTTTTTTTGTTTTTTAATCTTAACTTTCAACTACAGTGAAAATATTTTTATTATAAAAATAAAATGCAATATAACTGAATAACTTGCTTAGAGTTTAAAGTAATTACAAAAACTGATATAATGCGAGCGTTTAAGCAAGATTTTTATAAAATTTGTATTTCTGTTTTTTTTTGGATTTTTTTATCAAACAAGTTTTATTTAAAAGAAAATAAAATAATAATAAATTTTAAAATATAATTTCAAGTTTTCGTCTTAACGTAGACAAGATTTAAATATAAACTAAAAAATTAATATATTGGAATGCTTATTTTATAATAAATAATCATTACAAAAATATTGTAATTGACTTTATGAACTATTAATTTATGTATGTACTGTGTGTTCATTTTGTTACAAATACATACATAATTAAATAAATAAAAATATGAATTTATATAATTTAAAAATAAAATGTAAATATTGATAAATTATACTGGTGTGTTTTTGTTGTTTTTGTTTTTTTGTTTTTTTTTTTTTCTTAATACGATTTGTGGAATTATTTAAGAATATAGAATAAAGGAACTTTATTTATTTTTTTCTTTTCAATACTCGATAATTTAATTTTCTTGTTTAAATTTCCACTTTTACATTACATCTGAGTTTGCAAACCTTGACAGTCATGATGATAAAAATTGTTTTTAAAATTATTTCATGTACTATAAGAAATTTGTTATTCTTCAGATAATTTTTAAAACACATGACATTTAGTTACGTCAAATTATATTAATTATATTTGCGATTAATTGCAAATTTTATTTTTGCAAATTTATTTTATTTGTTTATTTGCGAAACAGGGTAATAAAAAAATATTTCGATTAATTTATGATTTTACGGAAAGCTAAAAGTACTGTAAAAATTGCCTAAAAAAGGAGATTTAAAAAGGATTATTTTTTTTTTATTCATAATCCTTTTTTCCTTTTCTTATTACGTTTTATAATTTACAAGGGTTTTTAGTTTCTATTATACCGTAAGATATATAATTGTGATCTTTAAAATTTTTATTTAATTTTTTAAATTATTAATTTAGTTTAAAAAATAATTATCTTTACCACAGAATTTTAATTTACAGGATATAAATACTTGTATACTCGTTATGTATACGAGTATATTGCCTTACATTCTATATAGTTTTTTTTTATTTCATAATAAAAAAATTGTACAGAAAAAACTTTCAAGTTTATTATTTTTTATTAGTTTGCTGATAACTATACTGATAAAAGCGGTCCAGTTTGGGCTAAAAAAAAACTGATAAATCTTCTAAAAAAAATTATTTGTGCCGTTACTTAAACAAAAATTAATATGTACGTATACATTTAACCCTTTCTACTATGATTTTAAATTAATAATTATTTTTTTAATGTATATTCTACTGAAATTAACTATTATTACTTTTTTATTTTGCACCTTGAATAATTTATCACAAATTATTTATGTTCTCTTACCGAATAACTTTTTTGAAGATTTTTAAATAATCAAAATTTTGAGATTAAGCAGAGAAAAAAAAATTACAAGATGAGTTTCTAACCATTAAAGTAAATTTCACTCATTAGAATATTTTAATTTCCAGATCTCTAAACTTCTATTCTGTATAGAATAAAATATTTACCTTATCAACTGATTGTCGTCTATTCATTTTGAAAAAAAAAAAAATTAAAAATAAACTATTTTGAAATTTCAATAAAATCTGTTAAAATAGCAGAAGAAAAAAAAACGTTATAAACTCTTCAAGCACACGAATTATACTAATTTTTTAAAATATAATATTTCTCTTAATGAAATAAATTTTATAATCATGTTTTTTTATGTTAAAATTAGGTTAAAAGTTCAATAATCTGATTTTTAATCATTGTTCTATGAAAATTTATCACCTACTACATTACGTACATACGTCACAATATATTACTTCTCATCTTGTATCAAATCAAATTAAGTAACTAAATTTATTTTGTAACCTTTAAAATAATAAAAATATCATGTTTTACATGAAGTGGTGAATAACAAAAAGGAAACGTGATCGATTATAGATAGTTAGTGATAGTCTAATACTTTTTATTTTTAAATTATTTATTCACTGATAATAGGGCTGTAACTATATAAGTGAACAGAGATTTGAGAACAGTGATAATTTTCTATATAGCATGGTTAGACACTTAATGAGAAAAAAAAAACGGAAATACATAAAACATTATATTTAAAAAAATCATAAGCATGATTGTTTTATTTCATGTTACCATTATTATTTTTTATACATATGTACATATATAGATTATCTGTTGTCAGCAAAAACCAATTAACAAAAAAATAAATCAAATTTTTGATAATTTCAAAATGGAAAATACCATTGCTACAGACATATTGTACTTAAAAAAAACCAAATTTACAATTTTAATAACGTTCACGCATCGATTGTCAATCATTGATTGACGGAGTTTTATAATTGTGAACCAGTAGTGAGTAATAAACAATATCAATCAGTGATTTGCAATTATTCGAGTTTTTTTTTTTTGGTAAGTAAAGAGTCGATTATGAGTTGCAATCCTTTAATCAGAAGCACACACTTTATTATTTGTGATTGCCAATCATTTAGATGAAGTGTAGGTTTACTTCTGTAAATAAAATAAAAATACTACACTAACACACTTTGATTCAAATTCATATCCCTTTATGATATACATAGATACATATTTATAATTATTGCAGGCGAGTCTATGTATACTTTTCATACCTTAATTGCTTTGTTGCTGTTTCTAAGTTCTAATAATTTAGCTACTTTTTTAAAATTATAGGTATCTCTATTTTTTTTTTTTTTCAAAATTATGATCTTCACATTAGAAGAGGTCGTTTCTAGATTAAAAATTTTTTTAGAAACTTGACGTGATTTTAAATTTTTGACAAAAAAAAACAACATATTTTTAAATGAAACCAAAAAATTTATTCTAATAAAATAATAATCTTATTTGTGTATGGATTTGTTTTATATATATACAATTAATTTTACTATTATTTTTATTTTACTTTTTTATTAATTATTTATTTATTTTTTGACTAATTTTTTTTTTGTTTTAATAATATTCTACGTATTTATGAAATATTTACATATGAAGATCCCTTTGCTTCTTGTATCTTAAATCTTAAAGATAAAGAATTATTTTATATTTTCTGTTTCTCTTTCATTTTTATATCTTTTGTTTTTTTTTTAACAATTTACAACTAAAACGTATAATATTCACATATACAAATATATATATATGTACATATATAAAAACATATTTATATTTTAAAATTATTATCTAATATGTAGAATTTCAATTAAAAATAGGCTATTTTTATTTTATTTCTACTTAAATCGAAAATTTTAATTTTAATTAATTATTTTTTTGTTTGTTCGTTTATTTATTTCTTAAAGTTTTATTTTAATTTATTATAACTATATTTATATATTTTTTGTATAAATTTATAATAAAGATCATTTAAATTGTACATTGTTTATTTATTTTTTTCTTCTTAATTTTCGCACAAATTCCCTACTTTTTTTTTTTAATTACATATTTTAAAATTGTGTAAAAAAATATACATAGTACATCAGTAATAAAATTGACTACATACTCGTACATCATATAGGTACATAATATATTATATGTATATTACTTAATCAGTCACACTTGAAATGTTTTCTTTTTTTTTATATTCGCCCCAAAAATAAAAATTCAATAATTTCACAAGAATAAAATTATTTTATATTTTTGTTTATGTACATACCTACATTTGTATAAATACCCTGTTTTACCGTTTCATCTTTAAGAATTTTATTATTTCTCAAAAAAATATTTTTTATTTTTTTTTAATTATGAAGTTTTTTCTTCTTAAAGTGTGTTTAAAAATTTACATAAAATTATAGAGGTCGTTATATCCTTAGAAAAAAAAAGTTAAAAAATTAAATTAAATTTTATTGACTATTTCGTGAAGAACTTGGAGAATTAAATATTATTTGAGACTGATCCTGAGACATTTGATATGATGAATAATCAAGTTCATTAGGAATTTGAAGATGCTGTTGAGATTGATTCTCATGTACTTCTGAAACCATTCTCATATGAGATAAATGTGTTGAAGGTACTGAAGTTAATTGCATATATGAAATCATTTCATCATCTCCGGCACTCGATGGTGCAATTAAATTTGAATCGACTTGTGCTTGTTCAATGGGAGATCGTTGATGATCAATCCCTGATATCACAGGATGTTGATGATGATGATGAGGATGAGGATGAGAATGAGGATGCGGATGGAGATGATGTTGAGGATGTTGTTGCTGTTGCTGCTGCTGCTGTTGTTGTTGTTGTTGTGAAGATTCTTGTTGATGTTGTTGCATTGGAAGAATTGCTGCTTGATGATGACCACTTATAGAATCAATTGTATTATTTGTTACACTTCGACTCATTGTTGGTGAATTATTGAAAGAAATTGGAACAATTGAAGGTAAAAGGCCATATCTAGCCATTAAAAGTTGCTCAGATACTCTTCTTAGCTCCTCTTGTTGTTGAACAATTAACTGTTGTAATTCTTCATGTTTTTTCTGTAATTGATCTTGAATTTGAGACTGTGTTGGTGTCATTACCATACCAGGTGGAATCATATCATCAGGAGGCTGCATTTGAAATACGAATAAATAACATTGATAATAATTAAAAATTATTATTAGTAAATTACAGATTGGTATGTACTCACTTGAATTGATGGCATTATCGCTGCAGGTTGGAAAGCTGGAGCTATCACTGGTTGCATTGGAATTGCAGCTAAATATTGCTGAGGTTCAAGGAAAGGTGAAGCAATCATAGGTTGGGGTGGTACTTGACAACCATGAGGTTGTACTTGTTGTGTTTGACCTGGTATTGCTTGCATTGCTTGAGGATTAATATGGTGCTGTTGTTGTTGTTGCTGTTGTTGTTGCTGTTGTTGCTGCTGTTGCTGTTGTTGTGTCAACAGTTTTTGTTGCATTTGCGTATTATAACGCATTCGCGATCTCTACAAAATTATTTAAAAAATCAAATTAGAAAAAAATCTTTTTAAAAGTTCTAATTTTTTTACCGAAGAACTATAATGTGTCATTACAGAATGCCTACTTCCCGGTGAATCTGCTGATAATGAAGTGGAATCAGATCCGTTACCATGGTATGTTGAACGCCTTGAATGACCTTTGAAACTAGGTGAACTTGGTGTCAATGGTAATCGAGATGCCCTAGAACTTTTCGAACTCCATGGTGAATTGGCTACCACTGATGATGTTGTTTGAAGTTGTTTATCATTAAAATTATCTGAACTTTCTGTATTATCCTTAATATTGCTATTGCTATTATTTGATGATGTTAAACTGTTGCCATTACTATTTCGTGCTTGTTTCATTACATCAGCATAACTAACAACACGATGTGTACATACAACAAATTCTGGTTTTGAATTCCATTGATGATAGGTTATATAAAATCTTGTCTGAAGCCATATCCATTGTTGCCCTTTTGTTAAAAATCTATAATAACATGATTTGCCTTCACCTTTTTGCATTACTGAAAATACAAGATAATAAATAGTGTCAAAACAAAATAAAACAATATTTCATTACATGTAGTTTTACTCACAAGCTTCATGACATAAAATAACTTTTTCGAGATCATCAAAATGATAATAATCATAACCTGATGTTCCAAGTACTTCAAATGGTAAATAACCAATAATTGGTGGTGCCCTATGATCTAAAAATAAAAATTTCCATTCTAAACTATGACGTGAAGTAAATTCACTTTTTGATGAATCAACAATTGACATCTCCCGAATTAGTTGTGGAGTTTGTATACGACCAGTACCTACAAATATCAGTCGTGTTGTATCATTTTCATTTGAATAACAGCTACTTCGAGTATTTGGTAACATATTATCTAAATCTACATCACTTCCTAAAAGAGAAAAAAAAATTAAATAGACAAATTAAATTAAGAACATCAGTTTAGTTTAATTTTTGTTTCTCACTAAAATATCCTACAAAATGCACCAATTCATATTGAATATCATCTTGAAAATCAAGTCCACCTCGTTTCAAATGGCAAGAAAAACTAATTTGATTCTCTCCTGATAATCCATTTTGTAATGGTTCTACAACCACAACTGGATTTAAAAGTATATTATACAATTCTGAATGATCCTCTTCATATGCTAAATCGTATATTGTCATATTAACTAAATCACTCTAGGATAAATAAATTAAAATGTGATTAATTAAAAAAAAATTATTACAAATAAATCAAAACAACAAAAACATAAATGAATTCCTTTCAACTTACTGGTAAATGTCCTAATAGAGAAGTAATACTTTCTGAAACATAATAAATTCTTCCATCTGATGAAAATACTAATATGAAACCATCTAAAGCTTCAAGAATTAAATGTGTAAATTCTTCATTTGAAAGAAATGATGGTTTCCAATTTTCTTGAATTTCATGAACTCTTGATCTAACGGCTATTTCTAAAAAAAATTAATTAAAGAAAGCATATGTACATAATGAATAAATTTAATATTTTAGTATTATTTAAATTTTAAATTACCATTGTGATGCTTTAGAAATGATATTGTTGACTTTAGAACAGTTGATTTATCCATTTTTCGATTTGATGATGAAACCATTGAACTAAGCTCGTTGACCAATAAATTAAATTGATCACGGCGTTTCTTCTCACTGAGATTTCTTGATTTACTGTTTAAATAAAAAAAAAAAATAATAATTGAGATTTTCTTAAGTTAAAAGTTATTCATTCATATAAAATATTTTTTGTTATAGATTTTCCCAACTTATAGTAACTTTTAGGTGAAAATGCCCTATCCAATAAAAATTTAATTTAGGTAGGTACCTATGTATAATAACTTTAAAAACAATATCGTATCGTAACCTTTTCAGCATGACATTGTTTTAAGAAGAAGAAAAAAAATAGAACTTTTCTAAGCTTTGTATTTGTTGAATATAATTTAATTTGTTGTTCCTATATAAGTGAAGGATTTGAAAAACAATAGAAGATGTATAGGATAGGGTAGGTTATGTTAGGTAGGTTAATTAGGTGCTAATATTTCATTTGGGATTTTCATCTAAAAGATTTTTGTTATTGTCCTTTCCCTATAAGAATAAAAATGTTGTATAACAAAGGTTCTTCATCTGTGTAGTCAGATAAAGGTGGTAATTTTATAATAAAAAACAAAAACAACTGTAGGATAAATATTTCTTCACACTATTTCAAAAGTTTAACTGTATGAAGAAAATATTAAACAGAATTATTGTTCATTGAAAATATTCTGAGAACTTTGAGATACTTCAACAGTCCTGAATACAACAGGTTCACTTATTTAATAGTCATGATGAAAACTATTTATAGTGTATCCAAAAATCTATGAAAATTAATCATATGTAAGTATGTGTGTACATACATATGTTAATCAATCAGTTGTGAGAATATAACATAAGTATGTAATTACATATACATATGTATTATATTTTTCTTTGTAGAGAAATGTGAAAACTATTCAATTTCTAGCTTTATAAAATATTTTAACCAATTGGAAATCATACATTTAAAAAAAACAAAAATTAAATTGTTACTTTTACTTTAGTTTAGAACTTTCTCTTATAGTTATTCCTTTTTTATTTTTTTGTTACTTGTTACATCAAAAGTAAAAACTTTCCAAAAAGAAATTGTATAACAAAAGAAGTCATAAAAATTAAAATTAAATTGAAAAAGAAAAAAATAATAATAAAAAGAGTAAGAAATAAATTAAAACTAAAATTATACATATATATGTATGTAGTATATGATATTAAATTCACATTTAACATAATATAAAGGTACGTACCGTTTTGAATCATCCTTATCATCAGTGTCGTCATCCATTCTGATTGTGAAGTGACAAAAAATGAAACAAAGAGTTAACAAATTCGAATCGGATCAGATGAACGAAAAAAAAAATATATATATGATTAAATCCAATTGTGTCCAATTAACAGAACTTTCACAAATTTTCTAAAGAGATCCTGTTTTTTTTTCTTCTTTGGTGGTTTTTTCTTTTTTTTAATAAAATATCCTTTATTTTCGAATATCTTTTAAACTACCTTGTTTTTTTTTTATTTTTCTTTCCAAATCTGTAATTCCACTTCACTTCACTCTATTAGTTTGTACTTATGTATGTATTTTAATATTCAATATGTTTATATAAATAGATTTTTCTATTATATATATGTATATACATATGTATTTTGTTCCTTAAATACCAAAATTTTATTTTATTCTAAGTATTTCACATGTTTTTTTTTTTTCAAATCAAAAAAAAAACTAAGTATTGAAAAATAATTGTTTAATAAAAATTTTCCCAAATGATGAATTCAAATTTATATTGTACCACATCATGAGACACATTATTTTTAAAGTTATATATGTATATATGTATGTTTAGGTATGTATATGTATATTTTCTAAACTCAAATAATAAGATAAATGACTCCTTTTTTTTTTCTTAATTATTAATACATAATTGTTTTTTATTTTATTTTATTATATTATTTTAATTTTTTGTTTTATCACAATCACAATCTCTTTTGTTACATTAATTTTTTTTTTAAATATTTGCGGCAAAATAATTTTTATATTAATTTTCGAATTTAAAACACTTTTGTATACGTTCAACGTTATGTATTTAATATAATATAATATATTTTTACCTGTTGAGAAAATTCGATTATTATTACATAATTTGATTAAAAACGCATGCGTTTTATTTAATTTATATGTATACATTTCGAAGTTCAATGCATTCCTGAATATACATGCATACATATATGTACATAATGTATACCTTGATGAAGATATCGACAAATAAATTATATTTTTATTTGATTTTATTTTATTCTCTTTGTCTAACTAATACGATCAAGATGATTTGTATATAATTCATAAGAATTTTTAATATAATACGTGGATAGGTATAGAAGTAGGTACATGTGTACCTGTGCAAAAATATTATAGAATCTGCGCTCTTTTTTGTAAATTCACATTTCCTATTATAAAAAGGGTTCTTATATAGGTATAAAATCTTATAAAATCTATTTTATTCATAATAAAAGAAATTTCTATGGAGATTAGTTGAATTATCGTGTATATTGACTTCGTGTAGTCATTTTTAATGCTTATCATGGTTTTTCAAGAAGTATTCGTACACACATGTCTACGGATGTATATTATTTGAATTTTGAAGAAAAAAATCACATCCACGAAGAAAATGTTCGAGTGGGAGTATGAAGTGAAAATTTCGACAGCATTACGGCAACTTAAACTATTGTATATAATTTTATTTTGAATTTATTTTTGTTTTTAAAAACATCATATTCAATATCTTTTTATTTTTTTTAATTTTTTTTTTTGTTACTCACTGGATTGTCAAATAGTTTGTATACTGCACGTCACAATTCTAACGATAGATTCAATATTGTAAACTTTCTTTATTTTTTTCTTATAAAATATGAAACAGTAGAATATTTTAAACAAACTGCAAATTTGAAAATATATACATACATTGAATTTTTAGAAATTAAAGAATGAAAAATGTTTTTGTTATTTTTCTTTTTGCAAATTTTGTTTTTTATTTTTGTTTACGCAATATTTTTTAAGTTAGAAAAATTCCTCATATAACACAATAACACATATTTTCATTAAAAACAAATTATAAAATAAAATAGAAACGAAAACAATAAGTACGCAATGTCATCAAATTCATGAATTACATAAATAATCAAAAAAAAAAAAAGTCCTAATAGAAAAAGCGTGTGGCGTATATCTTTTTTTTCAAACTAACATGGAAAAACGTTTTATTAAAAAAATGACTTTAAATGAGTAATATTTCATGTTTGTCATTTTTAATAAAGTATTTTTTTTGATCATATTACACGTATTTAAATTTATGAAATTTTGCTTATTTTTAAGGCGTCTATGACTTACTACATATTCAACTGGTTCTAATTCCAGACAAGTTAAAGAGAGCAATTAAAAAAATTCTGTATTTGTTTTTAGTTATCAATGTCCTTTTCAATTTTGATTTAAGTATTTTTTCTATCAAAATTTTTCATTATAAAAATTTGTTTTCACTAAAAATCGAATGTAAATTTCAATGTTTACATAATTTCTTCTTAATAAATGTTAAACAGAATTCTAAGAAAACACTTGAATCATTACGATATTACATTATCCTTACTCTACACGCTTCCAAAATATAAAAAATGCCTACTAAGTAGTACAAAATATGTCAATTTTGTAATCCCTATTCTCTTGCATATCGAATGTAACCTGCTTATATCCTTTTTGTATCATTAAACACATTTTTCAAATCCAAATCATATTAGCATTTGAAAACGTCATGCATAAGTGCTAAAAATATATTTAGAACATCTAACAAAATTCTCAGTAAAAAAATAATCTAAAAAAAAAAAAAATTCAAGATGACGACTCGTTCAATTCAAGTAATGTCATTTTTTCGACCAAAAATATCACAAATAATCAGATATTTTTCTAGTAGAACAATAAATGATGCAAGTAGTGCATTCAGAAAAAGTACAATAAATGAAAATGCACAAGATTCTTTTGTTTCTCCTCAAGAGCAAAAACAAATAAAATTGGAAAAAATTGATAAAGATAAAATGAAATGGAAAAAATGTACACCAAGTAAAATGGTTGATAAAAATTGTGAAAGAATATGTTTACCAGGATGTCAACCAGCTATATTTAGAGAAAAATGTACAAGACGAAGAAAACCATGGGACTGTGAAAAAAGTCTTCCGCCTTTTCCATGTTTTTCAGAATGCCGAAGACCAAAACCGAAACCCCTACCACCAAATGAATGTTTTTGCTTACAAAATCGAAAACGGATATGTCCAAAACCAAAAGTTCTATAGATTTTACTTTGAAATTGAAAAAAAAAAAACAAAAAAACAGAGTATATAAGTATATGAATAAAATTTAAATTATGATATGTATTTATAAGTAAATTGTATTTTTTTTCTAATGTTCCGTACACTTTTCTATATTAATATCTAGCTCATTAATATGTACATGCTTATTGAATCACCAAAAATGTTATAATAAATATTGAAAAAGCTTAGGAGTTTTCCTTTTGTTTATGCAAACATTAATTTGAAAAAGATTTAAAATCTTAATATGATTCACTATTATCCTTAATTCTGCTTTATAAATATCTGACCTTGAGTAAAATAATACACAATCATCCGCCTTAGTTTGTACACTGGAAAGAGTATGAATATACATATCCAAGTAAAAGTTTTACTCTTACACATATAGTTCCAATTCAATAACTTTCAATCAGTAATTTTTTCTAAATCTTATTCCATTATAACACTAACATATGTAAATTAAAATTTGAATTTTCCTGAAATTCTTTATTTTGCCAGTTTTTTTCAGGTATTTTTTGTTGTTTGTTGTTCAATTATAAAAAAAAAACGAAGAAAACAGAACCAAAAAATATTCAAAAAACTGAAAAGACAAAGTTAAAAAACAAATAATAACAATTAAATTTTTCAATTAACGTCATTGTACTTAAAAGTCTTTTAAAATGAACTCTTTTTACACACATACATATGTATACGTTAAAAGCTTGATTTTTACATATGTGTGTATACACACAATATTATTTCAAAAACAAAAGTTACATAAATTACATAATATTAACCGAAGGTGATCAATAGCATCATATCACGATTGAAATGTAATCGATTTGTAATCGTGACAAATTATTAAGAAAATAAAAACTATTATATTTAAAAATATTTTTTTATTAGTGTCACACTTTTAATTACAGCAAAAAAAAAAAAAATAAATAAAAAAAAACATAAAAAGGGGGAAAAAACTGTTCAAAAATTTTTAGAAAAAAAAAAAAAAATAAAACAAATTACACATAACAAGCAAGGAATTCTTTTTGACTAACTGAATGGAAAATAAATCATTAAAATATTCACATGTGACCTTCAATTAAAAAAAAAATTTATGTTATTTTGTTTTAAAGTTTAATTAGTAATATTTAAAAATTATATTTATAATTACTTTTATTTTTTTTTGGTTGGTTTTCCTTTTCTAATTAAGAAGAAAATTTTTGAAGTGAGAAATAAAAAAAAACTTAAAACATTTTTTTCCCTATACGAGCATATATGTATATGTATATAAACTATTCACTTATACACTACATCACATTATTAATATATCATATACAATAGATAAAGAATATAATTTTTAATATACATATTATATACCATGACATCACTCACACATTCTTATTATGAAAATATTTAGAAAAAAAAATAGAAATAGCAATAATATAATTATTATTATTATGTACTATTTTCAATCGATATAAAATTACTTAACTATTACACAATATTAGATGATAAAATATCATTTTCTTTATAAATAAATTTTTACTTTTATTTATTATTATCATTCTTATCATAATTAATCTGGATTTTGCACTCACGAAAAAAAAACACTATCTTTGATTTAAAAACCAAAATTGCAATTTTTTCCTTTTTAAAATTTTTCAACTTCTGTTTTTTTTTTCTTTTTAAATTTAAAATTTATTTTTAAAATAAAAACTAACATTTTTAATAAACTTTGACGCCATCTTTCGTTCTATCGTACTCATCAATTTTCCGACTATGTAATGCCGACTTTCTATATGCAACAACAATTAATTAAAAAAACATATCTATGTTTTTTTTCTTTCTTTCCTTAATTTCTTAATATTAATTAAATTTATTTTCTTTGGTAAAAAAATTACTATGTATTTTCTTTTTATTTTCACTAAAATTTGAATTTTTCACTTCACTTTTAGAATTTTATTAATTTTTTTTTACAAGTTTTGTAGACAAAAAAAAAAACAATTAATTTAAAAAAAAAAATAAATAAAAAGAAACAAAAGATTTACAATTTAACATATAAACTTGTTTCTTTTACTTTTTCAGAAATTTTATACAAAACCAGATAGGTACTATAAACTACTGAAATACATAAATTCAGTTAAAAAGAGTAGAAGTATAGTAGAAGCAAAAGTTTGAAAAAAAAAAATAATAAATTCTATAACAGAAATAATGTCAACGTTTGCGAAAAAAATTATTATTTTCCCACACTTGAAAAATATAATATATGAATGTAGAAAGAGAGAGTTTTATTATGTATTTTATACAGTAAATAAAATATATATCTGATATATGAGAAATACTAACAATCATACGTGAGTACGTATTTCAAATTGCAATTTTAAAAAATATATCTGTATATTTATGAACAATATTATTACTTCGATGTTCTATCATAGAATTACATTCATAAAATATACTACATATAGTAGATCACAATATTATTGTAACATATATTAGTAAAAGTATCTACAAAAAAAAAAAGAAAAAAAAAAATAATAAAAAAAAAAAGTAGAATAAAATATAACAATTTTGTATGTATTTGTTATAACAGTTGTATATGCAATTGTAATGTGCAATATGAATGCAATTATTTATTTACAAATGCAATTTCAAATGTATTTATTTTGTAGAATATAGGTTGCTGCAAAACATAAAAAAAAAAAAAATTGAAAATAAAAAAAGAAAAATGTTAAAAAGTGGAATTGCATTTCATGCATATGCAAATATACTTTGTATGAAGTCATATCAAATAACCTTTTTGTATTAAAATTATTTATGTATGTATGTCGTATAATAAACAATTCTATGTATGTTAAACGACGACTGATTTGTAAAAACAAAAAAAAAAAAACAAAAATAAAATAATCAAAGCTTAGAAAAACACGAAGAAAAGTTTTAAAGTTGAAATTCTACGATTAGCTGTTTAGTAATTTGAAAAAAATAAATAAAAGCTTTTAATTTTTATTAACACTGTTAACCAGCAGTAGATACATACATATACATGAATTCTTTACAATTTTCTAAAGATTTTCAAATATTAAATTAATTATTTAATTTTTTTGAAAAACAAACAAGACTTTGCAATGGTTCTTTATATTTTAGAGCATATTTTGTTGTTAAATCACCTGGTAAAAAATCGTCTTCACATTGAAATTTTTCAGTTTTTTTACATAAATTCAATAAACGTTTTTTCAAATCATTTTTTGTAAAATTCAATTCAAATGTATTCCTTAGATTTCCATTATTCTCATTTTCATTCAATATTAATGATTCTAAACGTTTATTCAATAAATCACTTGATCCTATTTCAATATTTGATGATGAATTTTCTCCTAATTTTGTACAATTTTTATTTTGATCTAGAAAAACAAAATGTAACCAAAAATAAATTATCCTTATAGAAAAGAAAAGCAAAGAAAACAAAAAAACAAAAATCGAAATTAAATTCTCATACATATCAAACTTGTATTTTTACTTTTCAAATTACTCTCTAATAATAATTTATAATTCCAGAATCCAACACATTCTTCTGAATCACTATCATTATTTGTATCTTTTTTATTTTTTAAAAATTTATCAGTTTTATTATTAATTTTAATTGTATTTTCTTTTAATAATTTTATAATAATTGGATTATGAATATTCTTTTTTGAAACTTTATAACATATTTCACGAAATCCACCACTATTTAAACCATCTTGATAATCACGAAATGTACAAATTGGTTTAAAAAAATTTTCAAATACTGGTTCCCATATATCATCATTTTTTAAAAACTAAAAGAAATTCAATTTGAAAATTTTTGAAATAGAAAATTGGAATTTAATAAATTTTCATTAATAGGAATTTTCCGAGAACTGGTAAAAAAATGTTTGGAAAAAATATTTCGTGCCAAAAAAATAAACGTATTAAAAAAAAAACGAAAGTGAAATGTGAAAATTTATTACTTTGTAACCCGTTGGTTCTTCTTTTAAGTGGAAAAATTTATGTTATAGTGAAGTTACATAGTACGCTACCCTTTGCTTCGCTATGCTGCAATATGAATCTCCCTTGTTACAATGTATGTAGGTATGCTGTGCTACGCTTTGTATTTATTTTAAATTATTATTAATTTAAGTATAATTTCTTATCTTTGTATAACAGAAACTCTTTTTAATTTAATCTTTAATTTTTATATATTTCAATTTTTCAATTTATTTCCACAAAACTGAATTTTTCAAACAAAAACAATTAAGAAATGACATTTCTTCTCTTCGTATACATAAAAAGTTAAAAGTTGGTCAACTTTTACTGCGAGACGCTTCGCTGCACTGACTGTGCTGCGCTTCGACATTACATTTAAATACACGACATTCAACTTCTACCTGTCAAAGCGAAGCGTGCTATGTAACTTCACTATAACTTCACTATTAAGATTAAAAAACAAAAGATTCAAGAATTACATAGAAATGAGTGACATGTAAATTTTAAGCAAGAAATAAAGTAAATTAACCATTTAAAAGCTACATCGAATATGTAAATAATGAAAGTAATGACGCGTTGTAAGAAGTAGGTCGCCAGATCAAAACATTCTAAATAACAAATTTTTTACCATATTCTCAAAAACTAATATTTCTAAATTAGCATTTCATTAATTCACCTTATGAAAGTATTTACATGTACTTGATATATTTAATAGTTCTCCTACACTTAAATGTTGTATAACTCTTTTCATTACATTATCTGGCAATTCAATTATTGAAACTGCTTTTCCTTTGATCAAAGCGATCATCTTTTGAATGAAATAATCATCTTTTATGTTTATAGAATTTTTTTTTTTACCATTAGAATAATTTTTTTAATAGAAATTTTTCAATATTTTTACCTATTTTCGTTTTTAGAAATTCAATCATTGGTTGATTTTTTAAAAATTCTAAAAATTCATATTTGTATACAACTGCTTTTTCTTCTTGTTCTTGCCACAATGAAATTATCACCTATTTTTTTTTATTGAATTTTAAAGTTAAATTTGAGATTTTAGAATTTTAAAAATTAAATTTAAAAAAAAACATAGAAATTCTAATTGGAATTTCGATTTAAATAATTTTTTGTAACTGTGTAAAACTTTTATGCCCCCAATTGATTTATTATTGGGGCAGGTCATTAAATATAATCTGAATTTTAAAAGTAACAATAAATTATTTAAATTTTTTTAGATCTCGAACTAAAAATCAATCTATAATTATTTATCAATATGTATTTAACTTTCTGACAAATAAGACAAAACAAAAATTTATAATAAAATACACAATATTGAAAATATATTTACTTACAGTATTAATTACAATACGCACTCCACAATGTAATTTCTTTTGCTGATTTAATAGAAAATTCTTTTCTAGAAATACTTTTTTCGATTCACTCATACTATATACCATTTTACGTTTAAATCTAAAAAAAAAATAGAATTGTAAATTTAAAAAAAATATTGAATTACAATGTTTTTTCTACTATAAACAATAGAAAAACAAAAAAAAGGAAAAGAAAAACTTCAATAAAATTCAAATGAAAATAAGAAGTATGTTAATACAATTTGATTGACAACACAACTAAAAACAAAACCGAAAACAAGGCACAATTAAAACAACAACAAAAAATCAAAAAAACTGGCATTGAATTTATTTTAACCACCCTGTACATTAATAAAATCGGTGTCGATCAATGCCCTAGATATCAGTGATCTCTTTTTTCTTTTGAATTCTCAATATTATAAGTTAGTTGTTAGTTTATTTTTTTCCCTTCTGAAAAAACGCTATGTACTGTTTAGTTTTTTTTTCTTCAGATAAGTAAAGAAATCACAAATGAATCAAATTTGACAAATTCAATTTCTCTTATAGAATTAAAAATCCAAAGAAATCTACGATTAATTTTAAGTCGTGGCCTACGATGTAATAAATGTATTCTAACAAACTGATACAGCTTTTCAAAAGTTTGCACAAAATTACGATTTCTCATTTTTATACTTTTAGAAATCGTGGAAAATATTTTTCAATCCTACACAGTAGACTCCATGTGCTCTTTTTAATAATCATATATGTACTTTGGTGGAAAGTAGAGATCCTGTTCTATATATTGAGATCACTTCCATTCAAAACGAAATATTAAAAATTTATTTTGGAATCACGTTTTCAAGTTTATAAACAAAAACAGTTGAAAATTACAGAAAAGTAAAAGCAAGCAATTTATTTTTTTAAAAATAGTGTTACCATTTTCGGTGAAATAATTTTTTGAATAAAAATAATAGCCTAGGCAGACCAAGCTAAAGTACGTACTTGAGTACAAAAATAAAGTACGAAGTATGAATTCATCGACTTTTCCCATACATTTGTGTACTTTAGGTCTAAAGTACGATCTTTAGCGCCACTTGTTGTCAATAGTAGAAGTAAAATTTGTGTTGAGCTTTGCACCAGTAAAAAAAAATGTGTGAAGTAATGTATTTAAAAATAAAAAATAAACATGGTTGCTGCCATAATAACCAGAAGAATATCTATCTCTTTTCTGTATATATAGAAATAAAGAGACAGATATACTTTTGGTTATGGTAGCTACCATTTTTAATTTTTGAGCTAAATTTCCGTATTTTTATTAATTTTAAAATAAATTTAAACGTCAAAATTAAGTACAAAATAAATTTAAACGTCAAAATAAAGTACAAAAACTGGTGTGTCACCAAAATAAAGTACAAAGGCAAAGTACGTACTTTATTCGTACTTTATATTGCGGTGTGTATAGGCTATAAGTAAGTGAAATTCAAATTTCAAAAAATACCAGGCGTTCATAAATTGCAGGAAGATTTTTTTTTGAAAACTTTCGAACTGATTTTTTGTATTTTTTCTTGAATGAGAATTTAAAAAATAAACACAGTTTTTTTTTTAAAAAATTATTTTTTATTTTTAAGTCAAGGAAAATGTAAAAAAAATGATAAATTAACAAGCAAAAAGAACAAAATATATAAAATATGGATTAAACAATACAAAAATTGATTTTTTACATTTACATTAATTTACATTACGTATTAAATCATAGTTTAATAAATACTGATTTTTTTATGAGTTACTACGACCGAATAATAATGACATTGATGCTATATTTGACATTGATAATAATCCTTGTGAAATATTGTGAAAATTCTCGAAACCAAGTCGTTCTTAATTCTGTTTTTGATCTAACGTTCAATCTGAATAAGAACGCTTCTCTAGGCTGTGAGCTGTTGAATTTTTTATTTAAAATAAAACCGATCAAATAGTATAATTTTATTTTGTTGTTTAAAAAATTAACAAATATAGATGAAAATAATTACCTTAAATTTGCTCAGAAATGAGTTGAATGTTGTCCTTGTTATAGATTTAAATCTTATGAATTTAGAAAATATGTATATCCTTTCTTCGATACACCAACTATTTTGTGAGCTGTGAGATAAATTCTGTACCTGCAGTTTCAATTTCATATGAAATTGTGACATCCTGAATATATTGATTCCAAAAGTACTTTTTAGGATTTTGTTTTTTAAAGTAGTAATCTCAAAATAAAGAACAAGATCTCAACTTTCTATCAAAGTATGATTTTTAAAAAGAGCACATGGAATTTACTGTGTAGGATTAAAATATATTTTCCACGATTTCTAGAAGTATAAAAATGACAAATCGTCATTTTGTGCAAACTTTGAAAAGCTGTGTCCCGAATACTAACAGTCCCGTAGAAAAGTTCTTTGTAGAATTGGATTCAGGACATACAAAATTATCATTTCTAATTGCTCAATTTAAATTTTCAATTACATCGCGAAAACATCTAATTTTTCCGCTCCTAAATTTTTGCCGTCCTTGGCCTAAATCCATCACTGGTTGTGAATTGTAACGATAAAAATTGTCAGGAAAAATTTAAGTTTCGGGTAATTCCTCAGAGATCTTCATTTTCTGTGCAACTTTAAGAATTCAGATAAAAACTAAATATGTAATTCAAATAAAATACACTTTCTTTTTCATTATTTATAATGCTTAATATATTTCATAAAAATGATTTTCTTTAATTTTTCTTTTTATCTTTTTCTGTTCTTTTTTTTTTTAATTTTATAAATGTATTCCATGTAAATGAATCATGCAATATAAAATAAATAACTAAAAGCTAATTATAATTGGATAAACACTAAACATTTATTGATTTTTTTTTTTTGTTTTTTTTTTTTCAACATAAATTTCTCTAAATACATTTATTACAATTTTTTTTTATTGTTTGTTGTTGATTTTTTTTTTTCAAATTTAATTTTAGATATTTTTTTAAATTAATTTATGAAAGTTATAAAATTTTAGGCAAATAGGTATAAAAGATATTGTAGTATTTCTTTTTTTTTCTTTTTTTTTGTAATTTCATTATAGGTATGTATTGAAAAAACTATTTTTTTTTCTTTTTCATTAGAAGAAAGAAAATATTAAATATCTGAAATTTATTATTATGTATTTGTTTTACATTTATTAATTTTGTTGTTGTGTTTTTGTTTTTTTAAAATTATTTAAAATTTAGCTATTTACCGGAAAATTCACATTTTCTTAATTGTTTTCTTCAAATCAAGAAATATTCTGCGAAGTTATTTTTTTTTTAAAAAAAATTATATTACAATTAAAATTTTTCTTGTAGTTTTCTTTTTTGTTTTTTTTTTTGTTTAATTTTCTTCAGTTTTTTTTTTGTTTTTTTTTTTTGTTTTTGTTTCTTTGTTGTAATCAACTACGGCTATAGGCTACAATAATTATATGTATCACAAAAACCATATACAATATATATGTAATTATTTTATTTTAATCATTATTTTTTTGTTTATTTAATTTTTTTTTTTTTTTTTTTGTAAATATAATGTACATTAAATAGTATAATTGTATATATAAAAATACTTCATAAAATTACAATTTGAAAGTATCTAGAAAAATTTATTTTTACTTTAAACATTAAAAAGTAGAAAAAATAGATTTTTTTTTTATTTAAATTTATTACATAACTAAAAAAACATACATACATACATATACTTATATAAAAAGAGAAAGAAAAAAAAAAGAATCTTAAAAAAAATTATTTTTTTCTTGTTCCTATTTTTTTATAATTTAAAAAAGTTTATTTTATTTTTCTTAAAAACAAATTAGATAATTTTTAAATTGTTTTTTTTTTTTTTCAAATTTTATAGCATATGGCGTATTTATAAAAATAATATTTACAAAAAAAAAACAAGGATAAACATGAATACGATGTGTAGTTGAAGATTTTTTTTGATTTTTTTTTTTTAATTTTTAAATTTTATTTTATGGGAAAAGTACAAAGATTTAGAATTATTTTCTTTTGTTGTTTTGTTTTTTGTTATAATTAAAAATACCTATTTATTAATTTATTTTATTTTTTATTATTTTTTTTTTTTTGCAGTAAAAACTTAAAAATAAAATTACATAATTTTTATAAAATTATAATTAAAGAATTTTCAATTGAAAAATGAAAAATTTTAAAGAAAATAATAATTATAAAAGTAAAACTAAAAATATAATTATTCTTAAATGTATAAAATTCACAGCGTCAGAAGATTTACTTTTCTTAATTTTAATATATTTTTTTTTTCTATGTATGTTTTTTTTTAATTAGACAATTACATATATGTATTTAAAACTACACAATGACATATAAAATTTATTTTTCACATTTTTTTTTATTTTTACTTTTTTGCTATAAATATTGTATTACAACTTTACATGATATACATACATATTAATATTAATTTTTCTTTTTTGTTTTCAGTTTGAATATATGTGAGTAGATTTACAAAATTTTAATTAATTAATTTTTGTTTCGATTATAAATTTGTGTTTAATTCTTTCTTTTGGTTCTTAATTATTTAGAGAAAAAAGAATGAAAGTAAACTTTAGAACATAGGCTTTTTAAATTGTACATAATAACTATTTCTTCAGTTACCTATTAGAATTATGTAATAATTTTAATTTAATTTAATTCTTTTTTATTCTTGTGGATTGTCATATTTGGGTTTGTTGTAATATAATTATTTTTTAAAATATAATAATTAGAAAATAATTTGATTTTACTTATGATTTATATTTTGATTTTGATTTTTTAAAATTTGGATTATTTTTGTAAATTGATAATATTTTTTGAAATTTTATTAGAAAAACAAATAAATTTAAGAAGACATAGGAATTTTTTCGAAATGTAATTTTAAGCATCAAAGTAATTCATTCAGAATTGTAACCGGAGGCATTTTCAAATATGCAATGTTTGGAACACAATGTAAAATTTACTGTTCAAAAATTCACATTGTGATTGCACTACTACACTTTTTTTATGTATTGATTTTTTTTCTTCAGAAGTTTTCTTAGCTAATATTAAAAGTTTATTCAGGTATATTTTGATAACGAACTATTTAAAAAACAAACGAATATTGAGAAAACTTTCATTTTGCATTAAAAATGTGAGTGTAGCTATGTATAATGAATATTATTTTTAAAAGAAACATAAAAACTTGAATAATATGTAAATTTAATTTCATCCATTACTTGCAATTAATAACATTTAAAAACAATTAAATTTTTTCATCTATAGTTGATTTATAATTTTTGTTTTGTTATAAAAATTTCAAAGTATAAAATTTAAAATTTTGAAATATATAAGTATATTAGCTAACTTTTTTTTGTTGTTATAATTTTTAAAAATTTCAAGAATAATTTGTGTCTATTTTTATATTTTCTTCATATTTATCTAATTTTCTTGTATGCTTCTTTTCATTAAATTTTCTGAATCCTTGAGAATTTCAAATATTAAAATTTTTAAATTTTTCATATTTGACAAGATGTGATTAAGAATTCTAAATACATGCCCTTGAAATTTTTTCTAGGTTTTTAATTATAACATTCAATAATTCAATTTAAAATAATATAAGTAGACCAAAGCTACTTTAAGTATATTTTTTTAAAGAAGTAATTTGAAAATTAAAATTGAAAAAAATAATAAATTTAAAAATTTCAAAAATTTCATAATTTTTAATTATCTTTCAAAACATTTTTTTTTGTTGCCTTAAAATTCTATCAAAAAATTCAATGAAAAGAAGCATATTATATAAATCAGATTTTACAATTATATTATTTTTATTAATTTGAATTTTCTACAGTAATTAGATATAATAAATTGTTTTGTTTTTTGTTTCTTTTTCTTTTTTTATTTTAAATTTGTTGCGTGTAGTATGAAAACCTTTATATTTGATTAATTCGATATACAAAATCGAAAAAAAGTCTTAGATAGTTTTTTCTTATTATTTGTAAGAATAAAAATACATATACGAACGAGTATATATTTTTAAATTATTTTTTTCAATATTTTATTTTACTATTTAGAAAAAAAATTTCATCTATTGGATTTGTAATTGTATGTTTAATAAATTTTCACTATAAATCATTTTTTTTTTTCCAAATTAAAGTACAATTATAACATTGATTACTTTTTTTTTGTCTAAGATTTTTCTTTTTTTTTTTCTTATTAATTTCAAATTTATTTTATATTAACACATAATACATTTATCATCAGTGCATTAGAATAAACATACATACATACAAACATATTATTTATAATATATACTTTTTGTTTTATAATTAGAAAAATTATATGGAATGTTCGTGCTCATTTACAATTTTCATTTCATTTTTTTTTTCTTATTTTATTTTTTCAATTTTCTAGAAGAAGAAAATTTATTATTGTTTTGTATTTTTCCAAAATGTTCTTGTGTTGATGTGTATATTTGTGTGTATGTGTATTTGTTTTTATTTATTTAAATTTGAGTAATTATTGATAAGTTCTATTCTATTCTAAAACTCATTATAATTTATTTTGTATGTTTTTTTATTTGTTCTACAATTACAAATATTAAATTCTTATTAACTTATCTTTAGTTCCCTCTGATTTGATTGTATCGAGTTACTCTTTTAAAAATGAAGTTTTTTTTTAAAAAAAACATATATATATTAAATTATATAGGTACACGTATATATGTTGTTACATATATACTCTACTATTAAATCCATGAAAAATAAAAAGGATCTGACAGTTTTGATCTGAAAGATTTAAGATTCATAAAAATAAAAAGTAAAAAGTTATAAAAAACAAAAAAAAAAACAATAAAATAAACAAAGTTCGTCCTTTTTCATGAACAAAAAATTAAAAAAAAAAAAAGTATTTGGCCCCAATAAAATTTAGTTTAGTATATAGCGTATCCTTTTATGTATCTTTTTTCTTCTTTTTTTTTTCATTTCTGTTTTTATGCTTTATTTGAGATCACACTTGTTGTATAATAACCATCGGTCTATTAAAGTTTTTTTTTTCTTCTTTTTTTTTATAATTCATTTACTTTTTGTTGTCCTTTTTTTTTTTTAATAGATAGAATAATTTCGAAAAAATAGAGTTCTATTTTTATTTGATTCCTTTATGTATTTCACATATCGTTTATGCTTTCTATTTTTCAAGCCCATTTTATGTTTTACTTTACTCAAACATTATTTTTTTCCATCATTTGATTATTTTTATGACCCATTTTGAAGAGATAAAAAATGGATAAATAGAAATCAATATCTATAGCATATATTCTGTTTGTGAATTTACATCCGGATGATGATGATGATGATGATGATTTTCATTTGATTCTGTTGCAGATTGTGTTGTTTGTTGACAACATTCAATTGCCTGACATGTTGGTAAGCCTTCACATTGAACAACAACACAATTTTGTTGTGATGATTTACGAATTCTACCAGTTATATAATCTAATGTTTTACCTATAGCACGTAAACGTTTCTCAAGGCTTGTTGTTGCTAAAATGTTTACCTAAAAAACAAAACAGAAAAAAAAACATATTAAATGTTAAAAAAAAAAAAAATAAAAATTGAAACATTTAGTTAATAAAAAATTATTTGAAAAAAAAAAGAATGTTAAATCATGTACATAGTATGTATGTAGCTGTCTATAAAGTGAAATGAAGTAAAAAATCAGTGATAAACTGAAATGACTGTTGAATCAATAACCTATTGGTAGTGAAAATAAAGGTTTGGATATTTTTATTTTGAAATGTGTAAAAAACAGCTATGAAACTTTATCTACAATATAAAAGGATATGTCTAAATTCAATTTATGTATAGGTACATTTTATTCTTCAATAATAAACTTCTAAAACAAATGCTTCATTGAAATCAATTAATTTCCTTCAAGTGTCAAACCATGTATGTGATAAAGGACGTCTTTGTAAATTGTGACAATTATAAGAAAAAAAAATATTATTGACTTTAATAAAATTATTAAATAGAAAATTTGATTAAGTTATTTTTTGATAAAATTTCTAACATACTGAAGTTTCTATGAAATTTACTGTTAGTGATGTAATGGGTGTGACAGATTTCAGAAATATAAATTAATTAGTTAAGTATTTTTGGTTAATAATGACCCCATCCCACCACCTAGTAAATTTGTTGAAAATTTACAGTTCAATTTAAATTGACTAATAATTATAAATTTGTTCAATTTAACGTGATTTTATGATGACACTATCTTTACTAAGCTTTATAATCTTTAATCTCAAAAAATGTCATATGATTAAATTATAATAATTATGATTGCCAAAAGAACTAACATAATTTCAACATTTTCAAAGAAACTAAATTTTGCTTTGTTTTCAATTTATTTCTTTTCAGAGCTTGCCAACTTTTTCTAAAATTTAACATTCATTTTTTTTTTAAATTTTAATTTAACATTACTATATCTCATTCCATAGAACATTCTTACCTTCAGCTGTTGATTAAGTGGTAGTATAGCTATTATCCACCATGCCCATGCTGGACCATCAGCAATAATTTCCCAATTATCTTCTGGAATAGGCATCGGTCCAAAACTTCGTAATATTTCTTCTTTAATGTCACTACTTAAACTTTCAAACCATTTTCTTGCTTTACGTAATACATTTGAATGCATTTCATTTATAATTGGAATGAATTCATCTGATATTGGTTCATCATAAATATATTCAACTTTAGCTGTTTCATAACCATCTTTTTCATCTCTACTTAAAATTTTAAAACGTCTACAACCTATTGTACTAAGTATTGAACATCCATCACCAAGTAATACACAATCTCTAATATCTAACATTGTTCCAATATCTGAATATCTTGATCTACCCGTATGTGGTTGTACAATACCAAATTGTCTATCACCAGATTCGATAGCACGACGTACCATTAAACGATAACGTGGCTCATAAACAAATAATGGACATGGCACATTTGGAAATGCTGTTGTGCATATAAAAACTGGTACAGATGGTTCAGATTCAATTTCTTGACGACGTCTTTTCTCATACCAATCCGGAATGAAACGTTGCATTGAAATTTCTAAAAATTTCGTTACAGATTTTTTTGCTAATGAAAATGGTATTGGAGTTGATGAACCACCACCACGATAACATTGACGATACATTGGTTGTTCAACAAGTGGTGACATACATAATGGACATGATGATGAATAATCCATACAACGATCAAGGCAAACCCAACAATATGTATGACCGCATGGTGTTACTACAGGTTTCCATAATGTTCTACAGCAAAGGACACAATCAAAATCAGATATATCAACTTGATTCGAATTTATTTGTAGAAAATTTGGCTTATGTTCAATTCCTAAAAGTAAAAATTTAAGATAAAAGGAGAAAACAAAAAGTATAATTAGGATTTTTAATCAGATTTAAAAATATGTAAGTGTGGAAGAAAAATATGTAAAGTAAATTGATATGTACTTACTTTTCAGTTTTAAAACCTCTTGTTGAATTCTATCTAAAAGTGTCCTTAATCTCATGCTTGAACGTGGAATCATATTATAATTATCATTTGATAAATTTCTTCTTTTTCTATTATTTGTTTCATGTACAAAACTATCATCTTCTCCACAACTAGAATTTAATTCATCACAATCACTGGTCCCATCAGGATTTTTTGAAATTTCTATTAATTTTTTTCGATTTTTACGTCGTTTTTTCATTGCAACACTATATGGTGATGATGATGATGATAATTTTGATGATATTTTTGTTGTTGAATTAAGCTCTTTTTTTGATGGTAAAAGGAAACGTTGCAATAACTGAAAGAAAAAAAAGAAATACAAAATTAAAAAATAAAATTAGAGAAAGCAAATATATTGTATGTAGATACAAGCAACAATTTAAAAACAATCTGATCGACAAAAACTCACAAAAAAAAAAACAAAATGTAAAAATTATTTCAAAAACTAAACTCTTCTGATACAATTTGATTTTATTCACATAAAAAACACAGTTATGTTTAAGAATTTACAAAAATCAAATAGAATAAATAAAATTTAGGAAACAAAATAACCGTAAAATCAAAAGCATGATAAAACTTAACAAAATAGATGGTCAAATATTGATTAGATATCTTCTTTTTTTTTCATACAGAAAAATAAAATTAAGTAGGTCATGAATAATTTATAAGACAAAATTAGAATTTTAACATTTATTCGAAGACAAAAAAAAGAAGTAAATAAATAAAAATAAATACTTTGGTATTTCAAAAAAGTAGGAAAAAAGTATTCGTAAGAAAAAATATCATTTGAAATTTTAATAAGGCGTTAAATATATGTATGTATGTATGTATAACGGTGAAGGAGTCTTGTTGCACTTCAAATTTGAATTACAAATTTCACTCCAAAATCTATGATTTTTTTTTTTACTTTTTCGTTGTAACTGTATTTTTTTTTGTGTCGAAGTAGTAAAAAAAAATAAAATTATAATAACAAATTTGAGTTTGAATTTAGCATAATTTTAGAATATTGAATATCTGAAAGGGCTCTGAAAATATGTGTAAGTATTTTCAATAGAATTTTTCGAATATTGAAGTATGATCTTAAAATATAACACTTTTAATATAAGTATACTCGTATGTACAAATGTACATATGTGTTAAAGTATTCATGTAAAAAAAAAAAAACCAAATACATCGACAGCTTTATTTAAAATAAAATTCGTTAATCAGAAAAAAAGTGAAATGCCTGCGGTTACTGTTAATTTTCACATATGTATTTTGATAATTCTTTTCTGGTACTGATACTCAAAAAAAAAATGTTTATTTTGAAAACATTTCTAATTTCTCTACCGATGCTTATAGATATATCAAAATTATAAAATAATGAAATATAGTACATATATAAAAATTTGAAGTTTTTTTGTTATTCATTTAACCCCTTTTAAAAATATAGAAACACACACATAGCTACATCAAAGATAAAAGTAATTGACATTTTCAAAATTAACAATCCTTCATCATTTTCAACGTTTTAAATTGAATTTTATGAAATTTAATTTATTCTTGTTTAAAAATTTCAAAACTTTTAAATAGGATTATTCAAAATTCATATTACTTATAATAAATTATAAAATATTCAACATACAAACACAATATTACAAACATATACATTCATACATATACAATATTGTTTCAACTTACCCGACAAACTTCATTTTTAAATGTTGATGATGATATACACGTTGAATTTATATCGAAACTGACAGCTAAACATTGTGAGATCAGTGCTTCTTCATTTTTATTAAGTCCAATTAATGCTAATGTTCTTCTATGATGTGCCTGATGTATATTTAAAATAAAAAAAAAAACGAAAAATTAAAATAAGTATTTATAAACTTTAATTAATTTTTCAAAAATTTAATTTATTTGCAACTAAATGCTAAATGTTCGCTTATATTAAACAGAAAACTTTTATTAAATTTATTCAGATACTCAGATGAATAATCTTCTGTTTTTGGTCTATGTTGGCCGTTGATAGTTTCATTTTCATACAATTGCAAAAGGACATCTTTCAAAGAACTCTTTTATAATCGTCTGACTATAGCGTAAATTTTGAAATTTAAATTTATTGAGGCAATTTATCAGTCAAAAATAACCAAATTTATAGGACTTTATCAAAACAACAGATACTTTTTTCAAAAAACTTCATATTTGAAAAGGGCCGAAATATTACCACACCCCTTCAATATAATTTTTTATACTGTTTTTTTTTTTTTTAAATATGTATGTATGTAGCTTCATTCAGGATATCATGAATTAATAAAGAAAAACCAATAAAGAACAAAATGGAAAAAAGAAAAACAAAAAATGGATTTTCCTGTCTGAAAATCTTATTAAAAATTTATCTTTCTCGGTTTTTTTATCAATATTAAAGAGGATTTTATATTCTTAAACTTATATAGGTAAATTGTATTGGATCAAATGAAATTTTATTAAATATTGTACATTTAAAAAAAAAAAAGTCGGATGTAAATTTTATTTTTATTCAATTTTTCTCATTATGCTTGTAATCCAAATAATCAAATTATTATTCTAACCTCAATTTGAAATTTGAAATATGGATGAATGAATAAATATTTATACGTGCAGAACATTATAAACGTAGTTCTGGCGTATACGAAATTTTTATAATTTTAAAAGGTGGTTACATCGAAAGATATTTTAGAATTTACTAAAGTAAAGCAATATGCCTTTGATATACTTTTTTAGTCAGAGATATAATTAAAATTTTCTTCTTATACTCAACAAGACTACATAAAGTTTCTTAATTAAAGCACTTATTTAGTTTTGTACTTTACTTGAAATTATTATGTAACAACAAGAAAAAAGTTGATAGATAAAAAATATTCATTTTGTTTTTTACTTTAATTTCATACAGGCAATTCCCTTTTCTGAGATAAAAAAACAAAAACAAATAAATCTCTTTAGCACTGTTCGTTTTTTCTTCTTTTTTTTTTATAGCTGACTAACGATATCATTAAAATAATATGATTTTTTCATCATAATAATCAATCATTTTTAGAAGAAGAGAGGAAAAATAAAGCAAATAATAACAATATCGTAATATGTGTGTGTTTTTTTATATTATAAAATATGAGCACAGGTGTACAAGAAAATTCATTTATCTTACGAGTATATTTCAATGTTTTCTCTCTATTATATTTTCATTTTTTGTTATTTTTCTCTAAAATATTCAAAAAATATTGCCTTATTTTCGGCAATGGCATAATAAAAGTGATATTTTTTTAAAATAAAGAATGAGTATAGTATATTTTTCGTGAAAGTATCTATGGTAATATTATGTACCATACATACGGAGTATCTGTTTATGATTTATTTGAATGTTTACTTTGAAATATGTACATGCAATTTGTTTGAATTTCAATCGACTGAAAAATATACTTATGTACATACTTTTAAAGTCATTTTTTTCTCGTTTCAATCATAAAATTTCGTATTAATTGAATTTTTTTTATCAAAGAAAAATCATAACACCAGTATGGTATACTTTTCGTAAATAAGATTTTTAGTTCACCATGGAAAGTAAATTTATTTTCTTGTTTTAACTGTTGAATAAATATGTTTGTTTTTGATTTTTCTATGTAGATCAAATATTTTTTTAATTTTTTAAATTGAAACACGTTCAGCACGTTTATTCTTGCAAAGCGTTAGAAAAAATCTGTATTCTAGTTCACCTATTCGAGTAATCAAACAAAATTTTACGCTTTTTAGACTATGCAAACTATTGAAAGTTAAAAATTTCTTAGGTCTTTTTAAAATATCAATTTTTCAAATTAAAAATACCCTGAATAATAATAATAGAATAACTTCAATCTATTGTCTGGAATTTTCCTATACAAAAATAAATTGAACTCAAAAAACTTTCTCTTGTTCATGCTTTCGATTAAGTTCAAAGTTCTTGTTAAACCAATTTAATAGTTTTCATGCGTTTGACCTCGTATTCATATTTATCCTGTTGTTTGTTCATCGAGCTAAAAAAAATAAAAATTCATACTCAGAATAGAACGTTATTATTTGCTAAAATTAATGTTGATTGTGATTGTGATCATTAAATTGCTTATAAAAAAAAATTTCTCATTTGAAAAATTATTATTTACCATGTACCGAGTACACTCTCTTTTTTAATAAAAAGTTTTATTACGCTGTTATTTCTATATTAAATGGAAAAAACAAATTTTCTTACTATATGTACAATGTACATTGTACATCTACCTCTTTCACTGTATATATCACATTATCACCCCCCAAGTGATATTCAACGTTGGATATTTTATACAAAACATATTGTCCCTCCATCTAATCACACGATACTATAACAACGTTTCGTTGATTTAATAAAATTATCAAAACGACGCGACGACGCAAATAATAATACAATCGCAATATTGTGTATATACATACATACTTAACTCGCATATTATTGCCTTTTTTATGATAGTTCAATGGCCGAAAATTAGATAAAATTACAAGCTGTTAAAGTCATTTAAAAAAAAAAAAACAAATTTTTTTCTCTTTTACTTATTAATATTTATAAGATAGTATAAATGTGGCAGTGACCTCAAAGCGACTTTGACTAAATCTAAAGATTCTTTAGAAACAAAAAAAAAAAAACAATAAGTACGATGAACATAAATTTGAAAAGAATTAACACAACAACAAAACAAACAAAAAATTAATTTACAAATTATAAAGATAAAAATTTATCTTGTTTTCAATAATTTGTTATTGAAAAAATACAAACATCAATATTATTGAAAAATTGTTGTTTATAAGTAGATTTATTTTTAGATTCTTGAAAAAATAAAATAAATAATTTAAAAAAAAAATAATTCTGATTTCATTAGGTTATCGTCACTTTTTTAAATAAAAAAAAAAAATAATAATAATTTGTTATTGTTATTTTGTTGTTTATTTGAATTAATATTTTTCTAGAAGTGGAATTAAATTGAACGTATAAAAAAAAAAAAGAAAAGAAAAAAAACAAAACGATTTAAATTATTCTTGTTATGTAATCATTTTTTTTTTTATTATACATACATTATGTATTTAGAAAGTTGATAATTCGGTTCATGTATGTACAAAGTACATACATATAAACATTTATGAAGTAATGCCTAAATATGTAGAATTTAGTGTATTATATGTCTGCTGTAATTCGTAAATAAATTTATTTGAAAGATTTAATTTTTATAGAAGAAAATTGATTTAAACTTATTTTAACCTTTAAAAGCATGATTTTTTTTTTCATTTTTTTCAAGTGAAATTTTAATATTTAAGTTTTTTTTTTTTAAATTTCAGACTTTTTGTTTGAGAACAAAACAATATTGAAAAAAATTTAACAGAAAAATTAATTACATTAATCTGTTTGCCGGTCTGGTCCATACAAGAATAATGAAGTGATTTTAATACACCGCCCTTATAAAAGAAACGCTCTCTATAGTGGCCAGCTCAAAATTTCGGCTTGAGTACAAGCAGCATCGAAGATTGTACAAAGAAGTAAAGCAAATTAAAATAAAGAAAGGATGTTAAGAGGACGGTTTAATAAATTAGAAAACTATTTAAAAAACAACATACACGTTCAAGATGTACTTTTAGATTCCAATAAAATCAAAATATAAATAAATTCGCTAATGAAGAAAATATAATGCTTGAAATATGAATATTGGTGTGACTTGACCGTAAACTAGAACTGTTACCCTCCGTATTTTTTTAAAACCCTCTAAACCTTAATACAACATTTCAAATTAAAATTATTTATAAAATTATTTCGATACAATGTTGCATTATGAAGCTCTACTAATTAAAAAAAGAAAACAACAATTAGCATTTAATTAACATTTGTCAATTTATTGAGTAAACTTTGTTTTTATTTATTTATTTTTTTTCTTTTTCAAAAAGCCTTTTTTTTCGAGAATGTGAAAATTTCTAGAGATGCTAATTAAAATTTGTTGTCTAAATGTTTCATTTAAATATTTAATTTTTTAGAAAATCTTCAAGACAACAAGAAGCAAAAAAATCTTTAAATACCGCTTATAATCTTTATTTCTATATTAAGAATATAAATACTTAGTCAGACAATTTTACTTATATGATTTTAATTATTATTTATTGAAATTTAATAAAATTACGTTTTTGTTTTTTTTTTTGTTTTTTAACAGACAAGTTATGTTTCATAAAATAAAACTTTATACCAGGTCATTCATTCTATTTCCTGAATAATAAACCTAATTTATTGTTGATTATTAATTACAAGCAATTACGTGACTTAGTCACTAATAAAATAACTACAATATTAAGTATGTATATATGTATATATATTTTTAATTAAAACAAGTATGTTATTTAAGAATCAATTACATTTTGATTGTCTTATATATAGTTATGTATGTATACTTGTTTTTTGTATTTACTATACTGCATATTCAATTACTTTCGAGAACGTTTTAAAATTAATTTCAATGAAAAATTTATATAAAATTTTTTTAATGCAAAACATCAAAACTTGTTTAAATACAAAATTAATTAAATCAGATTAAATGCATACATATGAAAATGTTAATGTATTCCTGTAAATCGTATGTATGTATATGAGAATTTTTATTAAAATTCTTTTGTCGAAAAATTTCCTCTTCCTGTTTTCAAATGGTATTAGGTTGTTTTTTTTTCTTTCTTCTTTCTAAATATGGTATTGCTATATATATGTATACATATTACATACATATATGTATCTACTTATATGAAAATATTTATATAAGTTTTAAATATGATGATGTCGTCGTCACCTCATTCAAATCACGCAGACATCATCATAAGAATTTTATAGTACTATTATATCATCAGAAGTTAGAGTTAGATAATTTAAATAATAGAGATATTTAATATTAGACTAAACATAAATCATAAATATCGCTTTAGGAAAACATGTGATGCAGTTTTATTATCATGGATATTCATACAGACATACATATGTATATACATAATATGTTTATTATGAGTCCATGAAATTTAGAACAAACGCATGTAAAATTGTATGGTTAGACATCAAATTATACTATAAAAATGAATTATTCAACATTTCAAGGAAAATCTTTTCTAATATTTATATGCATTTATATTATATGGAATACTAAAATATACAATATACAAATGTAATTACATAACATATTGAATATAAATTTATACATACAGATGTACGTATGTGGTTGAATTTCTGTATCAGACAAAACATGTTCAACAAACTGAATTAAAAACATAAAATGAAATTAAAGAATAATGTCGGAAAATTGTGTTTTTTATTTTTAATTTTTTTTTTTTTAGAAAATGTATGAAATGCAATCATAATTATAGAGAACATTTTTTTTATTTATATTTTATTTCATAAAAAGAATATCTAGAAAATTGTTATACTTCAAAAATTTAGCTTAGTATGCATACTGGCTGATTATTAACAAAATGTGTCATTTATCAAATGAATGGAGCTTCCATTAGAATAGAATTAGAAAAAAAAAATCGTGCCAAATTTTGAGTACATCCTTGAAATATTTTCTAAAAAAAAAAATAATTTTCATAGAATAAAATGTTTTTATTTGAAATTGTGAAAGTTGTTGTGAGAAAAAAAATAGCATTTTTTTTTCTAATTGTGAACCATAACGCGGAATATCGTGTAATTTCTTTAGTCTTGAAAATTAATTAAATCTCACACGAATTTTCATTTTCTTTTTTAAGAAGAAAATAATAAAAATGTATGAAAAAATATTAAATCAAATTGGAAATACATATTTTAAATTTCTTTCTTCAACGTCTAAATTCTTATTTGTAAAAGAAAATTTATCAAAGAAATTTAATGCACTCTTCAATTCTCATTAACATTCATATTTAGTTATTTAAATTCTTGAAAGCTTTTTAAAAATATCTTCTTTCACGGTTCGGCAGCCTCAAAATCGTCCTTGGCATTTTTGAAAATATACAGATTTATAAACATGTACAAAAAATCATTTTCATCTTTCTAGAATCTTTTCATATTAAGTATTTATGTCTAAAAGTAATTGTATTTTTACTTCAAATAACTTTAAAAAAAAAATATCTTTAAAATAACTTAAAAGAAGATTTTTAAAATATTTCTAAATATCAAAAGATTTTAAAAGAAATCACAAAACGAAAAAAATAACTTTTACAACTAATTTAAAGTTACAAAAGTTTTTTTCTTATCAAAACAGAAATAAATGAGAAATCTCAGTTTTATATAGTCAGAAAATAAAGTTAAGATACATATTTTTTAAAGTAATCTGTCTATACTATAAAGAAATTTTAAAAATGAGGAAACCAAAGTAAAAAAAAACAGAGAAATTGATATATTGTATACTATAATGTTGAACAGGTCAATGTATTCTGTTCGAACAAAAAATACAAGTTTATTGGTTTATCAACATTTTTTTTATTAAAAAAAGTAAATTAATTAAGATACTTTAAACAAGAACGAATTCAATCAGATCAACAAAAACAAAATACGATATACATACATATGTATAAAATAACATAATAATAATGTTTAAAAATAGATATATGATATATCATTGAAAAAAACCAACAACTTTTAAAGATGTAATCAGAAATTTAAAAATAACACGTTCAAGGAATAAACACAAAAAAAATTACAAGAAAAGAGAGAAAAAAAAACGAAGATGAAGAAGAAGAAAAAATTGACAAAGAAAATATTATACTGACCTTGGACGAAGTTGGATGACTTTTCAATGCATTATCCGCATCAGCCAATGAACTTTGAAAGTGATTTAATCTATAAAGTACCTCAGATCTTAGAAGTAAACTTCTATAATTGTTTGGAGCTGAAAGTAAAATAGAAATAAAAATAAAATAAAATAAATATGAATTATCATTATATAATCATTTTATTTATGCTTGAAAATATCTTCTTTTTTTTTTATAATCATTTTATAAATAAAATTTTATCAGTTTTTATTTAAACAAAAACAAAAAAAAAAGTATATCTAACTAAATAAAAGTCATGATGTTATATTATTTATAAATTTATTATCTGTAGATACAAAAATTCACTTTTAATTTCTCATGCAATGGAATGTGATGTATAATATTTTTATTTTTAAAATAAGTACTACAATAATATTAAGTGATAAGTAATGGTTACAATAATTATATATTATGTGTATATGTACATATGTACATGTGTACTATTTAACAGAATGTTGACTCAATACAATTCATTGGAAAATGTCCGTATACTTTTTTTGTGTAATTTGAATTTTCAGGTGAATCATAAAATATTTTATTTTTATTCATTAAAATTATATAAATTTTTTTTTTATTCTATTTAAATTTAAATTATTTGGTATATACAAAAGTGTATAATTAGACTAAACCTGTAATTACATTAAAAATAAATACATCACCTTTCTTTTTTTAACCTTTAAAATTCACATCGACATACTTATTTTTGGAGATGATTTTGAGTTTATATTCTACTGTTATCCTTTTAAGCTAAAGTATCAGAACTTCTTTTAAAGTGTACTTTACGAACTTTTTATTCAACATATATTCATCATACTCGAACAAAATGTTCATAGAAAAAATTTATGTTATGAATCTTTTTTATATCTCTATCTATCAATTCTTTATGGTAATCATATGTATATATGTATTTAAATATTTTATAATTTCCCATATAAAATTCAAAACAAATATAAAATTCACATAACACTTGTGGGCGTTAACATTCATATTTTTCTTGAATTAAATAGTCATAATTTATAAAAGTTATAAATGTATAATAATTTAGATACTTTAAATATCGACTGAACATAATATGTATTTGATTGTAATTTATTTCACAGTTATCTCAGAGCAAAAAATTTTTTATTACAATAATTTTCACCTTACAATTTTCACAGTAGCTATCTACTTACAATGAAACAAAAATTAAAACTATATATAAAATAATGACAAAATATTTATGTTATCATTTAAAATTTGGTAGATGATATAATTGTTTATACATTTAATAATTGTTTATATATTTAATTGTCTTTGTCTTTGAATAATTTTCAAAATCATAAAATTTTCTACAATAATCATTTTTTTTATATATAAAATGTAACTATACTACTTTGTCTAACAATTTTTTCTGATGATATAATTATTTTTTTATAAAAAAAAAAAAATATATTTTTAATTTGTAAACAAAATGAAAATTTTCTGCGCACTTTCTCACATCAATTATACAATAATTTTTCATTTGAAATTAATACACAAGGTGTATGGGGAAAAATAAACAAAAATAAATTACATAATCTTCAATAAAATACAATTAAAAAAATCTTTTTTTTTTTTCAATTTAAACAAATTAGAGAATTAAAAATACATAAAAATAATTTGTATTTGTGTATTTTAATTTTAGAGAAAACATAACACAATTGACGTTATATTTTCACAATAATTTTAAAGATCCGCAATCAAAAAAGATTTTATTTCTCTTTTTTGTGTTTTTTTTGTATTTTTTCGTATTTTTAAAATAATGAGGATTAAAATTAATCAAACCAGATACAAATCATTTTTATTTTTATTTATCATGAATTTAATTGTTTTTCTTTATTTTTGTTTACGGATACTGAGAAAAATTTAAATATTTCTATTTTTAATGTACTTGAAATTTGTTGCATTTCATAAATTTATTATTGTTTTTCATTATAATTTTTATAGTAAACTATAATGAAAAAAAAAAACTATTAAAAAATTAATTAATGTGAAAATTACGTTTCTTTTGTTTCTGGCATATTAAATTTAAAATAATAAATATAAATACATACACATTACATGTACATACAACTAAAAAGTTATATTTTGCTTGCATTTTCTGTACCCTCTATTATCATAGTTTTCTTTCTTTATTTCGTTTTTTTTTTTTTATAATTTTCCGCATAATTATTATAAAAATGTACGTCTACTCTAGTTACTACAGCTATATATCTATATAGGTACACATGTGTATATTTTATATAAAAAATGATATTAAACTTGAATATTATACGGTGTGTGTACGTGATATAAGTTGATATTATGCAATATAATCCATATATAAGAGGTACGAACAATTTTTTTTCTTTATTTTATTGTTTGTTACAGTAGAAAGTTGTATGTTTGGTCGGTATATGAAAAAAAAACACATATTACGATTGTTAATGCATACCAAATTATCAACGTCATTGATTATATGCACTTGGCATTGAAAGCAAAAATTGATGATTGATATTTAGTAACAATATACATGAAAAAAATTGATAAGAATGAGGAAGTATATAATTTATTTAAAAAAAAAAATTATGAAAGTTATGAAATCTGTTTTTGTTTTTTTTTACTTAGGTATGTCTGTAAACATATGATTGCTATGACTAACAAAAAGTTAAAAAACAAGAAAAAATTATCAAGTTCACTCAAAATTCATAACAATTTTATTTTACGTAACATTCCGGAAATAATTCCACTTTTAATTTATTAAATTCAAAATTCATTATTTTTATTCTAGAATGTTTGCGTTCCATATACTGAACTACACCAATTAGTTTTTCTAGTAAGACATAAGTTTCTACTGATACTCTTCAGAACACCTGGTCGTTGATAAACTTCTACTGATTTGCAGGAATTATTTTACGAACGTATGTATTTATATGGTAAATAAGAATTTTTAGATTAAATGAATACGAATTTTAGTGGTTTACCGGATGTAGAATTTTTTGTTGCCGGAAAACAAAATTTATATATTTTTTAACTTATCTTTTATGGTCAATAAACATCCTTTTGGGATTTACAATCCCAGCATAACCATTGAAACATCCCAAAATAAAAATGATATGTAAAAAAAAAAGCAATAAGTCTTGTTTTACTAAATAAACTTTTGTAATTTTCCTGAAAATCAGCTCATACTTCGAAAAAAAAAATATTATCTACAGAGAGTGAAATACTGCAACCTTTTTCAATTCATAAACTATAAAAAATAAAAAATAAATATCGAATTCTTTTCAAAACTAATTTAAAATGTTGTATTTTAAACTCATGAGATTTAAGTCTTCCAATTACACAAAACAAAAGTCAGTTTTCCATTAAAATACATCCTTGAAAATTAAATTTTTGTCCTTCCATAATAAATTATGTATTATTCTATTTTATTTAATCTAAAATTCCTTTTCCTTTTTTTTTTTTGGCTTTGTTGTTGAAAACATTTAAAACTTTCCTTTACAAAATTTATGACTTTCTAACTCCAGGATCATTTAGCTATGTATGTATTTATAATGTTTTTGTTTATTGGATAAAATATATGTACATGCTAAGCAAACATTTTCAACGTTAAAGATTTTACATTGCAATAATCCATCCATGTATTTTAATGCAGGTAAGTACATATATATAACTGTACGTACATTAAATTCTTAACCATATACCAGTCGAAAGCTAAAAAAAAGTATGTAGTACAATCCAAGCATAAACCAAAAATTCATTATTATTCGTTACACGTTATTAAGGTATCTTTAAATACATAATATATTCTCCTATATATGTATGTATGTATGTACATATACTGTATACTCATGTACCATTATCATTTCAAAAGTTTAATGATAATTATTTTTGGTACGTTGCATTTATATTATAAACTAAAATACGTACTAACTATTCAGGTTACAGAAAGTATTTTTTTTAAAATTTATTATTTGAAATATTTTACATTCATGTGTAAATTTCAAATTGAATAAATTCACATTTTTAGTATGAAATTTGAAAGCTTTTTCCACAATATTTACTGTACCTACACATAATATAAAAAACATAAAGATAAATTAAGATACAAGAAAAACACGATTTTAACATTTACATATGTATAAACATATCTGTATCTGCATTTTTTTTTTAAAGAAAGCGAAATATATTTTTAGTAAAGGTTTATTTTTTTTGACATTTTTTTTCCTTTTGTCCTTCTTCAATTGTTTGAAGAAAAATAAGGGGTTGATGTACTTTTTGCGTCACTTAACATAAAAACTTATTGACAATGTTTTATAATTGCAAATTTAAAATGAAACTTAAAAAAGAAATTATTTTTATCTACCGTTTTTGCATTCATTAGTGATTACATTCTAACAACATCTACCAATCAGCATTAATTACACCTGTACAGGTTTTAGATATGTATGTATGTAAAAGCATAAAATTTTATCTCGTAAAATGCATAATAAGTGTGAAACCGTTGTCTAGTACAATAAAATGTTTTTTGTTTATTGTTTTTGTTTTTTTTGCATATCTAAAGTTTAATTACATACATATAATGTGTTTGACAGGTGAACAACCGTGTTGTAGACATGTTCAATTTACCATTAAAAATTATTAATACTATGTGGAGAGTAATTTAGAATTTTAAATGAAAAGATGATGAACAAATATACATACATACATATATATACATACTTATACTTACATACATATTTATACCAGCGGCAATGAAAACATTTTCATGATAATAATAATCATTATTTGTTTTTCAGTATTTTAATTGTTCTTTCATGACAACAGGGTGTATAAATAAATACATATGTATGTGCATATTATGTAGTATTACTTTACATTACATGTAAAGAGTTAGGCTCCATGCTTCTTTGTACTTTTTTTTTGTACATATTTCTTATAATATTTTCTCAGTACTTATAAGTTCTCAGTCCTTGATTATTTAAATTTATGATGACGCCATACTCAAACCTTTCACAGTTACCGCAATCAACACTATATTATAATGCTGTAATTTCAGATACATATACATACTATGTACATCATGATCCCAACTGTGAAATGGTTACGTCAATTTTTGCAACAACAAAGGGTGTTTTTTTTTTTCAAAAAATATAATACATATATTTACTGTACTTCATTTTTCATACATTTTAACTGGAAGGAATCATATTTCCATCCATGCTTTCACAATGTTCGTAATCACGTATACAAAAAAATATAGAATTCGTGACATGAATAATTCTCTTCAAAGAAAAAATATTTAAAAACCTAATTATCCTGCTGATTTATTGATGTTTATTCTTGACAACAGTCTCGAGAATAAGATCATTAAAGAACAACAAAAACTTTATAAAAATAAACAAAATTTTTAATTAAAAATAAACTCTTAGTCGTCACCCTATAATATTATAATAACGAAAATACTGGGGTAATTGCTGTTGATTTCACTTCGGTATGTGTCCAATATAACCCAAGGCGTTAATAAGTTTTGTGTATATGAATGTCATGAACTTCACAATATACATATTTTATTTTATTCTTTTTAATTTTTTCTTTTTGTTTAATTTTGAATGTTGAATGGTAATTGACATTGCTTTCATTTAAAGTACCACATAGATATTCTAAAATATTTTTACAAAAATATATTTCATATTATCCTTATTTTTATTTACCAAAAAAATAATATAAAAAAAATTCTATTTGTAATTCTCATGCATTACATTAAGATTCTCCTTGTTTACAAGGTGAAACGATATTTACAATAAATAAATGCTGAATATATAGGAGAATTATTATCCGAAAACATGTAATCAAATTTATGGAGTCCTTCAAATAAATACATTAAAAAAAAAACAATCTTTTACAAAAACAACAAAATGACATTAATTAATATTCAATTTTTTTTTCCTCAGAAAAACCAGAAGTTTTTTTTATAAATTCGAGACACAGACTTGTAACAGAACAATGTCTGTAAAATGACAAACAGGAAGTAAGAAACTTTTATGTATAATCATAAAAAAGATTATTTAAAATAATTCAAAAGTTAAAAGCTAGTTTTCAAAGTTATTCGTTCATTACTTCCAACATCAAAACTTTTATTACATAAATAAAATAACAAAAAAGGTCAAGTTCACAATAAAATATTAAACGAATATTAATTTTTTTTTTCACAAAAAAAAAAAATCAATGTTAAAAAACAATTATTTAATTTTACTTAAAATGTCAAAAATAATTTTGTTTTTAACTTTGACTTTAATTTTTAATTATTCTTTTTAATGACATTGTTTTTTCATGATTCACAATTTTTATTTTTTTCAAAATTTTTATTTATGAACAAAAAAGAAAAAAACCTATTTTTATCATTAAATTTAAACAAAATTGAAAAATTGAATGTACTTTATTTTTTTATTTTGCAAAAGCCAATAAATGTATTTATGAAAATACAATATTTGTATGAAAAAATTCACATTGTACGAGTATATACAGTATAATATAGAATGTCTGGTATAAATGAAATTGCAAATTTAAACTTGACCGCTCTTGACTTTATGTTATTGAAAAATACACAAAATTAAAAACAAAACAAAAAAACTTCGTTCAAATGTATTTTTAAGTTTCATTCGTTTGTTTACGACAATTGAATATTATTTGAAGAAAAAAAAAAAAAAACATAAACAAGTAGGTAAATCAATATAATAACGAAATACAAGGTGATAATTTTTGTGGTCAAGATAAAAAAAAATAAATTCAAATATCATTAGAGATTAAGTTTTTTTCTCATATATTAAAAAAAGAGTACGAGTTAGTCAAAAGTTATAAAAAATAAAGTAAATTTTACACAGAGATCACTTTTTTTCTCCTTACTCTTTTCTCTTTGAAGTCATAAAAAAAAATCCTTTTTTCAAAGTACAAACAGACTAAATAAATTAATTTACCTATTTTTCGATTTGATTTCAATTCACCTAGTTTACTTTCATTTTCTGTTAGGTCTTTACATACTTCTATACAAACCGAATTCTAAATTTTTTCCCTTTAATTTAGGTCTTTACTTTCCTTGAACCAAAAAATTTTCAATGAAGTTTATAGCTTCAAAGGTTTAAATCTTAACAACAACAAAAATCAAGGTTTCAATCTAAAAAAGGATATGTTACGTCATAGTCGTATCCTTTGTTGGTTAGTTTAATTATACGTATATACCTACATTCTTTATTGCTTTTAAGAGTTAAGGTCTTGAATTTTTAATATAAAGCCATTTATTAATTATTAATTCACTTTAAAATAATGACAAAAACATTAATTATATAAACAAAATTAAAAGCTACTACATAGCTACTGCTGAAGTGCTGAGAGCTGAAAAATATAGTAAATTATACGTTATTTTTCTCTTTCATGAAAAAGACATGAGCTAACAAAAACAATTCAAGCAAATAAAATAAAATTAGATTTTTTTTTAATCAGAAATACTTGAAGCAAGTTTAAAATTATGTAATTCCATAATTTCTTATCTATATTTACTTCTTAAATCTAATCTCATCATATACATATTCGCAATTTTTTGTATTTCAAAAGTCAATAAACATTTTTAAAAATTTATAATTAACACTTCTGACAAAGAACTTTCATAACTAAAAAACTTATTTAATTAAATAGTTTACTTCTATTTTAACTTAAAACAAAAAAAATATATACGAGTATCTACAAGAATAATAGATAACTTACACACATGCAAAAGTTTTGAGCAGAGATTATTGTACATACATAGGTATATAACATTTGATTCAATGAGAACAATTTATTAGAACATTATAATATGTAAGTATATGAATTAGATGTGCAGAAAAAGGTCATCCACCCTTGTCTAACCCATACACATAAGAAATAAAAATTCATATAAGACAAAAAAAAACCAAACAAATAAGCAGTTTTCCTTTTACATTTTTGTTTTTGTACATTGAACTATAAGAATTATATAAGCTTTCGCATTAAAGAAAAAAAATTAACCAGAGCTTTAATAAAAATCAAATAATGTTTATTGCGCCCACGGCCCACCCTTTAATTTCCTCTCTGTTAAAAAGAGATTTTAAATCTCTTCAAAAAGCTTTCAAACATATAAATGCGTGTTAGTTTCGTAATTTTTTTATTACATAAAATTTTATTATTTTTATTATATGAAAATATGTGTACAAATTTTTAACACGCATTAAATAAAATAAAACATGTTAAATAAATATTTAAAAAAAAAAAAAACAAAACGAAAAAGCTTCTCTTACGTAAAAATCAAATTTATTTACACACACATATTTTAATTTTTAGATTTTGAATGTATTGTACCTTTTTAATTAAAGTATACCTACATATATAATATTTAAGTTTCTGACTATCTGACACCATACTTTACTCTTCTGAGAAATATCTTTCTCATTTTTATTTACTTTTTATCCAACACTTTTTTCTCAAACTTTTCTATGAATTTAATTTACACTATTAATTTGAGAATTTTATAAGAAATTGCGAAAATTGTATCTAACAGCATAAGTAAATTAAATGAAAATAATGAAAACGGTAACATTAGAATTGACTTAAAACATTTAAAGAGCTCAAAAATAAACTCAAAAACAAGAAATCAAAAGCTTTCATTTTATTTTCTTAGAGAAAGTATAGAAATTGTAATGTAAATATATATACAGTCGGTCGTGCTCATACTCTATACATTTGTGAGACAATTTCAAAGAGAAATTTCGTTTATTTTTTATGTAAAATGTACAATTTTAGGTCAAATAAATTCCATTTGTATATGTGAGAGATTCGCCTCTAATAAAAATCATGTATAATAATTTTTTTCTCTAATTTAGTGAGTGAAATAAATATTCTGTATTTTTTTGTAAATCATGTTGATTACGATAGTTATCGCTAAGATGATGTTGTTACATAACATTCAGTAGAATGAATGATCTTAATAACAAAAAAAAATTTTTTTTTATAAACAATAAATAAAAATTGTGCGTTCTACATATTTTTTAACAAATATTTACGAAAAAATATAATATTTCTATATTTGTTTATACAAAATAATATGATTATTGTTTATTATTTTTTGTTTTGACGATAAAATAAATTGAATTCTTGGAAAATAATGGCGTGGCGTGTTTAGATGTTAGTTTTTGTTGTAATTTTTTTTTTTTCATATTATTATTATTTTTTTTAAACATTTCTGTACATGTAATAAAACATCAAATTTTCGAAAAAAACAGGAAGCTTTCAAAGGAAGTTGATTCTTCGCATGAAAAAAGAAAAACATATTTTGACATAAAAAGAAAATGAGAATATAAAAATTGTTTCTTATCATAATTAGATATACACACTTACAAACACATGTATAATGTAATAAAATAAATTTACCTTTTTTGTGGGATAAATATTTAAGTATCTACTCATCTTTATTTAATTTAAAAAAAAAAAAAAAAAACAATACTTAAAGACTAGGATAAACAACAAATATACTTAACCCTCTAAAAATTCGTATCATTTTCTTCATTATTTATTTATTTTTTTGCGTTTACAAAAAACAAAATATTTTAAAGTTTTCCTCTTGTTTGTAATTTGAAGTACAAATTGTGGATCTTAAGAGAAAATTTAGAATTTTAAGAAAAAATAGAAAAATTGATTATTATCATTAATCTTACGATTATTGAAAAATATAAATTAATCTCCTTTATCCCACCTACTACCACAATTTTTAATGAGATTTTTTATTACAGATTTTCTAGTGCATATAAAGGAAAACATATGTGGGTACTTCATTTCGTTTAGATTAATTAATTTTATTTTTCAATTGAAATTTTCCACCAATTTTCGCGTTTAAGTTGATTTAATTTACCTTCTCATATTTTGCATTAATTTAAACATCCCAAAACAAAATAATATTCATTGAATTTCCGTCGGATGGCAAAAATAATTTGAGGAAGAAAAAAAAATCCTTAAATCCTGGCAAATAAATATAAAATTCACGTTGCAAAAAACAAAAGTTATAAGAAAAAAAAATGTTTCTTCTTCCGTCCCTGAGACACCTGATGTATCTTGAGGTGTTATACTTAAATTTTTTCATAAATACGTACATTATGTACATACATATTATGTATGTATAATTTTTCAAAAGAAAAAAAAAGGTTTTTTTTGTGATGTATGAGCTTAATTTTTTTTTTTTGTAGTTTTATGAAAACAAAGTTTTGGTTACTTTTATTTACAATGATAATTTCCCTAATGATTTTACTTTTTATACTTTTTTTTTTGTGTAAATGTCAAAGTACTCGTATAATAAAATGTGACCTTTTACAAATAAATATTTTTTATAAAAGATTTTTTTTTTGTCTTTTTTCATTACCATAAAAGCAAAATATATAATGTAATGTTTATATGCATAACAACACGTCATATGTAATATATGACAAAAACACAATATTATATTTATGATTACAAAGAAAACTATGTATGTGTATTAGGATTCACGTGTTTTTCTACTTATGATATAATTGTATTGTTATAGTATTTTTGATTATATTTTTAGATACATAAATATAAAAGCAAAAACAAAAAAAAGTATAAATATTTCGAAGATGTAATCAATTTTATGAAATTTTAATTCATATAACTTTAAGAAAAAAACGAAAAGAAAAAAAGATGTCTGATTATTATGTTTCGTAAAATAAGACCTTGTAACCCTTTTTCGTTTTTTTTTGTTTTTTTTTTCTCTGCTTATACCAACAGCAATACTTGTGTAATATAAAAGCATTTCATCAATAAAAAAAAATTTATCATGAAAAACGTTACTATTTCTGTTATTACATGAATAAGCACAACCATGTAATACAAAATGTTATGATGCAAGAAAAAAAAACTACTACGTTATGATTATTACAGCATTATAAACAAATGCAACAACTGCTGATGTTTTACACTAAATCTACAACAAAATAACAGTGAAATGTTGAAAAACAAAAATCAGATACAAAAAAAAACAATAAGATATTTAACACCATGATGTGCAACCGTTAACACTGGATCTCATAACTATCAGTTGCATACATCAATAGTTTTGAAATGTAACAAGTATGATATGTTACTTTTTTATGGTCCAATCTACAAGAGTCAGAGTTGAAGTGATTTTGAACCAAAATCATTAATAATCGTGGAACAAAATGAACTAATTTATAAACCATTTATACTATGACTACATACATAGATACAAATAAGGTATATCGATTAGATAAAATCTATGATCTATAGTAATTACTTCCTACAATGTAAAATGACAAAATGTATTAAATTTCAATTTTAGACTTAATAGTCCCTATCGATATTTATCAAAACCTATTTTTGAAAATTTTCTAGGATACTTTTATAACAACTTTAGCTAGGATTCGCTCGTAATTATCTATAATATATTAAAGTGTCCACAGAAAATTAAATTCATGATGCATCTAAATATTTTACACTATAGAAACTAATAGATTGGTCATATTAATTACATCACTTATTGGTGTATGTCATAAACCTTCGACCTTCTAAAAATTCATTTTTTTCACTTGTATTTTTTTAATTAATTTCTAAAAAAAATTACTTCAAAAATAGAGGTGATTGTTTTTCTGTTTTTTCCAACTCGTTTAACCTTCTTAATTTATTTTTATTTTTTTCTTTTAAAACATAAAAATCAATGAAGTGCATCAAATTATGAAGTAACATTTAATATGTATATTGATGCATTCTAATAAAATAAATTGTTTATACATCTCAAGGCAAAAATATCTATAATATAGTATACATACATATATATGTACATCGGATATACAAAGTACACTATATAAAACTAATAATAATAATCGATCGAATCATTTCATAATCATTGTCATCTTTGTTTCATTACTTAAAAAAACATTATTATTGTTTCAAACAGAATTACAAAATGTTCAACAAGCATTAAAAATCACTGATTAAATATGTCTATATGCATATATGAACACACATACGAGTACCTATATTATATCTTATATCTTATGTGTTCAATACATTTATTATTTATAAACTGACAAAAAAAGTCCTTCATTTTAGCTGAGTAAGTCAAGAAATTAATAAGATTCATCATCATGTTAAACAATGCTAATGTATTTTTTATTGCTGTTGTTATTGTTATTTAAGAAATTTAAAAATATACAAGTTATGTAAGATTGTAATTATATAACAGAAGTTAGGTAAACCGATCGATTTTTTTTATTTATCAAGGATATTCAATACTAAATTTGTTTTTCGAATTAATTAACAAAATAATGTTACAAATTTTACTTTTTTCAAATAAAAAAAAAAAAAAAAACACAATTAAGTATAAATTTACCTATTTTGTTATTTTTTCATTATTTTTCTTTTTTAACTTTTTTGATTGTTTTACTTTTAAATTTTAAAATCTATACAAAAATTTTGTTTTTACAAAACTAATAATAACTTCAACATTTTTTAACAAGAATCAAAATCAAAATCAAAACTACTTATGTTTATTTAATAAAATTTTCTTTAAAAAAAAAAAGAGCAAAAATGACTAACATGAAAAAGTTGTATTGTTTCCTTGAACGAAAAAAGAATTATGTATATAAAATTTTCAATTTAAAGAAAAACTACTTTAAAATAAAAAATCATGAAGAAAGAGAGAAAAAAAAATTATGGTAAATCAGTTGAAAAAAATTTATTATGTTGTTATTCATTAAAAATATGACCTTATTTTTTTCTATAAACTAAATGAACTTTTTAATGGCTATATACATCGTCTTCTTTTTTTTTTTATCTTCTGTTTTTCCATAAGAATATAATTTTCTTTCCATCAAGGATGTTTAATTTATGTATTTTATTGTCTTAAAGGAATAAAATAATTTTTTTTAGCCTTTTAAATAAATATAATATATTCTCATTAAAAGCACAAACAGCTTTTGCTTTATGAGTAGTGAATAAAGAGTAAATTTAATGAATCTTTATTATAACACTATGTATAATCCTTTTTCATATGGATTTTTTTATTTATTATTCAAAGAAAATTTTAATTACTTTTTCTGAACTCGAAAATGTATATAAATGTGTATTTATATAAATGCAGTATATCTCCTGTGAAATCATTATACGCTGCTACATCAAATTTCAGATATTAAAAAAATAAATTTTTTTATTATTAAAAATAAGGAAGAAAATAAAAGGAAAAACAGGAATAAAAAAATTTAAGAAAAAAATCTGCATGCTTTTGGATTTCAAACTTTTTAATAAAATCCAAACAAACTCATTTTATCTGTGCAAAAGAAAAGATTTTTTTATCTGTAGGAATTTTATGGTTGGTACTGGCTAAGAATAAATAAGATGGATAATGTGTAGGTATGTCTCGTGATACTATTTAGCCGAAGCAGTGAAGAATGCAATTTTTTTAACGTAAAAATAACAACTTTAGTATCGTTGAAAATGTTTTTTTGCTTTTTAAAGATATTTTAAATTTTTCTAAATATTTCTGAATTTTCTAGTTAGTCTTTAACAAGCATTTCCATTAAGCTAAATAACATTTTTCTCTGAATATTAATTTACTTAAAATTTCACTTCTCTTTTGGGGAATTTTAATTAAAAGATAAAAACACTGACGATCCCACCCACTATTTTAAATGTTTGAAAACATGGCTAGAGAAAAATGAAACAAAAAAACAAAAAATAATTAAAGATCTTACTGCATATTAAATTTTAATTGAAAAAGTTCTATATTTAGTTTCTGAGTTAAAATAATGAAAGAATATGTGTGTATGTTTTCAATTTTTCATATGCAAAAAATATTTTAGAAAACATATTTCACATCCTTTGAGAATTTGCTTAAAAAAATAAATACATATTTGCTTTTAATTTCTGAAAAAGAATTTTTAAAACTAATACGAAAATGTGATATTTGATGCGTGTGTTAAAAAGTTCAAAACTTTATAATATTTACAATGTACATACATATATATCGGTGTTGACATAAAATGAACTTATGTATAGTATCTATAACACAAGTTAAAAAGTATATTAATCACAAACAAACAAGACAAAGTTACATAAAAATTTAAAGTCATTGAAATATGTATGTAATATGTTTTTCATACAACATAACATAAAAGTACCCATATAACACACATAACACCTTAATAGTAAATTTTATAAAAATATAGATATATGTATGTACATATTACATATAAACAATTACATGGGTGAAGAAATTACAAAAATAAACCAATCCAGTATACAAAAATACATCAAATAATACACAACATGTAATGTAATTTTTTTTATAGGTATGTACATATGTATGTTTGAACGTACTATTAGTATATATAAATAAAGTATGAATAACATTTAAACATTATGACATGATTTAGTATGTCTCAATATATGTATGTATGTAATTTTTAAAATAACGAAAGTTTTGCTGAATTGTCTGCTTGCTTTCAGATATGTATTATTGAATTTTTGTTGTTTGTTAATACATTTATTCTTACTGTTAAAACTATAATATGTTATGGCATATAATAGAGTTGACGATATAATAATAATTATGTAATCACACAAAAGTGCCTACATAATATTATTAAAATAGCAAAGCAACACCAGACATTGAATAAACCCGCACTAAATGGTAATAAGCTATAATAAAGTCGATAATATCAACAGAAATATTGTTTTTGTTGTTGTTGTGTTTTTTTACCTTTTTTCTTACCTTTTTTTTTTTACCTTTTATTTTAATAAGAAAATAAAATAAATTAAAAATGAAAACAATTCTTAAATACATGCATGTCAACACGTATGTAAGTTGTATATACATAGTTGTATATAGTCACATATAATGTGTATTAAAATAAAAGATTTCTTGTATTGTTTTATTTCTTATAATTACCTTGCCCAAAAACCCCAAATGAATACATTACTTATCATTTATCACAAAACTTCACAACCTTCTGTGCGAGATATTAGGAAACCAGTTCCAATTGGTGTAACAACCAATATAAAATGCGGTTATGGTAACTACTTATGTATATGCGAGTTAAGTGTTATTCAATCCCATATAGCTACATAATTACTATATAAGTATATATAATATGTATATGACAACATAATACCATTTAACAATTAATTTTTATTTATAATCATTTTTTTTTTCATAATAATTTCGTTTTTATTTATACGAGTTACTTCATTAATTAATCAATTTATTTATTTATTTTTTTTTATTTTATTTATTTTTTTTTTTCCTTCATAAAAATGCGTCTGTGTAGAATTTTTGTTTGTGAACTATGTAAGTACATACTGTGATTAGATTTGAAAAATCTTAAATGGAAAAATAAAAGTTTAAATGCATTTTAACACTAAATATTAGAAATTTTCAATTGCTTCCATAACTTTTTTTTTTTTGCTTTTTATTCGACAGTTGACAGTTTCTTTACTATATTATGTATATACACAAATTGACATGAAAGTTATGTAATCAAAAAATTAAAAACATGCGACTATGTACATATTATGTTTGGTATATTTAATTAAAGTGACTTGACTTTGACATAGTTTGATAATATACAACTATTTGAGTATATGTAAGTATGTATATCGCATAATTAACATGGTAGTTTAGTTTTTTTTTTTTTTTTTCTTATTTTATTTTTTTGTTTTATTGGCTCCATTTACTTGGTGTATGATATTTTTTCCTGTAATCGCATGAAATACTTAACTTAATAAAAATGTTTCTAGAAAGAAAAAAAAACGGAAAAATCATCGTAGATAATTAATAAAAAAAAAAATTTATAGTATACTAATTCACGAAATGTTGGTAATTTTTATGATTAAAATACCATTGGTATTTACACTATAACTACATACTTGTCAGAAATGTATAACAAGTCTACCTTTTTTCATTTATTTTAACCCTTCAACAGCGGACGAATTTTCCATCTACCCAACACTCAGCTAAGGACTCAACTCGATTACGCAGAGAACCTGATTCGCATTTGAAGGGTTAAAAAATGGTAAGCTTGTAAGTTTCAAATTATATCTTTCATTTAAAATCAAACAATTTTTAACATTCATAATTTCACTTATTGTTGGTATGTTGTCGTGTTGAGCAAAAATATCACAACGCGGTCATTTAAAAAAAAAAAAAGAGTAAAATATGGCGTCTCTATGATATTGAAGTCGTTTTTAAATTGTGTGGGAGTCAGTATCTATTGTTTAACTGGTTTTTGAGAGATATTTTACTAAACCATCAATTCTAATTTTTTTTCTAATGAAAAAAATTCTACTTACCTACACTACTCTAAAATGATATTATCAGAAAACAATATAATTTTAGTGATTGAAATACATTTTATTTTTGTCAAAACTTTTATAATGTAAATCATATGTGTCAAAAATTGCCCTTTTTCAACAAAAAATACTGTAGGTAGGGTACATTATTTATTTTTTCAACTACATATTTCAATACACACTTTTTTCATAGAAATAAATAAAATTTTATACACACGTAATTACTATGGTAAATATTTAATTAGTTATTCGAAAAATTTTCGCATATGTAACTAAAACACATACACATATGTATGTGTATTTGCATAATGTATATGTACTCATATTTACATAATGTATGTACATATATATTTTATTTATAATTTATCTACAATATTCTCTTATATCATACATTTATGACATCGTTGCATCGTTTATTCGTTTTTTTTATTGATTTTGTAACAATATTTTTATGTTTTATCTATTTTATTTTTTTTTGTTTTTTTAAACATAAAATTACGTTATCCTTCCACATATGGAAAAACAATTCAGTAAAATATCTAACAACATATGGTGATTATCTAAATTCTTTTTATCTAAATTTAGAAAAAAAAAACAATATACAAATGTTCATATCGTATATAAATATATAATTTTCTATATACTCGTTTATAAAAGACCTTGGATATATTTGTATCACCTTATACAGGTAGTTAAGTATAAAAACCCAAATAGATACTTCATGTGACTTTACATATTGATATAAAAGTTACACCAATAACAACAACAACAAAACTTTTTTAATATATTTTTATTTTAATTTAATGTTCTCATTTTTTAACTTTATTTTATTTTCATTCATTTATTTCATATGCGGTTTAAAGTATTGCACACTACACTATCTATGATTATGCAATTTTCTAATGAATGTAACTATGTATACTAACAAGGGTTTTGTAATATCTAATACTCATATTGAGCATTTTTTTTCTTCTTTTTCTTCATATTATAATATTATAAAGTGATTGTGTTGCTTTTGTTGCATTTATATTATCTATTTTGTTCACCTAATAAAATAAATTCGATGTTACTATTTTCTTCTTTTTTTTCTCTATCTATCTTTTAGTGTTTCCCAATATTGAGTAAGCACTTCAAATTGTTAATTACAAAATTGATTATATGAATGAAAAAGAGAAGGTATATTTTTTTTTTCTTATTTAAGAGGAAAATGGAATATATAACAAGATATAATTTTTTTTTTAAATATTTTTTAAATTAAATTATTATTATTATTTGTTACGCAAATTTATTGAATCACATTTTTTTTAAATGAAAATATTTTGTAATCATTCTTACCTGAAAATATAGTGAACACAAAAAACCAAACAACAAAATGATTAATTCATAGTCGTACGTTGATATAATTTTCTTTTTTTTCTGTTTACTCAAATATTTGCTAATTTTGATGATATACAGACAAGTGTTAATGAAGGTTCTTTACTCTTTATATGTTACGCAACAAATTTATTAGATAAAATATTGTATAATTACTTTTATATTTTATAATTCCAAAAATTGGGAAAGTCATCAAAATTTTTATGATTTCATAATTTATTGAACAATATTAATAATTATAATTTTAAATACACGGTATACTTAATGCAGTCTGTTTAATGTGTTACGATGGGATATTTTAATTTTGAAGCGAAACATAATAAAATTCTTACGCTTATTTTTTTTGAATTTTTGAACTCTCTACCAGTTTTTCAAAGCTTTCTGGTTATATTTTTAAATTATAATAATATCAATATTTTGTAACCTGCTCTCCTGAAAACAATTTTTCCAGAAAATTCTTTGTTTTTTAAATTTTCAATTAATAAATTCAAAAACAAAACTCTAAACCACTGCCTAAAAAAAATTTCATAACAAAAAAGCAATTTCCAAAATCATTTTTTTAATTTCATGCTATAAAGCATGGAAGATACAGAATAAAAGATAACAAGTTTATACTGTAGAGCTTTTGACTGTAAAATATCCTTTAAAAAAAAGATTTAAAAAGATTTATCCAAATGATATGAAATGATAAAAGACAGGAAAAGCATGTTTTATTTAGAGTTGACATTTCTATACTTTATGATTGTTTATGGTATTCATTTATAAAACAAACCCAATATCATCATCCTTAATGAAGTTCTTTTTATCCTTTATATAAATAATTATATTGTATTCAGAAACTTTTAAAATAAATTTAGTTGTTCTTTTGGTTACAAAAGAAGTGCTAATAGCTTTTCAAAAGTTTTATTTTAACATTAATTATAATGTCAGTCTAAAAATAACTGTGATATAATTTTTATTTTTTATCCTTTTAAGGTAATTACCAAAAAAATTTTTTTTTTAAATAAAGCTTCAATGGTAAATGAAACTATTACCGTTTAATTTTAATCAGAAAAAGAATGCAAAAAAAACTTTATTAAAATGCTATGTTTGAATAAAACATTTCGCATATCTCATTTGGGTACGTTTAATACAAAATTTTTTTTTATCACACAGAATTGTAGCACAATTTCAGCTGTCGAGAGATTTAAATGAATTCTTTTTTATTTTTTTTTTATTTTTTTTCTACTTGATTTTTTTATTACAAACACATTCTCATATTTTTTTTTTCTTGCAGTAATATTCAAGTTGCATATCAAATAAAAAGAATAAATATTTTATTTTAGCAGCACTGTTTGATATAAAAACAAAAGGATTCTCATTTCATAAGGATTTGAAAAAAATAAAAAAAACTTGTATGTACATAGTAGTGTTGATGACATGTTTTAGGTTTTCTTTATTTTATGTTCTTTTTTTTTTATAAATTCAATATTTTAAAGTTGAAATCAAGTAAAAACTTATGAAGAAACAAAAATAGTATAACAATAGAAAGGCGGCAACTATAGTACTTAGGCTGATTTCTTTTCAAATCCTTTTTATTTTTTAAATTTTCATATAAGTATGTACGTACATACATACGAGTACATACAATGTATTTTCTATCTACATCATGTGTACCTAATTCTAAAGATTAGTTTTTTATCAAAGAAAAAATTTATGTTAAAACAATGTCATATACCAATTCACGTGATATATTTTTTTTTCTCTTTTATTTTTGAATAAAAAGTGAAAAAAAAAAAAACAAAAAATAAAGAAAATCCTATTTTATAAATTTTTCTATTTTTTTGTTTTAAAAGTCAATTTCAGAAAGGAGAGAAAATTGATATTAAGTGGGTCCTTTAGAATGAAAAACAATCAACACATACTTGTATTTACATATTTTAACATGCTATTATTATATTCTGTACACACAAAATATTATGTAAATGTTTTTGACAGTTTTATGTACACACATATATGTATGATGTATATATACACTATATTTAATAAAGTTTTTCATAGAATTTAAAAGAAAAAACAGCATGCAAACAATAGAAAATTTTTCAAGAGAGTTATTTCGTTTTATATTTTACTATGACAAATTATATAATATGTATATATGTACTTATATGTGTACTGGTACTCATATGTATTGTTTTAATAATACTGTACTACTATATATTTATTTAACATTGAAATAAATAATTAAAGAACAAATATAATATGCTTTATTTAAATTTACACCAAAATGTTTTAAAATTAATACGAAAAAAAAAATGTTTATGCTATAAAAACGGAACAAATACATAAATAAATAATTTTAAAGATTAATGTTGCATACAAATAAACAAAATAAAGGCATTTTAACGAAATTTTTACATATTTTTCATTTGAAAAAAAAAAAAAAAAAACTTGAAAAAAACAGTTAAAACATAATGAAAATTTAATTGGTTGAATATTCAAATGAAGCAATAAATTACTCTTTCCAACTACGAAAGTTTATTTCAAAACAAAATCAGAAAATAAACTACTATATTTAGTTGGCGAAAAAAAAAAACAAACTGGCAAAAAAATCAAAAATTAATTATTAAAATTCCTTTAAAAAAAATCCTTTTTTGTTATTGGTGTATCCTTTAACCTTAAAAAAAATATATTCTTTGAATTGAAACATTAATGCATGTTTTGGTTTTGATTGTTTGTTTCCTCTCAGCGAATTTATTTTCAATTTAAATATTTGAGGATTTGCACTTTATTTACAATGTAATAAAGAAAAAAATAATATTTTCAAATTAAAAAACAGGTTTAAAATTGAATTTAAAAAAAAAGTGAAGAGATTATATTCCACAAAATCGGTTTTTTTCCTTAATAAATCCTTTTTTTGATTAAATAAAATAAAAAAATGTAATATTTTTTGTTTGTAAATTTTCTTTGATAAAATTATTCTTAGTTTACAATCTAGCATGGTAAATTTTTATTATTTATAATTGAGAACGCTGAAAGGTAAATTAAACATTAAAAAAAATAATATACCTACACGTATGTATATACATACGTACATATATATACTCGTACATATCTTTTAATTATATTCTAATTAAATTAATTTTCTTTTTGTCACATTAATAAAATGAAACACTCTTTTATCACAAATTTATTCCCTCTTAACCTTTTGACTCATTTTTCCTCATAAATCCACCCCTTTGCCCGCCTTTTTATTATTACTTATTTTTTTTATTCTACACACATATACGACAATTACTTAATCATTTTATTCAATAAAATCCTCAAGCTAAACCAATCTAAAATAATTTCATTAGTTCTATTCATTATACGATTTCTTTTGTTTTTGTTCTTTTGACCCTAAAATATTATTTTCTTTCTGCTTTCCTTTTTTTCCTACACACATGTAGAAAATAAACAATAAAATATTCATATTCTTGATTACAATTTTTGTCCCATGAATCTAAGTAATACGGTAAAAAAGAAAAATTAAATTACTTTGGTATACAAGTATGACTACAATGTATAACAAAAAAAAAGGTTTTTGGTAATGACGTCTACAGTATTATAATTCACCACATCCACAAAATATTAATGTTTATAAGAAAAAAAAATAAAGGTCAATTATTCCAATAATATTGATACTTTGGTAATTTATAAAATTAGAATGTCTACATTACATCAATTTCAATATAGAAGTTTGTGCGTAAACCTTACATTATCCTATGACCTTTTACTTATTTTATTTTATTTTATTTTTCTTTTTTTTGTTTTTTTTTCCCATTTCAAAAAAATCAACAAATTGAAACTATGTATATTAATATAACCAAAACAACAAGAAAATACATATTTCTTAAAACGAAAAAAAAAAAAAACTTTATTAACCTAAAAGCCTTTTAGCTATTGTTTTTCTGTATGAAATAAAATGAATGTAAAGGTTTTTTAAAAGTCATTTATTACAATAAAATAACAAAAATGTGTCCTTTGAAAAATGTTTACTCATTAAGAAAAATAATCTTTGATCATAATTTAAAAATATTGAAATTGAAAAAGAAAATAAAGAAAGAAGTTATGTTGAGAAAAGAAAAAAAAACAACAACTAAAATGTCTAAAATCAAAAAGTTTCATTAGTTTTTTTGACAGCCTTTCAATAAATAAAAAGGATATTGTCTCTCGTAAGTTCAGTTGAAAAAAAAATTGTTTTTTTTTAGAATAAAACGCAAAAAAATAAATAAAAATCTGAAAGAATCAATATAAATATATTTTTTGTAATATAATATTCTTACTTTATTAATCAAAAGCTGAATTATTTAAAAAACCTATACATATTATGTACATATATACCTATACACCTCAAAAGTAACGTACAATATATGGTATATATTTATTGTTAAAATATACATATACATAAAATCGACGAAAAATAAAACCCCTGAAAATTACACTTTTAATAGGTATGTATATACATATTACACCATTTTTAATGCGTATTACATTTTTATAAAGTTAATATTGCTAAAAGCTTCAAATATTAAATTATCCTGATAAGGATATTCCAGTTCATTAGGTACTTATTTTACTTTATTTTGTATTTTATTTTTGATACTATTTAAACGTTAACCTTTTATTAAATCGAAAAAGAGATTAAAACTGTTAATGTACAGTTTATTCTGTTTCACGAAATAAATAATAATAAAAAAATAAAAGAGAATAAATACAAAATAAATAAATACGCACATCAAAGGATATATAGCGATAGAGAATTTTATTATACAATAATATACTTGTCTTCATTCCAAAAGGGAAATCACGTCAATCAATAAATGTCTACAATTTTATATATAGAAATCAAAATAACAACATCAATATTTTTAAAAATTTTCTCTATAGAATAGGCATTTTTTGGTGATAATTTATCTGCCGGGACAAAAGATCCAGAAAAATAAGACAAAACGATCAATATAAAAAAAATAAGAGAAATGTTTACAAAAAATAAACCTTTTCTATATTTGTGTAATAGCTTGTTTTCAAACACCCACGAATTGATGTCATAAAAAGTATTGAAGAAAATACCAAAAAAAATATCCTACGCAAAATTTTTTTTATTAATTTACACTACAGGATACCAAAGTACTCGAATTTGAAATTTGATTTGTATATAAAATGTAAATTCTTAATGTATAGAAAATTTTGTAAAAAAGAAAATAAATTTTTTGTGAAATTTGCAATTATTTTAAATCATCTTACCCTTCTACCATATTAACATAAACACCCTATAGAATCAATATGATTATGAATGCTTTGTTAGCAAAATTCTATTTAACAGATGACATAACATCCTCGTATCATGCATAAAAAACATTTTTATTAATAATTTCGTATAGTTACTTAATGTAAATATATTCTTATAATGAAATGTTATTTTCCTGTTTACATTTTCCACCTAGCTGTTTATTCACACAACCATGTTATACATATATGTACGTTCTAAAGAAAATACATATTATTTATAAATTCTTTGTTCTACATATACTCGTATGTATATTGTATTAATTTACCAACCCACAATGAGGTTCAAAGGATTTATTATAATAATAACAAAACGCATGAATCAGGATATGAAAGTATAAAAGTTTAAAGTCACGATAATTATTACAATATACACAAATCACGCATTCTTCAAGGAAAACAGTTCACTTTCTTTTTTTTTTTTTCAGTGTAAACTATACTAGTTAATTTTATCAGATGATTAGCATTAAAAACAAGTAGAAATTTATTCGTGACTTAACAACATAGAAAAGGACATGCAAAATGCGTAGATTTAATATGCTTTAATTTATAGTAGAAACGGAAAAAAAAATTATATCGTATGTGTGTCTGTGTCTATGTATACTTGTGTTCTATCTGAGTATATGTACATTTTATGTAATCAACACAATATAAAGTCATTTAAATTCATGCATTGACATTAATAAAATTTTATTCTAATGTAAAAGTTTCATATTTCTCGAAATAATTACATCATATTAAATTTTCTTTCAAGTTTGTTTACTTTTTAATGCATTGTATGATAAAACCCATTAGAAAAATCTTTTTTGATGTTAAATGAAATAATTCATCCGTTTTTTTTTTTCAAACTTTTTGTTTTTATCTTTATAACGAATAAATTTTATATGATTTTAAATATTAAGTCACGTATATCTGCATTTCAAATCTATATAATTTTTTAATTTAATATTAAAAAAAAATAATAAAGTTTGAACATTTTCAAATCAATCATAATAAATTTTCATGTCAAAGCTCACCAAAAAAAGAAAAAAAAATGATACTACAAAAAAAAAAGTGGAATAAAATAAAAATCACGTTCTAATTCTGAAGTGGAAATTTTTTAAAAATGTTTGTATCTTTTGTGTCATATCACATAATCAAATTTTATACATCTGCATTTCCAGCAAACAGCAAAGTACATATACATATTTAAATCTGCATCTTTGATAACGATATATACAAAAATAAATTGAGTTTAGATCAAAAATGAGAACAAAAAATCCATAAATTTAACATTAAGTTATTTTTATTATTTTGAAATGTTATTTATTTTTTTTTTTATTGGAAAAAGAAGATTGGTTGACAGTTTGTGTATCTTTTGCATTTTACATAATATGTATATTAAATTTAATAATGTATGAATGTGCATTGTGCTGGTGTTATATATATAAACTTTAGGAAAAAAAATACCTTTCACGTTCAATTTTACTACAGAAACACAAACGTAAGAGACAACAGAAAATATACTTTCAGATGAAAACATTCATCTGTCAACCAAAAATGCAGAATATACTTAGTTTACGCTTTTTACTACGACTTTAAATAAATTTTCTATTAATTCAGGATAACATATTCCTATCCAATAGAAACTTGAGAAAAATATTTTTCTTTTAGTTAAGTACTTTTAAACGACACTACAAAAAATAATTTTATCTGTGGTTCAAGTGGTCACCATCACTTGAAACATAATTTTCTTAAAATTCCAGAGAATTATTACGGTAAATTGAAAAAAATATATATTGTTATAATTTTGACATAATAATGAAAAATCTTTGTCATTTTTGTCTTTTTTAAAATGAAATCTCGTAAAACTTTAAAAAAATCAAAAAGTTAACTAATAAAAAGATTCAATTTAAGAGCAATAGTTCAATATTTAAAATATTATCCCTTGAAAAAGCATCAAAAATTATGTTTGAAATTTTCTTTCATATTCAAAGTAGCAGAAATTCAATTGAACGTTTAAAAAAAATCAAAAGAAAAAGGACAATTTAAATTGTATAAACAATTTTTAATTTTATAAAAAAAAAATACAAGTACTCTTACGTTTTAAAAAAAGAAAAATTTTCCTAGCATAACATTCTGCAATAATATTGTTGTAGTAAATATTCAACATTTTCTTTTTCTTTTTTTTGTAAGTGCATCTAAAACTTATCTCATCATCATAAAAAATTGCAATATGATGAGTTTAAATAAAGGTACTTAAAGAACACGTCACTTCTGTGTATCATTCATGAATAATATATATGTACATATGTATAAATATATATACCTACATATGTATGTAGATATGTATATTAGTATTTTTGTAAATTTATAAAATTTGCTCTTCATTCGTATCTAAACTACTACTGCTTCTTCTTTTTATCGTTTTTTTTTTTTTTATTTTATTTTTTCTCTACAGGTGCATTCTATTGTATATATAATACTGATATAATAATTATATATTTATGTGTGAATAAAATATAACAGCAGCAGGTTAAACATATAAAGTAGGCCATTCATAATATGATACACCTGCAGAACTTTCTTTATCATCAAATATTCAAAGAAAAATGAAAAAAATAACATGAATAAATTTTTTTTTCTCACGATAAGAAAAAAGAAACATAAGAAAAATATACACATATTATGTATGTATGTATATATTCTCCTTTTTGCATTATTAAAAAACTACATGCACATATTATATACAAATATAAATAAATACTTGAAGAAAAAGAATTATGTTGTTTTTGTTTTTTTTTCTTTATTGCTACCTCGTGTGTATGCTTTTTTCACAGATTTCTTCTTTTTAAAGAGGCAATCAACTGTAATATTCGTATTGCAAAGACTAATTTTTAAAATAACACAGAATCTTTAACTCTAAATAATGATATGCAAACCCACAATATTCACCTGTCTATGTATGGCTATATATTCATATTATGTATGTATATTGTATATAGACATAAATTATATATTTGTTAATTTTTTCCTCTTATAGTTTTTAAATGCATTTATACTAAAGGAAAATTTAAAAAAAAAACAGTAAATAAATATATAAAATTTTTTCAAATGCTTTTACGTAAATTTAAAATGTGAATTTTGAGATAAAATAAAAATATCCATGCGAAAAACATTTGTGTCTTTTTTCAGATTATTATTGGGGAGTTTGAAAAAAAAAATTGCTTCCAAAACACTATTTTATCTAAAATGTACGTTTTTTTTCTTCTGTACATTTCCTTTATAAGATTATTTTCTCCCACAAAAGCAAAATGTATTTTTTTTCTATCTGATTTCCGTTTTAAGTATCTTCTTTGTTTTTTTATACACAAAAATAAAAATCAGGAATTAAAATCATTTTCAATAAGTATACATTTTTTTTTCTTTCTTTTTTTTGGATATTACATAAATTTTATTTCAAAGAAAAATTTTTATATTTATATTTTTCTTTTTCGTACAACTTTTCATGTATTTTTCTTTTAAATATTATTTTCAATATTTCATAATTTCCATACTTGATTTTTATTTTATTCTATATTTTTTGTTATAACAACAAATAAAAACAATTTTTTATATTCAAACTTTAATTTGATAGATATTATTGATTTCCAATAATAAAAAAAATTGTTTTGATATACATAAACATACACGTATGTACATGACTAACATGCGAATATTCTTTAATCGATGTTATCTTGTAAAAAAAAAAATAATTTATCTGATTTTTTTGTATAAGCTAAAAGATTTAAACTTTTTAGGTACATCCAACGTATATGAAAGATATTTAACCCAAATTTATCAAATTGAATAAAATAAAAAAATTTCACTTTTTTCATGTTTATAATAAATTTCAATAAAACTTTCTTTAGTAAATTATTATCGAAAATAAAACTTTTTCACACCAGAATTTCATTTAAAAGTAAATACAATTTTTGAACACCTGTAGAATAAAACTATACAATCAAAACTGTTTTGTCATAGTACATAATTCCTTGAAGGGTAGCAAGTTTAAATCATTAATAAAATTTTTCAACCATAAATAACAGATTATTTTTCAATACAGATGATAGTGGACCGGAAAGAAGATACAAACATGTGTGATACAAATCACTGTATGTAAGTACCGCCGTTAAAACTAAAAAAAAAACTGTAAATTGGTAGTAGTAATTTGAGATTTAAAAAAAAAATTCCATTATGTGGATTATATGATAAAGAGGACACATAAGGTGGAATTGCATATATGTATCTATGTATTTCATATTTTACGGATCATTTAGTTTTAATTTTCTTCTTCTTTCAGTTGTAAGACCACAAGCATTCTTTAAAAAATTTATTTAGTTCAAATTTTTAACAATAAATTGAATACACATTTACTTACTTGAAAAGTAATATGTATACGTATGTATTTATGAGTATAAGATGAAAAAACTACTACATTACATGGGTAAAAAATTTTGAATGAAATCCAAGTATTACATTACATAATATTTCCAATTGACAAATAAAATACATACTTGTAAAAATTCAAGGATAAATATGCTTGGCTCAATATTGAATATAAATTTTGAAGAGGTATTTTAGAAGTTTTACAAAAACATCAGGATTTACGAAGCTTGAAATCAATAGCAATTTGGGTTCAATAGAAATTCAATGGAATGTTTTTACTTTTAAAAAACAAAAAAAATGACAGACTAGTATAAAAGTGAAAACCACTAATATTTATATTCAAGGGTTGTATGATATTTGAGTAGACTCGAAAAATTGAAACAAAGTGAAATAGATATTGGGTGGAGTGAATAAAAACTGAGTGCGAGTGTTCACTCAACTTTTTTAAAGAAAAATTCAGTTTGGCGTGAATAGAAAATTAGATTTCCAATACTGACACTACGATTGAGTTAACTAAACATATTTTAAGTGTATTTTTATTCACTCCAAATGAAATGTTCACTTTTAACGATTCACTTTACTAAACAAAGTCCACTCAGAGTGTTCATTCAGTTTTATTCACTCCACCCATTATAGGATAGCAAAAAGAATTTCTGTAGAGAATTGTAAATTGTATTTGATGTCTTTTTAAAACAGAGAAAACACAAACAAAATGATGATCCTAGTTTAAATTCTGAAAAGAACATACCCATATACATCCACACATGCATAAAAATAATATTGATTAGATTCGAATACAAAAAAAAAATATTTGTATAGGTATGATTTTAAAAATTTAATTAAAAAATTGTGTAATCTATTTTTAAATTAAAAAAAAAAAAAAAAAAGAAAATAAAAATTTCTAATGTCTTTTGAAATTCTATACTTACATTTTTCTAAACTTTCATTACAGTATTTTAATGCTTCATCCAATGAATTCATATCCAAACATTGCATAGCTTCTTCATTTAATTTTCTAGCTTCTAATTCATGTGGCCACCATTTATCAATTAAACGTTTTATAAGAACATCTTGTTTTAAATTTAATATTAAATCACTACTATTACTACCACTATTATGAATATTTTCCATATTATTATTATTATTATTATTATTATTTGAATTAATTGATATTAATTTAAATCCACATAAAATACATTGACTAGCACTAGAACAACACTGACTACAGAATGTATGCCCACATGGTGCTGTTACTGGACACATTAAAATATCTTCACAAAAAGGACATAATAAAGGATCAATTTTTAATAATTTTTGTTGTATTGATTGTTGTTGTTGCTGTGATTTTTGTAATAAATTATGTTTCTGATGCTGCTGTTGATTTTGTTGCATTTCATAATCCATAAATATTGTTTGATTTGATACACGTGGTTGGTGTTGCTGATTCAAAAATGAGCTATTATTTAAATTATATTGTGCTGATATTAAATTTAAATTACTATTATTATTAATATTATTATTTGAATTTGTATTTGCCATTGATAAATTTAAAAAATAACTATCACTAATATTTATATAATTTTTATTTATAGCAAAACTATTAATTAAATTAATTGATAAATGTTTTAATCTTTCAATTGGTATAATGTCATCTAATTGATTTGCGATATGTGCATATATATCAAATGCTTCATATAAACGGCCACTATAAGCTAATGAATCACCATACCAAAAGTATAAATCATTTGTTAATGATGATGATGATGATGATGATGACGATGATATTTTTGATGACGTTGCATTTGTTTTATCATCAATTGAAACAATATTTTCATGGGTGGTGTCGTTAATAATGCTTTTTGCACCATCATTTTTTACACTATCACTTCCACCTACAATTTTATTATTATTATTATTATTGTTTTTAGCTAACAAATTAAAATTACTATGTTGCAGATCTTGATGCTGCTGATGTTGTTGTTGATGATGTTGCAATTGATGCTGATAATTTTGTTGCTTCTGTTGTTGTTGATGTTGTTGGTGTTGATCTCGTAAATAATATGAATGATAACGATTTACATTTTTATGATAACGAATACTTTTTGAATTATTATTATTACAAGAATTCAAATTATTATTTATTAATTTCAATTTTTGATTACATGGTTTTTGTAAACATAATTTTTTTATAACATTTATATTTTCTAATAAATTATGATTATGATTTTTATTATTAAAATTTTCTGCTGCTGCTTTTGTTGTTGTTATAAATGCATCTAATGCATTTTTATCTATTTTTGACATTTTTTTATATTTTATTTTAACTTTTTTTTTCACATGTGTGTTTGTTTTTGTGCATCAATTCTTATACAATTTTATAGAAAAGATCGAAAATTTAAAATATATTTACTTGAAATGAATTTTTTGTTTTTCTTGATGTAAAAATATGTTTTACAAATTTTTTTATTTTCTTTTATTTTCTTGTGTATGTATACAGTAATATTTTTATGTAATGAAAAATTTCAATTTTCCACTATAAACACAGTTATTATGGAATGATTTAATTGAGTAATTATAATATTTAGATATAGTTTTTTTTATTTTCTAATTTATTTTTTTTTTCTTATTCAAAAGCAATTTACACTCACTTAATGTTTGAAGAAAAAAAAAAAACAGAAACAAATAAAAAAAATTATAAATTTAAAAAAAAATCGTTATCGAGATATTATTTTTTTATTATTTTTTGGTTATATATTGAATACAGTCCTATTTTATACTTACTACATGCAATTTTACAAGTGGTTTATGTAACATTTGAATTTTTCATTTTTCTTAAATAATTGTTCGCCTTGAAAAACATAATTATTTAAACCATTATTTGTTTTTTAAATGTATTTTTAAGGATTTAAATATAAAGCTATCTTATTGTTATCAACCACGTACAAAATCAAATTATGAAATCCTTTTCTATATGTACAATTAGTTTTGTTTTAAAAAGATAGCTATTTTTATGAAAATCACATTAATTTAATGCAATAAAAAAAATTTTATACTTTATTTACATGAAACACAAAAGAAATAGATAGGTATATATATTATTTTGTTTAATTGTTGGCACGTTTCATTTTAAATGTACCCAGTAAATTTTTTAATTTATTTATTTCGTTTGTTTGTTGTTTTTTTTTTTCAAAATATTTCTTAAATTATTATTTTCAAATTCTTTCACAATTAAAAAAAAAATTATATAATTGTATTTTATGATTATTCAATTAATTATTTAAATTTATATTTGTATCTTTTCAAACTTCTTTTTTTTTTCTTCAATTTTTGTTGCAATCATACACTTTTATTTCTCTCTTATTTATTTCAATTGATTTTTATATAATTTCAAAATCACATGGAAAATACGTAATCCATAAAATCATGAATTTGATTATCTAATATATTTAAAACAAATTCAACAACAACAAAATTCACATTAATTTTTTTCTTTCTTTTTTTCACAACTGCTGATCTAATTTTTGATCTTAATTTATTTATTTTTTTTTTTTATCCAACAAATTTTTAAATTTTATATGAAAAAAAATTTTTTTTGCATTCAAAAAAATTTCAATGTTACACAATAAAATTACTTTCAAAAAAATATTTGTTTTTTTTTTCTCTTAATTTTATTATATTCTAAATTTGTTTCATGGTTTTCATTCAACAAGAGAAAAAAATTAAATAAATAATATTTTTTTTATATATCATATAAATATTTTAAACTAGGTGTACTTTATAATTTTGCAAATATACGTTTATTTTTTATTTTTGTGATTATTTCACTGCTTTTATAATTTCCTTTATTATTAATTTTTTTTTTTCAAATATGTGTGTTATTTACACTTTTTTGTTTTTAATCTTTTTTTTCTTTGTGATTTTATTTAAATTATACACTTAAATTGTGTAAGATTGAGAAAAATCAATTATTATTTATGTGAAAAAATTTTAATTCATTTCGTAATAAATTAATGTTTGATGTAAAGGTACAAAATCATTTAAAAAAAAAAAACGATTATTGTTGCAAGTTTTTCCTATTTTTTTTTTTTTTTTTTGATTTTATAACACTCGTTTTTTTTTCACTGTTTTATATAAACTTACGTTACACTTTTCACTTATTATTTAATTATTTTTTTTTACTATTAAATTAAAATGCCTGGAGACAAAGATTATATTATACTGAAAAAGAAAGAAAAAAAAACTTATTAAAAACTCAGAATTAAAAATTTTTTATAATTAATTTTAAAATAATATCTAATTATTATTTCACAATATTTCTATGTAATTAGATAATCGTTTCATAAACTATCTTAACACCATAAGACACAGATTTTCATAATGATGACGAAAAAAATGTGTTAAATAACCAACGTTTTTCATCATCATAACTTTATGGCTTATGTAATATTACGCGCATCATTTTCAATGTTTTACGTATCTATGAATATTAAGTAAAAAAAAAAATAATTTATTTAAAAAAAAATTTTTGAAAATCACAATAATTACATATTTTAATAAATTACTAATAAACATAATAATTTCTTTTCATTTGAAAAGAAAAAAATTAGAATTTTTTTTTTTTTTTTCATGTTATGTGAACTTAATTTTATATTAAAAAAGAACGTGCTTTTGATGTCGTAACAGATATTTCTTTGAACATAATTTTTTTCATGGTGAAATATAACTGAAATATTTTTTTTTTTTTATTTAATTCAAATAAAATTTTTTCTTACTTTAATTAATTTTTTTTAATAGAAAAATAATTATAAAAAAAAATTATTACACAAATTTTTGATAACTTAAAAAAAAATAAAATTCACGTCATACCGCTAGTACCGCCAAAATGTGTTTTATAATTTCTACACTATTTTTATGATTACAAATTCTTTTTTCTGTTTTATATATAAAAAAAAATCAAACTGTTCACATTCGCTAACGGAGAGCGAATGATTCACATAAAAATTTTACACTAGCATTGAGTATATATTTTGTTGAGTATGAGACTATAAAAACTCAAATACTTATTTAAAACTTCAATGCTGCTGTGTATATTTTTTTATGTTTTATTTTGTTGCTGTTTTATTATACAATATAAAATGATTACATGAGAATTTTATATTTTAATAATATATGACGAAGGCCACGTATAAACCACAAAAAGCTCATCATGTTCTCTGCGAATAAAATGTGTAATTACAAGTTTATTCTATTCGTGAGAATTCAAGAAAATTCCACAACTACAGATACCTATAACATATTTTATTAAAAAAGATATAATCAAAAAAAAAGTATCTACATAACACAACAGATATATTATCTTTTAACTTTTCGCTCCTATAAAATATACATGCATATTTATAGAGAGGCTTGTGTATGAAAATTGAAAAGCCTCACGTTTTCCCACAGACTACAGACTCGATAATACATGTATTCAATTTTTCTCTTTACCGGTCTCAAAAAGCTATAACACCCAACCCAACTAAAAATTTCCAAAAGCTTGAAGTATCTCTTAATATTAAATTGAAAGAATTTTTAATAAAAGTACATGATTGTATTTGAAAAAAAAAAAAAAAAAAGATGAAAACTCTTTCACAAGAAATTTTCTCAATTAAAATTTTCATTTTTCTCACAGAATTTGTGTGACTCAACTGACGAGACAAAATGTTCTAAATTAGATAACATTGGGGTTTTTTTACCCCTCAAACTCAAATATAATTTTAATTTTCCGTTTCACCTAATATACAAGTAAATTTCCTACAATTCTCTGAATAAAAAATAAAATTAAATGTTTTTTTTTTTTAAACTTTCTTGAAAATGTTATCGTGTTTTTTCCCATCTATATTTTTTCCTTTATATTTTTATTTGAATCGGTGACTCAGTAATGTAAACGTAAAATATAATCAAAATTTATTGAACCATTTTTAACACATGTTATCATTAACATGGTTATACGTTACACGTGCTTTGTGTAGGAAATAATGATACATACGTGTACTTGTACTTGACTGTTTTATATATTTTTAGTGTTATTATTTAAAAAATGTAAATTCCTTGAATTGTAGCATTTGACATGTCTAAATTCTTACTTTCTTTTTGGCAATGGAAATACAAACAATATTTTCGATGTAACTTTTTTATTTTTCTTAAATTTACGTCATTTGTTCACTAAAATTTTATTTTTACATTTTTATTTGTTTATTCAGATAAAAAATAAAAATAAAAATAAATAAAACTTTGTAACACACGAGTTTATTTGTGGTATATACATATGTATACATATATGTATGTAACACAAAATGTCTTTCAGGATATTAAAAATATTACACGCACACAAGAGTAATAGCTAATGATTTTCACAAATTGTATTATTAGATTTTAAATCAGAATTTATGAATAAACAACATAATAAGTATACCTATTTAGTAGATATGCCTTATTGAAATAGTCAAAGCTTATGTAAAACAGAATATACAATTTCGACCTTTTTAGATAGCCCTAAAATGTTCTTCGTAACTTTCTCCGTAAGTAACTTTGAATTTCTTTAATGTGTCAAATTTTAATTCTGTTTTGAAAATTGTAGAGAGATACATCATACATACATAGGCATAGGCAGTGCATAGTGCCTTTATCACACGTTTACAGTTTCACATTCCAAGATAACTTTTGATGATTGGCCATATTTAAAAAAAAAAATCTTTAAAAAATGTGTATACAAAAAAAAATCGCAGTTTTTGCAAAATTTGTTCTAAACTACAATTGGCCACTTATACCGTTTTTTCAAAGATATGACTTTCCAAATCGAAAAATTATTCTAATTTAAAGTAAGAAGACTTATTTAGGCCTTAAAATGTGAATGAACTTTATTTTTTGATATTATAAATTATAAATTTTTCATTTTTTTCATACTCAATATATCAATTATGAAAGTCATTTATATTAAACTGTAGGATACATGAGAGAAAAAAAGTAGCAATTAAAATCTTATAAACTGTGAAAATAGCAAACAATGACTTAAATTTTTTTTTCACATGTTTGATTTTTTTGTTTTTTTTGTTTAGAAAGCTTAAATATATATTTTTTTCGTACTTGTAACAAATTTGTATTCCAGAACCTTGTTTTTCAATTATTTTAATGATGAATCACTAATGATAATGTACGCACGTGTGTGCGTACATAATAAAATTTTTGATCTAAAAATAAAATTACTAAATTTTAAAACACACATAGGTACTTATAATAATGTATATGCTCATACACAGATATCAACACATAAGAAAAAATCTCTATTTCCATAACTATAATATAATATTTAATAGGAAAGATAAAACAAATACATTAAGCAAATTTTATCAACACATTTATAAAAAAAGGTCGTTAACATGAAAATGACAAAAGAAGAGAAAAAATAAACTAACAAACAATTTTTCATATAACCATAAAATTAATAAATTTCAATACAAATTCTCATCTCTCACGTACAATTAATTACATACATATTTTATAACATATTCAATGTTTAATAGCTTATGAAGTTTAAAATACTCATAAAAATATATGTATGTATGTAGAAACAATAGTACAATATTGAATGTAGCAACAGATATCAATTTCATGATTTATTTAACTTCATATTATTCATATAATTTTGATATTTTTAAATCATAAAATAATAATCTAATACTTTTTTATATACATATGTATATATATTTTTTTTTGTCAGATTGTTGTTTTTTTTCCATCCATATTGCAATTATATAATAGGTCATTTAATTATTTGCTCGTGTAAAATAAATACATAAAAAATACAACGACTCTTCCACCTATAAAGGTGTAGTTAAACGTATTTTAGACTCTATGAAAAAGCACAACAATAAATAAAATGTCAATGTCATTTACAAATACAACTTAATAAATTTGAAGAAAACAAAAAATCTGTATAAAAATACAAAAAAAAAAAAGTTTCATTCAACTCACACCTAAAATAATATTGTATTTAATTGATTTCAAGTATAAAAAAATATTTTTTAAAAAAAAAATTGGCTAATTTTATTCTTTGTGTTAAAATTTTAAATGAGTATAATAACCTTGAAGTAAACAAAGAATATCTTTATTTAAAATATGTACATATATATGTAAAATGATTAATTAAAGCGTTATTTCAATTATTGTGAAAAAAAAAAAAAGAACAATTTTATATCTGAAATCTGAAGGAAAAATCATATATGAATGTAATTATTATGCTCATCATGAAAAATTTGTTTTTTTGTTTTTTATTTAAAATTCATTATTTAAATAAATTTTGAAATAATAAATAAAATTTGTTTAAGTATTCAATTTTATTATTTCCTGCTGTGTTTTTGACAAAAATTTACTATTCAGTATTTAAAGTTGGGTGACCACCTTAATTTAAACAGCTTTTTAGAAGCAAATTAATCATATTTAATTATTTCAAAAATTTTTCAACATTTATAAAATCTTTCAATAGCATAAATTATGTTTTTGGCTTTATTATATTTCGATTTATTTTAATTTCATAATAAATTTGGATAATCAAATATATTTTCTAACACACACAAGTTTATCAAAATTTGAAGACCCCCATTTTCATCCTTTCACACCACTTTCTACACATCGATACACCCCCCTCTGTTAGAAATAGAATTTAAAAAAAAAAACCTGAACGATGATACTCGTAGACCGATTAAAATCAAAATTTAAAAAAATGATATGGATGGTAAAAGAAAATCCGTTTAGTTCTACAATTTACATAAATTTTTAGGTACTTATGTCTATAAATCAAGCCTCAAATTTTAAAATCATTAATTATAACATCTTACCTTTTTTTTTCCAAAGGTTTAGAAAATTTTCTGTTTTCAAAATATGTACATTAAGTGGTTTTAAAGATATACAAATTCAAACTCTCAATTTAAATTTTTGGAGAAAAAAAATTAAAATTCAAGGATTTATAAAAAATTCACTTCAAAAAAATAAAATTCAAAGTAAAACTTGATAAACAAAAACTAAAAAAGAAAAACATACGTAAGTAAAAAGTTTTTACTACGAATCGGTTGCTAAGAGTCTTAGAATTAACTTTACTTTTTATATCTGAATTTCATTTGAGAATTTCCCTAAACAAAGTTTGTTCTTATTAAGTGTACTACTCTACATTATTTATTTATTTTAAATTATATTTTCTTTACAGAAATATTTTTATCATTTTAAAAAAGATATTTACTTCCTGTTTTATTAGTAAGATAAAGAAAAAACAAAATATCTTTCTATTGAAAATAAAACAAAAATAGATACCCTTTTTAAGTAAATACAAGTTTGTTATTCAAATAATAATTTTCGGAATATTGTAAAAATATAATTTTTTATCTGATTGAATATTATTTGTATTGTTTTATAAAACAATGTGAATCTTTTATCAAATGTTATATTAATAAAAGTATTTAAAAATAAGGAACAAAGAATTGTCAAAATATAATATGGTTGAAGAAGATAAAACCAACATCTATCACTCTATAACAAATTTTATTGAAAATCTTCATTAAATATTTTGTTACTCAGTTAAACATTATTTAAAGTGCTCTAAAATATTTATAAAAAGGAATCAAAACAAAAGCAAAGAAGAGAAGAAATATTTTCAGTAGCTGGATGTTTTTTCTTTTTTGTATAAAAATGATTTTATCAGTAATTTTAAGTATACATAATTTTCTTTTAACAAAACTAATTTATTCATAATAAAGTTTGAAATCTTTCTTTCTTTTTTTTCGTCGATAATACATTTTCTATACATTTTCTATCTTTTATGTGTTGTTTCTTAACATTATTTTCAAGAGTTATTTTTTCCCATCATTTAAAAAATAAATAAATAAATAAAAAGACTTTCAACTCTATCTTATTACTTTTCTATTAAATTCCTTTCACATTTTAAATTCTAACAAAGCAAAAGTAAATTAAATAAAATATTATTTTAACATTTTTATTGGAGCAAAATTTGATCAAACAATATCATCACATGAAAATGTTAAGTCATGAAAAAATGAAATTACATTTTGAAAAAAAAAAACTTTTACTTTTAGTTTGCTTTGAGATGTTTTTCTTATACTCGTATAATAATGTTCAAAATAAGATAAAAACTTACATAGAAAATTTATTCTGATTTACATGACGTAACTATATACATACAAGATTTGTTTTTGAATTGTCCCTTTTTGTAAGATTCTTTTGACCCTTTTCTTATTATGATGAATATACTATATACACATGAATAAGCAATCACAAGGAACTTAAACAAACATCTTTTTTTTTTTTCATCTTTTGTATATAAAACATATTTTATGTCGGTTTTATTACTAAAATTTCTAAACTTTAATACATGAATGATTTTATAGGTTATTTCTAATAATGACAGAACATTAAAATTAAATTTTATTAATTAATTATTTTTATCGAATCATTTATGTACGTGCATTATTAAAATCAAAATTTTTACATGAATTTAAAATGTGTGTAACATTTAAGGTGACATATTTTAATTATTTATGTGGAAAATAAATAGGATATGATTCCTTTTGAACTTTTCAGGTATTGAAAATCTGAATAATTATTGTAGATAAATTTAAATTAATTTTAAGGAATGAATGGAGAATATTAGATACTTAAATGAATTATTCAAAGCCAAAAATAAAGTGATATATTTTAGATTCCTCTGTTCATTGTAACTATAATAATTGTAGCTAATATTTCTTGCACATAATGGTAGACTAGAAAATCAGAATCCTTGAAATTAAAATAAAATCTTCAAACTTTAAAAGCTCGCTACTTTTATAATTAATTGGTTGGACCACCTCCTTATAGTGTAGTATAGTGTGAGAAATCTTTATCTTATTATTTTCTTTTGAATGACACACTGGAGACATACAAGTATTTTTCATTTGGGTTAAAATATGAAATAAATAAAACATAATCTAATAAATTCTAATACTGAAAAGGAGAAATTTTACATAGTGATAGTGTCAGAGCTCATAAGGTCCAATATATTTTGTTTCTAATGAAAATTTACAGTTAATAAAAAATAATTTAGATAAATTTCAAAAAAAAAAATACCCTTTTCAAGTTAATTTATTGAAAACATGAATTTTTTATTACACCTTCTTAACAAATATACTATACAAAAACGACCTTTTTTTTCAAATTTCATTGGAAAATAAATTAAATTATGTTAAATTTTTAACATATTTTATTGAAAAAAAAAATTTAATTTTATGTAAGTTTATACATTAAAGAGTTATTTTTAAAATGACAAAATTTTCTTCTCGAAACAATTTTAAATTCACAATTGCATGATGTCATAAAGTACATAACCAATATTATATATATTTTCCACTTGAAACACTTAAAGTAAATTCGATTAAATATATTTGTTCTCTTTTCACAATTAATAAAATTCTACAATATGTGATCAACATCACGTACTCAAAATAAACCATTTTGACAAACAAAAAAATAAATAAATAAATATAGCATATTATTATTTTGGTACATATCACATATGAAAACTCAAAAACTCAAAAAATGTCACAATGCTTTTTTTCCTTCACAGATTCATTCAACTTACTTTCGGAAACGGAAAACATACAATATTTTTATAAATTTAAATATTTATTTTTTATTTTTATTTTTTTAAAGAAAATCACGCCACACACACCTAGTGCGTTAAACAATTTATATATCTATGTATAGGTAATATATAATAAACACACACATGTAATACATACATATGTACATTCATTTCTAATAAATAATTATATTTTTCAGAAATCATTAAAATATCGCATCATCATATCACCATAATTTCATTGAGAATATCTAATTTTCATGTGAAAAAACATTTTGTTGCTAAACGAAATAAAAATATTTTAAAAAAATAGAAAAATAGAAAAATAAAAAAATAAAATATAAAAATATTAATAATCATGCATGAAATCGTCTAATTCACGATCATCATCAAAAAAAGTTTTTTTTTTGAAATGCGCAAAAAAAAACAACAAAAGAGCTTACACATAGCACGTGTAAAAAATTTTCACTTGAATCACATCGAATGTTTTGTGGTAACAAATCATACGGAAAATATTTATGTTTAATTTTTCCTCTCGCAAAACAAATACATAATAAAAATAATTGAAAAGGAAACAAAAATGAAAATAATTAAATACTAAGGAGTGGTCCAGAAAAAATTGACCCTTTTGTTTTTTGTTATAACTTTTAAACTTCATATAAGACACGAAATTGACACGAAAATGAAATGGATTTCAAAATAAAGTGGAGAAGACAGTACGATACCATCGTCCATCACATACACAACTGTACGAAATTTAATGAGAGGTCTCAAATACAAAGTACGGAAATTTTATCGAAAAAAGTAGTTTGTAAGATTCTATTATTGTAATACATAGGTTAAGTTATTGAAAATAAATCCTGAAAATATGATCAAAAAATGTTTGTTAGTTATTACTTTATAGCGGAAAATAAAAAGGGTCAATTTTTTCTGGACCACTCCTTATGAAATGTAACGTTCAAGAATAGAAAATTTTGATAATTTGCCAGAACATAAATCAAGGTAATTTTCAAAATGTTGCTATTTTGTTTTTACTTTTTCTTTATGTGAAATTGGGAAAAATTAGCTGATTATATATTTTCTTGAGAAATTCAAAATAAAAAGAAAAATGTGTGAAATAAGCAATTAACTTTAAAAAAAAATAGTTTAAATGAAATTTAGACTTATGTAGAATGTTTTTCCTCATATTACGATGTCAATGACCACTTTAATATATGTACACATAAGCAAAATAAAACAAATAAGAAAAATAAAGTAGTTAGAACTTAAAACTTCTCCACTATCTTGAAATTAAACATTACAAAATAAGTATAGTATATTATATGCAATGCATAATGATAAATGTAATTGAAATTTAAAACACAATACTTGTGATGCAACTCGAAAACAAAACAACAACAAAAAAAATGTTAAATAAAAACAATGAAAATGTATGAAAATTAAATTTTTATACAAGTTCATTGTTATTTATTTCGATTATGTAATCGTATAGTTCAGAGTACAAACTAACTACTGACAATGATTATAAAATAAAATATATTTTTTTTTTATATTTTATCTTGAAATATGATCATGAGATAAATATATTTTGCAAATAATTGCATGCGCATCGAAATAATAACGACATTTTTATGTCAAATAAATTTAAAAGGCAAAAACAACAAATACAAAAAAAAAACAAAAAAGATTTATATCTGTTGGTAATTTTAATATGATTATTTATCTATTACATTAACACATGCATATTTCATGTAAGACTTCAAAATTGAAAAAAATTGTTTTTTTTTTTTTATTTTCATTAAATTATAAATATTAAACTGAAAAAAAATGCATTTAAAACATGCGATTAAGATTAAATTAATTTTAAGGATTTTTTTATTTTTATTTTAGAGACACATAGGAATAATATATTGAATATATGTATGTACATTGTACACATTATACATATCAGTAGTATGATATACATAATATGTAGACGTATATACACAGCTAAGGATATTGAATAAAGGTGACCAGTAACCAAAAATAAGCTTTTTCAGAGTCCATTTTTTTAAAAACAGAAGTTGAATACCTAGAATTAAATTTCTCTTTTAAAATATACTATAAAAAGCTTCTCCAATTTGGTCATACACAATTGAAATTTATTTGATCATTTCAAAAGATTTACTTCCGTTGATTACTCCCAGCTCTTATAGGCCTCTATGAAGCTCATTCTCTGTTTCTGATTTTTTCCACAGATTTTTTTTATTACTTTTCTTCAGATCTTTTTTGAAACAGTCTGGGTCAAATTCACTCCAAAAAAAATAGTTTACATAAAAATTAGAAAAGTATTTCTTTACACGTGACACCTTTATTCAATCGAAGTTGAATGATTTTTTTTTTCGTAATTTTTCTTGGATTTTTATTTTCTTATATTTTTTGGAATTTTAATTCTATTTTATCCTAATTTGAAATTCTTATTCTTAACACCAAATTTGTCAACAAAAATCCCTTTTTTTATTTTCAAAATCTAAAATTTAAATTATTATTTGAAATAAGGATTCGTACACTCAAAATTCAACATTTTTCACTTCTATCCCCTTTTTTTTTTTGTGTTAAAGGAGCAACACACGTTTTTGTTATGTGTAAAATTCAATTTTTATATTAAAAGAAAAAAAAATTGTATAAAGGTAAATCATAAAAATGTATGTAACGTAAACGAATGTACATAAAATTTTTATGATTTAGTTGATTGAACAGAAAACTGACATAATTTTATAAATTTGATTTTATAGCATGTGCAGCTATGTACAGATTATGTATAGTTGTGTATATGATACGAGTATGTATGTACATACATATATTTGAGAAAATTAAATATTTATGTATGATTGTACAAACATAAATATTAAAATTGAGGTGTAATTTCAGAATTTTTTTATAATATTAGATTTTTATGACAATCACATCATATTTAACGGTATTTCATAAATTTTATATAGCCTAAATGAACTTTTATGAAAAAAAAAAAAAAGTGAGAGTATACAAACAACAATTCTCATGTACATATTCTTGCAAATATGAAGAAAAACAATTTTATAAAATATTATTGCATAATATTTCATTGGAATTTCGTGACTTAACCATGTGTAACATACATAGAATATATGTACCTATGTACACTTTCATTATGCTTTATAAAATACATATGAAGTTACATTTATACACATATTTATTATGAGCACACTTCATTTCCTTGGTTATAAAACTTTTTCTGTATGAGAGTCCTGAAAATGAAATTTATTTTTATTACAAAAAAAAATTGTTTTTTTTTTCTGAGAGTATGGTAAAAATGATTACAACGATTATTTATCGATATTTATTTGAAAACAGGATAAACAGGATTCAATTTCGATGTTTAATAATTTTTTTTTTATGTTACGTGATATATGAAGTTTAACTAGTATTCGAATAAAGATTGATTATTCCTTTGTGAAATTAATATGGAGTTTATAAAAATTTACTTTATTGTGAAACACTGAAACCTAATAAAAAAGCCTTAAATATTTTTCTTCATAATTGACAGTCATAATAAAATTTCCACAATAATTTTAACGGAATAAAATTTTAAAATTCATATCTTGCCATTCTACATATAGAGTAATTTACAATTAACAAAATCTGAGTTTTGAAGAATCATATTAAAAAAATACAGAATCTCGAAATTCAAATTGAAAAATTAATTCTGTCACATACTTGAAAGTTCAAAATTTTCAATTTTAGTACGAACATTTTTCAATGATAATAAATTTTTGACTTTAAAAATAAAAATTTAAAAATCTAATTTTTAAATTTTAAATAAAGTTCTTTAATTTTGTAAAAGTCTTTGGCTCCAAAAATTTAAGATTAATACTAATCTTGAAGGCCTCATAAATTAACAATAATACATTTAGTGTACGCACACTCGTATTAAGTATTCTTCTGTGATTAAATTAAATTTGAGTACTTACTTAAATAAACTCTTATACATATATTTAAAATGAGTTCAAAAGTAATTGAAATTCCGATTTAGTCACAATTGCTTATACAATAAGAATTGCAAAATTATACATATGAAAAAAAAAAAACACAAAATAGAGTAGAATAGAAAAAAGTTTTTAAATAAAACGCAAAATAAAAGGGAAATTATCATATTCATTTATTTTATTTAAAAATATATCATAAAGGTCATTTAGCGGTTAATTTTTTGCAATATGTTATTTATAAACACACTTTTATTTGAGTTTTTTTCTTTTATATTTATGAAACAATTTTATTCCAGTATCGTTGAATATTTTAATGTGGAATAAACGAAAAAATAAATTTAAAAAAACAAAAAAAAAGAGTTAAATAACAAAAAATTAAAATAGAATACTCGTATATGTATAATATAAGCGCAAAACCATCACCTAAATGCTATTTTGTACATATCACGTTTTTGAATTATGCAATAGATTTATTTTTCTTATTTGATATTCATTCTCATAATACAAACAAAGATATTTTTTTCTCAAATAAAAGAAGAAAAAAAAAAGATATCGATATATGAAAAATATCGAAATAAAATACATAACTTAAATTTTTTTACATAATTTAACATACAGTTTTTTTCCCTCATTTTTGGTTTTTTTTTTTTTCAACTTTTCCAAATTTTTTATTTCGAATTATAAAAATGAAATGAAAAAAATTAGTTTCTTTTCTATGATTAACGTTTTTAGAAACTACATATACCATCCCACTGCAAAACTAACTACTTTTCTACTTTAAACTTTTTATAGAAAAAAAAATGAGAATAATAATCCTTTTTAAAACTTTTCATTTTACAATATCAATTTAAAATTATTAAAATATAATTAGTTTTCAATTACACAGACTTTCAACTAATTTGATTTAATTACTATAAAAAAATATGAATTCATATAGAAAATATACACTGTGCAACATAACAAAAAACTAAATGAATTGAAAATTTTGTTTTTCATAAAATGATAATTTTCGAAATAGTGGTAATGAAATATATGAAAAGGATTAAACGAAGCCTAAATAAAATGAAAGAGATTTTAATGAGAATAGGTATTATTGAATATAATTTACATTTTCTTAAGAATTTTCTTCTAAGAAAAGATTTTAATTAAATTAGGTAATTCTAGTTAATCACTTCAATCTTAAATCCATCAATCAATCTTCAATTTATCCTTTTACTCGATGAAATAATATCTCAAATTCCACCCTGAACCAACTCAAATTAACTTGAAATTTCCTTGAATCTATTTATTGTTGCTTAGTGTAAATAAACATATACCAGTATATTATATTCATTTTCTATTAGTTTGAAACTAGGTTAATATAAATTGAAATAGCCTTTGACTTTATCATCCTTTTAGCTATAATGCTGGAAAGGATTTAATTGCATGGCATTAAACGTCTATTGAAATTGAATTTATGATATGGCAGAATGAAATTAGTTATGGTTTCACTACGTAAATACGGATTAACTTAATAATTTTTTTTTTAATTTAGTTTTGTTCCCATCAAATTTTATAAATAATGCAAAAACGTTCTATGGCTTCCTTCATTTAAAAAAGTCAATTTAAATTTTTTAAATAAAAAGCTTTTAAATAAACAAAAAAAAGTTAATACAATTTTTAATTGCATTTAATCAAATGTACAGTTATATCGAGAATTTTAATGAAATTGTACAAAAAAAATTGTGATTACTTGCAACACAAAATAGAGTGTTACATACATACTCGTACGTATTATACATTTCTAAATATCAACAGAAAAGAAAAATTTGGAAAATTGTTATTTCAAAAGACTAAATCTGAAAAAGTGGAAATGATATTTGTTCCAAATAATATACTTTATATCCTTTTTTTACTACTTTAATTATTATAAATATTTTATCTGAAGCACCTTGTATAGACGAGACATTGATAAAAAATACGTATCAGGAATTTAAAATTTTAATAAATTTTTTGATACTTCACAACTTCCTGGTTACTTTGAAAACGAAATATGAAAAGTTTTAAAAATACAAAAGTTACATTTTTGTTCGTGATATTATTCTAATTAAGAATAATGTTTTTAAATCCAATACAGAATAATCAAGTTTTTAAATTTAAAAAGTATCTTGTTGTTCAAATTTACGCTGAATTACTCATTCAAAATTGTTTTTTTTTTTTCATTTTTAAATTTTTTTTTTTTCAAACATAACATACTTGATTACTTGACTCTTTAAAATATTAAAATAGTCTAAATATGTATGTTTAAATCATTACATAATCATAAAACTTGAAATAAGAGACATTATTCATATATGTATGTATATACTTGTATGTCACAAATTAATTGTCTTTGTAATCTGAGAACATGTCATGTTGTACTCGTTTTAAGTAATGACTAATCGACTCATGCAAATATAATTTTATATCATAAACTAAAATTGAAATTGAATCGATTTTTTTTTTGTTTTTACATTTCTAATTGCACAAGAATTTAGTTATCAAACAAATCATATAATATGCCACGCCTAAAATAATTGATTTTTATAACACAGAAAAAAAAAAGAGTTATGATTGAATAATAAAAAGCATCTACAATACAATATTTAATTTCTTGAAACTTTTGTACATTAACTTTTAAGAGACAACAAAAAGTTTAATTTCAATTTTAATCAAATCCATTATTTTATGTTAATAACTGTTACATAAATTAATGGAATTGATCGTTATTAATAAACAAAAAATTAAAATTGAAAATTCAAAAGTATTGTAGATACTATATAGGCAAGTAGTGATGTAAAGTAGGCTACAGAGAATCAGTTTTAATTGACGAAAAAAACTTTATGGTTATTGTGTTTTTAGTCGTGAAAACGAATTTATTTGAAATCATGTCAGGATGATTTTAACAACTCGTTCCGTATATAATGACAGGATCATACATTTCGATTCTCACAATATAATACTTCCTTTATTTTATCGTTTATTATATAGAGAATTTTTAACTGCCAAATCTAATTTTAAAATTTAGTAAGTAGTTTTGTTTGAACAATTTTTTTTAGTATCAGACATTGATATGTATTATTTTTGTCATTAGTTAGTAGTATCTGACACACTATTATTTAACTGTCAATTACAAGATAACTTAACTTTGTCCCAAGAAATCGACAGTATATTCTCTACTTAAGTTTCAATCATATACTCGTATACTTGTATTTATATGTATCATTTGTTACTTTAAATTTTATAAAGTCTGATTGACTGCTACAAAATTGATTTAGAACATTTACTTTTCACTTCAAATTTTATCTTTCCTTTTAAATTTTAGCATGCAAAATAAATTTGTTTCTATTTTTTTTTTTAAATTTTAAAGTTTCTATGACATAGAAAAAAGTTTATTTTACTAAAATTGTAAGTTAACATGAAATAGATTTTTTTTGTGTCTCCAAAAAAACATTTTTTTTTTTCTATAAAAATTACTTTTAAAAGGTTTTGTGTTACAATAAATAGAAAAAAACTACTCACATGCAACCTTTAAAATGTACAATCTTTCAATCAATCAAAAAGTAGGTATACCAAAACAATTTTCATTCTGCAAAAAAAAAATATAAATAAAATACGAAATCGAAAACGAGTTTGTGTAGTTTATTTTAAAAACAAAAAGTGTATATTCTATATTTGTCATCGACATTATTCTGAAATTAAATTAATGGAATATGTGCATTTTTGTTTTCTATTAGAAAGAAAACAATTTTAAAAATTTAATTATTTGTTAATAAAGTAGTGTTTATTGTTGTTATTATGCAATGAAATTATGTATAGATACTGAATAATAAACAAACAAAAAAAAGGGTTGCAATTCAAAGTACGGGTTCTATTTTAATTTTAATTATAACAAATTTAACAAAAAACATGTGAAAATTGTAATATTGCCTAAAATCAAAATCAATATTGACACCAATTGATATGTAAAAATGAAATCAGTTGTATTTGTTATAATATTTTTCTGCCCTTGAGAATCGAATTGCAAAAAATTATTTAGATAATCGTTCCAAAAAATTTCAATCATTAAATTAAATTTGGTTGTGAAAATTTCACACAAACGGACTGACACAAATCATTGTAGTATGATTTTATGAAAAAGTATAAAATTTTGTTCATTCCTTGTAAATTAATGAATATCTTATGCATGTGTAATTTGATTTTCTTTTATAAGATTGCGTAGATTACTCGTGTTACATATGTATTTACATAATCTACTGGCCAATACGATAAACAATTAATTGTAATGCAATTATTATTATTTTCGATTATGATGTTGTCTTGTTTTTTTATAATATACCTACATATGTATATTATTATACAATAATTACACATGTATGCAAATACTCAATCCGATTACATAATATTGTAACATAAAATACTTATAATTATTTATAATTATTATTTATTATAATTATTACAAATGACATAAGCTTTCTTCTACTTGGTTTTTTTCTAATCAATTATCACACTCTGTAAAGCTAAATTGTCGACTTTAATCTTAAATTAAATAATTTAATTTGTTATTGTAAGCAGTAAGCACATATATTAGTACACATAACATAATTTAAATAAATTTATTACATCAATATATAAAAAAAAATTCCAGTTAGAAAAATTTTTCATCTTTTTTTTTATTTAATTTAAACGACACATAATAATTTGATAAACGCTCTTAAGAAACATTTTTATTAACGTTATCTTATAAAAAAAAAACTTATGTAATTTTAGAGAAAAAAAATAATATTAAGATATAAATAATAATAAAGATTCACATAATAATTGGAATTGATTTTTTTTTTTAATTTAAAAATAATAAAAGTTACTTTTATGTAATACAATTATGCATTAATGATTTCATTAAAAATATAACGTAAAAAGTTTTAAATAAAATAATTGGAAAAAAAACCATTTACAAAAATAAAACAAAAATACAAAAGGAAAATTTAAAAAACTTCTTCGAAATTCTAAAATTAGAATTTTACATACATAAAAATAAAATATCTACTTCTACGTAAAAAGTATTGTCTGCTTTGGAAAATCCTTTATTTATTATTTTCTTTGTAAAATAAATTTTATATGAATAAAATAAGATAAGAAAAAATGAAACATTTGAAATCACAAAGAAATAACAAAACTTTTCAAAAAACTTTCACTTAAATAATAATTTCGAAGATGAACATATTATGATGTGTAATCATATTTTTACTCTTGACCTTTAAAAACTTGAACCACCTATTATGAAACTTCTTAATGAAGCATCAACAAAAACAAAATGTTATGTTTTTGAGATAATTGGCACACATCGTTTCTTTTTGTTTTCCTTCTTGACTTTTATCATTTTAATTGAGCTTCTCAAAAAAATCAATAAATTGAAAAGTGATCTATCAAAAATTTCAATAAGGAAAAAAGATAGGAAAAAATAAATAACAAATAGTCAAAATGAAATACAATGTAATTTTCTCGATAAATAAAGTAATTTTTCTTGAAAATTAATTTTAATATTTAAATTATCCATTAAATTACTACAATTCCATATGAAAAAAATCCGTATTATAGCTACTTGTTTACTTGTTATATATTATTAAAATAAGAATTCACACGTCAGCAATTATATTTTACTACACAATAAAATATTATTATTATCATAATATTCTGTGTAATATGGAATTTACATTATATGAAATGATGACGGTTGATCATTAATTCTAATAAGTATCTATAAATACACATATACTTAATATATTATATTACATATTATGTTAATGTTATATCAGTTATTTTGTTGTTATTGTTAATGCTAATTAAATTAAGTTATAAATCTTTTAAATGTAAACATCATTACAATTTATACATCAGCTATTGTCATCAAAAATAAAAAATAATTGAAAAATAAAATATTTTTCACGTAATAGAAAGTATGAATCACTTAAATTGAAAGTGCTGTTACGTGTACAATCATGTTTTAAATTAATACAGGGTATTTTCAATTATTTTATGTTTATCTTTATTTTTTGATTTAATCTGGACTTCAATAAACTTTTACCATAAAATATACAGTTTATAAAACCTTTGACACATTACAGTGATATTACCTTAAGCCCCAAATCGAAATTAAGGACTCGAGATTCAAGATTCATGAAACTAAGTGAATATAGAAGCTTCTGCTTAGCATATTCTAGTATTATCATCAGCATTCAAATAAATTAAATTTTATGTATTCTTTAAGTCCAATTTTTGCATTAGATTCTAAAATTAATATTTAACAGGTATGAATGATTGGGTTCCGTTGAATTCTAAAGAATGAGATTAGGTATTAATGACTATTGTTAAACTTCGACCTTTAAAGCTCTTTTGTGCTGCAATTCCAAAGGATATACTTTTGTGTGTGCAGTGAGAAATACAATATTTTCATAATTTAAATTTTGAAACAATTAAATTGAAGTTTATTTACTTAATCAATGTATTTTTAAATCATTAAATGAACACCCGTTTTGTTCAAAACTTACACAATTTAATTCCATGTATGTAACAAAATAGTGTCTATACTTGTAGACTTCTAGAAACAGAGAAGGAAAAATAAGCTTTTCACAAATCTCCATGATATACGAGTAATTGTGATATAATTCTTAGTAAAATGCAATTCAATGAATTTAAATTAAAATATGATTTTTTTTCTACGTTAATTCAAAGGTAAAAATTTGCTTTAACATATTTCACTTCGTGTAATTTAATAAAAAAGAAAGTACGAGTAAATTATAAGCTTCTTCCTTTTTTTTTTTTTTTAAATCTTCTAATCACACATATTCAACAATATTACGGTTTATTTATGTATCATGATAATATTCAAATTTACAAAGCTTTATCAAACATATTAGTAATGTAAGCCCTCAAAAAAATGATCTTTCTTTTAAAATCCACTTGCAAATTATAATCAATTGTTTCACCTCACCTTATCTAATCAAGTTTGTATATGTAAAAATAAAAGACAATAACAACAAAAACATCGAAAATAGTTTTTCCAAGTAATTAACAGTAATTAACAACATATGGCAAAATGTTTTTCACTTTTATGTCTTTGAAATATTCCAATAAAAAATTATTTTTAAAAAAAAGACGTTAAAGTAAATAACTGATAAGACAAATTGCATATTAGTAGTTTAGATATATGTACATATGTATATGTATGTAAATATTTGATATTTTTTAGTTACATTATACATACATATACATACATATGTACAGTAAATGTGTGACTATATGACCATAATATAAATCAATACTTAAAAATCCGTTAAATATCCAATGTAAATTAATTATTACGGTATTATTAAAACTTTTTGCATTACAAATTAATATTTTTACAATAAATAACGTGAATCACAAAAAAAAAAAAACGTGAATATAATTCACGTGTTCTATAAATAAAACTAGTTTAATTTTTTTTAAAAATAAAATAAATATTAATCATAAAAATTATTTAGAAATATTATGGAGCATTTAAACAGGAAATAATTTTATATTTCAATTTTTATTTTTTTCTAATTGCTTTGTTTACAAATATTATATAATTTTGAAAAAAAAAATTTTTCTACAATTATAGCAATTAGAACGTTACACAAAAATTACAATTACGAAGTTCATTTACTTTAAATAGCCTTTTTATTTTTATTTTTATTTCTTTTTTTTTAAAACGAATTTATAAAACATTTTCAAATAGAATATTTTAATTGAATTTTTCAAAAAAAAATACACAACAACTCTTTTCAATACATCATCAACATTTAAGAAAATATGTAAAAACAAGGAAAAACAATAAACGCCAGAATATTAGATTTTATTATCCTTGAACACTTTATCAAAAAAAAAAAAATTATATATTATACGTTTTCCTATTGGGAAGATAAATTGAATTTTATTTTTACATTTTACGAAATAATTTTTTTATAACATAATTTCTCCTTTAAAAAATGTTTTCAGAAGTGAAAAAATAATATACATATAAATCTTTTTTTTCACCCTTCCTAAATTACAAAGATGAAAAAAAAAATTGTTAACTTCCACTTTCTTTTCTTTTTTCAATTTCTTCTAAAATCTTTTGCTTTTATAATATTACGTCGTTTTTTTTTCCATAGAAAGCTTTTAAATTTTCTTTTTCAATTTAAATTTTTTTCTTCATTATGTAATAGGAATATTTGTCAATTATGTAATAATTGGAAAAAGAAGAGAAAGAAAAAAACAAGAAAAACAAAAGTAATTTTTATCGATTTTTCTTTGAAATTAAAATAATAATATTTGCTATTGAATTTTCTAATTAAATTGGAAAATAGGTATGTAGATAATGAGAAACCGAAAAAAGAAATAAAATAACTTCAAAAACATGTTTTTTCTTTACAATTTTTTTAGGACACTAAATTAAAAACACGGAGAAGGATCCTACATTTTAAACCTTAAAAATTGGTTCACATTGTTAAATTATTTTCTGTTGAATTTAAAACACATTCTATTTTTTTCAAGAATTTTTCTTAGTATAGTCGTATAGAATGAAATCCTTTATTCTCCCAAGTGGAAAATTAATTAAACAATAAAAAGTTTAAATAAAGATCCTAACAATGTGAATAACAAGCTGATAGAGAGAAGAAAAAAACGTATGATAAACTGTTAATACATCCATGAAAGAATATGAAGAATGGAAATCAAGATAACAATAGAAAAAGATGTAGTAGCTATCTGCATTAAAGCTCACTGAGTTTATTTGTATATATTTAAACATACAGAAAGCATATATACATACGTACATGTACCTACTCACTGTTTGCCTGGTTAAGAATGAAGAAGATCTACTAGCTACCAGCCAACATTACATCCCTATTTCATTTACACTCTCATTTTTTTCTTCTTATTTTTGTAAAGGATTTTTTTTTCTTCTGCAAATAATTTGTCTTCATTTTGTTAAACGACAACAGTATATATTGTATATGTACGAGTACTGTAATTGTTATTTATTGATCCTGTGGAACATAAAATGAACTCTTAATCAAATCATACATTCGTTTTAATGGTACAAAAAAATATATTTAATGAATTTACTGAATTTTTACACACGAAAATTAAATATAAATCAATTGCTTCACATAATTCTGTGTATGAGATATTTTAGACGAAATATTTATTTACTTGATACATTTTGTTTTTCTGATTTTTATTTGAATTATGTTCTTTAATGCCGGGTTGGCTAAAAACCATTTTCTACTAAAGTTTATGTTGAGTAAATCAGATCAGTGTAAGTGATTTAAAAAAGCCTGAATGGTGTTGTACAATTAAATATAATTTTTGGAAAAACTAATCAGACACCTTATTTTGATATTACTGACTTAATCAACAGTCTGTAGATGTAAGAGGAGAAAATTCCAATGGAAACTTAATTCAATTCTGATGCACCTACATCTGTTTTCATTTCTAACAAAAAAGTCAGTTTTTTTAAATAATTCGTTATAATTTAAACCTAATGCAAAGATAACTAGAAAATTTAACTTACATCTTACTTAAAACAGATTGAAAAACACATGTGTATCTTCTGATGTTTTCAATTCATTCTCTCATAATTTTGATGTATCTCATATTATTAATATAAAAAAAATAGTATGTTTTTCTTTTTTTATAAACTTGAAAAAACATCACTTAGCTTTTTACTGCACACAAAATTTTCTAAGTGAAAACAAATTGAGTTATCCTTAGCAAAAATAAAAAAAAGCATTCTAAAGAAACATATTAAGTATTATGTCAACAGTTTATTTACATAAATTTCCTCAATTTATAAGTGTGTAATACATTTTTTTGCATGATTTCATAACAAATAAAATTATTTGTTTCAGAAAACAACTTTTTTTTTTCTCCACAAAATATCTGAATAAATTATAATATTAACACATAACTATACATTACGTAAAAGTTATGTACTTTTGTGTAGGTACTGTTAAAAAGTATATAGGTACATATTATGTACAATTGTACATATTTACTCAATCTTATAAATTGATTTAAAATGATAGATAATATACATATAATGACGACACGATGACATAACTATAACACCATTTTTTGACAGTCACATTAATTTAAATTTTTCTTTGTAATGAAATTAGTTTGATCATTATCAAATTATCTCCAAAAAACTAGCAAAAAAACGTTAAAAATAGATATTTTGAAACCAAGAATACTATAAATACCTCATTTAATAATTTTTTTTTTTTTTTTTCATATCCAGCCGAAAATTTGTGTTTAAATTCATTATTACATTCACAACAACATCGTATTATATTTTCACATTAATCTACATTATGACGTATAGAGTAAAAAAAGTAAATTAATTTATTATGTAAAAATATACATACTTCATATACCTTATGATGTCCCACATAAATAATTTATGTACATTTGAAACAAAATTATGTCAAATTATTATTACACAGGTAAATTGGTTTTTGTTTGAATATAAAATGTTATATGTATATATGTATGATGAGCGATAATCATTACCACATCATATTTAATGAGGTTTTTATGGAATGTTTTGTTAAATGATGATTTGTAAAAACATAAAAGGAAAAAAAAGGAAGAAATAACGGAAAACAAAAACGTGTTAAGTAATTAAATTGTAATTGATATTTCAATGTAAAAATAAATATTATTTGTTTAATTAAAAATAATTTTTCATACATGCTCGTATACAGGAGCTTTTATAATTTTGAAACGTGTACATCAATGACCACTTTTTTTATGTTGTTGTTATTTTGTCAAACCACAATTTTAAGCACTTAAGAAAATATGTATCTTTTCCAATTCAAATTTTCATTTTCCTTTTTTTTTTTTTGAAGAAATTTCACTTACAAACTTCTCATAAATAATTGTAATTAACCCAATGAAACAAAGAACTGTTATGTTTAAATTTCATGTTACATATAATTTACAAAGTACTTAATATAATTGAAAATGTTTGAAAAAAATTATGAACACCCATAATACCCTTTGTCGGAAGATAATGTTATCTTAAACGTATTTTGTTGACCCTGACTTCATTTTTACCACAGTCTATTATCAGATATTTAACAAGGTTGAAACAGAAGAAAACTCTACAGTCGTATACATAACTTGTAGATTCTTTTTATTCATAATGAATACTCTAAAGATTATTTTTTGGAAAAAGAAGTAATCCGAAATTTGCATGAATGAAATTGGTGTGAAATATTTCAAAATTTGGTCAAATGAGAAAATTTTGAAAAATTTTTTTGCAAGAACTCTAAAGTTTGTGTAGTCTAAAAAAAAACTTTAATCTTCATCCTCCTCTTAGCTCTTTTGTTATAACTGAAATCTTAATGAAATCTGAAGATAATTTTATAATCGAAAAACCTTCTTCTTTTTTTCAAGTTGAAAATTCATTTTTTAAATTTTGATCGTTAAATAATAACGTTTTTTTTTAATTTTCCAATATTTCCTTATCACTTGAAATTTTTTTTAAATAATTTAAATAAATTTTAATAAAACATTGTACAATATATGTGCATTATATTTTCTTATATATGTACATATTTGAAATAGTTATATGAGCTAAATACTAAAATGACATACGTAATTGATTACAAAACACCGATTAACAAACATTCACTAAAATTTACTACATATGATTAATTCTCAATGTAATTGAATATCTACATAATTTTTAATGATTTTATGTGTTAACTGATATTTTAACTATCTCATATACATACATAAGTCAATTGCCATAATTTCTTCACTCTATTTCTATTTTAACTCATATAAGTACTTAACATATATATATATATACTTTATGTAGGTATGCGTATATGTGTATATATGTGTATGTATATAATTTTGTGGGAAGATAATATTAATTGCTCAAATGAAATCTTTAAGATTGTTGTAAAATCTTTATATGTATCAATTTGACTCACATTTTATAACTTTTTAACAAATCTTTGTATAAAAATAAAATATTTTGATTTGTTAGTTGCTTGCTACACATAAAAGGAGAACGAAACAAAAAATAAATAAATAAATAAAAATCAGAAAATAAAAAAAAAGAAAGAAAAAAAAACTAAATGGTAAATATAAATAATATGTATAAATAACAGGCCTTGCATAAAGTTTCCAATTCAAGATTATATTTAAAAAAAAAAAAAATTATACCTGAAAACGTTTTTTATTACTCACTGTTATGTATAGATACAAAAAAAAAAAAGATTGTTAACACGACCAGGGTCAACTTATAATGACTAAAAAGTCACTATAAAAATTAACTACTAGTCACAGAGTATATACTATACTACGAGACTACGAGTATATTGGAAATGGTAGCAAGAAAATATTATTGCAAAAAAATGATTTTATAGATATAAAAATAATTGGATATTTATGTATATTCAAGTAAATACTTTTTTTTTTCTTCTTATAAACAGATATAAATGTAGGTACAGGTAATTGTACATAAATGGTAAAGTAACATTACTGGTATATTGTGTATTACCATACTCTGATAATGAAGTCTAACATTAAGCTTTTACACAATTATTTCAGTATCTTACATAAGTGATTTTTTTTTTTTTTTTGCAAAAGAGTATATCTTATTAAATTTTATTTATACAGTTTTTTTTTTCTCTAAAATATACAAGAGGCACGAACGATACAACGACAAAAAAACAAAAAACAAAAAACAAAAAAAAAAAAGCCAAATTTACATAATTTTTCATTTTCATAATTACATAATAATGTGATAGTGTGTTGTTGATATTACACATTCAATTTTATATTTATCTATGTTATAATAACACTATGGCAATAATAATAATTATAATGATGATGATTGTGGTATACAGATATAGATAGATACATTTCAAAAATTGCATACAATCATTAACAATAATAAAAAAATTAAAAAAATATATAAAATGCTCTTTAATTTCAAAATTTATTTGATGATCTCGCAACAATAAAAAAAAAAATAACGCAACACGTAAATATTAAAAATTAAATATAGTAGATATTTACAAACAGACATACATACATATGTGTTTTTTTGTTTTGTTTTTTGTAAACAACATTTTGAAACGTTTTACAAAAGTTATACACACATACCGATTTATAATTATAATTTTTCTTTTTGTCTTTTAAATGCGCTGGTGGTGTAATAAACAAAATACACATTAACCGCCCACAATTATTTATTTCATAGTTATTCAACGAATGATTAGATAGATTACTCACCGTTATATTATATACATACATACATACTTACATATATTTTATACCTGATAGGTGAAATCCCGAGGCAAAAATAATTACAATAAAAACAAAAATGTAATCTAATATTATTTAAACGGGCTCCAATATAATAAGGAGCCTTCTATTCATAATATAGTGTACTTATATGATGGTATCATAATTATGTTGTCTGTCTATGATTATCTCACCCTCGTATATATACATACTAAAGGTATACATTTATTAATATGATTGCATATAAATTGCAGCAACTTATTCATTTTTTAGATGTTATGCATGCATTTTAAATTTTAATACATAATGTCAAATCAACCGTTGACGATGTAATGATCTCATAACATAACGTTATTCGAACAAAAATTAACAACTAATCAGCAAAAAAAAAAAAAAAATGAAAGAAAAAAAATGTATAAAGCGTGGAAATCTGGTCAATAACAACAATTCAATAATGATGATGATGATAACAATGAAATTTTGTTGCTGTTTGTTTAATGAAAAATCGACCAAATAAACTGGTTTCTTGTATTTTACAGAAAACATTTTGTACAAAAGATAATAATAACACTATGAATGTATATTATATACACGATGGATTATTATGCGGTTACAGAAGGTATTACGTACCCAAAGATATTACAAAAGTATTAGCCAATAATATTGTATTTTATCTTTTAAAATTTCTTGCAGTTGGTTTTTCTTCATAACAGGGTTGTCGTTTTTTTAATAAATTTTTAATATTGATGCAAGCTTTTAAGCAAGGTACAAAGTATCTTACAATATAGAAAAAAAAAGTTCAAATTTATTTTAAAATATCCTTTATGATGAAGTTAATAAAACAAACTATGTATGGGTTCATATACTAATTTCGAAAATCGAAGATTAAAAAAAATTTTAACTAGAATGGATTTTAAATAATTTTTTAGTACAGACAACATCATTTGAAATCACATTGAAATTATTCGAATACCATTCTGAGAAATTTCGAAAAACTCATCCACTTTAGAAATATCAACGTCAGTTACATCTGTAGTTACATGGAGATGGAACACATAACTTCATTAAAATTCGGAAAAAATGATATTTTAACAGGATTTCGAAATTTCATTTTAAATTAAGAGAACCAATGAAAATTTTCAATTTTATTGCATTTCTGAAAATTTAACAAAATATAAAAATTAAAATATATCAACAACAGCCCTGCTTAAAATGTATCTGCAAAAATTTACCAATGTTATTAGGCATTATGACACGAGTGTTACATTACTTTTATAGTAGACTATGTTAAGTCGAGTTATTATGACAGCATGAGGTATGAAAGTTTTTAAATCAATAAAAATTGAAATCGATAAATCCTGAGGTTTTGCATGAGTGATATTTTATTATTGTATAAGTAATGAAAGATTAAAAAAAAAACAATATCTATAATTATGTATGTATGTATATTATGAAAATATTGATTTTCATAATCAAAAGAAAAATGTAGCTACACGAAAAACAAAATGCTTTGTGTTTTTGAATTTACAGCTCGTCTAATGATGTAATCTATGTAGTTTTTTTCTTTAATAATAAAAAGTAAAAATCATGTTAACAATCTAGGATAAATTTGATTTTACTTGGAATATTGCATTTTAAAATTTAATATTGAAATTATCTTGAAATCCGATTAATAAAATTTCATGTCAAAGACTAAATTATTTTCTGTAAATTAAGTTTAAAACGGAAGCAAAAAGGATTTTGCGATTCTGCCATCTTCGAGATATTCTTTGTCGAATATATTTATCGTATTTATATTCTTTATGTAAATTCAAATCGCACTACTGAAAACATTTTTTCTTTTCTACAAATTTTCCATGGTCGTATATAAAATACCACCTTCATCTACGAGTATATATACATATACATACATGATACCTACTGTCTTATTTTACTTCTTCTATCCGATTTTGTTCATATAAAGCTTTTAAAAAGTTTATGATAGTTTTTAAAAAAGAAAATTACATGGCAAAGAGTAATCTTTGAACAGATGAATTCATAATGTTTTTTTTTCTTCAGAATATCTTCAAGAATTAAAAAATTAAATTTTTATTTCAATTTTTATTTGATTGCAGTTTTCCGTTCTTCCTTTTTCAATTCCATTCAAACCTTAAAAACAATTTACTAAGGACATTTACTTTAATGTACAATAAAAAATTATATTTTTCTATTATTAAAAAAAAAAAATGTCTTTTCTATTTTTTTATAATATCATTTTCATAAAAATTTGTTAACATGAAGTTCCTTCAAAGTCTCATAAAAGTAACATTATCTCACTATACTTGTAATGCGTATTAAAATGATAACGATAATTCTTTTTAATATTATCATTTTTAAAAACACACAGAACACCTTCTAAACACTTGAAAAAAAAAATCATTAAATTAATTTTCTTCTTAAAAAAAAATAAATTTTTAAATAAAAAAAATTAGATTTTTTTCCCTCTTTATTTTAGTACTTTTAAAAAGCAACAGGACTGGATAAAAAAAAAACAGAAAAAAATAAGTATTTTTCTGTTTAATGTTATTTTCCATTACATATTTATGATATCATTATTTTACTGTTATACTAATGATGCTCGTTATCCTCTTTCTACAACAATTTGACAAGAAGATATATTTCTTTTTTTCTTTTTTGTATATAGAATAACTAACGTCAAACACTTCTTACTTAGTAGAATGTTTAAATTAACAACAAAAATAAATAGAATCTTTTACTAAACTTTAATGGAGAATATAAAAAAATATATATAATGGTTATTTTTTTTTTATAGAGATTGGAAAAAAAAATTGCATTAAAGTTTTATTCTAGAAAAAATATCATTGCATAGTATGTAATAGAAGTGATTAGCTATCTCAATTCAGTTGCTAACTGAACCTCTATTGTATAATATATGAGTATTACATACATATGTATGTATGTACATATAGAAAAATCCATTTAAAATAGATGTAGGATTGTCATAAAATTTGGTAATAATGAATTTCATGTTACGTTAGGGATATAAAATGAAAAGAAAGATAAAAAATGTTATATGAAAATCTATTAAATGACAACATGATGTACGGATAAAGATTTTATCTATAAAAAAAAATAAAAAAAAAATAAAAGAAAAATACGAAGTCTTTACTAATGTACAGTGACGTGCAGTGGTTCTGATATCTAGGTGTGCAGACATATGATCCTTTTGAACTACCCTGTACCTATACCTTTTAATATTGCTTTTTATGTTTTCAATTTTACTTCGAAAAATATAAATATAAGGTTTTTTTAGAAAAGAAGGTATTATTTAAAAATCATTGAAAGTTAAAATAAAGTTCTCTTGAAATATATCAATTAATTTTTACGTGTATTTACACATACAAAAAAATTATAACAAAAAAAACAACAAAAAAGAAATGTACCAGAAGATTTTAAAATGTTTTGTTGCTTGCAAGCGCAAAAATATTTCTGCGCCTAGCTAATGTATTAAAAAAAGCAATAAACCAATAACCGTCAAGTTTTATTCTATAATACATTTCCTATACATTTGATGGTGCTGAAAATTTTCTGCGCTTGCAAGCAACAAAAAAGCATTTTAAAATGTTGTGGAATGTGGACTGTGGTACATTTCTCATTTCTCTTTTACATCAAGTCATGAGCGCTGATTTTTCTCTGCGCTGATTGATATACTTTATACAGCATAGTATATCTATATTTTTATGTTGCTCTATACAAACACTTTGTAGTATATTATGTAGTGTGTACAGTATGATGTATGATGCATAGTACGTGTGGATGTTACAACTTACAAGTCACCCATATAAAATTTGTTGCTAGAGAAAAAGCGCAGAAAATTTTCAGCACCATCAAATGTATAGGAAATGTATTATAGAATAAAACTTGACGGTTATTGGTTTATTGCTTTTTTTAATACATTAGCTAGGCGCAGAAATATTTTTGCGCTTGCAAGCAACAAAACATTTTAAAATGTTCTGGTACATTTCTTATAACGATTTTTTTTATTGATAGATTTTGATTTATTATTTACAAAAATATATTAAATTTAAAAACTTAATTTATAAAGTTTGGAGATTATTTCTGGCAAATTTTCAGGGTGTGCTCTGCGCGTTCTGCGCGTTAGACCGCACGTCGCTGCTAATGTACTAACATTTATGTATACACTATACATATACACTATATATATCTACGTGCACATACATATGTAAATATAAATGAAAATTTAAATTTCTTTCAATTGAATTAATTTACGAGAATGATTGATTATCCAAATTGCCTTGATAATTCGATAAATACAAAATCAAATAATTGGAACAACCAGAAATTCATAGCTAAAGGACATAAACAAAAACGATCTTAAAAATAAATATAAACAGTAAAAGATTTAAAGTTTGAAAATTGAAAAAGATTTTTTTATGATTAAAAATACCAATTAGTAACAAAGTATAAGTCCTCAGGCTTTTTTCAAAACAAGAAAAATCTTTTTGCATTTTCTTCCCCCACACAAACTAAACAACAAAAACGGTTTTAATTTTACATTGAACGTTAAAATAAAAACTTTTGAAGGGGTTTCAAAGAAAGAAGAAATGCACAATATATATGACACAAAGAACTTTTAATGGAAAATGAGTTAAAGTGAATTTAAAATCGAATTTAAACTGTTTACAGTATTTAACGTTATTATATAATACCTCTGAAAACTTTTCAGTGGCTTACATCGCTTTTATTTGGTGTTGACCTTCAATGGAACGAATACAAAAATGTCTTAACTCCAAAGAAATGCCTAATATGTATATGATTTGTTTCCATCTTCCTTTTTTTCTCACCCACACAGATAATAATTATTCTTTTTGAAATCTTTCCGACACTAAATTTCCCTAACCAATTATCATAAATACCCTGTATGATAAAAAAAAAAAAAGAATATTAATTAACGAATTCATAATCACATAACAGTCGTAATAATGATTTTTATATAAACAAACTTACATATACGATATAGTATACCCATATGTATATATGTATGTACATTATATGACATAATTTTCACATTATCACTGTTAATGCTTATATGACAATCTTTGAGTAAAAATCTTAAGACAAATATCTTATGTATATAATTTTTCTGATTTATTTGTCTTTTTAAAATTTTTAAAAATCTTTTTTTAACATATGTTCATAAATATAATATTATATGTAACAGAGTACAATTTCGTAAGGTTCAAGTATATTTTTATTTATTACTGTGGATTATATAATTCCTACATAATTATAAAATATACTCACTGACTTTTATTTTTAGTTGTTTTTATTTAAATGCTAAAACTATTAATTTAAATCAATTTCTTTAAATGTGCGATATGTGATTTGAACACATAACGTAACAATTTTTTTTTGTCTTTTAATTTTCCATCAAGGCCAAAAATAAAATATTTTACCCAATAAAATTCCTCCAAAATTAACAATTATACAACATCATTTCAATCTTATGGTTGTTGTTTTTGTTTTTTACCAGAAATAAAAAGCATTCATAGGTGCATGAACTTTTATGCCCTATTTTTCAACACCATAATGCTGTGAACTACATACATCGATAAACTTTAATCTTTTGAGAATCTAATCTTAATTTTTTTCTTCCACCATCAAAGCTATAGCATAATAATGGAATGTGTGCAGTAATTACTTTATAAGCATTTTAATCATGTACCATTTAATTAATTATTTTTTACTAAATGAATATACTATGCACATACTGGCTATTATAACCCGTATATACACAACATATGTATGTACACTCACACAAACATAATATTATAATTTGTAATGTCAAAGAGTTTTATGTTACGCAAGTAAATTTTCATAAGATTTACTGTGTTGTAAGTAAGTAGGTATATTACGCGTACTAACAATATTTTGCAAGTCTGCCTGCACAAATCATATTAAAAGTTTACGTAAAATGATTTATATTTACTTAATTCAATACTGAATTTAATGTACAAACAGGGTGTTTCTTATGAAGAAATTTTCAATAAATTTAGAGAACGTAAAGTTTTATTTTTTTTTTTCTATTTTTGCAACGTTTTAGGTTCGTATGCGTCAACTTTAAAACTAAAAAGACATTTGATTTTACTTATTAAAAATTACTACTTATTTTCTCATGAAGAATAATCACACTAAATGATATCATGTGACGTTACAATAAAAATTTTTAATAAGGTGCTAAAGCTGAAAAGAAAGAGCAAGGAAAGGTTTGTGAAAAAATTGACCATATTTTGATGAACGCTTAAAAGGTAGTTCTGTCTGAACCCATTACAGTAAGTTATACCACTACTAATATACACATATTTTGGCACTTGTCAGAGCAAGGTTCCAGACAATTGTGAGCTTCATTTTCAAGGAACTTGGTAAAATAGCGAAAGTCACGATCAGATACATTATACGATTCCTGAATGAAACAGGATATGGTTATAATAATCTCCTACACCGGTATGTCAAACGTCATTTCATAATGTTACGCGAGATGTGGTATCAAAACGGCACTCTCAGTGCTAATTAGGTCTTCGAAAGATTTCAAAAATCGCCACGTCAACCAATCATAACTAACATATACATACATATGTACGTACATATTTTGTGGTTCAAATTCCATCTCTAATTTATTAGTGAAGTTATGAGAAAATAAAAAAATATAAAAATAAAAAATTGAAAAAATCCTAATTTAGCTTGAGTATAGATTTTAATTCGCTTCAAGCCTATTATAATGCTGATAAATCTTAAGTACCCTGTACGTTTTGTTTTGTTCAACATAAAACTTCAGCAGACACAATATCTTATTTTGAAAAAAACAAAAAAAAAAGAATTTTATAATAAAACGGTCATATAATTTGTGACATGATCATATAGGCTTGGTTCCACATACTCTACATAGACTGGGTTTTCATTACCTCACATTTTAAATAGAAAAAGAGTAAAAAAAAAAAACATTACATACACAAATAATATGAATTTAAAGGAAATCATATACAGCACATACTTATTTACTTTTAATAAAATGAGTAAACAATAATATACTTATTGCTTTGTTGCATAAAATTTGGATGTTATCTTTGACAACAACAAAAAAACAACATTTTAAGTAAATATATCTGAAAAGTGAATGAGTTTACATATCTTAATCATATAATATAAAGAGAATTACAAAACAATAATATGTATGAGAGAATTCAATCGAATGACTATTAAAAATGAGGTCTTAATGGGAACAGTTAAAAGATTACATCGCATACCACTTACGTGTGGGAAATTAAGTTTATTTTTTTTTTTATTTTTTTTTTTTAATTCATTCTGAAGATGTATATACAGTATGAGTATTACTAATGCATACGTATGTATGTACATATGTACGCAGGTATTGAGAAACGTATATCTATATAAGTATGTTACGAAAATTATTAGGTAATTCTTATTTCATTTTCTTTCAATCAAATGTTCCTACTCTTATTTTTCCTTCTTTTTTTATGTGAATATATTTCTTTTTTTTTGGTCATTAAGTCAACGTAAATACAAATGTATCCATATACCTACACATACATATATTTTAACCAATTAATCTAATCGCTAAAAAAAAAAAAACAGATAAAAGAAAAACAAAATGGATGAAATAGAAATATTGAATAATGTATCTAGAATGTATCTATACTAGACTATACCTATTATTAAATTTTGCATAGTATACAAAAAAAAACAAAAAAAAAAAATCTCTATCAATTGTAACATTGTATAACAAACAGCAAACATATTTTTCGAATTAAATAACTGTCACAAGTCACGTGTATTTTCTAGTTTATTGTGCATGTGAAAGTTATTTAATCAAAATTATCTGAATCAGAATAAAATCATAATAGACAGATATACTTTGCATATTATTTAAAATTGTTTGTTCTTTTCTTTTTTTTCTTCTGTTGTAAATATTCAAATGTTGTTATGTAGAATTAAGAAGAAGAAGAAGAAAAAAACAAACATTTATTCTAGATAAAGACCGTATGTGTTTATTCATTATTGCAAATGTGACATATGTACATACCTATACTATGTAAGTAATAATTTCTTAGAATGTTGCATAAAACAAAAGGAAAACAAGAAAAAAACAAATAGATATACATAGTAATGTAGACACATACTCACACCCATTTACCAAATATAATAAATAATAATTTTATTGTTATTATACATTGTTAAATGATTACAATATTCAGGAAATATTTTTGTATGAATATCAATTAAAACACCTTTAAATTTAATTATTTTAAACACTTCCTTATTATTATGACAGAGGCACACTCAGAAGAATATGACCTTTTTAATAGAAATGTACATTGAATAGAAGTAATCGATGGAAAACAGAAATTAAGTAATTCGAATAGATTTGATTTTATTTGAAAAATATGTGTTTAATTTACATTTTTTTTTGGAATAAAGAGTTGGTCAACAAATTTTTGTTGTTTTTTTTCAAACAGTAAACAAAAATACTATATTGTACATTATGAAATATGTCGCTTCTTCATTTGAAAAAGTCATGCTCAGTCAGCTTACGTAAGAATTTATCATGAAGTGCATGGTTTCTAAGGTGAAGAAATTGATTTAGAACTAACACCACCTTAAAACTAATTCTGAATTTAACACCCACAAAATGTACACTTTGACTTTAAGCCTTGTTTGTTTTGAATATGATTTTTCGAACTGTATTCTTGGAATTTCAGCAATTTCTTCTTTGAAAAAGTCCAAAGTTCTATCTAAAAATCAATTGAATTGAATATCCTTTTTTTCATCAATGACCAAAAGACATAATTTCTTAATTAAAGTTTCATTGAAATGATTTTTAAAATTGTTCTGGAAGATTTTATGACTACATACTTTGGAAAAAAATGAAGTGCACACACAGGATTATTATACAGGACAACTTTAAAAAGAACACATATGTTCAAACACTTTAATCGAAGTCAAAGTTTAGTAATGACGAACTTTCAAAATCATAATCCTAGGTTATTTTTAAAAAATGTGAAGAAATTTTTTTTAAAACTTCAAATTTTCCACAGCTACCTCCATTACGATTCAACAGATTTTTTTTTTGTATTTTCCATAAAAAAAATTTTTTTGAATATCTGAGTGAACATTAAATTTTATATAAGTACAGTACATATTTGTATTTCGATCCTATAATAATATGCAGCTCAAATTTTTAATCATAAATTACGCAACCCACTGTACTAGATAGTATCTATAAATTTATGTACATACATATACATTATACATATATGTATGTAGTATATTGTACTATTCTTATATTAAATAAGAGCAAATATCGTAAGAGTAATGAGAGAAATATCTAATATACATTATACATTAATACAAATCCACCATACATACATATATATGTATGTACATATGCATAAATACATTATATACATTATATTTTCATTTTTGATATATTTTGTTATGAGTTGTGACGTAAGACATTTATATACTTTGTCATATTTAAGTGTTATGTAAACTTGATTTTTTTTTTTTTCATAATAAATGAATTTGATTATTTCATCAGTCATTCAACAAAAACGAAATTTTTTTAACTTAATTTTATAGCTTTTATATAAAATCTCACACAATGAATAAATAAATCAAGGAATATCCTTTCATTAATTTTTTTTTTTTTTCAAAGGACGAAACATATGAACTCACTTGTTGACTTACCTATTACAAAAAAGTTAAGGTTATGAATTGAACTCCTTTTTTTTACTACTATCTATTATACGTTAACTTTTTTTTGTTTCTTCCTTTCCACTTCACTTTTTCATTATCCTTTTTCTTTTTCTATTTAAATTTTGTCGTAGTTCAATGTTTCACACCTTATTGTTGGATTGAATTTATCAATATTAATTTTTATTTCCATTATTTTCTTTAAATAGAACAATTCCATTACATAAATACTATCTTTATTATTTTTCATAATTTACTATATATCAATTTGTGTTTTTACTTTTTACATGATATTTTGTTTTTTTCAAAATTATGTATACGTACAAAAAAAAAAAAAAACATTAAATTTATCTATCTAGCACACAATGTATGTATGTACATTTTATATTGGCGGGTTAGATAATCACAAGAAAAAAAACGTTCACGTAACAATCTGTTTTTTTTTCCACTTTGTTTTTTTCATTCATTCATTGAAAATATCGAAGGAAAATTCTAAATTTAGCAATAATTTAAAGTTTCATAAAAGTTGTTTTGTTGATTTATTAATTTATTTACACGTTAATTTTGTAAAAAAAAGTTTTCAGAAGAAAGAAAACAACAAATTTGGTAACTTTTTTTTTTTCTTGATTATATGTTAACAAAACGAGAAAAAAAAACAGACTAAATTCTCTACGTGGGTCAAAAACACCCATCAAACAAATAATTTTTTTGTTTTTTTTGTTTTTGTTTTGTAATTATAAGCACAATAATATTACACAACCACAAAATAAAATAAAAATAAAATAAAACACGATCAACTTTTTTTAAAAAACAATTTTATTATTATTTTTGTATACTTTATAAGTTAAAAAATAAAAATATTTTAAATATTTATCGCCGTTCATTGTACCCGATATATAACATTTATAAAGAGAGACACACAAGCACATAAGCTAATCAAAATGATGAAAAGCAATTGAATAACAACAAAATGAAAATATAAAAAAAAAAACGAAAGAAACTAACGACCAAAAACAACAACAATAAATATGTATGTCTATACAATAAAAAGTGAATGCGAAGAACAATAAACTCACGTGTCAAACTTATTTTGATAAATGAAAATGCCACACCATCAAATAATTTATGCCAGCCACACACTGAACCTCGAAAAAAAAAAACATTTTTTTTCTTTCTCATAGGTTTTTCTGTTTTTCCTCTAACAAAAATTACACATTCATAAGCACCAGCATAAAATACAAGAAAAAATCTAACGTACTCTATGATGAATTTTCAAACATACCATATTTACCGGTGATGCGCGTGCTTGTATTTCTATCAAATTTTACTCAAAATTTTATAAATACAAACTGAAAAATTCTCTTATTTTTTTAATCAATTTTCAAAAGAAAAACTAACAAAATATGTGTGTAAATGTAATCGCCGGTTAATAAGAAACAAAAAATTTTGGATAAAAGAAAAAAGAGCAATATCATATCCAATGCTCCAATGTTTGTTTATTAAGATATAATTTTCAAAGAACAGTTAGTTACTCCCTAAATATATGTATGTGTAGTAAGTACTCGTGGAGGGGACACCTACACACATTATGTAGAAATAAGTTCATTTTCACGTAATAAAGAAAGCTTATTTTATTGATGATGTAACATTTAATTCATGAAATTAACGTTTAAATATCGAAAACGCTATAATCGTGTAACGGTTCGAAACTATGAAAATATTTATATTCCACAGTTTAACGAAATAGTAACTAAAAAACCGTTAAAATTTTCAATTTATCATAAATTTTTTTTTTCAACATTATTTATTTCATACTCAAAATCGATGACCATCTTCCCTAAACTGGGTAGCACAGTGGAAAAAAGAGCTAGTCCTAATCGCTGATAGATCCAAGGTCATGCTTTTCTGAGTTTCATTCAACATTCAGATCATAGGAACATTGAAGGGAATAAGAAAGGCGACATTCTAGTGAAACATAGGTTGGAATGCACGAAGATATGTGTCTATCAGTTGCAAAAGGGATCTTTTCCATATTTTGAGAAAAATGAGTTATATACGTCATTTGAAAGGTCTTTTAAAAATCTACTTATTTACTTTACTTTTAAAAGAAAAAAAATACATTTTCCTCTGTATTTTGATCGCCAAAATATGAGCTCAGTTACAAAACGGTACCTCTTCCTCAAATTGTCATATAATTATAATGTAGTCTTTTACTGCAAAAATATTGTACTGGAAAAGAGTACTTTTTGCTGCGAAATTGTACTGTTTTCTAGTAAAATAATACTAGGTTAGTTGCAAATTAGTTGCAAAAGGGATCATTTCCATATTATGGCAACGGGAATGTATTTTCCTTTGGCTTTTGTGAAGAGAGCTCTTTTCTACCACTTCCCGGGTATAGTTAACATTCGTTAGAGAGGACTGATGGAGTGGGGTGTACAATCTCAAGAAAATGACCGTACCACAGCAAACTTTCCGACAGTCTGCAACTACAAGGATGTCAATTGAGAAAGAACCTTCACTCTTTATCTTTGCAGTTGTCCTACACTGAGCCGAGCTAGGTTCCAGACGATATGAAGTTTCCTCTTTCAAAGAATCTTAAAATCACTAAAATTTAACTTTTTTAAAAATTTTCCACTATGAATAAGCTTATTTCCTTATCATTTTCTTTTATTTATAAATTTAAATTTTCCATAGCAGTAAATAATTCTTTATTAAATAAGTTTTTTTTAACTTTGTTAGAAAATTTGTGTTTTTTTTTTAACACATTGTTTTCTTCTCTATTTTTAAGAATTATTTAAACATCTCTAATTTATTTCTATTTTATGAATAATACCGGAAAAATTATTCACACTTAATTAAACTAATTATGAAACAAAAACGAATATTAAAAACTATTTAATGCATAAATTCATAAAATTCATAAATTTTATTATTTTATTTTATTTTTAAACAAATTAAAAAACAGTTTGTGATATATTTTTTTCCATATTTTATGTTCGAAAAAAAAAAATAATAATGGATACGAAACGAACATTTCGAATGATGAATTTATTTTTTTTATTTTCTGGTTATCAAATGTATTGGTTCGATATTAAGACAGGAAATTATAAAATTTCGAAAATAAATATTACATTTTATGTATTTTTCATAATTTTCTATGTGACATGTATAAATCAACATTTTAATAAAAATAATATTTTATTAAAATTAATATCAATATTTTCACCATTTTTATATAATTGTATTAAAATTTATTTATACATCGGAATTATAACAATAATTTTAATATTTTATGAAACAAAAAAATTTATAAAATTATTTAGTGCAATATTTAATGTAATTAAAAAAACTACGAGTATTTCAAAAATTCATGAATTAATTGTGTATTTTTTTTTATTATCAAATTTATTATTGAATATTTGTATTGGTTTATATAATTCATATTTATATAAATATCCTGGTTATAATTTAAATAATTTAATGATAATTATAAGTTTATATTTACCACATTTTTGTGTTGCGAATATATTAAAATTTTTATGTATTTACATGTGGTTAATTAAAATTCAATTAAAATTTTTTAGAAATATTATTTGTGAAAATTTCAAATTAAATAATTTCAAAGTTAAAAGTGAAATAAGTTATATGGAAAATTCTAAAGAAATTGTTAATTTGAAAATAATTTTTAATGAACTAAAAAAAATTCAAAATATTTCATATAAATTAAATGAATTTGCACAAAAACAATTATTCATTTTGATAATTTTAAATAATTTATCAATTTTAATTGGAATTTATGCTTTAATGCAATATGATTTGTGTTGGAAGATATTTTTATTTGGAAATCTTAATGAAATTTTCTTGATAAGTTTTTCATCGATTTTCATTTTTGTATTGTGGGATTACATTTGTTTATTTACAACAAATTTTCTTTTAAAATTTGAGGTAATTAAAATCATAATTTGTGATAAAAATAATGTTTAATTACAATTTTATTTTTAAATTTTTATTTAGGAGAAAAAATTCATTAAATGTCTTGAAAAATTTAATAACAGGACACAAACAAAACATTTGTTGAATAAGATTCAAAGAATTTTTATAAGAGAGAATTCATTTAAAATTTTAGGAATATTTCCAATTAATTGGACATCACTTATAAGTGTAACTAACGGTTTCATATTCGAAAATACTGATTTTATCGCTTTCTGATATGTTTTTTTGTTTTTATTTGAAATATTTTGATCCTGCCCAAAAAATCATAATTAATCAAATGTCGAAAATTTATTTATCTCATTTAAAAAAAATGTTAGAGTGGGTAAATATTGTCCTATAATTGTCAGAGAACGGTAATAAAAAATTGAACATAAAAATTAAGTTTTGAGCGATGTAGTGTGAAAAATAAGTTTTTTTGGCGGTTAACAACCAAACGATTTGTTAACAGTTCTGTTTTTAATTACTTGAAACTTTTTGGACTACAATTTCAAAATTTTTCATTATGAGAAATAATTTTCCTGTCTTTATTTTTTCTGAACTTGCATGTACATATACACTTTTAAGATGTTATCTATTTACCAGAATTGACACGCTTAAAAAAACGATTTTTTTGAAAATTTTTAAATTTAAAAGTGTCCAAATTATTTAAAAAATTTACAATATTGAATTAAAGATTAAATTTACTGTCAAATATATAAAAAAAACAATTGGAAAAATTTGGAAAAGTTAGATGGCTTACTGACGGAGGCTTTCCTAGTAACACTAGTGCACTTCACTTTATGAAAAATTCTGAATCGATGAACAGAAAAACGAAGCAGATCTGTGAATATAACAAGGTCCTTAATTTTATTATAATAATTTTTAATTTTAATCACTTTTATAAAACAAAAGAACAAATCGAGAGTTGAACTTTGATAAAATCACTAATCAGTATTTTAGAGTATAGGACTTTAAATTTATATTTTCTCAATAATAATAGGATATATCTTTTTTTTTAAATTATTTTTTGCAGTTAAATTTACAACTCGTTACAATTACAATATCTCATATATTCTACCGCTATCAATATATACAACACAGGAAATGATAAAGGATTTCAATAATTTTCTACAAAACCAACAACAACTAAAAAGAATTGACACAAAATTTATTTCCTCGAACTTTCATTTTATTTACTCTTACAAAAAAAAGAACTTATAACTAAAAATATGTTATTTATTTATTTATTTTTTTTTTTGTTTAATAATTTTCTTTCTCTCTTTTATGTTTTTGTTTTTTAATTTTTCATACATTGTTTGTTTGTTTTTTTTCTTCTTCTTCACATTTAAAATAAGAGAACGAAAAGCAAAAAAATGTAACTCAATATTATACATATACATATGTACATATGTACTTTAATTTTTCCTTTCTTTCATTTTTAAATATAGTAACAAAATTTATATATACGTGTGTGTGTTTTTTTTTTTGCTTTAAAATCAAATACATTAAAAAATAACATCTAATAAAGAAATTTACAATAAAAAATAGAAATAAAACAAATTAAAAATATTTTTTTCTTTTTTTAAATGAAAAAAAAAAAAAAGAATAATAATAACGATAAAAATTATATATTTATAATAAAATAAAAAAAATAATAAAAATTCAATAATAATCTACATAAATTTAAAAAAATAAAATAAAATAAAATTTATGACAATAAATTTAAAACAAAAAGAAATAGATAAACATTTCACTATTAAAATATACTCTCTTTACAGTTTTAACATAATTTGTTTTTATTGTTTTTTTTTTTTAGTACAACAAGAGAAATACATAATTTCAATTTTCTATTATTTTTATTTTTCACATACTTTTGTTTTTAAATTTAAAACAAAAAATCAAATTGAAAGAAATTAATTTAAAAAAAAAAAAAAACATTTTTCCGAATTACGAAATGATAATTTTTGTGTGCATGAATTTATTAATTTATTTTTTTACAATTTTTACAATTTTGATGTAAGAAAATTAACTTTAAGCCTCAACAAAAGCATCTAAATGAACAAAACTGACAACTTATTTCAATGAAAATATTCCAATAAATCCTTTTATACACAATCGAAATTATAACAAATAATTTAAACTTCGACAACCAACAAAAAAAAAAAAAGAAGAAATAAACAAAAATAAAAAATTAAACGAAATAAAAACAATAACGTGAAAATAACAACACATAGGTACTTCTTTTCGTCCTTTTTTTTATTTCTTTAATTACATATTTTTTTACCATTCAATTGAGTTTTTTAATAATTGCCTTCTTTTTTTTTTTTTTAAATTATTATTAATTTTTGTTTGTGTTTTCTTTTCTTTTTTTTTTTGTAAATTTTTACTTATACGCCTAATAAATTTATCATCATGACTTAATTTGTTTTTTTTTTTTTTTTAGCGCCAATATCATTTATATAGCTTATTACGGATTATTGTTATTTTATGTATGTAATGTATACTCACTGCTGTAAATTACTATAAAAATCGTTTTTTAACATGCATTTTTTTTCTTCTTTTTTTTTCAAAAAAAAAAAACTAAAAACAATATTTTTCTTTTCCTCATCTTGCATTTTTTTTTTTTAAATTAATTTTTTCTTTTAATATTTTTTTTTTTTTTTTCGGGAAAATTTGTGTAAAATAATGGTGGTTAATTTTTCTTTAAATTTCTCTTCTTTTTTTGTTTTTTGTTTGTATGTTTTTTTTCTCCTTTTTTAAATAAATATATTTGTTAAATCGTTGATGGAATTTATCATCACAAATAATTTGTTTTTTTCCCCATGATAATGTTTTTTTTTTTTTAATAATATTTTATTGGTTATTTTTTTTTTGTTTTATTTAAATATTTTCAACAACTTAATTCTACATTTTTTGTTTTTTTTTTTTTTGTTTTTGCGTAATATATAATATTTATAATAATAACCACAATATTTTAAATAATATTGTTAGTATATTGTTTTTTTGTTTTCTTTTATGTTCAGATACAGTACTTTTTTCTATAATTTTTCCTGTTTTCAATTTTTTCAATTATCTTTCATTTTATTTCGTTTTATTTTTAATTTTTTTTTTTTTTTTATTTATTCACTAACTTCAACAACTAATTTTAATTAATTAATTTTTTTTTTAAATTATTTTTTACTACTAAAAACTAGTCAACTATTTGTTAATTTTTTTTTTCTTCTTTAAATTATTATTTTTTTTACTTTTTAATTTGTTTATTTTTTTCTCTATTATTCACTATCACTAAATTTACTGAATTTGTTTCACGATTAAAAATCTCGTTTTTTCATTTCATATAGCTTTTCTTTTAATTCAGTAAATAATTTTTCATCTATTTTATTTTTTTTTTTTTAATTTTCTCAATTTCTAAAAATAATTAACACAACATATTTTTTTTTTCTTTCATTCAACTTTAATTATTTTTCTTTCTTCCCTTCTTCGTTTTTCTTTTTCTTTTTTAATTTGAAATAATTTATATTAATTATTAATTATTGAAATTCTATTTTATTTTCTACTACTCTAAAAATTTGAAAATAATTTTTAAAACTAATGAATTTTATGAATTGTATAGATTTTGATTTTTTTTTTTTTTTTTTTTTTTTTGAATCAGGAAAAAACAATACATAAGTAGGTTAGGAAATAATATTTTATACAAACTTTTTCTCCTCTGTACTGTTTTTTTTTTCTTTCAAATACGGCAGCTTTAAGGACTTAGTGTTTACTGTTTAGTGTAACTGTAAATTTTTCCTTTTTTTTTTTTTAAAAATATACACAAGGGACCAGCTTTCATATTTCTTTAAAGCGAAAGCTTTAAAACTTTTAATTTTCAACAAATAATTTGTGTGTGTACAAAAAAGAAAAAAAATGAAAAACTGCCAGCTATTTTAAAAACTAAAATTTTGAAATGGCTTTTGTAGCTTTTGTAGAAATTTGAATTGAGATGTAAGAATATTGATCTAGTCTGACGTTGAAAACGAGAATATTTATGTCAGAATTAAAATTTGTAAAAATATCAGAAAATGCATTCTTTTATGAGCTCACGCTACTCAATTATTAATAAACGTCATTCAAATTTGTCATTTTCCAAATCAAAAGTCAATTTTTTAAAATAAATTTTTCCAAGGATATTTATATCGAATTAAACCGATAATATTTGTTGGGGCATAACACACAAGGCTTACATTTCATAATTCTCATAAATTTTGTTTTACGAAAACTCACAAATTATTGTAAATTTAAAAAAACAAAATCAAAAAATATACAATCCTGTAATTCATAAGCCTTTTATGTTTAGTAATTTTTTTCTTCTTCTTTAAATTTTCAAAGTATATTTTTACTGTTACTAAATTTGCATTAATCTAACAAAATTATTGAATACGTTTGTTTCTTTTTTTTTTTTCTTCTAAATATCAACAGTGGTGGTTTTGTTTTTTCTATTTTTCTATTTTTTTCTAATGCATCATTTTTTTTTTGTTTTTGTTTTTTTTTTTTTTTTTTGTATTAATTATTTATTTATTATTGTATCAGTTTTATTAATTTTTTTTTTATTTCTACCATTAGCAGTCAATCAACATTTATATGAAAATATATTATAATATAGAAATTATAATTATTAATAATGATTATTTTACTAATTAATTTTTTTTTTTATTAATTATAAATTTATGCTACATTTATAGTGTATGTGTATGTCTCTGTGTATATGTAAGTGTTTTTTTTTTATTTTTTCATATATTTATAACCAGGTATATATAACAACAATGTGAATTCAAAAAAAAAAAATAATTAAAAATAATAACTAATTTTATTAAGTTTTTTTAAAAAAATCAAAAAACTAAATTTATCAATTATTTTAATTAAAAATGAAAACAAATTTAACCAATTTATCTAATTATTATCTAGATTTGTTTTTTTTTTTTCTATAATGTCAAATATAATACATGTATTGCCACATATGTATTTAAAAAAAAAATAATAACAATAATGAAATAAAATAAAATGAATTTAATAACGAATTTAAAATTTAAAAAGAAAAAATTAATATAATTATTATATTCTGGTATATAGCTGCCACATAATATTTTTTTTTTTTATTTATTAGAATATGTCTACTTTTTTTCCACTAAAAAAAATTTTTTTTTGCAATTTTTTTCATTAGAACTTGATCTATTTTTTTATGTACCTATGTATGTAAATTTTTTGTTTAAAATATCCTGGTAAAATTTTTTCCTAATTGGGTAAATTCAAAAATAGTTATGGATAATGTGTGATAGCGATTTCTACATGTTACTTTTTTGATGCAATTTAATGGTATTTTTGAATATTTTAAGCATTGAAGTAATGACGTTTTTTTTTTAAATATTGAAGTATCAAATATGATAGTTTACACAGTATAGGTATATCTAAATTTAAATAGTTGGCAAAAATAATGACAGAATTATCAATTTTCAAATTTTTAATGCATTTTTGAACTTACCCATCATTTTTTTTTTTAATTAAATAGTATCAAACATTAAACTGCTTTATTTTTTTCAAAATGTTTAAAAGCTTTCTTGTTTTTTTTTTTTATTTTCATATTCTAAGCATGCATGCTTTTCTAATATTTTGTAAAAATCTTCAACTTGCTTCAAAAATACGCTTTTTTTTCAATAACAATACAAACTTCATTTTTATTTTATCAATTTTTTTTTTTTTAATTCTAAATTAAGGACGGGAATTCATTTTATTTTTGAAATGCTTTTTATTTATTATTTTGTATTTGTTTTTTTTTTTTTTTATTTTAATTATCATAAAGAAATGTTCGTCTATTTGTATTTTTTTTTTTAGTTTTTGTTAAATGTAATTCCTGTTTTCTATTTTCTATTTGGTAATGGAATAATTGAAAAAAAAAAGTTAAGGAATATCAAAGAGCATTACAACCAAAAACCCACTTAAACTATTTTTTCTTTTGAAAAATTTTGTTTATTATGGAAAAATACATAAATTAATAACACATTTTCTCTTCCTTTTTTTGTTCTAACAAAAAAAAATAAAAATTATAAAAATAAATAAATCGTTTGTTATTGCCTCATGACCGTTTTTACCAAAACTAAAAAAAAAAAATATATTGAATTCTTATTCTTATTTATATTTTTTTCCTAATTTTTCTAAATTAACTATGTTTTTGTTTTAAACAAGATCAAGCAGCTATATATACATTTATATTTATTTAAAAAAAAAGAAAACAATATTCAACTAAAATAAAATTCTATAAACGGAAAATAATATGAATAATAAATTTAAAATTAACAAAAAAAAAAAAAAAAAATTAACACTAAAAAGTGTATTTTTGTTAAAGATTTTCATTATTTTTCTAATATATTGTCCTTAATTACGATCTATTTATTATTGCAGTAGGCCAATTTTTTTTTTCCATTTACATATTAACTTTTTACTGATTTTTTTAAAATTAGATGTAGTGGAAAAGAAAAAAAAATTATAAAACAGAAAAAAAAAAAGAGTGAATTCATAAATGCAATGATTCAGTCACAGCACAAAAATGTATTGGCAGGTTAATGTGAATTGATAGATGATTTTCATCAAATTTTCTGAGTTCCATAGAATATAGAATGGTACTAACGACAAAAACCTATATGTACCTTTAATAGGATTTAAGAAGATCTGTATCTCTCAAAATCGCCTGTATTGAAAAAATTACATTTTATGGAACTCTGAAAATGTGACAAAAATCACCTACATTTCCTCAATTCACCTCTGAGTTTTATACTGTGACTGCATCATTGAATTTTTGAGTCCACCCAAAATAATTATGATTTGTTGAGAATTTTTTGTTTTCTTTTTTTCTTAATCACATTTTTTGTAATGTATTTACAATAATTATTATTCAATAAAAAAAAAATGTATATGCACACATGCATGTTTTTTTGTTGTTGTTGTTTTTAATTGAGAATTTCTTTTTACAAATTTTTTTATTTTAAATTTTTACAAAAAGGATTGGCGCAGTTAGGATAAATTATTTATTAATAAAAACAAATTTATTTTGGTGGTAAAAACTAATTTTTTAAATTAAATTATAATTTTGAAAAAAAAAAAAAATAGCAATAAATTTTGTAATTGAACAAAAATCTTCTGTATTTTGTTGGCAGTAAAAATTTATTTGTTTTTTTTTTTTTTGTTTTACGTTTTTTGTTACTTAATTTTTCAATTAGATAACGTTTTTTGCAAAAAGAAAACAAAACAAAGTAAAATCAGTTTATTCGGGCAATTTTAATAGTTTACACTTGAATTTTGTATAAGAAAAACAAATGCCGTGAATCTTGATGAAATACGATATTCTTACATGAAAATAATTTCTGTGAAAATTTTGTTAATTTATTTTTTTTTTTTAATATCAAATTTAGATTAAATTTTAACCCCTTAAAATTCCATTCAACTTAAAAAAATTTACTTTAATTAATTATGTGCTCACAATTTTTTTTGCTACTGTTCTTATTTCTGAAGAAATTATCGAAATTCACTTGAAAATCATTTTTCAATTTTCTCGATCAAAAGAAAATCGACAAAAAAAACAAACGATAAAGTAAATTCACGCTTACGAGTAATTTCTTCAATAACTCACTATCCAAACGATGAGTATCTGTAAACACAGATTAATTAATATATTTTTTCTTATAATTTATAAGAAGAAAAAAAAAAGCTATTATAATAAAATAAGGCAATTATAAGTACAACATCATTCATTCACATGAAAGTATTGTAATTATTTCAAAAATAAAAATTTCGAGGAAGAAATTATCCAAATTGGCAGTGAATTTTATGAAAACTTTTTTTTTTTTAAATTAAGTTTAGATACACTTTTCCCGTTATCGCCAAAATATATTTCATTCATTGATTTTCTTTTTCTTTTTTATTTTTTCTTTAGTATAACACACAAAACAAGATACTTTGATATAATTAGAGACTGTTTAATGAGATGAGAATAAGCTTTGTTGAAATGTTCCAAAATCACTTTAAGTTGATTCTAAAAAAATGTGTGTAAATTGATATTTTTTCGAAAACAAAAAAAAATCCTTGAGACCTGTTTCATGATGAAAACTTAAACCTAACCTAGTTTAAGCCTTAAACATATATGAACTTAATTTTGAACTGTAAAAATGGGCACTATTTTAATTTTTATTTTTTTTTCTCCTCATGTGTAAAACAAATTTTGAAAAAAAAAAGTTTTCTAACTTAAAATGAAAAAAAGGACTTTTTATAGGTACATTCTGTTATAGTTTATTAAAATTTAAAAAATTTTACAGAATAATTGATTATTGTAAAAAAAATCCTTCAAATGAAAATTTAACATGTAAAATGTAAAATTTATTTGTTGTTGTTTTTTTTTTTGGAGTGATGGAAAACGAAGGGTAAGTAAAATAATATCAAAATAGTAGCCAATAATGAATTTAACAAAAAAAAATATTGTTCAAGGTATTCTTTTTATATACATATATCATATATGTATGTTTTTGTTGTTTTTTTTTCTTCGTGTATATACTTAAAATAATAGGCTAAGTAGCAAAATATAGCCATTTTTTTTTTATATTCAATATATACATATATTATATATTTTGATCTCTTCTTGTTTTTTTTTTTGTTTTTTTACCTTTGATTTTATATATAATTTATGTTTAATAATAAATATTTTATCCATGTATATTTATATATATATATATATGTATATTGTTTATATATATAATTTATTTACATATTTAAATTTTGTTCATTGTTTATTTCTCTTAATTCTTTTTTTTCACTAAGTTTTTTAGCCGATTTTTGCATCATATTATCAACGGTAACGCTTATAACTACATTTTTTTGCCTTTTTTTTTTTTTTTTAGTTTAATTTTTTTAAATTGTTTTCTGATTAGTTTTTAATTTAATTTTTTTTTTTCTCTTCTTTTTTTGTTTAAATTGTATATGAATAACTGTATATTATTTTTTTTACAATTTTCTCATATAATATAGATATAATTTATAGTTTTATATAATTTTTTTCTTAAAGGAAATTCTTCCTTTCTATTGTTGTTTTTTTTTCTTTTGTAATATCTTATTTTATTGTATTTATCATTCTTAATATATTTACTTTATTTATTATTATTATTATTATTATTATTTTTTGTTTAAATTATTAATTTAACAGTAACAGTAAACAGCCGACATTACACTTCTTGATATTTTGATAAACGTGCACGTAATTCCATATTTTCTTGTTTTAATTGTTCAACTTCTTGATGTAACGTTGAATTCTAAATTTTACAAAAATTAAAAAAAAAAAAAAAAAAAATTAAAATGAAAAATAAAAACTAAAGTTTTCTATTTAAAAAAAAAAAAAATGTACCTCTTTCTCCAAATATCTTGCTCTCATTGCAATTTGATTCTCTTTTTGACGGCGTGCATCTCTTGAACGTTTTGCAGCAATATTATTCTTTCGTCTTCTAGCCCAATATTTGTCATCTTTTAATTCATCTGGAACAAATTGTTTTCGTGATTTTTTAATCATCGGCTGTGGTTTAAGTTCTTCATCAGAAAATGCCCTTGTACGGGGATCAAAATCACGTCCAGAGGAAGCAAATGAAAACGCTGAAATATTATCAAATACTGTGTCAACTATGTTACATAAACTGTCCTTATGATACAAAGAAATAATTTTTAAATTCAAATTCAATGCGACAACAACAAAATATGATGTTTGAATTTAACAAAATTTTAATAGAAAAATAAATATTTTTCTTTTATTTCCTTTTTACCGTACTAGAAAAATTTAAATGAAGCCTGTAATGGACTTTTAAAAAACACGATTCATTTAAAATAAATAACAAGGAAAAAATTGTTTGTTTTTTTTTTCCCCGTTTAAAATTTTTTTATAAAAACGAAAATTTATACAAATTAAATTTACAGAAATTTCCCGTCACAAGAACAGTAAATTACATTTTTATCTTCAATTTTTGTTAATTTCAGCGGAATCATTTGAAACCATTTTCTTTCTTCTTCATTTTTTTTTTTTTTTCAAATTAAAATAAAATTAATTCCAACAGACTTCATTTTCTTCTTACTTTTTTTTTTTTGATTTACTTGATGAAGAATTTAAAATATTTAAAAATGTCTTAAAAACTAACATAAATTATGCAATAATATGAATTAAGAGCATAATTTAGTTTGAAAGAAAAAAAATAATAATAATAAAAATACAACCCAAAATAAATATTGCAGTTTCAGTTGGCAAAAAAAAAAAGGAACTTATAATTTCCGAGTTATATCCTTTATTTTTTTTTTCTTTGTATGAGTACTCACTTGATTCAGCTGGTGATGGTGGGTTTATTGTATCGGGACTAACACAATCTGATGGTGATGGTGAACGTTCACGTTTTGTTGTTATATGACCCAAACCAAGTGATAAACTTGTTGAATGTCCCAATGAATCTGAACGATGACCTAAACTTGTTGAATGTCCTAAATGAGTTCCTGGTAAGCCATCCGGTATATTATTTTCTGATAGGAACTCATCTAAATCTGCATACTAATTTAAAAGAAACCAACAACAACAAAAAGTTGAAAATAAGCATTTTTTTTTGTCTTTTTTTTTATTTTCGATTCTTTTTTTTTTTTGGTATAATTTTCCAACATTCATTCTTAAGAATATAAAAAAACACAAACAAAAAACAAACAAATACGAAAAATTCATTGAATGAAAAAGCTAAAATGAAAATTTATTTATAAAACCCATCACTTGACTTTTTTTTTTTGCCTAAAACAAAAAATAATTTTTAAAATTATATTTCAGCATATTTTTCAAATTCAAAAAAACAAAAGTCTTAAAGATACTAATTATAAAAATATCTTTTTTTGTGTCGTCACATTTTCCAGTCACAGCAAAAAAAAAGAAAAGAATGGTTAAATTTGTTTTTTTTTTATCAGATAGAAGAAACATCACGTGCCAAATAGTTCTTTGACGTCATTAAGAAATGTGTATTTTTATTTATAGTCATAGCATTCAACAGATTTTATTATTATTTTAAAATTTTAAGTGATAATAAGAAAAATCACAATTTATATATCTTTTGAGAAGGTCATCAAAAAATATGATTTCATAATTTTATTAACACATCGTCAGTCGTTCGGTAGGATAACATTAATACGCTTGGGTTGGACGGTTGGGTGGTAAATTTGGCGTTTGATTATAGTCGATAAGGTTAGATTATGGTTGAGATTTTCTAATAATTTCGGTACTAAAATAAAATTTAACGTATTTTGTAGTCTATTTCATCTTCATCTTCTCCGAAAATATGAAAAAGGAGTGATTAACAAAAACTTAAACTTTGAATTTTTTTTTCTTGAAGGTGTACACAGGGTTTTTGCAAAGACATGAATGTCGCAAAATGAAGCATTCAGCTGCTAATGATTGTTTTATGTAAAAAATACAGCACAGCGTACCCGCCTTATTATGTGTTAAATAATTTTTTTTTTATTGGCTAACAAAAATTTCATCTAACTGAGTGTCAGTATATTTTTTTCTCACTCATCGCGATATCTTTTTTAATCTTATTTTTCGTTATATAGCTATTATTTTAATTTCCTTTTTAAAAAGAAAAATAAAATTAGAATAATAAAAACCCGAAATTACTTAAACTTTTTATTTCTCAAAACTAACTTTGAATTTTGAAAGTAGTTTGCTCAAATCGATGTTTATAACATTCCCTGAATTAAAATCAGGAACTTTAAAATACCCTGTTTAAAATATTTATTTTTTTTCTCCACTGAATTTTTTTTAAGCATTCGTTTAATGTTTAAATAAAAATCGTTTGACATTTAATCAAATGAAAATCGTTACAGTTGAAAGATATCTGTCATAAAAATATATATATTTCTAGAAATTATTGCAAATTATGTGGTGTTTTCCTTCAAAACAAATCAACGTGTATTGTCTCAACTTAACACGAAATAAATTTAAAATATATTCGTATACACAATCCAAAAAGTATTGATTTGTAAAAGCATTTAGTTGTAAACGTGAAAAAAAATAAATAAACCAGCAAGAAAATAAGAAAAGATAAAAAAAAAATTAAAAAAAATAAAAAATATAAAAAACAATTTCTCTAAAATATTTTCTTGTTATGATTGTACGCGATGTTGTAGGCGGTTTAATGATTTTACGGGACAGAAGTGACATTTTTAGTTGGACCCGGCCAAATTTCACATACATATATACCTACATATGTATAAATGTACATATGTACATACATATACTATATATTATATTCTACTTTTTATTTTTTGTACATATTTATTTATTGTACAATCACCAGAGAGCTCTCTTTAGACAATCCATCTAGGGCGTCGATATTATAAATAATTATTATAATTTTATTATAATCCATTTTGTCCGTGTCGTTGTTGTTTATGTTTTTTTTTTCTCTCTTTTTCTTCGTGATTCAAAAAAAAAAATAAATAAATCTTATTCAAGGAATCAAAAAGATAACAAGAAATAAAATAATACCACAACTTCAATTACACAAATGAATTGTACTGAATTTTTTTTTTCTTGTTAAAATATTAAAGTAGATATATTATATCAAGTGAAAGTCCAGACAATTCGAATACTTTTCGTGTAATGTTTTTTTTCTTTTATTTAATTTATTTTTTTTTTTTTTCAAAGTACAAAGTTCATTTTATAATGTTTGCAATTTTTGAATATCGAATATCACGTAGAATTTCATTTAAATTTTATCAATTAAATCTCTGAAAATGTGTGTTTTTTTTTTAGTTTCTTCATTTCATATATTTAGTTATTGTTGTTATTGCTGATGATGTTTTTTTTTTTTTATTCACACAAAATAAAAGTCCTGTGATTTTATTATGTAGTTTTTAACTAATCGTATGTATATACATTTGACATTTTTATACTTAATTAATAATAAGAAAGAAAAAAAAAAGAAATCTTCAATTATAATGAGTACTTTTTACATACATTTTATTCAAATTAAAATTAAATATTTAAATTAACCAATTATTTTGAAATAATTTATTTTTTTCTTTGCACTTTTTAGTTTTCATGATCAATTAAAATGATATATACCGATTTTTTTTTTCTTTTTTTTTGTCTTCTTCTTAGATTTCTATTTTCTATTTTTTCTATAGTAAAAATCAGAAACAGAATAAAAAAAAGTCAAAAATAAAATAAAAAAAAATAAAAAAAGACGAAGAAGAATAAGAAAAAAAATAGATAAATAAATGAGATTAAGTTTATGACAAATTATAAATCCGTTGAAGAGAATAAACAATTTTTGATGTCAGATAATTTTCATTTTGAAAAATAAAAAAAAAAAAACATATACGAGTATGCACTGAATTCTTTTGTGCTATTATATGTGGCAACTTTATTATTATTAAAAACTATAAAAACTTCAACAATGTATGGTATTTTTAAATATTTTGTTTGTTTTTTTATTTTAATTTTTATTTAGAGAAAAAAAAAAGTGTAAAAACAAGTTTTTTTTTATTTTAATTTAAATCAGCGTTGCCGTTTATTTTTATTCTATTTGAAACACCAATTCTTGAATGCCACAGGTTTTCTCGGGGTTTTTTAAGAAAATTCTTTTTAAAAAAAATTCCCAGTATTGTTTCGTGCATTTGGTTACTAGGGATCCAGAGAATAATTTTAACAATGTTGTATTTTCCAGATACTGTTGAGGTGAAATATTCATTTGATGTTTTTTCTTTGTTTTTATTTTGTCTTTCCCTGCTTCAGTACACTCTTAATTAGTTATTTTCGATTTTCGCAAACCACCAATTTGCATTTAGTGGTAGTTCTAGTTTACAAAGTGTTAAAATAGTTGTTTTTTTTCAGTATTGGCAACTCTTATTATATTTTTTAAAAATCATATTAAAAGTTTGGAAAAATAAAAAATTCGTAAATTGGGGTTAAATGTTTTTTATGTAAAGAAGAAGATGAGAAAAATATTTTAGAATAAATATCAAATTTTTCGAAAACAAAAATAATAATGAAAAATAAAAATATTTTCAAATCACAAAACAATACTTTTTGGGTAATTTTCAAACATAAATTGTTATCACAAAAATTTTAGCCACACTTTCAAATCAAATAAAATATTGTTGTTCGAATATTGACTTTTTTTCTCATTAACAGAAATCAATTATTTCTGAAGGATTCGATAATAATGAATTTACTATTCTTTTGAAGCATCAAGTTTTTAAGTTATGTACATTGAAATATTCAAATTATACTTTTGTTTTTCAAATTTTCAAAATCCCATAAGAACTGATTTATCCACTTGAACAGTGAAAGCTTTTGCATTCATCCGCTTTGGTTTGAAATAGATTCAAATTTAATTTTCGAACAAAAAGATAATCAGATTTTTAAAATTAAATTTAATGCTTTCAATTCCAAGCGACGGGAATAAGAAAAAACGAAAAAGCTCCATATCAATTACTTCACATTTAATTTTTCTTTTAGTCTCAATTTTTATTCAAAACCTGAACTTGACTAAATTTCAATATTCAAACAACAATCAAAACATTTTCATTCATTTTCAAAAAAAAAAAAAAAAAAGAAAAACAACATTAAAATATTAGTAATGTAAATTGGAAGATTACTAACTTGTGTTACCTTAAGATCAGCATCATATGGTAATGTTTTATCCCATAGATTTGGTCCAAGAAAGGCCGCCTGTGCTTCAACATTCCAAGGATCTCCATCTTCTTTAAATTTGTCATCGCCACAGATATCCTTACTGTTCCCTGATTTACCTGAGTATAGAAAAACTATTTTTAATTATAGACGACTGTTTCAAGATAGTTTAATTGATTTTAGTAAATTTTTGTTAGTCAAAAACACACAACTTCTTTGATGGTCTTCTCATTGATTGGAAAGAAAAATAAAAATAAAAATATATATTGACTTTTCAGGTAAATTTCACCTTTCAAAAAATTTATTTTTATATCAAAAATTATGATACACTGTCATCATATACATTTCATTTAACACCTTACAGGAAAACCATTTTCTTACACATTATTTTGAATATGATATTGTAACAATTTTCCTTTTTTTTTTTTTATAAAGTACCAATAAACTAATCTTATTTGTCTAATAATATACCTTTATCATTAAAATTTATTTTGATATCTCACCTTTACAGCCCACCATTTCTTAATCATTTCAAGAAAAGAGGGGAAAAAAATATTCATAATTTTCTAACAACTATATACAATCTTCCGCGACAAGAATTCTTTTATTTTACTATTTTTTTTAATTCACTTCTTCTTTTTTTATCATATTTGTGTAAGAAAATGTACAACAGAAATAACAAGAAAAAAATATAAAACCAATCGAGAAAAAAAAAGATATCAGCAATAAAAAAAATCTTTTTTTTTTTAAATAAAATAATTGAAAGTAAAATTTTCTCCTTTCGCAACTTCTATTTTTTTTTTTACTTTTTCTTTTTCTTATGCTGCAACAAAAACTTTTAAAATTTTGTTGTTGTATACCTAATGTGTTCAATATACGAACAAAATATTAGCAGTAAGCACAAATTTACTTTGGTTTACCTGATAAAAGTTATACTATTATTTTTGTTTCCTGGCTAAAAGGCTTCCTATATACCTTTTTCACTCTCTATTTCAAGAAAAATGAAGAAAAAAAATCTTTTACTCTTACTTTTTAATGTATGTATTCATATCTTGATGGCAGTGGAGCACCTAGAGACCGAACAGGTTTTAAGAAATTGTAGAAGAAGAAGAAGAAAAACAGAAACAGAAGAAAATATCAAAAGAAAAGATAATATGTATAAAAACAGGGTGTATCATTTTAGAGCTTAAATAAGAAAACACATTAAAAAGAGAAGGATATGACAAAAAAAGTAAAGACTGAAAATTGAGTAAGAAAAACAGGATATGTAAACACAATGGACTTAAGCTTCTGTGGGTTCCAAGTCATCATGGTATAGGAAAGGTTCCAGTTAACTCTGTATGGAGACCGGAACCAACAATAGGTATGAAGAAACAAAATGTACACACAAGAACATTAACTCAAGGCAAAAAAACTTTTAAATTATTTTCTCACTTCCTTTTTTCTTCCATTCTTTTTTTTTTCAGAATATCTTGTTAAAAATATAAAAAACATCAAAAATAATTAATGTAAGCGTGATATGAGATATCAATTTAATTCAACTTACGAATATATATGTATATATCAATTTCCTATCTTTCGCACTTTAAATAATAAATACAATTCATTTTTTTCTTCTCTAAGTTTATTTTGTTATTTTTTATCTCGTTTTTCTTATAAGTAAATTATGCGAATTTATCCAGATGCAAATTAATATAATATACGAATCACTAATAAATATAAATATTTATAAAATACACATCAACAACATCATCAACATCATTAATTTTATGATATGCATTTTCTTCAATTACCTCTATAACAAGTAGGTAAGTAAAATACTGTGGTTTTTCCTTTTTTTTCTTCTTCTTTATTATTATACATATTTTTTTTCTTTTTCTAAAATATATGACTAATGAAAAATTCTCATAAAAATTATACCATTATAATAAAAAGGTTATAAAAAGTGTGCGTAAATGTGTATGTACATGTTGCAAAGCAAAATAAAAATCCATTAAGCAGTATCTCAGATATTTCTGACTTATTGTATAGGTAAATGGTTTTTTTTCTCATATTTTTTAACGTGTAGATACTTCTAATAACAAAATGATGATGTGATAGATATCGATAAAAATAAAATGATTAAGATGTCATTTATGTTATTTTATAATCATTTGTGGGATTTCACTTTATTCACCCACACATACATACATACACATACAATTTTAGTTAAACAAAAATTTTTATCTGCAAAAATATAACATTAACACAAATAATATATTAAGATATTGCAATACTATAGTAACTGATGTGATATTTCTGGGCATAGTGTCTAAAAATTTATAATTATAGAAGGAAGTTAAATGATTTAAACACATAATAATAATAATATTGAAATCATAAATGTTTTATTAATATCTACTTTCACAAAGCATATCAATTAAATATATTACTTACAACTTTTTTTTTTTTTTTCATTTTATTTTATTATACTTTTATTCAAACTCGGAAGTTAATAAAAATTGACATCTCTATTAAAATGTCTTAAAAAAGTCATAATTTATAATAATATAATACGGTGAATTATTATTTATATATTTCATTATTTGTAATAATATAAAATTTTAGAAATTTTAATGCAAAGTTTTCAATAGAAATCTACAAGAATAGATTAATTATTAAATTTATTATCTATTAAGAAGAAGTAAAATTAATTTTAAATTAATTTTTTATTATATGTATAGCTTCTTTGAATTTACTGAATTTAAGGAGAGTTTTTACAATCGGTTACTCCCTGTGTTTTATGAATTTGAAGATATTCGATAATAAAAAGATTTAAAGGGTTTATAATTTTATAGGTTTTTTTTTGTTTTTAATATGCGATGAGTCAAATCATATAAACATCATTTTACTGCATTTAATTTATAAACACAGCAATAATTTTAATACCTTTTACACAATTTCGTGGAATTTATAAAGAAATTCTTCTATATGAAACAAACAGGGGTAGTTCTCAAAACCACCCTCATAATTTTCATAAAAAAATGTTTTCCTTTAAGTGAATTTGATTTATATACTTTTTCTAGGTATCAATATAGATATCATACGGCAGATATAAATTTTCAAAAAAGGGTGATCAGAAAAATATAATATGATAAACACAAATAAAATTCAAAATGGATCATTTTGACGACTCTTGGTTTAGTGTTAAAATATTATGATTCTAGTCCTCGAAGTTTTTTTTATTATTTAAGAAAAAGTACACCTGAAATATTCAAGCAAAATTTATATTACATTTTTATTCATTGTAGACACCTTTAATTTTATTTCTATATTTTATTACTCACGTCTTAATACAAAAATCAGGAATTTTTTTTTGCAAATTTAAAGAAAAAACAAAAGAGAAGTGTGTTAACACTCGCATAAACGTTTTCTTAGATGCAAGCAATAAATAATTATTTAACTGCTCTTTTGATTTATGAATGTTAAGTTAGAAAAAAAAAACATGGCATATTCGTATGAATAAGTAAAATAAAAAATTTTATTACCAATAAAAAAGAACATATATAATGTGAAAATTTTCATGTGGTGGAATAAAGCACCAGAATTCTAGCAAATAATCTTTTTAAACAAGTGGTTAATTACATTAGAATTTTCCAAAATATAAATGCTTATTTAATTTCAGACGTTTGACCATGATTGAAATTTCCCTCTGTCGATTCTGTCAAAGAAATATCTACTAATTGTCTAAATAAAAATAATAAATTTATTTAATTAAATACTAAAAAAAAATACGTTGTATATTTTTTATATAGTAAAAAAAATATGAACAACTTTTAAGTATCTGCATAAATGCATGAGATATACAAATATGATATATATAGTACATATAAGATACACAAACATACATTTCACCTTGTTTTATTGATTTTATAATGTCACTAATCTCATTTGAAAATTAACTAAGACAGAACATTTTACTACTGACATTGCATATTATATTGTGCTTCATATAACTGTAATATGAGTAAAATAAACCATATACATAATGTAGAAAAAAAAAAATTATAAACAAACATTGAAAAATAAAAATTGACATTAAAACTTTAAGTCAAGTTCAAAATCAAGGAATCGAAAACAAGGTGAAATTATATCGATTATGTATACCTGCTGCCGTAAAACACTTAGTTATACGTCTGAACATTTTTTTTTTTTTCATATAGTGAATTTAATAAAAAATATACGAATAATAATAAATTTATTGATTTAAAATATATTATGTTGAATTTTTGTAAACAAATAATAAATTTTAAAAAAATGAATTCAATAAAACACACAGAATGTGTTTATTTAATGAAAATTCATTTGATAAATTAACACTAAATTTTTTATTCTATTTTTATTTTTTATTTTTTTATAATTCGACCTAATCCATTCATAATTTAATTTTGTAATTTCACAATGACGATCTTTTAAAAGACAAAAAAAAAAAAGAAGAAGATAATTTTAAATAGATATTTACAGAAAATTTTTACAAAAGGCAGAAACAAAATACATTATGATGAGACTAACATTTTTCTTTCTTTGTGTTTTTTTTTTTCTTCTTGTTTCAACACGAAAAGCTCTAATTATAATCGCCTACTTATTTTAGCAGTTAGTAACGTGTTGTGCATTATTTTATGCTATCTAAAATACTATCTATATATTTTCTGTGCATCACCTATATATATCTTAAAAGTATTTTGCATTTTTGCCATTCAAGAAGAAGAGAAAAAAAAATTCATCCAATTTGTTCATAGACATCACATATTAAATTGTATGAATTTAAAAAAATAGGGTGATAATAATTCTGTATTTTCTTTTATTTTTTGTAAAAACATTGCTAAATTTTTAAAAACAATTTAAGACAGGATTAAGAAATAACTACAGAATACAGAAACAGATAATTACAAATACATAATAAAAAGCTGTAACAACAGGTTTTCAAGGTAATGCAATAATTTATTTTCAGCTAATTCTGAAAATCTGGTTTTCTTATCTCGTACGTGAAATATAAGAAAAACACCCTCTATAAATGTTTTTCTCAAGATTTTCATAGAATAAAATCTTTGTGAATTATGTAGATCAGCAACTATATAGCTAACATATATATTTTCAAAGAAAAAGGCCACAGTGATGAGTTTATAAAAGCACAAAAAATAAAAATGAAAAAAAAAAATTAAAAATAAAAATAAAATTAACATTAGCTCTCATCAAGACAAATATGCAGCAACTAACTTTTAAAATGCATTTATTGGCATTTGTTGGTCTTATGATCGTGAGTGTGCATTTACAAAATCAAGCAAAAAAAAAAAAGAATAAAGCACTCATATATGATATATGCCAGATGCAAAAATAACACACAAAACAAAAAGAATTCATAGATACTGAAGATAATTCTAAATGAAAATGAAAACATGAAAATGGAAAAAAAAATAAGTCAAAAGGAAAGACGAATAACTAAATAATTTAGATTAAGTAAAAAAAAAAAAAAAAAAAAAACTAAGAAAACATCAAATTCATTAACGAAACATATGAAAGAAAGAATTTTACTAACAAAAAACAGAAGAATTTTTTTGCATATATAAAATGACACCCAAATGTTAACAAACAAATAAAAAAATAAGAAAAAAAGGAAAAACCACATAAATTCGTTGCCAATGAAAAAAGAAAAATAAAATAAATCAAAAGAGATGAGAAAGAAGATTTTTGAAGCAAAAAAAAAAGAAGTAGGTATGTATTTCACGCCTCAATTGCCTAGTGCCAATTTTAAAAACATTTCCGCCAATTAAATGACCATATTACAATTTTATAAACACATACCTGAATTGTATCTTCTTTTTTTTTTTCGATAATACATATTAGATACTAAATTTATTTGTTTTTTTTTTCTTTTAATTTTATCTTAACACTGAGAAATTTTAATTGCATTTTAATTCCATATAATGATGAGAATGTCTGTTGAATGCTTTTTTTTCTATATTATTTTGCAATATTTTTGCAATTAATGATTTTCTTCTTAAAATATGTTTTCCTTTTTGTTTAAAAAAAAAAATACATTAAGTACATTATTGTCCTATCATATGGGAAATTTATGTCATTCATATCATTTTAAATTCATTTTTCCCGTTTATTTATGTCCTTAACATAGTTTTTAGTTCAAGGATAATTTTTGATAAAGAATATAATACATATTAAGTATATATACAAAGTAGAAACAAACCTTAACAATCAACAATGTCATAGATCATTATCTACTTATATTCTATTAATTGATAGATTTTTTTTTTTATTATTATTATTTTGCAATGCCTTTGATTTTATTACAAATAAATAATTGTTAGTTATATTTATTTTTTTTGCTGCTCTTTTATAATTTTATTTAAACAGAGCGGATGATATTTAACGCTGACGGTGTTTTTTAAAAATACCAAACAATCACAAAATACATAATACTTCATTGAAAATATACATATATGTATGTATGTATGTACTTGATGAAGGCGGCTATAAAACTGCGGAATGATGAGTTTTATGGAAATGAGAAAAATTTTAAAAAAAATTGCAATAGAAATATAATTATATTAAAAGTAAATGACGCCGACTTTCCGCCTTTGATTGTAATTGACTAATCGTAGCAATTGTAATGGAAGTATAATAATGTTAGTTTATAAAAAAAATAAATTAACTATTTTTGCAAAAAAAAAAAAAAACAATAATAACAAAATGAAGTTCAATAGAGTGACTTAGCATTTTAGCAATTTATACGTGTGCTGTTATACTATACTACTGCACTACTGACATTGCATTAATTTTCTATAGTTTTGTTCATTTTTTTTAATATTCAAGTGTTAGATGAGAATTTTTTATTATTCATTATGTGAGTTATATTGTAATACAAAAAAAATGATTTCATTGATGATGTCATTTTTTGTAAGTATGTATTTTAAAATTTTTATTGAAGATTCTCAATTTTATTGAAGTTAGAAAAAAAAAATATATGTGAAAAATTTTAATTTAATTATAAAATCCAATTACTGAAATTGTAACTCTGCAAAAATAAAAGAACATTCAAAATAGCTTAAGTTACAGGTTTACATAAATTTTGAACTACAATACATCACGTACATATGTGTATGTATATCATGTCTCGAACTCTAAGCTAAGTATTTTTTTTTTTGAATTTGAAAAATATTATTCAATTTTTTTCTCTTCACATCTTTTTTTATAAAATGACATATCTAAAATTAGATGCAATTAAAATATGTTCTACTCTGAAATTAAATATACCAACTTTATTATAATTTTCTAATGCTTATTGACCTTTAAATTAAAATTTCTTAAAAGCAAATATTAATGTTCAAAAACAAAAAAAAAACAAAAAAAAGAACAACGATATTAAAAATAAAATCAAAACTAAAACAAAATTAAAATAATGTGTCATAAAGCGATTTTATTGTGCATTATTAAATTGAATCAACGTCAAATTTTTAATAAATTACTTTTTTTTCCTTCATTTTTCTGAGTAAATACGTAAATAAAATTTAAAAGAAAAAGTGAAAATGCCATGTTATTCCTTTGATTTTTGTTATTGTTTTAATTTTAGAATTTTTTGCAATAATTATAATATCATTGATGCATATTTTGTATTATTGAGTAATTTATGACTGTACGCATAATTAATTATACAAAAGCAAATTGCCAAAATTAATTTATTAACAGAGAAATAGATAAAAGTTTTTCATAAACTTTGAACTCCTTTGAATAAAAAAACTTAAAAATCAAACAAAATTATGAAAAAACAAATGTTCAATGGATTGACATTTGAAGACAAATTTGTCAAATTTCGAACTTTTTGGACAAGCTGTTGTTTTTAAAATAAAATATCAGATTTTTTCGTTAATAAAAAAAACTCCCTAGTTTTTTTTTTTTTTTGCAGAGAACTTATCCTTGTTATCTTGTATTGGCTAGTCAACATTTAAAAATGTCATTATTGTCTTACAAAGTAGACAAAATACAATTTTTTTCTGTTCTGTTCAATTACTTATCTAGTAAAAATTTTAAAATAATTAAATGAGTGTGAATAATTAATTACTTGAATATACATAATTTAAAATGTGTCTTTCTTTTATTAATTTTATTTTTATTTTTGAAAAATATCTTAATTTTAACAATTACTATGTATACTTTTTTCTATTAAAATCTAAGAAAATAGATACAATGACGTATGATAAATGATGCATTGCAGTGAATGTGATATATATTTTAATGATTGATTGTTGTCATATGTCGTTTAGTCATCACTAAAATATTTACAAAATAAAATAATAATAGAAAATTATTAAATAGTCGAAAAAATAAACAACAAATAAAAAAAAAACCAATTTATTCTAAAAAAATTATTTTCAAACAGATTCACAAATTTTTTCAAGGAAATAAAAATAAAAATTAATAAAAATTAAAATATATATATACTATTATTATTCTTTTGTGTAAAATTATATATAAATGATTTCTATTGATGTAATAAAAATAGTACAACAACAAAATTGAAATAATAATAGAAATTAATAAAATTTCATGTATATAAGAGAAAATTCCATTACATAATTTCATTGAATCAATGCACCCTCAGTGTAGATATAAACATAAATAAAAAAATGTAATTTGTTGACATAATATCTATCTTTTTTTCCAAATTGTTTGTTACAACTTGCATTTGAATGAGATTATCGTATGCTTTTTGTTTTTCATCTTTGTTTTTTTTTTTTTTTGTATTTGAATTTCAAAAACTTTTCATTGATTTACAAGACAAAAGAAGAAATTAAAATAATAACTAAATCTTATATTTTCTCAAGAAATAATAATCTGAATGATAATAGTAGTCAAAGACAAACAATAACAACAACAACAACAACAAAAAACAGAAGAAAAAGATGAAGCTTGTGATGATGACGATGATGGTTTTGCGACAAATCTGAAAGTAAAAGTTAAATTCATGGACCATGTATTTACAAGACGAAAAAAAAAAGCCAAGAAAAAAAAACTGTAGGTAATCATTAAACCTTAACAATCTGGTTTTTTTTTGATTTAACAAAAAAAAAAAAAAATAGTTGAAAGGTACATAAGTAATATAATAAGTTATTTTTCGGTGAAAGTGGTTTTTTCCCAAAAATCTACCAAAAAAAATTGTTGTTTTTTTCTTTCTCAAAAAAAAAAAAATAAATAAATAAATAAAATAAGAAAAAAAAACACTCACAAACACAATATTACACTGGGAAGATAAAAATGTTTAGGTATACACGCACATTTTTTTTTTCTCTTTGGTTTATGTTTTTTATTTTAATTTAAACTTTTTTTGTTTTTTTGTTACTTTTTATTCTCTTCGACTTTGTAAATATTATGTAATACTTAAAATTATATTACAAATTACAAATTTTTCATTTTTAACAACCCGTAAAGTTCATTTGAGTTCAAATTATAAAATTTTCATTTTTCGGAAGTATATAATTACCGAAAAGTAACAAACAAACTTTTTCAAATCTAATGAAAAAAATTATTATATGTACATACATATGTGTACATATGTACATACATATAAAATTTAAAATGTTATTTCTCTTTTACACCTGGTTGATTTATTTCAATTTTATTTTATTTTAATTTTTTTTCAAAACAATAATCTGACTTAACATATGATTTTTCAATTAAAGAAAATATTGATTTTTGCACACGATTTTTCTTTTCTTTAATTTTTTACAATTATTTTATCTATGTATATTCAATTTATTGGTTTCGATGACACGTGTGAAAAAAGAAACCAGAAAAAAATAAAATCGAACAAAAATACGTATGACCTATTTTAACATTATCTGTTTAGCACAGGGGTTTAAAATTCTTGTCAAAGAAAATATTCAGGAAATTTATTTATTTATTCATTCTTTTCTTTTCTTTTTTTTTTTCTTTTGGTTTTTTTTAATGAATGACTTTGAGAATACAGTCTTGCAAACAACATAAAAATAAAAATTTACCAGAATAGAACAAAAGTTAAAAAAAAAAAATAAAGATAACAATATATTGAGTATCTATTCATTTTTATTATTCTTTTTTTTTTTTCGGATAATGACGATGATATGGTTTATATGCGATCATTCTTGATTGAAATTAGAATTGTAAAAAAAAGACACGAATAAATAAAATGTACTTACAAACCAAACCAAAAAATAAAAAATAAAATAAAATAATCAATTCACAAAAATATCTAATTCACTCCTCGATCTACTCGTATAGTAAGCATCAACAACCTTGGCACATCCGCAAAGATCAATCAACCTATTTGGATCGAAATCGCAATCAGTCATTCTTTTTTTTTGTTTTTGTGCAATTATAATACACATACACACAAAACTCAAAAAAAAAACAAAAAAAAATTCTTTTCTATTATTATTTTTTTTTTTTTTTTTTGCAAAATGTGATGAGATGAGTTAAAAAAAACAAAAAAAAAAACTGAATCAACAACCGATTTATGATGCTATATCCCCTAATTCAATCTGCCATTTATTTTTATTGTTGTTTTTATTTTTTTTCGTATATGCAAATTTTTGTTTGTGATCAATTTTTTCAAACATTTTTAAAATTTTATATGTGATTTTTTTTTTCTCATTGGAAAGTACAACGTATATGTATGTATTGTATGTATGTATGCACGTAAACTGTTCCTCTTTCTTTTTGATTCAAAAAAAAAAAAAAAAGTAATAAATCTTAAAATAATATATATAAGATAATTTCAATTTGGCATGAAAACACACTTTTACAAATAACAAATATAAAAAAAAAAATGTATATTGTATATCTCCTGGCATTAATTAAATTTTTATTATTTTTTTTTTTATTCAAATAAACCACCGGTAATTATAGTGTATACATATGTACACTAAGAATTTTTGATTTTTAATTTCAAATTAATTAGATTTTTAATTTATTTGTGGATCACGATTTTTTTTTTCCTGTTGTTTAAATTCTTTCATTATCAGTGTGTTTTTTTTTTTTTAATCTCATATAGTTTGTATATGTTTTCTTTATTTATTTAAAGAAAATATAAGGAAAAACATATGAGGACTTAAAAGCATATAGCACTCAAGGTAGTATTACATTATATTTTTCCTTTACTTTTAAACTCTTTTTGTAAAGTCAAGTCAATAAAAAAAAAAGAATTGAAAATAACAAAGTATTTTCGTACAAATTTTATTTGAAAAAAGAAATGAATCATCTGACTAAACAATCATTTAGTAAGTAATCTTATCAAAAAGTATCTAAGTATCTCAAATATTTAAACGATGAACAAATACAGAAAAATTTCTTTGTTTTACTTTTTTGAATTTATGAAAAAAGAAATCAAAAATTAAATGAAGTAATTAGTTACTAAAATAGCGTATATTTACTGCAAAAAAAAAAAAAACAAAAAACAAAAATTGTTTAATAAATATTACAAAACAAGTTACACACATGATACACATTAAAAAATGTCATCTTTTCTTTTTTCACCACTTTTTTGTTGTTATTTTCTTTTCTTTTTTTTTTTTTCATAAAATTAAAAACAAGGTTCAAGAAAAGGTAGAAAGGTCACACACCGAAATCTTGTTCAAAAAAAGAAAGTTTCTTTATATTTTATTTAAATGATAAAATAAAAGAAGTAAGAAAATAAAAAAATAAAACAAAGCAACAAAATGCTGCCCCATAACAAAAAAAGTAAAATCATTTTAACTCTTTTTGTGTTCATTTGTATACATATTTTTTTATTCTCTCTGTGCTTTTTTTTTTGCAAACATACATACATATATGAAATGATATGCATGCCAACCTATAAATTTCAAGATTTATCGATAAATAATAATAAGAAAAGGATTTAGTTTACATGTTCAAATATAAAATATACATATACGAGTACTCTTGATCAGTATAGATATATTTTATTTTTCTCTATCTTGTAAAATACAAATATGTTTTTACCATATAGGTATGTATAATAAAATTGACGAATTTGTTTTTAGTGGTTTTTTCTTCTCCTGATTATTTTCCTCTTTTATTTTAAATCTTTTTTAATTGTTTGTATACAAAATGAAAATATGTATATAATATTTAAAAAAAGAAAATAAAACAGAAAATTGTAGTATTTAAAATATTGTGAAACAAAATGTAAAAGGAAAAAAAAATAAAGAAAAAATCATTTGTAAACAACATTTAGAGAGAAGGGCTTTTATAAACAAAGGTATGTATGTATGTATGTATTTTTTTCTGTTTTTATTTTTTGATCACCTTTTACCAGGAAGGAAAATTGTTTTTGGTTAAATATTACCTTATAGTAAAAGTTGTCATAAATTAAATGTCGTGTTTATTGTCTTCTATGTGTTATATGAACATTTAATACTTTTCTGTACAAACAATACATACAGACATACTTACAATACATACTAAAACTCCAATGCAAAATGAAAACAAAAAATAATATGTATATATATTTTTTTTTTTTCAAAAAATTGATCATTTTAATTTTTAATTGTAACCTTTTACTTTTTCTTCATGTAATTGTAATTATTTAGTCTTTAATTCTTCTATGTTGTTTTTTTTTTCCAAATTGTTTGTCAATACTTTTCAATATTTATTTAATTTTTCTACTTATGGCGCCAATAAAATTGAATTTATATTATTGAATAAATCCATTAAAGTGAATTGATTTTTATCTTATCTTTCTTTATTATTTTTTCTTCCTATCATGTAATTGAAATATGAAAAATATTTAATTTTTAATAAATTAAATAATTGACAAATAATTGCTTTTGAATTTTATTTATTCAAGTTCACATTTTTTTATATATGAGAAAATTAAAAGCAAAAAGAAAATAGTGTGTTGAAAAATTAATGTAAAACAAATAAAAGTGCATTTTTAAAAATTAAATTATTGCAAAAGTCGTAGAATATTGCTACATTTTTTTGTATTTAAAAAAAAAAATAAAATCAAGTGAAGAAAAATAATTAAGAAATCTGAATGATTTCATTTCATACTGCCTACCTGAATATTTTTGCAATTTTTGTTTGTTTAGGAATTTTAAACGCTTGGGGGGGTTGTACTATACGCTCCAATGTGTTTCGCATTAGGCTAGGCTATCCGAAATTTTTTAACACAAAGTTTGTTTCGAAATAATTTCACTTGAAATTTTGCAAACACAAATTATTTGGTTTATTTGGTGAAAAAATACAACAATGAAAAATTTGGAATGCATTTTTTTTTTTAAGTTTTACTCAAACAGTCTTCCAAAAACTATTAAAATCTATTTAGTGGAATTTACTATGTAGTAAAAAATTAATATCTCTTGAAATTAAAAAAAAAAAACAATTTAATTAAAAAAAAAACAAGAAATAATTTTTAAATTTTTAAAAAAACAACAACAAAGAAAACAAAATTCATTACTCTAGTCATCGGCCCCTAAAGAAAGTGAAATTTTCGGCGGTTATAACACAATCATCTTGAGCACACTAGCGTACAAAATTGTTTGAAACAAGTTTTCTTTGGGTTTTTTTTATAAATATTTTTTTTTATTATTATTACTATGTTTTTTTTCATTATTATTATCTTTTGATTTTCATTATTTTGTTAGATTACAATGTCTGTTGTATTTATATTCTATGATGACAAAGGGCATTCACACTGAACAAAAAAAAAAACTAACATTTTTTCAAAGTACTATTTTTTTCTTTAGCAAAAATTTAAGATCAATGAACTTTAGAAAAGAAAATGGACAAACGCATACATTTATACAATTAAAGTTTTGATAGATTTGAGAAGAAAAAAAAAATGAAACATTATATTTTTAAACTCTGGACCATGCGGAAGCTTTTCATAAACTTTCACTTTACGAAATTAATCACTTTTATATTTTAAAAGAAAAAAAAACATTAGTGAATTTTTTGTTTTCGCCTCTTTGATAGATCGTTTTTTTTTCTCTTCTGTTAATCGAATAAACAGAAATTAAAAAAATGATTTCGATTAGTAAATTATTTTATATAATCACTGATGAGTGAGTGTACCACTCAGACATTTAATTAAAGTACGAAATTGTAATTTAGTTTTATTGAATTTGAAAAATGCATCGTTTTTTTGTTTTTTTTTTTTTGCAATATTTTCTTTAAAAAAATTGAAACCACTGCCTCGCGTCTCATTTTGTAGATGTTTTTTTTAAATTTTTTGTAAAATTAAATGATTTTTTTCAAAATCGATCGATTAAAGTAGTCTTTATCCTCATAAGAATTTCTAAGCTTTGAAAATTGAAAATATCATTTAGAGGCGTATAAAAAAATTAAATAAACTTTTCAAACTTATAAAGTTACTTAAAGACTCAATACACAATAAAACTATTATATTTATAAGTAAAAGGAAAAGAAAGAGGTTACATAAAATTAGCTAGGGATTATGTACTTCTCTACCAGTGGTGATACAACAAAATAAAAATAAATCTAATTTTCAATTTTGCTTTCTTTATATTAACCCTTTTTATTTATTTTAAATCTGCCTACCACTTACGAATTGAATCATTCGGACTGATCATTTTTTTTTTTTGTAATACTTTAACAACTAGCCAAAACCAGAAACACCGATCGATAAGTGAAAATTGATTTTCCAAAGAAAAAATTAATTAATTTTTAGTTTTTTTTTTTTCTTGAAGATAATTTTCTGATTAATCAATTTTCAAATACATAGGTACATACATTTTTTTGTTGTCAGCATAAAAATTAATTCGAATTATCTGTGTAACAATGCATTTTTTATTTTAAATTTATTTACTTTATATTTCTATAAAAAATAAAATATTCTTTCATTACCAGATAAAGTTACATGAAAAAAAAACATTTTAAAATAAAATTATCATTGTTTACAAACTTTATCTTTGAAATATGTATGTAATAGGTATGTATACAACAAGTAGGTACTTTTATTTATATATACATACATCATACTCGTATCTATGTACAAATTGGAAAATTTTTTGATTTTGCAAAAAAAAGCAAAACTATCAATCAATTTCAATCAAATTTTTCACTGTAGGGCAGTTTGAAAAACATCTATAATTTTAATGCACTTGAAATTTTTATATTTGAAAAATAAAATGATAAGAAATTGTTGTTTTGACCTAATATGTTTTTGATTAAAACAAAAATTGTTATACAAGTGTTGTTTGTTTTTTTTTTTTTTTTCAATTTTCTTTCTATTGAAAATTTAATTGAAAAAAAAATAAAAAGAAAATAAAACAACAATTACTTTATTAAGAATCAATTTAATAATTTATAATTTCAATTGAAATAAATTAAATTGAAAAAAGAAATACGAATAATACGCCAAATCCTAAATATATCATAGATACTTCCTTATTATTATTTTCTTAATTTTTTATTATACTGACATTTCTTTTAAACTACTTTTAATATTTCCTTACATCTTACATTTTCATACTTTACACATTATTAATTATAATTTTTTTTTTTTATTTATAACCCAGAAAAGTTATATACAAACACATTTTACTATTATACAAAAGTAGTTATAGTAAATGCATTTCAGAAAAATAAAATGAAAACAAAATAAAAACCTACAAAATTACTCTATTAAAATGTGATACCTATGTATATACTTATTTTTTTGTAGTAATGTTTGATCTATAAGGAAGAGATTCATTCAACTCATTTTCTTTTAACATAATAAAAAAAAATTTAAAAAAAAAAACACCAACAACAACAAATAAACAAACAGTAAAAGAAGAAGAAGAAAAAATGAATTTGGAAACGCGGAAAACTCCACGCTAAATAATTGCATAATCGAATGTACACGCGATATATACCACGTTTCAATGCATTCATCAGTCAAGCAAATTTTTTATTTTCAAAAAAAAACGTAATAAATAAATAAAAAAGTAGATAATGTGAAATTGGACCAAAAAATATTTCTTTTAGCGTTTTGTATAACGTCATCGTCTACTGCTTTAAATTACAAACAATCTGGTAGGTAAAATGTGTGGAATCAAAGTGGAACGTTTTTCGCTAAATAAAAATTACTTATGATGACTATTTTGTATGATTTTTTTTCTTTCAATTTTATACACTCAACACTGTTTTAACTTTTTGTTGTTAAAGTTGATCTTTCTTATTGTATACAAACCATGCAGACATCAACTTTGAAATTGTCTATCTTTGTTACCACCTAAGCTTAAAGAGAAGAAAAAAATAAGTTTTTCAAACTATTATACATACTTTTATCTATTTATACTATTTATAAGACGACCGTTCAAGGCACTCTTACTTTCTTTCTTGTTGCAGGTAAACTATGTATCTCTACCTATCTATAAACTTTAAAATTTATAATATACAACCTCTTTTTGAATTATGTGTACATATGTCAGTTTTATCTCTATTAGAAAAAAATACAAAATAAAGAAAAAGATACAAGAAATATGAAAAAAAATTATCTTATAAACGTTAAAACACAGACCATAGATAGACATTATGGAGCAGATCAAAAATGATATTTAAAAAAAAAATAAATAAATATAAGTATTCAAAGTAACAAACGATCGACAACGATGTTTTTTTTATTTTTATTTTTCTGTTCCGTAATTCTATATTATAAATAAAGAATTGTTGTTGTCTTGTTTGAATTTAACTTTAAATTTGTACAAAGACTTTTTCAGGATTTTTTGATTCAAAGTAAAAGTAATCATCAACTTTATATGTCTGAATAGAAAAAAACAAGCAAAAAGGTAAAAACACAAAGACCAAATCGAATACCGACTTTATTTGAAAAATAGATATTTTACATGCAGCATATATTTTATAATATACATATGTACATACATATGTATTCTCTCTGTGCTGTGGTACAACTAGGAAGTCGTTGTATTTTCAGATTTCGATACAGTCTATCGATTCAAACCGAAACCATTGTTGTTGTATAAATCATTGTTTTTATTATTATTATTATTTATTTGTTAAATTTTATTTACTAGTATTCCTTATTTTTTTTTTCTAATGTTTTTCTCCTTTTGTCTTGTATGTGTGCTTTTTGTTGTAATTTTATTTTTATTATAAATTATGTTTTTTTTAAATATATATTTTACTATCCATCAAGTCTACCCATTCGTTCCCATCAACGATTTTTGATTATTTTTTTTCCGCCTTTGAAATGTCATTCATAATTTTTTTTTATTTAATTAACAGATATTTAACGTACTAACCTAGTTATTTTAATTATTTTTTGTATTTAAAATTATTTTAATCAATATTCAAATTCTTAGATTTTAAATTTCAGTCTTAACTTTTTTTGGACGTTATTTTCTAAATTTTCTCACATAATAATTTTTATGTTTTATTCTAAAAATAAATTTTTTGAACAGGATTTCATATCTCAAGAATTTTTTTCATTTTATTTTAATTTAAACAAAAATATTCGAATTTATTGAAATCCTAAAAAAAAAAAAAATCTGCCTAATCATTCTTGAAAGAAATTTAGATAATTTTATTTATTAGAAAAATTGATTAAAGCCGATGGTCATAAAAAAATGAATTTAAATGAGTATAAATTATATCTATAGATATTTTTATATAGATACAAAAAACAGGAATATGGAATTAATTTAAATAGGAATAAAAGAACTTTAAAAAAATTATATTTAATTTCCACTCAAAATATTTCCTTTGAACTGTAGAGAAAAAAAATTAATTTGAAATAGAAAGAGGTGTCTCATCAAAGTATAGTTAAAGAAATATCAAATAAGAATCAGAATTAAAACTGTTTGTATGTATTCTAGGAATTAATTTTTACAATTATTTGTTGTATAAAAAGCCTTAAGCAGGAGCTTTTAGGGTATAAAAAAAGGTTTATTACTGCTTTAATTATTACATGGGCTAATTCGATAGAAAAATTTAAAAGTTATCCCTTTAAATACACCTGAAACCTGAAAGTAAGTATTAGAATAGAAACAAATTTTACTGAATAAGCAACGTCAAAAACTCAGCTGAATTTTTAAAAAAATTTCATTCTAACTAATTTCAATTTGAAAAAAAAAAACACTCTTATACTAAACCAACTGGTTCATTGGTTCTTTATATTTTTTTTATTTGTTGTTTCAGGTACTAAAATTTTGAAAAATTAGGTTTTTCGCAATTTTTTATTCTTTATAAAAGTTTTTCATGAGGATTTTTCATAGTTCCGTTTTCTCTAAAATTTGACTAAATGGTTTAAGCAACTTCAATCTAAATTAATGATTGTTTTGTCGTTTTTTTGTATTCTTGTAAAATTCAAAATATGTTGATAATAATTTAGAAATTTATATACTTATTTTGAACCACACCGTCTAGACTAGACAAAGTCATTTGAATGCATATTTTATAGTTATTTTAAATATTGAAAAATTAAAAAAAAAAAAAAAAATTCTAGAAACATCAAAATCATACAATAAATATGCTATTTTATGTTATTTTTCATCTTTCCATGTTACTAACACAATAAAACTCTAATGATTAATGAATATTGTCTGTTTTACAATATGATTTGCAAAATTTTGTAGAAAAAAAATAAGACTATAGTTCCAAAAATAAGCTACTAAAAAAGAAAAAATATGCTTTTTACTAATTTTAAATCGTTTTAAACATAAAAACGTTTCGAAACGAACGCTTCCATATGAATTCTTAAATTGGTTCTTCAGGACTTCGCAGGATTAAAATATCACGAAAAGAAAACCACATATTTGCCAATGAAATATGTTAATTACAAATTTGTATGTCTTTTTTTAATTCAACGTCCTAACGTAGAATTAAAGTGACCTTTAAGCTTTTTTTCGAACCATATTGAATTAGATCGTTTTTCGGACAGTTTCCAACGTTTTTTTTATCTTTGAAAGGACATTCGCAAAATAATAAGGCAAAGCATTCTGATATAAGATTAACTTGATATACATTTTAACAGATTTACAAATAAATATCATCAATTTTTAGGTTTTCTCTGATAACTTTTCAAATGTTTCTTATCCTCGATAAAGGACATTTGTAAATATATATACAACAAACAACATATTCTACAGTTTGACTTTACATTGAAATCACATTGCAATAAATTGATTTGATAAGTTTTCGGAACTATTGCCAAATGATAACACTTTACATAAAATTTGAAGACAGAAAAAAAAATCAACTAATGTATTTTAATAAAAGGTTTGGCAAATATTTGAACGGAAGACACTATACATAATTATTCACATATCTACTTATAATGTACCTGTATATGTATATAAAAATATATATATATGTATATATTTAAATTTATTTGTATATACATATATTTATATGGATACACTTATACATACATTTGTTATGTATAGATAAGGCGAAAATGTATTAGAAGAGATGAAGCAAAAAAAAAGCATACATTATAAATTTTTCACACATTCCTACATTACCTACATATATATGTATGTATGCATAATAAAGTTAGTATGTCATTAGTATAAATTTGCTAATATGTACATATGTATATAATATATGTAGTCTCGTCATATATACCTACGTAAATATAATTTATTATTGTTAATACGTACCTATTGTATTTAATATTGTTTTTTTGTCTATTTCAAATAAAAATGCCAACTAACGATCAAATGAATATACATACATAGTAAAATGTTTTATACACCTCTATTTAATGAATAATCAAACTAAAAACAAAACAAAAAAAAACCTATTATGTACCAGACTATTTTTTTTCTATACACGGAAGCATCGCTTTTTTTTTTATTACAAATATTTTGATATCATAATGAAAGTACGAGTGAATTTTTAACGTAAATGGGATGGAAAAATGAGTAAAGAGAAAGTTTTTAACATTTGTTTTTTTTCTATTTTCAGTTTGTTTTAATTTTGGTTTTTGTTTATTTTTTTTTTTTATTTTTTTTGCAAAATTTTATTTCCAAAATTTGCAAATTTTAATCTATTAAAAAAAATTTATACCTCCGAAAAAAAAAAACCTAGACAACAATAAAAGAAAGAAAAAAACACTTTTTTCTTGCCAAATTTGGAAAGTGAAATTTTATCGGTGAAAATGAATTAATAAACGCATGAGAGATTTTTAATTATAAATTCAAGTGAGAATTTTTCTAATATTCTTTTTTTTTTTTTCAATTTAGAAAAAAAAAAAGTTTTAATTTACAGGTGTAGGCATGTACCTACTATAAATAAATGACTTTTTAACGATAAAAGATGATACCAAAATTAAGATCGTGTGAAATAGGATGTACTTATTTGAAGAAAAAAAACAGGGTCACAAATTGTTGAACTTTTTATTGCTAGACTTTTTATTGTTGGTGATTTCAGTGTTTCGATTTTTTTTTTGAAAATTTTTTTCTTCACGATATCGTAGTCACGTAGTCCACATGGAAAACAAAATAAATCGAAAAAACGTTGAAGTTATCTCTTCATAGAAGATCCTTGCTTAATTTATTATGTAATTTACTGTATATTTAATATAATGTATATATTCTAATTGATAAGTCTAAAATAATTTTAAAATTAAACAAAAAGACTTATGAAGCCAACAACCTTTTTTGAAACAAGATCCTCTGGCTCAATTTTAAAACTTCTTTTAGGATTCTTACAATCCTATATAAACACGTGGCTATACAATATGAAAATATAAAAAATATCTGTCTGTCCTTATGATCCAAAAAACATCATTATTTTCTTCCGTTAAAATAAAACTCCAAACAATGCATTGTAACAAATTCAAATTATTTGTAAATTTTAAATATTTTTTTAAATAATTCTAAAAATGAAATCCTTTAATCGTACAAAAATTCGAAATTAAAGAAGCGATCTCTAAGCTATAGAATCTTTTTTTTTAAAGTTAAAATATATACATACTTAAATTTTCTTTCACGAATCACGTTTAAAAAAGTTCTAAAGCTTAATTTAAAAAAAAAAAAAAAAAAAAAAACAATATGGCTACAACATTGCATTTTAATTTTGTTTTTTATTTAACATGAAAATATTATTTGCATACTAAACGTGAACCAGCATTAATTTATGAACAAACAAAAAAAATTACAAAGAATAATACAACAAATGGTGAAACTATTTTTTTTTTCTATCTAGCTATTTATTTTTAATTTTTTTTAATCATGTTTTTTTTTTTTTTTGTGTTAAAAAAAGCCGGTCTGTCAAAACCAGTTATTATATTACATACATACTCATATCTATTTCTTTTAATTTGTAAAGTATATAATTTTTTTTTCTATGATTAAAATACATATGTGTACTTATATGTACATATACCATCATGTTCCCACACAAATATAATGTATCTTTTTATATATACATATGTACTATGTACGGCTACTAAATTAGATACTTTTAGAAATCTATATTTGAAATATAATGAAAAATAAAATCTATTCTTTATATACCTGTTGTTATACCATATACACACGTATAAAATAATTTTTCAAAATTTAAAAAAAAAAATGGTAGTAAATAAGCTTAGAAAAAAAAAAGCTAGCTATTCGTATTTTTCTTGGTCATTGTCAATGTTAACGATTAGATTTAAAAAAAAAAAACAATGTTGAAAAAAAAAAAATTCATTTTTTTGCCATGACATCTAGACAAATATTATTTTGCCTACGTAGGAAAATATATAGAAAAAAAAATTACATACATAGATACATATTATGAATATATTATTATTGAATAAACTTGAAAAAAAAAAGACGCAAAAATTAAAATCTAAAATTACTGTAAAAATAATTTAAAAATTCTAACTGAATAATTTTATTTAAATACCAGAATTTGTTTTTTATTCTCTAATTAATTCGACATTTTTTTTCTATATTTTTGTTAAAAATACACGAATAGTAATTCAATAATTACCAAAGCAAAAAAAGAAAAATCTATCTGTGGAAATATTTAACAGTAAAATAATAATTTAGCTATTGATTAATTGAAAAAAAATTAACGTACGTGCTACTTTAATCTTAATAAAAGGTTTTGTTCATATTAATTTCATTCAGTGCAGTGCATTCAAAAACTAAAAAAATCAATTATTAAAAAAATAATTAAGTAATTTAGCTACTTTTTCACGTCTTCATATTCATCATACTTTATACTAAATTTACGAGTAATTAAAAGTTAAAAATAAAATTATTAGTTTTTAAAAATGAAAAAAAAAAAAAAAAACCTACCTCAATCAATTTAAAATTAAGGTTAGATTATCGTCAAAAATACAAAATAAATAAATTGTTAGATTTTTTTTGTTGTTGTTCTGCCTTATATGTATGTCTCATTAATATAGTGGAAAATTATTTTAATTTATATTTTCGATTAATAGTATATGATATGAATTTTTTGATAGTAATATGTTATTAGATATTTTTTTGAGCTTTCTGGTAAATAAATAATAATCTTTTCATATGAAAAAAAAATATTTGAATTTTTTATTGCTTCTGTTTTTGATAAAAAATATTAGAATTTTTTAAATAAATTAAATAAAAATTATAAATCTGAATATTTTTATTTGATACCAAAACTGTATTAAATTTGAATTCAATTCAACAATATCGGTATAATAATTTAAAATCTACAGATACTTTTTAAGTGCGTTAGGTTATGATACTGAAAAAGGATAGGTAGAATTTACATAAAGTACAACAATTATATTTATATTTAAAATTATCATTCAATAGATGCCAAAAAATATATTTTAAAGAAAACCTCATCAATTATACCCAAAGTTATATAGGTAAAAGTACTATAAGATTACGCTAAAAATATTAAAATTTACCTTTCAATATTGAAAAAAAAATATCAAATCATAATCTTATTTTTAAATACTCCGATAAATATAAGCAAAAAAAAAATACTATATTATTTATTATTTTTTTCTAATCACATTCACAATGTGTAAAATGTACACATTCCAAATACGTGTATTGAATTGTTAACATAAAAAAATTAAATATAATAAATTCACATTATAATACAAACATATTCACACATAATATAATTTTTATTTTTGTCATAAATGAAACATTACGAATTGCATAATGATGAAAATCCATAAAAATAATGACGATCATATTATTATTTACTACTTACTACTTTTTCTTTATTTTTTGTTTGTTTGTTTATTTTATACATAACTTTCTGTTGTAATTTATAATGCGCATGAGTAATGTAATAGAAGAAATTAGGTGAAATGAAAGAGAAAGACATGAAAATAAGCTTAACATGTATTGTATTATGCATAATACCTATAACGTTTTTGTTTTTATTAAAAAGAAAAGAAAATTGTGCAAAAATAATCTTTTATTACGATTGCATATTATGCGAATTATATACATCAGATTACCTGCTGTCAAAAGATACTGCACTCATTAACAATCTGTCTCTATATTGTAAATACATACATATACATATTGCATTGAAATGCATCAAAACATGTTTTACTGCATTTTTACTAAGCACATTACTTATATAAAAAAGGTAAATACAAAAAATACAACAAAATCTCACCTTTATCTAAGCTATTGGAAATAGTTTTTTGCTAAATGATTTGTTTTTATTGTCTTTTTAGAAAGAAGATATAACTATAGTTCTCTTACAAATTTTTTTCTGGAAAATTTTCCTAAAGCTACAGTCAGACTACAGATTTTTCTTTATTTTATTATAATGTAAGTTTATTAGAGAAATTCATTTTTTTCTTGACTATAGATTATTCTCTTTTAATATCACTATAGTGCAACTAAAATAATCTCATAATCGCATGCGTTGAATCCAAAACGTATCCCTCTCGTCTGACTGTAGCTTAAATTTCAAATCATTTAATTTAAATGAAAATTTAGAATAATTTACATTCCCTAGTTTTTCCTCGAATTTCTCTGGTGACTACTTAATTAATAAAATATAAATAATTTTTTTTTTTAAATAATTCTGATATTTGACATCAAGATAAAAAGTCATAAATTCATTTTTCAAGTTTTTCTTATTATTAAAAACAATGAACGACTTTGAAGATAATAATTATTAATTGTAAAAGCTTCCAACACTTTGAACAGGCCACCCTTTTTAATAAATTTCAATGACGTCTTTAATTTCATACTTGAAAAGTTACTCTGTTTTTTCCAATTTCTTAGAAAATATATGTACGTAGGTACATAGTAACTATATTAAAAATGCAAACTTGATAATAAATACTGAATACTCCTATCTTATTGTTAGAAAAAAAGAAGAAGAAAAACAACAACTTTATGCAAATACAGAAGTTAGAAATACAAACAAAAATACAAAAATAATAGAATGGAAAAAAACTAAATAAATGTATCACAAAAATGCATTTTGAATTAATAAAAAAAAAAAAAAATACTGTTGCGCATTCAATAAAAGCAACAAGCAACAGCATTTATTTTTTCTTTGTTTTTTTTCTAATATTTTTCTAAGCTTTAACAACGAACCATGTAAATAATTAAGTTTGAAATGATATGTACATATGTATATATATATTTCCTTGAACTTAACCAATCACAATGTTATTTTAGATGGGGTTATACGAATGTTATGAATGAAAACTGCTGATATTAGATTCATTAAATTGTTTTGAATTTTTTTTTTCTCTCGTTTTTTTATGAATACAATATACATACCTATTATTTTTTTTTCTGTAATAAAAAAGTGCAATAAAAATCTTTATAACAAATCTCAAAATAGAATTTACGAATAGAATTGTTTCATTGTTAGAATAATTCATGTAATAAATGACTAATAATTTAATTTTTCTGTTTTTATTTTTTTGTTAAGAAGAAAAATTATAAAGTAGATTTTTATTGCATTTTTCTTGTTTATGATTTTTATAATTTCAATTGAAATAAAAGGCTATTAAAACTATTTCTAACACTTATGAAATAAGGGTGGTCTTTAGTAATATCCTTGAGATATTTTCTTTACAAGATCATCTGGTTTTTCAACTAATTTTCTTGCTACTATACTTGATAGAAAAATTGATAATTATCTTCTTTCAAGTTAGAGCTTTCTCAAGTAATGGTTCTTTTAACTAAAATTATTAGACCCTTTTTGGCAATACACATAAAATTTAATTCAATTATGAGAAGTTACATTAACAAATAAAACTAATAGTGAGTGTAATAGCGCTTAAAGATTAGAAAATAAACTTAAATTTTCCACTTCCAAATTCTATTATTCAATTTTTTAATTAAACTTTACGTCATAGAAAATTACGTTATTTTCGAATTTTTTTTTAAATTTAATAAATTACTCTATCAAAAAAAAAAAAAAAAAATGACGGCATGTCAAAATATCATTGATAATAATTTCCGTAGAATTAAAAAAATATGTATATATACATATACTACATATTTATGTATATACATATCATCCAGTAATTCATCTGTCTATCACAAAATTAATGTTTCAAAAAAAATAATAATAAACCAAAATTTACTTAAAAAAAAAAAAAACTCAAGTTAACATTTCCTACAATTTCGCAATTTTCACTTTCTTTTTCAAAATTTCCCGTGACGATTCGATGATGTGTACAAAAAATAAAAAAAAAAAATAACAAAAATTACTAAATAAACTCACTTGTCCAAATTAAAGTGAAATTATACCAACAATTTTACATTATTTTTCGATTGTTTATATTGCAATCACTTAGCAGTTATTAATAAATTACAACAAAAACAATGAAAAAAAAATCATAACAATAACAAAATCGTTTGGACGAAATTGTCTATACGTTAACAGAGATTTTTTTTTTCATATCGCAATTCATATTTTGCATAAATACACACATGAGTCCACAATTATCAACAATTTAATTCAGATTTTTTATTTTTTTTATTTTATTTCCATTTTGAATGCTTACATTTTTAACACAGGCTTTATTTTTGTGTTTATTTTGTGTTTTTTTTTTTTGTTTAATAACAAAAAAAAACAAAAAACCAAACTCATTTTTTTTTCTCTCTGATTAAGTCGACTTTTTTTTTTATTTTTTAAGCAATCGCCGAAAAAAGTGAAAGTTGACCAAATGAAAGTAAATCGAAAAAAAAAGTGACTGACTACAAACAAAAAGTAATATAATAATAATAAATTACAATACAATTACAAAGTACAAAAAAAAAACGGAAAGAAAACAAAAAAACATGTTAACGCCACCACAAAAATAAAAGTTACTTCTTTAAAAAAATTTAAAAAGAAAAAAAAAAAGAGTTTTCATATACATTTAATTTATAAATTCGATGACGAATACAATATTGTACTATATGGTCAGTCAATAAGTTATTACAAAATTACAGACGAGTTTTCTGGTCTTCTTTTATTTTTATTATTATTATTACTTTTTTTTTTCATTTCGTTTTTTGTATTTTACCTGGTAATAATATATGTACAGGTAAAAAAAAAAATATGTTCATGCATTATACGTTCATATGCAATACAATTCACGTATCTTTGTATAGAAAATAAAAAACATAAACAAAATAATTATCATAACTTAAAAAATAAAAATCACTAAAGTAGTTCATTTTACGTATAAATATATTAACTTATCGACAAATATATGTATGTATATCTAATATTATTAATTCCAGCAAATTTGAAATAAAAACAACAAATTGAATTAATTATACACTCAAGATTAGAAAACATTCTATGTAGATATATTTTTTTCATTTCATTATTAAAAGCTTTTAATGAGAAAAAATAAATAAGTAATCATAAAATCACGTGTTTGTGCAATTTTTATTTTTAATTTTTTTTTTTCAATAATTTTATTTTTCTAAGTAATTTTATTATTTCTTGCATATTTCTAATAACACGTTTTTAATTAAAAAAAAAAAAAAAATTGAGATTATAATAGTTAATAAAGCACTAATACGTGTCATTAAATTTGATTATTATTTTAATGTTTAACCTAAAGGTTGAACAGAGAATATTTTCAGAATTGTAAAAATTCGAAAAAATAAAAAAAACTTCGAAATTTTGTTTTCGTATTCTAATATGATGAATTTTCAATACAATTCGAACAAAGTTATGTTAAAACTAACCCTTTGCATAATTAGGACGACACACCTACATGCTAGAAAAAATTCTTATTCTTCAATATACTCCTAATATTTGCAATCGACTATCACTTTTTTTTGGCGTTGGAAAATCATATATGGAAAGTGAAAAATTTAAGAATAAAATAAAAGAAAAATTAAAAAGGAAATTGATCAATTTTTCGTCTTTGAAGATCCAACGTTGGTATTACTTTTTTTTTTCGAAGAAAATTTTTAGATGCTTTTCCAAATCATTAAATTCATTTATTCAAACAATAACATTTTCAAAAATCCTTCCTGAGGCGGGAAATTTGTATAAGTTTTTTCTTTTTCGTTTTATCGAATAAAATTCTTGAAAGCACATTTTTTTCCTTATGAAATTCAAAGAAGAAGAAAAAGAAAAAAGACATTTTAAAATTATACATTACCGTTTAAATATGCATGATGTCTCCATAATTGTTGTACCTGTTGAAATTGTGTCCAACGTGTATTATTATCATCTGTACCATTATTTGTTGTAACTAAATGATTTCCAGTAGCAGTATTATTACCGGTATTATGATTTGGTGTTTGATTATTATTATTGTTATTATTATTATTACTATTGTTACTATTGTTACTATTATTATTATTTGTCAAATGATGTAAATGATGATGTAAAATTTGACTTGTTGGTGGTAAATTTTGTGTAACATGATTATGATTATTTACCACTGCTGATGTTTGATTTGTTGTATTTGAATTATTTGAACTATTTGTATTATTATTATTTGAATTTGAATTACCATTATTATTATTATTATTATTTGTATTATTGTTATTACAACTTAAATTAATTGTTTGTGTATTAGCTCCACCAGCAGCACCACCTCCTCCTCCAGCTGCAGCAACTAAGTGTGGTAAATTATGGACCACAGATAATGGTAAACTACTTAATGGTGGTAAAGATGAAGGAGGTTGCATTGATGATAAAATTTGTTGTTGCTGTTGTTGATGCTGTTGATGCTGTTGATGAACATTTTGTAATATTTGTAAATGTGATGATGTAACCGATGATGAATTTGATGTTGTTGATCCTGTACCATTTGGTAGGATAACACCGCCTCCACCACCTCCACCACCTATTTGTAATGTTTGTTGTGGTGGTAATTGATAATCCATTCTCATTGATATCGACTTCATTCATAAAATTTTTTTCTTATTTTTATTTAAGCAAAAAATGATGATAAAAGTTAAGAAAACGAAAAAAAAGCTATTGAAACCTTCAAAAACTGATTGAAAAAATCGTGTCAATTGAAATTTATTATCTTTAAAATATAAAATCACTCTCAAAAAAAAATATATATCACATTTAAAACATTCAAAAAAAAAAAACAAATTTTTTTTCTCATAAATTGTAAATTTTGTAGGTATTTTTATTAACTTGATATCACTATTAACTTACGGAAAAAAATAACTATAATTCGTAATTTAATATTTTATTTGAAAAAAGACATATTTTTTTTCAACATAAATTTTTTAATTTAATAAAATGCGCAAAAACACCCACTGAAAATTCACAGACGATAATAATAAATTTTTACGAAAAAAAAAACTAACTAAATAAAAATCCAGAAACAGAAGAAAAAACAAACATATAACGCTCAAGTTTAAAACTATTGCAAAATTCTATAAGTATTTTGTTCTTTTTTGGTTTTTTTCTAATGTATTTGTTCGTTTTAAAAAAAAAAATTCTAATCTAACATATACATAAATAGAATATATTTAACAAACTTAATTAATTTAAAAAAAAGACGTTCTTTTTTTGTTCGTTTTTAATTCACGTTCATATATCAGCTGATCATACAAATTTTTAAGAATCATAAATACCGTATTTTATTTAATTTATTTTTTTTTAATATCAATTGTGAATGAAAATATTGTCATTGTCAGTAGGACACTTTTCAACCCCCTTTTTGTTTTTTCATTCATTTAACAAAACAAATTTATTTTTCCACATCATCATCATTACAACAATGTACATATTATATTCTCACATACGTTATATGAGTTATTTCTACATATATTCGTATCGTATGAGATAAACGATAAAAGGAAATATTATTTGAAAAACGAAAAAGCTTCCTCCACACTTTATAAGTCCAGAACGTCAAAATAATATCTATTTAATTGAATATCAAAATTAAATGTACACAAAACATTTTTTTTTTTTTTCAAATAAAAAAAACTGGATAAGAATGATCGAACATAAAATTACAAATACATTTATATACAATTATGATATATAGATATTTTTATATTATATATAGATAAATGAAAAAAAAAAAAAAAGTTTGACCTTGTACGTGTTATCTCATGCGTTTCAAACAGCGATCTTTTCTATAATTTTTTATTTTATTTTATTATTATTAAATATATGTTCATATTTTATAAATTTAGTTTTCCAGATATATGTACATATATGTATGTATATAAAACGTCTCTAATCACAATCTAAAAAGTATAATATATATATAAAACTAGAATATAACTCACACAACTATAGTTTCTCTATTTATTATCTATCATATGTGGTGCTTTTAACCAATATACATATATGTTATATATTCTTTCTATATTATAGTTTAAAAGTTAATAGATTTTTTTCACAATATACATATTAACATGAAACTCACATGTATTCGAGTTATTTATTGGCAAAGAAGAAAAGAAAAATCGCAAATGTATTTGTTTTAATTGCAAAAAATTTATCAAATATAAATATACATACAACACTTTTTTTTTAATGGTTGAAAAAAAAATATAGCTATATACTTATGTACACTAACTATCATAGATATTGATATTTTATGTTATATACTGGAAACTATGAATATTGTTAAATTATTTTTTCTATTCTTGAGACAATAAAAAAAAAATAAAATTCACGATATGCATAATAAGAATTAAGTTTTACGTACATATATATTATAAGAATTTTTATGCTATGATCAATTCTATGTTAGAAGTTTTTGGTTTTTTTTTTATTAGATACTTCTTTTCAGATATTTTTTTTTTATATTGAAATATCTCTGAGATCTATTCAAGTGTTTAATATTTTGAATAAAATTAAGTAAAGTATTTGTCTGGGGTAAATTTTAAATACAAAAAGATTCTTTTTTTTTTATTTTTTGTTTTTTTCACACTTTTTTTTTTGTTATTTTTGCAACACAGACTGATCCGTGATTAATGAACACCAGAAGATGAAAAGTTTTAAAGAACAAAAAGTTAAGAAAGAAAAAAAAACAAATAAAAAATAAAATATTAAATTATTTAAAAACCGGAAAAATATAAACGGATGTTATGCGAATTAGAAGTTCTTATAAAATACACAATTTTTTTGCTTTTTTTGTTTTGCACTTTTTCAATAAATTTTAATATTATAATCCTTAAAAAATTTTATTTAAAAGCTGTACATTTTTTATTATTTTCACTTTTTATAATTATAAAAAACGTTTTTAATGGAATATTTCCTGTCAAATAAAGGTCCTTTTACATTTAATTTTTAAAAAGTTCAATTTTTTCATACCGTTTTTCAAAATTTTATTTACTTTTTCAAATTTCATGTTCAAAAAATTTACAAAAAACATAAATTCAAATCACAATAACAAAAAGAAAAACTAAAAAAACAAAATTATTTTTTTTTTTTCAAAATTTTTCTGATTTCAAGTTTTTTTTTTAAATTTCAGTTTTGAAAAATACTTTTTTAAGATATAAAAGTTTTAAAAAAAATTGAAAATTGTTACACGGATCCGTCTCGTTGCGATACGATGCATTAATCAAAACAACTAAAATCCGAATGAATTAAAACTTGATGATAACATTATAAAACTCAGTTTGAAAATTTTAAAGTGGAAAAAATACAAAATTCGTTTTTTTTTTTATTATTATTTTCAGTTTCTGCTTTAATGCAAAAAGCTTCAATAAAAACGATACACAACTATAGTGTAAATATGTCTGTATAGTACGATATGTTTTCTGTATATGGTGAACACTATAATACACAATACAAATTTTATATTTTGTTGTATGCTTCCTCTAACATTTTTTCATTTTATCTACTTTCGCGCTCGAATTGCCCGCTAATACAAAAAAAAATAATAATAACAAAAAATAACGAACGAAACGGAAAGCAAAAAATTTTAAACAGAAAAGAAAATTTTATTGTTTTTTTGCAAAAAAAAAAAATAAAAAATAAAAAAATATTAACGAAACTTGAAATTAAAATACAAAATGAAACTCGTCGAGAAACTTTATATACAAAACCAACATCAACACTTCATCTTTTAAGATACTCTTTTAGTTTTATAACGTAGAGTACCTATAATTTTAAAGCAACAATCAACATTAAGTTGTCATGTTGTCAATATACACAACTTTGGCACCACAGCAGAAAATATTGTTTGATGATGTATGGTGGAAGTGGAAAAATCTTTATACTTGTCTCAAAGCTAAGCTAAACAAAGTAAGTAAGTACAAAAAAGCTAACAAAGTACCTAACAAATATTTATTTTGTTAATTTGAATATTATTTTGCTATTTGATTTAAGATACTCATTTTTAATATGTGTTGGAGGTTCGTGAGACTTTAAAATTTATGTTTCGTTCTTGCATAAATTTGCAAATTCTTATTTGGTTTATTTTATCCTTAAAAAAAAAAAAGGAAAAAAAACTAACATCCTAAATCAAACTGATTGATTTATGTTTTTAACTCAGATACATTTTTTTTTTTTTTTGCAAAAGCAAAAAAACATGTTTTATGCTTCAAAACGTAAGCAAAGTTTTAACCTAATGTATGTGTATTTTGTATTTTTTTTTAATTTGATTACATTTTCTAATATTTCAATATACAAAGTGATACAAAACAATTTAAATACTCTGGAAAAAAAAAAATGAAAATTGAACATTTTAAACTTGAAGCTTCTTCATATTTTTACTTTACCAACTAAACAGTCGAGCTTGAAGTTTTCATCACACACAAAACAATAATTATAATACAAAATACAACATATACATATGTTATTGGTCACGTGAAGCTTTACAAATAAAGTGGGAGTTGGGTTGTAATACTACTACACTACAGAAATTGTATCTTTTTCAAAAAAAACAACATTTTTTAGTGAAAAAAAGCTCTATAATAATTCTTATATGTATCTACAATATTTTTGTTGTATTTATTATTTTATTTACACATTCAAACGTAGAATTGCATATATGAAAAACATTTAAACTTGTGAATAAAAGTATAATTTATATACTTTAAGCTTAGAAGCATTAGATTTAAACACTTTTTTTTTACCTATCTTCATATATCTATTTATTTTAAAAAATATATGTACATACCTATACCTATAACATAATACAAAATAAATAAATTAAATTATAGCTGCGATCATATGATTTAAAAGGGATGCCAGATTATTTGAAAATTTTAAAAAATATTCTTTTTTTAAAAAATTAAATAAATATTTTCAATATTCAAATGTTCCGAGAAAAGTATCTTTTCTATGAAACTTTGTTAGTAAGGTCTCTGTGACACATCATTAGCTCATATTATCATAAATGAAAATACACAGCTTTTAAAGAATTTTCAACATCCTTCTTTTACAGGATCTTCTTCTTTTTCAAAAAAATTAACATTTCCTTATCATTTAAGAAATACACATAATAAAAAGTTTAAAAATGGTGTATTTAAATCAGAAAAAGAATATCCTGTGAAATTTTTTAAATAAATTTGGTTCACATGTGTAAAATAATAATTTATTAAAAATGCTCCAAGCTTAAAAAGCACAATAATTCGACAAAATTCAATATACTTTCCATTCTAATTTTTTAGTATACAAATTTCAACTTTAAATTTCATATGAAAGTACAATAAATGTTCAAATTCTACAAATTTAAAAATCATTTAATACTATCTAATAAAAATTATTTGAAATACCTGTTGACAATAAATTTAATTAAAATAACATTTTTCCATTTTTTTTTAAATATCATTTGAGACATCGATACAATTTGCAATGGTTTTCTTAATTTGTACAAGAAAAAAAAAATAAAAGAAAAAAACAAATCTCATATCATAATTAAAATAGACAAAGTAATAAATCTTATTTGAAATTTTTAAGATATATCTAAGTACCTACACACAAAGTTGTTAAAAATTCAGTTCCTCGTTTACTCGTTACCCACTTTTATAAAAGCGAAAAATACAAAAAGCAAAAAAAAAAAAAAGAATGTGTACATTTTCATCATTTGCACTTTTCACCAGCAAACATTACAATAATAATTACAACATTCATACTCATACATTATATATATTCCCATCCCATTGGCCTATCTAAATTGTACATATGAAATAAATTGGAGAGTGAAAAAGAAGTCAAGATATAAGGAAGTAAATAACACAAGAAGTAATGTAATAAGAAAAGAAAAAAACGAACCGAAGATAAAAAAAATTTCTTTGAAATAAACTCCAGGTAAAATGCTTTCCATTTCATTTTGATGAACTCCACAACAGCACACATTATAATAAAATTCAAACAAGTTATATGAGTTTTGCGTATTTCTTCATATTATCTTTGAAAAAATATAAAAGCAAACTTGAAAAGACGCATAATTCAACAGATACTTTTCAGGTATATATCATACATACATAGCTACACATAGATATAATAATGTGTTACTATTACGGTTTAAGTACTTCATCATCATCTCTTTGGTTTTTACATTGATATGCCTTTGGTGGTAATGTAATGATATAGAATAGGTACACGAGTATAACATTAGCAACAAAGTACGTATGTACATATGTATACTATCGATATAAAACTAAAAAAATAATTCAAAAAGGCATCAAAGCTCAGGCTTTAGTTTGTCTTTTTTTTTAAAAAAAAAATTTATGGTATCTTTTACCTTGTCAAGCCATCATTTAGCTACCGCAGCTCAGTACCAGTTTACATACATATGTGCTCAACACAGGAATCTATTTATGTATATATACATAGGTAGATACATACATACATACAATTAAAATTTATAAAGGTGTGTAGCCTTAAGAAAAAAGAAATGGTTCAATCAGAAAACATATAATGGTATTAGATTTTTAATAAAATGCACACAAAAGAGAACGAAAAAAAATTTTGCACATATTCAAATGAAAGAAAAAGTGTAATACTTAGTTAAAGAAGACAAAAAAAAAAAAGAAAAATTAGCAAATATAAAAATGGCTCAGCAAGATACCTCTTGATATTTACCATGATAATTAATTACATTGAAAATAGCTTGAAACTTCATAAACAAGAATTGTTATTCATAGATATATCTTAAAACTTCAAAAAAATTGGTAAAGAGAAAGAAACAAAATTCAACATATACACAACAACATTGAGAGGATGCTTAAAAAAGAATTCAAATTTTTCATACCTTTAACACCCACATCTTTCGCAGAGAAAAAAAAATTTGAAAAGAAAGTTATTTAAAAAATAAATAAATAAATAAACACTAATATATTATTTTTGCATTTAATAAATTTTCAAATTTTAACAAAAGCCCAACAGTGAAAAAAAAAAAAATAGTGAATCGTTTTTCTCCAAATTCACAACAACAACAAAATAAATAGAAAGAAAAAAAAAACACAGAAATTTAATAAAATGAATTTAATTTGAAATTCATATCAATTTCACTTTTAAATGATTTTAAGCGGAAGTATATATAGCTCCCAACGTTGTTTATAACGGTCATTCAACTTATTCAACTGTATGCATTTAATACACAACATAAAAGTTATATATGTATACGTATGTGAAAATTAGAAGAAAAAAATTATAAATAAATATAAAAAAAAAGATTTAAATCTTTTCGAAATAAAATCTTACACTTAATTAATTATATATGACATCATAATAGTCGTTTAACCCTATGAAAATTGTAACTTTTTGTTTTTTTAAATAAAAGGTTTTTTTTTTTCAAATTAGAAAAATTTGATGTGAAATTTTTTTTAAACAAAAAAAAAAACAAATTTCAGAAAATAAATTAAAATGATTTTTTTTGAATATTAATACGAAAGTATAAAAGAAAGTGTATTTTTCTTTCTATCTTTTTTTTTTCGTTTATCTACAATTAAAATGAAATAATTACTTTAAAATTGGCAAATATGCGAATATTTTTCTTTTTTAAATAAATTTAAGTTAAAATCTTTTTTTATTCACCGAAAAAGGCCAGATTTTTGTCGTCAACAGTTTTTATTTTTTATTATTTTTTTTATTTTTTTCGCGAATACGTAATTTTATTCAAATTAAGGATAAAGTAGCAAACAAATATATCATGTTCATTTTTTCATCATTCCATTTTAAAAAGTTTTTTAATTGTTAACGATTCTTAGAAATAACTTTATCACTTTGTGATTTAAATGAAAAACTGAACTCACAAATACAAACTTATGCACATGCTCTATAATATTTGAAATACTTTTTCTAATTCTCGTGTATTTTTATTTTTTTTTTTCACAATAAAAATTAAATAAATTCGTGCAAATCCACGTGAGCTGTCCATCTATAGACAATCAATCGATTAAACACGTTTATAATATGATCATCAATCGAATTTGACCGACCAATACTCTATATGTGAAACAAAAAATGTAAAAAAATAAATAAAATAAAAAACAAATGAAAAGAAAATTAAAATGAAAATAATATAAGTCGATATTCCCTCATGCAATACATGTAGCACCTTTTCAATGTCAATTAGGAATAAATAAAAAAGTGTAATATGTAGACAAAAGGAAAAACCCAGTATACAGGGTGAGTAAATTATAGAAAGTTGGAAAAATATCAGTATAGTGAAGGTCGACTGTTTTTTCGCTGTTAAAGAAAATAAAAAATTTTTCACATTTGTTCGATTTAACACCCTGTAATTATACCGAATTGGAATTGAATCACAGATATATTAAATGTCATTCAACAGAGAACATATTACGCTATCTTAATATTTTTTTCTGTATATTTTCGCTTCACAAACTAGCAATTTTATTAATCTGAAAATTTTTAAAAAATCTTATTGATTTTCAAATAAAATGAACTTTTTAGCTAAAAAGAATCTTATTTTAAAATAAAATTTAAAATATATTTTCAAAAAACTAAGATAAAAGTAAAAATAAATAAATTATTAATTTTGTGATTAATTCAAACAAAAATCTTCAAGAAACTTTTATATTAAAAAATTCTAATTAAAGTAAAACAACAACAACCATTTTTTTTTTTTGTTGTAACAAAGACTGTAACCTTTCTTATAAAATAAAAATTTCATTTGTCAGGTAAAAAAAAAAAACTATCTTTCCAATAATGATGATGTGTAATTTTTTCTTCACGGTGATTTGCTCTTTTTAACTCTTTTTTTTTCTTTTTCTTTTTTTTATACATTTTTTGATATGTCTTATGATTGAAACTTATAAAAATCTATTGTAAATTCACGAAATTTTAATTTCAATTTTATAGTGAAAGTTTATGCCAAATTTAATCTTTAAAAGAAAAAAAAATTTAATCAAGATAAAAAGTATCAAAAAAAAAAAAAAAGAACAACGTCAATAGGAAGATCAATACTAACACACCATTTTAGTCGAAATTTAGCCAAAAAAAATTTTATTTTTCTCTCTATAAATTAATGTGTGCAAAATACGAATTTCATTTTTATTTTAGATTTTTTTTTCTTCTTTCTTTTCATTTTTTTTTTTCTAAATCTTAAATAATGAATACATTGAACTCTTCTTTTTTTTTCTTTCACCGAATATGTACCTATGAATGTGTGTGTGTCTAAGACAAAAAAATATCAATTGCATATTACAGACGTTCAGGTTCAAGTAACATCAAAATTTAATTAATCGTGTATTATATCAAATACTCTTATAATACCTAATACCATGAGAATTACAGAAAATGATAATTTCGACAACAACAAAAAAAAATAATTTTTGGTTGAAAGATCTGCAACAGTTTAATATAATAAAAAAAAAAAAGGTAAATAAACCTACAAAAAAAAAAATATCAACAATTTTAGATAATAATTAGGTATATACACGAAAGCGAAAGTGTTTCAAATTAAAAAACGTAAATGGCATGACGAAGTTTTGATAGGTAAATTTGCATGCATAATTGAATTATTGCAAAAACATAAATATAGTATTTTTATACTAAAATTGACAATCAATTCATGTTTAATTATAATTTTTAATTATTTAATTACAAAGGCAATACAATTCAAAAATTTTATTCTTAATTTTTTTATAAATTAATAGAAGATACAATCTGTTTGAAAATATTGAAAATTCATAACTTGAAAAAAACAATTTTTTAAAAAAACTCAAATTTCAATTAGTGAAATATTTAATAAAATATTTGAGCTCGAAAATAATAATTACTATAGCAATTAAATTTGAAGTAAATATTAATTTTTAAAATTTATAAATTCAAAATAAAAATTAAGAAAATGCTCTTTAATTACTCATGATTACAAGTGCTAATCATATTCTACAGGACAAAAGAATGAAGCTTTTAATTTTTATTTTTTTTTTGGCTAATCAAAAAAACTATTAATTAAATTTTGGTGAAAACCACTAAAGTATGATTTATACTTATTCATGATTAATTTCCTTTTTCATTACCACAGGACTTTTCCATTAAAAAAATCAAATTTTGATATACTTAACAAAAATAATTTTTAAAAGTACTAAAAAACAAACATCTGTTATTATTTTTAGCTTTTTTATAATTTTTGTCAAATTAATTTGCTTTTTTTTTATTGTGCCAAATAAAAAGTAGGCACATTTTCATTAAAGATAGAGAATCTAGACTCAAATATAACGTACAACATGCTTATTTTTTTCGATTTTTCACCATATGTACATAAGTACATTACATATGTATCATCATTTTTTAATAACATTTCACCAATTTCAACAGATATTTCATTATTACAAAATGCAATTTTTTTTTTCATTTCAAAACCCGAAAAAAGTGTTTTTTTTTTTTGCTTCTTTGAAAATTTTTATGAGTATTTCAATTTTTTCTTTATGTTTTTTTTTTTCTCGTTAACTTTCATGAGAAACAGGAAGTCAAAATTGAATATTTTTTTTTCTCCATAAAATCTACAAAGCTACTGTGTGTATTTCTCGTGTAATATAGATGGTCTGGATGGTGTGCTTTGAAAGAAAAGCGTGAATTTCATATGACATATGCATAATTTTAGATTTTTTACAAAAATGAAAATAAAAAATTTATTTCGTTCGATCGCAGTCTTTTCATTATGTCTTCTTTGATTCACCAAAATGAAAAAAAAAAATTTTTTTTGTTAATGCATCTGTAAAGCATAAAATAATTAAATTGTACAAAATTTTAGATTTTATGTGGGCTTTGACGCTTTTACAATGTAAGTACATTTATGCATGTAGTTTGAATTTTTTAGTTATCCTTTGCATTTTAAATTAAGTAGATTAAAAATGTCATCAAATTACATGTTAATTAGTTGATTAAATGTTCATCTAGTAAATATTTTTTGAGAAAAAAAAAATGGGATCGAAAGATACATAGGTACCTACATCCGTTTTTTCTCTTAATTTTTATCATACATAGTTAATTTTAAAATATATGCTTTTACTTTTACATATTTTGAAAATATGTACTATAAAAACAGCATCGAGGTCTCCTATTCCTGGTGCTCCTTATTCGAGAGAAGTACCTTATCCTTATCAACTAGAAATTTTTAAACAATTATAATTTCGAACTGTTTTATACTGATTTTCGAAGATTAATGGTATTTTTTGTTTTAGAAAAAGCAGAAGATTTTAAAATTTTTTGTCATACTTCTCTTTCATGAAAGTATCTTTTTCATCAGTTAAGCTACAAGCAGACGATAAATTTTGTTTTGTGTTTTTACTAAACCCCTTCACATTTAGTCGTGTGATTGCCATACATGAAATTTCTGTATCTAAAATTGCAAATCATCGCTTTAAAACTATTTTTCTAGAGGTTTTTCCTTTTTTGAATCTATTATATAGAAAAAAAAACCACGAAATATTAAAAAAAATCTAATATGCATTGACAAAAAAAAAATGAAATAGGTATTTATAGATATTTGTCTTGTTTTACTGTAGCTTTACACTGTGTATGGATAAAAATTGTATATTTACAATAAAATAAATCAAACTATTAATAACCTTTTACCATTAAATTAGCAACATTTTTCAAATTATTTTCAACTTTTTTTTCAAATAGTTTATTTTCTTAAATTCCTCATTAAAATAAAAAATAATAAAAATTAAGTTGTTATAATTAATCTCCAGAAATGATATTTGCAATTCTTTTTTTTTTTTTTTTTCTAGAAAAAATCTTTATTATATTTTTTCCCCTTCTACTGTTGTATTTCATTCTGTAGATTATATTTCATCATGTATGCTTTCTACATACATATGTATGTATGCACATGATTCTCAGGCATATTTGTTTTATTATAAATATTCAGAGAAAAAAAAAAAGATACAATAATGTGTGAGTATATACAATAAAGTCACGTGTTTAAAATTGTGATTCGAAAAATTTCTATAGTATAGATCATTATATCTGTAAATATACATTATATAGTTAAAAATAAGAAAATATTTATATGTACATACACTATTAGTTTTTTTTTAATAAATTTCAATATACATATATACAATTATCAAATACTTGTAATAAGTGTAGGTAGTTGCAGAAAAATAACAAGAGTTACCTAAAAGTTAATTAATTTATTTTTCATTATGTTTTGTTTTTGGTCTGTTGTTTGATAAGTACTTAAGTTTATATATACACCACATATTTCAATTAAAATTACTTCATTTTATTACGCAGCTATAGTATGATAATATTCATATAAATATGAATCCATACATATTACAAATATACACGAATATACTCGTATTTGACTAAAACTAAAGTACCTAATTATTTGAAGAAAAAAAATATAAGAACTCTGTAATTAAAGGTAAAAGAAAATATGTACATGAAAGTATACTTTGTGATATACAAAGATTTCTTTTGAGAATTAAATTTTTTCTCATACCACTAATAAATTTTTAACCTCAAAGGATTCACGTGATTTAAGTAAATTTTAACTAATTTTCATTGATTGGTTTCTACTTTTTTTTTTTTTCAATGGAAACAAATATTGTTTTTTTTTTTCGTTTTTGTCTTTTCCAATACTCTAGAGTACCGGAAATAATAAATTAAATATAATTTAATCATTATCCTTTTAATAATAATTAATATACATATGTACATAAAATCTAGTATAGGAGTATCCTTTTACTGTACGACGCTTGCGCATATAAATTAAAATATAGATAGGGGAAGATCATTGTGGATAAGACAGAAAATGTTGATGAATGAACTTTTTGATCCAAGTTTTAAAGGGTCTTGCTGAGGAAAATTTTAAAATTAATTTTCAAACTAACCTGAATATAGACCAAAACGTTTGAAATTTTGCTGATTCTGGTGGTGTTGTTGCTGATGATGAAATAATTGTTGCTGTTGTTGCTGCTGATGTGCAATTAAATTACTATTTGATGTATCACTATTATTACTATTTAATGGTCCATTAGCTAATGTAACAGAATGAAAATTTTGAGCATATGCATTTTCATTATGCTGTTGCATCCTTTGATAGCATGCAGCTAAATTTTGTAAACCCCATGGATTATTTGTTCTATGATGAAAACCACCACCAAATATTGAATGTGCATTTGATGTTGTTGGAATATTTTGTACTAAATGATCTTGCTGTTGTGGTTGTTGTTGTTGCTGCTGTTGATGATGATGAGTGTGATGTTGTTGTTGCTGATGATGATGATGTGATCTATGTTGTGGCTGTTGTGTTTGGGGTGTTTGGGGTGTTTGATGTGCTTGACGTTGCTGTTGTTGTTGTTGTTGTTGTGATGGTGATGATGATGAGGTTGGTGATGATAAATTTGTCCACTGACTTGTTGAAGTTGTTGAAGAATTTGAACCAGTACTTTGTCTTCCTGTACCCGTAGTTGTAACTGGTGTAACTCCAGTATTATTCGATGCACCACCACCACCACCAGATAATGTACCACTATTTACGTTATTAGTACTACTATTAATACCACTACTATTTATATTTCCTCCTGTAGGAACATTATTATTGCCATTATTTGTTCCATTTAATTGTGGAAAATAATTATTTATCACTGAATTTCCATGTTCTGTATAAAATCCATTGCATGCTATTGATTCAGATGCCATTTTTATTATATGTATTTTTTTGTTTACAACGAAGTAAAAGTAGAAAATGTTTTACACAGACTGTGACTGTATAATTTTTTTTTTAATATTCACATACACACACTTTTTTATAGTTTTCAAAATGATGAATTTGTCTTTTTACTAAAGTATAAATTCTTATTTTAATATGTTCCTTATTTGCAATTATATTTTCTTTTCTGTAATTATAATTAATAATAATCATTTTTGTATAATTTCAAAATTACATACGCATGCATTTACATTGAATATGCAATTTATAAGATTGATTTATTTTCATTAATGATTATTGTTCTTTTTAAAAAATAATAATAATATAAATAATGTACAAAGGTAAATTGTTTTTTTTTCTCTCTCTTAAAAAGAGTTTTTATAATTCCATTCTATAAAATCTAAAAGTCATTACAAACATTATCACAATTTTTCTTTTATTTTTTATTCAAAGGATTTTCAATACTGACGTAATAAATTTAAAAAATGAACCTGAATAAAAAGCGATAGTAAAAAAAACCCCGAAACAAGCACTTATTTTGATTCACTAGCTAAAATATATACATTTGTATACAATATTGCCTTTTTATTAATTTTTTAAATACGTACATTTGTTTTTCTTTCTTTTCGCTGTTTTTGCATGAATTAAATTTTTATAGAAAAAAAAAGTAAGCAAATATTAAAGCAACAACAAAGATCATAATTTAAAAAAACAAAATAACAAATTAGAAACAATATTGTAATAAAATTGAATATAAATTTATTAATAAATCAAAACTTTATTAGCAATAATTTTGAATTTTTTTTTTTATTTTATTTTTAAAATTTAAATTTAAAATGTATCTATTTCGAGATCATTGACTGATTTAATGTTTTTTATTTGTCAAAATGTATTCACTTTTTCATTAACAAATGATTTAAATATAACAATTTCAAAATGAAAAATGTTCAGTTGAAAAATATGATATTTAGAAAAAGAATTGTTTTTTTTTCTTTAAAAATTACCATTATATTTTGAATTATGCATATTTGAAATGTTTGTTATGAAAGGCAATTTTAATTAGAATTTTTTTTTAAAAAAATTGAAATATATACTCGTGTTTTGTTTTCTTTCTTTTTTTTTTAAGAAAAAATATAATTTATCATTAAGATAAAAAAACATAAACAAAACAAAAAAGAAAAAATAGGATAATTAATAAAATAAATTTTTAATAAGTGGTAAAGCAGAAAGTGCCGGTTCATAATAATTTATCAATTGCATGATATAACGCAAAAAAAAAAAAAAAAAATTCACATAGTCTTACACGTGATAAAATGTAAAAAGAAAAAAACAAGTCTCTTAATTTTCTAAGTATACATTTTCTTTTTTGAAATTTTTTTCTTTCTTTCTAGCTTTTACAAGTTTCTTTTTCATGCATTTTTTCTGCTTATTTTGTTCATTTTCTTTAGAGAAAAAAAAAAATGATGAAAGATGATAAAAATAAAAATGAAAAATACATGTAAATTCAAAAAAAACAAAAAAAAACAAAAAAAAGCAAATAAAACAAGATAGAATGATGTTGAAAACAAATATTGTATTCACTTTTTAAGAAAAACTAATCATTTGAAAAATAAGGCTTAGAAGCTTTCTAATTACATTTAAGCTTTCAATATACAAGTTTTTTCAAATGTTTTATTTTAATTCTAAGTCAGTTTGACAATTTGAAACTGAATTCAAAATAGAATATAGCAAAATTGTATATTTTTACCGCATTATTTTTAAACAATCATTAACATTTTGTTTAGAAAAAAAAATAAGTAGTAACAAAATTCTTAAAAACATGAAATCAGTCATACTGAAAACTTTTTATTGATTGTTAATTTGATACCTGATGATTTTTTTTAAAATAATTTCTGTAGAAAGAATCTTTAAAAAAAAAAAAATTTTTTCTTTGAAGAAAAAAAATATATTCCGGCAATTTCATATTATGTATATTATGTCGAATTTAATTTAAATATGATAATGTCTGACCTTCAATTGTGATAATGCTTAAGTATGCAATTTAATCATTCACTTAAAAAAAAAAAAAAAAAAAATAGAACATTCTCTTAGACTAGAACTTTTTTTAAATAAATCACAAAATACGTATAACTTACTTAACAAAAATTCATTATTCTCTTTTAAAAAACTTTACCACCAAAAAAAATCAAGATAATTTTCAAATTTTCTTTCTGCATTTCAAAAAATTTAAAATATGTTTCTCGTTTAAATTTAGTAACGTTTTTTTTTTATTTTCTCAAGTTTTCACAAAATTTAAAATTTCCCTGACATAACTTTAAAATTTTCAATTGCTCAATATTTTCACCAAATTCTAAATCCTTATTAATGTATAATATGAAAAAAAAAAATCACTAAAATTTATTTTATTTATTTGACAAGACAAAAATGAAAAAAAAATATATCACTTTAACTTCAGCTATGATTGAATGACACTGGATAAATAAGAAAATTGAACTCACATACAAGGGTAGTACAATATCAAATTTAATGAAAGAACAAAACAAAAAGACAAAAAAAAAACGTGAAATAAAATAATAATAATACCAGTGGAATATTAGAAGGAATAAACAGTATCACTTATACACTGTACGTGTGTTTACACTTAACACTTTCAACAAAAAAACAAAAAAAAACGAAAAAAACTGAATTTATTTAAAACAAAAATCATTATAAATCTCAGTACATTTGAAAATATTTTTTTTTGTATATAAACAAATACACAGAAGAAAAAACAGTGTTTTTATATATATATTTTTTAAATTTCATAAAATAAAATAAAAAATAGGTATAGTATCTTTTGATAATAATAACAATATAATTCTTGCTAGTTAGGGTGGAGTTTATTAAAAAACTGAAACTGTACTACTAGCTCTACTAAGTTTATTCGATGAACTGACTGATATGATGACGATTATAAAATATAAAATGAACCAAAAAAAACAAAAAACAAAAACAAAATAATAATAATAAAATATATAAATATATATAAAATATAAAATATCTATATAGAAGAGAAGAAAAAAATAATAATAAACCATCATACATACCTACAAGTGTGATTGGTTTGCATGATGGCTTTTAGGTCACGCGGATCTTGGTATGACTTTGATCCTACATCTACTATGAAATAATGCACGTGTCAATCCATGCTACTTGCTTGGAACACACAAAAAAAATATATATATCTTGGAAAATTACGCGAATGATACATAAAAATAAAATATTTATATTCTATATAGTAATATTTTTACGTTGATATACTTTATAGGTAAAAAAAAGTATTTATAATATTTAAGCACATACAGAACAAAATTTATATCTATTGAAAAATTAAAAAACAATAAAATGAGGTAAAACGTAGATAGTATAGAATTTCTGCAGAAAATAATAATCATGATTTTTTTTTTCTTATAAAAATATAAATGAAAATGTTGCAATAGAAGAAAGGTATGCATTATACTGAAATTATCTTGAAAAGAAAAAAAAATACACACACACACATATATAATTGCATCACTAGAATTTCAATTAAATGTCATTGCCTACTACAATTTAATTACATTTTTTTTTCTTTTTTACTAAGAAAAAGTATTTAAACTCATAAAAATAATTGAAAACAACATGAAATTTGAATAATTGAACTTTTTTTTTTCTTATTAAAAAAAAGTACGTTATTTTTGGATTGATTTTTATAGCTAATCATAAAATCACTTTTTTATTATTTTTCTATCGTTCATTATTCTAATCATTATTTTTTTTTTTTAAATTCTGATTTTAAAATACGTCAAAGTCCTGAAATTTTGTTGCAATTTTATGACCTTGAAATATATGTATATATTTTTTTTTTATTCAACAATTTTCTTTTAATAGGTATAATTACAAGATTCTTTTTTCTTCTTCCGTTTTAAAAATTAATTCAACAGGTGATGACGGTGTGAAATTTAAAAAACAACAATATTATATTTAATTAAAAATTAGATATTATAATATCAGAAAAAAAAATAAATAAGTAAATAAATAATATAACTGTAGGTAAGTGTATATATCAAGAAATAAACATATGAAACAACAACAAAAATAAAATTCACTGAAAATTCTCATATTTGAGAATATAACGATCTATCCAGACGTCGTCGGGTCATTGTTTACAAAAAAATAAAAAAATACAAATTTTAAATCATTTTATTATCATTATTTATATAGCGAATATACATTATACACAAACAACAAAATACGTATGCAAGTATGTATGTGTATAAACATATATATTTATATTTATATTATATGTTCTTGATGTCATGATGCTCACGTTTTTTAGCCACGTGCTTTTCACCGAACAAGTTGATTGAAATAAAATTGAAAAAAAAAAAAAAGTTAATATAAAAAGCTAACCAACATCATCATATCACGCAAAAGTAGAATGAAATGTATGTATATGAAATGTACATATATCAGTATATCAATCATATTTGAAAGCTAGGGTATTATAAAGGTAAGTAAACAGGGTGAAAGAAGGCGAATGTTCGGATTTTAACAACAATAATAACCTTAATATCGTACGCCGCCCTAGTGGTGGGTGGTTGAACCATATAGCAATATGAATAAACAAAAAAAATAAATAAATAGAGATAGAAATATACATGTAGATACAAACTATTCAAATTCATATACTACATGCTAATAACAATTGCATTATATTATGTACATATGTATATGTTGAACGACCGCCGTTAATACAAATTGATGATTATAATTTCTATAGGTACCTACTCTATATCACCTGAGTAGAAAAAAACAAAAAAAAACGTTAGAAAAATTCAATAAAATAGCTTTTTAATAAGCTTTTACTAGTCAACAGTTGCTGATGTATTTTGAAGGCTTTTATTTACAAACTTTTCCACCACCTCTTTCACCACCCACAAAAAAATAATAAAACACGCATTTCAAAACTATTTCTAAGATGTGTATTTTAGAAAATCATAAATACTGGTACTTAGTCAGAAAACAAAAAGGATAATGGGTCTTTTTGAAGAATTAATCATTTCGTAGCGGATTTTTATTATATCTTATTCTGTAGTTTTTTTTTTCAAATACGACTCTCATCCCATACATTTTCCTCATACTATTTGATGATGCCACATCCTTGAAATCAGTCGTTATGGTACACAAAAAATTGTATCTTCTTTGCATACCTCTACCTACCAGTTTTTTTGTTTTATTTTATTTTTTTTTTCTGTACTACAATGTATAAAAAAAATACATATATTCATAGGTAGATGATATTTTCTGAATATCTTGTTAATACACGTGATATAAACTGAACCATTGCAACGTGACATTATTTTATTTAAAAGTTTTTAGTGACAGAGAATAAATATGTACATATATGTATGTACGTATGTATATTTGGATTTATAGATGCGATACACGGTATAATAGATATTTCCTTTTTCCTCTTTTATTATTTTTTTTCCTACAATTTTATTGTGATACGATGATTAAGAAAAAAAAATTTGTTTTTTTAGATTTTAATGTAGATAATGTGATTTTCTCAAAAATTAAAAAAAAAAAATACCATTACGAAAAATAAAGCAAAAGAGAAAAAAAAACAAATGTACTTGAAATTAAATGTATTTTAAATGCATAATTTATTTGAAAAAGAATTTTATAAATTCAATTAATATATTCGATAATTTATTAATAACTGGGTTAATAATGCAATGCACAATGTTACATACTTGCTTGCATCTATGATTTTCACCTAGTTCACATATTGAAAATTATGCAACAATCCGTTACACAAAGAAGTAATTAAAATTTTTCATTTAAATAATTGGAAGAAAAAAATAAGTAAATTAACACGGTCCTATATGCAATCAAGGAGAAAATGCTCTTTGCACATTCGTTTTTTTTTTTTGCTTCTTGTTTTTTTTTCTGCATTTTACGTAAACAAAGATCATTTTAAAATAATAATGAAACTGCAGAAATTAAATTATTTCTGCTTTTTTTTCACTGTGAAAATTTTATCTTTTATTTAAATGAAGGAAAAGCCAAAAACTGAAATTTAAAAAACAAATTTTACAGCCACGATAGAAATTTTAATTTATCCTTCAAAATTGAAGTAAAAGAAATTCTGAAAATTTAAAAAATTTTGTTGTTGTTGATCTTTTAATTAAATTATTTTTTTACTTTAAATATTTTTTTCTATCCTCATGTGAAATTTGAGGGAGTTCCCCTTTGATGGTAAATTTGAAAAAACATTTTTTTTCCCTCAGGTTTTTCTTCTTCTTTAATTTTATTAAATAACAGTTAACTGGAAAATTCATCAATTTATTTAAAAATTTGAAAATTAAAAAAAATTAAGCAATTGAAAAAATAATGGAAAATTAAAAGGAAGCATTGCAATGTTGATTTATATTTCACATATCCTTGTCAACATATGAAATGAAAAATCTCCTTAGAAAATAGAAAAGAAATTAAAGGATACTGTCATTGAAGTTTATGAAGTTAAAAAGAATACGAGAAAAATAATTGTATTTTTTTTTTATTTAATAAAATTGGAAAATTAAATAATTTTAAAAAATCGTTAATTTTTCAATCGCATGTTTTCGTATTAACTAATACAATACATATCTATGTATGTACATATATCCTTTTCTCCATCAGATATAAGTTGCAACACTAAAATACTAATTGCGTAAAATAAAGAAAAAGATATAGTGTTGATATAACAAAATTATAATAACAAATACATCCTTCAATTAACACACAGGTTACAAATAAATATTTATCTAATTGAAATACCTTCGAAATCTTAAAAAAAAAATCAAATTATTTTTAAATGAAAATTTAATCACGAAAGTGAGATAGAACAATTAAACAAAATTTTGTTTATTAAAAAAAGTTTGATTTTAAAAAAAAAAAAACATTTTTTAAAAAATATTTATATACATATTAATGCAAACCCTGCCGTATCATAATTCAAAACCATATTTTTCACCAATTCAATTTCTTATCACACTCCATATTTTTTCAAATAACAGTCAAAAGCTTTTTCATTTCAACAATAAAATCATCTAGAAATTTAACTTTAAAGCTGTAGATGTCACTAAAAGTTAACTTTTAACAGTTTTATAAAATTTAAATTTTTTATAAAAATTTCAATACTAGAAATTTTCTAACTAGAGTATATACATTCGAAATTATTCGAAAGGTACAAACTTTTAACAGAAATTGTTACTTTCTTCACTTTTCTTATACCTTTCGTAGTAAAAAAAAAAAAAAAAAAAAAAATGTATTATTCTTTCTGAAATTTAATTTAAAAATTTAAATGAACAAATTTTGTGTTTTTTTTTCATTTTTATCAATAACATAAAATTATGATAAGAATATTTTATCTTTAAAAGAAAAAAAATCATGAATGTATTTTCTTCTTCTTTACTTATTTCAATGAAATAAGCATATATGTATATCTACATATTTTTTTAATTCACATTAATAATTTTTATAATGAAAAAAAAGAAGATAGTATTAACAAACAAATAAGAAATTATAAAAAAAAAAATTCGTGACGTATACAAGTTGACGTAGAGAGTCTATATGTAAATAAAATAATGATAAAATAGATAAATATCTAGATAGATAGATACATGATATTTCACAATTAACAATTAATGTGAGAAAATATACTTTTTGATGATGAGATAAGTCATTTTGTTATAAATGTTTAATTTTTTTATTAACAATATTGTAATGACAAATTTTTTTTTTTACTTTGATCTTAATAAATTTTTCTGTTTAAATATTGAAGAAAAATGTCAATGTAACAACAAAAAAACATTTGATTATTATATTTCAGAATAAAAAATAAGAAATTATTTTAATTGACCTTGACAATACATAAATACATATATTATTTATTTTCACACATATTTCTGATGTAAACTAAAAGAATGAAAATTAAATATTTTTTTTTCTATTAGAAATTTTATACTTTTCGAATATGAGCCGTTTTTTTTTTGAAAGTGGTATAAGTCCACTTTTGATGAAAAATGAGTTAAAGTAAATTTCAAATGAAGATTGATATGCCCTTTCAACTATTTGTAATATTAAAGCTATTGTAGATTATTATGTTGCAAAATTTTTCACCAGAAATTAAGCTGTTATATGAAAGCTGTATAGGAACTGAAATAAAAAACATTAAATATCTCAAAATAAATCAAAGTGGACTTATACCACTTTCTAAAACAACGGCTCATATGCAAACATAATATTCAACTCTACTTTTTGTTTCATTTTCCTTTTGTTTTCCTTTTTTTTTTTTTTTTTCAAATTCATTAAGTTCAATCAAGTACTCCTACAAAATTATGATGTAAACGATGAGATGTTGCTGGCTGATAATAATCATAAAATCTCTATTACAAACAGTTCCAGCTAGATAAATCTAGATAAAAATATAAACATATGTATATACTCGTATTTACATATCTATACATACATTTACAATGAATTCACTAAAACTACATATTTCATTTTTTTTTATCATTGTTAAAATTTTTGTAATAAAAACAAAACTTTTCAAATGATATATTCTCGTTGTCTCTATTATTATGGAAGTTTAAAATGACAAATAAAATGTTCCTGTCGTGTGACATTTGTCGCTTCTTTTTCCAAAATATTATGAATCATATTTTTTTTTTCTAGTCGAAAAGTTTTTATATGTTGATGAATGTTAATTTTTTTATTAATAACCTTTTATAAACTAGACATGTTGAAGAATTAATTTTAAATTATTTTCAGGAAAACAATCATCAACTTATTAAGAAAACTCAAAAAAAGTCTTGCACCGTACAATTCTTGTAATACGTATATATTTTTTTTATTTATATACATCTTTGTTTTTAGATTCTACTATGTATGCTACATACTATAATTTTTTTTTTTAATGTTTTTTTTATAAAAAAAAAAACATATTTTATATTATCATTTATTTTTAAAACAAATTTTTTGGCCTTGGAAATTGTTGGGATTTCATTTTAAAATTTATGCTTTTGTTTTTATTTTATAATAATATATTTTCTTTTCTAATTTGGATTCGGTGTTTTAAAAAAAAAAAAAAAAGAATATATTTTATCTAATAAAAAATATCTATTTCTATATTTCAAAATACATACTATACATACATAAAACAAATGTATTATAGGTATTTATTACTGTTTGTAGACACATTGTTTAACCCTTTGCGGTCTAAAAGGGTATAACAAGAACGTCTTCAAATAAATCAAAAGTTCTTCAACTATCAAAGATGAATTTGAAAGATTTTAAATATGAAAAATTATAATCAGGGACATAAATGCTGAAGAAGAAAAGAAAACAAAACGGAAAGGAAATAAAAAAACAAAAACAAAGAGAGCCAGCCCCTCTATTGTGCAACAACCCTATGTTAAGTTTCGATACCATCATCATATCTACATACATATTTAGTTAGACACAATTTTTGCGAAGGTTACAAACCACAAGCGGTCAATAGGGAATGATAACTTAATAATGTGTCAGGGCTTAAATTGTTTATTAAACTTTGGTTATAACTTGTTTAGAATCAGTATTTAGTAGAAACTTCCTATTTATCAAATTGATAAATAGATTTTTTTTTTTATTCTAGATAGAATCGGATTTACATTTTCTTCTTATAAAATATCATAAAGATACATTTTTTTTGTGATTTTTATATTTTTAAATTCATCCATTTTTGATGTTTTTATGATAAAAAGTTAACGCGTAGTTAATTCATTTCAAAAAATATAATATAATAATATTGTCCAATAATCATATCTTAAATGATTAAACCCAAACTTATAATATTTTGAAAAATAACACGTAATCATACTTTCGAGTAAATACATAGAAAATTATTTAATTGAATCTCATAATATTTCTTTACACTTCCTCTTCATAAATTATTATTTATGTTGATATCAAAATTAATATGTCGTTTTAATTCTAAATTCGATTAATTAAAAATTATTTCTTTAAACTTATCAACCACACCTATATTGAAATTTTTATAAAAAAAAAAAATTATCAAAACAAAAAACATAAATTGAATTATTTGTATGTAGTATATGTGTATACGTAATTCATATGCATACAAATTTGTATTATCGCATTAAATTATTATACATACAAAATGACATAATAAATTCTAATGAATGTTATTGTGAATTATACACAATTTAAAAGATTAGATAAAATAACCGTATTTTTTTTTTTGCAAAAATTAATCATTTAAATGATAAAAATCGAGTATAAGATTAAAAAACAAATATTTATTCAATACTGAAGAAGCAATTACAAAAATTTATACACATTAAAGATCTTATAATTATCCAGTTAAATTACTTGTTCAGGTTATAAGGTCCATGTTTCATGAAAGTGATAGTAAAAAGCAGGTGACTAACATATGGCAAATGTTTTAAAATAGCGTTTTCTTCCCAAAAATAAGTTTCGCTCATTCGAACCCCCATAATTAAAGTCTCATACATATGAGTTCGATTTCACAAGCGAAATTCTTTTTTGATAAAATTCATGTTTTTATCAGTTTTATTTATTTGGTTTTTCCCAATATAAAATCTAAATAGACCATATACAATCAATATGTACGTACATATTAATGTGCACTTTGATTATGATATTTCTAGTAAAATAAATCACATATTATACAAATTTTGAACTTTTCATTAGACCGATAGCATTTTCTATCTATTTTCAGTCCATTTGGGGAGACTTTATAGATTTTAGATTCAAAAGTTTTTTTGTGAAAAAATTCAGAACTTACCAATTTTAAGTGCTTATATACATATTTCACTGATTTCAATCAATTAAAAATCTGTAGTTAGGGCAATATATAAACTAATTAGTAAACTAAATTTTACCGCAATTTTTTGATAAACGAGAAAGTGACAAAAGTGTAAAACAAACTCAACGTTGGTCTTTATTACCGGATTTTTAACATTCAAAATTTGACGTTTCAATAAATCTATCAAAAGACATTATTCTGACAAAAAAATTGGTTCAAAATAAATTTCAATTAAACAGAATATTAGATAATTTCATCTTATTTTGAAAAAAAAAAAAAAAGAGAAATTTAAAAATATGAACTGTTCTTTTCAATTTTCGAAAAAATAATTCTTACAATGTTTCAGAAAAAAATAAAAAACAATAAAAATTAATAATTTACATTTTTTTAAATTTAGAGTGATTAGTTTTGAACAAATGCACACATCATATGAACAATAAAATACTACAAAATAAGTATATAAAGTCATTTAAATTGCAACAAATCATAAAAAGAATAATAATTTCCAACTTTATTAATGTGTAAAATTTAATTAAATGACATTTATTTCATTTAAAAAGAAAATTTTCATACAAATTATCAATTTTATTACTTGATTTTTTTCTTTTTCTTCTCTTTTTCTAAGAATATTTTATGCTCTATAGCTATAATTATTTCATAAATTTCTTGTTTGATGATCACATTTGAAAGAAGAAAAAGGAAAAAAAACTGTATAGAAAATTATAAATTTTAATTATAAAATATTTGTAATTAATTATTCAATTTTTTAAATGTGATAATTTGTAATTTTGTTGCAAAAACGGTACACATTTCTTACAGAAAAAAAGAAGCTTTTTAATTTTTGTCATAAATATCATAAAATTCTTTTATAGAAAATTATTTAAATTTCTATGTATTCATTTATGTAAACTTTGTAACTAAAATTATTATGTATTTTATTGTTGTATTTGCTGTTTTTTTTTTTTGTTTAAAATAAAATACTACATAGCGTTTATAAAGTTTCATTGCTCATTAAATATTCTCTAACACTTCCAACTGACCTTTAAACTTTTTTAAATTAAATTGAGAAATCAAAATATAATTAAAAATAGAAGAAAAAAAATACTTAAGCCTTCGTTTGTATCATAATTGAATATGTAAAATTATCTATCATACATATATTAAAGAAAGGAATAAAAATTAAATAGGCCTTTATGTACATTTTACACATATGTACCTATGATTGAAATTGACATACATAAGGAAGTAAATGAAGTTCATCTGCAAAACAATAAAAAAAAAACTTTTTTTTTCTATTTATATACAACATAATTTCATAAACTACCTATACATTCACATATGATTTTTATTTTATGTATTATATTTCATATTTCATACATGAACACTCATGAGGTTTCAATTATCAATTTAATCTTGTCTGGACGATTTTTTATTTGCTTTGTTCTTTTTTTTTCAGATTTTATTTCCCTAGTATTCCATATATAATTGTCACCAAGCAAACCATTTAAATATAAGCACTTTACCTAGATTTTAAAACAAAAATAAAAAATAAAAAGCTTGAACAAAAAAAAATTAATAATAATAATAAAACCAAGCAAATATACGAGTACAATATCTCTCTGATAACTCATTTAAAAATTAATATTAAATTAATTTTTCAATTTCAGGAAAATTTTGAAAACAAAAAAACCATGTAAGCTAATGAAAAATTTATGAAAAAAAAACGAAAAAAAAAAACAAAAACAAAAATAAGAACAAAATTCTCATAAAATAGATTTTTCAGTACATATTTTTATAATTTATTTTATTTTTAATTTCAAATAGTTTCTATACTTTAAAAACTAAAATAATTTCTATTTTACTTTCATGTGTGAGATACTATATATGTATCTATTTATGTATATATCGCCCCATCATAAAAATGCATTTTGTATAAATGTACATAAAATTAAATCCAGTCAGATAAATTTCTCACAAAAATGCATTTTATTAATCATGAAATTGTGATTAATGAAAAATTTGGAATTAGTATAAAATGAAAAAGAAATCAACAAAATCATAATTTTTAAATTAAAAGAATTTGATGTATGTAATGTGCAATTTGCAAACGCCTACTGCACTTGAACATTTTTTTCACTTTGTTTTTTTATTATTCATTAAAATATACAACAAATACAGGGTGATTACTTAGAAACAAATTTACATAAAACCTCGAAAACACAGAAAAGAAAATGGGTTCTCGTTGTTTGATATTAAATTGAAATTTTCCTCAGACAAACATCAGGGACTTAAAAATTAATCAAGAACTTCCAAAATATTGTTTCTATCTGAATACTATTTCGATTTAATCTGGTCAATTTTATTGTTTCGCCTAGATTCTGATCGAAATGAAAGCCCAAATTAAATCTTTCTCGTATGTCAGAAAAAAATCAAATTAGAACAAAACAATCGAGAATTATAAATTAACCGGTCTTATTACCAAAATAAAAATAAAAACTGTGGTAATTCACATGTAATAGCTTCTGATAATTTCTAGGCATCCTATTAAAAAAATTATTAAATTTTTCAAAAAAAATTAAATAAGCAAAAAAATAAATAAAACTAGATAAAATTTATAAATATTTTATCAAGAGGTCAAAATACTAAACATTTGAAATGTTTTTAAATTTAAGAGATCCAAATAAAAAAATGTAAACATTATTGTGACACATAAAATTTGGCAAAATAAAAAAATAAAACAAAAGATTTTTTATTATTCAATCATATGATTATTTTAAATGAAAGAAGAAGAAGAAAAACATAAATAAAATAAGATTTGTTAAGTTTATTAAAAGCATCAAAAAAAAATTTATAAAAAGTATAAAAATATTGTGTAAAAAATTTGTCGTCAGTTTATTTAAAAAAATTTATTGCAAACTACCATTACACCATTAGTCATTAACTTAAACATACACATATACATATGTGTGTATTACAATTTACAGGAAAACGAAAAAAAAAAAACATATTTGACAGAAAAATATTCTATTTTATTTTTATATTTTTTTTTCCTGTGAAAATATCTCTGAAAAGTACATAAATGTTTATTTACATAATGCATCAATATTATTTTAAATTTGAGGAAAAAAAATCCAAATAATCCGCAAAAACCAAAAATTGAAGACAAAACATTTTATTACATCTTTCATATATTATTATGTTTATTTGAAAAAAAACAATGACAAGGGCGTGAAAAAATAAAAGAATTTTTCTAAATCACATTTTAAAATCGAATAAAATATTTCAATCATGTGAGTAAAACCAGAAAATTTTATTTTTAGATTGTTTAAAAAAAGAAAATAATAATAATATAATAATAACAAAAAAAAAAAAACTTAAAATATTTATATATTAATATTTTTACAATTTTTACAGGGTGAACATACTGAAAAGCCACTTAAGAATTATAAAACTATTTTACAAACTGAAAAAATTGGCTCTTTACAAAATTCACTGGAAAAGTTATGTACAGGCACTAATTTCCCGTAAAAAATATCATAAACACAAAAAAATGTTTAAGGACTCATAACTGTGTTTCGCTTTTATTTTTCTCTACAAATACACGCTGATATTTTATGATAACGACCGTAAAAAATGTAAGCTGACACATGTTTAGCAAAGAATTTATTATCTACTTACCATATCTATACCATACGAGTATATCTAATTTTTATTTTAAAAGAAAAATGTTAGTTTATAAGAACTTTTTTCCTTCATTTAAATCCATTTTCCATTATAATAAAAGCTTAATATATTGGTAGTTTGGAAGACTACTCTTGCCAAATACAGAACTTGAATTTATCTTCCTTGAAAAAAAAATCATCTTCTTCTTTCTTTCTTTTTCATTCTATATGAGTAGGTACATAAAAAAATCACAACACACCCTATTGTAAATTTGTCTTAAATTTTTACAAGAAAACAAAATAGTATAATTTTTTATTTTTATTTATTTTTTTTTCCTGTTTTTCATTTTTTTTTCTTGTATTTATTCTAGTTTTCCCTAGTTTTCCACTTTTAATTCTTATCACAAAAATATAACAGGCAATTTTTCATTTTGAAAATTAAATAATAATCAGAAAAAAAAACAATTTTGACAATATCATCACAAAAATAAGAACGAAGAAAACATATAACAACAACAAACAAATTTTTTTAAAATAATGTATTTTTTTTTTTTCAAAAAAAAAAAGTTTTCAGAACAAAGTATTTATCTAAAAATATAATTTTTTGAAAATCTTAAAATTTTCTTTTTAAAGAAAAGAAAAAAATACAGAAAAAAAACATAACATGAACAATTTAGTGTTATATACTACACATACCTTTGTTTATGTATACATAAATACTTTTTTGTATCTTTTTGTAATTTTTATAGTTTAAAAGAAAATGATCTTTGCAATTCTAAAAAAAAGAAAAACACACATAGATAAAAACAGAAAAAAATCAGACAAAAATGCCTTTTATTTTTCAAATAAATGAAATGGGACGTGTGGAAATTTTATATTAGTTCAAAAATATTATTCATATTAATTTTTTTTTCTTGTATTTTGTTTCTAATAAATTTTTAAACTAAAACTAAAATTTGAAAAAAAAAAAACAATAAATAAAACATATTTTTTACTATTATTTTTTTTATTTTATTAAAAATAAATTTATTATCATTAAAACAGCTATAGCTAAGTACTCCTATTTGTTCATCACACCAAAAAAGAAACCAACCAATAACGCAATCCTATTTGCAAAACAAAAAAATAATGAAAATTCTTTTTGAAATGCGATTTTTTCTTGCATCATATTTTTAATAAAAATATCATAATAAATATAAATAAATTTAAAAAATGTTTTTCGCCTCTATACATCATACATATGAATGATTTTATTTACTTGTTCATTTTAAAGTGTGACAAAATTAAGTGAGATTTGTAAATTAACTAAGCGAAAATGCTTAATTAACCGTAAACAAAAAAAAAGGTGATTTACATGTATGTATGTATCTATACATAAATATGTATGTGAGTATGCTTAATTTATGTATGTTGAAAATAATATTGTTTTTTTTAACCATTTTCTTATTGCTTTATGCTTTGTTATTAAAAACACACATATAGAAATTTTTTTAATGATTAAAATTCATATTCATTTTTATTACTCTTATATTTTAAAAGGAAACAAAAAAAACAATTTCAATTTATTTTAATTATTTTATTTGAAATTAAATTAAAAAAAAAAAATACAAACAGGTAGCGAACAACAACAACAAAAATTATATATTCATAATATTTTATTGTTGATTTTTCCGAAAATGTATTTTTAATAGAATGTTACAGTAATTAATATTTTTTTAAATATGTTTTCAATGCTTGCTACAACATATAAATATAATAAATTGAATTTTATGTTCCTATACTATATTATATCTACTTTTAAGTAAATGAGTTTAGTTAGTTTTAGTTTGTTTTTATTTTCAGATGGAAAAAATAAAAAAACTATAAAAATTCTTTTTTTTTAAGTGGAAAAAAAAATATTCTATCCGCCTTTAACTGTCAAATTTTCTAAATTACACTTTTTCTCCCAAAAATAAAATTGAAATTTTATGTATTTTTTATTTTACATCATAGTTTTTTTTAAATCCTCAAAATATCTTGCTTTATCCTCCTTCAGAAACGAAATCATAGGTGAATTAACATCAACCTTTTCACCTGTAAAATTTTCTATAAAAATGCTCATGAAGTTTAAAAGTTAAACCTTTGAAAATTTAGAATTTTGCAATAAACAACCGCAATTCGATATTTTTTTTATCTTCTATGATAGTTTTTATTTTCATTTTTTTTATTAAATTTTTAATTCCTCAATATTATTAATTTTATATTTTATCTCTTTAAAAAAAAAAACAAGACAAAACAGGTAACTTTTGATCTAGCCAGTTTTAAAATAAATATCTTCAAAATTCTACTTCAAATATTTTTCAGGAAGAAAAACTATTTTTTGTTTTACAAATCAAAATTTTCTTAGCAATCATTTTTCAATTAGAAAACATATATTCAGTGTTTTTTTTTTTGGCATCAAAAAAATTAGAATAGAAAATTTAAACAAATTAAAAACACGTACCTGTTGCACCTTGTTTTCATAATTGTTTTTTTCTTTTTTTAATAAATGTTCTATATTTATTATTTAATAATTTCTACCTAATTCATTTTTCACAGAAAAGTATTAATTATATTATTATTTTAATTTTCAAAAATTTTATACTAAACACATATAAGTCTTGATCAGTATACATACATGAAATATACTCGTACATTATCTACATACAACAGATATTCTGTTTTATCTGTACTTTTAATAGAGTAGGTACAAATAATAAATATACTATATTATAACGATTTCTTATTTTAATTAGACCAAACATGTGAAATATTTATGCATGTCAAAAATATATATCATATACTCGTACATATGCATATAAAATACGCATATTAGGTACAATTTGAAAAAAAAATAATAATAATAATAATGTTAATTACATTTAGTCTTGCATAATGTACAATAGTCGGTCATCATATGTACCACAAGTATGATACAAGTAATAAAATATAAAATAAAATAACAAGAAGAAAAAAAAAATAAAAGGAAAATATGTACATGAAAAAAAAAAAAAAAACAATTTTTATTTTATCATAACGTGACATTCAAATTAGAACCATAAGTTTATTCAAATTGCTCAAACAAAAAAAAATATGTATCTATAGATACACATGTGAACCAGAAAAAAAAAAAAGTATATAATATATATTTTTCATATAAATTTAAACATTAAATATAAAACATCACTAACTGAAAATAATATGGTACAGACAAAATTTGGTTTTCATTATCATTATAAACATCACAACTTATTTAATGAATTTTCTATTTACTATATTATGGGTATATGAGTGAATAGACACATATGAATTTCATATACGACATAAATGTGGTGTACATTTAACATAATTTTTCTTTATTTCTTATAAATATTCTTTACATTTGACATTTTATTTTATAATTTTAGTTTTTAGATAGATCAAAATAATTTAAGAAGAAAATTAAATTATAATTTTATATGTACATACATATGTGTGTATAGGGTAATTTGAAAATGGCAATTAAGCCAAACACAAAAAGAATTTCTCCTCTTCACATTTTTAAATGTAATTAAATATTATATGTATATAAATCTTGCAAATACTTTTCTTTACTCAACATAATGAATGCCAAAGGTATAAACAGAAAATGTTTATACGTAATCAATCTAACCAAAATCATCATCAAAGGGCACTGGTCACACAAAGAAACTTGCTAAACATTTTGACGAAAGAGAAAGCCCACATTTTACTCCCATAGAATTATCTACACAGGGAGGCCAAGGCTCTTGACGGGCTGTAGCGCCATAGAGTAAGTAAGTAAGAATTATCTATACACAAACATCCTATACTTGAAAAAGTTTTAAATAAAAAAAAAACATGTCTTGTGCGATCAATGACAAATTCATAAGAAAAAGATGTGTTTTTAATTTAAAAAGAAAAAACATATTAATTAGAAATATTTATTGAGTACAAATCGTCGGGAGTATATGTATACCATACATATGACTTCTTTTTTGTTTAAACCTAAATTGCTAATCTAATAATTACTGACACACATTTTGCTGAAAAACGCGATGTAATATCCTAATTCCTATTTTAAATTTTCAATCAACAAATATGTAGATTAAAACCGAAAATAAGGTCAGATTTCTTACAATTCAGTTTTTAATAACCGATTGTAGTACATATACACAGAGCTTATAAAAACTGTCTAATATTTCTTTAAATTGTTTACATTTCATGAATCAAAGCTCAATTTATTAAACCATATGAGACATTAGAACTCCAACTGTCTCACGTTGAGCGTTAAAAATAAAAATTTCTCAAATCTGCACAAATGGAAAACAAACGGATAGACGGTCGCATTCAGGACTACAATCATTTCATACGATTAATATGAACAAATAAAAAAATAAAACAGTAACACAATAAACTTCCTCATAAACTTATTGTTTTTAAAAAAAAATACAAAAATAAACATGCAATATATGAAAACGATGGATTTATTCCATTTGTTAAAATTGCGTGACTATTCAGATTAAATATGCATTCAATATGTAATGTCTAAATTAATATATGAATAATAATCAAAAATCACACAAATAAACATCGATTTTATAATAATTATAAATTGAAATCTTATGTTTTGAAAAATAAAGAAAAAAAAATTATATTGTTATTTTCTTTTATTTTTTTCATGAGTGTAAATAATAATTGCTATTTCGAAAAATTAGAATTAATCATTTTTTTCTAATGAAATCAATTTAAATTTATCATGCTTACTTGTTATTTTTTGCTTTTTTTTTTCAAAATTAAATAAATGTAAATTCCTGTTTACATTTTCTATAACTGAAAAAAAAAAAATAACAAGAAAGCACAATAAAATTGAGAAAAAAAAATTCATTATAACGCGTATTTTCGAAAAAAAAAAATTCCAAATATTTTTAATTATCTTCCAATATAATTTTATTTATACAATACATTTTCCAGATTTTAGTCATATATAGTTGTTTTCCTTCAAATTAAAGCATAAATTATGTCTACCATAAAATTTTAATAATCATCACAAATTAAAAAAAAAAATATTTATGAATAATTAAGTTTTCAAATAAATAATATTGATTACCTCATTATTTCGATAATTATTTATTAAAAAATCATTAAAGTGAAAGAAAGCTCTAAAAAAAACAAAAAAGAAGAATAATAAAAATTTTTAAAATAGTTTAGTGATAAGATAGATTTTATGAAGAATAAAAGAAACGATATTTTTTCAAACATATTTCACGTTAATTGGATGCAGTTTGAGAATGTTAAATTTCAAATTTGTATGTTACATATTCATAAAAAACTAAAAATCCATTCTTTATGTTCTTTGTTTTAATAAAATTCTGCCACATGAAATTTGTCCTTCATAATACAAAATCATTGTGATAAAGGAGGAAAAAAAAGGAAAAAGGTAAATGATTGATGAGATTGGTAAAAATTGGTGCGTGAGTTCTTGTGAATCACGAAATGATAGAGCATTGGATGTAAATTTATTCTAGAGAGTATGAAACCAAAAATAAATATAGACGTAAAAAGGTAAGAGAATTTCTGTTATTGTAGAAAGAATTTGTCAAGTGGTACGACAAGTCAGAAGGCCTATTACCATATAGTGCCATACAAATAACTTTGCGAAGTTCATTTTTCGGAAACTTTGATTCCTTGAATGTCATTTTCGAAACAACAAAGCTTTCTATTGAATAATGCGGTTATTTCTGTGAAGTTGTAAATTTCAACGAATAAATGCCTTGAATCATTTCAAATTCCAGTAAAATATGTCTTGATGAATTTTAATGTCAAAAAAATATTTTTTTTTAACTATTTATGACAAATTTTCATACACAGTAGCTAGTATATGTAATTATCTGTATGGTTTCTCATACAACATATTCCACGTTTTTTCAACCACTTAAAATTAATTTTAAAAAAAGAAAAAAAATAATAAATAATCAACTTTCCAAACAATGTCAAAAAAAAATTTTTTTTTTTTAATTCATTTTTAAAATAATTAAAAATTCATATCACGTATGAAATATACATACATCAAACTGGCATAAAAATCTTAATAAAGTCATTCAATAACAAACGTGATCTTTTTGTGTATAAGAACAGAATCAAACACATCAGATAAGAATTAACTTATATTTTTTGTATGTCAAAATATAAGCTAAACGTAACATATGAGTTACGTTCTCATTTCGATTACATATTAATTTACATAATTCATTACAAAATTATCTAATGAAAGTTGTACTTAAGTATTTTTTTTTAATTATTAATTTTTTTTTTCTATTTTTCAAATTCGAATGCTTATGATTCTCTTATTCTTATCATTTAAATTTTTATACGCTCACCAACAGTTCCATCTTACTCAAACCAACTAATAAATATCTAAAGATACAACATTTTTTTTTTTTGCTGTATCTATTATACACTTTCGCTTGGCTACATCAATTCTACATAGTACTTCGTCATTTTTATATTGCTACAAATATTAATTTTATTAACGTTTGAACTTTAAAAAAAAAATTTAAATCATGTATTATCATAATGCTCCGTCAACAGAATGTCTACATAGTTCTAAAAAAAAAAAACTCCTACATATGTTTTTGTTAGAAACACATACTAACTCCATATTAGTATAATTATTAAAATGTTCACTTTTTTTAGTAAGATAATTTTCTAAATCATGTGATCCGACATGTTATCGCTAATCGCTGATATTTTTTTAAAGCATGTCAGCATTTCATTGTATACATCGTACAGTATAATCTTTTAAAAGTAATATTGTAATTAAACACATACCACAAAAGATGAAAAAACAAATTTCATGTACATATATGTATATTTGTATAAAATTACATTTTAAATTTTAAGAAAAAAAAATATAGATACATTAGATAAAAAGCGTTTGAGACGAAAGAGAAATTAACTGAAAAAAAAACAACAAAAGAAACAAATGACCTTGTGATGAAACACGATGGTTTGTCAAAAAAACATTAGTAACCTTAACTTATTCTTTGGCCACAACAGTGACTATTTTAAAGTTCGCAGTATTAAAAGGTCACCCATAATATTTCATTTTTTTTACAACTCAATTCAACTAGTTCAACGAAGCCTAGACGGACCAACACAAATCGTTTTAAAAAAAACCTAATTAGGCCAAGCGTTACAACGTCCAATTATATCGAAAAATATACAGAAAATCACAAAAGATAAAGTAAAATAAAGGATAAGAAAAAGATAGAATACATTCAAAGGCTGTAGAGAGCAACAAAGGTTTAAGGTTGCATCCTAGACGAAAATACAAAAACGAAGTGAAAAAATGATCTCATAAAAGCTAACAATAAAATTTAGAAAATAATCCAACTTTTCAGTAGTTTGCTCACGTCAAAAGAACAAAATTAATACGAGTAGTGTCGAAATTTTTTGAAACTTTCTAGTGCCGTTAAAATCCAGAGGATCAAATTATTTTTTAAAATTTGGGTGTTCCACAGAAGTTGTCAAAAAAATGAAAAATAAAAATTGAATATTTATTGCGTTTTAATTTCAAGATCGATTTTCATCGCAGATCGAAAGGTTAATAAATATTTTATATGTCACGCTAATTCACATACGTACTTACATATGGTATAATCACATAATTATTTAATTTTGCTGAATTTATAGTAATTTTTTTTTTTTCTTGTTACAAAAAATCATGAGAGCACAGTATTAATTTTTTTTAAACATGTAACATATTCGTCAACATTATTTTTCCATTTATTTATTTATTTATGTTTTTTTTTCTTTCAGATTTACAATACAGCACATATACATAAGTATATATATACATATACCAATATTTTAATATACTAACTAAACGAATACAAACAACAACTTTTATAATTTGAAGCCAAATAATATTACATCGATTTAATTTTGTAATGCATTGCATGTGCTTTCTAATAATTGTATTTTCTTGCATTTATTTTTAACTATATTACAATAGTATTTCCTTTTCGACCATTAAATTTTTTTTTTTTTTTGTATCTCATTGTCATGTTTAAAAAACGGTTAACATTTTTCCCATAAATATAAGTATAATGAATGAAATGTTTTTTATATACCATAATAAGATACTTTATTGTACATGACGTTTCCATTATTATTATTATTACAATATATTGTCACATGACTTGTGTAATTTATAAAGATTATTCGATTTATTAAAATTATATTTTTTTTTTTAAATTGTGTAACAAAAAACTCATAGATTAATCGTTTTTATAAAATGTGATTACAAGTTTGAATAAAAATTACCTGAATTGAAAAAATAAAATTAATGATACTAATTAGTCATGTATTATTATTATTATTTGAATTTATGTGTGATAATTCAACAGTCTTTAGGATTTTTTTTTTTTTTGTAATAAAATTTAAAAACAAAAAGAACTTAGGTATAATGATTTTTCTGTTGCTTTTTTTTCTTTGTTCACACTGTCGATTAAACATTAGTATGAAGTTTTGTATCCTTCTTAAAAGATTCGTATCTTTCTTTTTTATAATAACAGTATAACGGTACCCAAGCTCAGAAAAATCAAAAAGGAAGAAACGCTATCAAAAAAAATTATATTCGCTTACTAAACAATTAATATAGGAAAAATCTGGAGTATTTCAGAATATTTTATCGAAACGGAAAAATAAGTACACTTTTTGTTTCTATCAAACTCGAAACTTTTCATTAAACAGGACAATTTATAATACATAGTAGAAGAAAACAAAAGGCTAATAACGAGCTTTGCTTACTATAGAAACAAAAATGTAGCAATTTATTTTCTGATACAACATTTAACCTTTAACACTCGAAGCCAGCCAAACGAAGTTTTTTTTGTACCAAATGGAAAAGACTTAATTTAAAGTAAATTCATACCAGTTTTTTAATTTTCTTTGATTATAATCACTGTGGCTGTAGGCAATTTAAAGTTAAAAATAATGAATATACCTAAAGCGTTTTTCAAGTTTCCGCAATATATTAGACAGCAAATGGTAGTCGTCTCTCAAGTTCAAAAGGTTAAAAAATACAAGATTCAAAATTGTTCATTAATTTTCTCCAACACTCACATTAACTATGTTAAAAATAAAAAGCTAACAAATCATTTAAAAAAAAAAACTAACTCAAATTCAAAGTTTTAAATTAAATTATTCAGAATGTTGAAAGTTTAAAAGAAAAACAATTGACATTAACAACAAAAAGTGTAATTTAATTTTAAAACTAATGACTTCAGAATTAGAATCCTTTTTAATTTTGTTTTAATTTATTTATTTATTTTTTTTTTTATTTTTATTAAAACTCATTTATTTTGTTTTAAAATAAATTATATTAAGGATTTCCATCAAATTAAATTGGTTTACTAATAAAACTTTATTGTTACACCTTCTATGTATTTTATTTTGAAATATTTTGAACCCAACCCATCAATGACCGCAAACATCATGTCAAGGTTAAAGGAAAATAAAAATGGACAAAATAGAAAAATAAAAATAAATATAATATTGGTCAAAAATAGACAAAAATAGATTGAATAATGTTCACAAATAAATAATAATCACGATCATATATCATACATATATAAATAATAATTGTTTATAATCACGAACAAAATATGTATTTGTAATTAAGATATAGAAAAAAAATAATAATAATCAAATATTAACACTCAATAAAAGACCATAAGGATTACTATTGCCGTTATTTGATTTATTCCAGACTAAATACGATAATATCTTTTTTTTTGTCTGTTTTATTCCTTTAAAAATAGGTATCATTTATAGATCTAAAATATAGTAGGAGTAACTTTACAATTTACTACAGGAAAAAATAAAGAAAAAAAACAAATAAAAGTCTATTTAAAAGCTAATAAACAACTATTTTTTTTTTATATTTCAAATAATAATAACAATTCGAATTTTAGTCGTAACTACATAATACTTATATTGCTTCAAAAACATTAAAAAAAAAACAAAACTAGCAATAAAAACTGCAATAAAAATGAAAATTTCTTTCGCATTAATAATACATGGCATGTATCCACCTTCATATTTTGTTTTTTTTTTGTTATTAATTTTTTATATTTTTATTTTTAATAAATGTACATACGTATACATATGTATATGCCATTCAATAAAAAAAATAAGCGAGTAGAATGAGATATGATAGTAGTTGCCAAAAAATGTTCATCTAAAAAAAGCCTTTATATTATACATAAAAGTTCATACAACATATTTTTATTTTAGATACCAATTTTATGCAATTTTTTTTTTTCTATTTCATTTCATGCCTTTTTTCATGCTTCAAACTTAACTATTTAAAACATTATAGTACAGTGAGACGAAAAAATGTCAAAGGTAACAAACATAATGTCTGACATCCACCCACTTATTTTGTATACCCATATTTACGTATATTATATACCTATACCAATATTTTTCCAAGAATCGAAAATCGAAGTAAATAATATACTGCATACATACAAAATCTATATTTTACACACACAACTATGTACTCGTATATAAATATTCAAAGGAAAATAAAAAGGAAATTTTCCTTTTTCATCCTTTTTTTTTTTGGTATTGTATTCCGTTTTTAATGACATTCGCTTTTAAATGTCAAACTTTATTTTCGAAAATTTTCGAAAATACAAATGTGTATAAATGTATAACGGGTTTGTATACATACATAAACATACTTATAAAATTTAATTTGACAGGAAAAAGGATATTATTTTCTTCATTTTCGATCATAAGAAAATATGTATATTCGAATAAAAATAGAAAAATTATTACATACTTGCGCAATGTAACATATTTGTAAAAAGTAAATGTTGCCATTATTATCAAGTAGAAGTAATTTTATAGTATGTTTTTAATTCAGTTTTATTATACCTATACATATACATATGTATGTTCATATTTATTTAATAGATAATAAAGAATAACATTTTCTAGAAAAGAAAAATATTGCATTTCTATTAAAAAAGTAACGGTTAATAAATAAAATTGACTTTATTTTATTATGACGGAAAAGAACTCGTAAAAATTCCTTTTTTTTCAGAGTACTAAAGCATATCACTTCAGAAAACAGGATATTCAATTCAAGCTATGCAATTGCATGAAAAAAAAAAATATGGGACATTAATAGATATTTCTCGTGAAATTTCAGGATATATTGTAACCGGAACCTGGAACTAAACTTCATTCTTTAAATCGACCTAACTAAACTGCTGTCAAATAAAAACAAAACAAAACAAAAACTGTACTTAAAAAGAGTTAAAAATTTAGTTTAGTTTGAGTGTTGAAACATTCGAATTCAAAACAAATAACAATAACAACAACTGGTACATGTCAAGAAAATGAGTGTGGTTCACAAAATGATGATTTCCATTTTTTTTTTGTTTCAGTGCCAATTTGACAATACAAACTCTGACTAAAATTTTAAACTTGAGTTAAAGCTTACACAGTTAAACCAGGCATTAATTTACTAACTAATTAATACGTACTATATTTCTCAAAACACTTAGATTTTTTTTTAATAATTTTAAATAATAATCTAATAAGCTTTCACTAAGCTTAATCTTGAAATTTCAACTTAACATTTTCTAAACGTAATCTTATTTAATTTTTTTCTGTCTCTCATGGAAAAGATAACAAAAATTAAAATTTGAAATTATCTATGAAGTGATTACTATACTACAAGTATACACAAAAATTTTTCTTTTAATTTCAAATTTATTTACGAATTAAATTTTTTGTAGCAATAATAAAGTATTCTTTCATCATTATCAAAAGATATGGGTTTGCAAAACTTTTTTTTATAGGAAAAAAAAATTAATTTCTTTATTTTTGCAATATATTGAAATAAACAAAAAAAAAAAAATTTCCCAAAGAAATTTCATATTTCTTGATAAAACAAATACGTAAAAAAAACTCAAGTATATTTTTCTACATACACTGTTGATAGTCAAATATGTACGTTCGTTTTTTGTTATTTCTTTTTTTAAACAAAATAAAATATACTCAGAGGAAAAAACAAAACAAAAAAAGTAGACAGATGAAATAAAAAACGACATAAATTCAATCAAAGTACATAGGTAATTATGGTACAAAGTCAAAACTCATCTACTATATAAATTGTAAAAGTTATCTCATGAGTAAAAAAATAAAAATTGTAATAGCAAATAGATTAACATTTTACTATATATGAAAAATTATTATTATTATGTTTATAGAATTAAAGTCTATATAACTTTAGATACTTTGAATATTTAGTATTTTGTGTGTACTAGAAACAAGTATATTACACTTGCTGTACTCGATCGTATAATAAACATAATTTATTTTTTGGTATTTTTTTTTTTTTTTGCTACCATGTATGACTCGAAGACATGTGATTTAATTTAATGACGGCATAGAGACATACGTCCACAATTTATTTTATTTGAAATAATGAATGTGTTACTTGTTGTAAATATTTTAAATTTGTATTAAAAAGCTTTTTTAGGTATATATATATCATTATGCAGTATCTATGTACATAAATACTTACACTACAATCAATATAATGTACATATGTATTATACAAATGGCTAAGCTGTCTATTATGTATATTAAAATACCGGTTGTTTTTCAATGTACACGATATGTAAGGTAAAATACTTCATTATAAGCCATTTGCTTTCAATTGATTGAGCATGTTCAAGCGTTTCTGGTTTGCATCTACGGTAAGATCAAGATAATGTTTAGTAGTTCTCGCAATATGCTGGCACAAGCTAGCTAAACAAAGAAAAATACTTATTTCGAGACTCAAATTGAATTCCATTGCCATGGGAACAAGATTGATATGCCGAATTTCAAATGAGGTCAAAAATCATAGAAGTCTTCACTTTGTGTAAACTACAAATGTTTGAGCTTAAGCCAAAAAGGTTAAAGACAAAAACCAAGCCAAATTAAACACAAGGCACATAAATGTTTTTAAAATACAACAGAAACAGTAGTAAAATAAAAAAGAGATACTTTGAAAATATTGAGACTCCGCGGTTTTCGATTTCCTAGGCTTGAATTTAATTGAATGGTTTGTGAATTAGATTAAACCTGAAATAAACAGTTGGTCATCCTGGTTTCAAAACAACATCTATTAGAACATTTGTAGCTTCTTTGACTTATAGAAATGATCAATTAATTATTTTTGGACTCATTCACAAAACAATAAAAAAATGGGCTAAATTAGCATCAGTAAACAATTTTTTGATGACGAATCATTAACTTGTCCTCTTCCCAGTTCCCAGATATGTATTTGTAATACAATTCTATCTAAAGGTTGCAAAATTAGATTATATATTTTGAAATACAAAATTCTGAACATCTGAAGCCAATCTAAAATGTATCTATCATTAAACAGATATTTATACAGTAAATAATTATTCTCTTACCCTATATATATTGAAAAAAGCATGTGATGAGATACAGAAAAATCGCGAAAATTAAATGAGTTAATTTTTCGTAAACACATTTTGTGAAACAAAAAAAAATTGGTTTTTCTTTAAAAAAAAATTTTTTTTAAATTTTTTGTTGTTGTATTTCATAGTCATCATCATAGATATCTATTTAAATTAACAGAGTCGGGGACTTTTTTAACCAGCCAACAAACATTAATGTATTACATTGCACTTTGAGGTATTTATATGTTTGTATGTATAAGTATGTATGTAAAATGAACAATATGTGCAATATGTATTTTGTCCAATGTACCATACGATGATAAGCTCCATTCAAAATCATGAAATTATCAAAGTTTAAAAAATAAAAAAATAAATGAAACAAAATTACAAAATAGATTATACAAAGGCTAAAAGAGAATTGCAAAAGGCAAATATATAAAAGGCGCTATATATTATATCTGTATCTATTTATTGAATTTAAAATCCAACATGATAATTTATAAATAGTTTACATATATGCAAAATCATGTATTCTAGTTTATACATGTATTTTTTTTTTTTTTTTAAATTTTATTATTCGTTAAAAACTAATTTCTTTTGTATATGTTAGTGTAACTACATATGTGTATGTATATTTGTGTTTAGAAGAAGAAGAAAAAACTATCTAAAAATCTTAATCAAAAATGCATTTACTTAATTGTTATGCGCATTCGATTAATTTTTAATGGAATATTATGTGTTTTAGTGAATAAAATGAAAATGTAAATGAATTAAAAAATATTTTTGGCCATGAACAAAACCTTGTCTTTATATCTCTATTTTATTCTTGATCAATGTATGTAAGTATATGAATGTAACACAAATTTACTCAAATTTAACAAATTTGCTTTTGTTTTGCATAAAAATATCTATAGTATAAAATTGCAATAAAATTCATTTCAATAGCGTTTCTATTGTTGTTGTTTTTGTACTACCGAAAAAAAAAAATCAAATAAACCAATCAAATTAAACAAATTTCTTATGTGAATGTAGATCATAATACATCTATAGTGCTGCCACCTATTAAAAATGACCTTTTCCGCATGCCTTTAGAAAAACTATTTTAATCATTTCGAAAAATGTTGTTTTTTTTTTAATTTATTTTCTTCTTTTTTTTTTGGTTGTTCTGTGATTAATTTTGAAGAAGAAAAAAAGTACAAATTTTTTTTTTTTTTGTGTAATATGAAACCTTCTAAAAAATCAACCATAAAATATTTTAAAAAAAGAAGCAGAAAATAAAAAACACATATTTAAAAATTATTGTTATTTATTTTAAACAGAATTATTGAAACATGTGAATTATTCGATTTGTTTTTTGGCTTGACAAATACCATATTTCAGTAGGTATTTGCTAAAATATTATCGCATAATAGGTGTCTCAAAAATAATAAATTCATAAAAATTTTAAACTGTAAAAATTATCAATTGAGAAACAAAAGAAAAAAAATTCGCACAACCAAAGTTCCAAAAAATAAAAAAAAAATACATGTGCTGTCTAAAACATATTTTTTCTTTCAACGTGTAGTAAAGGAATTTTCCTTTTTTTTTTGTTCTTGTTTTTTTTTTTTAAATTTTACTTTTAGTTAAAAATAACAATTAAAAATAATACATAATTATCAGAAAAAAAAACACTAACAAATTATTCACTTGTAGGCGGATTTTCTAAAGAATACGATTTTTTGTATTTTATGTTTTTTTTTTATTTCTTATTTTATTTTCTTAAAATACATTATTTGCCAATTGAAATATGATAAATTACTTTTTATGTTATTTTTTTGTACTACATATACCTATATTTATTGTGTATTTGTAAATTTTTGTATACTACGAAAATTTTTATACGTATTTTTTTAAATTGTATTGTCTTAAAAAATTAAACACTTTTTTTTATAAAAAAAAATTTAATTAAGCTTTCAAATCAAATCTTTTCCCAAAAATTAATTTTCGACAAATTTATTCTGGCATTTAAAATTTGAACACACAAAAGATTAGTAAATTATTTTAAACTAAATTCGGCATTTTAGAAATAAAAATTTTACTTAGATTTGTTTAATCTTTCTTAGAAACAAGATATAAAAAACAACAAGAATTTTATAATTATTTTTAACTCGTGGGTTAAAATTTCAATTTAAAATAAAATTCAATTATTTTTGTTGTGTTTTAGGAGAATTTTAGTTTCAATAGTACTTCACAATATTACAATAAATTAAAATTTTACTGGGTTAAAGATTTTTTATTTTAAAATTATGCTAAATGCTTATTAAAGACAGATTAGATGTAAGGCTCAATTTCGACAATTTTTTAATGTTTGTCATGTCATTCAACTCAGTACAAAAATCTTTATTTCATTTTAATCGGACATTGGATTTAACCTTCTAAATATTGAATTTTTTAATACTATAAACATTACAGCATACCAAGAATTACTTACTAATCCACTGAGGATTATAATTTAACATAAATTCCAATCAAACTTTCACTTTTGCAACCCTGTATTTTTTTTTAGATCAAATATAATTTCTTTCGAAAGCTTTAAATAACATTTAGTAAAATTCTGATGTCAACTTCTACATAATATATAATCCAACACAATTAGAAAAAAATTTAATTTTAAAAATTGAACGTGTATAGTATCTAATTTTCAATTAATTTTACATGAAAATTTCAAAATTTGAAGCTTTAAAATTCATAAAAAATATATCTCGAAGAACAACTTTAAAACAAACTCCCATTTTACAAGTCTATTTAACATAAACTTCAAACCAAACACGAAAAATTTAACCTAATGTATATGCAATGAATAAAAATGAACGAATCAAAACAAAAATCATTAAAAAATAAATTTCTGTTTTAAATTGTAAATATGTTCTTTTTTTCCTTAGTTACCTGTTTTAACAGGTGAGATTTTTATTCTAAATAAACCACGCATTTATGATTTCATTTGAATTTATCATAAACCGCAAAACAAAAATCCCGTCTTTTCTAAATTATTTTATCGTATATTTTCAAGAAAAAAAAAAATTAAAAAATATTCCAAATAAAATCTTGAAAAAAATAATAAAAACAATCTTTCGATCGAGTGAGATTTATCAAACACATTTTGTTACTTGTTATGAATAAATGATCACATTTTCAAAAGAATTAATTTAAATTTATTTAAAAAAAAAAAAAAAAAAAAGATTACCTCATATTATCGAAGCGTAATTTGAAAAAATAAACATGAATTGCATTTGAAATTTTTTGTTTTAAAAACAAAGGTCACAATTTGCAACTTTTTTTTTTATTGTTATTTTTTTAGATCTCATTTTTCATTTTGTTCAATTTTACTCGCAAAAGTACAAGGTACAAGGTACTTAAGTATAATCATAATGAAACCGAACACACATACATTACAATCACCCTGTATACAGGCATTAGAAATATGTTGGTAATTTTTCCAAAACACATTTTTTTCTCTCTGTGTAGTTTGTTTTGTTTTAATAAAAAATATAAATAAAAAACTTTGTAGTACGTACCTACTATAAACTTTCAAGTTTCAGGTTTAATCAATTAATTAAACACTAGCATGATAAAGTATATTTATAAAAGTACGTACATACATATATGTACATATATAAGTCAAACATTTTTATTGCTTTTTTTTAAATAAATGTAACACACTATAGTAAAAAGTAACAAATAGTATTAGAGAATAACATATTTTCTTATAACTTTTGATAAGCATGGTACAAATTTTAAGATATTAAATGTAATAAAAAAAAATTTTTCTATTAAGAAAAAAAATAAAAAGAGACGTATAATTGTCGTATAAAAAAATTTATGATAAACGTGTCTCGAACTGATATTACACATACGCAAAGATAAAGATAATAATTTTTTGATAGCATATATGTACATTATCTTGAAAAGTGTGAAGAAAAAAAAAAGTAAAACGTACTCTGCTCATAAGTACATTTTTTATCTTCTTAAGATATTAAAATTTTTGAAATAGTTTTTAAGTTTTTATGAAAAAAAAACAAAATTTTAAATTATAGATTTTTTTTTCTTGTTGTTGTTGAAAAGAAAATATCTTTTAAGAAAATTCTTGAAATTTTAATCCTTTCTCAAAATTAAAATGTTTATTTAAAAGGAAAAAGAACAATTTTTAAATTTATAATACACCCTTGAGCATCAAAAATTTAAAATTTTTTTTATATTTCTTCATTTTTCTGACTATCCTTTAAAATAACAAAAAAAAAAAACATCATATATTTCATACTAAAAATTTCAAGCTTACTGAAATTGTAAGAAAACGTAATGCATATTTCTCATTCTATACACAAAATGTACCTTCTAAAGGTTATTCATAGTAAAGAAAAAAAATTATATCCACCTATGTATGTCCTTTTTACTTCCTTCCGTTATTCTCTTATTCTTCTCTATTTTTTTTTTTTTTTAAATATATATTTCCTTTTATTATCCTTTAAATTTTTTATTTTTTAAAATGTCACGATGTTTTTCTTTTTGTTTTTTATATTCTGGAAAATATTCGTTACTGCTGTTATATTTATTATTTTTATCAGATACTTGAATCTTCTTTATGTATGTAAGTATGTATAAAAACAAGAGTAAATTGCAACATAGTAAAATGGAAAATTGTCGGTAAAAATATTAAATATACATATATACAATGTACTGTTTGAAGAAACATGCAATCTATTTTTTTTTGTCTTCTCTTCAATAACAATAAAACAACCACCCCCGCATGGTTGCTCTTTAGAACATTATAACGTACATATGTATGTAGATAGATAGAAAGGTTTATATATTGTAATATGTGTAAACAATTTTATATACACATAACATATACTATGTGTGTATTTCCAGCAGAAAATACTCATATAGTGAATATATATAAAAAAAAATTAATTCTATATTAGAATCTTATTTAGGTACATATCGTAGATACTATGTAGGTATTTTTCGTTAGTAATGTTAGAAAAAAAAATTTTAATAATTAAAAGTGATAATAGTATTATATACTTACCATTAATACCACTTATTAATGGATAATTACTATCTCTTCCATTTATAAGATTTTTCAATCCAGATTCGATCAGAGTTGGGGACGATCGCTCCCTGTCACTCATTTTTTCATATAAAACAATTTATTTATGAAATTTTTTAACAAAAAATTAAATAACAATAACAATTTATAAATATTATAAAATTTGTTTTCTTCTTCTTTTTTTCGTTTTTTTTTTTACTTTTTTCTTGTAATTTTTCTGTTTTTATTAATTAAAAAAAAGCAATATTAATTAATTACGATTTTTTTTACGAAAAAAGCACGAAAACACAAATTTTTTACTTGTTTTTTTCTTTCAACAAATTTTTTAACTTTTTTTTTTTTTTATTTCACAAATAATAATAGCGTTTTTAATTTTTAACACTTTTTTTTTTATTTGGTTAACTTTTTTCGAGTATATTTATGTAAAATTTTTTTTTTTGTATATGATAACGGAAGTAATTAATAATTATTATTAATTAATTTTTTAAATTATTTTGAAAATTATATATATTATTTAATAATTGCTTTAATTTACTTTTTTTTTTTTTAGGCACAATGTAGCTTTTATACTATTATTTGATTTTTTGTTAAATTATTATCTTCTTATTTTATTTTAATTATTTTTTTTCGCACATAAATTTGCAAAAATAAATAATATGTATATCATCGAATACAACAACAAACAGCAAATTAATTAATTTTGTTTTAATATTTTCAATGAAAAAAACAATAATAGTAATAATAATAATAAAAAGGATATTCAGGTGTTATAATTTCTATATTTTCTATACAACGAATATAGCACATTTATTAAAGCACCTTGTTTGTATATTTTTTTTTAGGCAAATACGATTATTTTATTTTCTTTTAAATTATAATTGAGTATAATTTGTGCACAAAAATTTGCGTATATATCCTTTTTTGTTTTTGTTTTTCTTCTTATTATGTTCTAAATTATAAACAATTGCTTTTATTCTTTCCTTTTAATAATTTCAAGTATGAAAAAGACATAAATAACACTAACAATATATAAGTTAACCCTTTTCGTTTTAACTTTCTTTCATGTATTTACAAAATGATGAGAAAAAAAAACAACAACACAAAAATAAATCATTTATAACTTATAATTTAATGTTAACAATATAATTTTGGTGTATCCTTTTATTTTGTTTTTATTTTTATTTTTTAATTTGAAAAACAAAAATGCGAAATTTTTATTTATTTATTTTTTCTAATTTTTATCCAGAACAGCAGCAATAGCAGAGTCAAAGAGGGTGTGTTTTGTTTTTTTCTTCATTAAAAAAATGTATTTTCATAATACAGGAATTTTCTGCTGAGTTTTCTTTTTCTTCCTCCTTGGTTCTGTTTTCTTTAAATTTACTTAATTTTTATATTTCGAAAAAAATGAAAAGTAAAATGATTTTTCAAAAAATAATACACACAAACACACATAAAATGCAATTTGTTTTTTTTTCTCAATTGCTTTAAATAGGATTTATTTTTTTTTTAACTATTTTTTTTTTTTTGTAATAAAATTATTTTAAATTATTTTACACCGAATTTAAATAAAAAAGTTTTGTTCCTTTTATTTTGTTATTAAATAAATAATTTTTTCAACCGATTAATGAAAATTCTTACAGGAAAATCCTTTTTTGTTATTACTTTTTTTTTCAACTATATTTTATCTCTTTTTCTCTGTTGTTTTCTTTTTTCTTCTTATTTTATCTTATTGACTTTCTAAATTCCTTTTTCGAACTGAATAATTTTCACTATTTTTTTTTCGATAGTGTTATACTTGCGTAGTATTTTTTAAACCAAATATTAGCTACAAAATAGAGTATAAAATGGTACTCCTTTGGTATATTTGCTTTTATTATCACACTGTATTTATTTTATTATTATAAAATTCGTATACCAGCTTATTTCGAAAATCAACATCCGAAATACATATTCATAATACACAATCCAAAAAAAATGAATTTTATATTGTAGAAAAAGAAGAATGAAATCATAAAAGCACACAAGAAAAACTATGGAAAACTATGTATTTTCGAAAATTTTTGAATAGTATAAGATATAGATTTTTCCTTTTAAAAAAAAACTTAAATCCTTAAAATTTGGTTGACGGTATTTTCATTTATATACATGTAGCACATATAAATCCTTTTTTTATTTATTTAGGTGTATTGATTGTTATAATTGCTGTAAATGTATATATATATATTTTTGATGATAATGTATTTTATCCTTTTTGTTACTGATAATCTTAAATGTTGTTGCAATTTGTTTTTGTTTTATTTTTGTTGCCTTTCTGCTTCGTCCTTTTTATATGTTTTTGTTTTTTGAGTGGCAGTGCTGCTAATAAATACACTAAATGAAAATTGTTTTTATTGATTGAATCTAAAAAGCATTATAATATCCTACAAAGCACGTTTTCTTTTCTTTTTTGTTGTTACTAATTTGTTGTTTATTTTTTTATTATTTCTCCAGAAAAAAGGATTTTATGTACGTATATCTATTTCATATATTTTCTTATTTATTGACGAATATTTATCACGCACACTACTTTATTTAATCATATGACAGTTCTGATGTCTGAATAAATTTTGATTTGTTTTTCTGTTTTTTTTTTTTTCTGTATAATATCGAATGCAGTTCACACAATTTATAGATATTTTTTTTAAAAAAATATGAGACATAAATATAAAAACACAATTATTTTTTTAAAAAAAATTACACTTTTATTTTTGTATATTTTTGTTTTTATGATAAATTAAATTGAAAATAATAAAATTTCACGAACAAATTTATTTTAAAGTAATTTATATGAACTTTTTTTGTTGTTGTTGTTGTTGTTGTTTTTATTATTATTTTATTTTGAAATGTGTGACATAGATAATCTTATGGAAATTTTTTTTTTTATTATTGTATAGTGTGATGATGATGCGACTAATATGTATAAACTTTTCATCGATTTTAATTTAAAAAAAAAAAAAACTCAAAACTGACACTCACGTGGTGTGAGCTTTTTTTTTCATTTAATTTTTCCAGAAAATTTTCTTCAATTGTATTTTATCGTATAATTATTTTATTTTTATTCAAATTTCGTGTTCTTTTTGAATTTAATTTGATTTGTTTTAATTTGGGAAAAAAAATTGACGAAAAAAAAAATTGTATACACTTTTTTTATTGCAAAAAAAAAAATAATAATAATAATAATAAATAAAATAGATATTTTAGAAAAATTTTGAATTTTTTTTTTATATTTTGTAAATCATAAAAATGTAGAATAGAAAGAATAGCGTGCGCGCCACTATATTAGTCAAAAAGCACAACCCGTTCTTCACCGTCAACTAGAAAATACGAATAAATTTTTTTGAATAAAATAGCCTGCAATAAACCGCGCCGTAAAGACGTCAGAAGTCGTAATCAACGATTATTTCAATTTTTTTTTTAATTTCAATTCGTTTTCATTTTCGTTGTTGTATAGAATTGCTGATATTGTATTTTGTATATATTTTATTCATATTTTTACCTATATTATATATTATTTATTTTTGCTTTTACTTTATTAATGATTATGTGGTTCCATTTAGTATTTATTTCGTTTGTTGTATACTCTTTACTCACATGAAAAAAAAAAAGCTGAAATTGAAAAGTTCAATATTAGAACATCATGATAATAAGAAAAAAAACAAATATGAAAAAGTTAAATAAAAATTATATTTTCAATAAAAAAAAAAAAAAAATCTTTAAAAAATTTAAAATGAGCTTTCTTTTTCGTCATGTGAATTTGAAAAAGCCATTTAATACATATGTTCTTTTAAGCTTTTTCTCATATTTATTATAACTGTTTACATATGTATTTGCTGGCAATGAAACACCACACATGTATGTATATTTGTTAAAATATATATATAAAATATTACATTTTCTATCTTTGGCCGATTTTTTTTTTTTATTACAATATTTGTTATTTTTAATTTAACGATGTAATAGATACACAGAAACACAACTTTACCGCTGCTTATATATATTTTCTGTAATATTTGTACATATACCTACATAATATATGTGTACTTAATTTGTGACGTCAGGAAAATGCTATGTACATTGTGACTGTGTATATAGTCATGTGTATAGTATAGGTAATTTTTATATTATTTGCGGGGTCAAATCAAAACCTCTCTAGAATTTATTGAAAATAATTTTTTTTTTTTTAAATCAATTTCAGTGTGACCAATTTTTATTACATTTTGTGTTGGAACTTTACAAAAAAAAAATTATTTCATAGAATCTTTAATAATTAAGATAAAATTGAATGATATTTTATTTCCATAAATAAAATTTTAAAAATAATTTAAATGTAGTTCGCTTTAAATATTCTACTGATATATTGATTGGTCTGAAGCTTTTAATTTCCACAAACGTTTTCCCACCTAAATCTGGTATTTATAAAAATTCTGAAATGATTAACTAATTAATGATAATAAGAAAAAATTCCTTAATATTTTTCTATACCAAAATCAAACAGAAAAAAATTGTTGATTGAAGAAATTAATAATATTTTACGATGATACACAAAAAAAATATTTGTGAAATTTTTACATACATTTATAAATTTTAAAATTTAATTAACGGTCACACTTAATATTCTATTAGTAAATTATAACACATAAGCAGGGTGCCTAGGATTAAAATTGATTAAATAAAATTATACATTGACTTTTTCATAAACTTTCCAACTTTCTGTAACTAATTTTGCAGAACTATTATTGCATTTTCGAAAAAGCTAATCACATAAAAGATAGAGTTTCAATGTATTTTATAAGTTTTTTTATTTTTATATATTTTTCGCACTTTTTTTTAAAAGAAACCTTCTTACAAGCTTCTTAGTCTCGAACACCCTATTTTAGTTAGCTTAAAATATTATATTTTACACAGAGTTATTATGTATTATATTTTTATCATACGTATATATTACATATATGTATGTACTATGTATGTATATGCATAATGCAAACTGTAATGCAATAAATTGCATGTGATTGCGAAAAAATTCTCTTCTGACCCTTTCAGTTAATACGAAACGAACATGTAAGCACCATATCTACTCATATGTGCACTTGCTCTTCATTCCGATTTTAAAATATTTATAATATTTAGAGTATTCTTTGCATTTTTAATTTTTTAAAATTTAACTTAGAAAAAAAAAACATATTTCATTTCATTAATTTTTGGCAAAATTTATTGAGAGCGTATTTATTTTAAAAATTTGTTTAAATATTTTTAGTCGTTCATAATTATCTGCAAGGAGATAGTTTGTTTTAAATTGAATTCTTGGCCTTAGGTGGAAGCCTTACTTTACGACTGATATTTGAAGACAATATAACATAATCTGCATTCAAAATCTCAAAAGGATCAGAATACAAAAGGACGTGGAAAATGAAATGTTATTTGTCAATAACTGACTGTGTTGATAATGTTAAACAATTAATAATTTATTGATAATTTCATCACTTTCTAACTTTCAAGTTATATTCAATTTTATATAGAAAAAACAGAATGTTCCTAAATTCATTGTATTCAAATTATAACAACTTTTTCAAAAATTCAAACAAATAAATTTTTCTAGTAATAACGGAAAATTCAAAATTCTGCCCTCTAGTGGTAAATAGATAACAATTAAATTATTCACGAACCATAAAATAACTTCTCTTCTGCCATATAGAAAATCTCTGCTCTTGTGACAATCCCATTGAATAATCGAGTATCGAACCGACATATGTATGTATATCCAAAATTTAGCAGTGTTTATGATTATCAAATATTTCCCTTTCCAAAGGATTTTTTTCTATTAACATATTGTGTTAATAAAAAAAATCAAAAAAAAAAAAAGAAACTAAGTTGTTTTTCTGATTAAAGAATATCGAAAAAATACGTTTTGATGCAAAACAATTACTCAATCTTGACAAATTTTATAACCATATTTTTTTAATCTCTTAAAATCCCTAAAATTGCCTTTTAAATGGATATTTAAAGGAAACAAACTTCTAACACTGTTCCTAAATTCATCGAAAACCACAATACTGGTTGTTTATTATTTGAGGAGATTGTTCATATTCAAAAATCAAAAGTCAAAACAAAATTTCAAATATTAAATATAATCCGTCCGTCGCCGGTTATACTTGGTTTTTGTTGATTTATTGACGAAAATTATATCAACATTCAACGGTAAAAAGATAGTTTTTTGTGTTACAAAAAATTATTGTTTTATTTAACTAACGTGATTTTAAAAAAAAATAAATAAAAGGAAAACAAACACCCATTGATTTACAGGGATAAAATCATAAAAGTGTTTCAGGTGTGTGGAAAAAAAATAATCATCTCAAAGTTGATCTTAACAAGCGATGTTTATTTGTTTAAAAAAAATTCCATTAATTGTTTTATTGCAAATGCAAAATAAATGTAGCTACTTTAATGTAGCTAGAGTTATGCACGATTAGTGAAGTGAGAAAAAAAAATAAATATTTAGTTTTTTTTTTTTTGGGAAAAAAAAGTGCAAAAATAACAGCCATAAAAAAATTAATTTAGAAAAAAAAAATTTTTTGTTTTATTTTGTTAATAGTAACAAAGAAACAAAACAACAACAAGAACAAAATTTTGTAGGAAATTCCGTTCTTTTTTTGTTTTTTTGGATACAAATAACAATGGAGTCTCGTTTACAGAGTAATGAAGTACGAATTCCCAAAACAACAACAACAGCAACATTATCAATGCAATCTCCAAATTCTAAACGCAATGAAAATTTAAATCAAATAAAAATTAGTCCTTCTGGTGTACTAGATTTTGATTTCAGTTCACCATGTCAATATTTTAAAAGTTCATTTGCACGTTCACTTTCATTGAATACAGGAAATAATCAAACAAAATCACTTGATTTTGGTATTAATTTTGGATTACCATCACGAACATCTCCAATACATGAGGAGCCAATTCAAACACCTATTGCATTCGGCAATGGGCCAATTAAATTAATTGATAATAATACCTTTAATTGTGGTACTGATGAAGATAATAATACTCCACCGCCACCATTGCCGCTTAGTCAACCTCCACCGTTGTCCAACGGCTCCCCATCACAACATAATAGTCATTTACATACATCATCATCTTTTGGTCCAACAAATATAACAACCAGCAATAATAACAACAACAACAGCAGCAGTCCTAAAAACTTGTGGTCCACTTCTCATAAACAGGTTTGTAGAGCAAATAATCTTGCTTTGTTATAATTTTACTTAAATAACTTTAGCCAACATCTGGCTTTGTCCTTTTCGGGATTCTTTTTATGTACATATTTTTCCCTCCTTTTTTTATACGCCTTTTCTTCAGGTTTTTTTTTTTCTTATACACTTGATAATGATCGGTTTAATTTTTTCTAAGTAATCCTACACAAAAAAAATATTACCTACACGATAAAGGTCAAAGAAAAAGAACATAAAGACTTGTTCTTCTTCGTTTTTTTTTTATATTTAATTTATCTTTTATCGTTGTCACGTACATATTTCTAAAAATAAAACCTTTCCTTTTTTCACTCAAGAAGGACCGGTTCTATTCTAAATTAATTTATTCTCTCCTTTTTGTTTTCCAGAATTTATACCGTCGAAGTCTGGATTCAACGGAAATTGAAGTTTTAAGATTACGAAAGGTGAGTGCTGATGACATAAAACAGTGTACTTTTTTTTTGTCTTCTAAAGTTTGAGATACTCTCAGGTTTCTTCAGATATTTGTTTAAAAAAGTAATTGAATAATAATATTTCTAAAAACAAATTCACATTTTTTGTTTGTGAAACGTTTTTTGAATATTGACTAGGTTTTAGACATCGTACTCAACTCAATATTTTTCAACCATTATGTTACATCACGTAAGGTTTCTTCTGTTATGTAACAATTAGTTCGAAATGGAAAACCACTTGTATGTATAAGATAAATCAACACATTTGGCTATTTTATTGAAACATTAGGACATGAAACAAACTTGAATATCATTAAAACTTAAAACATTTCTGTTTTTTAAGTTTTTCCGTAAAGAACTGGAAACATGCATGGTGACTCTTGTAGACATTTCTAATGATTTGTTTTCCTTTAATTTTTTTTTTTATAATTGACAATTTATTATATTAACATTTTAAATTTAAGAAAAAATTTGATGCAATTAAAATCATAGATGTGTGATATTTTAGGGGCTTTTTTTAAATATTCTCATACTTTTTTTTAAAATTAGCAAAATATATACATATGTATACCTGCATTAAAACCGAACATTTAGAGGGATCCTGTGTTAATTAAAATTTTGTGAATTTAATCTTACAATTTAAATTGCGTTTTTAGCTGTTTATTTCACACACCGTATCCTTGCAAATATTCAAGACACTCCTATATATGTATGTTCTTTTTTTTAAGTTTTCACAACTTGAATTTTTGAACATCTTTGTTGATGTTTTTTGTGTAAAGGACGCATAAGGTATAAAAAGGTATTCAAAAATAATTTTTTAATTCCATTTTTATCCTTCTAACTGTATTATACGTAATATTATTTTCTCTAAAATGCCTTATTTGATTCTAACGCTGTCTACGAAAACGAAATGCATCTATTTTTTATATTGAAGAAAAAAAAAACTAGGTACTTCAAAAACTTTATAGTTTCATATTTTTTTAGACGTGGTTCATTTACCCTCTAAAAATATCACAAAATAAAAAATGTCCAAATTATCTGATAATTTTGACATACATTCAAGAAAGTAACTTTAATAAATTCATTACATAAGGCCATGTCTTATTTTGCAGTTTATCCACACAACCTCAATTCAAAGAAGAAAAAAAAAATATTTTTCAAAAAGAAAATATCTGATCGAGGACATTTCCTTGATTTTAACACTGATAACAGGCAAATCAATATAAATAACTTATGTATGTACATATAATTAATATAATCACCATAAAAAATAAAAATGTGTTGAAGTACGATTTATGACTTGTTTTTTTCTTCTTCTTTCGATTCAAACAAAAAAAAAACAAGCTCACTTTTACATTTTTGGAAGTAAAATACTTTCATGAATTCAATTAAATAACTAAATTACGTAAAATCCAACTAAATTTTTTTTTTTAGAGTACTTACAATTTACAACTGCTAAAAAACAGAGAAAAAAAATGTTTGTATGTTAAAAAACAGTTTTGTTTAAAAACAAAATTGAAATGGAAAAAGTTTCTTTTTAACTTTTCAAAGTGATTTCGTGTTTGCAAAAAAAAATAAAAATAAAAATAATATCAAATAGTTAAAGTAAAACAGCAGGTACATAAATAAATACATACATACTTGAATTTGAAAATGATTTTCAAAATTACTTAGCATGTGTAAATGACACTGTATTAATTTATTTTTATTTTATTTTTAAATTTATCTTCAAATACTCAAATAAATTGTTTTGATCTAAAAGGTTTATTGACTATTTTATTGACTGTAAACTTGAAAGATAGATACATGTGAGCACATGTAAGTAACAGTTTATAAAATTCCTCATATACATACATATACATATGTATATGCATATTATACCTGTCTTAAGATCATGTTTCACTTCTTTTTTTTTTTTTTTGTCATTTCAGACAATAAGTTGATTTTGGGATAAAGGCTTAAGAGTTTGAAAGTACAAGGGCGCCTTATAATCTGGATTTTTTTTGTATTATACTTAAAATCCGATGTGATAGGTTAAGTGTTATAATACTTGACTATTCTTTTATGAATATATACTACACCTAATAAGTATAATATCTCTTAAGTCAAGGCATATAATTATATGTAATAATAGATATTGATACAAAATTTTATTGGGCCGTATGCACTTAAAAACATGGTTTTTTTAAAAATTGCCTCTCATTCTTTTAAGCTCTACAAAGTCCAAAATCAGATTTTTTTTTGAGAAAATTAGATCAATATAGTAAAATGAGTAGTTACATTATTCAAAAAACATTTTTAAAACTCCACTCGATTTCTGGCAAATTTTTTGAAAGAAAAAGGTTAAATTTATTCAAATGTTGGTGGATACGACAATATTAGAGTAACAATATAAAATTAATACACATATAAGCACAATGTAGGTTTTTTTTTGTTTTTCTTTTTTATTATTAAAGGGCAATGATTGACGATGAACTTCCGGTTCGTATGACAGTATCACGCGCTATATGTGTTTTTTATACCTTTTCAAAATGTGTAACTATACACACCTTTGAAATTATTTTCAATGCATCAAAAAAAAAAAAAAGAATCTTAAAATGATAGAAAAAATATTTTTAAGGGGAACTTTAAAGTGTATAAATTCTAAAAGAAACTATTTACCTTACATAAACATGATTTTATGTTTTTCTTAATGCGTTTCGAATTTTTTTCACCTTCTGATGAGTTTTTTCATAGATTCTTTTTTCTCATTCAAGAAAAAACTATTTGAATATTGTTTTTCTTTTAAAGAATAAATATAATGAGTGAACTATAAATCCTTTCAAACATAAAATTATGTTAAATATTTATTTTTCTTAATAAAACATTTTAAAGAAAAGAAAAGAATATTTATGAAGAAATAAGAAAACAAAAAGTGACTTTACGCAGCAAAATTATCTGCATAATCATCAAGAAATCTCTTTGATCACATTGTTTAACAGTAGAAGCTGAAACCTCTTCATTATATAGAAATAAATTGAAAACTTTAAAAAAGAATTTTTTCAAAATTGTTTACTCACTTCTCATTTGGGATTATGTAAAGTAAGAAAAAAAAATTGTATTGTGTCCGCATTGATGAAATAAAAATTAATTGATTTTGACAACGAATTTCAATTAACTTTAGTTACTTACTTGTTTTGCTGCAGCAAAAAAAGAATAATCAAACTCTTAAAATCAGTGAAAAAAAAACAAAATACATAGGTACATCATGAAATTCATTGCAATCCACTTCAAATAAATCAAACAACAACAAAAAAATAATATGTTGTGTAAATCAGACTGCAAAATTAAGTATAATTAATTTACAAGCATAATTGTTTACATTTGTTCATTCATTCATTTCATTATATTCTATAAAATGCTGTTAATCAATAAATTAATTTGCAACTGACCCAGAGTATTAAATAATATGTATAAAAGTTTTTCAAATGATTATTAGTGTATTGTTGTATAGGGCAATGATACCAGTAAGGAATCTTTTTAAGAAATTTTTTGTTCTTTGTTTTTTTACTCTATATTAGCTTTAGAAGAATTCTTATGGATTTTGCATGTGGAAAACATTATTTTTTATTGGGTTTTACATGATTGAGTAATTTTTTTTACTTAACTTTTACTTCGAAAATTTACAAAAACAGTAATTAACTCCTTCCGGCCACAGCAGTTACATATGTATGTGCATATAGGTATTTCGAATGGTTGGAATTATTTTTCGCCTGCACGACAGGTTACACACGTTCAGACAATTTAAAAGTAATGAGTAAAAAATATATGTATTACTTTAGAATATTAATAATCAAATATAATACAAATCTTGTAACTAATGACTACAGACTGTTTTAAAGAACTCGTGACAAGAATATCCCGGATTTTGACCGGAAAGAGTTAAAATTATGAACAGAAATTGAAATAAAACAATAAAATTCTAAAGAAAGTTTTTGAAAATGTTTAATGAAATAAATTGTAGACGTTAATTCTAAAAAATAAAATCTGAATTATTTATGAGTCATTGTTTATTCAAAGGAAAAAGAAATTATCACATGTATCTGAAACTGAAAGCCGAAATTAAAAGTAGAACAAGCTTGTCATTGATGTTATATTTTCCCTATCATTATAAGTTAATCAATATTTTGTATTGAAATAATATTTAAAATGTAAAATAATTGAATCCTCTTAACAGTTCACATATTTTTATGATGCTTATACTTTCTAATCTGAACAGCACTTACTCATTATTTGTTTGAGAATTCAAAATAAAATAATAAACATTGTTTTATTATTAAGAACTCTCATTGTTCTAAATTTTATTTTTATATTATATTTATTTTACATAAAATTTCACAGTTATTTTCATTTATTTTATAATTTTTCTTAAGATTAAAAGTGAGCTATATACTTAGAATAAAATAAACAAATAAATATTTTATCAATACTATAAAAAAATTTTCGTTCAATATTTGACTTGGATTATAAGATTTTGCACTATAGAGAATACAATTTTTTATATTGTTGACGTAAACGCGTATTTTATCTAAAGCAAAGAAAGATAATGTTAAATGTTATTTTCTTATTATTTTTGTAAAATATAAGAAGTGTAAAAGTAAATGATTCATAATTTCATTTCAACATAATTATCAGTGATAAATTTATTTGTTAAAAGCAAAAGTGATCTCAAGATAATATGTGGAGACATGCATGTCACATGAACATGTTTTTTTTTTTTTCTTCAAAAGAAAATTACCTTAAGGCAAAAGAAATGCTAATGGCTACGATTTGGATGCTTATATATGTAATAGCTTGACTGCCGCCAAGTGATAAATTTAAATGGCACTGTGCTGTGGTCATTTTTTACTCGTTTTTTTTTTTCTTATTTCCAAAGGAGAAAATTTTACTTTCACTAATTAAAAACCAATTCTTGTTAGATAATTCAATTTTATATCATTCATGGTGAATAATAATTAATCTATGTGTCCTATTCTAGGAAAATGCAATTGCTGTGTTTTCAATTTCACTCAATGGACTTTGCCCAATAACTTAATTCTAGGTAATTAAAAGTTCTTGTATCTTTTTAATTTTTGTTTTAATGTTTTTCTTCAAGTTTTCTAGCAATTTCTTTTCGAATTTTCCCTTTCGATTGATATTTTTCTCGTGACCAATATCGCTTGAAAAAAAGATCTTCATTCTTCACATGAAAATTTGAAACTAACTATTCGTTTTTGCAGGATTTATTATCATCCAACATTTTTTTTCTTTTGTAGTTGAAAAAAAAAGATTTGATCTGATTTTTTTTTTTTGTATCTTTCTACAACAATAGAAATCTTTTTAAATAATTCGAAAATAAATGATTAATAACCTCTTATTAGTGATTACAATTTTCTCCAAAAATAAATAAAAAAACACCATTTACAATCGATCTTTCATTAGTTCCAAAATAAACACAAAAAACTTATCAAACAATCATCAACATTGGCCAAAGATTCCATATTAAAAAATAATTATCGTTTTTAAAAAGTGTGGAAAATTTGTTTTGTATAGTTATAAGTTAAGTATCTTCCATGCAATACATCAAATTAGAATCTTTTCTTTTTCAATATAGCTATGTATGTACATATATGTATGAAAAAACATCTAAATTATATAAAAAAAGAAAAAAATTGGGAATAAAATGAAGAATTATTAAAAAAAGAACATTAAATTTTATTTATTTTTTCTTCACTGTCAATTATGATTAAAAATCGAACCAGACAGAATGGGTTCAATGTCTTATGTTTATTATATACACACCCAATAACTTCTTGCATATTTAACTTTTATACTTCTGATGATGCAGTTCATACATATACATATATACATAAACATAACTTATTACTTTTATTAGTATATTTTTCTGACCGGAAGTTGCATTACAATTTTAATCGAGTAAACATATGATCGAACGTGAGAGGATTTTGAAAAAGAAAATAAAATGAAATTTATTTGAAAATAAAAATAAAAAAAAAACAATAACATAAAAGAAAGAAAAATAAACTGCCGGCTATTCAAAACAATATGTATAGTATTGTGAATGATATAGTATAGTGAATTAGAAAAATAACAAAACGATTAAAATAACTCTTTAACAATACAAAAAAAAAAAAAAAAACATTTTTGTAAACATTTAAAAAATTCTCCAATAATTGTTATGTCGGAGAAAATCAACTATTTTTTTTCCACTTCAAATTTCTTTTATTTATTTTACTTTTTTTTTCATTAATATTTAGCTATTTAGTTTTATTTACATCACACCATTCAAGGTGTGGATAAAATGTGTGTGGGGGGTAATAAAAAATACATATATTCATAGGTATGTATATGAATAAAAAATTATTTCAAGCGTACACACACAATTATATTCATATGTACATGTTGTATGTATATACTCCTCGTACATATATTAAATCATTTTGTAACTAGCCGTAATTTCACCATTTTTGACATGCTTTTCCTGCTTCTAATACGTATACTTACATACATACTTACTATGTAATATAATATTTGAAGAAAAAAAAAACTGGAATGGAACTAAAATAACCGTAAAATGCAGTCAAACATCACACACTGTTGTTAGTTAATATCTGATTTATTTATATTTTTCTTTATTATTTTGATAAAAAAAAACAAATACATACCTATATAAAAAAAAGAAATAAAAAAGAAATATATAGGTACCTACTTGTAATTTTTATGTTTTCTTTCCTGTTGAGAAGGTCATGTTAAATAGAAATTTTTTTGACATTGGGTGGTATAATTACAAGAAACAAATTAGTAAATCTTGTAAGTACACAAAAAAAAATATCTGTACTTAAAGTACTTTTAAATGTATGTGTTTGTATATGAACAAAATGTAGTTCAGGATGTGACAAATCTTAAAATTAAAAATTTTTTCACATCGATCTTTAATTCCGATAAATTTTCGAAATATTCTAATATCAATGTCAAGATCTACGAACCTTTTATGAACTACGAAAGTTCAAACATCAAATATTCATCAAATTTATCTATTTTTCCTCCTCATGATCATCTCTCAAAATCTCTTATCCCTTCAAAAAAACCTTTCAATAATCAAAATCAGCCTGTATTTCTCTGGAACGACATCATGTAGAGATCTCATGCTAAGTTTAAACACAAAAACCTTTCTCTTGATATCTCGATTATCGACATCGAAAAACCAAAACAAAAAATAAAATAAAAATATAAAAAAATGATTACGAATTAAAATTTTTGAATTTTTTCTTGGGAAAAAATTAACTAATATGTAATTGTTTTATTATTTTAAAAAACAACTTTCACACATATCATTTCGTCCATTTTACGACATGTTATTTAAGGGCTTTCCAACGAATTCTTTTTTTTTTAGTCTGCTAACTCGGACTTCATACTCTTGTAACACCTTTGTATATGCCGGAACTTTCTTCAAAATTTTATAATAAATCATTTCGATTTTGTTTTTCTTTTAAAATTGTTATTTTTTTAAAATTCTTTTTCTTTTATCCTCTTTCTTTTGACAAGCAAAATGATTAAATTTTAATTTTATAGAACATTTTCAATTTAACTTCAAACAACAGAGAGAATTATTAAAAGCAACAAATTTATTTGGAATCAATATGATTGATATCATGCAGTTGCGTACTTTTATAACGTAAGTATATATGGTATGTACTGCATGCATATGAATCTGATGTATGTACATATAATATTTTAGAAACTATCATAATGCTGTCGAATGAGGAATTTTGACCTCGTTGCTTTTCTTTAAATACCTAATATTATTCCATACTCCGTCATCATGAGCATCATCAGACCCCCTTTTATGAATAGTCTACATGTATGCGTACAAGTACGTATATATACATATATATAAATATATAAATATATAAATATACGTTATGGTTTTATAGACATAAATCTAGTTTTCTTTTATTTTCATTTTTTTTTATATTCATAAACATACTCTACCTTTATACATGCATACTCACATTTTTATTTTATATTGAATTTCTTGCTGCAAAATCATAATTTATCATACTATACTTACAATACTTATTGTATGTACATATATTAGAAATTGCAGAAGAAGAAGAGAAGAAAAATTTGAAAAACTTATAAATATTAGCTAAACTTGTGTACACGCATATTATTGCATTACAAAATTTCCATAAGTGTAATTACATATTTTATATTATTTTGTTAAAGAACAGGAAAACATGTTTGTTTTTTCTCTCTTCTTCTTCTTTTATTACAGTAAGTACCTACCTACCTATAATAATAATAATAATTAAAAAAATCTTACGTACCTGTGTATATGTAGTTCAATTTCTTTACACGAAAATCTTGTTATAAAAATGTTAAATAAGATCTTTTTGAAGAAATATAATATCTATACAATTTATATGAAGCACATATGTATACGTATGTATATGTATGGTACATAAAATCAAATGAGGTTGATTACTTTTATGTGTGCTATGACGGAAAACTTCAAATTATAATCTCTGACATTATTATTCAACCTTGTGAAATTTTTAGGTCGATTTTTAAGGGAATAAAAATCAAAGTTTTTAATTAACTAATTAATTTCCTATAGTTTCATATATTTGTTTAGGTAATTAATGAATGATTTTATTTCCTTTTTTTTATTTTTAATTACCTATTTTTATGGTGTGTAATTATTTGAAAAGGCAAGCGAATGTGAAATTTATTAAAATTTATTTCTAAAGTCAGCCTTGAGATTATGTGATTCTGATGTAATTTAAAAGGGTTTTAGAGATGTAGAAATACGGAATAAATTCATGTTATACTGATAGATATACTTAAATTCTTTTAACAAGTTCTAAAATATCACACTCAACAATCCGATATTAATTTCTTAGCTCAAAAATCTCAAAATTTTCCAAACTTATATCACACCGACAATATAATGTCTTATAGGTTTTTTTTTTAGGTCTATTTTTGACAACTCTGCAGATTTTCGCAGTTTCTTGTGATTGGGAAATGCGAATATTTTCATAACCCATATCTACAAAATTTTTTGTTTAAAAATATCGTTACAAAGTGAATAAAACAAAACTGAATGGCGAAGAAAATTGATTGGAATAACATATTTAGATTTTAGGCATGTCAATAAATAAAATGCTTCTTTTACAAATTATTTCGGTGAGAAATATAAATCAATTGAGAGACAGATAACACTTTTAAGTGATATTTATTTCGAAACTAAAAATCAAGAATTTAAAAGGTCGGGCTATTTTAAAATAATTATTCTTTTTTTTTTTTTTTTTTTTTTTTTTTTTTTTTTTTTTTTTTTTTTTTTGATTTTTTTCCAAATCATCAATCATTCAATGCATTTAATTCACTTTTATATTTAATTTTTAAATGAAAGGCATTTGTAGAATATTAATAAAAATTGAAGAAAAAACATTTCTAATTTGTGTGCTATAAGGTGTTTCCGAAAAGTGACACCTGAAAGAAGTTGAGATGAAAATTTGTTTTTATTTAGGGGTGTGGGTTCATGTAACATGATATGTGTTTTATATCACATTTTCAAAGTTCTAGAGAATGCTTCCTTTGTATATTTGAAAACAAAATGTTTAGTCCGAAAATGATGTTATACATCAGTAAATTGAAATTCTTTCTAGTTAATATTCTATGGAGCCCCCAAAATCTAATTTACATAACTTCATCTCAAGACTTTTAGTCTCATTAGACATTATAGGATTAATGAGCTTTTTAATATGACATATCTAAGTCTTATTTTAAAAAGGTTCAAAACTGGAATTTTCAAAGGTTTTGATTCTCTGAAATCTTCTGGCCAATATCAATTTTATTTTTTCCTATAATAAATACCCTACAGTTATATACATATGATTAAAATGATACATACATATATATACGAGTACATATTATGAATATACCATCATTTTTTTAATACTCAAGAGTCAAGCTTCACTTAATCGTGTCAAATTTATTAAAAAAAAACACACATAGTTTCTTTATAAGTGCATTAATCATTCATCACATCGATCGATCAGATATTATTAGATAAAAATTCGTTTGCTAATGTCTGTACTTGTATACGATTACATTTTTTTTATTTTTTAAAAAATGTATTTTATAAAATACTGAAAAATTACCGTACGTACAGTTAAAGAACATTGTTAGGAAAGGCGTGAAAGAATGTTTAAATCAGTTAGTAAAATAGATAGATTGTTAGATAAGCCTATGGCAAGAATTTTTTTTTCTTTTCTAGAATTTAATAAAAAAAAAAGAAAATAATTTAAACATCACAGAAAAATGAAAATAAAAAAAAAAAAACCTTGACTTGAATTATGTACAACCGTTATTTGTTATCATAAAGAGATTTATGTGAATATGTACTTTTTTTTTGTCGATCATTTTTAAACAGATAGTTATTGTTAAATTGATACCTGAAGGGCTCTATAAAATTTTTTTTTCACACACCTTTGTGTTATAAGAATTTAACGTTTTTTTTTTGTATTTTTGTTTTTTTTTAAATAATATTTCAATAAAATTGAATACTATTAAAGTATATCTAAAAATGTATGTAGATATATTTTGTTGCCGATGATTTGGCTGTTTTTCTTACAATGATTTATTTCTTGTAAACTTCATTGCATATTTACAAAGAATTTCCTTCTTCAATCAAAATACGGTGAAAGCTTTTTCTTTTCATGTATGTATATATGTACATATATGATAAGATGAAAACATAAGCTATAATTTACAAGATACATAATGTTGTTAAAATGTTTGAATCTACAGCTATATATTTATATATATATTATATTTTGTATCTATAGCTTAAAATAAAGTTAAAATAAAACTAACATAACTAATACTTGTATTCATATATATAGTTTTTAATCACATACTTAAATTTATTAAGGTGTACTTATCTGTATATACGATTATATATATATTTTAAATACAACAAGTTTCAACTGTTCATATAGTTTGATTACAATATTTAATTTAAATACCATGCAATGTCATTTTATTAAATCAAAATATCTTTCATAGATAGGTATATAAGTATAAAAGTTGTTATTTTACATTTCATCATTTTCAATGAATTTTTTTTATTATTATTATTATTATTATTATTATTATTATAGGTTGTTAGTTACATACTTGTTGTTTTTTTTTTTTACTAAAAGAAATATTATCATTGAAGATGCTTTTACAAAAAAAAAAAATAATAATATGCTAGAAACAAGAAATTATGATTATGTTGAAAAGAAAAACAGCAAATTTTTTATGGAGACAACACGAACAGTTGCATAGATCTTTTATTAGTAGGTAATTATTTACTTGAGCGTAAAATGAAACAATTGTATTGAAATGACGCGTATTAAAAAAAAAAACAATTTTTTTTTTACAACTCTTATGCAAAATATAGCAATTTTGTTGTAAAATAAGCGCTTAAGTACTTACATGGTGTTTTATTAAAAGTATTACATTGTTTTAAGTAATGTATGTATACGTAACGTATAATCATACAAATCAACCGTGTATTTCCACAGAAGCAATAAAAGGAAAATGTGTATGTAATCAGAATTTAAACAATTTTTTATCAAGGATGATTTATAGAATTTATTGTCCATTATTTTAAACTTTGTTATGGAATGTGTGTAAGATATCCTTTAAATGATTCTTTTTAATGCATATATATTTTTTACCCTCACGGTAATTAAGTTAATAGAATATTAAAAAAATAATAATATTCAGTTTAGATGGAAAAGATTTGATGTCGTCAAACATCAGTAAATAAGTTTGTTTTCTACCGACAAACCTTGTGGTTCACATTCCATATAAAACTGTAGATGCGTGTAAATGTCACCAAAATTCAAGTATAGTCTCAAAAGATTTAAAATTTGTCCTATGAATTATCATTCCAGGAAAATGTAACGAAAAATCTGAAAATTGTTTTTGTAGAGACACTCTAACAAATCACATTTTATTTGACCTAAAAACCTGGTCGTCAAATAAAGTCACTTTACAAAATTACACTTATCGTTTGATTATTACATGATGATCTCAAATCCGTTTCACACATGTTATCAAATTCAAACACCTGTTAAAAATTTATGTACATACGTGCTCTTTTAAGTAAGCTTCCGGTCCACTAGAACATTTTTTTTTTAATAATTACATGCAAAATATTTCTGTCCAAAATATGTCTTTGTTGTCTAAACCACAAAATCCGCAGTGATGAAGAAAAAAAGACAAAAATGTTCCAAAGGAAATTGTCTTCAAAAAGATTTTTATAATGATGCTATTATCATGACAAAAACAAACAAAAAAAAAACTCATAAATGATATAAGTACACTGTTAAAATTTATTATATTTTGTTTTTACTCATAAGAAACCACAAAATCATATTAGGTTTCCGGTCATTTATTACACCTTTTTCCTTTTCTTTATATTCTTCATAATTTTTCTTCTTTTTTTTCTCTCTCCATAATTTGTGTTGTGTATGCTTAATATATAGGTACACACTTGTGTTACCTACATGTTCCTTGACTTCTTCAATTTTACGCACTCTTGTCGCATTTAAATGTGTAATGTGTGTAGTTACTTTTACGTGTACTTTCATGATGATTACATAATTACTCCAAGTACCTGTAAAAGTGTGTATCTTATTGTCTTATTTTAAGTTTATCTTGGTTTACCATATGTACATATGTATATTATGAATGTCATCAAAATGTACTCTGAAGACGTCATCGTAATATTTTTTTAAAAATCTTATAAGTTAATTTACTGAAGAAAAAAAATCATATAATTACTACAACGATGTTGTTATTGTAGCTTAATATTATTTTAAATTTCTTAAAAACACATTATGTTATGTTGTAAAACTCAATTACCTGTTGAATATGATGATTATCTATTTTATAGAGCTTACATGTAAGAAGAAAATATTGTACAAGAATTTTTGTGTATGTATTGTGAGTTAAATAATTTTGTGTAAGTAAAGTATCTACTAAGTAGACTAAAAGTAGTCGGGTAATCAAAATTCAATTAAGATTCGTAAAAAAAGATTTAATGACGATAAGAAAAAAATGATGATTTTAATAATAATTTGATCTGAAGATGCAGATAAATATCTTTTTTAAAAAAATCTATATATTTTTTTTTTGACTATTTTAATTTTAATATACAGTTATTTTTTAATCTAGGCATTATTTTAATATCTTAATAATACTGAACGATTTTTTTGTTTGCGTTCAAAATCACTTTTTAGCACACTAAATGTGCTTGAAATTTCTTTTCAGATTTTTTCTTTCCTTCAAAATAAAAATATTTAATTCAAATAACACAAACTACTACACGGTACACACTTTTTTATTTGCACCCTCTTTTACCTTGTTTTCAATACATACTCGTATATATGTATATGCATATTTTTTTTTTCATTTTGTTATTATCCTTTTCAATTTATTAATATAACTCTTGAGTTTTCAATGACCTACTTTCTATTCAAAAATAATAATTTTCCGTCTCCTTGAACATTGATTTTTTGAAAGCTAAATATTTTTGAAATCCTGTGTTTGAAAATTAACAAAAAAATAAGCAAAATTTCTATGAATGTACAATACAGTCTGCTATTAAGGACATATTAACGATATTTTCATATTTCCGTTCCATTTATGAAATACATATTTATTTTATTTCGAATAATATTTTTTTATTTTATTCAAAGCAAGCAATAATTACAAATTAGACAAATAATAGTCTAGTGTGTGTTTGTGTGTGTGTATGAGTGTGTGTTTTACAAATTTCGAAAAACCTTAAAAGTAAATTATAGTTTATTTTCTAAATATACTACTCTACATTACATGTAATTAATTACATGCAAAATAAAATTCAAAAAAAAAATTAATCACATGGAGCCGGTTGTGGTGCTGGAATTGCTGGAATATTATAATTATCGCAAGGTGGTTGACTGACAATAACTTTTCGTTGTGTCGGTTTTAATACTTTCATTAAAACTGGTTCAACATGGACTTGTGATGGTAAAGTTTTAACTATTGTTGGACGGCTAATTTTTGCTGGTGGTTTATGAAAGACGACTGGTGATGGTCTAACAACAATTGGAGGATGATTTATTTGAATTTTTGTTGGTGGTCTTTTAACAATGATTGGTGATGGTCGATGAATAATTGTTTCACCATTTTGATTACTTTGACTGACAGGAAGAGTTGTCACAGTTACTTTTCCATTACATGGTGATGCAGGAACAGGAGAAGGAAGTGGTGCAGGAACTACAGGATTCGATGACCAGATATTTGAGGCTGATAGTGTATTGAAGGATAACGGAATTGAAGCTAGTGGTAAATGATTTGATGGCAAAACTTTATCAGATGTAACTGTTGCTGATGCTGAAGGATTAGATTCAGAAACTGCCCATTCATTACGTTGTGAAACTGGTGCTGATGGTTGTATTTTAGGAACTGCTAATGCAACCTAAATATTTGAAAAATAATCCTTTAAATTTTCCTTTTCCTTAAAATTTGTGTTTTTAATTCAAAAACAAGTCTTACCGAAAAACAGCAGACAAAAATCAAACTGATGCCTGATGAAAATTTCATTTTTTTATCGTATCGACTTCTAGGTTCTAGATACAACTTGAATGAATTGCTAAGGTTAACTATGCTTTCGATGATGCACAATTGGTTATTTAAATATAAATCAATAAAATAAAAAATAATATAAATTATCAAAATACGTGACATTTTATTTTACATCTTGTGTCTATCTTTTACAGAAATCCCATATCTCCATATATTTTTTTTATTTTACCTTCTTCTGGTAAAATCAAAAATCAAAAAAAAAAAAAACTATACGTACATTTTGATAAGTATTTTCACTTTTCGAATTTTCATAAATTTTATTTAAAGAAGAACGTGTTTAATTCTTTCTAAATGAGGAAGTTAATTTGGAGATAAAAAGACACACTTCATGTTCCTTATCGTTTAGATGCTTTTCACCACATGATGTCTTTTAAAATGTCAAATTCTTTAATGTAGTAACCGGTAAAATTTTATTATTACATTGTATACAAATATATTTCCGCATTTCCGCTATTATATTGTTGTATGATTGTATTGTAAATGTTTAAAATTCATAACATTATTAATAAAATATTTGAAAAGAAAAAAAATGATAGTTACAAAGCAGCAGTTAAAGTATTTTTTTATATAATAATAATTGCACGTGACAAATTTTAGATATTTAACTTGTTCATGCTCTTTTAGATTATCAAAAGATTTTTGTTTATATTTTCCTTCTTTTTCTTTTCCTCTTTTTCGAACAAAAAGATACTTTTGTTAACTCATAATAGTTCATTGCAATCAAAAATACATATCATGTTTATATCTTATCTAAAATGTGACCTTTCAGACAAAAGATTTAAAAAAAAAAAAAATCTGGTGAGTTGATAAAAAGTATCTGATAAATTTTTGTTGGATTTTTTCATATTTTTTTTTATTTTTTAAAAATAAAATAGAAAATTGGCAAAAAAAAATAATAGAGTTTTTAATTCAAAAGTATAAAGTTTTTTTCTATTACTTAAGGAGTCGTCTTTTTTTCTGACTATATGAATTTTTGTTTTCAAATTTTTAAAATGTTAATCAGGTTCAAACACAAGGGTCAAAAGTATTCTTAGTTCTTTTTATGGATTGAAGAAATTTCAGTTTTGCTTAAATTATAAATGCTTGGAAAATCCATTACATAAAATCATCATCATACATCAACAAAATTTTCTACCTAATTTCAATCTTAAAATTTTTCTGAAAGTGTTTTATTTAATTTTAGGCTTTGAATGTCCTTTTTCAACCGAATAATTATAGATAGACTTTAAAAACAAAAGTTCTTCAACATACTTAATTTTTTCATGCAGAAAATTATGTTTTTCTCAGAAAAAATTATTTCTATCAATGACTTTTCGAACTTCTGTTTAACTCTTTGTGACCTGAAGACCTTTAATAATTTAGTTATGTAATTGTTTTTTATTTTATTATTAATTTCGCTTTTCGAAAAAAAGTTATAGCAATTCATTGACTAAAAAAAAGCTTATTATAAATATTTTTGATTTTTTATAAATCTGTAAATATGAGTTTCAAGGGCTGAATCTCCTTTTAGAAAGACTACTTTCGAATAAAAATAAAAAATTCAAAAGTTAGGAATTTTTTTTTTTTATTTATTGGGAAATTTCTAAATTAAAACAAAAGAAAACACATGCAATTTCAATTGAAATAGTTTTTGCTTTTATTTAATTTCATTTGAACTACATACATACATTTACAGGTGAATGAGTTTAGTAATTTTCTAGTTAAGTAATTACAAATTTTCTTTAATTTCTTTTTTTATTTTTGGAATAAATTTAATGGTTATAAGCATTTCCTTCACATGGTGGTTGACTAACAATAACTTTTCTTTGCACTGGTCCAAAAACTTTCTTGAAAACTGGTTGAACTTCATATGATGGTGGTAAATTTTTAACAATAACTGGACGTACAACTTTTGCTGGTGGTTTATGGAATGCAACTGGTGCTGGTTTAACAATAATTGGTGGATGATTGATAACAACATTTGTTGGTGGTCTTCTAATAATGATTGGTTTTGGATTATGAATTATTGTTTCACCTTTAATATTGTTTGGTAAAGGAGCAGCAGAAACAATTGGTTGTGGGCATGGTGCTGGTGCTGGTACTGGAAGAGGTGCTGGAAGTTGTGCTGAAAGAGGACCATTTGATTGTAATTGAAGTGCTGCTGCATTTTGTGCAAGTAATTCATTATTATATGCTCCTAATGAAAATTGTGGCCATGCTGATAATGGATTTCCAGAAACATAATCAGATGATACTTTAGCTGAAGGATGGCTTTCGCTTACAATGTATGGTGCAGGTAAAGTTGGATTATGAGATCCTGAACATGGAACATTTTGCGGTGGAAATGCAACCTATAAACATTGTATATAAATGAATTTTAGTATTGAAAAAAAAACAAAATTAATTGTGTAATTTCAATAAAAAAAGAGGAATAAAACAAACAAAAAATTTTCTTCTATATGAAAAAATACTTACCGCTGATGTTGCAATGAAAACAATTACAAAAGCAAAATTATTCATTTTGTTTTTCTTTTTTGTTATAATTATTGTTTGTTCGAAATACTGCGATGCACTGTATCGAATCAAGGTGTCAGCAATCTTTAAATACATGTGGGATTTTTTTTGTGAAGCAATTGTTACGTGATAATTAGTGAAAATTCTCATCGGAATTTTGTTTATGTTTTAAAAAATTATCATTCTTAGTTACTTCTTTTTGGTTTTTTTTTTTTAATAAACAAAAAGTTTTTTGTTTGAGCGCCGAAGATAGCTAAAATAATGTTTATTCATATGAGTGTTATACAACTAACAAAAAAAATTAAAGTAATATGTAATTTAAAAAATCATGTTTGATTATGAATTTTTAATTTTATTAACATTCAAGAAATTGAGTGCTAAACTTAATCTCTTCATCACACACGATTAACGGGTAAAAAGTTCAATTACATATTATTCTAGATAATTAATTACATAATGAAATTTGCAAATTTAATTTTAGAATTTATTTTTTGTTCCTGTACAATTCATTACAAATTTCAAAGGTCAAATTGAAAAAAAAAAAAAAAAAAATTCATTAACTATTGTCTGTGCTATTTGATTAGGACCCCATTGTCACTGGTAATTTTCATGTTACACCCAAAAATTTCCCATATCAAATAAAACACAATGACATTTGTTTTTTTTTTTTTTTTTAAAAGAAAAATCAATTATTTAATGTTAAATTAACAAAAAAAATTACATAATCATCACAAAGGTTTGGTATTCAGGTTAAAATGTTTAATTTTTTAGATTTTCGATTTTGTTTTTTTTTTTCGAGGAAACAAAACGTAAATTAGGGAGCAAAAAAAAAAAAACTTTGCCCTTCGAATAATTATTTTGAAGTATAAAATGTTGTTAATTGTTGTTGTTAATTTCAAATGATTGAACGATGAATTCATGCAAATAAAATAATGTGTTTATAAAATTAGTCAAAGTCCTAAGAGAAAAAAAAAAACAAAAAGACAAACATTTAAATTAAAATTGACATTGAAAAAATTTTTGATGACAAAATGATACTTTTGTGAAGTGTCGAAAAAAATTGTTAATGAATGTTTTTTTTCTTTGTATGTTCACAATAATTACACAGAGAAGACAAAAAAAAAACGAAAAAGTGAAAAAAATATTATGTTAAATGGTATACCTATATGTACGAGTACATTAATAGTACATACATATATTCCGCCCTCTAAAATAAAATCGTTACGGTAAAATAATTTTATACACGAATAATTTGTTGCTGTTTTTTTTTTTCAGAGAGTATAGAGTTTCCAAAGAAATCTGAAATTTACACCAAAATAAAAATAAAAGAGTTCATCATCATCATTTTGTGGTCTGTGAAGAAAAAAAAAATTATATCAGTCAAATAAAAATATGTATAACAAGACCATTAAATTATGTACTTTGCATAATGAGTGTGCATCCTATCCTTTTGATTAAAAACATTGAAAAAGAAAATCAAATAAGTAGTTTGAAAAAAAAAAAATCTTATGATGCATTTTTACTTTGGTACACTTTTTTTTCATTTTTTTTTTCTTCTGTGAAATTTATAAAAAATTTGTATATTATGATGTTATTTAAGTCCGGTATTTTCTTACTCTTTCTTTTTTCAAAATTCTCTTCTATATATAATAAAAAAAATTTTTTTTATTGTATTTGATGCAATAAAATACTTGAGGCATGCAGTCACATTTTTAACAATAATAATGTATTTCATATTAAATGGAGAGAAAAAAAAAATGAATCGCGCAACAACAAAGCGGATATCAATCGTTACACTTCACAGCTCTTGCGTGAAGGGAGACGAAACCTCAGCTTTATGAACTAAAAACAATTTAAAAAAATATATATAACAACAATTTTTATTAAAATTATTCTAAATGCTGTGTTGCCATTAGTGAAATTTTTATCTTTACTTAGATTATGATGACAACAAAATAGAGCAAAAGTGATAAATAAATTTGATTACAATTTTTCAAGGATTAAAAGAAGGTACTATCTCCTAGTTTATATATCTATAAACTAATGTCCTTTACTTATTTTATTTAGCTTTGGAAAAAAGGCAACTTTTAAAAGATTGACAGTGTCTTTCTTCAAAATTTTCTCTCAACTGTAAGGAGCAATAAGGAACTTGCTTATTAAAGAAACAAATCCTTGATGAAAAACTCTTTTTTTTTCTAAACTCCTTGAAATTAGTTTTCTGTCAGTTAGGTGAAATGTTTGCATAAAATGATTAAAACAAAATTTGGCTAAATTTAAAAAAGTTCAATTAATTTTATGTTAACTAAAATATTCTAACTTCAACTATTTGATGTACATATATGTATCTCTTGTATGGGCTTGCGTATTGAGCTCAATCTTATGAAGTGTTTGTATCCGTTCAATATTCACACGATTAAGTTCAGCAATAACCCTATCAAAATATCAAAAATATAGCTACATTTCAGTTCGAAATCATCCCGGAACCATGACTGAACTGAAGTTCATCTATCATGTACATATAAACATAAATGCTGTCACATTGCTAATATTAAAAAATCAAAATTGGGAAATCCAAAGCGTTAATTATACTTTAACAAATTATTAAAAAGCATGAAATTTACCTAAAACTTTTTTTTCTTCTAATTTTTTAAATCATTCATTCTGAACTTTCCTGGAAAAGTATTTTTAACAAAAAGATATATTTATAAAAATGGGATATTTTAGAATAAGAAAAAAGTATCTAAAAAAAAATAGTTATCACAGTTATGGGGTAATGACATACATAATATTATTCTTTCGTATTCTCAAATCGTAATTCTTGGATTTTTTTTTTTTTATTTTGGAAAAAAAAACATAAAACAAAGTTCCAACAGACAAGTTTCATTCAACGGAGCATGACAGCAAAGCACTCAAAAAAAAAGGAAGAAAGCAAAAAATAAAAAATCATTTGTAAAAATTCTAAATTGTGTATTATTGTGAGAACTTATTTATCATTATCATTATCTTTTTTTTTTTCGAATTTAAATTGTTTTTTTTTTCTTCTTGTAACATGTCTTTGTTGTCCTGAGATAGCATATACTAGGTGTATCTACAATTTTATATTCTTTTCATATAAATAATTACAAAAGAATTATATTCATCGCATGCAGTTACATTTATTCATGGTTCATACACGTTAAGTACGTGTTCTTATAGCATGTTGTGTTTTTTTTTTCAAATTTTTTTTTAATTATTTATTTTTCTTCTGAGTGGTATCTGTATTTTTTTTATATTTTGTTTCTTGTAATTTTCTTTTCACACACCTCTTGACATCATGACACTATTCATTTACATACAATATTAGAAATATGTATAATAAAGTTTCATAGACCTTTAGACAATAACAACAAATACTGTTTTTACATACAATTATAAAATTTTCATATTTTTTTCTTACTTCATGTATTTTTCTTCTTCTTCTTCTTCTCTTTGTTTTATTCATTTCACCTGTTCAATGTTATTTTTAAAAAAAGATATTAGTAAAAAAAAAAAAGATATTTTAAAACCGTAAGATTTAGTAATTAAGTGTATAGGATGAAAACATATTTATTATATTATGTACTCGTACATATGTATATGTATACATATGACGTATATCCGGAAATTAAAATTCCTATAAAATTGGATTATAATTTCCAGAAAAATGCTAAAATTACTTTTTTTTTTTTTTTTTTAAATTCATAAAAATATTTATCACTATGTCAGTAATTTAATTTGTTTGTTTGTTTACCTACTAGCATTAACATTAGATATAAACTTAATTGGATATGAAAATTATGAAAAAAAAAAAAAAATAGGTAAATAACACAAACAGTTGCTATTACACATACACGAAATTTTCAATCATGACATGTAAAATTTTTTTTGAAAATTACTTCATAAAGAGGACATAACAATTTTCATCTAAATTGAAAGAATTTGAAACTTGAATTGTAAAAATTGATATCATAAATTAATTTTTTTTTTTTTTGAAAATTATTTAGGACAACTATGCTAGCATGTTGTTTCATTCAAAAACTGTTAAAATTATCTTTTGTAGACCATCACACCATTTTACGAAATATTTATTGTATAGGTATGTTATTTGTTTCATTTAAACTAGGGTATTATTGTTTGAAGAGCTTTTATGATTTGGTAGTTTAATTTTATGTACATATGTATACATATTTAACTTCCTGTTTTTATAGTACATAGTGACGATATAACAATGTAGAACACATCCTTTTTCAAATGAAGGTAATTTTAATTTTTGTTTTTTTTTTCATCGTTAAAATATACAAAAACAAATTTCCATTAGACAACATCATGTATCTAAGTTACCACACTTTGTCTTGTCTGTTTATTCATTTTTGAGAAATTATGTGTCTAGCCTGTTAGAAATTACATGTACATAAGTATGTATACTTACATACATGACAGATTTAAAAGCCATTATAAAATATATAGGAGTACATTTTAGATAATATTCATATGTGATACATATACGAAATTTTATTCTGACAGAATTCTGATTAAGTGAAATTTAACACGTGAACTTTTATGTAATTTTTTGTTAGATTCTTCTATGAAAATTTACTTAAAATTTAGATCTATAGAAATATCATACAAGTTAATACAGTTTAGAACTTTGTATGCTTTCACTTAGAAACTAAATAAAAAAAAACAAAATTTTAATCTATTTCTGTAAAAATTCAGCTTTTGACTATGTCATAGCAGGATCTATGGAATTAAACAACCATTTCTCGTCCTTGAATATTTCGTGAAATTGTGATTATTTTCACACGTCACGTTATTCAACATAAAATTTGGTACTTCTTTTCCAACAAAGAAAAAAATAAAATTCTTCAAGAATAAAATCAATGGTCATTGACTTCACAGTGTCGGGAAAAATTAAATTTTGATTTTTTCTTTAAAATTTTTGTCAAAAAAAAATTGCAATTCTCGATAAAACTTAACATGCTGACTTTCATGGATTTTGATAAAATATAATATTGAAGTAATCTCATAAAATCATTCGTTTTATATATAAAATTTCATTATCTTTACATGCACTTGACATTGAACTTGGTACGCAATGTAAGTATGCTTTAGGTACGTAAAGTATTATGTTCTTTTTGTGGACGTAATTCATATAAATATATGTAGTTAAATTATAACGTACACTTGAATAAATTGTAAAACTGCTGAGTATGATAGATTTCATTGTAATATAATATTATCTTTCTAACATACTTATAATATACATGTGTAAGTAAATACATAGTACATATATACATAATATGTACAGATACGCGACATGTAATTTAAAACAAATAAATCTGACAATTTTTTTTTTTTTTCTTGATAAAAAGATTTCACACATTATTTCTATTAAAATAAATAAAATATGTACACATCTCTCTACCTTATCATTAAAAAAAAAAAAAAGTAAATAAGTTTTAAACGTCAGCTATTTTGATTTCTACACATAATTTTAGTTCAGGTTGTTTTGTTAGACGTGACTTGTTTTTCTAGCGTCGAAGAATGTTTACGCATGGACACATAAAAAATCTCATGAACTCTTTTAAATAAAAAAAAATATACATATGTATGACTACTTTTATTTTATATAATATAATTTCTCTATAAAAAAGACAATTTAATTTATTTTAATTTAATTTTAAAAATAGCTAGTATAGCTTTAAAATAATTATTTCAAAAATGAAGTCATAGAATACAAATTAACAGATTTTCAGCAAAAAAAAATTTCAATTGAAAAATTTGAAAATGCTTCCAGAAGCATCTTTTTTTTTTTTGCAAAAATTTAAAATAAAACTTAAAAAAAATTCCTATAGGTCATTCACACACAATATTTTTTCTGTGTTTTATGACTAATTTTAATTCTGGAAGTTATATCATTTGAAGAATACAATTGAATTTACATTTGAAAAAAAAATTTAATAAAATAGATTTTTTTTTTGCTGGTTTTTACGTTGAAATTCTTATATACTCGTATATCCAATTTCATGTTGTCACATAATTCTTTTTATGATACATATTTATGTATTCTGTATGTGTTTAAAAAATATATATAAAAATAATTGAAAAAACTGTTTTAAATCATGAAATGATACGCCACTTAATAGCAATAATGTGGTTTAATTAGAAAAATAAAAAATAAAAATAATAATTTTCTAACTGTTTAAAAATTGTAAATAAGATATATTTTTCTTAAAAACATTATTTTCATATTTTTGTAATAAGGTAAAATATACAGTTTTCGAATTTTGTCTATTAAGTAGTTTGAAAACGAGTAATGAAAGCTTATTTCACTGTCTAATAAATTTCGCTTAAATAACTTATACCTGAAAGTTTTTAATGTTAAATTCAAGAAAATGCATTTTCGAAATCGTTATTTGTCAATTGATAAAATTCAACTGAATCTTTCTATTGTCACTGGTATTGGTACACATATCAGCCTCGTTTGTTTACATGCAATTCAAAACAAGGATAATAAGGATATTTGATGTTTCACATGTAGATTTTTTTTTTCAAAAAATTACATTGAAGTTATGAGAAAAATCGAATGAGTTTCTATGAAATAATTCGAAATTAAGTTGTCCAGACACAAAAATTGAAATATGTAAATGTAAAATATTTTTACAAAAAAAAATGAATTACTGCTTGCTTTTAATTACAAACCAGTTTTAAAAAATTAAGCTAATTAAAAAACTTTTCTTATACCTTTTTTTAAAACTAAGTTCATAGGAAGAGACCTTTAAATTGAACTCTAATGCAATTTAGAAATATAAATTAATATTAATTTTATTTAAAATGTAAAAGCTTAGATCAAATTCCACAGTTTTTTTTAACAAAATGATTAATTATATAAAAGAAAAATAAAACTGGAAATTTTACCTTAAATACAATAAAATAATAATTCATTGCAACAAGATTAAAAAACCACATCTACCGCAAAATATATATACTTATCTACAAATAGTTTCAAATCGATGGTGTACGTATAGTATATATATATACATGTATATATATGTATCTATGTACATATTTTTTAATATCTGTTTATGCCGAATACAAAAAATTCCTAGACATAAAAATATGCAATTGAAATAAAATACCATAAACAATTCATTCAAATAATATAAAGATGAAGAAGAAGGAAATAAAATGTACAATAATGTTCATTATTAGAAATAAATATTATTATGTACATATTTATATACAAGTATATATATATGTATACATTTTGTATAGCTGTAATAGTTGCTTAGCTGCTGTAACTAACAGCTCCATTATATTGTACATACATGCCACATCATATATGATAATGGTCTCGGTATTTGAAATAAATTACGAAAATTCACAATTTTTAGTTAGTTTTGTTGCATATAAAATGCATTTTTTTGTTTTTTTTTTTTTTGTTTAGAAAACACCAAGAAAAAAACAGCAATTTCATTTCAAATGTCATATTGTACAATGTACGTACATATAACAATATGATGAAGAAAATGTCAATTTATAATTCAAATAAAAGAGAAAGTCCTTGTTTTTTTTTTGGTTTGGCAAATAATCGTCATAAAATAATGAAATCCCAGAAGAAAACTTTAATACTTCTTTTTAATCCTTCTTGTGTTTTGTAGGTGGTATGTGTACAGCACATACATATGTACATAGGTACATACATATTTTTTTTTTAACACATTATTATTCTAAACACAAAAAATATCCTGCAGTGAATTACTTCAATCTTATCCACAATTTGTAAGGAAATAATCAAATAAATTTTACACAGAAGAACTAAACCAAGCTGAACAGACGACAAATTATTATTACATATTATTATTTAACCCCACTTTACTGTATTTTAGTACACAGAAAAAGGCTTTTTTAAATTCTTTTACTTTCTTTTTTTTTTTCAAATATAAAACATTGTTTGCATATAATTTATGTGTACTGCAAACTTTTGAGTGGCGCTGGCGCCAAACTGACAATAATATTATCAAAGAGATGCACTATATGTACTAAACAAAAGCAAAAAAACGTAGCAAAAAAACGTTAGATATATATGTATGTACTCGTATATATACAAATAGAGGTAAACAGTGTGTGTACACATTTGATAATAATATTTGGTGAAAAATAATGTACGCTTTTCTTTTGACAGAAAAATACGCTTATTCGTGTGGAAAAGTGAAAAATCTTCTATTCAAAACTTGTATTCTATGAATCTATCACATTCCAACCACATAGTACAATACTTTTCTTGTAGAAATTTTCATTTGAATACAGTTAACGTGTTACAATAAGAAATTTGTGGGCTGCCGGGCCCCAATCACTATAATGATGATGATGATGATGATGATGTAGTCTTTTACTATCACCGCCACCGGACCGGATTACTAAAATGTCCGCATCATTTTCAAATAAATCAAATAATAAACAAGCATTGATTTTCATTGCCTTCTATTTATTTTCATTTATACCGCTATGAATTTAAATTCATTTGGCGTCAACTAACATAACTTTAAGTCATTTGAATTGCATATCTTTACAGCACAAAAAAAAAATATATAAAAGAAAAGACAAAAAAAATGTATAGATAAATTATTGAGGAAGACTGAAGACGGTCATTGTGCGTTCAAATAAACATCATCATATATCTTGTATCTGTGACAAAGAACATACTTTTTCTTGGACACATTTATTTTGTAATAGCACTTCAATAAATTTGAACAATTGAAATGAAATTTGAATAATTTGATGAAAAGTGAATTTTTGATTATACATAATGTATGTATGTATGTATTTTGTAATATGATCGTACATAATAATATAAATTGTATTTGGAAAATTCTTTTCAACGGAAAAATCTAAAAATTAAAAGTATTTTTTCATGTTGAATTCGAAAGAGAAAGTTTTTTTTCTCTTTTATAAGATTTTTTTTTTCCTTAAAATGAGACAGCTTTATTCAAGAAAATTTCTCTGGAAAACGTAGTAGATATTGAATGCTTTTATGGAAATTTGGTCATTTTAATTTGAAAAACTTTATGTTTGATGTATGATTTTCAACCAAACTCTACCCCACTTTTTCCCAACAGATGATGTTAAAATTTTTCACAATAATTGTTTGGCTTACATTAAACGAGATCTTGTCAAATCAAAATTCATAATCTCTAAAAATTACTTTTTAAAAAAAAGAAAAAATTAAATTAAAATGTCAATAAAAAAACTGAAATCTGCAACAAAATGTGTCAAGTGTCAAAAAGATTTAGATATTTGACATTCAAAATCCAGAGGTAATATAAACAAGCGTGAAAAATTTGTATAAGAAGAAAATGTTCAAGATGCATCAGATGGAAAGTCTTGATAATATTCCGTTAGTAAATCTCATTAGATTCACTTGCAGTATAAATCTAATCTTATTTTTTATAATTTCCGGAGATCACATCAGTATGTACTTATCTCTACTGTCACTGTGTGTTTTTAAACCAAGCATATTTTCTTTCCTACTGTTGAACAAATCAAACGTAGCAAACATAAAAAAAAAAAATTTAAGTAACGATTATTATCTCTTTGAAGCTATGAAAATGAAATCACACATCCTATGTCGTAAACGGTTGTTGTATTACTTTCTTCTTAGAAAATTTGTGCAGGACTATTCAGTATTAAGTATGTCCAAAAATAATATTATGATATAAAATAATAATAAAAGAAAATCGTACGTCCAAAAATTTATTAATTCAGTATCTTTTTCTACAAAGGTGTAGGTACATTGTTTTAAAATTACTTAGAAAAAATAAATTCTTTTTATTTTGCAGGTGATTTTCTTTGCATACAAAAAATATTAGGTATTCAAAATCAAAAAATTCTTAGAATCTTTTTTTAAATTTATATCCTTTGTGACTCATATTTTTTTTCTTAATATAAAAAAACATTAAATTGTTTCTTGTTTTTGCTTGTACGAAAAAAAAAAAATATTCACACGAAATTACTTGACCGAACCCAAAATTTACATATTATCACGTCTTCGAAACACTTTATTATACTTAAAATGCAATAAAATCTAGATACAACAACGAACATACATATTTTATGCTATTGTTTAAGTTTTTAAACTTAACCAGAACATGTTTTATTAAATAATTTTACAAGTCAATTTTTAATAAAATTATTGCTTTTCAATATAAATAAATCGAAGTAGATACTTACTTTTTTTTTTCTTGTTTTTGTTGTCTTCTAAAACAAATTATTGTGGGTGAACAAATATAACAGGTATAAAGCTACTGAATTGTTTTTAATTCGAAAAAGTTTCCCATAGTTTGCAATAATGACAATGACAAGTCTGAATTCATATAAATGGCTATCAAGTATTTCTACATTCATATTGTATGTATAAAATGTATGATTTGAAAATTTAATTTAATATTAATGTCAACTACTTGTAACACAGAAGATTAAAATTCATGCAAGAATATTTAATTTTATTAAAAAAACTTTAATATAAAAAAAATCTACAAGTCATACAGGATGTTCAAAAATATTTTTCTTAATTAATAAAGTTTTCTTACATTTAAATGATCTTTCTTGTTTTCATTCAAATGAGCTTTTTATCATTAAAAATTTTGGCTTCATAGATTTTAAACATAATTCGCTATCAGAAAACTGAAGTATGTACATAATACATATATGTATGTGCCAGAACAAAAAACAGTCAAGCTGATCAATTTTAATATGCTCAGGCTTAAAAGTTGAGTTGTTAAAAAATTTTTAAAAATTAGGAAAAAAAATCAGTCAAAAAATATACATTATGTATAATTTTAAGCAAAATTTTTAAAAATTTCTCAGAGCGTTGCCTGACAAAATTCATAAACACTTTGTATGGACAAATATCTTCATTTTGAATAAACTGCAAAAAATATACTACATATGTGTGTAGGTAGTTTAGAAAATTTTTTATTTATCTTTTAAATCTTTTTCCATTAATTATACGATTGTTTTATAACCGTGATGTTAGTAACAGACATTAAATATCAATGTTTATTTTTTTTTTTAATATCCTTCTAACCAATAACCGCAAGCAAACATTTCTAGTAGCAATTGAAAAACATATGAAAAACATATTATCATATAACACAACATGTGAAACTTTAGAAGAAAAAAAACATTAATAATATTGCTGCAAACAAAGTGAATGATACATAATAAGATGTATCATATATTTTTCGCATCATTTAAACACCACATCTAAGCAGCACCACAGCCCACAAAAATAACAAATTTGATACTTGAAAGAAAAATAAAATTATGAATAACATGATCATGTAAAAACTTTCAATTTTGTTGAAAATTTATGCAGATAATGAAAAAAACATAAAATATTTAATTAGTCAATGAATGGCTAAAATAATGGTAGAATACAGCCTTTGTTTCACCATTTGAAATTGAACTCTCTGCGAAAAAATCCACAAACGAAGTAAATTATAACCGAATAACATCAAACATTCTAGTCCTACTAATTCTACCATATAATTAAGTTCGTTCTTTATTGATATAATCTGTGGTTTGGATTTCACGTGAAACTTTAGGTTTTTAATTTTAAAAATAATCGAAAAGATCCCAGACTTAAATCCACTTCATTTGAATGAGACTTAGTACATACATATTATGAAAAGACTGCTTATCGACCATTCACTACATAAAATACCAGTCCAATCCTGTTATATGAACGAGTTCATTATTTATCAAAAAAACAGTGGTTCGCATCCCACTTGAAGCTAGAAGTACATAAAAGGCATTATGAAAAATGGTGTAAAAAGAATCAAGATAACTCGACTACCATGTAGAGCATATATGTATATACTACATAATATGTACTCGTATGTAAGTATGTTCTTCAGCCATCGAAGAAATAAAAGACCTAAGATTTCATTTTTCATTCCTACATTTTTTTTTGTTATCAAGAATATTTGTTCAAATTTTCTAAAAAGTTAAATTATTTATTTTCCAGAATATGCTAATACTATCTGTAAACTTGAACTTTATCAACACTTTCAAAGCATGTACTATTAACATTTTTTCTTCAGTTTTTTTTTCCTCATAAAAGTATTTCCTTTTTCAAACAATATTCTTTTGCAGTTCTAATTTATTTTTTTGTTTTTCTACTTCTTTTCTACTTAGAAAAAGCAATTTTCTAACCTGAATGGGGGAAAAAAACTACATATAGTTAAAAAAGAGTAAATCAATGCAATCATGCGATGAATTTTGGAATTATGCCAAATTTTTTTTTTATATTATACCTTTCTATAGAAGTCGTCCATTCAAAAGGATTATTCTATTTAAATTTTTTTTCTCATCGTTTTTTTGGTCCTTCATGAAAAGTGGTTTATTATATAACAATCCTTAAAAAAAGTTTGTTTTTTTGGGCATAGTGCAGAATATTTACACGAAATGACATAAGCTGTGCAACATCACAATTCACAATATGGTGTACATATTATTTGCATTGCATAAGATTATGTTGTGAATTTTTAAATACTTAGATATTTACTTTCTTATACAAACTATTCAAAAAATTGGGCTGTTTTTTTGTTGTTGTTTTAGTTTGTAAAAATGATACCTACAAGGCTTTTTTTTTCCAATTTTCATATAAATGAGCTCATCCATATTATTCTGTATACATACATACATTCATATTTTTTCATATGTACTAATAGTTAAAATTCATATAAAATACATATAGTGACATTTATTTGAAGAGAGAGAGAAGAAAAAATAATAAATCATAATAATGAAAAAATATAAAATTAGGTCAGATCCTGAAGGTTGATAATAACAATTTTACTGAAATTTAAATTAAATTTTAAAATAATTATATTTTCACAAGCCTTTTGAAATTATGTATATATGTATTTTAAAAACATTGAAGTTTTCTCTATATGGCAATTTTAACATAAAATGTCAGATATTTATATTTAATATTTAATTTTTTAACAAAAATTATACGCTGTATAATTTCATAAAGAGATTGAAAGAAAAAAAAAGTGGTAACCTTTAGTGCACTATTAATTTTAAATACATACGTATTTATAATGTATATGTTTTATTTTTAATTTTTTTAATTCTTTTTTTGTTCAGCCGCAGAATATAGTAGAAGATTTTGTTGTTGTTGACTTTTTATGATTAAAAAAAAAACAATTTGAATAAAATTTTAATTATTTAAATAAATTTTGTGGGAAAATGAATTTTTCTTTGAGAATTAAAATGTTATGATTTTTATGTTTTTTTTTTTTTTTTGATTATACATATTTATGTATTTAGATAATTTAAATTGTTTTTAATTTGATTATAAAATCAAAAAGTATACACAATTTGAATGGGGAGTTTTTTTTTGTATAGAAACCATTTGAAAATTCTAATTAAGATGACTGTTTTTTTTTTGTTTTGTTTTCGGAAATCTAAATTAAAAGATAATTAATTTTTGAGATTGTTAAACATTTTCCGTGGTTGATAATTTGTTTACAAATTAGTTTTACTATTGAAAATTCCCACGTATGCTTCTGTTAAAAGAAAAAAAGAACTTAATAACTGAAGTAGCAGATTAGATAGAGAAGATAGAATATAAAAACCACACTGTAATGTAACGCAGCAGCATGGTGGTTATTAGAGAGATTTCTTAATGTGACAAGAATTAAAATAGAATCGAAAATTATTCGAAAAAAAACTTAAAGGGTTTTAGGCTAGAAACTGATTTTAATTTTTTATTCATTTATACACCACTCCAATTAATTTTATCTTCAAAACTAATGGGCCGATTTCCTTTACTTTGAATCTTCATTTAAAAAAATATATCTTCTAGATTGTCCTGTACCTTTATAACAACTGTCTTGTGAAGATAAGATACTGACTGTCTACACCAAATATGCATTTGTGGCTTGATTTTGTCTTTTTCAAAAACAGGATATTTTTAAATTATATGACTAGAAATCTGACTTTAGTATGCTTTATTTAAAGAAAAAAAAGATACACATTAATTTCATATTTAAAACCCTTCACTATTTTTATACCACAAGAAATATAAAATTTGAATCTTTTGAAATATTTATTTTAATAATATTTTAATAATTTAAAGTATCTATAACAAAAGATAATATGTTGTTAAGAACTAGAAACAGTTTCGATTTTTATGGTGTTTTAGTTAAATTTGTTAGTCATACGGGTACTTCACATGATTTTAATATATAACGTGTATTCTTCTGGTACCCTCAAATTAAAATTATCTAGAAAATAACATATGTACTGTTTGTCTTACTTAAAGGAAAAAAATATATTTTCAACAATAATCATCACATTTAAAAGTCTTTATTTTTTATTATCATCATTGTACAGCTCATTTTTAAATTACTTGACAAAATTTTATAACTGTTTAAATAATATGCTTCTTAATTTCTAATTTAACCGAAAAAAAATGAATTCTGTTCATGTAATTATGTAATTAAGTTACCAAAAAAAAAAAAAAATGTATACAGAAAAGAAAATTATGTATAACAAATAGTTGTCGTCTTGAAATAACAATAAAATGTATCATATTTTTTTTATTACTTTTTCTTTTTTTTTAAAAAAAACCATCGTTGTCATGTCATAAGTCATCATAAATGCCACCCTTTTGTTGTGCTCTGATCCCAAGAATAAATCGTGAGACTTGAAATTTGTCTTTGTGATTTCAAATTAGTCAAATGAAAAAAAAACCATTATAATTACGTAAATTACTCGTTTTTCAAGTAATTTTAACATTATTTACCTAGAACACACAAAAATTCATGAAATCAAGAATCAAGTAATTTTTTAATGTTCAAGAATATTCTATTTTACAAAGAGAAGGGATTTAAATGGACTTTCTCAAGTTTTCTTTGTAGTTAAATTTTTTCTAGTTTTTTTGCCCGAATTTCAAATTATTTATTTAAAAAAAAACAGTCTTAAAAATAATTTTGAAAGTTTAAGGTGTAAACATAAACGGAAATTTTAAGAAGTTCGATAAATTCTGAAAGAAAAATATTAAATTTTTTTAAAAAAAAAAAGTGATCTAAGGTGCAATTTTCAAATTTAAAAATTTTAAAGAAAAAAAAATTCAAAGTGATGTGAAATTATAAAAATTACATTTTGTTTTCTGTTTGTTTTTCATGTTAATTTTTCCGGCATTACAAGAAAAAAAAATATGTATTTTCTTGAAACATTTTATTTTTTGTGTTCAATTTTATTCAGAATTTTAAAACAAAAAAAAAAAAGAAATATTCAGGTCGCATTATAAGCGAACATGCAAAATTGTCACGGAATGCGTTTTTTTTTAAAGAACTTTTACCAAACTAATTGCAATTTATAAATTTATCTACTAGAACTTTGTTTATTTGTTTTTCTAGAATGAATCAACCATTATAATTTTTTAACGACAATCAAAATAAAAAGAAAACCAAAAATTAATTGACTTTTATTACCTGAATTTGTTCTCACGGTCAGTAGAAATTTATTTTTTTCCCATTTTTTTTTTTTCTAAACGGATATGAAGTTCTTGCCCACGACCAGCACGTGTAGTGTATAGTTACTACATGCATGAAAAATAAAATGATGTACATACGATTTTGTGGAAAACATAATTTTTTTTTCTCCAACCAAATACAATTTACTCGTCAAATTGTGTTTGTAGGGTGCCATGCTTTATATTCATTTTTTATTCTAAAAAAAAGAATTGTTTTAGAACACCTGCTTGAATTGCAGTAATTATTCTTTTCCTATTTACAATTAGAATTGATTCCTGCGCAATGAACATTTTTCAAAACTTTACTAACAACGGTTTTTTTTGTTTTGTTTTGGTCTTATTTAAGTGTATCTCTTGTAAATTTTGTGTAACGACTATTCAACACTTTAAACATACATATTTGTACCTCCTGAACGTGTATTCTTATGAGAATAGGCCAATGACATTTTTTAATTATAATTATTGTGAGTACCTTAAAATATAGTTTCTTTGTTACATACAGTTAACACACAGGTATCACACAGGTGCTTTTTTATACATTTAACTTTGTTTATTGATAAATTGATTACTTTTCTCATCCATGACAATTTGATATCAGTATTCTATTTTCATATTACTGATATGAATCTTATTATGTGCACATTGTATACAATTTAATGATCTAATTTTTATTTGAAGCTTTTTCTATGGTTTCTTTTACTATATAAAAGAGAAAAAAATTATTTCTCAGGCTTTCTTTATTTATGTTTGCGGTTTTCTTAAGAACTTATATACGAATATACATATTCCATAGTTAAATTTTATGTCAACATTATAATTAAAGATATTTTCAAAAATAATGATCCATTGTTTTATTCATGCAATTTTCTACACAAACATTTTTGCTCAGATAAAAAAAAAATTGTACTTCTCAAGCTTGTTTTTTTGAACGTTTATTCAAGAAAATGTAGAAAAAAAATTTATAACCGTTTTATTATTATTTACATAAATGAGACTATATTTTTTTTTAATCACGACTTCTTACGAAATTAAATAAACCAGAAAAAAAAAATTAAGTATCTACTCTTCTTAGTTTTCAATTTTATCTATGCTGTTTGTTCAATTCTTATCTACATTTTGACATTTTGTGCATAAATTCTTCCATCTTATTAAATAGTACAGTTTTATTGTAGCTAAAAAAATTCGGCCAGGATATTCTTTGAAAAGATTTAAGAACCATTATAAAGAAAATGGAAGCAATTACGAAAACCCTACTGAATTTCCTTCCATAGCTTTGAAAAATGCAAGATTTTCCAAAAACTTGTTCAAGGATTTTATTTATTTTTATTTTAATTTTCTTAAAGCACGAAAAAATATTTATATCGGCTTGAAAAATACCAAAATTATTGTTTACAATTTTATTGGAAAAATACATTGAAAAAAATAATAATTTTCAATTTTGGAAATGAAATGCCTCTAATTTGAAAATTTATTTTCATTTTATCGTGAAGAACAAACCCGTTTTTGTTATTGAACATAATTCATTGTTGTCGAAAACAATATGATTGAACAAAGAGCAAAAAAAATATTTATTTTATCTAAAAAAATGTATTTTAAAGAAAACTGTATTTAGATATTTACTAAATTTTTCTATTACAATTAATATGTATACTAACAGGTTACAATCCTAAAATGAAAATGGATTAGTTCAAATAAATTATTTGATAAAAATCTAACCTAAAAATTTATTTACTATATGAAAATATTTAACAATAGGTCAAGGTTTTTGAAATTTTTTTTTTTAATCTCGAAAAAATAAAGTTTTAAATGAAGCTTTATTATAGTGTACCAAACATCAATCATTTTTATCTTTTAAAAAAAAAACTGTAAAACGAAAAAAAGCAGATTTTTGCGATTACGAAAACAAAAACAAATATTTACAACAACAACAAAAATTTTAGTGTGTGAGAATCGTGATTCAAAAATAATAACATGGAAAGCGAATTCCTTCATCAACGAATTCAAGTAAGTTGTGTTTTCTTTCTTTCTTTTCATGACTAAAAAATTTAACCAGATACTTACTTTTTTTTCAACTTGTAATTTTTTTTGTTTTCTAATTTCATTTTATTCATTTTTGTATATTGAAAAAATTGTACGAGTATGTATGTACTTTACTCTAATGGAATTTTTTAAGAGGTTAAATATTGCAATCCATAAATTATAAGTAATTTTCTATCGTTAATGATGATGATTCATTGGTAAATTTTTATAAACAATAATTTTATCTTCCGCATTTTTTTTTTTTTTTTTTCAACTTCTTTTTTTTTATTTATTCAAAAGACATGAATAGCGTACAATTAAAATTGAAATTATGAAAATTCATATAGATTTTCTATAATGACGACAAAAAAAAAAGATTTAATTGATTCGAAATTGATGCAATTTGATCGGCATATAAGACAAGATAAAAAAATAATAATAGCAATAATGGATAACTAAAAAATTTCAATATAATCTCGAATAATAATAGCTATATATGCTGTACTATAGTGTATAATTTAATTTAATCAAAAGAAATGCATCAATCTTATAAGGTTTCAATTAAAAGAAAAAAATTCTTCATAAAAGAGTTGTGAAGTAACAAAAGATACTTTTTGAAACGGATATATTATTTACATACTTATGTATGCTTATGTGTGTATTATATGTATTTTTACATAATACATGTATATGTATATTAAAAATTATCTAAAATATGCATACATAAAATCGTCTTTATATAGTTCAGTAATACATATAATTATTTTTTGATATCTATGTATATACTTATTTTTGTTTTTTTGTTTTTTCTTCAGCTTTTGTACGTTTAATTTAATAAAATTGCAATTCTATGCAAATTAAAAACTATTTCTGACAAGTCATAAGTATTATGTTTTAGTGTAAAACAAAAGAATATTTTCCGCCATTTTTTTTCTCTTTCCTACTTTTAATTATTTTTATCCTACTCTGAAGCTTTCTTTTACATCATTTTTTTTTTTTGCACATTAAAACCGATTAGTATCTTTATTTTCAAGACAAGAAACACTTAATACTGAACAAAACAACATATATTAACTTCAATTCTTATTCTGTTTAAATAATAGGGGCATGTCCATTATCAATTAACAATTAATTTCCTGGTGAATATTATAAATTAAAAAGTATAGACTTTTAAATAAATTGAGCTGCTATATGTCCTGCATATAAAAATTTTCTTAATATGATAAAAAGAAAATAAAAGTGTTGTAAAAAGATATACACCCTTTTTTATAAAATATTATTCCCGTTTTAACTTCGACTATTAAAGCCATATTTAAATAATTCTGTTTTTGTAAGTCACCCTGTGAGAACTACATGATTACAATGCAAATTTAAATCATTTGAAATACATATGTTGGATTTTTAGAATCCCTATCCTTTATCGACCTTATTAAGGATAAATTTCTCCACGGCATACACATAACAAGGCAATGTAAAGAAATTTTTTCACTTGTTTTGTGACGTCACTCAGGTCGTCTGAGCATATAAATTTTTTTTTTTTAAATTTTATTCATTTGTTTCATATAAAACGACTAGGATGACGTCACAATGCTAATGGTCACTACGATATTTACATTGCCTTGTTATGTGTATGCCGTGAACTTCTCCTACTGTCAAAAGAATCATGACATTCCTAAGTGAATCTCTACAATTTATTCGCCATTTTGGTGCCTTTTTTATTCAATGAATTGGTCCCACACCGTTTCATAATACACAATCACATTAATGGGTCTTTCTCCATATTTATTTTACAACAAAAATTATAACGGAAGGGTTGTGGTGAAAACTGTTTATGTAACGGCTTTATTTTCATAACGTTTTCAATGTAAAGTTATTATTTTATTTTCCTTTTCTTTTCGATAAAAATCAGTTAGAAAAAACTTTTACGTTATTGCACGCAACAGTTATTTTTACTATTATCCTTTTTTTTTCAAATTAAAGGGTGTCTATATCCATTTAAATCAAAAATTTGATATCCTTTTTATAATGGAAAAATATTTTCTGATAAATTTTTCAATTAAGTGACAAACTTTTCCGACAAAAAAGTTTTAAAAAATTTGAATAACAAAAAATAAATGCAGAAGTTTTGTACCAAACAGTACCTATACTTATTACACGCCCTCTACAATTTAGTGATTGTATTTTTTTTTTACAGATTACATAAAATTGTTATACTCTGTCTATGATAACAATATATACAATACATACATATATTCGTATACCCTTTTATATGCAAATTATTGATTAAACATTTTAAAGTCTTTCACATGCGATATTTTTTTATGCGTGTTTTTAGACTTAAAATTTAATAAAAAAAAAATGTTTCCATATGAAAATGCAAAACACTAACAGTTCTTTCAAGGTTTTTATGTTGTATGTGAGCTTTATAATACACACATACATATATGTATGTATGAACGAGTCGTTTGTCAAGGTTAAGAGTACATGCTTTGCTTTCCTTGAAAATTAAATGAATTAATGATTAAAAGGATATTACCATGCATTCATGTGTGTTTGAATTGTAAGGGTAAAAATAAATGTGTCTGGACTTTAAAAAAAGGATTAGATTAAAATGATTAATTGGAATACAAATTGTATTTTAAAAATAACGGGAGTGTTTTATAGAGAAATGTTATGACTCAGGATTATTTAACGTAAAAATAGGTATAAATGATTTATGTGACATTGCAATAAGACTTATTAAAAAGCTTTTGACCCTCATTTTATTCGTTTAATTATGAATTACTTAAAACAAATTATGAGTTTTTCGTGACTTTTAATGTTATTGTGTAAATATTTTATACCGTCCTGCTTTTATTAGCGAGCGTGTTTTTTAACTGTTAAAATTGTGGAGACTTTAGTACTCCAACCATTATAAGGTAAAATGCGAGTATTTTACTTTAACCTGTAATAAAAATATCCTGATAATTCGCTTGGACAAAAGGATACTGTTCATGTTCATGTTCATGTCTTGCATAATTTTTATTTATTTACGTCAAAGGACAAATCTTTGCAAAATAATTACAGAAATAAAGGCATCTGACAATTTAGTGACTATTTACATACATAATACATATGTATTTTAGAGGTACAATCTGACAACTCATTGATAGCTTTATTGAAGTAGTCTAGGAGCACCTTCGATTTTTTTTTTGTATTTAGAAAGGAAAAAAATCTACTTCAACACACACGATTGGACGCTCTATTATTATACTGTGCAAATTAATAAATGTTAATTTAATGCACATAAAATTAGAAAAGCAAGCTATATAAATTTTACAACGGTTTTACAATCGATGGTCAATTGTTTGGAAATTATTCAAATCAACTTGATAACGATCAATTATTATTGCACTCGTATCATATAAATAACCATTAAACAGTTACAAGAACAATCGTTGCACCGTGTATTGGCCCTTTAATTAACTTAAACAAAATTAATGAAATTAAAACAACATTGATTCATAAAACAAACTTTAAAAAAAAAAAAACCCAACATGTCAAGGTGTTCAATTAATTAAAAAAAATTAAGGAAAAATAATTATTTTGAAACAAAAAAAAAAAAAAAACTAAAACACAGGTAGTACATTCAACCATAAAAAAAAACACGCATTTATTAATTTTTTTTTTTATGTGTTTAAATTATTGATGAAATATTACACATTATTTATTAATTTGTTTGTTTTTTATTTTTTTTAATAAGTTTTATATAAAATGCAAATTTTCCAAACGGAAAATACATACGTACATACTACGCATTTTAACACTTAAAACTTAAAAGCTAACAAACGGAAAATAATTATAATTTTTAAGGTCATTAAAAGAAGAGCAACATACCTTAACATCATATACGTACTCGTACGTATTACACGTATACAAAACAAATATTTACTGTATATAGTTTAGATTACATTTATGAATATTCATAATTTTTTAAACGACCTGAATGATATATTCGACAACAAAAAAAAAAAAAATAGTACAAGTAAAAAAAGATATTTGAGAAAAAAAAAATGAGTATTTGTAATTACAACATTTTTTTTTTTCTTTTTGTATTCAACTTTCCTTTATAATTTCAAATCTTAAGAATTTTGAAATGATCACCATTATTATTAATGCTGGTGTGTTTGTTTTTTTTTTATAACAAATTTTTTATTTTTCTCCTCTTCTTTGTATATTTTCAAAAGAAGCTCTAAAATGATAACATTAATCTAAGCATTACTAAAACAATTGTTATGGTAAATAAAATATACAAAAAAAAAAAAAAAGTAAATGAACAGCCTACATATCATTTGATGCGTTAACGCATCAATCTTTTTAATTATGAGAAATATGTATGTATGTAAGTATGTTTATTCATTCACTATATACGAGTACATAAGTAAATGAAAAATATAGATACTTTTTTTTTTATTTGTAGAGGAGAAAAACTTTATGCTTCCTATTATCTGTTTGTCTAAAACAAATTCTCTTAGAAAATATGCAACAATTTCTGTTGGAAAAAAAAAGGTTATAAATAAAAATAAAAAAATACCTTTTTTTTAAATTATTTATTGTTTTTTTTACATATGTATAAAGAAATTGTAAAATTAATTAGATCACAAATCTAATTTATTCAGTATTTGTTTTAGTTTGAAATCGTATTGATCAGCGCATGAAAATTTTAAAGAAATAAACATGATATTTTCGATAGGAAAAACAAGAAATGTGATTTGTTATTTTTTTAATTAATTATTGTTTTTTTTTCAGTCTTTCAAGTCAAGCCTAGATTATTGAATAAAAGAAGAAGAGAATAAATGAAATTAGAAATGGAAATTATTCTCTCATAGTTTATTTTATTCAGATTTGGATCTAGATTTCCAAAAAAATTTAGCTTGCCTCCTCCTCCACACTTCTTCTCTTTCTTCGCAGGCAGAACAGTCCTAAAAAGAATCTTTTGACTTTGAAAGATTCTTCTACACATTTACTGCTATTTACACTTTAATTCTCTGACTATCCTCTCTGACATACTTTTAGAGGACTTTTATATATGAGAAATAGATAACAGTCAATTCAATAAAATAGCTTCACATACAAAATTGACGATCTATATAGATGCAAAATTTAAAAAAATTTAATAATTTTTGTTGTCAAATAAGTTAAGCTACTTTTTCTTAATATTTTTGCTATATTTTGAAAATAAGAAGAAATATGTATATTATTTCTAAATAATAAACAATAGCCAATTTCAGTGAAAACGTGAACTTTTTCATAATTTCACTCTAGCACACTTTTGCATTGTTCCAACCCATCTGGTCACCATATGACTAATTCATTTCTTCTCCTTTGTTTTTAAGCTTTTGTATGTCAAATGTAAACATAATCGCAACTTAAGGCTATTTTTTTTGTTCTTAAATTAAACCCAATCGAAACTTCATGGTCTTTTAAAATTATTATTATTCAAAAAAAAAAAAAAACTAATCAAAAAGATTTTCAATCTATTGATTGAACTAATCTCTTGTATTTTCAAGAAGTTAATAAATTTTTTTGTCTTCATTTTTTTAGTCAATTTATTTTTTTTTAAAAAAAGATATATGAAACATTTTTCATACTGTACCTTGTACAAATTATAAATTTGATACGAACAAGGTGTTAACAAAATTTAATTAAGCTTTATCTGTGTTTACAATCAATTTGAATTAAAAATTAAGGTTTAAAGAAAATAAAAAAGAGAGCCTTAAAGTCATAGTCATAATTTTTCTTCATCATCGGTATCATTTTTATCTAAAAATCTCTGATGTCAAAGGTTATTGTAAATTTAAATTTACATTATGTAGTACCTATGTAAAATATGTTTTGAAAATTATAAATTCCATAAAAATTTCTTCAGCAGCTTTTTATGTTTTTTTTTTTTCGGAATTAACAAACAAACAAGAACAAAAAATAAAAATAAAAATAAAATAGATGATTTTTTTCCAAATTTATTAAAGTATCTTCTTTCTTTCGACTTTATAAATTTAACACATGTATGACATGAGTTTTATACTCTCATAAGTTATAGAGAAGATTATTGTCAACACATTAATTTTAAACTTTTTTTTTAATGATTTTATTATCACATTTTTATCGTATCTATCGTTTTTTTTATAACACATTTTGAACTGCCACATACGATTTAAAACTTATATATATCTTGGTTTTTATTTTATTTATTAATTTTATTTTTGTATGATTTATTTCAGGAATGTCAAAATTTAATTGAAGAGAATCGTCGTCTTATGGATCTTGCATCAGGTATTGTAAGTGGTAATCTTGTTGTGCCAGGGAATTCACCAAATATTGAAGCAGTTATATTGCAAACACAAGTAGATACATTACAATGGCAATTAAAGCAGGTAAATTTAATAAAAACAAACAATAAATAAAAAAGTTATAAACTTAAAATGAAAAATATCAGGAAGTAACTCAGTAAAAAAAAAAAAAAGAAGAAGAAGAGAAAAAGATTGTTTTTGAACTTTTTGCGACGACGTTCACCTGAAAAAATTTTGTAGTCTCATAAATGTTAACACAATAGAGTCTTGTTTTGAACTTTTTTGTTTTCCACTGAAGATTTAAGAAAGTCTGTATAATAAGTAACCACGTATGTATAGGTATATTTATATGTTTTCTATATGTATCAGTGTTTTGTTTTGGCATTGGCATAGTAATATTTTGACATATTTATTATTATTATTATAGATTTCACTTATTTAAACCGCTCCTATAATTTTTTTTTATTTTTTAAAATATTAAAAATTCATTGACCCCTAATAAACAAAATACACCAACAACCACAACATCATTAGAAGAAAAAAACCTTTGAAATGTATTTTTAATAAAGTTACAAGTATAATATCATTATCTTTTATCATCAGAACAAATTCATAATGTAGTAATTTACAAATTTAAAAATAATCATTTATTTTGACAGCATTAACACCTACACAATTTCATGTTGAAGAAACAACTCATCAAATTGTCATAAAAAAAAAAAAAAGAAAAAAAAAACATACATGGCACTGACAATCTTCTTCTTTTTTTCTTTTAAGTAGAAAGAAAATCATAGATAAAATATTTAGGTCATCATAATAGGCAATAATTTTTTTTTCATTTCCAAAGAAAGAAAACAGCATTTTTTTTTCTTAGTATAAAAACATATTAACATTAAGACGTATCATATATGTATATTTGAAATGATATGTTCAACAACGATAGTTTATTTGACATTTCCGAAAGAAAAACCATTTCTTTCTTTTTTTTTCCCTATCTTAATCTTAAATTCTATTTTTGTTTTTATTTATGTACCCAAAAACAGATTACTTTTATTGCATAAGAAAAACGTCTTTTCAATCATCTGAAAAACCATTTTGCATTCCTCAAATGAAATGTGTTAAATAAAATATAAAAGAAAAAAAAAATTTCTCGTTTTTAGAAATGAAAAGTGATAAAATTTGAACAAAATTTAAAAACAGAATTTGTTCAGAAAATTCTATATAGAACCGCAATATCATCGGAAGGAAATGAAGATTCAAATAATATACGACTATGGGCTTCATGCATAATTATTGTTTAGGCAATTTGCCAACAAAAAAATATCTTTTTTTTTCTTAAAAAATTTAAACAAAAAAAAAAAGAAGAATTTTTATGCATGCATAGTATTTTGTTTACACGAATTTAAATGTGAAAATTTTGGAATAATTTTGGAGAAAAATAAAAAAAAAGAATGAAAATAATTTCTATTTAAATTGTATTGCATTTTTGAGAGAAACAAATGACACTAACATTAATTAGTTTTTTAATAATGTATCTATACTTTTTTTCTAAAATTCTGTTGTTGTTTTTATTTTATTTTTTTGTATCTATTAGGTAGAAGCCAGCCGTCAGATGTATCGTGCCGTAATGGAAGAAGTTATAAGATTTTTGGAACGATGCCATCGTAATTTAGATTCCATACAAAATGAACAAATAGCTCGATCAAAAAGTATTCATCATGTATATCATAATGATATAACAAATAATATTGAAAATAATCCCACCAGTCCAAGAGCACGTAGCAGTACAAATTTAATGGATGTTCAAAAATCTATAATATGCCCAAATAAATTAAATGAGGATACATCAAATTCATCGCCTGCCGCTTCATATAATAATTTTAGAGATTTTACTTGGTAAGTGTATGCTTTATTATATTTAAGTAGAGTATGGGTTCACATAAAAAAAAAAAGGATGGTTCCGAAAAAATGTTGTTATGAAATATCAAATGAAAAATTTTCTATGGTCTGAGGTTGATTTAAATTGAATTTCAAAAAAATTTTCCCTGTTTCAAAATCAATTTTCTAGAAGAAAACTATTGTCTAAAATTCTAGTAATCTGTGATTTCCAATAAATAAGGGTTGGCATTCTAATTCTTAAAATTGTATTTAAATATTTGGCAGTGCAAAAATGGTCTAAAAAATTCAAGTTAACTTCAATCAACCAGGGTAGATTTTAGCTTATACTAAGCTGATCTTAAAAATTCTTTATCTAAGCCAGTAGCACTTCACAAAAATTAATTTTGAATCATTCTGAAACACACTTTCCTACAAAACGTTTTTCAAAGTAAGCATAGTATCAAACACCCTATGAAAATAATTCCTTTGAGAATTTCATGTGAAATTTAGATTTTTTTTTTTTGTTACAGAAAATAATTGAAATTTTGATTAGAAGAAATTTGATATTATAAATGTTTCGTGTACATAAATGATCTTTTGCCAAGAATTTTAAGAATTCTAATAAAAAACGCTAAATAATTTCAAAAATTGTAAGAATCACGTATATAACAAATTGATTAGTCCCTTTGAAATTTACCACATTCTCACATTAGATATTTTTTTTAAAAATTTTATTCTTCCACATATCATACATCATAATAACTTTATTCGGTATATGGTAGATAATTTCAAATTATAATCTTTTCTTGATCATTTATAAATGATTTTGAATAATTAATGATGTGAAGGGCGTTATTTAAAAAAATAAAATACGTAGGAGGTCCTTATACATACATAAATATTCTGGGTGCAACAAAATTTTCAAATAAAAATAAAGCTTAAAATTTAAATCATCCAGATATAAATATCATTTTCATAATGAAGCCACACATTTATTAATACAAATGTATCTATAAATTTTAAAATTTAGATACACAAAAAAAAAAAAAAAAGGAAAAAATAAATGGACAACATATAGCAGACACATACATATTTTTTTTATTATTATTATTTATTTTTAAATCATTTTTTTTTCTTCTCTTTAATACAACATTCCACCGTTAACACATGAATTTATTGAAAATTTAATCTTTTTATGAATGTGTTGTATTTTTAGGAAATCAAAAAGATACACACACAAGAAAAATAAATAAATCTATGAAAAATCTTTAAATTTTGTGATAAATGAAGATGCACATTCCTCATTTGCTTTCAATTCAAAAAAGTCAAATCAGAAAAGTTTTTACTTATTTTGTTTATGATGATGATGATGATGATGATGCCACAAATGAAATTTATCTCATATTTTCTTTTTAAAAATAATAACGAAAACAAAATATTTGTTCATATAGATTTATAATATTACAGTTGTTGTTACTTCGAAAACAAAAAACAAAAATCTAATTGTGTATCTACAAACTCGTAAATGTATCTTTTCTTTATAGTCCAGTATTTTGTATATACCAACGATAGATTTAAATTATCTTCATCATCATCATCATCAACAAGATCGTCTTTTCTAAACAAAATTTTGTTGATTTCCTTCTTTCTTTTTCCAATAATATATTTATTTATTTATTCATTATGTTTATGGTGTGTGTGTGCGTAAATAATGTACGCATTCGTACTTTAATTATATATTATTTTGCTGACTGATATTTTATGTACCGTATAAACTATAAGAATTTTATTTATTTTCACATATTTATTTTTGGAATTTAGAGAAATTATATCTTTTATTTATTTATTTTTTGATTTTTTAATTTTTTAAAATTCACACACACACAAAAAAATCTAATAAAAATATGAACTTTTATTGTCAAAATAAACAAAATACCTTCGTTTTGTCATTTATTTATTTATTTTTTTTTTTTCGTATAAACTTGTAAATCAGTTCATTTAAAATGGAATTTATCGGTAATTTACTACCAACAACAACAAGAAAATTAATAATAAGACAAATAATATAGATACTAACATACAATTTGATAAATTTGTGTTGTCTAAAAAAGAAAAATTATAAACAAAAATTCACTTTGTGTTATTATAAGTTTTTGTATATACATACAAATGAATAACTTTTCATTAAAAATTATATGTGTATGTATATATGAACAACGTATATATGAAATGTCTTTTACCATAATTTTATAGAGAAAGTGATTTGTTAGACAATCACAATGCATATAGGTTTTTTTTTTTTCGTTTTTAATTTGAAAAAGAATTTCTTAATTTGAAATGATGTAAAATGAAATTAATAGTGACATTGTTCACTAGAGAAATTGATTAATTTCATTAAAAATAAGAAGAAGAAAAATTATAATAAAATCAAAACAAAAGAAAGAAATTTTTATTTAAAGATAAAAATTTACGAGTATCTTTTTTATTTCATTTGAAAAAAAATTACTCTAAATCCCACAGTAAAAGAAGATTAATTTCATTGATATCATTGCATTTAGATAATATCTTAGGACCCCAAGGAATAAACGAAAATTTTGTTAAAAAAAAAATAACTGTTATTCATTACATGTGTTATGTCGTTGAGAATGTCACACACTATATCGTAGATGTGAGAAAATAAACGATTTAATTGTATCACAAATTAATTTTATTTCAACTTTCTTTTCACATGAAGACACTGCTTCAGTTTTCAAACAACTTACAATTAGACTTAGAATGAATTAATTACTTGATGTTTTTTTTTGGCCTCTTGAAATTTTTCAAACTTCGATAATACTCACAGGTATAACTAACAACATAGGGTATTCTTAATTCAGGTTTTATATCAAGCTTCATTAAGCTATTTTCTTTTCCAATAATAATATTTTTGTTAAATCTCTCTAACATGTCCTTCTTCACGTTAACGAACATGTTTCCCTTCCGTAACTTTTGCGAAAAACGTCAAGAAAAACTTTTGCCAATAATTTCGAAAATTTTCATTATCCTGTTACATTGCATGATTTTTGCTTAACTTTTTTTGAAAAATAAAATTAAAACAAACAATTAATTTAAAATTTACTCATCATTCTCTTCAATCTTTTTTTTTTTTTTTTAATTTATCAAATTAGGCGTCGATCTCCAAAACGAGCGGCATCAGCACAACTTGCCACATCTGATTGTGATCCAGAAAAGCTTGCTCAGGAAGCATTTCGTCTTTTACGTACAGCTCAAAATTTATTAAATACACAAGAGCCAGATTTAACACAACCAAAACATAATATAGAATATCAATATAATAATTCACCATTATTATCAACAACAGCACAATTAACAAAACCTGTTCAATTATCATCAGCAACAAAACCAAAATCATGTCATCAACAATTAGATTCAGATTCATTTTGTTTAACATTTTCAAGAAAAATGAATATGCGTGAATCACGTTTATCATTACGTAGCAGTACAGATGGTTCAGTACATTCAACATCATCATCAAAGAATGAAACCGATGAAGAGAATCAAACATCACCCCCAATATGTAAAGAAACTGTAATTGCTTGTTCAACAACTGAAGATGAAAGTGGTTTTAGTTCAATAAGTTCCTTTCAAGAAGTTGGTCTTCCATTACATTCAACAATGATCTCTTCTCCAATACCAACATTGAATAGTTCAACATCAGATGATTCTGGTGAATCAAATACTGATGTTTGTATTGATAGTAGAAATTCAACCCTTAAAGCTACAACATCATCAACAATAACAACTGCATCATCACAACCAGCAGCAAAAACATCTTCATCATCACCTTTAGTTTCTAATAATATTGGTTTGCCATTAACTCATAATCATAGAAGATGGGATTCTGCTCCGGCTGTGCCACCAAGAACAAATATACATAGATTTTCAACATTGCCAACAGATGATACTCCAACAGTTTTATGGGTCTGAGAAAGGGTTAATAAAATTGTTGTATATAAAAATTAAACAGAAAAGGGGGTTGGTGGGTGTAAACAAAAGAGTATTAAATTATGGGTTTTTGATTTTTTTTTTTTTAGATGTAACACTGCATTTATAACAAGAAAATGGGAGAGAACATAATGAGAAAAATCAAAAACGAAAAAAGAAAGATTAAGTAAAAAAAAAATTATCAATTTCAAAAGAAAAGCTAAAAAAAGTTAATTTATTTGAAAAACGATAACAAAAAAAAATAGCTATTATGCAATTAATAAAAAAAAAACTCAACCAAAGCAAAGAAAAAAAAAGTGGAAAAAAGGAGTTTGTTAGGAGTTTCTTTATTTTATTTTTTAAATTTCAATAAGAATTTTTAATAATTTTTTTTTAAATTTTTGATTTTAAAAAAGAATAAAAAAATGAAAATGGTCTTAACATTGTGCTTTATTTAAAAAAAAAAATCGCAATAATGAAAAATAATTCAAATAAGCGGGCACTGATATATCAAAAATTAATTTTATATAACAAAAATGAATTATCCTTAAATATTATTTTATTTTTATTTCTGGTACTTAATTAATTTATATCCTCTTTTTATTTAAAAGAAAATAAATAATTTCATTTTGAAATTCGTTTTTTTTTTATTTTTGGAAGTAAAATTTGACTAAATTTCAATTTTGCTAATTTTGTTTTACTATTTAACATGAAATACAAGTTTTAATGAATTAATCAAAAAAAAAAAAGAATTTTAGAATCAAAAACAAAAAAAAAAGTTTAAAATAGTTTTAAAAGAAAAAAACAACACATACTGAATATAAGAGTAGTAGTAGTTTTACGAAATTTTAATTAGTTTAACTTGAAAAAAAAAGAAGAGAGAATTATAGTGAAACTTAGAAAGAGAAAAAAAGAAGTAATTAATAAAAATTGGCCTTAGAATTAAAAAATTACTCATACCTATGCTTAAAATATGTTCTTTTTTTTTTAAATTATGTTGTAAAAATATAAAAAGAATTTTTTTTAATTTAAAAAACAAAAATAATTTGTTTAGTTTTTTTTTCTAACGATATAATTCCTTTTTTTTGGAACATGCAAAGGATATTTTTCACAAGTTATTTTTAAGATAATTTAAAATTTTACAATAAGCGATTTTTAAACCAGCAACTTTTATTTTTTCTTAAGTCTTCAATTCCGAGAGCTTTACTAGAAACTTCTGTACATTTTTAAGCCCCTACACTTTTTGGAACATCGTCTATTTACATGACTTAACATTTTCCCAATTATAGGATCAAGGTTTTCATCAATCCAAAAGACTGTAGAGAAAAAACGAAAGAAATTCAGGAAGCTTTCGGCCTGTTGTGTAAGTGACGTTTTCTTTATCTCCTTGAAAAAAATTTATAAATTTTACAATTTCTGAATTTATTTAATATTTTATTGGTGTTATTTTGTGCAACAAAAAAATTTTAAATCAAAAATTTCAAGAAAAGAAATTCTTCCTACACAAAAATGTCTTGTATTAAATCAAACAAAAAATTTACTTTTGAGTCTTGCAACAAATTTCTGTTTTTAAAAAGTAAAATTAGAAAAAAACTAAAAGAAATTTGAATTTGCTATATAAATCAAATCCCACATAATATTTCAGATAAAAAATTAAATTAACTTTTGAACAAGAAAAAATTCGAAAATAAAATGATTTTTAGAAACAGAGCTTATCATTTTTGATAATCTCATAAGAAATGTGAAAAAAAAAACAGGCGATTTTTTGATGGAATATTTTAATAAGAACTTTTATGTAAAAGCAGCATTTCAAACAAATTGACAAGGATTCTGACATTTAGAAATAACTTCGAGTAAATTGAAACTAGGAACCTTCAACAAACTGTATGAATGCGGTCATACAAAAAAAGTAAATAAATAAAATATCTAACAAAAGAAGAAAAACATGACATTGAAAAGTGTGATTTGTGCTAAAACGAGGAAAGGATTCAATGTAACCGAAATTAACTAGCAACAAACAGGAAAAGGAATCCATATAAATAGAAAATCATTCTAACCATCTAATGAGTTATCTCAAAGTTATCTGAAAGATTCATTTACTACACATTTTGAAAAACCTATACAAAAAATGAACAATTTTCAAAGTTTTATCCAGCTTTTGTCAAGTCCTTTGGCTTTTTCAGTAACTAAATTCAGAAATTTCTGTCATTCTTTTTCGAAATTATTTTCCACTCAGAAAAATAAGATTAAAAAAAATTAATAGCCAAATAACAAATATCGTTAAATTTGTTTTTTTGTCCACAAAAGTTTATTAACCTTATTTTAGGCAACCACACACATAAGAAAATTTCCATAATTATTATTAATTGCATATTAATAATTCTCGAAGTTTTTTTTTCTTTTGAAAATTTCACAATTTTTCATTTACCTCTCAGTTTGATAGTAATTTAAAAATTCTTTTAATTCATTTATACAAAAAAAAAAAAAACTAACAAAAAAAACCCCATAATAAATAAATATGAAATGTTGCTTTTTAATTTCTGAAAATAGTCAAGTTTTTTTTTTTCTCTTCTTTAATCTTGTTTTATCACTATAATAAAAAAAAAATAATATTTTATCATAGTTTAATTAAAGTTCCACCTTATATCTGTATCTTTTCGAATTTAGTATACATTTTTTTGTTGTTGACAATAAAATCATACAATTTGTTTAAATTATGACGTGTACATTTTATTCAAATTGTAAAATTTTCTTATATCGAAAAAAAAAAAATCAATATAAAAAAATTTATTGTTACTGAATACAAATTGGCCAGTCCTCTGGCGAAAATAATTTACAAGAGAGAAAAAAAAATATATTTAAGTATATAATTTATATGATTATAAAACTTTATTAACGGTGGTTTTGCTTTTTTTTTCTTCAGACTCATTTGACATTGCTATAAAGGGAATTTAAGAGAGAGAATATAAAAAAAACCGAAAGTTGGTTCAAGGCTGTTTAATGTTAAATGTTGGCAATTAGCCGGACCATTGTGATTATTTGCGGTTTATTTTGAATGTGTTTGGAGATTTTTGTAATTATTGTGTAGTCATAGTTATACTCGTATGTCTATTTAAATGTTTCGGTAAGATACAGCTACTATTTTTAACTATATTTAAAAATATACTCCAACACCATACAATTATCGTCGATTGTTTATTTTATTTTTATTTTTTTTTCTCATTGTTAAAAAAAATATATACATATATTATGCTTCCACATAATTATGCTACTGGAATCTAGATTATGGGTGGTAAAAAAAAAAAAAAAATGTGGTATTAGTGACCCATGATACCTGGTGATATTGTTGATGATGATGATGATGATGAGATTGCACAATACATACTTATAACAACACAGTATAACAACGACAACAACAGTGAAAATGTATCTTAAAATGAATAAAGATGCACTGATGCATATCAAAAGATAGAAATATTTATATTAAAAAAAAACCACCTGAAACAGATACATGTACAAATCTCCATAATATATTTTATGCTTTATTGTTCAGTAAATCAGTAAGTACAAAGTATAAAATTAAAATGGATTTTATTTGAAAAAAAAAAATCTGGTCCAATGATACAACATGTATGCACTTACCACAATATGAGAATTGATTGGTCATCATCATCATTATTATATATTTTTATTGTTATTGTTAATTGTGTGTATTTGTGCCGGGTAATACATCTAAATCTACACACATATGTACATTTTTACTTTGTAGTGTCGGTAATATAAAAGGTAAATATACCCATTTAATTATATTATTTCAAAATGGTCCATTCTTAAAACAAAATATAAATTCAAAATCATAATAATCGAGTATGAGCGGTAATTTAAAGTATGTATAATATAAAATAATGTTCATTATTATGTGTACCATTTGTTGTATCTCACCAAAAAAACAAAACATATTTTAAATGATTTTATCGGCACCCAGATTTTTCTAAAGAGTACTTAATTTTTTGGCAGACGGCCAAAATAATGTATGTAATATGTATAATTTCAATAAATAGTAAATTTTTGTTCAATTCCCAATTTTCATGCGAAAGCTTTATGATAGGACGAGAAAAAAAAGTAACCTATTGTTTTTGTTAGCAAAGATTTTTTATCTAAAAAACTTACAATGTGAAACTAAAAATTAGACGGAAACAGTAGACTAACTTTTTATTTTAATCTGATTTAAAAGTGAATAAATTTTTTTAGAAATAAATTCAATCCAAATATCTTCTCACCTGTATAATTTTTCCTTCTATTTGAGATTATATAAGATCAAGAGTTTCAAAATGCCATCGGCTCCATGTACCTATGTAGATTTTGTAGTATCTTTCGTTCTTACTTAAACTTTTAGAGAATGTCTAAGAACAAAATTTGCTGCAAATTTTACCGTTCAATGTGCAAATATTTGAGGAACATGTACAATGTACATAATGTAAATCATGACCCTAATAAAAATACGAATGAGAAATATAAAAAGAAAAAGCGAAAAATTTAAAAATATGCCGCATATATTAAATAGATTCTTTTAATCAGTTTTGTCGCTGTAACTTTGGGTGAAGAATGTACGTACAATAGATTTCATTTGTTTCTAATTTTCTCATTATTAGTCAAATATCTAATAATTCTTCTCGTTTGAGTCCATAAAGAATTTTTTTTCTTACATATTTGTATATGCCCATATTTAAAAAAAATCCAAGCCAAACCAAGAAAAACTATCTTTTTAAACCGAATTATGTTTGTTTTGTAAAAGATGTCTTAAAAATCAAAATCAGCTACCAAAAGTTTACCCATTGTTGATGAAAATGTTGAAATAAACTACGTAATTCGTACAAACAAACAAACAAAACATATTTTAGTAGCACCGGTACCACATAATAATAATAATAATAATTATACCACAAATAAGCGATATTTAAATCTATAATACTGTATGGTTCAATTATTATGTAATTAATGTTTGTTTTTTTTTAATGGTAGATAAAATTAATGGTTAATTTATATAAATGTTAGGCAGTTTTTAAAAAATATATTTATAATTTAATATTTTGTTTACTTACTGTTGTTTGTTTTTTTCCTTCGTTTTCAATTAAACAATGAAAATAACCTTAAATAGTTAATTATTACTTTTGAAGGTAAAAAAATTAAAAAATGTTTTAAGTTTAAAAATCAGATACAAAAATTAATAAAATTAAAATTTAAAAAAAAAGTAAAAAAGATTTAAGTAAGTAAGTAGTAAGCATTTATAATCAATAAACTGAAATTAATGTCATTATTAATGTCAATCAGTGTAAAAAAAACAACAAATCATTAAAAAAAACTTAATTACTTACGTATGATTGCATTTAATATGTGTTCAAAATACAAATTACATAGAAATTTAATTTAATTTTAATTATGATACTTGTTGTTGAAAAAAAATTAATTTCAAATACCATAAACGAGGCGTTATAAGTGATATTTAAAAATAATATCTACTCCTATAAATGTAGTAAAGAATTTTTACACTTTTCAAATAGACATAAAAATACAATTGTGATTATAATGCTGCTGCATTTAGATACATCATGTACGAAACATTTGTGTACCGGTTGTATCAAAAGTAGGTCTTTTCGAAGACAAATCTTAGCAAAAAAAAACCAAAAAGTTGTATGGGAAGAAGGCGGAATTAAATCAACTATTTAGCCATTATAAGGCGCCAAAATTTATTAGCGATATTTGTTATTGTTTTCAAATCTATGTTAAGGATATTATTACACAGGGTACTCTAGAATATTTTATTTGATTTTTTTTCATAGTAAGAAACATTGACATAAAAGCACTTGGAAACTTGGAACTGTCAAAACACTCGAAGATATAAAAATGAAGATTTTATTGCGATGATTCGCTTACTAGCTTACTAAACGTATCGAGGACACTACACTACACACACGTTCGTGTGATTAATGGTGAACGTAGTTCTTTATCTTTTACAAGCTCATTAACTGGCAAACTTCTTTTAGAGAAAAAAGAAGAATAAATTCTACTTTTCATTGCTAAAACTAACATTGACAGTGAAAATTATCATCAACATTTACAAAAATAAATTATATTTCATGACACCCTATATTTGCATTTAATATGCATGCATCTCATATTATTGTACCTGTGATACTTTTCAACTTTAACTAGTTATTACTAATTTGAAAATATCACGATTATGTAGTCTCTTTAGAGTTAATAAAATGAAGAAAAAAAAAATACATACTTGTATCTAAAGTATATACTTATACACAACACATATATTACACCACATATTTACAATTATTGATGTGAAAACCTAGTTTGTATAAAAGGTAGGAAGAGATTTATCTTTTTCATGTGAAATAAAAGGAAAAAAAAAAACCGTGGCGGATGACTTCTAGAATAACTATAATATATTAAATGAACAGATAGATAAAATGGAATAATGTAACACTTCAGGTTTTATAGACTTAGCTTCATATATATATATGTATATAAGAATATGCATACATATATGAACAGTTTCAATAGGAAATCTGTTTTTTTATTTTCTCTTCTTTTTTTTTTACCTTTTGACTACTTAAAAATCAAAGAAAAAGAAAAAAATAAGTACAACATATATTCTGAATTCCTGAATGAGGAGTCCGTTGTCTCAGTAATAGTTTTTTTTTCGTCTTCTTTCTTAATTATGCCAATTGGCGGTAAAATTTATATGTTCAGATACAGATAACTCGAATATATAATATTTAGTAAAATTTTACTGTACATAATATGTATGTATTATGTGGTATTATTACCTATGTTTATGGAATTCCGCTTAACAGAATGAGGTAATAATCATATATGCAAAGTTTTAAAAAAATATATATCACTGATGTTATCTATGCAGTAGATCTGAGTTGTACAGGGTATATTAAAAGCTATAATATACTTTTTTCAAGGATATAGTAAATTGGAATCATATTTAGACTTTTAACAAATTATTCTTAAGTGTGAAGTACACTTTAGAGATATAAGTACAGATGATTATTCTATCACCTAAATCCTGGTTCCATGAAAGATACACGTTTTTTATTTATTATTTTCTACTACGACAAAATATTCATTTGCAGCTATCAGAGCTTCTACGTGCAGATGTTTGTAATGTCAATTCTACTAATGATTCATTTAAGCTTTAAAATTCAAAGTTTAAATGCAAACATCAAAATCAAAAGGACTTCTTTAGAGTCATCAAGAATTTTAACACAACTTAATCAAAAAAAACATTTTTTTTTTTTGAAACACCCTATTTACTCTGTAACTATTAACTCTCTCAATCTCATTTCTTCAATAAGCGATAAAATTTATTTTTGCAAAAAGATTCAACTTTTTTTTTTTTTGTATTCATAATTGTTATGTAATAAATTTGATGACACAAAAAAAAAATTTCAACATATCTACCTACTTTGCGTTTTTAAATTACTACCTACCTTGATGATGTGAAAATTTTTCTAATAGTTTTTCATTTTGTAACAATTGCATTTTCATTTACATATAAAAATTTCCTTCTTTTTTTATATTTTTCTATTTTATTGTACAAATAAATTGTTGACGTTCAATTAGAGATTATAATTATTTTGACCGCTGTTTGTGGTGGCCTAAATCAACAACTTTTTCAACTATGTTTTTTTTTTCTAACTTTTTTTTTCCGAAATACGATATTTTTTTTTCCTGTTATTTTCGTGATATCTTTCTGCACGAGCGATGATTCAGTTAGTTAACAATTTTAATTTGATTGGAAGAATTTTATATAAAAGAAAAATAAATAAATAAAAATTATTTTTATTGGATAACGATTTTGATTGGAAATAATGCAAATCAAAATTTCATACCAGAAAGTAAGAAAAAAAAATATACAAGAAGAAAAAGTGAATAAATTAGAAATTGTATCTTTAATTTAATGAAAAGAATCAATTTCATATTACCTACATTTCTTTCATTTGCAGCTTTTACGATAAATAGAAAATTCTAGAAATTGAGGTCAAAATAAAAATTTAGGTAATTTTCAATTATATCTTGAATTTAAAGCACCTACAAAAATTATAAACGTGAATGAAAAAAAATTTAGATGGCAATGAAAGTATCTGAGGAATATCCTAGATTTAAACATGTTCTAGTTAAAAAAATAAAACTGAACATTTTCATGATCTTGTGCTTTTTTTTTGTTTTTGCAAAACCTAAACCTTTACCGCACAAAAACAATTTGCAATCATTGTGCTTCAAAGTTAAAACATTCAAATACACTCCCACATTACTTTTTTGTATATATTCATTTTACAATAAACAAATTTATTATCCTTTGAAAACAATACAATCTTTTTGTTGTGATCATTTTTTTTTTCGTTTACTAAAATTTTAACTTCAATTCAAAATATGTTTTTTTTTTCCAAAACAAAAAATATCTTTTTTCATTTTTTTTTTTCAAATTTTTGTTTTTCCAAACAGTTTTCGTGCTTCATAAAACATTGATAAACCTTTTTCATAGTCTAAACAAAAAATAATAATAATAATAATACTAAAAATCTCATTGCATATACGGTAAATATGTATTTTTATCTGTGTTTTGTAAACATTACCAAAGGGTGTGTTACGATATTTTTGATTGCAGAAAAATTGTACTGTGTGCTTTATTTATTTTTTTTTTTTATGTCTAATTTATTTTCAATTGATGACCCTCTGGGAAATATAGTTCGTTCAATATAAATAATAATATAATAAGCTCATGTTGATTTTGTACTTTAAATTTGTTTTCATGGATCTTTAAATTGTACTTATGAATTGTATGTATGAAAAAAAAATTTTTTATCATTTTTGCCCATCATCATCATCATCAGCAGCAGCGTGTAAGAAATGGAATGAAACGATTTTCTATAATAATAATCGTGATTTACCTGTTACATTGTAAATTTGTAATAAAAACAGAAATATTATTAACAAGTACACTATTTTGTAATAAGTATGTACTTAGACTTACATACTTTTTTTTTCTAATAAATACGATTTTATCGTTTAAATACACTAGGTAAGTATTTTTTAATGTAATTATATTGTTGCATATTTGAAAATCTTATTAAATGAGAAATTAAATATATTTCGTACTAAGTGTATTATAATACAGGGTATTACTATCAATCAATTTCAGAGTCCATTTAACTTATAGGATTAATTTTTTGGTGAAAAAGCTTCTGTTCGACCACCAAAATAAGAGTTTTTCACTTCATTTATTAATTTTGATCCTCATTTTTACATTACAAGTGAGATAAAAAAGTTTTTATGATAATGGATGAACAAAATCATTCTGAATTACTTCGATGTTAATCTTGGTCACTTTAGCTGTTATTTTAAGCCTTAACAAAAGCTGAAAAATATCTAAAATTTCTAAAGAGATGTCTCCATCCTTGCATTCATGGTTCTAAATCAACACGTTAAAGCCGATCCTGTTATTCATCTTTGTTTTATCGATTGATAGAAATTTACTATATTACGAAATTATGGTACATTCTGGCTTTCACATATTGAAATCAATCGTCAGCTAACTCAAATAAGTTAAAGAAAAAATATTACATCTTTTACTCCACACTGTTTTCCTGTGGACAAATTACACAACACATTCCAACATTGTCGTAATTGCCTTAAAACTTAGCTTTAACAGAAAATCTCATTGGATTTTCATTTACTTTTCCAAAGAATTGGTTGTAGTCGTAAGTCGATATCATATTCAAAATTGATCTAAGAAAATCATCGATACTGAAAAATAGCATTCTCATTAAGTACTTAGCAACATGGAAAATGATTTCAACTTTGTAGTCTTATTTTACACATATTAAAGGTGCTCTAGAATACGCTCTCGTTCCATTCTCTAGCTTTTCATGATTTTGATGATATAATAAGGTCTTAAAAAATCGAATCATCACCATTCAGTCTTTGCAATTTGATTAAAACTTTTTTTTGTTTTGGGCTTAATTTAATTGATCTTTAATTCTGTTCAAGATTATCGATTTTTTTTGTATGTACTATAAAAATAAAATAACATAAAAGAACACGTTCTGTTTACTGGTACTATAAACTGTTCAAAAATTATCAGCACACTTACAGTATAAATTTTCACAACTATATAAATCATCTGTAATTTGATATAGATCTTTGTCAAAATAGAAACAAAAAAATAGAAGAAGAGGAAGAAAAAGAATAAGAAAAAAAAGAAATTATAGAACAGATGAAAGCTGTCAGTATCCGTTAATAAGAAAAAATTTACATCTTGATTAGTTTTTTCTTTATTTGTAGTTGAATTTTTTTTTCTTTCTTTTTTTTTGAAAAAATGTATCTATTTATCATCGGCACCGACTTCTGTTTATTTTTTAGTGTAAGTATTAAAGAGAAAAAAATAATAAAATAAATGTAGAAAATAAAGAAATATGTATGAATTTTAAAACTAGGTCAAAATTTTCTAAAATTGAATCATTCAAAAATACTGAATTTTAATACACATATATTTTTTTACAGACTGGAATTTTATTAAGATTAAACATAAAATAAAAATGAAATTAATTTTAAAGAAAAACGAAACAAAAAAATCGCGCCATATCTTTATAAAAATCTCCACCTTAGATCGTATGTCCGAAAGAAGGTCGATGATCGAAGTACGCCTAAACAAATTTTTAAAACTAACCACCTTTTATTGCATTTTTTTTTCGATGTATATTCCATACAGGGTGACTTTTTTAAAATTGGAAACATTTTAAATTTAAAACACAAAAATATACATTTTTATCCTTTCAAACTAGCTAGCTTTATTATAAGACAAATAACAGTTTGCAAGTTTAAGTGGAAGGAAAGAATCTCATAGAAATATATTTAGTTCTTGTTTTCCGATATAAAAAAATACTTTCAATGAAATGAATATGAAGAGAAAGAAAATCAAATGAAAGTGAAACAATTCAAGTTTGAGCACCACTAACCCCGCAAAAATCATCAGATATATGTATATATACACAAAACATGTTCAGATTTTAATGTGAATTTTACATATACTCGCACTTTCTAATCAGATAATTTAACATCCATCAGGATAATTCTCGTAAACATGGTCACCTACTGTGAAAAAAAAAACAAATGAACACAATTTTTGCTATTGCAAATATCCAAAAAACATTCCAATTGTATTTTTTGAATGTGAAAACACCTTCTGTATACAACATAAAAGAAAATACTTAATTGAATTTTCATTAATTTTTCAAAAATCTGTGTGGGTGTTAATCATATAAAATTGAATACCTCACACTGTTTGATAAAACAAAACAAATACATAAAAATAAATTTATGATTTGCGAAATCTTTATTTTTGTTCATTTATATGAATTTTTCTTTCGTTTGTTTTTTTTTTTCTTTTATCTTTAAAATCATCTTTTTATTTTAAATGTTTCCTTGAACCTCAAATACTTTTTGATAAAATTATTATAGTACCGTACGCATCCATACCCACTTTTTATTATTTTGGAACATATCCATACGAGAGTACATATACGATATTCCTAACATTGCATAATATGAATTCAACTGAACATTTATTTAAAAAAAAAAAAAAATAGAAATTTTTAATACGCGAAAAGATTTATACGTTAAGTTTTGTGGATATTTTTTTGTTTTATTTTATTTTTGTTTTTTGGTGTTTTCATATTATGCGCATGAAGAATGATTATAAAATGATCATAAATCACTCGAAAACAAAAAAAAACAAAAAAATTAAAGATTTGTTGGTACACAAGAAGTTATCAAAGAATTAAAAAAAAAAGGTAGCTGACCTATCTTTCAAAAAAAAAAATTGTTTCTTTATTTTTGCCTTTGTTGCATCATTTTTTTCTCTTACAACAATTTTTTCTTTAAATTTTTTATTTTCTTCTTTAGAAAACAAAAAACTTTTCATGACTCCTATGTAGGTACTACGAGTATTAGCTTTTACATTGTTATTGTATGAAATTTTGTAATTATTTTACATATTGGAATTTATTTAATGTTATTTACTATGTTTTTGTTTTTATTTTGGCATTTAAAAAGTATAATTTATTACAACAACAACAAAATTTGTAATGAAGTAGTTTTATGGGTGTGTAAAAAATTAAAATGTAATTGATAGAAATTTAATGATATAATTAATCTTTATTTTAAAAGAGACAATAAACGAAATAATAATTCACCAAAATGTTTCAAGAGAAAAAAGAAAAATTTCATAAAGATTTTGTAATGCAGGCAGGCAAATTCAATTGAAATTTATAAATCACAAATTTTCTGATAAGTCTGTATTTTGTTCTTATCCTATACCCAGTTTATATACCACAAGCTGTTTTTGTCCAAATTACGTGCATTATTTTTATTTTTGAAAAAATAAAATCACACCATGAAAGTTTCTTTTTTAAAGGATAAACAAGCTGCCCTGGGGCTGATTTATATATTTTTTTTAAATTTTTAAATTCATATTTCAAGTCATTCCATGAAATCTTCTTATACATTTGTCTAGAGAAATATCCTCAATTTTAATCCTGTGACAATATAATTTGAAATATATTCAAAGCCAATTTTGTTTTTCCACCCATTCTTTTATTTTTTCTTTAAAAAGAAACAAAATATGACTGCATAGTAGTACAATTTTTTTAAGATACGATCTCCGTATGTGTGTTGTATTTGCTTAATATTTTGTTTTCTATACTTTGCTGGCAATTGCTAGTTAAATTATGATGTGTTCAGAATAACAATATATGTATGGTATGTATATATAATTTCAAGTATTGCAAACTTTCATAATTTCTATTCTTTTTTTCCAAATTGTGAAATATTATTAGTACCGAGTTACAAAAAAAGGACTAAAGTGAACGTTTGAAAGTAGTTTTTAAAAAATCAAAATCCTTTGACCAATTAAGCATCGAAAGATCAATCGATTCATATGCACTTTGTAATTGTAGAAATAAAAAACTTAAATGTTGTGAAAAACGTTTTGTCTCTGACAAAATGTTTTCACGAGAAAAATAAAATTTTAGTACCGATTCGAGTCCATTTTCCTTGAAAAATAATCGAAATTTTAAATTCGATTACAATGTTACAATGTTATTAATTTTTTTTTCTTTTTTATTTTTTCACATAGATACACTATAAACAAGGACACAATGACCCTCTTTCTTCATATTTAATGTTTTCTCCAACATATAAAAATTTTTCATATTTAAATTCTCATGCCAAATATTTAAAATATCAGTCGCCTTTGACAATGTACAGAATTTTATTCGAAAAACCATTATCCTTTAACAATAAATAACTGAAAAATGTTACAGCAGTGATAAATATTTTATCCTCCTAAATACAATTGTCTTTTTTATTTTCTACATGAATAAATTTTTATTGAATGCGTTTTGCTTACAATTTTTTTATTTTTGGCAAATATTCAATTTAATTTCCTACGGAAGTAGTCAAACAAAAAAAAAAAAAAAAAGAGAGAAAGTAAAACAAAATATAGAGAGAAAAAATGTTATAGTATGTTTTTTGCAAATTTTTTTACATTTTCATAAATTTTTCTACAGACAAATAAAACTTTCTTTAATCTGATTTTTCTTATATGAGTAATCAAAATTTTGTTTTTTCTTTCGAATCAATTAATCGTAAATTCTAAATTGAATTGTGTGTGTGTGTTCTTTGCAAATTGTAATTAATTGAAATTTACGATTTTTCTTTGAATTAAAGAAAACTAATTAAAAAATCAATAAATAACATTTTATATGCAAGTCAGATCGAACAGATATTGTTTTTGCTATATATACACATTATCTTAAATCAACACTGGTGCATCTAGAAAAGAAAAATTTAGGAGAGAAGATCATGAGGGAACGCCACGGTAGGTTCATGAAATTTTTCCTCGAATATTTCTAAGTTTTAGATCACAAAATGGAAAAGATAAATTTGAAAGAAGAGTGCTACTTATGATTTCAATTCCATATTCCACTGTCCGCTCACTTTTTTTTCTCTTGAAATTGTTGATTTTTCTACAAATACAAACAAAATAATTTAAATTTTATTGTAGATTTAATTTTTTTATCTTATAAAATGGCACTTCCAATTTTTTTTTCTTTTTCAAAATTATAGCGAAACAATCCATTCAAACTTTTTTTTTGCTTTTCAATTTTTCATGCAACCCGAAAAAAAAATTGCAAATAACATCATCCATCAGAATTTCTATTAGAAATCAATAAAAAATATAAAAAATTGTTTTTTTCTAAAAAATGGAATTTATTGTTGTCAGTAAGTAAAAATTACACAAAGAAAAACTTTGCAAAAAGCAAAAAAAAAATCTATGTCAAGGTGATGATGTCTAAAAATGTTGAAGAGAAAAACAAAAAAAAAAAAAAACAGTACGTTTTTATATGATAAATTTCTTGTACTTGATCTGATCTTATATTATTAAAAAACACCGTTTTTTTAAATAAATAAATTTTTCTTTTTTTTCCCCTTAAAACCATATATGAACTACAATTTGTTTTTGAGTATGTGTTTTTTCTTTAACACTGTCAATTAAACTTTCAGTCAGATTTTCAATGATATTTCAATCTGAAAAATGATTTAAGTTCGTGATATATCTGAGGTGATATTAAATGTATATTCAATGAATACCTAAATTTATATGTTTATAGATACATATGTATGTATGTACATGTGTATAAAATAAATATCTTTTAAACGTGATAGGAATAATGAAACAGAAAAACAGAATCTGTATCTATACATCCTGTCCATAATAGGTAATTGTTGTGTTGTTATTTTTTTTTTTTTTTTGCTTTTAATTTTTAACATAAGTTCACTTTGACCAAAAAATTAAAATGAACATTCTTTTAATTTTTTTTCTCCTGTTTTTTGTGTTTTATTCTTTTTTGTTCTTTTTTTTTTTAGCTTTTTTTTTTTTGATAAAATTTAAAATATTCATTCGAAGTACAACTCATATACTTTCCTGTGATTGTTAAAATGAATGATAAATTTTTTTTCTTTCAGGTTGAACAAGTTGATTTTATTATTTTTTATAATAAATGCCCGCATGGCGCGGCGCATTGAATTAACATAATCTTGAATTATTTTAGTTTTTGGTTTTTCTTCCAAAAATCAAAATAATTAACTAGATACTAGCTAATTTTTGTTTTTTTTTCTTTGTCACATTGTGTTACACTTAAATAATTTGTAGTCAATATATAAATTTTCATATAAATAATAAATAGATACATACATACATATGTATACATATGTATGTACAATAAAATCTTAATTAATGGAAATGTCATGTTTTAATATATTTTTCATAGGTATGCATAATAATTATAAAAGTGTAAATTTGAAAGACTATTTGATAGAAAATGATGAAGGTGTATACATATGTACATATGTATATAATGTTGCTTATGCTTTCCATTTAGCATTATAATCCACAATACCAAATTTGGAAAGTCAATGTCATGTGAGTGTCGCACACTGCTATTTTCCCTACAATTTATATTTGTTCAATTTAAAGCTCATATATAATATATTTTATGATAAACAATTTAATATACCTATACAATACATATATGGTATTCATAAGCGCCTTTATGTCAGACAAATTTTATATTTTTATATACACAGTCATACATACATATGTATATGTTCGAGTATCTATATCTATTGTAGATCTTATGTAGATGAAATCTAATTTATTGCCTGAAGCTAGAGCTAGGAATTAGCAAATTAATTTCCATTCAAAATAATTCAATGTACATATTGTGTATACCTTTACACAGAAAATTATATCCATGTACAAATGTACAATGTTTTGAATTAGTTTTCCATAACAGAATTATGAATATTAATTAGCTAAATTATTAATAAAAACAATAAATTAATTTGCATAATGAATTTATTTCAATTAAATTGAAATAAATTTTTTAAAAAAATGACATTTTCAATGAAATTTTCACAGGATAATTATTTTTGTGTTTATTTTTCAACGATTTTGTTAAGGTGATCAACATCAAAACTTAATGATCTTCAAGTACACGATTTTAACTTGGCCAAAATTTACTTAAAAGTTAATAACCAAATAATTCTTATATAGTTTTGTTTATTTTCAAGAAGTTTTCGAGTTCTATACATACAAGTCCTTTCTTACGGTTGAGATACAAATTTGACCAGCTTTCAATGAAGCTGAAAATTCTTTAAGGAATGTTGCGAGAAAATCTTATGGCTATTTTATGACATTTTATTTATGATTTCATCCCCTCAGCTCTATAATACAGCTTCCTTCGAGAGTAATATTTTACATAACTTATATTTGAAAAATTTTCGGGACTGTTTTTCAGCTAAACCATTAAATAAATACGGTAACACTAATAAAGAAAACTGTGGAAAGCCCACAAGTATGCATTATTTATGGTATTGAAGAAGCCATTTTTTAACCCTTTGAAAATGTGTTTCGTTTTTGTTTTAGATTTATTTTACATCTAATATCTTTTTAAACTTTACTTTCAACTGTGAGTAACATGGAAATCACGTTTGTTAAACTACTTTTCAAAATTTAGCGGGAAAAGTCGAAAATTCTCACAAGTTAAGGTCAGCAGCATTGAGGAAATAAAATTGAACATTTAATAGTATTTTTCCCAAACTTCAAATTGGTACAATCCATGGGTGGGAATCTAATAGTGAATTAAATTAGTTGAAAAACAACTGATGCTTTTTTTTAGATTACGGATTATTGAAAATTAAACTTTTTTCAGTACAGATTAGCAGATTAGCAATAAGTAAGTTCTGCGCAAGTGCTTCAAGTAAGATCTTCATTTCTGACCACCTCCTCTGTTTACAATGTTTACATGGAAATCGATAGGTCTTTATGAAATTTGGAACTGTAAACAATTGAAACCTATTCGGCTCATTGTCGGTAATTTTTTTGGTTTTTCAAAAAAGTTTACAAGACTTAGAAGACTTTGATTTCTCAAAAATTGATAATGATACTTGTTAAACCTATAATCTATGTGCCATACCACAAGAATCCTTTTCGTGTTAGAGAAAGTATTGTAAAAAATTAAATTAAATACGAAATCAACGAGTCTTATGACAGTTTACTGAAGTACTAAAGTATCTTAAAAATATTTATGATTTTAACATAAATTCATTTTAAGATTGTAAAATTGATATTTATTTATTTTTCATTCATAAATTAAAAAAAGTAAGTTTATATGTAGTTTACAATTTAACAGGAAAAAAAATAATAATCTTATGCACTAATACAACATTTTAAATAATAATAATAATAATAATATTTAAACAATCAATATCAATAAATTTTCATTATCATTAATGGCAAAAAAATGTACATACATAATTAATTTTAAAGATAATTCTTAACTGAATTGAATAATGCCAAAATGATTCTAGTGATCAATCATTTTCATACATTTAAAAAAATAAAAATTAAAGTAAAATTCAAAAAAAGAGAATTAAGGATGAACAAAAAAAAAGTACATATAAAATACTATTACCATCTTGTATTTGGTGAATGACTGTTATTTTGATTCGATTTTGTTGGTGAAGATACTAAATGATTATGATAATGATGATGATGATTATAATTGAAATCATTATCACCACTTTTAATTGAAGGTCTTTCTTTTCGAGGAAAATGATATGTATAATCCGGCACTGGTACTGGTGGCATTATTTCATGTTCTTCAGCATGTGATAATGCACGTTTTGCTGTTGTTAAATCATCTCTAGCACTAAAATATGACCATGGTAATTGACCACGTAATTCATCTGTAATATGAACATTATCAATTCCACCATGTTTTTTCGTATCAATTTTATTATTTCTTGTTGGATTTTGCATTGAAAAACGATAACCAACTGGAGGATTTGGTGGAAGTTCTCGTTGTGTATGACGATCTGTATTTAATGATAAACGATGATCAGGATCTGGATAATGTTGTTGAAATTTTCTATATGCAATCGGACTCATATCATCATAACGACTAAAATCATTATTAGATTTTTGTTTTCCACTAGCACCAGATCTATGTCTAGATTCTGTAAATTCATCATTCTGATTATAATGATGTTTTTTATCATATAAAGCACTTGATGATGTTGGTTTAAATGGTTCAAATGTTTTTCTTTCTTTTCTATTATTAGTATCTGGAAATGATGCACTATACGTTATAGTGCTCGGTTCTTTACTAGAAAATTCTCTATCATAAGATACATCTTTTTGAGATGGTATTACCTGTGAAAAATTTAAACAATACGTTAAAAATCATACACAAAAGTAAATATACGTAGTATGTATATACAAAAATTATTATTTTTACATACTTGCTGTTCATATGAAGAATTTCTTGTATTCAATTTATGACACATTATTTTTCGAGCTTTACGTGAAGCTAAAAATACTCCAAATAAATTAATTAACCAAAATAATATCAGTCTACATGATACACATGTTAAAATTATTGCAGGATACGAGAATAAATTCGAGAAATTTTTTATTTCATTCATCATTTCACGAATATTTCTTACTTCTACGTGTCTTAGAGCATCCTCAGCTGTCTGTAAGATAAGAAAAAAAAAATTTTTAAAACAAAAATAATAACATTATAATAAGTGACATTCAATCAAAAAATATTCTAATTGAGTACCAGGATTTAATTTAAATGACTGGAAAAATAAAAAATTAATAGAAAAAGGTGAAAAGTTACAGTTATTCGAATATTTTTGTTTTTCACCAAACTTCATTTTAAAATTAAAATATCTCCGAATTTTTCCATTGACGTTGAAACAATCCTTGCAGCAGGATCTTAAAGAAAAACAAAACTGCACGAATCAATGTAAAGTCTACAAAAAAATGTTTTCATGAAATTAGAGATTGAATTTCGAAAAAAAAAATATCTTTGGGCGCGGGTTCACTTAATAAATTTTAAATACTAAAAGTCCATTTGTTCTAAAGGAAATTCAACTCCGTATTTCCACGGAACATAACTTAAACATAAAATTAAAATTTGACAAAATTAATAAGCGATTTTTTTAGAAATTATTTCATTCATTAATAATTATCAAATTTAATTTATATAGGGCAATAAGAAAAAACAATACTATTTTCTTGAACATAAAAAGTAAACAAAATAAAATTAAAGTAATAAGAAAAATTAAAGATAACTAATTATCAAGTAGCACAATATTTTATCACAAGATAATTCTTTATCTATTATAAATTTATCTTTCTTAATTTTTGTTTCGAAAATATTTACAAACATTTTATTAAAAGATACCCAAAAATAAAAAAAATAAAAAAAAAAATAATACTCACACTTGTATGAAAAATATCATGAATATGAAATCCTGTTGCAATGGCATCCAATATACACCCCAAAGTAACAACAATCATCCATGGTGTAAAACATAAATGAAAAGTTTTTTTACCAGCAGATGAACAACACAAACCACCTTAAAAACAAAAATACAAAAAAAAAACATTTTAATTCACGTGACATTTTTGTTTTAGAAAAAAAAAGTACCTACAATATTTTTTTTTCTAATTATTTTCTCAAATTTAACGAGAAATAATTTAAGAAATTTGTTCGCTCTATTTAAGAAAATTTTTTTTTTTTTTTCATAATTTACTTTAGAAAATATTTATTTAAAAAAAAATATGAAAATAAAAACAGAAAAAAAAAATAAATGTAAATAAACAATAAAAAGATTAGAAATTAAAATAAAATAAAAATTTTCATGAATATACCGGCTCATCGAATCTATATATAAGCGAATATGAAGTTGTGTGATTATATACACATATAACAAAAACCTTTCATTTATCTCTGAAGGTTATCTTTTTCAGAATATTATACATGTTCATTTAAAATATAATAAGTATAGGTAAGTAATTCTATAAAGCAGGTTTGTAAAATTTTTCTAAACAAAAAAATATCTATATGAAACTAGTAGAGTTGTATCTATAGTATCTACATAGATTCATGTCATATATAGCACGCCTACATTTAAAATAAGAATTGCATAATATTCTCATGTAATATAATGAATAATATTATATATAATCTGTTATAATCAACAATGGAATGTATGGATTTTTATTTTACTATATAAATAATAATATAATTTTATTGTAATTAACTTACCGAGAACCATTATGGCGGTAAGAACCCAAAGTCCACTAATAATACCGTAAGCTATGACCAGAATATAAGTTCTATAAGCTACAAAAGTAACATTTGGCATATCTGGTGTTACCTCAAATGTTACCTGTGATTGTGTTATTATATCTAGAAAAATATCTGATGATGATGATGATGATTTTGACCAAGAAATCTCTCCACAAGTATAATCTACATGAAAATAAAAACATAACAATAAAAACAAAATCTACAAGATATACGTATACACACACAATATTTAATTGAACAACAATACAAAAAAAAAAAAAAGATACAAAAAAAAACTAAAAAAAAAACATTAAAAACGATAAAATTCCAAAATATCATAAAACAAGTTAATGAAAATAAAAAACACAGAATGAAGAAGAAAAAAAAAAGTTATGATGAAAAAGAGAAAATATGCGCATTTTATAAATTAAAGACACGTAAGATAGGTATGGGCATTTCAAGATAGGCTCATAATATTTATTTTTTTCTGTTAAATTTCTAATAAAAAATTCTAATTTAAACACACACACAACACACTTACACATTTATTTTTCTCTTCCGATTAAACTATTTTACGTTTTCTTTAAATTTTTGTATCTTTTCGATTTATAAATTATATAAAATGACCTACCTCTGAAGTAGATGAACTGCATCACCTTTCCTAATTGTGTATTCGGTATAAACCTGCATTTGTAAATCAAAAATGACCATACTGATGCAGTCAAATATAAGATACCCTGAATCTTGAAAGAGTGAAAAGAAAAACATTTTTTTTTCACAAATAAAAAAGATACATTTATTTGTGTATAATTTGATGAAAAAAAAAAGATTTGTTTTTTTTTTCTTATTTAAATTTTATTTTTATTTTTTTTCACATTTTAAGACTGAGACCGGATTCCAAGCAAGATACATAATATACCAAAAATATAATTTAAAAGTATTTAGGTTAAATGTTTCGAATATATGTATGTACATATGTGATATGTATATATGTATATGTCTTTTTGAAATTTGTTATTTTCAAACATTTTTTGAAATATTATGTTAAAGTTAAATATTTACTTACCAATATTAAAATTGCTATAATAACAATTGAAATTTTTCTAGGATGATTATTATTTGTTTCTGCCATAACGTTATTCTATACACCCAGCAATTATAATAAATCACCCACAACAGATATAAATATTGTATAAAACATACATATATCATACATATGTGAAGAATATTATAAATATCTGTTTCGTTTTTTTTTTTCTTCTTTCAAACCGTTTTTTTTATTTCTTGCTTTAAGCTTTTTTTTTCGAAAAAAAAAAGTACAAAACTTTATTAACAAAAATAATAATAACTAGCAATGAAGAAAAAAAAATAACACAAATATACAATTCAAGTGTAAACACTTTCGCTAATCTTTTTATTTCAGATATATCTATACGGATACAAAATATGACTAGTTTTAATGTATTATTCAACAAAATGAGTTATTTATTTTTTTTTTTCGTATTTAAACACGTTTTATGTGATTATTTATTTTCCGTTCCAAAATAATTCTTTTTTAATAAAATTAGTCCACCATATTTTTTATTTTTTTTTTATTTTAATATCTAAAAATATTTCACACAAATTTCAATTTGAATTCTTTTTATTTCATTGAAATAAAATCGAAATATTCACGTACATTACACATTATGAATGATAGATACACTAATTAATTGTCTGATGCTGTAGATACGTCTCAAATAATTATTTGGGCTTCTTTCTTGACAAGAAAACAAAAAAAACAACATAAAATTAAATTAAAAACGACGAAAATTTTAACTGAGAAAAACGAAAGAAAACTAATTAATAACTTTTAAATTTCAAATTATAAAAAAAAAATAAAAATAAATTATAAATTTTTTTCTACAGCACTAACAACAGTTAATAGTTGTTTAACATTAACTCTACGTCAGCCAAATAAATATAAATATAATTTAATGAATTGTTATAAAAAAATTTGAAAAAAAAAATGTACACACTTAAATGAAAATCCGACAACACTTTGAGCACATATGGAAATAAAATTATTATTTTTCATGCAAAAAAACAAAAAAACAAACTAAAGATTAAAACAAATTGCTTCAATGTGAAAACAAAAAAAAAAAAAAACGTTAGAAAAAAATTAAAGATATTTTAATATGAATTTTTAAATGTTAACTTTTTTTTTTTTTGTATCTTATTTTAAAAAAAGACCTGTGACACCAGCAACTACAACGAATAAAGCTACAATAATAAAAAAAAAATTGTTCATATGTAATGATGCTGCTCTAAAACGATCTTACGACCTCAGCTTGGCTAAAAGCCACATTATATACATATATTTTATTATTATTATTATTTTTGTTGTTTTTGGTGTTGGTTATGTACAACAGAGAAAAATCATTTAACACACAGGTATTTTTATACACAATTAAGTGAAACTTTATAAGAAGTTCGTCTCAATCAAAGATACCTTGTTGTATTATTTATATGAGTTATTTTTTATATTCAAAAAAAAAAAAAAAAACTACACAATTGTTCATAAAGTTCCAACGGCTGTTAAAACTTTGACTTCATATATGTACGTACACTGGAAAAAATATTTCAGTTGAAATTTATCCTTTCGGGGAATCTTTTTTTTTTATCTTTTAAATGTTTTTTTTTTTTATAAATTTATCTACAAAAATTTCGAAAGACTATGAAAAATATCTCAAGTACTTGAATTTTATTAATTTTTTTAGTTATCATTTGCATTGATTAAAATTAAAATAGAAAAGCGATTAAAAGTGAGAAAATGTGAGTGCACAAAGGTAATAAAAGACACAGAACGCATATTATGAATTATTTTCTTAAGAAATTTGGGCAACTGAAAATAAAGAAAAAGCAAAAAATTTGTGGAATTCTTTGACCTAAAAAAAAAAATTCTCTAATTGTCAACTTATTGGAAATTTTATCTTTCAAGTTTGATTCCTCTAGTTTTTTTTTTAATTTGCCATTTTCACTAAAAGCTACATTTTTACAGTGTATAAACATATTTCTCAAAAATTTTATTAGTTTTTTTTTTCATCAAATCAATTAATATATTTTTGTACACAACCATCCAATATACTCAAAAATTTCACATATGTATGTAGATAAGATTATCTTGAACATTTTTTAAAAACCTCTATGCTTTTTTTTTTTTTTACAAACAGATGTAGATGTGTATTTTGTATCTAAATTGACTATATGAAATGTTTTTGTCATTAACAGTGACTGATATGATATTGACTATGTAAGGTTCAAAAATAATTATTATTATTAATATTAATACTATATACAATATCAAACATCAATAAAAAATTTAATGGAGAGCAACGAACAGGTAAAATACAAAACAAAAAACACCTGTGTGTATATTTTAAATATTCACACATATCAATTTTATTATAATCTTATGACTTACATTTTCTTTTTTTTACTGTATTTAAACAATTAATAGGTATTCATATAAAAGATATGCTTGTAATATATGTAGAAAATGTATATATTTAAAATCAAGTTACTACTTTGATATGAATATCTTATAAAATGTAGATAATTTTCTTACATCATAGATTAATGTGGTTTATGATTAAAAATAAAAGTAAATACACATAAGTATGTATATTGATTTTAATTAAAAGTTTAATATCAATTGACACTCTTGATTTTAATTACAGGTTTAAAAAACTGATTTATTGCATCTTTTCGATTACACACAACATATATCATTCTAAAAAAAAAAATAATAATAATGATAATAACATATCAATATCAATAATTTTATTTTATTAAGAAATTTATCTATAATAATAATGTCTTCTTTTTTTATTTTTTAATTATTGAGAGATACAATAATGATGCAATTTAAAAAAAAAAAATGTAAATGTATGACAAAGCGGTTTGTAATTTTAAACCACGTATTTTGAATTTATCAGTTAAAAAAATTGAAAATTTGCAATTAAATTGAGAATTAAAAACCAATCAACAATCAATTGTAGGCGCAACAAAATAATGTCATAATGTTTACATATTTCTTAATTATTACCCTATATGTAAAATTTAAATTATACATACGCACATATATACATAAGTACATATGTAAAAATATTTGTTTCCACTCCTATTCAGTAATTTTTTTATTAAATATGTACGACAATATGATTACATTTTTCTAAATAACATATTTTTAATTTTATTCCATATGAAATTTTTTTTTTACATTCAAAATAACGACAAGATCAAAATTACTTTCAAAAAAAATTTTTTTTTGTACATACATATGTTACCTACTTAAAAAAAATGGTCTCGTCTTCTTGAGTGACGCAGAAAATAATTTATATAAAAATTAATTGATAAATGTCTTTTCATTTTGTGGTCTTTTACAAAATGTCAGGACTCATAAGAAAGCTAACGTGATTAGCTTCAAGAACACTTTCTTTTTTTTTTATCTTTGTCTACTCGATGGTTCAGCTCTACAAAGTTTTTAATAAGAATTACGTACTTTTGTTTTCTGGCCCACATTTTTTGAGGATCTGTTTTGAATTTGCTACGTGACTCACCTCATTTCGTAAGTTTTTTAATACAAAACTTAGAATAACTAAATTGATTGAGAAAAAATTGAATACAATAAATATTAGCTGTTTTTCTTTTAAAAAGTGCATGTGCCTTGGCGTAAATTCAGCGTACTTTCAATTCAACTAATCTTCTCATGGTGTGGTAAGTTTATGTCGGCACTTGCCTTGAACTTAAAAGCAACACAACAATTGAAAAAAAAACTCAAAATAATTCATTTGAAAAAAAAGGGGAACACTTGGAATTGCCTCCTCCTACGCCATGTTTTCATTACATCAAATATTATAAAATAATAATTCAAATTTAATTGGAAATATTTAAATATATTTTGTGGAATTTCAAATTCAATATTGTTTGCTTTACACTGAATCTTCATTGAAAAGTAATAACACCGTACTGTCTTATGATTGCACTAGTTAACCAATTAATTCAACAAATATGTACCTTCAAAGAAAATTGTGCATTTTTTTTGTATTTCATAAATTTCTCTCCACTTCCAGCATATTATTTCCAGTTTGAAAATAAATATCTCCATGAGATTGCTGCTCGAAGTGCTAACAATCCACAAGACCATACATATTATCAATTTACTGGCTAATAAACACTCTGAGTTATGAAAATCTTCACAAAAATTTCTATAAATACTCCATTACAGTTGATAAATTGCTTTAACAATTACTTTATAATTTTTGAAATATTTTAAATATTTGGGTTAAACAAATATGTTGACAGTCAAGCATTATAATGAATTGATAATTTTATTAATAATATTTAAAAGTACTTTTAAGTTAAATATTAAATAAATATAATATGCAATTATTATTTGTGCATATGCGCATAGAATCTGTGTGTACTGTGTAGATAGATATAGATACATACTACGAGTATATGTACAATTGTACATATTGAAAAAAAGTAAACTTTGTATTTATTGTATTTTTGCATACAAGTGATGAAAAACAAAAAAATTAACTACACTTAAATACTAATTGTTTTTTTTTTTTGCCAATCAATTGTATTTAATACTTGTATTTAATTTTAATTTTTATTTACTATAAAATTAACACAAATGTGACTTTGACTATATACCTTTATAAAAAATTGTTTATCTTCATGTATCAATAACTTTTCTCATGAATACGTTAATTGAAAAAAAATCAAAAGAAAAAAATTTAAACTTTTGTTAGCTTATTCATAACATGTAGATTGAAAAAAAAAATATATTTATACATATGTAGGTACACATATAAAAATAAAAATAAATATTCATAATAATATATACATATATTTATAATATATACATTAACAACAACAACAAAAAATGCGTTATCTAACATTTTAAATCTTTTAAACTGTTGAAGAAAGTATAATTGGATTGAATTCAATTTCATTTACTTTCTCTTTTACATTTCATCTTCAATTTCAATATTTTTATGTTGCATAGTGGGATCCTGTATAATCGTTGATGATGATGATGACGTTGTAGATTTTTCTTCTGTTTTAATTGTTGTAGATTTTATTGAAAGATTTTCTGTACCATTAATTTTTTCCAAAAGTGAACGTTTCAATTTAGTTGATTTTTCATTATCATCTGATGGTAATTGAATGTCATCATCATCATTATTATTATCTTGATTTTTTTTATTGAGATTATAATCAAATGTTGGTATCATTGGAAAATATCCTACATTTGGATAAATTGCAATTTTAGCTACTGGTTTATTAACTGTTGATATTGTTATTGGTTCTGTTGATATATCAATTTCTGTTGTTTCATTTTGTGTTGATGTCGTAAAATCATTTGGATTATCTGATGAAATTTCACGTTTTTCAATTTGATGTACAAATTCTAATAATGTTAAATTATTATTATTATTGTCATTAGTTTTATTTGAATTTGTTTCTATTAATTTGAAATTTTTCAATGCTTGTATTATATTGGTAGCAGAATTTAGAAATGCTGTTTCAATACGATTAATAACATCTGATAAATTTACAATTGGTTGTGTAGTTGTTGTTGTTGTTGTTGTTATTAAAAGGAAAGATGTATTATTGTTATCGTCGAAATCTGTTGGTACATCACGTTTTTTTCTTTCAATTATTTCAACAGGATACGATGAATATGAAATATCATCTTCAAATTCTGAAGATATATTAGTTGTAAATTCATCATCAGATATAGATTCATATTCAAAAATTACAGGATTCGAAGAAACAAATTCAAAAGTAAGAAGGATAATGCACTGAAAATAAGTACATATAATTTATTATTAATTTGCCAATCACAATTATTTTTTAGTTGAAAAAAATTACCACTTACCACAAATAACATATGTGTTTTCATTGTTTTCACTTTATACATTCACCTTTCAAAAATTCGTTTTATTATGTTTTTTCTTAGTTTTGTTTTTTTTTTCTAAATAATTTTCTAATTAAAAATAATTTTATTCAAAAATTTTCCATTCAATTATTTTAACTTAAAATAACAACGATCATGATGATAACTAAATTTTGAATTTTAATTTTACTTTTTTTTAAAATTTTTTTTCAAATTAAATGAGAGTAAAAAATATAAAAGTGTGAAGTTAATCTGATGAAATCCATAAACAGAATGTGATAATTTATCTAAATACTATGGTAATCATTTTAAATATTATCTAATTGTTACTTGATGTTCATCAATTTTTTATGGACTATATATTTACCTTTAAAAATTTTACATACACATGTATACGTACAAATATGTACATATATCTAACATTATGAAAAATACGCATAATATATTGTATTTTTCTAAAATGAAAATAATAATAAATTCTAGAAAATTTGAATTACATAACATTTTCATAATTTTCAAATAGATACAATGAATTTTACAATTGAAGGAAATTCAATTTATTTTAACACCACATTAAACAATGAAAAATATATACATTCTATAGAATATGTGCTAATAAATTTGTTTAAAATTTTTATTATAGATAAAATTCATAATAGAATTTTAAAAATTAAAGTTAAGAAGAAAAAAAAATCTATTTGTGTATAAATATTTGTCATTTATTTTGTCGTTTTTTCAAATATTTTATTATGCCTTTGTAAATTAATTTCATTTGAAAATTGTATGACTCAATAGAAAAAGGGTAAAGTATCATCAGGCGTCAGATATATTAATTTTTTTATACTTTTTTGAGTATTTTTTTAAATCAGTTTTGAAGAAAAACTCAATTAGATACCATCTTTTGATTGACGTACGTAGTAACAAAAAAATTGAAGGTAATTAATGCTTAAAAATATCTATTTTTGAAAAAAAATTTAAAAATAACACAAAATATATGACGTATGGATCAATGAAGTGTGTTAATTTATAATTTCCTTTTGTGAATTTTTATAGGAATTTCACAATTGATGAAACTGTAAAATTTTGTACAATTTTTATTTATTTGGACATTTCTGTTCGTATCCAGTCTTAAATATTGATACCTACATAAATGTTTATAAATAAATTTTTTCCAACCTTGTTGTCAGTTTTTGTGATTTTTTTCAAAATATGTAATTCCAAGGAATACGTACAAGATATTTCAGAAAGCCCCATGAATTTTATCTAAAGTCACATTTTGAGCGTACACTGAAGTAGTATTCTTTTTCTAAAAACAGAACCCTTAAACTGTGGAACACTCTTCCATCTTATTTGTTCTTTGCTCTCTTATAATTTACAAACGTTATATTTCTCTCTTTTATTCTTTCATAACCACAACCACAACACAACCATCCATTTTCTTATAATTTTCAGAAGTTCAAATTTGGCCTATATCAACTCTTTTTTTCTTTTCCTTTTTAACTGCCCTCATCCATGTTTCCATCTTTATGTACTAGCGCTGTGCACAAGTGCAGTAAAGGGAATTTCTAAGCCATGGCTCATTGTTTAAAAGAAATATCAAGAATAGCAAAAATCTTGCAATCTTCAGAAAGGTGTATAGTAAATTCATTCTCGATCTAGGTGTTGATGAAATAATAAAAAATTTCAATTGATGACAAAGTGTTAAAAACTGAATGTTAATTTTGAAAATAATAAGAAAATCTCTTCCAATATACAAAATATCTGCGTCATCATATACAAATTACCAATTATAGTTATAGCTACATTTTAAAAATTATGATACATAGTAATAATTATTTATAATTCAATATCGTATTCTTTACCTTCGCCTTTATCAATCATTCCACAAAATTCGAGTTCAATCAATTAGAGCGTTTTTTAAACAAATTAATTATCATCTATGTATTTTTTTCTTTTCATTTAACTCTTTATTGTAACGTAAATTAAAAGCCATTTTTTAATTTTAATTCAGTATTAAACTACTCGTCAAACATTCAAATTTATAAAATAAAAAATAATAATTTTTAGTAAAAAATTTTATTTTACAAAAAAAAAAAAAAAAAAAAATTAGAAGAAAAAAAAAACTATCAGGAAAAATGAGACTATCTTTTTTAATAAAATTATTTTCAATAATATTACCAGCTTTTTTATTAATTTGTAATGCATTACCTTTATTAGATGACAACAATAACAGTAGTGAGAATTTTTCAAATAGTGAAGAAAATATCGAATTTAGTACAACACCATCAGGAAATGAAAGTGCAAAAAATTTGTAAGTTAAATTATTAAAAAAAAAAAAAAGTTGTTTATCCACAAATTAAGAAAACAAATTTACTAATTTTAATTTCAGATATGTTGTGAAGGCCGTAGTTTATGAAGTTGGAATTTTAACAAATGTTACAAATGAGAATGAAACCAGCTCAGAAACGTAAGTTTTACCATTTTTGTTGTTGTTTGTTTTCAAAATACTTTTTAATTAATTATATGTTTTTTTTTGCATTAATTAATAGACAAGAACGTGTTGATTTAACATTTTTCGATGCACATAAAAATGATAGTCATATTGATTTAGGTAATATACCGTTACCAATACAAACAAATGTTAGTGGACAAATATTAACAGCAATCGCACCAGTTAATATTGGAGCATTTTCTAGTCCATCAGAACTTTTAAAAACCTTACCATTAACTGGAACAATTGTTAATATATCACAAAGTGATACAGCATATTTTCAATTATCAACACATAATTTAACTGATGATGAAAATTCAAGTTTAATAAGTCCAGAAAAAATTAGTAAAATTCCGAATGTTATTGATGTACTTCCAGAATTAAATATTACACAAGGTCAAGGACAATAACTGAAATTTTGTGTACCTACATACATATTTTTGTAAAGGATATCAAAATAATTTTAATTAAAAAAAAAAAATTGTAAGAATTTAATAAAAATTATAATTCATAAAAAACAAATTGTAATTGTAATTTTCAATGTTTTTATAAAATATTTTATTTTCAGTCAAAATTTAAGCTAAATTCTTTTACTTAACAACAATAATTCTTTCTTACATACCCAAACAATGTTAGGTTTATTTTCTACCGTTAAAACCTGATAAAAAATTACTTAACAGTATTTTGAGTAAATTACTTCTTTTTTCTAATAAACAAAAATAAATGAAATTCTAATATATTTTTTTAGAGATTATTTTTCAATCTAACAGCAATGACAATATCTATGAGTGCTAAAAGTGTGAAGTGAAAATTAGACGCCGTAATAAGTGTATACATATACATCACGTACATGACACGCTCAATTGATTCTGATATTTTTGGTCTACATTTTTTGCATAACAATTCTAATCGTTAATACTTACAAGTTATTTCAATCGTAAAAGAATAAGTTAAAGTGTTGTATTACATGAATATAAAAAAATATACATATTTTCATTATAATAAAAAATGAGCCGTACACAAGCCAAATCACAAAAACAAGTAGAAAAAGACTGAGTACAATTTATTGTATTCTATCATCTATTATAGATATAATAAAAATTTATTCATTATTCGATGGCCGAAAATATGTTTGTCATTTAGTATTGCAGAGCACATTATTTTCAGAAACTTATTTTCAAAATGGAAAACCAAGTTTTGATACTAAATTAAAAAATCAGAAAGCGGAGTTAATCAATTTGGCTTGTGAACGATTTAAGAGCCCAATTTAGTGAAATGGCCTGCAAAGTGACCAAAGTGACAAAGACTTCAATTGTGATGCAATGCAACTATCATCAATAATTTCACTAGGATTATATCAAACAATTGCTTGATTTGATGGAAACGTTCAGAATTCTGGAAGCTCAGTGTGGTTCATTTTCGAAAATACTTTATGTGCATTTAAACATGAACTAAGGAGTTAAAAATCAATCAGAATATTTTTATAAGAGTTTACCTAAAATAACAAAACTTTGAATGATAGAAATCCGTTGAGTGTACACACTGAGCGCGTATACTCCGCAGTACCGAACCGGTACTAGTACTGTTTTGGTCCCGGTATATACGCATGGTACCGAACCATTTTAGGTCGACCATTTTGGTGCGAACCAAAATTCATTATTTGCATCTACGGTATATACGGGCAGTACTAAAATGGTTTAGTCGTACTAAAATAGTACTATACCGGTTTGGTACTGCGGAGTATACGCGCTCACTGTCCACTGAAAAAGTACTCTGGAAAGTCGACTTTTTTTCTTTCTTTTATTTTTTTAAATTTTCAAGTTCTGAAAATTTTTACTTTGTTCGCATCAAGGTGATATTCAAGTACAGTGAAACCTCCTAATTGGGACACTCTCTAATCGGGGCAAACTCTACAATTGGGACACTATCATAAAACTAGTTTGGTCTGCCATATAAATCAACCTCTGTAATCGGGACACCTCTGAATTGGGACTGGGACAGTAGTACTTCGTACTTATATTTGAAAATAAAATCTTTAAATTCGAGACACCAATTAATTGGGATATAATTTTGCTGGTCCCATGACTGTCCCAATTTGGGAGGTTTCACTGTATTTGATTTTGGCGTTTTACATAATTTTTAATCGGTCTGAAAAGTTTCTTTAGTTGTAATACATATGTATTTTGAAACTAACCCCAAATTTCTATGTACGATTGCACAAAGGAAATCGAGTAATAGTTAACTTCCAAACACCAACTTACAAAAAAACAGTGGCAGCACGTATGTAATTTGTTCCAAGCTTCTTATGGCTGAATTTAACTGTTTAGATTCTTTTGAATAGTTTACAACTGATTGCTTAATGAACGATTGCTGAAATCAGAGTACAAAGAGAGTCAAATACAATAACCAAGAAATTACTGAATTATGTCAAATCCTCATTCCTCTACGAATTTAATGTGACTTGCGTAATGTATATTAATTACCACACCACCAGTTAAACACAATCCTTTCATCCTTCAAGGTAAACATTTTATCTATTAACTCCATCATTTCCCCAAAGTCATACAAATTAAAATTAAATTTAAATGAAACATAATTTAGTTTATTTTCATACTTTATTTATACTTTCCTTCAATTTAACTTATCCTATAATATCTGATGAATTTTTTTTCTTTTACTCAATTATTCAAATAACTTTTTTTATTCTCTCTACTATATAATTTTGCTCCTAAATTGTTTTTGTTGTTTTTTGTATTTCTTTTATTATTTTCTTTTTTAATGTTATTAAAATATTAAACGTATATTAATAATTTATGTATCTAATATTTATATATATATAGCAAATATGCATACCTCTATCATACATTTTAAGTTCGTAAAAGAAACGCGAATATTTTTTTTTTATCTTAAAATTAAAAAAATTACAATTTAATTATTTTTTTTTTTCAATATTTTCTTCTTTTTTATTTTTTTGTTTTAATTGTTTTTTATTTTTTCAATAAACTAATTATATTACTAATTAAAAAAAAAAAAATGAATAATTATAGCGTACACGATTCAATGATTCAAATTACTCTTGTATAAGATATTTTCTTGTTGTTGTATGAATTATTAATCCCTAATCTGAAAAGAGAAAAAGACAAAAAAAAAGATTAATTGAAAATTCAATTAAGAAAATCCATTATGAAAGAAAATTTAAAAAACAGAATACCGATGAAATAAAAATAAAATGAATGATTTTTAATATCTATCTTTTTTAATATGAAAAATAAAAAGTCATATACATATTTTTTTTCCAATAAAAAATTTTTATTCATCCATTGATTCTAAAATAAAATAATTTAAATAAAAACTTGCATAATTTTTAGTTAAATTTTTATTTTTTCGAATTATTTCTTCGTGAAGTTTTTGGAGTTGATGATAATTTAGCATCAAAATTTTCTGAATTCATAAATATAACACTTGTAACTGGTGAAGTATTTTTAAAATATACTTTTTCATCATGATCATTATTTTTAGATTCTTTGTTAATATCAAACGATGGAGTTTTATTCATTTTCCATTGTGATGATTTATTTATTGGAATTGGAATTCTACTACTTATATTTCTATTTATACTTCTATCTTCAGCTGTATTTTTAAAACCTGATAAACTTTTACTTTTTTCATAACCTAAACTTCGATTAATTGATTCTTTCATATCATCTTCATAAATTCTTGCAACTATTAAACTATCTGGTGGTTCTCTATGACTCATTTCACCCCAATTATATATTTTTGATTTTTTCAAATATCTCATATATTTTAAAAAATTTCGTATATTTGGTGGTTTATCACCATATTCATTTTGTACAGATTTTAAATATAATTCAGTAAACATAAAATATTCAGTTGGTACATTTTTATTACTTGCTAATTGAATTATTGTTGGTATTGTTATATTTAATAATTTATTTGGATCATATTGTATTTCATGTTTTCTAGCATTCTTTCGTGCAATTTCTTCTTCATATTCAGCAATTGCATAATCTACACGAGCTTTCCAACCATAATGACTAACATTAGCAAAACGTTCTGCTGTTGTATCATTAAAAATAATTGTTTGATCTTTAATTGTACGATTTTTTCTTAAATGTCCAAGTTTACTTCGACTTGGTTTATGTTTTTCTTGCCATTGATTTAAAATTTTTGGTTCATAAAAATTTTCATAAATTGTTTGATTTGGTACATCAATATTTTCATCTTCAACAAATGATATAACACGATGTACATCACTATGTACTGATAATGCATCTACATCTTCTTCAATTTCACCTTCATCTTCTGTTTCTGCTACAGAAATTTCACCATCATTCTGATTATCCATATTTATTTTTTTTTTTTTTTCAACTTATAATTTTTCTTTATAATTTTTTTTTCTGTTTTTCAACAAGAAAACAAATTTTTATCAAAAATTTAAAAAAGACAAAATTTTTAAGGTTAATTCCATGAATACGTGATGAATATTTTGACATTATCCTTTTGATTAATTTAATTTTTGGCACTGCATTAAGACACTAAACTTATCGGGCCTTACTAATAAACATTTTTTAGTTTTAAAACTAAAATAGTTTCGGCTTGAGAATCAGAGTACGCTTTCGAATTCTTTATAAAATGGAGAAATAAAATATGAACTTAACATATTTTGTATAGAGTTTCAAAACTAAAAAATGAATTTATTAGTAAGGCCCATCGGGTTACAAAGTTTCTATATTTTAAATAAAAGCTATGATTTCTGAGAAGTCGATTCACATGCATCCAATCCGGTTCCCCTTCGTCCGATAAAGTTCAGGCATTTTGACATTTTTTTATGATTTGTTACCGAAACCGAACCGGATGTGTGGAAATGGTTACATTCAAATTACATACAAATGTGTAAAACTGCCTGAATCTGAATCGGACGGAGAGGAGAAGGATCGGTGTCGGATTGGAAATGTGAGTCGTCTTTTATTTCTTCGATAAACAACTTTTGTAAATTTAAAACGATAAACAATTTTTGGACCGTTTTTAAGATCTTTAAGTTTGTTTCATCATTATCACATGATGATCAGAAAAGAAGTATGTATTTTCTTTTATTGATCAACATTTGGATAATGCCAGTTTACTTAAGATTCACTTCTTTGGCATGTCATTATTAGTTGAGGGACATTAAAACCACATGTCTTAGAACACATAGATTATTTATTTAAATTATTTAGAAAATAAAAATGAAATATAAAATAATGAACATAATTGTTAAAATACTGTATTATATACATAAATTTAAAAAAAAAAAATAAAATAAAAATAAAAAAGCTCATGATAAAGCTTTTTAAAAAATATGTAAAAAAAAAGATAATACGATTAAAATATTTTCAAACATGGAATAATTGTAATTTTTTCTTATCTAGTTTTTTTTTATTTTATTTTTTAAATAGAAAATATATATTTATATAATTTTGTTCTTCGTTTTTTTTTTTTAATGCATTATTAATTAATTTACTATAGAGGATGGTTTGTGTCTAATCTCTGCTTCAATAAAATAATAAATATTTCAATTTTTGTTAATTTTCATCGCTATACTTTCAATAACTATATTGATACTGCTCTGTTATACTGTCATTTATTTTTTCTTCACATAATTCATAATGAAATTTTATATAAAAAAAAAAATACATGGAAATCTTTGTATTTTTTATGTTTTTCTTAAGCAATTAAGGAAATGTTATATTAATAGGTGGTAGTATTTTAATTGTCTTTTCAGCCATTCGTTTTTCTTCTTCATTAGAAAATAATTCATCAAATTCTTCCATAAAATTAAATGCTCTTGGTTTATATTTTGTTTTACGATTACGACGTTTTGCTTTTATATATGTTCTTTTTAATTTATCAAATTTAAATTTTGCTTGATTTGGTGAATTTTTAATACCACTTTTATTCATTTCTTCAGTTATTAATAACCATAAATCATCTTTTTTAAATGATTTTTGTTCTATTAAAGGACGATATTTTTTATAACATTCAATAAGATGTTTTGTTTCATCTAATGACCAAACTTTTTCTAAAATAAACAATAATAGAAAAAAAAATTAAATATTAATAAAATAATAAACAAAATAATTAACATAAAAAAAAAAATAATTATGTATATACTTTTTGTTACACCATTCGATGATGTTACATAATCAGAATCATCTTCATCATCATCAGATATCTCCTCAATTACATCACTATTATTTGCATTATTAAAACCAAATCCACTTCTTACTCCACCACTACCACCACCTCCAATACTACTGAAACTATTGTAACCAGAAATTGATGATGACATACCACCACGCCCTAAAATGAAACAGAAAATGATACAACAATTAAAATTAACAAATTTCATTATATTTACCATTTTTTTTTTGTTTGGCTCTGTGTGAATATACGTTTTTTTTTTCTAGAGCTACTCTCTGTATTTTTTTTTTATTTTTTTTCTTTTAACAACTCCATCATATTTCACACATTGCATTTAAAGTTGTTCACTTTTAATAGAATTTCAAAAGTTGATGTAGGGAGTTTTTTTTTTTCGACAACAAGAAAAATAATATATGTATGTACATAGCACGAATATAAGAAAAAAAAACAATAATAACAACAACATTTAATTCTTTTTTTCTTTTCTAAAACACAATTCGAAAAAATTTTTTTTTAAATTTTATTCACTTCATTCTTTTTAGCAAAAAAAAACATGATGTATTTTGTTTTTTTTGTTTCACATTAAAAATTTTAACTTTAGAAAATTTTACTTTACACTTCTGGAAAACAAATATCAGTAAAATAAAAAAACAAAAAAAATTAAATTATCAAAATTGATTAATAAAATTTCTTAATTTATAAAAACAGTATGAAATGAATGAAAATTTGCATATGAAAAATAAAAGCTATAAATGATTACTCATGCCAAAGAAGAAAAAAAAATAAAATAAAATTTATATTTTTAATCACTTGTATAATTTTCTAATAATTTTTAAATTTAAATACAAGATATTCATATAATTTTCTACATTTACAATATGTATTTTAAGTTAATTCGATTTAATAAGATTTTCCATTAAAATTTCATGTCTATTAACATTTCAATTCGTTCGAACAATTTATATTTTTAAAGTTGAATTCAAACAAATAAAATTTACTTCTTTTTTAAAATGAAAAAAAAAAATTGAAATATTAAAGGAAATTCATTTAAATAGTTTGTATTTTTTACATATCCTTGCAAAACTGATGAATGAAAGAAAGCCAAGAAATGGAATTTCAAATCAATATGGTAAAAATCTTTTCAGAGAACGCAATGTGGGAGGTATGGGCTATTTTGCACAACAAGCTTAAAACCATAAAATTCTCAAGGATTACTATAATCTTACTTAACCAAATTCAATCACATCTGATCCAGTTCCGGTCCGTCCGATCAAGTTCAGGCATTTTGACATATTTGTATGTGATTTGTGATTTGAACCGGGCCCTGGATGTGTGTAAATATAAATATGTAGATACATTCAAATTGATCGGACGAAAGGAAACCAGTTCGATACTAAATCGAATGTGTTTGGATCGATCTTAAGATCTAACACCTTGAATTCCATTTAACGCTTCATAATCCTGATCAACCTGTTATATGAATTTTCAAAGGACATCTTATTAAATTAAGAATATCTTTTATTAATTTTACGAAATTTAAAAGATTTACAAGGAATACAAACTATTGTAATGAATCTCCTTAATAATTTACTTTATTATGTATTTTACTATCAAATTTCTTATTTTTGCAAGGGATGAAATAAAAAACGTATTAGTACTTACCAATTATATGACTTTCAATTTCATTTACGGTAGCATTTCTTGATTTTGATACTGGCTGTGGAATAATTGTTATTTCATCATTAATTTTAAGTGGTTTTAATAATGTATCACCACTATTTAATGATGAAAAATTACTAACTGATGTTGAACCACGATTTGAACCACTATTATTATTACTACCACTTGGCATATTATTACCACTATTTCCAGAACTTTTTTTATTATCCATTGCTTTTTTAGCAACTGTACTATGTGCTGTATAAACATGATTTTCAAATTGTTTATACATTCCAAATGTTGCTGTACATACTGTACATTTATATGATAGATGTGCAGGTTTCAATGTCATATGATGATCACGTGAAACATGATTTAATAATTTCCATTGATACATCTGTGAAAAATAAAGTAAAATAATAATAATAGGGGTAATGAAAAATAAATTTCTGATATTTTTTTTTATATTCGTTATGATACATACTCTTCCACAAACTGGACATCTTCCGGCATCTTTTCCTTTATTTGCTGCTTCTTGCATTGAACTTGTTACTAAACCATGAGAACCCAATAAATGACGTTCTAATCCCTGATCAGTAAAGAATCTAAATTGACATTTTTGACAATTTAACGGAGGTCGATTATATATCATTTTTGGGTGGATCTGAATAAATAAGAAAATTAAAAAAAAATTATTTAAACAAATAAAGTTTTTAAACAATAAAAATATTTTTTTTTATTGACCTTCACTTTGTGCATCCATTGCATATGATTTCTAAGTTGTTCTAAATCTTTGATGTAACCATCACATATTTCACAAATAACAAATGATGCTTTATTACCACTAGGACTTTGACCAGGTTTAAGACCAGCAATTGATGCTGATTTTGAACCAGATGCTGGAGTTATTGATGCTGATTGTATTGATATAGGATTCGGCATTGTTTGATTGTTTGTCTGACGAGGTAATGGAGTTATTGAAATACTTGGTTGACCACTTCCTCCTTTCTTTGTATTCTGTTGTTGCTATTCAAGCAAAAAAATTTAAATAAATATATTTGAATTCTGTTACATGGAATTTTTTTAGATAATGGAAAAAAAAACAATATTGTGAAGCAAAAAATTTATCACTTAAATCCTAACATTAAATGTAATTATTTAGAGAAAAATGTCTTAAATATATTTCTAGACATATCCTATCAAATACAACAACGATTGAAATACCAACCTGAAATGCAAGGGCATTGTGAGAAGAATTAGGCAAAATTGCCATATTTGAACCTGAGACCTAAATACATACAAAAAAAAACAAAGTATTGAATTTTAGATATTTCTTCTTCAAATTTTTTTTTGTTAATTAAAACGAAGTTAATTTAAGCCAAAAAATCCTTTTAGTTTGTTAAATTTTCGATCGAAATGTTATTACAAACAACAACAAAAATCTAATTGTTCTTTTGAATTTTTTTTTTTCATTTTCAAAATTGGAAGTATTCCACACATTTTAAAAATCTTAAGAATTATACAAAATTCTAAACTCATCTCAAAACTGTCGAGAAAAAAGAAGTTGGATTTTCTATTCAAAATGTTGTTCTCAAGGACATTTTTTTATTAAAAAAACTATGTCAATTCTTTCTATTTTGAATACACCAAATGTTTCACCTGTAACTCATTTCACCGGTTACTCAAATAATTAGTGTTGAATACCTCCTCATCATTAAAAAAAAAAGTTAATTTTAAATCTTTTACAAAAATCTTGCAATCATTCTTTTAGATAATGTGTTAACTAGAACATGTGTTAAAATAAAAGCCCTTTCCGTTAAAAAGTAAGAAATAAATCAAATCCACCTTCTTATTTAAAAAAAAACAAAAACAAAAAACACAGGTAATTCTGCCAAATCAGTATTATGAAGTATTATTACTCTGTTAGTATGAAAATTTAGTTCGCAAGACAAAAAACAATAACTATGACCACTTTATAAATTTTCAATATAAATAATCTTTACCTGAATAAATTGTCCTCCACTCATTTGAAGATTTGGCATGACAACACCACCTGGAGAAACTTGTCTAACACGTGAATTTGTTGGTGCCACAGGTACTGGTTGTCTACTAACATTGCCTTGTGGTCTTCCGCGATTACGCATATATGCATTATTAGCTGCTGTATTATTATTGGGTGTTAAACCACGTTGCTGTTGTTGTTGTTGTTGTTGTTGTTGTTGCTGCTGCTGCTGCTGTTGTTGTTGTTGTTGTGATAATGATGCCAATGCTGCTTTTTGAGCTGCAGCTTGAGCAGCCATTGCCTAAAAAAAAATAAGCAAGAGAAGAGCATAAATACAAATTAAAATTTAAGTAATTTTTTTTCTAGAATAATACCTGATATGCAGTCGCTGTTCCAACAAGACCATGTCTCGGCTTTATTCTAGGAATTTTAGCTGGAGCCTCCCAATCATTTGGTGGTAGTAAATTTTGTTCAGGACGGAATTTTTTAGCGCATACTGGTATATGACGTGCCAATTTTGATTTACCATTATCTTCGAATGGACAATTTGGACATTGATGATATGATGGTGCTTTTTCAAGACGACCTTTAATATTATGAACAGCTTCCATATGAAATAATATATCATGCGGTGGTCGTACTTCAAATGAACAAAAATTACATTTATACATATACTGACGCATATGAGGTGTTTCATAATGATGTGCCATTGCTAATGCTGATTCTGATTTAAAATTACAATATTTACAACGTTTCATTTCAAATTTAAATGGTTCATTACGTTTTTTACTATCTTGTAAATTTGATTTAAGACTATTTATTGCTCTTTCTATTTCTGATGTATTACCGCCTCGTGCTTTATCACGTTTACGTTTTTGTTGTTTCAATAAATCAGCTTGAACATATTCTTGAACTAAACCAATTCCAATATCAATAAAGAATTTACCTAAAGGACTTTCAAAATAATTTTCTGTTTTTTTATCTACTTCTTTTCCACTACCGCCCAATATTGATTGTTTTAAAGCTTCTGTATCTGTAACAATACTTGTAATATCGGTAGTTTTAATTTCTTTAATAAGAATTTTTGTTCTTGTTTCGGCATCTGAAGCATCATCATCAGTTGATTCATCTGATTCACCCCATGAATCATCAGGATTTTTTGGTTTCTTTCTTTTTTTCTTATCTTTCTTGATAGTAGTTTCTTCATTTGATGTACTAGCAGCATTTTCTTCTGTTGTTGATTGATCATTTTTTTCATCTTTTTCATTTTTTTCATCTTTAATATCTTTTTCAGGTTTTTCAACTTCAACTGATAATTTTGTAACAACTTCTTTTAAATTTTCTGTTGGTGGTTTTTCATAAATGTATGGTACAATGAATGATGGTGCTTCTAAAACAAACATATCATCAGTAAGATTTGGTAAAATTGAAGATGTATCTGGTAACGTTGCGAAATTTTGAACTGTAGGAGATACTGTAGTAGATACAGGTTTTGAAGCTGTAATAGATGTTATTGGTGACATACCAGCTGGTCTAAGATTAACAGGAAAAACGCCAGATTGTGGTGATATACCAGCTGCCATATAGGCACCAGTAACATTTGATTTTGTTGGTGATGATATTTTATGTTGTTGCATAATTGAATTTGTATCAATAATAACAAGAGTTGATTCTTTGGTACCTTTAGCTCCGCTTGCCTGAGAAATAGATTGATTAAAATTCTGTTTTGTCAAATTATCTTGATAAGATCCTATCGCTTGGGATGACAATAGTGATCTTGCATCTTTAATTGTAATTTGACCAATTTGTCCTACAGTTTGTGGTTCTGTTCTAGCACGTTTTGATGGTGGCTGTGAATCATCAAGAATTTCTGTAAGTCCATCATCATCGAATGCATTTCTAGTCTTTATACTTTTTCTTTGTCTTGCGGTACGTCGAGGTATATTAGTAGTATCTTTTTTATTATTATCATCATCATCTTCGATAACGACACAGTCGTCCTTATCACTTAAAACTTCAACAACATCATCATCAACAATTTTGTTATTAATTATCTCTTTTTTATCTTTTGATTCTTCTGGTTTTTGGAGTTGTTTTTGTTTTGAAATATCATTAGTTTTTGAATTTTCTTCTGGCTCACTATCTGAGTCTGATGGTATAATCACAGCATCATCTTCTTCAATTTCTCTTTTTTTATTTTCAACAGTGGCAGTGTTTAATGATGCACTTTTTGTATTTGAAACTACTTCCATTGGAACAACTTTTTCATCTGTTTTTGTAATTTCTGTATCAGCTTCATTAGATTTTTTATCAATATTGCTTTGGTCTATAACATCATTTTTTTTTTCATCAGTTTTTGTTTCATTTATTTGTTTTTCATCAGTTTTTGTTTTTTTATTACTTTCTTCTGTTTTTTGTGAAGTATCATCATCGTCATCATCATCATCATTTTCATCTTCATCTTCATCATCATCATCCTTTACTTCAATTTTATCATCATTACTATTATTGCTTGTTTCATTTTTATTTGTAACAATTGAAAGTTTATTATCATCTGTTGAATCTGATGTTGATTCAGATTCTGTTGTTGGTTCTGATTGCTGTTCTTCTATTTGACATTTTTTTATTGAACCATTTTCTTTATTAATTCGACATTCTTCATTACTATCAGCAGTATTTTGTGAACTATCATCAATTATTGATGAATTTTCATCAATATCTTTTAATTCATTTGTTTTAGTGTTGGCAGTTGATGATGATGATGATGATAATAATGATGATGATGATATTGGTGGAAGTGAAGGTGTTATTTTTGTTGTTGCTACTGTTGTTGTTGTCGTTGTTGCTGCTGTTGCTGTTGTTTTAGCTGATGTTGTTAAATTTTGTTTTAAATTTGAAGAGGAATCATTATTTGTACTAGTACTACTACTATTACTGTTACTGTTACTGTTACTGTTACTGTTACTGTTACTACTTAAATAATCAATATTGTTTACAACTAAATTCTTTTTATTTATAATTTTATCTGTTGTAGTAGTAGCTGTTGTAACTGAATCTTTATCATCTGTTGTTGCTGTACCATTTTCAGATGATGAAAGTTGTGAATCATCTTCAGTATCAACTTCCATTATATTATCATCAGTTTTAGAACAAATACCATTCATTTCACCATTTACTGTAGAAATTTGTTCAGAAGTATCTGATTTATCTGGCATTACAGCATCAACTTCTCCCATTTCTTCCTTATTATTATTATTATTATGATTTATTTATTTTAAAGACAATTTTCTACTAATTATGTATATCTTATTATTATTGTAATTTTTTTTATATTTTATTTTACTATATATACTCTTGGTAAGAACTACTTTTAGTTATAAAATTAAAATAGAACCTGAAATTAAAAAATTAAAAATTAGAAAATTTATATAATTTCGAAATTACATACATATTAGAAGAAAACATAACGTTTCCTCTTATAATTCAAATTTCCTAAACAACTTTTTAATAAATTAAGAATTTTAAAAAATTTGAATTTGAAAATCACTTAAATCTTATTAAGGGTTACAAATTCAATAAATTTTTATTCAAAATTTTGGACAGATAATCTGAAATAACAACATCAAAAATTACAAATTGGTAAAGAAAAATGTTTATGAAATGTGACAGTTTTATCATTATATCCTTGAATTTTGAACTAAAATAAAATATGTAGGTATGTTAGATATCACCTATGTAACATATTATATATATTTTTTGAAAATTTTGAATAAAAATTAATTTAATTATGAAAAAAAATTATACATATACCTACATAATATATATAATTGGTCATGGACGCCATCTTGAATATAATATTGCAAGCAAACTAACTACGAACTATACAACAATATGGAAAAAGACTATCCCATGGATGCTACGTCGTCGAAGCTTGGCGGAGTCCCATCAAGAAGAAGACACATATTGAATTAGTAAGCATTATATTGAATTGAATCATAATATGAATTTGAATAAGAACATTACATTGGTGATCCTAAAGACAAAATTAACTCTAAGGAAATCTAATTATTTAATTATTTACATATGTACTTATTTTTTAAGGGTACTTATGAATACTGTAAAATAAAAACGGAATTAATATAACAATGCCAAATAGGTGAATGTAATGTGATTAAGGTTATAGACAACAGCTGCTACTGTTGCTAGTGCTGAATGCTGAGCAATCAAAAGAAGAAAAAAAATCAGATATAGAAGTGAAAGGGGGAAGGAAAATGATGCGACGTAGAAATTTTGGTTCTATTCATGAGGAAATTAACTTTTTTTTTTTGGTCTTATTTTCCAAAATTAATTAGGAAACTTAATTAAAGTTACTTTTGTTTAAGATGGAAAAAATACTAAACATTTTTTAAATAATAATACAATTCTTTTTTCTTTTTTTTTAAATAAATATTAAATTATATGTTTACTAGCAGCTGATTGAATATGAGATTAAATTTTCTGTCATTGGCATGGTATCAATGATTGAAAGTTTAATGCATCTTATTGTGATTATATTTTCATAAAGAAATAATTATAATTTAATGTATTTGTTAATATAAATAATTCTTACCGTTTTATAATATTTTATTCATAATACAAGCATGAAAATAATATTTTAAACAGCTGATTCACACATCAAAACAACACAAATTCATATATAAAATTCTACATAATATAGATTTATTTATTTATTTTTTTTTTTAAATATAAATACACGTGGTTATCACTTGATGTTAAGGTAATCAAAACAAACTATTTAAATACAATTTATTAGTTATTAGGGTTGATAAATTTTGATAAAATTTTCATCCCTGAATTCACTTAAATTTTAACTACTATGCCCACATTCGACGCCATATTGGAATTATTTTATGCCATATAATTTTATGTACGTTATGTACATAAAAATAAATATATAAATGCTTATATACAATATTCACATTAGAATCCATTTACTTTAGATTGTACATAACTACATACATACATATTATATATACATACATAGATATATGAGAAAATATATGTACACGTGTTGTATTCTATATATGTATGTATCTACACCTATAGTACCTCGCTATATGATATATTAGCGAAAGCATGCTTCAAATTTAAAGTGTTACCAGTAAAATTATAAAAATTATTTTAAATCCTATTTTAAAAAAGATTAAAATGTAGCTAGGCGTAAAATTATCCCTTTATTGATACATATACGGCCATATTCACCATCAAGTCATAACTCTATCAGCTAAATTACACCAGGTAGTAATGCGCTACACTTTATTTAACAATTAAAGTCAGTATTGTGCTTATGGAGGCAGTTCCCGATGAGTTTGTTGCCCTTGGTAATATTTAATTTAAAAGATTTCCCTCGATTGAAATTGAGATCTGATCACCCCACACACGAGACAGATTTATACAAACGAAATGTAAAAGAGTATAGAAAAGTATGCCTATCTTGCCTGTACTGACTTTAATTGTTAAATAAAGTATAGTTGTAACAATTTTTTTCCAACTTGGTATAATAAGAATAGTCTAAAATAATTTTAGCTGACGGTTGTAATACACTCATAGAGGTAAAATAGACTGGGACTGCTGAGACCGTCGCAAACGAGTTTATAACCGGTTTTAACAACTCCTGAAAATACACTTGATGGTGGCACGACCAAGTTGTAACGAGCGTGAGTGTATTACAACCGTCAGCTAAAATTATTTTAGACTATTCTTATTATACCAAGTAGGAAAAAAATTGTTACAACTAGCGCATTACAACTAATGTATTTTCACCCATACTCGTTACAACTTGGTCGTGCCACCATCAGATGTATTTTGAGCAGTTGTAGAAACCGGTTTTAAACCAGTTTGCGGCGGTGGTAATGCTACTTGGTGTGTAGTTGGTGTATGACTGTCATAAGTCTATTCACCATACTATTTTATTACCGTTATAATCAAGTTATGACTAGTTTATGACCGTCATAATGTTATTACCAACTTATTACCTGTTGTTGATAGAGCTCTAGCACATGAGGGATGAAAATGGGTAGAAAAAGAATGTAAGTTGTCGATGAAGACTGGTTAATGCAATAAAATAAACCGTTATTTCTATTTACCAAACTCAAGTACATCAAGAAGAAAATTTGTGCATCTTCGAAAACGTCAGGTGATCGTCAACTGATGATATTCAGCAATTTAAAGTTTTAAGTTGAATTTCATTAATTGGCGATCTTCTGACATTTTTGAAGTTGTACTTTCTTTCGAACCATGGGTCTATATATGCAAGAAATTCTCGCAAGACAAATATTATTGCAACAAAATGGTTCGTGTGGACCGAAAATGTATATTATATATGTATACTTTATTTAACAATTAAAGTCAGTACAGGCAAGATAGGCATACTTTTCTATACTCTTTTACATTTCGTTTCTATAAATCTGTCTCGTGTGTGGGGTGATCAGATCTTAATTTCAATCGAGGAGAATCTATTAAATTAAATATTACCAAGGGCAACAAACTCATCGGGAACTGCCTCCATAAGCACAATACTGACTTTAATTGTTAAATAAAGTATAGGTATATATTATAGATATGTATATTGCAAGTGAATCTTGCAAGTCATTTTTGATTGCAAATTTGCAATTTGTTGTGAAAAAATTTGACAGCTTGCAAGAAATTTCTCTTCGTATAGACCCATAGTAAGTGCAAAGATTGTCAAAGTCTTCAGAAATCGTTTGAAATTATCAACATTTGCGTAAATGCAGTAATACACAATTCAGCGTATAAAGGTTTTAAGCTGAATTGTGTATCACGGCATCAAATGCATTTTCGAAAACACCACATTGACCATCTAAGTTTGAAAGATAATTCTTTCAATTTTTCTTTCTAAATAATATCATAAGGGAAGCCTCATATTTCGTAATGAGTTCTACATACTAGAAAGCAAAACAAAAAATTAGCTGAATATTAATTCAGCTATTAAAATTTTCTGTTGAATCGAATTTGTAAGCCCACATCTTAAATACATATTTCAAACTATTCAATCTGTTTAGAAAGATAAACTACTAGAATTTGTGTTTTAATTATATTTTCTCATGATTTCTTTTTAATTATGATTAAATCAAAACAAAAGTATATTTTGTAGTTTTATTTCTACTTTTTTTTTAGCAACAACAAAATCAGCATTTAAATTTTGGCAACCCCTTTTCCTTCAATTGTCAAAATCTCAATGGCATACATTTAAAACAACAAGTCCTAAATAATATACTGAGGAAAAGAAACACGCTACTCTATCCATAAAACTTTCCCATACTTTTTATAATCATCCACCACATTCACTGGTTCTGTATAGTTAGCTCCAATAATATCCCAACATTCCCACCAAAAGAAAAACTAAATTAAATTTTTTCTCATTTTCAAACAACTGATATTTTGTCATCGCACAGATATACTACTCTCAATACAACTGTATTTTGACATTTTATAAAAATTTTATTATAAAATTCTCTCTATAGTTGCTGTAGGAACCCTACAAATACTAAGCAATATTCATATTGCTATAAATAAAATCTATACTTTTATAACCACCGGTAAAATTTTCACATTTCATTCAAATATGTAAGTACATATTATTTTTCTCTCTTCATGCTAGCACATGGACGGATGAAAAATTTTCTTATTTTGGTAGTAAATGAATTGATAGAATAACAACGTACGTAGAGCAGATAACGTACGTAGGCAATTGTGAAAATTATAATATCAATTGAGAAATATAGCACATTTTCAAAATGCTTACCTTTACATCCAGCATAAAGAATGCTGCTGCTAACTCAACAGCAACAAATAGTACATTTTACTTCTTATATTCAAACAAACTATCTTTTTTTTATATACCAGATTCATTTTGTTTTTTCTTTCTTATGTTTTGTGTATCTTTTGTATTAGCGCTAACAAAAATCAACAATATTATAGGAAAATTGTGTATTTATGTATATTTTAAGCTGTCTCAACTTTTTTAGTTGCTTTGCTGCTTCGTTATCTCTTTGCTGTCTTGCCGATAGCAATACAAAAATGATTATATACTCGCAGATCACATCACTCACAAACCATACATACTGATTGAATGAAAAGTATATATCAAGCAAACAAGCATTCAATAAACTCTTGTATTCTATGAAAAATTATTACATTATAAAATTTCTTTTGATTAGAATGTAAACAAACCTTTTAATAATTAAATGATATAATACAATCACCATTATTTGTTCGATTGATGATTTAGATACTTTTTTTTTTTTTGTAATCACAAACGAATATTAAACTTATTACAAAATAATAAAAAAAGGAAATTCTTTCTTTCTTTTTTCTTTTTTTTTATAAAACACAAGGATAGGACGTTCGACGTCGATACCCTCTTTTAACAGACTGACTAATAATAAAATGGCGTTTATAAGTCACGTGATCATTTCTATATAGTCATCATAAAGTTTCATCATGACGTACATACATACAATATAATATAGTATATTTTACTAACTAGGGACGCGGGGTAGTCAGCACATCAGATTCAGATCCACCTAGCATGCTTTGAAAATTTAAAAAAAAAATGTTTTTTTTTTCTGTTCCACTACGTAACGATTATATACCCAACCAAGAAATGTAATCTAGAGCAACATTCAAATTTCAAATTTAGGCCAGAATTTTGTATAATTGTTGATAATTCATATTCTGGTATTGAGATATTTGACAAAGTGAACAAAACTTATTCACATCCATACCATAGTCATCTAAGAATAAATGAAAATCTTAAATTGAATTGAATATAAAAATTAACATAAAAACGACAAAAAGTTTTCTTTTGATTTTTTTAAAATGAGCCAAAATTTTCAGCATCATCATCATAATAATAATCATCCTCAAGTCCAATTCTCTTGCATTAATATTATTTCAACTATGTTATGGTTTTATGTTCGTTCTGCTTCTATAGATTAATTTGTTCTTGTAAGTTGTTTTCTTAGAATAATCAATTTTTAAGGCAATTTTACCGTTATATTTTGTAATTAACCAATAAAAAACCTATTATAAGTAAAAAATTTCCAATTTGCGAATTTTTCTAAAACTAAATTAAGTACATATATGTACTTGAATAAAAAAAACAATTCTGGAAAATTAATTTTTCAAACAGTAAAAATCTTCTTTGTAGATCTTTCGAGGAATAATTGAATAAAATATTATTTTTTTAATTAAAGTACATATTTGATGAAGAATTAAAAGTGATTGTTTATTGTTCATTTCAATCAGGGTTGTCATTGTCACCCCAAATCGTTTGTGGTCGAAAAATTCGACTTTTATCACTTTTTCCATTAATTTTTGAAATAAGTAAATTTTGAGTAATCGTTTTTTTCAGAAATGCACCGATTTTAATACGCTAAAAAGGATCTAAGTATCTAAGTTGATAATAGTCCAGATTTCAATTGACTAGCAAGAATATTCAGTAAATGTTAAAAAATAAATCATAATTTTAAATTATTCCCTAAAGATTTATTCAGCCATCTATTCAGCTATTTATTACCTACATATATTTCGTTCATTTAAAAGAACGAGAAATTCACTGCATCTTTATTGCACTTTTATCTTTACAATTCAAAAATTCAAAAAATCGCAGGAAATGTTAACATCCCTTATAAACTAAATACATAGTCATATTCTTCCCTAATATCATGATTTTTTTTTTTTTTGAAAAATTAATTCTAAAAGCATTAAATGTCGTAAGACATAAAATACATTGTTACCCTCATAGAATAGTATGTACATATAGTTACATAGTTGCAAAAACAAACTTTTTTGTAAATTCACCCCGAATATTTGAAGCTAATAATAGAATATTCCAAAATTAAAATTACCGGAAAAATCTATAACTTCCTGAATCAATATTCAAAAAACAAAGTACCTACCTACATATTTAATTTGACATTTTAATGTACAATGCAGAAAATTAACATATAATTTTTAATAATTTTGGAAATTCAATCGAATAAATAAATAGAAACATTAATTTTCCACTTCAATTTTCTAATCAATTTAAATCTGGTGGAAAACGTTCAAGTTTATTCACATACTGCTTTTTTTTCTTTTTTTTTTGTAATGAAAATTAACTTAAAAATTATTTTGAATATAGAATGGATATGTAGATACATACAATACATAAGAATTTATGATTTATATTTTATCTAGCTGTTCAGAAAATATGGGTAATATGTGCAGTAAATAAAGTAAAACATGATTTTAAAACAAACACAAAGAAAATGATTTTCCAATCAATTTCTGGTAATTGGTATTCATTTTCTAATATCAAGAAATATTTGTTCTGACATTCTTATCATTGTTTTTAAGCATTGTATAACAGGTATTTATGTAATAAATAATAATTATGTATGTAAGTACTTTATTTTTTATTTAAATTCGAATCTTCATAATTAATTTAGAGAGAAAAAAAACCCAACAAAAGAATTAAAGAAAAAGACCTACTTTACAGGTGAATTTAAAAAAAAAAATTAGTCTACATAATGTTTAGATAAATTTCTTGTGAAGTTTTTGAAATTTCAGATTTAATTTTTTTTAAAAGATCCTAATCAGGTACAACGAAAAGAATTCTTAGCTATTAGTATTGTTTTTTTTAATTAAGCTAAATTATTAGAAAAAAAAGCCAAAAAAAAGAACTTGGTTAACGTGGCGATTTTCGAAATCTTTCGAAGATCCAATTTGCACTGAAAGTGCCGTTTTGAACTTACTAATTTTATTTTTAATTTAATAAATGAAAGTATTTTTTATAATTTGAGAAAGGGAGGAAAAAATTAACTTGATATGAAAAAAGAATTTTCATATAGGTACTTAATTAAAATTTGAATTTTCCTAAATTTAAATCAGCCAATGGATTGAAAGTTTATTTTATTTTTTTTTTTTTGTTTTATTACAAAAATATTTTAGGAAAAGAGAAAAAAAGGTGGAAAAAATATGAAATAATTTCTGTGTAATGGTATACCTGTGATTTCAATTAAAAATTAATTTTAAATTTTTTGATAAATGTGCTTTGCGCAATTCGAAATTATAAAAACAAAAAAAATTGTTAAATTACAAAAAAAAAAAAAACAATTTTTTTTTTACTACCAATCAATATTTATTAACCTCCTCCCCCTTAACCTACTCCTTCGTCTATAAACTCTTTCCTCTTGGATTTTCGTGTCTATTTCAGTATTTCAATATATTTCAGTGTTTCATTTGTGAAAAAAAAAAAAAGAAGAAGAAGAAAATCTGTGTAATTCCCAAACCTAAAATATAAGATAATTATGTACTGTACGATGGCTTTGCATCATCATTTTTTTTTTTGGTTCAGTTTACCTCGCTGTTGTTATTTTTTTTTATTCTAAAGTATTATAAGCACTGCGCTGAATGTAGACATGACGTTTTAGATGGAAACCAGGGTCGAATCAAAATGAAAAATACACATCTACCCATATAATACTATATGAGTATACACACATATGTATATACATATTTATCTATATCTGAATTTATATATTAAAAAACATAGTAGCTTTTTATAGATATAGATGGCTAAATGTTAATATGTTGTAAGCGGTAAGAAGAAGAAAATATTCATTTTATATCGAATGCAAAAAAAAAATCAGTGCTGAATAAGCTGAATAGTATCGCCTCAACATTACCTTATTTTTTTTTTTTTTCAAATGTAATACATACCAACAAATTGCTTACTAAAAATAATTAGCTTGTCAGCAAATGGTATACAATTTGAAAATTTAAAGCAGGTTTTTCTCATATAAATTATTATCAAAATGAAAATGAAAATAACGCCAGAATTCAAATTTTTTTTTATATAATATGTTACTTGTAACTGTTTATTAAAATATAAATAAATAAATGAATAAAATACAAGTCAAAGACAGCCAGCAATATACGTATCGTTTTTTCCGTTCATGATGATAATATGTAACTTACCTACCTATACATTATACATACATATGTACATATTATATAGACAAACGATATAACTGGCACAGAACGGAAAAACAGCATAGCAACAGAAGCTATCACTGTTTCCAAAAGAAGAAACAGAAAGAAAAAAAAATTAAATAACATACTTTTAAATGACTTTGGATAAGACGTGAACGGAAAATCCAAGAATGGATACCAAAAAATAAAAAATAAAATAAAGAATTTTAAAAAAAACCCCTATTATGAGACAAATCTTCCAAGGAAATATTTTTGCAAAATCTGAATCATACTTCTATTTTTTCTACTTTAAGGATTTTCTCTAAAAACAACATTCACTCTAATTAAAGATACACAAAAGTAAATATCTTTATTATCATTAAAATCATTTTAAAACGTAAATTTATTGTCTTTAGAATACATTTCAATTTTAATGCAATTTAAGAGAAAAGGTCAAAGTTTTTGATTAAAATTACAAATGAGAGGGAGATAATAAATCGATAATTTCAAATTATTAGAGGTATGATGTAGGTATTCATTCACCTATCTTGCTTATCCATAATTTAAAATTAAAGGGTTGCATATAATAATATTTAAACAAAAAAAAAACATATTAAAAAATTAATAATTTGTACATACATTGTGATGTATAAAAAATTGACTTGCATATCAAACTAGAATAGCGTTTTCAAAAAATGGTAATTTAATAAAATTTGAATAAAATTCAAATTTTTCTTTTGGTGTACAGAAACAAACTATATAATGTAAAAAAAATATGATGAAACATATTAACATATACATATGTATATACTTGCATAAAGTATATAAAAATATATTTATCTTTTATTTTAGTATATAAAATTTATATATGTATGTATGATATACATATATGTATATAAATTTATTTAGTACATTGCATATATGAAATTCAAGCTACAGTATTACCAATATCTTGTCGGCATACAACAATTTTTATAGTAATATATACATATGTTTACTCAAAGTATAGATATATATATATTATATATACATAAAAAACATTTACATAGACAACATTTATATAATAATTTATATAGTATATAAGGAAATTGTTTAATTGTAGATGTTTGGAATATATATATATATATATTTTATTTGATATTTTGTTATATACATGTCTATATAATATGAGTATATGTATTATATGTAGGTATATATGCATATATATATATATATATATATATATATATACGTACAAATATTTTATAAATTATATCTATTTATATATTTTTACATAGCTTTAGCAAATATAAATTGTATATAGGTACATATCTACCTACTATATATAAAAAAATCGACCTAGCAAAGTTATTTTTTTCAGAACTTTACAGGAAAAAAAGCAGTTATCAATAACTAATAAGGATCAAAAAATACCTATATAGATTGAAAATGTAATTATTTACTTTTAATTTGAAAAAAAAAAAACAAAAAAGTACCTAATTAACAGTTAAAATTTTCAAGATAAATATTCATTATTACCCCTTTTAGTTAGAACAATTTAAGGGACAACTTCTTTCTGTTCCTACATATTATATCAATTTACATGAATAATAAGGCACATCTACCTTAGTTTTTAGCCTATTTTGATTAAATTACCATTCTCTTACTTTTTCTGAATTATTGAAAACTTCTTAATATTTTAATTGAATTTAGATAAAATTCTCAGAATTAAAGTTTTCTACTTATTATTTGTATGATAATTATCTTGAAATTTTCAATTTATAATTTTAACTTTAAGTATCTATTGATAGCTCAAAGTCTAAGAGGAAATTTTTTTTCAGTTTTCATTTTAAATACAATATACAAATTATGTATGTATGTTGTATGTATGTACATCATGAAATAAGAATTTTAGATTTGAAGTTGGAAAAAATATAATTGAAACATTTTTTTTTGTGTAAAATAACAAACGGATGATGACGAAGAATTTTGTTGTTGTTGTTCATTTTTTTTTTTGTAAAAGAAAAATAAACCAAGCTTTATGTAGGCAAAAAATATATATTATAAAATACACAAATAAATATAAAATATTGTATATTTGTCTCGCTTTTAAATTAAAAATGAAAATCCTAGATGCAGTAGAGAGAAATATATAGTTATATATGTTGTTTTTTTTTACATTTTATAATGAAAATAAAATAAGAATTTAAAAAAAAAACATAGCTACACACACACACATACAAATCTAAGTATAACAAAAAATAAAATTATAATGAAAAATAACAAAACTTATAATGTCAATAAACTGACGTCATTCAAGAAGGTTAATACATACATAGATACATGCAAAGAAAAATTTTAATTTATAATATATACATATTAATAAAAATACATATATACATAATCACATTTTTCCATTTTTTTTTTAATCTAAAAAATTTTTTTTTTTAAATTTGTCGTTTTCCAATTTAAATTTGAAAAATTCAACAATTATTCATCCCTTTTTCAATTTTTATGATAAAGCTTATTATTTTCAATTCATTTTTTAATTATTATTTTTTTCTAATGAAATTATTTATTGTGAATTAAAAATAAAAAGTTTTTTCAATTGAAATCAAATTGTAACGGATAATTACAAAGAAAATATTCAATTGTCCTCATCAATAACAAAATAACGTTTTAATTGTGAGAATATTTTTAAGAAATTTCCTGAACCTGAACTGATTAAAAAACTAAATTATGTATTTCAAATTGTAGGATCAGTTAGAAGTATGTATTATTATTTATACAAAATTCTATTTTCCATTTAATCTAGTGTCCTTAATTTTCGAAACTATAGAAATATCTTTCTCTTAAGTAATTTGTTTTTCATGATTTCCTTTCGGATTTCACACCGAAATTTGGAAATTTTAGAAATCTCAAGGTTTGTCCCACTTTGTTTTAATGCAAAAAAAAAATTCCCTTTTGACGAATTTTCTGTTAGTTTTTCTCACAACAATTAAATTTACAATTTTCCGTTATTTTAATTTTCATGTAAAATAAAAAAATATTCAGAAAACATCAGGGTCTTCAATCCAAACTTGATAAAAGTAAATTTTCATAGAAAAAAAAAATGTTAAGTAAAATAAAGGAAAAATTTGTTTGGAGATTTTAAAAAAAAAACTAGTTTCCTTCTTTCTGGTATGAATTTCCCTTTTCCTTGGAGTATTTTTGGATTTACCCTTTAAAAAAAAAAACAAGCTTTCCTTTAGTCTCCGTCACTGCCCCTTATTATATCAATATTAATGTAAAAAAATGAAGATAAATTCAAATTTATATTTTACATCTACAATTATATTTCTAATTTTTTTTTTTTAATTATTGATAAGCAGCTTGTCACAAAGTGACATCATTTAATTTAATAACTTAATAAATTGAAGAATAACTGTCTTCTTTTTTTTTTAAACTGGTCTGGTATTTTATTTACTGCTTTTCATTTAAAAAAAAAAAAAAAAGCTTTTTATTCTAATTGCAATTCAAAATATGAAAATTAAAGATACAACTTATTCTTAGTACATAAATTATATGATAATTTCCTAACTCATTTGAAATTTGATTTTTTTTACAAGTCAATACAACTTCAAAAAATTAAAAAAAAAAAAATTATGTTCATGTAAAAACAAAACAAATATCGGCTTAAACCAATTTGATTAGAAAATTAATGAAATTTTTCTATGTACTGCAGAAAAATTATAACTAATTAATTACCTTTCTATTCTCGCATGAGATTTTAAATGTATTAACCATTCTATATTCTATCCTATTTTTTTTATTTCCGAAATTGATAATATGAATCTAGTGAGATAACTCTTACGCTGATCTTTGAAATAGAACTTCTGGATATGTGTTTCACAGAATGTATAACTGATAATACTCAAATGAACTATGTCACATATTATTTGTTCATATCCAAAAAATCTAAAGGTATTATTTACAGAAATTGAAAAATACAAAACACCTATTCAAAGACAAAACATTCAAAAGTTGCAATTACAAAGTATTTTATATTAAAATTTTCGTGGGTTAAATAACAAAAAGTTTAAATAACTATAAAATATCTATTTTGTTAATAAATTTTATATCATTCTGGTTATCCCTATAAGCACTTTTTCGAAATTAAATGCTTTCAAAAGTTTTGATAAAACACATTTGAAAACAACACACATACATTTTTATTTTAATTTTATTTTTTTTAAATCAAATTAGAAATTTCTTACGTCATCAATCAAAAAAGTTAATAAAACTTGATAATGATTTCTTATAAAACAATCACCTCAAATGATCTCAACTAAAATAAGCTTGAAGGTTAAAAAAATTTTTAAAACATATACTTTTTAAAAATTGATTATAAAGCCTCTGATAACTACGATGATATTCGAGTAAAGAGTTGTTCGAGGACGTTTTGGAAGTTTCTCAGTAACTTTCTCCGTTCTTTAAATTCATATTTTTCAAATACTCCATCATATTTAATTATTTTCAAGAAAGGGATCGATTCTAGACAGGAAGCATTCTATTCACTCATCCTAAATCCGAAAACCCCATGTAAATCCGTTCACGTTTACTACCCTAAAACTCTTTCCAAAATTTCAATTACGTCACGAGGAACACTCTTACCCACAAAGGAATTTAAATAAGTGGATAAAAAGTATATAAAAATATAGATAAACTTTCTTATACATATTTTCCAAGCAAGTCAAAACGAAGAGGATTTTATGTGAATTAAAAAAAAAATAACGAAAGAAATCTTAGAATCATTGGAAAATTTCGAATTTTCTAACTCCCTTAAATTCGATAATTTAAAAACAACTAAAAAGGATATTATGAATTCAATTCTTGTGTATTCTATCAATACACTGCATTTATAGCAGTACCTCAGCCCTAGGTTACCTAAGCCTTAACCTCCTGCTCTTATCAATATACACAAATACAAAATTTTATTATTATTGTTCAAAGAATTTTTTAAGGGTTCAAAACTCATGCACACGAATTAATTTTGGCCATGATAAAATTTTACAATTACGTCATACCTGTATTTGGATTATGTGTCATAGTAACAACAACAATTCTGACTAATCAAATTGAAAATTAAACTCTAATCACGATTTAAATTGAGAAAAAAAATCAAATATTGAAAATTTATATTTTCATGTTTGAAAACGTATGGAACAAATTCACCAATATTGCGTATACAATTTACAATCGTTACGTAAAAGTATGATACACAAACCAGTAGGAAAAAGTGTATGTGCTACTGTTTGTGAAACTTTAATTATGAACAACTTTCAATACAACTATGAATAGCATCCAATTTTTCTGTTTTTCAACATCTGTTAAACATTTCTGATTTTAATTTTTCAAATTAAACCTACTCAATAACTTACCACCGTTTGTTCAATCTGTTTCTTCTTCGTCGTCGTTAGTAAATGATAATTTACTTTTAATAACTTTTAACTTCTTAGTTTTTGATTTTTCTTCTTTTCCAGATGAACTTGAGGATGCAAATATGGGAATCTTATTACTGTCAATCGGTTTAGATTTTCCTTTAAAAATTATCCTTTGACTTAAATCTGCAGGTTTTTCGTTCTCTTCTGTAAATGAGAAAAAAAACAGTTAAAATAGTTATTTTATTTTAAAATGAAAAAATTTAAAAATATCCGTTAAAATGTTTTTCTAAATTTTTAAATTTGGCGGGAAAATTTAAAATTTTTGATATATAATATAATAAATATGTATTATAGAACATTTATTTTTATATAAGCAATAATATACAACAGTATGCACATGAAACGCAAGGGGGTGTCTTTTTGAACATCAACTTCTTTTCGCGATTAGACATAACATTGTACGTGCGTTATGAAAATTCATACATATATGATAAATTGGGGCCCCGAGACTCCGCTAAAATAAAAAATTGATTTTTCAACTTATAAACTATATTTGAAAACATATTTTATTAATTTTTCAATCACTTCATATATTTAATAATATTTATATTTAAAAAAATTTCCATGTTTTCAATGTTTAATAATAGAATGTTAAGAGTAAAAAAAAAAGTTGTATGAAAGACTCTTACCTGAACTAACTTTTTTTTCTTCTAATTATTTTTTTTTTGTAATTTTTTTTTCTTTATTATAACCGGCACTACATCACTGTCACAAATTAAAATTAAAAAAAAAATAAAACAAATTTTTCTGATTTTGAAGAAAATATTTTTTTTTAGGTAACTAATTAAAATTCAATTTGTTGAAAAATATAACCTAAATTATAACCACACACAAAACTATGGTCACTTTGCCTATGACTATATAGATAGCTATTAAAGTAGGAAAAAAATTTGTTCTGCCTCCGCGTGAATGTACCTCGTTTCTTGATGTATGTTTGCTAATACTACATATATATATTTATATATATGTGTAATTACAAAATAAAAAAAATTTACTTACCTTTCTCGATCTTCCTCTTCTCTGCGTCTGCTTCGTGTTTTGTTAGATCACCCTCTTTCAGCACTACTACTTGGGGATTTTCGTCCTCCCTGTCTTTATCCCCTTCCAAATTTTTTGCTAATTTTTGGCGCTAAGATAATGCATTTTTTTTATAACTTAATCCATTCATATATTTACACATAATACCAAAAAAAATTTAAATTTTATTTACCTTTTCTAAATCAGCTAAACGTTCGTCCTTGTATGCTATTTGTTCTCGTATTTTGACTAAAAAACTTGGTAATTCTGGCTTAATATAGCAGACATTACGTTTTCTTTTAGACATTTTTTACAGAAAAAACAAAATTTCTCACAATAAAATTCATAACTTCTTATAATTTAAATTATTTTGAAAGTAATTGCTATCTAAATCCAATTTTTAAAAATTAATTAATTAAACTTACAATTAAAAACTAATGACTTGTCAAAGTATTAAAAAATTCTATTATCTCGACACCAGTGCTGTCGTTCGTACTACTATAGTAGTTTTTTTTATTACTTTTTGAGTTGTCATACTACTATACTACTCCTTTCAATTTTATACTACTATTTTTTTCAAATTTTTAATTTCTTGCCCTGATATGAGAAGATTTGGGTCCTATACTCCTATTGTAAAATTTGGCTTATAATACTTTCTGAGAATGGTTACCCTGATACTACTTTTTTCTACAAAATACTACTCTTTTGAACTCATTGGCTGGCCCAAACCAAACCAGTCTTCTTTCATCTTCAACAACCGGTTTTTTAATCCCCTTTCGTACTACAATTCGCCTTCTCTCTTCAAAAAAAAAAAAAAAACGGTTATTGAAGCTGAAAGAAGACTGGTTTGGTTTGGGCCATTTGTACTACTCTAATCTAAGAATTATTGGAACGACAGCACTGCTTATGAGATGCTCTAAGATTTTCAAAATTGACCAATTTTTGAAAACACTTACTGGGTTAACCATAAAAGTTGTCTTTCACCTTAGAGCTAGAGTTTTATATGAATTTCATCATCATCACTGTTCACAATCCCCTTCTCTACTGCCAAAGCCTGAACGCGGATAAACTCTTTTCAGTTTATACCCTGGTCGGAAATAAGGAAACACCTCACACCTCCACCAATGATGATGGACGGAGAAAGGATATGTATCAGAAGATTAAAAGAATATTCAAAAAATATCATGAATATTTCCCTCTTCCTTCTACATTGCAAAATCATTTATTAATAAATCTGTAAACAACAAAATTCGTCAATTGCTGCATGAACATTCTTTCTAAATGAAAACAAAATATTTTAAATATTTTTATACTTTTTTCAATAACGTTCTGAATTTTTACAACATATTCTAACTATTTTTTTCTTTGGTTTCCGCTTTATTTGTGTCATCTGTAGATTCTAATTTAAAATCAATTGGTTTATCATATCCCATTATTTTTACATAATGTTCTGTATCTGCAAATGAAGATGGATCAACAAAAAGTGGAATTTTTCCTACCATAAATGAAGTAAACATTCCAGGTACTTCAGGTACTTTAACATCAGATGCTTTAAATTTTGTCTACAATAAAAAAAATAAAAAAAAGGATTTAAAAACATTCAAAAAGCCAATAAAAATTGTAAATACTCACTTCTATTTTTCGTAATATCAATGATAATGTTGTCGCTGTATATTCATCCTTAATTGGATCATAACGTATTTCTGTAACATATTTTTTTGTAATAAAATGTAACAATAAAGGTGTTACAAATGTAAAGAATCCAACAAATCCGCATAAAAATACTGCCATTGGTGTACCACCAAATTTTGCTCCTTGTTCCATTAATATTGGTTGAGCTGCTAGACCAGTTAAACTTGTTGTCAATGAAAATACTTTTACAGCTTTCATTCTTGATGTAAGAAAACCATCATAAACTCTAATTGGTTCTATTGAAGTTGTTTTATTACTATTGAAATATTTTTGTTGCCCATACAAAACATAACCTTTGTATATATTATTTATCGGTTGAAGTTTTGAAAATTGATGATTACACAAGTTTGTGCTTAAAAATAATATTGATCTTGATTGCATGATTTATATTTATTATAATCTGAAATAAATAAACTTTTAATTTTAAAAATCAACAAAAATTTCACTTATAATAAAAAAAGAAAATACCTAAAATTTACTTTTATTACAGCAATTCACAATACAATGACCTCCAAAACTACCTCATTCATAATAATTTGACATTTATCTGTCTGTAATCGGTATCAGCTGTTTTCAATTCAGATGTTCAGCATTTCAGTATTCAGCATATTTTAAACTTTTTAAAGTTAAAACAGATTTGAGATTTTTATTGTAAGTTGAAAAACGTCAGATGTTAACACACAAATAAAAATATGTATTGACAAGTTTCAAATTGTTTATTTTTTTTTCAATTTAATTGAAAAATCATCAATTAAAATACATAAATATTGAAAGTAATAAATTTATTTAATAATCTTTATTAAATGCTAATTAATCATTTTTTATTGCAGTTTTTATTTTTTTTTTTTTAAATATTTGCTGCATTGAAATTTAATTCTGTTTTATACCTATCAGATTACGTTTTATTAAACTATGGCTGCTCGTGTTAATTGTTAATTAAGGTGAATATTATTCATTTAAAAAATATATACAATATTAATTTAAATTTAAAATTAATTAAGTAGAGTGAAATGTTAAAAATCTAATATTTCATTTAAATAAAAAATGAATGAATGAATAAAAAAAAAAGTGTTTAGAATTGTGAAGTTTTTTCTTCATTTGGAATGATGATAATGAAAAATCATCTAAAAAAAATTTTCACCTTCAATTTAAAAAAAAGAAAATTATCTTATTAAATATGAAAATAATAGTTATATTTTATAAAAGTGTAAATAATATAATAATCTGTGTATAAAAAGAATAAAAAAAAAAAAGTTTTTTATGTAGAAAGAATTTTAAGAAGAAAAAAAAATCATAAATTTTTATGATTTAAAAAAAAAATTTAATGTGACGTGTTATAGGTAAATTCATAAATTTTAAATAACATCTTAGAGTAGATACTAATTTTTTAAATCAAAATATAATGTAAAAAAAAATTTAATTACAAAATTTGTTGATTCAATATTTATCATTTATCCAAAATTTCTTAATTATAAAATTCTATTTAAAGAAGAAAAAAAAATCAATTTTATAAAAGAAAATATTCCATTTATTACGTCTTATTTTGTTGAATGGAAATGTGGGAGGAGGGCAAAAGTCTATGACAAAACACTTTTTTCTTTTTAGTTTTGCATAAGTAGATTTTAAACAAATATTTTGCCAAAATATATAATCAAAAACAAAAAAAAAAAAAAATAGATAAAAATAAATATATATATATGTACTTACACATAAATATATTGTTTACATATTTATATGAAACTGTATTATGAATTATTTGGTTCTTAATTATAATTTCTTACCTTTATTTTTTCATTCATTAGCATAACATTTTTGAGTAACTTACTATTAATTTTTAATGATTTTTTAATTTTCATTGACACGTATGTACCTACAATCTACTTATAGTTATAAATGCACCTTTTTTTTTTATACTTTTTGTAATGTAAAGTTAATTGGACTATAAAATTAATGAGAAAGCAATTTTATTATAATGTACCTGTTTAAAAATAATGTCAAAAGAAAGTTAAATTAGGTAAATAAGTAATATGAATATGTGTAATTTCTAATTTATAATATTGTTGAAAAAATAAATGAAAAAAAAAAGTTTGTACCATGGTACAAAATCTGTAAGAAAAAGTACAGAGGTCAATTCACAGTCATCAAATTTTCATTAGTCATTAGTCATTTTTATAAAGAAGAAGAAAATAGAAAAAATAAAATAAGTTTATTTGATTTGATAAAACTTTTTTTTTGTCTCATTTCGTGATTATAAATTTTTTGTTTACAATTATTATCAGTATAATTAAATAAATGTTTTGTATACAGAATTTTGTTAATTTAAATTTTCTATTATGTACAATGTACGGATTAATTGAAAGACATTGGCTTTTTCAATAAATATATAAAATAATAAGTTTCTTTGTAGTTTGTTTGCAACACAAAAAAACAAAAGATAAAAAATATATATAGATTAAGTAATTTCATGCCACGAATAATGGTTTCGTTACTAAATCGAATAATGACGTCGAGATTTGTTGCGTAAATAAGTGAAATCATTGACGTTTTTTTTTTAAAAAAAAAAAGGTATACCTATACCTATACATAATTGTAATTATGTATAGATGATATATTTGAAAAAGAAATAGCCTTAAGTAGTATATAAATATAACTATAGTCAGTAGTACCAGCTAAATGTGTATATCTGCGCCTACCTTTTACTTTTTTGCTAAACGCGATCGTCTCGTCATCAGTCAACAGTCATCATCATTATCTCTCACATTTTACTTAGCTTTTTACACTGAATACATTTTAACTTACTTACATATTTATTAATTCTATATATGATCAAAACTAAACATGTTTGAACACGTTCATTTTATGTACTTTTTGAAAATCGCATAAAAAATAATTTAATTAAAACAGGTACTTGCCCATATTAAGGAATTGTTAGATTTTTCTTTTTTTTCTTCATAGAAAAAAATACATAATCAAAAAAGTAAAAAGTAAAAAGAATATTACATAGGTACTTTCTTGTTATTACCTTTTTTATTTTTTGTTGGTTTCTTTCTATATTGTGTAAGTGTAGCAAAATAATACGTTAACGTTCTTTAAGTATATTGTTAATTAATATCACCTTAATACACAGATCAAAAAGGTACATGATAAATCTCTGTAATAAAGTTGAAATTAATTATGTAGTTTTTAGGAGAAAAAAAAACACTTCACTCAAGCTTAATTAATAATAATATGAAAGTATTTCTTTAAATGCTTATAATATTTTATTATTTAAAATAAAAACAATCAATTTATAAACATAAATATTCTCAGAATGCCGATACAGGCGCCCCAATGGACAGAATTTTTATCCTGTCCCGTTTGTTTTCATGAATTTGCGGCAAATCAACGTCCTCCAATAAGTTTGGGCTGTGGACATACAATATGTCGTACATGTTTAGCTACATTACATAACAAACAATGTCCATTTGATCAGGTATGTTTTATTTATTTATTTACATAACTATATATTTTTTTACAAAACTTAATTAAATATTTGAAATTAATAATATATGTATATACATATATAATATATATAATCACATCACATCTTTTCCTTATAAGGCATCAATTACGACAGATTTAGACCATTTACCAATTAATTATGCATTATTACAATTGGTGAGCAATAATTCAAATTCTCAAACAGCATCTGCTATTATAGCTGAATCTGAAGCTGCTAATCCGCCAAGTTTACAAAATTTATCAACTGAAGATTTACAGTGTTATAAACTTGCCAAAAAATGCATCGAAGAACTTGCACTACTTTTAAAGCCATTCTCCAATGGAGGAAATGCTGGAAGTTTATTATCAAGACCGATGCAACGAAAATTAGTTACTTTAGTTAATTGTCAGTTAGTCGAAGATGAAGGACGATCTAGAGCATTAAGAGCTGCAAGATCTCTAGGTGAACGAACTGTTACCGAATTAATATTACAACATCAAAATCCACAGCAGTTAAGCTCGAATTTATGGGCGGCAGTAAGAGCAAGAGGATGCCAATTTTTAGGTCCAGCCATGCAAGAAGAAGTACTTAAATTAGTTTTATTAGCTCTCGAAGATGGATCAGCTTTATCGCGCAAAGTTTTAGTGATGTTTGTTGTGCAACGTTTAGAACCACATTTTCCACAAGCATCGAAAACGAGTATTGGGCATGTAGTGCAATTGTTATATCGTGCTAGTTGTTTTAAAGTATCAAAACGTGAAGGTGATTCATCTTTGATGCAACTTAAAGAAGAATTTAGAACATATGAAGCTCTACGTAGAGAGCATGATGCACAAATTGTTCAAATTGCCACCGAAGCAGGATTAAGAATTGCTCCAGATCAATGGTCTGCTTTACTTTACGGGGATACCATTCACAAATCGCATATGCAAAGCATTATGGACAAATTACAAACGCCACAATCTTTTGCTCAGTCTGTTCAAGAGCTTGTTATTGCATTGCAAAGAACAGGTGATCCAGCAAATCTCTCAGGATTACGAGTTAATTTAAAACATTTAGCAAGTATCGATCCTACAGGGGAGAATAGTGTTCCTTCGTGGCAAGAAGTTGAAAAAGCGTTAGGAGCAGTAAAGCAGGTAGATATTTTATATTACCTATATCGTATTATTAATAAAATTTATTTAAAAATTTACTATTAATTTAAAGGTGGTAATAGGTCTGGTGGAGTTTGTAGGTCATCATGGTAATCGGAAACTACAAGAATCATCTCAATCAAATCCAAATACTAAATATAAAATAAGTTTATGTCGTGATTTAACGTTAAGAAGGATCTGTCCACGTGGTACTAGTTGTACATTTGCGCATTCTGATGAAGAGTTAGAAAAATATAGAGCGAAAAGTCGTAAAAGTAATACAAAACCACCTATGGTTAACACTAAAGAGACTGTTGATTACTTAGATAATCCCACTCATTCATGTTTACCCTCTGAAGAAACATCTCCTTTGCGTTTCGCTAATGTCGGTAATAAGAATGCTATACCAACACATCCATCCCAATCTATGTTACCGCCACCTTATATGGATATGATGCCACCACAAATACATGCAGCACCGAGTCCAATTCCTACTGGACCGATGAATCCAGGCGGTGGAATAGTACCAAATGTAACTAGACACCCATATGATGCACCATATGGAATGAATTATCCATCTGGTGGAAGACCATCTATGCCGTTACGATCTCCACGACCGTTACATTCAGGTAATTTTGGAGTACATCCACCAACTTCACCACAACAGCCGCAACCACCAGTACCACCCCCACCACCAAATAGTCAACAAATGTTCCATCCACCATACAGCAACTTAAATAATTTAGGTCCGTCTGATTTATATAGCAATGTAAATGCTGCTGCAGCTGCCGCAATGGCTGCAGCATCTGTTATGCAGGCTCCTTCAATGCCACAAGTGAGCAATCAAGGTCAAGTGCCTCAAATTTTACCACCGACAAATGCATTTTTCCCTTCTAGTGGAAACATGCCCCCTACAGATTTTTCTAAAATTGATACGATACGGCAATCTGCATTATGGGATCAACAACATCGACAACATTTACCACAACAACAACAACAACAATCGATTAACATTAATTTAAAAACTCCGCCCACAAATTCACCATATTTGAATTCACCAAATAGTAATAATAATAATAATAACGAAATTCCTCAAAGTCCAATTCTTAGACAAATGTACGAAAAACGACGATTAGAAATGTTGAAAGACTTTGAATTAAATCAACAAAATAAAATTCATGGACTTAATGGTAATATCTATAAAAATCCCCAAAATATTCTAAATAATAACTTAACAAAAGAGGAATTAATATCAAATTATTGGTTGTCTCATGGTCCATCATCAACACCATCATCATCAGTTAATACTCATCAAAATTATTCAATGGATGTAGTCCCACCAAGTTCAACTAGAGATATATTTATAAGATCAGATTCAATACTTCAACAAGATGATGATTATATACCATTTGATCCGCCATCGAATAATAATAAATTTGGTCCAATATCTCGTATGACAAAATCATCAATAGGTGGAATTTCACCACAATCAAGCGGAAATTATCACCATCATCATCATCATAATCATAATAATAATAATATTATTAATAATAATATTATTAATAACAATAATAATAATAATAATATTGGTTTTCAAGATATTACCATAAGAAATACAGCAGCAACAACAATTCCATCATGGCTTTATGGTACTAATACATCACCACCACATAAACCAGCAGAAAGATCACCAATATTTTGTGATCCTCCTCAACCACTTAAAATATCATCGCCCGAATTTAATGTCTCACCGCTTGGATCTCAAGATAATTTTCTATTTTCAAAAAGTTCTGATATTATAGATGATCCTCGGTTACAAGAAGAGCTTAGAGAATTACAGGAAAAATTTAAAGAATTAAAATACACATCACATCAAAGTAGCGGTCAAAATCCAACATCTCATCATCATCATCATCAATTTGTTGATAATGCAAACAAATATGATTTTGGGCTTGGGTTACAACTTTTAGATAATAAAGTGAAGGAATCATCAAATAAGGTTTGTATTTTAACTATATATATAGTATTTTTGTAGTGTCCAGAAAAGAAAAGAAAAAACATCTTATAAAAATTATTTTTCTATTTATTTATATACATAGCTCTCTTCGATTTCTCAATCATTATGGAATACAAGTGCTACAAAATCATTAAGTCCATCAAATTATTGGGATACAACAACAACAACATCAACAACAACATCATCAACAACAGCAGCAACATCTAAAGAATCAACTCCAATTAAAAATGAAGTTCCTGAGGATACATATGAAGCGGGTATTGCAAATGATATGCGTGAATTAGAAATGCGACTTGAATCTGAATTAGAAGAACATGAAAAATTATGGTCTCATCCAGAAGATAGTGGTATTGGACATTCTTGATTTTAAATACAAATTATGCGTATGATGAAATCTGTTGGACGACGAAGGTTGGTGTATTAAGTTTTTTTTTTTTTTTTTTCACTTTGTTGACTTATAAATTGTAAATTTTTTTTCTTTTACAAGAAAAAATATTTACGTATTTTATATTATGTAATTCTTTTTTTTTTTTTTTTTTTTTTTGTAAAAAAAGAAAAGTTATTTTCCTTCATTTTTTTGAAAAAAAAAAAATGCTTAGTTCAATTTTTAAATGTTGATCATTTATTTTTTAAAAAGTTAAAGCAAAAAGAAAAAACAAAGAAAAAAAAATGATGTTTGGTATAAGGCGGCAATTAGCTTTTTTTTTTCTGATATTATTATTATTTTTTTAAATGTAAATTATTATTTTATGTTAAAATATATTGTTTCTATTAATGGGGAACTGATTAAGATATTGTATAAATATTGATGAAAATTATTTTATAAATTGAATAGATTTTATTATTTTGTTTTTTTAAATGATCTTTAATGCTTACATGAGCGAGATTTATTTTATTTTTATTTTAAATTAAATTTATATACATGTATATGTACATTATATGTATATATGTATGTATGTATATTATATATTTTTTTAAAGTGTGAAGGCGAATTATTCAGTACGAAATTTTTTTTTTTAATTTTTCAAATTAATTGTGTATTTTTTTTTTTTTAAATTAAAATTTTTATTTAAAAATAAAAAGAAAAAAAAACGAAAAACCTTTTATTCTAAAGGTAATATTTTATATATTTTTAAACATATATTTTTATTAATATATTATTAAAGAAATAATTTAAAACAAGAAAAAAATTAATAACGATAATAATGAAATTTTTTTGTTTTTTTAGATGTAAATAAAAATAAACCTAGTAATAATTTTTTTTTTATTTAGAAGAATTTGATGAAAGATAAAGGAAATTTTTAACTATGAAATTAACTTATTACATATGTTTTGTATTTTTTCTGTTGTTAATTATTATTATTATTTTTTTATTAAAAAAAAAAAAAGCGAATAATATAAATAGCACTATTTTGTGATGTTCTTATTAAAATATCATTATTATTATTATTATAATTATTTTTTTTAAAGTTATTTTGTTTTAGGAATGGTTTGTATGCTTAGTAATTTTTTTTTTAATTAATATTGATTATATAATTATTATTATTATTATGTATTAAATTTTTATTTAAAAAGATGATGGTATAGAATAAATCGTTAATAATAAATTGAGATAAATAAGAAGTAAACACGTGTTAACAACTTCTTACTTAATATGCGCTAAAAAAAAAAATAATAATAATAATAATTTGTTAGGTTAAAGAAGAAGAAACAAAAAAAAAGATGTAAAAAATAATGTAAAGTTCGTTCTCGTTTATTATTATAATTAAAATTATTTTTTGGCCAATTAGAATTTTTCAAGCAATATATTTTTAAAAATAATATTAATTAAAATGCTACTAGATAATCTCTTTATTTACACTTAAAAAATAAAAAATAAAAAAAAAAAGAACTTTTTTCTTATCGTAATAATGTGATGTGTTACACAATAAAAATATAAATATATAATAATGTAGATACATTTTATAAATTATAAAAATTTTTTATTATCGTACGCTTTAATAATTCGCCTTTATTTTAAAAAGGAAGCAAACAAAAAAAAAAATACTATATAAATAGCTTAATTTAATAGCTAAATTTTTTTAAAAGATATTTTTTTTTTTAAATTTTATTTAAATAAATAAATTATTTTTCTTTCTTTTGATATTTTTGTTTTTAAATTTTGTATTGTATAAATTGATTTTAATTTTTTTTAATAACTAAAAAGAAAGAAAAGAAAGAAAAAAACAACAATAATAAGAATTTGCTACATTTTAATGCTTGTTTTGTATTTTTAAATTGTTATTGGATTTTTATAGTCATAATTAGTAAACAATAAAACTCAATTTTATTTAAAAAAAAAACAACAATAACAACAATATATATCTGTAAGTGTGTGTATAGTACCCATTCACACATTTTAAGTTATTCCTTTTTTTTTTTTTAAAAGCAACAAAAACAAAAAAAGTATGTACTAAAAATTATACTAAAATTTTTGAATATGTTTGAAAGAAAAAAATATTAACTATAAATTTGTTCTTTGTTTCTTTTCTAATTTGTTTCTTGTTTTATTTTATTTAAAAAAAAATTAAAAAAAATACCCAAACTAAAGAAAGGAATAATGTAAATTCTATACAAAAATAAAAAAGTTTTATCAAAAAGCAAAAATTAAAAAAAACAAAAGAAAAATTATAAAATCTATACACATGCAAAAAAACATCAGAAAAACAAACAGATTTTACTTTATCTGTTTTAAAGGTATATAAATATACATAATATGTTCATATATGTATCTATATGTAAACAATAATTTAAAAGAAAAACTAAAAGTTATATTTTAATAAATTAATAAAAAATGTAAAATAATAATTTAAAGTAAACACAAAAAAAAACCTATAAGCAAAAACAAATAATATTTAAATAAGGAAAAAAAAAAGTGTTATAAAACGACTATGAGAAATGATGACAAGAATTGGGCTGTTGAATCACGATATACCCCTCATTAAAATTTTATTGATAAAAAGTTTACGTAAAAATAGAAAATTTAAAAGAAAAAAGAAGAAGAAATGGAAATGATTATTTGAAATCATAGTGCAACAACCACCTTAATAGATATTTAATAATTTTTGTTACTTTTTTTGTACATACTTCATTTTTCATTTAGTACAAGAAATTTCTAATTAATTCTTTGAAATTCAAAATTATAATTTTTTTAAATAATAAAAAAAAAAAACTGTTATTAATGAATAACTAATGAGAGCTCTAATGTCATGTTTAAATGACTTAATAATTCATTTAAGTGTCATTTGAAGTTAAAATTGTGAATAGATTTTATATAATTGTCGTATTTAAAATTTTTTTTTTTTTTAAATTTTTTATTTTAAATCAACCATATTGTTACTTTGAAAATTAATTATGACGTACATACTTTCTTAAGTATTTTTTTTTTTTATTTGTTTGTTTGTTTGTTATTCAAACGATTGGCCTATTAAATGTATAAAGGATTGTTGTCTTGTATTTATTTATTAATAATTTGTTACAATTAACTGTTAAAATACATATATAACTTTATTAAAATTTTATTATATGGATCATTGTTTAAAAAAAAAAAAAAAATAATTTATGCTGCATTTAAAGATATCATTGTAATGTTAATTTTTGTGTTGTAACTTTAAATCACATTAAAATGAATTATATGAGCCTATAACGATGATACTGTATTTTCATTTACATAATTAAAGAAAATACAATTTAAATTCAAATAACATTTTGCTTTAATGTATTTCGTCAATAAAATTAGTTTCTTCAAACATATCATAGATACTTTTTTTTATATATTCTTTTTCTCTTAACATTTATATATTTTTTCAGTTTTATGAGAAAAACATAAATTTTTATTTAATATTTTTTTGTAAATAATATCATTTCGTATTTTTTTATACATGTATGTATATTTTGTTGCATTGAAATTCTTCCAGCACACTTGTATTTTTATTTTTTATTTTTTTAATTTTCTAATGTATTTTGCGTTTATTTTTTGTATTAAAATCCATCTTTAAGAGTATCTAACAATGTTCTTTGTGATACGAAAAAAGAAATAGAAACATAAAATTTTTAAAATAAAATTTTTTGAGGGGTATGAGTGGTACAGTTATTATTATATAAACCCAATGGGTTCATAAAAGAAAATATAAATGATTATATAAAAAAAAAAAAAAGAATATTTTTAAATATTTTAAAAAATATTTAAGAATCATTATTATATATTTAAAAAAAAAATAAAATAATATATATACATATATTTAAAAAAAAAAAAGATTTCTATATTAAAGAAAGTAAAAAAAAAAACTGATTATAAAATTTACCTTTAAAAAAAAAATTAAATTAATTGTAATTGAAAAAAAAAATATATAATTTAAATTTAAATTAGAAAAAAAAAACACACACAAAAACTCTCAAATTAATTAAATTATATTTGAAATAATGTGAAAAAAAAAAGATGGAAAAAGATAATTATTAATAGTAATAAAAAAAAAATAAAGGTAATAAAATGATGATTAAATAAAGAATTGATAAAGTTAACATATAATATATATTATATATTATATATAGTAATCTTGTATTTATATTTATGAACAAATTTATATGTGAAAAGATTAAAAAAAAAAAACTAAAAAAAGAAAAAAAATAATTAATAATAAATGTTTATTAGTTTTTATTATACATACTGTATCTCTGTATCTATTTGAAGAAAGAAAAAAAAAACAGAACAAAACAAAACACCAACAACAACAACCAAACAAAACCATTCTAAAAACAAATCACCTTTTTTTTTACATGTACCTTACCTTTATACACAGAATGTTGTGGTCAGAAAACTATACATTTAACATGCATTATAGGATCACTTTTGAAAAAATAAAAGGTCGAAAATGTATTACTTGAAATTCCTCAATTGTCTTCAAACGACTGTGATGCTTGTTGTATGCACAGGTTGACGACTCTAATTACAATTCCAGCACATTAAATTAAAACAGCCTATTATTATAATTAATTTTTCAATGTTCGTTTCTTGTGTTTTAAAATTCACATAATAGTATGATGGATGCAAGATAACTAGATAACATAAAATTATTTTGGACAGTACAACGAAGTTGCATTTGGAAAATAATTATGAGATGTTCAAGTCATACATTTTCGAAAGTGATCCACATTATTTTTATTTTCAATATTATTTCACATTTCAGCATAATCATTTCTAATACTTTTTCGTTATGGGTTGATTTATTTGTTTTTTTAATTAATTATTTTTGTTGATTTAAAAATGTACTGAATAATTTTCAATGGATTTTTTCTGTTTAAAATTGGAGAACAAAATAGAAAAACAAGAGTAAATAAGGGTCATGTTAAGAGGTGACAATCATGAACAATTTCATGATGATAGTTTCCAAGAGTTAAAGTGAGAAATATCAATTTTGTTTGTTTATTTATTTTTTTTTTTTTATTGAATTTGAAAAGGGTAATTTTGATGCAAAGGCCTGAAAAAAGAAAATTAAAAAAGGTCCGTTATTTAGAACCTCAGTAAATTGATTAGATTTTTTTTACCATAAAAGTAAATTTAGGGAATAACGAACGGTATATCGTATTTTTTTTTCCTGCAATCAATTTCAAATTTAGAACACAAATTTTTCATGTCAAATAATCAACTTTTTAAGCAATACAGAATGTGTTTTTTTTTTTTAAAGTTTTGCAGTTTTTATTTATGAAAACCTCATTGCTTTTATTTCATAAATTTAATTTCAGAAAAAACAAAAATGTAAATAAAATTAATTTTTGTACCACAACAGAAAAACAAACGCAATTCACAAACTGAAACAAAACATGAGAAAAAATATGAAATAAAAACACTTAAATACATTTCTAAAAACAAAACACCAGAATCATTTATTCAAAAAAAAAAACACTTATTATTTTAAAAAAGGAAACAAAATCATATTTTTTTTTTAAACAAAGTGAAAAAGGATTGTAATTTAATTTTGACAAAAAGAAATTTTTAAAAAAAGCCAGTAATTTTGAAAAAATTGAATTTATTTCAAAATAAAAATTTGTAAATAAATAAAGGAAAAATTATACATGCATATATTTAAATATACATACTTACATTTAAAAAAAAAAACAAATTGCTTAAAACTTTACATAAATTTATTATTTTTTTTTAAAAAAAAAAGGAAATAATTTGAAAAACATAAACTCCAAAAATTTTAAAACAAAAAAGTTTATCAAATAAAAAAAGAAGTATGATATAAAGAAAAAATAACATAAAAATTTTAAATAGATTCTAAATTCAATATTAAAAACAAATTTACCATATTTAAAAAACAGTAAAAACAACAACAAAAAAACAAGAATTTTTTCTACATTTTAAATTATGTTTTATTCTTAAAAAAATAATAAAAAAAATTAAAATGTATTGAGAAGAATAAAAAACAACAAAAAAAGTATTGTCCATATTTAAAAAAAAAAAAAATGATATAAAATTAGCAATTAGTTAAAACCTATTCAAATTTATTATTATAAGAACAACAAATTTCAAATGAAGCCACCTGGAATTTAAAAAACAAAAAAAAAAAACCTATCTGGTAGTTTAAAAATTTATTATGTAATTATGCAATTTCAAATAATTAGAGGAAAAACAAAAAGTATGTTGAAAATCAGGAAAATGCAAAGAAAGCAAAACAAAAAAATAAAGATTTTCAAAAGATAAGAAAAAAAAACGTAATTACATATTTAGAACAACACAATCAAAAAATAAAATAATATCAAATTATCAATTTACACTTTGAATTATTGAAATTTGTTACAGATCGAAAATTTTAAAGTAAAAAAGTGTTTTTGTTACTATTTTATTTGAAAATTCGGTAAAATGTTTTTAATTTTTAAATTAAGAAGTTTCAGTTAATAAGGATTTTTTTTTTCAAGCGTTTAATATACATTTAGAATGTGTCTCAGTAACCATAGGTACCCAAATACAATAAAGAATAAGGTTTTGTAAGGATCGATAATTGAATATGTTTGTACTTATGTAAGGTACTCTCGTTGAACTTTATTTTTAAAGTGAGTCCTTACAGAAGTACTGTAGAAAATTGTTTAAAAAATTAAAGGGTACATTTTTAAAAATTTAATAAAATTGATTCCCATGGGAGAAGAACAATGAAATTTTGAGAATCTTTGTAAAATATTTAAGTAGTTCTGTTTTGAAGTGAATTAGCATTCTAAGACTTCTAAGGATATCAGTAAAATAATTATGTAACTCATGTCCCTTTTCTGATACTTGATATTCTTAATTTGAAACCTTTAAAACAGAAAATAAAAATAATAGAAATTGTTCACAGAAAGTGGACGCATCCCTAATAGCCTAAAAGCTTTGATACAATCAAGCTAATTCACGTCTTAAATTAAAACTAACTTACATGAAATTTTTCAAAGATTACACCCCAAAATTTCATAATTTTCACCTTAAAAAACATCAACGGAACAATAAAATAATGGTCATTGGGACACATGCTAAAACAATTTATTATTTCTACCACGAAAAAAAATTGCTACAAAAATAAAAAAATAAAAAAATGAGCTTAAAAATTAAAATAAAAAAAAGCATATATTGATTTGTAGCAATTTTTTTTTTATTTAAATTAATAAAATAAAAAAAAATATTTTTAAACAAACAAAAAAAAAACGTGAAATATAACAAAAACAAAAAGGAAAACATAACGTCAGTTTACATAACTTTTCAACTTGTGATGTGAAATTTAGAGTTAACATTTTAAATCCATGAAGGATTTAAAAAAAAAAATCAAATAAAAAAAAAAAGAATATAATATTATATATTTACATGATTTGATGATCGGCATGTAATTAAAAAATAAAAATTAAAATAAAAAAAGTACACAATATTTAATGTACGAAAATATAAAAATATATATATATATATATGTAATTCTATCTAGCTTGTATATGAATATAAGAAAGGATCAGTTAACATTTTTAGAGTTTCTCTGGCTGTTTGTATACATAAAAAATATTTTAAAAAAAAAATTAAAAAATTAATAATAAATAAATTATTAATTAATAATCATATAGGTATGTACATCTTGATTATGATGCTTCACTAAAATTTAATAAAAAAAAAATTAATAAAAAGAATAGAAAATTAATCTGAAAAATATTAGTGATAAAAAATTAATGAACGTATAAATATGAAATACCTATCTAAAAAAAAAAAAACGAGAATAATGTTCATCATAGTGTTAAAATTTAAGAAAGAAAATCAATTTTATGTACCTATTTTTTTGTTTGTATTTTTTACACATTTTTCTACATTTTGTTAAATGAAAATTGTTATATTTTTTTTTATATATTTCTTGATTATAATTTTTAAAATTACTTAAATAATTGCTATGTAGATTACCAAGTACATTGAAATGTAGGTAGATACTGTACGGTGAGAAAAAAAGATTTAGATAAACTGAAATACGCGATTTTACAATTGTTTGACAATTTTTTTTAAAGAGTTGTTGCAGACAATCATTAGAAGATTATTGTGTCCTTTATAACGCTCTATTGTTTTTCGGTTTCAACTGTTGTACCGTGTACGGATCCGTAATTGGTGGTCTCAAAATTTGAAAATAATCAATGCGTATGCGTCCAGTACTTTCAATTTTGTGTTTTAATCTCAAATATCAACATTGAGTAACTTTAAATGTTTTTAATTAATTAGCTGATTTTTTTAAAATTAAAGTTAACAAAGATTTGAAATTAGTTTTTATAGAAAAATGTCTTGTGACATTCTCAGTTGGTACTACCAGTTCATAAAAACTAATATAGAAGATATCAGATACACTCCGTTTCAAAATATAGCCTCACCCTTACCATGTGTGTATATCTCATATAAGGAGTGAATTTTTTACAAATCTTTGTTCTAGGATTTTGAAGGACCTGTTGTGTTAAGAAAATTTTTGAAATTTAATTTTTAGAAAATCCCACCATATAGAAGAAAGAGAGGGAGAAAGTAAAATGTACAAATAAAAGCCGTTGCAAAATATAGCCTCACTATAATGTTTTTTAAAATTTGGTATTGAAAACACAAATAATTTTTGTTTTTTAGATTTTATTAATAAGGACTTTCTTTACCATTTTTAATTTAAATCTAACAAAGATGGTTATTTATGCTTTTATACAGTTTTCTGACATATACTTTTGGAACTCCATTTTGCTTCTTCTATATTACTTTTCTTGGATCCTAAACAGTTTCATACTGTTAGCTGTTTGAAAAAACTTTTCTTAATAAATATTTTTAAACGTTTTCTATTATATTTAAGTCCGGTCATTGTAATATTTGTGAAATTTTTCCAGAAAATCAGTTTTTAACTATACCTGTAATATGGATTACTGCATTATTTTGTTGAAAAATGAAGTCGTCCTGCTCCAAATTCTTAGAGATTTTTATTATTTGTTTCTTTAACAATTCTCAGTATTTTCTGGAAGTATTCTTCCACTCATAAATCTAATATGAATTACTACTATTGAAAAAATGACATAAATTGGTGAAAGCAAACTGGAGTTTTTTTAGGTATAACTTAGTATTATATTCTACGACACCCCATATCATAACAGAATCTCCATCTATTTTTTTGAGTGCTAAGTAACTTTCCTTCTTCCTTAAATTATGTAAATAAAACCTTTAATCATCTGGTTCATCTAAATTAAACTTTTTTTCATCGGTTAAAACCACTTTGTGCCATTTTGCCTTACATAATATGTGGTTCCATTGCAAAGTTAAGGCGATATTCCCTATGTTTTTTCGTATAGCCCGGATATTTTGTTATTTTTCTATGCGAAATGTTTCTATGTTCGTAATATTTTATAAACAGTAGGATTCGTGAACATCCGACCCTTATTTCTCTTTAATTTGATTCATTTTTAGTGTTGAACAACAAAAAGCATTCGGGATGGCTCATTTTTTCCTACGTGTTACTATTGGTGGTCGGCCAAAATTTGTTAAAACTACGTTTTATTTTTCATTTAAAAAAAAATTATTGATTGTCCTTGGACTTTGGCCCAGTATTTTCGAAATTTGTCGATTTGACTTTTTTCCACCTTTTAGTTACTTCATAATTTCAATTTCTGTTCTATTTAACAAATTGACCAGTGCCATTTTTTATCAAAAATCTTGAAAACTTATCACACAATAAAGAGATTTAAAAAAAAATCCAAAATCCCAGTAAGCACTTCGAAAAATTCACTTTGAATGGTAGTGAGGCTATATTTTGCAACGGCTTTTATTTGTACATTTTACTTTCTCCCTCTCTTTCTTCTATATGGTGGGATTTTCTAAAAATTAAATTTCAAAAATTTTCTTAACACAACAGGTCCTTCAAAATCCTAGAACAAAGATTTGTAAAAAATTCACTCCTTATATGAGATATACACACATGGTAAGGGTGAGGCTATATTTTGAAACGGAGTGTATGTACCAATAGAGAAGTAAAGTGAAATATCTTAAGAGCCCAATTTAGTGAAATGGCATGCAAAGTGACCGCCTACAGCCTACATTTTTCAACTGATTTTCATGAAATTTCGAATATAGATAAGTGGAAGGGAATTGTGGTCCTTAAATGGAACGGATTTCTGAAAAAGTCCTTTATTTCAAAAATATAAGAATTCAAAGTGAGTCAGTTTTGCGTTTTCGGGCCTTCAAAGTGACCAACTGACATATTAGGAAGTGAATTTTTGTTAAAAATTAATCTATAGAAAAAAAAACAAAAGTGTATTTAAAAAATTGACTATGAAATGAAAGAAAATTTCAAAATTTATAATCAAGGAATAAAGATTTTTTGAAGATTTTTTTTTTACTCTGAAAAATAAGTAATTTACTTATTTTTTTGTAAAACTAAAAAAAAAATCTTCTGACTTTATGTTGTAACTAATGGTTGAAATTTTAAACGTAAAACATTTTTTTTTTTTTAAATTTATACCCCGAATTTGAAATATTGTTTTAAAAATTTTTCATGAAAATAAAAAATGAAAATTCAAGTTAACAATTCGAACAATTCGAATCTTATTTAATTTGATTTTTTTCTTATTTGAATTTCATATTGGAAAAATAAAGTATTTTCGAATGAAATTAATAATGCAATTATACGCTTATATAAGTATTAAACTGAATGTTAACACACAAAAAAACAAAACAAACATTATTTTCCTTTGAAATCAAAATATGAAAATATCATAATCCTTTTTTCTTTTCAATATTAGTTGTATTTGATTTTTCTTTTTAAAAAATTAGCCTTATTAGCATTAAATAAGCAATACAAAGTTCCTTGCACAAGTGAAAAATAAAAAAAAATAAAAACGAAAAAATTTACGTAGTTTTACACAAAAACTAATTAACATAAAAATTTAAAAAACATTTAACATAAAAAAAAATTTTTGCAAAACATGCAGCATATTTTTTACATACCTACATACATTTTGTGTCGTGAGATTTAAGACAAAACAAACAAACAAAATAATTAAAAAAAATTGCTATATATTCATATACAAATAAAAACTATACATAATTTAATTAATCAATTGATTAAATTAAAGAACACAAAAACAAGACAAAAAGAACGATATTTTAACAAATTGAAAGACAATCAACATTAAAACATTTTTTTTTCGTCATAAAAATTAAATAAAGTTTATTTGAAAAAAAAACCATTACATAATAAAATTAACGTGTATTATTATAATTGTAGCAAAAAAAAAATAATAAAAGTTGCAGTAGGAAGAATAAAATTTAGAAATTAGAAAATTTTTAAATAAAAAAAAATTTTGAAATTTCATTTCTTATATCTTTCGAGGTATTTTTTTTTTATTGTCAACAAAAATTAATCTCAACCATTAGTTGAATTATTGTTTTTATTTTTTAATTAAATAATTAAATTTATTTTTTAAAAATAATTTTCTTTCAAATTGAGCCATTTATTTTGAATACGACTTCTCATGTTAACGTGATGTATCTATTCATATTTGTTTTTCTATTTGAATTAATTTTTATGTAAAATTAAGTATTTTAACTTCAGTATATCAAAAAATAATTAAATAAATAAATTTAATTATTTTTATTAATTAATTTTTCTTTATTTTTAATGCCCACTTTCAAAATAAAAGGCTCCAATTTTTTTAATTTATTTTTCTTTTCAATTAATTTTATAAAGATAGTGCCCAAAAATAAAAAAAAATAATTGTAAATTACAGCAATACATAATTACCTTCTATTTACTAGTAAATTATCAAATATTAATTAATTATGTATATTAAAAATTCGATATATAACAAAAAAGAAAATCAGAGAGAATTGATATAACATTAGAAAGAAATAGAAAAAAAAACTAAACAAAAACTAAACGAAAAACATTAGAGAAAATAAAAATCAATTTTACAAAACTATTTAAAGATAAATCAATCATTTGAATATATCTAATAGAATAAAAATCTAAATTTTAATAGAATATATAAATACAATTCTAAATACATACCTAAAAATTACGCTTTGATTCAAAACGGAAACACCATTTTTATCATATGAAAAAAAATATATATATACATATGTATGTATAATTAAAGGTGGGTAATAATCAACAAAAAAAAAATAATTTTATTGAAAAACGAAAAAAAAAACATCTTAAATTAACTGTAAAATTAATTAATAAAAATAAGAATGAATTTTAAAAGTAAAAAGTCCTTTAAACAACCAACAACAACAAAAATAATTATAACTTTTATGAAATTTTATGGATTTACTAAAAAATAACCCAGCGAACTTGTAGAAGAGAAAAATAAAATAAAAATCAGAACACTTTTTTTTTTGTATGTAGTTAAAATATACAAAAAAAAAATTATCATACCAACAAAAAATGATTGTAGAAAATATATTATACTAAATGAGAATATAGACAAGACCAACAAAACAAACAAAAAAATTAAGATGAAATTGAAAAAAAAAAATTGTAGAAAAATGAGAAATTTAAAACAAAAAAGTAAAAACATCAACAACATAGAATTAACAACCTACATAATATATTATTATCTATGTATGTACATTATTATGAAAAGCCTCTACTTTATAAATAATATATACTTAACAAAAAAAAAAAAAAAAAAATATGCGACTGATTTTGTTTTTAGCATATTTATAAAAAAACTGATTTAATTAATTAATTAAATAAAAGAAGAAAAAAAAAATAAGTCTAGAAAAAAGAAATATTTTCTTTTTCTATTTAATTATGTATTAATATTCTCTTTTAATATTTTCTATTAATCTATTGTGAAAAGAACAATTAAAATAAAAAACTAATTAATTATTTCACTTTTTTTTAACAAAAAAAAAATTATTTGATTTCAAATCAAAAAAAAAAATAAAAAACATTAATTAAAAAACACCATAAAATTAATAATTAATTTTTTAAAAAAAATTATTTACAATCATTTTTATTTATTTTTTTATTTGTTAAACATTAAAAAAAAAAACTAATTCAATTTATTGGCATATTTGAAATAATTGTTAGATAAATTGAAATAAAAAAAGCTTATATGCTTGAAAATATTTAAATTTAAATAAAATTTTAATAAAACAAAAATTTAAAAAAAAAAATGTTAAAGAAAATGAAATAAAATTTAAAAAAAAATTAATTAATTATGATAAATTAATATAATTTATTTGAGATTTTAATGTATAAAAAATATTTAAAAAAAAAAAAACCGAAAACAGAAAAAAAAAAAAGAGAAAGAAAAATAAACAAACATGTTGCACATGTATAAATTATAATTAAATTATATTATTACTGATTACATTAATCACGATATTGTATTTTGGTGGAGAGTATATTAATAAATATACATATGTAAAATATGTAAGAATTATTTTTTAATTTTTCTTTTTTTCAGATTACAACCTTTTTTCTCGAACCTGTAGATAATGCTTCCAATGAATTTAAATTAAGAACCCATCTGTTGAACTTAACCCTGTTGCATCATCGTTCTTGCCATTATTGGAAAGGAACTTTGTTTCTCTTAAATCTTAATAATAATTCCCTAACCACTTCTACTTCTCATTTTCGATCGAACAACTTTCAAATCTCTCCTACATAACATACTGGTCCTGGTTAAAAGAAAAATTAAACTTGAATAATTGAACTCCACGAAAAATTAAGCTTGTACTTGTATGAATAAAAACATTCAGTACCTTTAAAAATTTTGCAGAAAAGTTACAATTTAAAAAACGAAAATGTTATACAGGACATATCAGAATTGTAATACTATATTAATTTTGAAGACAAGTTAATGCAGAGCTCATTTCAGTATTCAGTTACACTAGATTTCTGATTATAATCGCTTTCATAAGGACCCACAGTATGGCAATATTTCAAAGCTTTTTCTCAAACAAAAACACATTGAAATAACCCCAATTTTTATACAAAAAATAAATTCGTTTTATTTTATTTTTAGTTTTATTGCAAAAAATTTAAAACTTAATTGATTTTTCTCTAAATTCCAATAAAAACTATTTTATTTGAATTAACCTCTCTTAAGTAACATACAAACGAAAAAAATTCATTAGGCCTTCAGCTAAGAACTCCAGAAAACTACTTAATCTTAACAGGGAATGAGTTAAAGACCATCACGAGTCTTTTCCCATCGGAAATTGTCCACTCCTCAACTATCATAAGAGCAGGATGTTGCTGAAAGAGGATGACAAAAAATGTAGATTCTACAAAAAGGTAAAGGAAAACCTCAATACACAGCTAATCTAACCTCTCTCATATTCTATTCTACTGAATAATACACCAATGATTTTTTTCTTTCTTTTAATTCATAATTTTTTATTCAATTTTCAACAATATGAATACATTTCAATTCAAATAAAAAAAAAACATCTCTAAATAACTTTTATTTTACATATTTTTCATTTTTTTTTTTTCAAAATTTCAATACTTCATTTCACTTAATTTTCTTAATTAAAAATAATAAGAAATTATTTGTGACATATTTTTAAAAAAATATATATATATATTTTTTTTAATTTAACAAAATGCTTGCTCATAATATATTTAGTAAATATAAATAATTATTTTTGCAAAACAAAAAAAAAGGAAAAAAAATAATCTCATTTATTATTATCTTTTATTTATTAATTGATCATTTGTTGCTTTTATGTTGCGTTTTTTTTTTTTTGTTCTTTCTTATAATTAACATAATGTGTGCTTTGAGCAAAACTATATAATATATTACATTATATTTTTCTATTTTTAATGAAATAATCGTCAACGAAAACAAAATATATCAAAAATCTTTCAAAAATTTCTCTCGATATTTATCATTTGTGCAGTAACGGAATGTTTTTCATATACATATTAATATTTTTTTTTTCAACTTTTATTTGTAAATATTTTGTTTGATTAAAAGTATAAAAAAAAAAAAATAATAAAATAAAATTCTAAATAAATTGTTCTATTTTTTTAAAGCTTTTTTTTTTTTGTGAAATTAACATTCCTTTTATAGTTCCTTTGGTATTAAATTAAAAAAAAAACAATTGTAACACATTTACTGTCACTATTAATTATTTGTGAAGTTATCATTTTATGTAAGTAAAAATTTGAGCTAAAATTATTTCTTTTGTGACTCATAAGTATTCATGTGTTTGTGCATGATAAAATTGTGCTAATTTGTGACTGTCGTAGGAATTTGAAACACACTGATTTTACGTTTCATTCAAATAAAACAAAAACTGTTAATACAATAGAACAGAATTTACTTTGTTTTTTTTTTTCAAACGTTACTTAATAAATTATCAGAGAAATTTATGAAATTACAAATAAAATTTGTTCTTAAGAAGAAAAAAAAAATTATTTAGAAAAAATTCATTAGTTTAAAAATGTTAAAAAAAAAAAAGAAGAAGAAAAAAAATATATACATAGTGGGCGAGTTTGATAAAGAAAAATGTAAATCTTAATCACATTACTCTAAAAAAAATAATAAACTTTATATACTTGAAATTTCAAATAATACCGTTAAAATAATAATTTTGTTTTTGTTTGCTTTAAAAAATTAACATTTTATACTTAAGATTAATTGTGTCTTCAACCATCCCGATTTATTTATGAGAAGCTATTTCTGAACCATATGATGATGCTGTACTAATTTTTGACATTCCAATTGATTTTTGCATTAAAATGTAAACTAGAAAATTTAAAAAAAAAACAAAAATAAATTAAAATATTCCAATAAATTTAGAATAATTTTTTTTTCTTTTTTTTTTTTAAATACTTACACAATGTTATTATTCCAATTCCTATTGAAAGTTTTATAAGACTACCACTGATTAATAGTGCAGCTAAATAATATAAAATTGGTATAAGTGTAACAATAGCCCAACAAATTAAATTTAATAATGTTGGTAAACGTCTTTTTTGTAAAAAACATTTAACTTCTGGAAAACCAGATGATGTAAAATAATTTCCATGTGTATGAAAACTATCTTGAATTTTATCTTTTTCTCTAAAAACATTTTGTAACCATTCAGCAGCTTCTTCTTCATTTTCTGGTATATCATCAACAGGTAATCGTCTTACATACATATAACCAGTTACACCATGACCATATAATAAATTTGATATTGTTGGTTCAATCTATTATTTAATGTTTAATGAAAATTAAATAATTAAAATTATTTTAACCAAAAGAATTATATATTTAATAGTAAAAAATAAATAAATACTTACAGGATCATCTTTTTTAAATGAAATATTAATATCATAAATAGCTGCACAACGACCTCTTAAACTTGGTAAACTTGCTATAAAACCTTTTGTTCGCGGTATCAAATGATGTTTTAATTCAGGCATTCCACGTTCACGTGCAAATTTTATTGATGCTTCATGTTTTTTCGGTGTAAAACGTGTTCCTTCAGCATTTAATAATAACTGTAAAAAAAAAAAAATATAAAATAAATAAAATATTATATAATTTTTAATTAAAAAAAAGTAAAAATAATATGTATTTCATTTTCAATTACCCAAACTGGATGAGGATATTCAAATATTTCTATAATTTGTTTTGCAATAATTTCTTTATCTTTATCATATGATCTTTCAAGAAATACAAATTCAGCAAATTTCCATGCCCAGCCTATAACTGGTATATATTGTATTACTTTTTTTGCATATGCTTTACAATTTCCTAATACACCAGATTTTTCACAGAATATCCATCCAATTAACCAATCAATTTCATATGTATGATTCATCATTAATATAATATGTTCTTTTCCAACATATTTTTTTAAAATTTCTTCATCAATATAAACATATAATTTACTATTTGACCACCAATCTGCTATAAAAACAAGTTCTATAAAACAAATAAATTTTAAAATTAATTTATTATTAGTTAAAAATCGAAAAAAATTTTATTTTAATAAAAAATACGATAGACTTTCGATAAATTGAATATAAAAACTGGATGTTACGATACAATGAACTTTATCATTTTACAATTTTCTATCTGAATCCCTTATTCATTTATATTTAGAATTCTTTTCATAATATTTTCTAGAATATTTTGAGTTTTTTATCAAAAAGAATAGGATTGTCTTCATCGCCTCATATTACTTTCTTTAATATCCAATGAGTGAATATCGTTAAAATCGGAATAAATATGACTAGTACATCCAAACGTTGCTTCTTTATTTTTAATTAACTACTGTACTTAAGGATGCAATAGTTTGTACTATCAGAATTTATTTTTCAAAGACTTCAAATCCACTATAATCATTTCTTCTGAAATAAACAGATAAGCGTCTTTTTCAGTTTTTTATTTAATTTGAATTCCATTCATAAATATTCATAATGTAAGAATTGTTATTCAATAAAGAGGCAAAGTTCATTGCATCGTACAAACAACAAAATATTAAAATATTCATTTAATTGAAACTTAATTCTTATATCGAAAGTCTATGTAAAATATGTATATGAAATATTAATAAAATTTAATACATACGGCTATATAACGAATAACATAAATAATAATTAATTGCTCGAAATAGTCTTTTATTGAATGGTTTAACAAATATATGTAATATAAATTGTAGAAAATTTATTATAATTCCTGATGTAAAAAATGATATTCCAATACATAAATGTACAAATCTACTTTGTTTAAATTGCGATACTGAATCCATTTTATTGTTTTAATTTTAAAAAAAAAATCCTTTTTATTTTTTCTGTAAAAAGAAACAAATTAAAAATAAATATAAATATTGTAATTTTAAAACTAGATTATCGTAATTAAAATAATTAGCTATGTATTTAAAAATCTTAAAATATGTTAATTTATGATCATAATTTAAGTTTTAATCAAATTACAAGTTTTATACATACATATGCCAAAAATTATCCTCAATTCATAGTTTTTTTTTTTTTTTTTTTCAATTTATAAATTTTAACTAACTATTTGTGTAGAAAATCTATTGCAATTTAAAGTATTAATGTTGCGAAAGTGTTAATCATTAAACTGCATGATTGGATTGATAGGTTAAAGAACGAGGAAAATAAGATAAAATAAAATAAAAAAAGTGGTGATAAATTTAAATTGATTCTTGATTGAATCCAAAGGTCGAAATATTATTGCAAATAATTTTGTTGCTATAGGAAAGGTATTACTTAATATAGCTACACAATAAGTAGGTATCTATAGTGTATATAATAAGATACATATAATTTTATCAGCTAGATATTATAAAACTCAAGTATCTTGAATACCTACTTAGTATATTATGTATTTTTTTTTTCTCCCACATGTGATATCAAATTGGGAATTAAATTGAACGAAAAACAAAAAATAAACTAAAAATAAATTTTTATATTTGAAATGAATGCTTTTTTTTTTAGGTCATGGTATGGTATAATGAATGAAATTAAAGATGAGATTGCGTATTATAATATTATAATTAGATATTATTTAAGGTGTAACATATTATGTATGTACATATATATTTCAAGTATTAACTCTGCTTTGATTTGATTATCTAAATGCTTTAAATGTTATACATAAATAATTAAAATCAATTAAACTTACATGAAAATTATTAAAATTATTTGATTTTCTAAAAATTTTCCACATTTATTTATTGTTCAAATTTAACTTAGTTCAATTAAACTTTATGTTTTAAAATTTTGATTTAAACTGTGAATTTGCCTTGGATACTTTTTGACATTTAACCAAACCACTCGATTCCAGTGATTCCACTCCACAGTCCGTCCACTGAGTTGTTGTTCACGATTCACGAATCACGAATCACCACCTCACCTCACTCAAGTCAAGAGTGACTCTAGTAGAGTACAGCGAAGCGAAGTGACAGCCAAATAATTCACATTAGGCAAAATGACAGTGATGTTAGATTTATAAATATGTATCAATTATTTAACCATCGAAAAAGCCTTATTTCCCAACAACAAAAAAACCTAATAAATATCGCTTTCAAATTCAAAATTTATTTAATTCAATTTTAAACAGTTTTACATACAGTTCACGTGTTTAATGAATGTTTAAAAGATATAAAATTTATTATAGCATAATGTCCTTAATATTTGAGTAATTCTTAACAAAATTATTGATATTTTCATAACTTTTAATATTACAATGTCTTACATCTAATATTTATAATCTATAAAAATTTCTTATAATTATAAAAACCGTATCATCATTTATTTGATTGCAATTAGATAAACTCAAATATTTAATTGATGGTAAATTTTTAGTAAGTACTTCAAATCCTTTAGTTGTTATTGAATCAGAATTCTAAAAATTCTAAATAATTAAATTTTAAATGTTCAATTAATGTATCATTATTTACACCTCCTATCATCATTGATGATAAATTCAAATTTTTCAAATAGGACAGTTCTTTTAAATATTTCATAGATGAATTTGTTAATCTATGAGATGATTCAATATTTAAATGAGTTAATTTTTTTTAATTTTTTAAAAAAAATTCTAAACAATTATGATTTGTAAATTTTGTGACACATTTCATGAAATTTTAAAATTAATGAGTTACAGATTTTTCAAAAAATACCAATAACAAGAATCAATAAAAGAACATTCGTAGCAATCTTAATTTCTTACAAGCCAACTTCCTATCAAACCTAATAAAGTAAGGTAAAAAATGGAATCAAGTAAACCATTTCGACTCAACAATTTTTTTAAAAATCTGTGGTAATTAATGGTATATCTATCTATAATATTTAAAAAAAAGCAATATAAAAAGGGCACATTACATTTATTAGAAAGCATAGAAGTTCATTTATATCTTCCAAAGATCCAGAAAAATAGACTTAATTAAAAAGCCATGCTGTTAGTTTGAGCTTTTTCATATAATTTTCAAAGTAGAAATGATTTTTTTCAATTAAATCACTTTTATTTTATCAATATTCTTTTACCTATCACCAATATACAAAAATTATAAAAGAAATAGATTTGGTCTTAGTTTTTAAATTTCACAAGTGAAAAACATTTTCTCATAGTTGATGGTCCATTCCAAAATCCATTTAACATTACATACCAATACAATGGCGGCATTAATTCTTTTTTCATAAGAAACATTGAATAACGTTCTTTATTTTGTGGTACAGGAAATGTTTCTAATGGATTTAATTTGTAATCAAATTCAGCCAAAATACATGAATTATAACCGGTTACGAGAGGACATGAGGCATAACCATCATAAAATTCATTTTGATATGATTTTCCTTTAAGGGTTTCCAAAATTGCATTGTACACTATTGGACCTTGAGCAGCTGAAATACAAAAAATGGAAAACATAAAATGAATATTTGCAGATTTTTTTTTTTTTTTTTTTTTAAATATATTTGAAATAACATACCAACAGCTGCAGCAGTTTTAGCATTCGGTGATGATGAACAATCACCAATCGCAAAAATATTTTCAAATTTATTATGCTGCAAAAAATTTTGATTAACATCAACAAAACCAGCAGCATCAACTAATTCTTTACAAGTTGATAGTTCAATTGGAGCACTCATCGGAGGTACAGCATGTAGTAGGGAATACTTTGAAAAATAAGAATGAAAAATATGAATTTTTTCTTTTAAGTTTAAATTGGAACAAGGAATTACTGTTATTTTTAATTACTTCAATTTCAATTTTTTCCTCTGGCTTATCTAAATTTTCAAAAATTGCAATATTCGATTCAGGTTTAACTTCAATTAAATTTCGTCTAACATTAACTTGTATATTTCGTTCTTTTACAACTTTCCATAGGGCATCTGCATAATGTTTAACACCAAATATTACTGGTAAGCTTGTATTGTATATTACATTTGCATTTGAATGTTTGTTATTCTAAAATTATATACAAAAAGAAAAAAATAATAATAATATTAATTAAGTAAAATTTATCATAAATTTAATTTATCAAACCCTTTTTAAATAATCCTCAAATATATAACAAATTTTTTGTGGAGCACCAGCACATTTAATTGGTGATGCAGGATATGTAAAAATTGCATTACCTTTTTGAAAATTTTCAAATGATTTATATGTACGTTTTACATATTTTGGGGAATATATTGATGATACATTTCCATTTGGTATTGATAATGCATCAATTAAACCAGGAATTTTATTATAATTTAACTGAAGACCTAAAGCTAAAACTAGTAAATCATAAGTTATTTCACGTCCTTTATCTGTATAAACTGTATTATTTTTTGGTTCAAATTTAATTGCTTTTTCTTTTAACCATTTTGCTTTTTTTGGTAAAACTTGCGACATTGATTTATATGATTGTTCTAGATTTTTCATTCCGCCACCAATTAATGTAAACATCGGTTGATAATAATGTAACTGAAATGTTTTTGAAAAAAAAAGAAAAAAATTTTGTTATAAATATTTTAAACAAGGATAAAAACAAATAAAAACAAAATTATTACATACATCTGCTGGTTCAACTATAACAACTTTTCCATCTCCTAATTTTCGACATAATTTTGCAGCTAGAGAACATCCACCACTTCCTCCGCCAACAACTAAAATTTGACATCTAAAAAAGTTGTACTTTACATAATTTAAAAAATTATCTAAGATAAGAGAAATTATTAATTGATTTTTATCATTTTTTAGCACTTTCAAACTTTTTGTTTTTTTTTTTAATGAGATAATAACTGGCCTATTATTGAAGGTAAAATATGTAGTATTTTTTTTAAAAGAATAAACAGATCAATATATAGATAAGGACTTACTTTTCTTTTTCAGGTGCAAATGACGCAGCAGTACTTGAAAATCTCTGACATGCTGATAAAATTCGTAATGATTTTGATAAAATCTTAGAATTCATCTGTAAAAAAAAAGTGTTGTGTAACAAAAATACATAAAAAGTCTTTTAAATTTACTTTAATAATTATTTTAATTGTAGAAAATGAACTTCCCGTCAACAACAACTTACCTTTTCTTATCAATTAAGTGATTCACTTTCTACACTTTCTAGTTTATACGTAAGCTAGTGCACTGCAGCGGTGCAGATAACCATATATTGTTGTATTTATTTTTACTTTTTTGTAACTATTATATTTTTCGTCATATAATCATCCTATTATCCTGTGACATTTCCTGTCTTAAGTCTTAACCATGTACGGTGTGCATATCACTTAAAGAGAATTTACATTTTATTTCAATTTAAAATCTTTTATTAAATTTTTTAAATGAATCCGTCAGTTGACTGTTGATAATCCAAATTCTAAATTTCTAATTCAACTGACAAGACAAGAAACAACTCACAAAAGTCACAAGTCACACACAACACAACACAACACATTCACAAACCAGTCACCATCAAATGTCACAATCAAATCAGCTGATAGAATTCAATTTGAAATATTGTAATTCATCTACTTCTACCGATACCGAACCGAATCTATTGTAGTTTTAAGTTGGTTTAAAAAATCAATCTCTCATGAATATAAGCATAAATTTAACAGTTTATACGGTGAAAAAATAATGCGAATTTTGGATTAAATTGGTAGTACGCTACAAACTGTAAATTGGGAATAAAATAATACATGCAAACGTTGATACTTTTATACACTTATAGCATACGTATTCTTCTTTTATCACATAAAAAAAAGAAGAAGAACATGACAGCTTCACTTTCCCATTAAAATTAAAATCCGCCATATTGCATTTTACCTCACACATACATATAAAAAAATTGGAATTACACCCAAATAAATTGGGCTTAAGCCAAAATCCGAATTATCGAGTTTATACCACAAAAAATTGGGAGTAAACCAAAATCCGTATTAAAAGCGAATCAGGCATAAACTCGTACAATGTAAGATTGAAAGAAGAATGTAAAAACACTAAAAACACGTGGAGAAGGAGAAGAAAAGAACAGAAGAAACTTCAAAATTGAAAGTAGAATTTTAATTTAAAGTTTAAACTTATTTGGAAATTGAGGCAAAGTGTAATTTTTGATCAAGAAAATCCTAATCAAAATTAATTCGATTTCCTTGAAAAAGTAAGTAATATAAAAAAAAATTATTTTAAAAAGTATAAACAATATTATCTTTGAAAATCTTATTTTTGCAGTATGAGTGTGGATGTGGATAGCTCAGAACAATCTCCGGAAAAGAAAATTCATTTTTTTTCTTCAAAACATGATTTACGAGAGAAATATGAAAAACGTAAAGGGAAATCATTATTTTTAAGATTTCCACATAAACTTCCAATTGAACAAGAAGAACTTGATCAAACTGTAAAAAGTTTATGCGATAAAATAATAAAAGTACGTCGTCTTCGTGCAAAATCTACACGTTGTTGTTTAATAGATTTCAATACAAAAAATGATCGTGATGAAAGTTTAAAAATATTAAAAAAATGTAAAATAAATGATAGAAAATTGGTTGTTAATATACCAAGAACTGAAAATGAAGAATTTTTAAAGAAAATTATTGAAAAAAAGGAATTAAAAAAAGAAGAAATGAAAATTAAACGTAAATTAAAAAAAGAAACAGTTAAATCTGAAAAATGTTTAACATCATCAATTATAATAAAAAATATACCACATAATATTCCATTATCAGAAATTCAATCATTATTTCCAAATGCTATTGAAATATTAAGAGCACCAATATCAAATTTTAATACGGATAATGATAAAGATATTATAAATGTTAAATTTCCAACAGTTGAAGATGCAAAAAATGCAAAACAAAAAAATATTATTATGAATGGAAAACCATTGAATATCATGTATGATATTATCAAGAAAAACAATAAGAAAATTTTGATTGAAAAACAAAAACCACATAATATACTACTGATAAAGCAAAATCAAAATAAAATTGATAAACCAAAAAATAAAAAAATTAAAGAACAAATCGTCACTAAAGAAATTAAAGAACAAACAACTAATACCGTCACTAATTCAAAACCATCTCAGAATAAGAAAAAAATTTTAAAGAAAAGTAAAAAATCTGTAATGAAAAAAGCAAAAGTTAATTAGAAATACATTTTGTAATTTTTCCAAAACATCTTAAAGTTTTAATAAAATTGGTTTTAAGGATATTCAATTATTTTTTTTTGTTTCTCAATATCATTATTTAAAACTTATCTTTGTGATTTTTCTGCTTATTTTTTTCTATATTATAATTTTGGAGTTTACTCTTGTCAAATTTAAAATAAACGCTTTTGAATAAATCTTCCACTAGTACTACATGCCGCTGTAGCCTTTGACCTTCTCTACCATATTCCTCCACTCTCGCCTATCTTTTGCAGATTCCACAATGAATTTTGTTAAAGATGTTTAAAAGTCTCATAACTAATCTAGTAATTAAAATATTAAAGAAAGGAAGAAAGGATCCTTTCAACTCACTTCTGAATAAAAAATTTTCTAATCTTGAATACATACCTATATTTTTATTATTTGGCTTAAAAATTACTAATTTAATTAGTCCTTGTAATAACCCATTTAACTATTAATTTTTTAAATGTATTAGTTTTGTACTATAGGTACACTTGATATTATATAAAATTATTAGATAATTTAATGGATCTTTTAATTTGCTGTTATACATATTATGTATAAAAGTATAAAAGCTTTGCCTTGTGTCATTTCTATTATCTTTTATTAATAGAAAATGTTATTAAAGGAACCCTTTTTAACAGAATGATATTAAAAACAAACAAAAAAAGTATATATGTATTGTATATTATTAAAATTTATACCTTTTTCTAATAAATACTTTGTCAAAAATAATTTTATATATATGGTAAATTCTCTGGTTACGCAGAAGACATTTTTTGTGAGGAATTTTATTAAAAAATTGTTGTATAATAGAAGTGTAGAGACTTGATACTTCAACATTTATTAGAACTTACCTTTACCTTTAAAACTATGTAGCACATTCCTATTTTTTCTACTTTATGTTTTAAAATTATCTGAAAAAAATGCGGTAACGCAGAAGACTCGTACGCAACCTTATTAATAAATTCTTAATATTTCCTTTAAGAATTCTGTGTATTGTTAAGCATTTAAGAATTGTCACTTTTATAGTTTTGATGTAACACATATCCTTTAAAAAAGTATTTAATTGAAAACCCATACAATTGATCTATCACAATAAGCAATAAAAATTTATGAGGACATTCCAGGTAACGCAGAAGACATTTTTAGTGTAATTAGAAAAAAAAATGTATATTGTATTTGTAATAATATATTAAAAATCAATGCCGATATTAGGTCAGCTGCATATAAAAACAAAGAATTTTTTTATATTTAGATATTCTTTTCAACACTTTTCCTGAAGAAGGTTAAAATTTTGATTTCATTTTACAGAGAATTGACCATATACATATATGTACGTACCTATAGTATATCTACAGCACTCTGTACTTTACTTATTAGGAGTATTATTTATATATGGTCGGAAAAAACCAAAGCATCTTTTAAAATTTTCTTTAACTGTTTCTGTATATAAATAATATGATACATATGATAGTATGTACGAGTATATCAAAAATTTTCAAGGTTAAAGAAAAATAAAAAAAGTGAAATATGTACTAAATGAAAATTAATTAAGTATAACATCCTTCATATATGTATTTATTTTGCGTATTTTTCATAATACAAATTGTGATAATAATTAATTTTTTTATTTATTATCCACAAAAAAAGGAAGTGTAAAATTTCAAAAAGGGTCTATATATGTACTTTATTTAACAATTAAAGTCAGTATTGTGCTTTTGGAGGCAGTATCCGATGAGTTTGTTGCCTTGGTAATATTTAATTTAAAAGATTCTCCTCGATTGAAATTGAGATCTGATCACCCCACATACGAGACAGATTTATACAAACGAAATGTAAAAGAGTATAGAAAAGTATGCCTATCTTGCCTGTACTGACTTTAATTGTTAAATAAAGTTGGTCTGGAAGTTCTTCCACCTGTAGATCAAGCGTTAGCGGAGGATGAGTCCAGGATCTCTTACTCCCCGACAGTCTTGTTCTCTGGTGGTCCTTCCACTTCCTGGGCGCCTCATACGCGCTCAGCAGAAGCGCACCAACAACAAGAGCATCAAAAGAATGGTACTCGTTCCGGAGGCGGATTCAGACCATTAGTAGATTGATCAACTGTGTCTACAATGGGCACAATTGAATCGGTCTATACAAACGAAATGTAAAAGAGTATAGAAAAGTATGCCTATCTTGCCTGTACTGACTTTAATTGTTAAATAAAGTATAGGTATTTAAATATACCTACCTTTTTTTTTTTAAATTTTCCATTACCCAAATTCCATTTTAAGTTTTTCTATATGAAAATGGTTATGAACCCTTTTCAGTATTGACCGTGAAAATTTGGACTAAAAAATAAAATATTAAAAGGATAATAATTTTACTTCATGTAATTTGTATGCTATGCTATGCTATGCGGTAGTGTGATACAGAAAATATGTCAACAGAACATCTTAAAATGTGTGGCGGTCCAGGTATGTATGATGTATGTATATAATATGTATATTTATATTGAAAAATTTAATGCCAAGACATTGAAAATAACTTCAAAAAATATAAGCATAAAATATTTTAAATAAAAAAAAATTTCATATAAGTAATTTTTTTAAAATACACATTACACACATACTTTCTTTGTTACTTTTTTCCTAAACTAAAAATTATCTGTATAATTTTAAATTATTTTTATAATATATTTTTCGCATATACTACATATATGTACATACTACATACATACATAGTTCATATGATATAGGACGAGATAGTTGCTAAGTTATTTTGTTAAATCGGTTTTTTTATATCCTGGCCAAAAAACTGTTTTAAATGGCGATTTGTTGTAATGAGGGTTTAATGATCGAAAGTTAATAAATAACAAAATATCTTTAAATCAAAAAAGAAAAAAAGTTTTTCACTTTATTTTTTTTTTTTTCTATATGAATATCTTCAGAAATATGATTTCAATAAATATCAGTAGATAGATATGTATATGTATGTACCTATATTATGTAAAAACTAAAAACTTTTATATCGTTATATTCGTTAGAAACATTTTGTTTTTCTTTATTTTTGCTACTTTATTTTCAATAGTTTTTATTTGATTATTTTTTTATTATTTACTCTGAATTTGATTTATCTCATAAATTATACATAGATTTTATGTATATATGTTTTTTTTTCCTTAACACAGGCATCAAAATTCAAAATGTTATTTATTAACATACACGTACACTACATACATACATATGTATATATATATAAATTTTATTGACAGGATTTGATATCCGTTTTTTTTTTCATTTTGTCTTTCTGTAGTAGATTTAGTTTTGTCATTTAATTTTGTATGCTGGTGTGATTTTCTATTTTATTGCATTGCAAATTCTAAATGTCAAGGATAAAAACTCCAAATATATGTAGATAGTACATTGAAAAAAAGTAATATGGCATAAGCAACAATATTTTATACAATGTTCAGGAATTAGGATATACATATACTTAAATATGTATGTATGTATATTATGAATCATTTTTGTTTTACAATCATACATATTATAAGGGTTAGAATAAAAATAAATATCGATGACTATGTTCGATTAGTTAGAAAAAAAAAAACGAATTTTATTAGTTAAAGAACGATAAAAAGTGTGCAAAAGTTTAAGTTAAGGGTAATTATGTGTATAATTTTCAAATTTAATAGAACAAAATCTAAATAGAAAAGTAAACAATTGTTTCTGTTGCTAAGAAAATTAATTTTGAGACGGATTAGCCATATAGCAGAAGTAGCAAATGCCACCGGCCCCGCGCTTCTGGGAGCCTCGCGTTTAGAGAACAAATTGACCTTTTTTTTGCTCGTTAGAAAATTCGTTACACAATTCTGGGGGCTCCGCGCGTAACATTTGCTACCGGCTCCGCGCTGGTTTAATCCGGCACTGTTCATATGACTGCTTATATTGAAATCTAAGCCTTTTCACAGGAAACTGTCCTTTTAAATATCAACTAGTAAAAGTGGTTAAGAAAAAAGTCATAACTGCTGATTATACAAAGAAGAACCGACAACCTTAGAACATCTTTGCGAGAGTGTAAAATTATTGTACATATAATAACATCGAACGAAGTGTGGCACGTTACACGTATATTGCCTAAAAACATTTTAGGATTTCTTAGAATTTTAGGCAAAATCCAGCATTAGAGTATTACAAAAGATCCCTGATCCGAAATGGGTCGCAGTAAATAAAGATTCCATATCTAAAACGTTTTATTTTCTATAAGATAGCAACTACACTCTTCATAACTTTTTTCTTATTAAAAAAATTGATACCGAAATTAATTTTATGAATAATCGAAATAATTAAACGTTACTTTTCAACTTATTCTTCTTTCAAAGTTCCTTCTTCCTTTTTTTTAGGGGAAATTTTAAGAATTGTAATAATTTTAATTTAATATGCAAAAAAAAAATGTAATTTATGATGTTTTTAATTCCTGCCTTTTATGTATATTGTATATAGTACATATGTATGTGTGTTTATGCGAAAGATATTTTATAAGATAAAAATCAATTAAAAGTCATTTTTCGTTTTTGACAACAATAATTGAATTTGAATAATTTTAATTTATTTTTATTTTCTTAATTTTTTGAAATTTTCAAGGCCAAAAAACATAAGTGTTTCTTTATGAATGAAACAGCAACAAGCAAATGAAGAATATTTCATTATACATAATTGTAAACATAAAAATTATACTTATTAATTTCTAATGAAATTTTTTTCGTTCAATGACCTGAAAGTTATCAAAATTAATTATTTTTATGTCCAGTCTTATTAATTTTCATAAGTTTTAATATTTCAGATGAAATATACACATATTCGTATAGCCGCGTATATGTAAGTGTTTTTCTGAATAAAATTGTATGTTACGTCTGTATTTACTATAATATATCAAATATGTCTATAATTATCCTTATGCAAAAATTTTTTTGTTTATTAAAAATACGATATTTATGATATCTTTCTTAGAATTTTTCAAAGAATGATTAGAATTTGTAGTGTGTTATTGAACAAGGATAAATTTTTGTTTTTATTGATTATTATGTATCCTCAAAATATGTATGAAATGATATTATGATGATAAAAGTAGGTATAGGTATATTATAAATCATTTCGTTAAAGATTTTGATTTGTTGACAAACAGTCAACAAATAATGATTTTCATATTTTGACTGGATTTATATACATATACTATAATATGTATATTTTTTTCAAATTGATTACAACATTGCTACATTTCAGGTTAGGAGCATATAAACAAGATTAGAACTATATGTATGCTTATGATTAAAATTTGTCAATACCACCATGTGTATCCTCGTGTTTCCCTTTCCAATAAGGTTCGATTGTAAACGTCTTGTCGACTGTCGTCCATGGACCATGACCTTATTAAAAAAAATAATAAAACAACATTCAAAGAATATAAAAAAAAATTCTGAGAATGAAAACATGACATAAATTTTTATGAGTCCAGTTTATTTCTAAAAAAAAAAAAATTGATGTATACATATTATGGGTCTAGGAAAATTCATCGCCAGCAATTCTTCGCCAGCAATTCACCGCCAGCAATTCTTCGCCAGCAATTCATCGCCTCAACAATTCATCGCTACAGCAATTCACCGCCGAGTTGCTGGCAAAGAATTGCTGGCGGTGAATTGCTGTGGCGATGAATTGTTGAGGCGATGAATTGCTGTAGCGATGAATTGTTGAGGCGATGAATTGCTGGCGAAGAATTGCTGGCGGTGAATTGCTGGCGAAGAATTGCTGGCGATGAATTTTCCGGATCCCACATATTATATTGGAAAAGGTTTTTTTTGTAGTAACGAATAAATTGGAGTAATTAATTTAAAATTTCAGATAAAAGAAGTAGATAAAGGTAGGGTAATTTAACTTTGGAGTGTTTTATCTAGAAAGTCGATTCGGGACCTTTTGGAAAGGGTGGTGATTTTAAGAAAAAAACGAGAAGTGTTTGAAACTATCTCAAAATAAACGTAATAATAAATAAAAATGTATATGTAAAAAAATGTTTTTGGTTTTTTTTTATGCTTTTCAGAAGCTCAGGGCTATTGTTTTTGTTTTTTCATTAAAACATGATCTGTGATGTAGAAAGGAATTTGGGAACATTTTTCTTGAACAAACCATGTTCTTTCTGTAAATACCTACATATGTTTTTTCCTTTTTTCTTTTTTTTTTTCTTTTTTTTTCTTTTTTGAGTTGAAGCATCTAATATTTAGTATTTATACGTAATCCATAGATATCACAAGAACCTAACAATTTTCTAGAAATTTAATTACAAGAGTTATTGACATATTATGATTTTTGATTACGTCGTCGTTAAAATTAACTTTCTGTCTATATAGTATCCCATGTGTATGACATGTGTAATAATATATAAGGAATAATTAAAAGGAATTATTGATTACGTATGTATATATTGTATGAATCGACTTCAAAACATCAGCAAAATAATTATCTCTAAAGGATTATAAAAATATTAAAAATTTTGTTAATTATGTAAAGTCTGAATTTTGTTTATACATATTCAATATTTTTCAAATTACATATGTTTTTTAATATCTCTATTACTTTTACCATACAGAAATTTTTTGTTTGATGTAAAGTAAATTTTATAATTAGGTACTTATTTTATTTTACTACACAGATTATCTTACACGTGTCATATACATATTATATTCATACGAAACGTATATTGAACGTCAGAACGACATAGGGAGAGAGAATTATTTTGTATGTAGATAGATACCTATCCTATATATCGCAATATGATAACAGACAGTGAAAACCATTTAAAAATTTTTTAAAATCTTTAAATTCATAATACATACATAATTATACTAAAAAAAATCACATGTTTTTTTTTTTTTCTTTTTTCATGTATTTTAAAATATAAAAAAGGTATGTTTTTGAAAGCAAACACACGAAATTCGAATAAAATGTCTGAAGTAATACTTGAATTTATTTTCTTAATAATAACGTACTTTTTTTTTTTCTTTTTTTTTTAAATTCAGGCATTTGCAATAAAAGATATGTACTTGAAAATTTTAAAAATTATTACATAAGTACATATTTATGTGTTATATACTTATTTTGATACATGCATCGATTTAAGGTTTAAGAGAATGTTCTACATAATATAGAATTAAATTGAGTTTGTCTTACAATAATTAAAGTAATTTTATATGACAAAAAAACGTTTTTTAAGGATTTTAAGGCCGGATGAGTTTGACAAATTAAAGAAAAAATATAAGTTTATTCAAAATAAACAAAATTTTATACCTATACATACCTAGGATACTACAAAAGTTCATAATATGTGATTTACAAAGAAAAAAAGCTTCCATATTTCGTGTTCTATATTGCATTTAAATAATTGTTTTATTTTAATTTTTTTTTACATTGTTTTTGTTAAATTTTCTTTTTGATTATTGTGAAATAGAAAATATACATACGACATACATATTATATATATTCCATTTTTTTAATGTATGTCTTTTATAACTTCTGAATTATTTATGACCTAAATTCTATGCCTGAGCTTATTGAGTTGGCAACAATATTTTTATTATTAGAAACAAAAAAGGTAGATAAAGAATATATTTTAACATAATGTATATATCATACATACATACATGTACATATGACAGACAGTATACATAAAAACATTTGCAGTGATTTAATATCTTTTAGAAAAAAAGTTCATTCTTTCTTTTGTGTCTGTTATTTTTTTCCTCTCTACTTTCAACAATGTAATGCTTATAAAACGAACTTTTATCTATTTTAAATAAATTTTATTATTTAAAAAAGATAAATATGTATTAATTTCATACAATAGACAAAAGACGTTCTTTAAAATTCTCAGAAATATTGATGTATAAAATTATACACAAAAAATAGATCAGTTATAGACATACTCGTAATATGAATATTACAACTGAATGGTATGATTCATGTACATATGTATACTCGTATACATATTTTATTTTACATATTAAAGGTGTTGAAAACATTTTAAAAAAAAATTTTTTTTTTTTAATTCTCAAAAGTTAGGTGAACTGGAAATGCCTACACGACATATAATTTGTTGTGGGAGACTAGGTATAGGTACATATATATAGAAAAAAAAGTAACCACAGATGAGATATCCTAGTGTGCATTAATTTGTCCTATGATGTAACACAATCTAAATGTTACATCTAGTGATAGAATGGTGTAATTGATTTATTAACGGTTGAAAAATTTTATTAAAATTTTTATCAGTTACTACCTAACTTATTTTTTTTTTGTCCTTTATTTAACGTCATGATTTCTAATAATCATTTTCTATTGTACCATTTCAAACTTTTGAAAAATTTTATGGAGATAACACCTCCGTTGAGCTATTAGGATTTTGAAAGTAAAACATTTCAGTGGGAGAACAAAATATGATATAAAAATATAAAATATTTAGTTACATGGTTCAAGTCTGGTAAAGTACACTGAGCGAAAAAAAAAACAATAAAATATTCATTGAATTGATCAAGAAGGTATATGAACAATTCGAAATAAATAATTCTTTTTTATCGATAAATTAAGGTATATAAATTATTAAATAAAATATTATCACTTTCTTTTAAATATTTTGTTATATTAGCAAAGACTGGTTTGTCTATTCCATCCAAACTAAATTTTGTTTTTTATCAGAAACTATTACATGAGACTTTTTTTTAATGTCCATAATGTCTGTTACCAATTTTCTATAAAGAAAAAAATTAAAAAACTTGTCCACTTTTAAAATCATGCTTAATAAATATAATTTAAATTCAAATATTTTTTAATATTTTCTTTTGAAAAATTGAAAAATTGAAAAATTTTACACAGTGATAAATTCTTTAGCAAAAGCCCTAGTTTAAAATCAATAGAACAAAATATCCTTTTTTTAAAGAATACAAATGGCTTTGTACATATACATATACCTACTATGCATTTTGTGGGTCTAGGAAAATTCATCGCCAGCAATTCATCGCCTCAACAATTCATCGCTGTAGCGAAGAATTGCTGGCGATGAATTTTTCGGATCCCGCATTTTGTATTGATTTTTTTTAGAATTTTTGTTTTGAAGAAAGAGCAGTATCTCTGTATTTCGTAGATCAAAAACGGATATGTTTTGACCAAAATATTTGTTAAACGGCTCAGGGCTCTTTTTAGAATTGTTGTTGTCTTTTTTCTTCTAGTAACAAAATTAATCTACCAGTATCCAGTTCTAGGCTTAAATAAATTATAAAGGAAAATTTTTTTTAAAAAAAAACTTGTGTTCGTAATATCCTTTTCAATATGCGATTAAAATGATAAATATGTAGGTCAGGATCGTAAATTGCATAATGATATCATGTATACTTAATTTGAAAAGAAGTCAATTAAAGAAATACACATTTTTTTTTTCGCATTTCTACGTATAATCATTTCATTATAATGTTGAAGTAAAACAGTAGGATACTTAGATTTGTATTAATTTTGTACTATTAAAATAAGACGTACTAATAAATAATTGTATTGTATTGTAGATACATAACGTATCATTCTATGTATACAAAAAAAAATTGTATGTGTATGTATAAAATATAAATATTTATATTTTTAAAAATAATGATGATTATGATAATAGGATAAATAGATAGATACTACATGCTGAGAATTTTTTTTTTCTCTTTTTTCTTTTCGTAATAAAAAACGCAGTTTCAAGATATTTTATTATTCTTATAATAAACGACTATGTTTTGTTTTGAAAAAAAAAAGACGCGAAAAAGAAAATTGTTTTTCTTTTTTGTAGATTTTTTCATAAATAAAAAAAAAACTATTCAAATTCGTATTTCTTGGCCTTCAATTCGAAATGATTTATTTGAAAGAATATTTTTCATTCTAAACAAATTGAAATGGAAAATTTTACAAATAAAATTGGAATTTTATTGAAAAAGAACTAAAGTGTTTTGTGATATGTGTATATAATATACATAATGTACATATATATATTTAATAATTACTCCTATTATCACTCCGATCTATGTTAACACATTTTCGTGCAAAATCAGATTTCAAATTGGAATATCTCTGGACCTTTTTATCCGATTAATTTGAAATTTCTGCAGGGCGTTCCCTACAAAAACAAAAAAGATCCCTGCAACAGGGACTGAGCTACAAGGCTTCAAAGAAAAAAACTCCTCCCATCTATGTTAAGCACTTTTTTGTGCACCTTTTTGTCCCTTGAAAAAAGTATGTTCCCGTAGAATTAGGAAGTTGAAATTTGGCCAGGGTATTCCTTGAATTCTCTTCTAAACAAACTTTAAACGAAAAAAAGTCGACTAGGGCAAAAGTTATAGGGTAAAATGCACAAAAACGTCATTTTTCAAAAAATTAACGTTTTTTCTCCTCTACTGCGACCCCTCTTATTTTTGCACTTTTTCAGTATTTTAGAAGTTTGCGATTAAATTGAAGTGTTTTCTGGTCTTGTTCTTTTTTTTTGTATTCAAATCGGTGCAACAGACCCCGAAATATAAAAGCCCAAAGTTGACAAGTCCCACTTTTCCCATATAACATAAATGGGAGGTAGTAAAATTTAACATAGATCGGAGTGTTAAGTATTTAAAATATTCATCATAATCAAGTACATATCATAAATTTCCGCACTACATATTTTATTAATTTATTTGTTTTTTCTTTTTCTTTGAAATTTGTTTTTTTTTTTAAATTTTAATTAACTTGTACGAGAATTTTAAAAACTTTTTTAAGTTTATTATATTTTTCAAAAGGAAACGTGTTTGAAGTTATATTTCACGTGTATTGAATTGACTTTTATTTTATTTTTCTAGAAAGATGAAATAAAATATTATAATGACATGTGATTTTAGAAATTACATATGAAATATTTATGATTTTATAAGAGTTATTTTATTGATATAATAGATGTGATGAAATTCTCACGTTTTTGTTTTAAGAAATAAGAAAATAGTTTTTATTAAGAAATGTGATTTATTTTTTTGCTTTGAAAAAAATACGTAGATTCTTTTTTCATTTTCATGTGCCTTCACTGTGCTGGAAAATGTATTAAAAGGATATCTCTACGTCGTAGAGTAGAACGTATGTAGTTCTTTTAAAGAAGTATTTAATTATTTTACATTTTATTATTGAAATGATCATTTAATCACCACCAAGGACAGAACTGCCAGTTCTAAGGCTTAAAATAATTAGAGATAATTTTCTATCAGCCTGAACACTCGTTCAATTTATTACTCTTGTTGACGGACTTGTTCATTAAATCTTCAGAGACCATTTTAAAAGTAAATTTAAAGATGGAATTCAAAAATTATATAATTTTTATTTAGTTCACCTGGCTTTTTTTGAAAAATTTATATTTTTATAATGTATATTTATTTAAAATATGGAAAAAAATAATAAATCTACCTAAAGTAGAATTAGTGAAAAAATATAATAAGAGAAAAATTTTCAAAATTTAAGATGTCATCAAATAATAATTTAATTTATTTTATTTAATATTATTTTCTTTTAAAGTGTCTATCTTAGGAAATTCAATTTAACTCAAATTTACTGTAGCATAATTAATTGAAAATGACATCATTACTAAAAGTCCTAAAAGGTCAATTATTTCGTAATATTATTACGTACACATATATTTTCGTGATATACAGGATTTTATGTGATGAGAAAGGCAAAAAAGGGATCTGTAAAATTTTGTTTTCTTCATTATGGTTTAATACAATACTTAATGAAAAAAGGAGTAATTTGAAGTACGTAAGTATTTATAAATGTATAATTTTTACTGTATATTTTTATCAAGAATCCTTTTTAGAAATCGCTTAGTGACCGAATATAATCACTTACACACGGAAATTTTTTTTTTTTTTTTTTGGTGACAGAAAAGGAATTTTTGTTTTTTATTTTTCATATGAGTTATGTGAAAATTTTCCAGTTTATTATAATTTTTAGAAATAAAATACATAATTTGAATTTACAATTAAAAGCTTCGTATTATTTTTATTTGAAAATACTTTTTTTAAATACAAAAAAAAAAAATTACCTAGCTACTTAAAATTTTTTTTCTCACATATTTAATTCACCCTTCACAATGTGCTTTTACATATGTACATACATACATATTTATCATCATCAATCCAACCTAGATTTTTTTTCTCTCTTGCCTTCAACATCAGTTATTCAGAAAATAAAAAGTATGGGTATGAGTGTTTAGATCCTTGACTCATTATACATGATGATGATGACGATGATAATGCCGTTATTGAATACAAAATTTAAAGAAAATTTTAGATAATTTCATCCTGCAGATATGACGTCATTTTGAAATATGAAAAGCTTTTACCTAGTTGCAGTTCGTTGAACTTTTGAAAAAAAAAAATCATTCAATGCAGTTTCTGTAAAAAAGAGGTAAATAAACTTTTTAATATGTATGTTGATGTGTATGTTATATTACCTTGATAGACATTTCTATATACATATTATGGATTTGCATGCATTGTATTGTTAGATTATTTTATGCATCAAGGATATAAAGTGAAGTAGAGTAAAAATAAGGCATTGAACAGATTTTACGGTTGGATGAATATGCTCATGTATAATAAAATAAGTTATTTTTAAATCTTCAAATAATATTAATTTTAGGTTTTGTTGTTGTTGTTACATAATGAAGTGTATCTATAAAAATATGTCATTGTATTTATTCTATATTTAGAATTTATTTTAATAATTTATAAGAAATAATAATTAAAAGGGTATGAACGAACGGTATCTGAGTCAATTTAAAAACTAATTATTTAAAAAAATAAATTTACTATCTGAAAAAATATATAAATTACACATATAAAAACCCATGTACCCCTTTTTTTAAGGATAATTAAAAAGAAAAAAAAAACACTTGATTAGAATAATTTACCAAAACAAAAAAAATTATAATAAAAAATGATCTACACGTGTTTAAAATAAGTTTACGTTTACCATTGAATATACTTAATTAAAAAATTATTATGATGATAATAATTATTTACAACTATGTACTTTATTTTATTTTTTAAACACCTTTTCATTATCTATATTTTACGCGTGAGTAATTCAATTCTGATTCTTTTATATTTTTCACGTTTTCAATACTTATGAATTAAAATGATACTGCGAATAAAATCAGCGTGTTTTTAATTAACTTTGGTATACCTACGTACATATGTATATATTTCAAATCAATACTACATTTTTATTTTCACGTTGTACATAAAGATTGTTTTTCCAGTATTTTTCCACAAGAAAAAAAAAAACTTTTCTAGAAAATATTTTCTTTAAAAATTCACTGTTTGTACAGTTTTATCATATCCTTTACGTCAGCAGAAATTTTGTTTCAAGAAAACTTTGGATGAATTTGTTTGTTTGTTTATTTTTAATTGCTTCAATTTTTAATAATAATTTGTATTCGTTTATGTACATTATTTAGATATCATAAAATTATTCAAATGTATGTAGAAGTTTTGGAAAAGTCATGAAGAAATATGGAATTTTGAAAGGATAGCATAATACTTACGTAATGTGCAATATGTTCGGGGTTGAGTGTATTTTGAGGGGTAAACTTTGAAAAATATTATACTTGAAGAATTATTTAGTTGTTGAAGTACTTTTATTCAAAGCTGAATTTTGAAAAGAAAGTAATGTTTTTTGAAGTTAAACTAAACCCTAATGATAAAATAAAATTAATTTGCTGTTCCATTTAAAATTACCTAGTACTTGATTCTTACGATATTCTGCTGTTTTTAAACCATTTCCAGGTTTTTTAAAAAAAAATGACGAAATTGATAAAATTCAAATGGTTGCATTACATTTTGTGAAATATGTATATACGTATGTACTTATATGTACATCAAGTATATGTAATGTACATCAGAAAATACTTTTGGAAAGCTTTCAATAAAAGCCTTTTTCACTAAGTGGTTGTAGCTTTGTCCAGAAAACTTACATAAATGTTCAAAATTTCACTCAGGGCTAGATCGCTAAATACATTCATATGTATATATATAGTAAGGAGATTCACTCTTTAGTGCAAATAGGTATTGCATTGTTGCATTCGGTATATCGTAGCAAGAATTTGAAACGATACAACAACAATTCGTGCTACGATACACCGAATGCAACGATGCAATACCTATTTGCACCAAAGAGTGAATCCACTTAGTATAACAAAGATGTTGCAAATAACAGATTTTTCTTCTTTTGCAAATATTTCCGGAAAATGGAAATATTTCTTACAAAATATTTTTTTTATAGATATTTTCCAAAAATTTTGAATGGGAAAACTTTTTAGAAAAGTTTCGAATTACATTTTTTTAAATGCAAAAAAGAAAAACAAGACGAAGAGTCACATATTATGTATGTAAATCGTCATAAACAAATCTTCATCTATTTTTTTTTTTTTACTTTTAAAAAATCCTAAAACTATTTTTGCTAAATTAAAAAAAAAAAAAACTTAAAACAAAATATTAATTTTTCCAATACAAAACTATATCCCACATCAATTAACTCTTCATGTATAAATTTTAATGACTTAAATTTAAATAATACTAAAGTTGTATATAAGTAGTACTTCTACAACTTTGATAATACTAAAGTTCAAGAACATTCACACTAAAGTACAATAAACCATACAAACTTTTTCTGATTTAATGATATTTTTTTCTTTTTCATTTTTTCACCATGAAAAAATGTCAAATTTGATGAAGTGTTTATTTTTGAAATGAAAATAATAATTAATCTTATTTTTATGAGTATAATTTAATTTATCATTTTATTCTATTATGTATTCATTCTTGCACATACATACATACTTACATGAAAATCTATTATATATTAAATTAAAAACGTTTAACATTTTAATGTACATATATTCTTTTAATATATATGTATATAAAAAAAATCAAATATAACTGTATAAATATTACAAATACTTACTTAAATTTATATTACTCTTCATAAATCCCTAATCGAATAATTCCTTTATGGACCTAATATATGTATTATATGTACATACATATATACGTATGGATATAAGTAATGTTTTAAAAATATCTAAAAATAGATAGAGAAATAAAATCACTTAGTTTGTCCAACTGTATCTCTATAATTATTATCAGTATTACACAAGGTTTAGTTTTTATTTTTGTTTGGTTTTGTTTCTGTATTTGTATGTATTGATGTTAAAATATACCAGATACATATATACATACATATATATATAGGTATTGTATCACAATGGTTTTTTGTTTATATCAGTTTATTTAATAAAAAAGTTCACAGAAAAAAAAAAGGAGTATAAAGGACCTTATGACAGTGACAAGGATACCACAAATAATATAAAGAGTAATATGTATGTACAGTACATATAAATTATTAGCTTTCATAAGTATGTATATATATAGAAGACAATAATTATATAAAAGTTCAGGAATAATGAAGTTTCTTTTCTTTATTTTTAAGTTTTTAAATAAGCTTTTATATTCTGAATGTACATACGTATATACATATGTATGTATGTATGTATATAAAACTAAAATTTGATATTTAAATAAAAAATAATATATTTTGTGTTATTTTTAACTCTTTTCTCAAAATTAATATCGATTTAATAAATATTTTATACACATAAAAAATAAAACAAATAAAATTTAGGGTGGTAATTAGAGATTAAAGGATTTGAACTAAAAATAAATTTAAATATGAAATCACAGCACCAGTTATACATACATATGTATGTACATATGTATGTAGGTTGTTGACATTTTTGAAAAATAAATGAAATTATGTATATATAGCCTAGGTATGTACATAAATGTACATGTGTATAAAATGATTTAATTAAAATAATGTGAGAATGTGTGAAAATATAATTATAATAATGAATTTAACATTTAAATTTACTGTTTTTTTTTGTGTTTTGAATTATTTTTAATTATTTCTTCTTTATTTTTAGGAGATAAAAAATTATGATTTTTGCGATAAAAATGAAAAAAAAACAATTATTTTAATGTAAAATTGATTTATTTTAGGGTTGATTGATCGTCAAGGTCAAGAATTGAATGTAGTATAGAAGTGGAAGAATTTTTGATGTACTTAGAAATAACGCTTACAAATAAAAACGAAGAATCAGAACATAAAAAAGTGAATAATTATAAAGGCATTATTATGTATCATAATTATGTATACACAAATATGTATTGTATTTCATGAAATAAAGCAAAACAATTTAAATAATTAAATTGATAAATTTTTCAAAAATTAATCTCCATTCAAAATAAAAAAAGAAAAAATTTCACATCAGAAATGTCAAATGTGATTTTCGTATTTAATATGTAGGATATGTAAGTACATCCTAATTACGCCCTGAAATTATAACGAATTTTTAGTTAACGTACTTTTAATTAGATATAAAATACATTCTAGAAAAAATAAAAAGTTCTTCAGCATGGTTTTTCACCTTTTTCCAGCAGACAAAGAAGGTGGTGGGAGTTCTTTTGAATGTAAGTTTTAAGTGAATAAATATATAATTATTATCTTGAAAATATATAGATGTATCTACGTTCTTAATTGAAACAACAATAAATTAATTATGATAGAAGAAATAAATTTAATATCAAATATCTTAAATCAGAGAATATTAATAGAAGCACTAGAAGCAACATTAATAATACACTAAAAATATCTAAATATAGAAATTATAAAATAATAAAAAATATACAAAATGTATCACATACATATATAGATACAGGTATACAATACAAAAAATACAAAAAAACAAAAAAATTTACTCCACGTGTCATTATATTCTCCTTTTGATGTTGAAACACCTTAAATGTTTTTAATTAAGATGATATTTATTTAAAATAAATTCAAATACACACAGTACCATTATATCTACATTTTATATTAAATTTAATAATGTTAATATAGTTGTGGTAATTTGTATATGTACATAGATACATATACCATACTTGTACATTTATGTAGATTGTATTTTTTGTTATTCTATAATTCTCAACAATTTTCTTTGTTTTTTTTTTAGAAAGTATTTGAAACATTAGTTTTTGAATGTAGTACAAAAAAAAACAAAGACAAAAAAAATAAAACCAAATATTAAAATATATGTTTAACAAATAAATTTCAATTTATTTTAATTCATTTTTATACCGCATGAACTTACGTCAAATTTAAATATATGTATAATGAAATTGTCCTTTTAAAATGTATATACGAATACGAGTATAGTAATATAATTTTTGCATGTATCTAATGCAAAAACAAAACAAAGTATACAAAAAAAATTAGGATAAAAATAAATTGTTGGTATGTTTGTTTTATTGAAGTTTGGACAATTAAAAATAGAATTTTTGTTTTTTTTTTGATTTTAAAAATAGATAATTCTATTTTTAAAAGAGGACAATGAAAAAAAAAAATAGAAATTTTAAACTCGTGCAGTTTGTGATGGAATACTAAATTTAGAAATTTAAACTTTAGTTTTAATTGTTTTATGTAAACTTATGTCAGTAATTTTCTTATTAATTATTTATTCCATTATTACTTAATATTAAATTTAGGCCATCATCATTATTCAATTATTTTACTTTTGAAACTCTCGTTACATTTTTGGTAAAAGATACTTAATTTCATAAGAAAGTGTTACTCTGGTGTGGTGATGTACATAATATATATGTATATATGTATGTATATGTATGTAAATAATAGTTCAATATTTTAATAGAATTTGTGATATTAGGGAAATTTTAAATTAGAAAATGATATTTTTAAAGATGTTTGAAACTATTTCGAGCAATAGAAATTATCAGTTTGACAAAACTAACAAAAGAAAAACAATATACTACTTATCAGTAAAATAACAGTGGGAAAATCTAGAATTTTAAATTTTTGAGTTGGTAGAATAAATGGACATGAATGAAAAAAAGAAAATTATAAAGACTGAGGAAAAAGATACATATTTTTGGATTTTGACAGAGATTTTACATTATGATCTTAATCTTATACTAGGCAATTCAAACGAAAATTTAGTACGAGCTAAAAATGTTAATAGTTATTCTCCGAGAAAGAACGTCCATAGTTTTCGTTAAATATAGATTTGAAAAAAATCACACAGAACATAGAGTTATGCAATGGTATACAAATTTTTAGAATAACCTATAAAATGGGTTTAAAGCTAGAAAAATATTTAACATATAATTTAGAACTCATGTATAGATTTAATTAAATGTATATGTATATAAACTAAAATTGATTTTGTTTTTCCCTTTATCCTAGTTTCATCACCTTTATAAATTTTATTTTCAATTTTTACCTTTACATGTAAAATATTTATTAATGAATTTTCGAAAACAATAAATTATGTTAAACAATGGAAATCAATTTAAATGACAATATTACATTATATGGTATACAATACATGAAATTATACTCTATATTGACTAGTATAAAATCAATGATTTTCAAATAAATTGCTTTAAAATTTTATTAAAGAGCAAAATAAATGAAGTGAAAAATCTAATATTTAATTTACTCAAAACATAAAAGTACAAGTATCGTACATGTTATTTAATAAAATGCCAAGAGTAAAAGGTCAAAACTTTATCTGCAATAAAGTATATTCAGTACATATGAGTATATTATTATCCTTGTAATCTACACTTAAACATATGTATGTATGTGTCATATCATAAATTTTTTAACTATATATACATATAAGAATTACGTAAACTACAAAATTATACGCATGATTAAATTCTATTCTCTATACTTGATATGATATTCTTCAATTTATTTCTTATTTTTGTAAAAATTTTAAATGTTATAAAGTCATACGATAACTTTTAAAATTTGAAAAAAAAATATCATGAATTGATAAAGAAAAACATAAGAGTTTCTTTTTTAAATTATTATATTGAGTACTGATTTCATATTTATTTTTATTGAAATTGCATCTACACATATGCATCGCATATTATATAAACACAAAATACATTCTCCTCTGTACAAAAATTTTTTTCTTAAAGAATAAGATACATACATATTATGCATTTCTACTATAGTGATGGTAATTATACATATTACATAAATATTACATATTATGTATACATATGTATGTACTTTTTATCGTTTTAAAAAATTTTCTTATATTTTTCTTGTTTTTACTGTACTCATAACTTTTTAATCCTTTCAATTTAAATAGTGTTTTTATATAAAAGCTTTTTTTTTTTTAATGTTCAATCAATGTCATTACACTTGTATACCATATAATATGTACATGTAAAAAGTTCAATGTCCTTAAAAGGACAAAGTTGCATATTTTCCTCCCCCTTTTTTTATTACTCATTTAATACAGAAATTATCTAATAGCAATATTGTATTGTCTTCTTTATCGTTCATAGTGTATTTAGATGCATCATATTCATTTTAGATAAAATCTAGAAAATACATAAATATAAAAGATATTCTCTTCAAACATTTAAAAATAGAACGGACGTCATCAGATTGGTATATGAGTTGAGTTCATTTCCACTTCTTTTATATTTTTAACCTCTTTCGCTTATTCAGCAGTTTTTCATTTTTACAGAGCTAGAGCAACTAAACAAGCAATTAAAATGTATAAAAAAAACAACAACAAAAATATAAGAGATGAAGGATGAAAGTTAATTTTTACATGTTTTCCAATTGTTTTTTTTTTTTTTCTATTTAACTTGAAAATTGCATTTTGTGCATGAAAATAAAATACAAAAAAATATGTTATGAGAAAAATTTTGTTCATTGATATTCATGAGACATTTTACACAAATTTAAAAATAATTTTCTGCATTTTTTTATTTGTTATTGGTAACCTTACACATACATAGTTTAATTTGAGTGATCTCTTCTTCAGAAAAGTAATTTGAAATATATTTGTATGTATGTATGTAACGATATAGTACATGGTTATATATTTAAATATATTACATGCATTTAAAAGATGATATACATACATGAATATCACTAAACATATTTTATATGATATTTATTAGACTTAAAATGTGATAAATTTATATTTATTAAAACGGTAGACTCGGGAATATTTGTACTTTAAAATCAAAAAGAAATTCAAAATAAATATACTTGTATACAAATTAGACCAAATCAAGGTTTAAGCGTTTATGATACATATTACGATACATGTATATGTCCGATATTGACATATGGATATACATAGAGCTGGTCATGAGCTGGACAAGCATCAGGTTGATAAACAGTAAGGGAAAGGACCTAGCGATAATAGGAGTGGTAAAAACCTGTAGTATGTTATGTATGCATTAGATTCGGGAGAAAAAAATTTCTTATAAGTATGTTTCCGGGGGTCCTTATTTTCTTATGATTTTTTTTTTTTTTTTTTTTTTTTTTGAGAATGTTGTAAATTGTCCAGAAAAAATCGATATTCGCTTAAAAATTTTTTTTTTAGAGAATTTCAGTAGAATTTTGTGGATGAGGTACCTAATTTAACATACTTTCTATGTTAACATCCGTTCAAATATATTTCTGTATAGCTTCAGAAATACAGAAATGATATCATACGTAAAAATCTTCATCTGAACATTAATTATTTCACATCATAAATGTTAAATATTCTTTACATTACTCTAAATAATCACACAACAAAATATAGTTTTGAATTCAAAATCATCATTTATGGTCATTAAAGAGTATGTCAAGGATTCATTATTAGGTCAAGCAGATCGTATTTTTTTTCTCTCTTATTTTTTTGTAATATCGTATGTTAAAATTTCAACATATAATATGTGATTATCAGTTAGTTTTCTAATGATTAAAGATAATATATGTATTGCTTTTTACATAATGTATACAACGTTTAAAATGTACTTTTTTTAAAAAAAATTGTAAACTATTAATAGCAATCACAATAAAAAAAAATAATTCTCTTTCTGAATAGAAGCAACATAATATTGAATGGGCTGTATTGTATCCTTAAATGATACATATTTAACGCTTCAAAACACATATCATTCAGAAGATATGAAACATTAACTAATTTATACAATGAAAAAAAATATGAATAAGGGGAGAAAAAATGTATCTTTACAAAAAAAAAGAAAGTAAGTAGGCCACGGCTTTTTATTTCTTTTAATAAATGATAAGATTTTTAAATTAACCGTTACATACATATGTATGAATCATATATAACAAAAACAAACAAAAAAAAAAAAACAAAAAAAAATACAACAAAAATAGTTATGCTTTTTAGATAATCTTTTCTAATAAATCCTTGACATCGTTTCTAAATAAAGGAGAAAACTCTTTATGAATTTGTAACACAAAAAGATTTTGAATATTCTTAAAAAAGGACATTTAAAAAAAAATATTTTTGTGTGTTCTTAGAAATAGTTTTTTTTGTTTCAATTTTTAGAGCTTTTCGATTCATGACCTTTTCAAAGTACATAATTGTTTTGAAATATTTTACAAGTTGATTATTAACCTAAATTGTTAAGTGTATGTACCTACTTGGAATAACGTTTCAAAAGTAACCTGAATCTTAAACAAAAAGATATTTTATAAAAAACATTAAATAAAAATACGCCTTGATGAAAAAAAAAAAAGTAAGTAATTTCAAAGTGTATGAATGATAATAAGTTTATTTGTTTGAAAAAGTTTAATCGTTTTTAAGGGTTTGGTAAAATTTTTACATTACAAATTGTTTGCGGGCGTCTCGCTAAGAACGGGCTATTTTCTGCTCTTCTTTCACTTTGCCAATCGAATATTTTTATAACATAAATTTGGAATTTTTTTTAAAAACCTATTATTTTTACTCTATTTAAAAATATTTAAAAAAAAATTTAACATGCTTTTTCTTACAACCTTGTACAAAAATAATATATGTATATTGTTGTTTATTTATAAACGAATGTTAATCAAAATTTTATCAATCAATCAAGGATATCTGTCATATTTGTATACGTATGTATATATAAAAAAGAGGCTTTTCCATTATGACGAATATCTTGAATTTCATTCACAGGAAATTTTTATACGATACTAAGGAGCTTATAGTCTTTTTTTTATTCCAATATGTGTTCCATAAAATGTACATAAATATTGAAAAAGGATAAAGAATGGAAGGACAATTATTTTATAAACAGGTCTATATTATGTACTACTATATTATATCCAGGTGCATCCTTGAAATATATTTTAAAATGTGACGTCAATCGATATAAACTGCATATATATACATCATCATGTTCTCGTATATACATATAAAAGAACAAACATATAAAATAATGAAAGTCTGACTTTATCGGTCAAGGACCTCTAATAACCTAATTTTTATTCTTGAAATGAAAGGATATTGAAACACTGTTACATTATTTTTTTTTAGTAATTGGTCAATGTAACTATTCACTTGGTGTTTCAGTACAATATATTGTATATAATTGTGTGAAATTTCCACATCTGTATTTAACATTGAACAGGATATTGTTATGTACTTTTATTTTGATAATAATTCATATACTTAATAAAAAGATACTTTTTATAGTATGATATTTTGTTCGTATAGTATATATTGGCGTATTTTGTATGTTATTTTAGTAGAAAATTTTTTGTATGTACTAAAAATACGTTAAAGTGTTAGTACCTAATATTTATCCAATAATATTATGTACATTGTACATGTATATGTGCATTTAAAAAATTTTACTATTTTATTTTGTTACTTTAGCCTCGAAATGAATTGATGATTTTGTTTTTTTTTTTTTTTTTTGCTATAAAATTATGGCGCATAGATTTATATGCGTTATTTTTATAAAACTATTTTATTGTTAATATATGTATATAGGAGATATTGTGTAGATACACTTTTATTTGGGGAAAAAAATATAAATGTAAATAAAGTTTGGTTATATAAAATCTAAAAACGAAATAAGTAAAAGGAAATGTCAAAAGCCCAGAATAGTTGAAGGATTCTTGCAGTTTTTTAAATATAAAAATAGAAATATTGCTCTATGATGATATATGATGGTGATGCGGTTAAATAAAATAAATGTATAAGAACTTTGTATAAAGGTTACTGGAACAAGGATATAAATTGTAATAATACAACATTTATTTCACATTGAAATTGAATCAATTTTTTTTAAAATTTAATTTTAAATGTTAAAGACAGCATCATTTTATTTTTTTTTTAAATTTTTTAAGGAAATGATATTTTTTATAAAAGGATATTTTTGAAAAGGAGGATATTAAACTTTAAAACTTATAAAAACTCTATCACAAAGTAATTTACTTCCTTTTTTTGTAATTTTAAAGATTATCTCTGCAATAATAACCTCAATAAATTCGATAAGAATCTATCAAATTTGATGGTCTAAAAGGATTTCAAGTCAGAAGTAGTGAACGGAAAAGGAAATATGGGTATATCCAACAACCCAGTTTGGACAGAGATTTCTGGATGTTCCTTTCTAGGGATTTGGGTCATCATCATCATTTAATATAAGGAAATAAAAATGATATTATCACGCTTATCATTTTTGTTATAACAATTTCGCTTACCACAATTGTTTTTTTATTTTGCTTCCTTTTATGTTCCCAAAAAAATATTAAATCAATTTCCAGTGAAGTTTAAAAATTATTTTTTCAACAATTATTTTTTATCCAATTATTAATTAATTAATTTTTATTTTTTTTTTATTTTTTGAAAAGCACAAAATCTGAAATTAAAAAGCTTATATATTTCATTTTTTTTTAAATAATTTTTTCAAGACTTACAAGGATAATAAATTATGTAGTATACATTAAAAATAAATTCATATAAAGATAAGTGGATTTATTTTTATTTCATCGCAATTTCTAAAAATAGAACATCAATTTTGTTCTAAAAATAGAAAATTTTGAATATGAAAATTTAAATAAAGATTCATTATTTTTTTTAAAAGGTATTTTTTTTTTATTTATTTCATAATTACCATGAAAAATTATTGGATTTTCAAAAAATTATCTGTATTTAAAAAAATATAGATAAGAGATCATCATTATTTTAGTTAATTAATATTAAATGTATGCGCAAAAATATACGTATATATGTACATAGTATCTGTTTAAAGGACATACAAAATTCATTGATTAAAAACTAGGACATTTTATCTTTTTTATATCATACAAGAGAAAAAAAACAAATTGAAGAGGAAATGAATAAGCTTTTCTTTTACATATTATGCACAACAAAATATAAACAAAAAAGAAAATATGTGTAGAATAAAAAATAATAAAAAAGAGGAAAAAATATTGTAACAGTATATAGCAAAATCATCTCATTGTACCTACTTGGTTTATTGACCTACATAACGATCGATGCTGATGATTGCGTATAAAGAACATAACATAAGAAATATCCTTCATTCAAATAAAATTTTCTATTTTCTTACTAAAATTGATTGTATATACATATGTATACGTGTATCCACTGCTCTAATATTAGTACAATATTAACATTTTTTTTTGTGTTTGTTCTATGTATAAGAAAAAAAATATCCCTGCTTTATGGAAGATACATTTATACATTATTAAATGCAATCAAATTCTAGGCTTTCAATGACGTCATTGAAAACGTCACAGGATATTATCTATATATATATATATTATCAATGATAATACATAGAAAAAATCAAGTAAATATAAGTCTTAATTATATATTTTGTATGTTATGTAATTGTGTTAGTAATGTGTATTTTATTTTGTAAAAACTAGGTCACAGGCAAGCGCCAATGCATATTTTTTATTGTCGAAAAATATGGGTCTTGAAGTGAATGAAAAATCCATCCTCTCTATAGAGCATCATCGATTTTTTTACCATTAAGTTTGTTAACCCTGTAAAAAAGTTACGCAGTTATATATATGTATGTATATATATGAATGAAACTGTATAATACAGGATATTCAGGAAGTTAAGGAAAATAACAAGGAGAGGATAAAGCTACATTCATTATATACATAATGTATATCTATGTTTATAACAAAAAATAAGGTTACATCTAAATAAAATTTATAATATATGAGAAGAAAAATATTTTCAAGGAGAAATAACATTATTTTTAATACATATATGTATATGTATTTATATATACAACATTTTTATATATCCTACAATATTTAAATACTTACTCATATAGGATAAGATGAATCTAATACTACTGTATCCTTGCGTATAAAGAATACAAATAAGAAAAAAAAATATTTGCTCCAGTTACCCGCTTTTCTTCTTGAATCCCTGTGACATATCAAGAATATGAATGAGAATGTTTTTTTTTTTACTTTTTTCGGCAAAAAAGTATAAATAAATTTTCTGCTCTAAAAATAGAACATGAAATTGAAGGAAAGAGTAGGAAAAAGATAATGAGAGAAAACACGATTTTTTTTTCATGAAAAAAAAAAAACACTGAAAATCCATTGAATACGTTCTTATTGTCACGCAAGCTTTTTATATTTTCCATGATATAATTTTCCATCATATACATATACATACCTACGTTAGATAAATTTAGAAATTCATAGAAAAAAAAATAACATATATTTTTTCAAGTACTTGAATACATAAAATAATAATTTTTTTTATCATTGAGAAAATAAAATACCTTCTCTTCTGGTTTTTTAAGCTAATTTTTATTTTTTGCTGGACAAAATTATATTTTACGATATTTGAAATAATTAAATATGACATAGTTGGATTTTTTAAAATTTAATTTATATACAGTTCATCAAATATATGTATGTATGTATGTATTGGCAACATAAAATATCATGCAAATAACAGTTTTAAATTTATTCAACATCCTTTTTTTTTTAATAAATTTTTTAAAGAAAATACAAAAAAAATTATTTTTGATTTCAATACAGCTCGTGGTAAACTTGTTTCCAATGAAAATTCTTTTTGACTTTAAAAGAAAATTATTATAGTTTAAAATTTTGAAATTAAGTAATATCTTTAAATTCATGGATTAAATTCCTTCGTCATTTTGCAAGGTGTTTATACCTTATTTTACTCAAATGAATTTTTATTAATATTTTTTTGTTATTTCTAAGAATTTAGACGAAATTTATTGTTGTGTCAGTTACGTGTCCTGCCTGTCGGATCATGTAAGTGGAAAAAATTGTGTATATTTCTTTGATAAGAACAATGTTGTGTATTCGCCGTTACATAGGCGGATTGTGAATATATTTGGTATATTTGTGAAAAAGTATTTGAAAAATTTTCCGTAACGACTTTGAAAATTATATGTAGTATAAGTGTAGAAGAATCCTGAAGGAGAAGAATTTTTGTAAGAAATAAATCAACCTATAGAAACAAAACTAAATGTAGAAATTTATAGTAAATGCAATTTTTAAAATAACAAATTTTTCAAATTTAGTTATTAAAACTGCTGTCAAAACAATACAAAATTTCAAATAATAGTGGTACAAATATTATAAGTACATATATAAATTAACAATAAAATTATTTTGAAAAGTTCTAATCAAATACAAAATATATTTCGAAAAAAAAAAAAAAATACTAAAAGAACAAAATATGGCACGTGTTCCATTATATATATTATGATTGACAATGACAATTTCACTCTAATTGATTTTATATTTTGTTGAATAGTAAACAACAAATGGAAATCAATAAATTTTATTAAAATTATTAAAAGCATATTAGCTTATGAAAGACATATAAAAGAACTTTAAATTAAATTAATATTTTCTATTGAAAATATTTAATGGAAAAATTTATAATTTTTTTTTTTTTCAATATTAAATTAAATATCTGATATACGAGTATTATAGAAAAATACAAAAATATATATATATATTAGTTTAATCAAATTAATTATCTTTTCAAATTTTTCACTATTAGCAAAGATTTTATTTGATATTCTTAAAAAAAAATAGAATAGCAAAAAGTTGTTAATAAATTAATTCCAAGGAATTTATTTTTTAACAGTTTTCTCCAAAATTCATTTAATTTTATAAAATTTTGCTAAAAAAAGGTAAATATTTTCTAGATAAAAAACCTGTGTATTTACTTTCAGCTAAAATTAATGTTCAAATGCGAAATAAAATGTATGTTCAGATATATTTTTCTTTTTCAAATTAAATACAAGTCACGTTAATCGAATGTATGTTTACGTATGTCAAAAACATTTCTTTTATTTCAGAGAATGTAATAAATTTTCGCTCAAAGCACACAATAAACCTTCAATAAACTAACTTAAAAAATTATTTAAATCCTTTAAATTCATAGCGTAAAGAAAAAAAAAGGTTAAAAACAGTAAGAAACTACTTTATGTTGAGGACTTTGAAGATTGAAGAAAAAAAAAAGATTTCATTATATGTATATTTCTCGAGTATTGTTTTAGATACGTATACGTATGTAAACTACAATTTATGATTCTACGTTTACTTTAAATAGGATAAAAAATAAGTTGACAGTTTCAAAGACTTAACACTATCACTCATTTTTGTACTAGACCAAAACGATTTTAATTTTGAATACTCAAAAACCTGTGATATCGATTTGCGTAAACTCCAGTCCAATCCAGTATTCTTTTTATCATTCTCTAAAACTCATCCTTCAACACAAAAAACATTCCTCTAACAGGACACGAGTTACATGACCTCAAAGAAAAACACTTCTTGGATGCATGAATGCCTAAATTTTTAGACGAAATTTCCGTTTTTTTTTTTTGTTTTCATAAAAAACTATGTTTCCGTTGGACTAACTATATTTTGACCAAATTTCTATTCCTAGTCCTAAGGAAACATACTTTAAAAAATGTCTACAAATGCAGTTTTTTGCCAATGTTGAAAGAAAATATTGAAGAAAAAGAGATACATTCAATAGTATACGAGTATTTAAAGTTTGATAAATTATATAAAAAAAAAATGTACCTAGCATATGAATTTGAAATGTGATTGTGTTATAATTCAATAAAAATAAAGCGTAATAAAATTTTTTTTCTTCATAAGAATAAGTAATTGAGCCTACTTACGTCACATCCGTTATAATCATATACTGCATTATGTATTGTCATAAAAACTGACACTTTTAATACAAAATAAAAAGATATGTTTCTATACATCCTAACAATTGATGAAATTATGAAATCTTATTAAAAAACGTGAACATTTTAAGCTTCTACGTCAGCAAAAAAAATATACATAAAAAAATTTTTTTTTTTTCAAAGAAAAAACATGTTTTTGGAAAAATTGTAAAAGTACCATTCGGTGTTTTTTTTTTCAAGGCTCAAAATGTGCTTTTGACATTAATTCGTACTTGTTAATAAAACAAAACAAAACAACAACAAAAATGAATAAATAAATATATAATTTTTCTGGAAAAAAAAAATAAAACAACAAACGTTTACAGGATAAAAAGTCTCAAGAGAATATGAATAATTTTCGTGAAAGTGATTGTAATTGTTCCTAACTGAATACAATACAATTGAAATCAAAGAAATTTCAAGAACAATATAAGAAAAAATATTTTTGTTTTATTTACGTATTTTTTTGCTTTTTTATTTTTTATTGTACAACGCTGCAGGGTATTACTTACAAAAGAAAAATTATTTTTATTTTTTGATGAAATTTAATATAAAATTCAGCAACATGAAAAAAATTTATTTTTTTGGGTTTGAAAGAGCTTTTTGATGAAAAAAAAAACTACTAAAATAAAAATTATCATGGAAGGACAAGAAAATAAGACCGTAAAAATCTATATTGTTAGGCCTGTGGCAAAAAATGGCGTTGGAGCAATAACCCATAAGTAAAATTGAGGAAATTAGTAAATCTGACATTTGAGAACAATGTTTGGTAGATCCAAAAAATGAATTACTAAAAATTACAGGGGGAGAAATCTATGTTAGAAAAGTTCATAAAAACCTAAAGGTTACCGGTGGTGTTGGATTTGGTCAACTATAGAAAAATTTTGTGCAAACACATCTCCAAGAAATAAAATAATTAAAGGCAGAAAAGTGAACTGAAAATAAGTGGCAGGATAAGATTATGAAGAATTTAAGAACTATGAACGTCAGAAATTGGAATGAAAATTGTACAGAAAGTCAAAGTTCAACACAAACTGTATCGATGAAAGCAGAATAAAAGCAAACAAATTTTCTTATGTAATATAAAACATGTAATTTAATACATGGTTTTATTTAGTAATAATCAAATTTATTTAGTAAAATTTACTTTTCAGCAACTTTATGCAAACATATAGAGATATAGAAATCTAAATTCATAACAATTAATAATTAATATAATATTCTAAGAAAAGAATTTAATTAGTATAATAAAACATATTTTTAGTGAAAATTTGCCTCTTCTAAAAGGATTTTGGGCTTTTTTTTTGCTTTTGGTAAATTAACAATATTCTTTGAAATATGTATATAAATTATTAAGTTTGAAAATGAATTATGACGTAATCAATATTTATTTGAAAATTTACGTTAAACTCGTATTCTATGGCAAGTTTCACAAACAGATACGTTTTATTCTAAAAAAATTAAAAATAATTTATACAACAACGAACAATATTTTTGGAGTTTAATATATTTCTCAAGTAAAAAGAAATTATGTTATTTTTTTCTGTAATATTGAAATTTTAATTTACTTCAATTATAAGAAAATTCCTCAGGGTAGGTATATTATGAAAATATAGTATGTAGAAAGATAATGAGTTTACTAAATAAAAATAGAAATTAAATACGCTTCACAGTTTATAATTATTATTATTTCTTTGATGTCAAATTTTCTATCTCGATTGAACGAATGAATTAGATTTTAGTATCTGTAAAATGATGCGTAGTAAATTTTAACAAAATATGTAAATTTTTGGTTTTGTAATAATTAAAATAATACGATAATTTTAGAATAAATATATTTTTAATTATTTAATGTTTGTTATCCTTGAAATTGGTTTTATTTATTATACCAAGCATTATCATTAGCTTTTATTATTTGTACAGAAATTTGAAAATTTTTTTAATTATGAGCAAAATGAGGAAAAAAAATGTCCTTATATAGTGTGAGAGCTCAATAAAACATGATTAATCTTTTTCAGTTAATTTAATTTATGAAAATAAAACAAGGATTTATAGAAGGTAAATTTCTATAAATAGGCTTCAAGTATTTGAAACCTTACACAAAGGTGCGGACATATAGGATTAATTATTTTTGAAGGTGTAGAAGTTTGGAACAACAACAAAATGGTAATAAAATGGTGATTTTAATCATAAAATGGTGTGATTTTTATGCTTCTAGATCTTAGTAACGCCTCAAACTCAACGTATTTATGTATATAAGATGAACGTAAGGTAAAGTTGAGTAAAAATTATGTGAAATAACAGTTTTCATTACAATTTTCAAAAATTATAAGAACAAAAATATAAAAAAAAACGTGTTTATTTATTATAACAAAAATTTATTTCATTATTTACATAAAAAGGTATGTATCGTAAAATATTATACTTTTAGGATATGGAAAACATTTTATTTTATTTTATTTTTTTTTTTCATTTTTTGCTACAATATGAAGGATTGGTGTTAATTTTCTAGATAATATATTATTATTTTTTTGATTATTTAAAGGTTTTTAATAAATTTATCAAATAATTTGATTAATATTTTAAATTGCAATTCTATTTTATAAAGAGTTTTACTGTATAAATGTTTAGTTTTTTTTTTTTTTTCGGATTAAATTAAAAAGTTACAAATACATACAAGTATCCTTTTAGGTTACATGGTTATTTAGTTTTGTGTAAATTGTTAATTGAGTCTCATGATGATGATGTAACTCGAAAGATACTTGTAAAATTTAAAAAAAAATTTATTATTATTATTTTCTTGCAAATACAACTTAATTTTTCATAATATATATTTTTTTTAAATATACACATACATACATTTACATACATACATACGTGTATATAAATTTAAAATAGGATAATTTAATATTTTCTGTTGTTTAATTTTTTTTTTCTCAATTCATTGTAAATTTAAGGCAGTGTGTGTAAATTTTTATTTTACTTGTCTTTTAATTTTCTTTTTCCTTTTTTTTTTTTTTTTAATTATTCGAATATTGAAAGGATTAAAATAAATAAGTGATTCTTTTTGAAATTTTGCTTTTATTTTTTTTTCTTTAAGTTGAAAAAGTATGTTAAGTATAACAATTTTTTAATAATTATTCTTTTTTTTTTTTTTATCTAAAATTCAATTATTCGATGCGCTTTTCATTTATTTTTTTTTTTTTATTTTTGCAAATATTTTCTTTAGATTTTCATTTAGAAAAAAAAAATTACTGACTTGAATAAATTATATTCTTCCATATTGTTAAAAGGCACAATAATTTGAATTCAAAACAACAAACAAAAACAACGTAAAAATAAAACAATGAATTAACAAATACATAAACAATTTGGGAAATATAAATTTACTTTAATTTTTTTTTTCATTTTATTTAGTTTTATTTTTATTTCAAATAGAATTAAGACTGTATGTCAAAGAATAACTTATTTTTTTAGAAAGCTAATTTTACTATGAGAATTCCGTTCTAAAGTTAAATTTTTCATGGTGAACCGGCAATTATTTTGCTTATTATTATGTTTAAGTATCTTGTAAAATTGTTCTTCTATTTTTTATACGTATTAATATGCGAAATTCAAATAAATATGTTATAAATTTAATTATAAAGAAGTATACTATTTTATAATTAATTACAATATTATCTATTTAATTTGCAGTCTTTAAATTACTTTTTTTTTTTATATGTGTATAGTATATATGTATCTACAAATAATTCTGATTTTATCGGAACGTATACATAAAAATTATTTTGGAATTAAAATTATTTTATTTTTATTTTATGAAAATGTATGCATATTGGAATATGTATATATCTACCATATGTATTTTATTTATGTTATAGTAATTAAATAGTATTTAAATATGTTTTAAGTATTGTATTTTATTTTATTATTTAAATAACAGTTTTGGTAATTTACGATTGAGAAAAGTCATAAGTATATAAATCTTTGTTTTTGAATTCTGCCGGCAATAAATTTCAAATGAATGTGTCACTTTTATTCCCATTACACATTTGAATGGAATAAAATGTGATATTGACATCATAATAATTTCATTCGTAATTTAATTTGATTACTAAAAAAAAATTCATAATAAGTAAAATGTGTTTGTTTTTTTTTCGATATTTTTTTTATTCTAAAATACAAACTAATCAGTGCACGAAGGTTCTACTGAACTATTTCTATATTTCTATTTTATTTTATTTTTTATTTTTTTTTTTTGTCGTTTTTATACAAAATTGTAAACATTTTATTTTTAAGATTATTTAAAAAAATTCTACCTATATATTTTAGAATTTAATAAAAAAAAAAAAAGTAATTAAATAATTGATTATTTATTTTACAAAAATTAATTTCAAAAAAAAAATCGAAAGATAAAAATAAAAAGGATGCTAAAAAATATTATTTATCGACGTGTATAATGACAACAAACTGATGATCGTGGTACTCGTTGTGTTGGAAGTCCTGACATACCTTTTAAATATGTATATGATACTGGTTGTCGAAGTATTCTTTGTGGTTGATGTTGTTGTTGCTGATGTTGTTGATTTTTATTTTTTAAATTTGTTAAAAAATTATTATTATTCTTTTTTGATTTTAATTCTTTTGATGGTGTACCGCTACATGATAATGAACGTGTTGAAATTGATAATGTTTTTAATGCACGACGTATTGATGATGTTGAACGACGATGTAAACGATTAATTGTTGGTAATTGTGTTTTATTAATACAATCATCAATTGAACCGCTTGTTTCACTTGAATTACATGATAATTCAAATGTTGAATTATGTAATGTTGTAACAGTTTGTGATGATGAATCTTTACGTATAATAAATTGTTGTAAATTACCGGTTGTTGATGAACATGAATCAGTTGATGAACTTCTTGAATCATGATAAATAATATCATCTTGTGAACGACGACCAAAACGTCGACTTAATGCATGAAAAAAACCTAAATTTTTTTCATAACGTGGTGATGGTGTCATTGGTGAAATACTACGTGATTTATCACTGCTTGTATTACTATACGATTGTGGCACATCAATGAAACACACATGATTTTCTTCCATGATTTAAACAAATTTATTAAATTTAATATATTATTTTCTGAATTATTTAAAAAAAAAAAAAGTTTTTTATCAATTATTCACTATCGTATAAAATTACAATAACAAATAACTAAAAAAAAAAAATATATATATATTATATAAAATGTTTTTCCTCTTTAACTTTCACTTAAAACGTCCTTGTTTTCACAAATTCAATTCTTGAATAACAGAACATGAATTTAAACTTTCAATAATTCAAATACTTATATAATACGTGTTCTGTGTAATGCACAATACAATACAATTATAAGAGATTTTTATAATACACAGTTCCTTTTATACTTTCTGGCTAGAAAAAATAAATTATGTTTTTTTTTTTACATTACAATACAAGTGAAAATATAAAAAAAAAAATTGATGAAATTATGCTTGAGCAAGCGCATTTTAAAATGTAAGTGAAATTTACATCAAATTTATGTATTTGTATAATAAAATATATTCGTGAATTTTCTTTCATTTATAAGAGAAACCTTGGAAGGGAAAAAAAACAAAATACTGAGAGACAAAACTGAGAAAGTAAATAATTGTAAAACGTATTTTTTGTTATTGTACTTTTATTTTTGCTTCAGAAACAATAAAAAAGCAAAAATTGAGTACATATAGTAAAGTTGCACAAAATTCTTGTAGTAAATAAGAATTCAAGGATATAGGAAAAAATTTTTTATAAGAGTTTGAGTAAAGTACATATATTATACAGTCGAAAATATTCGAATGTACATATAAATTGCTTTTTTTAAATATGTATACATAATAATGTCTGCAAATATTTACCTTTAGCCGGTCGACTATCATAAAAATGTCATTGACCATTTATGTATTTTACATTTATAACGAACATACATATGCAAATTTTGAGCCAATTTAAAAAATTTTTTTTTTTTTAAATAAAAAAGCTCAAGTGAACTTCTTGTTTATTTTTTTCCTCAACTGCTATATCCTTATTATTTACTCACTTCCTTTTTTTTATTTCAGAATAGAAATAAGTAAGATTTTATGAAAAAAAAATTAAAGGATCTTATGAAAAAATATTGAGAAAGAATGAAAAACAAATACAAATAAATAAAAAATTGCATTATCCTTGTTTTACTTTTTGCCTCGTGTGAATATTATCTTGAAAATTGCTACGTTTTCTTTATTTAAAAAAAAAAACAACACATAAACATACAGGGCTTCGGTCGTTTGTTTAACTTGTTTTATTTACCTAAGTTCTTGTTTTCCTTTCTCATTTTGAATTGTAATTAAGCACCTTGAAAAATTGGTAATTCTTGGTAGATTCTTTTTTGTGGAATACAAAGAGCACAAAAAGAAAATATGTTTTTTTTTTTTTTAATATTCATTGATGGTGTTTATTTATTTTTACTAAAATTACATAATTTTTGTTAACAATTGACAAATTAAATGATATATATTAATATTACAATATAAGTAGGTTTACTATTTTAATTTTTTACTAATTATAATTAAATTACTTTATATTTATTTATCTTAAATTTTATATGATAATTTTATTAATAAAATTTTAAAGTATATATTATATAAGTATACGAGTATAATTCTCAAAAATTCATTATTATAGGTCCTTGAAATTATATATGATTATACTTTAAAAAATTTTAATTTAAAAATTAATTTCGATTTTATTTGTTCATTTGTAAATTCATGAAAAAATTTTATTTAAAAAAAAATGTTCAATTTCTTGTTAATTATTGTGAATTTAATTTTTCAAAGAAAAGCAATGAAATTTTTGAATACAAAAAGCATCGTTGTTAAATTAATTCAAAATAAATTGTTTTAAGAGAATTATTAATTATTTCTTTATTGCCAAAAATACACGATAAATAATAATCAAAAAAAAACTTTAAAAAAAAAAAACAATTAAAAATTAATTAATTTAGAAAATTAAAACTAATTTTTATATGATATAATATATGATATTCAAAATTTAATTTTTTTTTTTTTTGGTTTATAAATCTAGCATTATTTTTTATTTATAATTAATTAATGAAAATATTTTATCTAATTTTTTTTTTTATATAATTTCTAAATTTTATTTATTCGAAAAAAAATATTTTTATAAGTTTGTTTAAAACGAATTTTTTCTTTTTCTTCTATTAACAAAAAAAATATATATAATATAGAATTTTGTATAGTATATAAATGTTGTAATTTGTTGTTTTTTTTATTTTTTCTTTTTCTTATCTTAAATATTGTATTTTTTTAATATTTTAAAATACACCCATTTTCAATATGAAACCACTTTCAAAATATATAAGATATATCTAATTCGAATTTATATATAAAAAATTGAATTGTTATTATTTTTTTTTTGTCTTTTCTAATTTTCATTTTCATTTCAAGAAAAAAGTACATACTACATTACGATTCTTTAGTCCTTACAATACATATAGATATAGATATGTCATATATATGCATTTAAAATATAAAGAATCCTAAAAAAAGAAGAAAAAAGTTACGAATTAAACAAATATTATTTATATTGTATACATAATTTCCGAATCATTTTGCACATTTTATCACAGGTACTATAATAATTTATGTGTCTTAATTTTTTGTTGTCTATAGAAAAATACAATTTCAAAATTTTTTTTAACACTTCAAAAAAATTTTTTTTTTTATAATTTTTCTAGTTTTTTTTTTCTACATTTTAAATATTCTCGTGGGTGAGATATCAAAAAAATATACTTAGTATTTTTTTTTTTTATATGATAAATTCATTATATTTGTTAAAAAGGATAAACTATGGATTTTTTTTTGTTTTTTTTGTTTTTTTTTTAATTTAAATTAAATTTAGAAAAAAAAAAAAGGATGAAATTATCGATTAACACATTGCAAACAAACAGTATTTCTTGGTACACGTTGTGTTGGTAATCCAGATAAACCTTTAACATATGTATAAAGGACTGGTTGTCTTAAAATTTTTTGTGGTTGTTTTTTAGTTTTTTTCTGTTGTTTTGATAATTTAGCTGGTGAATTATTACATGATGCTGATCTTTGTGATATAAATAATGTACTAAATACTTTATGTACTGGTGATAATGAATTACGTATATCTAATGTACTATTTGTCATAGAATTACGTATTTCTTCTTCACTTTCATCTGAAATGCTATTATCACTTGATACATATGATAATTCAAAACTTGATAAATGCATATCTTTTTGTCTATTATTTTGTTGTAAATGTGCTGATGATGATGATGATGAACATGAATCAGATGATGTACATGAATCATCTTCACTATTATAAATTGTTTGATGTTTTTTTGATTTACGTAAAAGACGATTTTCAAAAAAATTAAACAGATCTTTTGATTTTGATGATGATGATGACGACGAAGATGATGAAGAAGATGATGATGAAGAAGATGATGATGATGATGATGATGATTTTGTAGATGATCCAGTCGATGTAACTAATATCCTTATACATTTTTTATTATTTATTTTTTCCATGGTTTTACTGTTTTTTTTTTAACTTTTAAAACTTTTTTCGAATAAAAAATATATCTTTTTTATTTTTTTACAAAAACTTTGATAGATTTTTATTTTTAATTTAAAATAATTGTTTTTTATATATTAATTGTTTATTTATTTATTTTTTTTTCTAATCAGAAAAACGAAAAAACAAAAAAAAATCACTTTAAAAAAATTAACAACTGATGATTTTCTTTGAATATTTATTAAAATTGAATGCACTTGACCGATATGCAAATTTTCAGAATATATATTTTTTCTATATTTTATTTTATCTTCGAAAAAGGCTGAGAGAAATGCAATTAAATAATTGAAGTATTTTTAAGGATGCAACGCTTTTTATATAGTTTCAGAAGCACGTGATAAAATGAATTTTTGTTTTTGCTTTAAAAACATGCGCGCATTAATGAATTTATGTATTCAATGTTTTTTTTTTTTACATAATTTGTACAAAAGAATGCACAAAATTTTGAGAAATTTCTAACGCAAGCGCTTGATACGAATGTTTCGTATATACAAAATAGAGAAACAATATCAACAGGTAGATTGTAGAAGGATAAGATTTAAAATATAAATTTTAAGAATTTAGTATGTTTCAGGATAACAAATGAAAATGTTTCAAAAACGGATTTTCTAATTCTGTATGTATACCAATACCATAATATACGTACATATGGATATAGTATATAATATAGTCACTTTTTTCGAAAGTTTATTATTTTTTTTTATTATTTTTATTTTAAATACCAAAATGTGTCGACCTAAATTCAAAAGCATACATGTTTTTTTAAATTTTAATTTCTATTCATTTTGTATTGAAAATTTCATGTTGGATTTACGAACGTATTTTTATAAAAACTAGCTGAATAATTTAATTTTATGTTCGAAGTTATTGGACAATAGTAAATTTTAAATTGTACTAAATTCCATTGAAAAATTTAATTAAATTTATTTTTAATAAGTATTTGATTTTTTTTAAATTTTATATGAAATTTTAAAATTAATTATTTGATTGGAATAAAAATCACTACAGAGATTTTATTAAATATTTTTCCTTCTTCTTTGTTTCTTGAAAAATTTTTTTTTTCGTATTTTTATTAATAAAAACTACAATTTTCGTTACAAAATTCTAAAATAATAAAAAATAACTTTGAATAAAATAAATTGAGTATTTCCATAAATTTTTCTTAAATTCTACAAAGTTCTCTTTTGAATTATAAGAAGAAACTATCTTATTTCTTTAGAATGTAACTGAAGAAATGTTATTTAAATACGAAAATTTTATTCTTGAAAATTTTGATTTAAGAGCCCAATTTAATGAAATGGCCCGCAAAGTGACCGCCTACAGCCTATACATTTCTCAACCGACAATAAAAGGATGTTTGTTTATTTCTGTCCTGCATTATACCCTGTTTTTTTATAAATCAACTTTGGTCCTTGTAGTACAATAAATATTCTAATATCTGAACGTAGCATTACATATTGAAAATTAAATAAAAAACAAATAGACAGTTTTCTTATAAAAGGTAAAAAATTATTTTGACTTATTTTAAAGACCAAAATATATTTTGATTTGTAAGCAAATTTTTCTGAGTATATAATTCTTAAAAGAACTGTGTATTAAATTTTTTATTGTTTAGAGTAACTAGAAATTCATTCACAAAATTATCCAGAATATGAGACGTTCTGAAAGTAAATTCTCTTTGAAAATATAAACCAAATTCTTTACATTTAATAAAAATGGATACTCATCAACACTTAATTCACGGGTTGATTTTTAAACTACCCTTCTATGTTTCTGTCTTCTTGAAATTTTTGAGAATTTTATTACTGATTGACCGTTGTACAAAAAGAAGAAAAACCAACAATATTTGCCAACTTCCTGTGAACTTTTTCTGAAACATAAATTTATCTGATCCGTCTTAGAAGACATTTACTAAAAATAGTAAATCTATATGATTTGTCCGTTAAGTATTAAAAAATTTAACAGTTTTTAATCATCTTAAATATTTCCAATGCAATGTATAGAAAACATAGTGTCTTTTTTCAGAAGAGTTAAAAACCAGAAAGACTATGAGACGTTCAAAAACCAATTTTTCTATAATGAAAATTAATTTCAACAAAGAAAATAAAATATAAATAAGAACAAGTGAGATTATTTTTTTTTTCTATATAATTTTTATTTTTTAATTACAAAATTTTTTAATAATACTACATTTACATCATTATCATTTAATTGTTATAAAATCGATCAATTTGATTATTTTTACTTATAAAACTAGGCACACAAATTAATTATAAATTTCCTGTTTTTTTATTTTTTTATTTTGAATTTAAATTATATCTTTTATCATAAGTTAAATCTAAATTCATTTTTAATTAATAATTACAATATAAATTTTTAGAATTCATTAGAAATATGAATATTTTTTTTTTAGCTCAATATACAATTTTGAAAAATAAATTATTAAAATTAATTAAAAAATATTTATTTTTTATTTTTTCATATTTTTCAGTTTATCTATCTATGAGAATAATCACAACAAATTGATGATCTTGGAACACGTCTTGTTGGTAAACCAGACATTCCTTTTAAATAAACATATGAAACTGGTTGTCTAAGTATCCTTTGTGGTTGCTGTTTTGGTGTTGATTTTTTATTTGATGCTGTTTTATTGTTATTATTATTATCATTATTATTATTTTGTTTTAATGGTGTACCAGAACATGATAATGATCTAGTTGATGGTAATGTATTTGAAAATTCATTAAATGATTTATCTAAAATTGTTGTTTCATCAGATAAACGATGACATTTATTATTATTATTATTTTTTAAATTCTCTTTTCCATGATGATAATGATGATAATGATGATAATGTTGATGATTTTCATTAATAATAATATCAGAACTTTCAATTGAACTGCATGTATCTATAGATATATTACAACATGAACTATGAAAACTTTTATTTAAACAATCAACAGCTGATGATATTGAAAGTGAACGATTATTTAAATTATCTGTACTATTATAAATTAAATCATTTTGTAAACGTCTACCAAATTTTTGACTTAAATTATGTAAAAAACTAATTGCACCATGATTTTTAGAATTTTTATTTCTTTTTGAAATATTATTTGAAATTAAACAATCACTATTGTTATTATTATTATTATTATTGTTTGCCATTATTATAAATGTTCCAGTTTAATTATCACGGTTTTTCTTTTTTTTAATTTTAATTTTTTTTTTTTTTTTTAAAAATAATAGTTTTTTTTTTAATTTTCAATTTTTCACTTTAATATAGAAAAAAAATGTTCTTTTTCACTATTCGAAAAAAAATTATTATTCCGATTGAAATATCTTTATAATAATTTATTTATTTATTTTTAAATATAACAAATCTATCGAATGTTGATTTAATAATGAAAATCTTAGATGAAAATCCTTCTTTATATAGTGTTCATGGAATATGGTAAGGATATGTAAAGAGAAGAATGTAAGGGAATTAATTTTACAATGACTTGCGCACAATATTTCATAATATGAAAGGAAATAAAAAAAAAATAATGATAGAAAATAAAGTGGTAACTGAAATACGTACATTTATGTACTTTATATAAAAAAATGATATATATGAAATAAAAACAACAACAACAACAAAATAATAATTTGTTTATTGTCGCAATAAGATACATAAGAAGTAATAGTAGTAGTAGAACGTAATTATTTATGAGCGTTATATGAGAAATGTAACGTGATTTTCTTATTTTTGTTGTTGCGTTTAATATTTAACTTTTATTTATTTTTATTGTTTTTAATTCACTAACTCGTAAAAAGGACATTCATTGGGTACAAATACAAAGAAGTAGAAAAAAGAAAAATAATCAGGAAAAACATTGAAATTTAATTAAAATTTTATTGACATGTGAACTTTTATAATTTAATTGTTTTTCATTTAAAAAGAAAATTAATTAAGTAGAAAATATAATATGAAACTAAGGGTTTCTTTGAAATACGAAATAATTAATAGATATCGAATATACAAATGTAAAAAAGTTCTTATGAATTTTCGTATGACACTTAAGTGTCATACGAGTATTATATGTACAATACAATAACAAAATAATAAATTTAATGAAAAGATAATTGCTTTTTTAGTTATTCAAAATATATAATTCGTTGTAAATGCGTAGTTCGGTTCAATAAAATTATATCCTTTTGCATTATCAATTGAAATTTTCAAAAACAAAATATTTCCTTTCATATGTTCCAGATTGTATTCCTCCTTTCGTATTAACTTCAAAAGTTCAAATGTGACATCCATCAACACTTTTTTTTTCTTTTACTCCCTCATAACCTTCATCATCATGAGGCTAAGTTGTGAAATTCGAAAATAATTTGAAAATTTCATAATTTAAATACATTTCTACAGCCATTTAAGTGCTTCAAGAAAAATAAATATTATTTTATGATTAATAATAATTAATACAATAATATTTATTCTATTTTAATTAATTTTTCTACCTCTAAATACCTAACATTTCCTACATACATATATGTATGTATCTATACCAAATCAATTTCAAGGCTTTAAAAAATTCACACGTGTTTTCCATTGAAAACACAAAATCTCTCATAATTTATGTCACTGTTCTTTGTCCTGTTTAATAATTTCATATCTATATTTAATTTTCTAGGTTTGTTGTTACTTTTCTTCCTGTTCAAATATGTAAACTAAATAAAAAAAATCAATCAATATTTGTATAGGATTTTTTTTTCTATTTTTTATTGAAAAATTTCACATTTAAAACAAAAATAACATGTACCAATTTTATTTGATTTTGATCAATTCAATATACGAGTACATTTATATACTTATATGTATGTATATGTTATATCCTAATCGTATTTATACTTGGTTGACCAGTACAACAAAGAAAAAAAAGAACGAAAAGAAAAACAGGAAATTTAAATTCTATTTAACAACAAGGATAAAATGCCACGTTCCATTTTTTTTTTTATCATTTTCCTTTTTCCACTTGTGATTTTTTATAGTATGGTCAAATATTTATAAAATATTTGTCAGAATAAACAAGCATGAAATTGAAAATTTTACGGTACATTCAAATAAATTCTATTGCATAAAATCAAAGGGTAAAATTTGTGGGTGAAACACAGGTACCTATATCAAGTGGGTGGTGGCACACTGTGATATTTTTATATGAAAAATCAATAACTTCACATTAATATCAAATTGATGCTGTAAAAATTGAAACAAAAAAAAAAGCTATTAAATAAGAAGAAAACATTTTATTTTATAACTCTTTTTCTTCATCTTCCTTATTTAGTGATAAATTTTATTCAAACAGGTGCTAAAAAATCACGTGTTTGAATTTTTATTGAAAAGTCTATAGTGTTTGATATTTAACTGTGACGTAATTACAACAAGTTAAGTGTGTACTATATGTATGTATAAAAAAATATCTTTCAATAAACGTCGCAATCTGTATTTTTACGTTGCAATTAGATTTATTTTCATTTATTTTTTTTTCCAATAATATTTTTCTCGTCAATTGAAATATAGATTCTCATGGAAAGTGTAGTAAAAAGAAAATACTTTTATAATACATATATACACAGCATAACTCTATGTACGTATGTACGTAAAATGTTATGTACTAAAAATATTTCATATACGAGTACGTTCGATAAACACATGTCTATGTACGTAGGTAATTTTTTTTAAGTCTTCAAAAATTAAATGAGATGTCATGAATGAATTGAAAATGTGTGTTATCACTTAAAAAGAAATAATAAACAAAAGAAATAAAATCAAATAACGTGATGATGAAGATTAAAAGTTTTAACAAATTTTTCTATACATTATTAAGTTATTAGAAAAAAAAAATATTTAATAAATTTCACGTTAAAATTTCAATTGATATTTTGTAAAGGATTATTACATTACAAATTACTTAATAAAATTATTCGTGTGCGGAAGAAAGTTAGAAAAACAACAACAAATTTTTACTTAGAACTTTTTTAGATTCAATAAATAGGAAGTAGTACATATAGGTGTAGGTATTCAAAATGAGAATGTAGAAAAAAAGTGAAAAAATATGGCCATGAATGTATTTTTTTTTTTTTTTTTGCTTTTCGCTTCTCTTGAAAAGTTTACTTCTTTATTTATGTATCTTTTCTTTGTAAACCACAAAAGGTATCTCATGTGTCAGTAATTTTTTTTTATTTGTATGTGAAAGTACTGGCTATATTAATTGAATAAGAGAATTTTTAAATAAAATATCACCCTGTGTATAACAAGTAATTTTTTTATTTTTTCAAATCAAGATTCAAGTAATATTTTTCATATTCTTTACGAAAAAAGCTTCCTTTTGTAGATTTACAGCCATATTCATCATCATGTCAAAACTTATGACAGTCATAAGTCTATTCACCATACTATTTTATTACCGTCAAAATCAAGTTATGACTAGATTATGACCGTCATAATATTATTACCGACCTATTACCTGTTGGTGAATATGGCTGTTAGAGTCGAAAATATTACAAGTGGATGAAATTTTATTAAAATCGGCCAAGTAGTTTTTGAGAAAAAGGTATATAAAATATTATGGAAAATAGCCACCCTCCCCGTTACTACAGCTTTAAGATTCATGTTAGAAAAAAATAATAAAAAAGTCAATTTAATGGAGTTTTAAGAATTTTTTCTTAGATGATTCATTCTGATGTTTATTGAATTTTTTTTTGAGAATATTTTTAAAATTCCGCCTTTTGCTCTTTGCTACCGTGGCGTAGACAAAGTTGTGGCCTTTAGGATTTCGGTCCCATCTGCCATACACTCTTTTTTTTTATTTTTTTAATACAATTGGGTTTTCACAATTTGTGAATTTTTCATGAAGTATTTGATCAAGAACACACACACGTGTTAATTAATAAATACAGAAATTAAGTAGATACTTGTATTTTCACATGAAAATATTTTTCTATAATCAATTTTTAATTTACTTACAAAGAAAATATTCAATTTTAATGAAAAACATAGAAGTACTTAATTACAATGTAAAACATGGTCAATATTAACCATGAATTTTATTGGAAAAATTGATTATTTTTTTTCTATTGAAATATCGTTTTGTTTTTTTATTTGAATAGAAAATTACAATTACAACTTTTTATTATGTATGTATGTATATCGTTGTAATCACTGTATATCTAAACATATACATAAACCCGATGTATGTATGTATGATACATAAGATATATTATTCTTTTTAATGTGAAATCTTAATAATTTATTTACATTATTATTCCTTAGTGTTATACCAATATGTATCATTTTGTATTGCAAATAATGTTTCTATTAAAATAATGCAATAAATTTTTGTAAGAAAATTAATTAAAACAAAATTAAATTCTCTTATTGACATGGTTTGCGGCTACTACATACATATTGTACATACATAGTATGTATGTATACATACATACACACAAAAACCTTTAAAGGAATATTTCAATTAGATTTATTACTGGAAAATAAATTTAGTTAAAGAAATGGCAATCATGTGAATGATAAGGATTTTTATTCCATAAAATATGTCCTTTTAAGAAATTGTACACAGGAAAAAAAATGGATTGAATTTCAATCTAAACCGGTGTTGAATAAGGTCCGTCCTTTTGGATAACAATTATTTTTATCTTTTTGGATAAACCAAAATGAGTTCACAAATTTAATCAAGTTTGAGTTTTTGTAAATAACCCTATGGAGTTGTTTCAAATTATACAAAATTAATATTTCATTTCGACCGAATTTAGTCTTTTCATTTTCATTACACCAAATGGTGTAATTACTGAACATAATATGTACATATTTCAATAAAATTTCACAAATTTGGAGTAAAATTTTGTCCAAATAAATAATTCCAAAATAATGCTTTTTCTGGTATAATTTGAGTTTTATCTTTTGAAATGGAGTAAATAAAACCAAAAATGATCTGTTTGGCTACAATTTTTTTATCCATGTGAATAAAATATAAAATCACACCTCCATATTTTTTGCTGTGTACATAAACAAAAAAATAATATAGTATAGACATCGATTTATCGAGAGAAAAATATTATATCTTGTCTAAAGGTAATTAAATAGAAGGTAATACAATACAAATAATATACTTAATATGTGAAATGTATTATCAAAAAAGATATGTATAAGTACATTTGTCCATATGTATGTATAATATGTAATCAATACTGAAAAACAAATGATCAAATTTCAAAAACAAATCCTAAGAATTGGAATATCATATAGTTTCTTTTTCAAGAACTAGTATTTCTAAGTTTTCTTCAAATAATCTATATTCCATAGAAATATATGATTTTATTATCCTTGAACCGAACATTTTATACCTTTTTTTCTAACTAATAACAAATTTTCCAAAAAAAAATTACATAAACATTTTTATTCATTTAAAAAACAATTTCTATTTAATTTCACTTATTATTCAATTGAAAAACAATTTTTTTTTGAAAAGAAAACAAACAAAAAAGAAAAAAGGATAAGAAATTATTTTTGATGAGATTAAAATTATGTTCATTTGATTAAATTGTATTTTATTTTGTAAAGAATCATTACTTTGATTACTTCTTGAAAAGAAAAAAAAATAGTAGCAGCAGGATATCTAAGAAAGAAAAAAAGCAAAAAGGAGAAGATTATGATAATTTATGACCATTATGTGATTGACGTATATAAAAAATATAGATAAAGTCAAGTCCATGAATTTTGTTATGAATTCTGTTGAATAAATTGAATAAATTTGGAAGGATTTTTTTTTTTCCAGAATTTTCAAAACCAAATGGAAGCATAGACCATGTTTTTTCAACCTGCAAACGAAGGATCAAAAGAATCTATTTTGACACCGGAACAGACGGTAGATATGAGCTATACATTGATTAGTGGATGGATAACCTTTCAAATGGAGAAACTCCGCGTACTTTGTGAAAAAGCATGACCTATAAAAATACTCATATTTTATTTTCAAGATTTTTTTATTTCAAAAACCGGTATATTTCATATATACCAAAATATAAAAGATAGATTTTATGAATCACACCATATATTTTGTATTTATCATATTTATTTACTTTTAATTCAAATATACAAGTTAGATACATATTATAATTTCAAATTATACTTAAACAGAAAAAAAACCATCATGATAAGGTTAAAATTTTATTTCAAAATGTCCTTGAAGGTTTCAAGGGACGAAAATTGGATTTATTAGAAAAACATAAATAAACAATATAAATTTAAAAAAATTTCCTTTACATTACCATCAATTTGTTATGCATATAAAAATGACTATATCTTTAAAATATCCTTGGTTCCTTATAAACAATGAAGTAAATCTTCTATAAAGTTTAATGACATCTTAACATTGACATTGAAATTTCAGTATACATTGCATATATTTTTTTTTATTTTGATGTATACTTACCAATACATTGGCTATTCTACAGCACTAAAAATTTCCAATGGAAATTTCATAGAAACTACATATTTTGTAATAAATTAGAATCCGCACATAATGCAATAAATTTGCAATTTATTATTTACAAATAATATTTTTTTTTTCTATTTTCATAATAAAATATCTTTGAACTGTTGTTAAGGCAAATGTGTTAGAAAATAATTTAATACTGAAAATAATATTTAATTGCAAATGAATTTCACGTTTTTTTTATACCAAACTTTAATTTAAGTAAAATGTTATAAGTATACGTATGCATGTTGATAGACACACTGTGCGAATACAAATCAATAAAAAACATCAATATGCTAAAATGTATGCAAAAAAGATGTGTTTTAAATAAATTGAAAATTGCAAATAAAAAAAAAACAGAAAAAAAGAGTTAACTCTAATGAAATTAAATAACACTTTTTGTTGTTGTTTTCTTTTCCAGTTGTTAAGGCAGATACAAATCCACGTGGGAAATATTACAAAAAATTATTTTCGTAATGAACTTAAAAGTACAATAATTGAAAATTACTCAAAGCGAATTTGAGAAGAAAAAAAAATGAAAATACATAATAACAAGGTAATGAATAATTATTATAAAATTGTACACTGTACATTTATTTTTCTTGGAAGTTTGAAAACATTGATAAAATCTTGAAGGATAAAATATGTGTGTTGTACTCGTATATGTAGATTTGTAATTTGTTCAGTTTTCTCTGTGAAAATCCTTATACAAAAAAATTGTCCATAGAGAAATTGTTTAAGAAGAAAACTTATTTTATGTACGAGTATGCTCTTGAGATTTTGTTAATTCAATTAAGCTCTTAAAATTGTTTTGTAACATTAAAATTTTTTTTTCTAAATTTGATATAACATTTATACGCACTACAGAAACCATATTCTGTCAAATCAAATTCATAATCAAAAAAAGTAGTTAAAAATTATACGTTATCGAAAAATATAAATGAAATGTAATCAGTGTCCAATAGTGGCACTATAAAAGCAATAGTGGGTTTTAATTATATTTTATTATTATTATTATAGAAAAATTAGACAAGTAGTAGTAGACTATTTTTTAATTTTGAACAAGCGTTGAAATTTTGTGTAAGAATTAAATTAATAATAATTGCATACATTCAGGGGTAACTTGATTAAATTAATAAATTTTATATAACAAAAATTCAATTAAAAAAAAAGGTCTTTGGACTTCAATCTTTTTTCCATAGAGAAATTAAAAAAAAAAAATTACAATATTTGTGAAGAAAAATCAAATGGTACATTATCCATTAAAATATCAAACCTGAAAAAAATGATGTCGTCAAGACAACAAAAAATGGCAGGGAGGTAGGTAATCTCATCCTTGGAGCCGCCAGACAGCATTAAAATTTATTTTACTGGAAACCTTATCAATCGATAACAAAAACTTTCAGACTATCTTATTAATACCCTCTACTCACCTCCATAGTCTACTAGAGTACAAAGATATATTCGTTAAAAGTCAAAATTTAGAGGATTCTAATTTTTTTTTTTTTTTTTAATTAAAAAAATGTTGCTCTGACAACTGATCTTTCCATATATTTTCAAAAGATTTTTTGCTTGTTTGATGTCATACTGCATCTAAAAATTTTTGATATTTAAATAATATGTATTTTAAATCTTGTCTATAGAATCCTGCAAAAATAAATAAATAATTTTTTTTTTCATATTATGTTTTAATATTTTGGCAATATGTGATATAAATATTTTTATAAACCGTAAACGTATCAATTTTTTTAATGAATAAAGTTCATGTTGATACTAAAATTATTTTATTTAAAATAACATTAAAATAAATTTGTATAACGAAAATATTTTAAAGTATTTAATTTTTACTATACAGTTGATTAAATTGTTTATTGAATTTTTTATTTTTCTTCAATATTGAATTTTGGCCAATCGATTTATAATACTACATTCTGGTAAAAAGCAATGTGCAATGATTTAGTACAACATTGAAAATCTATTAAATTAAAAAAAGATACACATACATATACCGTACATCATGTTGATGGTTAATTAAAAAAAAATATATATACATATAAATTTTATGTTGATTTAGTTATATTGTTTCGTGCCGATAGAATAATTTTGTATAATTTTTTTTTTCTATTTTTGAATTAAAAAATAATACGTGTCTTATTTCATTTTTGAATAATTTTCATATAAAATTAAACATGTCATATGACATGATAAATTCATGGTTATTAATTGAAGGTCAAGGTGAAAAAACAAAATATCCCTTGTTTCAATCTATCAAATTAATTCACTTATAAGAACAAATTTATTTTGCTTTTTTTTTTTTTCAACAAGATATTCTTAAAAATTACGCTGAAGCTTGGTGTCGATCTGAGCCTCCTTCTGATTATTTTCTTCTATATTGCTTCAATCGATTCAAAACGTCTTTCCGATTTGGTAATTTGAATTTGGGGAACAGAAAAAAGTCGTACAGAGCTGTATGATATTTTTTTGAATTTTTGACCAAAAATTCGAGCACATGAGTCGGCTATGACAATCGTAAACATTTTTGAGTACAGCTGTATTGAAGAAGATTGAAGAACTGCTGTAGATGAACTAAATTACAGATTCCTTCCAAATGTATAATGATCAGGTACAGTGGTATTAACTAACACATTAAAATATGATTCGATAACTTTATTATGGAACTTTTAAATGATAAATATCGTATTTTTTTCTCAATGCAATGTGACGATAATAATAAAGAACACCATAATTTTTTGTGTCTGGTTCTCGTAGTTTAATTATTACTTTTTTCATTTACAAAATTATTTACTCCCCAGATATTTTCTACCAATTAATCTTTCTTTTGTATTTATTGGTAGCAGACGTTCATTTGCATATTTTTTGAAAGCTTTGAAAAAATGTATATTATTTATACAAAATACTGCAAAATAAATGAATAGACTGTTTTTTTTTTTTCTTAATTTATTTTCTTCAATTGAAAAACAAATTTCAGTATCCTATATTATTTGATTACGATTGTAATAGGTAGCCTTCACCTCTACTTCTATTTTTTTTTTGTTACCTTAAAACTTTTAATATTATTTCACATCAACTTTTGGTTTACTTTGGCTTCCATTCTTGTAATATTATACTTTTAACAAACAATCTATATACAATATCATAATGACTTTTGATGTGGTTTTATGTTTGGAAACATGTAAATTTAATTTTGTTGTTGTTGAAAATTTCGAAAGTATTTTTTTTCCTTTTCTATAGAACATCAATATTTGGAAATTTCGAAGAAAAAATGATTAGTTAAAGAGAACTGCTGGAAATAAGTTGATATTTATTCGTAAAATTCCAATCAAACAGAAACCTTTCTGGTGCTTTTAGATACAAAAAATTGAATCAATTTTTCCTTAAATAGAAATATCATCTCTAATAACATGACCTTTAAAATATATACCCTTAACCGGAATTAGATCAAAATTATAATATTTTATTACAATTAAAGTAAAACAAGTATATTTTGTCATTATTTCAATAATTTTACGGATATTATTTTCATAACAGATTACATAATTGGTTTTTTTTTTCTTCTCTACATGTGTATTTTTTTTTCTTCTTTTTTTTTTGAATTGTGATATTGTGAATCTAGAATAAAAAATATATCAACCACAAAAAAAATACATTCATTACCTGGTTGTAGGTATATCAATCGAATTTGTCAAGTAAAACCGCCAATTTATTGTTCGTCTGGATCACTTTCATGGTTCAATGTGTTAGCTTAAATGAAAGAGATCACTATATACACAAAAAATTACTTAATCTCAGTTGTATTCATTTTTTTTTTCTGTTCTACTACTGTATTATTTTTTTCTTCTATATTTTTAATTGAAAATTAAATGAGTATACAATCATAACATGATTCTTTATTTATTTTGTGGTTCTTATTTAACCCAATTAATTTTTTTTTCATGTATTTGGAAATTTGATTTATTTTACAGATGAATTCGATTTATATAAAAAGAATCTCAGATAATCTTAATCATTACAGTTTATCTTTGATTCTTACAAAAGTGAAGATTCTTTCTAATTAATTTTTTTTGGTGATTTGTTTATTGAAAATTTGAAAAGGGAAAAAAATAATTAAGAAAAATGTTCAACTTAAAATTTGTATGTTAAATATTAAAAAAATTTTCAAATCATTTTTAAAAATAATTTTTGGTGGTGAATTTTTTTGTTTCTGTTTTTTTTTTTCACAGTTCATATTTGTTGGGTTATTAGTAATTGTTGCGGCTAGGCCAGAACCAGCAGTTCTTGGTCCATTGATATCAACAGCATATGGTGAACCACTTGCAACTTATGGAGCTCCTTTGACATATGCAGCTCCTGTAGCTTATTCCACTTCATATTCATCTGGAATAGTTAAACCTTTATTGAGTCCTTTGATTTATGGATACAAATAAAAAAATAATTTAGATTGATTAAAAATTTCGATTCATTTGGAGAAAAAAAATTATTTTATTTGTGACTTTCGATTATGTTACTTTGTTTTTTGTTTTATTTAAAAATTTTATAAATATGTATGTTATGATGTGCTATTAAAAGAAATTGTTTCGAAGAAATTTAACATGTTTGTTTTATTGTAATTGTAGCTGTAATTATATGTTAATTAATTAATTTTGATTTTTTTCTGTCTTCTATAAGATCTTTATTTAGAAATTTAAAATTAAATTGAGATAAGTTTTTGAATTTGTAATTTAAAATATTGTATTACCGATAAAAAAGGTGAAATAACTTAAGAACATTAAGGTAAGGTAAAATAATTAGAAATATTGAGATACTTAAATTCGATTATGGTTTTTTCGAACATTAAGAGTGTTCCAATCTTTCGAGAATTTGATATAACAGATTGTTTTGCTATCGTCTTTAAATTTTTCCTGTTCGTTTGTTAATCTAACAGTTTATACGGTGAAAAAATAATACGGATTTTGGATTAAATTGGGAGTAGCGTAGAAACGGTAAAATTGGGATTAAAAAAGTACATGCAAACGTTGATATTTTTATACACTTATTGTATACATATTATTCTTCTTCCACATAAAAAATAGAAGAAGAACGTGACAGCTTCACTTTCACACTAAAAATTAGAATCCGCCATATTGCATTTTACCTCACACATACATATAAAAAAATTGGGATTAAACCGAAATAAATTGGGCTTAAGCCAAAATCCGAATTATCGAGTTTATACGACAAAAAATTGGGAGTAAACCAAAATCCGTATTAAATTCGGAGCAGGCATAAACACGTAGAATGAGTCACAACGTATAAATATCCTTTTATCGAACATATAGTGTAGGTGCATGTTAGAAGGAGAAAAGTTAGGAGAGGTTATGAAAAGGAAAAGTATCAATAATTGAATATCTTTTAACTATACGAGACAAATTAGAATTGGATACAATTTATTGCAATGGAAAAAAGAATTTTTTTCGAAATTAAATTCGAATAAAAATTCTTGTTACCCAGTAACAAGAAGAGAAACATACGTGTGATTTTATATGATGGACTATGGTGAAAGATCTGTAGAAGTTTGACAAAAAAAAAAAACATGTCCGTTTTACTTATATAAATAAATAATTCTAAGCATATAACGGCAAAGCTCATAATCTATAGATATTATAATACGCATTGATTGGGGTCGTTATAAGGTTGTGTTCCAATTTAACTTCACTGCGACCAAAATATCAATTTCGAGTTTCTGAAAAAACCCTAGACTTTATTCGTTGATCCTTGACCTTGCAAAAAAATGAATGGTTTTAGAGGCTAAAGATTTGAGGTTGACATGAAGATCAAAATTCATACCTATATGTATTTCATTCTTCTTAAGTACTCAAGTAAAAGTTAAATAGATCACAATTAGCCAAAAATTCAACTAAATAAATAATGAAAGAACGAACATGAGGTTTATCGTGAAACATTAAAATGCACAATAAAACAAATTTTTATAAAAATTCAAAAAACAACATACTGTTTAATAAGTTTAACAGAGCCTATTAGACTCAATCATCAACGATAAACATTATTAAAATCTTAATTAAATTGTTTTGTTTTTTTGTTTTTTTTTAATTTCATAAGTATCACGAGCAAAATGCTCAGTTTTTTATATACATATATTGTATCTATTAAGTTTCTATTATTATTTAATACTAACTTTGTTGTTGATTTTCTTTTTGCTTTTGCTTTGAAAAAATGTTCTTTTGACATTTCAATAGAAAATAAGAAATGAGAATGAAAATTAAAATGTATACAAAATACGTGATGGAATTTATCTTTTTTTTTTTTCAAGAAATTCATAAAGAAAATGAAAGTATTGAAATCACTTTTCATCCTTTACACGTGTGTTGTCTAGTATTCATTGTTTTTTTCTTTCTTTATTTAAAAATGTTAACCTTTTTTTTTACTCTGCTGAAGTGCTGGTTTATTTTTCAAGTAAATACCTATTACTTGCAATTTTCTATAAATGCTTTTTATTTTCTTTGTACATATGTACAAAAAAAAAAAAAAAAAAAAAAACCTGTATGTTTTATGAAGGTGAGATTATGATAAAATCCTCATAATAATTTATTGTTATTATTATTATTAAATAAAGTTGATATACAAGTATATTTATATGTATAGATATGTACGTGTGTATGAAATTATAATTGTTTATTATTCAATTGTTTTTGTTACATATTTCATGATTTTATAATGATTATAAAAACATTGTCATTTATTGTCACTGTATGTCTGTAAGCTACTGGTCGGTACACTACCACTTTTGCTTATACATATTGTGAATTTATATTTTTACTTTCAAAAAGAAGATATTCATATAAATATGTCTGCGTTCATACATACATATATATTTATGTACTCGTATGTATCTAAAATAATAATAAAAAAATATTGATTGATATCTTAATTAATATTCAGAAGGAGTTATCTTAATGACATAATACTTAAAGCCAATGTTTTTTGAATATATACGTATGTAATATGTATATATGCAAAGTCTGTTCATACGTACGCACATTTCTGAATACAAATTTTACGAAAAAAAAAAAACTGTGCCAAATATAGTTAAATTGGTTCATTGTGTGCTTGAATGTATTTTTATAAGTCTAGTAGGCATACAATATAGATTCAATCATTGCTTAACTGATAATAATTTAAATAAAAAATTCTTGTGAAAAAAAAAAATGAAAACAATAAAAATATTACCTGAACCGTAGTGTGTGGGAGGTTAAGAAATTTGGCAATAATAACAACAATGGTACTTTTAGAGTGTATAAAAAGAAACTGTCAAATTGATTTTGGTATCAGAGCAGTTCTTGCATTCTTTCTAAGTACTTTATACCGTTTTTTAAAAATTTAATAACAAAACCTCCAAACCAAAATGTGCAAAATCGTTGCTATTGTTCTTTTCGCCGTTATTGCTGTCGTTTCTGCAAAACCAGGAGCAGTTATTGCCGCCCCAGCAGCAGTTGCATATAGTGCTCCATTAGTCGCCGCTCCTGCAGCTGCAGTTGTATCAAGAGAATATCATGGAAATGGACATGCATTCGCCGCATACTCAGCTCCACTAGTCGCTGCACCAGCAGCATACTCATCTCAATATATTGCTGCACCAGCCGCATACTCAGCTCCACTAGTCGCTGCACCAGCCGCATATTCATCTCAATATGTTGCTGCACCAGCCGCATATTCATCTCAATATGTCGCTGCACCAGCCGCATATTCATCTCAATATGTCGCTGCACCAGCCGCATACTCTACACCTTTACTCTTGAAGTAAACATGTAAATTGGATGGAAACTCTTGTAAACTAACTACATATTTTTTATTTTGTACTTTAATTGCCGGACGTGATATTTAAATAAAAACAAAGCAAAAAAAAAAAAATATATTGTAATGATTTTTGAGAATAAAATTAGAAATTTGTGATCAGAATTTTAATTGTATATTTTTCCATTGAATCATTCATTATTATTATTGATTCATCTTGAACTTTAAAAGTTTGGATTAGATGATGACAAATAACGATACCTGAATTATTATACACATTTCTTTTATCAAATATGGTTCGAATATATCTTCATATCTAAACGGATGAAAATATTTTTAATCAATATTTTTCCGGTCATTCATATTTAAAAATTATAGAAGCTAGTAATTGATTTATTTTTAGTTTTTGAAACATTTTTAATTTTAAACATTTTAAAAGTCTTTCCTAAATTTAAAGTAAAAATTAGGTGATTTACTATGTACACGTATTTTTTTAATTTATTAGTCTGAATCTTCGGTTTAATATATTAGAACATTTTTCAAATGATGTTTATGAGTATCTTTGATTTTAGTTTTCATTTGCCCATAAAAAGTACAATGACAAAATGTATTTTTACTGTATATTGATGAATTTTCATTTAAAGTTATTCCATTTTGTATGTTTTGTATGATTATGTCCATAGAAATAAGATCTGGTTATCTTTTCAGTTTTGAATTCAGTTTCATAAATCTTACATCTTACAATTTTTCTTTTTTTTTTTTTTCATTTAAAAACACTGAACGAAATTTTATAAAGCATCAACAATGTGACAAAGTTCATAAATTTATCTTCAATTAATGATATGTACATATGCCTTCATAATAAAACACAAAGAAAAAAAAGAAAATATATGAAAACATGTGAAAAAAAAAAGAGTAAAAGAAAGATATGAGAAATGAAACTGATTATCATATTTTCTCTTGTGTGTTTTGAGTTTATCATGTTAAAATGCAAAAAACTTATTTTAAACAGTTTTTCGATATCAAACTATAAAAAGAATTTTTCTGATACAAATTTTTTTTGTAAAGGGTATTCTGAAAGAAAAACAATTCTCAATTAAGTATAAATAAGTTCACAGAATAATATTCAATGTGTCTTTCAAACCATATTGATGTCAATTTAGGGTTACAAATTAATAAATTCTTTTTATTTTTGTCGATTTGGTATATGCATAAATATAGGTAGGTATATACTATATACCGTGTAACTCTAAGGACACCAGTGTGTACATAATATGTGAATGTATGTATGTGTATTGCATTTTTTAATTCGAAAACGATTCCGAAAACAAAAAAAGCCCATTAAAACAATCGTAAATTGCTTCATTAGAAAACAATCTTATGTATTTTTTATTTGTCCTTTCTTTAATTGTACCCTGTAAACTGTAACATTTTACATACTTCCTTAAAAAAAAAACCCAAAACAATCTGAACAATATATGTAAATGAATTTAGTTCTTCGCAGATAATGTTAAAGTTAACACAACTTTTGGCGTAAGTTCTCGCATAATTATTTAAAAAGAATAAATAAACGAATAAAATATTGAATTTAGAACAACAAACATGGAATTCAAATATCAAAGGTATATTAACAAAAATATTTTTTCTGAATATTTTCAATTTTTTTCTTGTATTTTTAAAATAATTTTATTTATTTATTTTTTTTTTAATTTTTGTTTTATTTGAACAAATATTTTTTTCAGATATTTATTATTATTTACGATATTAATAATTTGTGTTAAAAAATCAATAGGAACTGAACAAGTATCATTAAAATGTGATGAATTAGAACGTTCAATAGAATATAAAGATATTTATTGTACAATAACAAATTTTAAAGTAACACATAGTCAATTAGTTAAAATATCTGATTATAATTCATATTCAACAAATCAAATAAAATTTATGAAATTTTATGATTCATCAATATTATATATACCACATAAATTATTTGAACAATTTCCAAATTTAAAAAATTTAGATATTGCATATTCAGAAGTAATTGATATACCACGTAATACATTTAATGGTGCTGATTCTTTATCATATTTAAATGTAAGTCATAATAATATAACAGAAATTACAACATCAATATTTATTGGTGCATCATCATTATTACGTATTGATTTAAGTTATAATCAAATTATTAAATTAAATGAACATTCATTTAAAGGTTTATCAATATTAGATCGTTTATCATTATCAAATAATAAAATTAAATATTTAGATAAAAATATATTTATTGATAATCAATATTTAGAATCGATTGCATTAGATAATAATGAAATTGAAATAATTGATATTGAAATATTTAAAAAATTAACACGTTTACGTGATTTAGATTTAACAAATAATAAAATTATGAAAATACATCCGAATATATTTGAAAATTCATATAATTTAGATACATTATTATTATCTGGTAATAAATTAAAAGAATTTCATTTAAATCAAAAAAATCCAATTACATTATTACAATTAAATAATAATCAATTAAATCAAATTATTATAAATGGTACAAAATATATAAAAGCTGATAATAATAATATTAGTTCAATTATTTCATATTTACCAATGAATCTTGAAAAATTATCATTATCTAATAATAGTATTAATAATATATATAATATTCAAGATTTTACAAATTTAATTAATTTAGATTTATCATATAATAATATTGGTATAATAAATGTAACAACATTTGATAAATTGAAACGTTTAAAAGGACTTATATTACGTAATACAAATATACATGGTATTAATTTTGGTACATTTTCAAAACAAACAAATTTAGAAATTCTTGATTTATCATATAATAATTTAAGTACACTTAATTTAGATATATTTATACCATATCTAATGAAATTACAAGAATTTTATATTGATGGTAATAATTTAACAGAAATACGTGGAAAAATGTTTTCATATGCATTTCCAGCATTATCAACAATTGGTTTATCAAATAATAATTTTAATTGTTCATATTTACATCGTTTATTAACACCACCATATTTATCGACATTTGTTAAATTACATATTGAAAAATTTGAACAATTACAACAAGATGGATCAACACATATACGTGGTATTGCATGTCATAATGATGAACAAACAATAATAAATCAAAATTCATCATCATCATTATCATCGTCAGATTTTCAAAAATCACTTCAAAACAGTTTTGATCGATTAAAAATACATGAAAAACAATTAGAAACACATTTATTTCTAATGAAAGGATTTGTGATAGTTTTAAGTGTATCTGCTTTAGGTTTTTTGATTTATAAAATTATTAAATTTACAACAGAACGAGATAATTCAGTGATACAAAGTTATTCTTATAGAACATCAACGGCAACAATGAATACTGCAATTGTTGGTGAACAATAATTAAAATTAAAAAAAAAAAAAAGGATTATGAGTTTTAAGTAGAATAAAGAATTTATTCAATTTTTTATTTAATAATTAAAATTATAACGGTTTGTACTTATTATTTTTGTATATTTTGTCGTAAAAAAAATAAATTTTTTAAATACAATAAACTTGTTGAAATTCCAATGTTCATTACCTTTTACTTTTTTAATTAAAAATTCGATATTTTTCAAGTGTCAGCACTTAAATTGATTGATTTTTTGTCCTTGTTATACTTGGTTATACAATAATTATACATATGTACCTTCCTATTGTACATACCTAAGAAAATTTTAATAAAATTAAAAGACTAAGTAATGTCCTTCTTTTTCTACGTTAGGACTAGGTCCTGTGTTTAGCAAATTTCTTAAACTTGAGATGCTGATGTTTATAGCTTTCATATCATAACTGCCGATGGTTGTTCAGGTGATCTGGAACTGTTGGGTTGTGCAATTTTAGCAACTTTTGCCAGTTTTTAATCGGTCATTCTTTCCACATAGACTCTCAAGCCCTTCTTCTTATTCTAGATCATTTTATAACATGTATGAATCTGACATGTCTCATTTCTTTTTCGACTATATATAGAAATGAAATTTTTTCAAAGGAGTTGATTACGACTTTTTTTTTGTTTTTTTGTTTTTTTGACATTTATCATGGTGATTTTGATCTGACGTTTCTAAAAAAAATATTAATCGTTTTTTAAAATTATCAACCAATTTTATTATAATACAATTTAAATGTGAAAATAAATAATTGAGAAATGAATCCCTATAGAATCTTTAAAAAGTCCTTTCTGTGTAATGTATTTCTCTCTCGGAAGCAAATTATTTTTTCTATGAAGTTTGGTCAAAGCATTTGTTTTAAAACAAAAAAAAAAACTGTTCATTGTGAAATGGCCCTGTCATATTTAACTTTAAAAAATTGATTAATAATTTTATACTGTTCTTATAAAAAAGTGCTCCCTATTTACTGCAAGTTTATTTCAACTCTCTTTCATTTTATCTTAGTGAAACTTATGTCTGTACAATCCACATGAAAATTTTGCCTTTTTTTATAACAAAAAAAAAAATAATCATGTAAATTTTTGTATTTAATTTTTATTATGTCTCGAATAAATATACATATGTATGTAGATTGTTTGGGTTTTTATAAAATTATATTCTTCCTGTTGATAAACTGATAAATCATAAATCGAAATTACATACTCTTAAGCTCAATTCAAGGCTAGAATCATTTAATTTATGCACTTGCATATACTATTTTTTTAGTATCTTTTTTTTTTGTCTTATCAGTTCATTGTCGTAGGGCATGTATGATAAACAAATGCACAATTTGTATCGTATTTGGTTTAATATTACACAATAGAAATTGCATTTTATTATTATTTTTTTTTTTTTAAATGAAAATGTGTAATAATAAAAAATATAAAAAAATAAAATTGACAGCAAAAATAAAAAGAAAAACAACAAAATAAGAAAATAAAAATAAAAGAAAATTTTGAAACAATGCCAGAACGTATTAGACAAAAATGGTGTCAGACATGGACACTGTCAACTGAATGTGTCCAGAATAAATAATTTAATTATTTGGTGAGGTGAATCTTTTTTTGTTTTTTGTTTTTATTATTATTATTATTATTACAAATGGCAAAAATATACTTGATTACGATGTTACAGCAATGATTATGTTCTTCATTGAAGTGTAAAGAAAAAAAAATTATATATTTTAATTTTAGAATTTCATTCAAATTGAATTTTGTATAAAAAGCGATTTGAATTGAGTGAAAATGTATCAGTTATTTTAAATTCGTTCAATTGATCACTTCATTAGTAGAAAAATAATAATTAAAATAATCAAAATGTTCAAATTGGTAAGGATAATAATATATTAAACGTGTTGCAAAAAAATTATTTAAAAAAAAAAATATTTTTTTTTCTTCTATATTTTCAAAAAAAAAAAAAAAAAAGTTCGCTTTAGTTCTTTTGGCTGTTGTTAGCTTCATAAGTGCAAAACCATTGGTTGCATATTCGGCACCACTTATTGCATCACCATATACTGCCGCATATACAGCAGCTGGATACTATTCACCGTATGCAGCTTCATACACTGCTCCTTTAGCATATTCAGGCTATTCAGCTGGATATTATGCTTCACCATATGCTGCTGCATACTCGACATTTTATTAATTAAAACGACAATATTTTCATAATAAAGGATTTCTCACCCATCATGGCATAATTTAACAAAAGGATATGGCATTCTAGTTAACTTTTTTTTTTTAAAGTGTTTATATAGTGTTATATTTTATACAATAATTATATCTAAAAAAATTTCATGTTGAAGAAAATAATAAAATTGTTGTTTTCAAAAAAAAAAAAAAAAAACTGTATTTTTATCCTGTTGTTGTTTAAACAAATTATTTTAATTAAAAGATTTTCAACGAATTTTTTTCTGAATTTTTAAAGTGATCTAGAAACTAGTTTAGAAAACACTTTCATAAATTCAATTCCATTATAAAGCCTAAATTTGTAATTATATTCATAAAAAATGTCAATGAAGTTATTCGTATATCAATGACATAATTCTTAAAGTCAAGATATTTTTATATTTATATAAACAGGTATACAAAGTAAATATGTACATACATTTATGTATTATTATGTATGTACTGTGTAAACGTTATTGAATGCAAATTTCATGAGCACTAGTATTACACCAATATACATAATTGAATTAGTTTATTGAATTTAAACACCCAGAATAGATCCAATCATTGTTTAACTGATAAATCGAACACGAAATTATTGTAGAAAAAAAAAAGAAGAAAATTGAAAAAATATTACCTGAACCGTAGTGTGTGGGAGGTTAAGAAATTTGGTAATACCAACAACAATGGTACTTTTTGAGTGTATAAAAAGAAACTGTCAAATTGATTTTGGTATCAGAGCAGTTCTTGCATTCTTTCTAAGTACTTTATATCGTTTTTTAAAAATTTAATAACAAAAACTCTTCAAAATGTGCAAAATCGTTGCTATTGTTCTTTTCGCCGTTCTTGCTGTCGTTTCTGCAAAACCATCAGGAGCAGTTATTGCCGCCCCAGCAGCAGTTGCATATAGTGCTCCATTAGTCGCCGCTCCTGCAGCTGCAGTTGTATCAAGAGAATATCATGGAAATGGACATGCATTTGCCGCATACTCAGCTCCACTAGTCGCTGCACCAGCCGCATACTCAGCTCCATTAGTTTCGGCACCAGCCACATACTCAGCTCAATATGTCGCTGCACCAGCTGCATATTCATCTCAATATGTTGCTGCACCAGCCGCATACTCAGCTCAATATGCCGCATACTCTACACCTTTACTCTTGAAGTAAACATGTAAATTGGAAGGAAACTGTCGCAAACTTACTATTTTTTACTTTGTATTTTAATTGACAAACGTGATGTAAAAAAAGATTTTAATGATTTTCAAAAATAAAACTAAAAATTTGTAATCAGAATTTTAATTGTATGTTTTTCCATTGAATTTTCTAGCAAAAACCTTGACAAACCTTGTAGAAGTTGTTTGAAACCTTTCAACTTGATTTAAATAGAATTTTCTGTTTCAAAATATTATATTGACTTTGCATCAAACAGTTATTCTAGAACCTGGAATATTTGTTTTGGAATTTAAGATAATATTCATTATAAACTTGAGAACCTGGAAAACAAAAAATATACTTCACATACTTATTTCTAAAATAATGTTGTTTTTTTTTTCAATCATAAAGGCTGCCTTATAAAATTAAGAAAAGAAAAGCTTGGAGTCTTTTTGGAGAGTCCTAGGTGAACCATGGTCGTCTTATAAATTAATTCAAGGTTTCGAGACAAAATTTGTTTATTCTGTTCTAAATGCACCTACAATTTCAAGTTCGATGAGAACCAATAAATTTGTTCGTAGAGAACAAATTTATTCGTATTACAGGGCTGGTACTGATATTTTAGTTACCTTTTTGTGTTTACTTATGGTCTGTAAGCAGAGCCACCAAACTACTTCAATACGAAGCACTTAAATATGTTAGTTGTGGTAATCATTCAAAGCTGAGTGAACTTGAGCGGATTCGAACTCGAGACCTTCAGCATCAGAAGTCAACACACTGACTGTCACAATAATGTTTTTTTTTTTAATTATGAAGGCTGGCTTAAAAAAATTAAAAAAAAAAATAGCTTGGGGAGTCTCCAACATAATCTTACATTTAGAGTCTAAAAATTTTTGGTGGTGTTATTATTTTATAAATAGTAAATAAAACAAAACATACATTACAATGTTTTAAAAATGTGATATACATACATAATATAATCTATATGATTGCTCTACACGATTCGACATTCAATGCCTTATCGTGGAAAAGTAAACCATTTTTAATTACGGAAATAGAATTTCTTTCTCATTTTTGTATCTCAAAATCAAATTAATCTTTACGATCTTAGTAGTTGAAGTCCTTAAGTCTTTTTTTTTCAGATTACCTTTAGCAAAAAAAAAAATGTTTAAAAACAACATTCTTTCAAATTGTCAACGAATTTGAAGTAGAATTTCAACTTTAACTTTTAGAACTAATATGATGTGCAAAAATATAAAGACTAAAATTCTTTAGAATGAGCCTAGTTATTTGCGACGGCAGGCGTTATATTTTTTTTGTTATTGTTATAAAATTATAATGTTGATTATATACCATATTTCTATGGATCATCCATATCTACAATCTTAGTTCAATTTTTCTTCCTTATGTGTATTATTTAAAATTCCATTAAAAATTGTGAATACTTTCCTTTAATACTGGAATATGTTGGATAAACACAAATTTACATCAAGGTCATTTTACAAAAATCAACTGTATGATTCATATGAAACATAATAAAGGAAAAACATCAAGAAAACTTACATCCTAATTACCATTATTATTTTGTATTTCGTAATATTAGAAGTATATTATTTACAAAGAAATAATTAAATATAAATATTTTCCAAGAAGAATAATTTTATATTCAAATTAAATTAAATTATTGTACAATTATTTTATAAAATTATTTTCATAATAAAAAAATGTGACCTGGAGCAATGTTAAAATAGAAAACTTCAATAAAACTTAGCAGTTTAAAATGCTATAAAGAAAATATTAATAAAAATTGTAATATTTCTAATCCTTAGAAAAAGGATTATACAGAAATACTATAGTATTTGCAAATTGTGAAAAGAAACCTGATATTTATTTTTCTTAGAAAAAAAAAGTGATATACTCGTAAAAGAATGCCTGAATACACTCCATGATACATATTAAGAAAAAGCTTGAATTTTTTTTTATGAACAAGTTTAATATTTTTTTGTTTGTTTTTAATATAATTTCAATTGAACAATAGAAGTTTATCTGCAAATCTAAAAATATAATGAAAACCTGTTAACTTATTATTAATTTTGAATAAATTTAAAAAACAAAAGTATTGTCACAAAAAAAAATAAATAAAATAAAAAATAGGCATAAATTCAAAGCATTTTTTTTTTGTTTATGTGCTTCTGTATATTTCTATTTTATATAAATTATGCATAATATTTGCTTAAAGTGCCAAATTAAGTAACTACTTTTTTTTTCTTCATTTTAATAAAAATTATTTTATTATCGGTTCCAAATCAATTGCGAAAATGTTAACAAAAATCATGCAGTCTGCATATTAAAATCGATTTAAAAAACTAGATCGCAATTACTATAAAAGACACTTTTCAAAAGTCAAAATACATCAGATTAACGTAGCACTTCAAGAGTAATAAAACAAATAAAATTAAATTATACAAAATGTTCAAAATTGTAAGTATATAAATTTTAAGGGAACTATTAAAATAAAAATGTAGTTCAAAAGGACTTTTATTTCATATCCTAATAATGGAATTTTTTTGATTCTTTTAGATTGCAGTTTGCTTAATGGCTATTGCCAGTGTTGCCGCTAAACCAGGTGTTGCTGTTGCTGCTCCTTTAACAGCCGCATACACAGCACCAGTTGCAGCAGCTTATACTGCACAATATCCTGGCGCATATGCAGCTCCACTTCAAGCAGCTTATACTGCACAATATCCTGCCGCATATTCAGCTCCACTTCAAGCAGCTTATACTGCACAATATGCTCCTGCCGCATATTCAGCTCCACTTCAAGCAGCTTATACTGCACAATATGCTCCTGCCGCATATTCAGCTCCACTTCAAGCAGCTTATACTGCACAATATGCTCCTGCCGCATATTCAGCTGCATACGCAGCTCCATATGCCACAAGTTTCAACACGCATTCAATCGCTCATTCTGCCGCTTTTCCAGCCGCATTTGCTGCCCCGTTAACAGCAGCCTACACAGCTGCTCCAGTTGCTCCATTAGCTGCTGCAGCTCCTGCTCGATTACTTTTGAAATAAATTTGAACGATACCCAAAAACATGATTTATTAAAAAAAGTTTTTCGTAGCCACATATTATTAATTTTAAACAAATAAAAAGGACGAAAAACCATCACAAGTGATGTGATTTATATTAAAATGTATATAGTGTATTTTATAAATTTTTATACGATTGTTTAAAATTGAAAAAAAAAAATTGAAATTTTATTGATTAAAAAATGATTTATTAAAAAAAAAACATATTTGAGTATTTGTTTTTTAATTTCATCAAAATAATTTAATTAGTAGTGAAAGGTAATAAAAGTGCCCATTACGTAATAATCGATGATCCAGCTATAAAAGTCAAGGTTCAGATTATATAAATTGGTATTGAAAATGATATTCATGTACTTGGTGTTATGAACTGAAAAAGCGAAGCAAGAGAAAGAAAGTTAAAGGAGGCTAAAATCCGTGCTGGATTATCGAGCCACTGCTGACGAATAAAAGTTTCAGAAAAACTGAATTTTATATGAACTAAAATAATAATTATCTTGAAAGTGACTTTTAATAAAATGTCTTGTGAATTTAAAAAAAAAAATTAAAGTCTTACCCTTGTATTTACGAGATCGTTGAACCCCAATCATAGACATCATGTATATGTTCAATGTTTCTGTGATTGTGAAAAGTAAATAATAGAAACTTTTCTGAATTTTTATTTTCATGATTGCAAAGGAAGAATAACTGTTACCCTTTTCAATCGAAAGTAAACATTTTGAAGAAAAAAAGAAAGAAAACATATTTTACTGATGTCAGCATTGATAAAATTTTTATTGTTTTTATTATACGAGTACATTAAATTTTTTATGATACAGGACATTTCTATTTTGTTTTCCTTTTCAATAAATTCTTATATATACAACAAATTCTATTTTTAAATCGTAATTTATGTTATCATTTTGAGTTTATTTAATCATTTTTATGGTCTTTTAAAATTTTTATCGATAAAAAAATGTAATTTATATGATTTTTTGGCAAATATTTTTCTCGTTAATGTCAGTATGTACATGGTGGTATGTATGTATATGCGTATATGAATTGCTTTTAAAATCAAATTTTATTGAAATATAGTTTATCAAAACATAAAAATTCAATAAATTTGTCATAAATTCGAAAATATATTAGATTTAATGTTCAATAACCTTAATAATCTTATCTTATATTATGATTTAAGATATAACTATACTTCCTTCGTCCTTAGAAAAATACAAATATCACATTTAAATTTAAGTTTAATAAACGATCTTTCAAATTTTAAAATTATAATCTACCAATAAAAATAAGACCACATTCTATTGTCATAATTTGTTTGATTTATCTATCTATATCCTTATCTAATAAAATATACATAATATATGTGTATATACGTATGTAGTACATATGTGAAAATAATAAAGATACACTATACAAGTTAACGCGAGTATTTTAACATATAATATGTAACTTCATTGTACTTTTAAACGAATTAAATGTTAAAAACATGAGAAATCTAATGTGAAATAAAAGTTATGGGAAAAGGAAAAATTCAAATATTTTTACCAGGACAAGATACGGTCCATATCAGGTATACGGTTCATATGTCATGAGCTGCACTAATCGAAAAAATTTGATATATTAAATATTATTTATTTTTTTCAATCATTTGAATTTTTTCCATTTTAAAAGTAAATGTAAAAAAAACAATAAATGAATGAATAAACAGACCTAAGGGAAAATTGAGTTTAACGTACTCGTGTATATGTACATTGAAAATTGTTTATGTTATGATATCATTCATCCATTCAAAAATTCATTGAAAATTTTCAATCAATTACTTTAAGGAAAAAACAAAATAAATAAATAAAATAAATAAAATGAAGTAAATACAATATTGCATATTGTAAGTAGGAGTATATTGATTTTCCCACAAATGTGAAAACAAAAATAAAAAAAAAAATTAACTCGTATATACTTCTACAATTTTCTATATTGTTAAATGTACTTTTATACAATATAAATATACACAATCCCACAACATTGTCCTTCTTTTATTCCAATTTGTTTTTTTTCATACTGGCAATTTATCCTTTTACTTAAATGAATTTTCAATATATCACAAACACAGACTGTATTCAATTTATTTGAAATTAAATCGAAACTGTACATAAACAAAAGATTGTTATTTTTTTTCTATTTTCTATTTTCTATTTACTTTCATTTTGTTATTATTTTTATTTTTTTGTAGAATACTTTTCATATGTATACATACATAAGTACATTGTACAGTTCAATCACTTTATATTTTGCATTTCTACTTCAGGATTAAGAATACAATTCAATTGAATATACAAACAACAATATTGAAAAAATACAATATACAAATAAAATAAGTACTTTTATTTATGAAATTTGTTTCACATACATTCAACAGATACAGATAATAGAGATTTTAAATTTACTGATAGGATTAATAGATGTTGATAAAATAGATTTTTCAATATATGTATGTACATATGTATATTGAGATAAGGTACTTATTTATTGATTATTTAATTCAAACTTAATTAAAATATTCTTTTTATTAAAAACAAAATAATATTTCTTTATACTGTCAATAGATAAATAAATAAATAATTATTAGTTAAGACAAAAAGGTAAAATACATAATAAAACAAAAAATTAATTAATAAAAGAAATATTATTTAAATTGGATTAAATGTGAATTAGTAAATTACACGCGACAAAATATTGAATGTCTATACAAACAATATAAAAAATCTTTAGAAATTATTTTAAATGCCATAAATGAATACCAATTTTAATTTTCTATTGTTCACGATCATACAAAATTTGAAATAAAGTACGACAGAAAATAATTATGCAATTTAAATTTCAAATATAGTCTCGATATTTCTGTTATAAAATTAATTTGAGTTTGAAATATTCAAGTAAGTCTGCGATAAAAATTGAAATCAAGTGTATTTAAAAGAAAATTTAATCGAAATATTAAAAATCATAATTTTTATTAAGAACCAGGCTTTATTAGAAGTTCCAACTTTATTTCAAGCTAACTTCGTCATTTTTAATCCATTTTTTTTTTTTTGAAAGTTTCATCTGTTCATCAAGTTTATATCTGAAAGGGGGTTCCAGAAAGAAAATGGAGAAAATTTAAAATTTTTTTTTTTCCAAAGAGTTCCTAAGTTAGGAAAATTTCCGTTTTTACTGAAGATTTTAAGATTTTTTTAGAGTTTTCAAAATGAAATTATTTTTCTTTTTCAATTTCAGCACAGTAAGCCTGTGAATTTTAAAATGTCATTTTTGGAGTATAAAATGTAAATTTTTCTAAGGATTTCTCTAAAAATCAGAAACATTCTCTGGACAGTACAAGATGTCTTCCAACCATAGGTTAATCTTAATTTCTCTAGAGTCATACAAGGCATAATAGTATCAAAACAGTTCCTTAGGTGCTAACTGATAATAATTAGGTCTTCGAAAATATTCAAAAACTACCACCTCAAACTATGATTATTATTATATAAAAATTATTGAGTTGATCATTACTTTAATACCGTCATATTATATGGTTCACATGTTACTTTTTTTATATTCTATTCAAATGACGTACAATCTGAACTCATAGCACAAGTGATGAAGGTACAAAACATGTGAGAACATTTTTACTTTAATATTTAACCTTCATCGGAATCAACAAGTTGTTACATAATTTAACAACGCAATTTTTAAAAAAAAATATACATATATATTAATTAATGATATGTACTTTTATTAAAATTTGATTATATTTTACAACCCACACACACATACATATATACAAATTCATATTTAATGCACATTTTGATTTCAATTAGATACACAAAAAATCTTTATACAACTTTTATTGGAATCAGACAAAATAGAATATTTATTTTCAACGTCACAAAAATTTTCATATAATAAAATTATGATTATTCAAATAGTTTTATATATAAATAAATAATTAATTACATGAATGTACGTGTTGAATTCGTGTTATCCTTTGATAAATAATGCACAAATTATTTACTTAACCAATTTTAGATAATTTTTTATACTTAGTATTTTATTATTAATATATATATTTTTTTTAATTATATGTGATACCATAAATTTATTGTTATTCAACAACATAACTGTTTTTTTTTTATTTCAATTTTATGGTGTTATATTTTCAAATACAACAAAATTTATGTGTAGTACATTTTATATTATAATTTGTGGTTTATACGTAATTCATCAAAATCATTTTATATAAACAATGTGTTATGAATTCTAATTATCTTAAAAAAAAAAAATTTTTATAACATACTCATAGTCCATCAAGACCATCATTGGTACTTACGAGTATATTATTAGTCGTTAAACAATTTTGTATAGGTATTTATCTATGAATAAATATTAGTTAATTTAATGACGCAAGTTAAACCTATTGAATAACTTAAAGAAAATCTTTCATTTTCGTTTATTTTATTTCTTATGCAAAATATGATATTGACCGATACTTTGGAAGGTAAATGTGTCAATGTTAAAAATATTTAGAGCAAAAATCTAAATGTGGTAGGAGTATTATTTTATTTAGTATAAAAATGCTATTATCGACAATCACAAATCATTCACATCAATTCCATTGTCCTGGAAGTAAAATAAAAATATCAAAACCAAAAAAAAAAATCTTATTTCAAAATGTACAAATTCGTAAGTTTTATTTTATTTTGTTTGCTAAATTTTCCTTTTATTTCTTCTTCTTATAATTATGTTTATTTACAGATTATTGTTGTTTTATCTGCAACCCTAGCTTGCGTTTTAGGTAAGCCAGGAATTTTTGCACCTGTAGCCTATAGTGCACCAGCTGTTGTAACTGCAACAAGTTCACAATTTGTTGCTAGAAATTATAATGGATTAGCTGCAGCAAAATTAGTAGCTTATGCAAGTCCTGCAGCATCACCACTCGTTTATTCTCCTTCGGCTTATGCTCCAGTAGCAGTTGCTGCAGCACCTTTGAAATACACCGCAGTTCCAGCTATTGCAACAGTACCCTTAGCCACGCCTTTAAAATACACAGCAGTTCCAGCTGTCGCAACAGCACCTCTTAAATATACTGCTGCACCAGTTCTAATTTAATTTTGTCAATGAATAAAAAAGTAGCTAAAATTTTTTTATGAAAATAAGTAAAAAATAAAAAGAAAATGTCTAAAAATGTAAATAAAAATTGATTTCTGTTTTAATTGATTATTTTTGTTTTTTATCAAATCTTATGTTAATCGTGTTACTTCTTTCACAAAAAAGTGTTTTTTTTTCTTTCAGTATTCTTCAAATACTATAATTAAATATTTCATACAGTGAAGGATATTAAACAAAGGAAAAAAATGCAAAAATCCTTTTTGAACTTCCGCATCCACACTATATACTTATACTCACTAACTACATATAGACAGTTATACATATACATATATGGTACGTAACTTAAAACTTAATCCCTGTAAGATCCTTTAAATTACGTGTCTTTATTTCTTTTTGAAAGATCCTTCTCTATTTTTTTTTATAAATTCAAATTCACAATGAAACTAGATACCGCTTATATTTCCCAAAACTCATAACCATTTTTCTTAAAGTGTTTTGAACCTTTAATTTGGAAGCAACAGCTCAATAACATTTAAATTAGATTTCAATGAAGTTAAAAAGTTCAAAAAAAAATCCTTAAAATGAAAATAAAATTGATTATTGTTAAAAAAATTACTTTTCCATTAGATTTTATTTAAATTGTATTTTAATGCCAAGCTAATGTACTACTAAATATAAAATTGGCAAATAATTAATTTTTAATTACCTAATTTTTCTGAAATTTTCAAATAAGAAAACATCTGCTTTTATTTCATTGATAAATTTGACTAAATTTTTTATAGCTACGCATATTTAAGTTGGCCATTTTGAATACTTTCACATACTGATCACGATTAGTGTACAGAAATTAAGTTATAAAATTATTGGTGAAATGAATTTTAAACAGCAGAAGCAAAGATTACATTTAAATATTGTACTTGACTAATTGTCAAACCATAACATATAACAATGATTTTAAAAATAAATTTTCTGAAATAATGTGCTTTTCAGTTACATGTTTAAATATCTGAATTTTTATCTGAACTGTAATTTATGATAGCTAATAATTAAAGGTAAATTTTATTTATTTATTTAAAAAAGTAAGCTTGCGATTAATTAAAATTAATTAATTAAGCTAACCTAACCTGATTAGCTGAGGTCTTTAAACCATATCGGTGATGGTAATTTTTATTTTGTCACATACTCATAAGTATGTAGTGTAGATATAAAATATGATATACAATAAACGAGTGATTAAATTTGAGCTACATAAATAAATTCAAAAGGATAATCAGAATATTTGTTCTATTTTTATAGGCGTTTTCTTCAGAGCATAAATATGATAGTTAACAAAGGATATTTTCGAAAATGCACCTCGCCTCGTCATATGCAAAAATACAATTTTAAGTAAAAATTTAAAAAAATATAGGTACATTATATTTCATTTATCATAACAAAGTAAAATGTAAAGGGAACTATTTTTCAACAATAAACACGTTTTCAACAGTTAACGTATCGATATATAAATTTTTAAAACTAAATTTCACATTTAACAGGATATTTGTTGATAAAACCCAATGTCAAAAAAATATGATTTGAAATGCTAAGTTTAGGAAAGTTCTGAAAAAGAAGTTCAGTTGAAATTTTAAACTTGTTCACTGAAAAAAAAAAAGAGATGGAAAATCTTTGCTTACTTTTGTGCGTGAAATTTGCAAATTTCCCAAGAAAACAAACATTGAAAGTATTTTCAGTTTTAACAGTAACAAATTTCATATTTTGTTTAAAGAGGAAGTATTGCCAATTAACTAATTTCGAAATTCTTTTTGTTAATTTCTTCCTTAATTTTATGTAATACCTATGTGTTGTGTAAACGTATGCCACATTTAATAAACGCAATATGCACTACTGCTTGATATTTTATAAAAACATAAAAGAAATGCTCTTGCATACAAACGAAATCTTCATATTATAATATCAATCCGCCCAGTATTGGTTTTGAATTTTGATTATTTATTTTTTTTTTTTTTACTATTCAATAGGAAAGTTAATTTTTATTTGCAAGGCCATTTCTCTGGTGTAATTCACAAACGAAAATCTTAAAATGTAAATACATACATAATTGTTATTCAATAATTTAAGCAATATGTTTTGAAAATATAAAATTTGTATAAAAGCCCGTATCAATTGTGAAGTTTTATACAATCTTCTGACAACTTTTCTTCAATAAACAACAAAAAAAAAAATATATTAAAAGAAACAAAATGTTCAAATATGTAAGTGAAGGATTAAATTTTTATTTTCATCTATATTTTTACTAAATAATAAGTTTTTAATTTTTATTATTTAATTAGTTAACAGTCCTTGCAATAATTTTCGGAAGCAGTGTCAACTGTTCAGTTGCTCCAGTATTTCCAACTTCTGTACTCGCAACAAGTTCACAAGTTGTAGCACGAAATTACAATGGAATAGCTGCTGCGCCAGTTGTTGCTGCAGCTCCAGCAATTGTTGCTCCTGTAGCTAGATATGCTCCAGCTATTACACCATTTGGATATGGAATTGCTCCTGCAGCTCCAGCAGTTTATGCTCATGCAGCTAGATATGCTTCACTTGGATCAGTTCTTTCACCATTAGCAAGTCCTTTAGCATCAGCTCAATTTTTACCTGCACCCTTAACATATTCAGGATATCCATTATCACCAAGTCCATATTTGTGGTAATGTAATTATAGAAAAGACTGTTTAAATATACTTTTTGTTAAATAATTTTAAAAAATAAAATTTTTTTAAAGAACAATGAACTGAATTTTTAAAACATTGCACTTATACAGAGGATTTTAAAGACAATAATTGTTAGTTTGGCAGTTGTAAATTTAAATCCATATTCAGAATATTATTTTTTTATTTTCCTTTGATCATTTTTCCCTTTAAAATAATGATCACGAATTTTTCAATACAAACCAAGTTATCTGATTTTGAAACTCAATCGAATCTATTTGATTTTAATTTGTTTCAAGAAGCAATAACAAAAAAATGCAATAATTATACTTCCGATTTTCCATTTTTCTTTTTATCTAATTATAAATTCTAGTCATATGAATAAAAATAACTTTGTAATTTCATTTGAATAAATTGCGTAAATATATCATTTCCCTTACCATCTATTTAATTATATAAAATTATTTTGTTTTTGTTTTTTTCTTTCTTTGTTTAATTTTTCTTTAGTTTTTTTCACATTTCCATGATTACATTGAAAGAAAGTTTAATTATCTCATAATTCATATATGTCATATGCAATCATATATCGAAATTTTTCTACTAATTTTTGAACAATAAAAGAAAGTTTATTTATTTATTTTTTTTTAAAAGCATTGCCTAAATTGGTTTTCAATTTTCAATTATATTTATCCAATTATCACGATTTACTAGACCATTTTTTTTTCTCTTTAAATAACACACGAGGGAATAAAATTGATTAATATATAAAACTCAGTGACATTTCTTAAATCATTGTCATTTTGTGTTAAAACATAAAGTGGATTTCACATAGCCGAACTAAAGACTAATAAATTCTTGACTAACTGGACAGCATTAAGGATTTTTTTTTTAAATACTAAATCAAATTATAAACAACAAGTGAATGCCTTTAAATTGGCCTCTAGTAACTTGAATTTACATTTTAGTTATTTTTTCTCGAAAAATACAAAATCAAAATAACAAAAAAAGCCATAAGAAAATCGATTAAAAAAGTGAAAAATTTCAATTTTACAATTTGTACAGGAAAAATGTTTACCTTCAATTGGGTCAGTAAAGATATTTTATAGTTAACATATTTATTAAATCGTGTAAATTGTGATTATATAACCGGATTTTTGTATTGAAAAAAAAATTTATTGAAATTCAGTTTTATACTGTACAAAAAAAAAAAGAGGAAAGAAAAAATTTACATAAATTATTTGTGTGGAATTAAATAATGTTCGCGTGCAATTGAATAGTTTGTTTTTTTTTTTAGATTTATCACAATTTTTTTCTTATTCTAACAAAACAAACTCTTTTTGTATCTAAAATTTTAATTTTTATAATTTTTATTACTTATAAATAATAAACAACTAGTAAAAGTGTTTCAAATAGTTTAAAAAAAAAAAAAAAAATAAAAAAATTTGCATATAAAATTTGAACATGATTAATGTTCGATTTCATTTTAATACATATATGCGAAATTTTAGATAGTTTAATTTAAAATCATAAATTTACTTGTCCACCAGTTGTCTTAAAAATGATTTATTGTTTTTCAATTGCAACAAAGATATGTAATTTATAAATATAACGGCATTGAATTTTACTAATAAAATAATATTTAATTTTTTTTTATGTACATTTTACATTATAGTATATATAATTTTTTTTTCTTCAGGTGATAACATTTTTAGCAATATCTGTAACACAGGCGAGTATTTTTGAGCCACCAATTGCTTTTGGACCGGCACCACTTCCCTTAGCACCTGCACCATTACCGTTTGCAGCACCATTACCATTACCATTGCCTCCAGCACCTTTACCATTAACCCCATTTCCATTTTTCCCAGCACCATTGGCTCCACCACCACCACTACTTTCAACACTAGATCCTCATCCCCTTGTATTACCACCTCCCCCTTTAATTAAAACTCCATTACCAATTGCTTATCCAACACCTGTATTAAGATCACATTATGACATTGGATTTCCTACACCAATTGTAAAAACTGCTGTAGGTTTTGGATATCCAACTCCGGTCATTAAAACGCTAGCTCCATTGGCTTTTTCATCTCCATTTGTCAAAGCTCATTATGTTAAAACTATAATTCCTCCAGAATTACCGCATGCACATGTACTCAAAGCTTATCCAGCATATGCATCGACATTACCATATCATCATCATCATCATCATCATGCTCATCTATTCGCTTAATTTCGTTAAGGAAATTCAAGTTGATTTTAATTAAATTTTAAATAATTTTGTACATGATGATTACGTATAATAATTTAAACTAGTCGAAAAATTAATGTATTTATGTATTTAAAAAAATGAAATTATATTTGTATTAACTTAAATAACTTTGTTACTTTTATGAATGGTTATCTAATATATACAAAATTATTTTGCAAACAAAATAATCTTTAAAGAAAAATTGTTCAATTGAATTGTTTTTTTTTTTTTAATTTTTTAAAAATTTAACTATAACAACATCTTGATAAGTTCTATACACGTGTTTTGTACTTGTAACTTGGTGTTATTACTTTCAAAAAATACATACATACATTCATATATGAACACATATGCGATGAAATTTATTTATTTCTTCCAAGGAAATCCTTGACTAAAATTTAACCTTTTCAATAACTTTGGTACTTCAAAAACACTGAGTTCAATCGTAACAGGCTTAATAGAAATTTAAATGGTTCTGTAAAGAACACGTTTTCCTCTTTTTGTTGTTGTTGTTGAAACTTTGAAATTTTTTTTTATTTTTATTTTTAAAATAAACGTGTACGGTATGAATGACGTATAGTATATATATTTTTATAATCAGCACGTTTTAAGGTACAACAATTTATAAATTTTTCAAGAATTTCTTGATAAAAATAGTTACATCACAAAAATTGTTGAAAATGTATAAAAATTTAACAGTTTCATTTAACCCTTCGCACTTCAACTTTATCTTAATTTTACATAACAACGACTTCGACTTATTCTTTATAATATAAATGACTGTTCCTGTGAGAACTATGTATGTAGAGCTCAACGCTTTTGTCTGTGTTAGGAAGGAGTATTTGAAATGAAAAGGGTTAAACATAATTTTTGCACAACTTTTAAGATTTCCATATAGAATTTTATGTAAGTATGTAATTATTGATTTGTTTTACTTTTAAATGCTTCCTTTTTATAAATCTAGTGGAAGTTCTTCATGATTTGTTCATGTTTTTTTTCCCACCTTAAAATAAAAATGTATAAATTGTTTACTTATTCTTCTGAAAATGTTTTGAAAATAATGTAGTGTTATTTTGAATACGAAAAAATATATCTAATTTTTTCTTATTGAAAAAAAATTATTTTAAAAATAAAAAGGATTCTCGATTACTCAATTTGATATAAAAAACCACATTGAATTCTAGAAAAATCATTATTAATTAGTTGGAGGATTTGACATAATGAATATAAATATGTATGTCCTTTATTTGAATAGTGGTTTTTACTGTTTTGTAATTCATTGATTTCTAAATACCGGTTGGTTTTACTTTTTCAAACCAAAAATAAGTTTTTCTCCAAACTATATGGTTCATTTCAATTAAGTGATAATTTCTGTAGAAATTTCATGTTATAATTTTTTCCTGATTTTCAAATGCATAATATTTTTCCCTATACCCAAGAGATAAATGTATTTTATTTCAAAAAAGGTGAAAAATAAATAAAATGTATTATAATAATCTCTTCTATGTACATTGTTGATTCATCAGTATCTTTCAAATATTCATTTTTTCCTATATACAAACTGATATCAACAAATATTTCTTATTGCACAATTACGGAAGTAAATAAACTTTAAAAAAAAAACACCCACATACAAAATTTAACATTTCATTTATTTTGAAATAAAAATCAATCTATTGATTTGATTGTCTTTATTTATTCAAATTGTTTTGCAATTCATTATTATAATAATTTGAGAAATTTTTACGATGACTCAACTAAAATTTTTCACTTTATTCAATAACCCTTCTTCGGCATAATATTTTGCAATAATATATTTGTATCTACATATTATATATACGAGTATATACACATAATTGTAATTTTACTTAAATTAGTATTCTATAAACAAATCTACTGCATGTCACATCATCAAATTCCTTATTAATACTAAGACCCCCAAAAATATGTATTTCTTTTCTTGGAAAGAAAAGTATTACCTCAAAACTATAGTAGACCTATTATATTTTATCCATACTTTGTGTTCATAGTACTTACGTATGTATTTGTTATTGTTACATTTTTTTTAAGCATACAAAACGTATAATTTCAATTTCATTTCAAAATGTGCTCGTATAACTTTCGAAAATTCAATCAATATTCTAAAAACGTTCATCAATATCATTATTATTTTGTACTATAAAAGTCAGCAAACTCATTCAAAATATATTCAAACAGTTCTTAGCTATCAATACAATAAGTTTAACAAAACAAAAAATTCAAATAAAATGATGACTAAATCCATTGTAAGGATTCGAAATTATTATTTTTGAAAAGGATACATTAAGAGTTTTTTAATTGATTTTTTTTTTTAATTTTTTTTCACAGATCTTCGTAGTTTTAGCCTTGATTTCTTCATCTCAGGCTGGTGTTTTACCTTTACCTGCAGCTGCTGCCATTGTTGCACCATACGCATCTTCATATAATGCACATACAATTAATCATGCAATTGCAACTCCAGTTGCTGCACCTTTACTAGCTCCTTATTTTTCTGCTCCAGCAGCATTCGCAGCACCAGCAGCATTAACGGCTCCAGTTTATAGTCCTTACAGTGCTTTACCAGCAGCAAGCTACGTATTTTAATTTTATTTTTTTATTTTCAATTAGTATAAAGAATTATCACATTTACGTATACAACTGACTATTAAACTACAGACTGAATTTAAATACGAAGATACATGAAAGAAAATTGTTATAAATGGATTATTAGTTGTCATTAAATACAGAAATTAATTTAATTTAATTCAACTTTTTTTTTGTGCATTTCATTCGAATTTCAAAGGATTTAAACTTCGAAATAATCAATAATATTATTGAAAAACCAATCCATTCTATCTCTTATTCTCCGTTTTTCGATTCTCATTATAGCTCGTAAAGTTTTTGAACTGTAAAATACGTAAAAAAAAAACTTTGGTTTTTGTTTTTTTCAAAATGTTAATAACCTACAACTTACTAACACATGTAAATTGAATTTTAAAAATAACTTTCTACGAAAAGAAAAAAAAAAGTGAGATCTAAATTAATTATAAATAAAAACTTTTATCATATTTTTATTCATCCAATGTGATAGAACATGTAAACAATATTTATTTATTTTTATTTTTTTTATTTACGAAAACAAATTTTAAAAACATGAAAAAAATAACAAAATTGTAGATACTATCTAAATCTATTTTCTTCTATATACATACATACATATGTACATATTATGTATATTCTTTATTGTTTTTCTTCTCATTGAAATTCTGTCAGGAAATTGATTTCGGTTTTTTTTTTTCGTATCCCTTCAAAATTCAAAAGAAAATAAAACATGAAAAGTAAATTGATGAAAATAATGTACCCGTTAACGATGACTATAAAATTGGAAAAATTACATTAAAAGGAAAATTTCAAATTTATTTTTTTTTTATTTGGGTTAAGAGAAAAAAAAAATTTACAAATATTCTGGATACGTTTTATGAAGTTTTCTGTGGATTTTCACATAAGTTCAATGACACATCCTTGTTTTTCTTGGTTTTTCTCTTTACTTTGCCTTTTATTCTTATTTTTATTTTTATTATTTTTTTAAAATTTTATTATTTTGGTTCTTTCCATACAAATAATATTCATAATATTTAGCCAGAATATATGTATGTATGTATGTTTATGAAAAGTACAATATACTACCTATGTACTTTAAACATTGTTTTATAAGGCACGTGTTTCCGATATAATAAAATAAAATTAACGTGAAAATGAGAAGAAAAAGAAGAAAAAGAAAAGAAAATTGTTTTCTAATTTTTCTTTGTTTTTTTTTTTAATTTTATTTTTTCTTGTTTGTTTTATTTTTATCGAAGTAATTAAAACTTGATAATAATACCGTAGAAAAGAAAAAGATATTTTATAATTTTTTGACATTTTTGTTTTCTTTTTTGATATTGTAAATCAAGTGTTATGAATTAAATGGAAGAAAAAGAAAAATAGTAATATGAATCGAACGACCTTTTGTACCTGTAAAGGCACGTTGTGTTGATAAAGTCATTGATCGAATTCAATTTCATTCAATGTACTCTTTTATTATGAGTCTGATGACATTACTAGACAATATAGTCAATAGTTATCGTGTGTACAAATAAAGTACATATAGGGGAGAGCTAGGACCTTTCGACAGGTAGGAGGGTTTGACTTTTTCAAATTAACTGCCAGTAGAAAAAAATTTGAATTTAATTACTATTGTGATTTGTTGTAATAGTCATTGTGAATTGTGAAACGAAATTTGACATTTCTATGATTATCGTGAAATCAGTAAATTGTGTTTGTATTTTTCATGGCTACTGGCTGTAAATTTTGTAAGGTAAGTTTTTTGCACTTTTTTTTAAAAAAAACGCTCAGAATAGTTCACTTAAATTTTACAACTTGAATAAAAAGTGATTGTTTATTCTTTTGTTATTTTTATTTTATTTAAAATTTTATAAATATTAATAATTTCGCGTTTTCTAAATTTTAAGCTCAATGTAGGAGCTTTAGACAATGTATAAAAAGGAGGATTAGTCAGACTGTCGAAGGCTCCTAACATGATTTTTATTTTAATTTGTAGATAAAATGCCAAATATATACAAAAGAAAATTTCTTGATAAAGAAATAAATGAAGAAAATATGAAAAGAGCAGTCACCGATGTTTTAGAGAAAAAAGAAACACCGTCCAGTGCTGCTAGAAAATACGATATTAAAAGGACTACTATTTTATCGCGTATTTCAAAAAAAAATAAGAATTTTGACTTTCAATCAAAATATTCATCAACACAAGTTTTCACAGCAAACGAAGAACAAGAGGTGGCCAAGTATTTTGTGGACTGTTCAAGTTTGGCTCATGGTCTTACATATGTGACATTGCAAAACGTTTTGTTTATGATTATTGTGTCAAAAACAACATAAAGTGTCCACAAAGTTGGGAACAAAACAAACAAGCCGGGAAGGTTTGGTTATGGGGTTTCATTAAACGTAACGAAGGTGTCTCTTTACGAAAACCGGAAAATACGAGCATGGCTCGACTAAGAGCATTTTCACGATCTGCTGTACAAATTTTTTTTACAAATTTAAAGGAAAAGCAAGAGAAATTTGCATTTGGTCCTGACAAAATTTTCAATTTGGATGAAACAGGCATTACAACTGTTTTACATTAACCGGAGGTAGCTATATTCTTTCTAATCCGTTTATGTCATTATGTTTATCATTATGTCGAATGGTCCTCACATTAGCGACAAAGCCTCCTACCTTGAAGGAGGATACGTCAAAATGAAGTCTCCTACTATTTTTTGTATACTGCGAAATATACCAATGATAACAGTGCCAAATAAATTAAAATATAAAGACAAGAAATTAAGCTAACATTTTTAATTTCATAATTTAGTATAATTCGAGTTATGTGGATTTTCCATGCAAAAGTCGGTTAGCATGTCGAACGGTCCTCGCCTTCCCCTACATACATATGTATATATATCAAATAAGAATATTTTCTTAAAATAATATTAAATTTACGTATCTATACACGCGATAAAAGTATGTACATATACATATACTAAAAATATACTTATGTTTGTGGTGACAGCGGTCAATAATATAAAATTTGATCCCGTTTATGTATGTCGGATACGACAAAGGTATCAAATTGTTCATTAAAAGCATACGTCCTATAGATACATTTTTTATGATGAAGGACAAAATATGTACATACATACATACTCGTATGTAAGTAAGATGAAGAAAAATAAAAATAAAAAAAATAAATAAATAAAACAAATTTTTGTATTGTTGAGCAGATATATCTATCTATACTTGAGAAAAATTTATTATATAAATTGAATATTGAATAAAATTGTGTATATGTACATATATATTTGTGTGTGTGCGTGTTGGTCTTTTTGTACATAAAGCTAAGACAACTATTATGCAGGTTTTTTGCTCTTTCAAGGTGTGTTGAGAAAAACAACTTTTTTTTTTATTGTTATATTATTCTTGCAGCATGCAACACGATGATTCAAAAAAAAAAAAAATAGAAGAAAAAAAACGATGTACCTATAGTGTGAAATTAATGAAAGGAAAAAAAAATGTGTCTCACGTGTAATTGAAATTCAATACTTTTTGATTATATCGAGGCTGTTTGCTTTTATTTTGTTTTTAGCTGATGTTAATGTACTATTGAAAAGAAAAGTAAAAAAAAAGAAGAAACCAAATAAGATTTCCAATGAAATATATGAAATAATAAATCGTTATAGAATTTTTGGTAACTAATGAATAGGTAAAAAATAATTTTCTAAGAATAATGAAATTTTGGAAATTTAATAGTAGATAACATAAAAAACATGTTTTAAAACGTTTTATTTGAACTCTCAACAACATTTTATTATTAGGTAATAGATATTCTAATAATATTGTAGAATTTTTCCTAAAATTTCAATAATATTCTAATTCCCCTCGGGGAAAAGATTTGGCTTTTCTTATATGTCATAAAATAAAACGTGTTATCATCAAATTTTGGATTCTAAATACGTTGTAACAGTAACAGATATCAAAACGTTTGTATACATGTGAAAATCATTTGTCACATCGATTTATTTTTGTGCAAAAGTGTGAAATTTTTATGTGTTTATTTTTCAAGAAGTTCCTATTAGAACGAAAAAATTAATATGATAAATTTAGCACTTATTATTTTTCACATTGTAAACGAATATCGCAGTGGTCTACAAGCTACAGTGGCATATGTTAACATTGTTTCACCTGGTGCATCAAAAGAAAAAGTATATTATATGTTATCTATTCATTTACACATATGCAATTGAAATTGTCTTCAAGGATAGGTAAACTGTAGATTTCGGTAGAGAATTATCAAGAAAAGTTTGTGTTGCAAGCAAAGTATTGTAAAACTAAAGTTCAATTTCGAAAAATAATAACAACGTACTTCAAGAACATCTGATACAATATGTCCAAAATTAGTCAATTGGAAGATATTTGTTCCACACTTTTACGGCAGCGAAACAAATATCGCGAGAGTATCTACTTATGTTGTAGATATTACGGTAAAATGGCTTTCAAGATAATTTGTTAAGAAATCGTAATTTATTTTTAACTTTTGAAAAATTATTATTTCAAAACAAAAGGATAATCAAATTACTTCATGTGGTTTTTAGAGCTTGGAGAACAAGATAATAGAGCCTTTAGTTCACTTTCAAATGAGTTTCAAAGACCAATAATTAGTAAAGCCTGAAATGAAAATTAGTGTTAATGTGGTACGCAGGACAATTCATTGAACTTTAAAGGGGAAAAGCCAAGGAAGTTTAACTGATACTTATATTTAGGTATGTCTTCTGCTCTATTACAGAGATCTTATGACGGAAAATTAAACTTTGATCATTTCTCAGAAAATTTTTATAATCACTTACCCGAACTTATAAATTAAATAAATTTTTTTAAATAAAAATTATTAATTAATTTACCTGAATAATTTTTTTTACATTTATGTCAAAATGTATCATGAATTTAAGTAGATAATATTTTTCGATTATCAAGTACATAAAACGATTAATATCTTATAGAAAAATCTTGTACGTTATGTATTCGTTATCTTTAATAAAAATTAAATGTTTTATCGTTTATATGTACATTAACTAAACATATTGAACATGTTTACAAAATAACAAAACACATTACTTTTTATTTAAAAGTACTCGTGTATGGCTAATTCCATGGAAATGTATACCTGATGAAAATTTTCAAAAGTGAAAAATCCAAAATTTTTGTTTCTTGCGTCATTTAGGAGTCTATAAATTTTTTAAAAATATAGATTTCAATCTTTAAACTATTCAGGTATCTTAAATAAGAACCAAGTAGCTGATTTGTATTTTGAGTTTCGTGAAAAAATATATGTAGAAAGTGAGAGGTGTATAAGTCACAAAGGAAATGTGTAATAAAATACTTAAGAAATGCAAAAATTATTTTATATTTTGGAAAAATTAATCCTTACCCTATACGTATTTTTACTTATGTTTCAACACAAAGCTCAAAAACGAAGAAGAAAACGAGATTTGTAAAAGAGACCATGAAATGACTTCCTTTCAGGTAGTGTGCGTCACATTGGTAACAAAATAAGTGAAATGTCCAAGTTCCTTCAATTTCATTTAAAATATAAATTTTTTCAAATTGTAGCACTCTTTTGCTTTAATTATGTAAAAACATGTGGTCCTCGTTTGCCTTTTTCTATTCGAAATATGTAGTTTTATAAGTAAACTATTGTCAAATGTATAGTGTAAGTCACGCGTGGAATCGACCATATATGAAATTATAAGAATATGTTTTATTTTTTCATGTAATTTTAAAAGCTGATTATTATCAGCCATAAAAGTATGAATTAATGCAACTATTATACATGTTAACATAGAATTCATATCTACTACATGTAACATGTTTATATGATTATATGTATATACTTTTCTTTTTTTTTAAAACAAAAATACAAAATATTATTGCCTAATATAGTATAAAAGTGTGTCTATAACATATTAGACATTTGGCAGTTATATGTATGACATAAACAAACGTTTAACATGACATCAAATATGCAATATGAAATAGTTGTGTTATTATTTTAATTTTACAAAAATCAATGTATTTTGGTGATTATTTTATTTAAGCAATTAATTTTATATTTGTAATTAAATTTGTAATATTTTTCATGAAATTTCTCATAAAATACGAAAAAAAAAAAAAAGAAAACAAAACATGACATAAGTCATATATTTTACAATTCTAAAAAAAAAAAAACAATAGAAAAATAAAATAAACGATAAATCAAGTATTTTTGATATTTGAAGAAATAATAGTTATTCCTGAAAAAATCAGAGAAATATATTCTACTACTGTTTTTACACGTATGTAGGTACAAATGTTTGTACATATATGAAGTATCTCAATTTTAAACAATAAAATAAAATAAAAACCTAAGCAAAATGGAAATATTTTCATTATAATATGTATTTTCATAACAATCAAAATTTGAAATTTTTTAAAATTATATCTTTCAACTTTTGTGTACTTTTGAGAAATAATTCTATTTACTTCACCCTAAAAATTGCTTGTTTTTCTAGAAATCGTGTACGTACTACAAAGTTTCATTTGTGCCAAAAATTTCTGTAATAGGAATGATAGTACAAATAGAATTGAAACTACCCTGTAAACGGACCACAGCACTTGCAGTTTTAGCCTGACTCTTTTTAGTCAATTAGTACAGGTCTCACTCCGTAGAGGTAGAGTGAGCAATTAGACAGGAACCCAGAAAGTTGCTACACTGGAATGTGATGCAGTTGTCTACCCACGGTTATTGTCCAACCTGCTATTCCCATTCTAGAGAATTTTTGTCAAAGCAATGTCAACTAATTAAACTATAATTACTTGTATAACATACTTGTTTTTAAATAGCATAAAATTGTATTATGATGTGTTTGTTTTTGACTGTTTTATAGACCATTTTCACGAATCATACGGCTTAATTATTTCTAAACTACTGATACAAAATATATTATATAAGAAACATATAATTAGAATGCATATAAACAATTTTACTTATTTAAAAAAAAAAAAAAATGAGAAAACTGTTGAATTTTTCATATGATAATCTTTCAAGGACTACTATTTTTGTTTTAAAATCCATATCAAGGTTAAAAAAATTGATTTTTTCAACAAAATAAAAATGTTTAATTATTTGCGTTTGTGTAAGGATTGTTATGTAAAAAGCTTTTTATCTTAGAAAACCAAACATTTTATGTAATCCAAATTTATCTATATCTATATCTATTGTGAACAACAAAATATTTATTAAATCTTTTGACCTTCTCTACATGTTCTCTGTATGTACCATATACATATAATAAAAAAATCCTTTTGAATGTTTCCCAATTGTTCAATTTATACAAATAATTAGAATGATTATTGTATTACACAATATATTGTATCCGTTGTTAAAGGATTATATTTTAATGAATAACATCATGTTTTTCTGTTGTTTGCATACATGTATACGAATGCAAATTATGTAATAAATCAATAAAATTGTATGATATCAATTTATTCATATATTTTATTTTATATAATACAAAACACAATAACAATAACATCAGATATATTAAATATGAGAAGAATTTAATTACAGGAGAAAAACATACATAGATTTAAAAAAAAATGAAATAAAAGATAATCCTTTTTTGATATTAGTGAAACAAAATGAATTTTTATTTTCATTAAATTAAATTCTTTTAAAACATTAAACTAACCGGAGCCACAAGTTAAATGTATTTTTCATTTTTCGTGTAGCTATTTCAAATTATTTATGTTTTTGTTTTGCAAAAAACCATTGTAAACATTTAATTACGTAACAATTTAAGTATTTAGTACTTAAACATATTCATTTGATCCAATTTACAGGTGATAGGTGTATATTTTTTCTTAATTCTTTAATCTATATTATTTTTTTCTAATTTACATAAGTATACTATACATTTTTTTGTTTTTATTAAGTAATATCTCTACATACTCGTGTATGTATAATTTAAAAAAATAATAATAGTACATTACATATAGGTAATGAAATACACTATATACGTAGTGAGATGATGATTAAAATCTTGAATCGTGAGATTATTGGAACTTGATTTTGATATTTGGTCGAACCATATAACCATAATTTTAATCGATTAGTCAAGTCCGACATTTTATATATTATTTATTTTATTTTTAAATCTGATGTTTTGTACAAAAGTTGAAGAAAAAAAAAGACGATTTATATCTACACTTGAATTACATTTATGGTTCATAAAAAATAATTTGCATTTAAGAGTTAAACATAATATACAAAATAAAATAAACAAAATGGAGTGTGCATATCAACTACAGCAACAATATAAAATATGTATGTATTTCATTTGTATACAGGGTGAATATGAAATATATATTTTTTTATTTCACTGTTGTAGCATTGTTGTTCCAAAAAAGTTTTGGTGTTTGATGTAATTTTCCTAATTTTTTTTTTCGTTTTTGAAATTACTGAAGCTTTTAAGTTTAGCTGAATTTTATGACGACCATTTGACGTTTTCAAAGATGCACATACATAAATAAAAATTTTATCGGCCAAATTTCTTTTGAACACGGTTTATCATTGTAGTTTTTTTAAATTCAAACAGAAGAAATTTTAAAAAGAACATATACGAGGATGTATGTAATTTACCAATTCAAAGAGATTTTAATTTTTGGCGAGAAGCACTTAAACTTTTGCAAATCTTACCAAATTGTTTTTTGAGTAAATATTTGCTTTTATCAATAATAGTTTTACAAAAATAAATGGTAAAAAATCACAATATTGTACGTTGAAAAGTATCCTTATTTTGTTTTGCAAATACCAGTAATATTCAATACATTTTCCACAGAAAAATAAAGCAGTTCCTTGTAGAAAATTCCAAAAATGCTTATACTTATGTGATTTATAAACTCGTGGAATTAAAATAAATACCAAATTTTTCTTATGCCTTAAAGCTTAAATTTTGTTGTAAAATTAATGAAGAAAGCCAAAAAAAAAAAAAAAAAAAAACAGACAAACAAAAATAAATGAATTTGTAAAATTTGTAGAATTTTAAAACATCCTGTTTCAATATTTATTTAGAATAATATTTTGTTTTTTATATTTCAAAAATCAAGATTTAAAACAACAGTGATATTTTATTGTATTGTAAAAATGTAATTGCCTCTGGGCACTTTTTTAAATTTGTTCAAAAGCATTATCATGTGGAAGCTTTATAAAGTCATAAAATATAATTTAAGTGTTTATATAGAGTATTTTAATTTATCAAAAAATTTCATAATAACAATAATAATAATCAAAATAAAATTGTTAAATAATATTTATGAATTTATACAGTTATTATTTCTCATATGAATTATTATTGTATGTTGAATTTAAAAAGAAAAATTTACATACATTACAATTTTTTTCTTTTTGTCTGACTATAAATTTGTGTGTATTTTATATGATAGGGATGTAAGACAAAGCTCCTTGTTATATGACATGAATAAAATTTATAACCCCAAAGAATTTATCTTCTATCACATAATACATAATATAATAATTAAATTGCCATCAATAATTATAGGTAGTTACTTCGAGTCAACTTAAATTATTTACTTGACACTTTTCTGTTGAATAAAAAAAAAAAAAAACCAGTAAGTAAATTTTTATTTGGAAAAATTAATTTTAATTGCATTTTTGTTTTTATTTTATATAAAAGCACACTGATATAGAAACATAAACTAATGATTTTCCATTAATAATGTTAGTTAATTTATCCCGTTAATATCTTAAAATCCTTTAATAAATCAAAGAAAATATATATACCTATGTATGTATATGTATATGTGTATTATATGAACAGTCATAATATATATGACCAAATCCATCATTTTATCATCGGTAATTTGTAAAGTAAACTAGTTTAGACATAATCAATCAATAATTTAAATTTTGTATCTATTTTATGTTTTTCCTCATATGTACATACATATTATGTACTATGTACCTATATTTTTTTTTCTTGGTTTTCACATTATTCACATTATTATCTAACTGCTTTATAAATAAATATTAAAATCATCTTTCACATTGGCATAATAAATTCATTTGAATATATTAAATTATTTTTTTTTTAACAACAAAAAAACCCATTTAATTTTAATCAATCTGAAATACCTTTACCTGTATTTGTATGTGTACACAGGTACTCTAAAATACTCTATACTCTAAACGCAATCGATCAAACCCAAGGAAAATTGTGAGAAAGTTGCAGAACACCTGCACCTATCATAAGCCACTCAATCAGCAATGCAATATAGTGCAATATGCAATTGAGAAAAAAAAACTCAAACGACATTAAAAAACACCCAATCGTTTGAAAAAATAAGAAAAAGAAAAAAAAACAATATCACAAAATGCTATCTCCTCATAAGGGGCCGCACATTATAAAAAAAAAGTTTTTATTGTACATTTGTTACGTATGTATGTTTATTGTGTGTAGTATTTTCATTACTCTTTTTTATATTATGCAACTGTTTTGAATTATTAAAAGCAAAACAAACAAAAAAACATTGCATTATAATATGAGGAAAAAAAACAACATTAAAACGAATTGGCAAAAAAATCACAAGCTTGAATCAGCACATTAGTAAAATTGCCATCACGCTTATGATATATTACGTTCATTTATTTTTTATATAACAAATAATTATTGATACTACTTACTAGCTGTGATGAGATGAGTTACCATCTTTTCAAGAATTATTGAAAAATATTTTTTATCAAGTTTCTGGTTTCAAGGAGAGCATTTTAAAATAGTCAGCATATGTTTTTAAAGCAACACACGTAGATGAGACAATTTTTAGACGCTTAGACATCTTAATATTATTAAATATGTTTGTAGTATGTATATAAAAATATTATGGCAACCCTGATTGACAATTATAATGAATCGTTAAGGAAGAAATAATTTTTTAAAATCAACACTTTTTTTTATGGAATTTTAATAAAATTCTGATAATTTTTTTTCAGTCGAAGAAAGTAGTTAATTATAAAATTAAGTATGTAGTTCATAAAAGAAATGCTTTCAAACCATACGAGTATTTAGTTTAATTTTGTAAATTCCATTGAATAAGTAGGTCCGGTACACTCAAAATCTTTTATAAATAAGTCTATGTTGGAACAAACTATTGAAAATCATAACCATTTTTTTCACAAAGCTAGCAATGATAATATTAGGGTTTGGAGTATAATCTACTCCATTTGAATTGTGTAATGTGTTAAGTTAAACCTTATTGGTGTATACTGCCCTTATTTATCTCTTCATAAATTAATTACATTGTAGGAAATAATTAGTGCATATACTCGTATACATACATATATGTAAGTATATAATAAATACTCCGATTAAGTTAATTCATACTTTATCCTATTCACACATTAGAAATATTTCAGGATATAGTCGATTTATGGAAAAGGTAAAGGTAAGTAATTTTTACGATTCTCCAAGATCAATTCAATCTATGATACAATGGAAAATGTAAAAGTTTCGTATGTTTTGATACTTAATTTTTTTTTTTAAACTTTTGATTTAATGCGGAATTATTTATCGTCATTTAATAATTATTTTTTAATAACACACACATGCGTAGAGTAACACATGTTGAAAAAACGAAGATATATTTTATTGTAAATGTGTTTTTAATAAGAAATCACAAATTATATAATTTTTACAAAAATGTAATTAATCTAATTATATTACTTATATAAATTACATGTTTACATATGAACAAATTTCCTTTTATATCGAATTTCCTTTTATTTCTTTTAAAAATATATTTACAAAATCAAATATATTTAATTAATAACAATAATTATATTCCTTCTGTATGTATGTATGTATGTATGAATAATAATTTTGTATTTAAATAAAAAATACAATATACAAAATTATGTAAGTATATAGAAGTATTTTAGAGCAACATGTACTGCCCACACAAAAAATTTCTTAGTGTGTTGTATATAGATCTGTTACACGTTTATTATAATTAGAAGGTGCAAAAATTTTCTATATAAATTAACTTCCCACAAAATCAGGACAGTTTATACATGTGATATATTATGTACATATATGTTTCTATAACATAACCACTATATATTTCTGTTGTTACATATTATTTTCATTATTTTAAATACAACCACATTTTTGTATTTTTTGTAATTTTTTGTTCGTTTGTTTATTTTTGTGATATGGAGATTTTTATTTTTTGTAAAGTCAAGCTATAATTTTAAAATTCTAATATAAAAGTATTGTAGGTGTAAACGAAATTTTGTATTACTTTGCTTAGAAAATATACAAAAGGATCATAATTTTACCACACGCAATGAAAAATTCATTTAAAAATTAATTGAGGTTAATATCTTGGATTGTTAAAGAAAAATTTTTATTTTTAGAATCAATTCTTTTTTTTTGGAAAAAAAAAAAATTATTAAAAGGTAATTTAAGTGTTTGAAGGTGTTTCAAAAGTTGTATAGGTAACCATTGTCTGGGAATTAAAAAAAAAAAAGAAATAAATTGAGAGAAATATAAAAGTTAATGAATACCATTCTAATTTAAAAAAAGTTTAAAATAATTAATAAATCAATCCCGAAATTCGGAATTATCCGTATGTTGAAATTTAATTATTGAATTTCAGTAATTTATCTGAAATAAAATCGTTTAATTTTTGAATGTTTAATCATAAAGTCTCTAGTTTTATTTTTATTATTCTGATTAATTTACATAATTCAATTATGTATTAAAATAATCTACCATTTATTAAAAATGCCAACTAAACCTCAATTTGATAGTCTGAACAATATTGGAAGAAAATATGTAAATTGAAACGTATTTATTTTTTTTTTTTAAATTCTCAAAACATTTTTTGTGAGTTTCTTTGTTTGTTATCGTGTTTAAATTTAATGCAATAATCAGTTAAAGTTTTGTTAGCTGAAATTTAATAATTTGAAAAAAAGAAAAAAAAACATGGACTAAAATGAATTTTGTAGATGTTTTTTCACAAAAAAATAATATTTGTGATAGAATGAATTTGTAGGAGGATTATAAATTTTATATTGCCATCCATAAATAGAATTTTTCGTAGCTATAAAAAATTTTATACCCTGTCACTGACCATTTAACATATTATATATATGTACATACATATGTATGTACGTAGTAAAAGTGTACTATATGTAGATAAGTGGACTTTAATTTAAGTATAAGGATAGATTTTAAAACAGTAAATTCTATTTTTTTATTTGTTTTCTAATTTGAACCAGTTTCACTTCAAAAGAAAAAATCAAAAGAAAAATTTTGATTAAAATTCCAGGAAAATTACTTTACTTAAACATCCATCAGACGCGTCTAAAAAGTGAAATGTTTTAAACAAACTTGACACGTTACAGAAATATAATTGAATGTGTTTCCAAGGCAAAAATAAGAAATAAATTCTATTTTTATTCTTATTTTTAAAAATTCTTTTCATAATTCCTTTTTAATTGCCTTCTTAATATCTTTCATTTTAGACTCATACATAGATATAGCAAATTTTAAAAATAGAATTCCTGAAGTGAAAAGGTAATAAAAATAAAATTAAATGAATTTCAATGAATATATGAATTGAAATTGAACGATATGTGATAAATAGGACATAAAAAGTAAATCGGCTTTGTAAAAAGATTTGTATCTATACGCGCGTGAAAAAGATTATTTTGTACAATTTAATTTCTTATGATGTTTTTACCTTTACTCTTTTGTAACAAAAATTTTGTTAAAAATAAATAACAAAAAAAAAAAGAAAAATGTTGCGTTTAAAAAAAAAATAATTTATTTTATCGATCAAATTAACATAATTATAATTTTTTTTTACAGTCGCATTATATTTACAAATGAGAAAGCGTGTTTGACCACGATAATAAAAATAAAGTTTAAAAATAAAATTATATTTAGTATAAAATGATGAACGCTTTTATCATGAGAATGATTGACACAATAATAATTTTGAAAATTATTAAATTATTAAATTTCCTTGTTGTTTTTTTTTTGTTTTCTTTTTTCTATTTTTATTTTTAAATACAAGAAATGTAAAATTTAAGAATTTTCTTACTTTTCTATATGAATACTGAAGAAATAAAATTTTAGATTTCTTGTAATTAAAAACAAAAATATATATATTTTATATGATTTTCAAAAAATTACAATTTTTTTCCACTAATATAATCAACGATTTGTTTGAAGAAAAACAAAAAAAGGTAAAAAAAAATAATTAACTCACACGCGATTTTCACAAAACAAAAAAACAAAAAAAAATTAAATTATAAATTTCTATACAATTCTATTTACACACTGTAATGTTTGCTTATGAAGAAGAAAGGATAATTTAATGTAAGTATGAATGCGCATATCCTAATGGTAATGAGTGTCCGTAACCGATTGGTCCATGAATAGCTGGTGCAGCAACATATGCTGGAGCTGCATGTACAGCTGCAACTGGATGTGCAACAGATGAAATTTTATATGTATTTGCATATGATGTGGCAAGAGGAGCAACAGCTTTAACGACTGGAGCATGAGCATAAATCGGACCATGAGAATAAACTGGAGCATGAGAATAAACTGGAGCAACGGCTTTAACAATTGGTGATGGAGCATATGCAATTGGTGCAGGATATGCGGCAGCCAATGGAGCATGTGCTAATCCTGGGTATCCATAACCATGTGCTAATGGAGCTCCTAAATATCCTGCTGATACTACGGCCAAGAATAAAGAAAGTACAGCACACTGCAAAATAAAAATACACAAAATTTTTTTTTTTTATTATTATACTTTAACCACGTTCAAAATTATGAAATACAATAAAATCCTTTCACAAAAATTTCTAATAAAAAATACACTTTAAACGAAAAACGTACCAATTTCATCATTTTGAATATATATATTTTTTTTTGTTTAATAGAAAAATAGATAATTTATATATAAAAAGGATTCAAAGTAACCTTTACGAACTAAGTTAGTTGTTTGCAAAATTTGAATGGTACACTTTTAACCCCGAAGTGTGTATTTATACAATTACTATGAACACGAAAAAGGTTCCCACTCTCCAAAAAAAACAAAAAAAAGTTAACCAAATGGCAAATATATGTATACGTCGTATATATGTACATAGCACAGGAAAAAAAAACAGATTTTGTCTAACAACAAGTTGACAAGAAGCTGAGGAAATATAAAACAAAAGTAACAACAACAACAAAACAAAAAAAAAAGACTTCAATTACGAATGGTGACTCTTAAGATCCAACCAAACCACATATTATACCCCCCTATCAGTATACTATATTAATGCAGAAATCTTACCACTATTTTTTTTTTATTATAAAATGCTCCATGCTACGATTACAGTACCAAAGCATTAATACTTCTATATTCTACATACAATTTTACATATTTACATTTTTTTTTTCTCCATTACATTGTACAAGCAAAAATTGCAAATACTCGCTGATTTTGATAGAACTCAATGGTTTATTTTAAATAAACTACGCCAGAACGACCTTTCAAGCATAATTTTATACATTGCTTGTACTTGTACGGTTTTTTTTTTTTTTTTTTGCATGCTCATTACTTTTCCAATAAAATCGAACAATCTATATTTCACTATATATACCGACATATTTACTATTAACAATCTAATACAAATACCGGATCATTGATTTAAAAACAACAAAAAAATTCAGCTCATAGTTACTCAGCATGTTCAAATTAGATAGTTTATTGAATCTTAAAGCACCGCATTATACCGGCATTATTGTTAGTATGTACGCTGTTATTCTTTTAACAATTAGAAAAAACAAAGTAGCAGAAAAATCTTTTTTTTTCCGTCCTCTTTATCATTAATTATCAAATTTAAATCGTTAAAGAAACATGATTTTTCCTTTAATCATCATTTTCTTACATAAAGAGTATCTTTTTTCATTTTTTCATGGAAAACAGATAAGAGCAAAAATTAATCTGTATTGAAAGGTCTTTTTTTTTCATTTTGTTTTACGAAATGTATATACATACATATATAGCATAACAAAATTCCCAACCAGGCTTTCTTCATTAAATTAAGAAATAATATTTTTTTAAAAAAAATGAAGAAGAAAACAAAAAGAAATTAAATTAAAAACTATCTATCATCAATGTTGGCAAATACACAAACTTCGATTATTATAGCAAACACAAATTTTTTTTTTTTCTACTCTATAAAGAAAAAAAAAAATATTATTGTAATTAAATCACATGAGGCGTGATATGTTTTACAAAAGCTAGTCACGCGGAGATTTAATATCTTATGACTAAATATGTACATTATGTGTAAATATGTATGTATAGATATACTTTTATTTCTCGTGAACATATTTTATTGAAAATAATTTTTTTTTTGTTGCTTTATTTATTTCCTTTTTTCATCGAATGAATAAATAAAAATAAAAATATTATATAAAAAAAAATAATAATTGAAATGGATTCCTAGTTAAAACTAGTAGCACATGATTAAAAAAATAAACATAAGTTAAGAAATATAGGTATAACACATTAAGAAGCAAATAATAATTACCGTCACAGGTGAAAGATATTGAAATGAATTTTGATGTGACAATTAAGAAACTATATTAAAAGAAAGTGAATTAAATATGTGGAAGTATGTACATATATATAAAGAATTTCGTAAATTACATAAAAAACTATAAAAATTGAATTTTATCACCATTACATATTGATTTCTTATCATTTTTATGTGGGTTTTTGTATGTTTCAAATAAAATAAAGTAAAGTTTTTGTATTTATGTAATCTATTTTATTTTTATTTATTTTTTCTTTGTAAATTTCTATCACTTTCTATCTTAAGTAATCTTTAACATTCACATTTCATAAAATTATCTGTCTGAAAGAAATATTGGGTACCTACTACAAATATTTTCTTATATTTTTAGCAGAAATTTTAATTCCGTCTAACACAAAGCTGAACATGATCTGAATGGAGTCAAAAGTGCTATTACTCTGTAAATGTCCAGATCTGAAAGAATTTTTTGATAGTCAGGACAACTTAACTGAACCTAAATAAATTCATTAATAAATCGGGATGATTTTCAGGATAGATAGGCTATGTTTATTCTTATTGAAATATTGAAGGGCTTTTTCAATGGACCTTTAGGTCTCCGAATACACTTGTTTTCTATTAGTAAACAACACGAGCTTCCATACCATACCAAGCGAAGTGAAGAAAAAAAGCATTAAACAATTTAAAAAGAAATATAGTTTCATTCACAATATTGTATTTTATTAACTTTTGTCTTACATGTCACAGAAAAGTTTTCAAAATTTTTCCAGAGAAGAGTACATATTATATTTTTTATGAAGTATCTTCATTAGTCTCTTATGACACAGACTTGTGACTGAAATATCTTTTAATTTTGAGCATGTACATTCAATATTCCCATCGAGCAATGCACGAAAACCTTGTATTGAAACTATTGAAATTTGACACGATTAAGATCCTCTTTGTACTAAAGTAGTTATATGATGTATATACATACATCCATACATACATTTCTACATACATATATGTTAACAGATGACCATACTTTCAATTCTTTTAATTTTGAAAATTAACATGAATTAAATTGTATGAAAATCTTCAAAGAAAAACATAAGAAAAACAAACTTTTTACTTTAGTACACTCATCTTGTTTTAGTATACATATTCTCATCAAATATGTATTACATATTGACAAAACTAATTTGGCACAAGGGATTAATTTTATACTAGAAAATAATTATTTACTTCTGTTAATAAATATTTATTCATATATTATATAAGCATTTCAAAAAAATATCTAATGATCCGTGTAAAATAAAATAATTGAGAAAATTGAAGAAACAAATGTCGTAGAAAGCATCAATAACATGAAAAACCAGGTTTACATAAAAAGAAAACCTCGATTACATAAAATTATTATTCTATATTTTATTATTTTATTACTTATCAACAGTAAGATAGTATATTCCTGAATTATAAATAATATTATATAATATTTGTGAACATCCATATATAACTCGTACATGAAAAATTAATATTTATCTCAACACCATTTTCAAATACTTGTATCTCATTTTTTTCTTTCTTATTCTGCCACTTGGGTTTTTTTCTTCTCTTTAATAAAGCCTTTGAAGGTCGATATTGTGATATTTGACACAATTATAATCACAAAACAATAAGTGTCACAAAATCAATGTAGGTATCTTTATATTTTCTTATTACACGTATATACTTAATAGTATTCATACATGTATGTACATTTTATAGTATTCAATTCAACAACATATTATAAATATCTTGTCTTCTTGATGTAATAATATTATTATTATATTAAATATTTGCATAATACATATTGCATACGGGAAAATATTCCGATGACAATATCAAAATGAAAACAATGGATTTGTATGTCTTCGTTTCAAAATGCTTCTGAAGAAATAAATCGTATATATATGAAGATTGGTAAAATGTGAATTTTTTTTTCTACTAACAACATATTTTTTTAAATGTTATACTTTATATTATGTTATGTATGTATATTTGTTACTCTTATGTTGTATCTACATAAGAATATAATGTACTCGTAGTATATACACATATTTATAATAGTTTAAATTATTTATTATTATTATTTTGTTGTTTTTTTTTTCTTTTTCAACTAAAATTGTTGATATTTCATTTATAAATTGTATTTTTAAAATACATATAATAATACATAAGATACTTTTAGATAGATACTATAAGTATAAATCCGTGACCAAATGTTAGAAGAAAAAAAAAACCTATAAACTGGTAACTATTTATAAAAATAAATATAAAAATAAAACTTTAACATTTTATATAGTTTCATTGTTTTGACCAGATACTAAAGTAAATCTGACGAGAAAATGAAAATTATATGAAGTTATATATCTGATTATAAATTTAGAAGAAACAAAAAAAAAATATCTTTATGTAGGTAATTCAAATGAATTTTCTTAGAAACAAAAAAAAAATTATTATTATAATAATAAAAATAAACAAATAATTATAATAATAAAATGTACTAAACAACGCCAATAACGCCTTCTGATGTGCAATTACATTGTTAAACTTACACTTAAAAAAAAAAGTATCTAAATACATAATATGTAAAAAAATCTATTTGTAGCATATATGAATCAAAAAATGTTGCAATAGATAATAACAGACAACAAAAAATCAAAATATTTCATAAAATATGGTTAAAATTGTCGAATGAATTGTTAGAGGAAAATTTTATATTCTTTCATATTATTCTTTCTTATACAGTTATGAATTATTAAAGAGAGAATAGTCAATAGAAAATAGAGAATGTAATATTTAACCTAAAATCATTTATTTTTTAATTTAACACAATATTATTATATATATTGATCGAACAATGATGTCGATATTAATGAAAAGGTTTTAATAATAAGAAAACAACGACTACGGAAATGACCATTCAATTTAACGATTTATCGATCGATAAAATTTGATATATGCGGTTATGCACTCTTAAATTAGTTTTTTTTTTTTTCAAATTTATGTAAAATTTTAATACTAAATTGGTATTTTTGTAATGCACTAGGATTATGTAATTTCATTTTCATTATAGCCACAGTTACAATAAATTTACAATACAACCATCAAAGGCGTGGTTGAAAAAAAAAAAAAGAAGGTTTGACCTAAATACAAAAGTCAGCTGTTTCTGTTAACAGCAAATTGTGTAGAAAAGAAATACCATATATTGAATTTGAAAAAACAAAATTGTTAGTAACTTTACAAATTAAAATCAAAAAAGTATTTAAATAAATTTATTTATTTATTCAAATAAATAGTTCACTTTCTTACAATAAATAAGAAAAAATTGTATTTGAAAATGAAAAAACGATTTGCATGTTCCACATTAATTTCATTTGCAAAATAAAGCTTGTAAGAAATGGACAAAAAAGAAGAATTTAACGTCCTTTTAACACGTTGGCTATCAACGTTTGTATATGAAATTTTTTACCACCACAACCCATAGTCGTAGACTAAAAAACGGTTTTTACTTATTTCTAGATGAAAAATATCTATTTTATTGTTTTCTAACTCAAAAATTTCCTTTGGTAAAAATTTGCTACAACTCATAAGCTGATAAAGAACAGTTGTCTCAAACTTAAAGTACTGTGCTCAGGTATACAAGAATCGAGAAGTGGCACTCGTAGTAAACGTGTTAAGAACGAAAAAGATAGTAGAAAATTTCAGTAATGTATTACACACGTGACATAAATATGTATGTATATGAAATAGGGGGTGTTAGGTGGCGGTAAATCTTAGTAAAATCAACAAAATAAAGACAAAAGATTTTTAGTTTTTCTTGCGCAAAAGAGCTTTATTTTCAGATTAATTAACTTTTAATTTGTTTGCCGTTATTATTGAAACAATGATTTTTTTTCTAAAAAAAGCAATTTATAAATAACAATTTAGTATTTAAAATATATGTAATGGCTTTATGTTACATACTTTACAAATTATTGTTAATTTATAGTATACTCTAATTTCTAGGATGCAAATGACCCCATATAAAAAACTCTAAAAGATTTTATAATTTTCGAAAACAAAGAAAAATGATATTTTTAAAATGCAGTTAAAAAAAGCAACGAAAAAGCTTATAATTTCAAAATATTTTCATGAATGTTTAATGTAAAATAAATTAACTTAGCAAATTGTCTTAATTCTCGTGTCAAAATGATTAATTACTTTATAGCGACAAATATATGTAATTTTTAGTTTCACTTTTGCGAAAACGAACATATATGTACATTAAGTAACACACATAGGGTATTTATTATATAATACATAATTTAGAATGATTACCGACATTACAATAATTGTAATATGTTTTTATACTTTTTAGATGAAAGTATAAAAAATTATAAATTTTTTTTTTTTATATTTTGAACCTCATTATTAGCTATTTTTTTTTTTTTTTGTAAAAAAGGTGTTAAAAAAAATGAACAATTAAAACTGAACCTTATTTAAGATTTATAAATATGAATGTAAAATATTTTTTTTTACACATTATTACACCTTGATCTAAATTACATACATATGTATGTGTAAATGCACTTTTATTTTGTTAACATGTAATTTATTGCACACTTCATAAAGATATCAAGTAGATCAACAATATACCAATTTATATGATTTTCTTATAATTATCTTATTTTACACTATTGTTGCTATTACGAAATTTATGGATGTATGTGACTCGTGAAATTATCAAAGGCTATTTTTAGAATATATAGCTTTATTTATTATATAATAATTTCACTTGAACACCCAATTAAAAAGAAATACCAAAATAAAAAATAAAAATTTCAAGATTTTAAAAACAGGAAAAATAAGAGATAAAGTAATTTTCGAAGTACGTTATGTGCATTGAATTTTACAGACTCATAAATTCCAATAAATTTAAAAAAATATTTTCGGTTATTGCAAGCAATGTTTTTTTTTATTACTGAAAAAAAATTATTTTATAGCTATATTCAACGATCAATAAAAAATAAGTATCATACGAGAAAAAATAAACTTGTTATCAAATATCTTAAAGGTATGTATATGTATATGATAAAGATTCGATTAATTTTGATAGTAATTAAAAATACAATTACAACACCATAATTTTTTTTTCTTTGTTTTTGTAACAGATTTCAATGGAATGAAAAATCCTTTCTTTTTAAGATCTGAAATTTTAAACGAATAAGAAGAAAATCACTTTAGCTTTATTTTTTACTTAAATTGAACGGCTTGTCTAAAGAAAAAAATTCTTAAATAAGAAATGACATCAGATAAACTTTCTAATATTCTATACATATATATAATCAGTTTTTCTAATGGTCATGACTCTCTAGAAGCTTCTTAAATGTTTTATTACTAAATATTTATGAATATATCTAAACACATATAATTCACTGTTTCAGTATCAGTTTGAAAAGTGTTAACATACATGTAGGCTACTACACTCATCAAAAAAACAAACAAAAAAATATGTACATATTATGTATGTACATATTTTGCAATTATATTTTTTAAAGTAATAATCATAGTGTTTCTCTTCTGTCGAATAAAATTAGTTTGATATATACAATATAATTAAAACTTTTTCCATGTATGCATATTATATATTATTTTTGATAATAATCAAATGATCATATAAAATTCTTAATAATAATTATACTATAATTAATCAGTCAGGCAGGCTAAATCAATTTGTTTTAAATACTTATATACAGTAGATATTTCTGTTTAGGTGTGTAGATAGATATATTTTTTATATGACCAATCATATCAAATTATGTATCAGTAGAAGAAAAAAAAAACTAATTGGTTACAAATAAAATTAAACAAAAAAAATAAATTTTGATTAAGTAAAAAAAAGAAGAAAAAAACTCTTTTTCTTTTCTTATTTTCCATACACATATTACACATATGTACCTACTATATAAATATATACATATGATGAAGAACGAATGCATACGGTTTAGATATTATTATTATTTTTTAAATTACACTTTTAAATTTTATATACTTAAAATTTTGTTATGATACTCAAAGTAAAGCCGCTACAGTAATAAATCTATAGTAATATGTATAAATTTTGTATGAAATACAATTCTACATGTCACAAAAAGTATATATGAATCTATTTACTGTTGAATATGATAAACATATTTATCAATGTATATGTTCATACATAATATAGATTATAATCCGTCTATGAAGTAGTAAGATCATAAATTTTGATTACCCAATTTATTAGTGAAATATATACTCGTATAAACATTCAAAGTATCTATGAATAAACTATATGTATCTGAGAATATCAGTATAGATAATGTGTAGATAGAAATATGTCTAATATGCATTAAATTAATATTAAGTGAATAAGAAACGTAATTAAACTATGTACATTATATGAATATTTCCTGCGGGTGGATTTTTCAAGTAATTAGGTATTTCACCTGAAGGCAATTAAGTCATAAACATTAAAGTATAGCCTCGATGACAATGACACTGCTGCGGTGTGTATTCGTATTTACATACATAAATTACGTATATTGTACATATAAAAGTTGCATCGACGACCAAAAGCAATATGATTAATATAATCGTACAAGAGAAATATGATACCACAACTATAATACAAAAATAAAAATGTAATCTAAATCAGAAATGCATCAACTGTATTTTTTTTTCTTTACCATAAAATATTTCATAACCCTTTATACCATTAATAAAAAAAATTCATTTTAAATGTATCTATCGATTCTTTAATTTAATTTCGAATTAAATTACCTTATTTATTTTACCGTAGAAAAAAAGAATACCAAAAAATATTATATTACTTTCAATGTGTTCATATTTTGAATATATTAAGACATATTTATAATTTTTCTCAATCAAATTATACATATGTACATTCATCCCACATTATACTATTATGGTTGAATTAGGAATAAATTTAAAAAAAAAACACACACATTTGTATCAATTTGATATTTTCTTTTAAATTCTATAGGTGTAATATTTTTGATGTCGTTTTTTAATGAAATGTATATTTTTATTTGAATTATAAATAGAAGACAAAAATTGTATGTATGTATATACTTCTTACATATTATTTTTCATGTGCAATATTTAATTTCAAAAATGTTATAAAGAAAACATGAAATTTTTGTCATTGTATAAAATAAATCACTTCAGTAGCATATGTCAAAATAAAACAGGTTTATTTACTATTAGATTTTGATTAATATGTATTATTTGCAATACATTATTTTAATTCTCAATAAAACTATAGATTTTTTTGTTTTGTGTGAATTTTAAAATATATAAATTTCCATATATTACGGGGATTTAAATTATTATATGAACATGTTAAAATATTTTGAAACGAAATAAATTATATTCAATAATTTAATATAAATAATTTTCAAAGCAACAAATTTTGAAAACATAAAAAAAAAATATAAATCACAAATTAAAAAGTAAAGTTCATAATCAGAAGGCTAAAATTCAGTCAGGTTTGAAGTATCATAGAAGAAGAAAGGTGTCAATAAAAATATTTATTTCAAATTCCAAAAGGGTTATAATGTAGAATATTTATTGAGATCTAAAACGTCAAAATGGTTGTTCAATTTATAACATAGGACAAAGACATTCATGCTGATTACCCTTCTGGAAAACCTAGGTAAGGTTAAGTTAAATTTAAGGGTGGGGAAATGAAGATGTTTTCGAACACTCAGACATATCAGAATCCATTGTACTCAGTATGTCCTCCATGTTATCATTTCGTCAGAATCCAACTTACGCATCCTTGTCATCAGAAATATTCAGAAATATCGTTTTATTAAAACTCATTAGGTTCATGAGGGGTGAAAAATGAGTTAAACACACCACAAAAAATGTCAAAATTTCAAAATGTCGATTTTTTACTTTAAAATTGATTTTTAATTTGACGCTGAAATTTGAAAAAAAGGATCATCACAAAATACGTTTGTTATCCTTTAGAAAGTATAATAAATTTTTTTTTCTACAACATTTTTCCAATTAAAGTCTGTATAGAAATATATAATTAAAAATAATTTAATGTAATTTATTAATAGATATATTTATTAGATCATATTTTTTCATAACTTCAAAATCACACAATCATTGAACATTTTTTAAAAAATAAAAAGAAAAAATTAATAATTAATTCTTTTAATTAACATTCTAGTATACATAAAAACACTTTCAAATTCAACCTCAAAAAATTTAATGAATTCATTTCATATATTAGCCCCGTCTATTATGTAAAATGCATGCCATTTTTCATTTTTTCAAATACTTTTTTTGTTTGTTTATATTTATGACATATGAGACTTAAATAAAAAATAAAAAAAAATAAGAGTGATCTCTATATTTTGATCAAAAATAAATAAATTATTTATTTACTCCTTGATAATCAACAAAGTTTTATTAATGAAAAGAACCGATTGCAATTGATATAAATATGTACAATATATACATCTACTTGACAGATACTTAACCCATATTTAATTAGGAATATTTCATTACAAATCATTTTGACATTTTAATGCGTGTATCTGTATTTGTATATAAGCATTTATGTATCTACTATACTGATAATATATACACCACATATACGTGTACATATTCACTTGACATCGATTAATTATTACAATGTTACAATAAATTAATTGATTCTTATATCATAACGTTTTTTTTTTATGATATTTTTTTTGTGACACTCAATTTTTAAAAATATTTTTAAAAACAAAATGTCGCTTTAAAAACATGAAAGATAGTTATAAAATATGCCTACACTTAAAAAACAAATACATATGTACATACTCGTAAATATAAGTACCTACGTGAATAAATCAATTATCGATATGTTTCATAAAATACTTATAACATCTATTAGTAATAAAGTGACGTCTATCTGTGCACATACCTTTATATTTTACTACAATTATATACTAAAGTATCTGCAGGAAATAATAATTTACGCACATACAATGAAACGAATGCACTTAAAAGGTCATATTAATTAGTTTAACAAAACAAAAAGGAAAAAACAAAAAAAAACAAATAAAATTAAAGCAAAACCAGTAAATTAAGAAGCTAAAAAAGATCACATACAGATACAACACAACCACCCTAGAAAAAAAAACGTTTTTTTTTCTTATTTTTAAATTATTATCTTCATTATTTTTCTGTTTTTTTTTTCTTTTTTTTTTGATTTGTGTATCTATTGAAGCTTAACACTAGACTGACCTTGATATTGTTACTAAAAATTCACCATTATAAATTATAAAATATTTTAATACAAGATTGATCATTCATTTATTATATACAGGCGTCGTTGTAATGAATACTTGTTACGCAAATTTATCTACTATACAAAATGTTAGGTACCTTATATGAAATACTCTCTTTCATATACCAGTTTTATGTATATTTCATCCATCGTCGTCATCTAAAATTACACCATAAGAAAAGTACATACTACATAGTACATACATACATATAGGTATGTACTTTATTATTATAAGAGAAAAAAAATTGCACCTTTATTTTTACTTTTTTGGTGTGGCATAACACGACAGCAATTTAACAAGACGACAACAGTTCATTAACACAAGCCACTATTTATGGTGACAAGTGATGCCTATGTGTGTAAAAGTAAAAGAACCGGATGGATGGTCTTATGAAATTGGAAATAAATTCAAGGCTACTATATACTGTAATTCATAATACAAAATAAATATGTATTTATGTACGAGTATAATAAAAGTAAGTATCAAAAGAAATAAGATACATTTGAAATTGCCATATAAGATCAAAAAATGTACATCAGGTGTAATTAATTAAATTACAAAAAAAAGAGTTAAACATGTTTAAATTAAATTCATAAATCAAAAAACCACAGAAAATAAATTCAGATTTCAAATACAATGATACAACAAAAAATTCAGATACACCAGAGGGAAATGAAAGTGAAATTATATATGTACATACATACATACATGTTGATCATATGTTCAAAATATGATGGGAGGATATAGCATATTTTATTTTGTTATTAAATTTTTGTAATTAAATATGTCAACAATAAATTGTAACTGAAACTTATGATTCTGTTTTCATTTTCTTCTTCTTCTTCTTCTTAACCTTCTTCAATATATGTATATAAGTTAAGGATGTGTTATATGTATACATTTTTCATATACGTAAATAATGCATGTGCACACAGTGCAAACAATAAAACATAAAAACCTTACTAAAACACAAGCAAAAAAATATTTTCTTTTTAGGTTTCTTGAACTTAAAAGGTGAATGGCTTCCAAGAAAAGTTTGAAAAAAAAAATCTTAAAAGTTCAATGAAAAAACTTTTTGCTACTTTTTATGAATATTCCCAATATGTCTTTCAAATTACAAGTCCTATAAAAGTGTCATTTACTTATGATGAGTAGAAAGTGTCATCAATCTATTAATCAAAAAGAAAACAAAAATTTTATCCTGATTAAAGAAAAAGTTTGAAAATGAAAATTAAATATGGAAAGTTATCTCTTGACTAATGAATCTACCATTAGAATGTATATATTTAAAAATAAATTTTGAGAAATATTAAAGATGTTATGTTTTTCTTACTTATTTTATGTTTTTATGTTCAAGGTCCCTTTTACGTGATATCGAAAGAGTTTAAAAAATGAAAAAATTACTATGAGTCACAGGAAAAATTATAAATAAAAGAAAAACCTTGTTAACCTACCAATGTTATTAAAGTTTTCTGATTCGTTTCTTTTGTAATAAAAAAAACAACTTAATTTTATATTTAATAAGAAATCTTAAAATATTGATACCTCACCATACACCTGTTTCAATATTATGTGTCATTAAAAAACCGATTATTTAATAAATTATTTCAATTAATCTGGAAACGTCTTGAAGTAGCAAAATATAATTATGTATGTTTAACTTCAATTTAAACCGGTATAATTATTTTATTATTTTTTTTCTCGATCACATTTTCTCACAGATTTCAACTATAATTTTCTATAATAATCGTTTCATATTAAATTATTTATTGTTAACGTAATAATTCTTATTACTATTATGACAAATTTAATAAAATGGTACAACCTCGTACGACCATGGACGACCTTGTCTCGTTGAAAACAAAAAGAGAAAAAAAAACACGCGTTCTTTGTCTGCAGATCATATTTAAAACATTTCGTTCTTTTTTCTTTTTTTTTGAAATTTTTGTAGAACTATTTAAATTGTACATACTCTGCTATAATTTGTAATAAAAAAAAAAAAAAAAACTTACTTAATAATCACCTTATTAATTTTATGATTTCCTTTTGTTCTATATCAAAGGAAACCACAAAGTAATAATATGTACGTAAATGTTTAACAACAACAAAAAAGCAATTAGCTTTTTTTTTTTTTATTACAAACTAGTCATTCAAAAGAAATGTATAACAAAACTAAGTATTTATTCATTTATTGCTATCGATCGGTGTATCTAATTATCACAAAAAAAAAAGATATTTGTAATAAGTTGGTAATAAATTACTAGATTAAATAACATATTTCATTCATAATTAAATCCGAAATTATGACAAATTCAATAAAAGTACAAAAAAAAAACAAATTCTAAATTTTACATCATTATCCTTTGCAGTTTGGGCAAAATATACAACTAATACAAAATATTTTGTGATTTTACTAATTAGTATTGCAAATTTTTACAATAGATTTGAATCTGAATGACTGTTCTAAAAAAGTAACGGTTTACAAGCAAAAAAAGCTATAGCAAAAAATATGTAAATTAGTACATATAGTAGATACCTACATATAAAAAAAATAATAATAGGTAGTACGTATCTTTTACTCATGATTCGATTATATTAATGAAACTTTAACACGATTCAATATGATATTAAAAAAAACATGTAAAAAATCAGGAGTGGCATTTTACTATCAGTCGATAATCAATTTTATTATATAGCGTTGATGTATAAAAGATACAAATCTTAATTGTATGACCGGAAAAAAAGTATATTTTCTTGTGTTTTTATTTGCATATTTTTTTTTTATCTTCTTGTAATGTGCTTTACCGTAAAAAAAAAATTTATTCTTTCTTAGTGATTTTTTTTCTCTTAACTCAAATGCAAAGTTTATACATAATCAATATGTCTATTGTCTACAATAGAAAAGAATAGTCAATTTTGTTTTTATTTTATAACGTTGTTATTTTTTTTTTCTTTCTTTAATCCTCAAATCAACACCCAGTATAACTTAAAATAAAATATTTTTATTTCTTCTTAAACCATTTATTAACTTTAAGAACCTAAAATTTAAACTAAATGTTTAAAGTGGGAGTCATGTGGCTATAAAGACTGTCATATTAACTATCTTTCCAGTAAAAGGACAACATAAAAAGGTTACTTTCAGAGGTAAAAACTTAATACAGTTGGTGCTGATGTAATTAAAATTATAAAACCCGGCTGCAAATTTAAATTTTTATATAACAAGATTTGTTTTTTAAGTCTGAATGACAAACACACGATTCATGAATAGGGATCACGTTCGTTCATATATCCTTCTTTTTTTATGATGTCGGTACTGGTTGTTTACTTATTTCTTTCGAGGGCAACAAGTACAATATATTGTAGGTACTTATATTAAAAAAAGAATCCATACAAAGTACATGACTATTTTCCATTTGTATCAACAAAATTCACTTATGACTTCCATCATTCTACAATAAACACCATATAGTGCATTTTTGTTATCGTTTGACACAGATCAATACTCATGTGACTACCAGCAGTGCAAAAAATATTGATGTAGATATACCTGTATCTGTATGTATGTATGTAATTCATGATACCATTTTGTACACGTAATAGAACAGGTAAAAAATCGAATTCATTAGACCTACAGGTAAATAATAAACATGCAATATAACAAATATTTTATCCCATTCCTTCATCAGTATATCTGAAGTAGATACATACAATGTTAGAGATATTTCTAGAGTTTATTTATTTTTTCTTATAAAAGTTTTCATGCACAACTTGTTTTATGCTTTTCGTTTTTTCTTCTCTTTTCAAAATGGATTAGATACATTGCGCTGACTAATCGCACAGTCTGTCACATATGACCGAAATTATGTAATACAATATTATTGATGAATTATTATTATTATTATTGTTTTTTATCTAATACCTAAAACAGGTGTGTCATAAATTGTCTTTTTTAATTTTTTTTTAAACTTCTATCATATGTTGCAATCTTACTAGGAAGTAAGAAATCACTTAATACTTACAAGTATTTTCAATTTTGAAAATTTAATACCTAAGAAGTATTTTTTTTTTTTCATTTTTGAAATAGTTTTCAATTTCTTTTATTGATTGTGAATTTTTTTGCAAAATAGAAAAAAAAATATCTTACGATTTTGTCTTATGGAGAATATCTGTTAAACTGGGGAATCAATTTATTGTTTTAAATTTTAAGTGAAGGTCGAAAGTATTCTTTATATATACATGCATATCTATTCATGATTTATTTTTCCTTTCACTTAATTAAAATATATGAAAAAAAAAAAAAAAGATTACATAAAAACAAATCAAATTAAATGTCATTTACATTCTAATTGAAATTTCGATCAAAGTTCTCAGAATCAATAATTTTTTTTTTCTTTTCAAGATAAAAACGTCATTAATTTATTGGTGTTTTATTTTTAGATTGGAATTGTTGATACTCAATTGAAATTTAGAATGTTTTAACGTTTAAGTCAGGTAGGTACTCATTGCAACAACAAAAATTACAAATAGTATTTAGAAATTATCTATTTTTATTCTAATTTATAAGAAAAAAGATAAAACTTTACACGAATAATCCAAAATAATCAACTTTAATAAAAAAAACTTTAGATCCTTGACAAATAAATGTCCTTAGAATATATTTAAAGAACAATGGCATATAAAAATAGAAAAAACGTTAAAATTTTTGCTCAAAATGTTTCAAATTTTTAATCCTAAAAATATGCAAAGCAATTTTAAATACCCTATCGATACATGGTACCCTATAAATTAAAAGTACACAAGTTTATAACATTCATTCGCCAAATATTTATTTCACACAGTAAATTAGTTTAATTTATTGATTAGCCAAACATTAATTCTCTTATTGTGGAAAGCTTAAATTTATAAATTTCTTTTGTTTTTAGACTTGAAATTGTCTCAAATGATTATGTGTTTTTTTAAGGATAATTTTTCCCGCAAAAGTTATTTATTTGCTTACATTCGGATATATTTATTAATTCGCACATTTTCTTCAGAGTGAATATCTTGATAATCTTTTGAGAAAAACATACATATCTTCTAAAAATTTGTTTGAAATATGGGAACTTTTATCTTTAAGGACCTCAACAACATATCACAGGTCATGGTCAGGAAAACACGATGGTTATAAATACCTTTTGTACTTGAATTAAGCGTTATCTTAGTAATAATTGGGTCTTTTGAAAGCATCGGATAACAACCAGGTCAACCAACCAGCCAACCCAATTTCCTGGAACTAAATGATAGCGGAATTAGTTTATACTTTGCACGCAATTAAATTTATATTTCATTGAAAAATTTGTTTTAAAATTGAGAAAGTTCAATGAATTAAGAAATGATAGTCATTGAGAAATATTAATTATTTTTATAAAAATTACGTCAACAGAAGAAAACGAAAATCTTCTGATATTATCCATTATAAACGAAATGCATATACATATATAAGACACATAAACGCTAAATTAAATTCATAATAATTACATAATTTGAAGATTTCGTTATATAAAATTAATTAGATTTTTATGACAATACAATTTTTTCCACATTTATGTCCTTCTTTCAATACATCATTAACGCTAAATCTCATAGTACTCGTACAATGAATTATTGTTTTTTAAATCAAGGCCAAACTTCAAATTTTATGTCAATCAATTCAAATTGATACAACGAGCTCATACATTATTTTATTATTATTATTTTTTTTTTGCTCTCTATCACACATACATATATAAACCACCCATCATATTCAACAAAATACTTTTATTTCAAAACATAAAAAATATAATTTAACTTATTAACTTCTTTTGAACTTTCTTTTACACTTGAATTATTCCAATTATCTACCTTAAAATTATCGAAATCTAATATCTATTTTTTTATTTTCAGTATTTATCCATAATAAAAAAGTAATTTACTACCTGATTGCATGTTAAATATTATATACCTACTTGCGAATAAATTTTTTGAAAAAAAAAAAAATCATATTAATAAAATTATTCCAATGATCATAAAATTAATTTTGTGTATGTATGTATATAGTATATACATATGTTCAATGTTGTATGTATAATCGTCTTAAAAAAAAAATTTAGCACAACAATCTTTTTATTTTCGTATTATTATTTTTTTTTTTTTGCACAAGCTATTGTTTAAATTGCAATGCGAATTCTTGTAGTTATTATATTTTTCCGTAATAATTGACAAGCCTAATAATTGACAAGTCAAGGTTTTTTAAATTGACCATTTCATATTTTTTTTATTTTTTGATGGCTATTTAATGATCAGATTTTTAATTATTTTAGAAATGACCTATCTAAAATTTAAAAAGAAAAAAAATAAGTAAGAGAGGAACAAAAACAAATCTGCATCAAAAAGATTCATATATGTAAGTATGTATTAGCAAAAAAATATTACATGTTATCAATCAAATATCAATATTTTTTTTGTTGTTGTCTTTGGTTATAACTTTGAATGAAAAATTTCATAATTGTTACTTCATTGAGATCTTTTTCAAACCCATTTTTTTTTTTTTCAAATAATACGAACATTATGAACTTTTATATTGAAATTTTTATATAGTAAAAAAAAAATTAGTAATATTAATTGTTTGCAATTAAATGGCCGTTAAAAATTAACACTCAATGTTGAAATATATGTTGTATTGTAGTAATTTATCATGAATCACTTTTTAGATGTTTTACACATACATTTACATATAAAGAATTTTTTACGTATCTATTTGGTCTTCCTCTTATAAAACCTTTGAATCTTTAGAAAATATATTTGAGGAAGTATTGATAAAGTTTGTCCCGGAAGTTCTATTCTGATTTCTAAAATCAAATTAATTGAATCAATACAAAAAAAAAATACAGTAACTTGCGTCTTGCGGTATAGTAACATAAAATCAACAGGCAGAAAGTTAGCGAAGATTAACCTTGATTATTTCAGTTTTTATTTTATTTTTTTAAATTCACGATTAATATAAGTTACCATAAACAAGATTTATTTGTTGTATAGATTTAAGTTGTTGGGTTTCATTAAGGTGTTGCCACTTTTTTTTTTTATCATTTAAAAGAGTATATTTATTTTGAACATTTATATTTAACACAAATACAATTCTATAAGGAAAGCTTAAAACTTAATGTGTTTCTTTTTTTTTTTTTTAAATTTAATTTAAATTAACACGTTGTTTTTATGTTTTGTTTATATTATATATTCTCCTTGATAAACAATTAAGTTTGTTTTTTTTTTAATTTCTTCTTTATTCAAATTATACTTTTACTTATCTTATCTTAATCTTGCAAATTTATCATTTTATATGTATCTTATTTAAACAGAAGGCTCTTTGAAAAAAAAATATTTAAACACACGAAACATAATTTCTGAATAAGTCTTTTAGGAAGTCTCGTGTGTTTTGAAGAATATGTTCATATGTACATATATACAAAATATCTTGTAAAGCTTAAAATTCTTTAAAAGTAAAATAAATTCAAGTAAGATTAACATAAAATTTGTCTATTGTTTATTTTTCTTATAATTTTACTTTAAATGTATACATTAAAGCGAGAATAAATTCTATCTGCCTAATTTGAAGAAGAAAAAAAAGTAAATATTTTGACGAATGTATAAACACAAAAAATTTAATTTCATTATAATTTATTTTTACTTGTGCATATAAATATTCAATTAAATTATTCATATTTATCTACAAACAATATTTATAAGTATGTACTATTTTCAAAAACAAAACATAAAAGAGAAAAATGTAGATACTTATATAAACACTTTTTATCTAATTTCCAATTACAATTTATTTTTCATTACAACACGTGTCAAAATATGTAATTTTCTTTTTTATTACCATACATAGAAGTACTTAACTACGAATACACCTATGACATATTATGTAACATTTTATTATCTTCAGACAAAAGTTCTTCGCACAAATTTAATTTTTTTCTTCTCTTATTCCAATTATTTTCCAATCATTCATACAGATTCGATGACATACATGACGATGAAAAAAATTACACACCATAAAACAGAAATTATTAAAATAAAATTTAAAAAAAAAAAAAATCTCTTTAAAAAGTCAAGTACTATTCTTTGTAACTTAATAAGTACGTCGTCGTTGTCATAAATTATGATCATGTGTATCTCTCACTTTTATAATTTCTAAAAAATTATCATTTTATGTTCAACAGGTATCTTATCTTGTTTCATACATTTTAAACTTCAAACTTCTTCTTAGAATAAATATTTCACGTGCCTTTTTTCATTAACAAAGAAAAAAAAAGAATTGCAAAATAGCATTTATCATAATCAAAAAAAAAAAAAAAAAAAAAGGAAGAAGAAAATAAAATAAGGGAAAATGAAATAATAAAAATAAATTTTCCACCCATCTTTATATACATATGTATATACGTATGTAAATATAGAAACACAATCTATATATAGGTATAGATATAGGTAGGGAAATTCACAAGAAAAAAGAACAACATTAACAACAAAGAAAAAATATACTTTTACAAAAAAAATTTGCTTAGTTACATTTCTTTTGATATTCAAAGCTTGCGAAACAAAGTTAGTATTTTCAATTGAAAGTAAAAAAAAAGAACAAATAAGAACATCCATCTACCTTTCACTCAATAAAAAAATTAGTAAGATAGAAAAAATATAAAATTTAATGGGGAATCGTTTTTTTTTTTTTTTGTTGTTTAAAATAAATCTTCTACACACGATACAATCAACAACAACAAAAAAAAAAAACATGTACAAATACATTGATCTAAATTTAGGTATTTGACATAACACAAACTTAATTGTTGCTTAATTTTTTTTTCCTTAGTTTTTTTTTTTCATTCAAATATAAAATTCATGTTACGAATGAATTTTAAATTAAAACGTGGCCATATTATAAGCACTTAATTAATTTTAAGTTAATCTGCATTTACGGGCCATAAAATTCACTTTTTTTTTTTCTAAGTTAAAAGATACTTTTTATTTTTATTTTATTTTGTAGCACCTGAACGCCCTCGTATGTTTTTAATATTCTTTCGTGTGGTATGTTTAAATGATGGTATGTAATATGTATGTGTATTATTTATCTTTTTTTTTTTTTTTGCACGCACCTATATGAATGTTAGACAAAAATTCCCATATATATTGTATATATTCATAATATGTATTATGATATACATAGAATTGTTTCAATGTGATAAATGTTAAATTAACATTCAATGTTTATTTATCTATTAAATATTATTAACACCACAATTATAACATCTTAACAAAGATTAATTGGCAATTTAACCAGAAATAAAAGAATTTTTTGTTTTTCAATTTGAAAAATAATAACAATAGGGTAAAATAATCAGTTGTCAGCACGCTATGCTTATATAAAACTTATAACTGTTCAAAGCCATTTATTATTATCGATTATATAAGCCCAACTTAGTAAAATAGACTGCAAAGTGACCGCCTACAGCCTACAAATTTTTCACTAAGTTTGGCTCTTAAGGGAAATTATTTTTCTAAATTCTAACCTAACTTGTGCTATGCTAAAGTGCGACAGAACAAAAATGCTTTGAAACTTAAGGAATTGTATTTTTTTGTTATCTTTAGATGAAAATTTATTAAAAATTTAATTTCTTTATCATCAGTGGGGTAAAACCTCAGACTAAACTAAACTAAAGCCAACTCAAGTTAACTTGAATTTCCTAAGCTATTTTTCTGTCATATGCAAGTGCTCGTGCATATAGAAGAAAAAAAACGACGGAGAGATGATGGAAGAAGCATTACTAATTAAAAGAGGTCGTCTCTCAAGTTAAATTTGCCGGACATTGGGTATTTCACCTTAAGTAATAATAAAAGTTAAAAAACAAAAAATGAGCAAATTTTTATGTACACAAAAATTAAATCGCACAATTCTTAATGTGTAACCTTTACGACATTATACATATACCTGTCTACAAAATATTTAAATATATTGAAAAATTTTCATTAAATTTTCCGGATTAGATAAAATAAAGATTTCTGTACCATTTTTTTTTTCTTTTTGTATTTTTGAACATACAAAAAGTGATGGTAATAATGATGATATCGATGATGTTTGGTTATGGGTCATATTTAAAATAGTTTTAAAATTTTTAATATGTTTTTATTTATTTATTTTTGGTTTTTTTCAAATTGTAAAACAAAGCAAGGTTTTGAAAAAAAAAAAAAAACGATCATATTTAGTTAAACTTGAGTGATTATCTTTAATTGTTTTTTTGTAAATTTAATTTTTCACAATTTACAATGTATAACTAATGTTTTGAAAATATTTACAAAAAAAAACATTTTTCCAAATTAAAAAATATATAGATACATCTATAGTTATATTCATATTAAAAGAAGAAGAATATTATTTTTTTCATCTATAAAAAGGTTTTGAAAATGAACGGATTGTATTAGTTATTTCTAATATTTCATTGAAAATTGAAGCCAATAATAAAATCAAAGGAAAAAATGAGACAATTTATTGAATTTGTAAGAATTTCAAAAAATACATATTTTCTTTTAAAAACCATTTTAGAAAAAAATAAATTTATTTTCTATTTTTTTTTTTATCTTTTCAGTTATTTTTAATTTTTATCATAGATAACATTTTAGCGAAACCATCAGGATATGCCTCTTCACAACCATATTCATATTCTTTTTCAACAAATCATATTGAATCACCATATAATAATCATAAACATTATTCATCACCATCCGGATATTTAGGTGGACATACAGGATATGATTATTATGGAAATGGTTATAATTATGATGGATCTGAATATCCTAATTACAATAATCATTACGATCATCATCATCATCAACAACATCATCATTCCAATCCATATTCTTATCATTCTCATCCAACAGCAGTATCATATCAAAGTCAAACTGTATGGCCTTCAAAAAAAGCGGTTTGGAAACCTACTGTAATTAAATCTGGATGGGATGAATGGCAACCATCATCATATGATAATTCTTATGGCAATTCTTATGGTTCATCATACTATGATAATGGATGGAATAATAAAAATATAAATTCATGGAATTCTGATTGGATTAAATAAAATTAAAAGCAAGGAAAATTTATCAAAAATAATTGTAAATGACGTTTAAAAAAAAAGAATAACAATAAAATTCTTATTGAAGTGCATTAACAATAACATATAATATTTATATTTATGCTTTTAACTATAATATACATACATACATACGAGTATATTGCCGTGAAGGATACATGCTATTTACTTATCTTTTTATATTTTTCTTTCTCTGTTTTTTTTTTTTTTCTGAAAAAAGAAAAATGTTCTAATAAAATGAAATATATCTTTCTTGAAAATTGATTCTTTGTTCTTCTGTTAAGTTGGAAAAGGTTAATAATAAAATATTAAATTGTAATATTTTCTTTTTTTTTTTTTGTAAAAATATCAAACACGCGTTAGTGAGTGGGTAGTGATTTTGTTAAATAATAAAACCTTTAGATCAAAAGTGTTTTTTTTTACTTTCTACATGAATAAAACCAAAACGAAAAATATTGACATGATTTTAACGTTTTTGTGATACTTTCAATGAAAATTACAAGCATTCGAATTTATTAAGATTTGAATGCATTTTCTTAAAACATAATTTTGAAAAATCTCAAATATAGAAATAGTCGAATAATCTATGACTTTTACTATTATAGAATTTGTTTATTCTTTAGCTATCGGTTTGGCTTTTAATTAAGTGAGTATACCTGTTGCTATACTAGATATATTAGCTTAGAAGGTTGGTTGATTAACGTGACAGTTCTCTGAATCTTACGAAGACCCAATTAGTTCTGAGTGTCCCTTTTTGGTACCACATCTCACTTAACCCTAGGAAAAAACGTTTGGTATATCAATAGGAGATTTTTATATCCATTTTGTCAATTAGAGTCGTTGAAAAGGGAGCTTTCCATAGTCTGAAACCTTGCTCTGGCAAGTGCCGGACAGTTTCAGACATAATTGGGTGAGGGTTTTTTTTCTCATCGACCTCCCTGCAACTGCGGCAGTCGGCAATATATTAGACTATTGTTTTCCTTTCCTTTTCTGTACTTATTTCTTTTTGCTTTTTTACTCTAGAGCATTTATTTAGAAGTATGTTGAATAAAATGGGTATTTGATATCGAAAAGTGGGGTCAATGGATAATCTTTGACATTGCTATGGATGTTTCTCTATTATATATTTTTTCTATTAATATTACATATCACATGAACATAGGTACTACATATTGTATGGTCAGTAGCCTAAGTATTGACCACTATTTACAAAGTAAGTCTTTCTTTGCATTTCCTTTTACTTGAAAAATTTAATTATTAAAACTCGTTTTAATTTTTTTTTTAAAAATGCTTAAAAAACAAAATTTTTATTTACAAAAAAAAAAAAAGAACACAAAAATTAATGGATATTTTTTCTTCATATTATGAACTTTAGCATTATCAAAATAATTTATCTCTTATATATATACATTGGTGAAAAAAGATCTTTTAAATGTAAAATATGTTTCTTCTTTACAAATGATGGAGTCCACCATAATGAAGGCCACCATGATGAAGGCCACCATGATGAAGTCCACCGCTATGAAGTAGACCGTTATGAAGTCCACCGTAATTATTAAGTTCACCATGGTATAATCCATCATCATGTTTATAACCACCATGATAAATACCATGACCATACGCAGAAGGTGCGTAATGTGATAAAACAGGTGTACCATAATAATTGCCATAAAGACCATGATGTCCACCATGACCGTAAAGACCATGAATACCATTATCATGATCATGATCATGACCATGACCATAGTGATGTCCATGGTAAATTACTTGACTTTGATGTGATACTGCTGCTGGATAATGTTTAACTGCAACTGGATAATGATGATCATCATGATTTAAGTAACCAGGATGGGCAGCAGCCAATCCCAATAGAACACATAAAATTACCTAATAGGTAAAGCAAAAAAAAAAAGGATACTTAATTTAAATTCCCTATTCAAATTTTCTCCTCTTGTTTCTACATACCAATTTAAACATTTTTGAAAATAAAATATAAAATTCTTAGAAAAATAAAATACGAGAATAACAATTATTAAATTAAAAATAAAGTTTTAACTTTTAATTTTCAATCAACTATGATTTGATTTTGGTCTATGACACCCTTTTATACCAAAACGAAACTGTACAAATTTACATTTATAACTATTGAATGTATTTACATATGTATGTATATAATTGATTGATTGATTCATATATTCTATTTTTTTTTCTTTTTCAATTATTACATTATTATTACAATTACTTAATAATAATTAAGGCACCAAACCAATGCGTAACCTTGAAAATTGATTTTCATGAACACATTTATTATAAGAAAAATAACATTTATACTACCGTATATTTACCTGTGCGGTTATCCACTACATTTTTTTTTTTAAATAAATTTTTTTTTTTAATTTGGTTACATGCTTTACGCGTACCACCATACACACATACATACGTACAGTTACATATATACTTAATACTGTTCTGTGAATAGACAGAATTTCAAATTCGTTTTTAACGCATCAAAAAGCAACAAATTTTTAATTAGAAATCTTTGATTTCATTACAGTTGTTGTTATTGTTTTTTTGTTTTTTTCTTTCTTCAAGTTAACGAGTTAAGCATTATTGAAGATTTTACAATTCATTGATATTTAAATTAGATAATGTCAATTTAAAAACGCTTATTCACTATAAAAATTATTATTTTTTTTTTTATTAATTAAACACACAAGAAATATGTAATTATAAATATTAAATTTAGATATTGTAAGAATTGATATGTGAATACTTCAAGAATCGATGACATCGCGTGTTAACTGGATTACGTATTTATGTATGTATGTAGGTATATAGTATATTTCACATTTTTAAGTATGTATAATATTTTTGCTTTATATTGAATTTATTGGAACGAAACAATTACATTGTTATTAAAGAGAAAAAAAAATGTAAATCATTATAACGTTATTCAATAATTTTTTATTATAAAATTCTTCTTTTTGGCCCTGAGGTCTAAGATATTTTATAAGTATTGATGACATGACCCTTTTTTTTTTTATTTCAAATTGTATCTTAAATAATAATAGATCTTTTTAAATTTCAATGCCATGAAGATGAAATTTTAAACGTGAACAAAAATAAATATATAATACAGAAAATACTTAATTTTTAAAGTATGTATTTCAAACATGAGTTAATTTTCAAGAAATAACCCTCAGGAAATGAAATATATTTTGTAATAAATTTTTCTAATCTTTCTCGAAAAATTTAGGAATTTCTTTTATGGTTAGCCTTTAAACTTTATTTTTAAAAAAAAAAAAAAACTTTCTACATAAATCTGATTTGAAATCACACAAGCAATCATAAAAAATAAAATTCCATAATACTAATTTTATTTCAATGAAAAGAAAAATTCATAAAATAAATATTTTCAAAAGGCCAACAAAAAATTCATAGAAATAAGAGAATTTTATTTTAAATTAAATAAAATTTATCATTCAATGTTTACCATTCCATGGAAATTATTTACGTTTTTTTTTTTTTGCTATAAAAAATTTTTTTTTAAGAAAAACCCAAAAAACAACAAAATCTAAATCATCTCTTCTCTCTTCTGGTACCCTTTTTTTTGTTTTGTAAATTCTTGGAATACAGAAAAACATAACTTGAAAAAGAAGAAAAAAAAACAATTTTAAAAGCAACAACCGTAAATAAAAAATACAAATTTTTGCAAATCAAATTTAGCATTTATTACACAACTTGTTTTTTTCTGTTTGATTACTTTTTTTTTAGCAAATATTTACCAGAGGAATATACTACCACACCATCAATAATTTTTTTATTAATTACTAAAAAAAAAAATAATTTCGATGAAATTTTCCATGTTTTAAAAAACATGAGTATTGGCAAAACAAACACAAAAAAACATTTTTTTTTTCATTATTTTAAATTCATTTATTTCAAACGTTGTTGTTTTTTTTTTTTGCGTAGGTACAAAGTGTATTTACAAATCTAAAAATAAAATTTCGAAAAAAAAACGTTTTAATTTCACATATAAATATGTATGTAGGTATATGTATTTCATATTTTCACTGAAATATAAAAAAAAGTTTTGTTTTACTCTTGTTAAAAATTAAAGGATCAAAAACAAAGACGAAAAATATGAATGATTTTTTAAAAACAAAATACATAATTGATTTAAACGGATTTTAAAAATAGTAACAGAAAAGAAAATATTAAAGAGAAAAACAATAACAAGCGCTATGAATTCATAATTAAAAACAAAAGCAAGGGAAATTATATTGAAATATGGACAATGGACGTATAAAATTATGTATGTATGTTTGTTCAACTTTAACCCTAAAGCGGAGATGCTTCATTTTTAACATTTTTCTTTTAAACTACGTCCTTAAAACGTCATCAATTTTCTCCACTGTTCAAGGTTTTATGCTACCATCTTCTTCTTTTTTTCAAACATCTCAAAGTTCAAAGTCAGTGGCACCACGAAGCAACATACGGTGGTAATTTATATAGTCTTTGGTGGCACTCATGTTGTACGGAAATTTTTTAATTTTTATTTTGAAGAGCTGTATGTATCTATACCAGTATCTCGTGGACCAAAATTCAATATTTTTTGACCGAAATAGTTTTTGGAAATTTTTTTATAGAATTGTTTTTTTAGGATAATCTATATGGATTTCAAGAAAAATGAAAAATAAGTTTAAAAACGTAGAATTTTTATACCTATATATTTATAAATGCAAATTATATTATATTAAAGAACCAGCCTAGAGGTGGGATGTTGTTACCTTGGTACTGCGACCCGTTTGAATCTTATGTAATACTCTACTGCTGGTTTTGACCTAAAGTTTCAGGGCTTTGACAAAACCCAAGACTTCTTTTAGATTCTAGGCGCCACACTGCATATGCAAATTAACTGCTTCATGATTATTTTTTCTCGTATTTTCGTCCTTACTTTCTAAAACTAAAGTAAAAGACATATTCGAAGACAGTACCTTATTTATATTTTGGCCAAAAAATGTTGGTTATACTGATTAACGTGGTATGCTGAGATACAATTTTTTAAAGTAAAATTTCAAACAAAAATTGTTTAACATTCCTCGGGTTAAGAAAAAATGGTATTTTTATATTTTGAAAAGAAATGGGTAAACAAATTTCATATTGTAGTTAATTATAACAAATTTATTAGGCCTTTTTGAATAAATGGATAATTGTTTATAATTAGTAGCTTTTTCTTCTATCATGTCAGTGAACTTGTTTTTATTCAAAAATCCTCATTATTAGGATAGAATTTCATTAATAAACAAGTTGAAAAAACAAAAAAATAATAATGAAACGTAGAAAGCAAGCGTAGGGTATGTTAATTAGATCTTATGGAATGTCTAAAAATAGTTTAGTTTTGTGGGGGAAATTTCTTAAACAACAAACAACAAACAACAATGAGCTCATAATAATAATAATTAATAATGTATTTGTAACTCTAGAAATAAACATGATTTATGATTGATAAACACGTATATCATAATTTTACTGTTAATCAATATAATAATATACTATAGTAGATACATTTATATAGTATTGTTTATAGTGTTACTATTATTAGAAATCAACAGAATTTGAAGGATAATAATTCGTATTTTCTGTGCCATTCTGAATAGACTTTATTATAAGCGATAATTGAATCAATTTGCAAAAATAGCTCACAGGATATATTTGTTACTTTAACTACACTATATAAAATCATATTCTCACATATTCTTTTCTTTTTCATTCATTTTTTTTTTCTAATAAATTTGAGGTTTTTTTTTCCTACTTTTATACTTTTTAAAAATATTTACGCGTGGTGAAATTATTGAATTTACGTTATAATAATTGTATTTTCTTGTTTCTTTTCTCTTTGAGTAATCTTTATAATATATTTTTAGAAAAAGATATTTTTTAAGTCATGAAACAGACAAAAAGAAAATGTACACCCAATATTTGATAAAAAATCGTACTATATTATTTTTTTATTAAATTAAATAAGGATATCGTGGAAAAATTTACGTTAGATATCGTAAAAATGTAAAATAATCCCTTTTGACTAATGTGGATTCTATTTTTGCTTAATTTTCTATTTTTGTTGAAAGTTAAAAAGAAATATGATATCGACTATACGAAACTAGGAGTAGCCATAATAATTAATTTAATTATAAAAAAATATATTTTTTAAAAAAAAAAGCTTTCTATTAAATTGCACGTGCCAAAGAATGAGAACTTTCACTTATTTCATAATTTTGTTTTTTTTTTGTTTTACTAAAACAGTCATTAAAAATGAAATTTTTTTTTTTTTGCACAATAGAAAGTATGAGATTATTAAACGGATATACAAAAAAATATTAAAAAATATTTTGTTTAAAATTTTTTATAATAGATTACGTAAAAAAATAAAAATAAATATCATGTGGGCGAATTAATTATGGGCTTTAGATATTTATTCAGTTCAGATTTAATTTTTAATATTAAAAGTTTATGAATTAATATTCTTCAAAATTCTTTGACCTTTATTGTTTTTGTAACAAAACTCAAACGATTAAAAAAAATCTCATATATCTTGTATGCATTTTCCGATCATCTGTTGAAAATTAATAGCAAAAATCAAACAAAAGTTTTCTTCATTATTACAATGATTAATTTTTAGTATTTTGAAATATCATTTGATTCAGCTAACATGAATTTTTAACAATCGCTTATAATTTATTTCTAATTAAGCAATAAATACACGGAATAAAAATTATAATGTGAAAAATTGATTTATAACGTTAATTATTCAATTAAAAATTTAAAAAATAATATAAAAAACAACTTTTACATTTATTTAATTCAATAAATTATGCAAAAAGAAGATTAATGCATTAATGCATAATGTTTCATTTAAAGAAAAAAAAAACAAAAAACAAATAAATAATATTATTACAAATTACTTTTTTTTTTTTTGAAATCGTTAATAACATTATTTTCATACTTTTCGGTTGATTTAATTTCTGATTTACATTTACATAAATAATTTTCAGTTAATAAACAAACAAAAAAATTAAAGGAAAAAAAATTGTAAAAAATTTAAAAATCAAAATAATAAAATTTTAAATATTTTTTTTTTTAATCCAATGATCCCAATAGGCAATGGATTATCTTAATAGTATTGAGAGATTAACCAAATAATAAAGTTGTTAAAATAATTGGAAATGTTATTTCTTTTTGTAATACAATACAAAAAACAAAATTTGTTTTTAATTATTTACGTAAATAATAATTTATGATTTATGATGATAAATTTATGTATACATACAAAAATTTGATATCAAAAATCATATACAATAAAATTTCGTAATCAGATAAAATTCTGAAGTAGGTAAGTCAAAAACAACAAAAAATTTCAATTGCAAAATCTGTACCCAATATGTACACATATTTATAATATCCTTGCCAAATAATCCCTATCTATATGTATGTGCTCCCTATATACATATATATGTATATACGCAATATTTAAATTGACCTTTGCCAAATAATCCGTGTATTGTATTTCCTTTGATATGCATACAAAATTTATATAAACAAAATTTTCAAAGAAGATAAAAAAAAAAATCAACCTCTGCAATGCAAAATCAAAATGAAAAATATTTTTTATCAATTTTGTGACGTCACATGAATAAAATTGGAAAAAAAAAACTATGTATGTTTATGACGTTACTGTTGGCCTATTGGTTTGACATACATATACATACATACATAAGTATATTATTTGCACATGAATACCTACGTATATACATATTTGCCAATCACACAGAATATCAAGGAAAATAAAATGCCAAGTTTTCACTTGAAAAAAAAAAATTTATTTTCCATTTAAAATTTATCTTCCATGTATGTATGTGTATGTATCTTTGTTTTATATATTTTTGTTTTATCACAAAATCAAAATATGTTCATACACATATGTAATAAATCTGCTCAAAAACGAAGAAACAAATTTAACATTAAATATTTATCTTTACGATAGTTAAAACATGAATAAAAATTCATACACTAGAAATAACAACACACATTTTCTTTTTATATAAAAAAAATTATATATCTATCTTAAATATTTAGTATCTTTTGAATTTCAAAAGCACTTTTATTTTTAAGCGTGTGTCTATATTTTGTATGTTTTTCAAAACATTTTCAAGAGAGATGGTATCAGGCGTGAAAGTTTAAAAACAATGAAAAAAATAAATAAAAAAAAGGGTATTTAACTTGAAAAATTTATTATTCAAAGAAAATATTTGAAATTTTTGTGGAAGAATTTACAAAAAAAAAAAAGGAAAAATAATAAATGTGAGGAAAATATGAAAGAAAATAAATTTTGATTGACATAGAATTTGTAAATATAAGATGATTATAAAATATCGAATTTAACTTTTGTATACTAAAAGGATAAAATAGATAAAACTTTTGATACGGTCATTGACATTTGGTATACAAAGATGAATATACATACCTACATAGGTACCATAAATTTTTTCTATAGGTTTATTTTTGTGTTTTGTTTTTCTTTATTTCAAATAAAATTCTTTTATAGGTATTTGAATAATTTTAACGATTAAAGAATTTTAAAGATGATAGAGTGATTGAAGAAAAAAAAAATAAACATAAAATATGAAATTTATTAGTCAGTTTAATAACACGATAATTATTATTAATGATGAAAGGATTAAATTGAAATTTATGAAATAAGTTCAAAATATTTTACATTAAAGATGATTTGAAAATTATTATATTTATTATTAAAATTTAATATTCGTTAGTAACAATTTGCAATGTTGCCTGTGGGTGGATAATGTTTCCAAGTAAATTATATTTTCATTCTAACGGTTTTTAATTTCAATAACAACTGCAAAGGCGTCATTTTTTTTTCTCAACAATAGAATTCTTTATTTATTAATTCAATAAAACGGATACACCAATGATTAATTATTAGGTCATCTTTTTAATAACAAATTATTTTGATTTATTTATGATTATAGTTTCGGAGCTATTAGTTAATATAAATTTGTTTTTCGATTTAATTCAAATTTTGTTGCTTTAAACATGATAACAATCTACAAATTTTGCTGCCTTGTATATTGTAATTCATATGTATAGATACATACACATATGTATGTATATTGCCCATTAGTATTTTTAATTAATTTTGACACTTTAATTACAACTGATATTTTCACACTTCGTTTTGTTTTTAATTGTGCAGAAAAAATTGTCACAACTATAAAAAATACTAACACATTAAATTGGCGACAAAAAAATTAAATTACATGAATTGAAGTAATTTATTATTACCTATGGTTACTTACATACATATATGGTAACTATTAAAATGCATTTGACATTTATGTTATAAAATTTAAATTACCAAACCATAATATAACTTATAGTAAACTTGGAATAATCATTCGCATATGTATTAATATTTTGGCTAAAAAATAATTAAATAACATTTATATGTACTCGTACATATGTACATATATGTAAAAATTAGGTAATACATACATATGTACCAACATAACCCAATTTAAAATTTATATAAAAAAAAACAAATGTAATAAAAATTAAAGAAGTATTTTAAACATGGATATTAATAATGTGATTTAAATTACATCACAATTAACACAATTTAATGAATTCGTTTTTAATTAGATTATTACACTTTAATTTTTTTTTTTTTGTTAAAGCAAAGCAATAAAAGAAAAAAAGAAAAAAAATATCTGTATGTGGCCATGTGTACAGATATTATCCATTAAAGAAAGATTATTAAAGTGAGAGTATACATAATTTTTTTTCTATCAATCAATCAATCAATATTTTAAAATGAAATATCTTTTATGTACATATGTACATATGAATGTAACCACCGTTTGGAAAAGTTAAGCTCAATTCTTTAAAAAATATGTACATATGTACATATTCTTTTGAAACTTTGAATCCTCTTTTATTACCTAAAGATTAGTATTAATATGCATTATACATACGAGTACATACGAGTATGTAACAAAGTATTATTATACATTTTGATAAAAATTTACAATATTGTACATTTTCTTATCTTTTAACATAATCTGATAAAACAAAAAATGACAAAATAAAAGACCATATAAAATGTAAAAAAAGACGACATAATTCACATAATAACAATGAAAATTATAACAAGAGATACAATATGTAGTGTAGCAAAGAAAATGACATAATATCATATTAACATATTACATACAATTATCATTAACATTGCATTGCACTATCATGTCTGGTCTGTTATATCTATATATTAAATTGCTCTATTATGTATACATACATATATGCTTTAAATAAAAAATAAAATATATATTTTATAGTTAAATAGCCAGGTAAATGTACTATACTGTATATCAGATTTTTTTTTGTTTTTTTCCAACTCATTGAATATTTGTCTGTTAGTTGTTACACATATTATTGTAAAATGTATTGATATATGCACAAGTCTACATACCTTTGTAAAAAAAAAAATAATAATAATAATAATAATAAAAGAGGTAAATGTGTAGTTAAAGAGTTTTTTTTTCTTTCTTTCTTAAAGCACATTTCATCCAACAATTGTACTCTACATTTATAATAATGTAATTGACCTTCAAGGCTAAATGAATTTTTCCTGTAGCAGACATAATATACCCACTAAACTATACCAAATTGTAACTACATAAATAAAAATGGACATAGATACATCATATACTATACTTAAATAAGTGAGAAATTAAATTGCACAATCAAATTTTTCACATAAATAAAATACGAACAAAACAAAACAAAAAAAAACAGTACCACATAAATGAGGATTTAAAATTTCTTGTATAAAAAGGTACCGCAATCTGAATTTGGATATCAGTTCATTCTTTGGCATTTATCCAATAGTAACAACAGTAGTAGCAGTAGCATTATAATCTGCAGTTTAACAACACAAACCTTTTTTTTTTCTATATTAAAAATAAATTTATTTTAAAATACAAATCTCAAGATGTTCAAATTGGTAAGATGGATTACATAACAAATTTTTCTTTTTTTTTTTGTTATAAAAATTTTATATTATTTTCAATTTTTTTTTGTTTTTGTTTTTTTTTTTTTTTTTGTGAATTTCAATATACATAGGTGGTGTTGTTATTTGCTATTATCCTTGCCACAGTTTCAGCCCGTCCTGGTTTATATGAAACACCATTAGTTTATACAGCTCCTATAGTTCATCAAGAATATGTTAAAGTTCATGAGCCAGTTATAACAAAAGTTGGTGCAATTGTTGAAAGTGTACCATCAGCTGTATCACATCAAAGTTCAACTGTTGTTCATAGTAAAGGACATATTGTAACACCAGTATTAGCTCATGGTGTTAAAACTTATGTTCAACCAATTATAAAAACTTATTCAGCTCCAATTTTAAATACATATCATACACCTTATTTATATAGCGGTTATTCACATCATCATTGATTTAAATAAAAATGAATTTTACAAATTTGGGAGAAAAAAAAAATGTTATAAAAAATATTTTATAAAACCAATGAAACATGTAAATTAAATATTAAATTATATAAATAAATAAATCTTATTGAAAATACCCTAATTTAATTGTTTTCTTTTAATTTTATTTAACCCTTAAAAAAATAACTGTTTTACTCTCTTCAGTTCTGTCTATACGTGATGGTTACCTCAAAAACAAATTACAAGGCTATTTGCAAGACTTAAGGAGGAATTATTTAAAACAAATGATTTTTTATGTAAAGTAACTCGAAAACATTTCATTCAAAAAAAAATTTTTCCGTTGTATAAAAATCAAGAAAGTTCGGCAATAATGAAAATTGATCCAAATTATAATAATTTACACCACCCCAAATTTAAATAGGTTTTAATATGAAAAAAACCTAAAAAATTTAAAAAACCTTAAGTAACTTCATCATTATTACTTTTTTTCTTTTTATTAATCATTAAGATTAAAATTACACGATTTTTATTACTTCAATAAATTCCAATGGAAATTGAAGTTCATAAAAATTTTTAATAACATTGCAAATTTAAATTTACGACATCAAACATAAAAGCTGTTTAAATAATTACAAATAATATCTGTTTTTTTCTCCTTTTAATTGATTTTTAGCTTTATTTTTATTTTCTTTTAGATTAATTGACATAATTCCTTTTCAATTAAAAATGTTTATGATCTCGTTAAATCTTTCATAGGAAAAGGTATTTAAAGGTTTTGTAAAAAAGAAAGAAAAAAAAAAGCTCAAACAAAAGAAAATTTACGATAGTCATGAAATTCAAAAAAAGACATGCTTTTTTTTGTCTTTAAACTTTTAAATTTATAAGTTTTGTTTTTTCGTTCACATACGAAAAATTATAAAAAAAGAAAATTAAAAATGACATTGAAATTGCCCAACAAAAAAAAAGTAAAATAAAATAATTAAAGCGTTCATAGTTCTTTAAGAAACGATTGGATGGATGAAAAAAAATACCCAACTGTTAAATTTACCATCAAAATAATGCAATAAAAAAATAAACAGGAAAAAAGTAGTACTTAATCGATTTCAAGACAATTAATACAAAAACTTTTTTTTTTTATTGTAGATAATGAACTTTAGAATAAAGTTTTTTTTAAATTTGTAGTCAAAAAAAGTCGCACATACGCATACACATACACATGTAAAAACAAAACAAAATATTTGCTTACCAAATTACCCCCCAGGATGTTCATAATGAATTCTTTTATTTAATTTGTTTTATTTTTGTTTGTATTTTCTTTTTATACTTTATATACTCAACATTACTTAAAACCAATTTATCCATAATCAAGTTTTATTCAGGTGATACTCTTATTAAAGACCCAAATTAAGTATGACGATGACTAAATACCTTTGACACTGATTATAGTGCATAAACTAAAAATCATACCATTTAACTGGTAATGTTAATCTTGTATCTGTATATAAAAGACTAGTTTTGTAAGTCATAGGAAAAAGTTTTATTATTATTATTTTTCTTTTAATTTTTTTTTTTTTTTAATGAACGTCATAATAATTTTCAAGGTCACAAATTCATTCTGCTAAACAAAAGACACTTACCTTTTACTTACACTTTATTACATTACAATTTCAATAAAGCTGTTATCGTGGTTTGTTTTTCGAGAAAGAAAAAGGCGGACATGTCGCAATTTCATAAATGAAAAACCAGTGCAATATAGAGTTAGTATATACATACACACATATATTTTTGTGTGTATTAAACTTTTTTCCAGTTAAAAGATTAATAAAAAAAAAACATATGTACATAGAATAGTAGATACCATCATAGAAAGATACGGAACTTATATGTACGTACATATATATTTATATCGCGATTATGGTATTTGTGTAAAACACAAAGAAGTGAATGTTCATTTACATGTACAACAACAAAAAACAAAACAAAAATTTTGTTACAATTTTGTTCTATAAAAGCAATGTTAACGATGTTTTGTTCAATCAAACAGTAAACGACTTCATTCCAGGTAACACAGACCTGCAAAATACAACAAATTTTCTTTTAATATATTAAAAAAAAAAACAAAAAAAATCGTAAACATGTACAAGTTGGTAAGTATAAGAAAACAATAAGAAATAATTCAAACAATAAATTCAAATTTTGAAATAAAAAAAAAAGAATCACAATAATAATTAATATAATTTTATTTTTCTGATTAATTTTTTTTAAGGTGGTGTTACTTACATTCGTTGCCATTGCCGCTGCACGTCCATCAGGACTTTACAGTTCACCTCTTATTTATTCTGCACCAGCTGCATATGCATATTCAGCTAGCGTACTCGCTCCTGATTATACAAATCATTTATCAGTTAAATCAGGATTCGATGCATTACCAAGATCTATTGCACATTCAACAGTTGTTCATGGATCACCAATTTTACCCGTTGTACACTCTTATGCATCACCTTTAATTCGTGCATGGTAAAAATTTAAGGAAATTGGTAACGATATGTTTAAGGACTGAAGTTGTTTTTTAAGTTATTCAATAAAAACAAACTTATTTTTTTATAAAACTTAATAAGAGTTTTTTATTTTTTTATATTTTTTTTTTTTGAATAATGGGCTGAAATGTTATTATGGTGGTTTTGTTTTGTTTTGAATATTATGAAAAGTGTAGAAAGTTTTTCTTACTTTGGAATTATCCTTTAAAAATAATATAATTTCAAGTGAAACAAATTATTTGATATTTTTGACATTCAAATAAAATTTAATTTAACTTTTAAGGGTTTAGTTTGAATTTAAAAATGAATTACCTTTTAAATACGATGAAAAATGAAACCATTGTTTTTATTTTTGAGTATCTACCCAAAAATACAGATTAATCAATATTATTTTTCTTTTTTAGACTCAAATTTTTATTGAAGAAATAATAGAAATATTACGAATAAAACCTTTTCTTTACTCTAAATCTGTTACCAAAAATAAATTAATTAAAAATATGACATGAGGGCTGTTAACAATGAAAAGAAATCGTTTCAAATTCAAGTGTAGGTAAACTAATAAAATTTTAACAAAATATAATGATAATTAATTAATTATTATTAGGAAATAATAGAAGTTTATAGTACATGTCGTAGGATTTCTCATAGAAAAAGGTTATGAAAAAGGTTAAAAGGTAAATTTTTTTGACCGTTTCTACGTAATAGCCAATTTTATTCCAATAATATAATATTTATTTCCTTTTTTTCTTCAACAAAAAAAAAAAATTATTTTTCAATTTTTTTTTAAGTATTCAGTTCAACAGTTAATATCAATCATTTACCTTTTCTTTTAAATTTTTTTTTTTTTAATGTTGCCAACATAAAAAAAAAAGATAAATTATTATCAATGAAAATCACTTCCACGTTTATACACAATTCATTCATTGAATTTTTTCATTAAATTTTCAGATAATGTAATAAATTGTTTATTTTTGGAAAGGACAAGAAACGGCTCCTTACCCTTTAACAAACCATCATGTGATATGTTGAATGATTTTTTAAAGTGGGTGACAAAAAAAAAGTAGAAAACAATTTCTTTTAATGAAAGGTTAACACATGAAAATGAAAATTTAAAAAAGTATAATGAACTTTAATGATATAATGATGAAAAGGTATTCTATGTATGTAGTATGTGGTATGTATTATGTATATACATTTGTTTTTTTCATTAATCAAAATTACTTGTCATAGATTTTAATAAAAAGAATGATAATCATTTTTTAAAAGTCATTCTTCCATGTGTGTTAACATATAGGAAATTATGAATTGAAAAAAACAAAAGGTAATAAAGGATTATTTTTCAAAGGATTTTAAAATGTTATTAAGCCGTGAAAATATGTTTACACGTTAAAATAAAATGTATCTTGAAAAAGGTTACATAAAAATTTACGTTTTTTGAATCCTTAAAATCGATTTTCTTCTAAATTTTTTATAACGTACTACGGTTCAAGGATATTTCCTCACAACGCAAGAATAATTTTGAACATGGAAATAAAAGGTAACAAAAAAACATTGGAGTAAAAGAAAATAAGGTGAAAATTTCCATTAGTGTCCTACTCTTTTTAATTCATGGTTGATTGTTCTTCTTCGTCAGACGACCTTTACTACCTTTCTGGTTATATTCTAGACCCAAGCTATAAATATTTTATATGTGTTAAAACCGAGAAGAAAAACCATACGAATCTTTATAGATATTCTAATAAACTGGATAAAAAAAATTGAAAATAAAAGTATATGAATTGCTTTCGGAATTTCAAGAGTTCAACGGTAATTATTAATTTTGATGTTAATACTACTAAACAAACCACTTTGGAAATAAATCTCTAAGATTCACAAAATAAGTAATTTAAGACAACATCAATCGATAATTTCTGCGTACTTATATCATTCTCAAATTAACACTAATCTTATTAAATATACATACATAATTATAATAAATTTATTTATTTTTTTTAAATATCAAATTACATATCTTTTTGACACTCTATAACTAGACTGTCTCACAATGTTTTAGTATAAGTATCTATTCAATAATAATTTTTAAAAAATGTGTATTTCTTTTGTAATGAAATTGATCATTCATCATGGTCTTAATATTTTTATTATTACCACAACGTATTTTTTTTTTCTTCTTACCACAAACAGACACTTGCTACATCTCATACATACACATATGAATCAATTTCTTGTCCCCCTTATTCTATAAGAAAAAAAAAATACCATAATGAAAAAAACATTGTCCCATTTTTAAATTACTAGACTTTTATTTTACAATAAAAAGATACTTTTTTTATATTTAATATTTCAGAAAAATTCCAATGATAGTCATAAAATCATTTGAAATTATATATGTTTGATGCAATCTTAAAATTACAATAATAAAAATTCTAGTTTTATTCGACCACAAAGAGGACAACACCGGAAACAATAATTGCGATTGCATTTATTTATTTTTTGAGATTATTATTTTTTTTTTTTTCAAATATAGATAAATTGCATTAAATCAAAGTACATAAATATATCACACCCATCACATTTTTATAAACTTATCTACTTTTATTAAGTGTATAGCATTTATTACATTCATTATTTGAAAAAGTTCATTCATTCATTCAATATTTCACAAATCCATATCGATTACAAGCAATATACTTAAAAAGTATCTAGATTTATGTGCATATGAAATCGATCAAAACCCATATTGTTTCTATAATATCATTATTATTCTTTTCTTATTTTTTTTTTTTAAATTATCATCATCATTATTACATATGTGTACATTTATTTTTCTGTACCATAAAATATCGTACATGCACACATAATTTTTTAGCAAAATATCTTTAACAATTTCATTTACCATTTAATTCAATAGTAAAAAAATCTTATAGTAACTTAATAACTTAGTAACTACATCATAAAAGCATACATGCATGTATGTATCTTCTATTCATTATTTAATTATTATGATAATAATATTATTTATTGATTTTGCCATTGGAAATTGAAATTTATATTTTTTTTTTATTGCATAATTCTGGTTGAATGACTTTGGATTCTCGCAATTCTTTCAAAGTACATTTACATACATTAATAAATTGTAATGATATCAAATTCAAAATGTATTTTTTTCTTTAATATTTTTTTCTTATTGAATGGGGTTCGATTTTGAATCATATAAAAGATTGATGTCACTGCTCTTCAATTATCAGTCAAACAGACACCTTCAGAACAAATAAGTTCAAAGCAATTAAATTAAAATAATTTAATAAAATAATTATTAAAATAAATTCAATAAACAAAATGTTCAAATTGGTACAGAAAACTTTAATAGAATTTTTATTTAAAAAATATATATATATTATTATAATTAATTTTGAAAATAATTCAATCCTTTTTTTTTTTGCTTTTCATTTTTATTCTATATAGATTGTTGCATCAACTCTTTTCATTGCTGCTGTTTCAGCAATACCAACAATTTTACATGAGCCAACAATTCTTGAACATCCACAAACAATAACAACAATTGCAGCAGCGCCAGTTATTACCGGAATTCGTACTATTCTTGCACCAGAAACAATTCAAATTCACGAGCCTACTGTTGCTAAACTTGGTGATTTACTTCAAAAAATTCCAACATCAGTATCACATCAACGTCAAACTGTTGTACATAATCATGCTGATATAATTACACCAATTGTTGCTCCAGCTGTACGAACAACAACATCACAAGTTTTAAAAGCTATATCTACACCTCTTATTTATGCTGCATCTGCACCAATTGTTAGAATTCTTCATCGTGATTAAATTTTCACCATATTTATTTTTTTTTTCTATTAATTGAGGGATATTACAACAATTACAACCAACAAACAAACAACATAGAATCTCTAAAGAACAGAAAGAAGAAAAACAAACATACAAATTTTATATTATAATTTTTAATTTTCAAAAATGAAAATTCTGGATTAAATTTATTTGATTAGTGAGATTTTATACAAATTTAAAAAATTATAATAAAATTTTTAGTATAATTAAGTATTTATTTTAAAATTTAAAAATTACCTTTTATTTCAACAATATTTTCAATCCAAACCTCAAGGACTTTTTCATATTTTAATTTAATTTTACGCTTACAAATCTTATTGAACACAGCTTTGTTACAGGAAATAACAATGATATCGTTGAATTGAGATAAAATAAATATTCATAGCTTGAGGACAAATAACATTTTTTCATCTAATTAAGCAAGTTTTATTATCCAATTAAATGAAGAAAAAAAACTTGAATAACAAATACCTTCAAGTGTTATTTACTAAAATAAATGTTTTCTTCTTTTTAATGTCCATTAGTTCTATATATCTACATGCAGAGAGAACAACAAATTTATAAATACTGCTAGAAAATTTCGATTCTAGTACATTATTGAATAGAAATCTGAAGAATTTACTAATAGATTAACATCATGTTTAAAATTGTAAGACAATTTGTTTTTTTTGTTTTTCCAAATAATTTGTATACTAATAAATAAACATTTATTTATTTTTCAATAATTTACAGATAATATTTACAACATTTATTGCTTTCGTTTATTCAGATGGAAGTTTTCAATTTAATGTTCCTCCAATTAGTGCTCATGGAACAATTCAAAAAGGACCATTTGATTCATCAAATGTCCTTTTAACTGCAACTGGTAATATTAAATCACCATATTTAAATGGTACAATACTTGTAAATGTTATTGATCGTTTCGGACATATTGCACCAGTAACATTAACTGCAGAACAATTTTCATCATTTCCACCAAAATGGCAACCAGGACCACATGATTATCCATTACCAACATCATCACCACCAGTATTTGGTCCTGTATCACCACCAAAACAGCCAATCATTTTAATTATTCCACAAGATCAATCACCAATACCACCAATTTCTGGTGTAGCAAGTGATACCATATTTGATCCTCTTGCTGATTTAATTAGAGCCCTTATTGCTGTTATTCGACATATTATTCAAAGAAGAAGAGATAGTGTTGGTGAAATATATAATCGTGACACATTTATTTTTCCAGTTTTGTAATTAAGTTTTTTTAATTTTTTTTGCTTTGGTAAAATTTTTCTTTAAAATTAAATTGTATAATAAATGAAGTATGTATAAAAAAAAATAAAAAAAGAGATATTACGAAATAAACACATTCTCCTCCTAGTTTTTAATCAAAATAATAATCAATATTATAAAATTACATTTTTATAAGTGATACACATACATATGTATGCAATATAAGTTTATACATACCTACATATTTTACATAATTTCAAGAGAATTATAATGGTAAAATGAAGGAAATACACTTATATATGCTAACTTTAATTTTATTTTTTATTTTATAATTGAGGTCAAGAATGTTTTTATTATTGCAAATTTTTGATGACAAACTTGAGTAAAACACGCAAAAATCATTAAAAATAATAATATGTATAATAAAATGTACCTATTTCACTTAAATGTTAACGTTAATTAATAAAAATTGTATATATACATAAGGTGCCTATTATAATATTTGCCAAAAAATTGTATAATAAGTATTCACATACTACATACATACATGCTTTTGTTATTGAATATCCAAAACACATTATAGATATGTATCTTGCATCGTCCACACTCTTTAAAAAAAAAATAATAATAATATTTGTAACAATATAAAAATATCTACTTATATAGTGACATAAATAAATGGTGGCAATTTCATTTTTATAGTTCATTTAATTTTAAATGAAATACCCCTTTTTAAAAAAAAAAAAAAAAAAAAAAATTTAATAACCCATTTAAATTGTAAAGTCGATAAAAATCTAGTGAATAGAGAAGAATTTATGACAATATAAACACTTTCATTTTCATGATGACGCAGGTATTTCTTTTGTAATTATAAAAGAGGAGAAAAAAAAGAAAACAATTTTATATGATTATAGTTAATTATATGTATTATTACCGTTTAAGAAAACAACATATTATATACATTTAACAAGTTAATATTAAAAAAAAGAAATTTAACCCTGAACATTAATTAGCCTTGAGAGGTTTCCTTATTATTATAAAAAAAAAATTTTAACTTTTTTCATGATACAAAAATAAAATAACACAACCTAATACACGCAAACTAAATACACCCTATACACATACGTTCTATTATCCTTAAAAAGTAGATTTTCGCTGAAAAATCAAATCTGGACTCTGTAATGATCACCAATGAAATACAAAATAGTTTTAGTAATAAGATTTTCAATAAAATATGGTAGTTAGATTAGGCTGTTTACTTGAAAGTAATTTCACTTGGAGGTGCGAGAGGCTCAATATGAATGCCGTTCAATGTGCTTGGCATATCCTGTAAACTATTTATTATTTTGAATAAATCTGTTAAGGTCTGTTGGTGTAATTTCACTAATTGTCCATCAGACTGTCAAAGAACCTTGATACCAAACAAGTGAGCCGTTATTATTTGGGAGATGGATCTTCACAGAGTTTACATAGACAGAATTATAAGATTAAATCAAAATATTTTTTTTTTTAAATTTTGGGCCAAAAAACTTCATTTGAATAAAAATTTTATATTAAAAATATTGAGAAAAAAAATTCAATAATTCCAAGACATTCCAAATTATACTTTTAATGGAAACTTATTATTCTTTCTCTAAAAATATTCTTTAATTTTTTTTTTCACCATAGAAAATGTTCTACTCCTTAAATAATTATTAATTATTATAATTAATCAGTGAAGTGAACAAAAGAGTAAAAATAAATATGAGTATGTATTTGTTTCTGAAAATTCAAATTTTACTTTTTAAACATTTTTCTTGTTTTCAAAATAGAAAATTAAACCACATTCAACCTTTTTAAAATGAAATCAAAGAAAATAAAACACAAAATTTCAACTAAAAATAAATTATCATTTTTTATTCAGTCCTAATCTTTAATCAATTATGAATAACAATAGAACCGAAGGGTGTTTTTTTTGTTGTTGTTGTTTAAATTCTCAGTCGTTAAGATTGATTAACCTTATTACCATACCAAAGGAGATGAATAGCTTTTCAATATTGGTGCTGAATAACTTTTAACAATTGGAGAAACACCTGCATATGCTGTCAATGGTGCACTGATGTAAGGTGAATGAGCATATGATTTGAAAACTGGTGCTCCAGCATATTCGTAGCTTACAATTGGTGCAGAGTAAGTTTTAAGTTCTGGAGTAATAATTGGTGCAGAGTAAGTTTTAAGTTCTGGAGTAATAATTGGTGCAGCATAAGTATTAACTACTGGAGCGGTATAAGTTTTAACTGCTGGAGCTACAATTGGTGTAACAATATTAGCTTTGCTGTGGACAACAGTAGAACTTTGATGTGATACAGCTGTTGGGACACTATGTACGACATCTCCAACTTTTGTAATGACTGGTTCTTTAACTTCAATATGACCTGGTTCAGATATCAATGCAGTTTTTAAAACTGGAGCTGCTTCAGCATATAATGCAGAGTTTACAACTGGAGCATGTAAAAGTTCTACACCACTTGGTTTAGCGGCAGCAATGGCAAGAAGAGTTGAAAGCACCACCTATTTAAAAGAAAAAAATAATCCTTTAATTAATAATCCCTTTTCTCTATAATAATAAATCGTATTCTGTAATTTTTCCTTACCAACTTGAACATTTTGAATATTTAGTATTTTTTTAAAAAATTAAAAGAAGGTCTGTGCTAAAAAAAAAAACACCAAATGTTTTTAAGAAGAAGTTAAATGTTTAACTGATGCTGTTTATGACCGATGTCAAGTCTTTTATACTCCTGCAAATCGAATTTTGTTTTTTTTTGTTTCCTTTATTCTCTCTCAATAGTAATTTAAGATACATTTCATACATTTATTATTATAATTTGTCGTAACATTTTTATTGTGCTACATGTACGCCCGTTAAAACAAGATCACATTGACCATGAAAAATACATATTTAACTTTCGCTGATTCTTTTTTTTCTTTTTCTTTTTACATTATAACAGCAGCAACAAACAGTAACTATACACATACATCTCAAGCATCTCAACTATGATGTCACACAATCTCAGTTATTTTTCACTTATTTACTTTTTTTTTTTTTTTTAATTCCATATTTTTACTGATTGCCCTGCATTGTATTTTAATGATAGTCATGCAATATATAACAAATAATATCTTAAGTAATATTTTTAAAATATTTTATTTTATTTTTTTTATTTTGTTCGTAGATACACGTAAGTCGATCCTTTACTGTTTTATTGCATACATACTCACTCGTACATGTTATACATGTAAAATATGTTTCTTTTTATTGTGATTTCAATTTTAATATAATGTGTACATTTATTTATGTTTACTGGTAAATCTTGTTTTGGTAAACTTAACTAATCAAAAAAGAAAAAGAAGAAGAAAAAAACCACTATTGTTCTTTTTTATGTGCGATATTATGGACAGGTATGTATTTAAGATACCTATATACAATTTGTTTATTACAATAAATCTACAATCTACATACATATATTTGATCTCTGTCTACATACAAACATCTTATCGATCATCCTATTGAAGCTAGTTCCGTCATGTTCTATAATTTATATAGAGTAAGTGTTTGGGCGTTTTCATAAAGCATTAATATTAGGTACATATACAATAATTCTTAAGTCTTAATTCTTCTAATAATGTATCTTTATTTTTTGTTTATTTAAATAAGTAGGATGTCTAACGAAAAATGACATTGAAAATGAAATTGCATACAATACACAATATAAACTTTAGTAAAAATATCTAAAAAAAAAAAATAAATAAGACCAGAAAAAGAGATTATATCAATCCAGACGTGGAGGAAATTAATGTATTTTAATAATAAAATTATAGTTAGATATCATTGGTCAAATCTTGAATTACATATGAGTATATAAAAATAAAAGAAAGTAAAAACCAGTGTATCTAGTTTAAAAATAATGTGGTAATGTTTATTACATGAAAAACAAAAATAGATAAAATGTAGAAACTTACTTTTTTTATATAATAATTCAACAACACAAAAAAAAAAAAAACAAAAAATATGTAAAAACAAACAATTGTACCTACATGATCGAAATAAGGTACACAATTGTTTTTTTTTTTTGTAAAACTTGTGAAATCAAAAAACTTAAAAATAATAAAAAAAGATTGGTATGCACCCTAACTTAAATAAAAAAACAAGCTCTTAAAAAAATGTCATGTTTCCAGACACGATTTACTAGTTAGATAAAATTAAATAATGTTAACATGAATCAAATGTACTATAAAAATACAAGTTTTTATTTCTTATAAAAGGGCATTAAATTAATGAAAAAAAAAAAAAAAAAAAAAAAAAAAAGATACAACAAGTGGGAAGAAAATTCATTCTGAAACATTTTTTCTTTTCTTATTTTTTTTGTAAGTACCTATATCTGTTTTTGCGATTGGTTTTTTTTTTTTGTTCCTATCCTAAAAAATAACAATTTATTGTTTGTACCTAGTTCTAAAAATAATTTCTTTGAGATCTTTTTTCTTTCTTAGTTCTTTGAATAAAGTAAAGTCTAAAAAGTTCTGAAATATATTAGACAACTTTTTCATTGTAAGTACTTCACAATTGATAAGAAAAATAAAAAAAAGTTTTGAAAAGAAATAAAGTATGTAATTTGTGAATAATGTAAAGTAAATTGAAAGAAACACTTTCAGATACAAAAATAAAAATGATTGTTTTTTTTTTTTTGCAGAATTCAAGATACATATAATGTCTACTAATAATCTTGGATAATTTTTCATTTGAATTTAAGTGTTTATTTTATTATTTATAAACATGTGGATTTACACATACATATGTATGTACATATATTTGATTCCATTTAGTGTTTGTAATTTTATTCATGTTGTTGTATTCAATAAAGTATTGGATAAAAATGAAGGACAAATTGATAATATTAATGAATGAATTTTTATTTTTTACAACTTTACAATATCGCTTCAAGAAAAATAATAATTTTTAGAAAGAAAAACACATTGAAAAATTGGAATTTATTTTTTAAAGTTTAAAAAAAAAAAATAAGTTTTATAACGACAACAAGAAAAAGATAATTCATGTAATTTCAAAGTAAAAACCGACTACATTTGAAAAATAATAAAGATAGTTGAAAATTAAAGAAAAAAAGTTGTTTGGTAAAACAATCTTTTGAAAGCGAAATTAATCTTGTTATTTAGTTCTTGTACTACTACACGAATTTTCTTGGATGACTGCAAGAGAATTAAGAATATTTGAACTACCTTTCTTGACAATTAAATATTCTTTAAGGTAATACAAGAAAAAAAAATTTTGTTTTCCAGTAAAATAGAATCTAGAATCTAGAAAAATAAAATGCATCAAAATACTGCGGGAAAAAATCGACATTCTTAACGAGTTTTTTACCTCATATTTATTTTTATTTTCTCTTTATTTTCTTTTTCTTAAAAAAATTTCATTTTTTGTGCCCAAAAGATGAAAATTACATTTAATCATTAAAAAAAAAACAAGTTAACTAAAATAGGTACCTCCTTAATAATTACATGAAGAAAATATGTACCAGTACCTACATTAAATGAAAAAAATAAACAAAGATTAAAATAAACCTGTTCTTTTAATAACAACAAAATATTTTCAATAATCGAAAAAATTTACAAAAATAATAAATTTTTTATAATTGAAAAAAATAATGCATTTTTTCAAAATAAAATACAAAAAAAATAAACATAATTCCGTAACGGAGTATCTTCGTTCCATGCCGGGCGAGGCCAGACACTTCCGTATTATTGAACAGGTTGCAAAACGGTGCAAGGTCATAAATACGTAATTAGTTAAAGACCGGTTCCAAAAAAAAAAATTATCTAGATATTACAAAGCTTACAGATATGTCTGTTTTTACATATGTACAAACATATGTTACGATACAGAATAATTTATATTTACCTTCTTCAATAGCAATATTGTAAAATAAAATTCATATTCATATTGAATTAATTTTCATATGTAATTTATTATTATAATTTATTGATTAATTTATGGCTTATTAAAATTATTTTAATTGGAATTTCAGCAATATAATGTACATACCATATGTTGAAATTATGATTTCCTTTTCAAATTCAAAGGCCTATCAATCAAATAAATTTAATTATTCATTCTTAAAAACGTTTAATTAATTTTTTTTAATTTTTTGTTTTATAAAATACTATCTTGTTTGTTTTTACTTTTATAAAATACTTCGATATAAAATTTCTCCATCATGATTCACGTTCTTGAATTAACAATAAAAATTGTATTATTTTGTTCAACAAAAAAGGATAATAAAGGAAATAAATCTGAATAATCACGACTCACGACATAATTTATCGGCAATTGCCTTTAGTTCAAAGAAAATTTAAAAATTAATAAACAATGAACACTGAACAATAAAAGAAGAGAAAAAACTTTTATTACAAACATGAATTAAAGTCATTTATTTTTATTGTCACCGAAATGTTTTTTATTACTCAAATTCTGTTCTTGAAATCATGATTTTTCCTTTAAAGAAACCAATAAAATTTGTAATATGTATTTTACTTTGTTATTTTTTTTATCAGTTCAATTTAAAAACCTTAAAAACTTAACAATAATTTTAAATACATTAAACCCAATAGTTGGTTTGTTAGTGTACGTGGTGAATTTTGGAAAAGACAAAAAAAAAATCCAATTAGCACTAAGTGTGCCATTTTGATTCCACACACCGACACACCTCTCAGTTGTCGAGGTTTGTAAACCCTTCTGTCATACCTAATATGTACTTAGGTCCTTTGTGGGACGACATTAAACCGAATATTCAGAAAAAATTTTTTTTTCATACATCAAAATAGAATGAGAGATTTTGAATATATTAGAAGGTTATAAACAGATACCAAAATAATCAAACAAAAACAAAAAAGTACAAAGTAGCAAAAAAAAAATATTAAAAATTCAATTTAAAAATATAAAAATTTGTTTATTTTTTATTCATATTAATTTCTAATCTTTAATCAAATTATTGAATAACAATAGAATTGAATTATGTTGATTTATTAGATTTTATCAGTCAATTTATTGCCATCCACTTCTTGAAAGTGATAAACCACTGGTAATTGGAGCTCCATAGTATCCACCGAAGCTTTTAAGAATTGGAGTATTTAAATATGATAATCTTGAATCAAGAAGATGTGATCTTTCATATGTTTTCAATAATGGAGTTTCAGCAAAAGCAGTGACACTTGGTGCAGCATAACGTAAAATTGGAGCTTCATAGGTTCTGATTTCTTTTGAGAGAACTGGTGCAGTGTAAGTTCTGACTGTTGGGATAGAGTATGATTTTACACCATGAGCTAAGATTGGTTCAGTGAATGATTTTTGATGAACGATGGTTGATTGTTGATGAGAAATTGCTGTTGGAACACTACGAACGATATCTCCAACTTTGGTGACAACGGGTTCTTTAACTTCAATATGTGCTGGTTCAGAGAACAATGCAGATTTGATTACTGGAACTTTTTCAGAGATCAATGCAGTTTTAACTATTGGAACTTTTTCAGAGATCAATGCAGTTTTTACAATTGGTTGATGTTCCAACAATGTTGATCTTACAAAAGGATCTGATAAGTATCCTGGTTTAGCAGCAGCAATGGCAACGAGACCGAAAAGGACTACCTGTTAAAAAAAAAAATTAAATTTGTTTTTTTTTTATTAAATTATTTACCGTAAAAAAAATTAAATTGTACTAAAAGATTATCCTTGAACAATTCTTCTTACCAATTTGAACATTTTGTTTATTTTTGAAATAAAACTGTTAGAAGTACTGAATAATATGAAAGAGCTAAACTGCTTGACTGATACCGTTCAATAAAATTGTCAAGTCTTTTATACTTTGTAAAAATCAAATTTTACACTTCTTCATTGGGTCAAAAAATTTAAAATTATTGCCCTAAGCAAATTTTTGCAATACAACAGTTAATACACCTGTTTAACATGAACTATCAAATTTTCTTTAAGTGATTTAATAAAATGTATTAATTTATGTAAATTAAGGTCATTTGATTTTTTAAATTCATTTTTATAATGTACATAATATTTTACGTATTATGTACTTTTTTTTTACTCTACAGTGAATCTTTTCCGCAAAGTAAACATGAAAAAATTAAAATACAAATAATTTGCATGGATTTATCACACAATGAAAGAAAATAAAGCATTCTATTTGCATAACTAAATTATATAATATGCTTTTTTCAACAAAAATAAGTTTTTAACAATTAAATATTCATGTCATAAACACTTTAAAGTATATTATATAATATTATTTTGTACAAAATTTGCTGACATTTTAAAAACCATATCAAAATTTTCTATTTTAAAACCTTTTATCACTGTGTAAAGATTTTTAACAAATAAAAAATAATAATAATAATAACACAAATAGATATTTTCTTATAACATCCTTTTGAAAACTATTTGAAATATTCAGATTCATGTATATGAAATGTGATCATTATGAATTAGATATTTACTGAAATAAAAAATAATAAAACACACCTACACTGGCATGTGCATGTTAAATAAATTTCATAATCCTTTCATGATATAAAATTTGTGAATATTATTTGAGTTTTTCTTAATTCAAATTCAACTTAAATAATCTTTTTTTTTTTTTTTTTTGTTATATAATGTTAACAAAATTTTAATTCATCAAATTTATCTTTTATAACTATATTTCTTCTTAATAAATTTTCTAATTAGTTTCATAAGTTATTCTATAATTAGATTTTGATAATGAAACATTTCTAATAACATTTTTTTGTTTACTCTTAGGAATATATCTTTTAATGATATAAATTTTGTAATCAGTTTTTCTAATATATTTTTTTCTATCAGCTTTTACGACTAAAGGATTAAATTTCAAAAAGAAATTATTGCGTCTCTTGACAACTTTTTTTTTCTTATCAAAAAAAAAAAAAAAGGTTTTGCAAAAATTACAAATTTTGTTTTTCATCAATGGAATTCAATTATTGAAAGTATTTTATTCATTATAACTTCAGGTTCAAGGTTTAGCATTTGTTGGGCTAACGTTTATCTAATTACTTTAGTCTTCTTTACTAAAAGTAGTTAATCAAAAAAAATAATCAATAATAATAATGATTAATCCAAGTTGATATTTTCTAAAACAGTGAACATGCAGCACATGGAAAGTTTTCTCTTAAAGTCTTACAGTGACATAAAAACGTAGATAAATGAAAAAAAATAGGTATAATAAAATCGAAACCAATCTTCATACATATAAACAAATTTTTTATTCATCTTGATAAGGTTTTCCAGCTTGATAGGTTTCACGCTCTCTAAAGTAAATTATATGATGTTTTTACAAGGAATTTAACTATTAAGATTTTCCCAAATTATCATAATATGATATTATGACAAAGCTTGTAGATAGTTAAAAGAAAAAAATTAGATGTCGATGGATACTTACATTATATATTATATACTGATATATGATATTTATTGCATGTTATAATTTTATTTTTCCATTATCATTTTATAAATTCATGGAAGATTTCAAAAGTTTAATGTCATTTTGACGCAGTTTTGGAATAACGAATTTTTTTACCAGAATGTCGAATTTCATTCCATTTTTTGTTTGATAAAAACTTTAAGTACAATTGTGTACTCAAAAGATATTGATATTGATCTTATTTTATTTTCTGATTTTTAGAAAAAGAAACAAACAAAGCAAACAGTAGCAAAACAAAACACAAAGTTGTAGTAGATACAGTGTGATATGAGATCCTGTAATAATTGTTTTAAAATTTTAAATATTATTTCAGAAAGATTTCGAACAGGGGAAAAAAAATAAAAAGTCTTAAAAATTTTAATTATTACATATAATTTACTTTATTTATTCATTTATCTTTTTCATATTATTTTTCATTCGTTTTTATTATCAATTTTTTACCATTCCCATCCATTTCTTAAAAGTGGTGAAAAACCTCTGACAATTGGAGTATTGTAAGCTAATCTAGCATCAAGAAGAGGTGATCTTTCATATGTTTTCAATAATGGAGTTTCAGCAAAAGCAGTGACACTTGGTGCAGCATAACGTAAAATTGGAGCTTCATAAGTTCTGATTTCTTTTGAGAGGACTGGTGCACTGTAAGTTCTGACTGTTGGGATAGAGTATGATTTAACACCATGAGCTAATATTGGTTCAGTGAATGATTTTTGGTGAACGATGGTTGATTGTTGATGAGAAATTCCTGTTGGAACACTACGAACGATATCTCCAACTTTGGTGACAACGGGTTCTTTAACTTCAATACGTGCTGGTTCAGAGAACAATGCAGATTTGATTACTGGAACTTTTTCAGAGATCAATGCAGTTTTTACAATTGGTTCAATTAAAGTTGTTTTTATCAATGGTTGAGATAAATGTCCAACGCTTGGTTTTGCAGCAGCAATGGCGATAAGAGCGGAGATGATTATCTATAAGAAAAATTTTATAATTGATAGTTAATCCTTGATCCTTATTTGTAAATATTTTATTTTTTGCTTACCAATTTGAACATTTTGTTTGTTTTTGGAATAAAACTGTTAGAAGTACTAAATATTGTAAAAGAGCTAAACTGCTTGACTGATACCGTTCATTAAAATTGTCATGTCTTTTATAGTTAGTAAAAATCGAATGTCAAAAATTGTGTCACATTCACCTATTAGGTTAATAATAACTGCATTTAATCATGACTTCAGGCATATTTCACCTAAGAAGGTCGTTACTTGTTAAACATGAACTTCTTGAACACTTTTAGTTTATAGCAAGTTACCTTCTTCTATTTCCTTCTTATTACCGCATTTTTTTTTTTCAAATTTATTAGAATAATCAAAATTTTACGAATTGCCAAAAATTTTTGTCTTTCTGTACATATTTTAAAATTTATTGAAAATTTATTCACAAAATTGTTAATTGTATTATGAAGAATAAAATTTTCATATTTTTACAATTAATTTCATGACGTAATATTTTATAGTTTTTAAAAAAAATAAAAACAAAACTTTATAAATCTATAACAAATTTAATTATTTATTAAACCATTTAATTATAAGAGAATATTTTGTATTAAATAATAATTCCCTTATATTATTCATGTATTTGACATGTATCTACTCATATATCATTTTTATAAAATTACGTAATCTCTGTTTACTTTTTAAAATTATTTTATGCAAATAACAAACTTTCATAATAAGAATTTAATTAATTTTATAATTTCAGATGACAACACTAAGAAAATTTGATTGTATATGTACATTGTACATATGTATATATGTATTTGTAGATAGATATTTAATTGAATAGACGATTACAATATTGTATCATCCTCTGATAATTCAATTATAATTTCTTAAATAATATATAATTGCATGTATCAACAGTATACACATACGAATAAATAATAAAAGGATAATATCATAATAATTCTACAAAAGTCTACGTAATATTCCATTGAGAATATGTACTTGCATGTCATTTACAGTTTTACTCATACTATATGCAAAACTAAATAATAAAGAAAAAAAGAACAAATGGATTTTGATAATTATAAACATTAAAAATGAAATTCGATTGCAATTATATTTATTATAAACAATTCATAGAGAAGATAGCAAAAAAAAGTAAGTACATATTAGGTATGTATGACGTCGGTATGTGGTATCAAAACGGCACGATTTAGTGCTAATTGGGTCATCGGAAAATAATCCAAAGAACCGCCACGTCAACCAACCAACATATTAGGTAATTATTTAAAAATGTAAAAGTAATTTTTTCTCCAAGACTTACCAGATCCAAGAATAATTGTTGATACAACTACACTGAAAAAATACATACATATTTTATTAGAAGATTTCGTTTTCTAAGTACTTTAAAAACTCAAAAAGAACGTTAGTTTTTAAATTTTATTTTACCATATGATCTGATCTTTTATAAAGAAAATAAAGTATGTACATACATATATTAATGGCAAATTATACCACGAAGCGTTATAAAGCTGGAAACTCAAAATCCATAAAAGATGAAAAAATAATCAATAATTCAAATGAAAGATAAAAGATATGTAAAAGGTAAGCTTGAAATTGCTTGAAATTTTGCAAGATCACTTGGTGCAACAGCTTTTCTACAAGAAATAAAAACAGTAAAGCTTGTAATAAAATATGCTGTGAGACACTATCCTTTAAAAGAATTGCAAGTTAATTTGACATATGACAATTTGTTATGATTTCTTTTCATTTCTAATCAAATTTCTTTGCATTAATCCACTTCGATATCTCCTAATGCAAACAATAATTAACTAAGATAAATATTTTGCAGACCATCAGCATATTAACAAAGAAAAACAAAAATGTCTTTTTCAATATATCTCCATACATAGATTCTTTCATAAATTATAAAAAGGAAAAAAATTAAAAGCATTAATAGAATCCTTTCGAAGTAGGAGTATTTTTATTTATTATTTATTCAAATTTGTTAAAGAAACATTCTTATCATCATCATGGTTCATTATGACCTTTTCAAGTAAAAATTAATCGTCTATCTATACATACAAAGGTATAAATTTTCTATGAGAAACAACTTCTTCCGTTTTTTCATTTGTTTTGTTTTCTTTCACTCGCTCCTGCTGACCTTCATAATATATCTAAATACATGTTCGTTTTTGTAATGTAAAAAAAAAATTAATAAATAAACACTATCTAGTATCGTTTATCTTCAATTATTCTTTAAGTAAATAAAAAATTTATATCATTTTGTTAAAGTTAATAACATACTATATACGTTATAATTTTTTTTATTTTCTTTAAATTATTATCCATCCTAAGGCATTAACATGTTCAACCACTTTACTTCTTTTAATTCTGGTTTTACTTATATTATATACTTGTATTTTATGTTGCTGAGAATCTTAAAAAAAACAAAAAATGAGTATCTTTATACATATACATACTATGTTCAAGCACGCATTCATTATGATATCAATCAGGTATGATAACCCAAAATAAATAAAACTATTCAATAGAATTTATATGATTTATCTGAACATATATGTACATACATTATATACATACATATCAATTTTATACAGAGTTCTAGAATACTCTTATAATATAGGTACATACATGTATGTATCTTGCTTTTAACCGCATCTTCACCTCAAAATTACATTTAATATCACATTTCTTTGTTATTATTAATTTTTTTTCCAATATCCGTTTCGATATAAATGGAAGCGTAGGGCTTAAATAAACATCATATTAGAATCTTCTGTTGAAAGTGAAACAATTCAATTGTTCTTTTTTCATTGCATTTTCAAAATATTTAAAAAAAAAATGTTCAAAGTTGTAAGTTTTCAATTTCAATTAAACTGAAAATTTTAAAAATTAATAGAAAACTTAAGAACACTTAAGAATTTATTGTTTATTGTTTCTTTATAGATCGCTCTTTTTGTTATCATTGCTATTGCAAATGTATTTGCAGTACCAGCAATCACTACTCCATTATTAGCTCGTGTTGAACCACAACCAAAAGCACCAGCAAGTACAGAACATGCCACTCATGTTGCAGCTAAAATACCTGTTGCAGAATATGTACCAATCAGATATACATCAGTAATTTCACCATACGTAAGTGTATACCAGTAACAAAATATTTTTTTTATAATCACCCTATAATTTTATTAATATTATAATTATTATAACAAAATAAAAATTTTCATTACAGTTGTCATACCCAGAATTCTTTGATGGATATGGACATGGTGGTTACAGAGTTGTTTATTAAGCCAAAATGTATGCAAACATGATGCCGTAATTTTTAAAATCAAAATTCAACAATAAATTTTCAAAAAAAAACTTTTATAATCCACTTCCTTTTTTTTTTTAAATTCAAAACAATAACGTTTAAAAATAAACAATAAACTTGGTGATTAATTATATTATTTGTACAATAGTTTAAAAATTAAAATATGTACCTATGTATGTATTTTCTTCCAAAAATAAAATCTCATAAACATCATATATTGAACATGTTTTTTATTATATTTTTTTTTAATTATTATTATTGGAAATTGAACTCATTCAACTTTGAACTCATTCATGTTATGTCCTTGTAAGAGATTTTTCAACTTCTCTATGGTAAAATGAAACAAACAATTAACAAATGTATTAGTTGTCATAGGTACAAGACAAATTTCATCTGAAAAAAATAACCCTTATCAGGATCATATATTACATATATGTATGTACGTTAAAAACAATCACTTTATTTTATGAGCAATTAATAGCACAGAAAAAAAAAAAAGAATAACAATAAAGCTTTTAGTTTTTCACTTTTTGACATCTTTTTCTATATACCTATACCAATTGTTCTTCTCTTGTGGACTAATAATTGGTATTTATTACATTCTTGATACAGACAACTCATTTTTCCTATTTCCTTTTGTCAATGTATTTTTAGAATTGATTACAAAAGCACCTTCGAATTTATTTTACTTTCTTAAAAAAATTTTTGGTAGCCTTAATTAGAGTATACGCCCTCACGTATAATGCACGTGTTGTTTACTTCATTTGAAATTTATAATTTTTGACGTTTAATATTTAAAATATACTGTTCTGATTTTATTTTTAAAAAAATCTACAGTACCACATCTTCGTGTACTAAGTGTGAGACCTTAAAAATAAAATAAAAAATCATGGTAATCATGGAAAGGATTTTTTCTGTCCTGACTAAATATTTGCTGGTGAAAAACCCTAGCCCTAGAAAAGAATATTCACAGGGTGAGTATCAGAGTATACGTTGGAAAGATTGGGGAGATCTTCAGGAAAAAATGAGTTGGTTGCTAAAAAACGATGGAAAACAAAAATGCCATAAATTTATATCTAAAGAGACCATTAAATTATTTTTAGTTTTCTACTGTTCTCGTAGTTTGTATAACTCAGAATGTATTTCTCTTGCACAAAAGTTTACTATAATTGAACATAAATCTACATAGTCGGGTTAGAGTTCGTTTAATAATTTTAGAGTTTCTTTTTATCTCGATAGATAAATTAAATAAATTAAATCAATTGTATTGAATTATGATACATAATATTTGCCCTATGAATACGTAATAATAATGTAAAATAAATAAGAAAAACTAAAAAATATGAATATAAAAAAGACTTGATTTTTTTCGACTCAATGGCCTTCACAAAATTTCTTGTGAAAAGTATAATATAAAAATAATATAATATTACTTTCTCTCATTACAACAAAATAATATCACTGAACCGTTCCATCATCATATTTATCATGTAAAAAATTTGTATAACTTCTTATATGTATCAATGTATGTATATATTCATACTTAGAGCAAATTCATAGACCGTATAATACCATAGTATTGTCTTATACGATGATTATCTCATTCAAAAACTTACTTACCAACCAGCCATGCAGATACATTTAACATTTAACTTAAATATAACTTTATTCCTTTCTTCATTTCATTTAGGTGTGACTATACAACATCCACCTACATTATACAAATACACATACATACATACTCACATAATACACATGCCATGTTTCATTATATGTATAATTTATCTTTTATTTAAGAATTCCATGAGTTTTCTAAAAAAGTATCACACAAGTGAAAAACCCATTTATTTAGTTACTTTATTTCATTTAATTACATGAATACAAATTTCCTCTTTAGCCCATAACCATTGCATTGTTACATATTTTATTATGCAAATTTTTTACTATATGTTTTTAAAGCTATCATACAATAATATGGTATAATTAAAAATTCATGACAAACAATACTATGAAAATGACTCATCTTTGCTCACCCAAAATACATTTATTGAATCTACATTATATCAATTTATAGATCAGTTTTGAATTTAAATTAAGCAAAATTCATAAAAATTTGAATAATATAATTTTTTGTTTTAAATTATGTATGTCTATTGAATCCATGGTGTAGCTATGTTGTAATCCAATTGACATAATATGTAGCTAACAGTTTACATTTGGATTTGTTTTTATTTATTTATAATATTTTCTTTTTAACTGGTCAATGTGACAGATTATATAAAAAACGGATTTGATATTGGAAATGTAAATAAAAAAACGTTGATAAAAATAAACTTTCATATTATCATCGTTTTTTATTGTGTGAACGTTATGATTAAAAAAAAAGTGTAAGTAAAAGGTTTGTTTGTTGGAGGAATTATATTTTCACGAATGAATTTTTCATGAGTAATTTATGTATGTATGTACTTATGCATGTTCCAAATGTTATGTGTACGTTTGTAGACATATACATATACGATAACTATGTATTTGTAAAGAATTCCTTCCTGAAAACATCATTTTTATTTTTCTTTTTGAATTAAATATTAAATTTTAAAGTTTACAGAACTAGCTTTTGTCCATAAAAAATACATGTACATACATATATATATTTTTAAATTAACTTTAATATCAAAAAACAAACATTTGTCCCAATTTTTGCGAAAACAAAAAAAAAAACAAAATTCACGCATTAATGTACTAGCCTACAAATTTGAAACCATTAATTGTATTCCTGTGGGACTTTAGGATATTTGAATTCTAATAGGATACTCTTTGTAGAATTTCCTTTTTCTCAAATAAACCTTGATGCGTGAATTTTCTTTCATCCTGTAACTCGTGTCTTGTTTAAAGGATTTTTTTTTTTTTTTTTGAGAAAAAAATGTATAACAAGACCCAAAAGATAAACGAAATACAAAAATTTCGTTTCAACTGTTTTTTTTTTAAGATTCGGAAAATGTTATTCTATCTTTCTTCTAATAGACATATTCATTTCCTGTACAATTTTATAAGAAATTTTTTTTAATACTTTTTCAAAAGATATTATTTCATTTACACACTCTAAAAAACATCCTGATTTATGTTTGAATTTTTCTTTATATGATAACCACAAAATAACTTTTATTTTCTATTGCCAAACTCAATTATTTGTTAATAAACTGTACATAACAATAATATAAGAAAATGCAATAAAACAAAAAAAGTATCTGGAAAAACCGAATAACATAAAACATGAAATATTTGTAAAATTTCCAAGCTTATTAACTTTGCGTAAGAGTATTTTCAACTTCAATCGTTAACGTGTTACACCTCAAACTCTATTATGGTTAACCGTATAGATAATTTTCAAGACTCATTGCTTTACAATTTCAATTTATACAGACACCGGCGATTAAATTTTTATGAAAGAAACTCTTTCAAACGAAACAGATTTTTTGGGAATTCCGAAGATCATATGACATAATTATTATCATGCAATCGTTATTTAAAAAAAAAAATAAAAAATTAAATTTATTCCTTTGCGTTTTGATTTATTGAGGTCAAGAAGATTTAAATATTAGTTGAAAAAACATTTTAGACCTCGTTCATTTCATTTTCTATGAACAGAAGCGTACATTACATGTGTATATCTAATTAATATATGAAAATTAATTTTAATCAAGGTTATTAACCTGAATAATATATAATAGCGGAATTTCCAAAGGTTTTTATCGAATAAAAAAAGATCTAACAATTTAATTTAATCAACAACAACAACAACAACAACAAAAATGTTTTTGTCCTTTTTGAAGTATGTGACAAAACCAAAACAGAACTAAATGATTAAATATAAAATATCTTTTTATTCTTTTAATTTTAACTTTGTTAATGGGTTAAAATTTACTTATACCATCGCAAATATTTTTGTACTATAAAAAAGGATAAAATGAAATAACCTCAAGGTGATTGTCCTTTAAAGAAAGGATTTGTTTGGTGTTATATAAAAACTTTTGTATCCATTTGTTTCTTTTTTAATATAATTTAAAATTTACTTTTTAACGACAATAAACTTTAAACTAAATTTATTTTATATTATAAAATTTCTAAAATAAAATTCCATGGAATTTAAAAACTCAAATTTTCTGAAAATTATTTGTAATTTTAGATAATTTAAGAAAGAAAAAACTTTAAATTTAAATTTAATATGGATATTTTATTTTGGAGATTCCCAAGGTTCTTAAATATTTTCAATTTAAGTGGAAAATACAATTTATTATGAAAGATTGAAAATGACGCCATTACTGAGTGTATGAAAATTAAATTTGATTTTAAATTCCTTTTACAGATGACACATTACAAATACACATAATGCAACATCATATTGAAAAAGAAAAATTAAGATACAAAAATCAAATTAAGCATGTAAATAATTTTTAAAATTAGTGAATAAAAAATTTTAATGTATACGAGTATAAGTGATTTGAATTAAAGTATTTGTTATGTCGATCGGAACCAGGAGAAAGTATTTTCCGTTGATTACCTATATGATATACACAACAACAATAATCATCCTCAACACCTTATGGTACCGCAAAAATAAGAGATTCATACATACATGTACAATGTACATATGTACATATATTGTATATCTTTATTATACACTGATAATTTTATTACGTATACCTGTGCTCCCGCCAAAAAAACATAAAAACCAATTTTATATCAAATTTATATTGTAAAAATATTATAAAATAAAAATCATAAGACGTTCGTATTGTATATATGTACATACATACAAATAAATGTGCATCATATCTTGCAAAAATACAGAGAGGGTTAATTTGGTGGGATCTATTATATATATTCAGGAGCCTAGTGAAATTTATCTTCAGTTATCGTGTTTACAATTCAAATTTAAAGTCACAAAACTGTGACTTTTTCTTTTTTGTTTTTTCTTTCGTTTTATATTTTATCTATAGAAAAAAAAACGTTTGGTGGTGCATAAATTTTAGTGCTTGTTTTATATTTTTAAGACAATTTTGTGGATTATATTGTTAGCTCGTTAAACATCTTAAGGTAAGGCTAATAGCCCGTATATGTATGTACATGATGTACACAATAAACAATCAACAAAATATTAAATTATCAAAATGAAAGTGAAAATTTAAATAAAAAAAAAAATGTATAAATTGTCTTTTTATTTTTATTCGTATTTTGTTTTCTTTTTTGATTGAAAAAGTAAAAGACAATATATAAAAAAAATAACATTGTATGTGGGTTTTTTAATATTTTCTCTCTAAGGAAAAGAGAAATGTCTTAAAAATTATGTGTGATTTAAGTTAATTGCAAAATGTTTTGGTATATGATGATATAATGACTTTTTAGAAATTTGTATTTATAAATTTATAAAATAAATATTTAAAAAAAATAATAATAAGTGTGATTTAAAACATTTTCTGTACATGTGATGCTATTTTTGTATTTATGGAACCTCTATATATTTTAAAATGAAATTAAATATAACGGACTTCGTCAATACGAAGTATAGATATAGTTAAAAATTGAATTTTTTTGGAATTGAAGTGACAGTTAGAGACAGTTAGAAACACTGAAACAATTTTTATTTTTTGCACCTTAAAGTGCAAAATTTATTTATATAAAAAAAAAAAAATTTTAAAACGAATAAATATTGATATTATGGACTTTCTTACAGTTAAAAAATTCTTAAGGCCTTTCAATTGAGATAGAGAATAAGGAACTTATCATAAAAACATTATTTATAACAAAAACGATTTGTATATAAAACCTAATATATAAGTATTTAATTTTTTAAAAATAAATTTCTTCAGCCACATAAGAGAAGAGAGAAATTATTATTATTATTTTTTCTTTTCAATTTATTGAAATAAATCTAAAAATCAAAACGATAAAATTAAATACATATTTTCCTTATAAATCTTGTATAACTTCCTGTAAAATTTTCCACGAAAATAATAAAAATAAAGAAAAATAAAGTAACTTTTACAATAAAAATATAAGAGGGAAAGTTGCATTTATACAATTTGCATACAATCAAAAACAACAAAATAAAATTGTTGTAACCACACAAATTGCAAAAGTAACTAAAAAATATAAAGTAATTCTCGTCCGGCATGTGAGCAACACAAAATTTTAAAAACAAAATGTTATACATATTTATATTTTTAATATTGCCCCAACAATTGAACCGCGTCACGATCGTGTCAAATTATGTATCTTGTTCCATAACATTGAGTAACAACTCAATAAGAAAGACCATAAAACAATGCTTGATCTTTCTTTCTTTTTATTATTTATTTCAAAAAAACACAAGAAAACAAAGCCTCAAAGAAAGTTATGAATCATTACAAAGTAAAGAAAGTAAAAGTTTTTCATATAAGGTCTGCTGAGATAATATAATGACCTCAACAACACAATGAAAATTAAACCCAATAGCAAATCTTAACAATATCTGTGTAAAAATTGTTTATAGTAAATTTGAATGTAACCGGTCAATAAGCATACTAATTGAAGTACCTTATTCACTTTCAACTAAAACCAGATTTTAAAATTTCACTGTATCAAAACATCAGTGTTTAATTTTAACAAAAAAAAAAAGAAAAAAATAATAATGCAAAACAAATATTTTTTTAAGCATTCAAATACATTTGAAAAAAATAAATAAAATTTTAAATGAGCACAATAAACTCTATTGAGGAACTACATACATTATAAGACATTACGTCTATTTGCCAATATTGTGTATCTAATAGTCATTAAAAAAAAACCCACACAACTATTTGCATGCAAAATTTATATGAAAATAAAAACAAAAATTTTATTTTTCTTCAGACTTTTCGAAATTATTAAAATTTTTACAATAAAACAAAATATAAAATCTGTATTTATTTAAATTTTCAGATAACATGAAGTTACTACGGTTGACTGTTATTACAGTCGTACTTGTATCAGCAGTTTTAGCTGAAGAATCTTGGTCATGGAATAAAAAGGATGTTCCAGATACAGTAGCAATTTTACAACGGCGATCTGATGAAATAAATCAAACAACAATTGCAAATGAAACACAAGGAAGGCATTTATATACCGACCAAGAGATTTTAAGTAGTGATACAAGTAACTCTAATGTAGATGACGTGATCGATACAATTCTCTATTCGGCTCGAGAAGGAAGAAATCTTGATGGATATGATGCATTTTATACCGATCCAATTGTCCAAGAAGCTGTTCAAAAAGGAGATGACGTACAAGCCAGAAACTTGATTAGGGATAAATTATGCAGTTTAGGATTAATGCAGTGTGATGAAGAAATTGAAGGCAAGAGGCCTTTTAGACCACCAGTAGGAGCCATATATTCTCATAGACCACCACCACCACCATTTATGAACAAAGTGCCATATGGTCCTCCAAAACCATTACCTTCACCGCATGGAAAATTTGGACCGCCAAGAAAAGTAGGTTATGATGGTTCTCTGTCGAAACCGTTTTATAATCGTCCTCCAGGACCATCGTATAACGGTCCATATCTTGAATCTCCGCCATTAGATTCATCAATAACATTCTCTAAACCTCCACCAGGCGCTTTAATTTATGAATCAAAACCACCTGGCCCAATTTTCGGAGGCGATGCTCCATACGAATTCGAAGGTATTGGCGAAAAACTCCATAGTCAACATCATTCACAAAACTCATATCAACACCATCAATCACTTCAAACAGCATCCAGTAATAAACCAACAATTGTGGTGAATGCGCAAGGCGGTACAATTGATACTACTGGCTTGGGATCATCTCCAATCGTAGGTCCTGCAACTTTACAGCAACATGTTCATCATCATTTCCATCATTTGGATGCGGCAGGTAATAAAATACCTGGTGTACCAGTTTCTACAGGAAATGCAATCAACAGTGAATTTTCTGTCCTTGCTTCTTCATCCACTTCAGGTTTTTCGCCAATAACTTCGGGCTACGATGTAAAAAAAGATGTTTCACAATCAGCTATCTTTAATTCAGGGTTGAACAGTGCATCACAGTATGGCGGATTCCATTCTCAAGGTGCATATACTGGAGTCAATGCTGGCATTGGACCAGTAAATAACTTATACGGCTCCGAATCTGGAATTAAGCCTGTCATTGAAACAAGTAATGGATATGGAGGTGGTCTTGGTAATTATGGTTCAGGATTCAATGGAAACTACGGGTCAAATGGTTTTTCTAGTGGGAATAACGGTTTTAGTCAAGGAACTTCTGGAAGTTATAGCGGAAACTTAGGAAATTATCAGACAAGTAAACCTGATTATTATAAAAAGGAACTGAATATCAATACGGGCTCACAATTCAACAGTGTTTCAAACTATGACCAACAAAATAAATATGGTAGTCAATTTAACCAATATAGCGGATCTAATTATTATAAGGGTTCCGATACAGCAAGACAACAAAATATTGATTGTGTATGCGTACCTTATAATCAATGTCCCGCAGCAGACAGAATTGGTAGAAAAGATGATCTTATACTACCACTAGATCCTCGTAATCTTGCCTCAGATATTGAAGCATTGAGTGATGAAAGCACCAATTCCACAGTCAGAGTCACCAAGGATGTTGAAAAACCTGTAGAAATTGCCAAAGAAGAAGAATCTAAAAAAGTTTCAAAACGAGATGTGGCTGAGAAAAAACAATCTGAAAATGCTGAAGAAGAAGAAGAAGAATCCAACATTGAACCGGTAAGTAAATTAAGCATACAATTTCTCAAACACACTTTAGAATTTGAAAATTACTAACATATTATATATAGGTAATTAAATAAATTTTAAGTAAATTTCTTTTTCTAACTTCGCTTTCTTATATTGTAACACCACTATGCACAAAAAAAAACTCTAAATGACAAACACACAAACATTTTACAGACAGATCCAGTAAATAACTTCCATTCTCATCCAGAATACCCTGAAGATACACTTAACAATCAATACGATATCGGAAATCACAATAATCCAATAGTAAGGTTCAAAATGTTTCTATTAGCCCACAACGCACTTCAGTGCTGTAAAAAATGAAATAGCTATGTACTATGAAATAATTTATTTTAAAATTTTGTCTACGTAACTAACGTAAATAAAACAAAACAATACTGATTAAACTAACAGCACGAAGGGCATATGGTCTAATTTATATACATTCGAACTTTTCTATTTTTGATTATTGTAACTGAACAATGGTTAATTCTATATAATTACAGCGACTAACAATCGGAAACGGTTATCCACAGTCAACATTCGGTTTAACCAAAAAGAAAGTTCAGCCAACATTTGGAATATCATTTGGTTTACCTTACCCAAATGGTCCATATCCAATAAATCCTTTCAATGGACAACCAGCGCAAAATCCACATTTTGGTTCGATCAGCCCAAATGGTCTTAATCTTGGTTTAATCAATGTGAATCCACTTGTTTCTTTACAAGTACAAAAAACTGAATACGGTGAAAAATTGGTTAAACCTTTTGTTAATCTTCATGTTACACCAAATGAGCATTTAATCCACAATGTTGGAAAAATTTTCCAAAACAAAAAACAAGCTATTTTGAATAACCACCAACATTATCATCATCATTCAAATCAACCTTCATATGCACCACATTCACCCTATCCATCTCACCCAGAATTCTATCATCCTCCATCACCACCTTATACTCCAATTCCATCTCATAACTATCATGAATTTTCACAACCTGGACCATCTTATGTTCCTTCTGGTCCAAGCGAAATTGGTTCATATGGCCTAATTCATTCACCACATAATCAACATTACACTCATGGTCCCTCTGGCCCAGATTTTCCAGGACCATCTTATGAAGGTCCTTTATATTTCGAAAGAAGTTACAATGCAAGCAATCATCATCAATCATCAGATTCTAGACACAATAAAGATGAACTAAATGTAGATTTTACTGGAAGTGGATATGCTGAAAATTATCAATATAAAACCGATAACTTTAATAATCACAAACCACAATTTCATAGCTCAAATTACAAACAAATACCGCCAACTCAAATTCCTGGAAATGCTGAAGGAAGTCAAAGTATTACATTCCCAAAAGATCGAAAAAAAAGAAGTCTGGATGAGAGTGAAATTTTCTCAAAGCACAGTAATTACACAAATGAAAGTAATAAAGTAAATTCAATAGTCATCCAAAAGGTATTCATTACAACTAAAATGATTAAATATCGTTAACAAACAAATACATACACACCTTATATTAATAGTTAACTGTTAATTGTTTACTCTACATTTCTACATTTTAATCTTTTCTATATTTTTCTCCTGTTGTTTTTATTAAAATATTTTCCTTTATTTTGAAAACAGCGTCAAGCATTCTACGGTGGGCAATATCAACAGTGCACTCCCAATGAGGTATGTTGTCGTCGTTCATATAGACCTCAACAACAGCAACAATATGGAAAATGTGGTACACGAAACGCTCATGGAATAACTGGAAGAATCAAGAATCCTGTTTATGTTGATGGTGACAGTGAATTTGGTGAATACCCCTGGCAAGCAGCAATTTTGAAAAAGGATCCAAAAGAATCAGTATATGTATGTGGTGGAACAATTATTGATCAATTACACATATTAACTGCAGCTCATTGCATCAAGATGTAAGTTTGGAATGAAAGATAATCGAATAAATTCCTAATAATTTTCAATGTTTTAAATTGCAGGTATAATGGTTTCGATCTTCGAGTACGTTTAGGTGAATGGGATGTTAATCATGATGTAGAATTCTTCCCTTATATTGAACGAGATATTGTTTCTGTTCATGTTCATCCTGAATATTATGCTGGAACTTTAGATAATGATATCGCCGTTTTGAAACTCGATCATCCAATTGATTTTGTTAAATCACCACATATTAGTCCAGCATGTCTTCCAGACCAGTACACAGACTTTACAGGAGCTCGTTGCTGGACAACTGGTTGGGGTAAAGATGCTTTTGGTGATTTCGGAAAATACCAAAACATTCTAAAGGAAGTTGATGTACCAATTCTTAATCATATTCAATGTCAAAATCAATTACGTCACACACGTCTTGGTTATAATTTTAATCTTCATCCTGGATTTATTTGTGCTGGTGGTGAAGAAGGAAAGGATGCTTGTAAAGGAGACGGTGGTGGTCCAATGGTATGTGAACGTAACGGTTCATGGCAATTAGTTGGTATTGTTTCATGGGGTATTGGCTGTGGACAAATTAATGTTCCAGGAGTTTATGTTAAAGTTGCACATTATCTGAATTGGATACATCAAATAACAAGAAACTACTAAATGAACATAAATATGAGATTTATAAAATTTGAAATTTTTTAGTTGTTAGAGAAACACAACAAATTTTATTTATATATAATTTTCTAGTATTGAATCAATAATTTATTTATTTTTAGTATTTTCTTAAAAAAAAATTTTTTTAAATCATTATTTATTTGATTAAGTGTGTATTTCATTATAATAGTATGTATGTAGTTTCAAATAATCCAGTCACAGTTAGTGATGCAAGTATAATGTTCTTCGAGTTTATTATAAATCTCGGAGATTAGGTGTAATTTCTGTTGAAAAATAAAAGAACCATCGTATCATTGTACTCCTAAGTAAAATTTTATAATAAAAAACATAATTCAGAAATTTTTTATGCATTTTTTTTATTTGAAAAACAACATTGGTGAATTGACAACGTCCAAAAATGCAATTTAGCATATGTTGGCTGGAAAACAAAACACCACCACCTGGCGGTCATAAAAGTTGTCAGAGATCCAACGTACGAGGTCTGCCTGGAACAGGCGGAAACAACAGAACACCATTTTCTAGGACAAGGAATAAGGAAAGGATGCGTACATGAATTCCAACATAATAAGAATGGAAGACATCTGTTCTCAACCCCTAGACAAGATCTTAACGTTTACTTATAAACGTGGAAATATTTTACTACCAGCATCCCTGCATCCCCCTCCTCCCCCAACAAACAAAACAAAACAACACCTAAGTAAAATTTCATAATAAGTACATATAAGAATAATTTAGAAATTTTCAATGTTTTTTTTTATTCAAAAACTGGTGAATTGGTAACGTCAAAAGATGCAACTTAGCGGTTTGTGGCGACAGCACTCAAATAAATGAATTACTAAAATATGATAATATTTTTATGTATAGCGTAGCAAGCGACACCTTCTGAAAATATTTTAAGCAGAGATTATTATGATTATGAATTATGATATTTATGATTCCAATTCGAGGTTATGGTTATAAAATTTTTGATGTTTCTTTTGTTTTATTTTTGCCCTTTCTTATTTTGTGCCGGCCGCCGGGGTTTGGTTCCTTTTGTTATAAAATGATAAAAATTGTGCAAAAATCAAATTAGAAATTAATTAATTTAATAAAAAGGAAAAACGTAATCAAAATTAAAAGTGGTTGACAGTTCAAATTTGATTTTGTAGAATTTCACAATCTTTTCTTGGCGGTTGATTTTGTTTATAGTCACGGATTTCAAGAGATAGTATAGTATAGATATTTATTTCTATACATCGTAAATAAAGGACAACTGGTACTTCAATAATGGCAGATTTAGAGTCTGGTGAACCTCAAGTTCCTTCAGATGATCTTTTTAGAATTATGATTGCAACTGACTTACATTTGGGATATAATGAGAAGGATCCAATTAGAGGTTAGTTTCTATTCAGTAATGCTTTATTGGAACTCTAGTTTAAATTTTGATTAAATTTTAAAAAGGTGAAGACAGTTTTATAACATTCGAAGAAGTTTTAGAAAACGCAGTTGAGAAAAATGTTGATTTTATTTTATTGGGAGGAGATTTATTTCATGATGCAAATCCAACACAGAATTCACTATACAAGTTAGTTCACAAAAATTTTATCATATCCTTGAAAAAAAAGGACTAAATTCCTGTTTCTTGTTTTAGATGCATCACACTCTTACGACGTTATACAATGGGTGACAAAGCAATCGAATTTGAACTATTAAGTGATCAAAGATTAAATTTTTCAGAATCATTAAATAAACATGTTAATTATGAAGATCCAAATATGAATATTGCAATTCCAGTATTCTCAATACATGGAAATCATGATGATCCAAGTGGTTATGGACGCTTAAGCTCATTAGATCTATTATCTGTATCAGGATTAGTTAATTATTTTGGTAAATGGTTGGATTTAACACAAATAAAAATTAATCCAATATTAATGAGGAAGGGTGAAACACAATTAGCATTATACGGTTTGAGTCATATTCATGATAACCGTTTGGTACGTTTATTTCGTGATTATAAAGTAACAATGGAAAAACCAGATGAATCAACAGGAGAATGGTTCAATATAATGGTACTACATCAAAACCGTGCTGATCGTGGTCCGAAAAATTATATACCAGAATCAATTCTACCTGATTTTTTTGATATTGTTATATGGGGACATGAACATGACTGCCGTATCCAACCAGAACAAAATCATAAACAAGGTTTTCATGTCATACAACCTGGTTCAACAGTAGCAACGTCATTATCAGGAGGTGAATCTATAGAGAAAAAGTGTGGAATTTTGGAAGTTTATAAAAATGGTTTTAAATTAAAAGAAATCGAATTAAAAACTGTGCGTCCATTTATATTCGAATCAATTGATATGTCTGATTATGCTGATGAATATGAACTGGATGAAGTTGATGCCGCAGAAAAGGTATTTAAATAGGGTGTTGGTTGGTCTCTATGTAGTTTATATTATGCTGACTAAAGAGTTGTGCCGCCACAGTCCCATTTAAGAATTGGATTTTTGTACTGGAGTTATACCATGGAAGTTTTTAAAATGAGTAAGTATGTTTTCGAGTGTGTGTTTACATGTGCTTGAAGAAATTCATGCATGTGTATATGAATGCAGACTGGGAAGTCAATATGATCCACACATAAATTCCATTAAGTTCACACACATTTAATCATATTTTTCCAAACATATCTACACACATCAACATATGCTGAACTACTTCAATTTACTCACTTATCCTAACTCCATGGTTTCTCCCCAGTATAAAAATAAAAATTTATTACAGAGGATTGAAGCTCAGCATTACATAAACAATTTGACCGAAAACTCACTCTTATACATTTTAAGCAGAATCTTTTGCTACCTTATCATACGAAATCGTTAAATTTTAGATAATTTTACGTTATTTAATTGCAGGTGATGGAAATTGCAAAAAGTAAAGTTGAAGCAATGATATTAAAAGCACAAGAAAAACATAGTAATGATAGTCGGCAACCACGTTTACCTTTGATTCGTTTACGAATTTGTTATACCAGTGAAGCACAAATGTTTAATCATATTCGTTTTGGACAACAATTCAGCGATAGGGTGATATTTTTCTACTTGATTTGCGAAATGTTTATTTCTTAAAAAAAATTAATTCATTAAAATTTCAGGTTGCCAATCCAGCAGATGTAGTTTCATTTAAGCGTGCCATAAAGAAAAATAAAATTGAAACTAAAGAATTTGATAAAAAAACAATGGAGGGAATTTTTAAACAAGAGGTAAAATTACATGATATGTGAAAATTAAGGTTACAGTTTTAACTTTATTCTAAATGTGTTTTTTTTAATTTTTTTTTAATTTAGGATATTAATCACGAGACAAGAGTTGAAGAAGTTGTTGATCGTTATTTTGCAGAAGTTGATAATTCAAAAAAATTACAATTAATGTCATCAAAAATTCTTTCAGAAATGTGTTATCGTCTTGTTGAACGAAGTGATGATAATGCAGCAGAAAATATTATAAAGTAAATTTAAAAAAAAAACCCTTTCTCATAAATAATATTAAAAAATTTTCTTCTTTCAATTCAATTTTAGATTCTACAAAGAAAAAACAAGTGAATTTCTTTTAGAAAATCTCCCGGCAGAAGATGATTTAGATGAATGCATTGAAAGATTTAAATGTAGATCTGATGCATTCTATGGTCAGGTATTAAAGGTAATGTTTATCTTAATTTAAAATACAATATGAACAACAAGAAAAATTATAAACTAAATATTTTAGATGCTCGATGAACGAAATTCAACAAACAAAAAAACTTCAAGTGCTTCATCATCTTTAAATAATGCAGATTCAAATGATGACGATGACGATGATGATGATGATGATGATGAAAAATTATCAAGAAAACCTTCTACTTCTCGCGGATCAAGATCAACTACTAGTACTACTGTGGCTAATGAAAGTACTAGAGGTACAAGAGGCAGAGGTCGAGGACGAGGGTCAAGAGGTGGTCGTGGAGCAGGAGGTAGACAAACAGCAACACAAAAACCGGAACTAAATGTTTCTGTAAGAAATTTTTGTTTTCTTGTTGAAAAATTATTTAAGATTTTTAATTTTAGAACACTGGCGGTAAACAGCGAAGTGTGACTGATTTGTTAACAAGATCAAGCAGACAGCCTCAAAAGAAAATTGTCTATGAAATTTCTGATTCGGATTAAATTTAAATAACCATAAGAATTGTGAAGTTAATCATTCCAGTTGATTTGTTCATTTTGTTTAAAAGTATAAGTTTATTTGATAAATAAGATAAAGTTAATAAAAATTATTTCCTTATAAAAAATTAAACTTTCTTTTTCTTTGGGAACTTTTATACTTGAAACGAAAATATATGAATATCGATCTAGAGGTCTTACTGTTAGACTATGATGGTCGAATGCTTTTTTTTTTGTAAAGATCTAATTAATTGATAAAAATCCAGTTTCAATATACATAAAGTGATTTGAAAAAGTAAAGGCAAGTATCTTATTTAAACATCATTTTCAAAGATCTTTCATTGAAAAATAAATCAAACATCTAACCTTGTTAATCATCTCGCCATGTGACATAAACTTCATCCGTTCTATACCTTTGTGTAACAGTTGCTTCATTCCATTTCATTCTTGTACCAGATCGAAACATTTCAGCACCAGCATGTGCTATCATTAGACCGTTATCAATACAAAATCGTTCATCAGTTGCAAATAATTTAGCTCCTCTTTCTTCACACATGATTTTCATCATCTCTTGAAGTCTTTCATTGCAACCGACACCACCAACAATTAAAACCTGATAAAGAAGAGTCTTTTTTTAAAAAAATTTTTCAAAATATTTAAAAACAAAATCTTTACCTCATCAGATCCACAATGTGCCATTGCTCTTTCTGTGATTTCAACTAACATTGCAAATATCGTTTCTTGTAATGAAAAACATAAATCTTCTGGTGAATATTTTTCATCATCCGTTGTTGTAGTTGATTTTCTTTTATTTTTGTTTTTGAATTTATCTGGATTTGCTTCTTTTTCAATAAAAGAAAGAATTCCAGAAAAACTAACGTCCATTCCTTAAAATGAAATATTTCATAATATTTATGAGCTTTAATTGTTTTGAAATTTTGTATCTACCTTTAACAGTGTAAGGAAGTTTTAAAAATTTTTTTCCTTTCTTTGCCATCTGTTCAATATTATAACCAGGACTTGGATCATTCGATAATTTTATTATTCTTGCAAATCTATCTAAACAATTACCAACAGCTATATCAATTGTCTCGCCAAAGATACGATAACGTTTTTCTGAATAAGCTATTACTTGTGTATTACCACCACTTACGTAAAGGACAGTTGGATTATGTGCTTTCGTTATAAATCGACCCATTTCTATATGACCAATACAATGATTAACACCTAAAATTGGTTTATTCCATATTTGAGCCAATGTTCGTGCTACAATTGCTACTGTAAGTAAAGGTGGTGCCATACCAGGACCTTTTGTATAGCATACTACATCAATATCTTTTGGATCAATTTTTGATATTTGAAATGCTTCTTTGACAAGATCAAGAATTTTTGATCTGTGATGTTGAGCAGTTTCTTTTGGTAGAAATCCTAATTGAAATAGTATGTAAATGAGTTCTCAGAAATAAATTATTTTTTATTATTATATCTTACCTTCACCTGGTGGGGTAATATAAGTTCGTCGAACATTTGCTAAAACTTCGGCATCCTTTATTATACCAATTCCTAATTTATTTGCACTACCTTCAAATCCGATTGCCACAACCATTTTTTTTATACTTTTTTAATTCTTTGAAATGAAAATAAATATAAATTATAAAGTAAGGAAAACTAAATGTTTATTGTTTACAAAATTAGCAACTAACTTATGTGAATTATGAACACAAAACACTACATAACATAACCTCAAAATATGTAATATAAAAAATATATTATGAACTATGGTCTATGTACCATAGAATTGGCGCAAAATAAACCCTATTGCCACTTATTTTTAATTTATTGACAAAATATAGTCGCTTAAGGCGGTGTAAACTAGTTTATTGTGTACTTGTGTAGTAAGTTTTATTTTCCTTAAAAGTTTTAAACGAATAAAAAGGAAAAGTAAATAGAATTTTTTAGGTAAGTTCAAATAATAATAGAAATTAAAAAAATTGAGAGTATTTTTGAAGAGATTGGGAAAATTTCCCAAAAAAGTGGAAAGAAATAAAACAACATTTATTACATATTTTGAAAAGTTTTATTGCTCATCTACATTAAAAACAACCTTCATATAGGCTAGGACTAGCTGGTTTCCCTAATCCCATAGTAATTTCTACATTTGGTTTTTCATTATCATTGGCTATTCGACATAATTTATCTTTATTTGGTCTAAATTGAAGTTTCATCATTGGATTTGGATTACCAGTTTCATCTTTAACGAATTCTTTAAGTAAAGGAGGAAATTCAACAAATTGTGGTAAAATTTTTTCTTCAGTTCGTTTTTCTGTTTTACAATATTCTGCTTCTTCTGCTTTCGGTATTAATCGATAATCAGCTTTATATGATGCACTACAAATTGTTACTGGTTCTGGATACGTTCGACCTCTGAATGTTCTTTCAGCTGTGACTTTTACTTTTCTTGTTTCCTGAATTGAAAATTATTCAAATCGATAAATTATGTAACATTTGAATTCTAATAATAAGGGAATAGTTTACCTCATTTGGTAGAGCTTCAACTTTAAGAATTTTAATATAACTTTTTTCAGGATATCTTTCAAACATACCACGAGCAATAATTCTACCGACACCGAAATTCTTCAAGCTTCCAACTATTTCCCATAATGTTTTACCTTTGAAATCTGTTTTCCTGCCGATGTACTTTATAATTGGCATAATTGTGCTATTTTTTTGAAGATTTTTATAAGAAAATATTACTTGAACTCAATTTATTTCAATTTTCAAATATGTAGCTAAAATCAAAACAAAAACACATGATTTGAGGTTAAATTGATTGATAACTTCTAAAAACCAGTGTTGTGTTTCTCAAGCTTCAAGTTTTTAACAATATTTACTATTTTTTCTTCCCTCAAGGGAGCAGCCGTGTTTGTAAAATGATAAATTTAAAAACAAAACCACTTTTCATTTAAATTTTTGAAAAATGTTCCATAATTAACTTTTTTTTAAATTTTTTTCATTTAATTTCAGTTAATTAATTTATTGTTTTTTAACAACAGAATGAGTAACAACTAAAATAATAATCCAACAAGCAATATAAAATAACTTTTTAAATACATTTTAAAATAAAATCTTATAAAACATTTCAAAATTGAAGCATTAAAATATAAAAATGCATTTAAAATTATTTATGTTCAATTGTCTCCCAATATTTTGTCATTTTAATTGGATGTAATTGTTTATTTTCGATTATCCAAACGGTACCATTCTCTCCATTTTCCAGAGCACCAATAATACACCTTGATACTTCGGCAGGACTTTAAAAATAAATAGAAAAATGCAAAAAAAAAAAAAATAATTAATTTAATATATGGACATTTATTTTTATAATTTTTACCTTTGCTTGTACAATCTATCAAGTACCCTATATGCTTCATCTCCCATATCTGGGAAAATTATTTTCTCTCTGAAATTTGTAAAAATTTGTGTAATTGTAGCTCCTGGACATAAAATCAAAAATTTTATTCCAGTTCTTTTGTAATAATAATTATTCTAAAAAATTAAATTGAATTGTGAATTAGTTTAGAATATTAAAATAAAAAAAAAAACACAATAATTTACCGCAAGACATCTTGTAAAACCCACAATTGCATGTTTTGTCGAAGTATAAACAGGCATTAAAAATAACGGATCTAAACCAACAACTGAAGACATATTTGCTATTATACCACCTCTTCCACCTTTCTCTATACTCATATAACTCATTGCAGCAAATGTTGAATTTACTATACCACCCTAAAAGAAAATTTCTGAACTTTAAAAAGAGTATCTTAAATACAAAAATTAAAAATTATCACAAGATATTTTAAAATGTAAACTTCCATTGTTAAACAGAGTACTTACAATATTTACATTAATTGTACGTTCAATATCTAAATCATTAAATATTCCAGCAACATTAACAACAATATCAATTAAACCAATTGTTTTTGCAATTTCTTCATATGCAGCTTCAATTCCTTTTTTATTCGACACATCCATTTCAATAAAAATTATCGTTTGAGTTGGATGTTCATTTCGAAGTTTACAAATACCATCTAAATTTTCTTGTACATCAATAATTGCAATATTCTGAAAGTTTTAAGAAGAAATTTTTAAAAATTGAAAGAAAAAAAAAACAAAATCTTAATTTTGGACAACAAAAACAATATAATTACAGCAATATCATTTTCTAATAACTGTGTAACAATTTCAAATCCAATTCCATTTGCACCACCCGTTATAACAGCATTTTTATTAGTAAAAGCCATAATTTCACTTAATAACAAATTTTAACGTTGTTTTTATTTTCTGTACAAAATCACAAATTTAAATCACAAAAGATTTATTAATTTTTTTTAAATTTTAATATGCAAATGTTTCTGGCAATCGTTTTAAATTATTTATCATTATTTTTCTGAATGGATTTCTTTTTATATAGGTTCGATTCTATTTGGTCTGTTGTATAAAAATTAAATTGTAAAACAATATCCTAGAAGTAGAATATTTATAGATATTGAATGTACAATAATTGCATCATAGATTTATTTTTATGTTAACAATTTTTTTATAAGTAAGGTTTTATCATACTTTTTTTTTCGAGATATAGGTAGATACATTTGTTATCGGCATCATCTCTAATTTCATTGTTTCGATATGTGTGTCAAATAATCATGTATATACACAGATACATATGTATATTTATATTATATTTTTTAATATTCAGATAACACCATATGGTTTGTGCCCCACAGTATATTTTCTACTAGCAGATTTAATGTACACATTTACATATTACATTCAAAGATGATTAAGTAATCTTGAAAATATCTAATGACTTTCAGATTAAAAATCATTAGGCTTTGTCTATTTGTATGTTCTAGATTTTTTTTTCACGCTTTTCCAAGTGATAAAGCTTGTAATGCAACCATAATTTTTTTTTATAATTTAGATTAAATTTCCGTTTAAACTTTTTTTTTATTTTTTTATAAACTCAATTAAATTTATTTTAATTAATTGGAAGGAGGTAATAAATCTGATATTTTTTTTTTATAATATGTACTAAACTGAAAATATAATTCATTAGATTTATTATTTTTTTTCAGTTAATTTTTTTTCGGTTGTAAAAGAAGAATGCAATTTTGTTGACAAGGTTCGGAAATGTGGCTCCATGTGGTTGAATATACTCACCCGCCCTATAGCTCCAATCTGACTCCGAACTATTACTATACATATGTATATACATAATGTATATGTAGGTATTATGTATCTTCTCAATATTTCAATGTACACACGTTCAATTTATAGTCTAGGCCGCAAGTTTTTAGGATTTACTACATACATAAAAATCTAATTTTTTCAAAGAGATGTTGTATACTAGTATCTGTTTTGAAGTAAAACTCAAAAATCAAAAGTAAAAGTTTTATTTATATATGTATGTATATACGTATGTATGTATCAGATATAAATTATGAACTATATCTTATGTCATTTGTTTTTTAATATATAGAAAAGAAGTGCTGATCTCTACATATAATGCTTAATAAGCCAAATTTTAATCAAAATCACCTTTTCCTCTTCTGAAAAACTCTACTTGAGTACTTGAGTATAAATTCTTTTCACATTGTAAAATTTTTAAAATATAAATTTATTTTATTATTTATTTCTTTCACAAAAAAGCCAATTCTTTAGTAAAAATTTTTTATATCAGATTTTTGATTATGTTTTTTTATCAAAATTGAATAATCTTCGAAGAAAATCAAATTAATGAATAGTACTTTTTTGAAAATGATTTTGATATAAATTGTCAATACATATTATTTGAGGCGTTCCATATCAAAACTCGTCTTATCACTTATTAGTGATTTTCCAATAAACCCAAAAAACTTTTTAACTCTTTGTTTTGAAACGACAAGTTTCAAAGGATAAGGCAAGTTTTGCAAAAAAAGTAATTTTTAATTGAATGAATCTGAAGGAATAGTCAAATTTTTATGTGATAATATTTGGTTTTTATTTGAGTTCTTTTCAGAAGAAACCGGTAGTGCTTTCAGTTCAATTTTGATAAAAAGTGGATAAGACGAGTTTTGATATGAAACGCCTCATTTGTGACATTTACATAAAAGATTTTTAAAAATAAATCGAATATTGATCATTTTGGTCATCACAATAATTGAAAAGAACTAATTAAAGTGTATTTTGCGAAATTATTACATAAATATGAATTTATTCACATTTTCTTTTATTTATTTTTTTCTTTTAAAAGAGTATTTAAAAAATTTTCTTGAAAATACAATAATTACATTCGCTATATCAAAAAACTGTTTTTAATTGTGAGTGATTCATTATTCATTACTCGTTATCATGTCTTGTTCCGTTTTTTTCTTTTTAATTTTGAAATTCATTTTACATGACACGACAATATTGTACATTAAATGTGTTTTTTTTCTGCTATAAATATTTTAATATTTTCAATTATAATCTCATTGATTTTTTGTTATTGTAAATAATTTAAATACATACACTGATTTTCTTTTACTTCGTTCATTTCATCTTTCTTCTTAAGATACATTTTTTTTTTTGCAAGAGACATTTAATAGCAAATAGATATACAGATTCAAATATAATAAATATTTAAAAATATTTTTTATGTGCTTATATTAAACAAAAAATACAAATATGTAATTGAAAATTTTTTTATATAATTTTAAATTTAATTTTTAAACTTTTATCGGCCATATTTTTTAATTTAAAAAATAAAAAGGAACAAAAACGAAATTATTATAAGAATTCTTATTATAAATAAATGTTTTTTTTTCTTGTACTGTTCAAACAATAACAAAACATACATATAATTTTATATTTAATTTCTTTTGATGACAATAACATAAATATTAAAATTTAACATTTCATAAGAATCAACAAAATGAAAAACGACTTTTGTTCTTTTTCTTTTCTCTTTAAAGAGAAATTTAAAAAATTAAAATCATATTTCACATAACAAAACGATAAGAAAAAAATAAATTCAACTTAAACATACATTTTTTACTTTGTGTGGTAATTTTAATTTCCATCGTATCACAAAAAATAAATTTTATTTTTTTCGTTTATTTTTGTAGTTGTTGTTGTTGTTTTTAAAAAAAAAATAAAAATAATATGAATCGACTGAAAAGTTATACTAAAATGCACAATTAATTCTGATTTTTTTCTTCATTTTGAATAATGAAATAATTATAGTATATTATAATATTTTAATGTGTTTTATCATATGAATCTTTATGACCATATCCTGAAACATAACCAGAAGCATCAACGACATCTTTTCTTCCGGCAATACCTTTACCCTTTCCAGTTGAATCGAAACGTTCCTTATGAGTGCCAGTATATTTAGATGCATCTGTTAAACGTGAAACAGTTGATGCTGCTTTACCAGGCTAAAAATATTTTTAAATAAAAAACAATATTAATAATAATTATAGTACATATGTGGCGTGGCTCTTATGAATTTATTAACAAAAAAAAAAAAAAAAAAAAAAAAAAAAGAAACCTACAGTAACATGTAAAACTCCTGGTGCACCACAATTTGCCATTTTATTTTTAATTTCAGATAAATCAACTTTTCTCGTATTTGCAAGATCTTCTAAAAATTTCAAATAATCATCATGATTGACTTTTAATGATTTCAATTTTTTAAAATGTATTGCTGTATCTGTTGTTGTAATTTTTTTATCAATAACTTTTGCTTGTTTCATCCATTTATCACTTTGTGATAAAGTTATTAATTTTCCATCTGATTTGGTATCACCAAATTTTGAAAATGCTTTAAATTGTTCACGAAAATTTCCAGATTTATCAGATTCTGATGTTGTTTTTTTTGTATCTTCTTTACATTCTAATGCAATTTGTGCCATTTCTGCAACTGGTACAGAACCATTTGCTTCAGATGATGGCTTTTCACTGGACATTGTTGTTGAAGATGATCTAAAAACAAAACAAAAAAAAAACAAAATAATTTGTAACATGAAAATTTGATTCATATTTCAAAATTGCAGACATTATGTTCAATTGAATTTTGTTCGATATTAAAAAATTAAATTATTTTTATTACACTTTTCAGAAATTCTGTTTACACTCACACTTACCTATAGGCAGCTACATGAGTGTACATTGTGCTTTATTTTTAAATTCAAAATAATGAATGTATGTATGCGTATACTCAAATTTTAATGAAATAATAATCTTATAAGATATATTTTCTGTTAATATTATTTTACTAAATTATAGTTCTTTTAAAAGATATCTTTAGTGTGTCAAACAGGTTGATATAGTAAATATAAAATGTCCTTCAAATATCTTGTTTTTATTAAAATAAATTTAAAATGCTTCTTTCTTCCTATCTATAAAATTGAACATTTTACAAATTATATCACGATATCATGAACAAAGATAATAAATTCCGAAAAGGAATGAATAAATTTCGCACATTTAAATGATATTAAATTATACATATAATTTAAAAGGAAAGAAAAAAAAAACGTTTGTTTATTTAATAATATACAATAATATCTTTTTATTGTTATTTATGTCAATAAAAGCACCCGATCAACATGCAAAACCAGAATAATTGTCACAGCTATTTTATCTGGTTTTCAAGACGCCCAAAGTAGCATTAATAAACTTTAAATTTAATTTAGTATATATATGAATACATGTACATACATTTATTGTCATATAAATTATTTTTTGAATTAATACAGCTCATCAATTTTTTTTTTTTTCATCAAAAAAAAAAACTTGTTTAAATTTAAGAGTTTGTGGCCTTAACAAGGACATACATACCTTTATTTAATTTTTTTAAAAAATCTAGTAATGAAAAAACAAGATTATTTAACGGCCTTATCAAGATTATAATATGAATGGCAAAAAATTACAAGAATTTAAAGATTATACAAAAATCCACAACAATTATTTATTGAAAGTATAAAAAAATTAAATAAATGACAATTTTTATATTTAATTTGATTATTATAATCCAACTGTAAAGAGTGAATGAATGATTTTATTTTTTTAAAGTTGTTCTAGATGACTTTATACCTATATAATTTTATAATTAATTTATTAAAATTTTTATTGGAAAATTATTAAAATATTTTTATTAAATATTTTTTGAATAAGAAATATTTAATATGAAATTTATTAGTTCAGGTTCAAGTACATATACGTTAAGTTTTTTTTAATAATATTTTAATTTTTCAATACTAGAAATATCGTAAATATCATGGTATATTATTTTAACGAGTGAAACATACAAAAAAATGCTGTTTTTTGTATGATTAACAGATTTATTAATATTATATTCTCTTTGTAAGAAAAACTAAATGATGTTTTCTTTCTATATATGGTAAAAATGCTATATTGTTATTCTTTGTAACGACAAAAATATAAAAAAAAAGTAATAAAAATATGATAACAAAGACAAAGTTCTATCAAATAAAAAAGTATCTTTGAATATCTTTTTTTTTATTAAAACGTTCACTGTACAACATTTTTATTTTTTAACATAACAAAAGTTTATCAAACAATACAATGCTTTTTACTATGTGACAGTTTCCTTAGATTATAGAACAATCATAAAAGATGACTGTTTTTAAATGTGTAAAAAAAAAAAAAGAAATAGATTTATGCTTTTGTAATTGAAGTAAAATGTTATATAGATATTTTTCAGGTCAATAGAACAATATTTAATTTTAGAAAATGTTATTATCATAGCAATTGATCCATAGGAAAGATCATTACAATTTGCTAATGTCCAATTTTACATTATTTTCAAATAAACTCTAAATGACACTTTAAAAATTTTAGCATTTAATATTTATATTAAAATTGGAAATTTGCATCGTAAAATATAAAAAAATCTCAAATTTATATTTAAGTCTTAAACAAAATTCAAGCATGTTTAAGCTTTCACTGTGAAATCTGTCATTATTTTTAATATCTGTCTAAAACAATATAAAAGTCCACATCACATATTATGTATTATGTAATTCTTTTTAGAAATTAGTATCATGAAATATGAAAAATACTATAACATCGTAAACATAAATAATTTTATTTGCAGCTTTACATTTTCACAAATTGTCAATCAAATATAAAAAAAAAATATCAACGCAACAGATAATAGTAAATATGATTTCATAAATAAAAATATTATTTTTATAAAACATTACATAGAAGTACTACTTAAATTATTATTATCTGAACACGTCACAATTTAAACTTTAACATTGCTTTTTTGTTTACACATAAAATTTGAGTGAATATTTATAATAACAAAAATTATCTCTTCATAGTAATTTGAAATTACATAATTTTTTTCTATAATTACAATGTAAAATTTAACTTTAATTTATATTTAAAAAAAAAAAATTATCATTTTTCACATGAATAATAAATAATTTTTAGCACTTTTATTATTAACTTGACCTAAAAGTAATCACATGGTATATTTATATCATTATCAACAATTTTTTTTATGTGTTTGTTTCTTTTAATATTAATTTATTATTTATTAATGTGTGTATGTATGTATATTTATCTTTTAAATCTTAAAAATAAAAAAATATACATACTTATATGTATGTGCAAAATATTAAATAAACACGTATTTTTTTGTTATTCGATGAATGTCACACATAAAGTTTAGTAATTGTGTTATCACCTATACGAAAATAATTATTCAGATATTGTACAATATTCTGAAAGAAAAATAATCTATAGTCAAATTTGACATGGAACAAAATCGATTTAAAGTAAAATGTACTAAAGAGTATACATATTATAGTATTTTAGGTAAAATTCTACGTAATGGCGAAAAAAATATATTACTGAAATTTAAATTACCGTTTGTATAGAAGATCCTTACAATAACAAGGAGCGTGAATGACTACAATATTAATGGATTGTTTTTTTTTTGATTTTTCAATAACAATTCTTGAATTATATGTAGGTATATGTATTATGTATGAAATTTCACATGACATCATTTAAAAAATAAATGTTTCATTTTTTTAGAATTCAATATTATGTATGTTCATATAAATATGTATACATATTCTCGTTTAAAATAATTATTAAAATAATACACTACCTTCCAAATATCGAAGGGGATGGAGTGTACCTAATGTTCTCATACTTTAATTTAAACTTTTTTTTATTTTATATGAAATAGATTTTAGTTAAGAAAACAAAATACAGCTAAAACAGCAATTTTATAATTAATTTTTTATAATGAAGCTCTTAAACATCTATGTGATATATTGATTTATATGTGTTTGATATAATTATGATATTTTAATAAAGTCAAGGAAATATTGAAGTTATCCTTTTAAAATTTTTGAATTTTTAACATTTTCAATAAACCAAATAATAACCATTATACTAATTAGGTATACATTAAATATTTTATTCTTAATTATTATTGAAACAAACACGTATACCATACAGAATTTAATTTTAAAAAACATGCATCTGAAAATTACAAAATTACTACAGTTTAAAAGTATAGTGGTTCAGAAACCATGATGTGATTAAGTCTACTTTTTCTATATACATATGTATATAGATATACATACATCTTTTTTTACATCGAAAAGTTCTTTTTTAATGAGTTAAAAAATGTAAATTACACTAATTTTCCCAATTTTATTTTATGTACATACATACTTATAATCACATTGGCTTCTAAGTCACTTGAGTATAATATAATAATCAACAAAATTCAATCAATATTACGTAATATTTCAAATTTAAATGATGAAGCAAATAATAAATAATCGTTGATTTATAATTTGAACTTGTATTCAATTAATAAAAAAAAAGAGTTTACAAAAACAATTTACGCAATAAACTATAAAATGAATTAAACAAATTGATTTGAGGAAACAATGAACGGAAACTTACTTTTAATTAAATTTATTATTTTTTTTTCCTTTCCTAAACTATTCAACAAATATTTTTACATTTACACATTACAACAAAATATCAAATAGTATAATATAATTTATTATGTAAATTTTGTGAATTATATTTGATATTATTAATTCAACACCACTACTTTCATACAAAAATAATACTGAATTATACGTTGTATATCTGGATAATGTTATCGTACCGTTTTGAAATTAATCCGTTGACTAATTATTAAAATAATGAAAATTATAATTTCAGGTTTTAATGCCGTATTAAAACGGGTTTTTTTATTTGAATATAAATATTTTTTTTTTTAAATATTTTAATTCTTTTAAAATATATACTTTTTTTGTATTTGTTTATTAATAATGTTTTTCCTTCAAACGAAAAAAAAAAAGTTGTATACATAAAATTATTAGAGATTGTATACGTATGGTATATAAAGCACAAGTCATTAGCTAAGAATAACTTTTTTATCAAAACTTTTTTATTTTTTTGTTATCGTTTTTTTTTTTACTTGTCAATTTCATTTTAATTTTGACATCATCAACATTTTCATCATCATCATAAATCACTTAAATATTACGTCAGCAGTATAGATGCACTTTTAATTTAAAAAAAAAAAAAAATTAATAACAAAACAAGAAAATAAATACATACTAGAAAGAAATTGTAAATATGATTCTAAATTTTCTCAATTTCAAACGGAAATAAATGCACCACCCACTTTTTTACTCTATTTTGCTTGCATCATATCACCAAAATAATAATTTTTTTTTGTACAAATATTGTATATATAGGTACAGTATGTAGCAATTGGAATTTAAAAAACGAAAGAAAAACGACATTTATTTTCATGATATGAATATCAAAAGCAACAGATTGTTTTGAATGTTTATTACGAGTATTATATGTGTATCTTTTTTATTACCGAATATTTATTTTTAGTTTTATTCATATTATAAAGTCATGGTAGAATTATTATAATGTGTACATATGTTCAATGTTAAATTATATTAATTTAACCCCTTGTATTACATACTTATGTTATTTTTATGATATTTGGTGTACTATACATATATGTAAGACGTTCACAATGAATATAAATTCCAGCATATTGAATGATAAAACAACATAACATTATTCACCAATTTATTAACGATTCATGATACGATATTTTGATATGTATTACGTTTTTATTAACCATATACCTCCCATCGCCTCATCTACTTTACATATAGGGTGCTTTTTCGCTATTTTAAAAGTGAAAATAAATTTTTCCTTTTTTTGTTTTTTGAAATTATCAACTCTAACAAAATTCACAGATTTTTTTTCAAACATAAGTAGCTCACATTGAGAGGAAAAGATTTAAGAAAACAGAGTTTGATCGGAAGTGAAGCAAAAGTAACGAATTACCCCCTAAAATTTTAAGAAATTCCAAATTTACAAAATTTTTGTCGAAGTATTTTGAATTTTTAGCCTTTTTTATTTAATTCTTTTAAAAATGAAAAAATATACTGCATTTTTCTTAAATTTTAAAGTGTTCACAAAATTTACATTTAATGTTTCGTGTTTAATGATATTTATGAAACCAGAACATTCAACTTCTTTTTTTTTTCATACAAAAAAATAATATGTTAAGGATTTTCGTGACTAAAGTAATTTTTTAATTTCTTTAGAATGTAATAAATATAGCAATAAAATTCTCATTTATAAACAGAATGAATTATGCAATTTCATGTTGAAGAAAAAACAGTCCCAATAAACTTTACAGTACAGTTAGTATTAAAATTCTTAAAGCTTGTAAAAAAGTAAATGAAAATAATAAAAAAATGTTTATCTGATTAGATTTATTGACGCAAATTTTTTATATATTAATTCAAATAAATTACGTGACAAAAGTCTGTCTGAAAAAAAAATTAAACTCTGTTTTAAAAATGTTTTTAAATTTCCATTTATTGATCCCAAAATGTTGATCATTTTATAGGGTAAAATTTGCAGATTTAAAACCTCGTTTGTCACGTCTGAAACCTTTTTAATTCAATAAATAATAAATTATGAACTTTTATACTGTTATAAATTCAAGGAACTAATAGCCAACTTTTTTACCTTCAGAACGAATTAATTTAATTACTTCATTTTTTCAATTTATTTTCATTAGAATTTATATCGGAAAGGATACGTGAATTTTACGCTAATTAACATGAACTTGTAACTTTCAATAAATCTTCTTCATAGAATTTTTTTTTCTAAAACAACATACATGACTCATCATAGTTTGCAATGAATGATCTTTAAGGATATGTATGTACATTGTATATACATATACTATGTAAAGAGGTGTTTGAAAAAAGCCAAGTCCTATTCATTAGAAACATCTGTAAGTATGACGATGACTCATCTTTCTTTATGAATCATACAGGATGTGATAAATTCTATTATAAAAGCGTTTCATAAATTATAATAATTATGCATTCACAAGTATAACAAAGAAAATGTTATTATACCGAAGCAAACAAAAAGGAGACATTTGATATGTGCTTGTATACGTATAAAATCCTTTTTTTTTTTTAGAAAAAAAAATCTTTTGATTATGTATTCCTTTTTATACACTGTTTCTATTTGAATAACATTTTTGATCTTTAATTTATTCAAGACGTTTTTGAAAATAATTTTTTTTGCTATATTTATTGGCGTTGTAATATTAAAAAAAACATTTTTTCTTCTCCAAGTTACCTACTGAATTTAAATACAGTAATTCAATAACTTTTCTACAAACTTTACATTTAATATTTTCAATTTACATCATTAAAAAATTATATTCAAGATTATGTGAGTATTTCAAATTTATCCTTGAAAGCTACTTCACTTTATTTGAAAAAAAAAAAAAAAAAAACAGTTACAATTATGAATATACGAGTATAAAAACGCTAAAAAAATTCTATTGTATACGTACTTACTATTTCCTTTTTATTTAATCAGACTTATACTGATTCCTAATTTATCCTGTTTAAGAAGCTTTTTTTTATACTTCTTTAAATACAAACAAATTTTTTTTTGTGTATATTTTTATTTTTTTATTATATCGCGCATGTTTTTATTGATTGTAAATCAGTACACCAAAAAACACTTCTTTTTCTTTCAGGAATGTTGAAAAAATTTTCAAAAAAAAAAATAAATTAAAAAACAAGTAGTATGTATATGGGCATTCTAGACCAAGGAAGGGTTTTTGTACATAGCTTTTTTGGATGACGTCATAAGCTTTGAGCTTTTCGGTTGTGACGTGTGGTGTGCTTCGGGAGCTTTTAAGCTTTTCTGGTTGTGGCATGTGGTGGAAGCTTTTGTGGTTTGTGGGTGGTGGCATGTGGCGTGGGTTTGAAGCTTCGAAGCTTTTCGCTGTGGGTTGAAGCTTGAAGGCGAAATGGTGGATTCTGACGGGGGGAGGTGTGTAAAGAAGCTGAGCTAGATGAAACTGGTTTTATCTGGAAATTATTGTTTTTTCTGAGAAATTGTTGTTATCTCGTTTAGTTTCTTGGAATTTTGTTATCTCGTTGGTTTCTTGTAATTTTGTGTTTGATTTCTGAGAAATTTTGTTATCTCGTTAATTTGTCGGAATTTTGTGGTCTTATCTAGAATTAGAATTTTATTGATTTCTTGGAATTTTGTTGTCTCGTTGGTTTCCTGTAATTTAGTGTTTGATTTCTGAGGAATTTTGTTATCTCGTTAATTTCTCGGAATTTTGTGGTCTTATCTAGAATTAGAATTTTATTGATTTCTTGGAATTTTGAGGTTTCTTATCAAGAAAATATTTTGGGTGAATATGATATTCAGGGTATAAATACCTTAGAAAAAACAGTTTTGACTACAGTACCTTTGAGTTTTCAATTCAACAAAGAGGTTTTCGCGGATTGTGATAGTGAAACAACATTTATATCAGTTTTCAAATAAGTTAAATTTATATTAAAAAATGAAGTTTAAATGTGAATTATGTAATAAAGATTTTTCAACAAAAGTAGTTTTAAAAAGACATGTTAATAGCATTCATGGTGAACGCGTAGTTTGTGATATTTGTGGAAAACATTTAAGTAGACAAGATAAATTATTAGAACATAAAAAGAAGATCCATTCTGATTCTGTTATCGAGAAACTTTCCTGTGTAGTATGTAAAAAGGAATTCTCAAGAAGTGATAATTTATTATCTCATTTAAGAAAGAATCATACGGTTGAAGTAAAAAATTCAGTTGAGTCAATAGCAATAACAAAATTTTGTGATGCATGTCAAAAAGATGTTTTAAAAAAGAATTGGTCATATCATGTAAGAACAAATTTTCATAAAAAAAATGCAGCTGAACCTTTAAATGAAAATTTGAAGGTAATCAAAAGCGCTTTTGATGAAAGAGTTGAAACGTATATACTTGAAAACAAAGATGAAGGTGTATTAGATGTCTTAAAATTCTTTAATACATCAAAAGATCATGTTTTAAATGCTTTAGGAAACCTACTCGATAAACACTCATCATTCAAGTTTAATATGGAATTATTTTGCGAATATATAAAAATAACAAAAGGAAATGACGGTGAAGATGATATTACACTTTCAGTTAAATCGTTTCAATCTTGTATGACAATTATACAAAAAATCGAAGATTTAAGTCAAGTTTATGAAGAGATGGTTGACAAAATTCACAAAAACATGCAAGAATTTCAAGAAAGAGATAGTGGTTGGACTCTAATAAGAATTATTCATGTTGAAATTAATATTAATCAATGGAAGCCCTTACGAGGATCTCAGTACATATCACTTCCAAAATCTATACAAAATAAAAAAGCTTGTATAAATGTAAAGAATGAGGATGAGTACTGTTTTAAATGGGCTATAATATCTGCATTGAACCCAGTTGACATACATTCTGACAGACCATCATCATATCAGATTGAAAATATCAAGTCTGAAAAAATAATTTTAAAAAATGACGTTAATCTTGATTTTTCTACACTAGAGTTCCCACTAAAAACATCTAATATTCATAAATTTGAAATGCTGAATCCAAAAATCAGTATTAATGTATTTGGATTAGAAGATAATAGAATTATTGGACCATATTATTCAACTTCTAAAGAAAACGAAATTCATATAAATTTATTACTTATACAAGAAGAAGAAAAGGCTCATTACGTATGGATAAAAAACATGTCTAGGTAATAGTGTTAGTGTAAATTATGAAATTTTAATTATTAACAAAAAAAATTTTTTTTTCAAAATTTCAGATTAATGAGAGAGCAGTTAACAAACCATCATCATCAAATATATATGTGTAATTCATGCTTATTATACTTTTCTTGTGAAAATGACTTGGATACTCACAGAACAGATTGTAATAAAATAGTGACAAGAATGCCAACGGAAGAAAAAAGTATTTTGAAATTTGAACATTATGAGCGTCAATTAGATGTTCCTTTTGTAATATATGCTGATTTTGAATGTATTTTAAAGGATATTAGTACATGCATGCCAGATCCATCATTACCATCCACAACAAATGTGCAGGAGCATGAGCCATGTGCTTTTGCATATTATATTAAATGTAGCTTTGATGATAATTTAAATAAATTCAAAACTTACAAGGGAGAAGATTGCACAAAAATATTTGTATCTTCAATTATTCAAGATGTGAAACATTTATATCACAATTATATAGAAAATTCAAAATCAATGAATCGTTTAACACTAAATGAAATGAAAATTCAAAATGAAAGCACAGAATGTCATATTTGCAAACAGTTTTTAGATAAGGATAGAGTTCGAGATCACTGTCATCTAACTGGAAAATATAGAGGACCAGCTCATGAAAAATGTAATTTACTATATCGCGTACCTAAATTTTTTCCAATATTTTTTCATAATTTTTCTGGATACGATTGTCATTTGTTTATAAAGGAGTTATCTGATTTTGATGGACAAATAAATGTTATTCCTCTGAATAAGGAGCTATATGTGTCATTATCGAAGAGAATTTTCGTTGATGAAAAGAATACAATAGAATTGAGATTTCTAGACTCGAATAGATTCATGCAGTCTAGTTTAGATTCTTTAGCAAAAAATTTGACAAATGATATGTTAAAAATAGTTCGATCAGAGTTCAAGGATGATGATAAATTTAAATTGCTAACAAGAAAAGGAGTATTCCCATATGAGTATATCAATTCATGGGAGCGATTAGATAAAACAAGTTTACCAGCACAAGAAGATTTTAGCAGTAAATTGACAAATAGTGAATGTAATAATGAAGATTATAATCATGCGCGAAAGGTTTGGCGTAAGTTTGAGTGTAAAAATCTTTGGGATTATTTATTATTATATTTAAAGACGGATGTACTACTTTTAGCTGATGTATTTGAAAATTTTAGAAAAGTTTGCAAAAGTATTTACTCACTCGATCCTTGTCAATATTATACTGCTCCAGGATTATCATGGGATGCAATGTTGAAGGAAACAAAAATTGAACTGGAATTATTAACAGATATTAATATGCACAGTTTCATTAAAAAAAGCATCAGAGGTGGAATTTCTCAGTGTTGTCATAGACATTCTGTAGCAAATAATAAATATATGGATGATTATGATGAACAAAAACTATCACAATATTTAATGTATGTAGATGCAAATAATTTGTATGGTTGGGCAATGTCACAAGCTCTTCCTTATGGTGATTTTAAATGGATGGAGAATAAAAATATTGATATTGAAAATATTCCTGAAGATTCAGATACTGGTTACATATTAGAAGTTGATTTAGAATATCCTGAAGTACTACATGATATACATAATGACTTACCATTTTGTTCAGAAAATAAAATAACTTCAAATTCGAAACATGTTAAATTAATCACAGATTTAACAAACAAGAAGCGATATGTTATTCATTATAGAAATCTACAACATTGTATTAAGCATGGTCTTAAAGTTACACATATTCATAGAGTTTTGCAGTTCAAACAATCAAAATGGATGCAACGATTCATTGATTTAAATAATCATCATCGTACGCTTGCAAAAAATACATTTGATAAAAATTTTTTCAAGTTAATGAATAATGCTACATTCGGAAAGACTATGGAAAATGTTGATAAAAGAAAAGATGTAAAAATTGTAACAGAATGGGATAATTATTTTAGGAAATTAGGAGCTAGAGCTTTGATAGCAAAACCTAATTTTCATAGCGCCACACAATTTACTGATAACATGGTTGCTATACAAATGAAACGTATGCATACTTATTATGATAAGCCAATTTACTTAGGATTTTGTGTTTTAGAATTATCAAAATTGAACATGTATAAATTTCACTATGATTATATAAAACCAAAATATGGTGAAAATATTTTGATAAATTATATGGATACTGACTCTTTTATATATACTATTCAAACAGAAGATTTTTATAATGATATCAAAAATGATATTGATAAATACTTTGATACTTCTGAATATGCATTCAATAATCCTTATGATATTCCATTAAAAAATAAAAAAGTGTTAGGTATGATGAAAGATGAAAATAATGGAAATATAATGACTGAATTTATTGGTTTAAGATCGAAAATGTATTCATTAAGTGTTAAAGATTCAAAAGATATAAAAAAAGCAAAAGGTGTAAAAAAGACAGTTGTTAATAATTTAAGTTTAGATAATTATAGAGATTGTTTGTATAAAAAGAAATTATTTTATAGTAATAATATGTATGTATTTAGATCTAAGGTTCATAATATTTATACACAAATAATTAATAAAGTAGCTTTAAGTTTTTCTGATGATAAAAGATTTATAAGAGAAAATGGGATAAGTACATATGCTTGGGGGCATTTTAGAATTAATATGGATATAAATTAAAATAAATGTTTTTTAAAAAATTTTATTAAATAAATTTATTATTACTAAAAAATAATAATAATACATGTTTTATTTTTTCTTTCTTTCTTTACAATTCAAGTACAAGATTTTCTTTTGTACCTTTGATATGACTTTTATCATCAAATACATCTTTTCTGTGAACATTTGTTTGAATTAATATTTCATGATAATTCTGAAGATCATTAATATTATATAAAGAAGGATTTTTCATAAAAATAAGTTCATAAAGACCTCTAGTAGCATTATAATTTTTTTTTACCATCAATATTTACAGTATTATCATTAAATTTTAAATCACTCCGACCGAGTTCAAAGCTATTTTTTTCTTTATTATACTTGGGTCCATAAGCTTTATCAATACCAAAACCTTTTGTATATTCATTCATATAATATGAATTTAATGAGGCATCTTCATCTAATGATTTTTCAAGCGATCGTCGTAATTTTTGTATGGGAGTACCTACTTTGAAGGATTGTGTTATCTGGGGTCTTAAAAGTAGTATCTTCAGTTACTGGTGTTGATTTGAATATAGGAAATTTTGAAACATCTTTTTCAAATGTGTTCATTTCATCAATTTCAGATTTTGCTTTATATAGAGAAACTGACTCTAGTTCCTTTTTAACTTCATTTTTGATTTTTTTCTCAATTTCTTCTTCATATTTTTCTTTTAATTCTTTCAGAGGTTTACTTATTGGTTTAAAAGTTTCTTCAAGAAATTTTTCTTTGAAAACTTTTCCAGTTTTGATAGCTTTATATTTTTTACGAATTTCATTAGTTGACTTTATTATATTTTTTAGTAATTTTGAATCCATTTTTTTACTTCTTACTACTTCTTACTTGGTATGTAAACAGCTAATAAACAGCTAATAAACAGCTAAACAGCTCAAGCGGTCTCTAAAACTGGTATGTAGACAGCTAATAAACAGCTAATAAACAGCTAAACAGCTCAATCGGTCTCTAAAACTGGTATGTAGACAGCTAATAAACAGCTAATAAACAGCTAATAAACAGCTAAACAGCTCAAGCGGTCTCTAAAACTGGTATGTAGACAGCTAATAAACAGCTAAAAGCAGCTCTTAAACATTTGCTTTTCCACAATTTGATGGGTCTACAATAAAAGCCCTTATATTATTTGGTAACATACTACTATGTTTTCTTTTTTGTTTGTTGATATATTTTCCAAATCATAGTTCTTAACATCAAGTTTTTTATGTTGCTTTATGTATTTCATATTTGTAACTAATTTTTGATTTGTATTAAATAATATGAAGGCTGTTTATTAGCTGTCTACATACCAGTTTTAGAGACCGCTTGAGCTGTTTAGCTGTTTATTAGCTGTCTACATACCAGTTTTAGAGACCGATTGAGCTGTTTAGCTGTTTATTAGCTGTTTATTAGCTGTCTACATACCAGTTTTAGAGACCGCTTGAGCTGTTTAGCTGTTTATTAGCTGTTTATTAGCTGTCTACATACCAGTTTTAGAGACCGCTTGAGCTGTTTAGCTGTTTATTAGCTGTTTATTAGCTGTTTATTAGCTGTCTACATACCAGTTTTAGAGACCGCTTGAGCTGTTTAGCTGTTTATTAGCTGTTTATTAGCTGTTTATTAGCTGTCTACATACCAGCTTTAGAGACCGCTTGAGCTGTTTAGCTGTTTATTAGCTGTTTATTAGCTGTCTACATACCAGTTTTAGAGACCGCTTGATCTGTTTAAGAGCTGCTTTTAGCTGTTTATTAGCTGTTTACATACCAAGTAAGAAGTAGTAAGAAGTAAAAAAATGGATTCAAAATTACTAAAAAATATAATAAAGTCAACTAATGAAATTCGTAAAAAATATAAAGCTATCAAAACTGGAAAAGTTTTCAAAGAAAAATTTCTTGAAGAAACTTTTAAACCAATAAGTAAACCTCTGAAAGAATTAAAAGAAAAATATGAAGAAGAAATTGAGAAAAAAATCAAAAATGAAGTTAAAAAGGAACTAGAGTCAGTTTCTCTATATAAAGCAAAATCTGAAATTGATGAAATGAACACATTTGAAAAAGATGTTTCAAAATTTCCTATATTCAAATCAACACCAGTAACTGAAGATACTACTTTTAAGACCCCAGATAACACAATCCTTCAAAGTAGGTACTCCCATACAAAAATTACGACGATCGCTTGAAAAATCATTAGATGAAGATGCCTCATTAAATTCATATTATATGAATGAATATACAAAAGGTTTTGGTATTGATAAAGCTTATGGACCCAAGTATAATAAAGAAAAAAATAGCTTTGAACTCGGTCGGAGTGATTTAAAATTTAATGATAATACTGTAAATATTGATGGTAAAAAAAAATTATAATGCTACTAGAGGTCTTTATGAACTTATTTTTATGAAAAATCCTTCTTTATATAATATTAATGATCTTCAGAATTATCATGAAATATTAATTCAAACAAATGTTCACAGAAAAGATGTATTTGATGATAAAAGTCATATCAAAGGTACAAAAGAAAATCTTGTACTTGAATTGTAAAGAAAGAAAGAAAAAATAAAACATGTATTATTATTATTTTTTAGTAATAATAAATTTATTTAATAAAATTTTTTAAAAAACATTTATTTTAATTTATATCCATATTAATTCTAAAATGCCCCCAAGCATATGTACTTATCCCATTTTCTCTTATAAATCTTTTATCATCAGAAAAACTTAAAGCTACTTTATTAATTATTTGTGTATAAATATTATGAACCTTAGATCTAAATACATACATATTATTACTATAAAATAATTTCTTTTTATACAAACAATCTCTATAATTATCTAAACTTAAATTATTAACAACTGTCTTTTTTACACCTTTTGCTTTTTTTATATCTTTTGAATCTTTAACACTTAATGAATACATTTTCGATCTTAAACCAATAAATTCAGTCATTATATTTCCATTATTTTCATCTTTCATCATACCTAACACTTTTTTATTTTTTAATGGAATATCATAAGGATTATTGAATGCATATTCAGAAGTATCAAAGTATTTATCAATATCATTTTTGATATCATTATAAAAATCTTCTGTTTGAATAGTATATATAAAAGAGTCAGTATCCATATAATTTATCAAAATATTTTCACCATATTTTGGTTTTATATAATCATAGTGAAATTTATACATGTTCAATTTTGATAATTCTAAAACACAAAATCCTAAGTAAATTGGCTTATCATAATAAGTATGCATACGTTTCATTTGTATAGCAACCATGTTATCAGTAAATTGTGTGGCGCTATGAAAATTAGGTTTTGCTATCAAAGCTCTAGCTCCTAATTTCCTAAAATAATTATCCCATTCTGTTACAATTTTTACATCTTTTCTTTTATCAACATTTTCCATAGTCTTTCCGAATGTAGCATTATTCATTAACTTGAAAAAATTTTTATCAAATGTATTTTTTGCAAGCGTACGATGATGATTATTTAAATCAATGAATCGTTGCATCCATTTTGATTGTTTGAACTGCAAAACTCTATGAATATGTGTAACTTTAAGACCATGCTTAATACAATGTTGTAGATTTCTATAATGAATAACATATCGCTTCTTGTTTGTTAAAACTGTGATTAATTTAACATGTTTCGAATTTGAAGTTATTTTATTTTCTGAACAAAATGGTAAGTCATTATGTATATCATGTAGTACTTCAGGATATTCTAAATCAACTTCTAATATGTAACCAGTATCTGAATCTTCAGGAATATTTTCAATATCAATATTTTTATTCTCCATCCATTTAAAATCACCATAAGGAAGAGCTTGTGACATTGCCCAACCATACAAATTATTTGCATCTACATACATTAAATATTGTGATAGTTTTTGTTCATCATAATCATCCATATATTTATTATTTGCTACAGAATGTCTATGACAACACTGAGAAATTCCACCTCTGATGCTTTTTTTAATGAAACTGTGCATATTAATATCTGTTAATAATTCCAGTTCAATTTTTGTTTCCTTCAACATTGCATCCCATGATAATCCTGGAGCAGTATAATATTGACAAGGATCGAGTGAGTAAATACTTTTGCAAACTTTTCTAAAATTTTCAAATACATCAGCTAAAAGTAGTACATCCGTCTTTAAATATAATAATAAATAATCCCAAAGATTTTTACACTCAAACTTACGCCAAACCTTTCGCGCATGATTATAATCTTCATTATTACATTCACTATTTGTCAATTTACTGCTAAAATCTTCTTGTGCTGGTAAACTTGTTTTATCTAATCGCTCCCATGAATTGATATACTCATATGGGAATACTCCTTTTCTTGTTAGCAATTTAAATTTATCATCATCCTTGAACTCTGATCGAACTATTTTTAACATATCATTTGTCAAATTTTTTGCTAAAGAATCTAAACTAGACTGCATGAATCTATTCGAGTCTAGAAATCTCAATTCTATTGTATTCTTTTCATCAACGAAAATTCTCTTCGATAATGACACATATAGCTCCTTATTCAGAGGAATAACATTTATTTGTCCATCAAAATCAGATAACTCCTTTATAAACAAATGACAATCGTATCCAGAAAAATTATGAAAAAATATTGGAAAAAATTTAGGTACGCGATATAGTAAATTACATTTTTCATGAGCTGGTCCTCTATATTTTCCAGTTAGATGACAGTGATCTCGAACTCTATCCTTATCTAAAAACTGTTTGCAAATATGACATTCTGTGCTTTCATTTTGAATTTTCATTTCATTTAGTGTTAAACGATTCATTGATTTTGAATTTTCTATATAATTGTGATATAAATGTTTCACATCTTGAATAATTGAAGATACAAATATTTTTGTGCAATCTTCTCCCTTGTAAGTTTTGAATTTATTTAAATTATCATCAAAGCTACATTTAATATAATATGCAAAAGCACATGGCTCATGCTCCTGCACATTTGTTGTGGATGGTAATGATGGATCTGGCATGCATGTACTAATATCCTTTAAAATACATTCAAAATCAGCATATATTACAAAAGGAACATCTAATTGACGCTCATAATGTTCAAATTTCAAAATACTTTTTTCTTCCGTTGGCATTCTTGTCACTATTTTATTACAATCTGTTCTGTGAGTATCCAAGTCATTTTCACAAGAAAAGTATAATAAGCATGAATTACACATATATATTTGATGATGATGGTTTGTTAACTGCTCTCTCATTAATCTGAAATTTTGAAAAAAAAATTTTTTTTGTTAATAATTAAAATTTCATAATTTACACTAACACTATTACCTAGACATGTTTTTTATCCATACGTAATGAGCCTTTTCTTCTTCTTGTATAAGTAATAAATTTATATGAATTTCGTTTTCTTTAGAAGTTGAATAATATGGTCCAATAATTCTATTATCTTCTAATCCAAATACATTAATACTGATTTTTGGATTCAGCATTTCAAATTTATGAATATTAGATGTTTTTAGTGGGAACTCTAGTGTAGAAAAATCAAGATTAACGTCATTTTTTAAAATTATTTTTTCAGACTTGATATTTTCAATCTGATATGATGATGGTCTGTCAGAATGTATGTCAACTGGGTTCAATGCAGATATTATAGCCCATTTAAAACAGTACTCATCCTCATTCTTTACATTTATACAAGCTTTTTTATTTTGTATAGATTTTGGAAGTGATATGTACTGAGATCCTCGTAAGGGCTTCCATTGATTAATATTAATTTCAACATGAATAATTCTTATTAGAGTCCAACCACTATCTCTTTCTTGAAATTCTTGCATGTTTTTGTGAATTTTGTCAACCATCTCTTCATAAACTTGACTTAAATCTTCGATTTTTTGTATAATTGTCATACAAGATTGAAACGATTTAACTGAAAGTGTAATATCATCTTCACCGTCATTTCCTTTTGTTATTTTTATATATTCGCAAAATAATTCCATATTAAACTTGAATGATGAGTGTTTATCGAGTAGGTTTCCTAAAGCATTTAAAACATGATCTTTTGATGTATTAAAGAATTTTAAGACATCTAATACACCTTCATCTTTGTTTTCAAGTATATACGTTTCAACTCTTTCATCAAAAGCGCTTTTGATTACCTTCAAATTTTCATTTAAAGGTTCAGCTGCATTTTTTTTATGAAAATTTGTTCTTACATGATATGACCAATTCTTTTTTAAAACATCTTTTTGACATGCATCACAAAATTTTGTTATTGCTATTGACTCAACTGAATTTTTTACTTCAACCGTATGATTCTTTCTTAAATGAGATAATAAATTATCACTTCTTGAGAATTCCTTTTTACATACTACACAGGAAAGTTTCTCGATAACAGAATCAGAATGGATCTTCTTTTTATGTTCTAATAATTTATCTTGTCTACTTAAATGTTTTCCACAAATATCACAAACTACGCGTTCACCATGAATGCTATTAACATGTCTTTTTAAAACTACTTTTGTTGAAAAATCTTTATTACATAATTCACATTTAAACTTCATTTTTTAATATAAATTTAACTTATTTGAAAACTGATATAAATGTTGTTTCACCATCACAATCCGCGAAAACCTCTTTGTTGAATTGAAAACTCAAAGGTACTGTAGTCAAAACTGTTTTTTCTAAGGTATTTATACCCTGAATATCATATTCACCCAAAATATTTTCTTGATAAGAAACCTCAAAATTCCAAGAAATCAATAAAATTCTAATTCTAGATAAGACCACAAAATTCCGAGAAATTAACGAGATAACAAAATTCCTCAGAAATCAAACACTAAATTACAGGAAACCAACGAGACAACAAAATTCCAAGAAATCAATAAAATTCTAATTCTAGATAAGACCACAAAATTCCGACAAATTAACGAGATAACAAAATTTCTCAGAAATCAAACACAAAATTACAAGAAACCAACGAGATAACAAAATTCCAAGAAACTAAACGAGATAACAACAATTTCTCAGAAAAAACAATAATTTCCAGATAAAACCAGTTTCATCTAGCTCAGCTTCTTTACACACCTCCCCCCGTCAGAATCCACCATTTCGCCTTAAAGCTTCAACCCACAGCGAAAAGCTTCGAAGCTTCAAACCCACGCCACATGCCACCACCCACAAACCACAAAAGCTTCCACCACATGCCACAACCAGAAAAGCTTAAAAGCTCCCGAAGCACACCACACGTCACAACCGAAAAGCTCAAAGCTTATGACGTCATCCAAAAAAGCTATGTACAAAAACCCTTCCTTGGTCTAGAATGCCCATATACATACTACTAAAACAAACTACAAATTATGTACATACGAATACCTGTATATCCCTAACAACAAGGAAATTCAATTAATTTACGTAAAATGTCGCTTAACACTTAAAAGAAAAAAGCAGATATGCAAAAATTCAATTTAATAAGAAAAAACAATTCATGTAACAAGAAAAACAACTTGAAATTCATGAAAAAGTTTGAAAAATATAAATTAAGGGCAAGTACAGATTTAAAAACACAAAAAAGGTATTCAAGAAAGAAAAAAAAAAGCGTAAAAAATCTGTTTTCAATATAAAAACATCTTTGATACACTTAAAAGATATGAAAAAATGTTGTACATACATATTGTAAGATAATAGGTACATACTCGTACATACATATTTAAAAATAAAGCGTATATAGATAGATAGGTATTTTTATTCTTCAATAAATTTATCGATACAACCTTGAGATAATTAATTTTTTAAAAGGTATATTCACAATTGATTAAATTAAATTTATATATATACGAGTATACTAACTAAATATATTTAATTTCGTATGAATGGGTTATTTTTTTCTCATGTGGATAATGTTTGTTTTAAAATTTTTTAAACTGTATGTAATATAAAAAATATAAATAAATAATTGAAACATATTACAGGTGTTTTTTAATGATGTTTAAAAAAAATAAATTTCTTTTTACCTTATTATTTTATAGGTGGTGGTATCCAAAATTAGGAATATAAAATCTCAATAATTAATGAGCACCCTTCCTTCTTATTTTATGAAGGACTTTTATAAATTATAAAATATAAATTTTTATTTATTTATTTTCTTTTTTTTTTTTCACTTATATTTTTAAAATTTTTTTCAAAATATTTTTCTTTAACTTTCACACAATTATTTTCAATTTAATCTTTACCAAAACACTTACTTCATCAAACTAAATGGAAGTCCGCCAAAATATATATGTATATCTTGAAACAAAACGCACACAGTCAATAATATATGAGAAAAAAAATAACTTGAGTGTTATCTAAAATTTTATTTGAATTCTCTCACAAAAAAGTTATGAAATTCAAATTTTTCAAATTTTTTGACAATTCCACAAACAAAAATATTTTTTTTTAAATTATATTTTTAATTTTGATTCACTTTCAAAGTACAAATTTTTTTAATCTCACATATATGAAGGATTAAAATACTTTTATTTATGCTACTGATTCAAAAAAAAAAAAAAACTAAAAGGATGCTTTGATAATGACGCCACACACACAGACAAGAAAAATTAATTCTTTTATCCTGCCAGAAAGCTTCGTTTTTTTTTTTAATTTCTTTTGCTTTTCCCTTTACTTGTTTGCTAAAATCAGTGAAAGTTTTCGCCTGTTGAAAATGAAGCCACAAAGGTATGTATATCTAATATGGTATGTACGATGCCTATAAATGCCATGATATACGAGTACATAATATATAATATATTTATGTACTTGCACAACACAGATATATTTTGTCTTATATATTTTTAAAATTCTAACAAAAGGAAAAGTATTAAAGATAAAAGTTTGTCATGCGTATACGGAAGATTTGTATTTTTGTTTTTCAATTTTTATGTTCAAAAATCTCCCGCTCTTAAACTTATTTTAATTCATCCGCTTTGAACTGAACAGCTGAGTAATGTTTACAATAATTTTTTTTTATAAATACCAAAAAGATAACAACAAAAATATATTATGTGAAAAAATAGCTAAATGGTATAATGTACATAATTATAAAATGTTTGGAATGATGTCATCTTCTATTATTTGTTGAAAAAAGCTTAAAAATAAGGTATATGTATGCTAGTATCTACATAAGATATACATAGTATCTAAAATAATACATAGATTAGATACTCTATGAGATCATTTAGTTTGTTGTTTTGTGTTTTTTTGTCTTCAACATTTTGAACTTAATGAATTTGATAATTATAAAAATTACTTTGAGTTTATACAGGTAGTAAATTATTATTATTATAGGTGATAATTATATGTAGGTATGTATGTACATATATTTATTCAAACATATGGTCATTGTAATTCGATTATTGCAAAAGCTTTTAAAGATTAGTCACACCTATCTACTTTGTTTCATAACATTTTATTATCGTAGATATCGTATTAGATATACTATGAAAAGATTATTAAACGTTTGGAGTATATTTGAAATTTAAAAAAACTATTTACTATGTAAATATGTAAATAGAAAATACAGGTACCTAATCAAAAACAAACAAATAAAGTGGAAAGTAATCGTTGTAAATTGAATAATGTCACATTTTCTTTTGTTCTTCAAGTAGGTATATAGCAAATGTAAAATGATTTTTTTTTAAAAAAATAAAATGTAATTTAAAATATAGAAAAACAATAATATCTGATGCATGAAATTTTATTCACATATTGCTTCTTATATAAAAAATGTTACAGGATATTTTCTTTTATAATACATACATAGTTTAGCCTTCAAATCCAATCATATTAACAAAATCAATTAAAAATCAAATATTTTATTTGAAAAATAAAATCGGACCTGATAAAAATCTTGAATTCCATACTGCTGGTGAACTATAACCATATGAAAAACCTCTTGTTGGTTCAATAAATTTAACTGTTGGAAGTAGAGTTTCTGTTAAAATTGGTGATCCTACAGCCAAATTACGTAGTTCAACTTCTTTTTTTGCTGCATAATGTTCAGCTTTTGCTTTTGCTACTTCTGCTGTATCTTCAACTGGTTTTGGTATACTTTCTGGATCAAATTTAAATGGTTCAGCTGGAACTGGAGCAATATATCGTGATTTTACTTCTTGTACAGCTGCAAAATGTGCTGCTTTTGCTTGAATAACTTCTGGAGTATCTTCAACTGGTTGAGGAGGAAGTATTGGTTGTTGTGGTATAACTAATGGTGTTGGTTGAACAGCTTTTGGAAGATTTGTTGCTGCCACTCTAAAACCATCAGCATCAGCTGAATAATCAACTGTTTGTATTTTATTATCAGCATCGACATAACTGTATGTTCCTCGTGTTTTACCATCAAATGTTTTAAATTCCTCCTTAGACGATAAACCATCACTATAACCATAAGCATATTGTCCTAGCCCATCTTGTGTATGAAATTGTGTTTGAAGTGGTACACCAACAATACCGGTTCTAATTAATGGTAATGCTACGCCAGAAGGTTTGGCAACAGCAATGGCCCAAAAAGCAACAATAGAAATTAAAAATTTCATGATAATTTTATTTTCTTAGTTAGTTTAGTTTTAATTAGAACAAATACTTTGTAATTCTTCTCAAAAGCGCTGCTAGTCTATCAGCTAGGATTCGCGATGAGTACTGTACCAAATTCAAAATTCTTACTATCTTATATACTGAATCCTTCTGAAGATGATATGTTCTGGAAAAATTGAAAAGCAGAATACCTTGATGCATCTTCTCACTTTTGCGATGTACATACATATATCCATGCAATATTATATATAGCTACCTACATGTAATTCACATATATTACAATATAAATATAAATATATAGGATTCTATAGAATTTACAAAAATGTAGACACGGAACTTTACATCTTGTTACTAAATCTTCATCATTATATTATTCGAATTCGATCTCGTTTTAAATTTCATGCTCATCCTTTTTCTTTTATAATAACTCCAACAAAAATTATTATTGACTTACTGGTCAATGGTCAATCATTAAATAAACACGTGAAACTTTGAATAATATGCAAAAAATATACGAGATAATTGACAATGACCTTGCTTAAAAATAATAAAAAATAAAAAAATTAATAAATTTAAAAAAAAAAACATCTATGCCACACGATATACCGCAAATGAACAATTAATTGCAATAAACTATAAAATATACAGGTACTTCACATGATCATCTTAAAATAACCAGTTAATACCACTTGGGATGTTATACTTGCTAGGATGGCATCAGATCACATCATTAATGATTCACTAACTATCATATAAAAATGGACTTTTATTTAAAAAAAATAAATAAAATCTTTTATGTACATACATAGATACTATAGAAGATTTGTTGATTACTAGATCCATTTACAAACTATTTAATCTTTGTTATGGATTAATCAATCATTTCATTTTAAAGAATACAATTTATGAGTGTTTTGTTACGCAGATTACGTTTTGTGTGGGCTTTACAATATACATATGTTCAATAGATAAAAAATAAATAAATGTTCAAGATTAAAATTTTATGCAATTAAATAAATATAATAAATTCTTTATCACGTAGGAAGTTATAGAAAAACTAGTTCTTACAATATCATTAAATATCTCATTGATTGTCTCTTTTTATATATTCTTTAAAATAAATATCCAGAAATAAAAACAAAATGATTTATCGATTTTATCTGAATCTTATTTACTTTTCTTATACTATCTTGTAGATTTAACACTTATGTACATACTTTAATTGAATTATGTTGAAAATTTAAAAGGTATAAGGAATTTTTTCATTAATCAAATCCTTGTTGAATATTATTAATTGCTTAATTTTTTTAAATGAAAAACTACACATATATAAATATTATTGATAAAAATTTTTTTTAAAAAAAATGCAAAATAGAAATATGCAAACACTATGCATAAAACCAAAAACAAAAAAAAAACAAGAAGCGAAAGGTAGAGTGAAATAATTTCCCTTAAGGGAAAACCTTCAAATTCAAATGTTATATTTTTACAAAACGTATAACAAGTTTTTCCTAATATTTGGAATAAAATTGAACATTTCAAACATTTTTTTTTTTAAATTTAACAAAAAAAATTTTAGTATAAAAAGCAAAATTGATTTAAATAAATTATCAGTTAAATCCGTACTGTCTTTCATATCAATTGTGTTACAAAGTACAAATTAATCAATTAAAAATGAAATCAATCATTGTATTCTCAACACTTTTTGTTGCATGCTTTGGAAGTGGAATTATTCTTCCAGCTACAATTTCAAGACAAGTTCATGCTCAAGGACCTCTTGGACAATATCATTATGGATATTCTGATGGACTTTCTGCTAAAGAAGAAGTTCGTAGTTTCGATGGTACAACACGTGGTTCATACAGTTATGTAGATCCTAATGGTAAACTTCAAACTGTCGATTATGTTGCTGATCAACTTCATGGATTCCGTGTTGCAGGAACAAATTTACCAAAAGTTGAAGACAAAAAATTAATAGCTCCTTTACCAGTTAAAGAAACACCTGAAGTAATGAAAGCTAAAGAAGAACATCTTAAAATTGTTGATGCTGCAAAACGTGGAATCGTTTTAACACCAGTAAAAGATTCAACACTTTTGAAATTACCTACACCAGTTGTTGATACACCAGAAGTAACAAGAGCTAAAATTGAACATTTTGCTGCCAAAAATGAAGTTGAACTCCGTAATTTAGGCTTAAGACGTGATGTTATTGTTGATCCATCATTCTTAGCTTCCGGAATTCGACCAGTTGGTTTAGGTGCATTCAATAGATTTTCTCCATATACACCATTCTCATCTTTTGCTCCATTCACACCATACGGATCATTACATGACTTACGTTACGAAAATTCTCCCCTTTATCATTTTTAAATAAATTTTGTCAATATACATATTTGTAAACAGATTATGAATTCAAATAAATAATAAATTATTTCGATTGAAACAAAAATTATCAGTTTAAAGTTTTATTTTTATTTTTATTCTTTTAAGCTTTCAAAATTTAGGATTGTTGATTGCCATTGATATTGAAAATCTGAAATTTTCTCGAAAATTTTTTAATGAAATACAAGTTTGGTCTTAATAAAAAATAATGAAAAGATACTTTCTTGAAAAATGATTGTGAAAATAAAAGATAATACATTAAATTTTGTCAGTACTTTGAAGATCTTCTGTAATATTTAGATTTTCTTTTTTTCTAAAACCATTTTTCTAAAAGAAATGAAACCATTTATATAGGTAAATAATGTTTGTTTAATGACTCTTATCTTTAAATAAACTAGAACTTCAATGAAATAGCAAATAACCAATTTCAAAATGGCAATAATTGAAAAAAAGGACACTTGAAAAAAATCATTGATTCTTTATTTCGTTTACAATTTTCTTTTTTAATTTTGATCAAATCATTTCTATAAGAATTAATTACCCTTTAGAAAGTGGAAATTTATTTAAAATGTAGACTCTAATGAATGAAGAATTCTTCGAATAAAACTAATGTGAAGGATGCTGAACATTATCATGCAGCGAGTGAAACTATGGATACAGGGCCGTATTTAGGTTCTGTAGGCCCCTAGGCTGGACCTGTGGTGCGGGCCCATAGGTTGCAGCCTATATGTAGCCTATGCTTAAATACGGCGTTGTATGGATATGTGATATATGTATACGTCCTGTTCTGATGAGACTTATAAAAATTCATATTATTTATGTCTTTTTAACTTCTAAATATAATTACTTCTAAGAAGAATCAGAGCATCAATTACTTTTTTTTATATAAGATACCGCATATATTTTCTGTTAAATGTGTGTTTTACTATCAATTATAGGCAGCATTTATTTAATAGAGAACTTTTTTATTTTTTGTAGTTAGAAATGAATATTTTTATATTCCTATACTCATACAAATCCATATTTTAAACACGCAATTACAAAATTTTTCAGATTTTATGGCTGTAAACTACCAGATTTGTCAGTGCAAGTATTTTGGATTTAATATTTTAGCTTTATTCGAATCCAAAATTACCTATTACTTTCAATAATTTACTAAATTTATTTTCATTTGCATTTTATGAACCATCAATCAAATTTGAAAAATAAAAATAAAAGAAAGAATATCTTCTATTTCAAAATAATACATATACTTAATTCACTACTATATGATGCTTCGTATCAAAACTAAAAAGGTACTTGAAAGTATTTCCATACAGATCATTTCATTTATTTTTCAATGTTTTCCGAAGAATAGTCAAAAGTGTTTAATATTTTCAAAAAAAAAAAATCATTATTACTTTTCATAATTGTTTAATATATGATAAGGTTTAATTTTGGCAAATTTCATATAATTTGTTGTCCCAGAATACTTTATTCTAGTCCGTTACTCCATTGTCTTAAAAAAATATATATATTACATATATGTACGTATGTATATGTATATACTACTATTTGTATACAAACTTTATGTATATTCATTTAACTCGGAATGTTGTGTTAAATGATGTGATTAAATTGCATTTAAAATATTGCCAAAGGTTATCTAGAACTTGTTTCAAATAAAATAAAATACATATATAAACATTATTAAATTGAATGCTTATCATTTGTTCCTAAGGGGAAAACACTTCTAATTTTTTCTGTTTTTATTTCTAGAATTCGAGAAATGATAAAAATTGATCGAAATATGTCTCATTTCCTGGATATTGTAAACATGAAAAAAATATAATGAAGAAAAATCGATATAAAAAGAAAATTATTTTGAGAAAAAATTATACTTTGTTTGTACTTCATTAAGTTAAGAACAGAAATTGAAAGTAAAAAAAACAATAAAAATGATTGGATTTACATTATTAACCATCTTTGCAACATTGGCTTTAACTCAAGCGGACATTATCATTCCAACTGGAGTATCAAAGCAAGTTCATGCTCAAGGACCTCTTGGACAATATCATTATGGATATGCTGATGGACTTTCTACTAAAGAAGAAGTTCGTAGTTTTGATGGTACAACACGTGGTTCATACAGTTATGTAGATGCTCATGGTAAACTTCAAACTGTCGATTATGTTGCTGATCCTATTCATGGATTCCGTGTAGCAGGAACAAATTTACCAAAAGTTGATGACAAACCATTAAAAACTCCTTTACCAGTTAAAGAAACACCTGAAGTAATTAAAGCTAAAGAAGAACATCTTAAAATCGTAGAAGATGCAAAACGTGGAATGCTTACAACAAAATTATCAGAACGTGTAGATTTACCAAAACCTGTCGTCGATACACCAGAAGTAGCAAAAGCTAAAGTTGAACATTTAGAAGCTAAAAAAACCGCTGAACTTTTAGCAAAACAACCTGAATTCATAGTACGTGAACCATATGTAATTCCAGCAGAATATCCATGGGGAGTAGTACCAGAACGTCCACTTTTATGGAGCGGATATCGTGCTCCACTTTACTTAATTTAAATTCTATTATTGGATTTCATTAAATGATTTTATTTTTTGCAATTTTGAATTTTTATAATAATTACGTTGTATTTTTTGAATAAAACATAATTTTGAAACGGAAAAAAAAAATTGTATCTTTTTTAAATTACTTCTTCAATTATCATATTTTTTCTAGACTTACTTTACCTATGAAAAAAAAATACTTTATTTTCAATTTACATCTGAATCTAGAAACATTAACTCTCAAACTACATCAATAATGGGGTTAAAAAAAAAGTTGTAAATAAAATCAAAACAAATGTATCACACTTTTTAAATTATTTTCATTTTTCAATTTAAAATTCCTCATAAAGATCTTGCAAGTAATTGATATTCAATTCTTAAACACAAACATTTTTTTCTACAATTTATCAATATCATTGATGATAACCATGCATAAAAAATTTTTAATCACAAAACGTGTTATTTTTTTTAAATTATTTTATCACGTTGTACATTATTAAATTTATATTATGAACTTTAAAATATTATATTTTAATCTTTCAAGAAAGTAGAAATTTTCAGTTCTATATGAGAATTTAAAGCGAATAGTCAAACGTTTTTAATTTATCTGGTTTCATTTAAAAAAATATATACTTAAAATTAAGAAAAATACATTAGAATGAATCTTAACGGAAAAAATGTTGCAGTTGTTGGTGCTTTTGGTGGAATTGGTTTTGAAACTTGTAAATGTTTCCTTCAAAAAGGAGTTTCTGTGAGTTATTGTTTTTTTTTTTTTTAATTTTAAATTTATGTAGATATAATTAAAATTAAAAATTTTTTCAAACCAGAATCTTGCAGTTCTAGATGTCATAAATAATCCGACACTTGTTAAAAAATTACAAGAAGTTTCATCAAAATCAAAAGTTTTATTCATTAAAATCGATTTAACAAATAAACAATCAACTGAAAATGCAGTTAAAGAATTATTTGATAAATTAAAGCATGTCGATGTACTTCTTAATGGAAGCGGAGTTGTACGAGATGATAATGTACAACTAACAGTTGATGTTAATCTTGTAAGATATAATTTTGATGTCCATAGCATTTAAACATGACAGACAATTTAATTAAATTTTTTTTTATTTATTTTTTTTTTGTTCTTAACAGACAGGACTTATTAACACAACATTAGCTGCTATTCCACGAATGGATAAAAGTAATGGTGGAAAAGGTGGACTTATTGTAAATATAGCATCAGTTTTGGGTTTAGAACCGTGTCCACCTCTTGCTGTATATTCTGCAACTAAATTTGGTGTTATGGGCTTTACAAGATCACTTTCAGTATGTTTAACTAGAATACTAGAATTTTTATATGTAATTTTATTATTTTTTAATTTTTTAATATGTATATTTTTATTTAAGCATGAACATTATTATAAAAAAACTGGAATTGGATATATTACAATTTGTCCTGGATTTACTGTGACACCATTAATTGAAACATTAGATGGTAAAACGACATTCTCTTATTCAAAGGAACTAATGGATTATATTTTATCAGGAAAAACACAAACGCCAGATCAATGTGCTGTTAATTTAGTTAAAGCAGTGGAAACAAATAAAAATGGTTCAATATGGATTTGTGATTTAGGAACATTACGTGAAGTTAATCCTGTTACATATTGGGTACATGAACATTAATATATGTCATATGTAATTGTTTTTTTTTAATGAATATTTTTTTATGAATAAATTCAAATAACTGAAAATTTTATTTCATTTATCAAAAAAATTAATTATCCTTGAAATCCTCTAAAAAAACAAATTATAATAAATATTTAAGAATACAATTCTCTTATATACTTATTATAATCAATACTCAATTATTTCGATATTTTATTATTGTAACTTATATTTTCTTGTTGTTTTCAATGTCCTTTTAATTTTTATGGAGCTTCAAATAACAAAATTCATAAGGATATTTGAAACAGTCAACACTAGAACGACTTAAACCACAAATTTTATCAAATAATGTACCTACCTAATTCTATCTATAATTTTTTTTTCACACTTACTAAAAAAGAGAAATACTAGATTTTTCAAACATAAAACAATTCAAGAATTTTCACGTTAAGATGTTTTAGTGTTGAGCGTTTTATTTTTACTTCAGCTCAAATCTTTTTGTTATTTACCATAAATTGAAAGAAAAAAATAATCTTTATCTAATTCAAAATGGAAATTTAATACCAAAAATGGTGCATTTATAATCCTAATTGCAAAATAATTATGCTCATTAACAATTATGATCGCATATCTGTTTTTATTTATATAGGTAGGTACTTCTTAATATCTACACATATGTGTTTTCTTCGTAGTATCTGCAAGACTGGCTTTAACATTTAAGATACTTGCATTATCATATTTAAATTTATTAGAATGAGCTCAAAATGTTTTTTTCTTTTATGTACATATGTACATGCATATAGGTACATAGGATATATTTTAATTAAAAATATCAAATTACAGATCCGCACCCATTTAACATTACAACATAATGCTAACATTAACTGTACTTTAATGCTTATTAAAAGCACCAACATTATAAAGAAGTACATATTTTTTTTTAATGTGAATTTTGAATACGATGACATTTATATTATCACATTTCCTGATAAGCGCTTCTAGAAAAAAAATATCATATATGTATGTATTATAATCTGGTTACAAAAAGTACGCGAGTTTTTTCTTCAATCAATTTATTTTATTATTATTAAAAATCATATCAATTTTTTTTTCTTGTTCTTCTTTACCACTATTGCTGGTTTGAATTTTATACCTGTTATACCACTATACATGAGCTTAGTTATTTGTCTTTGTTGTTTTTTTTAAGATTGTGAAATAATTTTATACAATTAATGCAACTGAAAGTGAATACACCTTAGGTACGTACATGTCGTTTTTTTTTTGTTTTGTTGAAGGTCAGTTTTAAAGTAGTACTTGCTCTGATTATGGCAGACTTTATGTTTTATGTTATATTTTTTATATGACTTCTTGCTTTTGATGATTTTATTATTACATATTTCATATTCGTTATTATTAAAAAAAAAATTATGTATATTTTTTTTTTTGCCGGCAATATACATAAGATCACATTATAAAGGCCTATACCATATTTTATAAAAATCTGTTGCAATAACCTTGCCATAGGTAAGATTCATGCACTTTGCGGTATATGAATGATATACATATCAATAGGGTGTTAAAATTTCAAAAAGATAAAAAAAAATAATAAATTACAAAGATATGTATGTTCGAAAATCTACATCTAAAATAGAAAACACATAAAGGAGAGGAATTACTTTTGATATTGCTTTGTAAAATTTAAGTCTTCCGCCATTATGAATTCAGATTTAATTACAAAGTGAAGGTATAAAAAAATAATAATAATATCTGTGATGCATTGGTGAACAAATTTATGCATGTATGTATGTATATTATGACAATTTTTTGATTAGATTTTTCTCAATTTATGCACATATCCCATATGCATATACCATGTGTATGTGAACATTGTGAACATATCATTTTTTTTAAAAAAAGATGTCGATGACAGCTTAAAACCATATATTTAATTGTATAAAGTATCTCGACATATTATACTTATTGTATTTTGCTATGCCCGAGATATTCTTAAAACATCATATAGAAGTCGAGGTCATTTCATCCATCATCATAATATGATTTTGTGGGGGTGAAGTTTGAATCTATGTATATCAAATGTATTTTTATTATGATTCTATGATATCCATAGTTTGAATGATTTTTGAATATAAAAATCCAAGAATTTTCAATCTAACCGCAGTTCACTTGTTTCAAACTAAGAATCAAGACTTAAATTATAAACTAAAAAATAAGTAAAGTTTTTATAATAATTCATAAAAATCCTTAAAAAAAAAATTAAATTAAATTTAAAAAAAAAAAAAAAACAAAAAAAAATGAAAACTATACTTGTGATATTTGTAATAATTGCATTTTTCGCGATTGATCCTTTATTTGCTTTTGTTACTCCAACAACAACTATAATTGCTGCTCCATTACCAATTATTAGCCAATTTCATTCACAGGATTCATTGGGACAGTATGCATATGGTTATAATGGAGGACCTTCAATTAAAAGTGAAACAAAAACTATTGATGGAATAATTCGTGGATCATACAGTTATATTGATCCTGATGGAAAATTACAAACTGTTGAATATACTGCTGATGCTTTAAATGGTTTTCGTGCTGCAGCTACAAATTTACCACGAGCACCTGTTGATGACAAATTAGCTCCCGAACCAGTACAAGAAACACCAGAAGTTGCAAAAGCTCGTGCTGAACATTTGGAGGCATACAAGGAAGCTGAAATTCGTGCAGCAAAATATCCTGAAGAACCAATTGAAACTCAAGAAAATGAAGTTGCTATAAGCAATGTAAACGGAAACGGAAACGGAAATGAAAATGGTAACGCCAACGGTAATGCAAATGGTAATAATGGTGACGCAACACTCGCGACTGGTGAACAAGCAGAAGTAGCCACCGTTCAAGCACTTCCAGCAACGGTTCAAACTCTTCCAGCAGGAACTAGCCTTTCTTTACCATCATCAATAACAACTTTAAAGGCTTTTGAATTACCTGTATCAACATATAACTATCGCATTGAAAATCCTTTTCACGGAGTCAGTGTTGTGGCTCCAACCATTTTAACATCTCCATTAACAACTGGTTACAGCACCTTAACAAGTACACCTTTAATAGCTGGTGTAAGGCCAATAACTGTCGCCACTAGAATCCTTGCGGATAGATCTATTGATCTTTTCAGAACTCGTAATGGAAATGGAGGACATGGACTTTAATTTTAAAATATGCACAGTAAAACAGCAACAAAAAGGCAAAAAACGCTTTTCTTTCTTGTATATGAAAACAAAAGAATGATTTGAGTAGATAGAAAGTAGTCTTATTAAATTTATTTAATTTGTTATGAATAACAATTACATAATACAATAAAGTGTTTTTCAATGTAGAAATTATTCTTTTATTTATGCTTTAGTCCTTCAGCAATATTACCTTATATTTTCTTTAGACAAGAAAAAAAATCAAAATTTTGTGTAGAAAGGAATTTCATTATTTTTAGTTGTACTTTTTTTACAAAATAGTAGGACAAATTAAAAATTAAAAAATTTTTCTCTTTTAAAAATAATATTTGATTAAAAATTTCTTCAATGTAGTAACACTTTTATGTATTACAGTTACCTACGTTTCTTATGAGAATCAATACAAAAAAAAAAAGTAGCCATGGAAATCTATTTGATTTATTGTCAACTTTTAAATCCTTTTTAATTTTTTCTACTAGCACCAATTTATTTTAAATTAATTAAAAATTAAAGAAAAAAAAATAAAACAATAATTATTATGGCTGGTGATGGTTTCGTAGATTTACCAACATTAGTTCGATATAATAATCCAGTTTTAATAACTAAACATCCTGAAAAGAAATCTATAAGTGAAACGGTGAGTAAATATATAAAAAATTTCTTCAATTAATAAAAAGAGCATAAAAATGTACTTAATTTTTTTTTAGACAACACCCAGAGAACAACCAAAAAGAGTAGGTTCAGCGAGTGCATTAATTGATACAAAAAAAGAAACTGAAGAAATTCTTAATGCAATAATTCCTCCAAGAACTTGGGAAGATGAGACTGGTCAACTTTGGACTCAAACGGTAAGTATTTTAAAATCTTTTTAAAAGCATTTTATTTGTATAACTTTTTATTTTGTCAACATTTTCTAGGTATCTAGTACTCCAGCAACACGACAAGATGTAATTCATTTACAACAAATGCTTGATATTCGATTACAAGAAACTCAAGCTCGTGAAACTGGTATTTGTCCAATTAGACGTAAACTTTATTCATCTTGTTTTGGTAATGTAACAAATTATTGAAAAAATAAAATACTTTTTTTTTGTGGAAATTAACATTTTTCTCTACATTTTTTTTTCTCTCTGTTACAGATGAAGTAATTAGACAAGTAACAATCAATTGTACAGAAAGAGGTATTCTATTAGCACGAATTAAAGATGAAATAACAATGTCAATGCAAGCATATGAAACATTATATTGTAGTTCAGTAACATTTGGTATGAGAAAAGCATTAATGTCACAAGATGAAAGAGAAAAATTACGTGAAAAAGTTAAAAATTTAGAAATTGAAAAACATAATTTAGAAGAAATAATAGCTGAAATGAAAATAAAAAATGAACAATCTGATAAACGTTATTTTGAATTAAGGGCAGCTGAAGAGAAAAAATATGCTGAAGAAGTTGCATTTTTAAAGAAAACTAATGCACAATTAAAAGCCCAATTAGAAGGTATAACAGCACCAAAAAAATAAAATTATAATAAAATGAAATTTCAATAATTTCAAAATAAAGAATTTCATTTTCTCCTTTTTTTTTTTCTTCTTATCAATTAATTTTACAGCTTGTATTCACAGCTTAATACATGGTAAAAAACCAACAATTAATTTAAAATGAAAATTGTACTTACATGTTTGTGTTTTAAATAAATTCATTTTTTTTTTTGCAAGTAAAATATTTTTTTTCTCAATTTTCTTTGTGTAAAATGTGAAGCTTTCCGGAAGCGACTTAAAACCATATTCTTATGGTAAGTTCAAACGACAGGAGAGTAGAGACTTCGATGAAGATCTTCTAGTCTTCAAACACCATTTTTTGATATCTGGAAACAAAAATATCCTGTCGTTTAAACTTACCATTAGGATGATAGCCGTCAATTAAATAGAAAGGAATCTAATAATTACGATAGAAAAACAATAATCTATAAATTTAAAAAAAAACACACACACACATTTTAATTTCATTATTTTTGTTGGACAAAATTTCATTATTTTTGTTTATTTAATTTATTTGTCATTTTCCATCTATATTATTATTATTATTATTATAGAATTTCTATAATATTTATCTTATAATAAAACTTGTTTACAATATTTTGAAAATTATTTCGTTTTTTTTTTTTTTTTTTGAGATGTGGATTTTATTTTTTTTTACTTTCAGTGGTAAATTTTTAAATTTTTATGTTGTATCTTTTTTTTTTTCTTATTCATGATAAGTAAAAAATTATTTACTACTCCTATACTCCTATATTCATTGTATAAATTTCAAATTTCAAAAAAAATTTTTTAATAAAATTTGTAGAAAATAAAATATATGTATATATACTTTTTTTTTTGTGAAGTGCTAACAGCTTTTTAAAATGGAGAAATAAAATTAAAACTAAAAGTAATTTTTAAACTAATAAAAAAACATATGTACCAACAAAAAATAAAAGGTTTAATAATAATGATTTTGAAATAATTTATGTACAATTTCAAGGCGAAAATTTTGATTTCTAACTATTCTAACCGAACCGACAAAGTTTCTAGCCAAGACCTGCGGATAATGATCAGTGTTTTTGAATTTTCTATCAAATAATTTTAATACTTTGTGAAAGAATCCCAAATTTCTAACAATATAAGTTCCCGTGAGAAATAAACAGCAAAGGAGAATAAAATCACAATATATCAAAAATATTCTGTTATGTTGGACAAAGTTTTTATAAAGCGCACATAAAACATTTTATGATCTTTTTATGAAATTTTATAACACTTGAATTGTACATACTTATATATAATATATATATATATTTTTTTTTTTGATGTAATGAAATGATGAAAAAAAAATTATAAAGCTACTAAAATTGAATTTATCAAATCCTTGCTTTATATAATTGTTAAATAGCTTACAAGAAGTCTACGAATAAATAATAAATTTAAAAAGTGATAACATTTTTTCATTGAGACCGAATACCATTTTCATTTATACTCTAGTAAAAATTTAATCCATTTCCAGTTACATAGAGTATCTACATAGTAAATATAAAGAAAGATTTATAACAAAAACGTGCTTTGTTCAATTTTGGAAAAAGATTTAGAAAGCACGTTTAAATTCTTACAACCTTATGAGAACCCTCCATTTTGGTTTCACGATAGTTACAAAAAACTTCTTAGTATAAAAATGGAAATAATGACAGGAAATGAGTTAAATTTATTTTTGAAATTTGTATGAAAGTTAAACTAAATTCTTCATCCTCAATAGCCTATTGATAATTTAATTAATTCACTTAATTTGACTCCTTCTTGTTTTACAAATATCAAAAATTTCTCTAATACTACAAGAAAAAAAATAATGAAATCAAGAAAAAAACAAAAAGGTCTTTCTTTCTATTGAAAAAGAAAAGAAAAAATAAGAGAAATGTTGTAATAAAATGAATATGTTTTAGTTGTATTACAATAATGTGTGTATACATACATATGTTTTTTTTTTTTTTTGTTCAGAAAATTTATCTTTTAAATCAGGTGATAATTTTTATTTGTTTTTTTTTTTAAATTTAACTTAAATTTAAATAAAAATTTGAAAAAAGAAAAAAAAATTAATATCATGCTTAAAATGATTTATTTTTCGTTTTTCATTTTTAATATTATTCTTACAACTTTTTTTTTTCATTTTAATTATTATTTTTTTTTTTTTAATTGAATCAAATCTCAAAATGTATGAATAATATACAACTTCGTTTTTTTTTTTTTAAACATAAAATTTATTCATATTTATTTTTTTATTTTTTTTTTTTTATTATCTTCAAATATTTTATTTTTCATTTTAAATATTAGTAATTAATCATTTATAAATAATGAAATTCCTTTTCTTTTTTTGTATTCTCGTTTACTTGTATTTTTTTTTTTTCTCATACACAAATTGTTTTAAATTTTTATTAAATATTTTTTGTTTTTCATTTTAGTATTTGCTTTTACAATTTTCATTTGTTTTTTTTTTCCATATATATACTTTTTCATATTATTTTTAAAAATATTGTTATCATAATGATAAACATCATAAAATTTTATTACATTTTTTTTTTTATTTGTTTTTATCTTTTCGAGAAAATATTGAATGTTTCACAAAGTAATTAAAGCATCAATAGAAAGTGTTTTGATCGTTTGTTTTTTTTTTCTTTTTTTTTTCTTCAAATTAATATAATAGTAATGTGTTACAATTAAAAAATATAATGTATAAAATTACAACATGCTTTTTTTTTTTTTTTTTTTTCACTCAATTAATTAAATTCAAAAAATTGTTTCTTTTATTAAAAAGACAAAAAAAAAAGTGGGACAAAATTTTTTTTCCCTTTCACTTTCATTTTTTCACCATACTTTTGTTATGTTTTCTTTTTTTTAATTTCTAATATTTAATTTGATTTACTTATAAATTATCATCGTACCCAAGAATGAAAATACATCTTTTTTTTAAATTATTTTATTATTATTTTTTTTCTCTCTTCAAATTTCCACCTTACTTAAATATTATTAGTTTAATATAAAATGTTCCTTTGTTTGCCTTTTTCCATTTGTATAATTCTTATTTGCATTTAAAATAATTTTACTTTATAATTTTCTTTAACTTTTAATTTTTAATTGCAGTCATAATTACTTTTTGTTTATTTTATCCTTTTTTTTTTCTTTAGGGTTTTTATTTTCTTTTCAAATTAATTTAATTAATAGAATTTTTTTTTTCAAATGTTTTGTATGGTTTCTTCTTCTTATTTTTCATTTTTTTTTTGTTACTTTTTATTTCTAATTTTACGTAAATTTCATTTTATTTTTTTTTTTCAATATTTATTTCATTTTTGTATTAAAAGGTAATTTAATATTATTTTCAATCTTTTGTTTTTTTTTTAATTTAAATAACTAATATTATAATATTGGATAACATTTAAAAGCCATCCTTTATTCCTTCAATTTTCTAATAATTTTTTCTTCTTTTTTTTTTGTTTTTTTTTTTTTGTATTTTTCATAAGTTTTCAAAAATTTACAATCCTTGTTTCATATTTATTTTATTTAAAGCACATTTTGTATGATTTGTATTATTTTTCAATTATTTAATTGTTTTTTTCTTTCTTTTTTTCTAATTTTAGTTGTTTTCATTATCTCTTAAAAAAAATTTCAATATGTTTTTTCAAAGATGTTTTCATTTAATGTGTTGCAAGACAAATTGTTTTTTTTTTTTCTATTTTTTTTATATTTACTTTATATGAGGAAATGGAAAGGACGTCAGCGGATAAAATCATTATGTTTTATTTATTCTTTGTGTGTATACGTTTAGAAAAATACTTATTTTGCATTATTTCCCTAAAAAAAGAGAAATTTAGTCTGTAAAAAAAAAATTTTTAAAAAATTTAAATAAATAATTTAAATAATAAAATAAAATATAAATAAACAAATAAATAATAAATAGGTCATTTAAAAACTTTATAAACGACATTAAATGTATTTTTGCTGTGAAATAATAAATCTAAAACTAACTGCTCAAATTTTAAATATATTTTTTTATATATTTTTTTTTAAATTTAAACGTGTCATATAGTTTTTGAATAACCAAAATACAAAATTATGAAATTGAATTTTTAATTACCTGTTGCTGCTACTGTGGCAGTAGTATTAGACTGTTGTTGTTGTTGAGGTTGATTTTGCTGTTGTCCTTGTTGAATTTGATTTTGTGTTGTATTCTTATTCGGAAGACCTGTACTTGGTTGACCATTTCTATTATTCATATTATTCCTTGGTCTATAATTTCCTCTATAACCTCTGTTATAACCACCATGAGCATTCATATTTCTATTGTAATAACCACCACCTCTACCACGATAGCTATATAAAATTAGAAATGACATTTAAAATCATTTCAATTTAAAAAAAGTTTTTTAAAAAAAAAACTACAATACATACTTATTACGTCTTGTTGATGAAATACCAAAAGTTTCGCTGTTTAATTTGCGTTCCTGACGCCAATCATTACGATTTTTACCTTTTGATCTATCAGCACCAGCCTCACACGATATATTATCAAAGAATGATTTTGTTTTATCATATCCAACAACAATTTCTTCTTCTTCTTGTTCATGATCACCAGCTCCAGTCTCATTTCCTGAATCATCTTTTTTATCAACTTCACCATTTACCTATGGAACATTAACAAAAAAAAAAAAATTCATATCAGTTTAAATGAATTTATTTTACATGAATTTTAATTCAAAAAATAAAATAATTGAATTTTTTTAAATAAAACAATTATGCAAAGCTCATTAAGAAATAATGAAGCAACACAAAAGGAAAAAGGGCAAATGAAAATTTTTAATCATGAATGAATGTGACGAAAAAAGCTTTGACAATCGAATTCAATTTCATATTTGAAATTTAGAAGCCAAATGTGTTATCCTAGTCTATAAATTTTCTAGAGTTAAGAAATTTTGAAACAAAAAATAGATAATTTTTGATATTTCCATTGTTTTTTGCATCGAATTCTCAGATCAAAGCATTTAAACATGTAAAAATTAAAAATTAATTAAAATTCCATTAAAAATATAAAACAATTGAAAAAAATAGTTTTGAGAGATTAATTTTTTAATTGTTAAAACAAAAACGAACTAAAGAAAAATATTTTACTTTTTTTTTATCTTTTAACTCTATACTATTTTGATTATCTCTTTTTGTTTACATGTACTGACCACTTATTTCTTCTTCTTTATTTTAAAATTGTGTATTTATTTATTTTTCTATTTTTATAAAACTCTTTATGTAGAATGTTAAGTAGATAAATCCATCCTTTAACACATTTTGCCTTTAAAAAATACTCAACAAACAAAATATTACACATATGTATAAATGTGTGTAAAATCGAAGAAATAAATTACATTTAAAAATAATTTTCAATTTAATTATTCGAAGGAATCATATAACAACAATATGATAAATATTTAAAATTATGATGTGATGTAACAAACAAAATCCAAAATAATGAAACAATTAAACAAAATACCTGATCAGTTTTGGCATCATCGCCCACCTTAAGTTTTGATAGTTGAGAACGTAATTCCTCAAATTTACTATTTGCTTGCTCAAAATCATAGTCTTGCTCAAATTTAATTGTATTCTTAGGAGGACGTCCACCTTTATTTGGATTGCCTGGTTGTCTATATCCACCCTATTATATAATAAACGAAAATATGAAATATGCAAATTCAAAATGTGTAAAATAATGTTTTTTTTTTTTACCTGATTTTGTATCATACGACCGCGACCACGATTTCCTCTCATATTATTGTTCCTGTTTATCCAACCACGATTATTTTGATTATTATTTTGATTGTTTCGTTGATGTTGATGATTACGATTATCTTGTGCTTGATACATTTTTCCAGAATCTCTTCGAATACGGTTACCATCATTACCACTTCCTCCTCCTAATCCTCCTCCACGTTGTTGGTTATTGCTGCCATTTCTTTGTTGTTGATGTTGTTGATGATGATTTTGTCGTTTATTTTGTCCAACATCACGATTATGCATTCCATCAGATCTACCGCCACCCATATTTTGATTAACTTGGACGGCCATATCAGCGGATGGACTTTTCCTTGATACTAAACTGACAGGTGTTGTTGAACGTGATGCACCAGTAAGTAAGTCTAAGACAGATACTAAAGATTTCAAGATTTTTTGTTCTAAACATTAAAATTTCAAATTTCTACGACACTTATACATATGTATATATACAAATAATAATATAAATTATATTAAATGAAAACTTACAAAATGTAACTAAAATTAAATGATGAAACTTATAAAAAGCGATTAAATATTCTTTTTAAAATTTAATTTACACAGAAAGTTAAACATAAATGCGAAATACATACATAAATATGATTTTTAACACTGAGACCAAGGATGCATTTTTTTTTTAAATCTAATATTAATTTTTTTCCTTATGGTTTCGAATATGATTAATAAAAATGAAATTGAGAATTTCTTAGTAATTTTGCTTAAAAATCAATTTTTTCTTCTCTTCGTAAAATTCAAATCTTGTCTATTTACGCTTATTACATTCTATTTTAAAAGTTTTGTCTAGAATGAACAACATACATAACTTTTAGACATGCTACTGAAAATTTTGCAAATTACCATGCTTTATGGTGAAAATTTAAATTTAAAAATTCAAAAATTTTAATTACAGACAACTCAAAGTATTTTTTTTTCATGATTTTCACATCTGCTTGATAACAGAAAAGATGAAAAAATATAAATTCTTAAGATAAGTTCGATTTTAAAATTCGAAGTTATCAAAATACCATATTTTTTTTACATATTATCTTTAAACTAATAAAACTTTTTCTTTTTATTCTATTAAATATTCTTTCTAGAATATTGAATTTCCCATCCATTTTCACATATACACCAATCGGTTGACTTTTAATTATATCATGTTCAACAAATCATGCTGTCTAATAAAAGTTGTGTTAATATAAAATTTATCCATTGTTCTCAGTTGAAAAAATAAAAAATAAATTGATAGAACTAAAGTAATATAGGTACTATTTAAAAAGAAAAGCTGATAAATCATCAATCTGAAAGCAAAATTACTATGAAAAAAAATTACTATGAAAAGCGTTAAAAAATTTTTAATGATAAGCAAGTAAAATTAAAATTAAATAATGTGCAATGCAGAATTAAATTAAAAAATAAATATAATGAGAGAAAAAAGCAATATTTTTAAGAAACAAAGATGAAAAATTGCATTAAACAAAGAAAAAAAAAACACCCGTATGGAGGATTTACCATCACACCTTGGTCTTTGTGTTCAATTGCCGCGGTTGGAGCATTTGGGACACTTATAGTAGAAGTAACAGTTGGATCTGGAATGACGTCGTTTAACTCACTTTTTGGCTTTTGATTACCGCTTGCACCAGAATTACCCCCACCTAATATAAATGAACCAGGTGCCAAACTACTTGAACCAAGGCCACCTAAATTACTCATTGTTCCAAATGGATTTGCATAACCACCAATTGGTGGATTCATTGTTGGCATTGGAAAATGTGGCATCAAGTGTTGTCCATTAGGTAATTGCATTTGCATAATTGCTGGATCATTCGGATGTGGCATACCATTGTTTACCACACGAATATCTTTTATATCAGTTCCACGAAATAAGATGTAATCATAAATTTGACTTTGTGGAGCAATTGGATATTGAGTTTCACGATCTTCAGTACCGAATGATCGAACTGAAAAAATAAAAATATTTTAATATAAAAAATCTGTAATATTTAAAATAAAAATAAATTTTTATGACAAAAAAAAAAAAAAATACAAAAAAGATTCTGAAATATAAAATATCGGAAAATGAAGAACATCATTTTTATTCGGGCTGATTAATGTTGTAAAATTGAAAATTCCATTAAAATTAAAGTTCTCATATTCTAAAAAAAAATTCATAAAATTATAGAATCAAATGTTTTACTTCACTTTGAATTTACTTGGTATCAAGTAAATTTTTTTAATGACCTCGTTATTAATTTGGGTATTCAATAACTGTAAAATCTTCCTATTACATGAATAACGGATACAGCTTTTTATTAAATTCTTCATAACTTAATTATTATCTGTACATTTATAATTCAATTTTTTATGTATTAAAATTGCTTTATTTTATATTTGAGAATAATTTTTAATTGAAAAGGATGTTGAAATTTAAATACCAGACAATTTTTATTGAGATTATTTTAAAAAGCATGTACAATGTGAATGTACCACATACATAACATAGTGCTGAAGACCATAAAATTAAAATAAAATCACTGTGTAATATAAAAATTTCTAACCTATGAAAAATAGGCAATCAAAATTTTATTAAATTCATTTTTTTCTATGTTTCTTGAATACTTTACACATAGTTGATTGAATATTCACATGTTACAATTTCTTTTTTTATTATCACGTGGACCTAAAAGAAATCCTAACGGAATATATATACTTATTACAATAAGTGGATTACAGAACAATAGTATCAACTGTAAAAAAATTTTTTTTTGTACATATAACCTCAAACGTCCTGAAAGTGCACCAAGCATCATTTGAGAAAGAAAAAAAAAAAGAAAAAAGATGGAATTGTAAAATTTTTTTCCCTCAAAACCTTCAATACACATGAATAAATTTCATATTGAAATTACCAAATTTGTAGTTTTTTTAAGTGCATTTTCATTTTTTTTTAGCTACAAATTATATTAAAAAATAATTTAACACAAAAATAATTCATTCATATTATTGTATTATTTTTTTTTTGCTTTACGCGTGGCACAAAAATAAATCGTATGCATTGAAAATACATTCGATGGTATTATATAGACATACTTATATGAATAAAAGAAAAGAAAAAAAAAAACTCACCGTTTGCTAGAGCAATTGTACATTCTGTTGGATCAACTGTAAAAAGCCGCCCCTCATATCTAATATCCGCTTTCGAAATAAGGCTTATTTTTGAGCCTAATTCTGGCATACCGCTACTCATTTTTATAACTTTTATTGAAATTACTTATTAAAATTAATAAAATTAAAATATTAAATATCAAATTCCACCATCGAAATATAGACCGAATTAATTCTTTCTTTGTTCACAAATGGCGTACTCGAAACAGTCGAAACTCGAATAAAAATGATGGCGTACCACTGGAACAGCTGACAATTTTTTTGTGATGTCACAACGTTTTATAGCAAAAATTCAATATGGCATTTTTTTTTTATAATTGAATAAAATTATGGCGCGAAATTCAATAAATAAAAAACTATTTTATAAATTTTCAAGTTTTTCAAATGAATCTTAATGAAATTGTTATTCTATAATTTTTTAAATTAATTATTGTTTCTATTTTATTTATTTTAAGTGATTATTTTAAATATTTTTATTTCGATTTCTTTTGAAATTCTCGATTCCTTTGATTAAAAATGTCCTATAAAAATTTTTTTCTGTATCAATACAACAAAGAAGATCAAATGATATTTAACTTTTTAACTAGGGACTTTAATGAAAAAATTAAATATTAAAAAAATTTAAAAAAAATTTAGTAAATATAGAACAAAAATAAATTGATAAAAATTTTAATTAATACCTTTTAAAAAAATATTTGATAAATATAACATGTTAAAAAGGAAGCGGAAGTATAATCCGATGTCCAGGGTTAGATAAAATAAAATCTAACAAGAATTTTCAGTTTTCATGAAAATAATATTATTTAATTTTTTAAGGGAAAATGCTACGAGAAATGTCCAAAATTATTAAAATTGATAAAAATTGTTATAGAATTTGAATTCTACATATTTATTTTTTTAAATCATGTACCACGTATACATGATGAGATCCAAAGATCCAGCGATTGAAGTTCGAATTTCGATCTGCGTATTAGCAGTATACTGGATCGAAAGTTCGAGTTCAGTTTGAATTCAAACGTGTTTCAAAATATAGAAATTATAACCTTGAATTTTTCACTTTTCCTAATATTTGAATATAAACTTAAATATTAGGGCAAGTTTAGAGTTTCTTCATGTCCCCAAATATTTCTTTTTGCCATTTTATTTATGTTTTCAATTTTATTTAAATGAAACAAATATAAGTTTTTAAACACTTCGATAAATAACATAGCCTAAAACAATTTCGATCTTTCAATCTTTCAATCCGTGTTGTACGTTTATATTTCGACTCGATCCAATATAAAAGGCTGGATCGGATCGGTTGGATCCCATATGGACTCGATCTCCATCTACATGGTTTTTTTTAGGGATTCAGACCGGATTAAATTAAGATTCAATCCATCATGTATACAGGATAATGATATAGGGTGAAAATACATTGGTTGTAATGCGCTAGTTGTAACAATTTTTTTCCTACTTGGTATAATAAGAATAGTCTAAAATAATTTTAGCTGACCATCAAGTGTATTTTCAGGAGTTGTTAAAACCGGTTATAAACTCGTTTGCGACGGTATCAGCAGTCCAAGAATATTTACCCCATAGAACAGTGAACACCAAATTTTTATAATCACAAACTTTCAACCATTACTGTACACAATTAAATATGCAATGCAGTTCGAATTTCGAAAATACTTTTCAATGTCGAGAGCCTGTAATTTATCTCATTTCGATAAAAAATTAAGTTTTTTAGTAAATTCGAGGTATATTGACTTTATGGATCGATAAAAAAATATACTTTAGACTAATAAAATAATTTAATTTAGAAAAAATTATTTATTATTAATTTGTGCGATTGTATATATGTTACTAGGTGATTTTTTATAGGCTAATTTTCTTAATTCATAATTTTTCGAACTTCAATCCTTCAAAATTTTGAACAGTGTCAAAGTTGTACCAAGGGCCATCATGTCTGTAAGATTAGGAAGATTTTGCGGCTCCAATTTATTAAAAACTTCAAATAGTTTATACCTTCAGCAGGTATTTAATCATAAATTATAATCTATGTAAAATATCATAAATTTAATATATAATTTATGTATAAAAGTGCTTTCAAAATTTTACTAAAATACAAATGTGTCTTTATAGGATTTATTGTATTTTATTTGATTTTTATATCATAAAATAATTAAAAGCTCATTTAAATATGAAAATATAATATAATTACTTTTAAAAACTAATTAAAAGTATTGGTATTTGTTCAAAATTAATGTTAAAATAACTTTGTGAAATAACAAGAATTTTTTATTATGTAACACTTTTTTGATTGGCAAGAAAATTCTATTACCTCACATAATTTTTCTATTTACTTTATATATAAAATTTTTTTTCTATTTAAAAGGTGAATAACTTTTCAACGACGAAGGCATGGTCAAACGGAAGGAAAAAAGTAAGATTTAAATATAATTTTTAAGAAAATTTTCAGTTTCATAACAAAATTAGTATAACATAACCTCAAATGATGTGTCACCTGTATAATATAATTAAGTCAAACAATTTATTATATTCTTTTAAAACATGTAACTTCTTTATTTAGTTACTTGCTGCAGCAGGAGCTATAGCAGGTGGAACTGGAGCTTTATTGTTTGCCTTAGAACAGTCAGTTAAGGCGTCTGGAACAGAGGTACATCCTCAATCAATGCCATGGAGCCATAAAGGTATTATTGCATCTTTAGATCACTCAAGGTATTTCAATTATTTCTTAAGATACATTTTAATTTAAAATAATTGTACTTTTGCTTTGAATAGTTTACGTCGTGGTTACGAAGTTTACAAGCAAGTGTGTTCTGCATGCCATTCTATGCGTTTTATTGCATACCGTAATTTAATTGGTGTTACTCACACAGAGGCTGAAGCTAAGGCCGAAGCCGAACAAATTATGGTAAATTATAAAAATATGAAAAGTACCATTTAATTATTTGTAATAAAAAAATCTTAAAAAAGGTTACAGATGGCCCTGACGAACAAGGCAACTTTTTCCAAAGGCCTGGAAAATTATCTGATTATCTCCCAAGTCCATATCCAAACGAAGAAGCTGCTAGAGCAGCTAATAATGGTGCATACCCACCAGATTTAAGTTATATTGTGTCTGCTAGAAAGGGCGGTGAAGATTACATATTTGCTCTATTAACTGGTTATTGTGATGCACCAGCTGGTTTCCCTATTAGAGAAGGACAATATTTCAATCCATATTTCCCTGGTGGTGCTATATCAATGGCACAAGTCTTATATAACGAAGTAATATTTTCATTTTAAAATAATTTAATTGAATTTAATTGATTTATTTCCTATATTTCTCATTTCAAAGGTTATTGAATATGCGGATGGTACACCAGCTACTGCTAGTCAATTAGCTAAAGATGTTGCAACATTTTTGAAATGGACATCTGAGCCAGAACATGATCAACGTAAAAAGATGGTTATTAAAGCTATAGGAATATTTGCATTCTTGACCGTTATTTCATATTACATTAAGAGACACAAATGGTCATCATTAAAGTCAAGGAAAATAGTATTTAATCCAAAAGAAAAATAATCTTCTTTTTTAAGTAAAATAACATTCGCACGAAGTTTAAAATAAAATAAAATTTGAAAATAATAAAAAAAAAAAAAATACAAAAATTTTCTCTTCTTCGGGACATTTTTAAAAAGAAAAACAAATACCAAAATGAAGGTACTAAGAAAAAATACTATCATCTTAATAAAAATAAAAACAAACTGTAGGTAATTAAACATTTTTAGCCAATTATTAACTGCTCCCTTTTTTTTTTTTTTTTTTGATTATTCTTAAGCAATCCTCGGAGAAATTGATATTTGTTTTATTTTAATTTTATGCAATTAAGTAAAACGGACAGTTAATGTTTCAATTGTTAATTAATTTTATTTATGATGATTTAAAAAAAATATTTATATACATATTTCAAAGTTTGCATAATAATCCGTTTGTTAAATTAAAACAATTTGCTGGTTCATTTTGAAGATTAAAACACATTTTTTTCTTTGTTTCTTAAAAGTAATTTATTTTGTGAAAAACAAAAAAAAAAACAATTAGTGAAATTTTTTTTTCTTATTAAAAAGTAGTTAAATACTTTTGAAAATTTGTATAATATGATGGTATTGTGTTTATGTAAAAAATTAAAAATTTTAAGCATTAAAATAAATACAAATGGACAACTTTATGATTCAAACAAATATTCTTTCAATTGAACGCTATATATATTTATGATTCAGTAATTTTTATTTTAAGCTGGTTGAGAATTTAAATGAAATGAAACTTTAAAAGATTTTTAATATTTTGTTTAAAAGTGCCAGCAAGCATTTTTATATCCTTTGAAATTCGAATCAATTTTTCTTTTCCAATAGCTTTGCTCATTTTTATTCTTTTAAAGTAAATTTTAATATTTTCGACTTTCAATTTTAATTTAATCTCTAAGTTATCGAAATTCTCTTAATATTTTTATTGATAATTGTTGAGCACCACACAATATTGTGAGTCAGTGTAACTTAGTTGCAGGTTGTGTTTATTGGTATTTTGTTCTAGTGATTATTAAAACATGGTGGAAATCCAACCTGTTGAATTTTGAAATGATCGTATAAACATTTAATGATAGAACAAATGCTTCCTCTACTGAATTTCTGAAAAGCTCAAAGATTTTCCTCTTAAGCGTTTCTTTACTGGTCACATAAAACGACACAAGTCCAATAAGACTTTTAATTCTACTAATTTTCCTAGACAACGGTATTATGGATTTAGACAATTTAATCGTAAATTACGTTTTTTTTCCTATTTAAGAAAAAAAAAATGAATAATAACATTAAAAATTAAATTAATTTATAACCACAGAAAAAAGGTATGTGTATATTTTCATTTTATTTAGAGAAGAAATACTAAATAAATCATAAGTTTTTAGCGAATGCTTATTAATATATTTTTCTTGTTGTTTCTTTTAATTCAAAACGTATGTATATTTGTTTATTTATATGTACTTCTTTTTAATTGTGAGTTCTAGTTTTTTTTATATTGATTTTTCTGTTCTTAATTCACAACTTGAAAAAAAAATATTTATCATGTTATTTTTAAGATAAAAGCAAATTTTTATTTTATTAATATTAATCTTCATTTTTTTTTTTTAAATTATTACATACGATTTTTTTAAATTTTTTATTTAGCTTACATTATTAATTTTATAATAACATTACATTTCTTTTCTTTTTTTTTTCATTTAAATTACATATTTTTATAACGAAGCCTAAGACATTTCTTTATAATTCCTTTGAATGATTTCTAGTTTTTTTTTTTTAATTTTCCTGTCCTGTCCTCATTAACTAAAATCAACCAACTTCTCTTTATCACTTCTTCCTAACGCGTTATTTTTTCTTCTTCTTATTTTACAAATTTATTATATTAGCGAAATAATTCTTCAATTCATTATCATCATGATATATTTAAATATTCATTATAAAGTTTTTATTATTTTTCAAAACATGAAAGAAAAAAAATCAAAATTAAAATTACACTTTCAAGTGAAAGTTTAGAGAATTCATAAAAACAAAACGCATTCATTATAAATTTTGTTATTTATTTTTCTTGTGAACCCAAAATGTATTTAAAAAAAATATTCTTTACTGGATGAAAGTGATAATTAATCGATTTTCAATCAAAGAAAAAAATAAAAATTTTTTTAGGAACAAAACCTTTTACAAAATTTTAATTTCTTAACGATCGAAAAATTTCTCAAATTAACTAAAAATGAAAATAGCATCAAAGCTTGTTTAAGTATTCTGAATTTCAGTACTTTTTAATAGTAAAAAAAAAAAAATAGTTTCGATATTTGTCCAATGAAATCATCATCACTTTAATTCAACTAATTATTTCATAAAGTACGGATATTAGTACCAAAATAAAAATAGGAAAAAATAGCTATACTAAACTAAATTAGTTTAATAAAAAAAAAAAAAAAAGAGCATTCATTACCTTAAAGAATAAAGTGGTATTTTCTAAATTATTTGCTTTTTCTTTATCAATAGTGAAAATATAAAATAGAACAATGATATAACTAACACATATTTTGCTTTTCGCTAATTTTTTTTCTTTTTTAAATTGTTAATTTCAAAAAGTTTATTTTTTTGTTAATATATTCAAACCTTGAATCGATTATGAATTAATAATATGCATCGCTTTTAAACCTTTTTGTTTTTAAATTTTATTTTCGAATTTAGTGAGAATTTCTAAAAATTATTTAAAAAGAAAAAGAAAAGTAAAAAGTGAAAATATATATACATATAAGTATATTTGGACTAGGTCTTTTAAAAACCATTTTAATTTTATTTTACTTTTTGTTTTCTTTTTAAAAATCAAAAAAAAAGTCTAGTAAGTTAAGTTCTTCAACTTCACAACATATCTATTTTTCTTTTTATATTTAAAGATCTTCAAATGAATTTTCAAAGAAAAAAAAAACAAAACAAAAAAAATCTTTTTCTTTCTTTCTTTTTTTTATAAATTGAATATAAAACAATATTATATAATAGTTTACAATTATAATTATTTTCCTATAAATTTATTATTTTATTTTATTTTTAATTTTTTTTTAAACTTTTCAACGGAATATACCCTTTCCTAAAAAAATGAATTTTGAATCGTATTGTTTGCTTTTTTTTTATTTTAAATAAATTGCTGTGTATATGTGAGTTTTAATATATATTTGTTTTTTGTTTAAATAATTTTATGTTTCTTTATTGATTTGTTCTTTTTACCTTTTTTATATTTTATGATTTTTTAATTTTTTTTTTTTTTATGTTACTATATTATTTCTTGTTTTCTATTTTACGTTTTTTTTCCTCTATTATTATTACTTGTTTTTCTTTTCTTTCTTTATTTTTTTGTTTTTTGTTTTTTTTTTTTTTTAATTTTTGTTGACGGTAATAATAACTTTTATTACTTATTGATGAATTATGAATGCTTACTAAAAACAGCTACCTTCTGGCGGTTGCGCCAATTTTAAATTCTCTTTGCATGTCATAATCCTACGAATTTCCTGAAGCATTGATTTTATAGTATATTCACGATTCCATCTTGCTAACACTGGTACTAATCTATGATCAACCTATAAAAATTTTAAATGAATAAAAAAAAAGGGTAATGTAAGTTTTTTTTTTGTAGTTTCTTTCAAAATCTAATATAAATTATATCACTAGGAAAAACAAATAGTGTACGGTGAAATGAAATTTTCTGTATTTGCTTTTTGATTTTAACAATGAGCTATCTAGCTACAGTACCATTTTTAATTTAGAACATTTATTTTCCCACGTGATTATATAAAAACAAAGAACATCAACTGTAAATTCATATTTATTCTCAATTTTATGTAAGTTTTTTTATGGTATTGTTGATATTCTTTGATAGAATTATTAAGTAAAATATTATACTTACCACACCATTACTTTGATTAATACAATTTATATTAATTTTAGATAAAAATCTAAGCACTGGAGGCTCATCTGGATAACGTTCACCACATTCAATTTTAAGTGAATATATTCGATTTTCATATGGAGTCTAAATATTTTGAATTAAAAAAAAAAATGTATGCATATAAGAAAGATAAAATAATTTCAAAAGAGAACATTTTCTTTGTTTGTTTGTTTTTGGAAATATTTACTCTTGGCGGTCCAATTATCATTCCTGTCCAATGTGTTAAAGTCATATCATCATCATTTTCAAGACCCCAGGAAATTGTTCCATCACCAACACCTTTTTGCCCCTGTTCCAATTCTTCGAGTAAACGAAAATTTCTTGGAACAACTAAAAATTAAAATAAATTATAATTTATGGAGAAAAGAAATGAAAAAAAAATTCAAATTATAGGTTATTACCATCTAAATTGGACAAATTAATAAAATTCTTGATATCAAAAACAAAAAAATTAAAATGAAATAAAACAAAAACGGTTTATAGTAGCATGTACGAGATTAATTTTCTATTTTTTATTAGAAATCTATTTACTATATTGTATATGTATGTGGAAAATTAAATTTTTTATTTTCCATCAAAATAATTAAAATCTTGTGACTCAGATTTAAATTTTAAGTATAAGTTCACTTTCTATTCCTTCAAAAATTTCTCATATCTTTGATGAGAACATTTTTTAAATAAAATTCAAATTTATTAATATCAGAAACATTCCAGTCATTAAACAGAGAATTAAGGTGTTGAAAATTAGAATAGAATAAAGTGTAATTAATAAGAATCGATAATTTCTTTAAAAATATCATTGATTTCACAGTAAACAGGTATACACATTCACATAATACATATTCAAAAGAATTTTTTGCAAATTTAAACATCTATAATAAGTAATAAGATATTTACATGAGTGTTTTTTTTAAATATCCTATAATAATAATGGTCTTAAAACGCATGTACATATACATAATACTTATATTCTTTAATTAAATTAAAAAAGAAAGAAAAAAAATTTTGTAGCTATTATAAGAAAAATGTGACATATCTAAAATATACACAATAAAAGAAATTGACACGCAATCTATTTATTAATTTGATTTTATCTTGAAAATAAGTATCTTTTACAAGGATAATTAGAAGAAAAAAATAATAATTTAGAAAGAAAAATCAAAAAAATTGAACATTTTTTGACATTTACTATTTCCAAATACACCATATATCTTGAAAATAAGTATCGTATCTTTTACAAGGATAATTAAAAGGAAAAAATAATTTAGAAAAAAAAGGAAAGGTGCTTTCTTATTAAGATCTTTTGATTAAAAAATTGAGCAAAGAATAATTTTATTGCAATTTAATGCACTACTTTTAATTTCATCTTTTGTGATGAACACTAAAAAACTAAAAAAGAGTAGCATTACAATACAAAATTGAACATTTTTTCCTTTTTAGAAGAAAACTGCATAGATATCTTTATTAAATCAAATGTATCTACTTCAAATTTGAAGAGTTTTATATCTTTACTTTTAGAAGAAAAAAAACAATATTCTAATATATTTTTTTCTTTGTGATGTATTATAATTGAATTTAATAAATTATAAATTATAATTTGATTTAATACTTACCAACACCGGCACTAGTTTGGTTCGCCATTGTGATTTCTTATAATCTGAAATCTTCTCTTTCTTGTTGTCTTTGTCTCTGTTCTACCAATTATGTGCGCCCTTGTTCGAAACCGAACAGCTTCAACATAGAAATTAAAGAAATTTCAATAGAAAATAAATGAAAACACGAATTCAAATTTAAATAATAATTAATCACAAATATTATTTTATTAATTACATATACAATTAAACACCCTTAATTATGATAAATAACTATTTTTCACTTCTTTTTTTTCCTTTTCTAAATTGTTCACAAATGCATTTCGAACTTTTTCCTTCGTGTTCTATCCTATCGCCCAATCAAAAAATAATTTTTTCTTTTTTTAATTTTATTATGTTGCCAGTGCTTATTATTTGATCTCTAATGAAGTTGGACACAATTTGTACAAAGCTAAATACGGCGAATTCAAATTAAAATTTGTTTTTTCTGGGTTTTTAGAAAATTAATAATTTTTTTAAAATAAATATTCCTAAATGAGGAAAAATCAATACGGAAAATGTAAATTTACTTTTTTCATTTATTTGAAATTCACTTTCAAATACAAAATGAGAATATATCACAGCAAAAACTCAAAAATCAAAATCATCGAAAATCACCCACAAATCCGTTACTTTTTTCAAATTTTGAATAGAATGTGAATGTGAAAAATTTATTGAATTTCTTTGAACGTACAAAAATCTAATTAATTTCAATTTTAAATAAAATACTCTCAAGCTAGAAAAAAGACGAATTTCCTCTGTTTGTTTTTTTATACTTCCAGCCTACTAATTTTATATCATTTCAATTAAAAAAATTGTATTTCATTTGTAATTTAATTGTAACACTGTCCTAAATTTTGATATTTTATTGATAAAACAAACTAAACAGCAACCCAAAATTGAAATTTCAACAAAACTATTATATCGATAATTCTTTCAAATACACAAAAAAAAAAAAAATACACGTAAAATTTAATTTTTCTATTTAAATTATTCAATTACATATTTATAATCATTTTTTTTCTTCATTCATTTCGCAATACATAATTAAATAATTATGCCAAATCATTCTGTAATTACTTTGGAAAAGCCTATGCAACATTTAGGTTTATCAGATTGGCATGGGCGTTTAACAATATTAAAAAATCTTGCAGATTCACAAAGGCAATGTACTTTTGATTTAAGGCATTCATCAAGAACTTTACGTAATGAGACAAGAATTCAATCAGAATGGGATGCATACAACAATAATACATTATTAGCTAATCGGTAAGCTAAAATTAAGATATAATTGAAATATATAAAATTAATTAATTTCAATTTTCAGAGTATCGGAAATAAATCGTTGGAGAATAACAATTGAAAAACTTTTAGAACGTATTGAAAATGAAATGAAATTATTACGTGATGAAAAGTCAGCCACAGAAAGGGAATTAGAATCATTAGCTACACCATTACTTGTAGTTTCAGAATGTTTAACACAACGTGATTGCCGTCTTGGAGCTGAATTAACACATGATGATGCTGATACAGAATTAAAACGTGAATTATGTGTTATTGAAAATAATCAAAAACTTCTAAGGGATCAATGTCAATCTGCTTGGGAAAAATTAAATCGTCTAGAAGATGTAAGATTTAAACTTGGTTTAGAGATTGTCAATAAAAAAGAAGCCGAAACAATTGATATATCACAATTAGAACTTAATAAATTTAGTGCTAATATCACATTTAAACCAGATCCTACAAGAATTCCTAAGAAGTTTGTTATTTTTATTCGTTACAATTAACGGTAATTTATTAAATATCCCTCTTTTTTTAAACCTATAGTGGAATAACTTATGAATCCTGGCTGGAACATACTAAAAAAATCGTTCAATTGGGTGAAAATGAATTAGCTGATACGTATGCAATAAGAGAATCATTATTCGTATCCAGGGAAAAAGCTCGTAATGTTCTTGATGGTCAACAAGAAAGAACCGAATATACAATTAGAAAACGTATATTTGAAACGCAAAGAGCAAGAAATGAATTGGAATGGCAAAAATTAAAAGTAACACAAAAAATTACTAATTTATCTGCTTATTTAATAATTTTTTTTTAATTGCAGATGACCGAAGAAATGGAAAAATGTTTAAATGAGATAAAAACATTAGAAAAATCACTTCGTGATAAAACTGATTATCTCAAATTAGCTGAAACTCGTTTAGAAAATCGTGCTCAACGTTCTGGTAAAGAATTAGTTCTTGATGAACCTTATGATGGTCTATGCAAAGAAGTTAATGGACTAAAAAAAATTAGAGAAACACTTAATAATAAAATTAATTGTGCAAAAACAAATTATAATGCACTTGAAGAGCATACAAAACGAATTGATAATGATTTAAATAATAAACAACATTCTTTAATGACTGATATTAAAGCTTTGGATTTACGAAAACGTTTAAAAAATGATGATTTTAATCAACAAAAATTTGAATCTCAAACCGATCGAAATATAAAATTAACAAAAATGGAAGATGAAATACCTCGAACATGAAATTAAAAATGGAAAAGTATACTTTTCACTTTTATAATCTGCAACATTGTTCAATATAACTACTTTTTACTAATAAAATTATGTGCACTTTAAAACCTTAATCGTACTCATTAAAATTTAGAAATTGTTTGTTCTGGCGAGTGTTATAACAGTCTTAAGACATTCCAATACTAGCTTCGACTCAATTTTGTGAGCGTTAAGGGCTTTTAGCGCTGCCTGACTGTCTGAAATTATGTAGACTGTGGCTTTATTCAAGCCTTTTCTTAGTCATTCGGTAGCCACACAAAAAAAAAAAATAAAAATTACCTTTCTCTGGAATTTTCTTTTTTATTTAAAAATTTCAAATTTAAATCGTAAATCTCCTTCTTTCGGCTTAAAAATAATTTCCCATTTAATATTATTTTCTTCTGTAACATTCTTTGGTATAGGAAATAAATGTACTCCTTGTCTTGTATACATATCCCAAGATACATATTTTCCTAATTCAATTGGTTGTGTTGGTCCTGTTGAAACAATATATTTATCTTTACCACTTCCATTTAGATCCCAATCAACCCAAAGTGCTATGCCATTACAATTTCCCTTACTGTAAAATTCGAAAATTTTATTTAATTAAATTAAGTCATCCTTAATGTCTGAGGTTCTTAAAGTATGTATATAAATTTACCCCGATTATATGTACATATATTTCATTCTAACACAAATAAAATTGGTATTCTTAAAATATTTAACATAAAATCGAAATCTTTAAAAATTTACAAAATTAAGACTTTTACATCTCAAAATTTCAATTTTTAGACATACATACTTTAAGTTTTCATATTTGGAAATTCTTAAAATATAATAGACCATATGCAATAAGGACAATTTACAATTATGATATACTTACAAATTAATATTCATTGAACCGGACTTCTCGATATTTTTATCGAATTTCTTAAAATCAACTTGTAAAATTTGTTGCTTTTCACCTAATACCTTACAAGGATATTCCCATAATGGTTGTGCTTCAACATAAGCATCAGATAATTCTGATGATTTCTATAAATTAATTGAAAAATGATAACAAAAATAGTATCTACATAATTTAATTAAATATGTATTAAAAACTTACATCAACAAATTTATCAAAATATGATAAATTAAAACCTTCACATTTATTTAATGGTGATCGAATTTTATGTAAATCTAAAAATTCAACAGGTATAGCCCATATATTTCCATTTATTGGTAATACTTGAACATTATTTGTTGAATTTAATTTATTTTTAATTTTATTTATTAATGTGCCAAAATAAAAATTATCCCATGGTAAAATTGATGTTATAAAATTTGGTTCGCCAATAATATGTGTTATTTCTTCATAATTATTAATATCATCAAGTGATTTAATTAATTTTATATTATTTAATTTATTATAATTAATATATGATTGCATAACATTATATGATAATGTATGAGGTTCTAGACAAATAACTGATTTTGCATTTAATGCAGCTGTTGATAAACAAATTAATGAACCATCACTTAAACATAAAACATTTGAATTTTTATCAATAACATCTTCAATAATTGAAAGATATTTTTTATTTCGTAAATGATTATTAATTTGACCAATACGACTTCTTGAATAAACTAAATGTAAAGAGCAAGTACATTTTAATCGTTCAATATTTTTAATCTCTTCTTTATTATCTAAAGTTGATGATGGTAACCATGCATCAAACCAAAGTGAATATTCATCATGATTTCCACTTAAATAAAATTCTTGATCTTTATTCAAATTTATTGATTTTGGTAGATAATATAACGCTTGCATCCAATGATCTCTCCATGGTATACAATTTTGTATTGGCTTATCATTGTTATAATTTTTTGATAGCTCTTTAAAATCTGAATGTGCCCAATATGGAGCACAACTTAATACAATTTCTTTATCTGGATCCATTTTTAAATCCCACCAAAAGAATACAATATGTGCAGTGCCATTTTTAGTCGCTTTTAATTTTAATTGATTTATTCGTCGTTTTTCTATTTTCTGTTTTGAATTCCAATCAAATTGAAATATTGGAAATGGTTCAACAAGTGAATTAAATTGTTTTAATGAAATTTGACTTAGTTGTATATCATGTACAGCACATTCACCTTGACATTCATTTATTTCTGGAGGTGGTTTTAATAGAACTTCACCATCCAAATTTGCCAATAATTTTGGTTTATTCCATGTTATTGCTAATGGACTTTCAATTATTTGTACATAACAAGTTGATGATTGTGGTATAACAATTGAATCTTCAGTTAATAATTGTTCATGAGCATGATTGAAAATTCCGATAGCACCTTCACCAATTAATTCAGTATCAAAAACTTCTGTTACTAAAATATTTGCCTTATGTTTCATATCATTATTTGGACCAATTTTTATATCAGTTGAACGTTTTTTAATTAATTTTATTTTATTTGACATACCATTCATTTCAATAATTTTTTCAGCACAATCGGCCATTGGAAGAAATGCTTCACAAGCAGTTACCGTCTCAGCACCAGATGCCACGGCCATCATTGAAAGAATTCCTGTGCCTGTGCCAATATCCAGAACATGAGCTTGTTTACCTTGTTGGTGAAGATTTGAGATCACTTTTTTTAAAGCGGCAAAATACTTTTGATTCCTTTCGGTGTCATGAAGCATATCCGCGAATGCCGACCGTGCCACTTCTTGATGGTAATCATAATTATCACATAATTGTTGCCACTCAGAACGCCCAGTAATTGGATTCAAAATTTGTGTAAACGAACTCATTGCACGAAATTTATTCATTAATAAAATTCTTGATATCAAAAACAAAAAAATTAAAATGAAATAAAACAAAAACGGTTTATAGTAGCATGTACGAGATTAATTTTCTATTTCTTCTACAAAAATAAAACAGCCGTTTCGCCTTTTCGCCGATGAAAACAAACATTTGACAGTTGACCACGTGCCATGTTTAAATTTAAAAAATTTAGGGTGAGTTTGGTTTGGGACTAAGTTTTACTTCGAATTTCCAAATTGGAAAGCGGAAATAAATTAACAAAAAAATTCGTACATACTGCTTCCGACTCTGTATTTCTCATGTGTTAAATGTCAGATTTTTATATTTTGAAAGCAATAAAATGAATTTTCAATTCTTAAACTTAATTTTCTTTGAGATTAGGTGTAAAATTTGTTTCAAAGTTTTTCTGAGTGACTCTTTGAACAAATCATTTCAAATATTTTGGCGCCCTTTTTACTAATTTATAATGGCTACTGAATGTCATAAGTTCGAAAATGGAAATAATTTCCAGAAAATGACATTCAACGCCATATTGTATACTTTTATATTTACGACAGAACTATAGAATAGAAAGAAGCTGGTTGAAGAAAGTTTGAGGCATTTTGTGGTTTTAGCCGGTATTTTTCCATAATTAAATAAAAAATTAATTCTTAATAAAATAAGTGTTAAATTGTGAATAATAATGTCGAATATTGTGTTGGATAAAGATACATTTTTTCGGAGGATTAAACGATTATACTCAGAATGGAAGGTATGTGTTCTCGTAGTATGTTTCTAGTTTTACATGAAAGAAAGAAAAAGGCGCTGTTTCGCTGTTGTTTCTTTAAATATGATAATTCAAAGTTGTTTACAGCAAATTTTTTTTTAAATAACTGGATTTCAAGATGAATACCGAAAACATTAAGAAATTATTAAAATAATTAAAAAAATTTCTTACCCTAGGAATGCACATTTACGCATGATGACTCCTTATCGAAAGTGGACTGTATTATGTCGGCTGTGGGAGTGGATGAAGATACGGTCTATAGTAAATCAACAGCATTACAGGTTAGAAGTTTTTTTTGTGTTAAAAAAATTCATCATTTTGAATTCCTTCCTTAAATAATATTATGAAATGGCTCCTTATGGTAAAATTTGTTTTCTTACATTTAGACGTGGTTATTAGGATATGAATTAACGGATACGATCAGTGTATTCACCACTGAAGCTATATACTTTTTAGCAAGTAAAAAGAAAATTGAATTCTTAAAACAAATTGAAACATCAAAAGAAGATGGTATGCCACCAGTTAAATTACTTGTTCGAGACAGGGTAAGTTGAAGGACAATTACATACACGCATTGTGCAATTTGAACTTTTTAAGCAGATGTTCACTAAATCTAATTTGAACTGAATAAACTTGTTTTAATATGAAATATACATACTTGCGATATGTATATTGTATGACATTTTTCATAATAAGAAAATATTGATTGAGTTTGCACCATTAATTTTGAATTTTTAACCTATAAAAACTTTTCATGTTTTTCTTCAGAACGATAAGGATAAGGCAAATTTTGAAAAATTGTTGGATGCAATGAAATCATCGAAAAAAGGTAAAACGGTTGGTGTTTTTTCAAAAGATGGATTTCCTGGAGAATTTTGTGAATCATGGAAAGCAGCATTAAAAACATGTAATTTTGAAAATATCGATGTTGGAGCTGCAATTGCGTACATAATGTGTCCAAAAGATGAACCAGAAATTAATTGTATCAAAAAAGCATCAATGGTATCAGTTGATATTTTTACAAAATACTTAAAAGATCAAATTATGGATATCATTGATTCGGACAAAGTAAGTTGAAAAGATCTAAAAAATACGATTTAGTTTCACATAATTTACTTACCCATAACTAAATAAATCATAATACTTTTTTTTTCATTGTAGAAAGTAAAACATCTAAAATTGGCAGAAGGTGTTGAAAGCGCTTTAACAGATAAAAAGTATGTAACAGGAGTTGATAATTCTCAATTGGATATGTGTTATCCTCCAATTATACAATCCGGTGGAAGTTACAGTCTTAAATTTAGTGCATTAAGTGATAAAAATCACTTACATTTTGGAGCAATTGTTTGTTCTTTGGGTGCACGTTACAAATCATATTGTTCAAATATTTCAAGAACATTACTTGTTAATCCAACTGATGATATTCAAAATAATTATAACTTTTTGGTAAATCTTGAAGAAGAAATATTGAAATTATTAAAACCTAGTATAAAATTATGTGAAGTTTATGAAAAAGCTTTACAATATGCAAAAAAAGAAAAACCAAAATTAGTTGATAATTTAACAAAAGCATTTGGTTTTGCAATGGGTATAGAATTTCGTGAAAGTTCAATTATAATTGGACCAAAATGTAATGCTGTAGTTAAAAAAGGAATGATATTTAATGTAAATGTCGGTTTATCGAATTTAACAAATAAAGATGCATCAGAGAAAGAAGGTAAAATTTATGCATTATTTATTGGTGATACTGCACTTGTTAATGATGAACCACCGGCTGCTATATTAACACCGTCCAAAAAGAAAATAAAAAATATTGGTATATTTATAAAAGATGATGATGATGAAGAAGATGAAAAAGAAGAAAAAGAAGATGATAAAAATACAGCTGAAATATTAGGTAGAAGTAAACGTAATGCTGTATTAGAAAATAAATTACGTAATGAACATAGTACTGAAGAGAAAAGAAAACAACATCAAAAAGAATTAGCACAAATATTAAATGAAAAAGCAAAAGAACGTTTAGCAAAACAATCTGGTTCCAAAGAAATTGAAAAAGTACGAAAATCAACAATATCATATAAAACTATGAATCAAATGCCACGTGAACCTGAAGTTAAAGATCTTAAATTATATGTTGGTAAGTACAACAAGAACTTTTAATTGAGTCGTAATATTATCATGTTTTTTTTTTTAAATTTTTTTTATTTCAGATAGAAAATATGAAACTGTCATCATGCCAATTTTTGGAATTCCAGTTCCTTTTCATATTTCAATGATAAAAAATATTTCACAATCAGTTGAGGGTGATTACACATACTTACGTATAAATTTTTTCCATCCTGGAGCAACAATGGGTAGAAATGAAGGTGGAATGTATCCACAGCCTGAAGCAACATTTGTTAAAGAAGTGTAAGTTTATCTTCTTTTAATTGAAATAAAATAAAAATAAAAAAAAAGCGTGGATTCACTTCCCTGAGATAATTATGTTTTTCTACATAAAATTTATATTTCTGTAAAGTTTTATAAAATTCTTTGTCATGCACCAAGATACTCCTTTACTTTCTATTTGTATAAAGTCCACATTAATTTCTTTTTTTTTTTTTTAAAAAAAATCATAATTTTAATTTCGATGTTATTTTGCTTGGTATCATTAATTTTGATTTCTAAGGCTAAGCGAACATTGTACTTAACACAGCAAAGGAAACTGTAGAACAGACAACAGGAACGTAGATTTGTTTCCAACAATAAATTTAGTAAATATTCGTTTAGTCTATGTTTTTTTTTTTTTAAATTTAGAAAATTTCACTTTATTTTTCAAAATTACTTTTTAATTACCTTTTTTTTCAATTTTTTTTTTGTCGACTTACTGTAGTTTGTAATGTCTGATTTATTTGTATGTTTATTGTATTAATTTCCTTTTTTTTTTTTTGTATTCTTTTTTATTTAAAGGACTTACCGTAGCACAAATACAAAAGAACCCGGTGAAGTAACACCACCATCATCGAATTTAAATAATGCTTTTCGTTTAATTAAAGAAGTTCAAAAACGTTATAAAACACGTGAAGCAGAAGAACGAGAAAAAGAAGATCTCGTTAAACAAGATACATTAATATTATCACAAAATAAAGGTAATCCAAAATTAAAAGATTTATATATTAGACCAAACATTGTTACAAAACGTATGACTGGAAGTCTTGAAGCACATGTAAATGGTTTCCGTTATGTATCTGTACGTGGTGATAAAGTTGATATTTTATATAATAATATAAAAAGCGCATTTTTTCAACCATGTGATGGTGAAATGATAATATTATTGCATTTTCATTTAAAACATGCAATTATGTTTGGTAAAAAGAAACATGTCGATGTACAATTTTATACAGAAGTTGGGGAAATAACAACAGATTTAGGTAAACATCAGCATATGCATGATCGTGATGATTTAGCTGCTGAACAAGCTGAACGTGAATTAAGACATAAATTAAAAACAGCATTTAAAAGTTTTTGTGAAAAAGTTGAAACAATGACAAAACAACAAGTTGAATTTGATACACCATTTCGTGAATTGGGTTTTCCTGGTGCACCATTCCGTAGTACAGTCTTATTACAACCAACATCTGGTAGTTTGGTTAATTTAACTGAATGGCCACCATTTGTTATAACACTTGAAGATGTTGAATTAGTTCATTTTGAACGTGTACAATTTCATTTAAGAAATTTTGATATGATATTTGTATTCAAAGATTATAATAAAAAGGTAGCAATGGTGAATGCAATTCCAATGAATATGCTGGATCATGTAAAAGAATGGTTAAAGTAAGTATATAAAATCAAGTCAAAAATTTAATTTTTTTTTAAACTAATTTTTGTTAATGTAGCTCATGCGATATTCGATACTCTGAGGGTATACAAACATTAAATTGGACAAAAATTATGAAAACAATAACTGATGATCCAGAAGGTTTCTTTGAGAATGGTGGTTGGACATTCTTAGATCCAGAATCTGGTAGTGAAGCTGAAAATGCTGAAAGTGAAGAATCTGAAGAAGATGAAGCATACGAACCAACAGACGTTGAATCAGATGAAGAATCTGATGATGATTCAGAATATTCTGAAGCATCAGAAGATGAAAGTGTAGAAAGTGAAGAAGGTTGGTAGTGAAGAATAACTGAAATGAATTATTTTCTGAAGAAACTAATTGTTTTTTGTTTTTATTTTTATTTTTAAAGAACTAGGAACTGATGAAGAATCAGGCAAAGATTGGTCAGATTTAGAAAGAGAAGCTGCAGAAGAAGATCGAAATAATCAATATAAAGTAGATTTTCCAGACAAGAATAAAGTAGTTGGAGATAGACATAAGGACAGAAGAGACAGGGATAAACGTGGAAAACATGGAAAACATAGGTAAGAATTTTCGTCTTTTTTTTGGGATCTTCCAATAAGTTTATAAAGAATAATAGAAATTATTAATAAACTGATAATCTGCTAGTGTACATTATTTATTCTAATTGTGAACAAAAAAAAATTAACAATTCCAATGTACAATATATTTCTTAAATAATTTCATGCTAACCACAATTGCCATACAGAAGGGAATTACAGCAAAAGAAAAAGAAGAAGTACACATCATCTAGGTTTGTACTTCTTGCTTTCTGATAAGTTTTCTTTATTTAGAAAATAAAAAGTATCTTTTGCTCGAATTTTATGCTTATTAAAAATTTTTCTAGCATATTCTAACCTAGCAAAATTAAAAACAGTACTTGAACATTTTGATTTTCTTTTTTCATCACAAAATACAATATTTTTTCACTGTTATATTATTTATTGAATACTTCACAAATTTTTTCTCATAAAAATGATACGATTTTTTAAAAATTGTTTCTTTATTCAATTAACCTTTTTGGACCTAATAGTGTAAATGCGTCACAGAAAATAAAACAAGATTGTCAGTGTTTCTTTCAGCTTTTTCATTGATATTTGTTTTTTAACTGAATAAGATTTTCAAAGATCATAAACAAGGCAAGACAAAACATACATATTTTCTATGAATTTTAAATTTGAAAGAAATTTATGAAAAATCATTGGTTCAAAAGGGTTAATTAGAAATTTTTCAAATTAAAATCAAAGAAACATAATTATTTTATTTAATGAAAACATTACATTGGATTTATTTTTAATATATTTTGCTAAATTAATTATAATGATAAGTTTAAACGACAGAAGATTAGTTTTCAAATACCAAAAAAATTGTATTCTCATATTTTTGCATATACATACTAATATGCAAACCAAAGTCGTGTAAACTTACCATAAGATTTTTTTTTTCGCATTCTGTTTTTTTTTCATATCTTACATTTTTCAATTTTATATATTCTATTTTAGTAGTCCATCTAAAAGTGGTCGTGATAAAAACCATAGCAGCAGTCGTGATAGACATCATAAATCGTCAGATAAAGATCGACGACATAACGATAAAAAACGTTCACGTGATGAAAGTCGAGATTCAAATCATAGAGGTGGTTCAAAAAGATCAAGACATTAAAAAAAATGAACCACATACACGATAAAAAAAAAAACAATTTACATGAATTTAAAAAAAAAAAAAAACTTAAAAAAATTGATATTTTTCAACCAACCTTTAATTAAAAAATTTAACAACATGCAACACGTATGTTGGCATAAAAATTTCATTGTTCAAATAATCACACAATTTTTACTTTTATTTAATTTTATAAAATAATTATTTTTTCTTGTCTTTTTGTTTTTTTTTCTTTTAATTTTTTGTAAAACTCCATTACTTTTTTTTTTTTTAATTAAGTGTATAAAAAATTTTTCATGATACATATATTTAAAATTTCTTTTTAAAAATACACACACACATACGCAAACAAACAGTAATTTAATTTTTTAGGATTAATTTCTCATATTTTTTGTTTTTCTTATCCTTTTTTTTTTTAATTTAAAATTTAGATTCTCAAAATCCTCTTAACAACACATTTTATTTTTTATACATAAACATAGATGTATTTTCTGTTGAAAAAAAAATTGATAATATTAACGGTCCTTTTTTTTTTTAATCCTCATATATAATGAAATATGCACAAAAGTTATAACAAAAAAAATTCATAACTTAAATCATTGTGCATGTTTTTATTAAAATGAGTAATATGAGAAGAAAAAAAGGAAAACAGAAACAAAAAAACAAAAAAAAAGTATATTTAATGAAAAAGAAAAAGAAAAAAAAAAGTAAAACAATGTTAATTTAATGTTATAAAATTTAAGATATTCCAACAAAACAAAAATTTTAGAATTACATTCAGTATAAATACATAATAAAATGAAAATGAATCTTTATAAGAAAACAAGAAAAAGAAAATATTACAATAAAATTTTGGGTTTTATTTAAGAAATATTTGAAAAAAAAAAAAAACGTAACTAAAAAGTGTGTGTTAAGTTTTGGAAAGTTATTGTGGGACGCAATGATTTAAATTCAACGAAAGACGACTAATAACCTGGATTAAATTTGAAAATTGTTGGGAAAAATCAAATTAAATCAATTTCGAATGCAATTAAGGTAATCGAACTTCAAAATTTTGATAATCAGAGAACAGATATTATAATTAAATTTAAGATTTGATGGCTCTGCTTATTGAACATGAAAAAGTAAATAAAAACCAACTACACAAACGCTAGAGTTCTGTATACGAATATATTCGTTCTTTAACAACAAATTTAGTGGTTCACATTCCATTTTAAACTGTAGGTACATATGTATGACAGAGTAGACTTTTTGTTCGATTTGAGCTGTAGCAAAATTGGAATCGAAATAAATTTAAGATGGATTGTTTTCCGATAATATGGATTTGTTAAAACGAAAGAAAAAAAACATTTTTAATTTCCCATAACACGATGCTTTTTCCTTTCTAAATCTCATTAACATTTTGAATTTCATATCAATTATTCCAAAATATTGTAGAATATGAGATTTTAAAGTCCCTTACGATCAACGATCAACTAATTAATATAAAATAGGACACTTCGCACGCAAATCGATAGTAATAAATAGTTTAAGTTATAAGAAAGAGATATAAAATTTAGAAACAGAACATGTGGTTCAACAATTTCGTGATACATGCGAAGTGTCCTATCTTATATTAGTTGATCGTTGGTAAGAACTGCCATCTTAGGCACAAAATTAAAATTTCCAAACCAACTAAATTTTCTTATTTTAAAGTAAGAACAAACAATTAAATTTTCAAAAATAATTTGAATATATATATTTTTTTCTTTTAAAAGTTGTCAGTAAATCACAATCCATGTTTTTTTTTTTTTAATTAAATTTCATTAGATTCTTTTGTGTCCTTTTGAATTACCCATTCAATATATTTATTCCAAGATTTATTCCAATAATTATACATTTCATATTTTTCAATATTATTTAATGAACTATATTCAATTGAATTTATTGCTAATTGTTTAAGTGTTCTTAAATCAGAATGTGCTGATGCCATACCAAGGAATGCAATATAAAAATCATGTGAAAGTGGTGTTGCTTCCCAAAATGATGGATCATCTGATGATATAACAACAGGAAAATTATTTGCAAATAAATATGAACATGGATGATTTCTATTATCAACATTTAATTTAAGAACTTGATTTGATATTGGATTTACTTCAATTGCAATTTTTTTATTTTTAACCATATCTAATACCATTGGATGTTTAATAATAGCATAACCATGACCAATACGTTTTGTACCTAATAGTACAGCATCAATTAGATTTTCATCTGTACTCATTCCATACCAATTTGTTTCACCAGCATGAAAAAAAAAATTAATATCATCTGGTAATTGAAGTAAATAATTAGCAAAATCAATAAGTGGTCTTCCTTTGTCTTCTTGAGCAACTAAATCAAAACCAGCAAGAAAATTTGGAAAACGTTCCTACATAAATTGAAATTGAAAAAAAAATTGTTAAATATAATAGTTCACTGAAGGACTAATATTTCAGATTTGTTAAATTTCTATATTTTACCTTCAATTCAACGACAGTTTTCATATAATCCGTAAAAGTACTATTACTGACTTTACGATTTGGTCCATAAATGAATTTTGATCCATAGAAACCAGGATTCTCTTTTTTAAATTCTTTCAATGTATTTAAATAAATTTGTAAAGTATCTTCTTGAGTGAAATTTCTACCATCTAAATCGTATAACTGAAAATCAAAAAGAAAATAATCATATTAGGTATTTGTTTTAAATAAAATTTGATTCACACAATATCTGATGCGATTTTCCTTCGATTTTTGACCAGAACCGGAAAAAATGTATAAAAATTCAAATTTTAAATATTTTCACCTGTGGTAAAGTTCCTCTAAATTCAAGATACTGTACATTATCTGCATAGAATTCTTTCAATGCTTGCTTATAGTAATCCTTCCAAACTGGAGCATATGTTAACATTGGTGTTACAGTTAGAAAAATTTTCATAAATTTATTCCATACATCATTAATATCTTTATATGTACTTATTGGATCTTTTGTATATAAAGTGAAATGTTTAAGAATTTTTTCATCATATACATGACTACCTTGTCTATTTCGTTCTTCAGAAACTAATATCCATTCACATCCTTGTATATAATTTGTTGGTTTCAATTTAGAAAATATTAATTGATATGTATCATTGCCATAACATTGCCATAAATTTGATTTATATGTTATTGAAAGTAAATATTTTGAACTACAAAGTGCTGTATCATGTGCATGTAAAACACCACCTTTTGGCATATATTTAATTAATTTAAATAATTTTGATGATTTTATTTGTTCTAAAACTTCAAATATATGTCTAGATGGTATAAAATTTAATGGATTTATAAAACCTTTTAAAATTTCATCATTTTTTGCATTCATTATTATTTTATTAGCTAAATTTTCACGTTCATTTAAAATAATATCGGAACCAATTGATTTTGATTTTTCATTTTGTATAAATTTTTCACGTATCTCTCGATAATCATTTAATGTTAATTTCAATTTTGATGATTTTTCACCTAATCCATTTGATTCAATTATTATTGGTCGATTATTATTATTATCAATAATAACGGAACAATTAATATTTATTGATAATATTAAAATTAAAATTGAAATAATGCTGAATTTATGTATGAATATCATCATTTTAAGTGTTTTATTTACGTTGAAATTTTTTATTTTTCTACAAAAAAAAAAAAATGAAAAGAAAAAAAATTTTTGTTGATAATAAAATTTCAATTAAACTATGTGATTGAATGATACTTTCTTTGAAATTTTACAGATAACATTAAACAAACATATCAATGACCGTGTGTATAGTGATTTTTTTTTTTGTTTTTAAAAAATTAATACACAATATTGATACAAAAAATTATTACTGTTTTCAGTGGTTTTGATTTTACGCACTACTATAAAATCATGTGCAAAAAGAAAGGTCAAGTACGCACGAGAAAAAAATACATTATGTATGTTGTCAGAAATTTGTTTATTATTCGATTTTTCTCTTTTAAGAAATTTAAAAAAAAAAACTCCGTTAAGAAATCGCAACCTGAATAACAAAAAATAAATACAGCATTCTAGAGAATATTTTTATTATATGAACAGAAATTTTATTTAGAACGAAAAAAACCAAAAATTCGAATAATAATTTAAATTCTGTTTTTAATTTTTTTAAAAAAATACAAGAAATAAACTCACCTGTATTTATCAAAACTGAAGTATTCGAATTATTAAATTATTATTAAAAAATGATAAGCATTTTGTGCAATATTAAATTGTAAACAAGAGTGATTTTTTTTTTTTTAAACAAATATCAACAAATTAATTGCAATTGAAAATTATAAAAGGCAATTATTATAAGGCAAGACAACAACAAAATGATTTCTAAAAGAAAAAATTAGTTTTCTTTGTTAGAAGAAACACTTCAACAAATAAATAAATAGAAAATTTAAATTAAATATAAAAACTTACATCTAAGATAGTTTTTTTCTTTTTTTTAATTTTTACACACACATATCTTTGTTTAAATAATCAATTTTATTAAATTCACATATTAATAATACCTGTTGTTACGAATATTTACCTGAGTTTTGAAATAATAATTATTATTCCAATTGAAGTTGTATATAAACTTTGATTTTGTACTATAATTGTTAAACAATACAATTTTAAAAATACTTGAAACACGTATAAAGATATGAATTTTCAAAATGTTCAACACATACCTAAATAAAAATTAAATTACAATCATTTAACAAAAAAAAATTGCATTAAAAACAAAAAATACTGACCAAAACAATCAATAAAATGTTAGCATTTTTAATGTTCAACAAAGAATGAAATGGTCAATGAAAATAATCAGGTTTTGATGATATTTGATTTAAAAATTTAAACAACTTTGTTAGCTCGACAAGTATCTTAGGACTCTTTAAAAGGCTATTTAGTGCTGGTCAAGCGAAGGCCGAAGACTAATACATTTTTGACCACATATAATAATTTCTAATATGAAAAATTATTTTTTAATTTGAAAAAGAAAATAAAAAGTCTGGGTAAACCTATAAATTTGGTTTAAGTGATGAATATATACTTTTTTTAATATACTAGCCAACGGCATGTATATCATTAACGATTAAACGATTTATTCACATATTATTCATTCAATTATGATTATCATTGTATTATTCATTTAAAATAGTTTATTTTGTGAGCCAATATAAATAAATTACCATAAAAAAAAACATCAGACACAAGCAGTCGTTATCAATCTGTTAGTTGATGGTGGGAAAAATAATATTTACATGTGATATTCAAGTTTACCCACCCTAAAGGCTTACGGGGTACTGGTTCACTTAATTATGTTTAATTATTAAAAAATAAATGCATTTCTTGAAATGCAATTATAATTTTAATAAAATAATTTAAAAAACTTAGTTATGTGTTATGTTATTGTTGACTGTTTAATTCAAAAATTTTGAAATTTAGATGAAACATTTTCTTTTATTTATATAATAATTGCTTCTAACTCAACCTCAGGATTAAACCATTTTTCAATATAATAATATATGCATTATATGCAAAGCATTATATATGTACATTTGGATTAATGTGACACGTGACAACTGAACTGACATTACAGTCTTGTGAAAATATTTTATTTAGTTTGTTTTATTATATATATTTAATATCTATATATTTTTCAGGTAAATCAATTCATCAATTATCAAGTTATCGGATAAAACAATTAATTATGGGATACTATCCAATATTCATACGTATGAACATACAGAACCATTGAGAGAAACAGTGGAGCAGTACAAGAAAAGTAGAAAAAAAAATCAAAAAACAGGACAATTTGTTTTATTATATGTGTATATTTATTGAGGAAAAAACTGATACATGACTTATTAGGTTTTTATTACTAGATCCGGTCAACACCAAATAATAGGCACCGCCAAAATTATACTGGATTTTTGCCTACTATTTTTTTTTATATGTACATTTGTAGAATGAAACAAAAAACAACAAACAAATTTTTGTGTCTCTTTTCTATTCCCAATTCATAACAACAACCAAATAGTAGGCACCGCCAAAATTATACTGGATTTTTGCCTACTATTTTTTTTTATATGTACAAATTTTAATTTATCGAAATATTCAAAAACCTTACAAATGTTAAAAATGTTCTAAATCCAAAGTCGCAGGTTCGAATCTCATCAATCCCTTTTTTTTTATCTTTTCAGTATAAAATATGAGCATAGATAATGCATATAATGATAATGCAGTGAAAATAGATCTAATTGGAATCTTCTATACTATCGGAAATGAATATGACTATAAGTTCTTGTTGTTGTTGTTATTATTATTATTAATTTTAATTTAATCCTTAATTAATAATCCTTTTATTATTAATCCATTCTATGAATAATTTTAATAATAATAGTATTTTTTTTTTTAAATAAAAATTTTCTGAGACTATCTTCAAGTTTAAAGAATTCATTCTTGGACGATTATTTAAAAAAAAGTATCTTTTACGAGAAAGCCTATGGAATTCTCTTGAAAAATTAATTGTGATTCATAAAATTGAAAGAATGTATTTTTTCTAATTGAACTTTTAAATAATTTAAAGCCTGTTAAATAAAACTGGGTGGAAATATAATTTTTACTTTCGTCAAAATTTTAAAATACATTTTGAAATTCCAATCGCTACATTTACGTTCTAGAAGGTAATATTTCATTTTTTTTTTATTACACATGTAATAAATTCTTTGTTTTTATCCATTTCTATATTTTTTTAAAAAAATATTTATTCAAAATAACGGCTTTTCAAAATTTAATTCAAAATGGACAATCCCTCTATTTTTCAATCCTAATTCATGACTCAACCTAATCCAGCTTCCAAACAAAGTAATGATACACTGTAAACACATTAGAAGGTTAAACCGGTTATTTTGCGTTAGTTGTAACAGTAATGGTATCATTTTTTCCAACTTAGTATAATAAGAATCATATAAAATAATTTTAGCTTCACGATTTCAATACATGCAATACACATTACACACACTGTCGTTACAATTTGTTGCTACCTGTAATCCAGATGTAATTAGAGCAGGTTTTTAAACCGGTTTACATAAGTTGTTATAACCACCTGATGTGTTTATACACTTTTATTTTTCTGTAGTGCTACCAGATGTTATGATTTTTTCGGAATCAATTTCATCTTAAAATAATCATTTTGATGTTTGCTTCGAGATGCCACACTACTTATACTGATTTCTTTTCTTGATAATGCGTTCAATACAATTTTACACTTATCAGCAGGTTGTAATTTTCTACATTTTTAAACTTCCAGCGGGTAAATCCTTTTACTGCACATGTTTATAAGCTTGATAATTTACAAATGTTTTTGATTCGAGGAAATTTCAAAGAGAAAGATTGACTAAACAGTAAACACATACATGAATAATATGTAAATCGTTTCGTAATTTCTGGAATAGTAGGAAAAATCTATTTTACAGAATAATAAGTGGTTCTTTTCCGGACTGTGATGATAATCTACATACTGAAAAGTGTTTAAATTTAAAATGGCGACAGCAGTCGAGACATATTGAATTTTTGTCCATTTTCGGAGTTTTTAAAGTGAATTAAACTACTACTGGCAGCACTGGTAAATGTAAATGGACGACGGACGTGGCTTTACTGGCTTTTCTTCATTTCATAAAAATAAAATCATCATAGCTTCAGCGCAGCTTTGGTTCTGGATCTGGTGGTTACATTGATTTTTCAATTTTCGCACATTGAAGAGTTCTTCAAATTTAATTTCAAATTTTTAATAAAAAAAAAAGTGTTATTTAAAAACAAAAATGTTGAAATTTACACCATTCATCGTTTACATTTCAATAATTTCATTATTTACGGCATATGTACTGTCAGAAATCTTATTAATTAACCGAATTATATCCATTTATGTTGTCAACATAATTGCAGGATTTATCATCGGCGGAATACAGTGTTCAAGACTGCAGACAGTTGGGATTTATTAAAACTCAACTAATGTGCTCATCATGTAATAAACTGGATGATTATGGTTTAGAGGCTCTTAAGTACGTAATTTGCTTAATATGAACAAAAATTGACGTTTTTTTTTTTTTTTTTTTTTTTAAATTTTATTCTTGAAAAACTTTTTATTAATTTAAAACGAAAAAACAAAAAATTCAAGTAAGTTTCTTATCAAATTTTTTACTTATAGAAAATTTTCTTTTTGTTCTTTTTTTTTGTTTCTTTACTTTACTTTATGTGAAAAACAGGGAGCATTGTAAGGAATGTTGTCAAAGAGATGATTTTACACGTACTATAAAAAAATATCCAAAAGCAATATTAGAAATATGCACATGTAAATTTGGTGCATATCCACAAATTCAAGCATTTATTAAAAGTGATAGACCATCAAAATTTTCAAATTTACAAATAAAATATGTACGTGGTTTAGATCCAACTGTTAAATTATTAGATAGAAATGGTAATGTTAAAGAAACTTTATCAATAACTAAATGGAATACAGATACTGTACAAGAATTTTTTGAAACTGTATTAGAAAAATCTAATAATGATAAAGATGAAGATAGAAATATGGATGGTAATGATAATGATGATGAGGATGATTATTTGAAAACAAACCGCATTTAATAAATTTTAAAATAATAAATATATACATACATATACATTATATTATATTAGACAAAAATATTTGTTAGTAAAAATAATTCTTTTGAAAACAAAATAAGTAAAACAAAAAAAAAATGTAAACATATATACATATATATATAAATACGTGTTTTATGTAAAATCCTAAATTATTTGTGTGTAAATGTATAAGAATATGCTTCATTTATCCAAGGCATTTATAATCCGAATTTCACTATAATAATAAATTTAAATATTGAATTTAAAAAAAAAAAACAAAACAAAACAAAAAAGAAAATGAAGAAGCAAGAAATTATTATGTATGTATATTGTTTAGTACTTTGCACAGGGTTTATATACATTAAAAATTTCATGTAATTCCTCAGAAAACATCTGGAAAAAAAAACTATAAACAAAAAAAAAAAACAAAAAAAGCATTTTGATTATAGATTAGATAATAAAACTAACAATAACACAAAATAAAATAAATTCAATCAGAAACTTGTAACAAAAGCTAACAAAACTGAACTAAAAAAAAAACTAATAATAAAAATAATAGCTAATGTTTGCTGCGTTTCAGAATTCAACATTGTTGAACACCACACCATCATACAGTGAATCCACCTTGGTTGCACAGATTGGGGTTTATTGGTGTGGTGTTACATTTTGATTTTTCGGTGAATTTATATTCCTTATGGACAAATTGAATGAAAAGACATTTTTCAATACTAAATATTAAAAAAAAAAAAAAAAAAAAACAACTACCAAATAAAATTCATGGTTTTAATTTTGAGTTCACCATTGCAACCAGTCAGTGGTGGTAAATTTGATATTTTCGGGAGGGATTCATGGTGATTACTTAAATAAACATAGAAATGAATCCGGTGTTTTCGAAAATGCAGTGATACTGCCATGATGCACAATACAGCTTAGAACTTTTATACGCTGAATTGTGTATCACGGCAGGCAGCATCAATGCATTTTTGAAAAAACCGGAAAAGTTTTGGTAGTAAGATTGTGCAACATGTTGAATATTGAAACGTAGCCTAGTGTTTAAAAGAAATAAATATTAAAGACACAAAAACAAAAAAAAATATATAATAATATAAAATTACTAACACTTGCTTCAAGAATGAAAAAAAAAGAAAAAGAAAACAGTATTCAGTCACCCAACATATTTATTCACATGTATTAAAACCTTTTTTTTTAAACAACAAGATCCAATTAATTAAGAATTATTTTTTAAAAGCTGAGCAACAGGAACTGGTTGACTTAAAACAGCCGGATGTTGGGTATTTTTTTCACCAGAATTTTTATCATTTTTTGTTGTAGTTTCTTTATTAGTTTCAGTGACTGGAACTGGAATGTCGCGTTTGTTATAAGCTTTTAGTAGATCTAAATGTGATGGTGGTACATAGGGCTTTTTATTAACTTCTGATGATGATGATGATGAAACTTGTTTTGGTGTGCCAGTGGTTGCAGGTTGTTCTTTCAAAGTATCTCGTTTATGTTGATTATTAGGGTCATAGGATGGATTATGATGATGCTCGTGCTCATGATTATGATTGTTTTCTTTGTTATCTTTTGTTGGAGGATTCGATGATGAACCAGTTTTATCTAAAGAATCACGTTTATATTGCATATGAAATGGTAAAAGTGGAAGATTTTCATGATTTTGTAAATTTAAAGGTCCCGGTAAAGATGGTGTAGTTGTTGATGTTGTTTCAGTTTCACCTTTCTTCTGATCACTTTCACGTTTTTGTTTAATATCATGTTGCCCTTCTGGTATTGGAATAATTTTATCATTTGGTTTTGGATCTCCTGGTATTTCTGGATTTATTGGTGCTGGACGAGTTAAAGATGAAGGAGATAGTTTATCTTGTAATAAAATATGTTCATTTGGTATGGCTGAACAAAATACCAAACAAAAAAATAAACAAGTCTGTAAGTTAAGAAAAAAAAAAATTTAATTTATTTTTTTAAGAAAAAATTGAAAATAAATTTTTTTAATAATTTACCAAGCTCTTCAACATTTTCGATTTATTGTTACAATAACGACGACTGAATTTTTGATACTAATGATCATGTTTTAACAGTTGCTCTTTTATAAGATCGTTTTTTTTTTTTTTCAAATTTACATTTAAAAAAAGACTGAAATTTTTTAGTACCTTCATGTTAATAAATAAAAATTAAATATTTTTTTTTACATAAAAATAAGCTAATTCTTTTTTTTAAATATTCTTACGTCAAATCTTATTTATTTATTTTATCTTTCAAAATAGCACATTATTACTAATTTTTAAAATTAATAAAATCGTGATATGTATTATTATTTTCAAAATAGAGATGATCTTGAAGAAAGTGTTAGAAATGAATCATAACTATAAAAAATAAATAATATTTACAAAATATTGTGAATACAAATAAATAATTGATGTTTATCCTTGAAAATAACATTTATATGACATAGTAACAAATAGCAAAATAAAAAACAGTAGTAGATAATTTTCCATTCAATTGACTTGTATTTAACAATTATTATTATTAAAAAAAACCCAGTCATGAACTCAAGAATATTCTTCAATTTTTCTGGATAAAGAAAAAACACCTTTAGAAAAAAATCAAATACTTAAAAAAAAACACAATTCAAGAACCTATACGAAAGTTTTAACCATTTGAAGGTCTTCAAGATACCATAAATCATTCATTTTTTTTCTCTTTTTTTTTGTATACTAAACTAAGAGTGAAAACTACAAAATCCAAATAAGACTTTCTCTTTCTCTAATCTTAGGTTTTTCTTCCAATTACACTTTTTTCTGAATGTAATAATAAAAAAAACAATAAATAAAACTTGAAAAAAAAAAAATTAAAACAATTTTCTTTTTAAAAAAAATTTGTATATATAAATTTTCATTGCAAATAAAAAAAAAAATAATAATAAAAATAAAAATGAAAAAATAGAGAAAATTGTACAAATAAAAATTTAACTTAAAATTAAAAACATTGAAAAATAAAATAAAAAATATATATACCTATAATAAAAATTTAAAAATAATTAAAAGAAATAATTTTTACAACAATTTCTTCATACTTAATAAAAACATCTAATTTACTATTAAAAAAAAAACTTTAAAAAGAATAATTATTGATGTCTTGTGTGGCTTTTAGTCGTTTAAAAAAATATATATATACCTATATAAAGGAAAAACAAGAAAAGAAATTACGATATATGTATATATATTCTATGAATAATTTTAATAATAATAGTATTTTTTTTTTTAGTATCCAGTATATAAATAGTATATTTTTATTTGTAATATGAATATAATATCTTAATTAATTATTTTTATTTTTTCATCATACGTTTTTTTTTTAAATTTTATTTATTTTTTTTTTTCATATATATATATAGGCTACACATACAATAAATTAATGGAGAAAAAAAAATTACATAATATAATTTAGAAATGGACTAAAAAGAAAGTGAAGATATCTTTACAAAGAAAAAAAAAAAGATAGTAAAAGAAGAATAAAGAGTACAGAGAAAGGAAATAAATTGTATCGCTATATTTGAAACTTTATAAAAAATATATATATTATGATATTATACTACTACATATATATTATTACTAATAAATAATGACTATAAGTTCTTGTTGTTGTTATTATTATTATTAATTTTAATTTAATCCTTAATTATAATCCTTTTATTATTTTAAATTTAAATTTTTTATTTTTCCAAATACATAAAAAATTTTAATATTTAGGATATATATTTTTTTTTTCGTTTGAAAATCAATTAAAGTAATCTCGTTTTTAATCTGAAAGATAGAAGAAAAGATAAATTAATATAAAAAAAAAAATGTGAGAAGATGAAATAAATGTCCCTGTGTCTTTTAAATATTTTAAAAATATTCTTTTTTAATTAAAAAACAAATATGATTAAAAATTACACTTAAGAGAGAAAAAAAAAACAATTCATAATAACATTAAATACTGAGCAGCAACGTGTTTTTGTCTTCAATTAAAAAAAAAATACTGTAAAAGAAAAAAGATTTATAGTATAAGTTTGAATAGCCGTTGGAATATAGAAGAGTTAATATTATTAGAGATTATCGATATCGAAAAGAAACAATATTGGAATTGAAAGAATAAAAATTTCGAATTTCATAAATGGAGAGCATTTTTTTTTTAAATAAAAATTTTCTGAGACTATCTTCTGGAATGATTTATTTTCTTTTTTCCACAATATTTTCATACTAAAAGCAACTAATTAACTGTGGTTTTTTTAAGGAATAGGAATATATAAGAACATTTTTTCATGAAAAGAAATATGATCATGTCCATTTTTCTAAATGATCTTCTTCTATCTTTCAATTCTACGTTCATAAAACTTTAATATAAAAAAAACTCATAGTAATCACCATTATTGAAATCCTTACCATTCAAGAAATTCTGTGAAGAATAGGACTGTGTCATGGATGTGACAAAACAATAATTTGATTTTGTCCGTCTTCGAACTGAAAATGAAAATGCTATCTCGTAATATTGGGCTTAATCGAAATAGACTGCTGAGTGCTGACTGTGATTTATTTGAAATTTTTTATTCTAGAGAATAACACATTCCGGACGGATGACAAGATATATTGGCCTTATTCTCAGAGTCAAGTGACGTGAGGTGAGAATTGTATTGTCGGTTTCACTTCACTTTAGTTTTTGTATTTCCACAAGTAAAAATGAAACTTTTCCATCTGTCAACACAAGGAGACGAAACATATAATTAAAACTCATGTCACGTGACTTTAAGAATACCAATTTTAAATTTCGATCTCAAATGACATTTCATCTCACGTCACTCGACTCTGAGAATAACGCGCAATATCTTGAGGTTCATATTGGGTCGTTAAGAATCATTGAAGGCGAGATATCTCGCAAAATTGATAGTTTATAAATGTTTGTTGGAGAAAATAATATTAAACATGAACTATGATTTTCAAATTCTCACAAAACTAACGTAATTTAAAAAATTCTTGTGGCAAAAAAAAAAATACTTGGACACTAGGTAAAAGACTGTAATGTGTTAATGAATAATTTACGGCTATTATGAACTTTTAAATTGAATTTTTCATTCTCATTTCTATATATTGAAAGTGTCTATTGAAAATGTTGAAAACTACAAGAAAGAAATAATAAAAGTAGATAAAATATCACGTTACTGTTATTTCGAAGACAAGTCATACTTTTTTGTTATAGTTTATTTTCTTAAATATTTTTTTTTTTTTTGTCAATATTTTTCCAATACACATAAATTGAGTTTTTTTTTTGTTTTCGATACATGTAAATACGACTTACGGAATTATATATTAATTTTTTTTTTTTTTTTAATTTTCGTTTTATATATTTTTTTTTTACTTCTTAATTCATTTTAATAATTTTTAATAAATATCAAATTTATAAATCGCATAATTTTTATTTTTTTTAAATTATGTAATTACTTAAAAAATTGTCGTTGTAATTACGTCTTATTATTAATTTATTTTTTTTTTAAATTCCATTTTTTTTTTTTTTTTAGAATAATAATACTTTAGAATATTTTAATTTTGAATTTAAATTGAATATTATTTAATTTACGCATAGTATATAAATTTTAAATTATTAAAAAAAAAAAAAGTAAAACAAACAAAAAAAAAACCAGTGAGAATAGAAAAGAATCAAGCTTTACTTTATTTTTATTTGTTTTTTTTTTAATGATTAATCAGTACTCATTATTAAATTTAAGCTAAGTATATATAGTATCTTTGGGTATGAGAAAAAAAAATTTTATTTTTAAATGTCTTATTTGCTTTTTTTTGTTTTTGCCTGTGTGATATTTTTTTTTAAGAAAATTTTTTTAATTTTAACTTTTTTATAATTTTTTTTTTTAAATTATTTTATGTTTTTTTTGTTTTTTGTTTTATTTTTAAATTAAGAAATATTTTAAATCAATGACTAAAATTTTCAATTACAAAGTATATATGTATGTATTATCAATAAAATTAATAATTTGATTAAAAATAGTAATGCAATATTATAATAATATCAATTATGAATATTCGTTTTTTTCTTGTTTTTTTTTTTAATATTTTTCTGTTTTATTTTTTTTTTGTGTGTTTTATTTCAAAGAAGAAAAAAAAAACAATTATAAACAATTTTATTTTTCAGTAAATAATAATTTAAACAAAGAATTTATCATTGAAATGCACTTTTTTTTGTTGTTTTTATAATTATTATTTTACGACTAGCATATTAAATATTTAAATATGTATGTATTTTTTTTTCTAAATTTTTTATAATTACTTTTCGTGGTTTTTTTTTTTGAATTATATTATTCGTTTGTTGTTATTAATTTATATAAATCGAAGATATAAATCTATTTTCATTATACGTATACGATTTATACATATACATTCAAATGTTATAGATATATATATGTATGTATTATATAATGCGTGATTTATAAGAGATAAGTATTTAATTATATAAATTACGGAAATTGTTTCGTTTTCATTTATATATTTTCCATATTAAATGGAGAACATTGTTTTTCTTTTCTTTCTTTCTTTTTTATTATTAATTTTTTTTTTTAATAAAAATTATTTTGGGTATTACAATTAAAAATGGGTTTTATGGAAGTACGGACAATTTTAAAATCATAAATAATTATATTTTATTTTGATAGTTTAATTATTTTTTTTTTTTGTTTTTAATTTTGGTCTGTACTTTCTTTGATATTTATGATATGCGCAAATCCATTATTATTACTTTTATTTTTTTTATTATTTGAAATTTCAGATGGTTTTTATTTTGGATTACTTTTTATCTTTGTAAAATTTTAAAATTATTGTAAAAATTTATTGTTTTTTGATTTAAAATTTCAAAGAAATTTTATTCCAACCATATTACCATTTTTTGAGAGTTGCTTTGTTGATGAACTTATGCTGACTGAGAAATAATTTATAATTTTTTTTCGTTTTTTTGGTAATTAAGGATAAGATTTTCTTTATTCATTAAATAATTGGAAAAATGTTATTAACATTGTAAAGACATTTACTAATAACGATTCATCAGAGAAGACATTAATTTATAAATATTAAATACAAAAGGCAGTAGAATTGAGTAAAATTGCATTTTAATTTAATTAATACTTTTTTTAGGCAGTGCTACGTTTTATTTTGAAAAAACAAAATTAAAAGATTGAACGTTATTTATGTATTTAATTGATTTTAAAACTAAAAGGAGTAGTACGGGAGTAGCCCTATTAAAATCGAAGTACAAATACTGCAATCGGAGTCAAACGACATCTCTGCTTGTAACCAAGGGTATGATGTGGTATTCAACAATGTTGAATTATGGAACGTAGCCAAACTATTCAACTGTTTACAATTGTTACAAACAATAAGCAACAACACAAATAATACCAAAATCATTCAACACAACATTCAACTGCAAACCGTTCCTTTCCTGTTGCCTTATACTACTTTTTGGAAGAATGAAATCTTTTTTTGTTGTTGTTGTTGAGCAAAACGAATTTATTTTTACTCCCTAAGGAAAAAAAACTGATTCACAAGCACAAGCATACACAAAGAAAAAGAAAACAAACAAGAAATTGGAATGATTACCCACCCTAAAGGCTTACGGGGTACTGGTTCACTTACTGTGAACCGCGGGTAGAGTTCTCCTCACCCAAGGAGTGTGTTTAGTTTTTTTTACAGAACTAAATTTTCGGAATTACGTTTCATAATACTGTTAGTTGAAGGTAAGTAGGTATTTTAATATGTCTTTTCATCGATCTTTATTAGATTTCTCGTCAAATCACGTACATGTTTACATATTTCATTAACTTCTCGAATTTCTCAACAAGATTTTGAAACAAAAACTCAAGTAGTAATTTGGTTGAAATAAAATTTCATTATTCAAAAATTCATTTTTTTCTTTTTGATAACTTCTTTTCTTTTGCTTTTTTAAATATTTTCACAAAAGAAGTTGAACAAAGCATGAAAACAAAAATTAATTTACGAGAAATGAAATTCATTTTCCCCCTATTTATTTTTATATTTTGGAATTTTTTAAACATTAAAACGAACTTGTTTTTTTTTGTTTTTCGTTAAGAAGTTACGTTTTTTTTTCGTCTTAATTGAGCAAAATAAATTTTCTTGTTATTTTTTTACTTTTTTTTTATTATTATTATTTTTAAGATAACATGATGCGCAATTTGGAGACTATCCAAAATAAAAAAAAAATGTAATATCGTTGTGACTAGATTGAAAAAGAGAAAGACGAAAGAAAAAAAAACGAACAAACAACAAACATAAAATCAGTAATGCATCCATGATAATTACATCGTCATTTAAAGAAAATTTAAAAAAAAAATCATCATTATCACTTTAAATTTATCATTTAGAATGAAATTTTTTTTTTTTTTATGTAGCTGTAAAATAATTTTCCTTAAATCTTTCATACAATAAAATGGCACACACTAAAACTCTCCAAAAAAAAAAACTCTTCACACCGTTAATTAGTAAATTTTTTCTCCCTCTGTTAAAATTTCCTTCCCACATTTCATTCACATTATGTGTACCATTTTATCTATGTAAAGCATTTGAAATTTGTTTTAATGACTGTCCAACTTCAGATACCAATTTTTCATTATCTTGAATATTTTTACTACCGGCTGAACGTAAACAACGTGATTGTGTTTCAACACGTGTTACTAATTCACGAAAATGAAATTTTGAATGTGGTGGCATTGTTTCATTATCAGCAAATAATACACATGAATTTTGTAATATATTTAATTTATCACTTAGCTGAAGCCATTGTGATGCTGATATTGAATTAACTGGAATTTTAAGATTACCTTCTAATAAATTAACTAATTCTAGAATAGCTTCACGACTAATTGATGTTGTTGTTGTTGTTATATTTATTTGTGGTGAAGAATTTAAATTTGATTGATTTGAATTTGTTTCACAACAACTGCTTATTGTTGTTGTTGATGTTGTTGTAGAGTTTAATTTTTGTCCTATTGGTGTTGCATAAATTGTTAATTTTGTTGGTTTCAAAGGAACAGCTGGTTTTTTATTATTTCCTGTTAATTGATCTTCAATTGTTGTTGTTGAACTTGTCATAATTGTTGTTGTATTTGTTTCATTATTTGTTACCATTATTTCATCATTATTTGATGATGATGATGATGAACCACCAATTGTTGATATTTTATTTTGTTTTAAACCTAATTTTGGTGATAATTGTATTTGTTGTTCCTTCTGTTGTTGTTGTTGATCAATCGGTGTTGTTACAGATGTTACTGTTGATGATGCTGCTGATTCTTTAGCTTCCCATAATTTCTTTAAACTACTTATACTTCCAGTACTGCGTCTTTTGTTATTGTCTTCATCTCCAGTTTGATCTGATTTTATTGATGAATTACCATCGGAATTTTCACGTTTCTTATCATCTGATTGTTGTTGAATTTCAATTTTTATTTCAGTCTTTTTAATTTCTTGATGATTATTTGATCCACTGATTAATTTTTTTCCACCACTACCACCATTTGAATCAATTCGATTATTGTCATTATTAAAATTTCTATTATCTGTCGATTTAGAACTTTCGTCAGCACTACTGCCACTATTACCACCACTATCTTGTTGTTGATGAGCTTGAGAATCATTATTATTTTCTACTTTGCGTAATCTTGATTTAAAGTCAATTATTGTATTTGATTCACTATGTTGTGGTGTTGGTATTCTTTTTGGTTCAACTTTTTTTAATTGTGCCTTAAATGTATTTGTATTACCGGCGGCACTACTCATTCCACTGCCATTATTCATTATCGAATCTGAACTTTGTTGTTGTGGTGGCGGAGGCTTTGGTGGTGGAATTGCCGATATTATATTCATTATCATTGTTTTTTTATTATTAAGTATATGATCTTGTTTAGATAAATTCATACTTTCTGCTAATTCTGTAACTAATTGTGATACTGGATCCACAGAATTTCCATTCTCTTTATTTGCAGCATCACAAATTTTTGCTGACAATGAATTATTTTCAATTTTATGTTTCTCTGTTCGTTCTTTTATTTCTGCTAATAATTTCATTTCAAGTTTTTCCTTAACGCTACCATTGTTACTTTCATGATGATGTGAATGAGAATGAGAATGATGATATTGCTGATGATGATTGTTTTCTGGTGGGCTTCCTAATGAACTACATGAATCAGTCGATGGCTCACGTTTCCTTAAACTAACACCAAAACGTGAACTTGCTTCTTCAACACTTGGTGCAATATTTGAGACGTCATTGATGCACGGTACTGGTGGTGGAATTGGGATAGGAGGTGGTGCTTCCGGAATTTTTGGTGGCATCATATCATGTTCTAAACGCATTTCAAATTCCTCTGGAGGTGGTGGTAGATCCAATGGTGGTGGAGGAAATTCAAGATCTGCTAAGCTTGGTTGTTGACTACGTTTTGGACTTCCACTTGTTCCACGGAATGATGAAAATGTCATCATTGTACCGTCCGTTGTTGTTCTATGACGTTGTAATTTATTTAGACTTGCTGAAGCACTATTGGCCATTGTAACACCACTCGATGAATTGCTACGAATCATTTGCGGTTGAGATTTAAAAACGTTCGTATTACGAGTTAGAATTCCATTACTTCCTAGAACGGGTGGTGGAGGAATATCTTGTGGTATATTATTTATAATGGCACTGCAACCGTTCGTTGGATCTTGTTGTTCTAGACTTTCTAAATAAGCACCGATTCTTGCAACTTTTGGTAAAGTACCATAACGATTTATAGCACGTTTAACATTCATTACTTCTAGGGCTCCTACAGTTATTGGTTGCTGTGGCTGCTGTTGATGATGATGATGCTGTTGATTTAAACCACTACTACCGGTACCCATTATCGGAGGAGGAATATGATGATGATGATGATCACCACTACTTCCACCACCAGTACCACTTGATTTATGAGATGTATGTTGTTGAGATCTTTTACTGTTTCTTGTTTCTAAACCTCGGTTTCCCATAACGGGAGCTGGTCGTTTAAATGAACTGTGTTGAGATTTATGTTGATGCATTTTATTATGATCTAAACTATCGTTGTCAGTGTCTGGTGTAATTTCATTGTCATTTTCTGAATCACCACGATTTACAAAGCCTGCAATTTCACGTGTTAGACCTAAAAATGAAGACAAGAAAAATTTTAAATTCGGAGAAATATAATCAAAATAGAAAATAGAACGAAAAAAAAAACATGCTTCGAATTTTTTCTTTTTTTAAATATGTAATTAAAAAATTGTTACGAGGTAGTCGTGCTTTAATAAAAATCTTTCTTGCTGTTTGTATAATTCAACATTATTTTTATTTCAATGTTATTCAATATGATAAAATCTGTAAAAACACAAACCAATGTGTAGAAAACCATTTAATTGTTAAATTTAGTTAATTTTTGAAAAGGAAAAATAAAAAAAACACAATATTTTTGTTAAATTTCTGGAAATTTTGTTATCATCAATAAGAAAATGAAAATCTTTGGAAAATTATTTTGATCCTTTTTGAAGAAGAAAAGAATCAACCAATCAAGAAAGATAAAAATAATTTCTTACTTATATGACGAATACCTCGAAAAAGAATATCAATAATAAAACTACTGCATGAAGATGATTTTGTTAAATTATTACTACCAGTACCATTTGTATTTAGATCTTCAATATTTCTGCAATCATCATCACGGTATGTTGAATCTCTGCTAGATGAAAGTAAACTGTAAATTAAAAAAAAAAAAAAATTAAACGATAAAATAGAGAAACTAAAACAAAATGTTGAAAAAAAGTAAACAAACCCATTTGCATTGTATATATGCTCATGTAGATAAGGTTAGCTAGACATAAAGAAAATAGATTAGTTTTGATAATCAAAACAATAGCTAAATATTGTATGGGACGGAAGGAAGTGCAATTTTTTTTTATCTTTTATTCATTGTAGAGTGTAAAAATTTCTCAAAAAAAAATTTTTTTTTGAACCCTATAAAATATTATGACTTTAAAAAATTATTAACTATGAGCCAATATTTTGATAATACGATTCTTTAAATTTGAAATTTTAATCGAACCACTTTTTTACTGGAAAAATTAATATTCCATTTGAGTTTTCACTATGCACATTTATTTTCCATATTATGAAAGTATTTTTCAGATTTTCTAATCATGCAAATGGGTCAATAACATTTGTAGAGTGTAGTTGCAAAATTTGCTCATTATACAATAGTTAAAAAATAAATTTTATTTAATTTAATACATGAAATATTTAATGTAATAATGCAACTTCACACTACCATTATATTGAAAAAAAAAAAAAAATTCAATAATTTTTTACCTTGTCCTTTTTGGAGGCGCCGGCGCCTGTTTTCCTTGTTTATTCGTTGTTCGTCGCATTTGTACATTACCTTTTCCTTGACCAGAAAATGTACTTAATTTCGATGATCCAGTTTCTTTATAATTTTTATAAAAAAAAAACAAACACGTAAATTTTATATTTATTGAACTTTATTTAAACTTTAATAAATTCTCCTCATACCTGACAATGGTGTACTAGCTTGATCATGATGTGAATGTGTTCCCATTTGAGATTTTTTACCCATCTGAGGTGTAAGACTTGATGATTGTGTTGCATTCAATTGTTTTTCCACAGCTTCAGTAATCGATGATTCCTACAGCAGCATTAAAGATAATCCAATAATAATAATAATATAAAAATCATTTTCAAGGTCTTTTATTTTTATATTTTTATTACCTGAAACATATGCTCCAAGGCATGATGTATACTTTTAAATGTTGGTCTATCTTGCGCATTCCATTGCCAACATTGTCTCATTAAATCATATACTTCTGGTGGGCAACCTGGTGGCCTTTCCATTCTATAACCTTTTTCTAGTTTATGAAATACATCAGTTAAATCAATACCAGGATATGGTGACATTCCATATGTTGCTATCTCCCATAATAATACACCAAATGCCCATACATCAGATTTTGTACTAAATTTATTATATGCTAAACCTTCAGGTGCTGTCCATTTAATTGGAAATTTTGCACCAGCATGTGCTGTATATGTATCATCACGCATTAAACGTGCCAAACCAAAATCTGCAACTTTAACTAATTTATTATCACCAACTAAACAATTCCTTGCTGCTAAATCACGATGAATATAATTTCTTGATTCTAAATAACTCATTCCAGATGCAATTTGTGTTGCCATATATAATAATGCAACAGCATCTAATGTTTCACGACCAGCTGATCTTAGAAAATCTAATAAATTACCATGGCTCATAAATTCAGTAATTATATAAAACGGTGGTTCACGTGTACAAACACCTAAAATAATTAAAAATATTAAATAAAAAAAAGTGTGATAAATTATGTGTTAATTGTAAGATGAAATCTAATTTATCTAATTTAGTTTTGATGACATGACACGTAAAATGTAATTTTAAATCATTTTTTAAAAAATTATTACACAAAAATAAAAAAATCGCTTTTAAACTTTTTTCTTTAATTAAAATTAAATATCCTTATTTTGTCTAAATTTATAGGTTTATATAAACGCTTGATTAAAATTATCAAAATCTGATTTACATAATACTAACTAGCTATTTATTTTTCAAAATCATTATAACTAACCTATTAACTGTACTAAATTTGGATGTTTCATTTCTTTCATAATTGCAGCTTCTTCAAGAAAATCTTTAAGTGCCATTGTATCTTCTTTAAGTGTTTTAACAGCTACAGTATTACCATAACGTTTCCATATTGCTTCATATACTTCACCATATTGTCCACCACCTAATTTATGTTTCATTACAATATCAGTTCGACATATTTCCCATTCATCTGGTTCTGGACTAAGTGGAAATACTGTTGGTTTATTTTGTTTTGGTGCTGGATATAAAAGTGGTGTTATTAAACCATGACCTTCATGTGGTACGCTATGATGATGCACCAATTCAGCTAATGTATTGAATTTAGCCTCTGCAGTAACATAAACTTTACCATCAGAATCTTCTTGTATTCGATAATGATATACACGACCTTCATATCTGAAACAGAAAAAAAAAATACAATATGCAAATATACATAATATGCATATGCACATGTTATAAATAATAAAATTTTATTGTTTTAATTAATGGGAGTCAGCAATATACATACACATATACGTAATATGTATATGCATAATATCGAAAATTAACCACTATATAAGATAAACACTTTAAACGAAAAAAACAACAACGAAACAAGCAACATTATAATATTGATAATATATATTATAATGATGATATATGTATCATCATGCCAATCATACCATATCCCATACCCTTGGTTTTTGTTTTTTGCATTTGAAATTCGAAGAGAAAGTGTTCTTCAAAGTTTAAAAAAAAAACAAATATTCCGAACTTTTTGAAGGAGAAAAAAAAAATAAATTAAATTATTGAAAAAATAAATTTTTTTTTTCAAAATTTCGAAGATACAGGAGATAAAAAGAAGTATTTTTTTTCAAACTTCTGTTAAAAATATTGAAGCTTTTTAAAACCCAAACACTAAAAGTGAGAAAATTAAGGAGAAAAAATAATAAAGGATGAAAAAGCTAGTACATATTATTATTAGAATGCCTATCATTCGAAATTACACATATCGAAAAATCATGAATACCTACTGTGTTTATCTTTTAGTGGTTTATTTATGATAATGTTGATTCAACCATTAATTAAGAAGAAGCTGGAAGGTTTTTTTTTCTCATCATAAAAAATGTTAATTTACATGTAAAAAAATAAAGTGCATTAATTTAAATAACTAGAAATTTTTTTTTCGAACTTAATTGAATCAATTAATTTTTTTTTTAAATTTGTAAATTAGGATAAGCGTTTTCTACAATAAAGAAAAAAATAGTATGGAAAATAAATCCTTGGAAATAATTGTAATAATATTTTTTTTTATTTACCTTAAACTAATACTACGTTGTCCTGGTGAACTTTCACTTTCACGTACTAAAAAACTTCCATTTATACCAGAACTTAATAAATATTCAGCTGCATTACGGCATATTGGACCATGATACCATGAATGTTTTTCTAATGAATTTAATGGAGTTACATAATTTGAAGGAACCCATCCAACATTACCAGAATCAGAATGTGCTTCACACCATTCACCAGATTTATTATATGATAATATTCGTACTTGTTCACCTTTTTTTAAACTTAATTGATTTTCACCGCCGGCTGTAAAATCATATAATGCAACAAATAATTGTGGATCATCTTCTTCAGGGCCAGGAGCTAAAAGATTCTCTTTTGATGTCCATCGATTTGCTGTTTCAAAACCACTACTACTACTACCACCACCACCACCACCACTTGCTCCAACTATTCCTCCACCAACACCACCACCACCAACAACAGTTCCCGTTGAATTTGGTCCTTGATTTAAAGATTGCGTGGCTAATGCTGTATGAATTGAACCATCTTGTCCTTGTGACAATAATTCTGCATCAAGTATTGATTGTGTTGTACCCGGTGGAATATGTGGAAGCGGTCTTGATTGTAAGAGAGCTTCTGAAAGTAAACAAAAAAAAAACAAATAAAAGAATACTAAATTTAAAAGAGAAAAAAAAACAAATAAAAATAAACTTAACTTTTTAAGTTCAATTACACGTAAAAAAGAAAAGAAAAAAAAACTCTTCTACAGAAAGAATTTTTACTGCAAAATAAAATGATGATGCAATTTGAAGTACACAAGGATTTTTTTTTTTCAAATTCAAAATTGTTAGTGAAAAAGGAAAAACGAAAGAAATAAAAAAAAAACGTTAAAAAGGATGTACAGTAATATTTCATTTCTGAAGATTAAAAAAGTTTATCATTAGAAAGTTTCTTTCATTTCAACGAAATTATGAACTTTTCGATACTTTTCAACTATTTTTTTTTTTTAATTTTTATGAAAAAAATCACGTTAATTAATTTTAACAAGTGGAAACTAGAAAGTAAGTCATTGTAACAGTTTAAAATATAGTATGTAGTATCTATCAACTTTTTCCTTTTGTTATGTAAGTCTTCTATGGATATTTCAATGGATTATCATAGAACATATACATATGTATATACATTAATAAGAATTTTTAATACAAATTTTTCTTTCTTTTACTTTGTATGTACATATTGTACGTATAATAATTATTTTAGATTGCAAAACTACGATAAAAATTCTCTATTTCAGATACAATTTTGTAATTAACTCAATTATTATTTAAAAAAAAAAATACATAAGGGATTATCTTCGTTGCTATTTCTTTTTGTGATTTTCTGTAGTTAATTTAATTTTAATTAAAATATTTTGCTATAAATCAGCTTTGTCTGTTTAAAAAAAAAAAATAAATACATAAAATAATTGACATATTGCGGTTATTGTAACAGATGAACATGAATATTTTATCTGTGATTAAATTATATAAACTCTAATTATGTGTAAAATTTATAAAACAGATTAAATTTTAACAAAATCGAATTAATTGACGAAAAATTTTCATACTGTTAGCTTATTTTAATTAATTAATTTAATTAGCTGATTTAAACAACATGTAAAATTTTAAAGAATCATTATTTTTTACAAATTACATATTTATTTATTTTTTTTATTGAAAACGTTAATTTCTATTTTCATTTTTAATGAATAATCCAACAAACTAATCCAATCGAAACCAGGAAATTCAAAATATTTTCAATGCTTTAAAATATCATTGGAAAAAAAAAATATACAAGTGCTGAACTAAAAATTTACATTTTATGAAAATCACATGGCACATTTGATACACTTGACTGATTTTACTGAAAAAATTAGAAACGAAAACTGACTGAAGTACATAATAGAAAAAAAACAAAAACAAATATTAAAATCAAATTACATTCAGAAACAATTTTATAATGATCAATTTACCAAAAAAAAAAAAATTAATCTCTTTTCAGTGTGTGGAAAAAGGTTGCCCTTTTGCAAAAGTACAGGGCTTTTTAAGTGCATACCCACAAAAAAAAAAATTATTATGTAACATTGCATCGTTAATTAACCTTGTTGGTTCGACAAAAAAAAAAAAAAAAGAATTCTCACACATTCTTTCGTTATTATCGAAATTCAGAATTATTTTTTTATTATTTCATTAAATTTTTTAATCATTAAAACAATAATACCAGCAGAAATGTTGTAAACATGTATGTACTTTAAAATATGAGTACTTAAATTTGTATTTATAGAATAGTACCTTTATAGTATTCTCATTGAATATTGCATTCCGTTTCAACTATAAAGACTTTTTTTTTAATACTTTATTTCCACTTTTCTTTCCAGAATTATATGGTATATATACATAAGTATATGTAGAACGTGAAATGCGGATGTAGTCACATTCCCGAAATTCATTCTTCTGTGATATTTTTTCCTGTTTTTTTTTTAAGGTTTTTTCTTTTTAACATTTCAAAGGTTTGTATATGTATTTTTTTTTCTTTAAATTTCATTATAACAAATGATCTGAAAAAGAAGTTTCTCACTCATTATATTCAGATTCAGATTCTAGCATGATAAGTATTATCTAGCGTACACATAATATGAATGAAATATTTTATACAAGCATATAAATGTAGATTTGTTGTATCTTGTATTATTCATAATGTATTGTACAGGGTGTTTCGAATTTAAATTTTCAAGTTTCGGGAAGAAAATGATTTTTATTTATCAATTTCTAGACAGCGATTCCAAATCTATTCACTTAGAACTTTTTTTTTTTGCTTTTTTGGGAAGTATCAATTTTCTATTATTTGCTGTTCTACATTGAACCAAAGCTCAGGCACATACTTTAACGACTTGTGAATCAAAAGTATAAGGCCTACATATACATTTAAATGGGAAGTTTTATTTGGAATTGATTTTTTTGATTAAGGAATCAAAATTGTCCTATGTGAAATATATTTTGAATTTTTAAAACTGTAACTATTGCTTGAATTTATTTCAAAACACCCCACATAATAATAATATGTACGTACTTAAATAAAGCATATGTTTTTCACCACACATCACTTTTTATTTTTTAATCTAGACTATACCTTTATAACTTGTAACTAGAGTTGAATTATTATCAACAGTGAACATCATAAAAGTACCTATTTATACTACAAGAAAAAGGCCATCATCAGATCATCATCCTCATCGTCGTCATCATAATTATCACCATAAAACATTACCCATATCCATATGTATGTACATAAAAATACATATATTTTGTATATATATATAGTTATGTATTTAAAAAATAAAAATGTATGTACATCAAACTATTCCAGAGGAGTGTCTCAACTCATTCCCAATTCCATTTTCAACTTTAATTTCAACAACAACTATGTAGCTATATACAACATACTCAAAAAACAATGTCGTTTGTTAAAGCTTCCTCTTTCAACTTCATATATTATCATTATTATTATGTATTATTATCTATCGTATGTACATATGTATGTAGTGTGTGTATAGTACATTGAACGAATAATACCTTTCATAATATTCCAATTATTATGTTTTTTTTTTCTACTTTATAAAATATACAAACATTGGAGAACCTCAATCTGAAAATCTGACCATGGATTATAGTGAATCTGTATATAATATACATTTTAGATGTATCTATTGTAGTAGAACAGCATTAACATGAAGATGAGCTCTACATTTTATAAATTTTTCAAGTTTCATTCACAATTTATGAGATGTTGTTATAAGTTTATATGTATGATACTTACAAGAATATCTTTATCTGGTTATTGCAGTGTAGAATAAAGTATACATACCTAAGTACTTGGATTTTAAAATTTATTAATCATTATTTAACAGAAAAATGTAGATGCATTTCTATATATGTGAAGGTAACTCGTGAGAATGTAGGTATATGTACATATATCGATTTTTTCTTGACTAACAGAGTACTCTCACGTACAAATAAAGAAGATTTTTTATTTAAATGAAAATACGTACGCGTACTATAGTAACATTTCAAATACCTTAAAATTCGTTATCATCTACATTTCCTCTACATTATTTTACAAATTTTACGTAAAGTAAAGTAATACAATCCTTTATATATTTTAAAAAAAAATGTTGCCTTGTACTTTGGTACAGGTCACTTGGTTTCTAATTTCAATAAAAAGTATTTAAATACACAAAAAAAATCCCCCGGACTCACATAACAGAAAAATGAAAAATTCTATACTCATTCATAATTTCATATTATAAACTTCAAAAAATAATTTAGACTTTTTTTTACTTTTCTCAATGAATATATATTATTTCAAAACACGAGTCAAATTATACTTGAAAGTTTGATGAAAGATGTTGAAAATTAAATTTTAGTCAGTACTCAGTCTCATTTTATTATTTACCGCAATTAGATGAATATTATATGTTTTAAACATGTTATACATATACATACACAATAACTCTTTCCTTATTGGACAGATTTACAGCAATTTAACAGTAGAAAAAATTTATAAAAGATATTTTTAGATATAAAAATAAATCTTATTATAACTATATACTTATGTATAAATGATATATTGAAAATATTTTCTAAATTTGCTATTGAAAGTTGGCCTTCGGTTACCCACTTCAGTCATTTAGCGAAAAAAAAACTACTTATCTAACTACAATAATATATCTAGGTATATGTATCATTGAAAAATCATTAACAAAAGCATAGATTTAATAAATAAAAAGTAATTATAGAGTATCTCTTTGGTGTTGTTAAAATAATTATTGAACTTTACATTTACATTATTATCTCTAATGGAGAGTGCATAAAATAGAAAAACATTTGTATAAAAGATACAAATAAGTGCACTAGAAAATAAATCTACATACTTAACATAAAAAAAAAGAAAAAAAAAAATGTTGCTGTATTTTAAAGTGCAGGGTATTTGATATAAGCTTGTAGTGCGACAGTTTGCAAAACAGAAATTATAATATGTAATTATAATTTCAAAACTACAATATATATAGTGAAAACTTAGGTTTATCAATCTATAGGTTTATGAACCCACTGAATTTATATGTTATGAATTGATAATTGGATGCTTCATTTGCCAAATCGATTAACTCCATTTTTAAGGTTTTTCAAGTTTTAGATCCAGAACTCGATTAATTCTTGGATTTTTCATATTAGAAGTATCTAATTGGATGTGATATGATAAACCGTTAAACTATACTAAATTAAAAATATTTTTTCGGTCTTCGAATCATAATTAATTTATTATCGGAGCTAATGTATTACTTTTTTAGACGTTTTTTATATGAAGTTAATCGATTATTGGCAAGTGAGGCATCCAATTGTAAACGAACTTTACAGAATTACAATATACATACATACTCGTATATTCTGTGAAAAAGTATCAGGAATTTTTTTAATAATTCGCTCAATAGGTGTTCCCTCATCGATATTTATTTTGTAACCTTCAAAATAGGCCCTATTTGGTAAAACATCTGGAGAATACGATGCTTTATTAATGACATTCATTGAATATTTGGCCAAAATTTGGCGCACGAACAAATATTTTAAAAATCGCAAAACACTCTTGAACACAATTAATGCAAATAACTGTTGTAAAGGTTGTACACAAACTGGGTGACAAACTTTGCCTGCGCATAGTAAGTAATCAGATACCAACTTACACAGAAAATTATTATAGTTAATAACTATCTTGAGACTTTTCACTGAAAAATTCCAGGTCTACCTACATATATGAATGTAAGTTTTTAAAGAAAATTTATGTAAATAGGTATAATTTTTTCGATGTTGTAAATTATTTTTTAAATAAAATTGAAACTTAAACGTAATGAAAATATCAAAAAAATATATACATATATATATATTTTCCATAAAATGTATTTTTATATTTCCCGCGTACGTACACACGTCGTGTATAAAATTTCTACATTTCCACTCTTATTCATAAGTAAACAGTATTAATTCATTGTAGGTAAATATTTTTTGAGTTTTTCAAATATAAAAGTTTGAAATAATATATTGTGCATATTAAGCTATTGATATGGAAAAGTTTATAAATAATAAAAATAAATAAATTGATGATGTATATACTATTTTAACAAAGTAAAACACCCTCTATATTTTTACAACATAAAATAGGTAGGTATAACTATTACATACATTACAAAAAAAAAAAAATAAAAAAAAATGTAATTGAATGCACAAAACTTTGTAAACACTTACTTAATGATTTGTATACTGCTTCTATTCACATACATATATATACTCATGGGATTTTTGTATTTATATATTTTTATTATATTTTTTATATAAAAATGTCAAAATCCCATATTTTTCATAACATATAGGTATCATGTATACGTACACACACATTACATATATGTATCTAGCTAGATACATAATGTAAACAGCAAAATAAATTTCAAATGATGTATTATGATAAAAGAGGTTACGGTTTTAATAATTTTTTTTTTTTTTTTTTAGTCATAAATGGAAAATGTATTTTTAGAAAGGTACACAAGTATACTTAATATACAAAATATGTACATAATATGGATGTACACGATATATGTAAAACAAATCATGTACATATACATATTTTTCTTTCTACATAATAATATTAATCAATATTTATATACATAATTATGTACATATTTATTTATTTATTTTTTTTTATAATTAATCCATCGAGAAGATTTTCCAATTCAATGTTCATTTCACTCTTCATTAAATTCACTTTTTATTTTTATTTTCTGTCATTATACTATACATATATGTACATATTACATACATATACTTTGCGAATTTGCAATGCAATTATCAATTTTCTCTTTACTGCATCCACAGGTTTGACATATTTTATGTATGTACATTATAAGAAAAGGGGGGTACTTATTTTATAGAAAAAAAAAGATGGTGTTGATGAACATTTTCCTTGAACTTTTCATAAATTTAATTTAAAATCTGAAGAACAAATTTATTTGTAGATGATATTATTAAATTTATTTTGTATGCCAAAAAAAAAACCTCATTGTGATATAAAACGCATTGGGATAAATATCATATATAAGATCGATCAAATGTGTCTAACTAGTATGAACTTTTAAATTAACAAAAATATAGCTATATCTACCAATAACTTGGCACACAGGATAAGTATATCGTCTTAATTTTTTTTTAAATTTTTTTTAATATCTACCTTTTTTTTTTATTCTCTTTTTCTAATTAACAAGAATGACTTGCACATAATTAATGTGTACATGACATTAAGTTAATTGTAAAAGAAAAGAATTGGAAAAAAAAGTCAATCAAGATGTTAAAGAACTCGAAATTAAAAAGTAATGTCAAGGTCAAAATTTTTTTTCACCATAAAATTATACGTTTTAATAAATTAACGTATTCTAATGAGATTTTTTCAAAATAATTACTTAAGCGTTTTAAAACCGTAATAAATAAAATTTAAATACATATTTATGTACCTATAGGTAAATATGTATATGCATGTATTTAGCTTAAAACTTTGTGTGTAATTTTATTTCCCAGAAAATTAATAATTAAAATTTGTTTAAAATTAAAAATCATAAACTTCAATGTGAACGTTAAATAAATTTTGTCAAAAATTCTCATGAGATTATCTAGAAAATTTAATCCAATTTTAACGAAAAAAGATTAAATACCGAAAAACCATTTAAAAAAAAACCAACGTTGTTAAAAAACCACAGAAGTTAATAAAATTTTCAAAATATCTTTATCATCTTCAATTAACCACAAAAACTTTTAATATGCATATATTATACATATTATACTTATACTGCATATGGTAGCAATAATAATACTTATAGTAAAAGTTTATTTATTGTACAACAAATATAATGAGTGAATATGTAAAGCACCCACGGGTAACCTACAACTTACTTATCATATAAAATAAATTTTCATTGTTCTATAAATTTTTTTTTAAAGCTTTCTTAAGTCACAAAGGTAAAACAAACATTACTTTTTGTTCTTTTCCGAAAAAGTATCTATCCAATCTATGTATAGGTATAATATGAAGTAAGTTGTATATATTTTCCATTGCATTCAAAAAAAAATTTTATACATATATCTTTTCGAACATTAGTGTCAAAATGACTAACGGCAAGTGAATCTACCTATAGTCCTATACAGACAGTATATAAATGAAAGTATCTCTTTAACCATATTCATAATTTTAAAAAAGCAAAGAGAAGAAAAAAAATTATTGAAAAAAAAATTCAGCTGTATAAGTATTTATTGTGCTAGAAATGGTGAAAAATATTTAAAAAACCTAAATAAATTACTGACGCAGGTTGACATTATTTACTTACTAATTACTTAACATAATAATTTTTAAATTTGATATATCGCGTGCCTTTTTTTTTTTTTTTGTGTAAAAATTATGTGACTTATTTTTGAATTAAGGAATTAAACGTATCCTAGATGGTTGTTAAATTAAAAATTTTCCTCAGGACACCAGAAATACTTTGATTTAAAAGACAAACCTCAGAAAATGTATTTTTATAACGAAAAAAGATATTAGATCTTAGATTTTTTACTTTAATGTAAAAAAAATTTTTTTTTTGATAAGATTATCTTTGAAACTTTACTCTGGAATTTATTCAAAAAGAAAAAAAAAAAAAAAAGAAAAAAAAAAATTACCATCTAAATGTATTCATTGAAAGCATAAAATTTCAATTAACAAATAAAAATTTGAAATTTTTTAAAAATTGTGTAGATACAATTCACACTTGAAAGAATTTATCAAATAGAAATATGTAATTACATTTTCATTCATCATTATGAATTAAACTTGAACTACGACGTCTTACAAAAATTATTAAGTAAGTAATTAAAACAATTTTTTTTTACATACTTTATTTTCATCATTCAAAAGAGAAAGTTTTTTTTTTTTTGTCAAACATCAAAGAATTTTCTATCGCACATTTAAAGAAAAATAATTAAAATTGTAAATTGAAATTTCATACTCTGTCTTCAAAAGTAATAGAAAAATTAGAAAAAATATCAAGGAATTAAGTAGTGAAAGTTTCAACAACAAAAAAATTGACCTTTACAAAAAAAAATATAAAAAATAATAATAATAAAACTTAAAATAGTTAGATGTCTTTTTACTGGTTCAGTAGTAGCTTGTTACTTTAAATAACTCGACTTTTATCAAGTCTTTTTATTGGTCATCAATAATTTAGACACTATTGTTCTAACAAATTTGATAATACATATAATTTTTTCTAACATGATCAATTATGAGCCATATGAAAGACTAAAAATTTTTATTACTGGTTAACAAAAAATTTCTCCAATTAAAATAATGGAACTTTACAATTTTCTACTATGTAACTATTGTATGTAAGTATAATATTTTCTTTTCATAATTTCTATAAAATAGAAATACATACATATGTACATATATTACATACCGCACATGAATCAATGAAATCAATTTATTGTTCTGAAACAATGGTTTTATTTTTCATCATTTTCTTGTAAAGTAAAAAAGTCAATCTTCATAAAAGTTAAACAAAAAAAAATAAAAAATAAACATACTCCCACAAATTGAATTTTGCTGCTATGTATTATTAAATAACACAAAAGAAAGAAAAAAAACAATTAAAGTTATGTTTTTATCTTCAAAGATTAATCTAAATCCCTCATCCTTGAGCTATTGCTTTTTCTTACGCATAAAATAAAGGTAGCAATGTACAGTTTACTTTGTATATGCATATACAGGTATACATAAGTACACACATACATATTATGTACATCAAAATCTTTTTCATCATATCACTTTAGAGATATAGAAATTCGTTTATTATTTATAAGGGTTTATTTTATTTTTTTTCGTATATGTATGTACTGTAAATACAATATCCTATATATTTAAAAACTTTTATAAAGGGTTTGAAATCCTTAAACTTTTCAACGTCCATTATAAAACAAATAGTGGTGAACAAAAATTAAATGTCTTACTGGTGTCAAAATATATTTTCCTTAATATTTTGATTTGTATGAATGTTTTAAAATTGAAAGCAAAAAGAAAAGAGAAAAACTTAGACATAGGAATGTATGTCCCTATCTTGCACATAAATTAATAAGTAAGCAAATACAATTGAAAAACAATTTTAATTAACTATAATAAAATTTATATAAAAAAATAATATCTTTTGAAAAGTATCATGATTATACTTATTTATGGTAATTTTGAACGTACGTATATGTATGTACCTACATATTTTCTTAACAGAGGATTAAAATTTAAGTAAGTAATTTGTATTGGTATATTATAATTTAAGGGGAAATATATGTGAATAAAAATCCTTTTTTTTTCTTTCTAATTTACTTTTTTTTTTGGGTGAATATACAATATACATACATACTTACGTTGTCACATGTATTTTTTGTCAAATTTGTACTTATTAATCATGATATAAGCGCTCATATGATATAAGTACATATGTGTATAATTATAAATAGTAGTCCTTGAATAAATATTTAAAATACGCAAATCCTCTTGAGCTTTACAATAGCTTCACCTAAATGCATTCATATAAAAATTACAAAAATTACAAAAGAAATATCATAGATTATATTATGTACTACTAAATAAAATATATGTAATACATATGTATGTATAAGGTGTATTCCATTGAAATTGTTAGAATTTTTTTTTCTAAATCTTTAGATTTAACGTATAATTACTGTTTCCTTTAACGTGAGCAACCTAATAAGAAATCAAATTACTCCTACTAGTCATGGAATTACAATTCACATAATGGAAATTTAACATAACCATCCCAACTTAAAAATCGTGTAAGAAGCATTTTTTGGACAATTATCGCTAAAACAAGTGCATGAAAGTACTTCGTTAACGTCAAAGAAACATACTTTCAAAGTGTTGTCTTCTTCAACTCAATCGACATTTTCAAAGTTTTATCGTAAGTAATAGCTTAAAATTATTTTAACAATTTTTATGGAACATACCATACATAATATATGAATATTATCTTGGAAACTTGGCTTCATGATTGAACATCTCGACGATTCATATACATATCTAGAAATTCATCCACCCCCGCTTATATGTGTGTTTATTGTATAAATAGAGTAGTCCTCGGCTGCAGGCAAGATAGATACATATATACATTTGAAAAACATACATACTATATATTTATTAAAATCTAATAAGAGGGTGACGTATAGTAGTACCTATCTAAATCTATAGTATGGAATGGACCTACGATATATAAAAATGATGAATAAAAGAACTTGAAAAATCATTTACGCAGATGTTCACGTTAATAAAAGAAAAGTCTATTTCACAAAATTATATACTTACATAGTATATAGGGATAAGCTTATATATGTATATAAAATATGTATACAAAAATTGCCCATATATAGTCTATGACGTAAATATACATATACGTTTTTTGCACTACGTGATATGAATGTATTTGTGCAATAGTAAAAGCAAAAAGTATATATGAATACATAAACTTCCATAGTGTTTTGTTTTCACCCTATATATTGTATATATACACCCACATCTAATACATAACTTATTCGTCCTGGTATATTCAATAGGGATTACACAACAACTGAGACTTAAAACAAAAGCACGTATATAAACAAGAATATCAGATCCTGATCACTGTTCGTTTTCATTTTCTTTCTACTTATTTTTTGTTGTTGTCTTTTTTCACTTTAATTGTCGTTATTTGTATTTTTTATTTTATATATACAGGGTGATTCCGTTACGGTGTCCGACCGGGAAACTACGGATAGGTCTCGGCGAGGGGAACAAAAAATCGTATTGGTGGGGGGGGGGAAATCTCAACGGTTTAGGAGTTAGAGGGGGTTGAAGATTTTTGGTACTTTTTTCATATTTTACCCTAGAACTTTTTACAAGAGCACGCTTGGCTCACCAACTCTTTTACATAATTGTGAAGGACTCCTGTGCCTTTCCATCAACATCTTACCTGCTGCTGTGTATCCGACCATTCAGAAGTTATAAGGCCTCAAAACCATAATTTTGTCATTTTTTCACAGATTTTTGGACTTTAACCCTGCTTTACTCAAAAAAGGCTTAAATTAACCCTCATTTTTTATTGCAGAAAATAAAGGCTCAATTAATTCTACATCGATTTGCTATCTTCATTTTTTTCAAAAAATGCATAGTTTTCAAGATATTTGCACTTGAAAACTAGCATTCCAAGCACCTATTTTCAATTTATAGTGTAGACACACCGAGTTGGTAACCAATTCGTTTAGTGGTTATGTGCCCATCCATCCCACCCAGTTGGTGAGCCTAGCGTGCCCTTGTAAAAAGTTATAGGGTAAAATATGAAAAAAGTACCAAAAATCTTTAACCCCCTCTAACTCCTAAATCGTTGAGATTCCCCCCCCCCCACCAATACGATTTTTTGTTCCCCTCGTTGAGACCTATCCGTAGTTTCCCGGTCGGACACCGTAACGGAATCACCCTGTATAAATGGAAGCTATTACACATACATTTCATATTTCGTCCTTCTTGCATCATTTATCTTGTTTATGCTAAGCGTTACTTCGCATTAACTCACTCCGTCTTGACTTAATACGGATGCATAAACAAAATTTCAAAACGCATTAAAGCTCTACGTCGTTTTGAGTTAATACACTATTAAATCCGCATTTAAAATTTCATTTCGTTTTTAAAATGTGCATAAACACTTACTTCGTTTTAAGTGAATTGTCATATTTGACATTTCAAAATAGTGTTGGTAACACACTAAAAATCAATATAAACTTTAGTGTTAGTAACGTCACTTTAAAATTTCAAATGACATTTGATGGGCGGTTATTTTTATTATCAAGTGTTTCTTTACAAATAAACAAGTATAAGTGTTCAAAGTGCGTGCGGCTTTAAATTAAGTACAATAAATTTATTTATAAAGTATTATATTAATTAATTTTTTTGCTCTCACCACCTGGTACAAATATTTATGTACTGGGCTTTTGTGTACACCAAAAACATCACCTACAACACGATATTCAGCACAACTTGCTAATTTATACAATGTAATAGCCACTTTTTTTTCTATAGAAACAGGTGTGGTAATGAAGTTTGGTGAAGGTTCCAAATGAGATTTTAATTTTTCACAGATCATGAAAAATGTATTTTTTTTCATTCGAAACATTTCAAAAAACTCTACATCTGTACCAAATCCCAAAACAAAATTTTTCCAAAAATCTTCAGTTCTAGATTTCTTGCAAATTGATGTGAATCGTGGTACAGTAACATTAAAAAACTTTGTAGGTACATCTAACTGAGTAATAAAATTATACCGTAAAAGTTTTCTCTTTTTTATATAATTTTGATAAAGTCTTCGTCTTTCCGTGTAAAAATATTGCAAAAGCTTAATATTCTTCTTATTCTTATTTTTTTCAACAAAATTAACAATGGAACATTAAGGATAACTTGATATTGCTCCATCGCATCGCACGAATAATAAAAAATTTAACTGGATTTAAAAAATAACACAGTTAGTTCACTTGAATGACAGTGAATAAAAAAAATATATGTGGTAACACTGTATGAACAACAACACCAGAACAACAAATGACATTACTTAAAACGTCTTGAGTGGGAACGAAATGTTATACTATGCATAAACACCAATCAAAGTGTATTATCTCAAAACGATGTTTAAAACGTTTTAGCGTTAAAACGTTTTAACTGTTGTGCATAAACAAGATAATTGTCAATTTTTACGCTGAGCTTTGCAATTAAACAGAAATTTTATTCACTATAGAAACATTTAACACAGACATCACAGGTACATGTGTATGTACATACATATAATAATATTTATATAATGTATGAAATGTACGACAGAAATAAGAAAGAAAAATGCATTGAAAAATCGTGCTGAAAAAAGGAAAGAAGATTTTAAAAAGAAAAAGAAATTATGGAAAAAAAATGTGTTTTTACTCATGAGGAATAAGGATAACGTTGATGGGCATGAAAATTATACTAAACAAGGTGAAACTTTACAGAATACATATATGTAGTTATGTATATGTAGTTAAACTTTTCATTTATGCCTATTTTCTTTTCTTTTTCAGTTGTTTCATACAGAATTTTATTTTTAAAGGCATCCATCCTTATTCCTTTTTTTATTCACAGAATTTTTTTCTTTCTGTTGAATTTACTCTACTCTACACATTTTATGTTTTTTTTTTTTTATTTTATTGTACAACATAAAATCTTATGTTTTACTGATGTCTGGGTTCTTGAAGTTATACGTTTTCCTTGGAGGATTTGTATTTCATTCAATATTTTTTCTTTCACTTTTTTTTCTACTATTCAATCTTTTTTCACACTTATTTTTTACTTGTTTACAATAAGTATGGTTAAAAATTTTGTTTAGCTTATTTTTAATTAAATTATTATTATATTAAAAGAGTATGTTTCAATAATTAAAAAGAAAGTGTATTTTTTACAACGTAATTAAAAGTTGAATTTAATAAAAAAAAAAAAAAAAAAATTCCGGTCACTAGAAATATTAATTAGAATGAAATATAACAATGAGTTGAACATAATTTAAAAAATTTAATTAAAAATTATGCCATAAACAATGACAAAATTGCATTTGTAGTTTATTAATTATGAAATATGTAGTTTTAAAATGAAAATTTCTTTGAGCATTTAGAAAAACATCCTTTGAGACAACACAAAAAGAATAATAAGTTAAAATTGAGACTGAATTTCTATAATTGCAAAATTGCAATTTAAATAGTTTGTTGCGGGTAGTACATGGTATATGTTAATAAGAAAAAGAAAAAACTGCAACTAAAGCTTTCGTCCTTAATAATAAACTAAAAGAATATGAGTATCTGTCCAATACAATACACAGATGGGCAGCAGATAATTAATGACAAGTGTGTTGAAGATAAATTCTAAATATCTTTTCTTTTCTTGTCCCTCACCTGCTTACTTACTGGTTTCAATAGAGGCTATTCCACAATTTTGTTCAGACATTCCTCTATTTAATTATAAATTTTTACTTAACAAATTTTTATTGTCTTTTAATTCATGTCCTGTTCGAAAGATCATTTTTCTATCAAAAAAAGAACTGCAAAATTTAAAATAATTCGGACGGACTTAATCTATAACTATACATATCTATCAATGGAATTTTAATACCCTTGATGTGTTTTTTGTATCAAATCTAATGGAACATCCTTTACTTTAAAAAATCATTGAAGTAAAATATACTCCTATATGTATAACACATTATGAAATGAAATTAACAAATTTTAATTTATTGTTAATAAAATAAATCTCAAAGCAATTAAATGACAGAGATAAAAAAAAAATCTAAATTAGAAAATGTTTCAACATTTATTTTAAACTTTTTATCCAGAAGGATCTGTATATACGTGTCGTACCCGCATAAATTTTTCTCTAAGAGGAAATTTTCATTTAGTTATATTGCGAAAGTTTCAGATTTAACAATAATGATACAAAATCTACAAGAACATTAGTTATAAATTTTTACTGTAACTGTTTTATTTTTATTCCTGTTTTTTTTTTAGACTCAAATTAATTTTTATTTAAATAAAATTTTGTTATTAAGAATTAAAACAAATATGTACTTTTACATTTATGATGGCATGCACGTGAACACTAGCATATATTAGTCGATACGTTCATATGTGGGCATAGTTTCTACTACAAAAAAAAAAAAAAATTTAACTGGTATGTACCTATAAAAAATTTAAATAGAAAGAACGAAATAGTAACAATATAAAACTACTACATATTTTTATTTTCCTTTTAATCAAACGAATATGGTTGTGAAAATTACGAGTAAGTAAGTTATTCTTTAAACAAAAATTTCTTCATCATCAATCAATTTTGCCGAAGGTAGTGTTATATTCAATATATGATGATAATCGATGAATTGTAATTTCATATCAAAAAAAAAATTATATACATATTTGAAATTTCAATAAATTACTTACATATCTAGAGATAATATAGTAAACATAGTACCTACATAGTCTCTGTTTCTATTACAAATACAATATAACTACAAAAAGTTACATCATTTGGAAATTATTAGATACATAAAGTATATATTGTATCTTGTATCTTCACAAGATATCAGAATGTAACTATATACAGAATCAATCAAATATGAATTCTTTTTCGGTTTTTTTCTTCTTATTTTTTCATGTAGCTTCAGGGTACAATAGAGAAAAAAAAATTACAACGATGTAATTTTCAATGAAAATTAGAAGGAAGAAATTTCAAATTTTGAACGCTTTTGAAGTAAATTAGACCAAGACCACCCAATACCTTTTAGATAATCCACGTTTTTTTTTGTTCTCTTTATTTTTTTATCAAAACCGGTTAGATAATTTTTTTCTGTGGTTTGCTACTGGCTTATTTTGAAAGGAATAATAGGTAAGAAAAAATTATCGAAATAATTTTATTTTGAAATAAAAATTTATGAAAAATATTGAAAGATGTTGGAAGTACATACTACATACATACTTATATCTATATACTAATAACCAAATGTGAAGAGATTAAAAAATCATTACTTTACATGTTCAAAATGAAAAACAAAAAAAATTTACAATATTTTATATAAAAAATTAATAAAGTCGAACAATCGTCATGAAAACCAAGATATAACGATAGTTAGAAATTTAACAGGCCATTCAATTTAAAATCAAAAGTAATATTTATCAGACATTTTCCAGACCATAAAGATAATTTGCTAACGTTTTTCTACTCATTACATAAAAAATAAACAATTATTAATTCACATTTTCATACATTTTTTTAAATAAAATGTAAGAAAAAAAAAATATTTTTTTTCGTTAAATCAAACATTTAAAAAACAATTATTTACAACTCATGAATTTGTGTTATGCACATCATATTGTACACATCAAAATATCTAATAAATCAAGAAAAATAAAAAAAAATTATTTATTTATTTATTTATGTGCGAGTTCACATCACCTTGAAACATTTTTATATTCATACATACTCATTTATTTTATTGTATTAATTGAAGATGAAGAAAAAATTTTGCTTCATGCTCTTTCACGTAATTAACTACCTGTGAAAATATATCATTGTTAATATTGGTACCATTAATTTTCATCTAAACGTGACCATTACGTGCACAACAAGTTCGCTTATAAGATTATTGGTTTTCTTTTTTTATATTTCTTCTTTTTTTTTTCAATTTATTGTTGATTTTTTTCATTTACAAGAATTTTATTTACCTTCATTACAAATGCAAAGTTAATATTGCACAAAAAATACTTATAATATAATATTTTTCTGCTTATGTGTTATTTAGATGATTACGATATACTATAAATATGTATAGTACATTTATACATATAAGTAATTTTTTTTTGCACTCAATTTTATTTCTTTGTTCAAATCATTTGATAATTTTTGCGATAATGCAAATGTATTTTTATTTTTCATTGTTTTTTCTTTCTTCTTCTAGTTTTTGTTATTTTTTGTTTTTGTATTTTGATATAATGAAAGATAAAAATTGCTTACACAGTTTACTAAAATTAGAATTTACTCATATGAAACCCTATAAAATGAACTCAAGTATGGAAAAAATAATAATAATAAAAGCATCTAAGTACAATATGAGAAAATAAACGAATGATATATTGTTGTTTACTCATATATACTAATTTGTCTTTGAATTTTATGAATTTTTGCAAAAAATGTATATATGAAATTTACGCAATTTTATCTAAAGGGTATTTATGATAGAAGATGGAGTGTAGGAAAAAATTGAGAAAGTCTAAAAATAGTATAATTTTAGGTAAATCATGTAAAATATTTTATAAACATTTGTATCAGTTCATAAAAGCGAAAACCTAAAAAAAAATGACAACATTTTTAACTTCTAAATATCATTTAAAAACCTTGAAATACCCTGTATTTGAATTTCAATTTCTATTCTCTATTATTATTAAAAATTTCTCATACGATCATTAAAAATAATTTTCACATACATAAGCTACATTTTAATTTTTCAAGAATTGAATTGTTTTGTGAAGAAAATTTTTGTAAGAAAGTAAATTTTAAAGTCTTAAGTTTATTGAATTTTTTTTTTCTTATTATAAAAGCAAAGAAAAAGCATAACTACAACTTTGAGTATAGTATATTAAAAAAAAAAAACAACAATTTTCAAACTAAAAAATTTTAATAATTTACATATATTTTTTCCCAAAAGAAAAAAAAATGTCTTAAGTATCTGAAAAGAGGAAACATTTTGTATGTCGTTTCTTTATCTTCTTTACACTACATATACTAAACTACATGTATCTAGTACCTATATTAGAATGCTCATATGTACATATGATTTTCAATTTTATTTTTAAAGTAATTATGTTTTAAAAATTTCACTGGAATTTTTTAATAGCATATAACAATCTAAAAATTTACTTAAATGGCAATTTTACAAGAAAGATAGCAAAACTTGGCATTACAAATACAGTTCGTATTTTAAAATTTAATAACATATACATATATGTATAATATGTATATACATTATACATACTATACACTACTTTATGAAATTTTTAAATTATACCACATAGGTAGGTCGTCACAGATAATGATATTTAAAATTTAATATTAATAAAATATGTTTTATCATAAAAAAAAAAAACTTTTAATTTGGAAATGTGCCAAATTATTTATTGAACGCAATTCACTTAACTTATAGTACCTTTGATACATATTACTTTGAACTATCATAAAATAATAAACAAATGTGAAACATGAGAATAATTTCTTTGAAAGTTAATGATTACCAACACTGTTGTATAAAAAAAAAAAATATATGAAAAAAAGATTTAAAAAAAATTGTGCCATTAGATTAGAATCTATGTTCTTCATTTTCTACTAAATTATTCTACCATTAAATTTAAGAATTTTAGCCTTGAAAATTTCTTTCTCTAATTGAAAAGAGCGAGCAAATTTTCTTCCTCTATACCAAATATATCCTTTGGGTTTAATTTGAACTGCTCTAAAGTAATAAATCAAATTAAAGATTGATTAAAATTATAAGTAGTTAACAATTTCTATTAGTATATAGAGAAATGTTTTCAATTATTTAAAAAAAGGATACCATTGAATATTCAATTTCAGTCCTTTTTTGTTAAAAGGAAAAAAATTAATTTTTAAATTTATAATGTAGATACATTCTTCAAAGATAAGCAAACATCCTAGAATGTTCTATCATTAATAAAAATCAAATAAAAAGCAGAAATTTCTTTTTTCTTTTCTTAACAAAACTTTGAAAAGGCTTATGTATATAAGAGCTAGATAAATAATGTTTTGTTCAATCTATAATACATATTAGAAAACTTTTGGTTCTACAAAAATGTTCTTAAAAAAGCGAAAATGTATGTTACAAGTTTTTTTTTTGTTTATCAATAAAAAGTTGATCTTTTTTCTAGATTAAAGTTGAACTTTCGAACTATTATCCATTTCTAGTTATAACAAACAGTAAATGGAAAAACGTCAATTAAGTGTTTTCTATATTTTTATATTTTAAGCAAAAGTTGTTGAAAAATGTCCAAATTTTGAATCAATTTTCAAATTTAAATAGTTTTTGAACAATTTTTTTTTCTTCATTCCATTTGATTTTGGATTATTTTTCACCCTGTTATTCTGGTCTTATAGTGAACGAATTTCTACTACATATGTATATGAAAATTATTATGTAAAAAAATAGCCTTTCTACTTACATTCCATTCTCACAGAAGCATGGCTTCTTCGAGAAAAAAAAAGCGAGTATATTATATGAACATACATATATTTGAAGACATTTATTATTTGTTGTTATAGTTCTTTCATAAAAGAACTAATGTTAAGCTTTTCAAGAGTCACTATAGTTTAGGTTCTAGGATAAAAGCTGTATCGTTGAAGACACATCCACGAAAAAAGATTTAAGAAAAAAAAATGATAGAATTCTAAATTTTAATGAAATGGCAAAATTTGTTAGTAATATTCACAGTTTTAACTTTTCACAATTGACTTCCTTATTAAAAAGTGAGAACAAACTCTTTTTTCATGTTTAATTTAACTTTATCAAACATTTTTACCAAATAATTGAGTATTCTACTTAATGTAAAATGAATTACTTTATATTAGACTACCTGTAAGTAATTATACAAACTTTAGAAATCTGATATTTACTCCGAAGGAAATTCTATGTTATACATATCTGAAAACATAATTTAATTTACTTTGAATTGAAAACTTTTATAGAAAAGTTGAAAACTGTAGATACGGTAAATTTTAGTTAAAAATAAAATTACAAATACCAATTTCATGTAAATTTTTAAAAAAGTTTCTAAAATGCGATTTTTGTTGAATAAAACTAAAAGTTTGTTATCTAATAGATAGACATACATAATATATGTACATATGAATTTATTTCTCATTTAAATAAACTCTATCACCTACAATGAAGATTATCGATTTATTTTGAATGCAAAAAAAAAAATAAAAAATAAATAAATACTGAAATTCACATCCAATTAGAAGCTTTTCAAAATGTACTTATGTATGTATAATATGTATACATTAATGAAAAAAGAAGGCAAGACAAGAAAAAACAATAGGATAATGTATCTATTTACAGACAAATTGAAATTTGATATTTGATGTTCATTCGTGTAGGAATAAAGTAAAAAGCATATCATTCCATTTGTATGTTTATATGTTTATCTTTATATATGTATGTATTTATAGCTTGTATAGTTTATCGTAATTATTTGCTTGTACAAAGTTTCTTAAGTCAACTAATTTCCTGCACGTTAAACAATATTATATTTAAGTTTTTGTTTATATATGTACTTGATATTCGTGTTTCCAAATTAAATTTACTTTTATGTACTATACCTATCTATATGCCTGTATGTAGATATATCATACTTCCTTATAAATAAGACAAAATTACGGAAATCGATTATTAGATATAATATACATTATATAATATGTGATGCACAAAATGATTGATATTAATTTAATGTGATAAAGTTTTTTTTTTTTTTTTAAAACAAAAGAAAAAAGATGATGAATTCTTCATTTTTATAAAATAAACAACATTGATGGCTTTAGTTCAGAAAATCGAATTACATCATTGAATTTTTGTAATTTATTTATTTTTTGACAAATCCAAATAAAGTTTAGGAACTGTGCAGGAAATTTTGGTTCGATTATAAAGTTTATTTGCTTCGAAAACCACATTTCAGCATTATTGTACAAAGAATCATATTAGAAAGTGTCTTAATTAGCAGCTGTTACCCAAAACTTAATCAAAATGAATTGGTACTCATCCAAAGCTGAGTATATTTGGATGTATTTTAGCTAAAGACCAAAAACTTATTATCTACCACTTCAGCCACCCCCAACATTTTTTTTAATATATGTACATATGTTATTAATTTTTTTTAAGAACTCAAAAGTAATTTCACACTTTTAATTTTGTATTGTTTGTATGATACACCTAGCCTTCTTTTACTTCATATTTATTATTTGTGAATCAATAAAATTTCAAATGATTGCAAAAATTTAGCAATACATATATATATAAATAAAAGACAAGAAGAAAAATCCATGAATATATAAAATTACGAACTATTGTTTTCGCTGAGCTATGCATTTTTCCATTAACTTAATTCTTTTTTTCATGTAACAAAAAAAATAAAAACAAAGTAAAAAAGTACATTGAACGGAAAATAATTGTTGAATTGAAATTGAAAACTATGCTTTTATGTGACTAGGTAGTGAGTAATAGTACTTTTTTTTTTGCATTTAACCATCATTTTACATATGCTTTTCGAGTGAGTAAGTTAGAATTTACAACTAAAAATAAATGTACCAACAAAAAATACATACATATGTACATATTATGTATGTTCAAGTAAGTACAAAACTTCCGAGTTTTTGACTTTATTTTTATAATATACATATATACAAAATCTTTTTTCACATACATATATATACATATACATATACATACATATATACAATCATCATCACCGTCATCATCACAATGCAATTCAATGTTTGACTTTTCTTTTTCTATTTTACAATTCTCCAGTATTTTATTCAGTATTTTCTAGTTTTTCTTTTATTATTATTTAAAAATATTGTTTTTATTTTTTATTTTATTTTTATAGTTTATGTTCCATTTTAAATAAAATACAAGTTACGGATAAATGTATATAAAGTATTGCTTTGTATTGTTGAAATTATGTCAAATCCTAAAGAATTCAACCTAAATTTTTAAGATTATATAAGAAGAAAAAAATACATAAAGTTAGAATGCAAATAAAGAAATGACTTAATTCTCGAGAAATTCATGAACAATTTTTATTATATTTTTACTTTTTTTTTTCTTTTTGTCAAAAGAATATTCAAAATAATTTAACTGAGTAAATATGAAAGATGAATTTTAATCATTTGTGTTGTCAATGGATTTAATTTCTTATGACTTATGATATTAAAAAGGATTATCATGTTTAATGAAAAGATTTTTTTTTTTCTTTTTCATAAAAGAATACAGGTATGTAATATACAATATATGTATTATAATTTATGAATAAGTAAAACTTAAAATCTTTAATACTCTTCACTCTTCACCTAAAAGAGATACATATTTGTTAAATACAAAAAACATACACAATGTGCTTGTATCCTACAGAACTACAGTAACCCTTACCAACATTTAAAAATTACACAACAATTTTTGTCAGAGAAAAAAAAATATTGTTTTTGAAACAATAAAAAAAAATTTTTTAAAACTTTGCAATATTTCATAAAATTCTATGAAATTTTTTTATTCTAACAAAAGTTTAGTTATGTATTTTGTTTTTTATTATTGTTTTTCACTTCTATATAAAAGCAAAGTATCAAACTTTTGCTGCCTTTTCAATAATACTAGAAAATTTCTTTTTTTTTAGAAAATGAAAACAAATGCATTTCAATTTTAATTTCATGAATGAATCATCATAGAATGTTTCATTTTTTATTCAGAAAAAAAATAAAACTTTAAATTTCAATGAAATTTTTTTATTGATTTTTCAATTTTCCGCTTCATAAGAAGGACAAGAACAATGACAAATTAAAAAACAAAAATTTTGTCTAAAATCAAATATGATGTACCTACTAAATTTTCATGATATAGATTTTTTTTTAACAAGAAACATTTTTTCAGTGCCCAATTGAAAATAAGATTAATGAGATGGAAAAGAAAATCTACTTAAAGATATTTTACAAAAACAAATAAGTAAAATTAGGTACATATATAGATTTTAAATATACATATATGTAGGTAAGTATATACATTTAGATAATAAAAGGGTGATTTTTATAAAGTGTTAATTGCTCCAAGGGAAATTTCAAAATATTCACAGTGACAAACAAGCAATTGGAAAATAAAGGAGGATAATATTAACTTTGAGAAGACATTAAATTCTAATTAGGAAAGAATTATAGATAGCAGTTTATTTTGACCTTTGATCAAGATACCTTATACCTAACAGGAAAAAAATGTTATTGCTTTACTGAAATTTCATGCTGAAAAAAGCATAGGTCAGAAGTTTTAAGTTTTGGGAAAAAATACTTACGTATCTTTTCTCTTTTTTATGCTACTAGCTATAATAATCACCCTTTTACAAGAATAGCGTGAGAATTGAAAGTGTGCTTTTTTTTCCTGAAAAATAAAAAAATGCCACTGCCCAAGAAAAATTAGATAAAGAAGAAAATCCCCTTATTTACAATGAAATTTAATATCTTTATTGGAAAATACTTTTCTTGTAAGAAATAAGTAACAAAAAAAAATAAAATTTTTTATGTACATAAGTACATATTGGATAACTAAAATGTGTATATTTATTTCTTATTTTGCATTTCCCTCAAGTTTTATGTGTCTGCCCATAGCTATATTAGCATTTTCATATACATATGTATGTAATGTACATATGTACAAACATATTATGTAGGAGTAGATATAGACATTCTAAATTTAAAAAATTCATATTTGAAAATTGAAATTCAAGGAATTTATTCATCGCTAGTCATTGGAGAAGTAATATTGTTAAAATTTATAAACGAATACAAAACCAAAATGCGTTAAAGAAAATAAAAATAAAAACGAAAAGGAATATATAAGTAAAATGAAAGAATTTCAATAATCCTTTCGGCTTGATTTACGATTGAATTAGAAAATGGAAATTTTTTTTTTTTTTAATAAGATATTGGTATTTGTTTGAATTGATAAAAATATTCAAAAATAATTTCAAATATTTCGTTTATTATTTGTGAATTCATTTTTTTTTTTTTCAGATAAAAAAGTGGTTTTAAAATATGTAATATGAAAAGATAAAGAAGCAGCCTTTGTTTTGGAAATGATAAGCTAGATTTTGTTATAATAACCCTTTCATACTCTACGCTAGCGGATACATGTGTATACATACATATACATATATGGAAAAGGAAAGGAAGGAATCTGTAAAGAAAAAATGAAGGTGTTTTACGATGAAGCATGCAATCGAATGTTAAAATATTATGAATTCATATGGGATTTACACTTTATTTCGCTAGAATATAAATAATCACAATTCATTTGAAAACTAAACTTCCTAGTTCCTAAATATAGAGATTTTTGTAAATTTTTCAAGTATGTAAAATACATAATTAACTACTGTGCTTATATTATTCACTTTTTTTTTTTTTTTTAAATTAGATTCACCTGTTACACATTCGGTTCGAATATAATGCAAATACATATAAGTAGTTAATGATAGTAGAATAATAACTCAATTTACAATTTCAATTCATCTTTTGCCGTTAATGTGTCAATCACTGTATATGAAATTCACACCTACATGATCATTTATTTGATATCAGTGTAATATGATATAGTAAGGCGTTATGTACTTCATCATAATAAACCGCAATTGAAGTGTATATATGTATGTACGCATATAACTATAAAATTGTTAACAAATAATCTACCTCACCTTCTTCTTTTATGCAATATTTTTACATGCATTCTATACTGATACAAGTCACATGCATCAAATAAGTAATCATCATGTACATAAATTTGAATTTAGTACCTAACTATAAAAGATATTTTACCGCTTCTACTTATTTCATTGTACAGAAATTTATATACATATACGTATAGCAATATATTTTACTATTATTTATTTTCTTTTCCTTCTTTCTTTCCTTTTTCTTTAAATTGTTTTTGTTTTTGGCACTTATTTTTCTGATTAAATTTTATTTTAAATATTAATAAATTTTATTTTATTTGATAAATTTTATTTTATTTGATAAATCAAATAATAAATATTCATTTCGACCGCATATCGAGTGTCAATTTCTTATATGATCTAATAATAATCAGATTAATATGTAAGATATATATATACATGTACATATGTATTTATAAATGAAACCATATAACCATAAAACCGCAATCATTGCCCTTGTATACATACTTATATTGATATACATAATGCATATAAGTACACTACATGAAAATGAATGTACATTATCATCAGTGATATGATGATATGTAACTAAGTGTCATAGATAATGGGTAATGAAATCAAATCAAATTGAATTGGTGTCATCGTTTTCAATATACTCGTATACATATATTATAACATAACATCTAAGAAATGTAATTGAATGAAGAAAAGAAAAACAAAAATGTTTTCTGGGTTAAAACTTTTTATATATTAAATGGAAAGAAAAAGTTGTAAGTATAAAAATAAAAATATATTGTACCTACATATATAATAAGAACTTTAAACTGATAAATAATTGAAAATCATTTTTCTTTGAGGTGGTAATTTGTCTAAATCTTAAAAAGGAACTCAAGCCAATAATAAACAATATTATATTTATATTATGTTAAATGGTGCCACTAGTACATCAATATTACTTGTTTATTTTTATATTGAACAGGGTGTTTCTTTTATTGAAATTAAAAAGATATTTTAGGTATAAAAATTTGAAATTTAAATTTTGAGAGATAATTTTTTTATAGTCTTTGAAATAATGATATTTTTGATAAATAATACATGATTAATCCTTTTTCGCTAAAAAATTTAAATACTTTTAAAATTTTCTATTATGTACAAATATTTCCAAGACTGGATTTATTACATTTTGTAATCTAATACGAGTGTCATTTTCGACGACTTCCAGGACAGGACTGTTTTACTAAATCCTTTGAAAATTGATAGGAGTAATTAACTTGCTGGGAAATCAAAAAAAAATGAACATCCTGTTCGAAAAACAGAAAAAATAAAAATACATTCTACATAAGAAACAAATATTATCCTTTTGGCAATCATATAAAATTCAATTTTTCAGATTTATTTTTTCCTTACTGTTACACAAGAATTCTGTAAGAATAAGAAATATTTTGGAGTTTCTTATCGATTATTGTGCAACAACAGTAATTTCACATTAGAAGGAATATGGTTACCTACTTAATACTAAGCAAAAACTAAACCAAAAAAAAAAAAAAAAAAACGAAATAGTTTTATCAATAAGTTGAAATTTTTTTCTTTACGAGTACCTACAAGCGTATAGCTACAGATAACAGACAAAAAAAGTTATTTTTGAAGTTTACAAATAATATCCAATGAAATACAATCTTCTTTGTGAATGTGAATTAGGGTGTTGCAGCAATTTATGTTGTTGATTTCTCATTCTGAAAGCAATGTTCCAATTTTTTTTTTTCTTATTGCTAACCCATCTGACAAAAGCAATTGACAGGATAAAAATGAAAAAAGAGAAGAAAAAAAAAACAACCAAGTTAAATTAAAAATCTTTATAGATTCGTTTAAATTTTTCCTTATCAAATTTGTCCTATCTTTTAATGTTTTTTTTTGAAAAAAAAGATAAATAAAACATAACATTAAAACTACACATTATCTACATATATGTATTATGTGCACATATGTATACTTATTGTCAGTTTCCTTATTTCATGTTTTATTTTGTTCCTTTTTTCTCTAAAGACCCATTTTCAACAGTAAAATCCTAAATTTGTTTTCATTAATCACAACCAACAACAGTAACATTTATTATATTGCTTTGTTTTACAAGTATGTACATACATATTATATACCATACCATATCATATATACTTTACTTATATGAAACAAATTGCAATATAATCTGAAAATTTATATGTCGATTAACATTGCACAATGAAATTGTGCAGTTTTAGTTTTTGAAATGATATACATTTTGTTTTATGTCATGGATTCAGAAAGCAGCTTTTATTTAAAAAATATAAATATATTTTTATATTACATTTGCATTATATACTTAGATATTTAGTCGGCTAAATATATTATGTTAACTTGTACAGTTGCATTATACAGTATAGTTGTCGAACTGCATGCAAAAATTAATTTAATAAACAACAAAATGAAAATAATAAAAAAAAATTTAATTTTCTTGTCACAAGTGTTTTATCTTATTTTTAATGATCGTAATTATTCAATTACTTAAGTATTGTACACAAATTTAAATTTAGTACATATACTCACATTTTAATACATATTGATAAATAAAGTAATTAAGTATATTTTGTGCACTGCAAAATTTTCAAGGTTTTATAGACATTTTTATATAAAATTTTATTCAATATTCGTTTGTATTCGTAGATATACATATAGGTATAGAGTATATATACATATGTACATATATATTTTTTTTTTGAGATAAAATATCTTCAAGTAAAAAAAAAAGACTTTTTTTATTTTAATTTTCTTCCCTTGACATTGAGAAGTCGTCGTCTGTTTATGTTTATTATTTATGCTTTTATGTAAATTCTTCGTAAAGTATCTTAATAAAAAATAATTTAAAAAAAAAAAAAAAGAACTTTAGAACAATTTTACTTTCATAAAAATACATTTGTTTAAAAAAAAAAAGTTTACAAAGCAATTTGTAAACGTGATACTTCTCATTAAAAAGGATATGTAGTGAAAAGGTTTGAAAAAAAAAAAAGTCATTAAAAAGAAATTTGTTAGTCAAAACAGTTAATCTCGCATTTTTTATTTTTCTCAAATGCAAAATAAACTCTTTCGTACAAGAGGAGACAGATGAGGAGAAGGAGATATAAATGTACATAAGGTACATAGGTACACTTGCTTACATAAATTTTATGTTTTATCATTTCTCAAGTAAAGACAAAAAAAAAATAATAATAATAATATTGTATATCTTTGCATTTTGAAATCAAAAATAGCTGCAGGTTGAACAATTCCTTGAGCTATCGTTTTGATATCATGAAAATATTATGTGACTTACAAAAACAAAAATTACAGAGAAAACAAATAAAATTTGAAGAATAATATGCAACGTGAGGATAATACACTTGTATTTTTAAAATTAGATATGTACATAGGTATATATGTACAATTAAAATTTTTAACATACATATTTGTTGTTAAAACTAGGAATTTCAATAACTTACTAGTAAATACAGACGAAAATACCTTCTTTTTTAAATAAATAAAATATCACCTGGAAACACTGCAAAATTCTTTTGAAGGCTATTTGAAATCATCAGACGGCCTTTAAGAAATTGAAAAACGTAAACTCGTAAATCGTATACATCTCTAATATCACCTTTTTATTTATTTATTTTAATTTTTTTTTTTTAATGTCTTCGTCTTCATATTATAGCTGTATACATAAATACATACTTTATTAAACATATCAAGATAACATCAAAGACAACTTTATTGACTTGAGGATACACAAAAGAAATGATGCGTCATGAGTTCAAAACTTGAAGAGGTCTTCTTTCCCTTTATTTATTCCCACTTGCTATTGCTTTTTTTGCTTTTAGCTTTTAATATTGCTCAGAGAATTCCTACTAGTGCTATGAACTATAAGTAAGCCTCCTGTGTTCTATTCTATCCTTTCATAATGTAAAAAAAAAAAAAAAACAGAATAAAGTAAAATAAAATATGTACATAGAAAATAGGAAAAAAAATTGAATATTTTTATTGTAATAGTATACAGACTTCAGATTATCTTTAGTTATACACGTAGAGTAATAGATACTACTTACTTGTTTTATTTTTATAGATTTTTATAGTTAGTGTGAATCAGGTTTTCAGTAAATGCATTTCTTGTCATTAAGTAAATTTAAAAAAAAATTAAATAAAAATAACAACGAAGAAATTTCAAATATCGAAAAATAGCAACAACAAAAAATGATTAAACTATTTAAGTATTTATAAATAAGTTGCCATTTCAAAAACTGACGATATATTTAGAATTATTCCAGATTTCCACTTCTTTTTATTGAGGCAAAAATAAAATGATGAGTTTTCGTTAAATTTGAAGAATTTAAAATTATTTAGTGAGAAAATATAATATTATGTATGTACATGAAAATTTTCATCATTTATTACTTTGATTATACTTTTTAATTCTAATATTTTACCTGAAAATTACATTTAGGGCTTATTTGAATTTAATTCATTAAGTTATTTGGTATTTATGTAATTGCCTAGAGCCATTTCCAAATTACTTTTTTTTTGGACTTTAACAAATAAGCTGGATAAATTTTAAAGTAACTATATATTGTAAGTATAAACAAAAATTTAAGCTAAAGGCCTTTTTTTATTATTTTTATTTTTTACAAAATGATAAGTTACTTATTTATTTCAGATTACAGTATGACCGGAAAAGATTCAAAACAACTGACATAGAAACCTTTTCGTTGATCCAAAAAGAAAATTTTATTTTTCGGCTTCTTTGAATTCTAAAAAGTACAAATTTTTTCAATTTCCTATGTAGTTTGTAATTTTAAATTAAATTATAGTTTTGACTTTAAACTAGCTAAGACATAGTTAAGAAAAGACAATGATTTATGTAGCGCAAACAATTTGTTAAGTAATTTTTGTTTGATATTAATTCAATAAATTAAAAATCCATTGAAGCAAATCTAGAGCAATAAAAATGCATTAATCTTATGATTATGACGCTATATTCTTTCAATATTTCAATGTTCACAAAAATCAAATTCATTTTTAATCGTTTTACTTATCTTTTTATTTTTTAAAAACAAATGACATCTGGTTTTAGATGTTACAAAAAAAATAAATGGCCCATTTACTTGGATAATGTCTTTTTTAATGAAGATTTCATTAGATTAGTTATTTATTTTAAAATTTATACTTTCAAATAATAATTAAAAGAGATTAAAATTTTCAAATGTTTTTTTTTCCAAATCAAAATTTTTACTGAAAGTAGGAAGATTTCAATTAGATACTTATTTAAAATTTAATTTCTAAAAAATGTCTATTTTTTTTTCACTCTATGGGTGTTTGAACTCTCTTTTTTTTTTTTTTTAAAGTTCCATGCTTACTAAATAAATCTTCATATCTTCAATAAAAAAATTTTTCATATATTCATTCAAGTGCCTACACAGAATCGACTTTGTCACCAAAATAATAATAATGAGGATGATGATGATGATGATATGATCTAATAAATTTTTAAGGAAATTATAAATAAGAAAATTGTGTTCGGATCTTATTTCATTTTTTTTTTGAATAAATAATAGTTATTATCTACAATTTTATGTATTCATGACATAGTTTTTTTTTTCTTTTCAAATCTAAATAATCAAAAACAGAATTTATGTTGTACATATTTTTTTCATATTTGAATTTAATGTTTAAAATTTAATAGCAAGTGTTTGATTGTGATTATCATGAAAATTACATAGTGCAATTTGTTTTTTTTCTTCTGATTTTTAGATACTGCTTTCACTTCCATTATTTATAATGGCTGAAAATTGTTGAATGTGTGTTTAAAAAAAAAATTAACTTAACAAAAACATTTTTTTTTAAATTTATTTTTGTAGCAGACATTATGTCGTCACTTTCACGAACATAATATAACATAAAACCAAAAAAGTGACCGCAACATTATAAGCAAAAGCCTTTATTTAAAATGGGTTTTTACTCTTAACTTTATAAAAAAAAAATACGCCTGATAAATCAACACATTTCCGGTCTTTAGAGAGCAGTGAAAATCAAATAACAGAAATTAAATGAAATTGTTTCAAATCAACCACAAAAACTAAAATCTTTTTCAGTTACTGCCCATACTTTAAAGAGTATCTAACTACATATATATTTAGTGGTGATAATTTCTAATTTCAATCCAATCCCTTATGACTCTTGGATGATTTCAACATGACACGCACCCGGCAAATAAATTATCTTACTAATTTAATACATAGATATGTATATACACATTACATATGTATATAGGTAAATACACAGTCAGATACATTTTCACTTTACAATTTGTCTATTTGTTAAGGCTTAAGCAATACTTATTCACAAAATATTTGCAATTTTAACAGAAACAATAGAATTTATGTATTTGATTTGTTGTTAGAAGTTTATAGAGACAAAAAAGTTTTTGATCTGTAAATACTTTCTTTTTTCCAAAACTCTATGCATTACCGAAACTAATTATACAAATAATTTTCTATGTTTATATCTATTAGATTCTTCAATTTCAATTAAGTATTATCATCATATTACAAATTAATATTCTATTCAATAAAATACTTAATTAAAATTGTACAAAATTTATAAAAGTCTAATGAAAAAAAAATGTATATATAACTCACCATTATGTTCAGTAAAAATATTTGAACCAATTGTAATTCTAGTATCCTTTTGACTTCTTGGTTTAATGCGACTTGCACGTAATGTTGAACCAGCACCCAATGCATTACCACCACCGGTAAGGCTATTCGATGCTGTATTTCCTGATGATCTATCCTTTGCTTGTTGTGCCCCCATGGCTTATAAATTGATGTCGTTGAGACACAACAAATTATTTTTGCAATTATTATTTCTATAGTACATAATACTCCATTTTTACATTCTATAGGTAAATTTTATTTTTACTTTTTCTTTTCTTCTTTTTTTAAACACTTAACTTCTCTCTACAATCTGGAAAACAATAAAAAGAAATTTCTTTTTCTTTTCTTTCCTTTTGTTAAACAATTTCACAAGAAAATAAAAATTAAGCAGAAATTTTTTTTTATTAATGGAAAAAAAAAGAATCACACAATGCACAAAAAAAAAATTTTTCTTTTCCTGCCCCTTTCACAACACTCATGGAATTTCTTGTTTCCTTTTAGAAAATTTCAAATAGAAATTTTTTCATAATTTATAAACTTTTATTTATTTAATAAAAATTCACATTGATGGATTTATTATAGAAAAAGTTTTCTAAAACAAAAAAGTATTAACGAATTAATTCTCAACACAAATCAACTCAATCAACTAAAATACCCCGCTGACATTTTTGTATGTCTGACATTTTGGGTATGTACACATGGAAAGTTGAAAAGTTTTCGATATGGTTTAGATTTGTAATGTAATGTACATTCTCAAAGACTGCAATTAATACTGGATTAGGACTAATTCAATTTGAATCTAGTTTCCATCTAATTATTTCACTAATTAATCCTACGCATTATTTCATATTCTAATTAGAAATTAACATTTAAACTTTATTCTCGTTCAATCACATTCACATATCAGTCCGTAGTCGTATCGTAGTCCAGACAGATTTTGTCTTACATAAATCCATTTCATCCATGTATACCTACATCACCAGTTCAATTCAAATTTCAACCATTGAGCGGCGCTAACGCTAATAGAAATTTGACACTAATTTCCGCAATTCGCACTTAGGTAATTTTGTGAAATTTTATTGAAATTTTTAAAGACTTATAAAAATTGAATTTTGTTATAGTTTTCCAATCAACCCGATATAAAATCACTGAACACACTAATAAAATAAGAGAGTAACTTTAATTTTAATTTATTATTTTGAGTTAAAAATTTAATTTCGATGAAATATTCAAATATTATTCAAAATTGTGAATAGACTATTATGTTATCATCACTGGGAAAAGCCACATTTTAAAGACAATTCTAGAATTTAGAAAAGTGAATTGGGATTTTAATTTTAAAATATAAGTTTTATGAATAAAAAAAGGTGTTATATTTGTGATTAAAAAATTATAAATAATTTGAATTGTTTAATTAAGAAAATGTCTGATTGGGATACTGTTACGGTTTTACGCAAAAAAGCACCTAAAGCATCAACATTAAAAACTGAAAGTGCAGTAAATAAGGCCAGACGACAAGGCCTTGCAATTGATACTCAGCAAAAATGTAATTTTTGTTAATTAAAAGAAATGAAAAATTATACTATTAACTTACATTTAAAGTATCATAAATTAAAATTCATGAAATTTTTATTTTAAAAATCTGTCATTTATATGCTTGAGATTTTAAGATTTTAGAATAATTTTTCATTTCAGCAAAATATTTGCCATTTTCTATTACAGAAAAATGACGTCCATTCTTGTGTGTTGTTTTTTTTTTCTTCTTTCCTTTTCTTTTTTTTAATTAAATTTATGTATGTAGGTAGTTATGTTATGTTATGTTATGTGCATATTTTTGTTTTTAAAGTATGAACTTGGCTAAATTTAAATTTTATTGTACTTTTTATAGCTCATTTTCATTAATGTGGCTGTTATCATAGCTGCAAAATATGTAATTGTTTTTTTTTTCAACAATTCTGTTATCAGAAGAAAGTGGTAACTTTATGTTACGTAGTAGGGAAAGTAACATTATTGATTAATTCGTTTAGATTTCATCATGTACTGAAATATTTACGTTTTTTTTTTATATTGTGTACGTGTTATATTTTTGTTTTCACCGGTATCTTTCTTTTTATTGATTAATCCAATTGGAATGAGATGTTTTTGCGCGTAACTCATTTAATTTCTGAAATTATGAGGGTTTCTATAGAAATTCAAAAGTATAGGGTAAAAAAAAACAATAATGGAAAAAAGTATCAAATAATTTTTTGTAGAAATGCCTTTTCTTCATTCACTTCTATAATTTTATCTAATTTCTAATTTAATATCAATAATTTACCGTTATAATAAATTCAAATTTTCATCTAGTTTATCAATTTTTATAATTCATAAAATTGGAAAATGAACATCATATGACTTTTATAATTAAAATTTTGGGTTTTATTTTGTTGTTGTTTTCCGATATATTTTTCTTCTTTTTATTGCTATTATTATATTTTTATTTTCATCAGATATGTGTTGTATCATGTGTGTGATTCTCATTTAAGATGGTGCCGGTACCAATAAACAGCATGTTACTACAAAGAATACTGCCAAATTGGATCGTGAGACTGAAGAATTGAAACATGAAAAAATTCCACTTGATGTTGGTAAATTGATTCAACAAGGACGAAATGCAAAAGGTCTCAGTCAAAAAGATTTGGCAACAGTAAGAAAAGAAAACATAAAATTCAAATTTTTTTTTTTTTAAAGTTTTCTTTGTTTTTTTTAGAAAATTTGTGAAAAACAACAAGTTGTTACGGATTATGAAGCTGGTCGAGGTATTCCAAATAATGTTATTTTGGGTAAAATTGAGAAAGTTATTGGAGTAAAATTACGTGGTAAAGATCGCGGAACACCACTAGCGCCCCTTGGTGATAAAAAATAAAATACCACGTGCATCAGGGGGCAAAAATCATTGAAAAAAAAGCACTAATCACAAGAAATTTTACAATATAACAGTCATTAAAAAAAAAGGAGAAATAAATAAATTAAAAAAAAAAAAGAAATTAAAATGTTTAATGAATACTATAATTTTAAAGAATAAAAAATTATAAATGTATCACACAGATAAATTTAAAAAAAAAAAAAAAAGAGAAATATTATAGAAGTTCATTTGGACTAGCAATAATGAAGAGGAATTATGTTTTCTCACTTTCTTTTTAGTTTTTTTTTTTTTTTTCAAATTGTTTCAATCAATATGAATTAACTATTAGTTTAGAGTATCAATACTTATTTGAATGATTTGATATATATATATATTTTTTCTCGATATGTTGTAATAATTTCTTTTTTCATCTTCTGGAAGATTGTTTTTTTATTTTTTCTCGTTTACATTTAGGTTGTTTTGTTATAATCTTTAATATATAAATGAATTTTAATTCAAATTGAGCTTTTTTCGTAAAGTGCTAAAAATAATGTAATAAAATAATTAAAAAAAAAAAGAATACTTCTTTAATGAATAATTCTCAATTGAATACAATTTTTTATATAGACTGTAAAGATGTTTCATGAATTTCAAGAAAAAATGCTGAACATTTTATTCTCTTAATAAATACCTAGTTTTTTTTCTTTATATTTAATTTTTGTATTTTATTTCTTTTGAAATTAAATAAAAGCGTAAAAATTTTCTGTTTTTCTAACTTGTCCTATGGGGAGTATTAGGTTCTTTTAGGGAAAATTACTAAGGGTTTTGTGAGAGAGTGGTTTGTTTTAAAGGAATTAATGAAGATTTTAAAATCCTTGATTTTTGATGTTTGTTTCGAGAAGAAATATGGAATTTTTCGTTTTTGCAACGTGTCGTCTGCGACTCCACAAATAAAATCCGTTAGTGAAATGATGTATAAGATCTTTTAAAGACGAATTTTGAGTGGATGGCACGACAAAAATAAAAAGTAGTAGGTATGGACCATGGTTTATTAAAGGCAAATTATATCTTAAATAAGACATTTTATTTTATATGTATGTGTTTAATTTTACAAAATCATATCAAGAAAATTTTAATTTGTATTTTTTGTTGCTTAATCTCTTCTCAATGGAACTTGTTGAACTTCAATACCATCCTTTGTAATGATATTTACGATAACAGAATCACCAGTTTTTATATCACGTTCAGCTGCAGATATAAATGTATCAATAACAACTTGAACTGCTTTATCTTTTGAAATTGGTGATTTATCAACATTCTCTTGATTTTTAAAACCAATTTGATTATCAAGAATTGGTTGCAATAATGCACCAGAAGATCCACCAGCACGATATGTTGCTAATTCACAATGTCCAATCGGATCATAACTGAATACAATTCCTTTCCCATTTTCATCTAATCCAGCTAATACATTCGAAACGTAATATGGGAAGAAACGTTTATTATACATAAGAATAGACAACATTTGTGCAACTGCTTTAGTTGACATAGTTTTTGAATGCAAATGATAATACATTTGCATTCGTGCTAAAACCAAACTAGTAATGGCTTGAGAATCACACCAACAGCCAGCCGATCCTAAAACTGTTTGATTCGATAATTTGAAGAGTTTACTGTGCTCACGTGAAAGTATAGATAATCCGCTACTTAAACGTGTATCACATGCAATAATGGCATAATCTGCACCACCAACAGCGACAATACTCCTAAAAAATAGTAAATAAAAAGACAATGATTATGAAAATTAAGTAAATTTCTAACCAAAAAAGAGACTGTTTACAAGGAAATTAAAAATTCTTACCCTCCGTTTGATTCGTAAGGTTCAAAATTATGTTTTATAACACCGGGCACTTGGTATTCAGGAAATTTTTGCTCAGGATCGTAAATGTCCATCATTTTTGAAGATTTAAATTTAATTTAAAATAAAATTTTATAGACTTGAAAATACACAAGATACAAGAACAAGCTTGTCCTTCACAATTAAATGACAAGCAAATTTTTAGATTTATTATGAAGTTAGCAACGGTTCAGTTGTTTAATTTCAAATAATTGGAACGCCGGAACGGTGTTAGCAATATCATTAAATTTTAAAACCAAAACGAAAATCATAATTAAGTGCTTTTAACAATTTTCTGCATCTTCGTAAACGTCAGGTGATCGTCAATTGACGAAATCCAGCAATACAACGTTTTAAGCTGAATATCGTCAATTTATTGACCATCATTTGACATTTCCGAAGATGCAGTCTTTTTCTACCTAGGATATTTAAATATTTTTGATTATAAATCCCAGTGCGGGATATTTTACAATTTTATAAAACTTCAAGTTTTTTTTTAATATTTTCATTAAAATAAGCATGAAAACAGCATGCAAAACTTATTAAGTAAATTTTTAAATATTTTCTAAAACTATTCTCATCTTTTTGTCAACAAATTTTCAAGAAAATCGACTCTTCAGATTTTTGCATCAAAATCGCTTTCAGGCAGGACTAATGTCATAACTACATAACTGTAGGTTTACGAAATATGACTGAAAATAGACTCGGTACTACTGCCACCGTCACAAACGAGTTTATAACCGGTTTTAACAACTACTGAAAATACACCTGATCCTGATGGTGACACGACCAAGTTGTAACGAGCGTGACTGTATTACAACCGTCAGCTAAAATTATTTTAGACTATTCTTATTATACCAAGTAGGAAAAAAATTGTTACAACTAGCGCATTAATGCTCAATGTATTTTGGCCCTATATGTATATGTTTTTATAACTAAAAATTCGCAACACGAACATTTTTTTATAATGTAATTTTAAGTATAAGTAATTAATTTCGCAGGAATTCATTGCGCATTTCGTCCGAAACCATATTTTATAATGAACCACCTCGCAAACTTTCAACTTGCGACTTGGCAATAAATTGAAAAAAAGTGGAGAAATTTACAACATAAATTTAATTTTTAACTTTCAAATTATCTACGTGATGAAATATACCTACAACAAAGTAAATCCAAGAAAATAGAAATCAATTGGATTAAAAAATTATTAATTTTAAATTTCGTTTATTTCTAATTCTAAAATTTTCAAGAGAAATCAAAGTTTTTATATTTTTCTTAACTTCCAAACTTTTTAAATGTCTAGGCGTTGTAGTTTACACAAAAAAAAAGTAGTGAAATAATTTATATTACAAATAAAATACAATCGAAATTATTTATTTAACAACTAATAAAAGTAAATTTTAAGCGATATTTGGTTGCATTGCTTCTTGGTTTATATTTTCCCTCACTACTTGTCCGCGATTTTTAACAACGATGTCTTTAACGGCATAAAACCACGTACCTGAAAAAAAGTGGGAAATATTCTTAAGTTTTTGATAAAATATAAAATATTTTATAAGATTTACCAATTTTCGTATTATCCAAACAATCTTTAAATGCCTGACAACCTTCCATGCTGCTAAGTACCCCGAAAACAGCTAAATCAGCTAAGTTTGGTTGTTTTCCACCCATGAATTTAACTTTCTTTCGATCTAATTCGCTTGTCCAATAATTTAAAGCATCATAAATATGTGAACGTACATCATCCGTTAATCCATGCCTTTTTTTTAAACGTTTACTAATTAACCACATGGCTGTAGCACCAACATATACCATCATATCACGTTCCCATTTCGGAAAATATACGCTCCATTCACCGGCATCGGAGAACCATTCAAATGTTTCAAATGCTTCATCACGAGTTTGATAAACATTTGGTGAAATGAGATGGACAAGATGTGAATCAGCCCAACTGCGCCACTTTCTTTCGTCTCTGTGAAAAGAAAGAATGTAATTAAATTTTTTTTTTTTTTTGTTATATAAGAATTTAGAATACTTACTGCATTTGGTCCTTATTAACATTCTTTGGAGCATTTTCTTGATACATTAGGAAATATTTGTTCATGACATCAGATACTTTTGTACCTCCATCATCAAAGAATGTTACATTTGGATAAAAATTTGCTATTTCACCAACATCTTGTGATTTATCATATAAATAACTTGCAATAACTGATACAATTGTGCTTGAATCTGTTAATTGAATATATTTTCCATCTTTTCGTTTAACTAATAACATTGGGACTTTTTTATAATCAGACCATTTTAAATCTTGACGTAATACTGCATCAACTTCAACAACTGAATATGACAAGCCCATAAAATCTAGAAATGCTCTTACTTTACAACAAAACGGACACGTCTGAAATTGAAACATAACTATTTCTAGACCAGATGTATCCTTTGGATTAACTAAACGTTTTGTAATTTTCACTTTTGGTAATTCATCAAGAACACGAGCTTGTTTTTTTTCATGAATTATATGTGAAGTAACTTTATCTGTCCATTGATCGTATAATGAGTATGCAGTTCCAGCAGCTGCACCAAATCCAGCTCCAATTAATGCTAATTTGAAAGTACTTGCCTCTTTTGGTTTTGATGCTGTTGCAAAATTTCGGCATCTATGTAAATGTGATGTTTTAATTGCACGGCGTGCAATTTTACTCATTAGTGATCCAATTCTGTATGTTGACATTGTGAAGTTTTTTTAAAATTTGATAAATAAATTAAGAAATAAAAACTAAATTTTCTACTGTCTAATGTATATTTTCTAGAATATAATAGAGTACACGGTCGAGTCGGGTTATGTTATCATGCCCTAATCACTAATCAGTAGTCCTGACATTTCTCAATATCTCAAATATTTGAGCACTGTTGCCAGCAAATTTTTTTCTATAGAAAAAGTGACACTTTTTTTTCCAAAATGCACTTGTCCTCCGAAAAACAATCAGAATCAGCTGTTTTGTTTTGTGAATTGTGACAGTAACAGTAGTTCAACTAAAAAGTTTGTATTTATTTAAATACATATTATTTATTTGTGAAATAATTGTTGAATATAAATTAAATAATTAGTATTAGTAAATTTGAAATTTATTTTGGGTTAATTATCATTGGAATTGGAGGTTTGTTAGTTAAAATGGCTAAAAAAGGTGAAATGAGCTTGAGAAGTTTTTATATTTTCAATTCGACTTTTTGTGAAAGAGAAGGAGAGGTAATTAAATTTAGAATTTGCTTTTTATTTAGTTAATTTAAAATTGAAAACATAATTAAACAAAATATATGTACTTTTTTTTACCGAAGGAAAATAAAAAAATACTATTTTATCATCCGATTGATATTGATATCGACACAAAAATTAGAGATATCGGATTGAGTGAAGCCATAATTAAATTTACTGGGTAGTTATTTTATCTATCTTTGATATTTTATTTCATAAATTTTTTACTAATACATATATTCTTAAAATTGTTTTTAGAACATTCACATCAGATGATTCTTGTCAAGCTTTACATACTCAGAAAACTACACAAATTTTCAATTTACCAGAAAAAAATTATTGGATGGTAATGGTAAGTTTTCGTATCGCTTTTTCAATTATTGTTTTATTATATCATGTATTAATTAAAATTAAATTATAGACTATCAATGTTCCATATGAGACAAAAACAAAAGATGGTTCTGAATATTATGTTGAATATAAAAGTGGTGATGTACAAGATAAAATTTTTACATCAGTATTGAAACAAATATATCAAATGTTTCGTTTATTTGCTGGAACATTTGAAATGAATTTAATTGGTGCTACTTTAGATGAACGAATTTCAAATTTAAAAAGGAAATTGGAATTATTTTATTCAAAAGTATGTTGTTTTTTCTTTTATATTAATTTGGAATTCAATTGAAAATTTTTCAATTTTATTTTTTCTAGTATCTTTTAACATTGAAATTAAATACATGTGATATTGTGGATTTAACTCGAAGTATGCAATATTTACCATTACAAAAATTTCTCTTCTTAAGAGTACATAGTTTTATAAATATGATCGAAGAAACATTCCCAACAATAGAAAATTGCATTTTTCTATATAATGATCAGTTAGTTTGGTAAATGTTTCAAAAAATTATATTTTTTACTTTATTAAGAATATTTAATGTATTTTTTTCTTCTTCTTATTGTAGGAGTGAAATAAATCCAGTTGATTTGCATTCTGTCTATGAATATTTAGTTAGTACTATATTACCAAAAGCAACACAAACTGAACTTCAAGGAGGTTCAATGCGTAGAAGTTATTCAATGGATGCATGTCATTATGGAACTTTTATTACTGGTCCAGAAAGTTTTGAAAATTGCACTAAAGCACCAAAAGTTTATATTTTTAATTCACAATCATCATATTCTTGCTATTATTTATCTGTATATCGTGCTCTAAGTGCAACAATTTGCTTGTTCATAAACAGTAATATCAATTTCTCTTTAAGATTATTTATTTTAAGTTCTAACTTTTACTAAATTAAAGTTTCATGTCAATTTAATTTTTCATAGGTGATAATCCAGTAAATGAAGATTTTTATATGGAATTACATTCATTTATGGGACCTCAATTATCAAATATTGCTTCAGAAATAGGTGATTCATTTACAAAAGCAAGTCCACAATCATCAACAAATCTTAAACAATTAAATGATATTGATAATTCACCAAAATTTTTATTTGTTAATTCATTAACATTACGACATAATGGTACAATTTATTTTGATCATCGTCGTCCAAAAAATCCATTAGTACCATTATTAGTTATGAATTTATTAGCTGATTTATATAAAAATGATAAATCACAAAATGATACAAATTTAAATGGTAAATCAACTGAAATAGCAATAAAATCAATTAATGATTTTTGGATTGTAAAAAAAACATCAAATTGGAGACAAATTTATGTAATTATAAATAATAGTAAAGCATCATTATTAGATATTACAAATGAAGCTAAAAAAATTATTGAACAACAAACAAATAATATATTTTTTGAAAAATAAAGTTTAAAAAAAAAAGATTAGTAAAATATTTAAAGATTGTTTTACATAATTTTGAAATCACACACGATATTCCTTTAAACTATTGCATTATTCCCATCAATTAATTCTGTTGTTGAGGATTCATTATTCGATACATGCTTTCTTTTTATAACGTAAATTTTACGATTTGATAATGTTATTGTGTAACTATGATCATCATAAATTATTGAAATCCTTTCACATCCACTTTTTGGCATAAAATTTTCATCTACACTGAAAATAAAAAAAAAACAGAAAAAAAAATTTAAATATCACACCAATTGAAAGTTTTTTATAATAAACATTGTAGATTCTTTTTAAAATATGGTTTTTAGTTGAAACAAAGGAAATCAATTACAGGATTAACGAGGTATTTTAATTTCAAATGTTCAAATAAAATAAAAGAAAGAATTGGTTAATGTTTTCAGCCAAAAATTATCTGTCTGTTATATGGGTAAAAATCCAATACAAACTACAAACTTAGAGAAACTAGCTTGTATCATTAGATTTTCAATAGTTTTCTATACTTACGTATCAGCCATTTGAATCAATTCCATTATAATATTTGCACTTCTTTCGTCATTTTCAAGTTCTCCTCCAGATTCCAGAACGGCTCCATCATCCTTTAAAACCAAATAACCAATTTGATTTGAAATCTTTTCCAGTGGTAACATATTGGTTTTATTTAAAATTTAAATGTGATCATTGGCTTTTAGCTGAAGTCAAGAGTTTCAGGAAGAATTATGTATATTCCTGGTATGTTGAAATGATTATTTGCTTGAAATTCTTATAAGAATAACAAAAAGAAATATTATTTTATATTTATTTTATTTTATATGACCAAAAAACAAAAACAAACTGATAAACTGCTCCAGCTGATTTTGACATATGTATTCCCGATTGTTTGTTTTCTAGTTTCTACCAGTCCATTCCATTCAAAAAACTTTCACCAATTCAGCACTTTCTTGTGAGGTGAGAGTTACTGCTTATAGTTTGTTTTGTTTTTAATTTTAAAGTTAACGGTAACATTTATTTAAGCTGTCAAGTAGACACTACATCCGGCGGGATATCAAAATTGTAAAAATAGAAGGAACGGTAACATTAATTTAGCTTTAACTTTTCTCTTTTTTCAGTTATAATTTGAAATTTTTTCTAGCAAGTCAAAAAAATATTAAAGAATATTATTAGGTGGTTAAACGTTAAACCAATTATTTAACGCTGGTTGTAACAATAATGGTATAGTTTTTTCCTATTTGGTATAACAAGAATCATCTGAAATACTCACACTCTCGTTACAACAGTTGTAAAAACATGTTTTGGGTCGGTTGTTACAACCACCAAGTGTGTACTTGGTGTATGACATTCTGAACTGTGTCCGTTTGAAAAGCTCTCTAATGCGTCAAAACCGAAAGCTTTTATAACTCGACTCGAAAGGATAGAAAATTAGAAAAACAGAAATAAGAATAAGAAGCGAGTAGGATTGTTGGTCGATTGGTTTTGTATCCATTAAATATAAAGTGAATTTAATTAAATATTAAGAAAAAGGATCAAAATGTAAGTTCTAGATTCTTTTAAAATTAATTTTTATAATTTAAGTTAGAATTTTGTGTTTTGTGCGGATTTATGATGTCTTTTTTATTAAATAAAAGTTATTTGCTTTTGCCACACCCTTGAAAAAAATTTTGTTCTAATTTTATGTTTTATTTAAATTAAATTAAAAGTTGAATCTATTTACATCTACTGAGTAATAGTTTAATAAATTATTTTCGTGTGAAATCACAAAAATATTATTGGTGATTAATTGATAATTTTCAATTTAAAAATCCTAAACTTTTTTCAATTCAAAGAGAAGAGAAAATGGCGACCAATCGATAAGAAAAAAAAATTTTGTCTTCAGTGGCTTCATTCAGAAAATATTTGTAGATTGTAGTTGATTTGGTGTCCCAATTTCAACAATTAATTTAATTTAATACAGGTAAATTGTACTTTGTACAAGTTTTAAAACCACTACACCAATCAATCATTTTTATCACCGTTTACATTTTGTTAATTTGGATAATAATGATTTCCTAAAAAAAAAAGATACTTTGGTGTATGATGATATGCGGTGTTTTCTATAGCATAGCATAACAATATATTGTTGGTGTTATTATTGATGCATTACGTCATTTTCTATTCTGGGTTTCAAATTTTTCAATTAGTCGAAGAATGTTCATCGGATTAGGGGGGTTTGGAGATGCTTGTACAGTTTTTTGTTGAATTATGTGCATTAAACATTTTTAAAGCTTGAAATAAAAATGTTATTTATGTTGATTCAATGTTTGAGTAAGAATTTCGTGAAGGGGGGAATATGTAGATACATATGTGGAGTCTAATAAAAATGATGATTTTTGTATCATGGAATAAGGTTCGTTAAATTAAAGTGTTCTTTTTCTCTCCACTTTTTATTATATATTTTATTTTTAAGTAATTAGTAGTCTTATTTTTAATAAGTATGTATGTAGATATGTTGTTTATCTTGATTATGAGAAAATTTGTTAGTTATTGCTGGAAATGATGACATCATCTGTTTAAAAAAAATCAATTTAATTAATTTTCACTTTAAATATCACTTGACTTTTTAAGTGTATGAATTTTATCATAAATTGCGTAATCAAATAGAATACAAGTAATAAATTTTTATTCAATTTTTCTATTACAGTGAAGAAGTCTAATTTGAAGGCAAAAAAGAACTTTCATATTTAAAAGAAAAAAGTTAATAAAACGAAAAAAGGTAATGAGAATTTTTTTAAAAATATTTTTGGCAAGTGTTGAAAACACTTTATTTCCATTTTAACAGAAATCTTGAAAAGTAAATTCGAAAAAAAAATTTGAAACAGTTTTATCGAGATAATCCATAAAAATGGAGCAGTTTCAACCGAAAGAAGTAAAAATTTTAGAAACGGTCGAAGATATTCAAGAAAGACGTGAACAAGTTTTAACACGTTATAATGAATTTAAAGTTGAAACTCGTCAAAGACGTGAAAAATTAGAAGATTCAAGACGTTTTCAATATTTCAAACGAGATGCAGACGAATTAGAAGGTTGGATTCATGAAAAACTTCAAGCTGCTAGTGAAGAAAGCTATCGTGACCCAACGAATTTACAAGCAAAAATCCAAAAACATCAAGCATTTGAAGCCGAAGTATCAGCACATAGCAATGCCATTGTAAGCCTTGATAATACCGGTCAGGAGATGATTAATCAACAACATTTTGCATCTGAGACTATTCAACGTAGACTTGATGAATTACATCGTCTATGGGAATTGTTGTTGCGACGTTTGGCAGAAAAGGGACAAAAGCTTCAACAAGCTCTTGTTCTCGTTCAATTCTTACGACACTGTGAAGAAGTGATGTTTTGGATTAAAGATAAAGAAGCTTTCGTAACAGCTGATGAATTTGGACATGATTTAGAACATGTTGAAGTTTTACAACGAAAATTTGATGAATTTCAAAAAGATATGGCTTCACAAGAATATCGTGTAACTGAAGTCAATCAAATGGCCGATAAACTCATCCAAGATGGTCATCCTGAAAGAGATACAATTACAAAAAAGAAAGAAGAATTAAATGAAGCCTGGCAACGACTTAAGCAATTGGCCATTGTCAGACAAGAGAAATTGTTTGGAGCCCATGAAATTCAACGTTTTAATCGAGATGCTGATGAGACTGTAGCATGGATTTCTGAAAAAGATGTTGTTCTTTCATCAGATGACTACGGACGTGATTTAGCTAGTGTTCAGGCTTTACAAAGGAAACATGAAGGTGTTGAACGTGATCTTGCTGCTTTAGAAGATAAAGTTTCTACACTCGGAGCAGAAGCACAGCGTTTATGTTCAATTCATGCTGACCATAGTGATCAAATCAGAGACAAACAAGCAGAAATCGCTAATTATTGGCAATCTTTGACATCAAAAGCAAAAGAACGTAAACAAAAATTGGACGAATCATATTATCTTCACCGCTTTTTAGCTGATTTCCGAGATTTAATTTCTTGGATTAATGGAATGAAAGCAGTAATTTCAGCTGATGAACTTGCTAAAGATGTTGCCGGAGCAGAGGCTCTTTTAGAACGTCATCAAGAACATAAGGGAGAAATTGATGCTCGTGAAGACAGTTTCAAATTGACAATAGAAGCAGGACAAAAGCTGTTGGAACGTGAACACTATGCGTCTGATGAAATTAGAGAAAAACTCTCTCAACTCGAAAGTGACAAAAGTTCTCTTCTTTCACTATGGGAAGACCGTAGAATATTGTATGAACAGTGCATGGATTTACAACTTTTCTATCGAGATACTGAACAGGCAGATACTTGGATGGCAAAACAAGAAGCATTCTTGGCTAATGAAGATCTAGGAGATTCCCTAGATTCTGTAGAAGCTCTAATTAAGAAGCATGAAGATTTCGAGAAAAGCTTAGCCGCTCAAGAAGAAAAAATTAAAGCCCTCGATATTTTCGCAACAAAACTGGTAAAAGGACAGCACTATGCAGCAGATGATGTTGCTCAGCGCCGTGAAATGCTTCTGGCTCGTCGCACCGCACTGCAAGAAAGATCAGCAGAACGTCGTGCATTGCTTGAAGATTCAAATCGTTATCAACAATTCGAACGAGATTGTGATGAGACAAAAGGTTGGATCAGTGAAAAATTGAAGTTTGCAACTGATGATAGCTACTTAGATCCAACAAATTTGAACGGTAAAATGCAAAAACATCAAAACTTTGAACATGAATTGAATGCCAACAAATCTAGAATCGAAGATATTACAAATGTTGGTACTGAACTGATTGAAAAGAAACATTATGCTTCTGATCAAATTAATACCAGAATGCAAGAGATTGTTGTCCTTTGGGAAAGTCTTGTTCAGGCGTCTGACAAAAAAGGATGCAAACTCCAGGAAGCATCACAGCAACAACAATTTAATCGTACTATTGAAGACATTGAACTTTGGTTGGGTGAAATCGAGGGACAACTTCTTTCAGAAGATTATGGAAAAGATTTAACTTCAGTTCAAAATTTACAGAAAAAACATGCTCTTCTTGAGTCTGATGTAATGGCACATCAAGATCGAATTGAAAGTATTAAAGTAGCTGCAAATAAATTCATTGAAGCTGGACATTTCGATGCTGACAATATTCGTAACAAAGAACATGCATTATCGACAAGATATTCAGCTTTAGCTGCTCCAATGCGCGAACGCAGGCAAAGACTTTTAGATTCACTTCAAGTTCAACAACTTTTCAGAGATTTGGAAGATGAAGCAGCCTGGATCCGTGAAAAAGAACCTATTGCAGCATCTACAAATCGAGGACGGGATTTGATTGGAGTTCAAAATTTAATCAAAAAACATCAAGCTGTATTGGCTGAAATAAATAACCATGAAGGTCGTTTAGTAAATGTAGTTAACGCTGGTGAACAAATGCTTAAAGATCAACCATTTGCCAGTGAAGATATAAAACAGAGATTGGATGCATTAAAAGAGCAATGGACTTCATTGAAAGACAAGGCAATGCAACGTAAACAAGATTTGGAAGATTCATTACAAGCCCATCAATACTTTGCTGATGCAAACGAAGCTGAGTCATGGATGCGTGAAAAAGAACCTATTGTTTCCAGTACAGATTATGGCAAAGATGAAGATTCTTCTGAAGCACTTTTGAAAAAACATGAAGCTCTTGTATCTGATTTAGAAGCTTTCGGAAATACAATTCAAGCTCTTCAGGAACAAGCCAAAAATTGTCGTCAACAGGAAACTCCTGTGGTTGACATCACAGGCAAGGAATGTGTTGTTGCCCTTTATGATTACACTGAAAAATCTCCCCGCGAGGTCTCAATGAAAAAAGGTGATGTTCTCACTCTTCTCAATTCCAACAACAAGGACTGGTGGAAAGTCGAAGTAAATGATCGTCAAGGTTTTGTACCAGCTGCTTATATTAAAAAAATTGAAGCTGGTCTTAGTGCAAGTCAACAAAATCTGGTAGATGGACATTCTATCTCAAAACGTCAAAGTCAAATCAACTCACAGTACGACAATTTGTTAGCATTGGCTCGAGAACGTCAAAATAAATTGAACGAAACAGTAAAAGCATATGTTTTGGTTCGTGAAGCAGCAGATTTGGCAGCTTGGATTAAAGATAAAGAGAATCATGCCCAAATTAAAGATGTTGGTGAAGATTTAGAAGAAGTTGAAGTATTACAAAAGAAATTCGATGATTTCAATGATGACCTCAAAGCAAATGAAGTCCGTTTAGCAAGCATGAATGAAATTGCTGTTCAATTAACATCTTTAGGACAAACTGAAGCTGCATTAAAAATTCAAACACAAATGCAAGATTTGAACGAGAAATGGACATCATTACAGCAATTAACTGCAGAACGTGCAAATCAATTAGGTTCTGCACATGAAGTTCAAAGATTCCATCGTGATATTGATGAAACAAAAGATTGGATTGCAGAGAAAGAGAATGCATTGAATAATGAAGATCTTGGCAAAGATTTGCGTAGTGTTCAAACATTACAACGTAAACATGAAGGAGTTGAACGTGATTTAGCAGCACTTCGAGATAAAATTCGTCAATTAGATGAAACAGCAAATCGTTTAATGCAATCACATCCAGATACAGCTGAACAAACATATGCAAAACAAAAGGAAATCAATGAAATGTGGGATCAAATTATAACAAAAGCAACTGCACGTAAAGAAAAACTATTAGATTCATATGATTTACAACGTTTCTTAAGTGATTACCGTGATTTAATGGCATGGATTAATTCAATGATGGGTCTAGTTACTTCTGATGAATTAGCAAATGATGTAACTGGAGCAGAAGCATTAATTGAACGTCATCAGGTAAGTGTATTTGTTATATTTTAATTTTTAACTGTGTTTTGAAAAACAAAAATGTGTTTAATGATGCATTACATAAAATACAAAAGAATACAAAAAAAAACATGATAGAATATTTCAACAACAAAAAAAAAAGTCATTCATTCATATTTTTTTTCTTTATTTTATTTGTTAAACATTTTTTTTTAGAGTCATCGAGCTGAAATTGATTTCCATTTTGGACCTCCAGAGGTACACACAAAACAAACAATCAATCAATCAAAATTTTGTTTCGTGATAAGTCCGGGTTGCAAATGATGATTTTGATTTTTGGTTTTTTTCTCTTCTTCCTTATTATTTTTTTTTCTTCTTTTTTTATATGTTTTTTTGATAAAACTATTTTGTGAATTCACGTACAAAAAAAAGTACTTTTTCTTTTTGTTTTTCTTGATAAAAAAAAAAAAAATGAAAATGTAAAGAAAGAGAAAAAAAAAAGTAAGGATGCAAATTGAACGTAATGAACGCTTATTTATTTTTTGTGTAACCAAAAAAAAAAAAATAAAAACAAAACATACACATTACATATTACATATTAATAATTTTTGGGCGTGAACGGGTGTATTTCTTCTCTTATTTTTTTTTGTTTTGTTAAAATTTCAAAATTAATTTTTTTTTCTAATTTTTTCTTTCATTAAGCACATACATAGATTTTTTTTTGTGAGATAACAAAATGTACTGTTTTTACAGAATTTCTCTATTTTTCATTTGTCTTTAAAAAAACTTTCATTTATTATTAATTGTTTTAATACATTTTTTTTCTCTCTTCGAAATTTATTAGATGTTGTGAGTTTTGTTTTCTTACTATTTACTAATTTCTTGTTTTCTAAATTGATTTTTTTTTGTGATTGTTCGTATCTAATTTTGCTGTTGTTGTTGTATTTCTTAATATAAAAATATACTTTTTTTTTGTTGTAAATTAAAATTAAATTGATGTTTGAAAAATCCATGTACATATATTGAGTACAACGGAATCTTCTGTGCTCGTGGATGCCTGAAATCTGCATCTCCACCACTCCACTTTCAAGCCAACCAACCAACATATAATAAATTTTTTTCGAACTTACAATAGCGATGTAATATATTTGAATTATATGTATATTTAATTTTTTTTGAAAAGGTTCAATGTTCTGTACTTGAGAAAATTTCAATGGATTTAAAAGCATTTATTTGTGGCAAAAAAATCGAGATTGTTTGAAACTTATGCATCTCGATAAATTTGAAGAGAATGAAAAAGTTATTCCTTTTTTCAAAATTTTCTAAATAGAAAAACAAACATCAATTTAATTTTATTTTAAACAAACGGTAAGTAAACGACATAATAAAAACCCTTTGTTTTTCTCGTAAGTTTTTTGAAGATTAGTGAAGCGTTCAGTAATGTAAAAATAAAAACGCTTTTACTGACTGTTTTTCTCATACAGTAATCCGATCTGGTATTTTGTTTCCATAATACTATATATTTTTTGTTTTGTTTGTTTTTGTTTTGTGTGCTTTATAATAATCGCCATTCAATATTATCATATATACAATATATTCTTTATTACACAAAATACACCGTAAAAGATACTTTGACACTATATTTTTGTAAAATATATTTAATTTTTATTACTTTATCATTAGTAATATTGTCATATTCTCATTGTAATCATTCCTAAGAAAAAAAAAAAAACTCGTATTAAAAAAATGTTAAATAGCTTCTAAAATATAGAAAATGATACAAATGTAAAACTATCTTGTGTGAATCTAATAAAAATAATTTTTCATAGTACATTATTTTAATTGAATACAATTATGTATTTATTTATTTTCTTTTTTTTTATTTAAATAGGAACATCGTACTGAAATTGATGCACGTGCAACAACATTTGGTGCATTCGAACAATTTGGTAAAGAGCTTCTTCAAGCAAATCATTATGCATCAGCTGATATATCAGAAAAAATTGAAGATTTAGCAAAAGCACGTGAAGATTTAGAAAAAGCATGGACTGAAAGACGTTTACAACTTGAACAAAATCTTGATCTTCAATTATATTTAAGAGATTGTGAACAAGCTGAAAATTGGATGTCAGCTAGAGAGACATTCTTAAAAGAAGATGATTCAAAAGGTGATAATGTTGAAGCTTTAATTAAAAAACATGAAGATTTTGATAAAGCAATTAATGGTCATGAAGAAAAAATTGCTGCATTACAAGTTTTAGCTGATAATTTAATTGCACAAAATCATTATGCTTCAAATTTGATTGATGATAAACGTAAACAAGTACTAGAACGTTGGGCACATTTGAAAGAAGGTTTAATACAAAAACGATCACGATTAGGTGATGAACAAACTTTACAACAGTTCAGTAGAGATGCCGATGAAATTGAAAATTGGATGACAGAAAAATTGCAATTAGCAACTGAAGAAAGTTATAAGGATCCAGCAAACATTCAATCAAAACATCAAAAACATCAAGCATTTGAGGCTGAATTAGCAGCTAATGCTGATAGAATTCAGAGTGTACTTGCATTAGGTGGAAATTTAATTGATAAACAACAATGCAGTGGATCTGAAAGTGCAGTACAAGAGCGTTTAACTCAAATTGCCGATCAATGGGAATACTTGACACAAAAGACAACCGAAAAATCCTTAAAATTGAAGGAAGCTAACAAACAGCGTACCTACATAGCAGCTGTTAAAGATCTTGATTTTTGGTTAGGTGAAGTTGAAAGTTTACTTACTACAGAAGATTCTGGAAAAGATTTGGCATCTGTTCAAAACTTAATGAAAAAACATCAACTTGTTGAAGCTGATATTCAGGCTCATGCAGATCGCATCAAAGACATGAACAATCAAGCAGACTCTTTGGTCGACAGTGGCCAATTCGATAGTGCTGGAATACAAGAAAAACGGCAATCAATTAATGAACGTTATCAACGTATCTGCAACTTGGCTGCTCATCGCCAACAAAGATTAAATGAAGCTCTTACTTTACATCAGTTCTTCCGTGACATTGCTGACGAAGAAAGTTGGATCAAGGAAAAGAAACTGCTTGTTGGTTCTGATGATTATGGTCGTGATTTGACAGGAGTTCAGAATTTGAAGAAGAAACATAAGAGATTAGAAGCTGAATTGGCCTCTCATGAACCAGCTATTCAAGCTGTTCAAGAAGCCGGAGAAAAACTTATGGATGTTTCAAATCTTGGAGTTCCAGAAATTGAACAACGTCTTAAAGCTTTGAATCAAGCATGGGCACAACTTAAAAATTTGGCAGCAACTCGCGGTCAAAAGTTGGATGAGTCTCTCACATATCAGCAATTCCTTGCTCAAGTTGAAGAAGAAGAAGCTTGGATTACTGAGAAACAACAATTGTTGTCTGTTGAAGATTATGGCGATTCAATGGCAGCTGTTCAAGGATTATTGAAGAAACATGATGCTTTTGAAACTGACTTTGCTGCACATCGTGATAGATGTTCATTAATTTGCAATGAAGGTACTGCTTTGGTTGAGGCTAAAAACCATCATGGTGATTCAATTTCCCAACGATGCAATCAATTAAGTAGTAAATTAGACAATTTGAATTCTTTGGCCGCTAAACGCAAGAATGCTCTACTCGATAATTCTGCTTATCTTCAATTTATGTGGAAGGCGGATGTAGTCGAAAGTTGGATCGCTGATAAAGAGAATTATGTTCGATCTGAAGAGTATGGACGTGATTTATCAACCGTTCAAACCTTGCTTACCAAACAAGAGACTTTTGATGCTGGTAAGTGAATGAATTAACGAGAAATTTTAAAAATTAGGTTAAGTAAATTTTCTAAATTTATTTGAATTGCAGGTCTCACAGCTTTTGAGCAAGAAGGAATTCATAATATAACCAGCCTAAAAGATCAATTGATTAATGCAAACCATGCCCAATCTCCAGCAATTTTGAAACGTCATGAAGATGTAATTGCTCGTTGGCAGAAATTAAGATCATCATCAGAAGCACGTAAACATCGTTTATTAACTATGCAAGAACAATTTAGACAAATCGAAGAATTATATTTGACTTTCGCTAAAAAAGCATCTGCTTTCAATTCATGGTTTGAAAATGCTGAAGAAGATTTAACTGATCCGGTTCGTTGTAATTCTATTGAAGAAATTCGTGCATTACGTGAAGCTCATGCCCAATTTCAAGCTTCGTTATCTTCAGCTGAAGCAGATTTTAAAGCATTAGCTGCTTTAGATCAAAAAATTAAAAGTTTCAATGTCGGCCCAAATCCATATACTTGGTTTACAATGGAAGCACTTGAAGAAACATGGAGAAATCTACAAAAGATTATCGAAGAACGAGATAAAGAACTTGCTAAAGAGGCACAACGTCAAGAAGAAAATGATAAATTACGTAAAGAATTTGCAAAACATGCAAATTTGTTCCATCAATGGTTAACTGAAACAAGGTAATTAATTTTATCCCGTTATTTTTTCTCTAAAAAACATTAATATTTAAGAAATCGTATTCTGGTCAAAGTATTTGAAAATTCATAATTTCTTTCAAATTTTTTTAGATTCTATATACTTGGTTGGGATAGACATGGGTAAATTGTAGAAATTAAATGCGTGTGTGAATTTTTTTCTCTTAATTGAAAAAATAATCTAATAAAGGGGGGCGGGGTACATATAAATGCTTTAACAAATAATATGCTATCTAAAATATTTAATTATTGCCTTTAAAATGCTTATTTAAAATATTTTCATTAAAAAGTTATTTAAGCTTTTCTGTGAATTTTCAAAAGTTGGGATTTTGAGAATTCATTAAAATATTCTTGTTAAATAATTCTACGAATTATTTGTTGTTGTTGTTGTATGTGATTTTTTTTTAAATCTAACAAATCTTACAAATTTTTTACTTAAAACTCGTTTCCGATCTAATCGAACATAAAATTTCTAACTTTAAAAGTTAATTTAATCCGAAATTTTTCTTTGTCACAAAAGAACTAAAAAAACTTGCTTCAATGTAACGAAAAAAAAAAAATAGAGACTGCTGCATCCAATTTAAAAAAGTTGTTGTTCGCAAGCTCATGAACACTAATTTCATTTTTTCTTTTTAATTAATTCATTTTTTTTAAATATATATATTTTTAAATTATTATTTAGAACATCAATGATGGAAGGTTCAGGATCATTAGAACAACAATTGGAAGCATTACGTGTTAAAGCATCTGAAGTACGTGCAAGACGTGTTGATTTGAAAAAAATTGAAGAATTAGGTGCCTTACTTGAAGAGCATTTAATTCTTGATAATCGTTATACAGAACATTCAACAGTTGGTTTAGCACAACAATGGGATCAATTAGATCAATTATCAATGCGTATGCAACATAATTTAGAACAACAAATTCAAGCTCGTAATCATTCTGGTGTATCAGAAGATTCATTAAAAGAGTTCTCAATGATGTTTAAACATTTTGATAAAGATAAAAGTGGAAAATTAAATCATCAAGAATTTAAATCATGCCTTCGTGCTCTTGGTTATGATTTACCAATGGTTGAAGAAGGACAACCAGATCCAGAATTTGAAGCAATATTAGATGTTGTTGATCCAAATCGTGATGGTTATGTATCATTACAAGAATATATTGCATTTATGATATCAAAAGAAACTGAAAATGTTCAAAGTTATGAAGAAATTGAAAATGCTTTCCGTGCAATAACAGCATCAGATCGTCCATATGTTACTAAAGAAGAATTATATTGTGTATGTATAATAAATTCATTTCATATTTTTACAGTTATTATTTTTAATTTTGGTTTTTTCTATTTATTTTTTTTTTAATAAAATACATTTTTTTTTTCTTTTTTTTCGATAGAACCTTACAAAAGATATGGCAGACTATTGTGTGCAACGTATGAAACCATATAACGATCCGAAAACAGGACATCCAATTACTGGTGCCCTCGATTATATCGAATTCACAAGAACATTATTTCAAAATTAAATTATAAATTTTAAGTAAAAATTTCAATATAAAAATAAAATTTAATAATAAATTAATGTTGACAAAAAAAAATAATAAAAGAAAATCAGAGTCTATTTATGAAAAATTTTATGATAAATTATAAGTAAAAAAATTTTGCTTTTATTTGTTTTTAAATTTTAATTGCATTTATAATTTTATTTTATTATATTTAATTAATTTTTTTTTTTCAATTATAATTTATTGGAATTTTTTTTCTTCAAATATTTTATGCATAATTTTTTTATTAGAATACATTCACAATATTTCGATATTATTCTATTATACGTATTAATTATATTTTTTAATCAAGTAGTTTTTTGATTAAGCAATAAATTATGACTAAAATTTGAACAATTAAAGCAAAAATTTTTTTAAAAATATTTTATACTGAAAAGATAAAAAAAAGGGATTGATGAGATTCGAACCTGCGATCACCTTTAGGGGTAGTTTGGAGATTTCTAAAGTAAAATATTTTGTCAGGGAATAAGACATGCAACCATGTCAGGCTATCATGAAAGTGGTCAGAGATTATAAGTGCAGGGCTTGTCTGGGCGAGGTGGAAATAAAAGAGCACTACCTCTCGTTTATTAGAAAAACAAGAAGATTCCACTAGAGAAAAGAGTACATTGGACTCTCCTATCTGAGACCTCGTGATCGTGGATGCCTGGTTTGATATTTCTTTTAACTTTTTCTTTTATTACTGTCAATAAAGAAGCACTTCATGGTGATCATAGTCATTTTATTTCATAAAATTCATAAATTAAAACATAATTTCTATTCTAATAAGAATTTTTGTATACTTTCTGAATATGATCCTTTTAATTTTTTAGTTAAATCCTGATGTGTTAACCATTCATATTTTTTATTAATTTTCTCATCAACATTACCATTTTTTAATGCTGCTCTATAAAAGAATATTTTAGCACCAATCGATTTATTTCTTGCTTCTAAAGGATATTTATATTTATAAAATCCACATGGTGCATTACCATAAAACATAACATCAATATTATTACCACATTTTTCACGTAATATTCTTTCAGCTGCTTGTCTCATTGTTTCACCATCATTTCGAATACCTTGTGGTAACATTAAATGTGTTTTATTACCTAATTTTTCTTCAATTATTAAATATAAAATATTTTCTAATTTACAATTTATCGATTTTAAATTATTTTTTTTATCATCATCAGTTTCTCTTGATGAAAATTTAAATTTTTTATATTCATCAATGTATGCATCTTTAAGATCTTGTGCTGTTTGTTTTGTTGTTGTTTCATCTAAATCAATTTCAATTTCACCTTTTTTTAATAATTCAGCTTGTATTAAATCACGTTCATGTTGTATTTCATGATCTGATTTTAAACTATTTTCAAATTCTAATTGCCAAAGTAATTGTTGAAATTCTTTTTCAATTGGTTTTAATGTTTTTGTAATAATTGGTAGTCTTTCAATTAATACACTTGCACATAAATCCCATTTTTCTTTAGGTTCAACAGAAGTTTGTTGTTTTGATGATTCTGATGTTGAAACTAAATTACGAGTTGTAAGAATCCTTTGGAGTGGTCTTAAATAATGGATATTGAATCGGCATAGCATGTTGTCGTGTTGTTACTCTGTAAAAAAATATGTAGTATAAGTAATCCTTATATGATCAAGGTTTCAAAAGAAATTAAATAAAAACAATGAAGAGTTGAAATCAGCTGATTGTTCCTTAATTAATTAGAACATTCCTGTTACTTGATGCCTTTGTGCAACATTTTCAAAATTATTCAAATAATATTCAATTGTATAATTCTTTTTAGAGAGTTTTATGATTTCTAAAGAAACAAAATATACATACCTTTAGATTAAATTAAACTTTTAACTCAGAATTGTTTCCTTTTAAATCTAGTTTGAAGTTAACTTTTCTAAATGAAAACTGAAAGGATTATGTATAACAACACTCCTATAAAACTGTTTTCTCACCAGGTGATCAGGTGGAGATTAGAAAAATAACTTCAATTCCTTTTGAGTGGAATGAATGTTCGTCTGATGGCTTTCTAGGTGCACAGGTGTTTTTCATTAGATTTGTAATAAATAAATATCCAGATTTTTGACAGAGGGAAATTTCTGAACATTGATTTTTTTAACAATTTACCTTATAATTCTCGAACAGGGTACGTCCTATACCTTTTACTCCTTCACAAAAAATTAAGAGGATCTTTCAAACTTTCTTATGAATATAATAAAAATTCTGTAACTTATACACCTCGAAGGTTATGGAGCTGTAAATTATGTTCCCAAGTGGTACATGATAAAATATGGTTTTTTGGACGAAATACGCAATGAATTACTGTGAAATTGAATTATTTTACTCAAAATTACATGCTTTAAATAAATCAAAGGTAATTTGTAAAAAATTTTGAAAAAAATTTTCGTGTTGCGAATTTTCAGTTTTAAAATGGGGTGTATTTCATAAACCCACATAACGTCCTGAAAGCGATTTTGATGTAAGAATCTAAAAAGTCGATTTTTTTGAAAATTTGATGAGGAAAACATGAAAATAGTATTGAAAAATTTTTAAAATAATTTTTAACTAATTTTCCAAACCAAATTTACTTCTTATTCATTGAAATTAATTAAATAATTGAGTAATTCAGAATTTATAAAATTTCCTTCTTTGAAAATTTCCTGTTATATATTTTAAAATTTCCACTTACGGAAAATGGGAGGTATCAAACAGCACTAAATTTTGATTAATTTTTTATATGTGTCAAATGTGTGCTGTTTTTTTTCCAATTTAATATTTGAAATTTTGAATTTATAAGTAAGGGAAAATGTCTAGATGTGGATTATTAATTCTTTCGAACATTAAAAAAATACGACATTCATTAGAAATTATAAAAAATCATGTGAAAAATCTTTATATACATGTAAACATTCAAAAATTATCTTACAATCCTCCAGTTTTAAGTGCGATTATTTCAAAAATTTATCATGATTCGGTACATTCAAGCAATGACTTGGAAGTTCGAGTTCTAATAACACCACTTAAATCATTAAAAACTTCAAAAAATGAATCAAAAAAGACATTTGATTTTTTATTTTCGGATCAAAATCTTCCAGAAATATGTGAAGAGTTCAGATCGAAATATTGCATTAAAGAACCAATAATTTACTTGAATGATAACTCTGTTAATCATCAGGATATCAATGTTAAAAGTTTATCATCAGATATTGATAATCAGACTTTTAATACAGTCGTTTTAGGTGGAACATTTGATAGAATTCATGCAGGACATAAAATCTTATTATCAGAGGCTGTCCTTAGAGCTGAAAAGAGATTAGTTGTTGGAGTTACTGATGAAAATATGATAAAGTGTAAGTATTTTGTTTTTTTAATTTGAAGATTTCAGTAATGTGAATGTTCTTTCTGTTAACAGCAAAAGTCCTTCATGAGCTTATATTACCTGTTGAAGAACGTATTAAAGATGTTCAAGAATTTTTAACAGATATTGATTCATCACTTGAATATAATGTAGTACCAATTCAAGATCCATTTGGTCCAACAAAAAGTGATCCTGATATGGATATGATTATTGTTAGTTCAGAAACATATCGTGGTGGTCAAAAAGTAAATGAATTAAGAATCAAAAATGGATTAAAACCATTGAAAATTTATTGTATTCCAATTGTTGATGATGAAGATGCTTCAAAATGTCAATATAAAGATAAAAAAGTTAGCTCAAGTAACAGAAGAATGGATTTACTTGGAACAAGAGTTAATCCAAAACAAGTAAGTAAAAATTAAAAATAGTAGAAAATAAAAAAAGTTGATTTTAAAGGTTCGACATATTATTCATATTTTTTTTTAAATTTTTATTTTAGCCTAGAGATCACTTACCTAGTCGTCCTTATATAATTGGTTTAGCTGGTGGAATAGCTGCAGGAAAAACAAAAATGGGTGAAAGATTACGAAATTTTGGTGCATTTGTAATTGATTGTGATAAATTGGCACATGAAATTTATGAACCAGGAAAAGAATGTTACAAGAAAATTGTAGATTTCTTTGGCGTAGAAATTATAGGAGAAGATAAAAAAATTGATCGTAAAAAATTAGGTGGAATTGTTTTTGGAAATTCAGAAAAGTTAGAAAAATTAAATGAAATTGTTTGGCCGGAATTATTAATTGAAACAAAGAAAAGAATGTATGATGCTTATCAAAAGAAACCATTTGATGTAGCTGTAATAGAAGCTGCAATTTTATTAAAAGCTGGTTGGGAAACGGAATGTCATGAAGTTTGGACAATGATTATTTCACCAACAGAAGCTATTAAAAGACTTAAAGAACGTAATAATTTAACCGAAGAAGAAGCACAAAAGAGACTTTCATCACAGTTCAATAATAAAGAATTTGTAAAACAATCGAATGTTATATTTTCATCAGAATGGACACATGAATTTACACAAGAACAAGCTGAAAGAGCATGGAAAATGCTAATGAAGGAGTTGCATAACAGTTGATTGTAAATATGTATATGTGTGGGTTTTGTGATAGTCAATTTCTTATGTAGTTGAGGTCTAGATAAATCTAAATAAATACATTTTATTTTTTGTTTGTTAATATACTCCAATTTTTATTTGAATTAATAAATGCCTTTGCTTTTGATGCAAATAAGCAATGCATGCTTATTTTAATTGTTTTACATTATTTTAAATAATTCATAATTATTCCAAATTGATTAGTTGATAGATTTTTACGCTTTTATTTTATTTTTCTTTTAATTTATAGTTTCTTTTTTAAGGATTACTTTAATGACTTTCACCTTTTTTACCAGAAATTCTTTTAAAATCTTCCATTTTTGTTGTTAGCAAAGGTGCACCAACAAAGCTTAAATAATCAATTTGTGTTTGTTCAGCATTTGATTGATTATTTTTAATAAATAATTGGATATTTTGAATATTTTGAAATTTAACATATTTCAAATTAATTGGAGTACCATCCAAATCTTTTGATGTCAATCTGTAAAAAGTTTTTTTTTTTTTTAAATTTTAAATCAAATACTTTTATTTTGTTTTCTACACTCACGTTAAATCTTGAACTGAATTACATGATTCAGCCATATCAAAATCAATTGTACGTGGTTGATTTATAAAAATTTTTATATCTCTTGGTCCTAATGATAGTGGAGCTTTTATTATTATTGAATGTATTTTAACAGCTTGATTAAATGTTATTGATATTATTAATTGTTCATCAACATCAGATTGTAAAAAACCACCACTTGATACCAAACAATGAGTTAATGGATGATCATCAGACTCATTTAAGCATTCACATTGACTTTTTGTAATAAATGAATTTAAATCCATCTGAAAGAAAAATGAAAAATTCAAAAATTACTCAAGATGTATTTTGCTATTTAGAAAAAAAAATGTACAAATCCTTGTCCATAATCTTCTCCAGAATCATCAGTTGATGAACGAATGTGTTGTGCAATCTTGGATTCGAGTGCTTGAATATCCGATCCTCTTACTTGATCAATTTTCGTCTTTAAAATCAATATTAAAAATAATTAGTATTTTTCTAATTGAAATAGTCAAATAACTTACTCTGTTTCTATAAAAAATGAAGGTTGGCATTGCTGAGACACCTTGGGAAGCAGCAACTTCTTGACATTTGTCAACATCAACTTTTAAAAACACAGCTTTTGGGTATTTATTTGGTAATTGATCAAATAAAGGTGATATTCTCTGGCATGGTCCACACCTAATAAATTTAAATTTTTAATTTATTGATTTAATATGCAATTAGCTAGGCATGTTGTAAATTAATATGTACCAGCTAGCAGTAAAATCAGTAACAACTAATTTTGATCCAGCTGATGTTAACTCAGCTTGAAAATGTGCATCGTCGTTAATAGATCTTACAGACATAATTGTTTCTATAAATTTATTAATTAAAAATTCACTAAAATAATTAAATTTCTTAAAATCTTTTACAAATGATGACTTGACCCTTACTTGAATGACAGCAGACAGACAGAATGACATCAAAATGACTATTAAAAAATATTTTATCTGACATTTAGAGTTCAGTGGACAGAATTTTGAGTATTGACTGACAGCTGTACAGTAACAGTTATAATTTTGAAAAAAACTTTAAATTTTTAATATTAACAAAAATTAAGATTAGTTTATAAATAATAAAAGTTTGCACGGTTTTGTCAAATCGAGAAATTTACAAAACAGGAAAAATGGTCCCTTCTTTGACCAAAAAGAAAAGAAAATCAAAATATATATGTATATTATTTTTTTATATAAAAATGCGTTTATTTAAAGAAAAAAACACCTTTTCATTAATTCCATTAACATTACATGCAAATTCTAATAAAATAATAATAATAATAAAAAAAAAGGAAATACATTAAGTGGTTGTAAAAATTATATAAAAATTAAGAACCCTTCTTTTCTAATTTAACATTTTGTTCTTAAAGATGACTCTTTATTATTTTTTCAAGTCATACTAAAGCCTTTTTTAGGTTTTCAGCTAATTTATCCATAAACTCGAAAGTTTCTAAATAATCACTTCTTTTAACGTTGTTCATCCCTTTAATACAAATTGCCAAATCTTTAGTCATATCTCCCGATTCGATAGTATCAACGCAAACTTTTTCTAATGTTTCAGCGAATTTTTTCAATTCAGCATTATTATCTAATTTAGCACGATGTAATAAGCCTCTTGTCCAAGCGAAAATTGAAGCAATTGGATTGGTTGATGTTTCTTTACCTTGTTGATACATTCTATAATGTCGAGTAACTGTCCCATGAGCAGCTTCTGATTCAACGGTTTTACCATCAGGACATATTAAAACGGATGTCATTAAACCAAGTGATCCATAACCTTGTGCAACAGAATCAGATTGTACATCACCATCATAATTTTTACATGCCCAAACGAATCCACCTTCAGATTTCATTGCATATGCAACCATATCATCAATTAAACGATGCTCATACCAAATTCCACTACCTTCATATTTCTTTTTATATTCTTTTTGATAGATTTCTTCAAAGATATCCTTAAAACGGCCATCATATTTTTTCAAAATTGTATTTTTTGTACTTAAATAAAGTGGATATTTTCGTGATAGAGCAAATTGAAATGATGAATGTGCAAATTCAATAATTGATTGATCTGTATTAAACATAGCTAATGCAACACCAGGTCCTTTATATTCATTAACAACATGTGAAATTTTCTCTTTACCATCAGATGATACAAATGATAATGTTAATATACCAGCACTTGGTACAACAAAATCAGTTGCTTTATATTGATCAGCATGTGCATGACGACCAATTATAATTGGTTTCTGCCAACCAGTAACTAAACGTGGAATATTTTTACAAATAATTGCTTCACGAAATACCGTACCACCTAAAATATTACGTATTGTACCATTTGGTGATTTCCACATTTTTTTCAATTTAAATTCTTCAACTCTTTTCTCATCTGGTGTTATTGTTGCACATTTTATACCAACATTATATTTTTTTACTGCTTCAGCACAATCAATTGTTACTTGATCACTAGTTGCATCACGATTTTCAATACCTAAATCATAAACATGTAATTCAATATCTAAAAATGGTATAATTAATTTTTGTTTAATTGAATCCCATATAATGCGTGTCATCTCATCACCAAGGATATCAACAACTGGTCCAACTTTAATTTTTGTTGCCATCTAAAACAAAAGAAAGAAAAATTGATAGGGAAAAAAATTGAAATCAATAACTTTTAAAAAGGAAAAATAATATGATTATGTGATTGCAAACAAATAAGAAAATATATATAAATATGTATGTAGGAGTGAAACATGTATATTATATGCAACTGAAAACATGAATGGTGATATCAATTTTTATTTATCAAAACATTGACCTCTGGTCTGTGTTTTATGTCATTGATTGTTTCTAGTATTATGTTTTCATGTTTTTTTAAAAAAAATTATTTCTGGTAAGTGGTAATTGGGTAATCTAGTTTAAAAAACTTCTGATATCATTGTAGTCACTTATTGGCTAACATTTTATTTCTTAGATATAATGGAAAAATACCTACTCTTTCATAAAAAGAAAATTTACAATTTCAAACTTTAAAAGGGTCACTTTCTCTTTACCTACGCATTTTACACTTTTTTATATTATAAGCGTTAACACTATCTACTAAAATTGGGACATTATCTGTAATTTCTAATTCATTTTAATTTCTTTGCTTTTACAATAAAGTATTTTAGGTAAATGTAGTAAATTTAAACAAAATCAGTCATAATTATTTTAATTATTCCAAAATAACATACTTATACCGGTACAATAGCAAAATATAGCTAATACCTAATAAAACTGTCTATTTACCTAATTTATTTATTTATTTTACATGTTCACCTTTGATTAGCGCACAAAGTGTATAAATACATAGTTGAAATTTAATTTATATTTTAATTATGCTGTTATTTTCCTCGAAAAGACTGAGTAAAAAAAAAAAGTGAAATCGATAATTTAAACCCAAAAACCTAAACTAATCAAGTCAAAGTCCAAGGGGCTCAAGCCTTACCAAGCTCACCTTGAAAAATGAATAAAAAGTATGTACCAATCTGCTATTTTAAAAGAAAATGCACTGTTTATTAAGAATTTTTGAATATTTTGAAAATTTTTGAGAAAATTGTATTATTTCTAATAGGTAATTAAAGTTTTTTTTTTAAATAAGAACAAAAGAAAAAATTATTGCATATCATTATTATTTAGATAGATTATATATTTGCTTTTTATATCTAATCTAAATTCTGTGCGTGCATCATATAAGTATTGCTTTACCACTTCTAGCTTCTGGGCGTTTATTGATATTTATAAAAATATTAGATAATACCTACGAGTATATGAAATTTTCATAGATATTAATCATTTTCACTTTACTTACATTTTATGGATTTTTTTTTTGTAGTGACACGTCCACAAAACTTTTAATAACTATGTGATTCTTTTATAGATACAGTATCTTCCTTGGTAGAGGAAGAGGAATTACGTTTTTTTTCTTTAAACTGAATAATCTCAACAATAAAAATGTATATGAAAACCACACAATAATGGTAATTAAAGAGCCTCTGATATTTTTATTTTTGTTTGAAATGAAACCTGATTGCGAAATAAAAACTAGAATTGAATTAATTTGATTTATTTTCTGTGTAAGAAAATTAATTGGCTAAAATAATGTACTAACTCTTGATTTCACCTTCTCCAACTGGTTTATATTTCGGAAACAAACGTATTTTTATAATTATTTATTAAATAAAAAACAGTTTTTCAAAGAGATGACGAGACGCAAGAAGACGTTGACACTTGACATTTCGTGATTGAACAGATGATAGATTTTTTTTAAAAATAATGGATACTGCCACCTATTGATTAGAATTTAAGAAATGATGACAATGGTGATTTTCAATGGAGAGAAGAGTTTTTGGATTCGAATGGTTTGGTTTGTTTCAATTCAAAAGCTTTTTGTAGAGGAAATGAAATTTTCAAACTGATATTTTGACAAATCGTTATGAAGTTATGTTATGAACTTATGATTGTTTTTACCGGAACGGGATAATTAAAAAGTGCGCCATAATTCGTTATTTTTGAAAATCGTTTTTCTGTAAAGGTCTTTTTATATGTACATATATTTTAAAACTAAAGATACACCATATTATTGAACTCTAAATTTATGCAGAAAATATCAAATCATGGTTTCTGCTAATTGTTCTTTGTTTTTGAAGAAAAAAGAGATTTTATTATTTCCACATAAATTTTTTTCGTCTTTTAAAATTTAAAACATTTGAAATCTTAATGAATATAATATATGATAGTTTCTAGATCAAATCAAGATGAACCCGATTAATTTGAATGTTTATTGTGGTTTTTCTGTTCCTTTATGAATCCATATTGTTTTTTTTTAGTCTAGTCTTTTTTTTTTCACTTTTGTTTCAAGACTTTCGGAAATTGTAACAGAATTTTTATTAATTTTTTAATTTATGGTACAAATCGAGGTTCTATTTAATTAACTTTTCTCTCTCTCTTTTTTTTTTTTTGTCAAATAATTGTACAATAATTGAAATTGATATAGCCGAAAAAAAAAAATACATAGGTAATCAAAGAAAGTTATAATTTTAAACAGTAACCTTGGCCTTTAAATGAAATTGTCGTATTTCAATTATTTCATTTATTTTTTTGAATTTATTTCAATCTCTTTTTTCATCTTATTTTCATGATTTTTTTTGTTTTTTTTTTTTACTTTCTAATAAAGTCAAATAAAGTCGGTCATTATCATTTTTCATATAAGCGCGAACATTATTATAACAATTTTTTTCCTCTTCAATGGTTTATTTAATTTATTACCGTTTTTTTTTTTTTAAATTATAACAATAGGTTAAAGTATGATGCTTGAGGATTTACAATACCTAGATTATACGTTATTATTATGTTTTTTTTCCTTCTTTTTTTGTCAAAAATTTTAACTCTTTTTTTTTTTAAGTATACCTTTTGAAACCATGAACTTGCATTTTGTGTACATAAAGATTGTGGGGTATAAAAATACACTAAAAGAGAGAAAAAAAAAAGACAAAATAAATTGTGGATTTGGATTGATATAGTATAAAAGAGCTTGTATCTTTGTAATAGTTTGCTGACAATATATGTACGTATATACACACATATGGACTAGGAATTTGCTCTAGAATTTACAAAAAAAAAAAAAGAAACAAGTTTATAACACAATAATAAATTATTGTATGATGATTATTATATTAATTTAATTTTATTTTATTATTATAATAACATGGTACCTATATATATTATATGAATATGTGTGGTTTTAAGAAAAATATAAAAAAATGTATAGTACATAGCGGAAATAGAGAAAGAAAGAAAGAAAAAAAAAGTGAAAATGTTCTAGTTTTTGAATTTTACATTTTTTTCGGCTTTCGATTGCATACAATTTATCTTTTCTTATTTCATTTTTTTTCTCGAGCTTTTGTATGAAGATATACCTATATGGTCATGTATAACACATATAACTTATAAATTTAACGTACATATACGATGTATATTTAAAAAGTACATATACATACATATCTACATTTTTATTGATTTATCTTTCAGAAGAAAAATATATATATAGGTAGTACATGCATTTATGAATGTAATAAGTATATGTTGAAAAAAAAAAACACTAGCTATTTATATGAATAATTTTAATGATCTCTTTTAAAGGTGTTGTAAAATCAAATACTTACAATCAATACATGATTAAAAACCATAACGACATATTTGTTTAAATAAAGAGCGGAAATATTGAAAAATCAGTTGAAATATCTTTTAACAGACAATTTGAATATATAGTTTTGTTTTTTCTTCTTAAAGTAAGGTAAGCGTACAACAATGTTGCTATATGATGGGACGGATATTCATTTGATTGTTGACTATGTTTTTGTTTTTTCTTTTCTTTTTTAGGTGCTAGGTATTGAATGCTTATTACATATTATATAGGAGATCAATTAAGAAATCAAAGTGTACCAAATAAAAAATAAACTATAAAGTGACAAAAATAAAAAGAAAATAAAGAATTTAGACTTATGATTTTTAAAGTGTGAATCTGAGATACACCAAAAAGATTCTATATATGTATGTATGTATTCTCCGGATATATAGATTTAAATAATATCTGCTAAGGTTCATATATGAACATACCTAGTACATATATTTATAGTGTATTTAATATGTGTACTTAACTTGAGTGCTTTTTGTAAATGCAATAATTATTACATATTTTTCTATACATATGTAGTCATATTACTTTTTTTTTTTTTTCTGTTTCTACCCTTTGATGATGAATTTTCCATTAAGGCAAAAGCAATATTTTTTATGTTGTCTATATATGGTATGTGAATATGTGAATGATGTGTATTATAGACATGATGGAAAATAGAGAAAAATATTTAAAAAAAAAGGATTACAATAAATGTCCAGTTTAAATAGAGAATATGAGACTATTTTACTAGTGTAAATTGTAAATATGTATTGCAAAAAAAAAAAAAAAAAAAAACACACACATACACACAATAAAAAAAAAATCAACAGAGAAAATTGGAAAAATAAAATTGTTTAAATAACCTTACACAGAAGCATATTAAAGGGTGTTTTTTTTAAAAACATTTCAAATGTTCTAAAATTTTGTTGGGGGCAGATTTTTTACATTTTTTTTTTTATTGAAAATTTCGTTGATTTAATTTGTTTTCCATCTGATGGCCTCATTAACATAAGAATTATTTTCTTTTTATTGTAAAAGTCATTTTTCTTTTCAAGGTATTTCACACACAAGAAGATTTTTTATTCTGGAATTTTTTAAATGACAGCAATTTAAAATAAAAATATTCAAGAATTACCCTTTAAAAATACATAGTACATATGTATGTACAATATATGTTTTTTGTTGTTGTTGTTGTCTTTTTTTATAAACTAATCAAATACAAAAATTTTTCATCAATAATATTGCCTGTTACAGATGCTGTTATTGATTTATGAGAATCGGTACTGTAAAACTTTAAAATACGAGTATGTACTTATTTAATTATTTTTTTTATCAGTTTATTTATTATCTTTTTTATTAGTATGTAATTTAAAAAAATGATTTATTTACAAAAAAAAAATACAATATATTTCTGTCTAAATTGCTTTAGTGTGTTATGAGTTGTAGGGCGTGTATTTTTTTTATTGCAAAAAAATATTTGTTTTCAATTCAATTTGTCTGAGATTTGTAGACGTAGACACTTTAAAAATGTTTTTATTTAAAAAATTTGGAAGGAAAAATATTTCTAGACAATTTTTATATATATATTTTGAACATGAAACATATTTAATAAAGTGTTGTTACATTGTTTCACAAATAAATGTAACAATGTTTGGCAATAATATGGTCAGTATATCCCGAAAACTATATAGATTTTTTAAAGATTATATATTGAGGTCGATGGTATATATGAGTTTACTGGCCATGGGGCCTCGATCAGGCAAGTTCAAAAGTAAAACCTTAATTATTTCCCTTCTCAAGGTATATTTTCAATGTTTTTTTTCTTACATTTAAAGAATTGTATCTAAATGGGTTAAAGAATATAAGAATAACCAAAAAAATCATACTACATTAAACAATCTATACGAACCAATTTCTTTTTCAAAATAAATTAATTAAGATATTATACCATTTTTTCTTTTTATAAGATTGTACTTTTTTATTTTTTATTTCAATTCATAACGGTTATAATCATTAATCAATCATCAGATCCAAATTATCTTCAAAATAATTTTTATTCACTTTAGTAAAAAAATATTTGAAAAATGCAAAAAAAAAAAAAAGTAAATTACAAAAAAATTAACTATTATTGTTCACGTTTTTTAAAAAAAATTGCAATATAAATCAAACGGTTTTTTTTTCTTCTTCTTCTTTTAATAATTCAAATTTTAAACAATTGAAAAAATTCACACATCTCCGTTATATTGTTCATAATAATCAAAATGATACATAAAAACCCTCTTTTGAAAAGAAAAAAAAAAAAAAAAATTAAACTCCTAATTCATTGCCAGCGGTATAAATATCTGTGCTAATTAGGGTTCAAGCTGAGTTTAAAGAGAAAAAAGAATTTGATATATATGAAATATCTGTACATTATAGGTTATTTTTAATTTTTTTTATAAATACATACATACATATATACGATATTTAAAAAAATTATGATGAAATAAGCTGACTGTGATGATGAATGGTATGGTGATAGATTTGATTTTTCATTGATAGTTTTGCAAAAATAACAATAACAAAAAAATTGCTATCAAAGAAAATTTTACAAATTCTCAATTTAGATGAAAAATATTAATTTTAATTTAACAAAAAAAAAAACGAAGAAGAAGAAAAAGTGAATTAGAAAATGAATTTGACAAAAAAAAGAAAAAATCATCATAATTTTAATTTTGATTTTGTGATTGCCGGATCAAATATAGTAAGTATCTCTATAATATTAAATCTACGTGTAATGAGTATTTTCTTTTGAATTTGATTTTTAACATTTATAAAATTTTCTTTTTAACTTTTTCAATTTGTCTTCTTCTTATTTTATTATTGTTTTTATTGAATGATGATTTAAAGATATACATATCAGTAACGAAATCTATCTAATTATTGAAAATTGTATAGACTGACACCATTATTGAATTTTTACAAATACATACATACATATATAGTGAAATGTACATAATATATCTATATGATGTTTATTATTATAATATATAGGTATTAATATCCGCAACTAATATTTAGCTAACCTAAATAAGTAGTATATTTATAAAAGTAACAAATGATGTCTGTTTGTCTGTTGTCCGGTTATTTTATCATAATAATTCAAAAGAAAAATACATTTTGACCATAACATTTCTTTTATGCATGTTAAATATTTTTCTTTCTTATTTTTTAACTTTTTATTTTTCTTTTCCTATTTTTTTTTCTTCAAAAAAAAAAAAAAAAAAAACAAAAAAACAAAAAAAAATTTATTTAAAGATTGTTTTTGCTTAATTTACTAGCTTAAAGAGCATCTTTAAGTTATGTCTTTACGAAAGATGATGCTTAAGGCGCTACTAATCATGTATCAAAAGTTATATATACATATGTATGTATATATAATCTAATACCGTAAAGCTAGATGTACATACATTTATATACATACATATTTATGTACATTTTAGAATTTGTAGGAAAATTTATCTTCTATTTAGCTTTTTTTTCTCTTTCTTTATTTTTACTTTTTTTTGTGTGCATATAGTTTTAAATTCAAGAAAATTGTTTTTCTGGTTTTACTTTTCTTATTCCATGTATTTTTTTATTAACAAAAAACAAAAATGATTGACATATTATTATATTTTAGATTTTTAGAATACATACTATCGGTTGAAAAAAAATTTGGTTTTTTTTTCTTGTTATATAGATAACTCTATAGATAAATAGATACACTTGAAACTTTCTCTAAAAAATTGCGCTTAAAGGATGAAAATAAAACATGTAATACCTACATTGTAAGTAGATACATATGATGCGTGTTAATTATATTTGTACAAAAAAATAATAATAATAATTAGTTGTGAAAAAAATATGAGATTAAAGATGTACCACAAAAATTAAGGAATTAAATAAAAAAGAAGAAGAAGAAAAACATATTGATGGTAAGAAAAATCTAGTAAGAAAAACTATATAAAAAAGTTTAGATAAAAGAAATAATGATGTGATAGTTTTCAGATAAGATATTGTTTTTGTTCTTATTTTTTTTATATTATTTAATTTTGTGTATACACATATAAATAAAGTTAATGTCATAATAAATCATAAATCATTATAGGGCATCCGTATCCGTAGGTATAAAATAGGTACATATATGTACTTTACATGTAGACGAAAAAAAAATTAAACTAAATTAACCACATTTATATGATAAATGATTGTATGTAGGTACTACATGAGCAATTTAAAATTAGCTTTTTTTTAAAGATGTGTTATAGACTAGGTTATTAGTTTTTTAATTTTTAGATTATTTTTTTTATTTTACTTTTTTTTATTTCCACTGAAAATTTTTACATGTAATATATACGTTTAATTTGTTTTCTTGTTTTCATCTTCGGTTCACTTTTTATTTACTGGTATCAATTACATTATTAAATTCATAATGTGAGGTTTTCAGATTATAAAAGTGAAAAACAGGTCAAAGTTTTTCTTATTTTTTTTAAATTTTCATTTTTTTTTCTAATAAGTTCTTAAATGATGTGTAATTATGTGGCGTTTTTAAAGTTCTTTGTGAAAAAAAAATTGAGAGAAAAAAATGTTCTCAATTGAAATAAACTTTTGAGAGTTTTTTTTTTTGGGAAAATGTCCTACTTTTAAAAAAATAATGGGATTTGTTACTTAAGTAGTTTTCCTAAAGTAACAAACTTATTACTTACTTATTTTACTTGAGGGTCCAATATAGAATACATACATAAAAGTATAATGGGATTCGATACGACAATTTAAAGAGATTAATTTCATTGGGTAAGTGTTTAATGCAATCAAATAGTGTGTTTTCTTTTTTGTGCTAAAGCTTAAGGATTAATGTAATTGAAAATCATTAAAGTATAAAGGAAATGGGGTGATATGTTTTAAAATAAAAAAAAACACAGACACTGAAAATCACATTATTTCAACTAATGCTTTTAAAGTTATATCAATTAAATTTAATTACTAAGTAACAATTTAGGATTAGGAGAAGACATATTATGTTTAAATTTTCCAAAAAAAAAAACTTGAAAAGAGCAAGAAAAGAATAATGACAAATAAATATATGTAAATATCTAAACAAAGAAAAAAAAATTTAAATTGCATTTTCAAAACTAAAGAATTCTTGTTAAGATTATAAATTCTCTCACTCAGATTATCTCATTTAATAGGAAGGATTATTTAGAGCAGGTTGATGGCTGGAGTGGTAGAGTATTGATTTCTGATATTGATAAATTTAGATTGAACTTCCGTTATATTTAACCAAACATAAATTCAACTTCCCCCATACAAATAGTTTCGACCATTTGTTGATGAAAGTGTGGTTCGCATTCTACGTAAAGACTAAGAAATTCAAAATTCTCGAGAAGGTCGTTTCATATCGAACTTAAACGTTGAATCTTGGATGATTTGAAGCAAAAGAAAAATTATAATTATAAAATTCTAGCCATTATTAACTCAGGTTGGAATCAGATTTATATATATGTATATACAAAAAAATTTGATCCTTATTCGTACTTTGGCCATAATAAGAAAATTAAAAGTAATAGTATATAATTTTATTTTTACACAAATTAGTATCAGATAAATATTTTTTTTCTTTCTATAATTTTTAATTGAAAAATAAATGTAATGTTAATTTTATATTTGTAAAAACATTCTAAATAATTTCACAATTACATTCAATAATAAAAGATAAAATAGGTATAATATCTAGATAATGATGAAAGAAATATAATAAATAAAAGAAGAAGAAGACAAAAAAAAAGAACTCATATATTATATTAAAAGTGTGAATCATGTTAAGCGCCAGAAAATGTTGTCGTACCTTAATGGAATTCCAAATAAAAAGCCGTCAAAGATTTATTAATCCACATGCTGCTGCTGTTATTACTTCTATTACTTCTAAATGATTTCAATTTCATCAATATACCTATACTGAATATATTTATATATGTACTAACAAAAAAAATAAAAATAATACACGTATTTGATATAATCATGTTATTGTGCTATAATATATACAATACATAATATATAATATCCTCTACATATAGTAGGTATATATGCGAATAAAGTATCACTATATTTGCTACAAATGAAGGTAAATATCCTTAAATATACAAGATTCATTTTAAAGGTCTTTCTAATTCTATATTGATTTTTCAAAGATTTGTGCTAATAAAAAATAATACGTAAAGTACATATAGTAAGTAATGAAGTACCACAAGTATAAAGTAACAAAAAAAAATATACATAATATACATATATATACTAAATAAGAAGTTCATAATGTTAAAATGTAAAAGTAAAGCATAAGAAAAAAACAAAAAGAAAATAAATAGAGAAAAAGAAAGCAAAAGAGTTGTAAAAGAATTAAGAAGAAGAAAAAAACTACCGAGAAGCTTTTGGACTTCAGGCTTAAGCAAAACGTACGATCATCATGAATAACTCCAACTAGGTATGCTACAAACTACATACATATATCAAATCTATATAAAAATCTACCAAGAAGGCCAAAATATATACAAGAAAAAGAAGCACAAGAAGAAGATACATATATGAAGTTGTGGAGCATCTGGATTTAAAGCTTCTTTCTAAGAAGAAAATAAGAAATGCGGTAAAAAATCTATATAACAAATAATATAATTAAGTACATATGTATATGTATGTAGTATCTATATAGCGGCGACCAGACCACAGCGGCACAGTATGTTATGTACTGTATAGATAGTTTTTATTTTATTTTATTTTTTTGAAATTTTCATTTTAAAGTACGGTGTGCATCTTATATGGCATGGTTTTTTCTTATACTACATATATGTACATATATATATAATAGTTACATGAAATGAAATGATGATGATGATGATGGTTTCGTCGTTATATTCGTTCCACGTTCTTAAGTCAGATGACGGTCGTATCCTCATCAGTTAGCTTCTGACCATCGCTAGTGAACATACTTGGCCGGTGGTATATAAAATTAATAAATTTTAGTGATATTCTTTTTGAATCAAAAAAAAAAAAAAAAAAAAAAAATTAACAAATTCAAAAAATATAATAAAATCAAAATCGAGCAAAAACGATAAAAGTAATATAAACGGTCAAAAAAAAAAAAGATACTTTGAATAATAAGTATCTATACGACAAGTACATTATAATTGTGAAACAAAAAAAAAATAAAAAAATAAAATAAACGATTGGAATTTCAGCATTAGTTTTTATTAACTAAAAAAAAAAATAATCTTTTAGTTAAATTATAAAAATTAGCTGCAATATCGTTAAATTTGATTGAATACTGTGTGCTACTATCATTTTAATTAATTAGGTAGTAGTTGAAATTTTAAATTTAAATTTCAATTTTAAAAAAAAAAAGAACTAATCGAACAGAATTCCGCGAAATAAAGATATTATTTTATTAACGACTTAATTTTAAGTATTTGCCTTTTTTTACATTGTATTCTTTTATAAGATATTTTCTAAAAAGAACATAATTCGAATTCTGAAGAACATAAGAAATTTTCAATAGAAAAAGTAACGAAAAAAAAAACAAACCTATATAAGAACGTAAGATATTCTACACATTTTAATACATATCTTTCTTTTTTCTTTTTTTTTTTTCAATACAAAAAAACAGCTTTTTTAAAAAAAAAACATACACATTCTGATGAAACAACTCCGTGTAAATCTTGTTTCTTTTGGATTTGTAACGGTACAGGCTTTTTGCCAACTATACACATAGTTTTAAAAGAAGACTTTTTCAAAGACACTTCTTAAACAATTTTTCTTTATATAAATCTATTTCAAAAAAACAAAAAAACAAAAAAAAAAATACAACAAAATAAAATATAAATAAATATTCTAAACATTCACAATATTAAAGAAGAATCATAGGTAGTACATACATAGAATAGAATAAAAGATTTTTAGAAGTTAGTAACACAACTTCTTGAATGCAATGAATCTTTAAACTAAAGCACAGTAATAATATATATTTATAGAAGTATGTATGCTATTGAAATTTTATGCATTTAAATAAATGAACTAAATAGATACTATTTTTTTAAATATTTTTTGCAGCATATATACCTAATGTGTACCTATGTTACCTTAAAGAAAGTCTAGACTTTTTTTTAAATTTATTTTTCGTATTTTTTTTTCTTTTGAAAAAAATTACCATAATTTCATTGAAATAACGATAATTATTTTCGAATAACGTGAAAATCAATTATTATTGAAGTAATTTAAATTGTGTTTGTTAAGTAATTATTTAAATTTTTCTATGTGAAATTATCATAATTAATTATTATTATTTTTTTTGGTTTCTTAGTGTTTCAATGGATTATTTTGAATGAAATGATTAAAAATAAATGAGGAGTGTATATTTTATTAATTAGATTTTGAAAACTTAAAATTGGAAAGAAAAAAAAAAAGTTAAATTAATTAAATAAAATAAAACTAGAACATAAATAAAATATACATAATTGAAAGGATAAGAAAAAAATAAAAGTATCTTTTTTTAAAAAAAAAAAAATTCAAGATATTTATTAATTAGTGAAAATTATCAAATGAACAAAATGACGACTAGAATGAAATTAGGCATTAATAGATTTAATTTATATGTGGTAAGTAAAAATTTTATTTTTTGTAATATCAATTTTAATTTTATAGTTTTTTTTATGGATAATGAGAGAATTAGAACGTATCGTATGATTGTCATATGAATTGTTTAAGTATTTATGAATTTAATTTTTAAGATATTTTATTTAAACTATTTGAAAGAAAAACCAAATTTAAAGTCCTTGTACTGAAGAGAGATCCCTTCAGAGATCTATAGACATAATATGTTTTCGTGTACATACTTCGATGTTGAAAAACTAAGGTTCTTAAAATTTTTAAAGAATTTCCCTAAGATCCTACAGGATTTGGAAAAAAATGTAACGGTTTAAATTAGAATCTCAACAGTCTATTGTATTTTAAATAAAGTATATACGTATAGAGTAACAAGATGCTTTTAAGTACAATGTGGATAGTTCTTGACAAAATAATTTATTTTAAAAATTTCAAAAAATTTAGTAAATTTAGTAAAAGAACGTTGGGTAATTGGGCATTAGCTTACTTAAATTTCATATTTTATCAAAAAGATTTGTTTTTCCAAGTTTTTCTCTTTTGAGTAAAAAAACTACTGAAATATGCAGTGGAAAATTTTTTTTTTGTGAAGAATGAAATTTCTTTAGGATTTGTAACGATTTTTAAAGTCTTCATCATGTATTTTGATAAATTTTACAAATTTCTGTATAAATTACATCAAACAAATAATAAGGTCAAATTTTTTTTTTTTTTTTAAATCAATGATAAATTTAATTAAATTTTGATAGTTCTGTTTTCTTGAGTAGGTAATTTAAGAAATATGTATCCATAAGGTTTGATTAATTCGATTTAAAATATGATCAATATGTTTAAAAATCTTAAAATATGATTTTCAAGTTACTGAAAAAAAATTATAATTATCTATTTATAAATATTTGTACATACTTGTAGGTGAATCAATATCAAAAAATTATCTTTATACAGTTTTATAATATATCACTTATACATATACGAGTAAAATATATTGAAAGCGTGCAGAGTTTATAATAATTCTTAATATTTATACATGTTATTATAAATTTTGTGAGCATTTCATGCTTTAAGTTATGTGTATCTATCTATCAATCAATATTGTTTCACACAGAAGACTTTAAAACTAAAAAACACACATAAAACAGTAAAAAAAAAATCAGAAAAAAAGAAAGAAATGATGACGATGAAGCTTCTATAATTGCCTTTAATATAAATATGAGTATGTGATGTATCTCATCATTGGATAGTAATTTGTTGTTTTTGTTTTTTCTTTAATTTTCTGAAGTGGCCCATTAGATTTTTATCTTAAGATCCAAAAGATTAACAATGATTTTTTTTTCGACTAAAATAGTAATCTTTAATAAAATATACATATACTAACATGTATGAATTGCTTTTTTTTTTCCAATATTATTTTTTCTTCTTTTTCTTATTATTATTATTATTATTATTTTTTTGGAACGAAAAATTTTCTACTATATGAATTATTTGACCTCATAATCTCGCACATGATTTTCGTATAATGGTGGTCTAAGTAAAAAAATAAAATAAAAACGATAAATTGGTATCTATATCATAATATTTAACTGCCCTGAAGGCCCACCTTTGCATCGAATAAATTATTATAAATTTAACTTTTAGTTTTTCTTTTTTCTCATCTAATATATGTATATACATATATCTATAGATATTTATCCATAGATACATATGTATATACTTTCTATAGATACTTTCATATTTATAGATTTATACTGTACATTCATACACTGTATATATACTTAGTACATAAAAAAATATTTTTTAATATACAATCTTTATTATAGAAGTATGTAGATTAAAAGGTAGTATAATATTATATCTTCGTTTTGCTATATATACGTATGTATGTATGTAGTATATTTTGGAAAAAAAAGAATTAAAATTAATAAATAAATAAAAAAAAACGGAAGATGACCAATTAGTTAGACTCAAAATTAATACCGTTAAGCTCCAGTAGGTGTATGTTACGACGGAATTTTAATTACATACTCGTATGTATATGCGATATGTATTATATACTGCATAGATATGTTTATTTTTCTTATTGTTTTTCTATTTTTAAGAGAAGAAAAAAAAACAACAAACTAAATGTATTCGTTTGGAATGTGCGTCTGCTTCAAAGAATTTATTTTATTTTTTAAAAATAATTTATTTCAAGCTTTTTATTATAATTTGTATGTATTTAGATTCATTTATATATACTACATCTGTATATAATTTATAAGTAAATTGAATATTTTTTAATTAGCACATCACATATCATTTTATTTCAAATAAATTTTAATATTTTAATTTCAATATTGGTAATTAGCATTCATTAAATGTTTTATTTTTATGTACATACCTACATATGTATGTATGTATATTTTTCGTATGTGATCGAAAGTAAAGTGTCTAATATCACGTAAATTTTAATATAAAATTATAATCTAACAGTTCTATTCCATATTTTGATTTAATCTAGAAATAAATACATACATACATATTACATACATATATGAAATGTATCTCACTATGTATTTTATTTTTATATATCTTAAGATTATTGTGTAAGTTTATAAATTTCATATTAGATATAAATTTATATGATTTTTTCAAACAAGTTAAAATTAAATAAATGATTATATATTGATTTTTATAATAATTTAATTAGTAAGTAGTTTGTTGATAGTTATAAAATGTAAGTACATATGTATATGTATACGTACATATGCGTATTTTCTTCCGCCTTTTTTCTTTAAATTACGTACATATGTACGACAGTACGAGTATCTCAAACATATTTAGCACTATTTCATTTCTAATCTTATACTTTTAATATAAACATTTATTAGAAGTAAGTCAGCTCCGTGACTGGTTAGTAAAAGTTATTTTCGCTTAAAATTACCGTACAATGATAACCATTAAATTATATTAAAAAAAAAAAATTCAAGAAACACACAAAAAAAAAAAATAGTCGAATATAAAATTTATATATTTACAATCTTCACCTTTACATTCTGTGTAATTATAATATAGCCAAGTATTTTTGTTTGTTTGTGCAATATCTTGTATAGTTAGTAAATATGAAAATATTATTTTTCTTATTTATTATGATGCACTATTTGAAAGTACATACATACATTACATACCTATGATATGCATTTTGAAATGTGAAACATACATGTATGTTTTTCAGTCATAATTTCATTTTTAATGTATCGATAAAATGAATTTCTTTTAATAGAGAGAATAATGATTATTATTATTATTAGAAAATTTAGGTTCATTTTCTTTTCTTTTTATTTATTTATTTTTTTTTTTAAATTTTGAAATACATTAAATGTGCTTTATACACATCTAACCTAGTTTTTTAATGTGTTTCTACTTTTTTTTTTTCTTTCTTCTTTCTAAAAATGCATTATAAATTGCAATTAACTTTTACATGTATGAACCTTGACTTGATAAGTTCATAAATGAGTTATTGAAGAATAAGAAGAAAAAAAAAATTACTTATACATGTTTTCTATAAAATTGAAGAAGAAGAAGGAGGTCGTTATAGAAAGGCTATAAGGTATAACAGTTAAGGTATTTATTTTTTGTTTGTTTATTATTTCTTTTTTTCGAAAAGTAAACTTGTAGTAAAAACATGAGAAAAATATAAGACATTACATAGATTGAAAAATTTTCCAGGAATTTTTGAAAAATTTGACATTACATATATGTACTTTTCTAAGAATATCTTCGGGTCTTTTATGATTTTTTTGTGGAGAATATGACCGAACAATTAAATTCAGACTTTTGGGTCGTTTAAAATTATAATGAAGCATTTCATATGACTAAAAAAATAATTTTTTCATATATACATATGTGATTTGAAAAAAAAAAAAAAGAAGGTTTTCTTCAACAGTGCGGAAAAAATAAGTCGTTATCGTCTTGGGGGTTCAATTTAGCAAATCATTTTGCAAAATTTCATACATTTTTAAAATTAATCTGATATATGTATATATGTATTTTTTTTACGTTCATTTGAATGTTTCTTTTTTATATTTTAAATTAGTTTTAGATTATTTTTTAAAATTGAAAAAAAAAAGGAAAAAATAAATAATCTTTTTGAAAGTTTCGATCATATTCTGATTGATTGCACTAATACCTTTGAGAAAAATAAAAAATCAAAAAAAAAATCAAACCTTTAAAATCACCTCATCCTGCGAAAATAAAAATACATACATATATAAAAAAATTGACAAGTCATGCATGACATATACCAATCAACTTGTTGGTTAGTTATTTAAGTGATGATGCTGGATATGTTGTGGATGATGGCGAATTGTAATTTTTTTTTAAAAATCAATTTTTTTTTTTTTTTTTGTTTGTTTTAATGTATTTTTTTTAATGTTGGGTCAATGAACGCATGATGAAGGACTGATCGCATAAAACAATTTCGAAAAAAAAAAAATTAAAATAATAAAAAATAAAAACGAAAAGGAAGACAACGCGCGGTACACGAAAGATTGAAAAACCAGAAAATCCATCCACCACCATCAACACCACCAACAAAACAACCAAACTACATATATAAATATGTATCCCAATCTAAAATCGCGATCAGGTATACAAATATGTAGGTACATAGATACTTATATAAAAAAATTTATGTACTAATAATATGTTAGTACTTGTTTAAGTGACCACAAAAGGTATGTAACAAAAACAGCATAAACTATATAAACTAAACATAAAATTCGAAAAAGATTATTGTGGCGCATAATATGTCAGCATACATAGTACATATATATACTCGTAAATATAATAAATTTTCTTAACAAATATCCATATATACAATTTTGTATCTATATAGAAAATACGCACCTTTTTTTTTTCTTTCTAAAGTTTCTCTCTAAATAGAATTCTTAAAGTTTTTTTTTTGTATAATGTTCTAAAAGAAAAGATCATAGAATCAAGTAGATTTTAAGTTTGCATTTGCAGAGCATTTATTGAACAGGTCGCAAAAATGTACATACATAATGTACTTATACTTACCTTTACCTTTACCAAACAAAACAACACATATCACGATAGCGAATAACATACATACGTATAAGTACAAACAGTATTTCTTAAAATGAAATTACCAATTGATGATGAAGCTTTTCCTGGACCTCTCTCTTTCTAGAGAATACTAAGAATTCTTTACACACATTGGACCATCATCATCAGCATCTTATCATTAAATATACAAGAAAGGGGTACCTTTTTTAATTCAGTTACTTTTTTAAAAAAAAATAATTGTTGTCTTGTCTGTCTTTTCTTGGGTTCACTGGACAATCAGTCAATTTCATCAGTCCATCAGCAAAAATAATTTTTTTGGATATGAATTTAAATATTATATCTGTCTATATGTATACCTAAAGATATGAAAAAAAAGATAGTTTTTTTTTATTTCGTTAAATTTTGGGATTTCGTTCTTATAAAAACAATTTTTTTTTGTTCTTGTATACATACTTATTTATATGATGATGATGATGATAAAAGTCATTATTAAAAAAATTGCAAAAAAACCGGATAATGATCATAAATGATGATGAAAAAAGATAATAATGGTTTTTGCTACTTAATAATATAACTCTTAAAATACATATATTTTTTATTAAACAAAAACAAAAAAAAAAAAAAGATTTGTTTGCTTGGCAATAATACTTGACCATCATCATCATCATCATCATATTATATGAAAAGATAAACCGGACGCAAGCTGTTTCAAATGATAATATTCAATATGTTGATGATGATGATCTTATGATTTCTCAGAACGCAGATTCTTATAAACATAAGTAATAAACAGATTGTATGTAATGTTATAAAAAGCCAAAAAATTAAAGTGAAATGTGCCGTTAAAATTTTTATATTTTAAATTAATAAGATACAAAAAAAAAAAAAAACAACAAAAAGTTCTTAAAAATTGTTTTTTTTTTCTCTTACCTTTCTATAGTATCTTTTTTAAAGTATAATTTTTATCTTATTGTATGATCATTGTCTTGTTAGATATATTGTATATATGTAATAATTATTATTTTGGCCTTTTTATTTTTGGACAGTTAATAAGAGTTTAATAAACGGTAGATATTTTATCTGACATGAGATGATAATTTTCTTTTATTTATGTTCTTATTATGGTTTTTTGTTTGTTTAAATTTTAATTTTAGTTTAAAAGGTAATGAACGAATCATTTAAGTGTAAGATAACCTTAATGGCAATTATTTATGTACATACGAGAATATACATTTATACATTTTTTTTTTTTGGCTTTCAGATACAGTACTTATATACACATATTTTAAAAAAAAAATCAAATTAAAAATCTTTTCTTTATTATAATTGGATCCTTTTATTTAATATTTCCTTTATTGAAGTCATATATCTTTTTTTTTAAAACAATTTATTTCTCATGTTAATTTAAAATTTATTTAAAAAAAAAATAAGAGTTGCAAAAAAATAAAAAACAATAAATATTTCGCAAATTTAAAAAGACCCTTTATTTTTTTTTTTTTTTGCTTTTCAAATTAATATTATAAATGGAAATATCCTCTTTATGATTGTGTTAATTTGAAAAATAAATGAATGTTTGTATGTTTATTTTAAAAAAATAAATAAAGGCGATGACCAGATAAAAATTTTATATTTGTTTTTCTAAAGGGTTAAGCAAAAAGAAAATGAAAAAAAAGAAAAAGGTATCAATAAATCCCATCATTGTCACTTTACTTACACACAACTACACAAATACGATGATATTGCACTTAGTACTTATTTTTTTTTTTTCAAATTGAATTCTTTGTTTTGCGTACACACATACAAACATAAGATAGTATTAAATTGGTTAAGTGCAAATTTATGCAAATAAGACAATTGCGGATGTTAACTCTTTACATATTGTACCTATATATTATGTGGTATATCTGATCTGTGATAAAGGCATTGCACTTACAATATGTTTGTGATTTTCTCATATTCTATGTGATTTTTGTTTTTTCTATTATAAACTTTTGTGTCTGCATTTGGTCATTTTTTTTTTTTTTTTGCATTGAACAAAAATTGGCTTAATTTGAAACGATCAAATATAAGTGCAGAGTGCAGACATAAAATTTAGCTTCAGATATAGGAAAATTCTAAATTGAAATTCTCATGTTATGTGTGTTTATTCAAATAGTATATAGATAGAGTCTTATTTTACGTATGGTATTATTTCTATTCACTTTTATCATACCTACATACATAGCTTACAGATTTTTTTGTCATCCAGACCCTTAATCAAATTTTTAATCACATCAAACGCTCGTTTTGACTCAAATGAGATCTTAAGATTATGAAGGCATTCTTGCTTAAAAAAAAATAGCTAGAATTCCATCTGATCAGTAGTTTCGTAAGATTATACGTTTTGAACGTAATACAGTCCTGAGTATATTTAGAATTGAAAAAAAAGTATATTGAAAAGTATCTGCAGTAAGTTTTTAAAGTATATAGATACGAGATATATTAATGTATTAATATACGTTGAATGTTTAAATTTACTTTTCAATTATGATTTTTGCCATTTTGTTAGTTATAACAGTTTTATTTTATTTTAAAAATATTTTCGTTGTTGTTTTGTTTTATTTTTATTTTATCTCTATTTATACACGAAACGTTAAAAACAAGATATCTTATTATTTTTTCAAGATACCTACAAAAAAACAATTTTTTTTATTTCTTAGATATTTATTTATTTATTTATCAGAAAACTATGTGACTAATGTATGCGTTATTCATTAACGGGAAGATTGTTTTCGTCATTAGTCTCACCTGTCCTCCACCTTTATGCGTCGTTGTTGTCCTCATGATCAACATCAGAATCATGATCATGATCATCATAATCATCAGCATCATTTACAAGATGAAATATATAAATACATTATCTACATTGAAAAGATATTTTTATGTTGTGATTTGTATTATATACAAAATAGATATCTTGATGCTTGATCAAAATTTACCCTACATTGTTTGTAATGCCAATGATGTTGATGATGATGATGATGATGATGATAAAAATCTTTTGCGAAAGGAAGTCACTGCTCTCTCTTTTAAATATCATATATACTATATACATATACATATATGTAAAATACAATAATATGTATATAAATGTTTATATTCACACTTAATAAAGAAAATCCATGAAATAAGATAAAGGTCGAATTACAAAACACATTACAGTTGTGTTGTAACTTGTTGTAAATTTTCTAATAGTTTTATGGAATGGTATTTTTGGTATAATAGCCGATTTCTGCATGAAGATATACCCATATAATGATGATCACACTCTTTGTGTGAAGAAATAAAATAAAAGTAAGAAGAAAATAATAAAGAAAAAAGATATAAAGAGGTAAAAAATAAAAGAAAAACAAGAAAAAAAAAATGTATAAATGTAAATCTTTTATAAAATCTATCTTTTTTTTGTTTTGTTTTGTTTTTGATGATGTGACTTCCTATTTTTCGTTATCATCATACCACCCAATACATGTTATTGTAACTATTATTCCGCTACTGACCTGTTAAAATGCAGTAATATTTGCTTTTACTTTGGTGATGATTATAACACCACTATAGATAAATCTTTATGTACCTATGTATATTATATAACTATTGCGTGCATTTTAAAGAAAATCTACACTAACTAAATGCTCTTATAGTTAAAGATATTGATTTGATGGAGTTGCATTCTTAAAATGAAGGGTACATCATAATTTCTGTTAAACTGCTCTTGAATGTGCAACCATTTAAATATGTATGCTTTGCACATAAAAAGCTATAGTATACGGTATTTTGTTCTCTTAAGTCAATATAGAGATGTTACTTGAAGTCATTTTGGACAAGTGTTTTTAATATTTGGTATACATAAAAAAAGTAATGATCGACTGTCATCTCATATACATCTTATAGCTGAGTATGATCACGGTTATCACGATTTTTGAACCAAACACATCACTCATTGGAATGTAAGTGGGAGAACTTAACCTGTACACTTTTTTAGCATGAGGAAAGAAAAGTGCAGTCCTGAATTCTAGTTCAAACGCTTTTTCTAAACATATACTCACCGGAATTGAAAGGAATAATGTCATTTTTTATCTTAACTCCTTGAATTCAATAACTGAGAGCTTTTCTGAAGTGTCCTTTGTAATTTTTGTAGATTCTCTTAAACTGTATGGCACTATATTGAGCACTACATTTTTTTTTCCAAAATATTTGAACGTTGACAGTTCTTAATGTATAATGGATTTTAGGTTTTTTTTCCATTATTAATAGAAAAGCTTTTATGGAACACCATGTACATATGTATGTATATTCATATAAATTTGAAATCAAATATGATCACAACGACTATAAGACCTTATTGCCGACTATAGTTTATGAAGTTTTATTTTATTTTTTCATAATCATATTCCAATTTTGACTTCACTTAGTGCAAGCACAATTTTTTTTTTTTTTTTTTTTTTTTTTTTGTTAACTTCATAGGTATATAACCGCACCCGCACAAAAGATTTTATTCAAGATAGATTCCCATAACAGCCGTTCAGCATATTCATTGACATTGTTAAGTAAAAGTTCATGAGTTCATTTTAATGAGATAATAGAGATTGTCCATAAATAAATATTCTCCCGCGCATATCTAATACTAACTTACATCCATTACATACAGTTATTATTATTATTATTATTATGGTTATCAAAAGAAGAAAAATGTGCAGTGATAATTTATAAGCGATTTAGTGAATGTCATTAATAATTCATCGTATTGCATGCTTTCTGTTCATTGCTTGTTGAATACTGATTGTGAAAAATGCAACTTATGCAATTTCTCAGATGCAATTGTATCTATGTATAATGTATATACATAAAATATTGTGTAGATCTGCTGCTGCTGCTCTGCTACGTTGTGGTCCGTGTTTTTTTTTTTTGTTGCTTTTGCTTGATTTACCTGACTTACAGTACAGTATGAAAGAATAAAATAGTCATATATTGTATGTATATATAATGTGTATATACTAACTATTGCATTATACTGTAATATTATATATGTATGTATGAATAAGTAACGGGCGTAGTAAAGTGCAAATTGTAATGGATCAAGTGAGTTGGAGATTAGGGGAGAAGAATTACATTTTTACATCGTATATAAAAGAAGTTTTTTGTTGTTATTGTTGTTGTTTTCCCCCTGTATTCATGTATATGTACATTGTACATATATAAAATCATTTGATAATTTTTCTCTTGACAAGTAAAGCCTTTTTACCACAGGAGCAGCAACAACTGCATAAATTTCTAGCATCATTGCGATAGTGTGCTATGTTTAATATTGTATCTTATATCATATGATAAATGATACAAAAAAAAAAAAAATGAAGAAAAAAAAAAGATATCTGCACAGTTAATAGTACAAAATATTTGGTTAGTGCGGCTACGTTTTAAGAAAAATAACACAAGGCAGCAAGGTGAAAAACATAATCAAAGAAGAAAAAAAAGTAAATAAATGAATAAATGGAATTCACTGTCAAGTTGAAAGTCAATGGTACATGCATACGTATACATAAGTAGGTATATAATATTGTAGATAACTGGCTTTTTGATATAAATTGCTCGAGGCTAGAGGCTGGTTTGATTATACAATCAATGATACAACATTGGAATTATTGGATTATAAGTTTGCCGGCTATGCGTTTTGAATTGCGTAATTTACATATTATATGTGTGATAGAAAAAAAACAATTTTTAAATTATGTATCTTTTAAATTTAAATCAATTAATTATAATATTCTATTTCAACGAGATTTTTTTTTTTTTGGGCTAAAATAGAGTATGACACACATATGACACACTTTTAATACATTTAAATTTGAAAAATTTGATTCGATGTATCTTTTATATATTTCAAGAATGGATTGGAAAGAATAAAAGTTATATTTATTCTTCATAAATCTTTCAAGGATGTTTTTATTACTTTCGAAATGTTTCTTTAAAATCTCTTCAAAGAATAAACTCGACGTATTCAAGACCTTAGGCTTTTTTTTTTAAACTGCAATTTATTTGAAATCTCTTAGTAAAAAAAAAAAATTAAGAAATTTGATTTTTAAATCTATTTTTATTTAGAAGTTTTTTTTTCATTCGAATGAAAAAGTTGAAAGCATTAAAATTATTTACAAAATTTTCCAATAAGCTTTTTCTTGTTTCATTAAAAAAAAAAACATTTTCAAATAAAATATTTTATTTGATGTCAATAAAAAATTTTAATTTAAAAAACAAAAAAAAAAAATTAACAATTTCTTTAACTTGAAAATAAATTTCCGCAAATATGAAAATAAGCCTGAAAAATACCGTTATTGCGGCAATTTCACATATGTTAAATGTTTTTTTTTTAAATCTTTTAATGTTGTGTCTTTTCACATTCATATATGATATTAAGAGAGAAATAAAAAAAAAGAACAAAAATAAGTATTCCACCTTTTTGTGTTTTTTGTTTTTATATATTATTATTTAAAAAAGTAGGTATAATGTCTAATATATTGGATGCCAGAGGAATTTCTATTGTTCTTGACATATGAAAAGTGTCGACCAAGTTGGTCAAAACAACTGTTACTCGACAAAAACATCTTTAAATGGGATTTTAGCTCCTATACCAGTTTTTCTTCATTTATGTGAGTGGTACATATGATAAAAATATAAAAAAAAATGTTTATACATATATTCACATATATGTATGTACATATGTTAGTCATTTAGTAATATTTTAAAAGTAGTATATACAATATAAATGTATCTAAATATAAAGTTTCTCAAGAATTTCTTTGCTTTTCTCATATTTAGTATGTTTTTATTTCTTTTCAAACGAATATAACGAGTTTCTCTCCCTTTAGAGAAATTTTGTTGTTGTTTTTTTTTTCAAGTAAGTATATTATACAGGTAAAAATCGAAGTGGATTAGTAAATACATTTATAAATATATGTATGTACTTTAGTTTCTTATAGTTTTTTTGATAAGCTTTTAAACAGCACCTGACAAACATTTTCCTTATATTTTTCTTTACAATAAACTTTAAAGAATGACCTCATCTTTCTTATAAAACCCTAACATATGAGTTAAATCGTTTATTTAGGTACCAACAGTACCATTCGTATTATATGATCTTGACAATATGATGACTAGGATATACATATATACATGAAAATGCGAAAAGATATAAAGCAGACAAGTAGACATACATATATGTACATATAATATGTGTGTATGTAAAGTAGGATAAGAAAGATAGAATTGCTAATAAAACTTTGTTGTAGCAAATCTTTGAAATATGTATCTTTAATGCATACATCCTTATTTTTATTATAATTTTTTTTTTTCGTTCAATTCAAGATAATTTTCGATTTTTTTTTTTTGATTTGAATTTGTTTATTTTTTTATGTGTGCAAATAAAATTAAAATGATCAGACAACAAAGAGCAGTTAAAAATATTAAACTATATTAAAGAATGGGTTGAAAAAAGAATAGAGAGCAAGAAATAGGAAAAATAAAAAGATATACCTAATAGGTATTATTCGAGAATGTTGTAGAATTGAAAATGGCTCTAAAATGTATTATTTCAGGTTATTTTTCAATATAGATTTCCCAATTCTATTGTGGATAAAGTAATATGGGTGGTGAAAGTGGAAACAAGTATCTTCACTTTAGTTTATTTAATATACGTATTTTTTTTATAGTTTTAATAATGTTCAGATTCCATTATTTCAAAGTCCATCTTATGAAAAAAACTACACATATTATTTTTGTCATTAAAATGAAAAAAAAAAAATAGGGTATTTTAAATGGACCTCAATTATTTTCAAAAGTTGTATTACATACACATGTTTCTATCTAATAAAAAAAAAAAAATAACGGATCTGAAAATAGTTAATTGGAACAAAATGTGGTTTCCGAAACTTTATTAAATGTTTAAAACACATAAATTATATAATTGTTACACCTTTATACTTTAAAGAAATTTCATGATGATTTGATATTTTTAAAACCAGATTTTAATCTTATTTAGTATTTTTTTTTTCTATTTTTCAAACCACAATAATTTTATTTGTTGTTTTTTTTCTTTTCTCAATATCATTTCTATATAGTTGACTGATCTTCAATATAATAATTAAAAAGAAAAATGTTATCTTGTAAGGTATTCAATTTCAATTTATTACTTCTAATTTGTGGTAATATTACAACTCAATTAATTTAATTTTATTTTCTACTTCAAGTGCTGTAATTGAAATTATAAAATGAAAAAAAAAAATAAATAAAAAAAGAAGAAAAATATTCATTCTATGCGATTATATTACAAACTAACATCATTAAATTATTTTAATAGTGTTATAATTCTACAGAATTTTTAAGATTCTTTCAAAACAATTTCTATGTTATTTACCTACGTATGTATGTATGTATATGCAAGTATGTATGTATGTAAAATGGGTGCGAAATTTAAAATAAGTATATATTCATAAGAATTTGTTCTTGTTTTGTTTTGATTCATTTCAAGAAAAATAATTTTTTTTCTCTTCTTCTTCTTCTTCTTCTTATTTTTATAGATAACATTATATTTAGGAATATATTTTTTCAATGAACATAATCAGCTTTTAGCTATGGAAATAGGTGTACGTTGCCAACATGATATGGATTGTACTGATTGGATTAAAGGTAGTTCATGTTCATTAGAAGGTTTTTGCGAATGTGCACCATATTATGTTCAATATAATGAAACTATCTGTTTGCCCTGTAAGTATTACTTTTATTTATAATTTTAAAATAAAAAATATATAAATTATTAAAAAAAATAAAAATTTTTTTACGTGTATATGTAGTATGTACATATATTTGCACTTGCTTTGAATATTAAAATAATTGCAAGAAAATTCTGCACGAAAGTTCATTAACAGCAAGAAGATCGTGTATTTACTTTATAATTTATTATTTGTATTTACAAAGAAATATGAAATATAAGTATAGTGAAAAGTGATAAAATTTCAAATCATTTTAATTTACCTTGAAGATATGAAAAATTTATTGGAAATTTGATTTTTGAAAAGGTGAAAATTGACAAATAATGAGGAGAAAAAGTGATACATTATTTTTCACTTAATGAGGATTTTTGAATACATATGTACTTCCAACAACAAAAATTGGAATAAATATAAAATTACAGATTCAGTTCGAAGTAAAATTATAGTTATTGCTATACGGCACAAAAGATCTTCATAAGTTGAGGTACACCACCAGCCTCTAACAATCTATATTTATCTATAGTTGTTGCGATAAATAAAAACTAATTTACACTTATAATTTGTAATTTTTTGAATCACGTTTTTTTTGTGCAATTTAATTAAGTCATTCAATTGTCGTTATTTCTGTATGTAATGTACCTATATTTTTTTTTCATTATTTCAGCTCAACTTCTTGGAAGTGATTGTGTTTTGCCAGAACAATGTTCTATGAAAGTTGCTAATAGTAGCTGTTTAGATGGTGCTTGCCGTTGTGTTGAAGGATTTTTACAATTTAGAAAGCATACATGTCTTGGACGTAAGTAAATGTAGGCAATAAGAATTACAAAAAAAAAATGTTTAGGAATATTTTGTTTGAAAATGTTTGTCATCTATTGTCGACTGGTGGACTGTGTCGGATTTTAAATGTCAAAGTGTTTTAATCACCCAAATAAAAGGCTATTTACAAATTAATTTAAAAAATTGACATTCTAAACTATTAGCTGAAAAATAAATTATTTTTTGAATCGACTATTAATGTGGTTCTCAATTCACGTTAAAATGTTTTGTCCATGTGATAGACAGTTTAGTGAGGTCAAATTAAATTGAACAGATTCTAGTATGAATTGAATTCAATTTCTGAAATACTCAATTCTTGAGTTATGTTGAGCGTATTAAATTTGTAAATTTTGACAGGCTCTTCATATGTAAAAAACTTTGAAAAAAAATCACCTTATATCTATCAATTATTCTAACATAAAATCAAATTAAAAGAATTAATAACCCCCAATAAAATCAAAATAATTTAAATCGTATATAATTTTCTTGTTTTTAAAAAAAAATCAAAACCCATTATTTTACATGTCAAAATTAAAAAGCAAATGTATATACTTATCTTAAATAATTATAAATAATTTTTTTTGAAGGGAAATATACACTTAATAAAAAAAAATTTAATAATTATTTAGAAAACCACATTGTAAATAAATGAAAAAATAAAAAACAAATATTTCCTATGTAGGTATTCTATTTTTTTCACATTTCACAATAATAAAGTGCTAAGAAAATAATAATTGAAATAAAAAAAAAAAAAACAGTTTTAACAATGGGTTCTATTATCTAACTTTCCACCTGATATACAATTTATTATGTTCATATGGTATATAGGTAGTTAAATTACGTATACATGCATTCACATACCTATGTTATTATTCTTTAACTTTTAACTGCATATTTATGTATTTTATAATGTTACTCGTATATACTTTTCTAATTTTTCAACTAGTAAGATTTTTCTATTAATAAAAAGAAAAGAAAAAAAAATATACATATCAAGCAAATCAATGTTTACGGAATGATGAGCATTTGATAAAGATTTAAGAGAACATCAGAAAAAAAAACAAAACAAAAAAAAAAGATCTTGCAATGAACTTTAAAAATCATAAAACAGAAGAAAAAAAAAAGTATTTTCCTGTTATACTTATATAATTTTTTTTTCTGTTTTTTTTTTCAATAAATTATCTAATGTGGTGGGTGTTTAAATATAGCATTATATTTAATTAGATTGAAAAAGAAAGATATCATATTTTTCTCACTCTTTTAATATCTAAGTTATTTCATTTCTTTTTTATTTTTTTGTTAAGTATTAATGAATTTAATTTAATAAAATTATTTTTGTTGTTGTTGTTTTTGAATTGTTTATTACGTGTAGTTTACAAATAATATATATATTAATATATGTATGTATGTATACATTACATATACATAATCTTAGATTATAGAGAATCTAGATATATGGATGTATATATTTTTTCTATTTAATTGCATCTTATATAGTTACAATAAACTCATTAACTTGATTCTCAAGATTTTTATCGAGCATAATATAATGTAATAATATTTGTGGTATGATGTTACATACATATTTCATTTAATTTCAAGATCATTCATCTTTCTCATACCATGAAATAATTAAATCTTTATTTTAAACCAAAAGAAAAGAGGAAAAAAAAAGTTACAAAAAAATTTGTTATTACATATTTGTAGCTTAAATGAAATATATAATGTACATACATATGTACATATATATGTATGTATGAACATGTGTTCTATCTTATTGGTAGTAATGAAGATCATACAATGATGTACGCGTGATTATCTTATAATTCGCGTGTTATTTATATAACTTCTTTTTTGTTTTTAATTTCATGATGCTAAGATTGTTATGAGTATAAAGATATTACACTATAAAAAAAAAGTTACGTTATACATATACATAGATTAAGATATAGAAAATAATTATAAATTGTATTACAAATGTTGCAAATTTAATTACAAATGACAGTATGATTTCATGAATATTTTTATTTTTCTTTTTTACAGTATCATTATGGTTATAAAGTAATAAACATTTTTTTTTTACATAATATAGAATTTTATAGTTTTATATTTTTTTCATATTTAAGAAGAAAAAGGAAATAGTCTAAAATTATCTGTTTTTTTTTACAATTTGATTTAAATTTTTCATTATTATTCCCTAAAGAAAAATTATGAAATAATTTTTAATTATTTCCTAAATTGTATAATGTTTACAGTATATATCTACCTATTACAAAAAAAAACATTAAAAAATAGAAAAACTTGGAAAAAATTAAAATTTATAAAAATGATATGTAAAGTACGCATAAAATAATAAGCAATTATTCTTATAAAAATTTTATATCTTGAAAAATTTATTTAAGTATGTACCTATGTATATGCTAACATAATAAAATTTACAATCATTTTTAAAATGAAAAAAAAAAAAAGTAATATGTTTTACAACATATTTTTATCAGATATTAAATGAAACAACAATTTTACAATAAATTTTATTTGAATATTTTATGTTTTTGCATTTTAATAAGAATTTTTAATTAATAACGTTTCTGTGTTATAAAAGGTAAAAAAGATTAAGTATCGCCTTTAGTTTTGATATCTTAAAAGAAAAAATTGGAAAAATGAAGTATCGTTCAGAAACACTAAAAAGACCTTACCCTAGCATGATATTTATTGAAGACATCCTTTTTTGTAATCAACTTAAGGCATTTTTAACATCTATTCCATATATCTTTGTGGTGCAGTTGTTAAAAAAATCTGAAACTTCTTTTTACTTAAAGTACTTTGTGTTTGTAAATGAAACTTAATCTCCGAATTTCACATATTATTATTTTGACACTGACCGATCACTAAACATCTGAGGGATTTTTCATATAGTAAACTAAAGGCATTTTCCGAAGACGCAATAAGTACCAAAAGAGTGCTGACATCATACCTATGATTAAGTGGTGAAAGTTATCTACCTTGACATTTAATTTTTCTTTAAGATAGGGATCTTAAAGATGAAATGCCCTATCGGTCAGAAAATTTTAACTTTTTTCACACATGAATGACTAGTTTTAAAAGCTAAGAAAGACTTCGAAATAATTCTAAAATTCTCGAATTTGTAGAAAATAGAGTATTTTATTCATATTATGTTTTATATATAAATTATATATTATAGAAAAAGGGTTAGGGTTAATTTAAAGAATTTTAAAATTATGTTTTTATTAAATATTTGATAAAAATTGAATAATATCATAAAAAATAAATTACATTATAGACAATTCATTTTCTTTTCTCATCATTAATTAAACTATCCGACAAAAAAACAAAAATACACGTATGTGAAAACCACATGAAAGCAAAAAATTTTCTTCTATTAGAGAACAAAAAAAAATTTAATATGTGTCCCCTTTTACAAATACTAGAAATTATCTAAATTTCTCAATAAATATGTGGAATTTTATATATAGTATATATGATCAACAACAACTTTGACATTAAATTAACAGTTTCTATTTTTGTGGTTTTTCTAAAACTATCTACTATGTTTAAGTAAAATTTTACATGATGTTTTTTATGGGATCTAACTGATTTTTTTGTCGGTTCACTAACAAGAAAAATAAAAAATAAAATTATAATTGACATTGTGTATATGTAGATACATAAATAATATATATTTGAAAGTAATTACAATTATTATATATCTAATGATAAAGTTTAAGATACAGTTTTATGAGATATACACGCAATGAAAATTAAATGATAATCAGGTGAAGCGTATAAAAATTCTTCTTTTTTTTCTTCTTTCTATTCTATTTTAAAATGAGTACTTAAGATTTGTAGTACAAAATTATATACATAATATGTATGTACGTACATAAATATGTACATGCTATATCTATGCTGCATTAGACATTGATATCGTCATTAACGACTAATTGACGTTCTATTGTTAAAATAACGAGAGAGAAAAAAAATAAAAGAAGTACATCAAAGAATTTTTTTTTTTAAAAAGAAATTTCAAAATAGAAAAAGAAAAACAAAAAAAAGGTATTTTTCTTTCCATAATGTAATTTACTTGACTACTTGTCATTATCAATTATTTATGAACGTTAATAGAACAAGTACAATGTAATTTTTTTTTTTTGTAAATTTTTATATTCATGAATGAAATAGATACAAAAGTCTATGTGAAATTGTTAAGTAAAAGTATAGTAGAAAAGTATATAATATACATATATGTATGTATATTGTATATAATATACGTAACTTGTATATAAAATGAACGCATTGCATCTGATGATGCTGTGTTAAAATGTTTACACGTTCTAAAGAATACAGAAAGTGAATCGATCAAGTGTAATGAAGACTTATTAGACTCATTTATGATGATAAAAGCTTGTTTAACAGCTACTTCTAACAACCACTTAGTCATCAAGTGCATTTTATATTGTTTGTATAATAAACTGTATTTTAATTTGTTTAACATGATGACAATATCAAAGAAAAAAAAAAATGAAAAGAATGAAACAAAATAAAAAAATAAAAAATGTGAATGCTAATTAAATTATAGGTGTAAGTTAGCAATGCGCAAAATTAATTGAGAAATTAATCATACTCGTAATTAGCTAAATCGTTTTATATACGAATTTATTGTCGAAATATAAATGAATAAATGCATTAAATAATGAAAAATATTTAAAAAGAAATCTGAAGCAGTTGTAAAATTTAATTAATTATTTTCTATAAAATATGCAAATTCTCTGAAAATGTTTATTTCTTTTGAGGTGAAGTGGATTCTGAAAAGGTTCTCAGTTTATTTTTTTATTAATTTTTAATTTTAAAGACTTGTTTATGTCTTGTTAATTTCCAATTGAATCTATAATCGAATCTTTTTCAAGGTTATTTCAGAGTCAAATACACCAGTTATAGCGTAGGTGTTAGTTAATAAAAAAATCAACATGACGTGTAAATAAATATTTTTGAATTTTTCAATTATACTGGGTAAAAGATATTATATATACATTTATAAATTAATCGGCTGTCCAAAGTAATTTCATATAAAATTACTATTTAGTTTATTTTACTAAAAAAAAAAAAAATTATCATAAATAATTTTATTAAAATAAATCTTACTATTTTTTTTGTCGGTTCTTTTTTGTGTTATTTATTTAAAAATGCGGTTTGTATTCTTATTGGTTCACTGTTCCAGTATATCATTTTCGTATTAATGTGATATTATCGAGTTCACTATAAGAATTAAAAAAGAATTTTTCTTGAATTTTTTGTATTTTATAATTTATGAGCAATATTGTAATCTTACTTTTAAATATCTATAGGTATGTATTTTTAAAATCTCCTTCTTCTAAAAAAGTATCACAAATGCATTCCATTATACTTAAATTTATGGCATTTTTTATTTAAATTTTCAAAATTTAACACATAATTTTTAAGCCATTATATAGGTACATATATGTATATGGATTATTTTAAAATAAAAATACATACATCAATTTAATTCTCATATTCATCAAATTCTTATCAATATTTACAGTTTATTTTTATTCAAGATACATCTTTTATATTTTGTATTTTTAAAAAAATATCTTTTACAATTTTAATGTTAAAAGATTTTTTATATTTATTCAAATTTCTTTTGATAAATACTTTTCTAAATATGTACATATATGTATAAAAAAAGAAACAAGTTATTAAAAAGCCATTTCTTTATCATTTTAATTGTTTTTTTTTTTTTTTAAATATTAAGTAATAAATGGCAGAAAAAATATTCAAGAATTTTTCAGCATTTTTCTGAATTGATTCATCGGTTAAAAAGAAAAATATACAATCGATAAAAAATTATAGTTGATCAAATTAAAATCATTACAAATAACTTCTTGGCCTAAGAGATCATTAAATCAATTTACCGTTGAAATGAATTCAAATGCATTTGTGTGCGTATATGTACAATATACATATATGAATAGATACATACATACATGTTTTTCGTTGGTACACATAACAAAAATATTCACACTTGTATAAATTAAGTTTTTTCTTTTTTTTAAAGGGTTCAATTTGATGCACATGCATTTCAAAACAAATCATTCGTTAATATGTATCTATATGTGAAAAAAAAAAATTTATACGTGTATTATTTATATTTTGCTTCTTTGTAATATAAACGTTATAAAATGTATGGCATGTATGAATTGTTCGCATATAATATGAAGACTGAGATCATGATAAAGATATTGATCAGCAATCAAATAAATTGATCGATTATTGCTATGGTCATAATTCTTAATCTTATCCGTTGTATTCATCGTTATTCACTCAGAGTAATTCAATTGAATTAACAAACAAGTCTTTTAATGGAAAGAAAACAGGGTCAAAATCTGTTTAAAAAAAAAAAAAAAAATAAGTTTCAAAGATTCAAGATACATAGATTAGTTTTAAGCAGTAAATTCTGTTGTGTTTTAAAGTTAAGTTATTATACTTATATAAATTTAATTTTTTAGCTAAAAAATCTACATGCATGTTAGATAAATTTTTCATTATTGATTTTAATATACATACATACATATTTTTCTAATCTAATATTTTTTAAAACTTAAACATATCACCTGTCCATAAAAAATTTTAAATCGTATTACCGCAATGACAATATTACAGCATCAATATTATAAGATAAATTCGAAGAAATTCATTATACGAATATATGTGCATATAGAATTACCAAAATAGGTAATTTTCGTATTGTTTATTAAATACAATTTCAAATATATGTATAATCAAAAGATATATTAGATACTGATATATAGATACTTTTAATACTTATAAACTTTTAAAGTATCTGACAACATAGGTAAAAATCTATATGCTTCATTGATGCGATGTAATTTATTTTTGCTATTTTGTTGTTTTCTTATTTACTTCATCGTTTGTTTTTTCTATATTTTATTTTATTTTTAAATCTCCTCCTGTACATTAATGACAACGATGACACCATTTACCAAATCAAGAGAAACACGTACAAGAAATCAAATCAAATGGGCAACGGTATGTCAATGATGGGTTTGCGTTTTTTTTTTTTTTTTTTCATTTTATTTTTTTTTTTTTTGTATTTATAATTCATTTCCGTTTTTTATTATTTGCCTTTTTGTTTGCTTCATTTAAAATCAAATCATCAATTATTTACCTTAAAGAAGAAATGATAGCAGTTTCTAAAGTTTTGTACTTGACTGAACTTGACTGGAAAATGAATAACTGAATGAAAAATTGTTGTACATAGTATTTTTATTTTTTATTTTTTTTTTTATCCATATGGTACATGTTTAAAATAAAGCGGTACATATTTATGCGGTTATCTAAATACATACATTTTATTTAAAAGATATTAAAAAAAAATTATATACAATTGTATGGTATGAGTATATGAGGGAATCGCAAATACAAAGATAACGATCATAATTATTATCGTGTGACATTTAATTGATGACATGAGAACTTCATATTTATTGATAGTCAGTGGGGTGTCTACTTATATGGAATACATTCTATATAATTTTTCTCCATCATCATTATTATTTTAATAGAAAGAAAAAATAATAGCAAGAAGAAGAAGAAGAAGATAAAGTAAAAGAAAATATTTCTTCAATTTATATAAAATGAATATTATTATTAACTGGATGCAAACTATACATACATATGTATAGTATTAGAATGATTTGACGCTGAAATAATGTATTTTATAGTATATAATATATTTATGTATAAGAAGTATTATACACACATATATGTACATACATATTGATGATGACTAGAGAAGACTTGACTCGACTTTAGCCTCGAACTTTTAAAGAATGATCTGCATTGATCTTCAGTGATCTTCATCAATAGATACTCTTGTTAAACAGATACATATATAGATATAAGTAAAAAAAAAATGTAATAATCAAAGGTAAAAATGCAACAATATAATATACTATATGTAGTAAGTACATATATGTAATGAGGTATCATAATATAGTGACTAGGTCGGTTATGCCACTCACAATTTAAAAAAGCTCAATATTGAGGAGTAAAGAGGAGAAAGGAAAATCAGTATGGTATGGGGTATGGTATGGTATTATTGTTGACTATATGGTGATTGAGATTAAAAATGTCGAATACACCTCACTTTAGTTCAATGGTGATGTGGATGATGATGATGATGATGTTTTCTACCCGTCTGAATGTCTGGTTCATTTATGCTATTAAACGGGACATCGTGTAATTTTGTACATAACAAGAAATAGGTAAGGTATAGTTACTTACTGTATATTTCCAATGAATACCTTATAATATATTATTTAAAATGCAATCATCATTTAAACAACAAAAAAATAAACAAAATTGTGCACTGCATTTCTCATTCAGCAAAAATCAACTACATTTATGTGATCAACCAATATTCAACGTCAATACAGACATCATCATCATCATTTAAAGTTGCTGAGTATATTATATAAGAAATATCAAGAAATTTTTTTTATATACCTTAGTTAGTTACATACATAAATATATGATTGTTTCTAGTATAACTAAATATTTTATAGATTTTTTTTGTCTTTAAAGTATTCTTTATTCATCCATTCATCCATATAGCCATAGAAGAAAAAAATTCATTGAATATATTGATCGAGACAAGTGTGTTTTGTGGCTCATTATCAAAGTTCGATTTCAAGTCATCTATGAAATTTGAGTTAACGATATTTTACTTCAATATCAAAATATAAAATCAATTGTAAAGAAAAAAAAAACCTTTATATTGAAGACCTTTTCGTATTGTTGATTACAGAGAAAAATTTTCTTTCGTTTTACATGATCATTATATTAAAAAAAAAAATGATTAGATAGTAAATAACAAACTTTAAAGAGAAAAAAAACATTCATAAAATACTTTGTGATATTTAGTGGTGGTACTATATTATAACTACAGGTACAACAGGTTAACTTAAAGGCTGCTTAAAAGTAGGTCAGTATTAGCAAAATTCTTACATACCAACCATTATCATCGTATATATTTCTTAATAATATTCCATCATCATCGTCGTCATCATCATCATGATCAAACTTTCTTGTACTTACTTATTTGCTATAAAAAAAAAGTTAAAAAGTTCTCATTGTTGTGATAATAAACTAAAAGAATACATAGGTACATATGTGAGATTTTTCCACACGTTTTTTTTTTCCTTTAAACTTGCATTACGTACCTTTTTGCAATTTCTTGATTATGTTGATGACTATAGATTGACTACAAGAAGAAGGACTATATGACGAAGATGATAGTTTTGTATTGTTATAATGTTGATCATTGAGAATGGTTTGACTTAAAGTTGTGTGGTAATTGTGCACTCAATTTATTTTTCATTTTTTCATCATAATAATGATAATAATAATGATGATGATGATGGTAGTTCCTTGGGAGCAAATAATCTTGTTTAAAATCTTGATTGTGTTGTAAATCTAGTTAATGAGCTGCCAGAATCTAGAGAATGTTTATTTTGAGTTGTTGTACATAAATGATAATGATAACGATGAAAGGTATATAGGTGATGCTGTGATCGCATGCCATATAAGATTGCCAATTTAAATGGAATGTGAATATTGAATTTAGTACTTTACAATGTTGTTACATGTATATACTATACATACTTGTATACATTTTTTTTCTTTCTATCTCTTGTATTGTATTAAAAAAAGGCGTTAGTTATGTATTGTTCATGTGAATGCAAAAAATAAAAAAAATAAATAAAATGTATCTATATAAATATTGAGTTCAAATACATTACATTATATATTTTTCAATAAAATGATAACATAAAATGGAGCTAAATTCATTCAAAATAATGAAAATATTACAATTGGTCTAAAAGACATATATGCCAGTTGTAATCTAAATTCAAAACGTATCTGTATCTAACTTACTTGAAGAATTATCAATTTTTTTTTTCTTGAAAAATTAAATAAATAAATTTCATTCATTCAAATAAAATAAATCTGGTAGTCATTAATTTTTATTGCATACATTTTATTATACAATTGCGTCATCTAATTGACCGAATTTCTAGAAGTACCTATTAGAAATCATAAAACTGTTATACATGAACAGCTAAAAAAGATATAAGAAGAAGAAGAAGAAAAAAAGTAGATATGTACATATATTTATGAAGGAAATATCTTATTGAATTCGTAATTAAATTTAAACACTCATGTTAAATTACGTTAGGTAAATTTACATTTTAAAGTATCTACTAGGTATTCCTTTTTTCTTTTTTGCTTGTTTTTTATTTGTTGAAGTTTTTGTACTCATTTTATTGTAAATATTTACTTCAAAAGAAATTCTAACGGAACTGAAAATTTTGCTATTTGCAATTAGTCAAAGATATTTTTCTTTTTAGTTGTTTTCATTTTCTTATTCTTTTTTCTTTTTCGAATATTTTATTAGTTTGAATGAACTCAAGATGTATATCGAATAAGATTTTTTATATTCTTGTTTGTTTTGCTTATGTTCATATATTGTGAATTAAAAAAAAAAAAAAAGTATATAAAAATAAGTGATTGTATTTTTGCAATAAAAACTATTAAAAATGAAACTATAATGCGTTTATTGCATCATTAATAATTTTACTATGCGCAATATTTATTTTTGAATTTTTAATTTTATTCTTTTATTGATTAGTTTTTCATTTATGTGTTCTCTTTTAACCACATATATACTTACATACATATGTATGTATGTACATATATGATTATAATAAAACATCAAATTTTTACAAGATAAAATTAATTTTCATTTTTTATTACACTACAAATGAAACTTTCTTTTTTCTACTTTATTCTTATTACATTAATTTTAATAATTTTGATACAGTTAGAATTCTATAAGTATAATTTTTTAATTTTAATGTAAATGTGAAAAATCAATTTGTAAGTAATAAAATAACATATAAATTAAAGAAAAAAAAATATCCTTTTTAATTGTTATTTTACAATACCACAAATATTGTATGATATTATCTTATGTCCGGTTTCACAAATTTACAAACCTGAGTTATTAAAAATTTGCTTTGGCTTGAGTAAACCAAATTTTATGAAAGATTATGGATGAAAATAAGAAATCATATGTGATATATTATGTAAAACATTAGAACTCCAGACAGTTTTCTATGAAAAAATCTATGATGAGTTTTCATTTGTTCACGAGAATTTAAATAACAAGGATTTTTTTTTTTTTTTTGATTTATCTTAAAATTCCTAAATTCTATGTATGATGTATGTATAATGTATGGTATATATATACAGAGACTTTTTCAAAATAAATATTAAAAATTCACATCACTTCTCGTACAATTAAAAAATTTCTCAGACAAAAATTTAGGCCAAATGCATGCAAAAAATTCGAGAAAAGGCAAAAAAACAAAGTCATCATCCTATATAAATATTTGATTTATTTAATTCATTCTTTTAAACTGTAATTGGTTTGTCAAATATGCTTTAAATATGTCAAGTATTCAAAAAAATAGAATTAAATAACAGTCATCGGATACTTGTGATCAGATCACATAATATTGGTTTAACCACCGTAGAAACGTTTTAAGAATTTTAAAAAGAATCTAAAAATAATTTATGTAAATCAGTTGATAAAAAAAAAAAAACAATTTGTACATTTCCTTAGTTACCTATTTAAAGTATCAATTTGATTGAAATAAAAAACATCTTTTTGATGATTTTTACAACTTTAAGCGAAAAAAAAATAAAAAATAATAGTAGTCAAAAATTTAAAATTGTGACCACGAAATTTGATTTAAAACTAGTCACGTTTTGATCATTTGTCTTTTTTTTTTTTTTTGGTTTTCGTTGTTTTTTTCTGAATTTAATTAGAACGTTCTAAAAAAAACTTAATCTTAAAAACTTTTTTTTTTCGAGATTTTCATAAAAGTTTCGGAAGATTAGTCCACCAGATATCAAATAAAAAAGTTAATCAATCAATCTAATAAAAGAAATTTTTTTTATCATGATTTTTTTTTTTTTAAAATTTGAAATTCATGTGTGTCTCGTGTTTTATACAAGCGCCATGATAATAAGATTAAGACACAATAAGAAAAAAAATAAGATTAGTAGGTAGCTTGTGCTTACCACATATTTTCCTGCTTATAGCTTGAATTGAAAAATAGTTTTTAATTGATTAGCAGGCGTGCATTCTATCAAAATTTTATGAATAGGGTAATGGTGGAGATCAAGAAATGGGTAACAACTGAACATGAACAAACTCGAGTTGAACTACTGAGCATGACCCTCAGATTACAGCTCTGACAGTCCGACTACAGAACGTGGTACTTTCAGGAGTCATCTAATAAAAAGTGAGAATTTTTGAAAAAATACCTGTGAACTATACGTCTTGTAGTTACCAAAACAGTGGTATTCATCCTGTGCCAAGAGCTCTTGTAATATTGGTCTCTATTTTGTGAAAGATATGAAGCAAGTAGTCATCAAGCCAGATGCTAGATGAATCTAGAAAGTGTGCTGCAAAAGGACCCGAAATATAGAGGCCTATTCCAGGGCAAAGATTATCAAGCGAATAAATTATTATATGTACAAACAGAATGATAAAATATGCAGTAAAGTAAAGTTCTTTTTCTATTTGTCTTTAAAAAATTTTCACTTGGTCTATTTTTCTAGTCAACTAGCTAGCGACATGAATATCTAAGAATTATCAGATACAGAATATTTTTATCTGCAATAGCAATTAGCATTCATGTAAACAATTGAGGATTGGCGTCTCATAAATTAGTTAAACATTTTTTTTTTTGTTGTTCAAATAGAAATCGAATAAATTTCCAGTCTAAAGCAATTGTTGTTTATGACATTAAAAATTGAAGAAAAAAAAAATTGACAATCTCGAACGGTATTTACATAGTATATACACATAGCATTTATAGAATAATTTTATTGCAAACCTTATTTCACATAAATATGCGAAAATTAATAAAATATGTCAAGAAAATGATTTTTATTTTGTTAAATACATTTTTTTCTTCTTCTTTTTTTTTACTTAACTTTATAAATTGCACCAATCACATACAAAAAAAAAATGTAAGTAAGATATGTATTTTATATTATCCTCTTCACTGTTTTTTTTTTTTTGCTTCTTTAAGAATTTAACATGTCAAAATGTTAATATTACCCGCGTGTAATAATTCTCATCACATCAATCTGCACGTAACACATAATATGAGTTATAAAATAGTCCGCAATTCACATAAATGTGCTTTATAAGTACTTTCTTAATACATAATGTAATGGGTGTCCTCTATATGTATTTTATTTTATTTTACCTTTTATTTATTTATATTCATTTTTTTAAATTTTTTTTTTGCTACCATCTATGTAGGTTTAATATATGATTGCAGTAAAAATGCAATAACACCTTACATGCATTCCTTATGTATTTTAGTTGCGGCATTACGAGTGTATAATACGAAATATATACTTACATGATGTATAGATATATTAATATATGTATATATGTGCATTGTATATATTATCTCATAAATTTTTTAGTGTGAAATGAGACCAAGAAATGAATGAAAAGATGGATAGACGGACTCGTCATAATTTTTTAACATTTTTCATTGCAAAAAAAAAAAAATGTATTTATTTACATATGTATATGTAATATACATATATGTATATACATACATACTTATAATACATGTATATATATGTAAATAAAACTGTGATTGTTTGATGGTGCTGCTGTTATATTGTGCGAAATTACATGCATTCGCGTATGTTTTCATATTTATATATATCGTTATAGTAACAAAATACAAAATGCGGTTGTTTGGCAGGTTTTTGTTACTTTTTTTTTTTTTTTTTATGATGATGGTGAACATTTTTTACAAGCACTAAAAGGTTCTTGACATTTAATTCAGGAAACAACAAACCAACCAAATCTTTTATAACTATAACTACTTTTTCATATCCCATCATAATTTTCATTTTGCAAATAAAATTAAAACAGGGTATTTTTTTTTTTTTAGTATATATTATTTTGAGAAATTGAGAAAAAAAAAAGGATACGTGTACATTATTATGTATATACATACACACATACGTGTGAGGAAGGGAATTTTGATTTTATCTAAAAATTAAAAAGCTAGGTGGTAAATCTACATGTGTATATATAAATGCATTCGGTAAAGTGTAAAGAATGAGGTGGGTAGGCGTAGGACTTGTGATAAGAATGAACAAGAAAAGTTCTCTCTAAAAAAAAAAAAAATTTATGAAATACATTTTGAAGAAAAAAAAGACAGATTGGTTTCTTAGTTAATAATGAATTGGGTAGTTTCAATGGATGGATGATGAAATAAACAATTAGATATAAAAGACTGATGGAAAAAAGCTACAGATATAATTGTATGAGGGGACATAATGAAGTAAGTCAAATTTTAATATGGATTGGAGTGCTGTGGATGACGATGAAAAGTGAAACATCGGTAAAAAGCTAAAAAAAATGAATACGTAAACCTACGACTGGAAATTTTATGAAAATAATTATTTTCAAAATTTAAATTATATGTACGATGATTTAAGCAGGATTTTGTGCAATGAACAACGAGAAATACATACATTATTATGTAATTGAAAAAGGATCAGTACCTATAATACTTAGAAATAAAATACGAAAAATACAATTTTTGTTTTATAAGTTCAGATACACCGTGTACAACACAGGATAGAATGTAAAACACATGAAAAAAAAAGATTCTTTTCTTGATACATATGTACACACATTTTTACAAGTTGAAGATACAATCATTAATTTTTTTTTTATTCTTTTAATTTTTCTTACATTTTTTTTCTCAGCATTTGAAATTCTTAATAAGAATTCATGTATGTAATGTATAGGTACATCCTAAAGTTATTTTTTTTTTTCAATTAATTTTTTGGGTTTTTACTTGTTCTTGTTTATTAATTTTATTTTTGTGCTTTCTTTTTAACAACAAATTTTTTTTAAGCATCAACCAACATCATCATTATCAGGTAAAACCACAAAATGGTTCAATGAAACATTTAAAAATTTACGAATTAAGAAAAAAAAAAAGCCAACATGAGCAAAAAGAAAGAAAAAATATAAGCAAATAAATAACAGAAAACATAAAATAACTGAAATAAAATTGAATATGTACAGAAAAACCAGTTAAATTTAATGACCTCCTCATCTCAATCTGTTGAATTCAAATTGACTGGCTGCAATCATATAAATGTAATATACGGCGATTTATGTATAAACAATTTTTTTTTGTTCATTTCTTTTTTTTTTTATTTAATTTATTTTAAAACATAAAAATGCTGGGTTATGAGAATTTATGCAAAAAAAAAAAAATGAAAAATAAAGAAAAAGAAAAAAGCAACAAAAGATAATAATAAAGCCACATGAAACATTCAACATACCTGTGTAATATGCATCTAGAACACGCAAAATTTGTTGTTTTCATTTTATTTTTATTTTTTTTTTAAGATTAATTTGCAAAAGTATCATTTACCCACCCATTATTGAATTCAAATATTTTCTATTCGATTGTTTTTTTTTATGGTTTGCATGTAATTTTCCACTATGTACATATAGGCATAAGAACATAACTTTTCTTTTTTTTTGCTTTTTGGTTTTTTTTCTTCTTTTCCTTTTTTTTTAAATTTTTAAGAAAAAGAAATAGATTCTGCGGTTTTAAAGTTATACAAACGTGTGCGGAATACTTTCGTGACCTTTAATATACGCGAAGAAGTACTTATGTGATTATAATGTTATTTTTTCGTTGTACTTTTTTTTTTTTTTTGTACGTATAGAATGAATTTTAAGAAGGAGGTCATTGATCTGCTGATGATACATACATACATACGTACATACAAGTATGTACATTGAAATGAAATGATGCCAGTGAAATTTTTTTTGGATAAAATACAAATAGTATATCATATTGAGTGCATACATACATACGTATATATTTACTTTTGAATATTTATAAGATTTAAAAGGATTATTCTATATTTCTTTCCAAAAAGGGGCTATATATGATTGTTAATACCATAATAGGTATCAAATGAAAAAAATTAAAAACGATAGAGTGCAATATTTGCATATGACCTTTTAGATTAAGTTCATTATATTTTATGACCTCATAATTCATTTATGTGACCCAATTCAAATGTCTTATTTATCTTTTCTAAAATGGAACATGTGAAATTAATTTTTTTTTTTCTGTTTTTTTTTTTAAATGACTAAATTTATTAGTTTCTTTAAAATTTGAAATGATAAAATATTAGGTATTTTTTTTTTGCTAATTAATTAGTTTTTTTTTTTTTTTAAATAAAGTTACGATTTGAAGCATTGAAATCTTTTGTTTTTTGTTCTTTCTTTATTAAGATGTAAGAATGTTGTTTTAAAACAAATTTTTATGCAAAAACGAGAATTTTCTTTGAATAAAATTGTAGGTATTTAAATTTTATTCGAATAAGTAAGTAGGAAAAGATCAGAAAAGAAAATATTCAAAATATTTGTATAGAGAAGACAAAAAAGTTAGTTAACTAGCATTTTTTTGCTTTAAGATTAAGTGGCTAAATTGTCATTTCAGTATAACACCACTTCACATATGTACATATATATATGCATATAATATTATTTAATCTTGTGAATCTATGGTACTCTTGGAAATATAGATTTACATGAAAGAATAGGTGTTTGAAGTTTCTAGTCAATAAATTTTGTTTTTCATAAATGAATTACAGAAATTTTACGAAATGATAAGTCTTTTAGTTATTGTGTTATCTTGAATCTTTTGAAATTCATACAAAGAAAAATAGGTTTAAGGGACACACTCAACATTTGAAATTTGAAAAAAAAAAACTTTATACCTATATAGTAAAAAATTTCAAAGAAAATTCATAATGAAATTTAAAGAAGAAAAAAAAAAAACCAAGGGACCTATAAAATTTCATAATCATTCTATAATTAATTTTTATTTTAATTTATAATGTTACTAAAATGGAAAATTTTTTATTTTTGCCGCGCATGTAAATGTGTACAATATATACATATCTTTTTTTTTTTTTTTTTTTTTTTTTGTAATTCAAACAAGTATAACTAGACAAGTAGATATGTATGTATATTTTAAAAATTCTCCTTCTAATTTTCACTTGTTATTGAGTTAACTTTCGGTGAATTTTTACTTTTTCTTATACCACACATATCATATATTCTTATAATATTATAGCTTTAGTGACACATTACAGATACCTGTAATATGTTCATTCTATTTTACATATATATACATATATTATGTTATTTGTTATTTTTACTTATAAAAAAATTGAATACGATCATATGAATATATATGTTATATATAGTCACACATAGTATTTCGTATATATACATATATTGTAAAACAGAGCATGTTTTGCGGTTTATTTGGCCCCTTTTTTTTCCTTGTAATTCTTGTTACTATATGGTTGTCATCGTCATTATTACCATCATCAAAAACTACTAGTTTTATTTTATGTAGGTACTTGTATGTATATTTATACCGACACAGTATCTTTTGCATATGTATAGTGTCTTAAAGTTCAGTTTAAAAAAAAAAAAACAATAATAATAAAAATAAAAACATGAATGAAAACAATATAGAAATTAGACCATTGGTCATCGTTAATTATCAAGTAAATATACATATGATACCAATATCTACCATTATGTTTACAAAAAAATATGAATATATATGTATGTATACTATACATTTATATATTTTGCGCTTTCATCAAGTTTTCACCTATACAAATTTACATTCAAAAAAATATAAAACAATTTCAAGTATTTGGTACGTGCTTAAAAGTTAACATATCATTTTCTTTCTGAGGAATATATGTATGATACATAGGTATAGTATATGCCCGCAATTTCATAAAATATACAAGAGTTAAATACATTATTATAAACGATTCTCTTCTTCTTCTTCTTCATCATCATTTAACACTTAAAATAAAATCCACAAAGATCAAAAGAAGAAAAAGAAAAAAAAAATTAAAATAATCAAGGCAAATGACTGATGAAGCAGAACAATGGACTCGTAAAAAAAAGTCTTTTTAAATGTTTACTTCTCATGGATCACTTTACTTTTTACAAAAGAATGACTTATATGTCATTGTTCACATTGTTAAAATTTTGTACATATTACATATATATATATTACTAGAATAATCATTTAGATATTAAATGTTGTATGTATGTTTGTGAATAGTATTTGGTTACTTGGTAACAGACAGAAAAAAATTTAATAAAATAAAAATTAAAAACACATATATGTACTTTCTTTTGAAAGTTTGTTTTTCGTGTTTTTTTTTCTTCTTTTTCTTCTCTCTTTCTTTTAAAAATAAAAATTTATAACAGTTAAACGATTATTTTAAATGAATTGAAACAAAACACTTATATATGAAAAATAAAATTTAAATATGTACGAGTATGTACTCGTATATTGAGGAAGCAAAAAAAAAAAAACAAAAGAAAATAATAAAATATTAAAAATTGAGATCAAATACCTCTGTATTGTCAGCTGATTTGTTAAAGTGAAAATAATGTCCTTAATATTTTTGCTTTTTTTTTGCATATAGCTTTTTGTAAAATGCAATTAATGGAGAAAAATTTTTTATAAAAAGAAAAAGAAAGTGGAGAAAAGGTATTTTTGAATGAAATTTATTGAATTTTTTAACAATATTTGAAGAATTTTGTTTTAAAAAAAAAATACAGAAATGTTTTCAAATTTTTGAATTAATTGTAATGATTTATTATTTTTTATAGCTTATATTAAAAAATTTCAGAAATTTTTCATTATACAAACATTTAAGTTGAGTTCGAATGGAACAACCGTTAATTCATCCATTTTTTTAGGGGATAACAATAAAGATAATTTGTTAAATTTTAAACTTTAATGGTCTTCTAGAATTTTTTATAAGAACAAAAACAATAATATGAGAACATAAAGAAGTAAATGTCTGCAAAATCATTTGAGCTTTTAGTTTTTGCAACAATTTTGCTGTCCAATACAGATCAAACGGTCAGAGTGTCTTCTTCTTTGTTTCAACAAAGTTTTCAAAACTATTTATAAACTGAATTGAATTTTTACTTCCTTGAGAGACTCCTATTCTATTCTATTCTTTCAACATTCATATTACCTAAAATATAATTAAAATTCTTATTTAAAACTGTAACTATGTATATACTTTGAAAAGGTTCATATTTCAATTTCCTTATTTATTTATTTAATCAAATAAAAAAATTTTAAAACTATAAAAAATTGCATATTTAATTTCTGTTTGTTTGTATTTTCAAACACTTTTATATGTATAATTCAAAATACCATGAATTGAAAATTAATTTGTATGCAATTCATGGAATTTTAAATATTTATAGAAGAATCGTTTTGTTATAATTTAATAAACTGTATCGTATAATTTATATAAATGAAAATGTATGTCTATATATACCTTCATTATATGAAAAAAGTGTAAAATTGTTGTATAGGTAAATTCATTTATAATCAAATCAACGATAGAAGTGTTGAAGTTAAAGTGAAAAAAAAAAAAATTAATAATAATAATTTCTTATGTAGGCGACATAAGTTTATTGACATATGTATGTTTGCAATTGAAAAATTTTTTATACTTTATCATTATCAAGTATCTATCAACACATCATCATCATCATCATCACATTATTAAAAAATGTTGAAATTATTTATATTTGTACTTACAAAGTAAAATATGTAATATTAATATGATATATTGGCAAATGTTAAAGTGTATCAAAAAGCAGACAGGAAATAAATTGAATTTCTTTTGAATTGCAATAAAATAAAATTTGAAAAAAAAAAAATTGTTTTTTTTTTGTTTTTTCATTAAACAGAAAAGAAAATGATTTCTTTTTTTTTTTTTTTCAAATAAGAATTTACAAAGTAAAATGTATGTGAGAAAAGTTTATTATTATTTAAATAACAAAGGGAACGTGATTTCTTTTCATATTATGTATAAGAGTTTAATCAAATATGTACTTATAATAAGGTTTTGTATAATTGTAAAATATGTTTTATTTATGTTTTGTGTGTATACATATATGTACATAATAATATACATATGTTTATATTTAGTGAGAAAGAAAATCACATTTTATAGAAGGATTTTAAATTTTCTTCATATACATATGTACATATATAACATATTTAACAGTATATACATATAAATGAACATGAATAAAATATAGTTTATAATATTGTAATTTTTATTACATTCTAAATACATATATTTGAATATGAATATTATATTGACGGAATGATTGTAATTTGTAACAAATAAATAAATAATTGAGTAATATAAGAAGTAAAATGAATATGGTAGATATTATGATATCCATATAAAATATAATATGTATGTACATATGAATATCTAAAACGTGTATTATAGAGGGCATAAAATAACGTACATATATGTACATATATTGTTACAATATTTTATTTTTAACCTTATTGAACTTATGTACAATATATTGTCTATACGAGTATGTATAATGTAGATGTACATATCTATTGTATTTGACCACACTATATATTCTTCTTTAAATTTTTTCTTTTACATTTTATTGGAACTGATGAAGTAATAAATCTGATATTTTTCACTTCTTTACTGAGGAAGCACAAAAAAAATATCGGTTCTTCAGTGGAGAACTGATAAAAAATTGTATTTCATCAGTTTCAGTTTACCAGCTGTTTTTGGTGGGAAAGTAACGTATGTATGTGTAATTTAATTTGTTAACATGTTTTTTTGGACACTTATAAGAGAACTAGAAGCTCTATTTTTATTTTTTATTTTTTTTTTTTTGTAAAATGTTTCACTTGAATTTTTTCAGTTTAACGTTAAAATTTGAATTTATAAACAATATCACTAAATTGAGGGATACAAAAACAAAAAATCAACTTTGTAATGTAGCCTTCTTGTAAGCAGCGACAGCATTTTTCGAATTTGATTCACAAATCACAAATGCTGTTGCTGCGAGGTTTAAGTGTAATGTGATGATTGGCGTGAGAGTGATCAGAAATGAAGATCTTATTTGAAGCACTAGCTCAGAACTTACTTATTGCTAATACAGTTTTAGATTTATGCATGCAGACAACACTTTTGCAGATTTATGTTTCTGAACACATTGCACATGCAGTGAAAAATTACAATTTATAAATTTTAATAGTGAAGGTGAAACGTGAAATAAAAAGATAAAAATGAATTACAGTAGTTCTTAATTTCTGAACACACCCCGTGTTTGCTAACCACTTTCGGTGCTGCTGTTGCTATCGCTGCGAGTTTGTATTCTTCGGGTAATGCGTTTCCTTTATAACTTTTACGACCATATTCATTATCAAGTCATAACTTTATGACGGTCATAACTCTATTCACCATACTAGTTTTACACTGTAATAATCAAGTTATGACTAGTTTATGACCTTCAAATTGTTATTACCAACTTATTACCTGTTGGTGAATATGGCGGTTATTATTAGTTTGGTATGTACTACTGAAACAAGTAACCAAAATGGCGGCGTGGCGTAACCAATGTCCATACCTTGTTATTTCTCTTACCATGGGGCATGAAATGTCAATATGTCAATGTTGAATGTCAGTAATGTCATTGGTTTGGACTGTTTGGAGTAATTTTTAAAGCACATTGTAATTTGTATTATTAATCACATAAAGTTTTCTTATTTTTTGTCGGTATTAAATTTAAAATAATTTTTTAAAGCTGTTAATTGAAAAAGGTGAAAATCCATCTTTTAAATAAATATGGATGATATTGGTGAAGACGCTGAAATGATTTCAGTGGATGGCGATAAAGATGAAGTTAAGAAAAGTTCAAAGAAAGAAAAAATTCGAAGGGAAGTTTATTTACCAGGTAAACCTTTGGAACAAGGTGAAGAACTTGTTTGTGATGAATCTGCTTATGTAATGCTACATCAGGCGCATACTGGAGCACCATGTTTAAGTTTTGATATCATAGAGGATGACTTGGTGGATAACAGAGTAGAGTTCCCATTAACATCATATATTGTAGCTGGTACACAAGCAGCTCGGACACACATTAATAATGTAATTGTAATGAAAATGTATAATTTACATGAAACAAATAAAAAAAAAGAAGATGACGATGATGATGATAATGATGATAAAAGTAATGAGTCAAGTGATGAGGACGAAGATAAAAAACCAAAAATGAGCTGTGCCTTGATTAAACATCAGGGATGTGTTAACAGAATAAGATCGAAACGAATTGTGAATAGTGTATTTGCAGCTTCATGGAGTGAATTAGGTAGCGTTAATATATGGAAATTAGATAATCAATTACAAGCAGTTGAGGATGCAAATTTGTTAAAAGAATACGAAAGTAATGATGGTACTAATTCAAAACCAGTATACACATTTAACGGTCATCAAAAAGAAGGGTTTGCAATTGATTGGAGTTCAGTTGTTTCTGGTGTTCTCGCAACTGGTGATTGCAAGTATGTTCTTTGTTCAATTTTGTTTTAGATAAAATATTTCAATTTTTTTTCCTAAGACATGATATTCATATATGGAATCCTGCAGATGATGGCACATGGAGTATTGATCAACGTCCACTAATTGGTCATTCAAAGTCAGTTGAAGATCTTCAATGGAGTCCAAATGAGCATAGTGTATTAGCATCATGTTCTGTTGATAAAAGTATCCGAATATGGGATTGTCGTGCACCTCCACAGAAAGCATGTATGCTAACATGTGAAAACTCTCATGAAAGTGATGTTAATGTAATATCATGGAATAAAAATGAACCACTTATTGTTAGTGGTGGTGATGATGGTTATTTACATGTATGGGATTTAAGACAGTTTCAATCTAAAAAACCTATTGCATCATTTAAACATCATACAGATCATGTAACAACAGTTGAATGGTATCCAAAAGAGTCAACAGTATTTGCATCTGGTGGCTCAGATGATCAAATTGCAATATGGGATTTAGCAAGTGAAAAAGACTCAAATTATCACATTGATGATAATGAAATAAGTAATTTACCACCTCAATTATTATTTATTCATCAAGGACAACAGGATATTAAAGAATTACACTGGCATCCAAAATTACCTGGTGTTATTATATCGACAGCGGGTAGTGGCTTAAATATATTTAGAACAATCAGTGTTTAACCAATAAAAATGTCTAAAACTATTGTAATAATGAAAATAAAATAAAAAATACAAAAAAAATTTCATTAAAACTTAAAATCTATGAATTTTTGATATTTTTGATAATTTAAAATGAAAGAGAATATTAATTGGAAATAAAGGACAACACACGAAGAAAAATCAAAAATCAAAGTTCGAAAAAATCAAATTGAAATACAAACGTAAATTTACTTAAATTTTTCATTTGCAATATTTGTAAGACGTTCAATAATTTTTGATAGATCCATTTCACTTCATGATTCAATTTTAAATACATATATACATACATATATAATTTCTTTCTAATTACATGAAAATGAAATACAATCCATTTTGGTAGTTCTTTTTCAATTAGTTTCAAATGTAATTCTGCTTATTTTAATACATTATATTTATTAGAATTACATACCATTAACAATTGGTCTTATCACCAATTGAGAATAATGTTACAATTCAATGATCTTTATTGTACATATGTAAATAGTATTATTGAATATTTAATATATTCCCCTTAAACTTTTTATTACAAGTCTATGTACATACATACACGAAGATGTGTAGATATTGAAGAAAGATACACCTCATACCTACAATACGATATTATATACAAATCTATAGAACATGAGCAATTTATTAGAAAACCGTTCAAAATAGCCTCTCATTTACAATCGTTAATCAATTGTTTTTTTTTTTTTTTTTTAAATTTTTTAAATATTTTTTTTTCCTCATATTTTTCTAATTATTTTTCGGGTTTTTGCTTTTTTTTCTTCTTTTAAATAGCTGCTCGACCTGGAAATGTTTGTTATAGTAATGCACACTGTGAAATGTGGGATACAAGATCACATTGTGATTTTCTAATACCAAATCTATTTGGAAGATGTCAATGTACATCACCAGCACGTCAATTTGGTGGTATTTGTGTTATTGAAGAAGAAATTGAAAAGACTGAAACTGAGAATATTATTAATGTGGTTACGGGTATTGGTATAAATTCTGATAATGTTAATGATACTGCACCAATTGGATGGGAAAAACCACATCAGGTAGGCCCACCTACAGTATCACCTGATAATCAAACTAACGACCTTGCTACTATTACTACAACAATAATTCAAAATAATAATGATGATGATTCAGTTGTAATTGAAAATACAACACCACATATAAATGATATAACAACAGAAATTTTAGTATCAGCAGGTGATAGTTTTAATGAACAAATGACACAGCAATCATTAAATTCTATAGCTGTAACTACAGATAAAATAATTGACGAAGATAAATCACATACGATTAAGATTGAAGATGATAATAGTTTCGAAAACGATGGAAATGGTGATGATCATAATAATGATGATGGTTATCATGATCAAAATCATCAATTTGAATCACATATAATTGATCAAAGTACAGTAAAAAGTGAAGAGATCATATCAAATCCAACAACAGTTGTTTCTGATATTGAACAAGAAATTCATTTAACAACATTAAGCAACCAAAATCAGAATGAAGATAATACGTTAACAGTTGAAACAGATAATACTGAAAATCATGAAAATGATGATACAGATAATGCAGTACATTCAACTGAAATAATCGATGAAGAAATAAATGAAACACCTAAACCTCAAGAAGATTTCACAGAACATCCTCCACCACAAATTTTAAATGTTAATGTTGAACATAATCAATATGAAGAAGAATCAGTAAATAATCAACAACTTGATGAAATTATCGATGAAGAAATAAATGAAACACCTAAACCTCAAGAAGATTTCACAGAACATCCTCCACCACAAATTTTAAATCTTAACATTGAACATAATCAATATGAAGAAGAATCAATAAATAATCAACAACTTGATGAAATTACAACAGAACATCAAATATCAGAAAATTACGATACACAACACCCTTATTTTACAACACAGAAATTGAATGATCATCAAGAAGTTCAAACAACTGAATATCCATCATTTGAAACATCAAATAAAAATCAATATCATCATTTTGATTCAATATATGAGGATAATGTTGATGAATCACTTCCTGAACATAATATTTATAATGTTAATTCAATTGAAGATCATACAGATAATTCATTTGATTCTTCTCATATTTATTATCAACAGAATTTCAATGAAGATCGACATGACCTTCAAGAAAATAATGAACAACAATTAACATTAGCAACTGATGCTGATCATACAAATCATAACAATAATAATAATAATAATAATAACGATAATGAATTTGAAAAGACAACAACAATTCAATATGAAAATAATGAAAGTGTAACAGATAAAAATGATTTAATAATTGAAACAATTGAGGATCATACTGAACAACAACAAGAACAACAACAACAACAGGAACAAGAACAACATTTCATAAATGAAGATGATAATAATAAAGATAGTGAAGATGATAAAACAGATTCATTAGAGAATGAATTGTTGCATACAACAACACAACAGCCACAAAAACAATATAATATTCATAATATACCGACAACAACAATAATACCAAATGAAGAACTTACAGAAGATTATGAACCACAAAATCAAATTTTCGAAAGTCATAATAGTAATTCTGATGCAGAAATTATGAATGAAATAAATAATAGTGAAGAATCTAAACATGATGATAATGATGATGATGATGATGAAAATGAACATGAAGATGAAGAAGACACATCAGAAGAGCAAAATACAGAAAAAGATATAGAAGATGAAAGTTCAGAAGAATCAATTTTAAAAACAGAGCATACTAATCATTATTATCATCGTGATACTTTTATAACAACAACAGAAGAAAGTAATATAAATGTAGAGGTTTTAAAATCTGATGAAAATGAAAAGGAAAAAAATGAAGAAGAAGTAGAAGAAGGAGAGAAGGAAGATGAGGAAATTGTAACAAGAAAAAATGTTATCAATAATAGTAGTGAGGAAGAAGAAGAACAGCAACAACATGAAACTGAAGAAGAAAGTGATGAAGAATTTTCATCAAATCAAACAAATAATTCAATTGAATCAGAAGAGGAAAATTTAACAAAAGAATCAATTGAAAATATTGATTCAATGATAACAACAATAACAACAACAATGAAAACACCATTATTATCATCATCGAATAATGTAATTTCTAACGAAGAAAAAATAAGTGAAAGTATATTTGATAAATTTGATGAAAGTATTGATAATGATGATAGAACAACAATTGGTTATACCGATGGAAGTGGAGACAATGAAATATCTTTTGAATCAACAACAAATACTAATAGGGCTGAAATTGATGATTTGATGACGACATCATTGCCATTATATCGAATTGAAGAGAAATTACCTACAACGGTTTCTAGTGATAACGAAATAAAATTAAGTACAATATCGGATGTTAATGAGATATCAGATTTTCTTGAAGGTAATGATAATAGTGATACTGATTATGATGATGATAGATTACAAATTCATTCTACGACACATTCACCAATATTGATTTCAGAACAAGAATTTGATTATATAAGCACTCAAAAACCGTTAGCAGTTGAAGAAGAAACTGTTTTTGTAGATGAAAAAACTGAAAAATTACCACTAAAAGAAGATGAATTATTTATCAAGGAAGAAGATGAAAATGAAGAGAAATTTTCTGATTTTCTAGATTCGACAGATAAAACAATAAAAGAAATTTCTTATGATAAAACAACAATTAGGTCATCTGAGATAGATACAACAACAACTCTTAGTAATAAAATAGACGAAGAAACCACAAATTCAATACTAGTCAATAATTTGAATACAATTTCTAACATTAATTTAGATAACAATTTTGAAAATGTATTAATAACACAAAATTATGATGAAAAATTATTTAAAGATTCTGATGAATTTATTTCTACTACTAAAACACAAGATTTAGATATTAAAATCACAACAATAACACCAACAATTACACCAATTATATTAACAACAACAAATTCTGAAACAGAAATAAAATTTAATCCTTCACAAAGTTACACAACACTACCACAACCAACAAAACATGATTATACAACTACAACAATTGATACACAAAACAATAATAATGATGATTTTTCTATAACTGATACACAAAATAGTAATAATGATGATATTTCTATAATTAATTTATTAGAATATAAATACACAACACAATTAATTGATTCTAAAAATCCTTCAGCAAGTACAGAATCCATACAAACTACACAAAATTCTGTAGATAGTACAACAATTTTAAAAACAAATGAAGATTATGAAAATAATATTTCAACTGATTTACCTGATCATGATTCCTTATTTTCAGGTTCAGAAAATTTACAATTTACTACTTCAAAATATCCAGAAGAAAATCTTGTAAATATATTTTCACAAGAAAATTTAGATAATCGAAAATATACAACTGAAAAAATATTCAAAGATGATTTAACGGAAGGTTATGACAATAATCAAGATGAAGAACTTCTTATAACGACACAACAAAAATCTGAAGAAACATCACCAATTTCGACTGTATATTCTGAAAATATTTCTACAAATTCTGTTAAAAATGAGCAAACAACACAATTACCATTTACAGAAAATAATTCATTTAAAAATTATGAAAAATTAACAACAGAATTAGATTCTTTTGAAGCAGAATCAAATATGATTCATTATGCTTTACCATCACAAACTATTTCAACGTTATCAACAACAAATGAACCATTAATGAATGTATTTCCAGAAAAATTACCTACCCTTGATGTACCATCTGAAGTTCATAGGAATGTTTTACATTCAGATAATCATCTTATTATGAATAAACCACAAAAATATCCTGTCTTTTATAAAACAACCACCACTGTTTATCCACAATCAGAGTATAATAACGATGATGATTTAATGGATTCAACAACAGCACAAACTCTTCTTTCACTTGGCAGTCGAACAACTGTTATGGAACCAAATGCTCCTATAGTTTCAACATTAGCCACATTTATAGATACTGAATCAACAACAACTTTCGGTAAGGTAACAACTTTAATTACAACAACAGCAGCACCAACAACAACAAAAAGAAGGACAACAGCATCGATTATAACAACTACTCCCACTTCAATTCCATTTAAAAAGAATTCAGATGTTTACAGACCGACAGGTTTGAGAGAATAAATAATTTTCATGTTTTTGTGATGGGGAATTTTTCTTGCTTTTCTTTTAATTGCAGAAATTCGTAAACGGGTGGATTTAGGTGATGGGCCAGTATCATTAGGATTATCATGTGTTTCAGATAAACAATGCCAATTAGCTGATCCGTATACACGTTGTAATGAAAGAGGACGATGTGATTGTATGTTAAGAAATTCTACTGAAAAAATATGCAATGCAGAAAGAAGTGGTTGTAGTCCAGGAACATTCCAAGTAAGAATTTGTATTGTTTATAAAATAAACTAGAATTAATCAATTACATAATCAATTTCTATTACAGTGTCGTTCAAGTGGTGTCTGTATTAGTTGGTTCTTTGTTTGTGATGGACGTCCAGATTGTAGTGATGCATCTGATGAAGAATGTATTCATAATCCGAAATTGGAACAACATTGTCCAAATCAAGCGTTCCGATGTGGAAGAAGCGGACGTTGTGTAACGCGTGCCGCACTTTGTGATGGTAAAAAACAATGTCCACATGGTGAAGATGAAATGGGATGTAATTCATTAAAAACTGGTAAATGTCCTGAACATACATTCCGTTGTAAAAGTGGAGAATGTTTACCAGAATATGAATATTGTAATGCAATTATATCGTGCAAAGATGGTAGTGATGAACCACCACATTTATGTGGTTCAAGATCTGTACCAAATATATTCCGACGATTATTAGTTGGTGCTGGAGGTAATCCAATGAATCGTTATTGTCCACATCGATGTGGTAATGGACGTTGCCGTTCAACTGCAATTGTATGTTCAGGACGAGATGGTTGTGGTGATGGAAGTGATGAGGATACATGTACTGTTTGCCGTAAGTTTATTTTATTTTTGTTTTATAAAGTTACAATATGATTTTCTAAATTGTTAATTATTTTCAGGATGTCCATCACCAGTTACTGAGCAAATTCAATATACCAAGTCACCAATTTCATTGTGGTAAAGAAAAATAATAAAATTACATTTCATGTTTTAGAATATTTTATGTGTATGAGAAAGAGAGTGAGAAAGAGATAAAGAGTATAAGAGATAGAAATAGGAAAAAGGGCATCAAATCTCATTTGTTTTTTTTTAAAAAAAAAGGTGCTCTATTTCAGAAAGTCATAAATCCTCATAGTTCCAAATTCTCAAAATATTTCACGTGGATATATTTTAATGTTAAACCGTTAGAACTTATAGATAAAAAAAAATTAAATTAAATAAACAAATAAATAATATTATTTTAATTAATTATAAAAGAAAACGAAAACCATAAAATTAATTTTTTTTCCTGTTATATTTTTTTATTTAATTATTATTATTATTATTATTTTATTAAATTCAATATAATCGACGCCTTGTTAAGCAAAGAGAAACTTGACTTAAACTTGATATACTACATACATACATATAAGTAAATGATATATGAATGTATGTATGTAATTTATCATTTTTTGTTGTTGCTGTCTTTTCTTTTTGAAACAATAATCACCTGAAAATTAAATTGAATATGTTCATGTTTCTTTAATTAATTATTTATATTGAATATCTTGTTCTTCTGATATATTCAGAACTTATATATTGGTATAAAAGAGACAGGATAGGAAAAACAAAAGATTAACATAAACAATTCATATAGAAACGTTTATATGTATTTATGTAGGTACATATAAATATGTATGTATGTCAATTTGTTACAGTTACATAATAAATATTGACATACATACATGCAGGTACGAAAAATGAAAAATTTCTTTGTATATTCAAACGATTTTCATATATCCTTAATCTTTTGTAGCATTTATGTTTTATACATATACATATGTACATCTATGTATGTAAGTAAATATATAACAATATGCATTTACATGACCCACCTGTAATAACAAGTGTTTATTTCTCATTGTTACAATATTTTTTTAAAAAGTTTCTGTCAAGTTTTTTTTTATTTTTTATTGGAAGGGTGGTAATTTATATAAATAGGCACTATATTTTTGGGAGATGGGGTAGTTATTATGTTTACTATTCTTCTTAAACTCTTTGCTTTAATGACGACGTCGATTGGATTTTTTTTTTATGTCAATAAAAAAATAAAAAAAATTATTTAAAAAATAAATTAATAAATAAAAGTCGAGGACAATCTAGTAGAAAAAAAAAAGTAATAAAATTAATTATATAAGTATTCATTTCAATTATGTCTTTTTTAAGTTATTTAAATTTAATACATACATATCATGCTCTATATTCATACAGGACATATGTAGTGTGTATAATTTGACCTTTTTTTTTCATGTCTATTTTATAGTACCTATTATTTAAAGAAGAAAAAAAAAAAAACTTTTACTATATAGTAACATAATATACATACACACCATAATAAGTATAATAACGATATATATATGAATATTCATGATTTTTTAATTTAAGTTTTACTTGAGGATATTTATTTCAAAATTATTGTGTTGTTCGTAGAGCAGATTTTTTTTTTTCTCGTTGGAAAATGATAATTATATATTTTACATTATTCATAAGAAAAATGTCGCCGTTTAACTTTCTTTTTTTATAAATTTTGTATTTTATGAATAATTATAAAATAATATTAAATATTTCAATTAATTATACATAATTTTTTTTTTTTTTTTATTATTTTTTAAATGTAAATAGGTAAATTTATTGATTGTGTTTTAATAATAGAAATACTGTATTTTTGATATGAAATTCATATAGTAATAAAAATTTTTTATTTTAAGAATAAAAATATATTTTTTTTATATATGTATATATAAAAAATACATATAAATAAATTATATTGTTGTTTCATTTTTTTTTTGAAATTGAACTGTTAAAGGTTGAAGATCAAAGGATAAAAAAAAATATCGTCAATCAATATTATTATCAAGCGTTGTCAAAAACAACAAGATGAATATTTTGATTTTCTTCATGATTTTTTATCAGAATCCTTCTAAAAATATATGAAATTTAACATAATTCTGAAATATGAATTCAAAAGTTTACATTTTGAAAAGCGGTATTGAGCAAACATCACCCTATTATGTATTCTGCTCATTTTGAAAATTCATAACGCCCACAAATATGCAACCTTACTGTTTTTTTCAAATTAAATTTTAAACAGTTATTTATAAGCACGCAATAATGAGTATCTGATTTCAATGGAGAATATAATTTTTATCCAATTTACACCTTCTTTCACTACAATATTACTCAATTATATCCTTTTACTTTCTTTCAAATTATATCAATGACTATCAATAATGTATAAAATACATATGTAATTACCTATGTCCTAGCTCTACAAATATATGTATGTAGATAATATATTTATTGATAAAATCAGTTACATATTTGTAAATTTTCGATATTTTATTTTATTTATTTTTGTTGTTATTTTATTCTGTTATTTATTGAGTTTTCACTTCCGTAATGTAATAGTGTCCTTTTACTGTGAAAAAAAAAAAAACAAGCTAAATATTTTTCTCTTTTTTTATTTGTTTCTCTCTTCGAAAACAAATAAATATATATTATATAGTACGGTACTTTTCTCAATAATATGAACTTGTGTGCTGTGAAATGAGTATCCTGTCCTGTCATTTGACACCACATATAAGGCAAAATAGAATAAAAAACAAAATTTTTCTTTTAGTGATGACGTTTGCAAATTCTGATATCTGATATAAATTAAAAGACAAAATATATATATAAAAAAGATATTAAATTCCTTTTGAAAATATCAAAAATTAAAAAAAAAAAAGAGAAAAAATGCATGTTAAATTGCGCAGAATCATAAAAACTCATATAAAAAAGTAGGATTCAAAAAATAATATACATACATGATACATGAACTGACTTTATTTTTATTATTATTATTTTTTTTGTATACTATGAACAAAATGTAAATACGTAGCTATACGGTTTAAAGGATAATATTAGCTTTTTCTTTTGTTTTTTCTTCAAGTATGAACACTTTTTTTTTTCCAATAAGTTATTTTATTATTCGGGAAAAAGAGAGAAATTTTTCGCAGATTGTTTCGATCGTTCGAACATTACTGACGGATAAATATTCATGTGAAAAAGGATTTTATTTTTATTTTTTGTTTGTTTTTTTTGCAAAAACAATAAAGGAATATTTTGTTTTGATAAATTTTATTTTTAAATTCAAAAAAAAAAAAAAAGTGAAAATTTGTTGGTAAAATATTTTGCAATTAAAATTTTTGATGATTGGTAAATTTTTTTCAAAATAAATTTGTTTAATTATTTAGAAACAAATAATCAAAAATAAAAAGTGATTGGAATTATAAAATGAGGCGTAAAATTGTTTTGTTTTAAATATTTCAATAGGTAAATGCATCATGCATCATCATGTATTATACATAATTATGTTTAAATTTTATTATGCATAGAAAATTAATTACATGCTTTTTTTTTTGTATTTTAAAATAAACTGGTGAACAAAAAGTGAATTTTTTTTCCTGTATGTCAAAAAAAAAAAAGAAAAGCTTATTATTATTTTCTTTTTGAAAATACTTTTTTACTTAACACTTTATTATTAAAAAGGGGCCAACCAGTCAAACACACATTTTACTATGCGATTTTATTCTAAAAAAAATATATATAAATAAATGTAATAAGAAAAATTATGATAAAAAATGAGAGATGAGTAGCGCTTTTCTTGAATAGTGTTAGATGTAATGTGAAAAATATAAGAGTAAAGGGGTGGATATGTAGTAAAAGCTTTTCTATATCACATACATATATAAAAAATCATGAGATGTGTCTTATTTCATTTTATGAATTACTTTTTCAAATGTGATGTATTTTCATGTGCCAAAAGCATCATCTCTGCACAGATTCTCTTGTTTTCGTTTTTATTATTATTATCTTGTTATATTATACCTTTTTTTTCATTGAGTATCATTTTACAAAAAGAAAAAAAAATATTTTTTTTTATTAATAAATAAAATTATATTGTATGACGTAGATATGACAGGAAATTTTTCTGTGTGTGAAATATTAACGAAAATATTACAGACAGTTTTAAATTGGTACAAGAGATTTATATTTTAAAAAAACTTTGAGATTTCAAAAAGTCATGTGAAATTTTTATATACAGGGTGTAGCAATGAAGTTCTGTAATAAAAAGCAAATGTTGCAGGACTTTGAAAATCATATAGTAAAGAAAAACGTTATTTAAATGAAACATTACTTCTGGGGATTTTACAATTTTAAAAATACAAAAATGAGAAAATTCATGCCTAAATTTTTCGCTAAAATTTCTAGGTCTAGGCCTAGATCGTCTAGGTAAATACATTTTCAACGACTTACGTTCTATTTCATCAAAATAAAATTCATAAAACATCAATGCGGCTATTAGACTAAATGTGACTAATTTTGTAAAAATTTGTTCTGTCATTTTACAAATCCAACATACATTTGTTTTCAGGTCATATTCCTATGGGTAGAATTATTCACAGAGGATAAGAAAACATTTTGCGTGCTATGGAAATTTCATAAAAATTTCCCTGTGGTTTAAATTGTTGAAAAATAGTTTGTTTTGATATGCAAATTAAAAATTATAAAAAAAAATTCTACAAAAATAAATGTATTTGAGAATAATTTAAAATTCATGCTATCATACAAATATTTATAGATAATGCATGTATTTATGCAAATGACTCTGCAAAACAGGAAAATATAGGTGTCATTTATAAATGAATTATGTTCATGCAATGTTCTAATAAGAATTATAAAGGTTCTATTTTTCCATCTAAATGATTGCAATGTGGATTAAATTTCTATGGCATAAAAAAAATGGGGTTCATATTAAAAAGGATTATTTTAATCTTTTGACACATAAAACCTTGAATCCTTGTTTTTAAACCTGTATAATTTTATTGGAGTTTTTTTTTAAATAACAAATTTTTATTGTTCTAACTCAAAATTCTTAGTACACCCTGTAAAATAATTGAATAATGTGAAAATGAGAATCACACAAAGATTTTAAGCTTTTTTTTTTTTCATTTCAAATAATGACATAAAATTGTTAATTTAAGACAGTTAATACTGATATAAAGCACAAAGTGTATTATTTATATTTATGAATGATTTTTTTGTTATCAAATTCATTACTAAGCATCCAACTGATTAGAACACGTTAACGAAGAAGAAAATAAATAAATAATATGTAGTCAAAATCATAATAAAATTAAATACTATTTATATTAAGATACTATATTGAATTTTCAAGGTTTTTTTAATAATAACAACAACAAAAATAGCTAATCTATTTGCAATTTTTGTTAATAAAATTTTTGTACTTGTGTACCTATATGTTAATATTATATTTATACATACTTTTTTTTTTTTGTGAGTGAGAGAAAATTATTAAAGATTTTATTTATAAAATTTATTTTTTTCTCTTTAAAAAAAAAAAAAAGAAAATCATATTAATTTGTGGACTGTACCATATTAACATATGTACATATGTACATATATAATGTACAAAAAATTTTTATATGTTACGGTCATAAGCATAAACTTTAGAGCAAAATATTTTAATATAATAATGAAGACGTATGATAAAAGCATATAAAAGCTAAGCTATATACACAGACCAAGTGTTCGTTACTAACTCATTAGACCGGGTGAATTTTTGGCTATTAAATTGTATTTTTGTATATTTTTTTAAAGGTCATCTTTTTTTTTTTTTTTAAATATAAGATACATATACAGACATAATTATGATTTAAAAAAAAAAAAAACGATTATGATTATTTTGCAAGAATTTTTTGTATATGTATTTGCTTATTCATTAGAAGAAGAATTCATTGTATAAAATTTTGTTTTGTTATTTATTTATTTTTTTTTCACTTCATTTGTTTTCAATTAAAATTCATTAGTGGTTGGGGTGCGTGAATTTGAAGATTTTTCATTTAGTTTTACTCTTCTTTTTTAAAATTAAGATAAAAAAATCATCATAGTAAAATTGAATGTTGATCAAATAAGATGTACAATAATAATAATAATAATTTTTTCTTGTGAAATTGTGAAACATTAAAATTGAATTAAAATTATATTAAAAATGTTTTTACAATTATTGTGTATTATATAAAAATAAAAAAAACAAAAGTAAACAAAAGATAAAAAATAATTAATAAATAATAGTGAAAATATATGTGTGATTGATGATTTTATATATTGAGTGTAATTATATTGACGACATGTCATAAATACGTTATGATTTATTAATGTTAATTGTAATTTGTAATACGGAAAAGAAATTCATAAGTACTATAATTGACTTTATTTATTTATTTTTTTATTTTTTTTTTGATTTTTGTTTGTTTTTTTTTTTTTTGTGAAAAAAGAAATAACGCATATTCATTAATCACGAGATAGAGAAAACAAAAAAAAGAATATCAAATTATATCAAAAATAAAATGAGGTGAGTGTATTCTTAGATATAATTTTTTTTTTCTGAAAAATAAATCCATATGTAATATGTATGTACATTTATACACATATTTAGGTACCTATATATTTGTGTATAAATCGATAAGATATAAACAAACATACCCACATATGCTATTTTATCAGTAAAATGTTATAAATTTTATTTTTGTAATAAAAAACACACCTTCAACAAACAAAAAATATTCATATTAATTTTTTTTTTTTTTTTTGCTTGTTATTTTTATTTTTTATATGTTTTTTTGGTTTTAATTTTTGTTCTTTTTTTTTTAAATGAAAAGGAAAGTGTTACCTTTATAAAAATGACTAAATGTAAATATATATATATACTATAATGTAATGTATATTTTATTTTTATACAATAATCATTTTAACCCTTTTTTATGTTTTGTATTTCACAAGCACGTTGCTTTTGTTAGGAAAATTTTTTGCAGTTTGTTTTTGTAAATTGTAACTGTTTGAAAATATGTATATGTGTTGGAATAAAATTTTCAAGGAGTTTTTATGGCTTTTTTCTGTCCTTTCATTTATTAAATTTTAGTTGTTCTCGTTTTGTTATTTTGTTTTTTTTTAAGTATGTATGTATGTATAGGTGTTTTTGTCATTTCATGTTAAGTTTCTGAAATTGTAATAATCATGGGGCAAAAAAAGGATTCTTGGGTTTTTTTTGTAATTTTATTGTTTTATTCAATTTGGTATATGATTTTTTTTTTATGGAAAAAGGGTTTTTTATATTAGATTATTGGGAATTTTCCTCTGGTTTATTAGATTTAATAAAGTCGGCTAAAAAAATAAATAAAAACAAAAGACCAAAAAGATCTAACAGTAATATTTTTTTGAATTTATCCCCTAGGATTATCGGTTATTCGGGTTAATTTACAAAAAAAAAAAAAAAAAAAAAAAACAATAGGCTCGGGAAATTTGAAAATATTTGAACACAAAAGATATACATAGAATTATCCTTGCTTTTTTCCTCAATTGATATCTGGAACAGAAAAGGTTTATGCATTAGTTTTTTTTTCAACGCCATAATCTAGGATAAAATAGGATTTTTTTTTGTATCTTTGATTACAGTTAAATCCATTTTCCTTATGTAATTTTCCTTTTCATAAAAATATCCTTTTTTCCTTTCCTTTTAATAGTTTGAGTATAAGAGTAAATAGTTTCCCATTCCATGAAACGTAAAACAATTTCAATTTACTTAATTCTCTAAATAACGCTCACAAAAGCCATTTTTTTTTTACCTTTGTTGTCAAGGAAGTCAATGTTGTAACATTCTGGTCACAAAAAAAGAATCAAAGGCCTTGAATTAAATTTTTTTCTTATTATTTTATAAAACACAATATAACAAAAAAAGTGATAATAATAATATGCGAAAAATAATCTTTAAAAAAAATATAATAATGCAGAAGGGTGTTTCTCTATTCATGTAACATGATTTTTTATTTCAAGTTTTTTACCTTTAATCACTAGATTATAACTACATATTTTATATTCAAAAATTAATTGTGACAAGTTTTTCTTAAGTACCACGAAAACTATTAATACTGTCAAATTAAATGTGTTTGAAATACAACAAGATTATTAATTGGTGACAACCAAGTCCAAATAAACAAAAAAAAAATAGGAAAAAACACGATTATTTTGAAAAAATAAAAAAAAAAGAAAATAAATTGTAAAAGCTTCTGAATATATTAAAATTTGAAGTAAAAAAAAACAACAAGATACCTACATTGAACATTTAAAAATTTGACAGATTAAGATAGATTAAAAGATCTTAAACACATACATACACAGTACACACATACATATTACATTCAAGATAAATAATGTGGAAAATCTTGCTTTAAATATCTTATTTATGTATCTTTACATCATTTTTATAGATTATATGTATTATAATTTTAAATGGAAATTTTTTTATCGATCACATTCTACACGTTCTTTTATTGTTTTTTTTTTCCTTCAGAAAATGTAAATTTTATCATTTTTTAAAAAAACAAACAATATTTTGCATTTAAATAATAAAAAAAATATAATAAAAAACTTGATAATTTTAATTACTTGTATTGATTACATGAATTTATTGATTTCACGTTAAAATTTATGATAAAAATGGAAAATTTTATAAAATTTCTATTGTAGAAAATAAATTTGATAAATATTATTTTTTATTAGATTTATTTTTCCATTGTTATATTGTTGTTTTTTTTTTTTTTCTTTCTTTTTCTTGATAATAATTTAAAATGACGGTATTTGAATAAATTATTATATAATTGAACATTGTTTAATTTTAAATTACAATTAATTTATTTATTTTTTCTTTGTAATATTTTTTTTTTTCTTTTCAACATTCATTGTTTTTTTTAAAATTTATTTTAAAAATACCTTTTTGTAATTAAAAAGAACTATTAATATTCAAAATATGAGAATGTAAAGAATCAATAAATCAGAAAAAAGTGACATCATTTTTAAGCATCGTAAAATTGAAAATATATATTATTATTGCATATTCACATAAGTAACATATTTAATGTACATATACCTACGTTAGTTTAGTATGCAATAAAATCAATATTACCTAATTTATGTGAATATTTTTTTTTAATTTTTTTCATATTTTGTTTAGTTAAAAAATTAGTCCTTTCAGTCTTTAGAACTGTTCAACACGGTGTTTAATTGTTTTTTTTTTTTTTTTTTTTTTTTTGTAAGTGATTTCATTTTCATGCATGTGAGTGATTCGCGAATTAGCAAGTATATGAGTAAGTGAAGGAATAATTTAAAAAGTAAATAAAAATAATCGGTTAATTGAAGAAAGGGTTTTTGTTTTGTTAATTAAAGTGTAGTGATGATGTTTTGAAATATTTATCTTGGTAATTTATTTATTATTTTTGTTTAGTTGAGGTTGTCTAATATAATTTTTAACCCATTTGGGATTATGACTTTTTTAAAAGCATTTCCCAGGAGAAAATATCATACGCACTAGAAAGTAGCTTTATGTATTTTTTTTCGTCCCAACGGTTCTGATCGTCGGTCATTTTGAGGTCTTAGTTTAAAAGGGTTGCAAGTTTTTATTTTCATACTATATGAGTGAGAATAGATAATTTTTCATAAACGTAAAGTTGGATTGGAAATATTGTACATTATAGGTTGGATTAAATTTTATCTAGTACTTAGAGGTGGAATGCCGGATTTGGACTAAAAATCAAGGGCTTCAATAGGTCCCAACACTTTTTAATGGAGTAGGAGCCTCACTTCGCTTTTATGTACATCTAATTCATATATACGTCTAGAACGTATTATACATATAATGTACACTATGTATGTACTTTTAAACTAACACAAAATGTGTTCTGAAGTTCTCAATCCCTCTTTGCAGAATCCGCAGTTATGATATTCTTCTAATTTGAATGGGTTATAATTTATTTCAAAAATATCTATTATCGTATTACTAAGATATCTTACAACCACAATCTGTCAAGCATTATAAAATCGATTAATTTATATACCTATCTATACATTTATTTGCAAATACAACATACAATAAAACTCTTTTAAAATTTCTTACAATCGTTCTAGCAATGCGTTCGTTTAGACACCTGGACTGGAAAATTCCAGTAAATTTCATAAATTACTTCTTTTTTTTGTAATTTCGATAATTAAGATTTATTTTCAAATTAAATTTGAAAAATTATGATGAACATAATTAAATTTGAAAAAAAAAAAAAAAATGATTAACTCATAAAATTAGTGTCATTATAATTAATTAATAATTTACACACGATGATCATACACATTATTTTGTCTATTTGATTTTTTTTTTTTTTTTATTGCGTAAAAGTATCTATAGTAGATAGCCAGATAGATTGTGTTTTTTTCGATTTAATTTATTTTCAATATTTGTACATTAAAAGGTGTGAAAAAAAAAGTGTTTACTCACATGTGTTTATTTCCAATAATATAAATATGTAAATACATATTTTAATATTTTTTGTATAAAATATGTGTAATTTAAGTTTATAAAATTATCATTAAGATAAGATAGTCATGATTTTATATAATATGTACATAAAAGTATCTAAATCTAAACATATGCCTTTTTTCAACATATTATTTCCAATTTTATATATACATATTTTTCATGTGTGGTATTATAGATATACTGTATGTACATATATGTACTTCCTATCTCAATCATTTTATTAATCTTTCATTCAAGTTTTTATTTAGGTGTATTTTATAATTTTTTTTTTTTTTTTTGTGTTTTTTTGATGCGAATTGAGGTACTTGTGTTGTGTACATATTTTATTATGGATATACCAATCATTTGATAAGTACATGCATATATGTAATTTATTATAATTTATAAATTTCATATAATTTTATTTTTTATAATACGCATAAACGAAAATTTTCAAGGAAATTATAATTGTATATTAAACAGGAACAAATACATACAAAGATATAAAATATTTTTTTTTTGCAAACATTTTTTCTTATTTTTTTTTTGTTTTTGCCACTATCACTTATTAAACTCAAATTTGTATTTTTTTGTTGTTGTTGTTATTTTTTTTATGCATACACGTCAACCTTGGTTGAAAGGAAAAAGATATTAAAGAGTAATTTGTATTAAAAGAAAAATTTTTACACACAGTATAAATTTTGTTTTCATTAAAATCAAAGTAACATTGGAAAAATTGTTGGTTAACAAATGAATTTTGAAATATCTATTTTTTTTTTCTAAATAAATAAAATATATAGCTACATCCATCGTGATTGTTGTATGAATTGAGAAAAAGTAAAATAAATTTATTTAAAAATTTATAACGACGGTTTTTGATTTAAATTTAATTAATATTTTTTTTAAATTAAGTATACGATAATTGTGAAAATTTTGTGTAAGTATTTTTAAAGTATTTTGTAATTAATTTAATTTTCAATGTTAAATTGGAGTTAATGAAAATTGAATTTTTTTTTTTTAAATTGTTTTTTCCTTTTTTTTGATCATAGTCTGTGACGTGATACTATAAATTAATTTAATTTGTTTTCAAAAAAAAACAAAAACAGTACTAATTAATAATGTGGTTTATACAGTACAATTTATTCAATTATTTGTTCATTTTTTTGTGTGGTTTAGAAGATCAAGTTTTATTGTAATGTTTATTCACGTGAGCATCGATGAATAATTTGAATTTTATAGATATTTGCTTTTGTTTTAGTTTCAGAAATAAGATTAGATGTAAATAATAAAAAGAGCAAGGGTGGACTGCTTTTAAATTAAATTTGAATAAATTAAAATTGAAACATATAAGTAGGTAAGAATAATTTGATTTGACGTCAAAATTGAAATTTTAATGAATTTATATAGATATGTATGTCTAAAAAGTTTTGAATTGTACTTTTTGAATAATAATTAGCTATAGAGTGGTCACAAAAGCAAATGAGTATAATGTGGAGGATTTTTTTTTTAAGTTAATGAATTAAGAAAGTTTTGTTTGTTGTTGATAAATTTAAATTTTAAATCTAATTTCAATTTGACTAGAATCAAAAAATACTGAAGTATCACACACATGAAAAATTTTGTAAACCATCAGGATATGTGGTGTTTGGGTATCTTCTTCCTCTACGTTCATTGCTGGGATTTAAGTCATTTCAGATTTTTCTTTCGAATGCATTTTATTAATTTTGTGTAGATATATTTACAACAACAACGGTCAATTAAAAAAAAAAATTTGTATGTTTTTTTGAATAAAATTATTGCAATCACGTCGCTGGTGATTACTTTAAAAAACAGATGTTGAGAATGTGTATATTACTTTCATCTGGTGGCACTTTTTTGTTTATTTTATTTATCTTGATGACAAATGTGTTTCATTTGTAAATTTTATTTCATTATATTTTTTATGTTATGTATTATTTTTTTAAATTCAAGACAAAATAAACGGGTTTTTAAAATATATTTCGTGAGATTTGCACTAGCATATTGCATTAGTATTATTTTTTTTTTACATTTTTAATATTTATTTTATTTTTTGTAGTCTGTGTAGGATTTCTAAAATAAATAATGCGCTAGAAGATATTCAAGTACGTGCTAAAAACTAAATTATTAAGTGAAATACAGGAACTGTTCGCTATGTACATATTATGTATGTATATAGATTGTCAATTCCTAACCCTTTCACTCTGATGATTTTTCAATTTTTAGTCACTTTTAGTTTTAGATTACGTCGCCTATGAGAATTTTGACATTGTGGAGTGGAGATATATACCAGGGTTCTTTCAATTTATGTACCTTCTGAAACAATTTTTAGCAATTTTGTTTTACAAATCATCCTATCCACTCTTTTTTTTCAGGTGTTACATCGTTACATGCTCGGTCCGGTTAAAGTATTAAGAACTTTCTGATCTTTTCAAGAAGATCCTGAACCTCTGAATTGAGTTAATACGTATTTTTTGATTTGAATAATTTTCGTTTTATTTTAAATTATTCCATATAAATTCTATATGATATGCTTTTCGAAAAAAATTTGAAAGTCATATCAATGAAAAGCGAAGAGCTGACATACAAAAAATTGAAAATTTTTGGTTTTATCAATTATTTATTACTAATATTACAATTAAAGTTATTTTGAAACCAGCAAAGTGTAATTTAGTCGATCAAATTTTCTATAAAAATAATAATTAATGATAATTGGCACCTAAGTGTGATTATCACATATTGAATGAGATTTTTTTCTCAATCACGATTACAATTTTTTTTTTTTAAATTCATTAAGGAATAAAGTTTTAAAATTGAATTTTTAAATTGTTCTTTCTAAAATCACGCATACATTTTCTTATATAGAAATATCACATATGTACATATTTATACGATTATTGTTTGCACATAAATTTAATCACATGCATTTGATAAGATATCGATTGATTACTACATCAATCATTTTAATTGAAATGATTTATATTTTTGAGAAGCTTATATTTATTTATCGCCATTATTATTATTATAATAAAGTTTACTTTACAACATTTTAAGATTTTATTTCTTATCATTGAATTGTGTCGAGTATTATTATTATTTTTTTTTTTTACATGAAAGTTCCTATACAAAAGTACTCAATTGCACGTATCTTCATATATATGTATATATATATTTTAAAAATTATCACATGTTTGTTTACACTTATGCATTATTCCATTAGATACTTATCTGATATAACTAGGTATGTACTATATGTACTATATAACTATAACTATATACAAATTTTACATATACATATATGTACATATATGTGTACATATGTATGAATGGAATTTTAAATTTACAATATATGTACTTGAGATTCATTTATAATATGACTTATAAGTACATATATATATTTTTTAAAATACTTATTTAAATATTTTAATAATAATATAGTATATATAATCTTGAAAACATTTCCGTTGTAAATTTTTCTTATTCATTAAAATAAATATATTTATCAACTGTTACATAGTATTAATACATAGGTATATGTATATGTACGAGTATATACATAGCTTTTGCATTTTGTGATAACAATAATAATTTAAAAATTTAGCAATAATAGTACTATTTTTTCTTTTTCGTTTTTTTTCTCTTCTTCTTCTTCTTCTTCTTCTTTTTTGAATAATCATATATTATGAACTTGTATATTATATATGAAAGAACTCTTCTTTTTTTATATTTACTATATTTCATTTTTAATGAAAATAAAAACTGTTTTTAATTTGATGATTTAGTATAAATCTTTTGACCATGACTACTTGAGCATATCATTATAATATAAAGTGTGTGTGTTGTTTTTGTTCTTGTTTTTTAATTATGTTCATCTATAAAAAAAATACATATTTACATATTTTTACATAAATTTTCTAAATTATTACAAATTTATAATTTTTTTTTTCTTCTTCTAAAATTTGTTTTTTTACCTGAAATAAATACTAATTAAATAAAATTCTATAATTTAAAGAAAAAAAAAATTAATTTAAATAAATAATATTTTTGATAAACCTTTTTTTTTTTTTGTTTATGTTCTTTCATGATTGCCGGTTACTAATGTGTTGTATGGTGTGATTTACCTGTTTATTAAAAAAAAAAAAAAAAAAACAACAAAACAATTGAATTAAAATTACAAAATAAAGCCAAGTAATAATGATCATCCACTATGACGGGTGCTAGAAAAAATGATCATGAAGATGATGATGATCATGATCCATTATTACCACAATCATCAACATCAATAAAAAAAAATAATAGAATCAATAATAAAAATAATAGAAATAATTGTATTAAAAATGAATTATTATCAAAAACAATTGAAAAGTGCCAAGGATTAATAATACATAGTAAAGATATATCAACATCAGCAGCAACATCAATATGTAATAATAATTATGAGATAACATCAACAATACATAATACATTTAGTAGACGAAAACAATTTATATTATTATTAATTATGGTTATTATATTAATTTATTTAAATTCATCAACAATTATATGGGATAGAAGAAATATTGAAAAAATTCCAGTTTATCATCGTTCTCATGTACCAGGCATGAAAGGTAAATAAATAAATTTTTTTTGATTTTTTTTTTGATTGTTTTATTTGATTATTGAAATTTTATTAATGAAATTTTTAAATACAATAAATAATAAAGCTGCAGTCAGATGAAACAGATATGATTTGCTTACAATATTGAATTTTTTTTCAATCATATTCTAAAGCAATTTTTAGTTACAAAACCAGCTGTAATTTTCTGTTAAATTCTTAAGATAGAGTAAAGTTTTTAAGATACGGGAACAGATCTATTATTTTAAGCTTTCAATTTCAGCTTCAGATTAAAAATTTTGAAATAAAATGAAATTTTTTTCTAACAAAAAATCATTCCGACAAGCTGGTATTTTATTTGAATAAATGTAAAGTTTGGGCCTTTTTTTTGTGTACTTTCACTCCATTTCTCTTAAAAATGGACTTAGTGAGTTTTTACAGAACGATGAGGACTATCCAGGTTAGAATCAAATAAACAAAGAATTTTTCCTTTCAAAAATAAATTGTCTTGGAAAAGATCCTTTATTCTATAGTTGTACTTTTTAGGAAACTATGACTTTCAATTTTAAGAATAAAATTAAAGTAATACAATAAGAGAGAATTTAATATAAACTATCTGACTGTAGCTTAAATATTATTAATTAATTTTTTTTCAATAAACTTTTTTAATTTGTTTAATTACTTTTTTTTTTTTCAATTTAAATCATGCACACATTTTATTTCTTTGTTTCCATTTACCATGTCATACATAAATACATACATAAACATAAAAGTACATACATATGTAAGTATGTACATTTAATCACAATCAAAATAGTATACACAATATATTGTAATTGTGCGTTTATCCTTTTATTTTAATTAAAATGCTGTTGATTGAATTATTTTAAGGGAAAATTTTAAATTAATGTTTTATAAAAATTCAATTCCTTCATCGTATATCCTATACTCTATACACCCACTTGCCTGTTGTTGTAGTTTGTGTAGTTATTGTTAAGTTTTTTTTTATTTTCTCCTTTTTTTTTTTTAAAGAATAAATTAACATTTTTATGTACTTTATGTAGTTTATTTAGTAATTGCATATATACTGAATAAGGCATTTATATGTAAAGTTGAAAAAAAAAAATAATTTCATGCTGAAAAAAATAACACTTTAAAAAAAAATTGTATATAGCGTTTTGTAGATTGAATGATATTATATCGTTTGTTATTACTTTGTTAGTACTGTTTTTTTTTCTTTTTCTTTTATTCTAAAAGAGTTATCACGAGATAGTTTATAGACATACGCATTATTTTTTTTTTTTAAATTTGACGTGGGTGTTATTATGGCCTAGTTTAAGAATTGTTCTTTATTTTTTTATTTTTTTTAATTTAAAGTATATTTTCTAGTACATAAAATTCATTACTGTTTAAAACTGGAATTTTTTTTAAAGAACTTTTAAACATATAGAACAAAACGATAACAAAAAGAGCAATTTAAATGTTTACGCACAAAAAAAAATATGTAAAGCATGTTGTTTTTTATTCCTACATTTTGAAAGTAAGTGATTTTTTGATACAGTTAAAATGAAAGAATTTTTGAGTTGTAGAAATTAAATGAGAGGAAGATAATTTTCTATATTTCATAACTCTTTATTTTTATTCATAGAATAAAAAAAAAATTGCAAACTTTTTTTTAAGACTTTAAGATACGCGTGACTTGTTATCAAATAGGGATCTTTAGTCTATAAATTTAAGAATATATGTATGTATGTGTAGATGATCGTTTTCTGTATAGGGACCGAATTTTTGGAACTTTATAATACATATTAACACGTATATTTTTGGGTCGTAGAACAATTTGTAATTACAAATTCTGAGTTATGAAATGTAAAATTCTATCTGACTAAAGTAGAAATTTTGCATGTGCGTCTCTTGATAATCTTTTGAATGAAACTAATAATATCTAATATTTTTATTTAAACTTTGAAATTAATTTTGGTTCGACTTCCCAAGGTTTATTTATTTTTTTAGATGTTATTTATATATATCATTCGGAAGAAAATAAAATTATGCACTTTGTGCGTAATAAATTTGCTATGGGAGAATGTATTTTTGGTTATTGCTTTTTTGTTTTTTTTTTTCATTATTTTTGTTATAAATTAAAAAGGAAAGTGTAAAATTTTGTTTTCATTTTGGCAATATTCCAAAATGAAAATTGCTTGAGTATGAAAAATATTTAAAGAAAAAAATTGTATGAATTTAAAATATACTTTTCTCTAGAAACTTAAAATTATTTAAAAAAAAATAAGACTTTCTCACATAAAAAATACAAAAAAATACACGCTCAAAATAACTCTTTATTTTTTATTGATTTACTTATTATACTTTTTTTTGTTGTTGTTCAAAATAATTGCTTCAAAATTCATGAAATTTACCTTATGGCTTAATTTTGAACTTTCAATTATCAATAATATTATAAATATGTTTCATGAATTTTATGTAATTACTTTGAATATTCTAAATTATATAATTTTCTTTTACTTTAATTTTCGAAGAATTGAATTAATTTTATTATTTTTAATTTTTTTTCTATTTTTTTCTCATTGATTGTTATTTCTTTTTTCTTTTTTTTCTTAAAAATAATTTGCATGTTTTCAAATGCTCTGCTGTGGAACCAAAATTATTTTTACAAATAAAAAAATAAAATAAAAATAATTGGCGATTAAATGCTTGCTATAAAAAAAAATAATCATGGATTCAAATAAAAATTGAAAATTAATAATAAAAAATCATAAATGAAAATGTAGAAGATGATAGTGTAAATGCAGAATCAGCACTAATAAATCCTTCAAAAAAATCCATAATTGCTTCCAAAAGTGTGATAAGTTCCTCTGATGCAAATATTATATTTTTGCCACCGTCATCATCATCCTTAGAAAATGGTAATAATAGTAAAAACCTCATCCATAATAATAATACCAATGTGAATACTACTACTACCATCATCACCACCACAAATACCACTATCACAATCATTTCAACCAAAACCAAAACCAAAACCACAACCACCACCACCACTACCACCACCGATACCATTAATACCATCAATTTGTCTCCATTTGTATCCACAATGAAGTCAACATCACCACCACCACCAATCACATCAGAATCAACAATTATTTCTTCTACTACTTTAAATTCTAATAACAGCATAAACTCCTCCATCCCACCACCAGGCTATCTAGTCTGGAGTGATAAATGTAAAATGCCAAACATGGATCCATATAGTCCAGATGTTATGAAACATTTTAAACGTCAATCGTATAAGCCATGTCAATCAGAAACTCCACATACAAAAGTTACATTCAATTCAACATCAGGTAAATATATCCTGCATTTGGATGATAAAATTCAAACGAAATATACAAAAGGAGGTGCACGATTAAGTTGCTCATATCAGGTTATTGAGAGAAGCGGAAGTGGAAAAAATGCTGATAAAAATTATAAGTAAGTATAAAAGTCAATTATTGAATAAAAAGGATATTTAAAACTGCAATCCTATATAGAGAATTTATTTACTATTATTTTTATATGATAAACTTTATGATAGATCGATCCTATTTTCTAAATACACCAAGTGTTAAAACTCTTCTTCTGACTGAGCTCAATCCCAATAAAGGAAACTCTCAGATTGAATTCAATTTTCTGAATTTTTCAATTGTTTAAAAAACTATTATTTTAGTTAGATCAATCTAAAAAAAAAAAAAAAAAACGAACTAATTTTTAATTTATTTTCTTTTCTTCTGATTTCAATAGATTTAGTAAAAGTTTAAGTTTACCCAAAACAACACAACTTCCAAATACAACTGAATTTATTTTGGTTACATGTAAAAGTTCTAATAATCAAACATATATGAATGCACATGCTATGTTACCAGAAAAAGATGAAATTCGTGATAGATTAAATGAATGGAAGAAAAAAGATGAAGAAACTGGTAAAAGACCAATTAGTGTATTATTTATTGGAATCGATAGCATATCTAGACTTAATTTTATTAGAGCAATGCCAAAGACTGCACAATATGTTTACGATAATGAATGGTTTGAATTAAGTGGTTACAATAAGGTAAGATAAAAATTATAATCAAACAAACTTAAAACAAAAATCAAATTTATCTCAATTTATTAATATTCTTTGATGAAATTAATTAAGTAGTTTTGATTGGCAATTCATTTTCTAATTAATATTTTATTTAATTAAATAGACGTCTAAAACGAATCGATTTAATATGATTGATATAATACACAAAAATAAGAGAACACGTACTATTTTTCATAGCCCCTTTTCATTTAAAAAAAAGTAATTGATTGGCTCATTTGTTTTTTATTAATTACTTACATCGATGTGTTGTTCAAGAGAGATTCAATTCATATTTGATTAGTTTTTTTCTCTCTATTGTAAGCAATTAATTTTGATTAGATAATTTCAATTCCTTGGAAATACATATCTCAAAAAAACTTCGATAATTTGTTTTTTTTTCTCCAAATTATTGCCCGGAAAATTGATTCACAACAACAACAAAATGTTTTAATTAATTTTAGATTGATGAAAAAATATTTTTAATTAATTATTAAAGATTTTATAAACCTGCTTGGGAATTTAATGGCTCGAGTGTTTTCAAAAATGCAGACACGTGGAATTCATCATTTAACAGTTTTTATGCTGTACTCTGCATCATGATTACATCATTGCATTTTTTGAAGACACTTGAAAATATTTTAAAATACTTTTCGGAAATAATAAGTCTATGGAAATTCCCAGGAATTTTTAAAATATCGTTAAAAAGTACGATTTTCGAAATTTTGTGTTTCTCATAAATTCAAGCCGTTTGGATGAAAATAATATTTTTGTTGAATTTATATTTGTTGAGCAATAACTTTATTTTGAATGGAAAATTTTATTTGTATTTTTAATTCCATTTACAGATTGAAGACAATACATTTCCAAATTTAATGGCAATATTAGCTGGTATTAATAATACACATGCATTTGAACGTTATAATCCAAAAAAGCAAGGTTTATTAGATAAATGTCCATTATTATGGAAAGATTTTCGTGAATTGGGTTATGTAACAGCATATGCAGAAGATGAAACAAGTATTAGTACATTTAATTATTTAAAACTTGGTTTTAATAAACAGCCAACTGATTATTATTTACGTCCATTATTAATGGCTGCTGAAAAAAAATTACCAACAAAAACAAAAAGTGGTTTAACATTTTGTGTTGGTTATAAACATTCAGCTGATTATATTATGGATTATGCATTTGAACTTGGTAAACGTTATAAAAATGATCCATATTTTGGATTTTTTTGGATGAATACATTTAGTCATAATGCAATTAGTGATTGTTCATCAATGGATGAACGTATTGTTGATTATTTTAAAAAATTCAATGATCATGGTATATTAAATAATTCAATAATAATATTTGTTAGTGATCATGGTATGCGTTTTGGACCAACACGTATATTAGAATCTGGTTATTATGAAGAACGTTTACCATTAGCATTTTTATGGTTACCAACATGGTTAAAAAATTTACATCCAGAATTTGTTAATTCATTGAATATAAATAAAAATCGTTTAACAAATCCATATGATTTACATATGACATTAAAAAATATATTAGAATTATCTGGACGTATTGAGAATATGTCAAAAGCAGAAGATTGTCCCAATTGTCAAACATTATTTAAATCAGTACCAGAGAATCGTTCATGTCAAGATGTTTCAATTGCAGATCATTGGTGTACATGTTTACCATTTCAAAGTGTACATAAAGATTCAGCAATTGTACGTCGTATTGCTAATTATTCAATTACATATATTAATGATTATTTACAAGAATTTCAAAATGGTACAGTTGCTCATTTATGTGCCAAATTACATTTACATAAAATAAAATCAGCAAATCGTGCGATAACAACAATTGGTAATACAAATAAAAATAATAATAAAAAACAAAAATTTATTGAAACATACCATATTATTATGGTTGCAAAACCAGGTGATGGTCTATTTGAATCATCTGTTAGACATCATCCATTTGATAATGGTAATTTAGAAATGACTGGTAGTATAAGTCGTTTAAATTGGTATGGTAGAGATTCAAAATGTTTACAAGATGGTGGTGCTAAAAAATATTGTTATTGTGTTAAAAATCCAAAATTACCAACATCATCATCATCATCATCATCACGTTCATCTGGATGATTATTATTTAATAAATTACCAATACCAAGAATTCCAATAATATTTTTAAAAAATTATTTAAATGTAAATTCAAGTAAACGAATACAATAATTAAAAAAGTTCAAATTTTTTTAAAAAAATAAATTATAAGTGAAGAAAAAAAATGAAACAAAATAAAAAAGAAAATTTCATGAACTTGTCCAAAATAATAATAATAAAAAAACAAACATGAAAATGGAGAAAAATGTAAAAAAAAAAAACTATTTTTTATGAGAATAAATATGATGTTCTTGTTATTTTCGTAACGAAAAAAGTTCCACAAAGAAGAAGAAGAAAAACAACAAAGAAATATTTAAAAACAAAATTTTAAAATAAATATAAGGTCCTTTTTACGAAGTCATTAAAAAAAAAAGAAAAAAGGAGAAAAACAAAAATAAATTTACATAACAAAAGTACTGTTATATGTACCTATATGTTTAAAAAGAAAATCAATTTTTACTTTTCTTACTTTCCAAAATTAAATTGTATTTTTTTTTCTGAAAATCATAAAATTAAAGTTTTACAAAAAAAATGATGCGAATTATGTATATGTATTAGTTGTTATTTATAATATTTTTCTCTTTTAAACAATATTTTACTACATTCTCCAAGAGTCGAAGATTAAAAAAGCAATATTTAAAATAAATAGAAAATAGTCTCTGTAAGTATTTACGTTGCATTCGAAAGAAATAAGGAATAAGTTTTCAAAACAATAATAATCCAATTCTTATATCTTTTATACTATCGCAAATTTTAGTTAAAAATGCATCACAAGAGATATTATCCTATGAACTTTAAAGCATCACAACTGATAAAGATAGATGATATATTGTATCTTCAAAAATGAATCGTTGCTTTGTTGATGCGATGCTGATGCTTGTCACAAATTCAAAAATGCAACGCAACTTTTATGATGCGTTGTCACATATTCAAAAAAGCATCGGATCAAATCAAGTGTTCGAAATTCCTTGTAATATTCAGCTGTCATGTCATGTAATAGTATTGCATCGCCAACTAAAAACTTTGCGTTGTCATAGCAACAAGTAGTGTTTACGCATCACAAACAGAAGAACATTAGCATCACCAAAGCAGCGATTCATTTTTGAAGATACACAATATACTAACTATAATTTATTACACATACGAGTATGTAAATTATTAAAAACCCTTTATAAAATATTAAAGTTTCTGTTTCTTTTTTTGTTTTTGTTATTAAAAAATAAAACTAAATAGATAAAAATTTAAAATGTTCATTGAAAAAAAAAGAAATATAAGAGAGGCTTGTGTCCATATAACACCAAAATATTATAAAATTACTAATAAATTTTAAGTCTTTTTAATAAAATAGCAATAAAATAAAGTATACTTAGAGAATTAAAAATATATATATACAATATGTACATACATAAGTATATACTCGTACATATTCATACTGTAAAAATGGAGTAGGTGATGAATGATTTAGTGGTTTGTTAGAGTAGAGTAGGTAACTGAGTTTAAAAAAAAAAATGTAATCAATAGTACATAGGGTAAAATACCCAGTGGTTTGCACTCTTAAGAGACTCATTTGATTTTAATTAATATTTGACAGAAAAAGTGACAAAAATTGCATAATTACTTTATGAAACCACGTGAGAAAGAGAAGTTGAAATGATTACAAATAAATACATACATATATATGCAATATTCTAGTGATCGTTACAGAATTTTTAGTGAATGATATAGCTTGATATCCGTGATCGATATAAAACCGATGACTAGTTTTGAAGAAGAAAAAGTTTTGATTTAATTACTAATGGGGCCAATTTTAATATACCTATATGTAGATATTTTATTTGAAAACGTAATTTTCTATGCATGTGATTCAGTAATTGGACATATCTTTAAAATTACTAGTTAAAAAAATGGAAGTTCTATCTTAGTTTATCGGAACCGATAAGATAACAAAGAAATAAAAATTTTAAATTTTAATTTGACACTAACATTCAAGATATTTCTTTTCTACCTGACCGTAAGTGGAACAATTGACAAGTAAGAACTATAATTTCTCCTTACAAAATTTAAAAAATTATTCTACAATCCAAAAAATTGTAGGTACATTAAATTTAAAATGGCTTAGAGCTTAGGTATTTTTCAAGAAAATCACTTCATGCATAGATAGGATGCTGATAACTGGGTATTTCACCCTATCTAACATATTTTTGGAAAATAATATGTATTACAATAATAAAATGAAAATGTGTTCAAATTTTGTTTCCATTAAAAAATAATTACATATTTAATTGCACAAAATAATTTTACAATTTGAAAAGAATTTTTGTTACAGCTCAAATAATTTTATTATTTCTTTTTTTTTTTTTTTTTCGTTTTTTATTTTATTCAGATAAAAAAGTAGAATGGATATTAAAATGGGTAGAATTGAAATGAAAAATAGGTACATAGAATACTAGGTATTCGTTATAATATTACGAAAAAATAAAAAAAAAATAAAAATGTTTATTACCATTTATTTCTGTGATTTATTATAATATATTATATACATTATTAAATAATATTATAGATTATAGTTATTTGCAGGTGCCTTCATTTATTGATATATACATACATAAATATTTGAAAAAAAAATTAAAACAATTAAAAAAAAATAAATACTTGTACATAAAATGCAATAAAAATAATTAAAATAATATAAAATGTAATTAAAAAAAAAGTATGTGTAGTATCAGTTTTGTTTAGTTTTTATTTTGTTTTTCTTCTTTTTTGCTCTTGCAATAATAAGCTGTCAAATATTCTAGAATCTAGATTTATAACGTTATAATTGATTTATGTATTTATAAAGTAAAAGAAATTGTAAATTTCCAATATAGAAAAACGAAGAAAAATTTAATATGTATACATACGAATATATAATATAGATATAGGAGTAAGATATATTACATATTGTAGCCAAAATTATAAGTTAAAAACAATAATGAACTGTGAAAGAAATAAAAATAAAACTAAAAGAAAATATTAAAGATTTAATGGTATATATTCAAAATAATTGAAGTTTTATTGAAAATCCATATAATTTTTCGTTATATTCACTTATTTTAATAAATTGAAGGTGGTATTCACCAACGAGGTTTACAAGTTTGATCAATGTTAAGATGAGTAAAATTGAATTGAGAAATTTCCCATTTACTGTTTCAAACTAAGTTATAATGTTGTGCTTCTTCATAAATGAATCATTGCTTTGCTGATGCGATGCTGATGCTTGTCACAAATTCAGAAATGCAACGCAACTTTTATGATCCGTTGTCACATATTCAAAAAAGCATCGCATCAAATCAAGTATTCGAAATTCCTTGTAATATTCAGCTGTCATGTAATAGCATTGCATCGCCAGCTAAAAACTTTGCGTTGTCATAGCAACAAGTAACGTTTTCGCATCACGAACAGAAGAACATTAGCATCACCAAAGCAGCGATTCATTTTTGAAGAAGCACTTTTTCTTCCTGACAGTACTTAAATACTCAGCAATAAGTACTCGTATATTTATTACTCAAAATTTGCATGTTTTTACCTCTGACTTTTAAAATAAAACCGTGTAAAATTGATCCTACATTCAGAAAAAGAAAAGGTTCATTGAACTTTCCAATTCCAATTATTAACCCTATTCCGATTTTGACTTTCATTTAGTTTGAAATTCGAGATGAATTTGACTTTGTTTCAGTTTTTTTGAAATGGAATTCAACGCTTCCATTTCTTCCCCATTGTGAAATATTGCAAAATATGTTTATAAATTGTTTTGAAACTAACGGAAGGCGATATATGAATTTTAAAGCATCATTTTCTTTAACTTTTTCTTCCTCTTTTGCGAATTTTCTCTTTTTAAACATACAGTTGCAATGAGGTAAAACATTCAGTCTAACTCGATATATAAAGAAAAAAAAACCTTTTAAGGACTTACTTTTACCTAAGTGAATATTCAAACCCTTTTCAGGATATTTTTTTTTCCTATTTCGCGAAAAGAAAATTTTAATTACAACTTTATTTTTTTTTTTTTAAATTTTCCAATCCAAACACATTTTATTTTTAAATTCATTTTAAATCATTTTTTTTTGTGATAAATTACATATATGAAATTTAATACATTTTAAGTAAAATAATAATTATACTAATTATTAGCACTATTATTTTCATGAATTAATGTTAATAGTAAATCAACTGATGAACTTCTATGATGTCGTGACATTTTCAATTGATTTCTTTTTTCATTTTGATTAAATGATTTACTTCTGACATGTTTTTTTTGAATTTTTTGTTGTTGTTTTTTACCAATAAATATATTAACATTACCAAAACATGATAAATTATCATTTGTATTTGAATTATCATTATTATTTATAAAATTTTGAATATTATTTCGTACATTTAAAAATACTGCAGCTGCACTACTTATTCCTGGTTCATTTGCTGTTGTTGTTGTTGTTGTTGTTGTTATTGTTGTTGATGATGTCCTTATTTCTGATGATAATGGTGATGATTGTTTTTTATCACATTTTGGAAAACAAAATTCATGATTATCTTTAAAACATTGACGTTTTTGATCATTATCATAATTAAAATCTGATGTTGATGTATTAATTGGTAATGAACATAATTCATGCATTGGTGATATTTTTATAGATTCATCTTCTGGTAAATCAGAACAAAATGTACTTGTTTTACTGAGAAATGAATTTCTAAATTGAAAAAAACGAAAATGAAGAAAAAAAAATTATTTCTAACTGAAAAACTGTTTTTTTTGTTTGTTTAAAAAACCTTTCTAATTGTGAATTTGTTCCATAGTTCATGTTATCTGTTGGATAAACACTACTGAATAGCCATGTTTCTGGTGTTGAAAATGTATGACGTAATTTTCTTTCTTTGATAAATGTTTCGCCAGTATTTAATACAATCATTGATTTTTTTGGATAAATAATTGGATACATGAAACTTTGAGGTCTTTGTTGTGATTCTGAAAAAAAACACAATAATTAGGTACTTGAAGAATTTTATTTAAAAAAAAAAAAAAAGGTTTTTTTTCGTTTACTAGTTTCATTTAATGACGTCGGTGAAATCGCGATCGACAAAGAGAGATCTTTGAATTCAGCCGAAGATTCTTCGAATTGTGTAAAGGTCCCGAGACTGTAGTTCCTTTAATACAAGAGAGAAAAAAGTTAAAATAAATTAAATTATATTTGAAATTCATTAATTACGAATTATTCTGTTGGCCCCTGGGACCGGGTAATTGACCCCATATGGGTATCGATGAGCTGCTCGATATTGACCCAGTTTGGACACTCTGATCCTTGCACAGTTGTTGTTTTTTTGCTCTTGTAGTCGCTTCTGTAATTTCTGTAATCGGGAATCTTATTTTTTTAATATTATAAATGAATTTTTATTATTTTGTTTTCAAATTAAAAAAAAAAAAAGTTAACAGAAATAGTAATAGTCAAAAATTTTACCGCATGAGTTCGTTCCTCTTAAAACACGTTCAGCAATTTGTTGAAAAGCATCATTTGAAACTTCTCTATGCGTTGTTGAACTTGGAACAGTTAAATGATTATTACGTGTCCGTGAAGTTGGTTCTGGTGAATGACTTGGACTTCTTTTTTTATTTATTCATTTTGTTTAAATTAAAATAAAAATTAATAAAAAAAAGGAAGTTATATGTAAAGGAAATAATTTTAAAGTTAGAAAAGAAAAATATGCACCTTGATGATGCTGATGAATTAGTTCTTTCTCGATGTCGATGTCTTCTGCCATGATGTCTTCGATGATTTCTAGTTGCACGTATTTGATCATCCATACCAATTTTAATAACTTCTTCATAATCTGGTGGAGCTTCATATGTTGGTGGATCATCAATTTGTATTACAGGATCATCTTGTCGATCTAATTATGTTTATGACGCGATCATAAAAATATATAAAAAAAAATATCATAAAATAAAATTACAATAAATAAATTTTTTGACCAATTATTTTTTTTTACTTATTTTATACCTAAAAGCTCACTTATAGTTTGTAAATGATTTTGTAAATCTCTTTGATTTCTTGCACGTATTCCAATTCTATATAAAACAATCATCCACATTGATATTACAATTAAAACACCTAATGAACTTAATATAAATATTCCAGTTGCTGCTTTTAAATCAGTATATTCTTCATTTTTTGGAAAATAATAATTTGGTTTATGTGAATACCATCCACGATTAGCTGTTCTTTGTGCCCATTCATCATTACATGTATCTGGTTCATCACTTCCATCACCACAATGATCAAAATCATCACAATGTAAACGTATTGATATACAATGATTATTTTGGCATAGAAATTCCGAACCAATATAACAATCTGAAGAAAATAAAAAGTTTCCAAAATTGTAAAAATTTTAAAATAAAATTGAATAAAAAACAACAAAAAACAATAATACATACTCATATAATTGAAAATACTATAAACAATTGCTAATCTTGATGATATTCCAAATACACCTTTTAAACGTATATAAAATCCTGTTAATACTGGTACAATATGATTTTTATTACTCATTCCTTTATTTGGCCATGTAACTGCTTCTAATTCTTGTGAATCAGATGTAATACCTTGACGTACAACTAATTCTGATTTTGATTCCATACCAGTAAATGTATGAACACGTAATGATATATGAGTTTTCATAACCATATAATTACTAGATGGTTTTATTATCCAAATACAATCATATATACGTACTTCAGTTGAATTTTCAATCATATTCATCATTGTTATAGCACCACCCATACCAGTTACCATACCTCCACAATCTGTTTATGTATAAATTTTTTATTGAAATTGCTTTCATGAAATAAAATTCCAAAAAATATATATTTTAATCAAATTTATCATACATATGTAAATTCAATTAACTGTAAAATGGTTATACCATGTTTAATAGGCATTAAAACTTTGGGAAAAATGGTTACGTTCAAAAATTTAACAATATTTTTGTTAAAAAAATAAAGTTATTTGAAAAAAAAACTACCCAAAATGGCCAAAATGATAGATTACTTTATTGGTGGACATGTTTCTTTTAAATGGGCTAAAGGACCTATCGAAATTTACGATTTTTGTTATTTTTGCATTATGCTCAAGAAAATTACAGGACAATAAATAATTTTCCTTTTTTTAGATGGAATTATTGTATAAGAACTTAGTCTTAGTTTTAAACAATATAATGTTGGTTTTTCGTGAATTTTTCTTCTACCGAACCGAAGGTTACATTAAAGAGCTAATACCTACTAATGTAAAATTAGAACATTTTTTATCTAAATTAGTAATCGATTTTTTAAAATTGATTAAACAAAAGTTTGTTGAAGTAATTAAAAATTTTCGCATGTGTTTTAGATTAAAGGGCTAAAATAACCATGAACCAAATGTAGAAAAAATAGTAACATCAATAAAAAAAAATATGTGTAGTTGTATAATTTAATTTTAGTTTTATTTTATAAATGTAATTAAACACCGATCGAGAGCATACTATATAATTTTATTTTCTTTGATGTGTTTTTTTTTTTCAAATTTAAAAAAGAAAATAAATGAATTAGGAAGTCAAGGTATGTATATTACGCTGACAAATTACAATTATCATGCTTACGTTGTGTATTTTGTTTTTGACCTATTTCTTTGTGCATTTAGCTTGAATGTAATTTGACCTTTTTTCGAAAAAAAAAAAAAAAAGAAAATTGAAAAATAAAAATAAAGATAGTAAAATCAATATTTAATGTCTGATACTGTTTATGTACTATAATATGCCATTATATGCAATTTAATGTATTAAAGGTGTTAAATGTCTCTTGTGTTAGAGATTAGAATTAATAAAAAATCTAAACATGGGCACGTATAGATATTTACTTTTTTGTTTTATAAATTTTCTTAATTGGATTTTAATTATCAAGTTAAAGATGTTTGATAAATATTTTAAAGGTGATAAAGCAAAATAAATGAATAATAATGAAATAAAAATTGTTAATTGATTTTTTTAAAAAAAACTTTTTGATTTTTCTTCTAACTTTTAAATTTATTTGCATCATGAAATGCAATTGCATAATATAAAATGTCTCCATAAAAATTTATTATTTATGCTTTTGTTTCGTTTGCAGCATACATGCAATGTTTATTATTTTTTTTATAGATTATTAATATGTCGAGGATTACATACATACACAAAAACAAAACGACCTCATATTGTGAATAAAAATAAAATGTAAACAATAAATTGTAATGCTATTTTTATGTTATATCATTACAAAAAAAAAAATTAAATTTTCTCACATGTATAGTACCTATTATTTTTTTATTTATAAAAATGAAGGACATTGTCGTAATCAATTTTAAAATCAATATCATAATTTATTTTTATTTTTTCTTCTTTCAACTAACCTGTAGATGGTACAGCTTCTTTTTCTTCTAACTGTTTTTCAGATATAAATGTTACTTCAATTCGAAAACCATATCCTGTAACACCATTACCACGAAATTGAATTAATAATGATTTTCCAGTACTAATTAAAATTGGTGGACGAAAATGTTCTCCCGTAAAAGAATCTAACATTTGTCCATTTGAATCAAAAATCTATAAATTGAAAATAATGAAGACAAAAATTAAAGAATTAGATATAGTAAAGGATTTTGGGAAACAATAGCTATAGAAGTTCCTAAATTATCATACTGCATCACTAAATCAAGTTAAATCGAAAAACAATTTAATTGTAGTATAAATGATCTGTAAGAAATGCGACCGAACTACTTCAGTCCCGAGCACTTATAACCAATTCAAATGAATTGGTTGATACTTATTCAAAGCTCGATACCTTCAGCATCAGAAGCTAGTACTCTACCACTTCGGACACTGACCACTTAAAAATTAATACACTCGTAAAATTACATATTTTCAAAATTTTCATTTTTTGGTTTGTTTTCCATGCTTAAAATTTCAACAACAGAATATTTTTAAATTTATATATTATATATATGTATATATTTTTTAAACTTACTTCCATTTTAGATGTTAAACCAATTTGAAAATCAGTAAAATCTAATCGTACACGACAATTATCTGTTTCACAAGTTAATATATGTTCAATACTATAATCTCTAGGATATGGTACTGGAAAATATGGCGTAGATATAACTTGTGGCACAATTTGTGAAAAATTACGTACAATTGATTGTTTTGGTGATCCACTAATTATTCTAACATTTCCTATATGAAATTATACAGAGAAAAATAAAAATATAGGATATTTTAAAATATTCTCTAAGGATATCAATTTTATTGTACAATATTAAAAAATGTACATACATACTTACTTTCAGAGAAATATTGTAATGAGAATACATGTGAATTTGTTGCACGATAAAAAAATTTTAATAATAATGTACGTGTTTTACTACGAAATACTTTTCCATCACCACAATAATATTGTCCAGATACATTTGGATCATATGGTGGCTCAGAAAAATGTATTTGTTCACATGGACAATTTATTGATGTTGGTGGCGAAGATGTACCACCATTAATATTATTTATAATTGAATTAATTGGTTTATCACATTTTTTTGTAAAATTCGTAAATGTAAATGTTAAACGTATAACACATTCAGCACATGTAACCAATTCTAAATTACATTGATACCATATATCTAATGGATTTATTGTTTTATTGAATGAATTCATTGGTGAACTATAACCTGACGTCTAGAGACAAAAAAAAAAAAAAGAATTTTAAAATAATAAATTTAGGATAATTAAAAACAAAAAAATTAATAATCACTCGAAAACTCGACGCTGATACATTAAATGCATGTAATTCACCACGTTCACCCAATTCTAAAAAATGCCTTCGACCATTCCAATGACTACATATATCTGATCCTCTATGACTGTTTGATGAACCATTCACAGAAGGTGTAAAAAACATTATTAAAAATATTATTAAATTAATTATCACAATTCGAAAGTTGTTAATTCTCATTTTTATTTTATTTTTATCTTAAAAAAAAAGAAATTAAAAGAAAAAAACTTAAGTTATTTAAAAAAAGAAATTTTTGTAGTTTTTCTTTTTTTTTTTCTTCTAAATTTTTCAACTGTTCACTATAAAATTCAAAATTCAATTGAATAATTTGCATTTGGGAAAAGTCTAAAGAAAAATACTTTTCTTTTAAAATTTGTAGGGGTAGTTTTTTTTTAAAAATTTAAATTGAATGAAGCCATAAATAAAAGAAACTATTTTTTTTCTTTTTTTTAATTTTTCAAGTTTTGCAATTTTCATGGAAAAAGGCGTGTTTTATAAGAATTTATAAGGTTTCCAAATAAGAAAAAAAATCAAAGTAAATGATAACAAAAGTATTAACACAGGGAGATTTTGTGTAAATAATTTGAAAAACAAATAAAAAATAAAGGGTTAAATACAGGGACGTTCGTTGGTCAGAAAATTATGCATTTCAACATGTGAAAAAAGTTGTATGTTTCTGTTTATGAAATTCAAGCTGAATGTAAGTTTGTATTTGAGTTATGAATTGGGATAGGAAGTCCTAATTTACAGAAATATCCTTCACACTTTTCCCAAATTAACATTCAAAAATCAAAAACATTGTGAAAACAGTAGAATTACCCTGTATGAAATGACGGAAATTGCAAGTTCATATCAAACTTAATTGGAATCGGTAGACATCAAGTGTAGTGAAAAATTAATGCGGAAAACAGAAAATATACTTACTTTGTTGTAATAAAACTTCTCAATTTCATTTAAAACAAAAACATACATATATATAATTAATTTTTATTATTACCATAATTCAAAATTCCATTTTTTCATCGCTAATTTCAATTGCTTTATTTTTAAAACTATTTTCCAATTTTCGTAAGAATTCTTCAAAAACTAGAACACCTTTAAACATGCCAGTTTTTTTATAATCTTTAATACGATTTTTTTCTTCTGGAATTTCATCATCTTTTATTTTATCATCAAATACATTTATTTCATCTAATAAAATATTAATTGTTGGTATTGATGTTGGATCAAATTTACCAGCTGCATTCGGATTAAATGGTGTACAAACTTTACCAGTTTTTGGATGTATACAAAATGGTGCTTTTAATAAATGATTAATACCTTTTGTTACATTTATATCTAAACGTGGATAACAATAAATTAATTGAATTTCTTCAATTATATATTTATATTTACGATTTAATGTACCATGTGTTCTTTGTGAATTAAAATATTGTACAAATGTATCCCAAACATTTTTTGAATTACCTTCATGTACTAATAATAATTGTTCTAAATCTTTTTTAATATTTTCATCTGTTATCATTTGTAAAAGTTTTTTAATACCTTTTTGTGTACCAAATAAATTTTGATCTTTAATACAAATTTCTTCAAATATTGGTTCAATAACATTTAATGCTCTACGTACACTATGATGTATTTTATCACCAACTGAAATTTTAGCTGTATTTATTTTATCATCACCACCAATTTGTACAATTTGTAAATAATCAGATATTGCAGCTCTACCTTTTATATCTAATTTTCTTGCAATATCATCACATATCCAACAATGTATACCACGACGTCCAGAAAATACCCATAATATATGTTCAAAACCGAAATCTTCATGTAATGTTGCATCTAAAATTTTACATGCAATCATCATATATTTCCAACATTTTTGACATACATTTGCTTCATCACAACATGTACGTACATCATCATAATCTGTCATATCAATATCAAATACAAGTTCTCTTTGTTTTGGTTCAAGATTACGAACCTGACGATGTTTCTTTGGTCTATAACAGAATAGAAGAGAATAATACATATTTTTTTATTTGTTTAAGATTATTGAATGTCATATCTTACCTTTGTCCATATACAGCTCCAATATCAATTTTAAATGGTACTTTCGTACAAATTTCTTTTTGCATTTCAGATTGACTTTCAAATGATAAATAACGAATGTAGACATCATCTTTCAATGTGAATGATATTTCCCGATTTGAGAAGATATCTTTTTCAGCTGTAAATTATAAATTTTATTTTTATTAAAAATTTACAAACAAACAATAATTGCCATACAATTTCCATAGGAAAGCCATCGATAGAATGGTATGTGAGGAAATAAACGTTTATAATAATGTGGTAGTAAATCTTCTAATTGTTCTGGATTAAATTCCTCCTTTTTACCTTCGGTATCTTTCATTTTTAATATCTGAAAAAAATATTAATACGTACTTTAAAAAATTTATTACCACGTTCAAGAAAACAAACTTGTTTTCGCGCCAAAACTGTCACAAATTAATTTGGCAGAATATAGTAAAAATTCGAGGATATTAAATGTAAAAGTATAAAAACTTACTTTGAAAATAATTAATTGATCAAGTTTTAAATAGTTTTTGTTTTTAGAACTTAATTATTTGTAGAAAAATTTTTAAAAAAATTCTTGAAACGTTGACCGACACCATGTAAACAAAAAACAAGACTTGTTCAAGTTGTTCTGTTTTGACAACTGACATTTCTTAAATTAACCTCTTTAAAAATTTCCCGAATACGAAATTCACCACAAAAGTGAAAATGTAGCACCAAGTAACAACATCCATTCTCAAGCACAGAAAGACAAAATTAGAGAACACATTTTAATATTCTCGAAAAGCATACATATTTTAATGTTGCGTTGCGATATTCTAGAAACCCGTAAAAGTATTGTAATTTGTAATATGAAAAATAATTTAAAAGCAGTACATTCTCTTGAGAATTATTATGTTAAGGATATTGAAACTAAAACAAAAGTACAATTTAAGGGACATTTAAAAGCATCTTGCAACACTGATTGTTACTTTTAATTTTTTAGATAAAAAGATTAAAAAGTGACAGTTGTTTTGTGCGCTTCTTTTCTAGTTTTCACTTTTATTTTTTGTATTTCGTGATCCAGAGTGAAAATTATAACTTCTAAAGTAAAACTTGGAAAAATCTGTAATTTTTAGGATCTAAGAAGTTAATATTTCAAATAATTCATAAAAGGTAAGCATTATAAGATTTCACCTAATTAAAACTTTAACAAAAGAAAATTCAAGATGCTATTTGTGTCTTGCGTGCTCTTTTGTTTTTTCTTGCCTACTTTGTTAATTAATTTTAAGAATAATTTTGAAACTGTATTCTTCATTTTCTACTTTATTTGGTTTATTTTTTCTAAATGCCGATTTAAGTAAAAGAAAAAAATCTTAGTACATATGTATCTAAATGTTGCATGTTTCTAATAACGTAACCTCAAAATCATGAGAACTACTTCATTTTGTTTATCCCAATTGAAAAATAAAAAATTTATCTTTTTAATTTCTTGGTTTCTTTTTCAGAGTATGATCAATCTTTGTGTTATCACATCATCAAATTCTCTTATATTTTCTTTTAATTTGTATTAATTTTATTTAAATTACACAATGTTTTATGGATTATTGAATAAAACATTAAAATTATCAACAATAACCAAAAGTCCACATTCATTAAATACAATACTAACAAAAAGACAGTATTGTGACGATACTTCAAGACGTGAAAAAACAATAAATTCAATAACATTATTAGGACGTATTGGTGCTGATCCACAAAAACGTGGTAATAACGATCATCCAGTTGTTACATTTTCATTAGCAACACATAATAATTATAAATACGAATCTGGTGATTGGGCACAACGTACCGATTGGCATCGTATTGTTGTATTTAAACCAAATTTACGTGAAACTGTATTAAATTATTTAAAAAAAGGACAACGTGCATTAGTACAAGGTAAAATAACATATGGTGAAATTGTTGACCAGGAAGGTAAGACAAGATCAAGTACTAGTGTTATAGCTGAAGATATAATATTCTTTAAGGAAAGTACATAATTTCATTAATGGATTATTAATTTTGAAAGAAAAACAGTAACAAATAAGAAATGATAAATTAAGTTTTTTCCTTTTTTTTTTTACAAATAAACTACTTGATTGATGAACTATTACATTTGATTTTCATTAGAATAAGATTTTGTGTGTACGTTAAATTTGTGTTTTTTTAATTGCTTATAATGGAAAAAATTATGGAAAATTCATCAAAATTCTTACATTTATATAAATCAAATAATCATAATGTTAATTTACAAGAAAAAAGACGTGAAGCATTATTAAATGAACAGAAAAAACATAGAAATGAATTATTAGATAATTTAAGAGGAATACAAGATTTTGTTAAAAATTTACGTTATCACAAATATAAAACACTATCATATTCAGAAAAATATGATAATAATTATACATTACAATTATCTGAATGGCTTAAAGAGAAACCAATTAATTTAGAAAATTGGTATTTAGTACCATGTCCAAAAGGTAAACGTTGTCTTGTTATATCAAGTGATGGATATACTGAAGTATATACAAAAAATGGTAAATTTATGAAATCATTTCATTCAATGTTACCAGGTGATGGAATATCAAGACAAACTGTAACAATTCTTGATTGTATTTATATAAATAAAACATCAACATTTTATGTTTTAGATACATTAGTTTATGGTAATCAAGATTTTATAAATTGTGAAACACAATTTCGTTTCTTTTGGATTAAATCAAAATTAACAGATGATCCAATGATAAAAATCAATGTAAATAATGATTATTCATTTATTCAATTACAATATTATGATTTTGAAGATGAATTAGCAATTCAATCATGTTTATCAAGGTAATTTTTTTTTATTTGTGTAAAGAATAACATTTTATTATTTTAAATTCTTAAGACTAAGCATAATTTCACTTTTTTTATTTTCTTAGATATCCTCAATGGATTGATGAAAACTTAGAATTAGATGGATTCTTATTTTATCATAAAGAAGCAAGTTATACCTGTGGTACAACACCGCTTGTTGGTTGGCTATTCGGTTTTATGATTCCTGAAATTTTACAAATTAATGTTAATGAAGAATACATGAAACAAAAACCAGATGATTATGTTGATGCTTTACATTATATAATACAATTTGATGAGAAAATGACAAAAAGAAATGGTCAAAGGAGAAGAAGAAGAAGTAAGAAAATGGAATTGGAAGACTCTTTTGAAATTGAAAATTTTGGTGGTGATGTTATTGATAACTGTGAAAAAGATGATTCAGTTGATGTTCTGGATGCAGTAAAAATGCTTGAATTAGATGGTAACTTCGATATTGAAGAAATTGAAGAATAGAAGGCGATAATTGATATATTGTTTTCTTTTTTGTAGATTCAAGAATTGTAAAAAAAAACCAATAAATGATTTTTGTAAAATAAAAACTGTTGGATACTCTGATTTGAAAAGAAATCTCAAAATTAAATAAGTTCAACAAATATTTCATGTGCTTAAAATGCTTGGTAAATTGGAGAATTAGGCTTTGGAAGGTGTCTTGGCTAGAGTGTCTGTGGATTTCGTGATGTTTGCGCCATCTTTTTGGATTGCTTTTGTAATGCTTCATTGTTTTGAACCATAATTGTTGAATTTTTCAAACTCAAACCATTACTGCTCAATCAAACATATCTTATCCAGCAAAATTGGACATTTACTATACTGATTTCCATTTCAAATTTAAAATGTAAGTGCAAATGTAGATATATCAGTAAAGCCAGTTAGTTATTTTTAGATTTCTTATTTTATTTTTAAATGCTCAACGCAGAAAAAATTTTTGCGATGTCATTTTGAAGAAAGTCACCAAATTTTCAAATTTTTTGCAACAGAAAAACCTTGGCTACAAGCCTATTGTGAATGCCTTTGTTCAAAAAGAACTATAAATGTAAAATTTGAAATTATGAATTTATCCGTTAAAAAAATTTGTTAAAAAATTCAAATAAAATTTATTTCTGCCAGATTTGTGTTGATTGAAAGTATGGACAACAAAAACTGCAAACTTCTTTCGACGTATACCTATATCTTGCGGCAGTCAAATATTTTGAATTTTTAATCACAGGATAAAGTCAATTTTTATCATCTATTATATAATCCTTTTTTTCCTTAATTTTTATACATTGAATATTTTTAAAAAATAAAACACTTTTATATTTAAGTTTTTTACAAAAAAAAAAAACTTGTATTAGACCTTAAGCGAATTATTTTTTGTCTCAAAAAGTAACGATCAAATATAAAACATTAAAAACTTGTAGTTTTTTAAAACGAATCTTATTTTTATTATTTTTCTCCTTAAACTTAAAAGAAAAAAAAAAAGATAATTATAAAAAGCAACAATGTTCTGTTACATTATATTCAAGTAAGTTCTAAATTCTTTATTTTGCTTGGCTGTTTTTTTAAAAAATTTTTTCTGTTTTTTCTCCTTGTTTTTCATTTTTAGCTCATACACTTCAGTTTCAATATAATTGTTGTTTTTTTTTGAATCATTGTACAAAACAGTACAGAATGAATGCTGTTAATAAAATTATAAAAGTTTACTGTAGGTACTACTTTCGATTTGTCTTGTTAAAAAGTTTGTTGTAGATTGGTGTTATATATTCATTTTCATTATTATTATTATTTTTTTGTTTTTATTATTTACTTTCTTTTATACTATTTAGCTATGTTTGTGTGTCTGGAAATGATTTTCTTTTTTATATTTTTCGATTTATGTCCCGTGTGCGTTTTTGTTGTTGTTTTTCTTGTTCTTCTGTATATTAAGTGCTTTAGGACATACATACAAAATAAAAGTTAGACTTACAGTTTTAAGTTGCTGATATTTAGAACTTCTTGTGTTTGTTACTTTTTTTTATATTTTAAAAATTTTTTACTTCTTATTTTTTAAATTTTAGTTTATTTTTATTGTTATATATTTATTTTTTTCCTATGTATAAATATATACGTTTCTGCTTTTTTGTTTGCATGAATTTTAAGTGATTTATTTTTAATTTCAATTTGCTCTTATCTTTCAAAAATAATTTTTTTTTATTCGTGCTTTATAAGTTTCGTGAGTTGACTATTTTATTAAAAAAAAAAAAAAAATAGATGAAAAAACGAACTCGTTTTTTATATTTTGCATAAAATTATATTTTTTATTTTATTTGGAGCTACAATTTTTTTATAGTTCTCTTTATCTACATGTGCAAGCGTCGTTCCTCAGTGCTGTAGCCCACGATGAGTCGTCACTTTCTTGACTACTCGCCTACGCCGTGCTATCCTTTTTAGATCTTCACTAACAACATACAGTCATTTCTTTCTGGGTTTGCCTTGTCTTCTATGTATATTTATCGGCATTCTCATTTTAAGTCCTAACCATTTGATTCTTTGCGCTTTTGCTTTAAAGCGTTGTGCATTATAAAAGTGCAGTAAAAGGATATTCCTACATTGTGGCTGATAATAGTAAAAAAAAGGTTCTTATTGAGTTTTAGGATATTTTATCATGTGCAACACAAAATTGATTTCAAATAAATTTTAAACTTGAATTGTTTCTCATAAAATATAATTTTAAAAATTTGTGTTAGAATATTTCAATTTTTGTTCATGAACTTCAAGAACTTATGAAATTCAGCTTGTTGTAAATGTTAAAAAAAAAAATTCTCTCAATTTCTGTTGCAATGAGAAAAAAATTTGTCATTATTTATGTCCTTTATAGTTTTCAAAAAGTAAAGAACAATTTTCATTAAACAATTCTTTGGGGAGACAAATTGTCCTTATAGAACTTCAAATCAATTACTGTATTCAGCCTAAATTATATAAAATAATTTCTTACAAGGATACTCAGGATATTTATAATTTCAAATATACATACATATACATATATGAACTTAATATTTTCTTATACCCTCTTTAAATTAGCTCACATAAAATCTTTTCTAATTATATTTGAGGTAGAATTTATAAGAATCAGAAAGAAAAAAAGCCTCAGTAATTGCAACAATAAATGTTAATTAAATTGTAAGAAAATAAATTCAGAATATATTATTGGGTACTTAAACACATTTTATTTATTTGTTCTTTTATTAGTGTAATATAAAAGTTGATTCATTCTTTTTTTTTTTTTTTTCTTACAAAAGAATGAATTAAAAATGAAATGAATTACCCCGAACAAAAAAAAAAATTACCCTTCTAATGTTCACCATAAAATTACAAGCATTTTATTAATGATTTATTTAAACTTTTATGGTTTTGACCATAAAAAATTGTATATATACACCTTTTATAACACATTTTTATTGCATATTAATAAATATATTAATAGGGTGAAATTTTCTATATATGTATTCATTTTTTTTTACTATTTTTTTATTTTTATTTGTGAACATTTAATAATAATTGAGAAGCGATAATTTCGAATGAAATAGGTTATCACAAATCACAGAAAATGTCCTTTAATTCTTTTCAAATAACCATCATGTATTATTTCTTTAAATGGTATCCTTTTTTTTATAAACCTAATATCATGTATATATGTAACAGAATACGAGTATATGCACATTGGAAATTTTTTGTACATAAAATTTATTTTTTTAACTCTGTCCTTTCGTAACTGTTTTTTTTTAGTAATATATTACGTGATTTAATGACCAAAATATTGTTATTTCTCCATGATAGTATACCTTGTTGGAATTCACTTCCAAATTAAATTAGGACAAAGTAGTGAAGAATTTCAAGGAGAGAGGATAGAAACTTCGATTCAATAAATGTTCCATTTCATAAGTCTAGAAGAATGAAGAAATATTACTCTCATGTTTCAAGCTTTAAAATTTCGCTACTCGAATCTTAGATCATGCACTTTTGCTATAAGGATTCACCTATTTGGGAAGAAATATAAAATTTTTTAAAGCCAATATTAGATAGATTAATTTGAAGTCTCTAAATTTAACGGAAACATCCTTACAAAATTCATTCTGCGTACACGGTTATTGAAATATATGATATGTGAAATTCATGATGAACGTTTTGTATGTATGTATGTAGGTACATATAATATATGAATTTTAGTTTGGTTTTCATTATAACTGTATTGTATTTTTAATGGCCTCTGTTTGGCTTTTTTTGTTGTTGTTGTCTTTTTTCGTTTACAATTTTCCTATCTTTATAGCCTGGCATACATGCATGTTTATTATCCTTTTATCAATAAAATACTGTTGCTTGATTTTTTTTCTCCATTGTTGTTGTTATTGTGATTTTTTTTAAAAGTAATATTTTGTTGTTGTTGTTGTTGTCGTCGTTTTTTTACTGTTATTATTATTTAGATATAATAAATGACGTTAAAAATAGGCATTTGATATGATGTTGTAATTCTACTTATCAAATTTACGGTGAATATCCTTAAAATTTATTACATAAATAGTATGAGAATGAAAATGAATGGATATATGTATGTGTATGAAAAGGAAAGAGAGAATAAAAATTGAAGAATACAAAAAAAAAAAGCTTGGAAAAATATTCGGTATAATCTTTTTTTTTTATTTTTTTTTCTGCAAAATTTAAATTGCCGAAAATATTAAGCTTCCTCTACCAAATATGTAGGATATTTTGAATAATAAATTTTATAGAGACATATTAGGTTTTTTTTTTCTGCTGTTACATATTTCTTTTTGTTTTCAAATGAAAAAAAAAAACAATAAAAACAAAATAACGTTTTTTTTTTGTTCGTACTTGTATAAAATTCAAGAAATAAATTATTGTAAATTAAACTTTAGTCTTCTAATAAATCTTTTCATTTTATCTTTTTTTTTTCTCTTCTCTTTTTTTTTGCTTTTTATTTTTTATTTTTTATTTTTCTAATTTATATTTCATCTAACACACTTCAAGAACCTTAAGTTGAATGGTTCCCCAAAGGCTTGAAATGTTAGATGGTTTTAAATCAAAATATAAAGAGAGTTCTTGAAAATGAAAATACGATGAGAAAATTCAATTCAAGTGATAGCTCACAGGATTTCATACCTAAATCCTTATAGAATAAAGACAAATAAAATAAAAAAATAATAATAATAAAAAACACCATATACACATATGTACATATATATACATATAAATGTTATCTATATACAAATTATATCCTTCATATAAAACAGCTATTTATGTTCGTTTAAAATTACATTGTACTATACGTATATACGTATACATACATATAAATACCTATATATGTATACATATATCTAATGAAATGTGTATGAGTGATAAATTTAAAGGCAATACAAATGGACATTATAAATCGATAAACTTTTCAAGAGTCATTTATTTTCAAATACCGATTTGTCACACTTCTATAATATTAGAAGAGAAAAGTGATGAAAATTTTTCTGTTTTATTTTTTTTCTTTTGTTTTTAGATATAATTTTCTGTTTTATTTTTTTATATGATTTTTATTTGTTTTGTCATTTTCTTAAGTAAAAAAAAAAAAAAAAAACCAAAAACAAAAAAAAAAGTTTATTTTAAATTGTCGTAAATATAAAAAAAAATTCTAAGAAGAACATTTGTATAGTAAGTTTGAGTATAATACTCGTTAATAAAGTAAAATTATATTACGATTTTATATGGCGTCAAGCTGATTTTATATTTGATTGTATATTTTGATTACAAAATGACGAATAATGTAAATTAAAAAATAAAAAAAAAAAAGAAGAAAAATGTAAAAATGATGTTCTATTATTGTCGTAAGTTTTAATAGTATTATTGTGTGAGCTTTATGAAGAGGATTCATACTTGTCAGTACAAAAAATGGAAATGGAAGAAAAATGAAAGAAAATTTTATATTTTTGTTTTGGGCTTTGTTTTTTTTTTTTTTTAATTTAAATGTTGTAAATGTGTGTTTTTTTAATGTCTTGTACTTGATGACATGAAAAAATGCTGTTATGTGTATATCGTGGAAAAGTCATTTATTTATATTTTTTCAAAAGACAATTCGATTTTGGCTATAAAATTTTACGAAATAAAATGAAAAATTTATTCGATTGATAAGAGTCATTATTGAGATAGACTAAATTTGAATTGAAGTAAAAAAGTAGTAGCTTTTAAAGGATATACTACAGAAAACGTTGAGAAAATAAGATAAGGCTTATAGGGATGAGGAAGTAAATCTACAATTCACTATTTTTTGTAATTTGAGACAAAAAGTGATTTGAAAAAAAAAAAAATTCAAAAATTCAAAAATATTTAAAATATTTTATCGAAGAGCTTTTAGAGAAAAATAAAAGGCTCCATGAGTTTCAATAGCCTATGAAAAACGAGGTGTTAAAAGGAATGTTGTAAAGTGGATCAGTATTAGAAAACTTCAAATTGTGGGGTCAAAAATAATTAATCTATTATTTCGTGAATTAAAAAAGAAAAAAAAAGTAAAATGTTCACGAAAATCATACTCTCTTTCAGTGTGTAAGACAAATGATATTGATGACAGACTAGAAGATCTATAAAATATCAGAATAATTCATCGTATTTTCAAAATTTTTATTGTGTGATTTTTTTTCTATTCGTACTTTTTCTATTTTATAAAATTTTATAAAAATTTTTTAATTGGCAGTCAAGTTTTTTTTTCGTATTTAACTTAACTCTTACGATTTTTAGAACTAAAAACGAAAAAAATAAGAGAAAAATTAAAAATGACCATCATCAAACACATTTGAAAAGGTAAGTAAAGTAAAAAAAGATAGAAAAAAGAATTTTTTAAATTAGAAAAGTTTCTTGTGTGGAATTCTGTGGGAATGAAAAACTAAAGTAAACAAAATTCCTTCGTGACCTTTTTTATTTATTTATTTTTTTTTTAATTTTTCGTCTTGAATGAAACTTATTTCATGAATTTATCTATTTTTCTTTTTCTTCTATTTTTTGTTCTTGATATTCGACAAACATGCTTCAGTTGTGAAGAAGTTAAATTTAAGATTTTTAAAATTTTAAACAAGCAAAATAACAAAAATAAAAAAAAAATTGTTTGTATGTTATTTATTTTGTTCTTTAAAACTTTCCATGAAATAAAAAAGTCTATCAATTTTTCAGATTATATATGTACGTATGTTTGCATGTATAAACTGTATATGTATACATACCTGTTTGTTGGTATATATTTTGTTTAAAGTTTTCAATAAAATAAATAAAAACAATAAAATTAGTTAGGGATTTTACACAAAAAAAAAAAAAAAAGAAAAAAGAACAGTATGAAAAATCGTAGTCCTTTCGTTTTGTTTTTTTTTTTTTGCTGCCATGTATCTAGTGAGTGAAATAAAAAAAATTGATTAAATTCATTCTATACACATAGGGTATGCATGTAAAAATAAAAGTGTACAATTATCATATACATACATAATATGTATAATATTTCCGCTTTTTAAATTTTTATTATAAATTATTTTACGTGAAAAGAAAACCAAAAAAAATGAATAAAAAGTAAAATTTTATAAAAATTTCGATGTCTTTTACAAAGAATCAATTATTTATTAATATACTTCAAATAAATATATCAGATTTTTTTTTTTCTGTAAAAATATTTTCATGTACACATGACAATCGCATACTGCATCATAAATTTTTGTATATATAGGTACCTACGTATGCATGAATTTATTGCAACAGACAAAAAAAGAGAGAAAAGAAAAATTAAAAACAAAAAAACAAAAAATGAATAAATAAAGAGAAATAATGAACAATACCGTTTAATAAAATAAAATAAAATAAAAATGAACAAAAAAAAAAAAAAAATTACATGAACAATGTACCATAAAAGTTAACCATTATTATTATCCTCATTGAAAGAAATTGATTCAATGGTTACCTCATTTATGATGCATTCACAGGTAATATCCGGTAAAATCATGAAAATTTTTCCGGCTATGAACTATATAACTGTACTTTTGAATAATGAAAAAGTTTTATTATATAAAAAAAGAGAAAGATAAAAAAAATTGAACAATTTTTATATTTAAAAAAATATATAAAATTATGAATTTTTAATATGATAGCAGGGCGGTATAGAGAAATATAAGTGAAAAATTTGTAATTTTTTGCATTATATTGAAATAAAATGATGTTTTCAGTGAATATTTTCATAAGATTCGAATGTGCAATATTGTAATGTGAAAGCTTACGAATTAATAGCATAGATTATTCAATAAAAACAGATTAATCCTTTTGCAGGACAACAAAAGCTGAACTTGAAAACTCTTTTAAAAAGTCACTTCTCAACATATGCATATGCTGTGAAAAATGACTTTCGCGAATTTATCGTCACTCGCAATTCTGGATTTATCGTTGATGATATTGTTTTGATAGTTTAATTTTGTTTGAGGTAAAATGAGCTAAAATTTTTAATGAAAATCTTGTATTTTTTGTTTTTATTTGGTTGTAAACTTGCAGGTCTAATTGGAAGCAAATAAGAAAGATCTATAGTTAAAATAATTATTATTAATATAATTTTATAAACAAAAAAAGTGTTGAAAAAGAATAAACAATAGACTAAGACAAGACTGATGAATATTGAAAAATAATAAAAACTCCCTTCTTTTCCTTTTTTTACGAGAAAATTCTCTAATTTTTATCACCAAAATTACTTATGCAAATTTTATTGTTTTATTTTTGGTCACTATGTACATATAAACTTTAAATTTCATTATATGTATGTATTTTTTAATTTCAATAGGAACGTGTAAACACACAAAAAAATAGGTTTTTTTTCTTCTCTAATTTCTCTAACAGTATATCAACCAATCTTGTTGCAAATTGCATTTTATTCACAAATTGGCAAATTGCGATTATTTTAAAAGCTAAATAACAAAATATTCAACTACATATAAATTCAAGTAAAATTCAAATTCTAATGATAATGATTGATAGCAGGCAATATAGCGTGGGTGTTTAAATTTGTCCATAGCTATACAAATTATACTATATACTATACCAACATGTGCAAAAGATAAATCTCTTTTCAATATTTGCTACTTTAATTTTAATCTTTATTGATGCAATTCTATTGTATGTACAGTACATATAATTTACTTGATTTGTATATATGACAACAGACACTAACTGTCAATAACAAATTGTTCACGATTTTATTTATTACAGTCAATTGTGTTGTTGATTCGTTAAAATCAAAATATGTATGATAAAATCGTTAAATATTCTAAAATTTTTGCATTTATGTATATATTTAATATTTGTGCAGATATTTGTTTTTTTTTTGTTTGTTTTATGGTATGATCTGAATTACAAACAAAATTTGATGATATAGGAGTATTAAAGTTTATTACTACTTCGACGGCAGAAATACGTATATGTATTTATGTTCAAATTAATTGAGGATATTTTGTAAATGAAAATATGAAATTGAGTGAATTTAAAAAAAAAAAACTTATAATTCCATGAATTTAATTTTTGAAAAAAGAAAATTGATTTTGTAAAAGTTCAATATTGTGAATTGATTGTAGATTAATGTTTAATTGCAATTTATGTGGAAATTAATTGATTTTTTGCTTTGTGTGTATTTTTTGTTGTTGTTGTACTTAGAAAAAAGAGTTAAAAAAATAGTAATGCCACTCGACCTGTGAAGGTTTTTCATATTGTTCTTGTTTCTTATAATTATAAGTAGTTTAAGATTTATATGGACGGAGTCGTAAAATACTACTGGGAGGTGTGCTTCATATTTTCTCGGGTTTGAACAAGAACTGATTTATGTAGTGAACCATTTTCGACTTAAGTGCTACACATTTACACAGAATGTGTTTTGAAGATTTCTTGGCTTCTTTACAGAATCTGCATAGAATTTGTCAAGATTTGTAATGCTCTAAAGCTCATTTTTGTAAACGTTGAACAGAAATGTTAATGTAGGTACTTACGTATGTACCTTCCAAAAGAATATATATTTTTTTTATTTGCTATTCTTTGATATTTCTTTTTGTGTGGCTTCTTATAAGCAACCACTTTTTATTTTAGCTTCATCCAAACTACATCAGAAAAAAACTCGTATTTTTAGAAAAAAATTTTATGATTCTATAAAAAAATTTATGTAAAAATATTCTATTCTAGTTCATCCTTTGGAAATCATTTCTATCAATTTTTTTAAATTAATCACTTAAACCCTTTATGATTTTTAGACTTTATGAGAAACCACGTTGTCTATGTGAAATATTTTAATAAAAAATCGCTGCCAAAGCTACAATTTTATTATTTTTATCCTTTACATTTTGCTAAAAAGTACCTACTTTTGAAATTAGTCATTTTTTTCCACTTCCGTTTTAAAAAAAAGTCAAAAACACTTATAGTTTTATTGATTTGTGGTATATTGTATTTTTTTTATTATTATTCTGGAAGAAATACATATTTCTTTTTCTTTCAAATTTAAAAACTTTGAAATTTAATGAGTTCGTGTGAAAATTGAAAATTAAGAAAAACACAAAGAAAATAAAAAATAAAAAAACATGAAAAATAACAGTGAGTATCACATCACCTTCTCATATGCTCGTAAAATATTAAAAATCAATTAGTGGAATTAAATAGTTTTTTCTTTTTTTTTAGTTTTGTTTTAAAAAAAGAAAAAAATAATTATATCTATTATTAAGAGTTTTCTTATAAAAGTGAAAATTGGAAAAAGGAAAAATATAAAAGTACCTACTTTGTGGTTTTGCGCACTCACTATATAATATACTTTAATGACACTTTAAAATGTAATAAAGTTCTTTTGTGTGTAAAAATATCTACACTAATATATAGTACAAGTATATTAGTAATATGTGTAATATTGTATGTTGCAACAACAAGAACAGACGAAAGAAAAATTGAAAAAAAAAAAACAAACGAAAGAATAAAGAAAGATAAAAAAAATAAGAGTATATTGTCAGATTGATCAGGACATAAAGCTGAAAAGAAATAATTACTAAAAGTGACATTAAAAGTCAATTAATGGCAAATGATGGGATTTCAAATTTATCCAGAAATAAAAAAAAACTTTGGTCACAAAATAATATTGAAAATTGCAATTCGTTGTTTTTTGTTGTTGTTTGTTTTGTTTATCTTTCATTAATAAGAATTAGAAAATTGTCTTTTCGTTGTTATTGTTGTTTTTTGTGTTAGTTTTCATTATGGATTTTTTTTCTTTTTTGTTTGAGGAAAAATAAAATAAATGCTTTCTTAATACAAAATTAAAAAGGTGATAACATATCCTTTTTTTTTTTTCGTGAAACATGAAACATAATTAAAACATTTCAAATTGGTTGACATAAATTAAAATAAATAATGTTCATAATTAAAAAAAAAAAAATACATAAAAGATTAAAAAAGGACTATGTAGTTTATTTTTTATTGTTACTTTTTTTTTTTAAATTCTTCCTTGACATCAACTTCCAATATTGCAACGTTTACGTTAAATATTGTGTATTAGGCAACTTTCGTAATTAATTACTTACAAAATTTATGACATTAAATAATATATGTACTTTGTATAATATAAAATATGTATAAAGTGTAGGTAACAATACAGCGTAACATACGATAAAGGATATGAAACACAAGTATGATGAAGTTTTGGGGAAAAAATAAGGAAGAAAAATAATTTTGAAAAACATGAAATGTGTTGTATAATTAATTGTTCAAATTACGAGTAAAGAAATAACTTAATAAAGGATCAAGGAAAATTATTTACAAGGTAGGTACCATTTTGTTAAAATATGAAAAGCAAAAATGGACAATTTCGAGACTGAAAGAGTAAAAGGTATAGATTGATTAAGTGGCACTGCTGATATTTGGCACAATAGTATTTTATGGCCCTACAAATATGATGTAATATATATATACTTTTAACGTGAAGGTCGTTTAAAAGTTAAAATGTACCAAGTTTAATTAGAAGGGCGGTGAAGGTGAATGAATGGTCGAAGTGATAGAGTGCTGGCTTTTAGTAAAACTGAAGGTCTTGGGTTCAAATCCGCCTAAGTTTACTCATTTTTGAATTTATTTGAATTGAAAATAAGTGCTCGGTTGCTTGGTAACCATAAGGAAGTACAAAAAACCAACTATGAATCATAAGAATAAAATTCACTATTTAGCAACGAATTTATAGTGGTTGACATTCCACTTTAAACCATACTCTCGAAGCTCAAGTAAACTCAAGCTAACCTTGGCTCAATTTGGGCTGTAGTTCTAAAAATTTGGATGAAAAATAACTTTTCAAAAAATACATATTTCGGCAAAAAAATCAATTTTAGTTTATTTAAAGAACTAATTTTCCTGGAAAGGACTGAGTTTTCATCTAAATTAAAGGAAAAATATAATAGACATTAATAATATGTTCAATACTTTGTATGTGTTGGTATGCTGTTAAAAAAAATTCCTTTTTTTTTAGATTTAATTTAAAATTAAATCGATTTTAATTTTATTAAAACATTAAACTTATTTAATTCGTGACCGTGTGTGTATAATATCTATTATCTAAAATGGAATTTATCGAACTTGAAAAATATTCTCATTACATGGTTATTGCACTTATGGTACATGACTCATCATATAATGTCATTTTAATAGTTACTAGAGCAATAAAACACAAAACTTTTGATTTATATTTTGTTTGTTTTTAATTCCATTTACTATCTTTTGCTTCGCTTTTAGCATTTTAATACGTTTCCTTTTTTTTTTCTTTTCTTTCTTTTCTGTTTTTTTTGCCTTGTTTTTTTATTTAGTCGAATAATTCTCACGATTTAGAATACAATCGTAAAAACGTTTTGTCCTTTAAGATCATAAACAGAAATTATTAACTGGTAATAAAAATTTGATTTTCATTTTTATTGTGTTTTTTAAGTTGCTTTTTTTCCTTCATTCTCTTTTCCAGAGAAAAAAAAAAAAGAAATTTTATTTCGTATATGTATATTTTGCTTTTGGCAATATATATGTATGTATAATATTTTTCTAAAAACAACAAATACACAGACATAAAATGTTAAGAAAACAACACAGAATTATGTAGATTTGTTGTTTTTTTTTCTTTTCCTGATAATATTTATGTATATAGAAATTTTATTTCCTTATAAAAAAAACCATTTTATAAAATTGATTGATTTGTGAAATTTTTCAATTTGTATGGCATATATACGAGTATATTAGATCAAAACGAAAACACAATTGAAAAAATACAAAAAAAAAAAAAAAGGGAAAGAACAAATAATGAACTTTTATGCATTTCAACATGACTTTTATGAAGTTTTTATTGTATCTTTTATACTGTGTTCTTTATTTTTTTTTTGGTTTTGTAGAAGAAATTTTTTCTGTTTTAAAAAAAAGTTTTATGGATTTATAAATTGAATTAATTTTTTTTTTATTGCATTTAAAATAATAATTTCTTTTGAAATAATAGATTTCAAAAGGTCAGAACACAACAACAATAAAAACAAAAACTCTTAGGAATTCTTTATATGAAAAAAGTAAAGTCTGTATTGTGTGTTAAAAATATATAAATGTGTGAAAAAAAAAAATACATTTTAGTCCGATATTTTTTATAAAAAAAGAATCGTATATTATCTCAGGATATTTAAACTATAAAATATTTTTCCCTTGAATATGCGTAAAAGCATAAAAATTAAAGCAAAAAAAAAAAAAAAAAATAAAAGAGAAAATATATGTTTGACATTAAATTGGGCTTCAATATTGTATGACAGAAAATTTATGAACATGGAAAGCCTTTGAATTCTCAAAGGACACATATACTTTATGCCCTTAGATATATTTTCTACAACTTCTATTTCTCATTTTTTTTTTTTTTTTTCGTTTCACTTTTTTTTTTTTTTAACCTTCACGGTATGTCGATTTAAAATTCTTCCTATAATAATTTTGTTTTTTTTGTCTAGTAAAAAAAAAATAAAAATAAAAGATAAAGTACCATGGATATCCTTCAATATTTTTCTGAATTGCGTATATATGTATATATATATTAGGAAAGGACTAAACTAAAATGTCGATATTCAGGAACAAAAAAAAAATATATACATATATACGAGAAAAAAATGAGAATTTTTGCTTTTTTTTTTAAAGTCTCTAAAGAGCAATCATTTCACACACAAATTGTATATATAATTTTTCAACTTATAAATTCTCTAGCAAATGTTTTTTGTTTTTCTTCTGGAACACATTTTGTTTTATTTCGACTTTATTTTTTTTTTTTGTATCCTACTTTGAACATATAGAAAAAAACAACAACAAATATCTCTTGAGATTATTTTTTATTTTCATTTTTCAATATGGTTTTTGTTTTATTTATTTTTATGCGTTTATCCTGTGTCATAGTAGGAAAAACAATCATTAATCATTCTAGAAAATATTTTTATATCAATTTAATTATTTTTTTAACAAAAATTAAGAAGGAGGAAAAAAAAATGTTTTTTTTTCTTTATTAATTTAAAATTAATTGTTTTTGTTTTCAAAATTTTGAAATACTTTGGCCCCTATTCCGAGAGTCGTTTCGATCGACAATCGACTATCGACTTCTCAGTCGAGGCGAAAAAAAATTTGTATTCTGTAAACATATCGCCTCGACTTTAAAATGTTACCATATCAAACACGATTTAGTGTCGATTTAAACTGTCAAAAGTTGTCAAAATGAAATATTTTTGAAAAAATTAAGGTAGTTGTTCATTGTTTTAATTTAATTTTTTTATAAAAATGAGTTTTTTAAAATTTTAAAAATGGAATTTTTTATTGAATATGAAGAAGAAAGAGTTGAAAGAATTAGAAACGAAATTCTTCATTTATTTTAAACTTTCACCCTGTAAATTAATATAAATATATAACTAGAATATAAAAAATTGTTTATATATTCTTACATTTTAATACCTGCGAAACAACACAACACAACAAAACAAAAATGTCATCTAAACTGATGAGGCGATTGTCAAAACCTACTCGACTCATATAAGTCGATATATCGACTCAAATCGACTCTCGTGATACCAAAAATTGAAATTGAGTCGACAATTACCATGTATATACCCTCACTTAAATCGACATAAAATGTGTCGACACAATAATATAGACCCATGGTATAAACGCTTCTTTAAATCGAATTAAAGTTTAAATCGATATAAAATAAACCGATTTAAATAACCGGTTCAAACGATTCTTATGGTTGTTACAAAGGGTATAAACACATAGAGATGGGTTCAGAATAAAACCAATTTTAAATCGACATATCTTTTATGTCGATTTAAGAGAGGGTATATACATGGTAAATGAGTCGATTGTCGATTGAAACGACTCTCGGAATAGGGGCCTTTATTTTAAATAAAAACTGTTACTTAGTTGAAAAAATAAATTAAAACAAAATAGAACAAGAAACACATAAATACCACAATTATTTTAAAATTTTTCATAAAAAATTGAAGTAATTCATTACAAATAATAAGTAATTATGAGGTTTTATTTAATTAATAAAAAATGCTTATAAGTCATATGAAAATTTAAATTTATTATAGGTATGTACTACATTTTTTTTTTTAATGTTTTTCATTTTGCTGAATTCATGATAAGTGTATTTTTTTTTCCAATTAAACTACAAAAAAAGTGCAAATGTTAATATAATTTTTTTTTTTGATTTTAAAATAAATAATTTATAAAATAAAAGTTTCATCATTTTTTTTTGTGGTTTATTTTATTTTTATTTTTTTTGATAATTTCATTTATTTTATTTTATTGCAATTTATTTTTATTATTATTTTTTTTTCTGTTCATTCATTTATTGGCTTATTCAATTTTTTAATTTAAAAAAAAAAAAAAGTTTAAGTGTTGCAATTATTTATGATAACAAAAAAATATGTTCTTTATTGAGATAAAATTATCATTATAAAAAAAAATATTTTGCATATAGTAGGTAGTTTCATTAAATAATAATTATTATAAATTAATTAAAATTTTCAATTATTGTATTGCAATATTAATTATTATTTATTAAACTTTTTGATAATTTCAATAAGTTTCGATATCTTGAGTTCGGATCATATTTAATTTTAATTTATTTTATTTTATTTAAAATTTCAAAAATCCTTATTGATTTTTGATAAAATAAGTTTTCGGAAAGTATTTACTAGCATAAATAAACAAAAAACATTGTTTCGAAATTAATTGTATTCGAAAATTTTCCTCCAAAATTTTTGAAAAAAAATTACTTTCGAATTTTAGAAAAAAACATTTTCGAAGTTTTTCACAAGAGCTTACCCAAACGAAGCTACTTAACTAACGAGAATACAAAACTTCATCCTTTTTCTCACCCACCCCACAAATAGTCAACATTTAACAAAAAAATGAGAACTGCAATTAAAATTAAAATTAAGAGAAATCGCACACTCGTTATATCTCTTCTCTGTTACATGTTTTGTTTATGCATATTAACATAAACGCGTAAACGTAAACGCTGGACAAAGCTAAAACTGTTTAGTGGAAAAGTTTTGCGTAAACTTTTATTAAAATCTTTCACAAAGCGTTTTATAAAGTATGTAATAATTTTTAAGTTTAGAATATTGAGTCCTACTATTGAATTTTGTCAATTTCTTCGTTTTTGTTGTTGTTGACAAATCCAATAACAGTTTAGGAACTATGTATCATGTTCCTTCATAAGAAATACGGGAGAAGGAAAAGTTTTTGTTCAAACTTTTCTTAAAGTATGGAAAATAAGAAAAAAAAATACGAAAAACCTAATACATATCATAAATTCATAAACCAACCACACTATATAAGATAAATACTTTATTACGAAGAAAAGTTGTGTATGGAAATGTAATCTGTTTAAATTTCACAAAAATTGAATCAATTTTAAGTTTTCAAATTGATTTGAAAAATAAAACGTATGATTGATTTTTCTTAAGACTTAAGATTTTATGTATGTACATTTTTAAATACTATAATAGGACAATTTCGTATTTATTGATGATTATTTTGTACGATTGGTTATTTTCTCTTAAACACACAATTTTCAGAATACATACATATGAATATTTAAAGATATTCTGTTTATTTTAGATCAATATATATTTAAAAAAAAAATAATACTACAAATGAATTTATTTTAAAGTCTACAATGATCTAATATGTAAATATTTTGTATTTTAGTTTTAGTCCTACTTAAACCTTTCAGTATAAAATACAATTGTATAAAAGATTATGACCTAATCTAGGGTTCAAATAAAATTCTATGTTTTTGTAATGATTTCAAAAATATAAATACATATGTACATACATATTATAGGTTAGTTATTTTAAAGTAACATGTGTTTACTGTGTAGAATAAATATTCTAAACAAAATTTTGTTGTTGTTATATTTAATTTACAAAGGTTTGTAGTAAATTTGAATACACATACACCCACACACACCCACACACACACATACACATTCATGAAAATTTGTATTTCTTGAACAGTGATTAAATTCCAACCATTTTATGTTAAAATAACATTCATACTACAATATAACTATTATTTTTAATTTACCATGTATTTATTTAATCGAATATCAGATTATAAAAGGTAAAGTGGTTCTTATGGATAAATTTTAATCATATATTCTAAATTCTTATTTAATACCTTTTTCTTAAATAAAATAATTTTATTTCCATTTATGTCAGCAATTAAAATTTTACGAATGTTAAATACAATTAAATTTATAAAATACTAATAAAAGTAGGTATTTTACTAAATAATGGATGGGGTGGGGTTATGTATCGAAAGAAAAAAGTAAAAAAAATAAATAACATACTTTGAGATACTCATACATTTAATTTAACCCTTTGTATTTCAACTGTGAGTCTCACACCACTATACATTATTCTGTTTTGGATTTTAGTGACTAATTTTTTTTTGAATTTAGAGATAAAGTTTGAGATTATTTAGCAATTTTCTAGAACTTGTTTGCTCTATAACCAGAGTAACTTTTTTTTTCAAAATAGGAAGTAAAAGTAAAAATCATTTGTTTTGACTTTTAAGAGTTGTGTTGCGGTATCCTGAAGAAGTGAAAAAGTAATTGAAAAATCATAAGATACTTTAAAAAGTTTTCTTTTGAAAAGATGTCATTTTCGACTCACACGTCTCGAATATTGAATGTAAAGGGGTAAACTGAGAGCTTTATGAAATTAAAACTTTATTTTCAATTTTAATTTGAAATATTACAGTTGTAGAAGAGAAAAAGAATTTTAAATTTCCATTGTGATAAAAAATTAGGATTTTTTTTTAGTTAAAATCTTCCAAAGTTTACAATTTCCAGTGCATATTTTATTTATTACAATACCATGATCAGGAACACATTCCTAAAGGAAAAAATCCTATTCCAATTTACTTTACCTTTGAAAAAAAATGATTACATCATGTGTGAAATAGATCTTAGTGCAAAGGAAACACAACATATAGGATATCCCTTTTCTGCATTTTTTTTTTTTTTTCGAAACAGCGCTGGTGCATGAAGACGGAAATAATTAATGATAAGGTTGAGGAAGGTAATTGGAATAAAGGAAAAAAAGCATTGTTGTTCGATCGATTTGGTTTATGAACGACTCATTTATATATTCAAGTACAAGTAAAACTGTTGTGAAAAAAAAAAGAAAACTAAAACATGCATGTAAATAATTAACTCATTTTTCTCTTGCCTTGCAAAATTTATTTTAAAAAAAATATAAAAAGGAAAAAATTTTGATTTTTGAATGTTTGGTTACATTTAATTAAAGTTTAATATACTTATTAAAATTGTAAATTATGAATTTTATAACATACTACACATATTTCATATACCCTATGGATAAATATGAAATATATGCACCCTTAAAAAAAATTAAATTTTAATTCATACTAACATAATCATACATATGTATATCACATATCAAACAGGTATATATCACATACATGTATCTATGTCATTTTTTATTTTGTTATAATAACGTTTTTATTCATATAAACTTTGTGACATACTCGTATATATGACTGTTACCTAAGTATGTTTATAATATTTATCAACCCTTCAGGAAAATTTTCCTTATTTAAACTTTAATGTCTATGTATGTAGTATATACCTACGAGTATCTAAAAAAAAATATACTATATACCTACATATATTTTTTTTCCTCCTCTTTCATATTGTTATCCTTGTGTATAATATATATTTTACAATTCATCATACTTTATCGTGGTAGTACAATAATTATAAGTACAAGTACTTATGTGGATTAACTAATAATAACTATACTAACGAGACTTCATTAATTTTTAATTTTCAAATTTTCTTAAATTCTCAAGAGAAATTATATTGTGTGATTTTTTTTTTTTTTTGTATTCGTTTTGTTTTTCTTTTTTACTTTGTTGCTTTTCAAAATTTACCTTTTTGGTACTTTTTTTTTTTCATTATTATATTATTATTATTTTTTGGGTACATAATGTAGCTAAGTAATTTATGTGTAGGTATGTATACGTACTTTTAGTTAGGATAAAATGTATAAAATATTAATTATTAATATTGCAACCTGTAGTTGCTTCAAGACGTAATATAGTTATAATGCGAGTTATTTTATCATGAAATAGATACCATGTTAATATTTTAAAAGCACAACAGGTCAGGTGTCAGTGTAAATTTAATATTGTGGAATATAACTTTGATTTGGTGTTAAAATGTAGTTTTTTAAAGGATTATTTAACCTTTGCCCGTTTTTAATTATTAAATAAAATATATTTGTTTTTTTTTTTCTTTTTATAATGTTACTCTTTTTTCGACTGAATTTGTTATGAGATATCCTTTTTTTTACTAAAAGGTCAAAAATATTAAGGTTTATAATATTTGAATACATATATTGAACAATTAGAACTGATTGTTCAACACATTTTTCGGATGGTACATGAATGGTTGAATTTTTGATACCCGCGTGCTGGAAGTTACTTAAAAATATGAAATTTCTTTTTATTTAGAGTACTTTGTGAACGGAACGGAACTATTACCATGTATATACCCTCTCTTAAATCGACATAAAAGATATTATGTCGATTTAAAATTGGTTTTATTCTGAACCCATATCTATGTGTTTATACCCTTACAACAACCGGTTCAAATTAAACCGATTTAAAAATGACATTTTATTTGCAACAGTTGTGTGAAGGTTAAAGATTTTTCAAAGAATTTAATTAAATTTTACATAAAAACACTTTCTAGTTTCTTTTTGTAGTGTCACCTGATTTATGTGTAAACTCTTAACTCATGCAAGCTGACACTTGACAGCCGTTTATACCCCATTAAGAATCGTTTGAACCGGTTATTTACATCGGTTTATTTTAAATCGATTTAAACTTTAATTCGATATAAAGAAGCGTTTATACCATGGATCTATTTTGTGTCGACACATTTTATGTCGATTTAAGTGAGGGTATAAACATGGTATATAACTCCAAAATTCACGTTGAGCGTCTTTGCGTGAATTTTTGACTTTATAAGGTTTTATAATTAACTAACAAGACAAGAAAACAAGAAGAACCCGAAAACAGAAAAAATATAACTTCTTATAAATGAGAAAAATGTATACACATACATATACGTACATGTAGCCAAATTTTATGACCCATTAAAAGTTGTGAGACCATCAAGTCTAGTTCCCTTATTAACTCTGACACTTGTCACGACACTTCACGAATCATTTCAAGATATTTGATTTACATGTATGTATGATATGTATACATACATATCTTTAGTTAAAAAAACATTTTTGGGACATTGGATGTTTGTCAGAACATTTGTCTAGAGATAAAAATTTATAAAAATATTTTCAGATCCGATAAAAAGTTTCCTATCCTGTGGAACTGAAAAGCACTTAATTTATCGATCATAGTAAAATATCAAACAGTAAACACTATAGACATTATATAGGCAATTCTAAAAAAAACAAAAATGAATTGTATACCTACACGAATAATTCTTTTTTTTTAAATATCAAACGGATATGACTTCATTTTCAACTTTATTTATTGAAATGAATAAAAATCTACTTTACCCATAAGAATATTTATTTATAAATAATCTTCATCATTATTGTTATCACATAGACCACCCTTACATTTATTTATTTTTTTTAAATTTTTTTTTTCACATCCGCCATATGAGAATTTATTTTATGAAAAAAAATAAAAACTAAAATTCAAGAAATCCTCCAATAAAGGATTTACGAGACACATACATCATTCAAAAATAAAAAAAATTAAAAAAATAGTAAAAAAGAAAAAATGTAAAGACACATGATATGAAAAGTAAAAAGAAAAGAAAAAAAAGAAATATAAAAACTTTGTCCGCATGATGTTTATGTCAGTGTTAAGTAAATCTCATCATATAATGTAATATGATGCAATCAATTATATGTCTTTTTATAAAGCCCATTTTTTTTCTTCTCTTCTTTCTATAATTTTAGTTACGATATATACGTATATACATTTTCCTGGGAAATGGACCATTCATTCATTCATTCATTCACTCATTTATTTATTTATGTATACTTTTTTTTCTTCTCTTGTTATGATTCTGTCGTATAGGATATAATGGCATATTCTATGTAAATGTCCTTTTTATAGTCATTAATCAATCAATTTAGCTTGAAAGAATACACTTTTGAGATGAAAATATAATATTATTTTTATTTTTTTTTTTGAAAATATGTATATGAGTGTAATAATATGTAAATGTCAAAACAGATTCAATCCAAAAAGGATTTTATTTCTATGCAAACATATACATGTACATACATATAGGTATATATTTACAAAAACATTATTCTTCTATTTTATGAAAATGTATAATATGGGCTTGATATGTGATGCATGTAGTGCATCAAAAATGCTTATGTAACTTTATATTGATGTAAATAAATTACATTTAAATGAAAGTATTCATATGAGATTATTTAAGAAAATAATATTATTGAAGAGAGAAAGTTAAATGTATGATAGATGTTTTGAAATGAAACCGAATATTTTATAAATACTGTTAGGATGATAATATTGCAAAAGAGATGGTAGAATTTTTAAAAATTTGTTAAAAATCTATTGAATACATTTTTGTGGATTACTAAAAATAATTCGAAAATTTTTTTTTACTTATAAATTTTCTACTACAACCCTTTAGAAATCTGATCCCACTGCCTGGTCCTTTTCAATGATGCAAGTTTGATTTTTTCAAATTTGAGAACAAATTACAAGCTTGTTGACCAGCAAGGTGGTTAAAAACCTTTGTATTCTTGCTAAAAGATGGAAGAAAGCTTGATTAAATAAGTACTTGAAGAAACAAGCTGAAGCCAAGCTTGAATCATTCATTCATATGTTTGCGTATAATTTATGTGCAAATTCTATGTCAAATGCAAGAAAGTTGAAGAAAATTGATGCAACATGATCTTTACTATTTCTGCTGATATTCTCTTTTAACACGAGTTATTCGCACTTTGTTTACAGCACAAAGATTCTTAAGATAAAAAAAAAAAATATAAATAAAATTTTGTCCATGTTAATTTAATTGATTGAACAAATGGGCCTAATTTAGAAAACACAGAGTACACAGCATGGACAACATACTTTTGGTTACTAAGGAAAAAATTCAAAAGAATAAAAAAAAATTTCTAATTAAAAAATACTAAAATTTTCATTTGAATTTTCTAAACGTTTGTATATATAAATTAATGTGTGCACATAAAAAAATTTCAAAAATGTTAATTCGAAAAAGAAGAAAAAAAAAACCAAATACCGAACAAAATCTGACGTGGTTAGAATTCGTATTATGTTTTCTATATATTATTTTTTGTTTCAGATACATTTTATTGTTTATTAGAGACAAAAAATAAAATAATAAAAAAAATACCAAATTTACGAAAATTCTATTAGCTATTCAAATGGCAAAATTTCGATTAGTATGTTTTTGATGTTTTCTTTCATTAATTTTCTAAATTCTAAACAGACAAGTTACATGTATACTCGTATATGTACCTTAAAAATAAATAAAAATGATTTTATTTCTTTTGTATATGTATAAATAAATCGTGTCAAAAAGAGAATATATTATTATTTAAATTGTAAAAAACAAAAGAAAAATTCCACAAAAATGTAAACGACAATAAAACTTTATAAGGAATTTTAAAATCGTAAACCGTTCATCACTTCATCACTTTTTTAAAAAATATTACTCGTGCGCAAAATTGTTTAATATATTTTATTATTTTTTTTATCTTAAAATTTGAAAGATTTTGAATGAATCTCATTTTAAATAATTACATTTCTAGCATGATGATGATGATGTTATTTTCCTTCGTTTATAAGATTTTTTAACTATGTAAATGTATACATACATAATGTACATATAACAACCATCCACAATGATGAAAATGAAATTATAGACTATGATGTTTTCTTTAACCATCCACTTAAATGCTTAATCTATATTCTAGTTAAGCCAGATTATGGTTAATTAAGTGCTGTGAATTATTTTTCCCGGGAGGCTATCAATATACATATAAATATTTTTGCCTCTTTGATACCTTCTCTTTTATGTATGTATAGTGTCTGTTGCTTTAAGCTTTAAATATTTTGTAAATTTTGAATTTTACTTGTATGTATTATGTAAGTATATATTGTTTTTGATTATAATAAGTATGTCCAGTAGGGTGTATGTACATCAAGAACATGTAAATACAATATATAGCGTTGTATATACATATAAAAGGATTGAGATACATATATACGTTAATAATATTAATTGGCATCATTATAACTATACGTTAAATACTATATAGGGTGGTGTATATACTTGGTGTGAAAAAGAAATGAACCTGAAAATAGATTTTTCTAATTAAAAATCATCGAATGCTTTATTAACATTCTAGTTTATCTTTTTAGAACAAAAGACATCCATTAAAATTTAGTCTTTTACATACATAAGAGTAAGAATTTTATCTTGCATATTCTTCAAGCTTTCGCCATTTAAATTGAAAACTGCAACTAAAAAAATTGTTCGTGTTTTAGCAAAACAACTTAATTTTTTTCTTAACATTTGATAAAGACTACCCTGTATGCTGTACGTGCATAAATATTTGCTTATTATTTTGTCTCGGATGTTAATGTTAAATTATATATTAAATATGTACGATATATGTACATATGTATGTATTTAAAGTGTTACAGTAATCAACTCTAAAATATGTGCAATAATTTAAAGTGCAATATAGTTTCACTTTTGTACATCAAAAGAACATTATAATGTTTGTATTTTTTTTTCGTTCTTGTAAATTATAGTCAACAAGTTTAAATGAAAGGTTAAAAAAGAAAAACCGTTTTATTATTATTTAATGTAAAAAATGTAGTTTTATTGACTTATCGTAACGTTTTTTTACTTTTTTTAAAACCCTTTTGATTCAAAAGAAATTTAATTACCCAAAGAAATGCACAAAAAAAAAAAAGACGAATGTAAAATTTAACACTTTTAAAGTAACACTTTTTTGTACATTCGTTTTTACGAATTATTTTCTGCAAAAATGTCCACAATTTTTAAACTGTATTTGGAAAATTTTCAAGAAATCTAGTAAAATACTACAAAAAGAGGATTATCAATGATGGAATATGAAATTTTTAGTTTTTGAATGTATGAACTTTTTTGGAATGATTTTGAATTTTACTAAGTTTTAAATGAATCAAAGGGATAAAAAGTTGTGTTAAATTTTTATTTACCTTGCCTTCTGATAAAAGTTGTATTCTTTATTTTTTTTACTTTTTTTTAAAAAAAAATATTCAAATGTGTAGATCCTGTGTATACTTATATTAAATGTTTACTAATACGACTTCTTCTCTAAAAACAATTTTTTTTTCTCCTACAAATATTTCGCTTTCGTATACATAATTAAAATTGTTTTAATTTTTTTAAGTTAATTTTTTTAAAACTTTCTGCAAAAAAAAGGCAAAATAATTTAAAAAAAAAGACAAAAAAAACCTGCTGAGTGCCACAGAAAAGTTCTTTAGCAACGAACGAACACATTTTAACTACTCCTTTTTTTTTTTTTTCATTAAACAATTACATGTATCTTTTAGGGAAAAAAAAGGCAAGTAAAGCACATAATACAATAAATAGCAAAAAAGTAAAGTGGTTAACGAAATTAAGAATAATGAAAAACTTTTTATATTCATTTTATTTATTTATTTTATTTTCTAATTTTATTTTTTTTTTCTATTTTTTTTTGTTGAGTTATATGTAGTCATTTAAAATTTTTTTTATTACTAATGAAATAAGTAGGATGTGTTTTTTGTTGTTGTTAGAAAGAGAGAGAGAGCGAGAAAAAAAAGGACGAAAAGGGACGAATAAAAAAAAAACGATTTCAGTACTTTTAAGTTAAAAGTTTATTTAAACTGATAAATGAAAAGATGGAAAATGGCTGTAATAATGATGGTTAGAAAAGAATTATTCTGTTATTTTTATTATGTTTTTTTTTGGTGCTGTTTTTCAAATTTTTCTTTTTTCTTTTGCCTTCATATTAAACTATACATATTTTTTGTTTCAATACGAAAAAAAAAATGCAGTATAAAAAAAAGGGACAATCGGATTAAGAAAAATGAACCTGCATCTTTAACTCTACAGAGGAACTGAACAGATTTTTAAGTCAATTAATTCTAATTGTTGGTAATAGAACAAACATTTAAACGCAGTAAATTTTAACAAAAATAAAAACTAAAAAAAAAAAATTAAAGAAGAAAGTGATAAAAAGTTACAGAAAAATTTAAAAAAAAAATGGAAGATACGATAAAAGGGTTGAAAAGAAAAAAAAAGAATTTGTTTTTGTGAATATGAAACTTGAAATAACAAGGGAAGAATTTCTACAATATAAGGGGAAGAAAAGAATATTTAATTTCGGTCAAAAAGATTTAGTCGCTAGAACGTTTTAATTAAAATTTTGTGTTTTTGTTTGTTAAAGATATTATTTAGCTCCTTTTTTTTTGTATTTATGTTGAAAGAAAAACTTTGTTTTTTTTTTTTAAAGAATAAATTGAGAAAAAGGGAAAACGAGAAAAAATCATTTTTCATTTCTTTTTCTTTTTTTGTGTTTTAAATTAAATTCATGGAAATATGATTAAAAATTTATTTTAATTTGATTTTCATTGATTGGAATATATTTTTTCATTATTTATTCATGATTGAATTTCTCAAGAAAAAAGGATTCTTGTTCCCTAATAAATCTAATAAATTTTAAAAAACAAAAAAAATCTCAATACTTTTAAAATGACACAATTTAACCATTAAATATCGGAAGTTTCTTAAAAATGGTATAATTCTCATAAGGATTAGTGCTTTTGTTTCTGTTAAATTTAACTTGGTAAATTAAAATATAAAAAGCACTTTGTGCTACTACACACAAAAGTGTGTATGATCGAGAAGTGTGATTGCACCGCTCTAGTTAGCGAAAATCGCCAATGAATTATATGTTTCTATGGAAAGTGTCAAAATAAATTTCAAAAACAAATAGTGTGAAGTCTGGACATAAGGACAGTGCTAAGAACTTCTACTTATTTTCCAAAAAAATTGAAAATTACGTTATTGAACTCGAAATGAATTAAAATCGATTTTTCACTATGCCATTTTTAATTAATGAAACGAAATTAAACAAAAATTACAATAAAATCAATTTAATTCAAAATAAATTTGTAAGCATTGTTAAGTAAAAATAAAAATAAAAAAAATTGGCAAAGCTAGAAAATCGCATTTTAAAAAAAATTCAAAAAATAAATTCTTTTTTCGAAAAGTTTAAAACAATGTAAAAAAAAGGATTAAAGAAATAAAAAAAAAGACACTATGATGATTCAATTGAAACAAATTTTGTACATCATTAAAAATTGATCAATTTTAAATCGGTTTTATGGTAAGTCATCCATACAATCGCATTTTCACAATAAAAAAAAAAAAACATAGTCCAAAATATATGTATGAATGTAGGTACCAACATATATCGAAATTTTACAAGATTATCAAGGTTTTGCTTCAATGAATCGTTTTTTGTGCATTATAGTAGCAAAAATATATTTTATCTTTTGGATAGAAATGTTTGTAAACTATTTTTGTGTACGCATATATAAGTGTGTCGTTTTTTTTTGGGGGTTGGTTTTTTTTCCCCATTTTTTGATAATGTTCTTATATGATATTCGTTTTAGCGTATAATGATTATATCGTACACAAAATAGTAGTATTGAAATCATTGGTACCTACACGTGTTTTACATATACATATATGTATACATACTTATAAAATGTAAATCTATATTATTGTAGAATTGTAAGGATATATGTAACTATTTTGAAATTCGATTACATTTTGGAAATATCATTTTTTTCTTCTTCTGGTGCTGTGCTGTTGCTACTATAATAGTGTTATATTTCTCTTTTTGTCATATGTAGTTAACTGGTTGATATACATATATACATTTTTTGTATATGTATACACGTATTTACATACATACATACATATATAATTTCATATTCATACTCTGCTCTGATATTTTTAGGATATCCGGATTTGCAGAAAACATTGTTCCAATGTTCCGGTCTGATGTTGTAATACGCTAGAAAACACACTCGATTAAATGAGCCGTAATGAAAGATAATTATGTATGTATGTATGTATTTATGCATATGTATGTGTTGCATGTACTCTACGACTTTTACAAAGTATGTTTGAAGTTTTTCGTTTTTTTTTTATATTGTTGTTGTGAATGTATAAAATTGACAATTTTCAGGATGTCCGTTAAAAGGATTTTTAGTGAAAGATGATAATAATAATTTTGTTTTGTTATACGATTATAAAGGATATATTAAATGTATGAAAAACAAAAAGAAGGATAAATGAGAAGTACAAATTTTTCTATATAATATCTATACGTAGGTACATTCTACATAATTTTACATATTATAATCCTTACATAGAAAAAGTACTAAATTTTTGAATTTCACTTTATCCTATTTAATTTTTTTTTCTTTTTTTTTTTAAAATAATCATGTGTTTGTGAAAAAAAAAATGATTTTATTATAATATGTTTTGTCAAATTTGTTGACACTGAAAATCTTTTACTGGTGATTTAAAACATTTTTATAGGATAATTTTTTATAATTTACAATAAGTAACATCGCGTAGAGAAGAATATAAATTTTTTTTTGTTATTTTACGAAATTTCTGTGAATTTTCAAAAGGAAATAAAAATTATATCATTGTTAAATTTACAAGGCTTCAGGATAAAAGAAAATTTATTATCTAGTAATATTTGTTTTTGTTAAGAATATTTAAATTTGTTTTTTTTTATTTATTTATTTTTTTTTTTTTGTGATCATAATTCACATAAGATACAAAAAGTAGTAACTCATGTATGCAGTATCTTGTATCAGTTAACTTGTATGTATATTCAACTGAATAATAAATTATATCTACTTACTATATCTTATCCTGTATTCTTTGGAAAAAAGAAAAAAAAAAAGAAAATTTTATATCTGTGTAAAATTATTCCTTGTTTAATTTAATTTCCACTTAAACTACTTTCAAATTTACATAAGAATATGCAAACTTGTATAATTTTATTTTATTTTTGTTTTCATTTTTCTTCTTTTTTTTTTTTTTTACTTGTATATTAACTTACATACTGAAATAACTAAGATGAGAAAAAGAGAAAATTCATTCTAATTTTATTTTTTCTTTTCTTTTATTTTTATACTCGTAAAATATATTTTTTTTAAATGTTTTTTTTTATATGTATTTTATTTTGTGTACATATTTACTTTATTCATAACCATAGTCATCGTCTTTGTTGTCATCATCGTCGTCCTGGATTTCTTGTTTTTTTTTTTTTTTTTTTTTTTACTTTTCAAGAACTCCATGTTACGTATTCTAGTTTTATTCTTTTTTTAAAGATGAGTTCCATGAAAATTGTTTAGTTTTCCATTGACTTAAATTTGGGTTCTAGTTTTACAAAGTAGAAAGTGACTTTTTTCTAAACATCGAAAGAAATTTATTCATTCTGAATATTAAAAGAAAAACAATTCATGCTATTCCAAAGAAAAAAATGTAATTTAATTGGCTGGTAAGATTTTGTCACCTGGCAAAGGCAAAGTCAATGCAAACGAAAAAATCAGAGTCCTTTAAAAAACTAAAAAAAAACATTCAATGCAACGGGATACGTCCTAAAAATCTCTTTGAACTCTTCACTAATTTACAAATTAATATCTTCTGAATAAATCTGTGGGAAATTCTTTGAAATATCTGAAAACTTTTTGCAAAATGTGTTCCAAAAATTCTTTAAGACTTTTTTGCACTTACTTTAAGATACCCCTGCGAGTACACAGTTCCATAATTTGATATTCAGTATGAAACTTTTCTAAAGAATCACTGTTTTGGGAATAGGAAGTATCTAGCTCAGTAAAAAAAAAATTAAACAATAATAAAACTGTGAAAAAAATCCGCCGCTTCTTTTTGGAAACTTTTCATGATCACTTTTCGTGGAACAACCTTAAAATGTTATACTTTTTCTTGTGTGTCTTGAAATTTCTTTTTGTTTTTCTTATTAAAAAAAAAAAAATCTTACTTAATGTAATTATTTTGAATACTTGTATATGTTTGTATCCAATTGAAAAAAAAAAATGAATAATAATTTAATAAAATAAGAAAAAAGAAAAAATAAAATGCAGAATTTTTGTGTTTAATTTAATTGAATTATGAAAGTACATTCTTGTGAAGTGTTTAGAAAGGTGTTGCAAATAAAAAATTTAATTTGTATATGAAAATTGAATTAAAATTTATACATACATATGTACATAATCCATAATCGTATATGATGAAGGAGAAAAACAAACACACCCACGCTTTTTTAATGAATTTAATTTAAAAATGTATCATTTATAAATTATTTACGGATTTTGAATTAATGAAATATGTAAATTATTTTGTTTTCTATAATTATGTACTTCTAGTGTAAAAAATAAGAAAAAAAAAATGATTACATTCAAAGTAGACTGTGTTTTAGAACTAGAAGCTACATTAAAAAAAAAAAAACAAGTGGGAGTTGTAATGCTTACTCTTTTCGTTAGTAAGCTTTGTTAATGACTTCAATTTAATAACCGTAGGTAAATCTGATACGGAGATATATAGAAAATGGAAGTAATGGCAACAGCAATGGTACTTTGGAATATTCTCTTTAATGTTTTATATGTCCTTATTGCCGTAAATTTCACTTCATAGCCAAAAAGTAGCGTTTAAAATATTTTTGCACATAAAATTCACATTAAATGACTTTTAAAGGTAATTTGCAAATTTGTTAAAATGATTTTTTTCGAACCAAGTGCGAATTTATAAGATGAAAAAAAATGTAAATACCTATGTATTTTATCAAATTTTAAAATAAAAATGTACCATTTCTTTTTTGTTTAAGAAAATGTAAAATATTTTTTTTTGCATTACTAAAATTTAGAATAATTCTTCCTTAAATTTTCACTTTGGTGTTTATCTGTGCACACATGCGAAAATTTTGATGAAAATTTAAATTTTATAACCTTTGTGGTGGTTTATTTTATCAGTTTTATTTTTCTACATAAACACGAGATGCTTGCAGTTTCTGAAAGACTTCTTTCCTAGTCATTTGACTGCTGAATTTTTTCTATGTTGTAGGTTTTTTATTTTTTTTTATTTTTACCTTTTACCTTTTGAAACTTTGTTTGATTTTATGAATTTAAAGCGACTGTGACATATTCAGTGACATGTAAGCGAATTCATTTCAGTGTAATATAATTCTCTTTTTAATAAATAAAAAAAATGAAATATACATGTACGTGTGTGAAAAAGTCGACACTCCCATGAATTCATTTATCCTTTTTCAAACAATAAAAAAGTTCTATAACCAATGTTGAATAAAGTAATAAAAAAACAAAAGTTTGTAATATTTTCTAATTTTTTCTCTTTTTTTTTCTCCTCACTACAAAACAAAAATCATTCATAAATTTACATTTTCTCTTTTTTCTTTATTACATCATCATTTTTATTTGCCACCTTTAGTTTGTTTTTTTTTTTTTTTTTTTTTAATTTTTTAATTCTACAATATAAGAGACTATAAAATGAACTTTTTCTTTATTTCATTTTCTAGAAAGAGAAAAATTTATAGAATTTATTTTAAGAAAATTTTTCCAATAAATTTCATTTGAATTTCATTTTTGCGCTATTTTATTCTCACGCCTTTTATTTGGCAACTTTGTTTACCTGGACCATCATCATAAGCTTTTATGGATATTTTCGTTTTTTACTCAAATTGTCGTTTTATGTATTTTGTTTGTTTTTTGTTGTTTTTTTATTTTTTCCTTTCAATATTTATTAACTTTGTTAGCTTATTCAAGTAATTTGAATGTTCTTTTTTGTTTGTTTGCTTTTTATACGTAGAATGTTATTTTTCTTTTATGTATATTTTCTTATTTCTTTTCATTTTGTCATCATTCATCAATATTATAGTTGTTTTCTTTTGCTTTTTGTTGTTGTTATTAACAAACAACATGTTAATAACTTTTGACCATAAATCTGTCATTTCGTTTGCTTACTTTATGGGATAGTAAACAATAAAATATGTAGAAGAAGAAGAAGAAGAAGAATATAAGGAAAAAAATAAAAGAAAAGAAAATCCAAACAAACAAATAAGTAATCAAATGTATTGGAAGAAAAGAAAATGTATACTTGTTTTTTTAATGGTATTTTCTTCGAATTTTATGACGTTTTTTTTTTTTTATATTTTTGAATAAGGAGGAGAACAAAATTGAGAACTTTAAAAGGCAAGCAACAATGAAGAACGGCCATAGAAAAATATTTAGTAAAGTTGAATTTTGAACTTTAATAACTTTATTGTAGAAGTCAATATTTGTTTATTTCAACCATTTTGTTTGAACAATGAACATTTTAAATAATGGTTTAATAATCAAATTTATTAAATAAATTGTTTAAATAATTTGTTCTTTTTAAAATTTAAAGTTTTCATAAGCTCAATAAATGATATGAAATTTTGAGTAAGAATGTTTCTAAAAGAAAATTGACTAACAACAAAATTTACTAAGGTTTAAATATCAAACTTTAAAGGAACCCAATATACAATTTATAAAATCTAAAAGATAAAATTGTAAATAATTGCTGTTTTAGATATAATAAATGAATGAATTACAATTTTAATGAATCAAAATGGGAAATATAATATAGTAAATCCAGTTAGAATAGGAATTACAATGCCAACCAAAGAGAAATATGTATATCTGAAGCAGATGTTGGACGATTTCAGAACTGGAATGGAAGCAAAAAGTGGGTATTCAAATTTAATATTGCGGATGTATATAGGTCATGCAGGATATCATTATCCAAAATGCGTTTTATAACCAAAAGAAGAAGAAAAAGACAAAGAAAATTCTGAAATTGAATCTGAATGGGAAATAAATTATAAATTAAAAAACATTTTTTTTTTTACTATTAAAAATTTTATTACAGCTTAATTTTCATAAAAAATAAATATTTGAATTATTATAATTATTACAAATTTTACTTTATGACTTATTGCTTATGATTTATGCACCTATTTTATTTTCGCCAAATTTGGAAGAAAAAATAATATGTTACTCGAAAATAAATTCTCTTCAATCACCTGAAAAGAAAAGCAATAAAACGTAAATTTTAATAATCAAATAAATTTTGATTTATCAATGTTATTCAATAATATTTTTTTTTCTTTTTGAAAATAAAAAAAATGAAGAAAGAACAATTTTTATGATCGTTTACTCACACACATGCACAAAAGTATTTTTATTTTTTATTTTATTTTATAAAAGATTTATATCAATTTTTTTTATTACTTTCATAACGATAACAGGTTGACCTAATTTTTAATTGACGTTAAAAATGCTTTTTTACGCACATAATTCAAAATAATAATAATAAAAAAAAAATATGATGTAGGAAAAAAATTCCTATTTATATAAAATGTGTAATAAAATAAAATGGTTTTTGTATTTTATAATAAATTTTTATATTCGTTAATTTTTTCATATGAATTTAAAAAAAATTATTTTTAATGATTACATAGGTAAAAAAATGTAGGAGTAATTTTTTTTTCTTTTCTGCTTAGTGTGGTACTTTTGAATTAATTAAAAAATGTTAATAAATACTTGAAATTTTTCAAATATTTTGTATAAAATTAATATATTTTCTTAATATAAAAATTTATTATCCTGTTGAATATTTCGATTTGAAAAGAAAAACAAAACGAAGAAGAAGAAGGTGGAAAAAAAATGTAGAGAGAATTTATTATGTTCGCGTGTTTGCAATTTGCATGTTCATTTTGTTTACCATCCTCACCCCTCTTTTTTACAATGAAGGAATTTATAATTTAACCAATAGTGTATCAGGATTTTATTTCTGTTGTGACGTCTACATACATACATATATGGACACCATGGGGATCGTTTTTGGTTCTGTGATATGGAAAATGGAGAATTTTAATAAATTCATATTAAAATTATGCATTGCAATTGCAAACGTGGAAACACCTATTAAAAAATGTGTAAACGTAAAAAAAAAATATTATCAAAGAAATAATTTTTCTTTCAGAGGATGACTTTTTGGAAGACTTAAACGTGAACGCTTAAAATCTTAATCCCAGACTCAATTTATATGTATTTTTGAAGATCGTGCCACAAAAGGACTTACAGTTCGCTTATAAATATACATACAGGTGTTAAGGAGAATGATAAAGATCCTGTCTGAGTAGAGAAAACTATATCAAAACTTTTCCGGAAAATGGAAAATTTGTTTGTATAATTTACTTTATACATCAATTAGCAATAAAACATAAGCCAGAAACACATTCTGGTCAAATAAGTACCGGGAATTTTTCAATAAAACTCAAAATATTGGACTAATCTTCTAAAATAATCTAATAATCTAAAACAATTTCATCTAGAGATTTTTAAAGGTCAATTAAATTACCTTAATAGCAACTTAAAAACTTAAAATATCCTTAAAAATGTTTAAAATCAAATAACAATAGTAAATTTGTTTTTGTTTTGTTTATTTCTTTGTTTTTGTTTTCATTTTTTTTTTTTTAAATTTTTCTAGGAAAAACACTTAAAACATAATTTGCATGTGAGGCACATACATATATAAAAACTACATCTAGAGAATGTCACGTTCTATTGAGAATAAGGAAAGAAGGAATAAACAAAAAGAAAAGAAACAAAAAGAAAAAAAACTATAAATGAGATAATATGCTTAAAAGTATAACGTGGTAGATACTGAATAAAAACACAAGTTTTTAACTACATACTTAAATCTTAAATGGTGAACCAGTCAGTTTAGTTGGTATAAAGTGTATAACACTTAATGTACACACGTACAAAAAAATAAATAAAGTTTCGCAGGAAAAATTAAAAAAAAAAAAAAAGAAAATATCCAAGAAGGAAAAGGTAAAAGTTTTTGTCAAACATTACTTTTTTTTATTATTTTTATTTAAAAAAAAACTTTGTTTAAATAATTTACGTTTTTTTTTTTAAATTTTATAGCAAAAAGAACAAAGAGAAAAAGTTTTTGTACAAAATATATAAAATCAAAATAGGTCCTTATAGAATAAAAGTGAATAAGTATTATGTTTAAAACAGTTTTCGTTTTTCTAAAAAGAAAATAATTTTCTTTTAATTATGATTTTTATGTAATGGCAAGTACGTGCACAAAACACTTAATTGGTATTTTAAAAAACAAAAAAAGTATAATAATTATAAGAAATTGTACATTATTATGATTAATTTCAGTAATAAGGATTTATAAAAGTTATGAAGGATATTCGAAGGTAAAAAAATGGGTTATATAAAAAGAAAAATTTATTTCATGAATTTTCAGTGAATGTAGAAAAAAATTGTGTTTTAAATTTTTTTTTTTATAGTAATTTATTTTGAATTTGATTTTTCATTTTAATCCTTTTTCTATAAATTTCATTTATTCTCAAACAAAAACTATTTGGTAATCAATTTGATAGACAAACTGTTTTTTTCTTTTTCTAAAAATATTCTGACGTGTGAATGTTATGTTTTCGATTCAATGAAATTGCATGACAGGCAATTTGAAGTGTTATTTAAATAGTTCAACTGTTAAAAATGTGTCAAAATAAAAATATATGTACATACATATATTCTAACTGTATTGTATCCTTGATTAGTTTTAGATTTAAATATACTTTTTTTATTTTGTTTTTTTAATTGCAAAATATTTTTCTAAATTGACATGATTTTATTTTATAGGTGAAAAGCTGATAAAGACTGATATTACTTTTTTAGATTAGATTAGATTAAAGAACCAGCCTAGAGGTGGGATTTGTTCCCTTGTTACTTCGACCCGTTTGGATCTTTTGTAATACCATACTGCTGGCTTTGACCTAAAGTTTTAGGGCTTTGACAAAACCCAAAACTTTTTTAGGTGGTAGGTGCCACACTTCGTCCGATGTTAGGTGCATTTGGTCCATATGCTCAAATTTAATACTTTATTTTTATATATTTTTTCTTACAAAATTTACCTAAATATTCAAGGAATTCAAAGAATTCAAGCAAAAATTGTTTAGCTTTTTTGGATAGAATCAATTTTGTAGAAAAAATTGCACTTGTTATCATAATTTGAAACTTTTTGGTTAAAGAAGTAGTTTACTCTCAAAGTATAGGGACCAGACAATCTTGAAAAAAAAAAAAAAATGCCTTTATTTTGGTTAAAGTTCTTCAGATCGACGAAATCAAATGATTGTCTCATAAAAATTGCATAAAAGTGTTGTTTTTTCTTTTCTATCTTAAAATATTTCTAATTATTTATTGTTCACGATTTAAAAAGAAAAATTGAGCGTTTTCTATCGCAATTTTGTTTTTCGTTTCTATGTAACATTAAGCAAACTCTTCCGAAAGTTTTCTTTTATATTATTTTTTTATTCTCTTTTAATTTTAATGTCAAAGGATTGATTGATTTGCATTATTATTTTTGTTTTCTTTGTGATTTGATTGAAAAAAAAATGTATTCTTTAAGATTCAGCCATTTTCGTCACCAAAAAGAATAATAAGATTGTTGCTATATATCTAAAAAAAATATAATGATGATTGTCATAAAATTGGATCCTTTTTTTTATTTGTATTTTTTTTTTTTTAAACATAATCGTGTTTCTAAAGGATTTTTTTTTCTTTTATACTGAAAAAGTAAAGAAGAATAGGGGAAAGCGAACAATAAGAAATTACTGCGGCATAAAAGGTTAAAAATTAAAGAGAAAAAATCTGCTTAGTAATAAAATGTTAACTTTTAAATTTTTTTTTCAAAAGAAATAGCGATTCAGTATTTGCATATACATACTTAAATGTCTTTTTATTTGATTTTAAAGATTGAGTAAAATTTTTAAGCTACATTATAAAAATTTATTATTTGGCCAGATGCCTAGAAACTATTTTAACTAATCTGTTGGTTCTGATTGCACGTTAACACTTAACAGGTGAAATATTTTTTATTTGAAAACTTCGATTATACTTTGATTTCGAATTTGTAATGGAGTCCTTGTATTAAATTTTGTGAAATTTTTCTAAGATTTTGGACAACATAATGTGTATTCTTAATTTACAGATGTTTATTTTTAAAACATTTGGTGCATTCACATGCCAATTACTGAAATTTCAGAAAAATTTCGTTTCTAAATAAAAGTAGTCCCTAATTAGCTGAGCGAAGGCAGGTCCTCTTTTTTATGACATTCTTGGATCTTAAGGATAGAGGTGAATATGATTTTTCGACTGGTAGGTATTCGAAAACAATAGAATATTAGAAAATAATCTTCCCTACCAAATTCTGAAAAGCTTGGAATATTTTAAAACTTGAATCATCAAATATGTACAAATATATGTGCTTTGAAAGTGTTAAAAAAGTTCAATTTTCACATGGAAATTTTTAATTTTCGAACCTCGTATCATGTGATTTGCGTTTTTATGTAAGGATTTATTTTATTTAAAAAGGATTCGAATATTGTTGGTGATATTCGAGTATATCGCTTTACACTATATAAAACCCTTTATCCACACAGCTTTATTTTTCATGAATGTATCAATGCAATGCTTTATTTATATTTTATAAAAAAATCCCTGAATTTTCGTATAATCAAAAATAAAAAAAACAAACAAATATTTGGAATTGTTGTGAATAATAATAAAAATAAGCTTTAAAAAAAACGGATTATTCGTAGCTTACGTTTTTTTGTTATTGCTTTCATACTTATTAACTCTGTCAGCATCATCGTTGTAATTAGTAATTTGAAGTACTTTTATTGTATTTTTATACAAAGAATATACAAAATTGCAATTCAATTCATTTATCAATTACGAATATTCAGCGAATTTTAGTCAATACATTCAGTTTTAATGTAAATAAAGGCACAAATTCATCAGCTTAAATTAAGTGCATTGTCAACAATTCACCATACACATATACATTATATGTATGTATGTATAAGTACATATGTACATAACATACATAATATTGAATGATTAAAGTCATTATAAATGTACTGAATTTTTGTGTATAAATGCCTAGAATTTATTATATGATTCACGTACCTACGTTCCTACGTGTATACATACATACATGCATACATACATGCACATAATCAAGCAAAAATGTGCATTTTAATATGTAAATTCATCAGTTATATGGTATGGAATTTTAATTGAAACAATTTTTTAAAATTCGATTGATTAAAGTTGGATATATAGAAAAAAAATAAATGTTAAAAATTTACAGTTGAAAAAAAAAAAAAAAGAAAGTCTCAAACCATCAAATAAAATCGTTTTATCGTTTTTTTTTTTGCAGTAAAAAAGGTAGAAAAGATTTTTTTATGATATCGAAATCATATTAAAGGGGTGGGGTGCTCTTTTTTTTTGCAATTACATTTTTTTGGTTTTATGAATTTAAAACAAGTCTAAAAAAAAAGACATGCCATTTTTTTTCGAAATATTTGAAAAGTCCTTAATATTTATGAAACGATGATAGTTGGTGGTACTGATGATGGTATATTGGGAATTTGTTTGTGTGTAGATATGTGTTTCTGGGTTGTTTTATACTATACATACATAATATATACGGTTGTTGCACTTATAACGAATATTTCGAATTTTCATGGTTCAATAATGGAAAAATTTTGTGGTATCCAATAATCGACCAGGCAAATCAATTAATTAACACACTTGAACTTCAATATATTGTTTTTTTTTTTTTTTAAAGCTTTTTTGTTATGCTATTTTTTTTCTTTTCGTATTGTTTTGTTTTTAGATATTATGATTGGTATTTGTATATTGTTCGTTTTTTTTTTTGATTTTCAATTTTGTTGTATGATTTGTAAATCTAAAGGCTTTTTTTTGGATAAAAAAAAAACTTAACACTAAAATTGAAATTTTGATATACGATAAATAGAATAAAAAGAAAAAAATTATACCTATATAAAAAATAATAAAGAATTGTTAAGTAGAATTAAATAATGAAAATATATTTTTTTTTTTGTTGTTGTTTTGTTTTTGTTTTCAATTTTCGTTAACTATATTGTGTAATTAAAATTTTTCATTTGAATGAAATAAATTGGAAAATTTTTTGTGTTTAAGCAAAATAAAAAATAATATTCGAACTTTGACGTCATATAGATTGTCTACGAGAATTTATTGTTTTTTTAGTAAGAGAAAATAATATAAATTTAATATTTTTAAAATATAAGTTTGAAGGTCAAGTTCGAAAGCAATTAATATATTTTATTATTTGATATTGTTTCATGCTTTCGTATATAGTTAAAATTGAAAAAAAAAAAAATCTATAAATCTAAAATAAAATCCGCATGAACGCGTATTTTAATTTTTTTCTCCAAATTTCTAACAATTCACATTTGCAGTAAACATTTTTCTTCACACCGCACATATCTGATTGACCATCTGAGTAAATAAAAAAAAGTATGTATATATATCTACATATTTCAAAAATAATATGAAGAAGTCCATTTTGTCCATATGTTGACCATAAAAAAAATGTCAATAAAAGCTATTTATTTTGTTCTTTTTGTTTTTTTTTTTATTCAAAAGGATTATCTTATGTTATAAGCAAGAAAAGCTAACATCAGAATCAGCAATAATATAGCAAGATAACGATAAAAATTTCGATAAAATTTTGTATAATTTTCATTTCGTTATAATTCCGTATCTCAAATATATGTACATACATATATGTGTGAATTTGGTTGTATGCGAATACATAAATACTCATATAAGTATGTACATACTCGTATGTATAGATATAGATATAAATATCCATATTTGTTTGTATATAGGTATATGTATGAATATATAAAGTTCATAGTCTTTGGCCTTTTTGGTCGATTCGGTCAGTATCTTTCTCATTTTGTTTGTTATTTCGAAGATTTACTTTTTCATGCTTGGCTACCATCATATAACCCTTTTATTTGTATCCTTTTTTTTTTTTTTTGGTCTTTTTGTTTTATTTTTTCATTTTATATTTTGGCTTCATCATTTTAATCTGCAATATAGAATGGTTATCTGTATGGTCGCACACAATGTTTTGAAAATAATCTAACCAAAAATTGCAGTGAATCTTAACAGTTGAATATTTAGATACATACATTATACATATATATCCATATACATGTACAATTGTATCGTACATACATACATATATTAAACAATTTTAATACTAGACCATGGACAACTATGAAAACTTGCAATTTTAATTTTCTATACATTTTCTCAATTAAAATCTGATGTCTGATTATTTTGAAAATCTGAATAAAAATCCATCTATTATGTACATATATGTCTAGCATACAAACATACATACATATGTACATACATATGTGTTTTTTAATTGAAATCAAAATTTGTTTTAGTTAAAATTTAGGGAAACTAAGAAAAAGGAAATTGTTTTTTTTTTTTTTTTTTTTTTGCAGAATATTAAAAAAATAATACAATAAATGCGTATTCAAAATTAATTTTATATTGTACCCACATTTGTATTTTTGTGTTTTTCTTTTTTTTTTTTTTTACTTTGTCACGTTCAAATAAAATTACTAAAATTTATTTTTCTTTTTTTTTTGGTTTCATTTTACCAAATTTTACATTAAATCTTTCAAAATTTGATTAGTATGACACATTTTAAAATTGAATAAAGTTTTGAAACTTAACCATTTTCCTTATCATTTTATATGTTGTAAATTTAATTCAATTTTCTAAGTTTTATAATATGTACCTACACTACCTACACATGTACATACTTATATGCACATAAGTATATAAATTACCTGAAGGTTTACAATAAATGTAATTACCTAGTTTTCGAAATGTACATATATGATATTTTTTGGTATAAATGTGTCATGTAATTTCACGAAATGTTTTTTTTTTCTTCTAATAGCAACGATGAACATACATAACATATACACGTATTGTACATATTGTATATGTATATTTTCTATATTTCTTTTTAATATAAAATATTATATCATATTTTTTTTTTCCTGAATTAATGTTAGAATTTTTGTGTAAAAATGAATTTTGGAAAAGTTTAAAATGAATTGTATAACTTTATATAAAAAATAAAACATACATACATAATATATATAAGTATCTAATCTTAAAGTATACACGGCATGGATATTTCTTTGGAAAAAAATTGAAAAAAAACCAACGAAAGAAAAAAAAAGTTTATTTTTTAGTTAAATGTACTTCTTCAGAACGTACCTATTACATTTTAACTTTTTACATTTTTTGTGAACAATATCACAGATGAAAAAAAAAATATCATACTAAAACTTTTCGCAGTTTATTTTTTTTTTAGTTTTTTTTTTGTAACGAACAATTTTTTAAATTTAATATTGTATCTGCTATTATTATACAGGGTGTCCAGAATATTGTGTTAAAATGATAAACTTGAGGTTTAAGAGAGAGAAGGATAGTCTGGAAAATTATTTGTATTGAACTTGCAGACATATAATCTACTCGTACATAATTCTTGATTAGCTATATACTTTTAATTTGTTTTCAGTATATGATTTGGCTAAATTTTTAAGATTTTTCCAAATTTCAAGAAACATTTTTTTCTCTCTTAAAAGATAATTTTTAGCTCAAGAGGATTGATCATTAAAAGAAAAAAAAACTTCTAGATTGTACGAACAAGAATTTTTATAATTATTAATTATTTTCTAAATCTTTAATTTTTCGCGTACAAATGTCATAAACACCCTTCGCTTGCACATTTATGCACACATATATTTTTTTCTATTGTCATTTATTTTTCTAGTTTAACTTCTGATAAATTTTCAGATGAATTTTGTTTGTTATATAGTTTAAGGTATTTTCAAACTTACTTGATGGAATGCGATTTTTATTTTGTAAACTATGTTAAAGTTGAAGAAAAAAAAAAAGAACGAAAGAAAAGTTCTAAAAACTTGAAAGAACAAGAGATGATCTTCGACGAAAATATAAGATAAAATAAGGATAATACGAGTTTAGAAAAAAAAAAGGATAGTTGTAACAAAAAAATATCAATTTTCAAAGTTTTTTTCTTTCGTCTATTTTTTTTTTTTTTTTTGGTTCATGAAAATATGCAACTGATGAGATGCAGATGTCATTTTCAGATGATATCTCATTTTGTCTTTAAAATATGATTTCTTAAATGTGAGGGTGTAAGAAATGTTTTAGAATTGTTACAATTTTGTTGTTCGCTTTTTATATTTTAAATCGTTTCTTTTAAAGGAGAAAGGACACTTATATTTTTGATGTGATTTATCATAGCTAGAAGTCTTGTGAGAATTTATATACATACATATTTTTTTTTCACTTCTCTTCAATTTCATACTTATGATACTTAGTTTTGTATGTTTGTAGAAAGATACGTAATATGCATACATACATATGTACATGTATATACAATTTATCAGATTATGAAATAAAAGAAGAAAAAAAAAAAAACAAAGTTTGATTACACAATCATCAGAGGCACCAGTTGTCTTGTCCATCTAATGATGAGTTTATAATGTCAGTTCTCATATTATGCTTTAAGGCAAAACTATAATATATGTACAACATACATATTTTTTTTGTTCTATTTTATAGATATATAATTTGTAATATAAAAATATGATATATGAATGAGAACAAAACATGTTGTGATCTAAAAAAAATATGATGTTTCTTCATATATATATTACTTTATTGTGTGTTCTTCTTCAATAAACATAAAAACAGTATCTACATAGCTGTATTGTATTCTTTTGGTATAGAAGAGCAATCATCTTTAGTTTTTATGTAATTTTCCTTTTTTTTGTTCTTTTTTAAATTAGAACATTTTTCTTCAAGATAAATTACGAAAATAACAACAATAACTGAACTGAAAAAAAACAAAAACCTCGACCTTAATGAAACAAAACATATATGACAGTATAAACAAAAGAACAAAAAAAAATTAATATTTTCCATCTAATTTTAAAGAAAATGAAAAGTTCATTTAAGTTTGGTTGTGTTTTTTTTTTAAAGATTTTAGACATAATTGTTAGAGTTTTTAGGATTTATTAAAATGACCTAGAAAATGTTTAATTATGTAGTATTTGTTATATAATTTCGAAAATCAGAACATTTATTTTAAAATTGTACTTTGGACATACGTATTTTGTGAATTTAATGACGGATCATTCTAATTTTTTTTAAAGAACTGACGTATTGAATGTTACAGTAGAATAAATTTTGAAAGAGAAAAAAAATTTGTTTCGATTACTGGAAAATATATACTCGTATATTTTTATTTTAATTGAAAATTTTGAATTTTTCAGCTACTATATTTTATTAAGTTTCACAAAATAGCATATTTATCTATCATATGTCATTTATATCACATTAAGAAAAAATAATGGAAAATCATATTTGTAGGGTGTCGGTAACTGGTTACTTTACCCTCCTATATGGTTTTAATTTTTCGGAATAAAATTATAATGACAAATTAACCTTGATGTCGGTTTGCCTTAAGATATTTGTAAAGTAAATACATATACGTATATTTAAGCAAATCTCTGTTGGACGAAAAAATATATTTTTCGAAATTAAAACTATTTTACACTTTTTTGTTTTTGTGTTTTTTGATTATTTTTGATTCAACATAATTTCCACCTGTTGAATAAAAATTAAATTGAAATTAATATAATTTGCATGGCTTTTTGAGTTAGTGTATATACATATGTATATTCTAGACTTCATTAGGTAAAATTTAAAAAAAAAAATAAATCTTTTTTTCTTTCTGATAATATTTGTTTTTGTAAAAATTTTCATGAAATATATTTTCGCCTTTAGCTAATTGACCTAATTAAAAACAAATAATAAAAACAAACGCTAGAAGTTATTTAATTTTTGTGTATATACATATGTACTCGTATATAATATATTTTATTTTTTTGATTTATTTTGTTTTTAATTAAATAACACATGTCGTGGTTATATTTCATTAAAAGAGATCATGAAATAAAAAAAATTTACCTTTAATTTCAACTCATTTCTTTTCATTAATTTTTTGTTTTTGGTGTGTGTTGTTATTTTTTTGTTTTTTGTTTTTCTATAAATGAACTTTAATTCAAAAATTTTTATATTATAAAGTTTTTTTTTTTTTTTTTAGTAATACATAATATGTATTCATTTTACTATTTGGTGTTCTACATATTTTTCCGTGTGTATTACCTGAATTTTTTATATGTTAAAAAGTTTGCGTGAATGGTATTTGTTTTTTTTTCGTCTAATAATTTTTCAACTAATGCAACAGTCACTATAGCATAACGTCCTTGATTAAGGACATACATATAACTTAGATAAATATAATTTCAAGTAGGTATTACCTTGGAGGTTGTTCTAAAAGATTCCGAAAAAAAAATATATATAAACTAGATTATTTCACGGAAAATATTGTATTTTGAATAGAAAGTTAAAAGTCATTAAACCATTACATCAATTACTTGGAAAAAAAGGAGGAAAAATAATATATATATGTACACCTACATAATAATGTACATATGGATGTATGTTACTCGTATGAGATGTAAAACATTTATTCCTTCTACGAAATCGCATCAAATGTTATTACATACATTCATACATATGTAACTATACATACATAAATGTAAGTATGTACATATATGTAAATGAAAAGTATATTTTTTTTTGTGATGTCAGGCATGACGTTCTAAAGTGAAAAATATATGATACATTTTTCACCATTTAGTGCTGACATTTTAATCATGTTAACATGATCGTCTTCAAATATGTGTTTTTAATTATTATTTAAAGAAATTGAAAAACATAACTTTACAGAGATCTACTCATACAGATTATATAGTATATAATGTACATAAATGTAGTATATATGTATGTTCATATTTTAGGAATGAGTAATCAGAAAATACTAGAAATTTTATCAAAAAATAAAATATTTTAACGTAAAGAATTTTTACTCTTATCATTATTATTATTATTTTTTTTTCTTTTTGTATGCTATACACCTGTGTGTCATATATGGTGGTACTGAAATTTATTTTTTGTCATTGTTATATAACAGAGAGTAAAAATCATGTTAAATGAGAAAGAAAAAAAAATCACATTTTAAAAGTGACAAAAATTTTAAAGCTAAAAACCAATTTACTTTACTTGTAAACACATACATACAATGTATGTATATATGTATGTATATTATATATTTTAGAAGATATATATAATAAAAGTACGTACACATGAAAATGGGGTGTGGGTGATGTGATGATTAAGTTTATGTGGTAGAGTGTTGAAAAAGAAACTGTTGTTACTTGAAATAAGTTTGGTTTTTTATGTTTTTTGTTTTTTTTAATTCAGAGGAATGATTATGTAGGGTTTTACACTTTTATTGTGAAGAAAGATTTTGGGTTATAATGAGCTAAAAATTAAAGATATTCTGGAAAGGTAACAATTGGGAATGATATAATACAAGTAATATACATACATAAACTAACATTTACATGCTATATATGTATGTATGTATGAAAATGTATCTTTTTTAATTCATACAATGACATTTGATATGTACATACATGCATACATATATATATATATATACATATTTTCTAAGATACTATATATTTTTTGAGGGTTGTTAGAAAGTGAAAAATCACTTAAACATATGCTTCAGTTAAGTTGTAATTTGGACGTTTAAATAGGTAAAACATTTTATGGTATTTGCACAACTTTATGGACTTTTACATACAAAATTTCATTTTCACAAAAGAGCATTGTATTTTACAAGATATGTATTTATATGTATGTTTTTTGTGTTGAAGATATACCTAGTAAATAGGTAAAAAATATATAACATATAAGGGAGCCCATTTGTTGATGTTATGTACCTACACAATAATATATTTTGTAATTTTTCTTGTTATATTTTTTTTTGTGTGGAAAATTTATTTTTCATATGCTCTTATAAGAAAGTTTACTACTGTTGCTGTTTTTTTTTTTGTGTGTTGAACAATGGCTTTGAGAGTTAAAAACAATGAAAATATTTTAAGGTAATTGGAACGATTGTACATAATGTAATAATTTTTAAGTTTGTTTGTGACAGTTTCTTGTTAAAAAACAAGACAAAAACAAAAAAAAAATTAATGATAAAATGTTAAATTCATTTAGATATACATACATATGTATGTATTCTGGAATGTTAAATTTTAAAAGTTTTGAACAATTTTTTGGAATGTGATAGCTATGTGTTTTTTATTTCTTGTTGTTGTTGTTGTTGTTGTTGTTGTTGTTGTTGTTGTTGTTGTTGTTGTTTTTGTATTTTTGTAACAAAAAAGTAATTTTAAAATAATTTTCATTTTTTAATTAAAATGACAAATGATATATTCAAATTTTATAAACTTAACTGATGTTTGGTTTTACAGTTGAAATTTTAAATTAGGATTTAGCTAAGACTTTAATTTGAAATATGTGTGAAATTTGAGCTTGAAATTATAATAGATACTTAATAATTGTGATAAATAAAAAATGTTCCAGTTACATTGTTATTGTTTTCAAATTTTGATAATTATAATGTAATAAAATTTCTATTATTTTGATTATAAAATTTCATTTTCAGAAAAAAATCAGAAAACATTAAAAAAGAAAAGATTCATAAATTTTCATAAATATTTCAAGCTTTTAAAAAGAATTTGTTTAGTTAAGAGTACTCTAAATCAAAATAAAAAAAAAGAAGAAAAAAAAACAATCAAATAATTTAAAAAAAAAAAAATTCTCTGTAGAATCAAGAAAACGTTTATCTTCGTTTCATGTTATACTAAAAAAAACATTGAAAAAAATGAAAGAAAACAAAAAAAAAAACACCAACTTGAAGAAATATTATAAATAAAAAAGTATTGAAAAATGTTTTTCTTAAGAACGGACCGAAGAAAAAGTAAATCAAGTGATAAGGTGAAAGGAAAACAAGAAAAAAATTGAAAATAATAATAATAATAAAAAAACACGAAAAGGTGAAAATCAACATGAACCCATTTTCAAAATAAATGAATTTTCAACTGTAGTAGTAGTAGTGGTATAGTGAAATTTCAAGAACAGTGCATTGGTATGCTTGTGAAGAAGCACTAAGAACACTTAAAATAAAAGAATGTTAGAAGGAAAAAAAAACAGAAAAAAATACAATTCTTTGACATGAAATGTTAGCTCACGAAATAAAAACACATTGTATCGTATATTATAAGAAAAAATATAAAAAAAAACGGTAAGCGAAAAATCTCTGATGAAAATTTATTTAGTTTTGTGTGGCAATTAATCAAATCTTTTGCTTTTTTGGTATTCTTTATCTTCATTACTGTTAAATGTAAAATTTGTTGGATTTTTTGTTGTTGTTATGTTTTCATTTCATATTTTATCTTTTCAAATGTATTTTTATTTCGTTAATTTTTGATTAAAATTGAAATTTAAGAAAAATTGAGTGAAAAAAAAAATGAATCGTAAAATTGAGTTAGAAAAAAAAATCTTTGTGTTTTCTTTCTTTCAAATATTTTAATTCTTTAAAAAGCTTTTAAACATTTGATTTTGACCCTTTTGAGAATAAATATCTTTGAAAGATTCGTAAATCATTTTTTGTAAAAACAGAAATTTTCGAAACTTTCTATTTGGTGAGATAAAAAGGTCTTTTCAAGAAAAATTTGCGTTTTTTTTATCGAAATGGAGAATTTTATTTTTTCAAATTTATCATTGCGTTGTTTGATATTTCTTTTTATTTTCTATTTCTAATATCCAATGTACAAAACTTCTACTTGATTATTAAAAATCTTAATTCTAATGAATAATTTTATTTTTTCCATCGTAATATAAATAATAAAATAAATCCTAATACCGTATATGCAATTTATTAATTTGATCTTTTTATTTTTTAATTTTAATAATGTTGAAAATCTATCCACTAAGAATATTAAATATTAAAAAAGAAAAAAAAAAAAGATTTTCTTTTGAAATGTACATAAATCCTTTCACCTTTCTTTGTAATGGTCAGTTTAACAGACAGAGAGTTGATTTTAATATTAATAAAATAAAACCACCAACTTCATTTCAATAATATGAAACATATTTACAAACTCGTACATACATAATGTATTATATAAATATATCTTATACCATATAAGTATACATATATACATGTAAAAGAATATAAATGATGTTTACCTGTCTCGTTTTTTCATTTCATATTCACAATAAACTAACCATCTAGTAAAAACCAGTAAACCATTTACCGGTATATTCTAATACTGTAATGGACTAATGGGATTCTTAGTTCATATTTCATTCAGATACGATAAGTTGCATTGTGGGATAAAAAATATATTCATATATGTACTCGTATGTACATATGTATATTCGTTTATGTAGATATAAATTTTTTAGAAATATATTCTTACATACCATATATACCATAATATTTCTCTAACTTTATATATGTAATATTAAATTCCTTTTATATGTATATACCTACATATGAACTTATGCATATGATTTCGATATGATATAGGTATACTCGTACATACATACATATTTCGTAAAAGCATGAATAATGGAAGGAATCATTTTCCTATGGGATATTGTTATTGTTGCCATTTTATTTTTTATTCATCGATTCTTTTATTTTATTTTATTTTATTTTGTTATTTTTCTATTTATTTTACTGGATATGGCAGTGAAATATAAGATAAATTTTCGAAAAATGAATTATTAAAAAAAAATGTTAGACGTATATGAGATTTAGTTTTCAAATATAAGATTTATTACTGTTTATTATTTTTTTTTTTTTAAATTTTTTTGTTGAGGTTTTTCCCTTGAATTTAATTGTAAAATTTTTAAATTGTTTTAATTAAAAGATACAAATAAATTTTGGTAGTATTTAAATAAAAGTGTATTCAATTATAAAAATTTTAATTAAATGATAGAATATGGAATTATTTCAGACAGAATAATTGATAAAGTTACACAGAAAAAAGTTTTAAATAAGTAAAAAAAGGGTTAATTGCGATTAATTTTTATTGTAAAATGAAATTAAAGTCATGTCAAATGCATACATACATGTTTTTTTCAAAATCAAAAAAGAAAAACTTATTGTAGATTGTATTATTGGGTAGTTTTTTAAATAGATATTTGATTTAAAATTTTGTTAAACCCAATTATTAATTTTCACATTTTTTTTTTTAAATAAAAAAATTTCAGAACGATAAAAAAGGTTTTAAAAATGATAAAGAACTGACTTTTGAAATTAGATGTTGTGGGTGTTCAAATCCTTTCCATGTTCAATAAGATTTAAATGAATTTCTTTGAAGGTAGGATAAAAAAAGAAAATCAAGTACACAAACTAACTATGGTGATTCGCATTACACTGAAAACTGTATAGAAAAAGACACGAAAATATTAGAAAAACGTCTAGAAAAGAAAGTTAATTTGAATTAAATTTTAGTAGACGACTCAGACTTGAATTAAGTTTTTCGTTTTACCAATGATGAATGAATTCTTGTTTAAAAAAAAATCTTTTAATTTTCTTGTACATAACATATATTTACTATACGTACTTTTAATTTATTTTCTCTTCTCATATTACTGTAAAATAAATACATATCCTTGTAATATGAAAAAAAGGGAAATTCATCCCATATTTTTTTTTTTTTTTATTAAAATTTTTCTTTTCATTTTGTTCACAGGTGACTAAGAAATTTTTTGTTAGTTTGTTAAATTATTTATAATTATGTATAATTTTAACTATAAGATATAATTTTGTATCTTTGTGTATAAATCTTAAAATTTTAATATTAATTATTCAAAATTTATACATATTTTACTTCGTGTAAATTATAATTGAACAATGTAAATTTTATTTATTTTTTCTTTATTGTTGTTGTGTATGTTATCAAAATAAGTAAAAATATGTTTAACAAAATTTAATTTGATAAACAGATGTGTTATATTCCATGAAAGTCTATATACATATGTACATAAATATAATGTACATATGTACATATATTAATTAATATTAAAATTTAAATAAATTTCATAATCTGTATAATTATTATCATTAAATCATTTAAATACAATATGTGTATAATAAATGGATACATAAGTATATAAATATGTAATATATGTAAATGTGTATATGTATATAATTTTAAACATTATTTAAATACACTTTATTATTAAGATTATTATACAAGTATTGCATTTATAAGTATATAATTACTTCGATTAAAATATAATTATAAAATAAGTTATATATGATACATATTTAAGATAAATACTTGTATCATTTATGTATGTACAATGTACATATAATATATGAGTATAAGGACATATGTACATAGTATTCATACGTTATGAAATTACATATACATACATACATATGTATGTATTTGCATCTTATAAATTTAATTATATTTTGAAGGTTATTGATATATCAAATATACATATGTATAATATTAATAATAATAAGAATATTTTGCATAAATTTTCTTATTAAATTTGTAAAGAATATTTTTAATTAAGTGAAAATCTAGTTAAATGAAAATAATTACATACATATAGCTATATACAATAATACATATAAGTATTCTATTGTGTAGTGTATCATGATTAATTTAATTGTATTATAATTACTTAAAAACAGTAAATAAATATAGATACTTGTAATTAAGTGGAATTATGCAGTATAGATTTGATTGAATACATAATATTATTTCTATATAATATATATAAGTATGTATGTATGTACATATATGAAAATGAATCAATTAACAAAATTCGTGTGTATAATATTCCAAAATAAATCAATCAAATATTTTCTTTTATCAATTATAATTAATGACTTAAAATTAGCCTAAAGATTATGGTATTATTAATTATTTTTGTATGTGTGTACAATCAAAATGATACTGGACATAATCTTAATTAAGAATGTATGTATGTACATATATAGGAAATTATGTATTTCATTTTCAAGTGTGGTTTTTCAAAAGTCCTTAATAAATAGAGAATATCTATCTGACATGAATAAGATTCAAAATAAAAACAGGAAATACTTAGTTTAGTAAACAGAATAGTAAATGGTAGCTGGATTGTAGAGTGTCTACTCACACTTTTGATGTTAAAGATCCGCTGACGCAAATCCGCTTAGCTTTAACATATTCAAGATTAGTAATTCACTGTGTGGGTTATGAAATATTTTACTAGTATGGCCGGTGACTTACATGTACAAAGATCTTTAAGGAATTACCGAAAGGATGTTTTTTTTTTAAGTTTTACTTATTCTTTTTTGTAACTGTAAAAAATTTGTCGGTCACTGGATACAGTTTTGTTTTAAGACAACGTCGGTGTTAAAGTTTTCTTTCGAATTGGGCACTATTTCTTAGAAAGTGAAAAAAAACTAAGCGCATGGACTATAAAACAGTTGCGTAAAATGAGGTAAGTCAAATTTTTACAATAGAAATTTAGCTTTAATACAGTGCCGGACACTTGATTACCCTCACTTGAATTTTTTCGAATTTTCGTATTTTTTCTAGAACTCTCTATAAACTAATGATGAGTTTTTTTTGCTTTTCTAGATTTCTAAACCTTTCACGAGAAAAATTTCTACAAATTTCGAGAATAAGGGAAATTACCCGATTTTTTCAAAATTTCATCTATAAATACAGGGACACTTGTTTACCCTCACCATTTAATTTTTGGCTGTTGACGAAGCAAGTGTTTAAAGTAAAACAGCTTTTTATATTTCCAAGTATATTAGTGTATTTTATAATATTTTGTATAATATATCATAATAATTAGTACCAGTTTTTTTAAAAATGGGCCGTGGAAAAACTTTAACTGATGAAGAGAGAGGAAGAATTCTGGCCTTTAAGGAGGAAAATTTGTCGAACCGAGAAATTGCACGTAGATTAAACAGAGATCCTTGGACAATCAATAATTTTGTAAAAAATAAAGAAAACTATGGCAAAAACCGTAAAGGGCGTACTGCAAGAGCCACAACAGAACTTGAGAGACGTCTAATTCTTAGAGAAGCATCCAACTCTACAGCTTCTGCTCGACAAATAGCGTTGAAAGTTGGCACCAAAGCTAGTGTTCGAACTGTGCGTCGCGTTATTGCAAGTAGTTCACATCTTATAAGGAAAAAGCTCAAAAGAAAACCAGCTCTCACTGAGTCACATAGACAGTTAAGGTTCCAGTTTGCTATTGATCACCTTAATTGGAAAGATGAATGGCTTAATGTTATATTTTCTGATGAAAAGAAATTCAATCTTGATGGTCCCGTTGGATATAGTTATTATTTTCATGATATTAGAAAAGAAGAGCGGATTCTGTCCAGGCGGCATAGCACTGTTGGTTCAATTATGGTATGGGGTGCAATTTCATATTACGGTGTCGTGGATCTTGTCATCTTAGAAGGCCGACAAAATTCCGAAAATTACATAAAGCTTCTTGAAAATGAAAGAGCAAAAATAAATGAGGTTTTTGAAGGCCGACGTTGGATATTTCAACAGGATAATGCTGCTATCCATGTTGCTAAAAAAGTAAAACACTGGTTCAGAACAAAGGAAATTAATGTTCTTAAGTGGCCTGCGTTATCACCTGACCTCAACATCATCGAAAATTTGTGGGGATATCTCACTCGTAATGTTTATGCTAACGGCACTCAATTTAATAACAAAGAAGAATTGACTACAGCAGTCTTGAAGGCCTGTCATGAAATCCCACTGGATTTTATTCGAAATTTGTATAATTCACTACCAAAAAGAATGTTACAAGTTGTAAAATGTAAAGGTAGTTCAACAAAATATTAGAAATAAAACAGAAAACTCTTTTAACATTGAGTTTTTTTTAAACATGAAGTTTTTCTTTCAACCTTTGATCGAATTCCATTACTGAGGGTAAACAAGTGTCCCTGTATTTATAGATGAAATTTTGAAAAAATCGGGTAATTTCCCTTATTCTCGAAATTTGTAGAAATTTTTCTCGTGAAAGGTTTAGAAATCTAGAAAAGCAAAAAAAACTCATCATTAGTTTATAGAGAGTTCTAGAAAAAATACGAAAATTCGAAAAAATTCAAGTGAGGGTAATCAAGTGTCCGGCACTGTATGTGCTTTAAGACACTTTTAAAATTGACAGTCCTGTACAAATATTTTAGATTACATAACTCTGTTGAAAAATTGAACAAAATTTTATTAAAATTTCACTTTAATTAAATTTTTTTTTGCTTATTTTCGTTTTTATTCAAAGCTCTACGATCTTAAAAATTGATGAATCATTTTTAAAATCCTCAAAGAAAAAAAAAAGGAAAAAATTAACATAATACATAAAAATCTCTGTCATTACTCAAAAAAAAATAGGAAAAAAAAAAAGCTCAAATAACTCTCAGTCAAATTTGAAATCCGTAAATAACGTCATCTAAATGTAATCCATGTCATATTATCAAGTTTTGAAATTTTCAAAAAGAAAAGGAAGAAGACGAATGAACACAAAAAAAAAAAAAAAATTTAAAAAAAAAACAAAATGTGTACAACATTGTTGTATGTTATTACTTCAATTTCTTTTATCCTACATAAAGTGTTCATCATATTAGCGATGTGTACCTTTATTTTTATATTAAAAGACACATCTCAATATCCAGAACATATCTTCAATATTGCAGAAAAAGAAAGTAAAAGCATTTTGTAAAAAAGAAAAGATGGAAAATGATGAAAAATGAAAGAAAGAAAGTATTTTTTTTTTGTTTTTTGTTTTTGATAAGAAATTTTCGTTTACATACTTGTTACATGAAATATGAAAATGACAGGTGTATTATTTTGTTTTTTTTTTTTGTTTTTTTATATCTCCCCATTTGAAATTTTTATATATGTGATTTGACAGCTTTTCCAACGGAAAAAAAAACAACAACAAATTCTTCTTATTTTACATTTATTATTATTATCATTTTTTTTGTTTGTTCATATTTTCATTTATGGTTTATTGTTCTAACGTTAGCATCTAGAATCATAGGTATACACAGTACCTATACAAAAATATTTAGTGACAGTGATTTTTTTTTTTTTTTTTTATTATAAAAATACAGAAAAATATTTCTTTATATCTTTATTTCCGTCATATTGATTTGTTTTTACGTTCTGTCATAATCTGAAAAAAAAAGATGAGAAAAAAAAAATAATAATATAAAGGAATAATGTAAAAATCAATTTATATATATAGAAAGATGAGTTCTGTGGTTTATTTATGATTAGTACTCATTTTTATTCGTTTTTTCTTTCGTTTTTATTATTAGCAGAAAAATTTCGAGATGACGCTTTAGATTATTGTAAATATTTTTTTTTTAACATTTAAATTCAATTTGTTTTATATGAAAAAAATTGAGGAGAAAAAAAAAAGGAACCATTGACAAGGGAATTTTAAATATGTAAGTGAAATTACATGAACATATTTGTTTCAAAAAAAGAAAAAAAAAAGATATACAAATGTACTTTTTTTTTTAAAAATGACTTTCACATATAAAATATTTTTTTATATTTTTTGTTGTTGTTGCTTTTTTTGGCACAAATAAAAATTGTTTCAAATTAAATCTTTGATTGTTATGGTTTTATATAGAGTAAACAGTAATTGAAAAAAAAGAAATTGTATGTAAATTGAAGATATAAAATTCATATGTGGGATCTTACACACACATACATACTTGATTTATTTGGAATGAAAAAGAAAATTTAAATAATCCTAAATAGGAATTTTTTTTGTGGTAGTAAATTTCAATCAATCTAATTGCTTTTTAAAGATAACTTTTATAGCTTTTATAAAAGAATGTCTGAATGTCATGTCTATTGTTTTAGGACTTAGAATTTTTTACTTTTTATTAATGTAGTATTAATTTATAAAAAAGTTTGATAGTTTTTGAAAAAAAAAAAACGTTCGATATTTAATAGAGAGAAAATATGGGATTTATTATGTTTAGAGCTCTTCTAAAAATTGTTAACATCGAAAAGGTTGTAAGGTTTCTACCGCTTAAAGGGTATTGTTCATGGACGAGATTTATGTTTATTCAAAAAACAAAATTTCATAGGGTGCATAGGGTACTTCATAATGATGGAATCAATGATTAATTCGCTGTGGTAAAATAAGGATCCTTGTTATCACCACTCTGCTTCATTATCTTATCCTTGATGGAAACGGGTGATAACCTTTGAACCAACTGAATAAATTAGTCAATGATCAATGATACATATAGATCTGTTGCGATTGACAGGATAAGGAATATAGGAAGAAGTGGTAGCAGTTTGTTGAAATTCTACGTTCCTAAAGAAATATTTATTTTTAAATATAATTAGACAGCTTCAATTTATCATGTTTCCTGTACCATGGTAAATTTTCAAAAATGGCGTGTCATTTTTTTTTATTTTAATTTTAAATCAAACACTTTGATTATAAATCTCTTTAAAAACTAAATCATATAACTACTTTTCATTTAGAACAACAACAAAAATCTAAAATTTATAATAATAACTTGTTACTTATAATATTAAATCATGGTATAGTTTAATTTATGTACTTATAAATTTACATATTGAAAATGCATTACATATCAAAATTTTCCTAGGTAAAAAATACTTTTAAAACATATTTTGTTGTAGGTATATGAACTTTGTTTGTGTGTTTTTTTGTTGTTGTTGTTTTTTTTAAAAATTTTTTTAAAAGTTTTGTGCTACACACTTATAGAAATATATGTATATGTACTATATGTAATTTCTAGATATTCATTTATGTGTGAATATCCATATATACATACATGTATTAAATTCAACACATGTATAACATATAAAATAGCTATAAAGCTTCATAAAGTTTTAGTATTGTAACAGAATTTTAAATACCTATTATATACAAATTTAAAATTCATGATATATTATTAAAAAAAAAAAAAAAAAACTAAAAAAGAAAAACTATTAACTACACAAACCAAAAATGATATTTAGTTTTTAATGTTTTCAAATTCGTTATGAAAAATGAAAAAAAAAAAGAAGAAAAATACATTGCTTTACTCTTTTTATTGTATTTTTTATATGTATTTTAATAAAGTTTATATATAAATATTCAGTTAGGAAGCAAAAAATAAAAAAAAATTGAAAAAGCAAAACAACAAGAAAAAAAAAGGAGAAAGAAAAACTTTTTTATAAACATAAAAGTGCCTTTAGTTGAAGACCAACAAAAAAGTTAAACTTTATAATAACTAAAAATTAAGTTAAATAAGTTTTATTCAGAATAATAAAGAATTTTTTTTTTTTTTGAAAATACAATAATAATGTATGATGTGAGATCGATTTTATTGCAGAAATATAGGAAAAATAAAAGAAAAAAAAATAAGAAGAAGAAGAAGAAGAAGGAAACAATTGTATAAATTTCAAATTTTATAATTTATATTATATGAAATTATTAAATAAAAATATGATCTTTGAAAATTAATTTTATTGAATTAAAAGTTTGAGTGTTCTTTTGTAAATTAAAAAAAAAAAAAAAAATTTGCTTAAAAATACATTGGAAGAAAAATTGATTTTCATATGTATAGTTATAGTATGAATGTGTTGATTAGAAAGGAATTTGTCTGTTCATCTTCAGATAATGATTTTATTACACTCTTGAAGAAATCAAAGTGATTTAACGTTTAATTTCTTAATTACATACGTACAGATTTCCTTTTCAAATATCAGAAATAATATCTGGAGGAAAAATAAATTTCTGTGGAACTTTCCTAATTGTTGGAGCAGGGAGTTTCGGGTTGAATTGGAGGCTATAGTTATATTAGCTGGTAAAAATATCGATGTTCCAAATTAGCATGGGTATAGAATTGCAGGATTATCTTTAAACATCAAACGTAGAATTTGTAATGCTGAAGTTAAAAATGGGATGGGAATACAAATTTGAGGGTAAATAAAAACGGTTTTGCAATTATCACTCAAGACCTTTGTGACAAATACTTAAATATGAGTTGAGGAATTAAATAACTCAAGGATCAATTTAACCAATAAAAAAAAATCAAACCAATAACATGAAAATTTAAATATCTTTTTAAATCTGTAATCTTATTCTGCTTTATTGATTCAACAAGTATAATACAAAAAAAAAAAAAACACAAAAATGTTTAATCATCTTACCTTTTTCTTCTTATGTAATGCTTCCTTTTAAATTTCTTTCTTTTTTGTTATTTTTGTTGTTTCGTAGAAAAATTTTCTGCTTTCTTTTATATCAATAAAATTTTCCAAGAATCTTCTTATTAACAATTAAAATCCAAATTCAAAAGAGCGAAATTCGAAATTTTAGTAATTCAATTAAATTTAACCTGATGTAATTGTATATACTATATGTCTACAATTAACATCAACATAACAAAACAAACAAAACAAAAAAAAAAAAGAAAAAAGCTTTGAAACCTTAGAACTTTTACTTTCAAAAGCTTCAGTGATTATCTCCTTTGAAGAGGTAGTAGTAATACCGTAATATGAACCTTTTCAATTAAAGATTACAATTATCAACAATTAACAGACCTCACTCTTAGTTAATTAATAAATTTTGTTATTTTTTTTATTTATAATTTTAAAGATTTCGAAATGTTTTAAAAGCTTTAGTCTTAAATTTTAAAGAAATTTAAACTTTATTATTATTTTTTTTCCCTTGATTTTCAATGTATATAAAAATTGTTTTCTTCTATCAAAATAATGTTAATTTTGCAAATTTAATTAAATTTTCTTACTATACAAATTTAATATAAAACATTTTTTTACTTTGTATAATCACTTTTATTACGAAATTAATAGAAATACCAGTTAACCGGTAAAAAGTAATATATTCACACTTTCAAATATGAAACGACATTATCGCGAAAAGCGTTAATGTTTAACTGAAAATTAAAAATTTTTAGCCGGGCTAAAATTGGGAAAATTCAATTTAATATAGAATAGAGAATACATAGATAAATTTTTTATTATAAGGGTGTGATATTGTTTTTTTTTTTTTTTGAATATATTAAATTGAGTATGTATGTGTGTACGACTATTTGAAAATTGGGGAATATTATTGAGTTTTATATGTATGTGAAAAGGAGAGTTCCTATAAAAATTTCAAATGGAGTAACTAAGAAAAAAAAAATAAAAACGGAGATTTCAATTTCGATATTCGAAATTGGATAAAAAAGGATGTGGCTGGAAGGAGAATTTGTTATTAATTTGTTATGTAAGGTAAATTATGTAGTAGCTACTTGTAGATTTTCTTTCTTTTTTTTTTTTTTTTTTTTTTTTTTTTTTTTTTTTTTTAAATACAAAAATTCCACTTGCACAATTTTAAAAGGTGCTTTAAAATCAGACTTATATCATTGTTTAAAAAAAAAAAAAACAAAAAAAAAACTCCTTATAATTTTAATTTCATATTAAACTCATACATTTTGATTTAGAACCATGTGTAAAATTATGTGTGATATAATATTAATATCCTTCGTTATTAAACTTGAAAATACCTAAGTTAAAGCCAAGGGTATTAGTTAAAATAATTATTTTGTATAAGAAAATGAATTTGCATTTATATAAAATGTTTTTTATGTGGAGAAAAAAATTAAAGTAAAAGGAATTATTTAGATCAGAAAAAAGGATTTTTTCATCAGAAGGATTCATTAGAAATTACCGGAAAAAGTATTTTGTATTAGTAGTAAAATTTTTTTTTGTTCTCCTTCATTCGACAAACAAAATAAAATTATCCCTCTTAATTCTCCTATTTTATTTTCGAATTTTCTCCATTACAAATTTACAGAAAAATTTTTTTCTATAAAAACACATTCGGTTAATGATAGAAGGAGAAATTCGGTATTATTGTAAATGTGTTTGAATTTAGGACAAAAGAGAGTAATATCAGGATTTTGTTGTTGTATTGTTGTTTTTTTCCAGCATGCGCATCGTTGTTTTTCCACGTGATTTCCTTTTGATTAGGACATTATTTTGTATTCCTAAGAACATAATCGCTTTAAACGATTTAGATAACAAGATAGTAATGATTTTTGTCGTGGTATGAAAATATAATGATAACAATAAATTTTCAAATTGTAAAGATATTTGTGTTCTTTTTTTTTTTTTGCTGCTACTGATTTTTTTCTAGGTATATCAATGTTAAACGGAATTCATAATATTAGAAGAAAAAAAATTTTTTTTATCTGTGGAACAAAAAAGGGAAAACGTACAAAAACTTTGAAAAAAAAAAAAAAATAAATAAAATGGTTTATAGTCATCGACATTAAGTTACTTTTTAATTCCGGAAAATAATGAGTCATTTTTAAGGAAAAAATATTTGAAACCAAAAAAAGGTATTGAGAATAAAATTGAATACATAATCGAATTATTTTCAAAAAAAAAAAATTCGTATAATACAGGTTTTTCCAGGTTTTACTTAAAGTTTTATAAATTTTACAATATAATAATTTTTTCAGTCGCCATATAACATTGGTTACAATAGACCTGGGTGTTTTAAAGAAAATGAGCCTTTAAAAATAGGTCTCCCTCGAATTGCATGGCATTTTAGTTACGCGATTTTTGATTTACACGTATAAACAATTTCTGTATGCCCTCAAGTTACACGCTACACCATTATTGCAAAATTATCAAAATTGTAAGCTTTGGATAAGTTTAACAAATGAATTTGTTTAAAGTAATTTACATGAATTGCATTTTACATGAATTATGCATTGTCATATTTAAAAAATCCATCCATAATTCACTCCTGCTTAACACTGAATTTTTTTTTTCATTAATTCGGTTCATTGAGCCATAAGAGGGAGCTAGAGGGATTTAAACTCTTAATTCAAATGAATAAGCCAAGTAAGATGCGATATTTTATATTCCTAGTTTTTTCCAGATATTCTGTTGTAGAAGAATTCAAATAGTCTTCTATTAATTTTAAGGAATATGATTTGAAAATTGAAAATAGTTTATTAAAAATCAGTCGCATATTCCAATCATATGAAATTTGCTAGTAGGAATATGTACGAGTATCTAATGCAAATATTCATAAATTTTTTGTTTTTTAAAAAAAAATGTTCATAAAATTCAATAGAATTTTCAAATCCTAAAATAAGCCATAATCTAATAATTTTGATCGAGAAAAAACATAACTAGTAAAAAAAAAACACACAACTAAAATCATTTTTTATAAATATACACACACATATGGTGAATAAAATACCACCTCTTCTCTACTACTAACTCCCACTTCGTTCATTAGTCAAATTATTTTATTATTCACGCGATTATAATTTGAAAAAGCCAAAAGTTGTTAAGCAAACGAAGCAAAAGGTTTTTCATTTTCATTTTTTAAATATATGTATTGTTGAATATTTTTGCATGTATGTAGTATGTGTGTAAAAGAAAAATGTATAGTATACATATATGTTTGTATGAAAGCGTAAAATGCCATCGCAAGTTTTCATTTTTATTATTTTTATTATTTTGTAAATGTAAATTATAATATTTTTGCCCTTTTATCGTGATTCTATTCATTTTTATACTTTTTTATTTTTTATTCTATTATATCCTTCGTAATAAATTCTTTTTCTAGTTCTTTTTTTTTTTTTTATTTTTTCATTATTTTCTTTTTATTTTGATATTTACCATTCTTACAAATCGAGAAACTTACTACTTTTACATAATTATAGCCCTATTTGAAAATTTTCTATTTTTTTTTCTTCGCTTTTTTTTTTTTTGTTATAGCAATAAAAGGTAATGTAGTGTGTTAGCATATTAGTATATAAAAACGATATTTTTGTACCCCCAATCATAAATGTCCTTTACATACATATATAGAATCATCATTGTCGTCATCATTTTGCAATGGCAAAATTTTGCTCATACATATTTTTTTCTTTTCTCTTTTTGGTATACGTATATAAGTATTTAGTTTCACAAAATGTATACAGGGTGATGTTTGATAGTCATTCTAAGGTAACCCAAATTGTTTTTAAACAGGTACATATGTACAACGGGTTCTTCAAAGCAATTTGCTTGGATAGGAAAAACTGCATTTATTTTGGGTCGAGGCGGTTCGTCCAAACCTTAAGTGTATTATTTTCAATGATGTTATTTTGAAAGTGGAACTTAAGTTTGTCTTCTATCAACGGTATTTGAATTATGAATTGATAAAATTGTAGCGCTATAATTACGATTTTCTATTGTGTACAAATAATAGAACAAATCATTTACATTATTGGGTCAAAAAAGACCCTAGCAACATAGGAGGGTTAAGTGACTAAATTTTTAATTATTGTTTTGAAATTTAAAATTGATATTTTTACGAAAATATTTAGACGGTAAATTATTTTTTTTAAAAATCCTTATTCTTTTTTCTTAGATCGAAATTTTAATTTTGGCTTTAAATTAATGTGAATTTACAATATTGAAATTTTTTTTTTTTTTGTATTACCCTATCACTGAAATATCATCTAAAATCTTTTCAAACTGAATACCTATATAATATTTTCTAGACTACTTCACTAATCCACTATAACCATATATACCATATACCAACGTCCTGATGAAATAAAAAAAAAATGTATATATTGCTTTGCGTATAAGTTTTTCCTGAAGAAAACTTTCTTTTTATATTATAACGATGATTTTGTATTTAATGACGATTTAAGTTTTTTTTTTTTTTTGATATTAAGGTATCTGACAGAGTAAAGCATTGGAACAGATTGGTGCGAATTTTCAGTTCACATAAAAAAATGAGAATAAAAAAAAAAAAATAGGAAGAATAAGAGATTTTTTTTTTGAAAGTAATTCGAAATGTTACTATGAAGAAAATATGAATAAACATAAACATACACACACACACCCTTGCATACATATTCATACTTACATCTTTTCAATATACATATGATAAATAATTGGAGGGTTGAAATTATTTTGTTTGTCATTTAACTTATGGGGGAGGTAAAAAAAAAAAAACTGAATAGAAAAAAAAAATTGTATGAAAAACCTGACGAAAAAAAAAAAAACGAAAAATCATGCTTATTATTACAACACATAAATTCATTGAATATGCAATGACATTGACGAGGTAGTGATATGAATTTGATATCGTGTGTGCGTTATATTTATTTTATTTTATTTTTTATTTTGTGTCAACATTTATATAAAAAAAGAAAAGAAAAAAAATATATGTATGACTATTGTGTATGTAGAAAATATGAAAACGAGTTATAATAATAATAAAAGTCATCAGAATAAAAATATTTTGCAACATAAAAAAAAGGAAAAATAGAAAAATATTAAAAAATAAAATAAAATAAAAGAATAAGAACAAACAAACAAACAAATATGATGAATTTGATGAACTGTAGCTGATTTTTCAAAATTTATGTATTTAATAAGAAGTAGGAAAAAAAAAACGTATTGTAAATATGTGTACGTTATATTTTCAGTTTACTTCATATCTATCAATCATTTGTATCATCAGTAGGTATATAGATTTTTTGTTTATAATAATGTACTAGGTAAATGTATATATGTATATGTACTTAATTTTTTTTTTCGAGAGTGTGAAAATAAAATACAATTTAGTATTATTTTTGAAATAAAACAATAACAATGAAAAACGGAAAATTCTATATAATTTAAATAAATATAGTTAGGTATTTTGAGATAAGAAAAATAATAATTTCATTCTTTATTTTGAATCTTGTTTATGGAGGTAAGTGGGAGGATATGAGAAAAAATACAAAAATAATTTATATTTTGAGAAATTTCCAAAAAATAAGCCTACACACATGTGTTAAATTATATAGAGTATACCATATGTAATATCATTTATTTCCCACAGAATAAGTTAAATTTATTTATTTTGGGATTTTTTTTTTAGATTATCCATCGATTTTAACGCACTGTTTTAATTTCTAACCTGCTAAATATTTTTTTTTTTTGTTGTTAAAAATCTTCAATCGCTTTCAAAATAATTCTTCGTCTCGAATAGCTTAAATTTTGAGGCCTCCAAATTTTTTTTTTTTAACAGAAAATTTTTCCATGAAAAATCAAATTTCTACAAAATTTAAGGACAGAGCAGAAAAAAAAACAAACATTTTAATTAATTGATTCAGTTCCAAAGGTGAATTCTGTTATTAATTTTGTCAATTACCCATTATATCATGTATTCGGAAAAAAAACAACAACAATTTACAATTTAACTTGTTCAAGTACACTAAATTCTTTAGTGTAACGAATCTTCTGGAACTGAACAAAAAAAAAAAAAACAATATTAATCAATATGTTCAATTTAAATAAATCACATTTTCCAATATAAATTCATTCAAATTTTTGTGATTTTCATTTTAATAAAATATATTAAAATCTAAATTAAATTTATATCTTTAGTTTTTTAAGAGTAAAAAAGTTTATTTATTTTATTTTTTGATTTTGTTTATGAAATTGTATCTTTTAATAAATTCTTGAAGCATGAATTCCACAAGACTATGTGGGAGACTTTAACAAAAACAAAGTAATCGTTATATGTATATATTTTTTATAAGTACGTAGTCTATACATATACATAAGTATGTATGTATATTTTCGTGTATATAAATATATATATACATACATATATAAATATAAATTTACGTTTTATTATAATATATCTACATGGTTTGAGGTCGAAAACCGAAAATCCTTTAATTACAATTTCACAAATAAATAAGGTAAATTTTAATGAAGCTAATATTTTAGAATAGATCGTATCGTACATACTATATACTGTATATATATATTAATGTATTGTATACAAATATGTATTATATTCATACATACATAAGTATGTTAAGTGTTTAGTATGTATTTATATAGTAAACATAAATTATTACCTCAAGATTATGTATATTGATAAAGTAGTGGGTAAATGAATGGTTAAGATGGTTAAATGTGATGGTAATAAAAAGAAAAAAAAAGAAAAAATAAAATAAGAAACAATTATTTAGCAAAAAAAAAAGATATACGTAACTTATTTCTCTGTATATTTTATTTTTACTTTTTGTTGTTGTTATTGTTGTTTTTAATTCACTATTTTAATTATTTAATTAAAAAATTTAGATCAGTTGTATCTTTTATTTTTTATTTTCAAAGTTTAACTTCAATGTTGTTAGGTCAAAAGATGAAAGAACAAAAAGACATAACGGGACACAATTACTGAAGAAAAAAAAAATTATATCTATAGGTTAATTATATAATTAATCTTTTAAGTTATGCAAAATGAAAGTTAAAAGTTAAAAGTTTTTGTAATAGAAATTTTAAGATAAAAAAAAGTTATGATATTCTCAATGCAGGGTGTGTAACTTTCAAACATATAGTACATAATTTTTCTCATTTTAATTTTACTTTAATATAAAATTAAAAAAAAAAAACGACTACAGATTTTCGATCTTATCGTTTTTCAAACACTAAATTTAATATCCTGACTGTAAGGCATAATTTTTATAATCTAAACATTTCTAAAAATGTCTACCTTGATTTTTTATTTTTAAAATATTTTTCTTTTGACTTCCGTTAATTTTTTTTTTTTCGTATTAAATTTTACATAATTGTAAAGATAAAAAAAAAATCAAGAAAAAAAAAGGACATTTAATATTATTTTCCATTTTGTTTGTTTGTTTTTGTAATTTATTTATTATACAAAACAATTTTTTTCCTCATTTTTATTTACCTGTTAATTCAATAAATTTGATAGAGTATAAAAATTTCCAAGTAAAAGAAAAAAAAATTTGTTCAAAGTATTGAGACGAAAAAAAAAAAAAAGTAGATAAATTAGAGAGTAAAAGAAAAATAATTTAAACATTTTACACTTCATAAATACCAATCAAAATATTTCAAAAGAAAAACACCTGGTAATTACTTTTCATCAAGCTACTCATAATTTTTTCTCTCTACTACATATACCCTTATTCCTGATGCTTCGTAAAAAAAATGTTTTTTTTTTTGCATCAATTCTGGAAAACTAAGGGAGGAATAAAAAAAACACAACACAAAAAAAAAAGAACCTCTTCTTTTACTGTTAACCATCAACATATTTCATCATCACCGCCTTCGTCACATTTTATGATCTATATGATTCAACAACAATTATACCTTATCATCCTTTTTTTTTTCTTGTTCATTTTATTTTTAGTTTATTTTTTTTATTTTATTTTATTTTTAAAATCCTCTAAGAATCAGACTATTTTCTCTGACCTATGAGTATATACAATATATACTGTGTGTTTAGTCTCATAGTATAAAAATGAACTTTATATAATATGTTAGGATAAAAATGTACCAAGAAGAATCCCTTGGGCATAATTTAAAATGTTTAATAAATTTACTTAACGATTTATTTGAGTGGTACACACAAAAAGGAAGTTCTTCTATTTAAAAAAAAAAAAAAAAACAGTGTTAGCACAGTAATAGCAACAGCTCAGCTCAACAAGAACATGATGATGATGATGATGTTGAGAATGATGATAAAAAATATCCTGGATTCTTAGATTCATTGTAGACATAACTCACAATTCATTTTATATGGTCTCTCTTGTTGTTGTTTCTTTTTTTTTTCTAGGAAGCAAAAAAAAAAACAGAAGTATACTATATTTATGTATGTTGTAAAAGCTTCCATGTTCAAAGAATTTTTAAGAAAAATATATAGCTATACTTATGTGCACTTGTAAAAATAAAAGGGTGTTAGTATCAAAAAAAAATAAAATAAAATAAAAAAATTCAAACACTATATGTACCATAAAATACTATCTTCGACAAAACAAAACAAAAAAAAATGAAATAATAATAAAAAAATATGCAAAAAGTTGAAAGTATTATTCATTTTTACTATTCTTATGTTTAAAAGAAAAGAAAAGAAAAAAATCTAGTCAGTATATATGCTGTATACGATTTTCTCACCTTTCTCACACTATTTTTTATGGTTGGACATAAAAGACTTAGAAAAAAAAAAAAAAAAAAAAGGAAGAAGAAATAAAATACGAAACATTTGCTGTACTTTATCATTGTTATGAGTTAGAGTATATTCATATTTATGTATTCATTACAAATGAAACTCATAATTTATTGGTGTATGATAAGTGAGTATTACTTTTAACTATTGCATTTTAAATTGTATAATTTTTATAAAAGTTCATAAGTGTGAACATTTTTCTTTTATTACAATGTCTTTTTAGTTTTTCAAGGAATTTTATTCTATTAATTTTGCGTGCTTGGTTCTTTTGAGTAAAATACGAAATTTAAAAATAAAAGTTATAAGCGAGAATACTCAAATACTCAAAGGTTTAATTGAGTCTGGTCCTACTCAAATAATTTAAGTTTCCAAAACCAATATCCTGTCGTATATACTCTAAAAAAGAAGGAAAAGGTTACACTGATTTTATTATAACTAAATTGAGAGAAATTGTTAGAAAAATAAAGCTCGTATATTAAAGCGTACATATAATTTACATTACGATGCGTTAAAAAAAATTTTAAACTGATTATTTTTATTTGAAAAATAAAGATAAAATTTCACTTTAGGATCCAATTTTTGTGTCAGAAAACAAGAAAAGAACTTAAGAGTACCATGGTGCAAAATATATGAAATTATACCTTAATCTATTTATGAAATTATAAAGTAGCTAATTTAGTTTTTATGAAAACGACATTCGAATTTAAACCTCCCACGCATTGTAATTGTATGTCATTTCGAATTTTGAGTACTATATCAAACTGATAGTACTTTAACGTTAAAATATTTCAAAATAAACCATTTTTTTATTTTAATTTTCAATAAATTTGAATTTTTATATTTTTATGGCATCATTAATTATTTATCGCACGTTTTATATTTCACTGTAACTGTTTACAATAGAACAATTATGAAATAAGGCGCTATCTTTGTGTTTTAAAACGAAATTACAAAAAAAAAAAAAAACAAAATTCTAAGATCTTTTTATTTTTAATTTACGAGTATTACAACACATTTAAGTTACTAGAACTTTAGAAAAAATTATTTTGTTTATTCCTTAAAATGATGTTGGCAAAAAAAAAAAAAAAAAAATTGTAGCATAATATTAACATATGAAAAAGCTTACATAAGATTAGAATTTAATGACTTAAAAATATGTTTTTTTATTCTTATGTAATAAGTATCTATCGTACAAAATATAATTTTAAAGTATAATCTTTAAAAGGATAATATTAAGCTTATTATCCTTTTTTTGTTTTTTAAGAAACAAAAATAATTTAAATGTAGAAAATAAAAAAGTCCAAAAAGTAAACATCCTGTTTTACATTGGTATTTTTTTACACGTATCCTCATTCCATTTTTCATATTGTTTTTTTATTTATTTTTTGTTTGTTTGTTAAGAAAGTAATAAAAACGCACATAATTTTTAGGCTTTTTTTGTTACATATTTTCTTTTTTTTTTAAATGAAAAATTGTTATCATACGTAAAATAAGAAAATATAATAATTATGTCGGTATAAAAAAAAAACATACATATGCGTGAGCTGAAAAAAAAAACCTGAAACACCTGTCATCATAATTCATTACCTTTAATACCGTTATAGGGCAATTAAATTCATCGTTTTATTTTATTTTTTTTTGTTACTTTTTTCTTCTTCTTCTTCTTATATACTTTTAAACACACATAATTTATATCAATTAGAAATATGATTTATGTACGTCAAATTATATTTTAATTTACTTTTTCAATTATAAGATCAATTAAAGATCATCTATATATTTTCTAAATACCTTAACTTTCATTATTTTTTTCTATTAAATTTTTTTTTTTATAAAATAAGTACATAATACATACATCATAATTATGAGACTTAATTACATTTTTTCTTAAATACATATCTATCTTTTTTTTTTTTTTCATATTTATATTCATTTAATATATCCTTATGAATGTGTCAAAGTTTGTTGAAGTGAAAGAATTAAATCACTGAAACTTACTCCTATCATATTTTTTTTTATGTTTTAACATACATACATATGAATATATGTATTATATATTGGAAAAAGATTTTTCACATTTCCTTTGGTGTTGGAAATAAAAAGAAAAAAAAAATGAAAAGAAGGAAAAAATATTTCTAATCAATCACTTATCACCTTATGTAGAGCTTTTAATATGACAGTATAAAAACTTAGTCGTTAAGTCTTCTTCTTTATTATTTTAAATCTTGGCATATGTGTATGTATACATACACACATACATATGTATATACATACACATACAGCTACACGGCCAACTATATAGGAACACACTAGTAGAAAATTTATATCTTGGTTTTTCCAAATTTTAGGCTTTAGAGTATTCTGAGATCCTTTTGGAATTTGGTGTGGGAAACTATTTAAATTCAATTTAGAGCTTTGGCATACTCAAATGACTTTAAGTTTTCTCTGACTATTTTGATGTCATACATACGTAATTCCTTTTTCAAAAAAGAATGTACTTCCAATAAAAACAGCTGGTAGTTTAAAAGTTTATACTTAAAAGTTTAAACCAAGCTTATAAAAAAACTTGATTGTTGAAAAATTCCAAGAATTTCAGACTTTTGAAGTAATTCATATAAAATTAGTTTGGAGTAAAATCCTATTTTTCTAATACAGAGTCCAGACGAGACTTTTTTATGTCAAGACTTATGTCTTGACATCGAATATGTCTCATATAGACCGCTTATGTCTTGCAGACATAAATGGCAAGACATCGATTTCAAGACTTATGTCTTTGCTACGATGTCTTGCAGACATGAGCAAACAAAATGGAGGTTTCATATGTTTTGTGCAAATGTATCAGATTTATCAGACTTTCATCGAGAGAAAAAATTGCAAATGTGAATTTTTTAATAAATTTAAATTAATTTTTAAATTTACAAAGTTATTTGGACAAAATTTCACAAAAATATATTTCAAAAATTTTACACTTTATATTCACTTATTTGAAATGGCAAGACATGAAATGCCCAGACATGAAAAATATGGCAAGACATGAACAATGTCCTGACATAAGTCTTTACATAAAAAAGTCTCGTCTGGACTCTGTATTTATAGAATTTTGTCACTATAATAGCTTTTGTTTGTAAATAATTTCATAACCATTGTTGGTTCACGGTTCATTTTTTTTTTCACGGTATGGGATATATTGTCCATCTTTGCATGAAATTCTTAAAATCATCAATGAAATTTTTATGATAGTTTCCAAAATTTGACACAATTATATTTTACAAGTTTCTCTTATCTTTTTTAAAACTGCTTTACGATAGTTGAAGATAAATTTCTATCGGCAATGTAATGCATTACAGAAAAATCATCAAGTTTTTACAAAATAAAAAAAAAGTATATGCATATTTACATATAATTATTAATTTTCAGGCTCAAAATATTGCTCATATTTTCCTAAATTTTTCGCAAGAATGATTTTATATAAATTTTTTCCAACATTATTCCACGAAGGCATGAAATTTAAATTAAAATTAATAATCGGATAAATAAAACTAATACACAAAAATGTACGTACTATGTAGGTACATACATACATATACATATAAATAGGTTAAAGTAGATATGTATGTATTTTTATCTACTTTACGTGTTATATCTTTTTTAAATGCCACTTAAAGCCCTTATAGAAAAAAAGTAATATAGTGTTGTAAAAAGTGAAAATTTTTAAAATATTTTATATGTGTCGGACGAGAAATGATATATTAAATATAGGTGTATTTACATATGTACTTATATGTACATATATACCTATATGTATAATATTAATTAAAAAATAGGTATTCATAAAATTTACATAAAATTAGGTTACTTGGAAATATCTATATTATGTTTTATTGATTTTATAAAATGCATACAAATATTGTATCTTTTTTCGTTATGAAAATATATATTTTTCATAATGAGATTTTCACAAGATGTATAACTCAACAATTTTGGTGTTTCTGCTCTAAATAACACATTATAGCCTTTTTCCAAAGAGTTAAAATTGTAATAATATTACTTATACTTATGATACGTAATATGTGCAGAGCTGAATAAAGGGGAATAAAAAAATTGAAATACGTTATTTTATCCTGTAAAATTTTTCGTCATATGCAATTTTAGAAAATTATTATAAAATTCACTATATATGGAATAAAATCGATTCTCTTCACTAAATAAAAAAAAAAGGATGTATTATTTACATATACGTGAAACATGTTAGAAAGATAATATGTACAAAAAATATACTCGTATATACATAACAGAGAGAAAATCTATTTATCGCAATAAATATAATATAATATACAAAATATCTAAAATATAATGGTTTGCAGGGAGGTTTTTAACGAGTTTGTTATTAAAATTAATCGCATCGATGACAAGTAAAGAGGATTTATAGCAGTCTGTGGTATTGTTGCGTTCAAAATTTATAACATAAGATGGACTACTATATATTTCTGAACATTTGTGAATGATATAAATGTGTAATAATCGATTTATGAGGGTTTGACATTAAGGCTTAGAATATCGTTAATCAAAAATTTATCTGTATGTAAGTTTTTTTTTTTTATTTTGTATTTTTTGATCATTCATAATTTAAATATGAAAAAAAATTATTTTTTCGTGAATGTATAAGATATAAAAATAAAAAACACGAAAAAAAACAAGAAAAAAAAAAGCGAAAAACCGATGAAATACATTCAAACAATAAATTCGGATTGGTGAATCTATCAAAAGGATAATTTTTGTTTTGTTGTTAAATTTGAAATAACACAAGCGAATAAAATTATTTTTCTTTTCGTGTTTATTTTAATTGATTTTCAATAAATCTTTGTAAGGATTAATGAGTTTGACACAAACAAAAAACAATTGAATTTGAAATAAAAGCTTAGAGAAAAAAAAATTTACAAAAAAAAAATTGAATACATAAAATAAAAATTTTATTTTCAGAGAAGAAATATAAGTCCATTGTAAGAAAAAGCTGAATAACAAAAACAAAATTATTGAAAAGTTTTATTTAAAAACAAAAAAATAAAAACGATTCCAAAGGTTATCGAAGGACATTAACAATGGCCTTTTAGACCTCCAAATGGACTTGCTTTCACAACAAACAAACTCGATCTACATTTCCACCAACCTGCCTATCTTGAAAATTTAAAAGTGCTAAAATACAAGTTTTTTTTTCTCCAAAGTATATTTTCTTCTTCCTTTTTCAAACCTAAAGTCGTAAAAATAATCATTTTTCGAATACACTAAATCGAAGCTACTACATGCAAAGCTTCGATCACAAAAGAAAAAAAACTATTTAAAAATATTGCCTAAAAAGCACAACAACAACAAAAAAATCGATTTAAAATTAATTTTGGTCTAAGAACAGTCCCCAATTCCCAATAAACAAGATCCTTCATACATTTTTTAGAAAAGAAAAAAAAAACTTTCACATTTATTATTCAATAATTCTTTTTCCTTTATATCCTTTTATAAACTCATAACTTTAAAAGAAAAAAAAATGTTTTTTTTTTCTTCTATTTTCCTAAATTTATTGTTTGTATACGAATTTTTTCTTAAATTTTTGCCATCACAAAAAAAAAACACATCCAAAAATATGAAAAAAAAAATCCCATCTACAAACATGACAATTTTCTAGCTTTTATTTTCATTTTTTTCTTCTTCTTCTGATGTTTATTCGACGGATTATGTTTGTAGTTAGGTATGCTGAATACGCAATTATGTATGTATGTATGTATATAGTAAACAAAAAAGTATACATAAAGGTATACGGATAAAGAAAAATGAAAAAAAAAAAATAGAATAAAAAAATATGACGAGAAAGGATTGTGTTGTAAATACATTAAGTGCCTAAAGGAATTTTGTATCAATAAAAGAGAAATAAATTGGTACAAAGTACCAAAAAAATAAAATTATTATTGATAATATTTTTTTTTTTTTGATTTTTTATTTGTTTGTGTGTTTATTTTTTTTTTCTATAGAGAATTTTGAAAATTCTCAAAGGAATTATATTATAAAATAAAATTATATAATTAAAGTGCATTTAAAAAAAAAATTGTTCAAATAATTTATTAAATTTAATTTTTGATGTAAAAAACAGAAAAAAAAAACAAAAATTTACGAAAAGTTTAAAAAAAAAAACGGAAAATTTTTCTCCATAAATGATGATTGCCATAAATAAATAACAAAAACAACAAATTTTTATTAAATTATTTCAATAAATTTCACAGAATAATATTTTTTTTATTTTTTTATTTTTTGCTTACTGAAAAGTGATTTTTATGAATTTTTTATTGTTAATTTCATTATTATGTAGTCAGCAATATTTTATTCAATAAAGATTATTTTTTCGTTCGTTATTTTTTTTTTTTTTCAAAATTTATATGTGGAGTATATGTACATAATACATATGTATGTAAATATGACTTGCATGACTTTCAAAAATGTGTCAAAAATGAAAAATATCTAAAATATGTTTTTTTTCTTTCTTATATATATATTTTTTTTTAAATTTGGTTGTAATTTTTTTTCTTCGCTTTTGTTAAACCAATTTATCAAATTTTCATTTTAGTCTACACCATAAAATGGAGTCTTGTGAACCAAAAAAGCCAATTTTTAAAATTTAAATACATACATATGATTTTCATACATATACTCGTAATGTTTTGTTGTTTAATGTCTAATGTTGTACAAAAAAACAATATTTTACATAAATTAAAATGTTTTGGCACATCAGTAAACCAAGAAATTAAATTTTACAACAACAACAGAAAATAAAAAAATTAAAATTCAAATGCTGAAGCGTACGTTAAGCGCGTATAAAGTTATGTAAAATGGAAATGAACAAACATTTTTGTGTGTTTTCAATGTGTTCAGAAAAATAATTTTAGAATTGATGAAAAAAAAAAAAGATTTATAAATAAGAAGAGAAATTTAAATGATGTTAAAGTTCTTGTAGGGCCTTAGATAGGTGAGATTCATTGGAGATGTTTTTTTTTCAGACCTTGCGTTGTCACACATGATGCTGCAGACATACTTATTTACGTACATAAATAGGTCGATAATCACATAATTTACTGAAAAATTAATAAATGTATTTTTTTTTCCTTTAATAGACTTAGCTCCACGTGAACATGCACAGTCAAACGATAAATGGTGGTGGGTGCTAATCGGTGAAAAATGAATCGCGTTTATTTGAAGTTAAATTACAAGTAAAAATAAAAATTGAAAAAAAAAAGAAATAAATTTGCATAACAAAAGTTATTTGAGAGCAAAAAACTTACAAACAGAAAATGGTTTGGCTTTGTAGCACAAAAAAAAAAAAGAAAGGATAACACATTTAAAAAACAAGAGAAATAAAGTGAAATAACAAACCTCAAGAAAGCATTTATCATTGAAATTATTCTTTTGGCATTTCAATTCAAAAAACGACATGTCCTTTTCCTTATTTTATACATATACAATATTTTTTCCATATACTTATATGAAACATTTAATATTTAAAATATTACTAAATAAGAACTTGACATTTTTCTTTAACATTTCTTTTTTTGTTTTCTTCAACTATTTTTTGTTTCCTTCCTTTTTTAACTTTTCAACCCCTTGATTTATTCATTTTGTTTATCTTACCTACAAATTTTGTTTTTTTGTTTTTTTTGTTGTTGTTTCGTTTTTGTTTGTTTTTTATTTTTGTGTTTTTTAAGGAATATAAGGCTTAAAAGCTAAGCATCGTTTCATACAAATAGCATGTCAAAAAGTTTTAATATCTTCGACATATTTTTATATATACATATATAATATTTTACATGTGTACAATTTTTTAACAAAATTTTCCATTTATACTTTTTTTTTTAACTTTGAAAAGAAAAAAAAACAAAAAAATATACGCTAAATATTTTCACCTGCTTTTGTGCCTATGTATGTAACTTTCTTTTTTCTTTAAAATTTCTATTAAAATTTTTTTTTTTTTTAAATCTCAGTATCGTATTTTCTTTCTCTTTCTTTAATATTTTGCTTTTTAGAAAACTTTTAAACATTTTCCGTTTCTATTTTTTTCATTCCTTTTTTTCTTTCCTTTTTTTTTTTTTTTTTTGAATTACATACATATACATACATATGAATAAATCCTCAAAGTCATCATCTGTCTTTCTTTTGACATATCTAAAATTGATGTTTGTTTACCCTTTTTATGTTTTTTTTTCACTTTTAATTTCCCATGTATAAAAGGTCATATTGACGAATAAGATGATGTTGATGATGAAGGATATGACCTCCTTCATTTTATTGAATGCATGTAAAAAAAAAAAGGACATTGTTTGCATACAATTAATGTAAATGAGTCTGGAATGTATACAATATACATTTTAAAAATTTCTAATTTTTTTTCTTCTCCATATTCATGTTGTTTGATAAAAATGAATGTGAGATTTTATAATGTGCTTTAGGAATTAGAAAAAAAATATTTTTTTTGTTATTGTAAATAAAATGATTTTAAAAATGAGAAAAAAATGAAAAAAAAAAACATTTGAAAAAAAAGATACATATCTATGTATTTTCATTGTAATTAAGTTACTTTGTCATTTATTTAAAAAATTAAATTATTAGTTACGGATTTGATTTTCCAATTTATCTCAACGATCTTATATTTTTCTTTTTTCTTGTTTATATCCTTAATTGCAATTTATTGTTAAAAGGATATATACGTATATGTAAAGAATTGTTAAAATACAATACATACTTGTACTTAATATAACATATATAGTACATACATATTCATGTATTATATTATTTTACTATACATTCAGGTGATTTAAAAAACAATATTGATCAGTTCGAAAAGATGTTCAGGACATAAAATACGACATCATCTAATTGAATCGTTTGTCACTCTTGATACATTGAAGTAATTACCTTGTGTAGATACTTTTATTGACCTGATATATATTGCTTTCTTGCAGATAAAATTTTTCTTTAGTTCTTATATCTTTATTCTTTCGTTTTTTTTTCACTTTTATTTTTTTCCTAGTAGAATAATGTAAAATTATACAAAAAAAAAAAAAAAAATTCTAGACTGTATATTGAATACATGTTTTCAAAATGCAATACATTGTTTCATTTATTTTTATTTAAAAAAATCTACTAAAAAGTTAAGTAAAAAAAACACAATTTATTTTTTTTTTAGAATTTTAACAATGTAACTGTGAATTTTAACTTTAAAAACATAATATTTTCAGTTTGGTGAGTGTAATTAAAATGCATGAATTATAACTGTTGCATATATCTACTATACATTAACTTATCTACATATACACATAAGTATGTACGTATTTATATACAATATCATTGAATAAAATTATAAATTTAGATTTTCATTTTATGAATACTGATTAAAAGTTTTTTTTTTGTTTTTTGTTTTTTTATATTTTTGAAAGTGTAAACGGATTTGTTTTTAATGAACTTTCAGTGTAAAATGTGAGATTAAAAAAGTTCGATTAATATAAACATTTTAAATTTCATGAATATTCATTTGAAATGAGAAAGTTATAGTTTTTAGAGAAAACATTAAATATAATATAAATTTTTAGAAGATTAAAAATTTTTTTTTTTAAAAATGGTTTTATTAAAGATCTTTTAAAAATTTTGGACTTTAATATTTATCTGAAATATTCAGTACAATCACAGCTCAGATTGGGCTTTTTTTAAGGCCTGTAAGCTTAGAAATTTTTTCAATATTGAAAAAAAAAAATATCGAAGTTCTGTGAAGATGCAACAAGATGTTAAAAATTTAAAAAAAAAAAAGTGTTTTTATTGTATTTTTAAATGTTACACTTCAATGTTTCATCTCCAAGAACTTCTAGAAATTTTGTATTATAATTAATTTGCTTTTTTATTTCCAAGGATTTCAAAATGACAGAATATTTATTTTCAAATTGAAAAATTTCTTAGAGAAATTATGATGAAATGTGTTATAAGATATTTGGAAAAAAAAAAGTAAAATGAGAAGAAAAAAGGATACCAGAAAAGAAAATTCCAGTCGGATATATGTTTTTTTTTTTTCAAAGAAAAAAAGAACATAAAAAAGAATACATGTCATATTATATGGGTATAGTCGAATAATACCTATTTCTTAAATAAACGAAGGTAAACAAAAAAATAAAAAAAAACTGAAAAATGAAAAATGTAGAAAAAACAGGTGTTTTTAATTCTCAAAGGAATCTTCTATATTTCAAAGAAATAAAAAAATTAAAAAAAAAATTCACATACATATCTATAGCATTTTAAGAATTATCTATTTCAGCTTCGATACAACAACTTATGAAAATGCTTCTTCTGTACAGAACAGTTTGTCTTTTTATGCTTATTTTCCTTTGAAAATTTTCTCCAAACAAGGCATATCTTTATCCTTTATTTCACTTTTTTTTTGTTGGGTTTTTTTTTTCTTTGTACCTTTAGAAAATTATACATGTTGTCTGGGCAGATTATATGTACATAAATATGTATTTGTATATACAAAAAAAAAAAAAAAGATACACATTTATCATTTATATAAACATATACATATTTTTATTTATTTTTTTTTGCTTTCATATCACCTAAAATGTCAACGATAAGGATAAGTATTTCTATTTAAAATAAATTTATTATAATTTCTGAAAACTACCTACATCATATAGTAGGCGACAAAAAAAAAAGTTTTATTACCACCACATGAAAAATTCTATACATAGAATAAAAGAGAGAGCAAAAAAAAAACAACAACAACAAAAATATTATGGTGAACCTAATAAATTCTATTAAGCTTAATTTCTTTTGATCAGAGTTCTTTATAAATTTTAATGTAATAAAAAGGATGCTGTCAAGTTAACCATGATTAAGAAATATGTATATGTTTGTGTTAAATATGTACATATATTATTTATGTTTTGCATAAGATTGTTTTGTGTTCTTTTTATCACGTTTTAATGTACCATCCGTATTATTATTACTTTTTTTTTATAAAGTGTAGGTGGCAAGTCATAGAAATCAGACTAATTAACAAGAAAATTTTTAAAATATGCTACGATTATATGATTAGTTGATTAATAGTTCAACCATAAATTAGATTATGTAAAAATGTATGAGATATGCTTGATTAAGTTGAAGTGTATTTGATTAGATTTGATTTGAAAATATTCTAATGAGTTTAGTTATAATTTTATTTTTGCGGACAAGATACGAGGATTTGTTATAAATCAAACGTTTTTCTACTTAAGCATTTCATACAGTTAAAACGTATTTAGGCTCCATTGGCCTTTAAAATAATTTTTTACATCTTTCAACTCTTCCTAAAACCCAAGAAAATAAAGTTCGCACATTTAGACAGTATTTTAGAATTCATAAGAAACAAGAAGCAAGAAGATCTCTAAAAGTTGAAGTATCTATAGAATGTGACAAGGCTATCTGATATCAAATTGATGGTAAAAAAAATCACTTAAATGTTTTTTTCAAAAACCACATATTTCGAAATTTTCAATTTATTTGATTGAAACGAAAACTGATTATGATTTGATATGCTTGAAAAGAAATACCAATGTTACATCTGGATTTGAATACAAAACGCCATGTATACTCGTAAAAATTGCAAGAAAAATAAAATATAATAAAAAAATTCTTCAATACCATCAGCTATACTATTTCATTGCCTATTATCATTCCATTACGTTTTCAAATACTCATTCAATTTATTTCATGACTAATGTTTGAAACGTTCCATAGAGAAAACCTAAAGATACGTATGTATGTATGTAAATATACGAGTACGTATATGTATGTACGATTCCTTTTGCCTTTTCCTGATGATATTTCTTTGCGTATGAATTGTTTTTGTATTATAAATACGTTTATTCAAAGATATATACATACGTGTTTATGTATACATATAAATAATATAATGATGCAGGCGTAAAAGGATTTTATGATAATATTGCTTTACAAATATTTTTAGATAAAGATACTCGCGTGTTATAGAAAAAAAAAATATATATAATAAAATGAAGAAAAAAATAAACTGGAAAATGAAAAAAATAATAAACTTGAAAAAAAAAAAAATAAAAAAAGAACTGAGGAAAACTTGAAATCATTTAAATGGATAAATAAGGCTACAAATCGACTTTAAAATGGATAAAGAGGATTGAATTATTTAAAATCTAAAAGGGATATGCTGTATTAAAAAATATAAAATGTAAACAAAAAAAAAAAAAACAAATAGAATAAATAGGGAGTTGGAGTGCGAATTTTACAGATAAACATTTCAACTCAGTATTTAGCCGTTTATAAGTAAATCCATAATAATTCTTATTTCCATTTCTTTTTTTATTTATTATTATTTTTTTTGTATCTTTATTTTTATTTTATATCTCAGATAAATTCAATGAATTTAAAAAAAAAAATTACTAGATGCTATTTTTTTTTTTTTTTTTTTTTAAATACGAAATCATTTTTAAAGCTTATGCATTTTTTATGAAATGATATTTTTTCTCTTTTATTTTTTATTACGATTGATTGAATTAAATCTGTATAAAAGAGAGAATAATAACTTTTTTTTTATATATTAACTTTTATTTTTCAATTACTGTACAGCTGATTATAATATATTTGAATTCACGAAAAGGATATTAAAGTAAATTAAGAATAAAAAAAAAATTAATTTTATTCGTTACACTTGTTTTTTCAATTTAAAAAAAAAACAAAATTAAATTTAAATAAAAAAAAAGTATATTTTGAGCTAAAAAGACAAAAGAAAAAAAAAACAGTAACAAGCATGTATTTACTTTGAACAGGTGTAAAAAATAAGACGCATACAAATAAGTTTTTAAAACTATGTAAATACTTTCCAGAACATTTTCAACGAAGAACAAGAACAAGAAAAAAAAAAGAAGTGAATTTTATTAAAAATGAACGACAACGAAAAAAAAAAAAAAGAAAACTTACAGAAAGAAGGAAGGACAATTTTTACATATATTTTTTTTTTAAGTATGAGTAACTGAAAATAAATTATTAAAAAATGTATCTCTTTTTTTTTGTCTTTCAAATAAAATAAAAAAAAAGGAAGATAAAAAAAAACTCTTTACGTTGATGAAGATTTTCGTCCTTTTTCCTATACACCAACTCCTGTTTCTTATTTTTAATTTCATATCAACTTAACATCATCCTAATATAGACATACTATACATATATGTACTGTAATTCTGGCCATCATATATGATGATATTTAAAGTTTAGCTTTTCGACTTTCATTTAAATTGTATCTCATTCAAGTCATCATCTTTTTCAAATTAATTTTTTTCTTTTGCCTTTATACATATAATAATAAAAAAAATGTATATATGTATACGAATATGAGGTGTGTTTTTCCATACGAAAGAAAGAAAAAGAAAAAGAAAATAAACTTTTTTAATTTTAAGAATCTTTGTATAACATCAGGACACTTGAAATTGTATAAAAGTTTGATGATATACAAGGGAAAATACTTTAGAGAATGTGCCCTTGCCTCATGTCTTTCAGTCTGAATTTTTCAGTAGAATTTTTTTTTTTTAATGTAAGTATAAATACATTTTTTTTTTTAATACAAACATAAATGTTCATTGTACGAATATGTTGTATATAAATGTGTCTTTGAATTTTATAAAAAAAAAAAACAAAACGTAAAACCACTTGAACTTGAAAGGATCAGAAAAGTGTATAGTACGAGTATATGCATGAAAAATTTATTCAGTGAATACAACGCTGGGCAAGAAAGTTAAAATACATATACGCCAAATAATTCAGGATTTCTTTTCATTTTTGATGTGTGCTTGAAAATATGCTTGAAGGCTTGATATTTATCATTTCTTCTGTTTTTTTTTTTTTAAAGACTTTTATCGTAATTATTGTTTACTTTTTATTTTACGTTTTTATTTTTTAATACTTTCTTTATTCTGCTTTTTCTAAAATTATTAAATTAAAAAAGAAAAAAAGAAAGTAGAAAAAATGGAAAATTATTTTTCATCATGTATACATATTATGACAACATTTTATTTAAAATGTGTACACAGGGTATTCTTAAAAAATTACACAAAAAATAATAGAATTTGGCAAGAATTTTTTATTTGAAAAATTTTGGCATTCAATCAACAAAATTTTATATTATTTACAATACTTTTGATAGATAAAAATATCATTGTTTAACATTAAATTCCGTTATTGTTATATTGTTGACATTTTATGCAAAAAATAAATAAATAATATATTTAAATTATACTCATTTGGGAAATAACATTGCAGAAAAATATATTTTTTTTTTCATTAAAATTATGATTTTAGAAAATTATGATGAATCCATAAATTGTTTAAATAGTTTAGAAATTGATAATTTTTTAAAGAATTTTTAAGCCTAATTGCTGAGAGGTAAGTAACTTAAAAAAAATTTGATAAATTTTACAAAAAGAGTTATTTGTGAAAATCTTTATTTACAAATAATTTTTTTATTAATTTTTGATATTTTCAAACCTCAATCTGTATTCGAATTTACATAATAATTATTTTTTTTCTTCATTGTAATATATTTCAATAATCTTTGGTCTATTATTTCATGTGAATTCTATTTTGAATTGAAAATATAACCACCAAATCAATAATATATATATTATAAACCCACCCACATAATGTTCAATTTCAATATGATAAATAACCTTTAATTTCCATTGTGGTCATTATTTCAATAACATAAACTGGAAATGCCGAAACACATTTATTTATTTTTTTAAAAAAATGAATGAATAAAAATAAACCAAAATTATACAGGATGTTTCAATTGTTTAGTAAATTTGTAAGTTTGTATCTTAACTTTCAGGGTTAAATAAATGACATAGAAGTATTTAAAATATTTTTCTTTCGACAGAAAGAGAAATGATTATGACTGTTTTGTTTAAATACTTATATTTAAATTTAATTTGTTTAATACTTATATATGTACAAATAAATTGAAACACCTACTATATAATTCGTCTGCATCGAAAATTTCCTATCTGTCTGGTATTTATGCATAATGTTCTCGTAATACTGTATATTGTGTCGCATAATATTTCAGGTCAGGATAATTTACAATAAATCAAAAATAATACAAAAATTAATTTTTAACAAAACGAAAAATAGGTAGGTATATGAATTTTGTAATATGACAAAGGATTAATTAAAAAAAAAAAAGTAAAAAAAAAACATTGATAAGGAGTTACTTTTATAGAACCACACTTGTACTACAAAATTTATCTAGGATCAGTTTTAAATTTCAGATAGTTTTTTCGTGGATCGACATTTTTTTTAAAGCGAATTGAAACAAAATAGTTGACAGGTATGAACTCTCAAAATGATTGTTATTTTTCCATTTTATTCATTAATTTTTATAAAATAAGTGTATTTTTTATTTTATTCAACTTTGTGATTCCATAAGGAATAATCATAAGCGTGACAATTTCATTTCATGTTGTTGAAAGTTTTCATTCAATTTCTTGAACAAATTTTTTTTATATATTTCAAATAAGGATTTAGCAATTCATGTGGAGAAGGTAAAACTTTTTGTCTTTTAACATTTTGAAAGAATTTTATTTTTTTTAAATTTCTTCATTTCTGTCCTAATGAAAAATTTATTTCGTGATTAAATTGTAAAGGATTTTTTTTTAAATACAATGTAGGTCAAAATTTTAATAAAATTACTTTAACCACACAGGACAGGTTAAATTCATTTTATATATATTGAAAACACATACATACATACTTTCATTTTAGTTAAAAATGAAAAATGCTATAGCCTTAACTATTGAACAAACCATAAATAGAATTTTTGTCGTAGATAAGTACGTTTCGGAAATTAAATTATTTATTTTGTTTAAATTATATTTAAAGTATATTTAGAAAATAAAAAAATATATATGTACGTAAATATACATGAAAAGGAAATAAATAGACCAACGAAGGAAACAACTAAAAAGATAAAATATACTCCTACAGTATTTTTCCAGTCCTTTAGAGATAATAAATAAAATAACATAGACAAAGTATATCTAATTTATCACTATAAGATAATCGTAAAATTCTTCAACCACATTATTGGATACTTTCAATCAGTTTGAAAGGATATGATGTAGATTAGAATAAATTGACCTTGATTTTGAGGACAATTTTGTTAAAGACTTTTTCCGTTTATCATTTATTTTTATTTTTTATTTTTATTTTAGAAAAAAAATATTTTTGAAATGGAAATGTAATTGAAAAATGAAAAATTTAGATTATTTAATACTTTAGATTTATTTTTAATTTCTATTTAGAAGGATTTCCTTAATAATATTAGATTGTAATAAAGTGATAAGTATTTTCACCGTTTAACAAAAAAAAAAATTATGTATTTAAATTGATTTCTATATAAAACGTATAGCATTGGGATTTACACATTGATTTGATTATGGTCAAATAAATGTCATTGCATCGAAGAGTTATGGTATAAGGAAAGTATTACATATAATATCTCGCATCGTACTGACTGAAACAACAATGATGCTAAGAGAAATGAAATAAAAATAATTAATTAACAGATTAGTAAGAATAATTTTCAGCAGTCAATAAATATTTATTAATGCCAAAAAGATCTTAGTTTTTTTTTTTCTGCTTTTAGAAAAAAAAAATTTAAATACTACATACATGACTGTATTTGATCTACCAAAAATGTAGCTTTTGATGTTAGATTCCAATCAGGATAAGAAAATAAAATTTTTCGGACTTCGAAAAGAACTAAAATACATTTGAAAAGATAAATTTTTGATTTTTGATTTTTCAAGATAGAACTCACATTCATAGGAAAACAATATCGTAAGCAAAAAATTAGATCATCATTAAACTACTGACGACATTAAAACAAAAAAAAAAAAACAATACAAAATAAAATTCAATTAAAATTCACAAATTGCAAAAAAAGTAGAAACAAAAACCAAATTGCAAGAGAGAATGTAATGTAGATCATGTAGAACGTAGACGTTTTTTATAGACTGGATGTAGAACGCACGAAACCTAGCTTATTCTTCACTACATGTTTGTATGTTTGTTGTACTGATTCTGTTTTTTGCTTATACATAGTACTATAGTAGTTAACATCCTCATAATATCGATAGATTTAATATGGGACAACAATAAACACTTACATTTTGTATATATGTATGTACATATGGATGTACATGCCTAAATTTACAATATGATTTAATATAAACAAATTCAATCATAAAATAGACAACAGGAATAAAGTTTTTTTCTGGTACTTACCACTTACCATCTGTAGCAACATTTAGGTCACAGTGTGTGTTGCTGTAAAACATAAAAAAAATAATAAAAAAGTTACTAGGTATATTAGAAAAATAAAACTTAAAAAACGTGATAAATCCTGTAAAAAATTTTAAAATACCTACCTTTTTTATTGATACAAATGTCCGTCCACACATTTCATATGATGATCAAAGGGATTTTCACTTATATACTATTAATCGATAAGCTTTAAACTACGCAGGTATTCAAAAATTACGTTCAATTACAATTATTCCCACATTTATTTCATAGAATTATTTAATTAGATTTTTTAAAATAATAAATTTATTAATTTTCTCAAAAGAAAAACTCCCAAACTATGTAATAAAAAATAATTAAAGGTAAATTGCAATTTAATCGAATCTTTACCGAATTGCGCGCTACTATTTCGGAGAATACTGTCGACTAACTCAAAAGGAAGTTAGATTAGAATTTAGAATCTTCGCTTCATAATCATAGAAACAAACCCTTTTTTCTTTCTTTCACATTTTGATTTTACGATAATGACAATGGCATTTGTCACATTTTGGTTGGTTGATTATTTAATCATTTTCGCGCCATTTTTTATTCAAAATAAAACCTTTTCTTTTTTTCATGTGTCCCTCGCTAGTTTGCTTTTTCAAATATACGCCGTAAACAAAATACAGTGATTTTGGTTGTCGGTTGGCGGTGGCGGTTATTGTAATAATAATAACAAAAAACATACAACGCCTGCGTCGCCGCCAACCTACAAAGAAAATCGCTGTATTGTGTTTACGGCGATATTCAGTGTGTGCTACAAGCAGAAATAACTTACCAAGATAGAATACATAGATATATGCTTTGTTGCACCTGCATCTGCATGTTACTATGTGCATCACTATGAATTAGTAAAATGTAAAAAAAAATTGGCGCGAAAATTCTTCAACTATTATGTTTTATGCATGTAACAAGTGTCAAGTGAGACAGATACATATGTATCAATGCACATGATTCTCATCTTAATTTTTATGAGTAAGAAAGAGAGATACAAAAATTTTTATGCAAGATTTAACTTTACTTTTGATGTATGGTCAGTACAGCATAAATCGATGAAAATTTAGTTCAATCAGAAATTATCTTTCAATAATTTCATTAATTTCGGTAGTTTTTCTTTTAAAGAACTTAATAAATTTATTATTTTTGGAAAACTTAATACTTGTTGGTTTTATTAAATGTGAAGTGTAGCATGTGAAGTGTAAATAAACGTGATTTTCGGACGAATAAAATTATAATAACAAATTGTGAAAGATAGTTCCATTGGTCATCATATTAAATATATGGTGATGAAGACACTATCATCAATAAATAGAAGGTATGTTAAATGTAGCTTATTTATAAAATTTAGATTAAAAATACCAGATACCTATATAAAATTTTGGTTCTATTTAACTGAATTTCAAACAGCTGAGCTTAAATAGTTGTAAAAATTGCATTTTTGGAAAATACGATTTTGTAGGCAACTGTAGTCAAAATTACATTGAATTACAAAATCTGTTTATACCTAAAAATTAGGTAATAAATAAGAAGATACAAATAGAAATACGATCATTTCCACTTTTTAAATATTTTATGTGGAATCATAATGTTAATTTAGTGAAAAAAGATGTAAAAATAAAACGGATGGTGAGGGTGGTATTAATATTAATGTACCTATATGTATGAGGTCTACTTGTATAGAAATTCAATAACCGTATCTGTATTTAGTAATGTCAAGTAATGATAATTTTCGATTTAATTAATTGCTTTTAGATAATATGTGCATATATGTACCAGTATTTAATAATTTCAAGAATCACCTGATTACTAACATACAAGAAATTACATAAACTTTCAAGGTTCACATTGTTTTGGAATCCTTGAAAAATGAACAAAAACATCAAACTTCTAACCAGAAAATAGAAAACATTAATACAACAAAATATAATTTCTTAATTTTTCCTTTTTAAATTTCTATGAAAATTATATTTCATATTTCATTTCCTTTTTTTTTCAAATAAATTTTTTTCCAAATCAGTAATTAAATAATAATAATAATTTCAATTAATTGAGCTTTAATTAAGCATAAGTACTTATCCTTCGGCTATGAATTCCCTTATCGTTTGTGTATATACATACATACAATAAATATAACGTTCTATTTCAACGAAAGAATTATAAAAAAAAGGGTACAACAGAATTTCCTTTATACGTAAATTTGAAATAATGAACCATATTAAGGTTTTGATTCAGTTATGAGTCTCTTTTTGTAGGTCAAATAATAGATATTTAATTTTTTCATATCTGAAAAATTAAAATGTTTGTTTGTAAATTAAAAATGACATGACGAAAGATCAGAAGATCTTTTGAAAACCACTAGTAGATATCCTTTTAATTTTTAAAGTTTTCGAGTGCATAAATGAGATCTCAAATTGACATTGTGTATTATTACTTAAGTTAAGAAATTCTATCTTTGTACAAGCTCATCATTGAATATTTTGCCCTATTTAATATTAAAAATTTTAATCCTGAAATTAATTTAATTGGAATGAAAATTGAACTATAATATTTGTGATTTGGTTTTTTTATGTGTAAGTAGATTGTGTGCAGTATAAAAACAAAATTGAAACAAAAAAAAAAAAAAGTTGTTAACGTCTAAAGTTTGTATTCTCTTGAGATAAAAATGTCTGAATAGAACAAAATTGAAAATCGAAAATTTTACAGTAGTTTGATAATTACATTTTCCTTGATAATTCAAGAATATCGAAATTTTTTTTACTAACTTATTTATCCTTTTATCTGTTGTTGTTTTTGTGATTGAATTAAAAGGACGATTGGTACCTATTATACTTTCATTAATATTGAACGAGATTAAGTATCTATTTGAATAATTAAAAGAATTTTTAATTTTTTCTACGATGAAAAAGTTTAAAAACATATTTTTTTATGTGTATTTTTTGTTGATGATGATTTTTTTTTTTAAAAACTGTGTTTCCAGTGCTGTTTCTAATAAAAATAGAATGTATGTCTGCTTGTTTTTGGAATTTAACATTTACATAGTCAAAAATTGTTAAAGAAAGTATTACCACCGTTACAGGAATGAACGATAAAAGTGTAGTTTACATTCTTTTCTAATAAAGTTAATTTGAGAAAGTTCTGACTCATATCAAATTTGTTGTGCCGTTGTAAATTTGGTGTGAAACTTTAATTCACTGAAAATTAAACTTTAATATTCCAAAGATCAGTTTTTAATTTAAGAATAAATTAATTAATATACTCTAGAACTTTTTTAAACTTGATAAAACATTTAAATTTTTAACTCATTTTCAGCTTTCAACTAAAAAGTTTAAAAACATTATTAAAATACAAATGTAAGTAATTTCTGTTTTTAAAAGATTAAATTTTAATCTAATTTTATTGTATGATTAAAAATTTATATTAGATTTTTGTCTGTGTACATTTTTTTTTTTTTTTTGTATGTAACATGAATAAGAAAAAAAATTTCGATAAACAATTTTTGTTTTTCTAAATCCTTATTACAATGATATTTTCCTGAATTACATATTATAAATAACTTTATAAACAATGTTAAACAATATATATATATACGTATATATATTGGAAAATATCTTTCCTTGGAAATGGCATATTATATTGAATTTCAAAACTAAACACGCAAACCTACATAAATTATAAATTTATTGTTATAAGATATTTATTCTGAATCTAACATTATTCCAACGATCCGGAAATATATAGTATATGTATGTATGATGTAAATATCTAATGTATGAAAGAAAAGAAAAAAAAATTATGATAGCTATCCAAATAAACTAATTTGAAATGTAACGAGGAAAAATAACAGAAACAAAAATTTGTACACGAAAAAAAAAAGAAAAAGAAAACTATTATTTTCTTTTATACTATTATTATATGTAAAAGAATCTATTATAGTAGATATAGAATTCCAATTTGTAATGTTTCTTCATTGATTGAACAAACAATTTTTGAGCAATAATACATATTAGATATAAAGTAAATGCCCATCATATTCTATATACATATGTAGGTATGTATAGACCAATCTAATTTTATTCATTTTCCCTTTCTACATACATACAAACGACTTTCATAATATTTGTTATTTTATTATGTGTTTCTTTTTTCTTAGGTACTCGTTTTTTTTATTCTTTTCTGTTTTATTTCTCAATATATATTTTATTCTTTCGTACAAGGCACACACTAAATAAGAACTTATTAAGACTAAAAATATATATACATACATATATGGATATGTATATATTTAGTATATTTTGTATTTTTGTTGTTGTTGTTTTTTATATTTTTATTATTGTTTTAACAATCGTTATGTGTGTTATTGCTTGTAGGTTTCGTTAATCAACTCAGTAATAACATTTGAAATTCATCTCAATTATTGACCATGATGATTTATTAAAGTTAATTCGAAGACAAACTAATATATCATATATGTTCTACATATTTTATTATGAACTTACATACTTGTACTTATACATATATCATACATATCATAAGTACAATATTGTATTGTGGGTGTACATCGATTACATGACGTATCTAGTCGACCGTCTTGATTATAAATGTTTCCTTTGTTAATTTTACAATATATGTATACGTATATAGGTATATAGGTTCATATACATATGTATAACATTAATTCTGATATATGTAATTTAATGTCGATGAGAATGTAATAATAAAATAGATTGAAAAAAACATTTTTTTTCCCATTATATGAAACATTTTATTTGAATAAGAAAATCAAATAATTATTGATCCATGCCAATTATTTTAAATTGCAAATTATGAATTCATTTATTTTTTTCTAAATAACCTATATGATGTGAATGTATATAAGAAAAAAAAAGCTCTAATAATAATCAGGTTTTTTTTTTTCATTTTGTACATACATTTCCATATATGTTTGTAAGTTTATTGTTTTCTTTTCAAATTGTAATTTAACACTCTTGTCAAGTTTTATCATAGTGAATCCATGTTGAGTGTGCAAATGTAGACACACTTTTCTTTCTCTTAAAAAAAAAGTATGTTTCCGTGAAGGCACAAACTTTAAATTTTGAACTGAATAGTTTTGTCTAAAAAACAAGCACCCAATACTTGCTCATTTATCAAAATAGGTCCATTGTATGCGACAAAGATGCGCCAATCCTTACTCTAGTCTAGTTCACAAAATCACTTTTCCGATTGAAAAACTGAATGACAGATCGTTCATAAACTGCATAATATGTTCTGGAATATCCTGTCCAAATTCCAAATCGTTTTTTCTTAGAGAACATACGTACATATATATATTTTCTAAAAGGAAAAAAAAAATCTTAAATACATTTTTTAGTTATCCTGCTACTCGTGTCCCGTTGTAAAAACATTTTTTTACTCCAAAAATGATATGAAGAATATCCTTTTAAAATTTCAAATCATTCAGATCTCAGAATCCGATAATATTAAAATTTGAAAATAAAATTCTCTACGAAACGTATGAAAATTGATTTGAATGTTAAAACACTTTGAACATTTTGGAACAAAAAAAAAAAAAAAAATCTCTCTTATGAAAATCATGAATTTTCACCATGTTCAATTAATTTTTGTAAATATTTAGTGTATATAAAATATGTGTTTGTCATATGTCATGTGCAGATAATATACAAAATTTATTGATATTTTTTGTATTATGTAATTATTTATTAAATATAATCATTACACACGATATGTGAATATAATGAACATGTTTTTCTTTAACACATATATTTTTCATCATACAGAATTGTATACAGAGTGTTTCATTATGGTAAATAAATTATTACCTGTATTTTAGAAAAAAAAATACAATTTTTTTTAATACCTTACGAATTTTCATGAAGGATTATTCTTGCTTTTTGTGTTTTTTTTCCTTTTTGTGTGGTTACACCTTATGTGTGTTTTTTTTATATTCTGTTTTAAATTATGTGCCTCCGTATGAATTTAATAACATTTCAATGTGACGGTGGTGTAGGGATCATGAAAATAAATGAATTTTTGAATAATTATATTATTCCCTTTTTTATTAATCATTCTTCACTTCAATTAAATTCAATACAAAATTTTTTGTTAGAATATATGTAAATTCTGAGTTATGAGATAAAATTCAATCATAAAAATATTAAAGAAGGTGTGTGTCCGGGTGAATTTTAGAAGCTCTAAAAGTATGTTGGCTAGTGAAGAATATCAAAATTACCATAATGATGCGTAAGTTGCTTAATAGATGCGTGGATGATGCATTTAAAATGAATTTGTATAAAGTTGTTACCGTTTCTTGTGTTAACATTTCAAAACTTTTGACTTTGCTTGCATCAAAGCGGTATTTGAATATTTTTTGGAATTCACCCTTTCACGTAGATTGAATCGTTTTTTCAAATTATTATTTTAAAAATAAGCCTCTTAATTAAATTAAATAATCTAATGCTTTAACGCATTTTTCCAAAGGCTACACTGATTCTTTTAAATAAACCTTTTTTTCTTTTTAAATAAATTAACTCAAAATATAAAAACCTTTTCCTTTTAATTAAAAATCAAATCAAAGTTATTGGCATTAATTAATTTATTAAAAATTTTTTTTTGATTTATAAATGTAATTTACACTTGTATACAAAAAAAAAAAAAAAAAAAAAAAACAACAAAAAATATATCAATTAAAACTTTCTCTAAAACCTTTTGAAAATCGAATTTTTCTTTTCATTAATCTTTTGTTACATTCAATACATACATAATATTCACATTTCATGTAAACAAATACACAAAAGTATGAGTATAAAAATATACGAGTACGTACCTCAAAAACAAGTGTATATAAATATATAAATCTATATTTTCATTATTAATGTTTTTAATGTTTTATTTTAATTTATATTGAAAACCGTAAAATTATGTATTTTTTGTATACTTCATCCCCCACACAAAAAAAAAGGACGATTTATTAATTTTAATGATTAATTGAAAATTATTTTCTGAGATATTATATACATTTTAAATACATACATATATACATACATACATAAATGAATGTTATTTTTATTTGTAGTTTGTTATGGTTGTTTTGTTTTTTAATTAAAACAAATAAGCAGGTTTTATTTTCCAATTATACTTAAATAATTTTTTCAGTTTTTCAATTTTATGGATTTTTATATATTTTTTTTTTTATATAGAATTTCTCTTTAATTCTTTAACATTTTCCATTAATTACAATTTTTTTTTTTTTTTATTAATAACCAATATTGCTTTAAGAGTTTTGTAACTTTTTGGTATTTATTTATTTTTATTGTGACTAAAATTTATTTTATCTTTTTTGTTTTGTTTTGTTGTTGTGGTATATTTTTTGTTTTTTAAAATGAAAATATGAAAAAAGTAAATTGATTATTGTTTTAAGGTAGGTATAGGATATAGCTAGGTATAACGTTAATTTAAATACTTGATTTTTGTTTAATGAAATGTCGTATAAAATTAAAATAATTTTCAATGTCATTTATTTGTAAATAAGTAAAAAACAAAAAACAAACAAAAAAAAAACAAAATATGTATCTTAATTTCATCGTAGTCTTGTTGTTGATATTTTTCGTTAATATTTTACGTTTTTTTTTTTTTTCAACTTCTTGACAACCTTTCACTGTTATTTTATTTATCATCATTAAATATTTACTAAAAAGATCGTGACTTTATTATTCAAAAGGATAACAACAAAAAATTAAAATGTCTTTCATTAATAAGCTTTAGGTTAAATTTGTTGATTTTATTTGATATTTATCTAAATTGATAAAATAATAAAACAGAAAAAAAACAAGACTTATTTTAAGAAAATAAAAACAATTTTTGTTTTATTTTTTTAAATTATACACGTGGATAAACCAGTCTGTATAGCAAATGATAATTGACAGAGATTCTTAGTGTAAGTAAATAATTTTTTAAAATTTATTTTATATGTTGTGTTAAAAATTCATTGAGAACGTAATTAATATTCGTGGAAAATATTGTAGTTTAAAGTAAAGTAAAATGCAGTTTCAAATTTAGCAGTTAATAATCCCACATTCTGTATTTTTATTCGAATGTATTACAGATACAGGTATTTTTTTTGATTAAATTTTTCTAAAGTCAAATATGAAACGTAACGATACTTAATAACCACATTAAAATTGTAATGAATTCATGATTAAGGTATTTCAGGATAAAGGTGACCTGACTTAGTTAAAGCAGTGGCGGATTTAAGTTCGATGGCGCCATAGGCAGCGTCTGATATTGCGCCCTTTGGCATCAGATTATGAGGAGGTTTTTTTTCTTTTCTTTTTCCTTACAAGCTGAAAATTTTGCCGCCCTATATAGGTACGAACCTCACGTGCCTAAGCCTAAATCTAGCAATTATCCGTGTATACAAATCACAAAAATTTCTTAAAATATTTTTCGAAAAGTATCGATTTTTTTTTTAGAAATATTTTATCTTTAAAACTTGGAAAAAAAAAAGTTCGAGAAGTATGTAAACTTGTCGCTTTCTCGTTATAAATTTCACAGCAAATTCCGTGAATTGTTGATTCGAAAAAACAACAAAAAAAAATATAATTATTGAAAATGAAAAAAGTATTTGAAAAATGTGAAAAATTGTTGTAATTTATTTAAAAAAAAAAAACACTCCTATTTATTGTACTTGATTTGTTACAATTCAGACAGATACAAATATGTACATATAAAGTGCGATAAAATTCACCCTTACTTAACACACATATTTTTCAAATAAAGTTATTAAAAATATTAAATCTAAAACACACTTTTTTTAATTAAATTATTCCCTGTCATACATACATATTTTGATTTCCTGGATAAAAAGAGGAAAATAATAGAAAAGTTGAGAATTATTTGTTTAAAACAAAAACAAAAAATAAAACCTACACGATAATTTTCCTTTTTTTTTTTTTTGTACATGTCATGTGAATAATTGTAAGATATGTCACGAATTCGCGTGCAACACTAATGATTTACACAATCATTAAATATAACTTTGTATTTTTTCTTTTTGTCTTTTTTTGTATTTTGTTTTTGTTTTTCCACTTACATGCTAAGGTGTAAAATGTAATTCACAAAAGTCATAAACATTCATGATTACATAACAATAAAATCATTGAAAAAAGTATGAAAAGTATATGTGTAAATTCAACAAATAATTACCGCAGATTTAAGTTTGCAATTAATTGAATGAATGAGTTTCCTAGATTGTTTTAGTACTCTGAAAACTTTTTAGATAGAAAATAGAAAACTAAAAATAAAAAAAGTTTAAACAATCTGTTCAAATCTATTAAATTAATTTTCAATTTATTTTTCAGTTCACATATTGTATGATATAAGATATAATATGAAAGTATGTACCATTTTTAATAACACATTACGTACAAATAGTATGGTATATCTTCATGCATGAAAATTTATAAAGTGTAATTACAACAAAAACAATGGTGTATATTTTTAAAATAACAATCACAGTTTTAATAACAAATTTTCAAGGAAGATTTTAAATTTTTAGTAAAAGAAATCTGACGCCAAATAAATTTAGATTTTGTAATACACATATTATGAAAAGCATATATTAGTTCATATATATTTTTTATAAGTGTGTACATGTTCTTTAATATACGTGAATGTAATTTGTATTAAATAGAAAAAATAAAAAAATAATAATAATAATATGTATTTTTACGTATATCTAAAGATTTATCCTTGTCCATGATTATCTTCTCTTCTATCATTGAATATCTTTTACAAAAACAAAAAAAAGAAAAAAAAAAGTATTCAATTCTGAAAGAATTTTCATTCGCACTCAGGTGAAAGCAATTTTCATTGAATTAATATGAACACATGTGTACAAACATTTTCAATCTTTATTTTTCGCTCATTTTACGTATTTTTTTTCTTTCTTTTATAAATAGAATTCTCATACATTTTTTTTCATTGTATCGTAAAAAAAAAAAAAAAAAACAAAAAAAAACAAGAAGAAGAAGCTCTTTTTTTTACCTTGTTTGTTTTGATTTTAGAAAAGGTAAAAAGTTTATCGCTTTATCTTGGATTAAACGACTTTTTATTTCTTCTATTTCTTCTTCTTCTTGCTTTTTTTTTTCTTCCTTCAAATATTTTCGACAAAGAAGAATGTTAAGGTGCTTTTAAATGAGAAAACAAATTGCTCATATGTATTTTCATTTTAAAAGTATTCAAGTAAAAATATTTGAAAACAATTTAATTATTCAATAAAAAAGTTTTAATAAAATTTAAAGAGATAAAAAAAAAACACATGAGTTGCTTTTTTTTAGAGAATGAGGGGAAAAGTTTAACGTGGAATGGAAGATTGTTCAAGGAAAAAAGTATTTACAAATTGAATGTTTAATACTTCGATCAATTTTTAGAAATTTATTTTGAATCACATTTATTATTATTATGTATGAAAGATATTCTTTTCTAGGATAAAAAATATTGTTTGTGTCCTTAGAAATCGAATAAGTATCACAAAAGTTGTAGGATGTCGAAGAAAAACAAGGTCATTTTGAACTGAAGGATATATTTTATTGTGAAGAAATTAATTTTATTTTTAAATTAATTTTCCTGTTAATCAAATCAAGCTAAAGGACAAAGTATCTTCAATACTGCATCAATCATTAACAATTTTTAGTAAGTTTTAAATGAAAGTAAACAGGACAAAATAATTTTAAGAGCATACGAATATTATTGGAAATTTGTCTTTAAAAGTATCTCATGAGTCATGACAATAAGGAAATTCTAACACGTCTACTACTAACTTTTTCGTCAGGATTGCAGTTTAAACGATCACAATGACGCATGTCAAACAAACAAACATTGTTGATGCTACATAAATCCACTTTAGTTTCTAAATTTTCTCAATTATACATATCTTCGATAAATATCTTTTGTAAGTGACCTAAATAAAATTATTAGTTCCTCCCTCTCATTTATGATTCATGTTATATGATTTTTGGCGTTTACATTGAAACACACGTGATTATTTGTACAGACATTGTTTATTATGTCTATAAAGTGGTTTATCTGGTTTATTTCAATTTAAATGTGTCATCGGCATCAGGTTATCTATAAATCAGTTACGATAACCATGGTTTATTTTTGCTATGTGTCATTAGTTTAAAAATTAATTACGATAAGTTAGAATACATATGTACATATACATATACAATTTTGCAATATATATTACATCTTAATTACCCTTGTAACATTAATTTACATTTATATATTTTGTTGGGGCTGAAATTCCTAATGACTTTACACTAATACTTGAAACAGTATTATCTTTGTTTCTATATAGAGAACTCATTGTATTATTATATTATTTTTTCTAAATTTTTTAGCATAGTAATAAATGAGAATGGTGTTTTTTTTTGTTATCTTTGTTAATTGCAGTCAATTTTTGGCAATGCAACATCTCTTCTACAAGCTAATATCGCAATTAACTTGAGCTTTACATCACAACACAAAACAAAACAAAATTTAAAAAAAGAAAAATAAAAGAACAATTTTGTGATATTACATTATTTTGGCTTGGAAATATTCTAAACATAAACGAAAAGATACTTTTTTTTTTGTTTTTCATCTCTTGGTTTTAGCGAATTATATTAGTTAGAAAAGCATGAATATTAAATAAATGCAATATATGCATACATACATATACACGATAGTACAGTATATAGTAAATATAGTGTGGTGTAAATAAAACACATATCACACAAGAAGACAGCAATTTTCCATCTTTTAGCATTCATTAAACAATCCGCAAATCTGGAATGAGTCCAGAATTTTTGAAACTATTGGTAGGACATCCGGTTGGAATGTATACAAACACAATTTGTATTTACATACATATGTATGTATGTATAATTATATATACGCATATGTATATACATATATAGACAATTATCCTCATATGCCAAATTAAAAAAAAAAGGAGTTTGTTAGAGAGTTTGTAAAATGATTTTAAGTATAGAATTAAAATGATTTCAAGCGAAATAAGCGAAATTTTAGTCAATGATGCAATTTAAATAGAGAATTTTAAGAGTTACAGTATGCCTTATTCTATGTATATACAATATCTCAAACCAAAAACTAGATCATGGTTTAAATAATTTTATCATCTGTATTACCCATCCCATTCGGATATTTTCCTTGATGGTGTGATTATAGATGATATGCAACAAATATATTATGTATTTGTTTTAGTCTCACACGAAATGTTACAATTAAATTTATAGCATAAAATTATACGCGATATATGTAAGAGTACAATCGCGTTATATAATGTATTTTATAACAACAATCTGGCTTCCTTTGGTAAACATCCAAAATGCCTTATTGACCACAAATAATTCATTTTCATACTTATATAAATAAATTGTATATATGTATACTAACATACATATTATGCAACAGAGACATATATCCTTTAAGGGTATGAGATGATATAGTAAATGTACATAATTGTTGAAAATTTATTTGTTTATAAATAAATTTTCTCGAAGGACACTTCTTAATAATATAGAAATATATATTAATGAATTAAAGTCATCTTATAGAGAAATTGATAACTTTTGATTACAAAATTTCAAATTCTATTTATGTTAAACCTTAATTTTATGAATTTATCTTTAACAAGCAGTATTTAAAATAAAATACACACACACACACGTATACATAAATAAAAAAAAAATTGATTTGTGTTTTAAAATTGTGTGTAATTTTCAATGATTATTCGAAAAATTTTCAAATTAATATCTCCTCTTAAATACATAAATTGTTATTTTAACAATTACCTTTAGTACAAATTAATATAGATTACACGCATACATATGTACTCGTACATACTCGTATAATGTTCAGATACAATGTGATATACGTATTTAATTTAGTAAATTTCATGAAATTCAAATAATTTCATTATATTGTAATTTGTGGTTTTTCTTAAAGAGTATTATCTTGATTTTATATGTTTATAATTTTAAGTATTTAAATTTTAATATGTACTTATGTTCAAGTATGTATTTTATTAAATATATACGAATACATAATTTACAAACAATTAAAATTATCTGTTCATATACAATTTTATTTTATTACATAAAATTGTAATATCTCTGGTTTTTATTTTTTTTCTTGTATGAATTTAAATCAATTGCTGACCCATTTTCATAATTTATAAAATATTATGTATACGTATATTATATTATGAACATTAAATTTATTTGTCACATATGTAGAATAACATGTCAAATATATTATATATATAAATGTGAACAAATATTTAATATAAAATAAAATTTCATCTATTTTTTCTTTTTTTCTTTTTCAATGTATACTCGTAAGTGATATATGTGATATTATATTAACAAATTATAATAGTTTTGTTGTATACTAAATTGTAAGTCAATTTTGGAATTGACATAATATGTAATGTAACGTATGTTATGTAGTATAACTAATATAGTATATGAGAAGTTCATTAATTATTCTTCTTAATTAATTCTCAATCCAGAACAGATATCACTTACTTATACATATACATACTATAAATACTATTAGTATATAAATAAACTTTATATATACATAGCGTTATTGTGTGCATGTATTTGATATGAAATATATATTTACATAGACATAAATATACGTATATATGTTGAAATAGAGAAAAGTAATCAAAATTATTCCATTTGAATCTATTTTGCTAACAAAAAAAAAAATTGTTAATCCTGATTTTCTATTTGAAAAACGTTTGTGTCGATTAAATTATTGAACTAAATTGAAAGAAGAGAAATACTTGTGATGATAAATTAAAAAAGAATAAAAAATTGAAATTTATGTATAAGTAAAAAAGTATTTTCAAAAGTAATTTATTACAAAGCGCTGATCGTGAGGGAATGAAAATCTTTAATCACGAGACATTTCTTTGAGATAACTAGAGAGAGTAACTAGACGACTATAAAACAAAATTAAATTAATTTATTGTTAAGCAATAACTCTCAAAATGTTGAAACATCTAGCTAGGTACGGGTTTTGGTCTTCCTGTTCATTTCAAATTTCTGGCTCGATTTTATTTTCGCATAAGTTTACTTCGCTTTAAATGAGTACCAATTCATTTGAGTTGGGTATATAAGTATTCGGTAGTGAACATACAGCATATGTTACATAAGCAAGTCTACAAAAACCAACTACAAAAACATAAGTACCAAACCTGTCATACGAATAAATTCGTTCTCTACCAACGAATTTAGTGGTTCACATTCCATTTTAAACTGTAGGTGTGTGTATGACAGAAAAATAAAATAGTCACGAAACTTTAAGGTAACTTGAGGTGGCCAAGACTCAAAGAACTGTTGTGCCAAGGAAATAAGTAGATGAAAAGAAGAGTTCAGTTATACAATACAAAATACTTATATATTTTTTTAAAAGTTATTTGGGTAACACTTTTTTTTCAACATTTTTCTACCTTACTAACGTCAAGTTAAAGATGCTAAGGATCAGTGACCTTTAGAATTAACTAAGAAGATGAAGAATAAAAGAGAATTTTCAAATTCAATCAATTTCAACTTAATAGAATACATTTCATAGTTTAGATCAAATTTTCATCATTGATGGTCTTTTTTTTGATTTTTTTTTATCCTACAATCTTTTATCCTTTGAAAAAAACAATAAATTTTTTTTATTTTGAAAATCGATTGTTAATGTATTTTTTTGATTAATTCGTGAAATTTTAAAAATTATATTGATTGACTACTCTGTGATGTGATTAATTTCTTTTAAATATCCTTTTTTTTCATAACATTATTAAAGTATCTGTTTATCGAAATTTAAATTTAAACACAAGTGATTCTTTGAAAATTTCCAAATTACGAGTAAATTCATTCAAAATTTAAGATAACATTTTTTATAAAAAAAAAAATTAAATAAAACTTCAAAAGACGTACCTATAAAAATTCAATTTTTTCATCGACATACTTACATATTTATACGTGTGTATATATATTATGATATGTTAATGTAACATTATAAATTGAAGAATACACCCAAAATAAACGTTGATTTAACTGAGCATGAAAAATTATTATTATTTTATTTTATTTTATTTTTTTTCTGTTTAAATCGATTGACATTACATGTAATAAGATTGGACTTTGCTCGTGTCAATATAGATTTTAGATTGATTGGAAGAGGATCAAAATGTGATTATCCCGCTTGTCACTAGGAAAGGACTACTTTTCTTTCTTTTTCTTTTTTTTTAAAGTTCTCTCTATGATAGTCATTTCGGATTAGATTTTTAATATTTGCATAAAATATAAATTTTTCATTTTCTTTTACTCTTTCTATATGTATCTACTACTATTGAATTATTATTTTTTTTTCTAGATGATAAAATATGAAAAAAAGAATTAAATTAGAAATGAAGCAACAAAAAAAAAAAACACTGAAAGAAAAAATAAAAAAAGGATTTTAAATTTAATAAGAGTTTTATTCTACTTTTTTTTTCTATATATGTATATTTATTTTTTTTTTATTCTTTTCAATTTTCATATTGAATTTTTTAATAATATTTTATGAATTTAATTCGATTTATTTTTTTATTTAACCTTTCTTTTCTTCTCTATACAGTTATATATAAAAAAGAAAGTAAAAATAAATCAATAATATTCAAGTATGAGGAAATAAATTAAAATTTCTATAGGTATTATTTTTTTTTCGTGAATTATTTTGTATGTTGTTTTTTTTTTCGTACACTTTTTAACTGTTTTCTCTTTTGTTTTTTTTTTTGCATATAATCTAAAGAATAATTTAAGGATAATAAATTCAAATTTTGTTTTTTTTTTTTAAAAAAAAAAAAGAAAAGAAAGTATAATACTTATAAAATTTTCTGTTTATATGTACTTATTGTTTTGTGTGTGTGTGTATAAATAAAATATGTTTGAATAAATTAAAATGAAATCTTTAAAGAAAAAAAAATATGAAGAGAAATAATAATAACAATTGCATTTTAAAATAATAATAATAATAATGAAATTTATCTGTCAGGTTGCATGGTTGAATCTATTATTCAATGAAATCTATGTAAAACTTTTAAAACTTCTCATTTAAAATGGTAAAATAATTTCGTGTATAAGTATGTGTATATATAATTTTTGTATTATAGATTTCATTATATATACGAGTAGATACAGATACATAGAATAAATACAGTATGTATATAAAATGTATATATTACAGAATGAGAAATGAATAAAAAGACGATATAATGAGTGGTACTTAAAGTAGAAAGGATGAAGGATTGAACTTTTTTTTTTACTTCATTTTTTTATTATTTTTTATTTTATTTTTTGTTCATTGTATTCATGAATAAAATACACTGAATGGCGTTGATATGTAGACAATGGAAAAACTGAAAATTTGTCACGCACTAAAATCTTTATAATAGTCAGTATAGAAAAGAAGAACTTTTTAGTTTTCTTGATATGAAGTTGATGAATTATTATTACTTGAAGTGATCCTTTTATAACTATTTAAATAAAATGTACTATAAAGTATGTATATATGTATGTATGTACATTGTACATATTGTATAAGAATTTATATATGTACATATTTGTAGTAATGTTATAAAAGTTAGATATTTCATGAGTTTAAAAAGATTGAATTGAAAAATAAAAGGTTTAATCTGTGAGAAAATATTACCGTTTTTTAAAAAAAATTAATGAGCATTAAAGTATCTAAATAATTGAAATATTTGTATTTTTTTTAAATATGCATTTTAAATTTTTATTCAAAATTTTAAAAAAAAGTTCTTATGAACGATGCTTTGCTTTTTTTTTAAATTTTTATAAGATTAAAATAATGCCAACGAAGAGAAAAGAAATCTCTCGAAAAATTTCTCAAAAAATAAGGATATCGAACATAATTATAATGTATAAGAATATTCTGAGCTTACCTTTAATCTGTGACCGACCTTACATCTAAAAAAGCCTTGACCCTACGATTATTTATTTTTCACGTACATAGTACATAGTACATACATAAGTATATATATTTTTTTCCGCATGTAGATTTTCACAGTAAATTCTTAATTTTAAAAAAAATTCATGTAAACAAATTTCTATCGATTTACAATTTTTTATTGAATTTAAAAAAAAAAAACTACTCTTTAATTTCCAACACGACCTTCATACAAATTTATATTCTTTTTCTTCAAGAAAAAAAAAAAAAAGAATTTATATTAAAGTAAACTTTAAAAAATTTATTTTTCACATGTAAATTCGATTTTTACATTCACAAAACTTATCCTTTTACAAGAAAATAAAAATGAAAGAGAGAGAGAGAGAGAAAAAAAACAACTAATAAAAGCCAAAAGGTAAACAGGTACAATTTCAATAACATCATTTCATTTTATTATTATAAATTATATTGTTCATAACAAAAGAATGAAAAAGTAAAAAAAAAAAAGAAAAGAAAAAAAAAAGAAAAAGGGTAAAAAAACAACTAACTTAAAAACTCAATTTTAATAAAATACATTTGAATAATAAAGTTTTGAAATCACACATGTTATAGATTCAATTTCCACTTTTTTTTCTTCTTACATTTAAGTTCAATATAGAAATGCAAAAAAAAAAAAGAAATTTGTATGAAAAAAAAAAGAATCTATTTCAATAGAAAAGATCGTATATCGAATCTATACGTAAAGTTCATATTACATATATGTAGTTATCTGAAATATTTTTCAATAACAAATTTTTAATGGGATTTTTTTTTCTTACCTTTTAAAATTTTTTGCAATTTCACTCGTTGTTGGAAGTCTTTTGAAGAATTGGAAAGAAATAATTCTGAATTCCTTTGATCGTCTGAGAATGATGTTTTCAGAAAAAATAAAAACTTTTAATTTTTTTTTTTAAATCGTACAATTAAAAAGTAACATAATTTGCATCATTAATTAGTTATTTACTGAAAGTACAAAAAAAAAAACAAAAAATCAAAAAATTATCATGGTTTTATTTAAATTTCAGACTGTGAAACTATCCTTTCCATTTTTTGTGTATTTATTTTTATTCTTTATTTTGTTCTGAAAATTTCATTACATTATTCGTCTCATTTGTCGTACGTGTACTATTTTCGCCACATGAATTCTGCGGTCAGTCAAAGTACTCGTTTTTATAAAAGCACGGTATAAAATTTGTTAAATATAATTTAAAAAAAAAAAATAACAACATAAAAACAAATAAACAAACAAAAATTTGAGAAAAGGATAATATAATTATGTGTTACGTTTTTTTGTTTTTTTTGACTTGTTATCATAAGAGGTTCTAGGTGTATACTATGTATATATTCTACTCATTTGTTGATGTTTATTTTGGCACCACAGGATCATATTGTTGATATTTTTTCAAACTTTTTTTATATTTTTTTTATCATAATAAAGTTTATTTTGTTTGTCACCTAATCACAGTAGTTTCAGTGTAAATGGGCGGTAACTCTAAAAAAAAATGCATTATGAATGTGTACAAAAATGGTCAATGTTTTATATTGTACTTTTACAGGAAGAAAATTTTATACATATAAGAACTCATTTTAGATATTTTTGCCTAGTAAATATAACAACAAAAATGACTTTTAGTTCAATAGTGTATATAAAGTATAAAAGATAACAATGGATTTTCAGATGAAAAGGTAGTAAAAAAAAAACTAACTATAATGGCAACAATAGCAAATAATATATGTATGTAACCTACAGTATCTTTGTGTTACTGATGCTGTAGTATAGTGTTTATTACATTTATGTTTGTTTGTTTGTAATTTAAGGATAATTTTAGGTATCCTCCTCCTATATTACGTAAGTTTATATTTATTTTTAACTTTTCCATAACTTTTAAATTTTATGAGGTAAAGTTGTAGAATTTATAAGCTATAATAATAATAATAATAATGTGATGGTTGAAATTATAAAACAGGACGTGTGAAGATATTCTTATATTACATATACATACATATTTGTTTAAGGAACATATCAAATGTGACACATACACATACTTGTACATATAAATATATATACATACATACATATGTATGTACATTTTATAGTATTTGAAATTTTCCTCTTCATATTCTTAATGATGGTCAAGTTTATTTGAACATTATTAATTAAATAATTATGTTTTGTGATGATGATGATGATGATGATGATAATAATTACATATCGTTACAATGGTTATTAAATATGTCCGGTTCGTGTACAAACATAATACACATAAAAGTGTCTTTTGCTTATTTAGTAGATTATTGTAGCAAAATTGACAACAAAGGTGTCGATAGCACGTCTTTAGAATGAACAATTTGTACAGTATTTGAGAAATTTTGTGTGTTCTAGATTGAATATAAGTATATACTCGTATGTTGCATGTAAAATGTAATTTTTATTATTATTAAATAAATACATCTGGCTGTATATGTAGATATGTATACATTTTTAATTATGAAAATTAATTATTATAGAAATTTATATTATATGTTATATTAGTATTTGTTTATAGTTTATACAAAGTGTTAATTTATTTAAAATTGAATATAATTAACAGTTTACAGGATAAAAAAAAAACGTCTGTAGAAGTTCGGGAGATTCCATTAGGATATTTTTTAACACTTGTATCAATTTTAAAACCATATTTAAATCTGAATATCTCCAGATTCGGTTATCCGATTGATTTGAAATTTCTGAACGGTCTTCTATTCGTTATATTGTACAAAACTCTCTTTGACATAGAAAAGATCCTTTCAACATGAGCACAAGTAACTGAACGTTAAAGAAAAAACTACGATCATTAGTTTTAAGGTTACAATTGTGTAATACATATTACTGGGGTATGGTAAATTGGAATTTGGACAAAATATTTCCAATGGAACAAAAATTTTAAAGTTAAATTCACAATAAAGTCGATTTTTAGAAATACTATTTTTTTATCCCTCCACTGTGTTTAAATTTATCCTGAACAAAAATTGCGTACCATGTTTTCATATTTTTAATGAGAATTGGATTCAAAACTTTAACTTTTTTGAATTTAAATTCGTCCTTTAGACCTAATTTAATTTAACAAGGTTTCGTTATGCGTCTGATTGACAGGATTTCTAGTGAAAAAATCAGCGAATCATCTATATTCTTGCAAGAATTATACAAATTTAAACAAACTCAATTATAAAGATTGAAACAAAAACAAAAAAATAAATTTATTGAAAGATACAATTCGAAAAGAAAACAGAAAACTGAATTGAAAAAACATTTAAAAAAAAGTAACAGCTAAAATTTTAAAAGAAATGATTGAAAAAAAAAATTAGTATTAATTTAAAAAAGCTTCTTTCAGAAAAGAAAAAGTTCTAATTCAAAACAAATAAAAATTTAATAAGTATAAGATTTTTTTTTTCATTTGAAAGCGCCTCATCAGCTTTTGTGGTAAGTTTTCGAAACTGTGTTATTTTTTCTTGATGAAATCTGTTAAAAGAGAAAAATACGTAAAAGTTAAAAAATTATGAATGAAAAGTTTTATTTGGAATGGAAAAAAAAATATTTATGTTTCAATTTCTATACAAAGTATAGATACTTGAATGTCTTAAGATATTTTAAAGAGAATCTTTTAAAATAACTCTTTTTGGCATGAGTAATGAGCATTGATAATTTTCAAAGAGAAATATCATCAAAATTGCATTTTTATTTACTGGAACTGAAATTTATGAGTTTATATTTTATTTTTGTATCCGTATTGTATTATATTAAATGTGTGGTATGTGTGAAGGTATACATACATATTATGTATGTAGATATATCTTCAAAATTATATTTATTTTAGCTGAAAGTTTCAGGAAATATGTAGATACAAATGGAAAAAAATTTAATAATATTCTGTATAATGTATATCATTATTTTTTATCTTATTTCTTTTAACACCTAATTGTTAGATTAAATAATAAGTTTTTTTTTTTTTAAATGCTTGATAATTAAATTTGGAAATTGTTAAACAAATGTACGAATATTGAAATATTTCAATCCTACAAATTTTTCCTTAGTTGAAATAAAAATAAAAATTAAAAATGTCTGGAAATGTACATTTACACATGTGACAAAGTTTTATGACAATATAAAAGTCTGTAAGAAAAAAAAATCCCATTAAAGAAAAAAATGGTAATAAATTCCTTTTCCTACCGGAAGCATTGAAGTAAAGAACTTTTTTTTTAACAGTTCTTCATGCAGACAGACCATTCTACTGCATCATCATATACACTTGTTGGGAATAGATATTTTGATTGTATTAGACGACATTTAATTTTATTTATACAATACTTACTTAATTTATAGAATATGTGTACATATGGATACATATGTTATTATAGTATATCTTGATAAAATCGATAAAAAGAGGACAAAAAAAAAAGAATTATCAAGGAATGTACATAAGTATATTCAATTTTGAAGATATAGTACATAGATGTATCGTTTTCGTAGTAAATGGCATAATAATAAAAAAAAAATTGTCTGTTTTGTCTGGAACTCACGTGCTTTGGTTAATCAAAAAGTTTATATTAAAAATGTGTAAAGGATTGGGATATGTGAGTATTATACAGAGTGCGTAGATTTTTGTTTAGGTATATTGTTTATTTTTTTTTTCAACAAACAAAAAAAAAATAACTAACTGAATTTTTTAAATAATTAAATTTTTGGCTTAATTATATATTTATTACTATTTTTTAAGTTTAAACTGTTATTTTCAAAAGTTTAAAAGTGCAATGTGTTCTTAGTGATGTTTTTTATATTTTACAAATAATTGTTCCGAATTATATGTAAGTAAAATGTGTGTTTCTAAATTATTCAAATATTATTTTTGTAGATTGTAACTGCTGAAGTTGAATCAGCAAAAGATACAAGAAATACTTTTTTAAATAACAAATATAGTTTACAGTTATTTTAACAATTTATTTTAATTTATAATTTTATTTAGAAAAATATGGTGTTTTTATTTTTAATTTTGTTGTATAATTCTAAACTAAAAAGTGCTTCGTTTATGTATGATGACTGACGATAAAGTATTCTTCACATATAACACACCACTGAAATATGAGTTTAATATATCGATGTCCTTCATATATTCAATACAGAATTCAATTGACTAGATGCATGAATGTAACATAATATGTCCTCCAGTGTATCCTTTGAAAAAACAAAAATTTGTTATTTTTTATTATTATTATAACTTTTAAACCTTTTTTAACATATTATTATACATTTGAATGGTAGAAGCTATCCATAAATTTGTCCATCTGTAGGAATCTTCTATCCTCTATCTATTTTTTATTGTTATTTTTGGATTAACGATTCATTATTTGAAATTATTTACCAAAGCTTTTTTCTTTATTATTGTAAATTAACGTACAATTAAACATAAACTACAGGCTATATTGCGTATATGTTTTGATTATTTGTCTACTAGAATGATTATTATTTTTTTTTTTCTGAACTATCGGGTTTCACGGAAATATTTATATGGTATATAATTATATTTAGCCGACGACTGAATTCTAAAGTCGATAAGTACTCGACAACTACCAAAACGACACTGAATACTGAACACTGAAAATATTGAAATAACTGAAAAATGAAAAATTTTTCATGTAGCTACAAATGTAGGTGACCATTCATTGTATACGTACATCTGTCTGTAAACATAACGAATTTTATATTGCATATGAGTAAGATAAAAAATTATTCTATAATAAAAAGTTTATCCAAACTTAAATTTAATTAATCTTTGTTTGCATAATTTTTAAAGAATACATTTTAAAGGAAATCCTTATTAACTAATTAAAAATTTATGTATAGAGTGTGAAATACACACATTGGCATTGGGAAAAATATGTTAGACCGTGTATTTTTTTTTTATTTTCTATTAAGTCCTCATTTATGATAGACATTTTTTGTATGTTCTAAAATGAAGTGTAAAATTCGAGTGAAATATATTTTAAAATTTTTTTAATTTTAAAAATAGGGAGAATATTTAATTTTTTTTTTCTTCTTCAATTGATAATCACGCCATCTATAAATGTTTCAATGTCGAACATGCGCTTTTTTATTTTTCTATAAAATTGAAATTGGAAAAATCAATAACGCTTGTAATCAGGAATGTTTACAGACAAGTAAAATAATTTGCAAAGAAAAATATTATTTAAATTTATTTTCAATTAAAAAAAAAAATGGTTATTCAAAGAAATTGGAAGTTACAAAGTGGTAACAGTAATGAAAACGTACAACAATCATCAAATAGTAGTACAAATAATTCATCAGATGATTCAAATGGTTCAAATCAAACAGTTTCTTCATCAAATACAAATTCATCAAAAGGACAAAATTTTGTAAGTTTATAATAGAAAAAAAAAAATTATGAGATTTTAATTTTTTCTGTAAAAAATATTAATACATATTATTATTTTTTTAAATAAATTAGAAATACGTCACAAATCACCACATGGCCGAAAACGTTTTATCAAAACTTCGACAACGTTTTAATAGTCAAGTGACAGGTTCATCAGATTCAGTTATGAGATCCCTAGAACTTTTAAGGATAAATGTTCAATCAGCATTTGATAGAGAGATTGATGTTGTCATTAAAAGATTCATGGAGGTTCGTTGTAAATAAAACAATTAAGTTAAGAAAAAAAAGTACTGTGAGACATATTTGAAATTTGTCTTATATTATTTTCAGACTTACTTCAAACCAGCTTTTAAAAATATAAAAGAAAACTTGGGAGACCATGTTGTATCTGAGGATGTAGTAAGTGAAACATTTCCATTGCTCAATTTTTTTTTTTTTAAATTAATGTAATTCACTACATACTTACAGCTTCAAAAGATGTCATGTGCATTGCTTGAAAATTCGAAAGATCAGTACAATATTCGTACAAATAATATGAAATCGGTTATGCCACCGTTACATCTCTTACAAAATGAACAAAATTCAACAATCAATATTAAAAAAGAACCTTTATCACCACCACAATTACATTACAATATTCCACCGTTAAAACGTTCATGTGATTCTTCATCAATGACAGGATCAGAATCATCATCATCATCATCAGCAGCAGCATCACCATCATCATCATCATCATTAGCTGGTACAGTATCCAAAAAACCACTTTTACAATATCCTTCTTCATCACGTTATCCTGTTCAATATCCAACACGTCGACAAATATTTTGGAATACAGCAAATATATCAACAGAAACACTTTTCCTATTGGATGTTCAAGCAAATCAAGCATTCGGTTTTGGTACAGATGGACGTGAACGTTTAGCTAGTAAACATCCAGAATTAATACGTTATTTACCCGATATACAAGATCGTGATTGGTTAGTACAACAAAAAATTATACCAGAACAAAATCGTAATTCACGTTTTCTATTTTTAATTTATGATGAAGTTATTAAATTAGGACAATCTGATTTATATAAAAATCGTGAAAATTTAAATTTACAAATTTTACATTCATTCAAAATACCAAATTTTATAATACAAAAAATGAAAATATTTTTTATTGATTTAAATATAAAAAGTCGTGGTTTAATTACAAATTCATATTCATCAGCATTAGTTAGTGGAAGTCATTTAAGGAATGCACTTTTACAAGGAAGTCAAAATATGAATATTAATAATAACAGTAATTTAAATGGTAATGATGGAAATGGTAATAATGGTAATGCAATGATAACACAAGTTGCATCTGGAGCAACAGGATCATCAATTGGTTCCGTGTTACCAGCAATACAAGCAACATCATCAAATATTTCAAATGAAACAAATTCTGTATCGACAACTACACCAACAACAGATCGTCCAAAACCAAAAAGTACATTAAGTTCATCACATGCAACTTTAACAGCACTTTTAACAAATAACAGTAACAACAATGGTGGTAATAATAATAATAGCAACAACAACAACAGCAACAATACAGATACAGTACAATCATCCGCAGAAAATGGATGATTTTAAACTTGTAATTGTATTTTTTGAAAAGAGTTTTAAATAAAAATTTTAGAAAAGAAAATCACTAAAAAAAAAGAAAAGTATTTGATTAAGGACCTTTTCTTTAAGGACATATTTTTTTTAAATTTTTTCACGCAAATATAAATTACAATGTAGTATATGTACATAGATGAGTGTGTGAAGTGTGTATCCTAAAGTAATAATGATGCAGATGGTTTTATGCATGTATAGAAAATATGCATGACATATACTCGTGTATCCTGATTTTATTATGACGTTTTACATATACAATGTCAAGGTCAAGAGATAACAAAATTCAATCAAAATTCAGATATTTTTTAAATTCAGTTTTAGCTTTTTTGTTTTTTGTTTCTGAAAAGATTCCTCTGGGATTGATGTGAGTGTTATACATACATATATATATACATATGCATACGTATATGTATTATCAGGTGAATTTATTTGAAAATAAAGGATTTTTTTGTGTGATTTTTTTTTTTAAATATTGCTTTTTTTTCAAGGAACCTACACAAATAAAGCTCAATTTTTAATAAAAAAAAACATGAAAAGAATGGGCGAAAAAAAAAAATTACAAGGATATCAAAATTGAAAGAAAAAAACTTGTTACGTTGTAAGAGAGTAAAATTCTTTTTTATGTTGTGTAATTTTGCGCTCTTTCATGTTTTTGACTTAAAAAACGTAAATTGTTTTTATACTTCATACATGAAATTCAATTGGATTTTTTAAAGTTTTTAGGACATTTTAAGGGCGGAGGTAATACAAAAAGAGGATAATATGATTTTTGAATGTTATGATGGTTTTATAAATTTTATAAATATGAGTGTTTTGTACGTGAAAAAATTTTAAATTTTCTACATCATATTTATGACGTGTTTTTTTTTTTTTTTTTTAAAAAAAAGATAAGTTTTCTGAAATTTTAACAAGAAAAACAGGTGAAATTTTCTAAAAGTAAATTAGTTTTTTTTTTCTTTCGGTTTTTTATTTTCTATTTTCTTATGAAACGTTGGCACAACATAAATCACTAGAATAAAAAATTAAAAGTCATTTTTGTTTAATCAATAACATTACCTTACCTTGCGGCGTAATTTAGGCAACAAAGTGCAGTTCGACAATCTTTTTGTTTTCTTTTTTTTTTTTTTCAACACGCAATTGGGGTCACAATCGTTTCTATTTTCTTTTGTTTCATTTTAATTTGGAATGGTGCAAATATATACATACATATAATGTGAAAATGAATCTAGATTTTCTGTAATTTTCTAAATTTATTGTTGTATAATTTAAATGTTTTTTTTTTCTTAATACAAAATTTCTCTTAATTTTGTTGTTTGTTTTTTTCTTTAATGGTGTTTGTTTTTGCTTTATTGAGTACATAACCTAAAAATGATTTTAAAGTATTAAGAAAGCTTTCACGTGGTTAAATACACATAATAATATACATGCATACCTACACACTTTGGATCAGGGTGTTTGAATTTTCCAAATGAAAATTGTCAAAACTTATAGTTGATACTATAAAAAAATGCCGGTGTTGCTCTCTGGAAAATTTCTTTCTTTCTCTCTTCCTTTTTTTTTATTCCAGAAAAACAGAAATATTTTCATTTTAAAATGAGTTTTTGTTGTGTAGATAGTAGGTGTTGTTTAGAGTACGAAATGCAGCAGAAATTCCGATACATTTTGTGTTTTGTATAAAAAAAATTCCAAGTGATTTGATTAATTTGATTACAAGAACAGAAATTTCGAAAAGCTTCAGAAAAATATATTTTATAGTCAATTTAAAAATAAAATAGTGTATTTTTTTAATTGAAAGAAAAAACTTTTAATTATGACATTTACCACTACAAGTTAAATACGGGTGCGGCGGCGGTGAATGTCTCATTTATATAGTAAGCCTAAAAATTATACTTTTTGAATTTTTCTTACATTTGATATTAGATTCTCATAGTTTTTAGCATTGTTATCACACTTTTTAGTATTTTTAGCTCTTTTTCATAAAAATTAGATACTTTGTATTTATTACTCAATTTTTAAAAATAACCTGATTTGTTTTTGATATTGTTGTTGATAAGATAAATTGTTTTTGTTTTTTTTCTTTCAAATGAATAATTTTACTCTTTATTTTGAAATATTCAGATTATTATACTCATTGTTTGCTCATTTTTTAAATGTGGACAGTGGAATTATTGTAAAAATTTCAATCTCAAGAAAATGCATTTTCTCTTGATACCTATTTCATTTTCCGATTTTTTCGTATTTTCATTTTGATTTTTTAATAGTTATTTTAGTCACGAGACATTTAGCTTAATACTGCATGGTAATGAAACCTATTTTTTTTTGTTTGTTTTGTGTTTAAAATAAAAACAAAAACATGAAATCAAAAAGAAAAAGAAGTACTTTGATAGATTTGAATTCAAATCCAAATGTGGGATGGAGGACGTGAGAAAATATCAGTGTATTAAAAAGAAAAATACATTTTTAGAATATAATATTGTATAATGCGATGAAAATTATATCTAATAAATTGTTTCTCACATGTTTGTTGATGACAATGCATATTGCATTACTAAAGTTCTACTTAATACTTTTGTATTCTACGAGAGACAACAAACGAAGATACATACTATACAATTGTGTGTATACATACATATTATTATCTTATATTCTTGGATTGCTGCTGATGATAATTTCTTGAAGATACATACTTCATTTTAAAATTATAAGTTCATCTTTTCCCAATATTATAATGAAATAACATCATCATAACATGGTATTTTTTTCTTCTTATTTTTCATTTTATTTTTCCTCATATCAAAATGTTAGGCTAAGAAATATTATCTTATTCATTGTTTGGTTTATTGTAGTCGTGTATCTTTTAGTATCTGTATCTCTCTATGAATTTTTCGTTTTAAAATATGTATATAATATGGGTTGTCAGTGACGACATTTATGTAGTGAAGTGAAGTTTTATGCTGTATAAATTTCTTAGTGTATATATACATATACATACATACATATATACATATATACATATATAAATGTAGTATTATAGTGTATACAACAATTGTGAGTACATGAAAAATTTTTCATTTTTCAGTTATTTCAATATTTTCAGTGTTCAGTATTCAGTGTCGTTTTGGTAGTTGTCGAGTACTTATCGACTTTAGAATTCAGTCGTCGGCTAAATATAATTATATACCATATAAATATTTCCGTAAAACCCGGTAGTTCAGAAAAAAACAAAAAAAATAATCATTCTAGTAGACAAATAATCAAAACATATACGCAATATAGCCTGTAGTTTATGTTTAATTGTACGTTAATTTACAATAATAAAGAAAAAAGCTTTGGTAAATAATTTCAAATAATGAATCGTTAAATTAAAAACAAAATAAAATTATTATTATAGGTAGGGGATAGAAGATTTTAGGTAGTTTTGTCCTTTTTCCTGTAGAAAATTTGTGTACATTTTTTTTTTTCTATATACCTATATATATTTTGATTAGTTTTATTTTGATAGAATCGTACATCGGCATGTGTTTTGTTTATACCATGTATAACTAAAGTGAATTTAACATGCAAACTATTTTTAAAATTACTTTTAATAAGTAATCAATAATAGTATAACAAAACAATCATAAAGTACATAGTGATTTAAAGTTTATAATAACTGTGAAAAACATTCAAATTAATATTTATGATTTCTTACAAAAATTTTTCAAATCAAGAATAATCAAATAATGTATCTATACATATATGCACTGATTTCAACAAATCAACAATCAGTTTAATTTAAATGTCACTGAATTTATTGTACAACATTGCGTCAATTGCAAGATAATTAAATAATTCGAAAAAAAAAACAACAAAATAATCTTCAAACTTATATTTAAACATTAAAATGTTTTTATTTATTTTATTCGTCATCATCAAGTGCAGTAATTACTGTGCCTAATTACAAAATAATAGAAAAATAAAATTATAAAAACAAAACAAATAAAAAATACAAAATAGAAAAATCTTTTTAAATTGCATTGTTTTTCCGCATAGTATTAGGTCTGATGTAGAATGAACCTTAAATTGCAAATTACTTCTGGTGGCTATGTACGATGCTGTATTATGCTGTATATATAATATTGTTTATGTCAACATTCACACATTATACGTTATTATGGTTTTTTTTTTTTGTTTTGTTTTAATTGTGAAAATTTTAAATTACCTACCTCATAAAAATGTTTTTCGCGCGCCCGTCGGTATTAACGATTTTATTCATGAGATCATGAGATTAATACATTTTTTTCATTCCTCTCTATCTTATTTTCCTTGATTACTCATTTTTATGTTATTTTTAATCATTACCTATACACATTTATGTATATTTAAATAAATATTATAATCAATCAATAAATTTAATTAATTTATTATTTAATTTAAGAGAAATTATCATAATTGGCCAATACTGATTAATTAACCGGCATTCAAACAAACTTATTGTTATCCAAAATAGTTATGATTTTTTTTCTTCTTCTAATTTTCTCTCATACTCTATTTTAGTTTTACTTTTCAAAAAAACTATAAAAAATAAAAATAAGCAACAAGAAAATTATATATTTTTTTTTTATTTTTCATTTTATAATTTAAATAAAAGTGTTTCTGAATTAACTTTGATAATAATCTTAAATTGTGTTTAATTTCAACAATAACAATACAAAAAAAAAATCTAAAATACATAATTTATATATCTTACGTAAAATGCAATTTTATTTTACACATAAAAAAAAAAAAAAAATAAAATGGGAGAAAGAATGCGAAATAAATAACATAACAATTTTTCATGAATACTATATACTCAAAATGTATCTTATATCTGTATAATTTTATATAGAAAAACATGTACAATATCTGTACGTATATATACATAATTATATACATATTTATATAAATGTACTGTGTGTATATATATATAGTTTAATAAGAGCTTTTAAAAGTTTGTGTAATATAGTGAAAATTCTCTCTTATATTGCGTACATGTGAAGTCAAAGTTATAGATACTTGATTTATACCTGGTATCATACCTGTATATCTAATTTATAGATAATGCTATTGTGTATATTAGTATACATATAGGTATACTTACTATATACTTTTCTACATACATATTTTGTTTCATGTTTTAACATTCATTTTTTTTCCTTCTTGTTGTTGCTGCTTTTTTTTGTACATGCAAGAAATAACAACATACAGAATAATGTAGTATATATTTTATTTTATAAATGAAAATATACAAATTTCTCATGAACAGAGATTATCAGAGATTTTAAAATAGTTAAAATTGTATATAATGGTATAATATTCCTGATAATTCGATTAAAATGAAAATACGAGAATTAAAAAAAAAAAAAAAAAAACTTTAAATGGAATATTTATGAAGATTATTCTTTGTTGGAGCTAAAAGCCTTGAGAAAGTTTTTTTTATTGTTTTTTTTCCCAATATAATTTTTTTGGTAATTCTTTTTAATTGAAATTGTATAAATAATCCTTATTTTTCGATAAAAATTACTATAATCTAAAATTTAAATTTTGTCGAAAAAAGAAATATTGAGGAACTATAAAAATTGAGATTAAATTCAAATTTGGTTATTTAAATAGAATACCTCAAGATTGCATAGGCATCTGTTCCTATTCTTAAAATGTCCTAAATCCTGGTACATTGAGTGTACGTACATATACCTGTTGTGTAATGATGAACAAGAGGCATGGTAATTGTAAATAAGAAATAATTTTTTAAACCGAATTCGGAATTTTAAAATATTTTACAAAAAAATTTAGCTGTTTTTTTTAATCTTCAAATTTATTTTTCTGTCCAAAAAATTTTGTCCTAATTCATTTAGCTATAAATTTTTATTACAATTTGGTCCATTTAAATAATATTTATTTAATATTATTTTTGTGTTAAATAAAATATCCATTAAACTAATTGTCAATAAAATTTCAAGTGAAAAATTTCAGTTCAACTAACAATCGCATAAATTATTCAATGTTTAAAATTCAAATACATACATACATAAATATATTACAATAATTTAAATGTTCATTTATTTACATTTTGTTGGCCATAATTTATAACAAAAATTTCTCTTAAATTTTTCACTATAATTTTAAAAGAAAAATTACAAGTTAGACATTGCTACTGGAAAATACTAAAAATTTAAATAAAAATACATATTTGAAAAAAAAAGAAAAAAAAAACAAGGCAAAAAATCAAACATAACACATTCATAATTTTTCATTTGAAAATGAAATGCGTGACAAGTAAATTATATAATGTAAAATTTTAAATAATATTCATGTTTTGTTCATGGTTCTTATTTTTAGTAATTGTTTTTTTTTCACTTTTTATTATTATTATTTTATTTGTTGTTGAAATTCTTATTTTAGATGTATGTAATTATTTTCAGAAAAAATATTTGAATAATTTTTAAAATTTTCATTATTTGAATAATAAAAAAAACAGTAGTAGAACACTTTCGCATAATATTCTATTTTTTTTTCTTTTCACTAAAAAAATAGGTATTTTGTAGAATAGGGCTTGTGTTGAATATTTCTTGAGATAGTTGATGATTACAAAAAGTTTTTAAAAACAAGAAAAACGATTTTAAAGAATAAATAAACAGGAAGAAAAAAAAAATAACAATAAATATTGCGGCCTAAAGAAGACAAAATTAAATTCTTTTGAATTTGATCGTTAAAAATTTAAAAAAAATAAAAATCAATTAATAAAAAGCAATACAAAATAAAATTCCAGTTAAATAATAAAAACAAAAAAGAGAAAAAAATAAATAAATAAAAGTATTTAATTATAAAGATATTTTTAATTATTTTTACGTAATTTAAAATTAAAAATAATTCGTAATTTAAATGAAACCAACCATTAAATATTTTTTAATTATAAAAGTAAAAAAGTAAAAAAAAAAAAGTGTGCTCTATTTATATATACGTAAACTTAACATAATTAATTTATAAAAGAAAAAAAGAAAAATTTATACACATAAATTTTATATTAATTTCAAGAAAATGAAAATTTATTAAATAAGAAAAAAAATTCATTTACTAAAATATTTTATAATAATTTATTAATTATTTAATAAAACAAAATAAATTTTTTTTATGTTTCCTTTCAATTGAAAGACAATTCATATTTGAGAAAAAAAAATATAAAAAGAAAAACTAAGTGCGTGTTAATTAAAAATAATTAAATAAAACAAAGCAAGAAAAAGAGAAAAAAACTTTTTTGTATATTATTGTTCAATTCATTCAAGTGCAATTCAAAATAAATTCAATTATTATACATAATAAAAAAAGGAGTTAATTATATATTATATATTATATACATACATACATACATACATACGTATAAATGCCTGATAATATTTATTTTATAAGTTAAAATTAAGTTTTAAAAATAAAACAAAAAATAAAAATTGAAAAAAAAAATTTAAAGAAAATAATTTTAATTGTAAGTAATTTAAAACAAAGAGAATAAAAAATAGTAATAAAGTAAAATAATCATAAAAGTAGACTCACAAATAAAAAATTTAAAAATAAATAATTCAAAAAAAAAAAAAAAGAAATTATTGCTGTGTTCATAACCAAAAAATTAACAAACAAAATTGTTTTTTTTTTTTGTTTTTATAATTCACAAAATTAAAGTCATTTTATATATTTTTTAAAATTTTAATTAAAAAAAAAAATAATAATAAAAGAGTGCTTAAGCATTAATTATTATAAAGAAGAAGAAAAATTAAAGGACAAAAATATTTATTGTGCAGTGAAATAAAAATTGTCAATTATATTTTTCCTTTTTTGGAAATATTTAAAGTCAATCTCTTTGTTGCACTGTGTTATTTTTCTTTTTTAAGAAAAATATATTTAGAAAAATAATAAGCTGATATTTTTCAGTAGATTTTATTAGATAAACACAAAAAAAAAAAATAATAATTTTAATGCAAATAATGGAGCATCAAAATAAACAGGATATGGGTGCTACTGGATCTCCAGCTGAAGTTCCAAATGACCCTGGGTAAGTAAAATACAAATTTTTTCATTTAAATTAAGAGTAATTTCACTAGATTTGTTTTTAAAAGTAACTATAAAACTCTTTTTTCACTCTTTCATGTACAGAAATTTTGTCTAGCAAAAATATTAGCCATATTTTATATACAGCCATGACTTTTGCGTTATTAAAATATTTTTCAAAAAAAATTTAAATATCGAATTATTTGAAAACACTGAGTCCATTATTCTTTTGGTCACTCTTCTTCACGAAAAATATCTTTAAAACTGGTAACGAAGCGTGGGTATAAATTGCAGATGGTTATTGTCTTTCCTCTGAAAAAGTGTCCTTCCATGAAAATAAGAATTTGAAATTGTCGAAAAATATTTTACTAAGAAAATCATCTTATAAAATTCTAAAGAAAATACGAGTATGTATATGCATTTTTATTAATCTCTTAAATTTTAGCTCATATCTCGAGTACTTTTTACCGAAATAAGTCAAATATGTAAAAGGCTTGTTTTGTTCCATAACTTTGACAGTTGTTTGAAGGATTTTTATCATTCAAAGTTCGTTTCTTAGTAAATCTTTCAGAGAATAAGTTTCCTGACTAAATTTTTAAAAGAAATGTCCATTGAACGTTATTGAAAAAACGTTATTACTTAATAATTTGTTTATCAATAACAAATTATGGTTCACAATTTACATGAAACTATGTATATGTGTCTATGAACGATAATATACGAGTATATGTATACGTAGAATGTCTATAAAAACTCAAATTAATGTGATTACCTTCTTTCAACATGATAAAATAATATGATATACTCGTAAAAAGATATTTATTGAATTTACATTGCCATTAGTTTTTCAATATTCACTATAATCGCACGGCATCAATAAAATTAAAAGATAACCGAAAAAAAAAGAAAAAAAATTGTTCATTAATATAAACGCCATAAAATCAATAAACCACAAGTTAATGGAGGTCATAAATACATACATACATATATATATATACAAACTGTAATTGTATAGAAAAGTAAACGTATATTATCAAGTTATAATTACACAGTATCTTAATCTAAAAGAATTACAAATAAACAAATAAAAAAAAAAAATTAAATAAAAATTAAATAATGTCAACAAAATGAAGACACCACATTTATAGTATTTTTCTATTCATTTATATCTTCCGGTTTTAATTTGATGGATGTTTAAAGATGTATGTAATACACAACTACAATAATTATTCATATTTTATTGAAATTCATTTAATTTGAAAATGGTGGAAAAAAATGAAAGATTTAGAGAATTCAATATATTCGTCCATGTTATTAATATTTGTATAAATTCTTTTCTATTCAATTTTTTTTTTCACACTTTATCGAAAAAATATTTTGAATAGAATAAAAAATAGAATAGTATCTTTGAATACAAATTTAAAATATACATGATATTGAATATTTTATTAAATGTTTGCTTATAGAAAATGAATTTTTATATTCGTACCTATCATACATATGTATGAATATCTATAATTTTTTTTTTTTGCCCGTCTGAAAGAGTTTAAATTCGTATGTGGTTTTTTTTGTTGTTGTTGAAAAAAATATAAAAGATGCATATCTTTGATTTTAACACCTCGATTTCGAATAAACTCCGCTTTATCACTGAAATTATCAAATACATTGAAGCTACTCAATACATATACATATGTATATGTATATATGTTATCTTATGTATAAGATATACATATAATATTAACATAGATTAAAATTTATATAAATATTTAAAAAAAAAATGCTAAGTAGAAAAGCAAACAAAATAAATATACGATGTGATATTTAACGTTTTAGAAAGAAAATAAAAATGTGCTCTGATTATCTATATGATGACGAAAAAAAAAAAAACCATATATGAATCTAAACGCAAATAGACGTAAAGTATTCAAGATAAAGAATTTAACACAAAAAAAAAAAAATATGAATTATATATTTTTAAGAAGTTTTACTTGTTTTTTTTTCTTTTCTTTAATTTTATTTGTTAATGTGTTGATGCATACATACATACATATACCGAAACGGGTTGAACTTGTACTTTTTTATATACATTTAGTATATATGTATAGATATATGTATGTATGTATATTTATTTCAATTCTATTTTTTTTCTTTATTTAAATTCAAAAGTATATGTACTTATTTATATATACAAAAAATAAAATCTAAAATCTTTTTCTAAGTAGATTCAGTAGAATATTTAGTAGGTACTTTAAGTAAATCTTATCTTTTAAGAGAGAGAGACATAATACATAACAAAAAATAAAATAAAAATAAGAATGAATACTAAGAAAATAAGTTTGTAACCGTGACTTTTGAACTTAAAATATAGTTAAAAAATTGACAATATACCAAAATATAGGGTAATTAAAATAAATTAAATTATATTAAAATTTTAAAATTCTGTATTGTACATATAGAAATTTAAATATTTTTTAAAATATCACCCTGTAAAGAAAAGAAAAATTGTTTAACATACGAGTACATGAAATCATATATAAGTACATATGATGAATAAATATGCATTAAGAGAATTTCATCAGTTTAAGATACTGATAAAGTAAATTGTTTTGTTAATATTCCAATAATAGATCATTGATCTGAATTTAAATATTTTCATTATTTATAGATCATAGAAAATTGGATATTTAAAATGAATAAAATAAAATGATTCTAATTTAAATATCACCGATTTAAACCAAAATAAATTATCTCTATAGATACAATTTTGTACATTTTAAAAAGAGTCATTTGAATTTTGTTCTTTCGAACAAACAAAAATTCATATATCGTTCAATTGGTCTTATAGATTGTGGTTTAATGTAGATTTTAGATGGAAAATTTGGTTTTAGTTTATTTTATTTTCTTAGAAATTTTTGAATTTCTATCACGAAATACTTAGATCAAAATTGTTAACTGATTTGTCAATAGAATAATAAATAAATATTATACAAAAAATTTGTTTTTCAGATTTTTTCTGTTGAATCTTTTAAAAAAAGTGTCACTGATTGATTTAAATTAGCTTAAAAAAAATTGAAGTTTTGAATTTTAGAAAATACATTTATAGGTGGTTTTATAGTAGCGTGGAATCTGGTACATAAATTACGAGTTATTTTCTTCTTCTTCACCGAACATTGACAATCATGTCGGCTATAATGAAACTATGACATTTGAAACCATTGCATTTTTTAGGTTTATCATCCGCGATATTTTCTTGGACGTCCATTTTTCCTCAATGCTGTTTCTAATGAATCCTTCGAAAATGTTGCTCTTAAGCACTGTAGGTTGCATCCTCTGTATCTTCGAAAACGTCAAATAATCGTCAATTGATGAGATACAGCTTAAAATGTTGAATGGTTGAATTTTATCAATTTTGACGTTTTCGAAGATACACTACTTAAATTTGAGAAAATGCACGTGATATGAACACATATTCAAATATTATTTAATTAAATTTTTTGTCAGTGAAACAAAATATTTTCAGTTTTTACACACATCACACATTATTTTATTATAAATTTTATGAGAAAATAACTCAAATTCTAATCAATTTACCTGTTTTTTATTTATTTTTTATTTTTTTAAATTTTTAATATTATACTTTTCGCCTTATATGAGTGTTAATCGTATTAGACACATATTACGAAATCATTCATTCAAAAAAATTTGTATCCTTCAAAATGCAATAATTTTTCATTTAATCATTTTTCCTTGATTTTTTTATAACTTATAAAATGTTATGATATTTGTCAGATGTCAACAATAATAAATAAGAAGAGACGACAACGTGTTGTCATTTCAAAGGTGAAGGAAAGGATTACATAATATTCAGAAGAAGGAAAAAAAAAACTGTATGTATTATTCGAAATAAAGAGGGTTTAGCAAAATTTAATAGTATGGTTTGTTTGAAGAGAAAGAATTCGTTTATTATTTTTATTTCTCAGGGGTTGTTAATTTGATTAAAGAAAAAAAGAACATTTTAATTTTATGTGAAGTAAGAGTAAACAATGTAAATTTATTTTATTTTTTCTTCTTGGTTATTATTTTTTTTTTTCGTTTTTTAAATATACATATTTCTCTTCCTAAATTCATTTTACACTTTACATGTTACTTTACGTGTACATAAGAATTTACGACAATGTTTTGAAAGTATATAAAATGTTTTGCGATAATTTAAACAGAAAACAGAATTTAATGTATACGACACATAATATTTATGTTATAACTTATAAGATTGTCTTATTATTTTTTTTTTTTTCATGAAAAATTCCAATGTGTCAACGAGAAGTTTTTTTTAAAGAATTTATGTTCAGAACGTGTGATGTTAATATACTTAAGATATATGTATATGTATATGTTTTTTGCATTTACATATTGTTAATATAAGATTTATTGAAATTTTTTTTTAATAAATTTTTAATTTAGATAATTTTAAATGTTATTACTGTAATTACATTATTTTTTTGTTTGGAAAAAATAATGTTTTGTTTACATTACTCAGCTTTTTTTTAAAGAGGAATGATAAAAATTACACTGAAAACTCATTATTAATTTTTTTTTTCAAAAACGCTATAGACCATAGAGAGTATAGTATTTTTGAAAGATACCTGAAACTTAAAATTTAAAATTGTAATTTTTATAACAAATTCTTACAATTAGAAACCCAATTATTAAAAACATAAAACATCAAATAAGCGTAAGTAGATAAAATTGTTGAAAATAAGTATAACAAAACCTAATTTATGTTTAAAAATCTTCATTTAATTTCATGTTAATGACGTTTAAAACTATCACATATGTATCTTTTGTCTACGAAAAATTGTACGTGAAATAAAAATGAATAAATAAATTGTATTACTCATATATGTACATAATATGTACCTACTCTGTTCTCATGTATGTATCATGAAATTGATACTTAAACTCTCTATATAATAATAATAATAATATACTAGAATCATTTTATCTATCAGTGATAATAAAGAAACGTGACAATATGATTATTTTCACGTGCATTCATCCAAATTGAGGAAGGCAATTGTTTAGTTGTTTTTTGTTGTTGTGATGGTAATAATGATGTTGATTTCGCGCTCTCTATCTATATAACCGGTGATAAGTAAAATGATATGGTACATACATATACTTACATATGTACTCGTACATATGTACATGTGAATATATGATAAAAGGAAGAAAATTAATATGCATATATGTATTGGTGAAATACGATATTTTATTCGAGATTATGAAAAAAAAAATATCATAAATTAAAATATATGATATGGAACACTTGAAAATTATGTATCACATATGCAAAATTGCATGTTATCTATTATCACACTGACTATGCGAAGGTTCATATTCTTGTTACCTAATTTTGTTTTTGTTCAGATTTTACCATAAGGGGTATTTTATATATGAGCAGAAAACAAATTGTATCTCATCCTAGCAGTTATGTTTTTTAGTTTTATTTTTGTTTCTTTTGTTTTGTAGGTTATTCTAAATAAAAATAATGTACCTACTTGGTTTTCAATAATTTTTTCCATATATTAAATTAGCCATTAAAGATGGGATATTGATTCCCTCAATACTACAGACCAATCAATGTTAGATTTTTTTGTAATACCCAAATTCTGGATTATTTTAAAATTTAAGGGCCTTAGCAAATCCCAAAACTATGCAACACTTCCTCCAGTGTTAAGTGAATCTGGTCCATGTGTTTCAACCTTGAAAAAATGATATCTTTATCTGCAATATTTTTAGTTGTGATTTTCATTTCAGTCCTCATTTTTAGCAATTGGTATTTAAGTGGACAGTGCGGTTTACTCACTATTAGTAAGGACACTTTCTCCTTCATTTTTTATAATTTTGAGAAGTCTAAATGTTTTGTCCTTGTAAGAATGTCCTTCCCTAAATTATTCAAATATTTTACCTGAAATGGAAATTGAATTTGTTTTTTCTACAAATTAATTTAATTTCATAAATTTTGACTCTTAGTAATCAAAATTTCGTATTCTGCAACATGTAATTTCAAATGAAAAAAAAGAACACAAATTTTCAATTATTTGTTCCATCTGTTCGTATATTGTATTATTCATTCTTATAATTTAATTTAATCAAAAACCAAAAATATACATTGAAATACTAATTTCACTGCAGTTTTAACCACAATTATAATTGTCACTATCAATTATTGCTACACAATATAATATATGATATATTTATATAAGAAAATTGACAAAAAAAATTTTTTTTTTTTATAACTGCAGTTTCATTATTATTGTTATTTTCTAAAACCACATTATCCTAATTCAAATTTTCTGAAATCTGATTTTCATTTACATACGAGTATGTACATATATATCATATCATACATATGAAAAATAATAAATTACAATCTTAATCAATCTGTTCTTTGAAATATTTTTTTTTTGTTTTCACTGAAAAATGTTATGTCAAAAAATTTGTTTAGAAAAAAAAAAAAAAAATAAAGAAAAAATATACATATAAATTTTCTTTAGTTTCATTCATAATTTAACCACAAATTACCTATCCACAGGTATACCAAAATATGCAAAATAGATTCTTTTCCTGTAATATTTATATTTATTCGAAATTTCGTTATATTCATGGAGTTAAAAAAAAAACAACAACCAAGAACACAATATTTCTCAGTATACCTCAACAGAAACATTATATACTTATAACCCCAAAATTCTGTACATATATCTATAATACTCCATATATACATATTCCTCAGTAACTGTGCATATTTCAATTCAAAATCACATTTTACATACTATACAAAATTTTATCCTTTATTTTTTTGCCCATATTATGGATATTGTATTTTCTATTCCGTATTAGGATATTATGGTCTATAGTTTTATGCTAGTAAAAAAAAATAATAATTTGGCAACAACCACAAATGGCATTCAAAGAATATTGTATACACAGAGAAGGACTCATAGGAATATTATTTTGTATATTCACCTTTTATATTGGATAAAATGGGAATATTTTTGAATCAAAAAAAAAAAAAAAAAAACAAAAAAAAAATACAGTGGAAAGTAAAGAAATAAAATTTTCATATATAGGTAGCATGTTTTTTTTTTTTAAGGTCTTCCTGTTTTGATGCGCTTATCGTTAGATATAGTTTCACGATAGAAAAAGGTGAAAAGTTTTATAGTTGTTAGTCTATGCAATTTTATTTTATTAAAAAAAAAGAAATGAAAAAAAAAATGAAAGAGAATAAAATAGGAAAAGGCATAGTTTTTGAACTTATCAAAGAAGTCGTTGATATATAATCCATCGTTAAAGACCTAACATATATAATTCTATACAGTAGTATAGCAGAAAATGCAATAATAATAATAATAATACATATTCTTATATACAGTCTGTGTTATTTAGTTTATTTTCACCACTCCCACTCATTCATAACCGAAATTATTTACTGCAATGCAGGTACGACAGTATACAACAGTATGAATGGTTCGATTGGATTGAATTGGTCTCATCTATTTTCACTATGAACTGACTGTTTTTATAAAGCGATAGAGTTTTATCAACCTATATCAAAATTTTACTATAGGTGTATGTGTAGGTAGCTTATAGTATGCATATAAGGTACATATAGTTTGTAGATACACAACAAATATCCTAAGGATAATGTTAAAGTGAAGTGTAAAATCGGAAAGGTAAAAAAAAAATGCAATAAAATATTCCTGAATGAGATTTTCTGGACTTGTGTTTTTTTTGCACTTTTTTCCAAATTTTTTTTTCATAAATTTGATACTGGTTCAACAAAATGAAAACTTTCGGGAATTGGTATCGCGCGGGAACAAATATTTCTTCTTCGCGTTCTATTTACGAAAAAATAAAAAAAAAAAAAGCCAAAAAATAATGAAATGAACATTGTTATACAATTTATGTCTGGTATATCAGAATTTAGCGAAACAAAAAAAAAAATCCAATACAAAAAATAAAATAAGATAAACGTAATCATTGATACATTTTTTTTTCTTTTCATTTTATTACATTTTCGAGTAATTTTCATTATGAAAGGTGAGGTCAGGATTGTTTTCTTTTTCTTTGTGTTGTTTTTATGAAAGAAAATTCTTTAGCTTTTCTATTTTTTTTGCTACAATATGGAAATTTTTTCTTAATAACATTTATTAAAAAAAATCAATAAATATGTATATTTGGAAAGAAAAAAAAATATTTGCAAACAGGTAACTGGGATTTTTGCAAATTAATAAAAAAAAAAAAACAGTAGTTGAATGACATAATACACTTTCATCATTATAATGAATTAGTTTATAATTTATGAAATCTTGCTGACTGACATAAATTTTTTTTTCTTCTCGTCTCTTCAGTATACCTAGGTACTTTATTTTTGTTTCAGTAGTTTTGTTCATTTTGTGACATAAATAGTTATGTACGAAAAAAAAAAGATTTTTTTTTTGGAACCATTTCAGTATCCTTTTCATCGACTTTTAATTACACTGATGAGAACATATTTCATATAAGAATGAATTCATAAAGAAGCTATCACATAATTATAATGATGATGATGATGTTGATGACGATGATGATGATGATGATGATGACGATGATAAAGAGAATCCATTTTATTATTATATTTTGGAAATGAAATTTTTAGTTTGTTTGTTTATGAAGTTTTTTCTTCTGCTTGTTTTTGTTGTTGTTATTTTTATAAAATGATAAGCATTTTATTAATTCATTTTTTTTCGTATTTTAAATTTTTTTTTTGAAAAGTTAATATTTAAAATTGAATTTGAAATTGAAATGGAATAAAAATTAGCTGCGGAAAAAGTTAAAAAATTCAAAATTATTATTAAAACTATAAAAAGTAATTTAGAAAAATTTTGTACTTTGAAATGTTTAACTCTTTAGGCTGTATCCGGAAACATGCACTTAACACTAAACACTTGCACTTAACACTAAGTTTTCTCCGAAAGTAACTCCGAAGTGTCCGGAAAGTAATACTAATACTTGATACTAACACTTGTTTTGCTGTCAAAAATCTAGTGTTATAGCCAGTACACTAAACTTGATTTAGTGTTGTGAAGTTTTATTTATAACTATGTGGAATTGCTTAAAAATGAAAAATAATAGAAGAATATATAAAAAACTTTTGAAAAAGACTGTTTTAAGCATTTTAATGCAAAATAATATTATAATAATAAATGATGAAATAAATAATCTGATTTTAAAAACAGTGGTAAGTGAAACAGTAGATCAACTTCAATGTCAATATAAAACAAATTTAGTACATTCCGGACAACAAATTCAACTCCGAAGTCAAGTAGTGTCAAGTGTCAAGTGTTAAGTGTTTATTGTTAAGTGCATGTTTCCGGAAACAGCCTTAATATCTGCATTAGTTTAAAGAGAACAAATAATTCTTAACAACACGATTTTATATACTAGTTGTTTGAAGATAATAAAGAAGTCGACTTTCATCATACAAATTTTAATTCATCCAAATGGGTTAAAAATAAAAAAATAAATAACGGTAAATTATATCTGATAATAAAATTACTAAATTAACTGAAAATATCATCATTATAATGAAAATCTATGAAACACATTTATAATTATCTCGTGTACAGTAAAGATTCCATTTTTTTTTTATATTCATTGAAATCCACGACAAAAAAAAGAGTGTTGATCATGGAGCCATTAAGTTAAAATATAATAATAGGTATATTTTGTCGATCATTTTGTATTCACTTAGATACAAAAATCTTTCAATAAATATTGTAAAATAAAAAAGCACGTGCTTTTTTCTTGATTCATTATAATTTTTATTTTTAGTTTTGTTGTCGGCTGATGATTGACGTCAAGTCGCATTTAAAATATTCCGTGTATAACGACGACTATCATCATCATGTTATGCATAAAATCAAAAAAAAAATTATATATGTATGTATATATTATAAATACTATATATACAATATGTTCTATATAGATACTTAACTAACGACAATCATTCATTTATTACACTTTAACGTCAGCCTTTAATAACGTGCAACGACATACATATTTTATAAAATACTATCTTTTCATGTACATAATAGTATCACGTATAGATATAGTACACGAAAAATTATCATCTGATTCAAATAAATCTATAGAGAAGCTGATTTATTAGATTTTATTCATTTCAATATACTTGCTGTAGGTACAAATTATGTATTTTGCTTTTTATAAGTTTTATTTTAAAATAAAAAAAAAAAATATTTAAAAAAGAAATGAAATGAAATAAAAAGAAATTGATTTAAAAAAAATATTTTTTAAATAACAAAACTATTTTAAAAGTGGAAATCTAATAAATCGTTAAAGAAAATTCAGTTTATCGATAGGAAGTTAATTAAGTAAAATTTTATGAAAAAGATATGCCATGTAATTATTAGATACAAAGAGAAATAATTGTACTTGTAATGTAGCTATTTTTTCATATTTGTTTTTAAAAAAAAAATAAAGTAATAGTAAAATTGACAAAAAAAAAGAAACGGTTTAAATGCATTCCAAAAGGAAAATGTGTCTTCTTCCTGGCGCTAGAATTTTGAAATAAACTGTTTTTCTCCAATTAATTAGTGTTTTTCTTATTCATATGCATGCCCTCAGCCTCATATACACTTTATTTTTTAAATTTTTTCCACTAGAAATCGCGATTTCTAGACGATATTTTAAAGCTTAAATTGTGTTTAAAGAAAAAAAATATTTTACGCTCGACATCACCTTCTTGATGACGATTTCATATTTGTGTGATTTTAGCTAGAGTATGAAAGACCTTTTGAACTTAACTAATCCTTTTTTTAAACAAATACCTAACTCATTTTAAACTTTTAAAGATCTTCAGATTTCTTATACTGTACACCTTGTTATATTAAAACAAAAGTTTAAGCTATCGTAAATGAAAGCTAGCAGGTTTTAAATTTTTATTTATTCGAACTAAGCAAAATATGTGCAAAGTATCTACGTCTTTTTTATTTTTTGTAAGCCAGTTTTGAGCCAATGCAAATTAATTGAAGCCTTTTGATTTTTGTAGTTTTTTTGATGAAATATTAATCGACATAGTGGATTTAGATTTAGAAAAGTTAACATGATTGACAATTGAAAATGATGAAGAAAACTTATACACAAATCATCTAATCAGCTTAACTATATACATATGCTATGTGGAACTGTTGCAATCAATGTTTCATGACCATTTCGTGATTAAATAAGTTTTTCATTATTTTATTATTAAAACGCACGATTACAGTTCGTATGTCACATGATGAAAAATTCAACAACAACAACAACAAAAAAAAAATGTTTATTCATTTATTTTTTTTGTATCTGCATTTTATTTTATATAAAAAATAATATAAGATACTTTTGGTGTCTTTGTACAGTAATGATGATTTGTGCTTTTTTTAATATATAAATTTTTGAATTTATTGAGTTCGCTATTATGAACATAAGGCATATTATAGACTACTTACTTGATGATTGCAAGTTGCATTTATATGAGAAAATTTAAAAAAAAATAACCAGAAAATTCATAATATTCTCTTGCCTGTATAATATTCACTATATAAGATAATACTCATGTCTCATGCTACTAATTCTAGTGCTAGCTGATGTGAATGATTTCAGCCATTTGTTCAGTTATTTTGGCATTATTCCAGATTTGATCTCTGTTATCGTTTTTGGAATGAAGAAAAATTACTATATGGTGCGGTAAAGAGTAGAAAAAAAAATTATTATTATTATTATTATTTTTTTTTTTACTAAGTTCCTTGTATCTATTATTATAAACTAAAGTTTACAGATGAAAAAAAAAATAAAAATAAACACAAAATGAATTTCAAAAATCTATTCTAAAGTATCTGGAAGTTTTTATAAAATGATTAGATAAATTACTGTTATGAAAAATAAGAGCAAACAAACAAAAAAAACAAAAAAAGATAACAAGTAATATATTTAAAAAAAATAAATAAATAAATAAATAAATTAGGGATAAAATTTTGTTGATAATCTATTCTAAACAATTTTCACATAATTAGAATTAAATAATATTAAGTTTTCATAATTTCAAATAATTTCAATAAATTTATTTACTTATTTTTTTCTTTACTGATACATATTTTGTTATTATTTTTGAAATTTTTGTGTAAAAGTCAAAATTCACATAAAATTTATGTGATGACTTAATACAAATTTTAAATTGTTTTATTTTTATTTTTTTTTTTTAATTTTAAAATGTTTTATTTGAAAGATATTTCAAAAAATTTTGTAAACATTTATATATATATTTTTTTTTATCCACTGAAATAGATTCTATGCGAGGTACAATAACCGAAATTTTGTATTTAATTTAATTTCTATATGAGTATTTTGTATAGTATCTACTTATAGATGACTTATTACTTATACATTGATTATATTATACACATATATATCTATGTATGTATGTATATTGTATATATATAAGTATTTTATCAGGAGAGACCTGTTGCCAATCATAAATTTATTTTATTTTATTTCATTTTTTTTTTCATTCTTATTTTTATTATTTTGCTGAAATTTGAAAAATTTACTATCATGTATACGTATTATGTTTAATGATTTAACATGTGTTACGTGAATATATAAAATGTTATGAAGAATAATCTGATGTATTATAATAACACGAAGAGAAGATATATAGAGCAAAATTGAAATCAAACAGTTGAGTCTAAAATAATGATGACAAATTTAGAATGTGAATAAATTTATGATATTTTTAATTAGATGTTTAATCAATTTGAAATTTTTTATTCTAAAGTCATTGAGATCTATTATGGATTTTTAAGTACATACGATCATATGTACCAATATTATAAGAGAATCGAAAAAAACGATTATTAGAAAAAGTTCAAAATATCTAGATTTAATTTTTATATCTACAATGTGTGGAAGAATTATGAAAGCTACTATTGAACTTTATACTATCGTATAAGTTTTAATCATAGCTATTGTGTTTCATATATGACACACATTCCGTCATTTTACATGCTTCTTCTTAAGGACGGTATTCTCCAAACTCAAAATATACTCAAATACAAAACTGCTAAAAACAAAATGTAAAATTCAAAAACATTGTATAAAATTTGTGAATGAACAATGAATTGAGAAGAAAGAAGGAAGACTGGTGTAAAAGTAAAAATGTGAAGAATGCAGTGGGGTAGGGAGGGGCCGGTTTTTGAAAGCATTTATAGTATTTTTCTTTTTGGAAGTCAGTATTGTGCTTATGAAGGCAGTACCCGATGAGTTTTTTGCCTTGGTAATATTTGATTTAAAAGATTTCCCTCGATTGAAATTGAGATCTGATTACCCCACACACGAGACAGATTTATTCAAACGCAATGTAAAAGAATATAGAAAAGTATGCCTATCTTGCCTGTACTGACATCCAAAAAGAAAAATAGTATAAAAATACTCATTGAGCCTTACAACGACTGAACATACACAATATAAAATCATAAGTACATTCTAAATGTCCAAGTTGTACATGGCTTTACTTTGAAATTCAAAAAAAAACTTATCAAAAGTCAAACTTATCAAATAAAGAACCAAGCTGTTACTTAGAACTTTGGCCTTCCTTTCTTTAATTTTTAAATAAAAATTTTAATTCACGATGTATTCAATTTTTTCCATGTGCTTTTTTTCAGTTATAATTTTGATCTCTGGAAGATTAAGGTTTCACAGTTCAAATTAGAAAAACTTGATGTTTTTTATTTTAATTTATCCTGGTTCGTGCAATCTTTTCCTGAGTAGGTATATGGAAAATTTAAAGGTGAATGATCCTTTGATGAAGTCACCTGATATAATTTAAATAGAAAAATTCCGATCAGTTTAGATTACCCTGAAACTATGTCATAATAAAAGTTAGATTTTATTCATTAATAAAATTTGTTTTTTTTTTTTTTTGTGTATTAATTTTATACAAATAATTTTTCTAATTTTCCAATTTTTTTTGTTCTCTCTGTTTTTGCGTGAATTATTTTTCATTTCATTTTACTTATTTATTTATTTGTTTTTTTTTTTTTTTTTTTTACTTTGATACTCACATGATTTGAAAAAAGATTAAAATATATGAGATATGATTGCGTTGCGTGTCATTGCCTTGTAAATGTGGTTTATTTTTGGTCAACTGACTGTTGTATAAAAATTTGTGACAGATGTTCTAATGTTGCATTTTTTTTTTTAAAAGAATTTCAAGAAAATTAAGTAACATTTTACAAATACAAAATAGATACAAGGTATTTAGTATATCTGGACTAGAGACAAATTACGTAAAATAAATCAATTAAAATAATTTTTCAAACATAAAAATGATCAAATAATAAATTTCATGTGATTTTCATTTTTTTTTTTTTTTTTTTTTGCATTCAAATGTGTACAAGAGACATATTTCATATTCCAAACATTAAATGACCAATTTGTAAAAATTTTTAAAATATTCACGAAATATAAATTCTTTTCTCGGGGGAGTTGATACATATGTACCTACATATGTGAAATACTTAGTTTTTACAAAAATCACATATATTGCACGGTATTTCGGATAATTTATTTATTATTTTCTATTTTGTTTATAAATTAATATTTGTCATTTTTTTTTTTCCGTTGAATCTTCTTTAATTATTTGGATTTAGGATAAAAAATTGAATATAGGAAAATATTATTGAATTTTTATTGTATTACTTAAATTTCTGAGTGATTTTTCATGGAGAAAAAAAGTGTTAAACAGGTCAACCATAATGTAGTTCATGCAAACATCATTATTTGATGAAAAAATTTGTCGTCGTAAATAAAATTAAGATGAAAGTACATAAATTAGAATGATGTGATTTTAAAAGCTGTCAAATTTGTCAAAAAAAAAAAAAAAATGTTCCTAGTAAAAAAAAATCTGTATCTACTTATTATTTTTTTTTCTCAGTTTAAAAATAAATTTTGGACCAATATGTATTGACAGGTTTCATTCAAGCGTCATAAAAGATTTTTTGTTACTATCTACCTAAATTTTTTTTTTTCAAAGTAATTTGTTTTGTTTTTCCTATAAATAGATTGTACTAAGATAATAATAAAAAAAATGCACATAAGTGCTGTTTTATGAATTATTAGATACTTGTTTGTTATAATGATTAGATTCTTTCACAGAATATGAAAAAAAAAAAAATTAAATACCTACAGTTTTTCTTTATATTTTAATTATAATGAAAAATAAAAAAAATAAAAATTGTTCATTCTTTAAAATCTATCGTACAAAAACAGATTAATTATAAAACGTTTTTATTTGATTAAAAAAATGTGTTTTTTTTTGTTGTTTTTATTTTTACATTATGTAACGTTATTTCAAATGAATATACATAAATATATTATAATATACTCGTATATGTTGTTTAATTCCATATTTTTTTAAACTTATACATGTAACATGTATAAAGTACGTAAATGCATTCAATTAAACGTCATTGTCATTTGGGTAGCAACATATTGCCTTCTAATGTTTATTATATAGATATACTTACATATATGGTTTACTATAATATACAAATTCTAATAGAAAATATATTAAAGAATATTACTAATTGTGAATGAATGAAAAACAAAATACGATGTATGCAGAGAAAAATAATATCTAATGATATTTATTTTTGTATGTACTCTTGTATTATAAATCTATGTATGTATATATGTACATATGTGTGATTGTTAAATGTGTAAATTTTCAATACTAAAGAATTCACATACTCGTATATGTATGTTATTATTATTTGAATTTTTATTATATTGACTGACGTATTAAATGTGAGAAATAATTCTCCTATATAGCATTATGCAGTTTAGATCGGGGGTCAATTGAAGCAAATTGATGCTTAGATATATGTACATATATGTATTTATAAGATGTAAGTTTCATGTTCATTATAATACTCTGATGATAATACGTATTCTTTATTTTTTGTTTTAGAATAAAATTGAATGCAATTTTGAATTCAATCATTTGAGAAAAAAAAATTAAAAGAAATTAAAAACCTGAAACATCTGTATCTTTTTCTTCCATTTTTTTTTTTAAAGAAAATAATAATTCTTGTTTATTTTTAGTCTTTTATTGTGCATAAATAGTTTTTTAGAAGGCGTTAAATATTTAATTTTAGAAATATTGTGTAGGTAGGTTTAAAAAAAAAAAAATACATCTTCTTTTCTGTAAATTAAAATTAGACTGACATTTTTAATTTCTTTTTATTCATGTTGTATCGTATTTTCAAATTAGTTTTTTGTTTTATTCTTGTTGTTCTTTTAATTTTTTGATGTTAGAAACTTGAAAACAATTAATTGAACTTCGGACTTTAAGTATATTTTATATGTATGTATAGGAGTGTATGTACGAGTATGTTTCTCTGTTTTTTCCATTTAAAGTATAAGTAGGTACATATAAATAATTTATGCTGAAATATTGAATTACAAATGTAGTATCTAAATTATGTTGCAAAATCTTTTTTTTTTTTGTTTTTCAATCTTACTTTACAATTTAAAAAAAAATAAAAAATAAATAAAACAACATTTTTGACACACTTACATTGAATATGTTGCTGATCTGAGGCTGTCTATATACTTTATAGTGTTGAGAGAACTATATAGTCAGATATATGCTGGATGGATGCTGTATAGTAGATACTTATGGTATATTGTTGTTTTGATGTTACACGGAAAAGATAACACAGATTGTATTACAATTGTATTTACTGTGCAATTCATTAAAAAAAAAATGAATAAAAAGATTTTTTTATTTTTATTTTTTTTTTTTTTTTTTTGAGAAAGATAATTTTCCCTTTGTAGGTTGTGAATAAAATAATAATTATTATTGTACAATATTTCTGGAGCACTCCCAGCTCCAATTATGTCATTATTGCAAAACTAAAAGAAGAAGAATAAAAAAAAAACACAAACACACACAGTTGGAGGCTATTCACCTTATAATGATTTATTTTTATTTTTATTTTTTTTTCCTTGTAGAACACTGTTATATTGCATTTAATTTATGTATACATATGTATATATACATATTTTTGTATTTTCTTTTATTTTAACTTATAAAGTATATTGTTAATTTTGTATTTTCTGCATCGACGTCTCTATCTATAAACGATGACCTTTTTTAAAAATGGAATTATAATAAATGCAATACAATTGTATTGTAATCCCTTTAAACAATGGCTGGGAGGAAGAAAAATAAAAATAAAAATAAAATAAAATAAAACAGAAAAATATAAAACAAAAAAAACCGTTAAAAGGAAAACAAAGAAGAGGTAATAAGAAAAATAAAATTATACAAAAAAAAAAAACACCCGCGCGCTAATAAAAAAAAAAGCTATAATACAACACACTTCTGAATATTGTACATATAGTTATATGAAAATTGAAGAGCTATAAGCTAGCTGTGTGGAATGTATCTATTAAACATAAATATCTTTTGTTATATATAATCTTAAAGAAAAAGAAAAACTCATGGATCACTTTTCATTCAAAGAATCATCATTATTATCATCATCTTCATATACATTATGTACGTAAATATAGTACATCTAAAAAAAAATATATATTTTTTTATAGTACAGTAGCATAAAAAGAAATCTCACGGTGCAGTGCCACCAACTGACAGTGAATGAACAATATAAGAAGACCAATCATTACCGCAATGGTTTTTTAACCCAAAGAAAAATAAAAAAAAAGTTTCAAAGAACATATGTATATAACTCTTTTTTATTATAAAAAAGTAATATGCATATCTTTCAAGCAAGTTATACTCGTATATACATACATACATTGGTACCTTCATAATATATAGGTGGATGATGGTTTTGTTTTCTCTAATGTAAGATATTTTCTATGAGTTTATTGTGATGTTAATGACTTGATATCTAAGAAGAATAAAAATAATAGTAAAATGCTGAACTAAATGCAAAAGGACAGTAAAAAAAAAAAAAACAAAAAAGTGCATTTCAGAAAAATAAAATGAAACTAAATACAATGTTGACTGGGTATTATGCATGAATCCGGTCGCGATTTGAAGAACTACAAGTGCATTGTCACATTGCAATTGCTTCGTTGATTTTGTTTTATTTTTTTCTTTCTTTTTGTTTTCCAATTCATCATAATATCTGTCATTTTTGCATTAATTCTCAATAACTTGATTTTAATACATAGAAATGTACAATGACCACACTTCTTAGTCAAGAAAAATATATATATGTATACATATACTCGTACATACTTATATAATATTTTTATTTTGTTGCTATTTTTTCTTTTAGAAACGAAAGATAGAAAAATGGGTTAAAACTAGATTAAAACGAAAGTGAATTAACTCTGCCCACACAACTTTTTGTTTTGTTTTTGTATTTTATTATTTTCTTATATTTTTTTCTTTCTTGTAAATCAACATGAACAAGTAAATTATAAATGAAATAAATTAAAATTTATTGATAAAAATGTATAATATTTTTAATTGATTTTAAAATGAAGTTTTTATTTTTTTAAATTTTTTATTTTAATTTTCTGTTAATTTAAAAATTCGAACGAACATGAATAAGATGACGATGAGATGATAATAATAAAATATCGACATATTTTACATACATATATAAAAACTTTTAATCTATCAATTCACACGATACATTAAATATCATGAATTACAAATTAGTATATAGTTGTTCTTTTTATTTCAATATATTGCATACATAATACTCGTATGTAGAATGTACATATATAAATATAATTATTATTAAGGTACTTATATACATACATAAAATTTAATTTGCATTCACTATAAATCTTGCTAATTTGCTGTTTTAATATGTATAATTAAAATATGCCATATAAATATGTATAACATATTACAGTACATGACATTCCATTTTCTGAATATACATATATTATCTAAGGAATATTTTGTAAAATATACTACAATATGTATCTGTCATAAACATTCAACATGTACATATTCATCAAGCATCGATTTTATGGTATACCTATATCTATTTAAGTATTTCCACAGTATAAAAGAATAATCGGATAGATTTTATGGATTTCATTTTATTTTTATTTAAAAAAAATTTTTTTTTTCATAGATTTGAAGAGAAAAATCATTAGAATGATGGTCGTTTGTAAAATGCTATAAAAAAATGGTATTTCTGATCAGATTTCAACTTCGTCAAACATATTGTCGAATGATTTTTAATGATTTTATTATGGGCTCTTATTTTTTTTTAATAAAAAAATATTAATTGGAATTGAAAATATTTATGAGGGGGTTTTTGGTTCATTTTTCTTGAATTTTTGAGAAGCATTTCGGATAACAAGGAAATGTGTCGAACAGATATGACAAACTGTACTAATATTGAGAGAAAAATGGATGAATAAACGAATTTGGAAATTAATGAATAGGTTGAAAAACATATAAAAAAAAAGCTATACGAAAAGATTTGTTCTCTACCAACAAATTTAGTGTAAGTAAATTTATGACAGAAAAATAGTTTTAAAACATCATTAACAAGTGTAGTGAAGGGGTATCCTTACATCGTGGCTTATTAAGTAAAAAGAAAAATTTAAAAAAAGTTCAAATTAACTTAAGTAAGCTCAGGTTGACATTGAGCTGAATAATGATGAAAAGGAAATAATATTAATAGGTGGATAGATCAACTGAAAGACAATCGTAAAAAATTGGATAAATAAAAAAATTTTCGTGTATTTTAAGCCGACTGTGTCAGGATAAGCCAACTCTCACGAAAATTATCCAAAACAAAAAGGGTATTCACAATAGGCCTTTAGGCCTCCGAGTGAAATTGCTTCTTCCGAAGCGAACAGCCCTTCATACCATACCATACCAAGCCGACTGTGTGCCATTAACTATAAACCTACATAATTTGAAAGGACTTTCATTGTATAGATACAATAATTTCCAAAAAAAAATCAATAAAATTCTCAAAATAAATTTTTTATTTAAATTTATTAATGTCAAAAGTGAATTCGTCTCTTAATTAATTAAAATTATCACCTAAAATTGAATTTCATATGTAAAACGCAAACAAAAGGAAAATGTATGTATTAATTTAATTTATTATGTAAATATGTGTTTTGAAATAGACCTTGTTTAATCGATTTTTTTTTATCCTTTTTATCCTACAAACATTCTGTTCTTATACATAAAATAAATATATAAGATTGTGAGAAGAGAAGGATAATGGCCTCTTGAGAAAATTTATTATATATGTACGTACATACATTCTTTTATATATTCTACTTACCTATATACAAGGAAAATACATGTACATACATACACATATGTATGTTAAACTAAAAAACGACAAATACGACTAAAATGTTCCAAAAACGTTTAATTGAATTTTGATGTCAGCAAAAAGTTATGGGGGGCACTTCACTTTGATGTGACTTCTTTCGTCGTTTTTCAAGTCTTGTGATGCTTCAAGGTGAATAATGAAACTTGATGGGAATTTTAAAGAAAAGTTTTAGTCAACGATGAAATAAAAACGAATATATACTCGTAGCTGGCATACAAAAAAAAAAAAAACTAAAATTCTGTATAATGTATATGTTGAAGAACTAGAAAATTTCAATGGAAAAGAAAAAGGATGAAAAAAAATCTGTGAGAAATTGAATTATAAAAAAAAAGAAATGGGAAAGAAAAGAAAATCTGATCCTGATGAATTTTGGCAGACGATTTTAACAGGTAAGAAATTTATGTATTTAAATTCCATCATAAGGATGTTAAAATAAAAGTACCCATCATATTATATATTCATATATGTATGTATGTATATTAACTCATGAGGAGAGGATAAAATTTACCTATTTTTTCAACTAAGTAAGAAAATATAAAAAGGATAATATTGAAGACGATGAAAAAAAAAATTACATTGATAATGATTAAATTTCATTTAAATTTTATTGATTAATAAAGACATGAAATGACATTTTCGTTTATTTGTATTTGGAAGGAGTGTTGTCTTTATAATGAGTATAGTTGAATGCAATCGAAGAAGTAACCTAAATGGAATAATAAAAAAGAAAAAGAAAATAATGATTCAAAAATATAAAAATATCCTTTTATTGTTTTTTTTTTCCTTGAACAAAAATAAAAACAAAAGAAAATAATATTTTTATCTGATGATAAAAATTTTACAAATTACAGAAAATATTTATCAGCTTGAAAAAAGGATTATCGTCAGCACAAAATTTACTTGTATTTCAAAAATATAAACAAAAAGTGAAAAAAAAAACAAGAGATAAAAATAAAAATATTAACAAAAGTGATACAATAAGAAAAGAAGAAGATAAAAATAAAAGAAAATTCATAAGATAAATAAGTTTTTGGTTGGTAAAAAAATAATAGAAGCTGCTTTAATAATCCTTAAACTGTTGCATAATCTTCTAAATTATTTCCTGTGTCCTTGTAAAAAAAAATTAAAAAAAAAACACAACAGAATATCTTTTTCTGTTTTGTTTTAGAAAAAAATACAATATAAGAAGAAGCAAAGGAAGAGGAAAAAAGTAAAACAAAGAAAGGATATGCAACTGCAATTACTGGATGTATGTATGTATGTATGTATGTATTTATTTTTACTTATTTTTTTACTATTTTTTTTTTGTATCAAGTTATTTTTATGTTATACGAAGTAAGAGATACATTTATATAAAACTGTAAAATTGTGGTTGCAATCATGGTATATATACATATCTATAGTGTATATATATGAGCTTTTACTTCATCAAGCTTTGTGTACAATATATTATGTGTGTATACAGATTGGATGAAGAGATTTGTGGTAGTAACAGGAATTAGACCAAACGTTCTACATACTTATATATGAGAATGATGATGACAATTTGTCTGATATTATACATATTTTTTTCTGATTTTTCTTCTTCTTATTATTATTATTCTTTTTTGCAATTGTATATACTGTGAAAAAATTTCAAAATACAAAAATTTTGAACAAAAAAAAAAAAAAAGAGATACAGAATTATTGTTAACAAAGAAAACAGAAAACAATAGAATAAGAGAATGAGAAAAAAAAAAGAGTTGCAATTAGAACATTTTTTTTCCTCTTGAAAGTTAGATGCCATCTACAAAATGAATGAAAATTTTAAATCTATTACAGTTAAAGAAGTAATTAAGGCAATGTCATGTAATAGTTGTAATTGTACATTGGAATTTAAATGAAAATAACATTATATGTATGTATCTTATGTCGTTCTTATTTATAATGGAATGATAACAGATGAATTGCAAATTTATTTTGTCAATTATAAATAATAACAACAAAAAATTAATTCTGCTTTGTCGTTTTTTTCTAATATTTCAAAGTAAGTACTTTGTAATATCTTCAAGATAATATTAGAAAATAAATCATATATATAAATATATATTCTCACGATTCTAATAGGGAAAAGAACTGTTACACGAGGTGTCAACAGGGGAAGAAAATTGATTCTTTTATTTGCAGCCCAAAAAAGATTTTTTAGGCTTTTTCTTTTATCGTAGTTTGACTCGTGTGTTGTTAAGGATTTTTTTTGGGTTGAAAGAAGTATGATTTGAAAAAATATACAAAACTTACATAGGTACATATCCGGAGATACTTTAAATTTCATAAAATCATCCAATATAAGCAAATCCGAGTATTAACTGGATGATAAAACAAAAATATTAACTATCAGAACGCTTGTATTTAGGTCATCATACATTTTTGCATCTTTAATTATTTGACTTTTCATAAATAATCCTTATAATTGATTTTTTTATTATTTTCATAATCATTTATTCAATATTTGATTTTGACACGACTTATCAATTCCAAATACCTAAAAATATACATATGTACATATATTAAAAATATTTTTTGTTCTTTTTTTTTTTTTTTTTTTTTTTTAAATCAAAATAACATCGAAATGATGCTGATTTGATTTTTTATTGCATATATTCTTTGACACTGTATACTTCCGAATACATACTCGTATAACAGTTAAAATAAAGAATGATAATAATAATAATAATAATAAAAGAACGTTTTTTCATGACGCCAAAATATCATTAACACAAAACTCAAAATGATTTATGATGATGGATTAAATTTACTATTCAACACGTCCTGTTTTCACAATGCAATGGGAATAAAATTGTTATACAAAATTATTTGTATGTTTGTATGTATTTATGTGTTACATACATATGTATGTATAGATAATAAGCGGGGGAGAATAATAAAGGGAGATAAAATGCTTGTTTTTTTTCTTTTCTTCTGTTTTTTTTTTCCACCGAAGGCCAAAGTAGATAAAATAGATATGAAAATGTAAAGAATTATAAAAGAAAAAAAAGCATTTTTTTTTTATGAAAATAACTGAAAAAAATATGAAAATTTAAGGACGATTTACCCACTTTTTAATATTTTTATATATTCTGCGTGGCCTATTCATATATATTTTTGTATATAATATATACAGGATCTTATTTATTCATTTTCATTCATTCATTCATTCATTTATGATGTACACTGAATTGTTATTGTTAAACGAGCTGATGTAAATATTAAATTTAAAAAAAAAATAATAAACTGAAAATAAGAGAACATATTATTATGTATATACAAATAACAATAAGAATGAATAAATAGAAAAGAAAAAAAATGTTTAAAAATATACCAGAGGCAATTTTAGCAACATTTTGTAGTATTTTTTTTTTTTTTTTAAACTAAATATGAAGCATAAATGCAACATTTGAAGAATATTGCAGAATATATTACATTATATGATTTTTTTTTTTGTAAAAAAAAGAAGAAGCTTAGGTCTTATTTCCTTGTATGTATGTGATTTAAAGTTGCAACATAAAATAAAAATATTTAATATGTATGTAATGTAATATGTATGGATGTGTATATTATATATTGGAATAAAATTGTTAAAAAATGTGTGTGTGTGTGTGTTTTTTTTTCATATCAAAACTGGAAAACATATTAAGGGGATTCACTCTTTGGTGCAAATAGGTATTGCATCGTTGCATTCGGTGTATCGTAGCACGAATTTTTGTTGTATCGTTGCAAATTGTTGTTGTATCGTTGTAAATTCGTGCTACGATACACCGAATGCAACGATGCAATACCTATTTGCACCAAAGAGTGAATCCCCTTATTATTTATTTTTTTCGAATTTCATTGCATTTTTCATTTGTTGCATCATGAATTGCAGTCAAAAGTCAGTATCTAAATAGTGAACTGAATTGAAATTGTATTATTATGGAGTAGATTTCAAAAACAACAATTATAACAATGAAATTTATAACATACATATGTATTTTTTTTTAGTTCAGTTTGTTTGTGTTGCTATATTGCTGTATGCAATTGTTTATCCTTTTTCCATTGTATTCTTATTTGGACATATGAATTAGAAATAACCCAGTTTACACCATGCTAAATATTTATTTGCAAATGATATGATGTGTATATAAAATGGTTTTCTGTCTTTATTTTTGCTACTTTCTTGAATATATTATAAGCTTATAATTATTTTATATACACACAGGGTGTGAAAAATTCCAAAATTATCAAAGGTTGTCAAATACGTACTTAAAAGTTTCTGTTTTGATTTTTTACTTTTTTTTTTCTTTAATTTTATCTTTCGTATTCAAAATCCTTTTTTCAGATTTTATAGTAATTCTTCCACTGAACAATTTTCACATTATATTTTGCTGTAAGCACACTTCTTTTTTAACCAAACTTAAAGAACAGCAATTAAAGTTACTAAGGATGTAAAATGTTTATACATAAAAGGCAGTTCGGAATTTCTCACTAGTTTCAAGTTTATTCGTATATTAAAATGTATTATTGTATAAAACACCTGTTAAAGTGTTTGCATCAAAGTAGAAGTTCACTAATCCAAATATATAATTCATCGATTATTTAGAAATTCGTCTTCAAGACGGATGTAGTAGATTTGAACATAGTTTAAGCGTTATATGAGATTATTGAAATCACCCTGTGTGGTGTAGATGCTATACTAAATTTTCTTGTTTTTTTTCCTCTATATAGAAATAATAATAATAATAATGAAATGATACATTAAAATTTTCTTTTTATATCAGACAGTATGAAGAATGCAATAAAGAAATGAACTGCAAAATGAAAATGAGATTAAATTATTAATGACGGTCTGGGTCGACAAAGTTTTCATTTGTTTTTTTAACGTTTTTTGATTTTTTTTTTTTAAATTTTACTCTCGAAACGTGCATTTTTTCATCTATAAAGTGCATACTTATACATATAATGTGAAGGTATGAAAATATATATTATATTAAAAAATTTTCTCATATCAGATAAACGTAGGCATTTTTATATCTATGTAAGTACATATGTATGTATGTATATTATATCGATGGTGATGACGATGAATCCTATTTTCTTTTATGTTTTACTACAATGTTTTTCTTTATAAACTTAATAACTTGTGTGTTTTTCATTTATCCTGCATCATTGCATTAGACTATGACTTGGCTGAACTTAATTTAAAAAGTAAAATGACGAAGAAAAAAAAACTGAAGTATTTTTCAATTATTTTTAATGTTTTAAAGAATTTAAAATAGAGAAATAGCATTGTTGGAAAATTGAAAATTAAAAAGTTTTAAATGTGAAAATGATTTATTTTTGTGTTGATTTATATAATATTTATTTCGAATCATTCTTTAAATTTAAATGTTTTATAGAACTTTAAAATAGAAAAAAAAAAATAAGAAAAAAGTAGCTTTTATAGTACAGTATTTTAAAAATTTTATGTTTATCTGCGTTGTCGTTCGAAAAAATTAATTAATTAAAATTGAAAACATGAAAAAATCATTATGCAAATTTTAAAGTAAAATTGAATGTCCTAAATAACAATGTGATACAGGCTCTATTTAATACCTACATAATTTTCACCTTATTTCTATTATTACAAGAACTTTTCTGTGTGGACTCCTAATCGCAATACTGAATTCCAAGGTTTGACAGTAGACCGGCTTTTTATTTTCTAAAAATCGAATACGTGTTAGTAATTAGATTAAATTATAAAATCAAGGATCTTTGTAGTAAAGCTTTGATGTTGAGAAAGACAAAACATTTCTTTTCGTTTTGAAAATGTTTTGATATTCTATTTTAACTTTGAAAAAAACTTTATTCAATTCCAAGGATTAAAACACTTTAACTAAAATAAATTTTTACAATACAATAAAAAACTAAGAAGTTAAAATTTGCAACGTTATTCATTTAAAAAAAGTTTTTAAATTTTATTCTAATTAGCTGAAAATGAACTATTTTATAGTTTTTTAATTAATTAATTTAAAAAAGAGAAAAAAAAATTTCGAAATAAATTAACTTTAAATGAAATTTTCGTAATTGTATTGAAAAATAAATTTCCATCTTTATTTAGTAGTTGTTAAATTTTCTATTTGTTTTTTGTTTTATTTTGAAAATATTCTAATTAAATAATTATTTTTATTTACTCTTTCAGAAAAATGTTTATTGGAGGTCTTAGTTGGCAAACAAGTCCAGGTAAAATATATTATTTTTTTTTTAAATTTATTTGAATTTCTATTTTAATATACATACCATGTTGAATTTTCAATTTTTTTTTAATAACTTTTTCCTTCATTCTTTTAAAAAAGTTTCTTTATTTATTTATTTATGCGTATACGAAATAAAAATAAGTTTGAAAAAACAACATTATCTAAAATACACCTTTAGTATACATTTTGATGTGTTAATTTACAATAAAATGAAACATGTTGAGGTTTTATTGAACATACTTCTACTTAAAAATTTTTAAAACATATACATACTACTATGTATGTTGAAATTGCAAATTTTTGTTGTATGTAAAAAAAAAAAAAAGTGAATGAGTAAACTTTAAGTGAAAATGAACTTTATTTAATTTGTTCAATAAAATGTTTTACATACTATGTGTGTAAATGTTAATTTTTTAATGAATTTCAGAGACAGGTGAATGTACGAGTACCTATATGTTTTTTGTTTTTTGTTGTTGTTGAAGTTTGAAAAACACCCTCTAAAATAATTAAAACTATTGATACATATAGTTTATTTAAAGTATGTAATTTAAATACATAAAATAACTTTTTACAAAGTATAGTAAATTGTCTAAAAGAAACCAAAACATTCACTATAATTTTTAATAAAAGGAGAATTTTTATTTAAAATTTTCAAAAAAAAAAAAAAAAGTTTGAAAACAAAAAAATCTTTTTTCTTTTTTTTTTTTTTCTCACCTAACTTTCAAGTTATTTAATTTTGATTGTCAAAGAAAATTGTATACACAGTTTAAACTTTCATTAAACTTTAAAATTGTTTATACCTTGAAGGCGAACGAAAAAAAAAACAACTAAAAGTTAAAGAAAAGCGATTTTCTTCTACTGTTTTTAAATTTATTTTTATTGTAAAATTTTTTTTTCTTATATGTATGTATGTATGGATGTGTGTATCTTTCATCTGTAATAGATCACAAATCAATAATATCCACAAAAGAAGAAAAAAAAATAATAATAAAAAAGAAACGATTTGATGTAATACGTGTACAATGTATAAAAGATTTTGTTGTTGTGAAAAGTAAGTAAATTGCAAACAAAAGAAAAAGTTTTAAAAGTTTGAAGTAACAAAATGATTATATGTTTTATTAAATTTTTATATGATGTAACAGTATGTTTTGTAAGCAATTTCTCCTTCAGGATATACATATATAAAAGGAGTGTTTTTTTCATTTTAAATTTTTATTTTTATTTTTTTGTTGTTGTTGTTCTTTTATAACTTTTTTACAATATAACTGATTTTTTAAAATGTTTTTGTATATTTTTATTATTATTATTATTTTTTTTTTTTAAAACTTTTCATACAATTTGTATTATAATTCGTTTTGTTCCTATAAATTGTAGATACATATACATACATAGGCTTTTGAGATCGACCTTACCAAAATTTCATGAGATTATCGTGAATTGTTCATGTATTTTTCAAGGGATAATAAAAATAAACACAACAACAATTTTTCTTTTCCTTTTTGATTTATTTTTAAATCATTTTCAAATTACATTAAATTTATTAATAGAATATTTAATTTAATTGTCCTCACTTTTTTTTTTTTTTGTATCATACATAAGTAATACTTTGTAAAAACGAAAAGAAAAAAAATAAAGCATTTGGTGCTTATAATTATGATTATAATAATATTACAGGATGTTTGCGGAATGGTATCATTATTTTTGGTAAAATAACATACCTACTTTTAGCCTTGACATTTTCCAGAATATTTCGCTAAGGCTTTCAAACTGTGCAGAACATGTTCACATGTTTCACTGTGGAGTATTAGCTTTTTTTTTTTTTGTAAATGAATAGATTTTTGTTTTTCCAATGACTTCGAATCCTAAGCCTTTAGAAAATTGAATAGATTTTTGGCAAGTCTAAGGACCAACGAATAAAGTCGTTTTTACCACAAACTTACAATATAGCGGTAAGTTTTTAGTCGCGGTGAAATGAGGTTGCTCTTTAACAAAAAAATATCACAAACACCCTGTGTAAAAAACGTTCATATTCACTTATGAAGTATTAATTTAATATTCTTTTAAAGATATTTTTAGGGAATATTGATTGAAAATTTTGTCTTAAATTGTATACAACATATTATTATTTTTTTTTTTTTTAACTAATAATAGATCTAAAATATATAAGTTAATACACTTTTGAAAATAAGAACCTTATTTTTTTCTACTGTTCTTATTGTATGGGTATATACATTGCGTGTTGTATTTCTTTTATATTATAGTATATACAGAAATATTGGTTATATAAAATACATACACATTTATCATTAAATATTAAACCTAAATTGTCTAACATTAATTTGAACATATAATACAAGATATTAGTTATAGGAATGAATAATGGATCGATAATGTAGATACATTTTTCGAGGATATTATTTTTTAAAGAAAAGAAAAAAATTGAAAACACAAGTATGATTTCAAAATGAATTTGTTCCTTTTTTTATAATAGTCTTTTTTCAATAAAACTTTGTTTTAAAGTTTTTATTATTACTATCTCATTTAAAATGTTTTTATTTTTATTTGATTTTTATTACGAATAAATCTTATTATGAAGGTGTACTTTAATAATATTTCCTTATTCTTATAAAAATAACAAAAATTATTAGAAAAGGTTAAAAAGGATAATAAGTATTCATATATAGGTCATTCTTGAATACTCGTACTTTTAAATTTCTTTTTTCTACTTTTTTTAAATTCCTTTTTTTATTGATGGATTGAAAAAAAAAATTTTTTTTTTGTTGTTGACTCGAATTACGATAAAATTACGTAAAGTTTACAAATTCTTAAATTACTTTGAAGCGAGAAGCAAGATAATCAATTTTTGTTTTTAGTTTTTTTTTTCGGACAAATAAATTTTAAATTTGAAACTTTAAAAAGTCATTACAATTATAATGCTTTATCTGGAATTGTTTTACTTCTGAGTTTTTTATTATTTTTTTCCAAATTTTTAATTATTTTAATTTTTTAATTAAATCATTACTACATATTTGTTCTAACAGAACCAAAAATTAAAAAAAAAGAAAACTTTGCCAGAGGAAATTTATATAAAACCAAAAATTTTAACAAATATTGAAATTTCACGCATATAAAATGTTCAATCCAAATACCTATACATACATACATATCTCTCTATATATACATTTTAATTTTATTGTGAAGCATTTATCAAAACACATAAACATTATAAATGTAGATATGTACATACATAGATAGGTTACCTACATGCAAACATGTGTGTAGAATTTTTGGAGATGTTAAAATCAGCAAAATCAATTTCCTGATTTTAGAAAATTTTGCAATTGGAAAATTATTTCATATGTTGCTCCTCTTTTTTCGTATAATAAACAATTTTATTCAATTTTATGTTTTCGGATGCTGGAATGCATACAATATAATATACACATATAAGGTATATAATGTTGAATATAAAATATTATAATGTGAAAAAAAAAAAAAATGAAATAATAATAAAAATTGGATATACGATAATATTATATTATCCTGGCAGGATATCATTTCCTTCAATATTCGACATTTCATTTGAATATTCAAATTATTTCCTTTTTCTCTCACAGTTAATGTCCCGTTTTTCTATCTTTTCATTAGTTTATCTACACTTTAAAATTCAATTTTTTTGCATATACATACTCGTATGTATACATATAAACATATAAATATATTTATATAGCTATGTATCTGATGTAGAATTTTACTGTACATATAAACACGATGTATTTATAGGTATATAGCTACAACATATATTTTTCATATGAATATATGTAGGTATACTACATACATGCATACACTGTGAAAAATATTTTTCATTTATAAACTTAAATTGAAAAGTTTAAAATTTAATGAGAAAAATAAAGTAAGAAATCTGGAAAACAGAAAAATATTTTTTATGTGTTTTTTTTTTCTTTTTCAATATTTTCATAGCATAATCATGCGTGTGCAAAAATTCATGTATATACTTCCACGTTATATATGTACATACATATGTATATCTACATATTACTGGACTAAATTTTGCATCTCTAAAATTGAAATGCAAACATTTAACTTGTTGTTTTTTTTCTTCTTTTAATAATTTTCATGAATCACATTAAATTTACTTTTTATTATTTTTTTTCTTCATTCGAAAAGATGATGATGAATATGTTGATGATGATGATGATAACGTTGAAAGCTGGAAATATGCTATTCAAGTGTCCATTATATTCATTTAGAAAGGAGTAATGCAGCGCCATCATAATTTCTTTTTCTTATTTTTTTTCTTTTTTTCCATTTTCTATATCACTTGAAATCTTCAGACATCTGCAACGTTATCGAAAACTGCATACATAACTACCTAGTAAAAAAAAAAAAAAATAAAAAATTAAGAATGAATGGTAAATGCATCTTAATATTGAATTTAATAGAAGTGTATATAAGTATTATACGAATATGTTGAGGAAATAGATGGAGATAAAGTACATATAATCGAAAATATATTTTAGAAAGAGTTTTTCTACATACTATTTTTAAATGTTGCAATATTATTTGAAATTTTCATGTATGTTTTTAATTTGAATGAAAATGAAAATAAAAAAATTAAATTTGAAATCAATCAAAAATTAAAATCATCACGAAGATTTCGAATTGTTTTTCCTATTTTTTTGAAGAATCCTTATTTTGATACTTGACCATAATTTTTGCCATTTCATGTCAATTTGTTTTTAGTATCAAAAATTGCCATTTTTTTTCTGTCAATTCTCAACTTTAAAAAAAAAAAATTCACTTTACTCAAAATTTAGTACTTGATCATAAATCTATTTAAGTTATTCGTTTTGAAATTCATTTTCAACCCTTTCAAGACACCATAACCAGTATAACCATGTGCAAGTTTATCTTAATAAATTTGATTGCCGATAGAAATGTTTGAAATTTTTATGCACATCCATATGAATGCAGAATTTGAGTGAATTATCTTGCATATCCTTTTTTAAAAATACATACATATATAGCTCTTCCGGAAAATTGATGACTCATAAAAAAAAAATAATTTTCTTTTTTTTTTCATTTGATTGCTCTCAAATTGTTGGAAAACTTTTTTTTTTTTATTTAAGTTGAATTGAATTGAATTACTTAATTCATTGCTTCTTTTATTTTATTTTTTCCTTCCTCGCTTTGGGTTCTGTATTGAGCATATATGTACAATGAATAGGTTCTTTATGAAGTTGAAAAGATTATATTTGTGTTTTTTCATTGTTACTTTAGGAATATTGATAATAGATATTTAAAAAAAAAAATTCATTGGAAATTTATATTTTATTCTAAAATGAAATTAACTTTAGTACAGCAGTGCAGTGCAGTGTTGAGAACTTTATACAAGAGATCGATTTTTTATTGATTCTTGAAATTGGAAAAACAAAAAATAAAAAACTTTAAATTTTATGAGATTATGATTACATAGTTTTTTGAATAATTTTTTCAATAGTTCTACACAAAAAGAAAATAAATCACATCAATTATAATTTACATAAATATTATGTGTCTTAAAACCATCATTACATTAACGTTATTGGCAGTATATAAACGTTCAAAATCTCATAATCGTAATATGTTCTCTGTCTTCATATATGTACATACGAGTATATATGTACATACATATAACCATTAAAAAGCACACTTTATTTTCACAGACATACTAAATCATTGCAATTGTGAGATTCGAATATAAAATCCAATAGTTCTCATTCTGCGTATCTCCATTTATCGTCTATTTTATTATACATTTGATGACATTGCGTTTTGATCTTTGGGGACTAAAAGTGGACAACATATACATACGAGTAGATACACTAAGTTAAAAATTTGTCTATATGTACGATTATGTATGTTTGTATGTAAAATGAAAGAATTGCTTTTATTCGTATATAAGGATAAAAAATAGTTTGAGGATAAAAATGACGATGATATACGAAATAATTTTTATGAGAACATATTTGAGGACACATGTTACATTCATGCATGTACAATATTGTCTTTTTTTTATTCATGACATGAAAATGTTAAATTCATATTTCAATGATGTGTCGCATATGTAAAAATAATGTTTCCATATACATTTATGTATATTTATCTATAGAGCGTTTAGATAGGGTAAAAAATGTCAAATAGTTTATTTTTTTTAGTATTGTGATGGATTTTTCAATAGGGTACAAGGTATTTATATTTATTTATAGGGTACTTAGAAGAAAAATAAAGTTCTAATATTAAAGTAGAAAAGGAATATACTTTTTAATGTATAATTTTTTTTATAGATGTAGGAAAATCAAAATTTGATTAACCATTTGAGAAAAGTGTGTGGAGGTTATTTTTTTTTCTCACTGACTGCAATGAAATGTTAACGATATTCACGTTTTTTTTTTCTTCGTCTGATTTCCATATCAATTTGAATTCATGTGTTAAACATATTTAAATCCTTTTTTAATTTTCTATAGTGCTTTTTATTACTTTTAGCGGTTTTTATGTCACAAACGAACTTCCTGTCGCTTTAATTTAATTTATTTATACAGTATTTGTTCCCAAAGTTATTGAAAAATGTCATAATATTAATTTCTTTCAAGTTTATTCTCGTTTTTTTTTTCTAATTTCGAAGAAAAATTATGTATCAGTTATAAAATAATATTTTAATTAATATTTTGTTTCCATTTTAAGAATACTACTTTGTGAGATAATGGAAATGATAATAGTCTTCCTTTTTTATTTATTTCTTTGTCTTTAAAAAAAAAGTCCTTGAAAGCAATCTTAAAAGGATTTTCATCTTTAATCTTTTAAGGCTTCTTAATCAAGAAAGAAAACAAAGCAAGAAAAAAAAACAGCAATACAAAAGAATGAACACAAATTTTTTTTTTTTCTAAATAGAAAAGAAAAACAATGAATTCTCTAAAATAAAAATAACAACAACTATATACATAGTGAGAATCCTATTTACAACATAAAATACACAAAAATAAAAATAGCAAAGAAATGAAAATTGAAGAGGAAAAATTAAAGCATACTAAGAAAAAAAATCATCAAAACAAACAAAAAAATTTAAAAAAAAAAGAAATTGTTTTCATGTCTTAAAATTGAGTACACATTCCTATAGTATATGTATGTAACATCTGGACGTGAAAGAAAAAAAGAAAGATTTTCCATTCCCTTTATTTTGAAAATTCAGGATTTTCCTTTTTTTTATAATATATTAGATTAAACTTTGGAAAAATATGTATGATTTTTTGTTTTTATTTCTGTACACATATTTGAAAACATACATATACATACATACATAAATTTTATAACACTCTCTGGTTAGAATTTTTATTGTTGGTGTTTTTTTTTTTTTTTTTATTCTATAAACACAATTAAAATGATGTTTAAAGTTTTCCCATAAGAATTTTGTGGATTATGATTAAATTTAAAAGATTATAATTTATTTTTAAGAATAATAAAATGAAAAAGGATATAAATGTGTGTATGATTTATGTATAATACTCGTATGTGTATATCAACATAATATTATATATTATGAAAAAATCTATTGAAATTTTTAGCTAAAATTGTGCTTATTATAATGATGTATATACATATGTGTTTGTACATATGTATGTACAACAGTTCTGTTATATACATATTTTTCCCTTTCAATTTAGATTTAAACAAATCTGGGTCAGTGAACTTATTAACTCAATTCTTCTTTCAAACCGCACACATATTCATCATTATCAACAGATATTTTATTTTCTTATTTTTTTTTTTTTTCATTTTCAATTCAGTTCAAGATCCTTTTTATTTTATATGGCAGAATATATCATAGACATATTCGCAATTTAAGAGTTTTAAATTTTACCTGCACAATTAAACGCGAATATAAAAATTCAAATATATGTAAAGTATTTTTATATTTGGTTTTTGAAGAAAAAAAAAAAAAATTTCGAAAAAAAAAATATTATTATTAGAACATATAGTGAGACAGTTATATCAAAAAAGTATAAAATATTCCTGATGAGTCTTTTCGAAATTTTTAGAAAAGGATATATTTTTTTTTTCGTTCATAAAATCACAGTGTAAAAATTTAATATACTTCATATTTAAATTTATGTTTACAGGGTGTATGACCGATGAAAAAAAGCAAGTTTTCAATGCAACATTTTGTCCTAGATTATTTGAATCCCAAGTTTCTTATCTGATTCTTCCTTTGACTCATTAATTAATTGATGAAACTCGTGACAGGGGATTTAATTAGAGAGTACGTTTGACATATTAATAGTTTATTTTTTTTACAATAATCGTATCAATTTTGGCTAGCCAATAAAGTCAGAAAACAAAAGCTTCGAGAGATTAAGGGCCTGGTATTTTTCTCCTTATAATATATTTGTTGGTTCAAAATTAATTGTTTTGTAGAAATTTTAGACATAGAATGTTTCAATTAAATGGATAAAGAAGTGAAAAAAGTGTTTACAGTTGAATTAAGTAACAGTTATCTGTATTTATTCGTGTGTTTGCGAAGTATTATGTTTAAAGGTGTATATTTTTCTTTTAAGGAACTGTATTTTGAACATAGCTTAAATACAATTTTTTTTCTGCATACCATGTAAATAATACATAGTTAGTGCTGTATATATATAATTCACACATTTCTATTCATTTACGTATTCGTATTTGAATTAAATTAAATGAGCAGTATAAAATGAAACCTTATAAAAAATTGTATTTTATTTTTTATATTTTTTTTTTTATTTACCTCCTTTTATATTCATATTCATACATAGTTAGGTATATATGTATGTACTGTACTATGTATTTACAGTGACTGAGTAAGATAATGAGCGCAGTGACATTAAGAATTAAAAATGTAAGCATTTCTTTTATGATGTGTGTTTTAATAAAATTTATATTTGTACTTTATAAAAAAGTGTAAGAATATTGAATCAAAAAAAAAAAAATTGTTTTCATTTTTTTTTTTTTTTTAATATCAAAGATTTTGAAATGTAACTAAAGTTTGACTGAAATTTAAATTTATTTGTTAAAAACAGGATACTATCGTTTAGTTTTCATTACAAAAAAAAAAAAAAAAAAAAAAAAAAGAAATAATAATTAAATATGCATGCAGGATACTACACTCCTATTTAATTTTCACAAAGACCATAAGAAACAATAAAACGAACGAAACAAATAAAAAGGACAAAATAAAAAATGTTAAAAAAAAAAACATGGTTAAATAATTGCTTTTTAATTTTTTTTAATTGTTCATTAAGGTAACACGCGATACAATAGTTTTTTTCTTTTTAATTTTTTAAGTTTTCTTCTTCAAGTTTGTTTATTTGTTATACCATTTAATATTTATTAACTTGTGAATTCTTTGTTTACTTCATGAGCGATAGTTTTTTCTTTAATGAAAAATGAACTAGTAAAAAGAGACTTTAACTAAAAAAAAAAAAAAAAAAATGAAATAAAGTGAAAAAATATAATTAAAAATTAATTTGAAGAAAAGCCTTGAAAATTGATACTCCTTCATTTTAAACTATTTTAATCAAAGAAAAATATAACATAATATACACACAAAAATCATTTTAGTGGGTTTAGTTTTTATTTTCAAGCTTTAAAAGTGAAAAAGAATTACTACATATATTACAGGACTGTTACTTCTTATTCTTCTTCTATTGCGCTATCACAGATGGATGAAAAAGGTATAATCGATTAAAATTAAAACCAAAAATTTACTAGGTAGAATCGCTAAAAAGTCAGAATTAAATATACAAACGGTACTTTAAAATTTTCTCTTCAACTTGTCATATACCTATTTTTATTGGTGAAAGTCTAAAACAAAAAAATAACGGTTTTTGTAAAACATGTCAATATTTTTACAAAATTTTTAAACATATTACTTTTCGCTTATAAAATGGAATTTGCGACACTAAGGACACATGACACGTTGAAGAGGACATTTTAAAGTTTTCACAATAAAAGGTCTTGTTCCAAAACCTTACTTCTCTAGTCGAAAGTTTTAGCCTTGTTTGAAACGCAGCCGTTTCGAAATTATGAAACGATGTGTGAATGAATATTCTTGGGGATTTCTATTGCAAGTAGCCATTTTTATTATTTTTTGAAACACTCGAAATTAGTTCTAGTGTAGAAAATATACTTGACAAGCCCATTTTTTATTTTTCAAATATGTAGTGCCTATTATACATAATTATGTATGTACATAAGTCCATTTATTCATATGAGCTTCTAAATATCACATTTCTGTCTTCCAATTTTTTCAATTCGATAATTTTTTTAATTTTATTAGATAAACTTTAACCCTCTCCAAATTTTAAAACAATATTTAAACGTTTGAAGTAAGTGGCGAGTAGCAACTACATACATATATTATGTCAAATTTTATTGTGAATTTCAATTTATTGAAAAGTAACAAAAAAAAAAAAAAATTGCTTTGACAAGCACACACACAATCATCAGATATTTTATGTTAAATTCAAAATGAAAATTAAAATAATTGAAAAATCTGTTTGAATTTAATTTTACAATGTTACTTTTAAATGCATATGCACATTATTGTTTTTTTTTCTTTCTTCTTCTTTTTATTTTTTTTTTTTGTATTGAGTATATATATACGATACATTTATAAAACTTGTATCTTTAATTGTCGCAATTGTCGTGAATTGATCAATTGCCCTATAATTAGCCCAGACGGTTTATGTGTCTGACTATATTATATGTGGAATTCATGGTATTTAATTCGATATATATACATATTTGTATATATGTATATACAATATACACAATGTACATGTATATACATGGATACAAAAAATAATGTATTCTTAATTTGAATTCGATCTTGAAAATAACAACATCAATGATGAAATAGTATACATATTTTTTTTTTTTTATAAAAAAGATAAAATACAATAATATTTAATTATGCTTAACATTATATACATTTTAGATTTTTGTTGTTGTTGTTGTTGTTTTCGATTAAATAACAAAATTAAAACAAGCATATAAACATCAAAAATTTATTATTATTATTTTGTTTTTTTTGTTATGTTTTTTGCAATTAACCAAAATTGCATTTTAAATGAATTCAAATGATTTAATGAATTTTATATATTTTTGTATCGAATTTATTTTAATTTTTGTTATTGTTGTTGCTGCGTTGCGTTTATTATTTTTTTTTCTTTTTGCTGTATTTTTTTTTTCTTTGTTAAATAAAGATGTTTCAACTTGAATTGTATACTCTCGTGCAATTGAAGTGATATTAATGAGATTTTTAGGATAATTGTATTTAAAATTTTAAAATATTTTTTTTTTTCTGCTTTGTAGTTGATTATAAATAAAAATAAAGAATTTTGTTTTTCGTTATTAAAATAGATTATGAATTTAAATATCTAAAGAAATATCTAAAGTATAGTGTTCATAGTTACTTACTTGACTATACATACATATGTATATGAATGTATTTTATTTTTCAGTATATACATATGTACATTATAGGTATATTTTCTATGATATGTATTTTTTGTGTTACTATAAAATATTTAATATTTTTTGTTATTAATAAATAATTTCAAAACCATGAATCGATTTATTAAAGGTGGAGCTTAACATTCGACCTCAGTATATGTATAGAATTTTTGTTTTTAATGTTTCTAAAGTATAATATTGGTCCCAATGAATGGCCATAACATTTAATGGGCGGTAATTTGGCAACAAAATCATGTAGAAACATTTGGACTATAAGTAACCTAATTGAAGATATAAACAACAGTAAACAGCAACAACAGAAAATATGCATCATATTGCATTAGATTTTATGTATTTATATGTAAAAAATTGGCATTGTTTTGGTTTCTGTACTTCATATACAACTAAACACATACACACATTCAAAAAATTTTTTTTATAGTAACTGAACGTTTAAAATTTTACAAAATGAAATTTAAAAAAAAAAATCATGACAGTTTCTGCTCCTTGAAGAGGAATATTTTGGTCATCACCAGTAAAGCCTTCAATTTTTTTTTTTTTTTTTTCGTTAAACAGAATACATTTTCAAAACATAGAGATACGCTTTTTAAACTATTGCGGTCTCATTCGAAAAGTGATCTACATAGTAAGTTTTCTTATGTTTTTATTTTATTTTTTTTTCTTATTTTTAAATTTTGTACAAATTTGTCACCTTTGCTTTATTAATTACTGGACGTGTTTAACTAATGAGCTCATCCAATTTGGTCATGTACATGAATAAAATTTAGTTTCCTTGATAATTTATTTTGACTACGTAAGTAGACTAACTTACAAATTTTTTTTTTTAATTTTTTTTATTTTTGTAAAGAATGCCAAGTATTTTAATTCAATTGCAACAGAAACCTGTAGAGGAGTTCGTTTTTTTTATATACGTTTTTCTGTTTTTTCTTCTTCTTTAAATTTTATTTTCATTTTCCTGATTAAAATCCTCGTCATGCAAATAAATGGCGACCGCATTTGTATTTGATTAACATGCCTAATTGGACATTGTATTATAAAAGAGCCTAATTTGTAATGGAACGCGAATTTATTTATAGAATACCATTTTTTTCTTCTTCTTCTTTTTCGTAACTTTTTCTTTTTTGTGATAGGTACATGAAATTAATTTAGACATTATAAGACTATTTTTTATGAAAAGAAAATGGTGTAATTAAGTTCTAAATATTTTTTTTATGAAGAAATAAAAGAATAACAAAAAAACCTCTGAACATCGATGAGTTCAAGTAGTATCTAGAATTTTGATTGAAAAAATTAAATGAATACAGTGAGCCTATTGATTTTACAGCATTATTGAAACTTCAGTATTTTTTTTCTTTTTTTGCTGACTTATTCTAAATTTTGAAGATTTTTTTCATTTTTTTTGTTGTTGCTATAATTTACCAGACATTATATTATAATAGGGACAATAATATAAGGAAAAAATTGAAATTGAGAAAAAATATATGTATATTTTGTAGAGGTGTGATTTTTTTTTTTCAACAAGAGTATACACTTTTTTGTTTTACAATGCACCACTTATTTTATAATGAGTACCTCTTATTATATGTGTATATATTTTAAATTCATTTATAGGCTTTTGTCAGTGAAAAGAATTGATGGTCGAAGATATGATATATATGTTTAGTAGAATGTTATACATAAGTGCATTTTGAGTGTGGGAAGAAAAATAAAAAAGAGACTTGAAAATGCATCATATACATATATGTACGGATTGTAAAGAAAAATCTTGCTACTTTGTACTAGATTTTAGATGATCGTGTTATTTTATGAAAATGTGATTTTCTTCTCATTTTGTTTTTTGCCCTGCTAGTATTATTTTTCAGTGTAAGCAAAAAAATTATAAAAAGAAAAGCACATTATAATCTTTTTCAAAGACATAAAGTTTATAATTATCTTGACATACTTTAGTTCTGCAAGTATACGTAATTTTTAATCTCTTTAGATAGTTTTTTTTTTTTTTTAATAGGAAGATGAGATTCATAGATAAGCAATATATTGAATTCAAAAGATTTTATTTATGAAAATCGAAGAAATTTCAATTTAAAATAATATTGTTTTTTTTTATTTTCAAATATTTTGAGGTTGTGTATGAGATGAGTTAAAATTAAATTGAAATTGGATTATAAATTTAGTTTATAACAAAAAGGTGAGGGTTATTTACCTCTTATAAGGTTACACGACAAGCTCTACTACATAATATATTTACATAAAGTTATTTTGATGCTTTTTAAAATTCACTTTTTTTTTAAAAAATATAAATAACGTCGATTAAACAATTCACACAAATTGAATTTGCAAATGTTTGAAAAATTAAATTTTATTCATACGTATACGTAATATCTACATGTATTTCTCAATAAATCTAAAATAATGTAAGAATTGTACTAAAACTCTTTATTGACATTAATAATCTGTTTCTCTTATAAATACTTCAATATTTTTGATGTACGCGTACTTGCATATGCTACATGTGCACATTACTTTACTAAAAGTCTCTAAAAAAAAAAATCTTTTTTAAACATTTCAATTATAATTTTGATTATACGAAAAGAAAATCCAACCCGTTTAAAAAAGATAAAAGGCAATGTCCATTTTACATGAAATAAAAGTGTATAATTAATAATATGTACATATGTATATCTTTTTTATGACAATATTATGACTTTTATTGATACTAAGCCGCCGCTATTTGTAGATTTTATTTGTATCTTATACGTTGTTATAATTAATGTAAAAGATTTTTATTTATAATAAAGAACAGTTTTGTTTACATATTTCTATAATGATTATGATTACACTGTTGTTGATAATAATGATGATGATGATGATGATGATGATGATGATGATGATGATGATAATAATAGTTTAATTAAATTTATTATTGATTTTACAATACTAACGAAATGAATCTGCATATTATTAATAAACACATTATAAACGGTTAGTTAATTTAACCGAATTGTGTTCACATATACGAGCAATATAAATTTTTTGTATATATTATTTTTTTAGCAGAATTTTTATGTTTTGTTTTGTGTAATAAAATTTTATGAATTCATTTTTTTTTTTCATTATAAAAAGCGGCTTTTTAATAGATTTCAATTATTATTACACTGAACAATATGATTTTAGTTATTTGGATTGCACTGAATTTTCTTAACATATGTATGTATTTGCTTTTATCATAATGTATTCAGGGAATACAGTGTGTGTAATGAGAGAGAGTATGTCCAAAATTTTCATGATCAAGCACTAAAGAATTTTTTAAACTTACGTTCCGATAATTTGTGTGTTTTTGAAATGTCTTTTTATTTACATATTTTTAAATTGAATTTCGAAAAGTTAAAAGAAAGATAAATAATGTTGAGTTTTCTTATACGTACAGACAATAATTATTATAGCAAAAAAGAAAACAATTACGATGATGGATAACTACTTTAAGTATAAGGGAAATAAGTACATATGTAATAGTTAATTAAAATATAGAATGACTAATAGTTTTTTTTAATATGCTCAGAATCCGATTTAAGATATAATTTATGAGAATTTCTTGTTTATAAAGAGCAAAGGTATATTTTTAATTTCATAGTATTTCTTAAATTTTGAAAAAACTACGAAATTGAATTTAAATACTTAAAAATCCTCCAAAATTTAATTTTTATACAATTTTTAACATATAAGAGAAATCATATTAAGCATAAATTAAATTAATTTTTAGTTTTTTATCACCATTAATTTATTTTATTTTTTCTTTCCAGGTAAGTCCAATTTACACATCAACATATTAATAATAAATTATTCATTTATGTATGTAAGTAGCTATTTTAAAATTTATTGAAAATAAATTGTCTTTATTGTTATAATGCCTCTTAAATTTAATCCTTTTATTCGAGAAAAAAAATATATAAATATCATATTAATAAATTTATAAAATTTTCAATCATTATTTTTATAATGAGTTCACAATTAGTAGTCTGTTCCTCTCTAAGGATACAATATAATAATTTTTGCCTTTTTTTTGTCTCTCTATCTCATATATAACACAATTTGATATCCATGATATCATTATTTTGAAATACCTTGCATATATGTATGTAATGATTGTTTAAATAAACTACAAACTGTTATACAATATAACTAACCAAAGTGTTGAATGAATTTATACGTACATACATGTATGTAGATTGTAGGTACATAAATACATATGTATGTATTATTTATGTATCTATAGGTATAAATATGTGAAATATGTATAATGAATTGACTTTAATGCAATTCAATGCATTGAGAGTTTAACAAATTTACAATCAAGTTAATCTGATGTATTATAAAATGGACTCATGAGTATTTATTTTGTTCAATATTGTGTATTGAAAACAAGTAAATTGATGACAAACAATGAATCTTTGTAAGTGTTTTACAATTATGAAAATGTTATTATTCTCTTGTTGTAATAGAGAGTAGGTATGTAAAAAAAAATAAAAAATTTAATAATAATATGGCTTATATGTGGAAAATTTGAAAAATAATCTATAATGAAAATTTAAATGAAATTAGTAAATATGCAGAACATCAGTAGGTAATAAAATTGTTATGAAAAAAGTATATTATTGAAAAATAAAAATAGGGAAAAATTGTAACTTAGGTATTAATTATATTAATTTTTTTTTTTCATATTAAAAAAATGCATATCAAAATATTTCGTAATTATGTATAATGATGTTTAAAACATTTTCAATTTTTATCAGATTGAATGATGTGATAAATATCAATTATGTAGATATGGTTGAAATTGTGACTATAAAGACATTAAACGGTTATTATACTGAAATTTATGAAAATTAGTACGACAGAATTTAGTTGAATTGTAATTTTTTGTTGTTGATACAATATAGAGGGTGAGAAGGGAGTTTTTTTTTTGACATTCGAAAAATTAAATTTTGAGGTTTCGACAATAGAAGGCAAGGACAAATGTTTATAAAAAAAGTTAGAAAATTTGAATAAGCATTGAAAACAAACATGTCTCAAAAGAAGCAAGAAGAGGACAAGAGAAAGTGTACTCTAGTATTCTGAGTACTTTTGGTTTAATGTTTATACAAAAAACAAGGTGGGTTGATAGTGTCATTGAGGTCCTTCACGAAACAGTGATGGTAAATTAAAGTCGAAAGTCCGAGGCCCGAGCCCATCCTGAGCTAAGCTATATAGCTTATATGGAGCCAAATGAAAAAAAAAAAAAATGAAGAAGGCCTAGTCTTATTTATGACTAATACAATTTCAATATTAAAAAAAATCCTTTTCAGATTCATCTAATTTTCTGATTTACATACACTCCGCGTCACTTGATTACGGCCACTGATTTTTTAAAGTTGTTTTGGATATTACTATAAATTTTGTTACGTGAGTATTAGTTTTTATGCTTGTATTTGAGAATACGTTCTGTTACGAATATAATCACGGAAAAAAAATTTGAAAATATAGTACCGTTATTTGTGCAGTACTCATTAAGTACAATCTCTTCAAAAAGCATGCATTTTTTTTACTCACGTAACAAAATTTATAGTAATATCCAAAATAACTTTAAAAAATCAGTGGCCGTAATTGAGTGACGCGGAGTGTACATATGTACTTGTTTCTAAACACATTAAAATCATCAAATGACTACAATCTTTGTACTGTACCACAAATTTTATAGCATATTTTGCTTAATCATTTTGCCCACTTTCAACGTAAAATTAGCTTAAAATATATTAATTTAATTACTTTTTTCAATGAATTCAATTATATGGTATCAGTTACACTCCATTCAGTGTATGTAATCACAGAGTGACATATCTTCTCGTAAAAATTAATTGTCAAAGTATTGTATTTATTTCATTGTACTGTGTGAGATTTTTTAAAAAAAATAAAATAAACAATTAATAATTTTTTTGATTAATAAAGCAACCGCAAAATAAAGTTTACAATTACTTTAGATATAAAATATTTTTTTTCTTTTTTCAAAATGATCACGCAAACACGCAAAATATACGTATTTTTTTCCACTCAAATGTATACATACATAAATATTTTTTTTAAATTATTTTTAATGAAATATACAACGCAAAAATATTTCATGTTTTTTTTCATTTTAGATTACATTAAAGATAAAAATTGAAGTGTAAAATAATAATATTCTAAAACAGTTTAATTGTTTTATGTTATTTTATTCAATTGATCGGAATTTTTTGTATCGATCACATATCATAAGATCACATTATATTCGTGACAGAGTATATTTGAGGGTATGTTCAAAAAAATTATTTTTGTAACGATCAATTCAACGTGTGTATGTTATAATAATAATAATTTGATGACGAAATAATGAACTGAAGATCTAGAAACTGGAAAAAAATGTTTAAATATGTACATTAATCATCTATCAGCTTCGGATATATTTAACATTGCTATATATGAATGCTTCATTTGCCAAATCGATTAACTCCATTTTTCTGGTTTTTTAAGTTTTAGTTCCAGAACTCGATTAATTCTTGGATTTTTCATATTCGAAGTAATTGGATGGGATGATAAGCCGTTAAACTACTAAACTAAGAATATTATTTCGGTCTTCGAATCATACTTAATTTATTATCGGAGCTAATTTATTACTTTTTTAGACGTCTTTTATATGGAGTTAATCGATTTGGCAAGTGAGGCATCCATATGTTGATTATTCATTTATAATGAAATACGTTGAGCGAGCATTTTTTTTTTCAGTTTCTAAGAATAATTTTTTTTTTCTTTTTAAATTTACATTTCATTACATAAACATGAAGTTGATTTGATGTCATTTCATGCATTAATGACGTAAATATATCATATGTATGAGAAGTTATTGAAAAACACACTATAACACTTCTGTGAGTGTGTTAGAAATAACAAGAGATCAAAAGATCTTTTTAAGTTGCAAAGAAATAGAAAAAACAAAAACAAAAAGAAAATTTCCGTGTCAGTTTTAGTGTGAAAAATAAAATAAATAATAATTTGTGTTGTTAATTTTGATTCATTTGATCACGGAAAAATTTTATTATTTTTTGAATTTCAATTTAAGTTTTTTTTTTCAAAAATATTTTAATACAAAAAGAAACCGAAACTTCATATTAGATTGCTTTTATTTTAATTTTCAATTTAATGGTACGTATTTTATCTTGAGCATACTAATTTACTTACCTTCATTAACAAAAAAAATTATTTATTGTACAAAGAATTTTTTTTTCTTAATTTAAAGAGTCCTTTATTAGGCTTCTTAATTACTTTTTTTTTTTTTTTTTTTGGTTGAATTTTAGACACACTAAAATAACTTAACTATTCCTGTCACTATAAAACATAAGTTTTAAATCATTAATTTCTCTTAAAAATTGTGAATATAAAACTGCGACAAAAAGACAATATTATAATAACAACCGACGAAAAGTGGAAATAATCTGTGTAGTTTTATTTTTTTTATTTTTCATATTTTCCGGACGAAGACCATAAGGAACGGAAAATAGGTAGTCGAAAAAAAAATATTATCAAAATATCGTTGTTTACTCATTTAACAAGTGAATCGCAAAAGTATGTGCAAAACACAATGCAATATATTAATGTTTTTATATCTAGCTGTATATTATGCATTTTATATATGCACAAAATGATAGCCTTTACTAGATTTTAGTAGAAAAAATTTTTTTATACTATATATTTGTTTAGTTTATGGCAATAAATATTGCAGTTTCTGTACACTATGTATTTACATACACATACATACATATATGTATATTTTGTTTCATTACTAAACTAAATTTTGTTAAAAGAGAGTGTGGTATGATAGTAACTCCATGAAATTGCCATTTGTTATTTTTTTAACTGCATTCACTTTGGCTAGATTCATTTTTTATTCGATGGTATTTATACATACATATATGTATATGTATGAAAAATATTGGGGTTGAATGGGTGTACACTGTACATACATTATATAGTACGAGAAATTGTCATCATCATCATCATATAAAAATTCCCATATGGTAATAGTTAATGTTATGTTGTCCATTGGAATCCACGCAAACATAGAGAAGTGTGGCCGCATAGTAAGATTTATGAATTAAAACAAACAAAAAATAAGCTGAAAAATAAAAAAAAGGAAAAAAAAAACTTTGAAGGAAAAAAATCATGGAAAATTTAAAAGACAATAAATTTTGTAAAGAAAACTAGAATAAAAAAAAATTGTCATAGCTACAGATTGTTTTGAAAAATAAAATAATCAGGGTTTCAAAATTTGAGATAAATTTAAATGCATAATATAGATGTGTATATATGTATGTAGTTTTTTGTGTGTACATATGATACATACGAGTACGGTTGAAAATTTGGGGGAAGAAATCAATATTTCGATCAAATTAAAGCTTGAATTAGGAAGAAGATTTTATTAGGTCAGGTTAGGAAAATTTTGATATAAGATTTTTCGTTAAATGTCATATATTTACAAAGGTAGTTCTGTTTTTCCACAATAAAAAAGTTTTATTTTTGAAAATGAGTCTTTTTAATACAAGAAAAGGATTATATAGTACATGTGTGTATTTGTGTATTGTATGTAATACCTGAGATTTACTCTTTTTTTTACTTTTTACCTTTATACTTTTACATTGTAAGTCATTTTAATATGATTTTGTTCTTGTATTCTTTTGTTAAAGTCAGTGTTAATAATTCAGTGATTAATCAACATTGCTCGTAGAATTAAGAACATAATATATTTTTTCTGTCTTGAATTAACATAAAAATATTGAAAAAAATTTGACTTAATTTTTTAATATTTAACTGTAAAAAAAAAAATTACATGTAACATATTTTCTTGATGCAACAGGATAAAGTTTAAAGAATAAGATTCAAAAAATTACACGTACCCAAATAAATTGTACGATTAATTTTCTTTCTTTACATTTTTTTTTATTATGTAAATTTATTTTATATTTACAAAATGCAAAAAGAAAAAAACAAAAAAGTTGTATACGTAACATTATTTTTCTTACAATTTTTCAGTTCTTATCTAAAAATAATATTCAAATCACGTCCACTGAAATTGTTGCTGTTGCTATTATCCAAAACACATTACAAAATATCTGTTGTATAAATAAATACACAAAAAACTAAGATGTAAGAAGAAAAAAAAAATAATAATAAAAATAAGGGAAAAGAAATTGTTGCAAATGATTTTATATTTTACAATAACAAAAATTTTGTTTGAAATTTTCCTTTTTTTTTTTTTTTTTTTTTTTGCATATTGACAACAATATAAGTATAATGATGGAATATTTTCACATATATGTATATGTATGTATGAATATAGGTACTCGTATGTAAAAATTGAAAGAAAACATAATGTAACAACAACTATGTTGTGATGTTTCAATTGATTTGTAAAATGATTACCTTGCATGAAACATGGGATGTTTTTATTTTTATATACAGGATATATAGGATATGTACAATGACATAATTTTGAAATGAAAGTATAATTTATTGAGGAAAAAACGAAGAAATAAAAGAGAAAGAAAAAAACATAACTTTTCACAAAGTAAAGTTAAAAAAGGGAAAAAAAATAACAGAAGATGAAAATATTATTCAAAAATAAAGAAAATTAGAATAATCTATAGAATAAGAAAAAAAAATTGTTCGAATTTGTGTTTTATTTTCTTTTGTACTCAGATTCACCCATATCATAGTTCAGAAATAGTTGCATAATGCATTTTTGTAGTAAGAGCACAAAAAAAAAAAAAAAAAAAAAAAAATTAAAAAGAAGTAAAATGCAAAAGTAATACAGGAAAAAAATAATCTGAAGAAATATAGTATAATATTGATTTTTTTTTTAAAATATTGTTATGTAAATGTATATAGATATATAACTGATATTGGAAATATTCGAAAGATATGATGGAAAAATTGTTAATGTCAAAAGGTTTTAAAAAAGTATCTTATATACAAGAAAGAAAAAAAAAATGGAAAATAAAAATAAAATGATGAAGAAAAACTAAAAAATTCATAAAAATTTGTCTTCGTATTTTTTGATCTATAAAAATTGAATTGAAAAAGTAAAATAGATTTTTCAAACATTACTTCAGTAAATTGAAAATTTGTTGTACAATCGGAAAGAGAAAAAAAAACAAATAAAAGAAAACCGAAGACAGAAAACATGAAGAAACAAATAAGATTAAGAGAAGTAGGAAGGAAAAATAGGCAGCAGCCTTGAATGTTTAAAAAATATCATACGAGTACAAGCAAATAACTTTATTTTTTATTTTTCAATAACAAAATTAGCAAAAGATTATTTTAAATTTTCACAATTGATTGAGAAAAAAAAAGCAAAATAACTTTTAAAATAATATTTATACATACATATTATGTGCATGAACTTGTGTGTATGTATTATATTTACGTATGTACTACATTTGTATGTACGAGTATGTATGTATTTAATTGAAGGCTATCTGCAATGAGTACACATTATCCACGTCTTAGCTATGTTCTAAAATTATAAGTCTTTTTTATAATTTTATTTTAATATAAAAAACCTCACATATTTCATCTAAATGATTTCCCCTTCTATACTTTCTAAGTTAAATGAAAAACGGTCAATTCTCTGTAAAATGAAACCAAAATTTTCACTTTCTTCAGTGAAAGTGTTAAAAAGAATAGCTAAATATAAAAAAAAAATTTGGGTTTTTATAGACAGCTGACCTGATAGATGTGTAATGGGCTATGATTGCACTTCGACCAATAAAGATCTTTTGTACAGCCCGTGCTTCTTATAGATTTAGGCTTTTTATAAATCCTAAAATTCTATTGGAAGGTGCGCGCCAGATTTCCTCTGGTTTGAGAAAATACTGATGCATGTAGCACATTCTTTTAGAGGCCAACGCCTCGCATTCACACAGAATGTGTTTTGAGGTTTCTTTGGCCTCCCTGCAGAATCTGCACTTGTCTTCCTCCTGTAGTCCTATCCTGCTTAGATGGTAATTTAGAGGACAGTGTCCAGTTAAGAGACCCGTAATGGTTCTTAGCTCTCTCCTACTGAGGTTGAGTAGTTTCCTGGAAATGCTAGCCGAAGGTAAGATGAATTCCTTCGCCTGTAGATTTCCAGGGGTTTTCTTCCATCGGGAGATGCATTTTTCCATTTCCCATTTTTTGATGTTGTTTTTTGTGTGGCTTCTGGGCAGGTCGCAGAAAGGTTCTGGACCAAGGAAATTGGAGTTGGCACCTTTTTTTGCTAGGGAGTCTGCCAGCTCGTTACCCTTGAATCCTTCATGTCCCGGAATCCACATTAGATATACTTTATTGTTCCTAGCTAAAGATTTAACAGTTCTTAAGCACTCCAAGACCAATCCAGATACTACTTTGTATGAGTTAATTGCCTTGAGTGCTGCTTGGCTGTCTGAAATTATGTAGACTGTGGCTTTGTTGAAACCTTTTTTTAGGCATTCAGTAGCGCACATGTCGATAGCCATAATTTCAGCTTGAAAAACTGATGGATATTTTCCCAGGGATTTATATAGGCTCCTCTTTGGGCCCGCTACCCCTGCTCCGACCCCAATTCAGTTTTTGAACCATCTGTGTACCACACAGACGCACCTTTATCAAAGGTTATTTTGCTGTCGCGCCAAGATTCCCGATCTGGAAACAACAGCTGACCTGATATCGGCATTGATTTTTAGTATATATACAAATACAATATACATTTTTTTTAATTACTTCATTTTAATGTCTTTTGCGTTACCTAATGTCGTCATAAATTTTTATTGCTTATTGTGATAGATCAATTTTATGGGTATTCTATTGAATACTTTTTTAAAGGGCATGTGTTACAATAAAATTTTAAAAGTGACAATTCTTGAATATGTACTTAACAATTTACAGAATTCTTAAAGGAAATATTAAGAATGTATTAATATGGTTGTCTATGAGTCTTCTGCGTTACCGCCTTTTTTTCAGATGTATTTAAAACATAAGGTCAAAAATAAATGTTGAAGTATCAATTCTCTACACTTTTATTATCCAACAATTTTTTAATAAAATTCTTTACAAAAAATGTCTTTCAGGTTACCAGAGAATCGATCAAAACATAACGGAATGCAAACAAATTTTGTATGCAATCATGAACTATTTTAAAATATATATAGAGGATATATAAAAAATATCAGTAGGATATATTAAAAAGTAAACTACTCGTATGTCGTTTTTCTTCTTTTTTTTTTTGTCTGTACTCCTTATGGGATTTATACTATGTATGTAGTATGTACATTAAAATATTTATCATTGGGATTGAATATTCTTGAATATCCTTATGATGGTATCAATTTGATTGCAGATTTCTTATTTAGTAAATAAGATAAACGACACGAAAATGAAAAAGTTTTCAAATTGTCTACTTCCTACAGAATAAACATTTTCATTTTCTAATTTCTCAAGTTTTTTGTTTTCACTTTTCGTTTTGTTTTTGTTACATTCTCAATTTGATTTTTTTTTTTCAAAGATACAACGTCCCTTTATTAAACATCATAGTCAATGTCCTTTGAAATTTTATATCATAATCACAATCAATTTTGAATCCCTTGATAACATATAAAATCATCACTAATACAGTATGTACTTTAGTATTTTATACTGCAGAGAAACATGTGTTCACATAGTAAATAACTAAGAAGAAGAAAATGATGATGATGATGAGGATGAAAAAGTAAGAAAATTATGTGATCTTCATGTAGGTACATGATTCCTGTCAACATGTATCTTATGCAACTGATATTTAGGATTTTATCTGAGACCTTAAGTTTATAATGATGATTAGAATTCTCAACGGATATGTTCATTTTGTTTAATCGATTAAGAATTTTGATATCAACAAGGATTTAAAAGGATAATAATTAAATACATATAAAATATAATCTTGAATATCCTTAACAAATTGAATGTCCTAAATTTGATACATCAAGAACATGATTATTATTTTCCTTATTTATTTATTTTTTTTTTTTGTTCAAAGATTTTATTTTTATTTCCTTTTTTTTTTGTGGAATATGCCATAAGGATAATGTGACATATGGTATTGTTATGATGCTGTGTGAAATTCTTTCTTGACATTCTTAAATTCATTTATATATAGTATGTATATCCTTATATAACCATGTACATTATGTACATTATTCTTTATATATGTACAGTACATATGTATGTATATATGAATGGTTTTTTAGACAAAATGTATGTGCTGCAGTATTAACGAATTTCTGCATCAAACATGAAAACAATGATGCGTGCTCTTTATATGGCTTTTATGATCATTGAAATGTCGTATTATGAGTCTTAATGGAGCATTTATATATTTTATATACAAAATATCTACATATGTATGTATATATGTATATTGTGTGTCTTGAACTATTCTTTAATATCTCAAATAAATTTAATGTTGGCATGATTACATCGTGTTATCCTACAAACATTTTATTGCTGATGCTGCCTAGTATACATACAAATATATAATTATAATGCTCTTTTATGATGCTACTCTATTGCTGGGATGGATGTTATGTTTTTTTGTATACAATCAAAAAATACACACTGTACACTATTTTGTACATTTTGTACATATTATAAAATTCTATAGATACATGACTATACGTACATATATGTATGTATGTATGTGTGGTATGTATAATGATTGTGTACAAAATATGTTAGTTTGGTTGCTTTTACTGTTGAAAAACATTAATCTGCAGTTGCTATTATTTTATTTTTAGTGGTTTGTTTCCAGTGAATTTAAGAAAGATACTTTAAATGATATAAAAGATTTTTATTTTTTTTTTGTTTGAACTAAAAATAACTGTGTAGAATGACAATTATTATGTGTACAGGTGAATTGTGGTTATAATCAATATTTTTTTTTAACATTCAGAAGAAGAAAAAAACAAATAAACAAAAAGCTAAGTGGGAAATTATTATTGTGTTAAGATATGAGTATTTGTAACAAAAAAAAAAAAATAAAAAAATAAAAAAATTCCTGGATCATAAGACTGTATCTACTAGATAGAAGCTCTGAAATTTTTGAGTTTTCATCAAAATTAAGAAAAAGAAAATACAATTTTTTGATTAAAATAGATTTGACACTAATGAGACATACCAACTGAAAAACACATGTCGTTTTAAAAATTTACATGTACTATCATCAGGCCATCAATCAAATTTTCAGATACAATATTATACTTTATCTTTAGTAGAGAAAAAAATATTCGTTCAGAACATTTCGGTTACTTGTTTTGCCCGATCGTATACTTACATACATACATACATACATACTTTTTATAACTTAAGGTAAATACACCGATTTACAACTTCTTAATATATTTTGTTTAAATATAGAAAATTGTCCAATTTAACACGTCATCATGTATGAAATACGAGTATATGTATGTTTAAGCAGAGATGTATATAGGCTTGTTCTATAACAAAAATGTATTTATAAATTCTAAGACAAAATCTCGAAAGTTTAAAAAGCGATGTATTTACCCTATGTATGTATGTATTATATAAGTTCAATACTCAGGTTGATCTAAAATTTTCGATGACTTAATTATAATAGGTGACTAAAATAAACAATAAATGTAATTGAAAATGAAAGCACCACATGTCATTTATTTAAGCAAATACAACGTACGGAATAAATTACTTAATTTTTCAAATGAAATTTTTTCTCAAATTTGAGAGTTAAAATATTTTACTTAAACGTCAAGTAAAAATTTTTCATTTTCCTAAAGAATTTTCATGGAAATTTATTTTTAAATATAAAAAAAAAAAACTACTTCATTTTCCAAATAATTTTATGATATGCGTCTCTGAAAACTATACGATATACGATGATGGTGAAAGAGTTTAAGCTTATCAGAGAGAAAAAAACCAGCATCACAATTCACAACAAAATCAGGACAATTCTATGATATGAATGTATTTGATAACCTATTAACCTGATTTTAATGATAAACTATGATTTATGTGTGTATTTGAAATTCAGGATCATCTAGAGTTTTGTGTTTTGAACATTTTTCTTGTCAAGGTGATAAATGAATCATTTGCATCAGACGATATAATTGAAAATGAATCTTTTTTTTTTCTGAATTTTCTTTTTTTCTTCTTTAGTTTCATATGTTGTTTGCTTTTCAATTATAATTTTGTAGGTATACGCAACTTGTGATTTAATTGAAGAAAAAAAAAACAGTTGTTCATAGAATTTATGGAAAAAAAATGGGTATAGGATGAGAATAAATTGTGTGAAGTAGAATTAGCCTAGAAATAAACAATCTTCATTGTAACACAGACGATTTTGCGGAAGACATGATTGTAGAAAATAAAAAAAAAAAAAAAAAATAAGAAGAAAATTCACATGAACTGGAAAAATTCTATACCTAAATAATTGTTCTGTGTATAAAAATTCGTTTTTTCTTTCCTTCAGTATTGCTGATGTTTTCATTTATTGTTCTGGATAATTCTAAAGAAATTTTCGCTCCATTTTCTCTTTCTTTTCACAAAAAAAAAAAAAAAAAAAGTAAAAAATAAAGAAACGAATTTACTTTTTGTGTTTTTTTTCTGCTTGAATTTTTCTTTATAATTTATTCTTTTTTTTTTTTTTCGTATATATCTGCAGACAGACTTAAAAAGAGATAATTATTTGCTCATCGAAGCAAGCATAACATATCCAATTGTATTTTTCTTTAATTTTCCGCTTCTTTTCTTTTTTTTCTCTTTTTGGTAAATAGTTGAATAAAATACATATACTAAATTTGAAAAAAAGAAAACTATAGAAATATAAAAATATTAAACACAATAAATTTGTATTGTGTATGCAAGCTAGAAAATTAGGTCTAAAAGTATGGGAGAAAACTTTAAAAAAGTTTATTTTTTTATATTTTTTGTTTTTGTATATACATATGTGTGTACATATGTATGTATAATAATTTGCTAATTATATTTGAAAGAATATTTATTTAGTTGTACATATATAAGTGGTAAACACACATATGTATTTAAAATAATCAGAAGAATCTAAACATATAGGGTACATACAGTTATAGAGAGTTTTGAATTTTGATGTCCTCTACCATATCTTCTATTGTACTTTCTATATTATCTGCTAAAATTGCTCTCGATATCCTTGCGAGTTTCTATTCCAGTGATATTTCCGAAGCTTATTTTTGTGAATGACCTATCTACCTTCGTCCTTCACCTAATAATTATTCCATCGATCATTTCACCGTCCATAAGAATTCGCTTTTTATTGTATTTGGCCATTATACAAGTATCATACATATTTCACGGATTCGTCTTGAACACTTTTCTACGAACACTTACTACACTTCTTTACAGACTATATTTTTTTTAAAACCATGTGTAATGTGTATAGATTCTGTGGCAATAAAAACGTTTTTAATATTTTCATTTGTATGTTTTTTGTCGTGGCTTTTTTCGATCAAATTTTGTTCAATTCGCCGAAGACGTTTTCAGGTTTACATTTTACAGCACTTTTTGCTATACTTTCTTTAGAACCATCTTCAGGTGATATGATGCTGTCAAATTAGCTGAACTTGTCAAATTTCCAATTGGATTTTGATTGTTACCATGTTTTTGTTGTTGCTATTTATTTGATTAAAAAGAAGTAAAAAGAAAACAAAACTCATTCCTAATATCTATCTATTTTCTATCTCATTCTCTATATAATATTTACCTTTTTTATTTTTTTCAAAATATTCTTTTTTTTTATTTGGTATTAAGCCAGAAATCATATCAATCATCATTATTTTTTCTATAAATAACATATAATTTTTCATTACTATTTCTTAATTTTATTTTTACCTAAATAGTTTATTTGTTTTCTTTTTTTTCAGTAGGTATAATTTATAAATGTATTTTCAAGATAAAAATTCGAAAAAAAAAACAATCACAATAATATAATATGTAAAAAGTTTTTCCCTTTTTCAATTCTTATTCATCTTTAATTTTATTTACGTATTATAAAATGCAGAAATGCAGCAAGTGTAAACAATTTATATTAGCTGAAACGGTTAACAGTTTATCAATCTATCAAAATCTCGATGAGAAAAAGAAAAAAAAAGATAAATAAAGTTACATTTATTTAAAATGAATAGTTTTGTAAGTACTAGAATTAAGAAAGAAAACATATATGTACTTATTACATACTAAAATTCGTATAAGATACTCAAAATTTTAAAATGTAAGCTAAATTACATTTTTTTTTGTGTTTTTAAAATTTTACATTGTAAGACATTGTTGAATATTTTCCCTTCTGGCAAAATGACAAATTAATACTCATTCATAAAAACACTTTAAAAATGTTGAAGTGCATAAATTTTGTGTATGTTCAATGGTCAATGCAAAAAAAAAAAAATAAATAACACGAACATGTATAACATACATACATATCTTGATGAATTAAAATAATTAATTTCAGTATGCGATATGTTTCTTCTCCTTGCATTATAGTTCGTTTAAATTGAAATGATGAAAATTTAATTAAGAATATGTTGGAAGAATATTTCCTTTTTTTTTCATTAAAAATTTTGATTTACATTGATTATTTCAAATTGGAGACAGAATATTTTTTAAATAAAACACCTCATGTGTTTAAAAAAAAAAAAAGGAGTGAACAAATATTGAAGGTGTAATCATACATATTTTGAATTTATTTTATTATAGAATGAATTTTTGTGTACATAAAAAATTGAATATTTGTCATTAATTTTATATTTTAAATATTTTGAATTTAATGTTCGATTTTTGTACCGTTAAATAATTATTAATTGAAATTTATACAAATAGGGCCAAATATTTTTTTGTACTAAAACGCTGGAAAATTTTAAAGTTTTCGTGTGTCAAAAAATGTAAACAGGTATCTATTTCAACAGTTTCAGGTGGCATGCGAACCACTAATTTATTTTGTAGAGATTAAATTTATTTCGTATGATGGGGCTGGAACTGATATGTGTTCATGTACTTGGTTATGGTAAATAAGCAGAGCCGCCAACTGATTCAGTATTGGGGACCCTCAACTTCATAAGCTATAATAATCTATCACTTTGGCTATGAATAAGAAGATAAAATTTAAAGTGATAACAACATATGACGAAAATAAGAATACTTAAACAAACTATTATAAATTCTTTGTTTAAAAAATGTCAATTATTTCATTGCATTTATAGATTTATCTTTTTCTCCACATCACAACAATTTAACAAGATGTTACTAGGAAATTTTTGTTACAAACACATACCTACATGGTGAAGTCAAATAAATTACATTCACATTGTAATCTATTTCTTTCTTAAGTAAAAATTTTCCAGGTAATATGTAATTTGAAACGAATTTAAAATGTCTGACTTATAAATAAATAAAAGAAAAAAAAATAAAATAAGAAGAAAGAAACCATGAGAAAGTTCTTACGATCAAGATGAATACATATACCTAATGACATTCGTTAACATGAATGATAATGTGCATTACATAGAACATAGTTAAATATAAATTTTTCTGCATTTCTATATCTACATAACATATCAAATGGTATAGATGTTAATTTGAGCCCAAACAACTCTATAAATTGTTCCTAGATACTTAACCACTAAAATATATGTAGGTATAAACGTGAATGCATACAACATAGATTGTTACAGAATAACTGATTTAAAACAACATCTATTTATATTTACGTTTATTTACTTTTTTTTTTTTTATTCTCTTTATTAATCTTTTCTGACGTGTATCTATCATATGTGAAAAGACAGAAATAAGTGCAAATTTTAATGTTATTATATACGAGTATTATAGATTAAGGTTAAGAAATTGTATGATAAATTACATATACATACATATTAAATGAAAATTGTATCTTGTCACGTTATAGCTATATCATCATTGTAAAATTGTTAGAATTTAACCCAAGAGAAATTTAATATCGTGGGAAAAATTTGATTGTAAAAGCATCATAAGTTAACTTAATTATATATGTATGTATGTATATTTTATTTAGAAAATATTTCGCACCTAAACATTTTGTGTAGAAATGAATATTCAATATTAAGTTGTTAAATGTAGATACTTGAGTATACATATCTCTATTAAATTAAGATGCAATGTGTTTGAAACTGTATCATCGTTTACACATTTTACAGATACTATTTATTATTTTTATTGTTTTAAGTTTGCAAATAGATTTTTATTTTATATTTACATTATTTATTGGGTCTAAGAATGTGGTTTTTTATAATTAAAATATTATAACACGTAATGTGGAAGAGAAAAAAAATTCTTTGAATTTTGATTAGAAAATTTACTGAATTTGTGTGATAATGATTGAAAAATGAATAAAATTTCAGATTTACTATTGTGTCGAACTGAGTACTATAACTTGTTGATAGTAGATTGAAAAGAAAGAGGGTTTTATTTCTTTACAAAGAAATACCTGTCTTTCATTCAAAAGAAAAATATAAAGTGGAGTTTAAGTTTAACATTCTTGAGAAAGTTTATTTAGAAATTTCGCATTAGACAATTAAAAAAAGTTTATTAATAAAATCCATTTCAGACAAAAGGATTTGCACACAAAAAAACCGTTTAATAACATATTTTTATGGTTTTATTGAATTTTATTGAAGGTAATTTTCATGGAAAATTACTTATCAAAACTGAAATTTAGTGAATCTAAACAGAAACTTTTCAACTAATTGTCACGTGCTCTTTAATTAAAATTCAATATTTGAAAAGGAAAAGATTTTTGTCCGTTGTTAGAGATTTGAAATTTAAAATAAAAATAAATAGAAAGTTTTTTTTTTTCAATATATATGTATATATATTTTTTTCATCTTGTTCAAATTTATGAAGTTTTCATTCAAATTACATTGCAAAGAATCTATTACACTTCATAAAAATGACACTGTATATCTTTCATTAATGTCTGATTTTTTTTCTTTTCTATATTTTATGCAAAAACAAAAAAGAAAAAAAAAATATTTTATATGAATTGCATATAAAAGATAAAAACAAAACAGGAAAAAAAATCTGCCAGACTCTATATATACATTCCTGTGTGATGTACTTTTTACGGTATAGAAAAGGATCTAAAGTGGATGTTGTGTCTCGACTGCTTAAAGTGCTGAACACGTATTTCCGCAAATCGCTGTAAAACATTTGAAAAGGGTTGTTTTAACAATGAGCACAAAAAAAAAAAATTTAAAAAAAATATACATACATACATCTACATATTATAACAGTGTAAGAGTATATGAAGGATAATAGTTATACATTCTTTTTGGCGACTTCTAAACCTATCGCCTTTTGTATATATTAAGTGTATATACACTTTAAAATATGTACAAAATATATATTTTATATAAAAAAATAATACATGCATACATATATGTATTTACATATATACATATATTCTAAGTACTCGTACCTACTGTGTCTGCTCTTTTGACAATCTGATTTCATTCCACATTAGTTCGCTCATTTTTAAGCACATTTAAAATTGTTTTGTATTGTGCACGACCGCTATATTGTGGGTCTAGTTGTAGATGGGTTTGTTTTGTTTTTTTTTCTTTCATACATTTGAGAAAGATGTTAGCCAACATCAGTTCAGAGCAAAGAAATATGTAGAAACACTTTTCTGGAATTGGGAATTTTATTTTATTATTATTATAGTATATTTTTATTTTTTTATATGTTATATTGGCTTAAATTCCATATTATATGCTATAAAAGTTCAACCAATAAAACGTGCACTAGTAATGAAATTGCAATTCAATTGAAAATTATCAAATCAAGATAAAGATTTAGAAAAAAATTATATACATATGTATAGTATGTGTATGTATATTGTATGTTAGGCTGTATTTTGTTTACTTTATCATACGAATTATATACATTTTTTTTTTGGGTTGAGGGAAAAATAAAATTTTCAATTTATTTTCTTATTATATTGTTTTGCTATTCTTTTAAAAATAAAATTTCAAATAGCTCTCATATTTTTTTTTCTCCGAACATAATTTTTTTTTGTTTGTTTTGTATTTTTTAATTAAGATCCTTTATTTTCAAAATAAAATATTTTCACTAAGTTAAAATAAGAAATTTTATTTTTAAAAAATAAAATCGAATACTAATTAAAGTTTTTGACACATGTGATATGTTATTTTCCATTTTTGTTTAGTGTCTGACATAATCACAAAATATAGTTGAAAGTATAAGCATCTTGTTAAATACGCAGTACAAAGGAAAGTTGACAAGTGTAGAAACATTGTGGTAAATTTCAAAACAAATTACAAAAAAAAGAAAAAAACAATTTTGAGTCATTTCAGCTTACTTTTCTGACAACTGCTTAGTTTTGATCAGAAATTCCTTTAGTTTTCAAACTTATTCTATATATTTCAAGAATCCTTGAAATTTAAAATCCTTTAAATTTAAAATTTATATGATGTTCAAAATTATTTTGAAGTAAATAGGAAAAAGATTATCAATGTTGTGCATATTTTAAGATGTTATTTGATTCAAATAAATTCTACACACAAAATTTAATCTGAAAATTTTCATTTGCAATTACTCAATATTTTGTTCTGAATGAAATTATGTATGTATATGTACAAGTACTTTAAATGATTTCAAAAAATGAATTTAAAATACATACATACAAAGTTGGCTCATTGGAAAACATAATGTTTTTTTGTTTTTATAAGTGAAAAAGTAAATGCAAAGAAAAAAAAAGGAATGTTACTTATTTTTCTCGTCCCTTTTTTATGATATTTTGGTATTCCATCAAGCAAAAATTTCAGTAATTCTGATTAATTTTCATAAAATATTTAGTTTGTATTGTTGTCTGGAAAATATCATCTCTTCAAGCTTAAAATAATGCCTTGTTACTTATTTGAAAAAAAAAAAATGTAAATCACGATTTTGAGGATTTTTATAGATTAACAGCAATATTATAGCTATGCTTTTTTTAAATGCCATTATTAATCCATGTAAGTATTTTGAAACTTGTTGAAATACAAGGATTGTATGTCGTAGAATTTTCATTCAACTAAGTAAAAAGTAATTTCTTTTAAAAACAATTCTTTTAAAAATTATCAATTAAATCCTTGAAAAAAATATAAATTGATTTCATTTTTAAAATAAAATCAAAAAACAAAATTGTATTGAATTTTTTTGTTTTATTATTTTTTAATTTTCCATGCAAGTAACCACAAACAAAAGAAATGCATTACGTATTAAAAGAAAAATAAAAGTACAATAACAATAGCAATTGATGATAGTAGCCAAAAAAAAAAAAAAAAAAAAATACATCATTATTATCATCAATGGAGTTCTAAACCGCATACATAAAGTGCTTTACAGGACTTTTTTTTTCTCTTTAACTCTCTCCCTATTATTATTATTTTTGTGTAATATGAGAAGTCTAAGTGGCTTTTATGCACCCACAGAAAATCCTGTACACATTCTATAAGAAAATTCCTTAAATATCTACGCCAAGTTGTTGAATAGTATTATGCATTCAGATATTATTAATATATGTAATATATGTATATTCTTCGTTGTCCTTATTGCTTCTGAGATGGAATTGTGTTTTTCTTTTGAGTTCATTTTATTTTATTTTGTTTTGTTTTGTTTTTAATTCGTGCTTATTTACTTTTCCTTATTTTTTTTTTCATTTCTCCTTATTCTGTATAATATTTTTTTCACAGACTCTCTCTGCAAAGTTTTGATAAACAAGACAAAACAAAAACATAGCTATTTTCCTTTATTTTTTTTATATTAGTTTTGTCTTTTTTCCTACTTTCTTCTTTTGTTAAAATCAAAGAAAAAAAACATAAGAAAATTTTTTTTTATTATCTCTTTTATGCGCTAATTTGTATGTAAGTTAGCTTCTAAATGTGTTTTGTGATGAGGTTTAAGAAAATTCTTTAGTTTAGTTGTTTTGTTATACAAATACATATATGTATATATAGTAGAATGTGATTTACATATACGAATGAAAAAATTGAATGGATGGAATATTTTGTATGCAAAAATAGTTTATATATTTCAACTAAACAGATTGCTTTTTAAAAAACAACATCAGTAAAAAAAAATTAGGTCACACGTAAAAATGGGAAAATTGGAACAAAAAGTGGACAATTATTATTGTAAAAATATGATTTATTATACAAACGTATGTATATATGTACATACATATATATGTAACAAAACATGTATGTAATATAGTAGATTTCATGAAGAAGGTATCAGAAAATTTGGAATAATTTTAAAATGAATTTATTTTCTGTTGGAAATATTAAACAACTTGCAAACTATCCTCTCTGAAATGAAGATTAAATTATTATGGTTTAAAACTATATATATAGGTATGTATACATATATATTTTTTTTGCTAAAAAAAAAGCTTGAAAGGATTATTCAGGTGATTCTATAATAGGAAAAAAATCAATTAAATACGCTACTTTATATATTTAGTACAGGCAAAGAAACATGTGCACAACATGTAAGGATGAAATGAAATTTAACAAAAACATATTACATACTATCGTATATGCCAATTTTATATATTATATACCTCACTTTAAAAGAATTTTAAAATTCAATAAAAACAAAATAAATTTAAAATAAAATAAATATTTCAACAATAAAAAATATACATATTCATACATATGTACGTATATTTGTACTCCTATGTACATTTTTGTGTATTTCAAATTTAAAAAAAAAAAAAAACACATACACACACAAAATATTCATAAAATTTTTCTCATATGTTTTAATAATGTGATTTAAAACGTATTTTTTTACCAAATTGTAAGGATACGCTTCATTGAAAATGGGCATTAGTATATAAATTCAGATAATATTCTTAAGAAAGGAAAAGAAATAAAAATATTCTAAAGTACATAATATATAATCTTGTAAAGAGCATATTGATTATAAACTTAAAATAGACCTCATAAAAACTATTTATTGTAATATATATTGAATCAGTTGCAATTTATTCAATATTTATGAAACTGTTTTTTTTATTATTTTTTTTATTTATCTTTTATCTTTTTCTTCTTCTTCTTCTTCATTTTCATATAATATATATTTGATTTTTTAGTGGCGTCAAATTTAGATTTTGATATTATTTCCACTGAAAACAAAAAAAATTATCTTAAAAACTTTTACGTAAAAAGGAGAATTTCTCATCTTTATATATATACTGTATATTTTTTTTCTTTTAATCACATTCGAAAAAGATACATGACAATATGAAGAAGAAAAAGAAAAAAAAATTAAAAGCATATGAAGCAGACGTAAAACACGGATGGCGGGCGCAAAAAAAATGATGAAACTTTCTTGGCACAAATATTGCATATTTGAATTTCTTTCTTACTATACAATATTTCTATGTTTTTAATTTTTTTTTTTTTTTTTTTTTTTTTTTTTTGTTAAATTGCCTTTTCGATTCATATAAAAATGTATTTTTGTGTGCATATTATCTAAAAGAGGCGTAAGGACGAGTAGCTTTCTATAAAGATGATGATGATGATGATGATGATAATGATGATGATATAGAAATAAATTGTATATTTCAGAATTTTCATATATATACTATAGATACAATGTTATTGTATTGATATGCCTATAGATGTGCTATAGTCTATATATACTATGGTAGCATTACCTTCGTATTAAAATTTAAATATAAAAACTAAAAATTTAGGTAAGAAAAAAAAATAGCTAACGGAAAAAGGGAAGATGGCAATAATAAATGAAATGAAAATATTTTAAAAGCAGAAATCAAGGGAGAAAAAAAAACGACTATTTGTAAAAAACCTTATCTAATAGACATCCTTTTTGGCAACAAACAACCAATGAATATTCTTTCATTGGAACTTTGATATTTTATTAGGCCAATTTTGTTCTTTTCTTTTTCATGTATATTTACTTTTATTCTGATAGTTTGTTATTATTTTTTTTTTCTCAGTTTTTATTGTTATTTTGTTACGTGATGAAATTAAACAAAATGAAGTTTTTACATGTAAAAAATGTAAATTTAGTTAAGCAGAACGGTTCAATTGTAGGTGTTCCAAATTTCATTTAAGTACTTTATATAAGACATATTTTTTAAATAATATAATGATTTATAAAAATGTTTATTGAAGAAAACAGTTCAGATTTCAGGTAGCTTAAATTACTAGAAATACATTGAGATTTTAAAATTTATCAAGCGCATATTATTTTTAGTTAATTCTTTCCGATTGTACGAAAAATTTTAAGTTCAATAATTGCTCATTGTTTTTTGAAGAATATTTTTTGAAAAACTTTGTTGAATTGTTAATTTTCAAAAGTCTTGGAGAAATTTATATATGGGAAAAGGACAACACAGATAGGTACTGTTCAATCCTTGAGAAATACGAGCTCTAACAAAACAATTAAAATTGTGGTTACCCAAGTTTATACTACAACTAAGAAAAAATTCACACAATTTGTTGCTGAATTATATCGTGAAACTTTTAAAAACCGAATCTACGATGAAAATTCAAAAAGAAAAAAAAAAACTCGTGAGATTTAAAACCTAAACCTTTTACGGGGAAGTCATGTATGTTTTTGTTTTTATAATCTGGAATAATTTTTTTTCTATTTATAAAACTGTAAAAATCAAACATGTTTATCAAGAATTTTTTAAGAGTTATTTAGCTTTCTTAAAATTTAAAATTTTCAAGTATGTCAATATATAAAAACAATCTATCTAAAAAGAAAAAGAAAATACGATAACTTGAAAAAAAAAGTTTTCAATAAATTTTCAAGTGTACTATATGATTTTGTTTTTATTTTTCATTCAATAAACTGACATTTATTTTATTATTATTATTAAAAGGTCAAAAGCACGTGATTTTCAGACAAAATAAAACTTAAAAAGATACATATTATATTGAATATGCTATATTGTTAAAATACATATATTTTGTTTCATTTCATGTCAGGTGTTTATCATTGTATGCAGATCCTATATCAAAAGGTACTTGATACAATCAGATTTTCTCAAATTCTCTTTAAAAGTTAGGTACCGTAACGATATCTTTTATGTTTGTTATATGTATACATACATATTTTATAGTTTAAAAAATTTTATTTAAAATATTGTATTTATGTATATATACAAACGTACATACATATATGTATGTACATCTGGATTGTAAAATTTTTTACCTTAAGTTGGTTTGCTTTTTAGATTGTGTCTGCATGAAAAACCACAAAAGTTCTTTGCTTTTTACTTCCGGTACAAAAAGAAATTTATTGCCACTTTCCTGTAATAAGGAACTTTACGTAACATAAAATTGCAAAACTTAATGTTAATACTAAAAGTAATGTATTTTTGTATTTTTGTATGAAGAATAAAAGCATTCCAAAAGAAGAAATATTAACGAAAAAAAAAATGTTTAGGACCTTTTTATTTTATTTTTTTCAAATTTCTTTTGTACATAAACATTTCTTAATTTCCATTTTATTTGAGATACCAATGTATTTCAAATTGAAAGTTTCGAGTACTCTGAGAAATAATTTTCTAACTTTCATGCAGAGTTTTAAGTGTTTTACAGCAGAAAAAAAAATGTTTAGCCACTACAGTATGATTTTTTTTCTAGAAAATAATTTGTCATGTTTTTTTCCCTGATGTCAACAAAAATGACTTTAAATTTTGAAGAAATCAATTTGTTTCATAAAACAATTTATATATTTATGTATGTACATATGTACGTATAGGGAATTTTATTTTACTGTTTTCATTGTTTGTGTGCAACAATTAAATCTTTAAAAAAAGATTGATTTCATACACCTACTCGTCAGTATTTCATTTCTAAACAATCTTAAGTTTGTTTTTTAAGGAAATCGTCTTAACGTAATTGCAGTAACAATTTTTTTTTTTTAATTTGAGGTTATGTCTTACAGGAACTGAGTGTATGTATGTATGTATAAAAAATTGATTTTGACAGATAATCGCATACAATTCAAGGTAAAAAAATACATAAACAAAAGCATTTAGGTTTTTCCGGCGCAAATCCACACATTTTTAATTTTTATTATTATTAAAAGAATTCTCTTATTTTTTCTCTTATGTTTCATTTTCTCAGTTTGTAACTTTTATAATTCAAATATTGCATTTCTCTTCGTTAATATTTTCCTCTTTTTATTTTTTATGATGAAGACAAAAACTGTTCTCTGTTTAGTATTTTTTATTGAGCTTTTCATTCATTATCTCATGCAGAGAATTAACTTTCACGTGTTTCACAATAAGTTCCAAAAGTCACCACGAAAAGCACATGGTGCGCCTTAAGCAATTTTGATTTTCTTTATATGGAAAATTAAAATAAAATGAAAATTTATTACAAAAAAGCTCAAATGATTGAGAAGAAAAAACTCGAATATAGGAAAATAGAAATTGACAAAAAAAAAGTTTATAAATACCGTAGCTATTTTGGTAATGAAACATGAAATGAGAATTTATTAAAAGAATTTCTAGAAGATTTAAATTTTGAAACATTGTGAAATTCGGATTGGTATTTGGTATATCATGTGGAAATATGACTACTATTTGGTGTATATAAAAATCTGAAAATTGGAAAAGCAACAAGGAAATGCAATACGAAAACAATTTATGAGTAAAGTTCAAAGCTTTTTCAGTTTTCTTCCTATATTTAATATTATAATCATTTTGAAATACATATATGGTACACACAAACACACATATCTTAAGATTTAAAAATGTGTGTGAGTGAATTGCTGTTTTTCTTGATTGTTCTACATTTTTTTAGCTTTGCTTTGGGAAAACTTTTCAATACGAAAATTTTTTAGGTAAAAATTTAGAGATGGGTATATAAACTTTGCGTGTAAAAACAATGACCCCCTGGAATTTAAAGTTAAATATACATTGTGGTGAATTTATATGTATATGCTTTTCAATGTGTATTGTTACGTAAACTTTTGTTTGGGTGCTGACTGGATTATGTGTATATATGTGAAATAATGTCTAGATACTGATTTTGTCATTTCGACTATTTATGAGAAATATATTGGCTTTATAATGATTTGAATGGAAAGTTTTTATATTATTACTGAAATAATTTTTTCTTTACTTTTTTTTTTTTTTTTAAATATACGAGTATGTATTTAAAGTGTGAAATTTTTTAAACTGTTTTCTAGAAAATTTTTATGCACTCTCTTTTAGTGTACTTTGTCTTTTTTGGCTTATTTTACATGACAAAAAATCGTTTAATCTAATAAGATAGTTTTGTTTAAATTTTTGATAAATTTCATAAAAGTTTGGATAAAGTAGGATTAATAATTCGAGTCCGCCTGAGTTCACTCAGCTTTGAATGAGTACCAATTCACTTTAGTTGGGTATAAGTGCTCGGTACTAATTAGTTTGGTGGCTTTGCTTTGAGACCATAAGCTATGTAAGTCCACAAAAACTACAAGGAATATTAGTACCAAGCCCTGTCATACGAATAAAAATTCGTTCTCTACCAAAGAATTTAGTGGTTCGCATTCCACTTTAAACTGTAGGTGCATGTATGATAGAAGGGCTTACAACCCTTTGACTGACAACTGAGAGGTGTGTCGGTGTGTGGTATCAAAACGGCACTATACGCTAATTGGTTATTCGGACCGCCACGTCAACCAACCCAACCAACCAGGATCAATAATTATGATGCGAGATTTAAAAGATCTCTTAATTTTTAGTCGATGTCTCCATGGTTAAAAACATTGTTCTTACGATGTCTGTCTATGCAAAATAACTTTGCAATTTACAAGCGAAATTGTTTTAAACCGCGTTTTAAAGTGATGGGAAATTATATCTTCTGCACTTTTTTCTGTTTAAAAACTGAATTTTAGAAAAAATTAAGCTGAATTTTAATAAATTCATAGTTCCTATACTTTTTCACTTTTGTACATTCTTAACCTCTTTTTTTTTTCATACTACAGGTGAACAAAAAAAGTAATATTTTTTGATTACGACATTCATATGTATGTACATATCTCATGTTCTTTCACAAGGATTTTTTCGACAAATAATAAAAATAAAATATTGCAATTTTCTTTTTTGAAGCGAAGAATTTTAAAATGTGGGGGGGTTTAAAAATAATTGTGCTGCCAAAATAATATTATGTCGAATAAATTGATATATCTCATCCTTAATTGTTTTTATCTTTTTGTGTATTTCCATTCTAATATTTATTACATTTAAAAAAAGAAATAAGATTGAAAAGAAAAAACCTTGTATAACGTCATTTACAAATAACAAAGACGTGATTTTATAAACCTTTCAAAGATTTACAAGATGCGACGATAAAAAGTAATTTGGAAAAAAAAAATATAAAAGAAAAAAAAAATTATCTATATATTTTTACTGCAACAAAATTACAATTCCAATTTATTTTGTACGTTTTTTTTTTGTTTCTTTTCAAAATTTGTCTTTTTTTTTTTTATACGAAAATTACAAGATCTTCAACGTTCATTTTGTTGGTTTTTTTGTTTGTTTTTGTTATTGTCAGTCTTACAGGCTCTTCAACATATGTACGTACTTATTATGTTCAAAATAAATTTATTTCTTTTGTATAGTTCACAAATCATGCCATAGGTTTTCCGCAATATTACAGTGCCAAAATCAATTTTGTAAAAATTTTCAAAAAAAAAAAAAGGGAGAAAATAAAAAACAGTAATTTTTCTTCTTGTTTTAACATATCCTTATGAGTACAAGAACACACATATGTGTATATGAAAGAAAATATATTAATTCTTATATATGAGATAAATGAAAAAAAAATAAAAAAAAAAATTATTAGCCTTTTTTTTTTTGATTTACTTTAAAAGATAAAGAGGTCAAAACACAAATTAAAAGAAAAATGAAAGATTTGCAATTTGTTTGAAAAGTTTTACGAAATGCATGTCAAAAAACTGTTCTGAAAGAAAAAGAAAGATAAAAATGGATCATACAAAATGCACATGACTTTTTCTAAGCTAATATTATTTCAAATTTTGTTATTTTTTTTCATTTTTTTTTTTACTTTCAAAAGTCTAGTTTTATGTTAGCATTTTTTGTTCTATTGGAAAAATTCTGCCAAAAATTGTATACATTTTATAAATCATTTTTGTTAGATGGAACAAAAAACAAAAACCGTCGGATAAAATAGCGATAAGAACATAGACGAGCTGCTGATGTCGACATTATAAGGTTGAAAAGAATCTGGTTTTTTTTTTTTTTTTCTGTCTTGATAAGAAATTCATATTAAAACAACAGACATGCAATGATAAGTAATTGTAGAAGGCGGAATGCATTTTCGAAAGAGAAAGAGAGTGATAACAAAAAACCAAGGATTTCATCAGAAAAAAGGAAAATAGAAAAAAATAAAAAAACAAAAATTAAAGAAAAAATAGAAACAATCACTTTAGTTTTGAAGGATTCGAAATAAGAGCCAACATTTTTTATCATTTTTTTATCTCTTCATGATGAGAACAGAAAAAAAAAACTATAACGTTTATTATGTTTTACAAATTTGTCAATGTAAGATATTAAAAGATGACAAAAAATATATTTATAAACGACGAACTAATAAATACGGAAAAATGCCAAGTTTCTTATTCTAATGATTAATTTTTTTTTCTAATATGAAGTGAAATCTTTTATTCTACTTTTAAACCCTTATATTCTTCTACTTTATTTGAAGTATTAGTTTTATGTTATTCTGTGTCACTTCAATTAAAACACTAGAATATGAAATATTTATAATAAAAAAAAAAAGCTTATCTACTCAAGAAAAGACTTTTCAATGTATTACAATGCAAATTTTTTTTTTTTCAATTATTCAACGTGGGTGTTAATTTTTCTGTGAAATTTAAAGTAATCTATTTTTTAAACATTTGAAGACAAGGAAAAAAAATTGCAATAATAAAATCAGAAAGGATCATCTTAAAAATTAAACTATAGAAAAAAGAAACTCTCTCATATTTATATCTATAATTTTTTTCCTTCATTATAATGATCTATGTACCTACTTTAGACTAAAGTCTTATCAGTACCCAAGGTTGTACCATTTATGTTCTTATCCTTTAAGATTTTAATATTAATTCGAAATTTGTTGAAAACACACTATTCAAATTCAATTTCAATAAATTCTGTCATCATTATTTTATGAGTGTTTTTCTCTTATATTTCATTATATATACATACATATGTATGTATAATGTATCTTTTATCTATAAAATGCAATGCATTTTCATTCATAGGTATACGTATATACTCATGTGTCGTGGTAGTTAAAGCCTAACGGATTAGAGAAGTCTTAGAAATGGAATAGGTCGTCGTCATTGCTTTTATTATATCGATTTTTCTCTGAAAAAATGATGGTAATAAAAATTGAATAGGCAAGCTAAATTATTATAGTTTGTTATCACTAGTGTGTGTGTGTGTGTGTGTCTATGTGTATATAGTTTTGGGGTATATAGTATGGCTATACAGTTTTCAGAATGAAAATCTACATTTTGAATTGAAAATAGACAAGAACATACATATAAACTCATACATATAAACTCATACATATGTACGTAAAATATTCCATGTGCTCTTATATTTAAATATTTTTGCATTAAGATGCAATTTTCTGTGAAAATCTTTTATAAAATTGTAGTTTAATTAAAAAATGAAATCAAAAGCAATTTCGTAGTTTTTCTGAGAGAAAGAAAAAATAAATAATAAATATATTCAAAATTATAGAAACACAAATATAATATTCAGTAAACCTACAAATTTTGTACAACTTTACATTTTTACATCCTTTTTTTTTTCATCAGGTTTATTATTCATTTTTTATTTGAATTTAATTAATGAAATATACGAGTATATGTATTTCGTTTTAAAAAAAAAAAAAAGGATATCATCTCATTCTGTTTAGGTACTATTATAATTTTATTCCAGGTATTTTGAAATAATTAAAAAAAAATATATAGGTACATATGTACATGTACATTCATATATATGTATATACTTTCATTTAAAAATGAATCTGAATTGAAAGTTTTGAAAAATTGTCAACTGACCCAAAAAAACAACCGGCAAAAAGGTAAAGAAAAAAAAAATTGTATAGTTCTGTTTTACAGTTCTACATATATATTTTTTTTTCGTGCCAGTTTGATGGTTTTAAATATGTGGCATATGTGCGACATGTTTTGTTTACAAAAAACTTTTCTAGTTTTGTATTTTATAGGCAAATAATTCATTTCTCTAAGGGGAAAAAAATATAACAGAACTTTTTTTTTTTTAAAGCACTTTACCATTTTCCTGTGAATAGAAAGAGGATAAACTAGAAAATAAAATAAAAAACTGTTGATTATATTTGTTTCATATGTTTGATACTTTATTTGCTTTTGTATAGTTTTTATGTTCTAGAGCTATAGCCATACTTCTGAATGTTTGATTAAATTAATTAATTTTTATAGTCAAGGATTATAAATTATAAAATTATAAAAATTAGAAGTCTAGCAATTAGAAGAAAAAAAAAGGAAAGAATTTTAAAGATATATTTAAAAAATTTTAAAGGACAACAGTGTCAAAGAAAAATCAAACTTTAAAGCAAAAATGTATGAAATAGACTATTTAGGGAGCCTAACAAATCATAGGCGTGACTAACAGAATTTTTTTTTAAAATGTGCAATAATATTTTATAAACATAAAGACAAAAAAAAAATAAAATAAAAATGTAAAGCAAAAATAAATTCTAATTTCAATTCCGCCTTTATTTTCGAAAAATTTTGTCTATCAAAAAAAAAATGTTTTTATTTTTTTTTTCATGTGACAGAAACAGGAATTATGTTCTTGTACACAAAGGAAATTAAATAGAGAAAATATTTTTAAAAAAAATACAGGATAAAAAAAATTAAAAAAAGATAAAAACAAAAATATAAAAAAAAATGAATCTAAGTTGTCATGTATGAGGAAATCGTCGTTGCAAAAATGCTTTTCTTATCCTTAAAATTTTTTGTGTTTTTGTTTCGACATATTAGACATTAAAAAATAAGAATATCTACACAGATACATATATTCAATTTTAGAAAATTTTCTGTCTTTTATATAAACATGAAATAAATACTTATTTTTGCCGACATCGAATATTTCAGAATATGTATTAAGTTGCATGGTTGACCGCATAATATAGAGACGGCTATATTATATTACATACATATAAGTATATACGAGTAGTAAAAATTTTTTTTTCTTCCTAGTAGTGGAAGAGAATTAAAATACAAGACATTTTAAATAGACAATATTAAGTGTATGTACTTTTAAAATAAGCAGAAAAATATCCTAAACCGTCCACCCTCTTTCGACGATAAAGTGACTAAAATGTTATTATATGCTCATTTATTTGACTGTTCAAGTTGTCTGGTATAACTATTTTTTCTTTTTTTTTTCTTCAAATATTTGTTTGCATTTTTTTTGTTTGTTTTGATAAAAAAAATCAATAATATTTTTGTTTATTGAATAAAAGAAAGAAAAGATAAAAGTCCCACAATTTGAAAGTAAAACATTAGTGAAAAAGATTGTTGAAAAAATGAAAATAATTTTATTTTTTTTAAATTAGGGATTCTTGATGACCGAAACAACTTAAAAACCAGACAAGTTTATAGTCCAAGATACATATGCAAGCACAATCTTATGAGTAAAGTCGCACGTGATAAAATTAAAAAAGAATTAAAAAATTAAGACATTTAAATCCAGAAAATAAATAATGTATACAATATTGCATGACAAAAAAAAAAAAAGATGAAGTAAATATTCATTAAGTTCTGATTTCTCATATAAAGCATATTTTTAAGTATTTATGTAATATCTTTTACTATTATTTATACTTGGGTAGTTGAATTTATTTATTAGTTTTAATTAAAGTCAGAATAAAATGAAAAGTACTTAAATTCAGTTACTAACAGTTAAAATGTGGTTTGATTATAAAAATCTCAAAATACATAATTCAAGAAAAAATATATTTTGTTTGTAATTCAAAAAAAAAAAAACAAAACATCTTTTATATACGTGATACGCGAATTATACAAATTTATACAATTAACGTCTTTTTATTTTTCTTTAATTACAATACCTTTATTGATTTACATTTTATATCCTCTATATAAAATCAGAAAAAAATAAAAATAAGAAGTAATCTATGTCAAGTCATTAATACTTTCTTATAATTAAATCATAAAAAAAATAAAATAAAAAATCGTAATATGCATAAAATATACATAAAATACACTACACTATCAAGATTATGTCAAGAATTAGAAGTAAAACAAAAAAATAAAAATGAAAAGCAAAATCATGATACTAATTTCTTATTTACTGTACTCTCTTTTCACTGATTCCTAAGATACAACCTACATGTATAAAAGTATGTATTATGTAGTATATAAGTAATAATAAAACGCATTGTTATTCGTTCATATATATGTACCAACACACATTAAAAATAATGAATAAAAATTGAATAAATTTACACCTTTTATACACCTTACATAATTTGATAAAACGAATTTTTCACGGAAGTAAAATAATATGATACTAAAATACAGAATGAAAAATATAAAAATCATAAAAAAAAACTAGCTATATGTGTACATGTATTATCATTTTTTTTTTTTTTTTTTTCACACATAACACAATACATATACAAAAACTAAGGAGGAGGAGAAATAAATTGAATTTGCATTTTTGTTGAAGTATAAGCGCATGTATGTGCGCTAATTGCGTTAGCATTATGCAAATTTTTGTGTTAAATGCAAATTACAATCCTTGAGAAACTTATAACAATTTCTATTCTATTTTTATGTTGTTTTTTTTTTTTTTTAAATTTTGTTTTGAAAAAAAAAAAAATGTACATATATGATTTTATAGATATTAGGGGAAAATTTAATTTATGAACTCTCTTACAAATTGAGGTTAAGATAAAAAGAGATATATAAAGTAAATAATTACACTATGATATACAAATATGTTAATAAGCTAGCACATTAGAAAAAAAAAAACCATAAAAGAAAAAAATAGAAAGAGAAAGAAAAAGAACAGAAGAAAAAAAAAACATTTTTTTGTTTTAAATAATTACGATTTTTATCATTTAATTGTAATTATAATTCAATAATCATTAACACACATGTCACAACATAATTTATCATTAAACATATTAAACTTGGTATCAATTATAACGGTACTTTGGAATTATTATTATTATTTTTTTTTCAAATTGTTTTTTACGTTCTGAAAATATGGAAGGATATGAAAGTTTTATTTATTTATTTTTTTTTTCAAATCTATGTCAAGTTTTAGTTCAACTATTAGTTTAAGCTCTCACTGTGAAATAGGGCATAAATAATGTTAAAAATATTCTTTTTATTTTAATAAGTCTTCAATAAAAAAAAATTCAAAATGATTGGTTTAATTTCGATACCAAAAAAATTTAAAAAATGTGATTTTTTTTTCTCTTAGTTTTTGTGTGAATTTTCAATAATCCAATTTTGTTTTTCTCATTCTTTCAAATTTTTCTTTAATTTAATTCTTTTTTTCTTATTTTTTTTCTTCTTTTCCTTATTATTTTTACTATTTTCATGCTCTTTTCCAGTATATCCTTCCTGTTTTTGTTTTAATTTAACCATAATACCCATAAATTATTTTAACACGTCACCTAGACAATACATTCTTTGCATTTTGTTCCGGTAGGGCGTTGGATATTTTGAAAATAGTTTTAAAATTAAATCAGAATTCCACCCATATGACGTTCTTAAGGACCTATATGTATAGCTATGTGATATACATATTCTACTTTATATCTGAGAAAAAGGAAAGAAAGAAAAGAAAGCAAGAAGAAAAAAAAAACAATATGACAAAAGGTGAAAATTAAATGTAAAAATAATGTGAGAAAAAAAAATAGTTTTGAATAAAAGTGTATTACATATACATACATACATACATACTTACATTTATAAAATGTTAATTATTGTAATTTAATGATATTGATGTTTATGAAAAGTAAAAAGAATGATATGTTTAATTTTATGCATGTTGTGAAAATGTGAAAACATACTTAGTGCGACAATTTTATGCATTTGGATTGTAATTTCCTGTTTATATTATTAGATTATGATGTGTATTGTATCCTTGTGTCGGACATTTAATGTTTAATTAATTATGCTAATTATAAAACTGATAATTATACAATGTGGTTATAATGTACACATACTACATAAGAAACAAAATAATGATGATTCTTCTTGTACACCGAATAAATTAATTTTAAGGTAATATTGTGGTTAAATTAAAGATTATACAGGGATTTCCTACTTTATGGTATGTACAATAATTTCTCCTGTCTGGGTGGTCGTCGATGTCTGCATACCCACCCACTCACAAACCAAATGTACATATGCTCATATTATATATTTTCTTTTCGTATTGATCAACTAGTAATGTGACTTTTTACTTCAAGCTTGATTCATTCTGCTAGATAAAAATAAATCTTCGATATATGATAATTTAAATCTAAAAATTTCAGTTGAAATGCACTTGATACTTTTAGAAAATTTCTACATCTTCATCTTACATACATATTATGTAGGTACATACATATTTTTTATTCATTTTTTTAGTTATTAAAACCTTAATTTATACGTATGCTTATAGTCTTTCATCTACATAGACAGTACGTACATGTATGTATACAACTATATACATATTTTCCGTTATGATAATTCCTTAAAATAGTGTATAAAAATTTTTTTTTAAGCTCAAACTCATTTTTATTTTCAATTTTTATAAAATCTTCAAAAGAAAAAAAAAATCAGATACATTAAATTGTTGCATCAACTGAAAGATTTATGATATCATAATTTTTCAACTCGTTTCAACTACACCTGAATCTGCATAAAATTAATTTTTTTTTTTTTTTTGAAATTTTATTTTTTAAATTAAATTCTAATTCATGAGACACACATTATATAAAAAACAGATTTAACTTGTACTCACTTTTCAAATCTTAAATAATATAAGAGAAGCGGATAAAAGCATGAAATTTATACTAAAAAAAAAAAATAAATTGTGGTTTTTAATATTTTTATATAATATATAAATCCTATTATATAGCTTTATGTATGTGTATATATAGAAAAAGTAAAGAGATGACTTTTTGCTGCTACTGATACTGGCTGTGATGCTTTTATACACTATAGAAGAAAAAAAAAAGGAAAAGATTTCTCTTCAAAAATACAGAAAATTTATTTCCCTCTTTTAAAAGATGAAAAAAATAGGAAAAATGAAAATAAAAAAAAATAAAAATAAAAAGGAAAAGAAAGGGTTTAATACATGAAATTGTATTGCTTTATTCTTTATTCATATTCAATATTCTTTACAAATTTTCTTTACTTTACCTTTTTATTGCATATATACACATAAAAGACGTTAAGTCAATTGATACGAATTTAAAAATATGATTACCGTATATACTATACATAATAATATATTCAGCATATTTTCTTCTTATATATGGCTCATTTTTTTTTATCGTATCTTTTTTCGGGTCACTAACATGAATCAAAAATCGAAATATTCTATTGAAATAATGATTTTTTTGTGCTTTCAAAAATAAGATATCTATGAAAAAATATAATATAATAAATATATTTTCTATACAACAAAAAAAAAGGAAGCTTTTCTTTTCCTTTTAATTTCATTTTCATATTTTTTCATGCAAACATGAAATTAATTTTTTTTTTTTTTCTGGTTAATACATTATAATATTTATATGTATGTATATGTACATATGTATTATATGTTATAAACTTATAACTACATAATATTAACATTTTTTTTTAATACTTCTAGCATATTACAATTTTATTAAAATTATATTCTTGAAAATATTCTTTATTTTATAAAATGAATATAGAAGTAATCGAAAATAGAATATAAAAAAAGCAGATACAAAAATTATGTTTTTTTTTAAAAAATGGGTTACCAAGTGAAATACACCGGAAATAATTTTATTTCAAATAATCTTTGTCTTATAATCCTTATTTTTTATTTGAGAAATAAAGTATCCTTTTTGGGAAAAACTAAATCCTCATTATAATTTTCTCAAAAAAGAATATTTAAGTACTAATTTTGTATTTCATAAGAACTACAAATTCAATAGTAATTCTTTTTTGTCTGCGTGATTACATGATCCAAACTAATACCTCAAACACAATACAGCGGTTATTCGCGACGGCAGGCGGCGACGGCAAGCTTTGCATGTATTTTGTTGTTGTTACAAGCTTGCCGTCGCCGCCTGCCGTCGCGAATAACCGCTGTATTGTGTTTGAGGCATAAACGCATACATTTGCAGCTCCATGTATTTTGTGTGGTAAAATAATTTTAAATGATCACCTTTTTTTGGCTCTCGTTTAATTATGAAGTGCCCACTAAAGATTCCATGAACTTCATTTCAATTGTTATTTATTTTGTTATGATATACGTATAGACTCTTCATACGATTAATCGAGTTTTCTCTACAAATTAAAATAAAATTTCTAAGAATTGTGAAAAGTTAATGAAAAAACTTCAAGTTGTATATAGTATATAAGCTTGTTTAGTGAAATAAAAATTATATGTACATGGATTTTTTTTCTACGTATCAAGAGTGGTACCACTATATTCCCTCGATTATTTCATGAAAAAAATTGTACTAGTGAAACTTTCTATTGTGTCTATTTTCGCCGCTAGAGGACATTCAAAATTATGAGTTTTATGCAAGACCTTTCAACACAAAATCGCCTGTAACTTTTTTTGCACCAGAGGTACGTAGAAAAAAAAACACACTGTAGAGTGAAATGTACGCTGAAGTAAATTTTATATAAAAACTGCATTTTTTGTTTTTTTTTCCTGTAACTTCTTTAATTTACAAACTGATCCTGGCAAAATATGATACGTGCATCATAATTAATGAAGAGTTTTCTGATTTAGTGTTTTTTATTTGACTTGAATTTTCAAAACTAGCAACCTAATAAAAATTTCGATATATGTTTGTAATATAATGCAGGATGCAGGACATGATCATAAAAACGAAAAAAAAGTGTGAAAATTGAAAATACTTTGATTTTTATCCTTTTGTCATAGAAAAACTTGAAAAAAGATATATGTACTCAAATCAGTATCATATTAGTATTGATCTGGTGTTTACGAGAAATAGACAAAAAAAAGTATCAGATGGTTCATATGTATTTGTGTAATGACAACAATTATTAACATAATAATATATCCTTTCAATCCGATAAAATTTATCTTTATGATTTTACACCAAAAAATATATTTTAATTTTTAATGAACAAAGAAAAAAGGAAAATCAGAAATTTTCAAAAAAGAAAACAAGAACTTTTTTTTTTCTCAATTAACATAAATTATTGTACATATATGTATATGTTCATATATGAACACAATTATGTTTTCCATACGAGTATTAATAAGTATGTATGTATATTCATAATTTTCCATAAGAAATAATAAGAACAGAAAGTTAAAGAGAAAAAAAAATATACTATTTTGTTTTTTATCAATGCAAATATAGAAAATTATAATAATTTTATATTAAGTATTTAATGAAAGAGTTATAAACTAGCAAAAAGCAAAAACTCCACATTAAAAAAAAACAAAGTTTTTTAACTTTTATATTTAACTTTTTCGTATATATCATAAAATAATAACAACAACAAAAACAAAACAAAAAATATATATCTAATTTTATAGAGAAACAAGACAAAAGTTCATTTTTAGTCTTTCTATTGCATATATTTGTTTTCTGTGTTTTTTTTTTCCTTTATTTTATTTTCTTCTTCTTCTTCTTCTTTTTTATGTGTATCTTTCTGCCTGTTTTGTATGTAAATCTTTGAAAATCAAAGATGAAAATATTATCATCTTTTAAAGAAAACCATAATTAGTCTTCGTTTATCTTTTATAAATAGGAATCATCTTATTTCTATTTTTTTTTTTTTAATTTTTCTCTTTTGTTTTTGTTTTCTTATGTAAATCTACTTCCTTGCTTTTTCATCATTTTTTTGTCTATATAGGTACATACATATTTATTTTTTCCTGGAAAATGCTTACCTTTACCACAACACAACATTGACGACAGTATAGGTACATTATGTATACATACATATAAAATATCCTTTTATTATATCCTCCACGTGGGTTTTGTATCTGTGATTTTATGTTTTTAGTATTATGTATTACCTTTAAAACTTCAGTATTTTATCAGTGTTATTGCTTTTTCTTTTCATAGTCACTTATTTCATATAATATTCTTTTTCTTCTATCTCATTCTATCTTTCACTTTCACCTATTTCAATTTTTTTTATTTATTTATTTATTTTATTTTATTTATTTATTTATTTTTTTTTTTTTGGTATATTATGAGTATTTTGTATAGAACTTATCTTCAATATTACAGATGGTTTCTATGCAGAACCAGACAAAGTGTTAATATCACAAGATTATATCCCAAAGGATGCTAATGAAATTTTCATAAACACTTTAGGTGTATATAGAATAATATTATTTCCATATGGAAAATTCGTTGTTATTATGTAAAATTTTGTTGCGTTAATGTATTTTGAAAATTAGTTAAAAGATAAATTTTTGGTTATGTTAAAGAATTTAAATATGAAATGTTTTATATGAGAAATTGTATATTAAATTGTATGTTTGTTTTCAATATATTCAAAATTGTTTGAATTGTATACAAATAAAATATTATTGAATTTCAACAGATATATGTGGTGTGTAAATAATCTAAAGGAGTTTTTTCGTTCAACATTTAAAAAGAATGTAATCTTGAATCCAATTAATTTACCTAAAATACAAACTTATGCATAATTAATATTAGAGATATTCAAAAGTTAGTATTTAATTGATGTATAAGTTTATAAAAAAAAAAATGAAACTTTCTAATAAACTTGGAAAGAATTAATTGAAACAAATTTTTAGAAGAAAATTCCAAGAAAAATTATTCATACATACATTTGTATGTGTCATACCTGAAAAATTCAATCTTTTTATATTTTTCAACAACCCAAAAAAACCAACCAACCCAAATAAAGAAAAAAAAAGAAGAAAATTAATGAAAATTGTGTTATTATCCTAGCTTTATTTTTGAAGCTCAAATTTCAGTGTTTAATAAAAACCTTCTAAAAAATGTAGGATTAATTTTCTCAGATAATAATCAAGAAAATTAAAAAAAATATAAAAATGAAGAACAATAAAAAGTATCGTTTTCATGTAGAAATTTAGAAAGTGTTCAAATATTTATATTTATGTTATATTTAACAATTAGACAAGGAAAATATATACATACTCGTATATATGAATATGTATATCGCACCTCCAACTCCTATCAAAGTTTTAATCAATCCTTTTTCTCTTCCAATTGAAGAAAGTCAAAGTGTTAACGAACGATTCACAGACTGATTATTCAGTGTTAATTATTATTAAATCGGAGCTTTGCAAAGAAATGAAAAAAAATCTGCAAAGAAACAAGGAAATTGCTTTTTTTTTTAACTTTTTTTATTTTTTATTTTGCATAAAAATTATTAACAAACGCTACCGCAAAATGATAGGAAAAAGAATTCATTTTTTCATAATGCCATTCATTTTTTTTCTTATATTTTGTTTTTTTTTCTTTCTTCTTCTTCTTGTTTTGTTTTTCTTTTGTCATATTATAGTATATAGATATCCTGCGTCATCAACATTTGCATCTCAATTGATGTGTCTGTCTTCTAATATGGACATGCAGTACTTTTTCTTACAATTTTTCATTTTTATTTTCCAATTTTCTCCTCTCTCATAATATTTTTCACAGGGAAAAACCAGAATTTCTTATAGAAAAATTTCTTTTGTGAATATTCTACCAGTTTAGATTGTCTATCTATTTTTATCTTTTTATATACATACATACAAGTCGAAAAGAAAATTGCATAAAAAATATGTGTTTTTTTTTATCCTTTAAAAATTGAATATACATGAAATTTTATATAGAGTAGTTAAGAAAGGTGATTTTTCTTCTGCCAACGAATATTTAAAAAAGAACAAGAAAAAGCAGCAACAGAAAAAAAAATGTAAGATGAAAATTTGTTGCATTTAAGAAATAACTATAATGTTAAAAAAAAAGGTAAACAATTTCTAGTTGAGTTGCTTTATTGAAAGAAAAGAAGAATTTAAGGAGCAAAAAAAAAAAAACGAAAATATGAAAAAAAAAAGAAATTATTTTTAAAACTTTGATTGAAATTTTTTTTTTTTTTTTTTTTTTTTTTTTGAAGGTGCGACGACATTGAAGTAAATTCGTAATCTTAAAAAATTCTGCAAAATAAAAGAAAATCATCAGAAATCGCAGAAAATAAATGCATAATTTTATTTTATTTTTTATTTTTTTTGTATGAAGAAAAAAAGTAAAATGAAAATTTATATTATACATAAAAATTATTTGGAATGCTTTTTATATGCAAAATTTCACTTTGAAATGTTTTCATAGATTTTTTTTCTTCTTCTTCTTCTTACTATTATTCTTTACGAACGAATGAGCTACAACACTCAAAAAAAAAAGAAATTCATTGTTATGAGTAATTTGATGTGTTTTTTTTTTACTTTATTTCTTTCTTTTTTTCTTTAAATACTTTATTGAACACAAAAGATATAAATTCATTGAAATGTTAAAGAAAAATGCAGAGAAAAGACTTTTTATTATTTGTTTTTTCTTTTTTTTTTTTTTTCTTTCTTGGGTTTGTTTTTATTTTGCATCAGACTTTTATAAATCGTATTGTGTGTTAGACGTAAATTTTTTCTTCTTGTACCAGTTGTTTTTCTCTTTTAGATATTTTAAATATGCATAAACTAAAAAGAATTGTATTTAAATGTATGCAGTTACTGTAAAATATAATTTAAATATTTCATTTATAGAGTTCAATAAATTGAAGTATTTAGATTTTATTTGTATTAGAAAACTTAATAAGTAAAAAGAAAAACTGATTGCAAATTTATAAGATAATAGTAAAAAGAAAAAAAAAAAACAAAACAAATAAAATTAGCATATACACGGCTCATTAGATATTTAGGAATTTTTAGTAAGAATTTGTGAGGATCAACTGGTTTATACAACATCGAAATTATGTTGAAAATTAATCAAATGTTCATGTTAGTTTTCACATTTATGGGAATAAAAAAATCTAATTTTTGTCTGAAACTGGAAACTTTTTAACTGGATTTAAAGAAAAATTTATTCCTTGACCTAAAGTCACATATACATACATACATACAAGTATATCTTAGTAGTTCATTAGTCTTAAGGTTATTCACATTAAAATTTGGCGTTGTTTAGTTGTACTACAAAAAAAAAAAAAAAATAAATAAATATTATTTGAAAAAGAGAAAAAAAATATGTTTCGTGTATCTTTCAGTTATGAATCTCAAAAAGATCTGAATACTTACTTACTTCAATTGTAAATGAAAAACACCTAAAAAATATTGGTTTACCAACATAACACACATTTAGATAAACGATTTTCTCTTTGTTTTAATTCATCTTCACACTTTTTCCTTTCAATAAAAGACTTTTATCCTTGTAGTTATTGTATTACAAATCTTTTATATTTTATACTTCAAGAAAAGTTATGTATGTAGTCTAAAAGCTTTTTTTATATTTGAAAAACAAAAAGCAATAGCAACAATATTTTTTGTTTCAAATAAATAGTTTAAAATATCTTTTCAACATTTCGAATATACTTTGTAATAATTGCATTAAAAGAGACAAAAAAAAAAAACAAAAATTAAAATTTCTTGTTTGAAAGAATATAATGATGATGGCAAAGAAAAAAACTTAAAAAAAAAAAATATATTAACAGAAAGAAAATATTTTGTATTTTTCTATTTTTTTTTCTTCGTAAAACTAAACGAAAGAAATAGTCTGCTACATTTCGTCGTCTCAAATTAAAATTATTATATGCAAGCCGAATAAAAAAAAAATTTAAATGCAAATTGTCCTATGTTTTACACACATATACAATGCATATGTACATTGTACATATGTACATACTAACCAAATAAATGGGTATAAAAGATAGTAAAAATTTTATGTGCGATAAAACAGAAAGAAAATGCAATGACGATGTGCATAAAATTGTTGCTGTTGCAAAGATTATTAGAGAAAAAAAATGTACGTATGTGTGTAAGTTGTTAGTTATATATGTACGTATAGTTTGAAAAATTATCTATGTATCTGTTTATATGAAAAATATTTTTAACCTCTTCGGTTTTTTTTTTCTTGTTGAATTTTTTGTTCTTTTAAAATTTTTCCTTTTTGGAATGTGAAATATGTGTCTGTTGAGATCCTCTAAATTGAACTTTAACTACTTCATGTATTAAATAGTACTTAAATGTTAAAATGGGCTATTATTTTTCAGGTATATGATATCCATTTAAGAGGATGATTTTTTGTTGAAAAGTTTCATTTTTATTTTAAAAAAAAAAAACATTTATGTTATAATATCAAAATTAAAGTATAAATTATACTATGAACATATAAAATGAAAAAAAAAAAATAAAAATAACGAGAGAAAAATAATAAAAGAAATTGTTTTGAGTTTTTTTTTTCTTCTGTTGAAACAGAAATAAAATTATCATCACACTACCAACAGTTTATGGATGAGTTTTTCATTTTTATTATAATTGCAATTCAACATGAACAAAACAAAAAAAAAACAAAAAATTGCTCATTTTTAAATATTGTGCAAATTTATGTCATTACAAAATGTGAAAAGAAGTTAAAAAAAAAAAAAGTATGTACAACGAAAATTAAAAATATAAAATAATATAATAAAATTCATCAACGGAAATGTATGTCATATTAACTCAATAAAAATGATATTCGACAGGGTATATCGTATATCGTGTTGTGCAATTGAATGTCGTGACTTTAATTAAAATACATACAAAATTATACAAAATAATATCGGATAATTTGGCATCAATCATAATTCATTAATATCAATTATTTCGAAAATATATTTTAAATATTTGTATATATTTGTATATATTCGAATGGATTGTAGTTGTTTTATAGAGATATGTATGATGATTATGATGATGTTGATGATATACCATATTTTGAGGTATATTTATATGCATACAATTTCAATAAATATTTTCAATCAACAAGAATATATCCCATCAAACATATCAAAATTGAGGACAAACCTGTAGTAGCTAAGAACAGAAAAAACGACATTCGACTTGGCTGGGAATCGAACCGCAGTCCTTTGCCTTGCCGGGGTAATGCTCTTACTCTTTGAGCTACCGAATGCAATGTCTGTTTGCTGTTCTTAGTTACCACGTTAATATTGATGATATTCAAATCTCCTACAAACTCTATATTATTTTCGGTTCAAAAATGATTCCATGGCGAACTATAATTTCGGTTCAATATCGAGAAGATATCGAAACTGAAATATTTCATCCTGTGACTCTTAACTAATTTTGTGAAATACAATTTTGATATTCAGAAAAGCTATACATTGGAGTTTATTCTCGAAAAAAAACTCAAAAAATTCGCAATATGTATTGTTGTTTTCGAAAATTATTATCTTTTCAAAAAAAAAAAAAACGTACTTAACAAATATTTTTCGAATATTTTTCATATTTTTACATCAAATTTTCCAGTTTTATGTTTTATTTTTTGAATTTTATAAAATTGTCAGGTGGGATATTTTGAGTTATTTATATCGATAGTAGAATTGTTTATGAGATCTTAAAGTTTGATCTGATACAACTTATTGCTCTAGAGAGATTTACTGAAATATTTATGTACAAGTATAGTATATACTTTATATCATGTTCATTAAATCCCTTATGTAGATTGATTGTAAACCATCATTTTGAATTTAATATTATATACAATACATACGAGTATACTAAATAATTTGAAATATTATGCAAACGTAGTTGATTTTAGTTTTAAGATACCACATTATAATTATAGTTGTTAGATTATTATATGTATGTATATTTTAGCGAGCATAGTATGATATACATATATTTTGTATAATATATAGTATGTATATATCATCTAAAGTCGATACAATTATATAAAACACGTATTGGGTCATTCATCATCATCATCATCATCATTCTGTACAACCCATTTTATTATATCTATAGATACATATTTATACGATTATATGTATAATCAGAATAGATGCAAGAAACAGTTCATCCCATATACATGCAAACATATATTCGTTATAATGCGGTATAATACAACCAACATACTTAAATATATACATACATATAAAATATAATACGTTATTTTATTCGAATCTACTAATATGCTGAGATATTCATTTTCAAATTAATTTCTTGTATTGATTTCAATTTAATTTTCATTTAATCCGTGGTAGACGAAATTTAAATTAAATGGAAAGTTATAGTGTTATATAAAAAAAAATATATGTACATACATATATCTATACAATATATACTCGTACGTATGAACACTATACAATGAGAATATGAATTTATATTGCAGAATATGAATAAATACTTATATGAAAAGTACGTACACGATTATGTATGTACATACATATGTATATATTTGATTTTACTTTTCTACATACATCCATAAATAGTACGTGTTTGCTATGCAGATGAAAAAGTAATTTTTTAAAAATAAATTTTAATTCAGAAAAAAAAAAAATTATGAAAAGGAAAAAAAGAAAAAAAAAACAATGTTAATACAAATAAATGAAAAGATAATTCATTTTTATGAGAATTGAATTGAAATTAATTTTAAGTTTTAGAATAAAAACAAAAATTAAAAGAACAAAACAACAAAAATAAAAATAATTTCCAATAAAATTCATAATAATAATTGAAATTAAAAAAAAAAAAAGTTTTAATAAAAAATCAAGTGATAAAACAATTAATTAATTTTACTTTTTTTAAATGTATTTCAATATTTATTGATGTTTTTTAAGGTTTTGATTCTAATTAAATATGTGCATTGAGCTTAAATCGGTAATGCTGTGTGATTATGAAACTTAGCAGGTGACATTGGAAGTAACTGGAAGCGTTGTAAACATTCTTAATAGATGCCTGAGAAAAATCCTAAGAATTTGATAAGATTAAAATTAAGATAATTTGGGCTATTTGCACCTCGACCAATTATAAGATCTTTTATGCCGCCCGTGCTTCTCATACATTTAGGTTTTTTATAAATCCTAGGAATTCTATTAGAAGGTGCAAAATAGAATACAAAGACACACTCTGCACAGATATCTAAGAATGTATAAGTTAACAGGCTTTCGAAAAGAATTTTCTACGTCATAGAAAAAAATGCAGACCTAGAATGACATGGATAAGAAGTATCAAACAGATCCAGATAAAAAGTGTCACAAAATCCCTTGTAGAAATTTCGGTCATTATGATGATTAGGGTGCGTTGCACGTTAGAGATTTCTATAAATGGTATGTTGAAATAAAAGTATAAAGGATTGGTCTGTCTTGATCATGTACAACCTTGCTGAAAAAAGTGGAAAAAGAATTCCGCGATAATAACATTAAATCAAACACTTGCGGATACGTGGAAAATCAACGATAATTCGGTAAAAAAATGATTTTTGTACAGTTTTGTGTGATAACGTTGAAAAAATTGAAATTAATACAATGATAGTAATTATGTTAAAATGACCTTAGAGATCCCCATCTATATGAAGGGACGAAAATAATGGATGTTTTTGTTTTGTTTACATTTCTCTGCACAACAACAACCTTTTTCATATTATTATACGTACATATAAACGGTATTTCTTATTTTCTTTTTTTCTATTATTTTCAAATTTTTCAAAATATAATACAAAAATTGTTTCAACATTTACAATATTACAATATCTATGATAATATCTGATAATGATTATTATCTTTCCAAAACCCACAATTAATACTATAATAAAAGAAAGAAAAGAAGAAAGAAAAAAAAATTAAATTCATTTATCTACTAAACATTTAATATTGTAACCTAAATGATAATAATAAATAATTCTATAATTTTATTTGACTTTGTTAGCAAAATGACATATTGCATGCTACAATGATAATAATTGTAATTGAAATTAAAATTATACAAATAATCTTATGCGATGTATCCATGCGTATGTTTACCTATATTTATTACCTGTATATACATATATACCATTTATTTTACTTTTATCTATACATTATATCTAAAATATAATTTGTATATAAATTCTATTATAAGATATAGATACAACAGTTACAATGGCTATCGCATTTACAAATTCTATATGGTATAATCAACCAATCAAGTTGAATACATAATTAGACAGACCTATAATTTGTCATGCAAACTTGAAACAATTCACCTGTATTTTTGCTAAAGTTAAATCGATTTAATTTTACTTTACTGTTTTTTTTTATTTTTGTTTTTTTTTTAAATTAAGTTTAGAATTTCCGATAATTTTCAATATTGTATAGATAGTAATATTTTTATTTTCTGGTTTGAGTACCAGTTCCTTCTGTATAATGAAATTGGTAGAGAGAATAAAAACAGAATAAAATATAAAATTCTTACTGCGTTTTTAAGAAAATATATAGTAAACATTTTTTGTTCATTAAGATCATCAATATTTAATTTATATTTTGTTTTATAGAATATGTATATCTTGTTTGTAATATTTGTTTTGTTGTTTTCCTGTTTTTTTTTTTTACTTCTCAATTATTTGCTTTTTTGTTGCGTATAAATTATAGACTATTACCATTACATAGTCATCAATGAATAAGTTAATAAATTATTGTACTTTGTCTACTATTGTAAATAAACGAATTGTGAAAAAATAATTGTACCAAGAAGACTTTAATATTTGAATAGAAAATTTTCTTGTTTAATGTCTGTGGGATTTTTTTTTTCTTTTTTCTTTTTAAATTTCATTTTTATTTGTTTCTCTAAATTATTCTAATCAAGTAGTTCTTTTTTTAATAATAATGTAAAAATTTTATTAATTCATTCTCCAGTTTTTTTTTAATTCTTTGTAAATGAATTTTATTCAATTCTTAGATTGAACAGAAATTTCTAAAATTAAAAAAAAAAATGAAGAAAATATTTCAAAAGATTTTATTGTTTATAGTGTAGTAAATGAAACATCCAAATTATTATATTTAGAATAAATTCACGATTTAAAGTTTATTCTTTTTTAGAAATTGGCTTTTTTTTTTCTTAATAGAAACCTTTTCTAATAAATTAACATACACTCTGAGGTCTAAATTGGTATTTTAATTCATAAAGACGATGCAAAAAGAAAAACTAATTAAGATTTTTTTTTTATATATATTTTTATTACTTATTTTTCATTCTGTTAAGAAAATTCAGTTACACCGTTTTAAATCAAAATTTAGAAAAAGAGAAGAAGAAAAAAAAATTATTATACCTTTTGCAAATAATAAAAATTAAAATTAAATTATTTTCACTAATTAAATTAAATACGAACACTTAATTTTAGTATTTGCAAAAAAGGTCTTTTACGAAACAGAAGAAAAAATAAATAAATAAATGAAAAAAAAAAAAGTCTTTATTAATTCACATTAATAAATGAAAGAAAATATTTCTTTATTTTCAATTAGAATTAGAAATACAGAAAATTAAATTCAGTAACGTTCAACATTTCCTTTTTGAGGTAAATTAATTTATCCTGTTTAAGTATAGTAGAAAAAAGAAACGATAGAAAAGAAGAAAAAGAAAAAATAAAAGTACAAAAAGGAATAAAAAAAAAATAACATCCCAAACCTAATTGTCTGGTGTTAAATGAGTTTGCTCATCGTCGTCGTCAATTCAGTCAATTATTGTCACTTGAAATAGTTAGTGTAAGGTGTACATGTTGTGTGCATATACTATATTTAATATTATGTATGTATATATACCTATAAATATATATAACACAGGCAATTTTAGTAAAAATTATGTCCTGTTTTTCTATAGTACGTACTGTGTGTGTATACGAGAACATAGATATATTTTTTTCGTTATATATGTATGTATATTTCAGACAACAGGAAATTGTTTAAAGAAACAGGATACATTTAGCTATAAGGATTCTCTTCATATGTATGTTTCATACATATTTGATAGATAAAATATTATATGTGTATATAATCGTACGCAATTTTTATTGAAATAAAAAACATATATAAAATTAAATAAAATAGAAAATAAATGATAAAAGAGACATAAACTGTTATTTTATCACCATTATTGTGTGCGTGGTATGATTTTATTTTTAAATTTTTAGAATCAAATAAGTTAGAACGTTATTTATTTTCAGATTTTGTTTTTAGAAATCGCACAAACTTGAGCTTAGATAGATAGATAGATATGAAATGGTCTATAATTGCACTTCGACCAGTAAAGATCTTTTGTACAGCCCGTGCTTCTTATAAATTTAGGTTATTGATAAATCCTAAAATTCTATTAGAAGGTGCAAACCAGAGATTTCCTCTGGCTTGAGAAAATGCTGATGCATGTATAGCACATTCTTTTAGAGGCCAACGCCTCGCATTCACACAAAATTCACTTGAGCTTAAAACATTAATAAATCAGTTTATAATGCTTAGCAAAATTTCAATGCAAATTATAAAATTAGTCTCATAAACATTTTTTTTTTTTAAATAAAAAACGTATTTTCTTTCTCCTATCCCTACTCATGATTATCCTTTTACGTAATGTATGTACGTATATACATACATACATATATTTTTTGCTCTTTTAAAAAATTTAAATAATTGAAATTTAGTCCTTTTTATCAAATCAAATAAAAAAAAAACAAATTATGATAAAAATATAAAAAAATAAAAATAAATTGTGAAATAATAATTTTTTTTTTTTGTAAAAGATTTACTTATCTCAAATTTCTTCATTTTATTTTCTTTTCACACAAAATTTTCTTTTCGTTTTATTTTTTCACATTTTTTTTTTTTTTTATTGAAGAAATTTCTTTTTGAAAAAAGTTTAGTCCTTTTACACTTCATAACACTTTCAATTCATATTTTATTCAAATGGCCTTTAATCTTTATATTGTCATCATCTTTTACATTTTATATAATTTTTTTGAATATACACGAATATACATATATGTATATACATACTTACAATTTACATTTTGTCTGATTTTGATAATTTTTTTCTTCATAAAGTCTTGCTGTAACTTTATTTTCAAAAATAATTTGATATAACTTAATACATTACATTCATACATATACGAATACGTACATATAGTAAATATATATAAATTTATGTTTATGTATTTAAATCCTTCAAAATTTTAGATTTCTATTATTCTGTAAATTATATATTTAAGTATATAGTATATGCACATAAACACATATACGTATATATTTTGAATGTTGAATGTGAATAGAATAAAGATAAAAATGAAATATTCTTCAATTATAACTACCCTTTTTTTTTTGTTTTTTGTTTCATTTCTTTCCTTATTATCACATCATCGTTTCGTCGGCATATAAAATAATATACATATATATATGTACATACATATATATAATTTTTATTATTATTAATTTTTTTGTGAATCCTTTTGTATTCAATAATGAAATGAAAATTTTCACTTTATAATGATTTTCTTATCGTAATTTCATAATTATGGCTATTGTCTGCGGCATAATTGAATTTTCATTCTATTACATAGGAAAAATTTACACTAATTTTTTATATATATAGTATTTATAATATTTCCTTGAATATAAATATATATACGTATTTCTTACTTATAATAATTATTTGTTAAATTTATATATATATACACATATATATACCGTCTACTTATTTATAAGCATTCTCAAAAGAAGAAAAATTAATTTCATATACTTTTAAGAAAGTATAGTAGGTATTAACAGTTAGTGAATATAATATTTGACTTATTTATATTATTTAAAATTTTCAATGTGAATTGTGCAATGATTTTTATCAACAAAAACAAAAAAAAGGAAAAAATTACATTTCACAAATACTTAAAATAAAACTGTCAAGTAAAGAAATGTCTTCAGTTTCTTTTTTTTGTTTAAATATGAAAAGTAAGTTGCAATTAATTAGCTAAATTATAAATTTTTTTTTAGGGGAAAAAGTGGAGAGAAAGTCTTAAGCCTCAGTTACATGATAAGATTTCTATCTCTGTCCAATATGATATTTTTCTAGAGTTTTCTCTCTGCAATTGACTATAATGTGTGACTAAAAACCTTAAATTTTTTCAAAATAAGATTTTTAAATAAATAGCTAAGTATATATTTTCAGATTACTTAATTCAAATTTTTTTTTCTTTTTTTCAGGTAAGCGCTTTTGCTTCTGTTAGTATACCTACTTATTAGCATATAAATTGGAAGTAAGTAGGTACTATAAATATTTTTTAAATTGTCATTTTATTTTTTTTTTAAATCATATATTTCGTTCTCTAAAGTAACTTTCCCTGTAATAATAGGTAAAAGAATTAATTTGACAGTTTCTAATGAAATTTCTGATGAATATGTTCATAAATGCAACTATAATATAATTAAATTTCACTTACTGTGAAAAATTCATAATATTTTGATTTCAATAAAAATGTACAACTTTTCAAATATAAATTTCAATTTTAATCTATCATCATACAAAAATTTGTTTTCTTCTAGAGGTACACATACATATAGGTATGTATGTAAATGTAAGTGATTAAAAGATGGTTAAGTTATATAATATTATAATAATAAAGTGTGGTATTGCATACTAGAGAAAAAAAAATTCACAAATATATATACATAGTATACATACATAGACATACATAGATTATAAGTATCTACTTTTATATTATAATAGGATATAAACCAGAGAGAAACCGAATGGACGAACTTTGTGATTTATTACAACGAATATTCACTATAAATGAAATATTCCATTTGTCTAAGTCAAAGAATGTGTAGTATAGTGCAAAAAAACAATAAGTTTTCAATTAAAACTTTTGTTTGTATTGAAAATTTTCATATTTTCACATATAGTTATGTACAATATGTACCTAAACGTTTTGAGTTTTTAAAATTTTTATTTTTATTTTTATTTTTTTCTGTTAATTTCTGAATAGAATCGCAAGGAATAGAGAGAGAGAGATTTATTTAATATATTATATTTCGAAACATGTACGAGTATATACCATGAGTATATTCATATACAAAAAAAAAAAAAGGAATTTTGTTTTAAATATTTTCTATATTTTGTTTTTTTTCTGTTTTTGTTTTTGTTAAAATAATTTCAAAATATCACAAGTTATCATTTTTGAATCCTTTTGTATAAAGTTTTTCAATATAATGCGAATGTTATTTTATGCTTTTTTGTGGATGTATCGCGGTCTAAAATTTAACAACTATAAAATAACAGAACACAAAAAAAAAATAAAAGATAAAAATACAAAAAAATTTGGTTGAGAATAATTTTAAATTAGAAAATCAAAAATAAAATGATTTTAATACCAAAGAAACCAAAATATGAAAATAATTTATCTTTTTTTTTTATTCTTTTTCTTTTTTTTTTTGTTTTTGTTTTTATTTTATGTACAATGTTTCACAAAATTGAATTTGATTTGAATTAATTTTTTCTCTGTTTTTATTTTTTAATTTATTTTTATTTTTGTTTGAAGATTTTTTTCGTTCTATGGTTTTAATGTTTTCGTTTCATCGTTTAAAATCTAGTATAACGTAGTTCCTTTTTCTTTTAAATTTAGATAAAAAGTATCTTATACATATATTATTTAAAATAGTTTTTGATTATTTTAAAATTAAAAATATTTCGTTAAAAAAAAATAATAAATACTTTTTTCTTTATAATTTGCAAATAAAAATAAAGTAAGGAAAAATAAAAATCAATTTAAATTAAATTTATGACATGTTTCATTTTAATAAATAGATACTTGGACGAAAGTATCAATTTATGTCATAAAATTGTGATCATAAATAATAATAATCCGCAACAGAGATTATTCATACACAAACACATACATACATACATATATTTGTTCGTATATATACAAAATATATAAAAATGAAATAAAGAGAATATAGTATACTAACGCCATATTGGCATAATTCCAAAGCTATTAATCAAAAAGCATCATTCTTGAGCTGCCTCAATAATTTTCCATAAGTTATAAATATTATTATCTTCAAGAAAAATAAGAAAAAAAAAATAAAAAATAATAATAATAGAAAGATAAATATTTACTTCAAAATTTCAGAAGAAAGAAAAAAAGATAATTTTGAGTAAAATTTTATGGACATAAAAATCTTTCTATATAACAATTTAATATTCTGCTGATATATTTTATTTTTTTCAAAAAAAAAAAAAAAAAAAAATAAAAATAAATTATGATTGCAACAGTGTTATATAAAATATAATATAAATTATTTGAGTCCTTGTAATATATTCCTTCGAGTATGCCATTATATTGAACATCTGTGTTGATTTTTTTAAGGAGCAAAAATGAAAGTAGAAAAATTGAAAGTGTTGTTCCTTTTTATTTTGTGTTTTTCGTGGCAAAGCGAAATTAAAGTTTATCCTTTCATTTTTAAAATTGGACAAACACAACAGTTAGTTTACTGAAATACAATCATTTTTATTGTATCTACCCTACATGATAAAGGACCAATTTTTATTCTTCTAAAGCGCAAAAATATTCAATTTCAACCGAAGGCTCGTGTAGCTTTATTACTAGAAGATAGGGAAGATAGAGAAAAAAAGAGGAAGGTTAAAGTGGTAGGCGTTATTTCTTTTCAGATTTGAAAATATAATAGTTTTTTGCCTCATGTTATACAGTATTAACGTAAACATCTATTTTTTCACTTCCTGTTCTATAAGTGTTAAAGAACTATCAATTTATATCAAATTAATTTTTATATTTTTGCTTGTGTAAAGTATTTTTGATTATAATTTAAAAAGACTTGAAAAGCTTTAAAATCTGTATTATTATTATTTTTTTTTGTGTAATAAAGGGATAATATCATTTTGATCGTGTATGTAGGACACACTACATGCTTTAATCGTTTTTTTTTTTTCAATGTTTTTGTTGACATAATCTAGTCCAATCTTATTACTCAGAATGTCAATCGGGTAACAATTTTCTGCTACAGTGGCTACAAAATTGACGAAGACATTAAAATCTTTTTCATATATGTTCATGTATGTTAGTAAAAAAAATAAAAAACAATTTTTGTACAGATTTATGTTTTTTATATAACCTAAAGCGTAAAAAAATAAATGCTTTATTTTTCATTCACCTCCGAATTTTTTTCTCTTTATATTTTTGTATATACACAAAAACGTTTATGTGATAGATTTTGTATTTTTCTATTTCCTTGAATTATGTTCTTAAACCAATTTCCTCTTAATTTTTTCTATTTTTATTTTCTTATTGTGTTTCTAATTTTTTTCACTTTAGTGTAATAAAACGTTTGTAATAAATGTAGGTACATATATGTATGTATGTATGTAATGTATGTACTCGCACATATACATAGGTATATCAAAGAAGAAGAAATGGTCAAACTTTTTAAGGATTATTGAGGATGAATTTTTCTCTTTGCACCCGTGTATATCGATTGATATACTCGTACATGGCATATAAAATTCCTTCCCCATGTTGGTTTTTTAAATATAAATCAGTATGTACTATTGTTCAAAAGTTTGTGTAAAAAAGTAAAATAGAAAATTTAAAAGAATGTTTTAATATAAAAAAAAATAGCTTTGACATAAAACTTCACAATGTATTGTTTTTTTTTTAAAATATGTACGATTTATTTTTCTGGAAAACCTACACAATCCTAAAAACATTTTTGGTTAACTGAAAAATTTTAAAAAATATGTACACATACTCGTATCTTGTTTAAATAATAACGAAAATTGAATAATTATTTATCAGGTAACTTCATGTGTAAAATATTGAGCCTTTAGTTTTAAAAGATTCGCTCATTCTTAAATATCCCAAACTTTTAGTTAGATAAATGATTAAATCTTAGAAATTAAAATAAATACAAACTGAACAACAGGAATGTTTCTGTAAAAAATACCAATAAAGTGAATCATAGTTAGCTATATGCTTTATTTTCTCCAATATCTGTATCTAAAATTGATTAAATGAAATTAATAATGTTCACACGCGTGACATAATTTCAAAATTTTAAATTTACATTAACATGAAAAAGTAAATCAATTTAGATTATGTCTCAATGATAAACAATTCAATTTTTTTTTTTAAATTTATATTTTTTTTTTTAAAAGTTATTGAAGGTGTACAAAACAACTTTCATTTTATAAATTAATTTACCTTAATTTTATTTAAAAATAACATGCCAGAAAGTCAAGATTCACGAGTTCACACTCACTGACTTAAAAAATATCTTAAAAAAAAAAATGAAGAGAAAAAAAAACTCTAATGAAATTTATGCTATGTATTTTCATTATAATTGCCTTTAGGCATGCAAAAAAAGTGTTTGTGCTGGTGGATAAAATTTAAAAGTGTGTATTTTTTTTTCAATTTAAAAGGTGAAAATGAAATTAGCAAGTACAACAACGTCATGTCTATGTGTGTTTGTTAAATATAATTTAATCCTTTCTAGAAGTGTGAAGAAATAAAAAAAAATATTTTTCTTCGTATGCAGGCTGTCAGACAAAAATAAAAGAAATAAGGGGGAGAAAAAAAAAATGTTGCAAAATATTTTAAATGGGTGACGACAAAATATAATATTAGAAACCTCATAAATGTCAGAAAAAGTTTTTGAAAATGCATATCTAATGAGAAAATCATAAAAACCAATATACCACACATATGCGTGTCAGCAAAATACTTAAATGTATGTACTTATTATGGAATGAAAAGTATCTGATGAAAAAAAAAAAAAAAAAAGATATTAAAATATAAAATAATACTAAAAGATATGATGTTTTTAAACATTAAAAGATAATTATAAAATTATGACACGGGGATATATGTATGTATGTTTTAAAGGTGTTATTACATCTCATCATAGCATAGATATACTTGTACAGTTGGTTTTTCTTGTACATACATAATTAAAAGAAAACATTTTAAAATGTAAGGTTGAATAAGTTTGTTGAAATTTTCAAGAAAAAAAAATGAATTCTTTGGAAAATAAGTGTTACAGACAAATTAACAAGAAAACCATTAAAATTAAAATTAAAAATGCCACAGAAAAAATTATGTTGTGTAGACTTTTTGGAAATTAATCTTAAAGATATTCTACGAAACGGCTCTTTATTCTTTCTCATATTAAACTTTTTTAAAAAAAATCTTCTAAAGATATTTTTAAAGACTCGAAAATTCATTAGGATCGAAACAACAAAAACATTGATGTAACTTTCTAATTTTGTCATGTTCTATTAATAATTGTCTCATCGAATAAATTTCAAAGACAAAACATTTTAAATTTTCCAAAAAGTCAGTTTTCCCTTTAAAAAACCAAATAAAGATTTATTATTTTCTCAATAATACTTTAATGCATTAAATTATAATAACAAGTGTCTTTCTACAAAATTTATTCATAAACACATAAATTCTTGCCATTATATTGTATTATCTATTCTCACATATGTTTCTTATATTTATGTATATGTATGTATATCTTTTGTGTCACAATTTTATGTATATGCGGTTCATAAGTATGAAAATGAATCATTTGCGGTCAAGGAGGCATTTTGGATGTTTACCAAAGGAAGCCAGATTGCTTTTATAATAATGCAACGCGATTATACATCGCGTATAATTTAATACTATAAATTTAATTGTAGCCTTTCGTGTGAGACTAAAACAAATATTGTTTGTTGCATATCACTATAATGATTATTATCATTTTTACGGAATGAGTTCAGACTTCAGAGAGAGAGAGGGTGTATGTAAGGTGATATCGGCAAGAAACTGAATAACTTAAATGAAATTGTTTTGTGGTTTGGGTGAATTTTTAGACATAACTTTAAAAAAGTCCTTAAAAAAAATTTGCATTGCATCCTTAACTAAAAACTGATACAGTCAGCAAAACAAAAATTGTTTGTACATATTCATTTGAGGTCATTTCAATTGTATTCTATCTAACATAATTCGTCTTCTAAAATTTGGCATATGAGAATAATTCTATATATGTACATATAAAGATATGTGCAGATGTATTTTATAAATGCATCTGTATATGTATGTACATTTTAACCGGATGTCCTACCAATAGTTTCAAAAATTCTGGACTCATTCCAGATTTGCGGATTGTTTAATGAATGCTAAAAGATAGAAAATTGCTGTCTTCTTGTGTGATATGTGTTTTATTCACACCACCATATTAACTATATTATACATTTATATGTATGTATGTATATGTATACTTCATACATTGCATATATGCAATATTCATGATTTTCTAACTAATATATAATTCGTTAGAGCCAAGGAAAAATATATTTTCGTTTATGTTTAGAATATTTTCAAGCCAAAATAATGTAATATCGCATCGCAGAATTGTTCTTTAATTTTTGTGTTTTTTTTTTGTTTTTGTAAATTATATTTTATTTTGTGTTGTGATGTAAAGCTCAAGTTAATTGCGATATTAGCTTGTACATAGAAGAGATGTTGCATTGCCAAAAATTGACTGCAATTAACAAAGAAAAACCATTCTCATTTATTATGATACTTAAAACAATTAAACAGAAAAAAAAACAAGACTAATAAAAATAAATAAAATGTTTAAAAAATGAGATTTCCAGGAACGTATACATACATAGATAGTTATGGTAATGATACAAAAATTGGAGGAAGGTCATTTTGTAGATACTTATAGTTTCATTTATAAGTAAAAAAAATAGAAAAGGAGATCTCTATATACATACATATGTAATTTCCATGTTAATAACGAGAAAAAAAAAATAAGGGTACAGAATTGTGTGTATAGAGATAAATGTAAATTAATGTAACAAGGATAATTAGAATATAAAATATGGGGAATTTTGTAATGATAATTTGTATAAAATATTGCATCTTTTTTTTATATATACATATTACTTGAGCAATATTTATTTTATCCTTTAGATTTTTTATTTTTTTCAACTTGATATTACGTTATGTAAAATTTAAAAAATTGATTAAAAACTTTTCTTATTGAATAATTGAATTATTTTCATATATTTTTACTTGAAAGAAAAAAAAAACGAACATAAATGAGTGATTGTGCCGTTATTCAAAAGAATCTATATGTATAAATTTCCCCTTTATTTTAAATAAAGAAAAACTGTTGAATTGATGATAAGGTGATAAACTTTATACCTTTCACAAAATAAATACGAACAGTGAAAAAAAAAGAAGAAAGAAATCATTTTGTCGACACAATAAACAAAAAAAAAAACAATGAAAATAAATGCTAAAGAATTCTACTATATATTTTATATTCACATACATAACATACATACAAACATACATGTTAAAAAAAAATAGAATGAGCAAAAAATAAGATTGAAAATGTTTTTACGTACTTACATACATATGTGTTCCTTTTTAATTCAATGAAAATTGCTTTCACCTGAGTACGAATAAGGAAAATTCTTTGAAATTGAATATGTTTTTGGATATATACATATGTATATATACATATGTACATATGTTCAACAGTGGGAGAGGATATAACGTAATCATGGACACGAAGAATAATTTTCTATATTATATGTATTTTAAAAAATACGTTTTGTTTTTGCTATACAAATTGGTATTTAGATTTATGAAAATATGAAAAAGGTACTTTTTATTTAAAACAACAAAAACAAAACAAAAAAAATCTAAATTATATATTTGGCGTCATATTTCTGTTTTAAAGATTTTTTTATATTAAGAATTGGTATTTAAAATTTATTTTTATGCTTATATCGTTATTGTTTGGATAAAAAAGAGAAGATATACCTAGATATTTTTTTTATTGATAGAAAAAAAAACGTATAAAATAAAAAAAAAATATTTATCTTAAATAAAGAAGCAGAAAAAAAAAGCTTTTAAAATTATTTCCTTGAAGAGTTTTTTTTTTTTAAATTATATACATAGTTCATTTTTTTCGAAGGGTCCTAAATACTACTCGTATTTCTTTATTTACAATATTTGCAATATATCAATAAAGTATACTATATTGTATGCCCGCAAAACATTATTTAAATCAAAAATCATCAATTTTATGTCATCACCAGGGTTTTATATATTTTCTTGAAAGAAAATAAAGAAACTAAACTATAACGCATTTATGTGTATGTATATATTATATTAATACAGTACATACCTGTTTTGTATACATATATGAATCTGTGTCTATCTATATGTAAAAATATGTCAAATACCGTGATATTAAAAGTGATCCCCTGACGATTGATTCATTCAATTGATCCATCTTATTGTTAGTTGTACACCACACCACCTTTAGACATTATACATACATAATAATATACATAAGTGTTACTTTATATACACGTATATTATGGTTCTCTACATACGATATATAATCCATAAGGAGGTCGACTATGAACTTATATATAAAGCAAATCCTTGCGATTTTAGAAAGATTCAATATACTTACGAGTATATATTATATTTTTATAATACTAAAGTGAAGATAGCTAACTGTAAGTATCTAAAATGTTGTATATTAAGGATTTGTGCAGTAATACTGTCTTCTTATAGGTGTTCAAGGATGAATACGAATTACGAGAATTGAAGATTGTAGAGGATTGAAATATGTATATAAAGAAAATCTCCACAATCAACATGTTGTCGAAGGGTTATTGCTTTGCTTTATTTTTTTTTTTTTTTTTCCTTATTTTTTCTTATTACATTTTAGTAGTAAAAATGAAAACGAACAAAAAAAATCTATATGTGTATGTACAAAAAGAAAAATCAAATTTGGAAAAGATATAAGGAAATAAGAAGACTATTACATCGAATTTTTATTTTAAGTATATGAAAAATTGAATTTATTACGAATTTTATTTCGATTTATATGTACATGTATAGACTGTAGATACTTGTACAACAAAAATATAAGAAGAAGATATTATGTAGATACATGATCTACTTGTAGAACGTTGTGTTGCATATAATAAATTGTGATCGAAATCAATAATCGAAATTAATTTTGTTTTTTTTTTCAACTTCGTTTATATATGGTTTATGTATGGGCTTGGCTTTCAAAAAGGAAAAAAAATGTAATATTTTATTTGTCTTGAAAAATATCTATTTTTTAAATAAATTTTATTGAAATGAATTCCACATTAAATTTCAAATTAAAATCTTAATTTCAAATTTAGTTTTTACTTTAGAAAAATAACAACCTTTCGCATTTTCACCAACTTTAAAATTTTTTTTTTATTTTTTTTATTTTTCTAACAGACAAAATCGATTTCAATTCAATTTAAGCGCAAAGAAAATTGAATATTATTATAAGATGAGTTCAGCATTTTTACATGTAATACACGTTATAAGAAGAAATTTTATAGGGGTTTATATAGAATTTTTACGCTTCATAAAATTCATTTCGTTCTTGTAAAATGGGTATAAGATTAAAAGTTAATTGCAATTGTGATAAAATGAAATAGAAGAGAAAAAAAAGAAAATAATTGGTAACGAAATTTTAATCGTTTTTCTATATATATGGAAAATATACCTACATATATACACCTATACTTGTATACAGAGAAATTATATTTAATCTTGCAAAATTTTTTTTTTAAAACGATATAATTTCTAATTGAAAATATAAATTGAATATTGAAAAATTATGCAGAACTTACGAGAATGAATAACATAACGTTTTAAAATAAAATTCGGAAAGAAACACGAAAATTTAATTAGCAAAATGTGTTTACTGTCTGATCTTATAAATTCCTGACTGTCAAAAAATCCCTTAGGAAATAAAAAAAATATATGTATTTCAGTTTTATTTAGAAATAATTTCATTATTTCACTGATTTATGTGTGTGAGTGCGTAAAAGATTGAATTTTAACTTAATTTTGAAGAAATTTTGTTATCGTTTCTTGTCTAAAATTTAAAGAATGTGATTGAGAACCGTTTTTTTTTTTGAAGATGAGATAAAAGAATTATAAAGTTTATCAAGAAGCACTGCGTGGATGTAAATCCTTTTTATTTTTGGTGTTGTTGTGTTTGTAGTTTATACACATATCTAATTATTGCATCACACACACATATACATTTATGTACATATATTTTTTTTATCAACATGATGATACCAGCAAGTATGTAAAGAAAATTGTCATAAAAAATGTAAAATTTTCATTACAATTCATTTAAGGACGATAAATAAAATTATTTCTGACAATAAAAACCACATTATCAATCTGACAGGTTAAAATGTTTAAAAATAATTTTCTATTTTACAAATTGTACTCATTTTTGCATGATGGAAAATTATAATCAAATTCCATTTGAAGATTTTTTGGTATAGCTGTTAAACATTTAAATCTTTTAGAACTGGAAAATCACGTTTAGTTATTATATGGTATATGGGATTGGGAATGAAAATTTAATTGAACGAATAATATGTACGTATGTAAAATGTGTGTATACAAGTATATACACATTTTACCGGTAATCATGGGCAATCCATACAAAAAGATTTTTCACATAAACATCATTCCATTATTAATTGTTTTGTTCTTCACTTGTTCAGTAAATGTTTATATTGCCCATTGATCTATGTATATACGTACTCGTATGTTTGTGTATTGTAAGGCAAAGGTTATACATATTTTCTAAATAAAATACTGTAATTTGAAAATATGTAGGTAGATACATATATAAAGTATCTATAAAATGAAATCTTTAACAAAATATAAATATATATATGTACATATGTACATATAAATCTAGCACAATAAAAATGGTAAAATACAACGAAGGAAAAATTAAGTTCCGGAAGTTTAAAAGGGTAAAATGAAATAGAAAAAATATGAGAAGGAAAAAAAACTTTAACTGCATGTACTCGTATACTTAGAATTTACTTACTTAATGAGAGTACACTGTGTTGTTTGACACTCCTCTCAACGGTATACAATCATTGTTGCATTTATTGCATTGAATTTTTTCTCGTTTATTTTTTTTTTAAATTTTTTGAAAATGTATACATTCATATATTTTTATTCCTGCTGTGTTACAGCTGCCGCTTTTCTTCATTTCCGTCATTAGTTTATAAAACAAATGAGCACACAAAGTGTTTTTAACTTCTGACTGGTTAAGTTAAAAAAAAAAATATTTAAAAAAAAAAATATATAAATAAATATCAAGTAAATGTAAGGTGGACAAGAGAAAATGATTCAAAATCATACTGTTTGGAGTTGGGGTTGGGTTGGGATATTATTATTTGTTTTTTAAGATGAGGTTGATATCTATTTTTACGAAAAATGTAGCTTTAGTATATATGTATATATGTATTTGTATTTTTCAAGTTTGTTATCTGTTGAATGTTAGTTAGATACATGATGTTTGTTGCTGGTTTATATTATAAAAAAATGTGGTTAAGAAATTGGCAATAAAAAGGCAAAATAAAAAAAAAAAACATTCAACAAACCATTGCCACTTCAAAATGTCTGTTATAAAAGAGATTATAAACTTTTTTTTTTCTTCTTTGTTTCATTTTTTTCCCTTTTTTTCATTCCAATTTCATTATTCAGGAAAATTTCTGATGAAAAAACGACAATGCATTAAAACAAAAACAAAAAAAAGGAAATTTCCAGATGAAAACAATGCATTTTTATTTAATCATTCATTCATTTTATTTTTTATATATTTTTTTATCGTCTGTTTGGTAAAGGATTTTTTTATTCTTGTTTTTATTTTATTTTTTTTTTAATTTTTAGACTCGTTTATGAGCAATTTTTATAATTGTTATAAAAGTTCATAGAATGTCAAAACATTTTTTTTTTTTTTTAAGAATATGATGAATTAGATTTTTTATGACTGATTTCCATTAGTATATATAATTTTTAATAAACTAAAATATATATTTTTTCTTCTTTCTTATTTAAAAGATGTGTTATTCATAGATGTATATAGAAAATGTATTTCTTAAGATGGTTCGAGAACAAAAAAGGAAAATGATAATGGGTTTTAATAAGATTGTTTGCATTAAAAATATCTGAATTGTGAAACTTATTTGTATTTTTTTTCTTTTTTTTTTTTTAATTTGTAAAAGCAATAGTCATATTGTGCATTTTACGTAACTATACTATAAGTTATTATTGTGCTATAATCACACAAACAATTTAGGTCATTGATTAATATAAAACAATTATCACTAAGTCTTCAGTTTTATTTCTTAATACTTATTGATTAAACATACACGTTCTTCTATACTTCTTCATGAAATTTTAATTAACAAATGTTTTTTCTTCTTCTTCAAATTAAAGCTACGCTAATAAATAAAATCTAGATTTTTTATGATTTTGTTTATTTTATTATAATTATTTTTTTATCTTAATTTTATTTCCAGTATTCAATTAGCAGAATTTGGACCTGTTAGAAATCATGTACATACCTGTTAAATCTTTTTTAAAAATTACTTTTCACTATCATTTTTTTCTAATACATATTATGTTTATTTTTTTTTCGATTTGATACATGTTTTTTTTTTTTATCATAGAATTTGATAAAACACACAAAACGTATGTGTTTTGAAATTTTCTATTTTTCACATTTTTTCGTTTGTTTTTACTTTGTTTACGATTTAGTTTTTGTGTAAACATATCAAATTCATTACATTGATTTTCTGTATTCATATAAAAAACTAGGAGAATTTTTTTTTTTTTAAATTTTATTTCATGTTTTGTTTTCTTGAATGAAAAACAAAAAAAAAAAATTGATTGATTTGAAAAATAAAACTTTATTTTAGTTTTCTATATTTTGCAGAAAAACCTTTTTTTATTATTCACATTTAATTTAGTTCAATTTATTTTTTATATATGTATTTTTTTTTATATTTTGTAATTGCTGAAAATAGCTTAATTTGATTTTTTCGATAACATTTTAAAAAACTATTTTTTTCTTTTTAAATTTCAATAAAAGATTAAATGATTTTATTTAGAAAAATGTGTTTTTTTTTTCACTTTTTTTATTTATACATTTTAACAGAAGTGAACAAAAATTTATTTTGAAGTATCAAAGTATAAAATTTTTAGTACAGGCAATTACAAAATATGTATAAGGATAAAATTTTTAAAATTTAATACTTTACTTTTTAAAAAAAATCTTTTTTCCTTTAATTGAGATAGAACTTGAACCTAATTTTTGATTTATTCATTATTTATGTCTTTCAATTTGGAAGAATATCTTTAAAATTTTTATTGTATAACTTTTGATTTGTAGTTTAGAAACGATCAGAGAAATTTGATTTTTATGTAACTTTTGTTTCTATATTTTTTCAATTTCTTGATTATAGTCCAATTCTTAGAGGAGTCATATCAGAATTTCTTTTGACAAAAAAATTTCATTAAATTTTTTTTTCAATTTAGCAAAGAAATTAGGAAAAAAAGGTGTTGAATTGATGTGTTTGCTTTTAAGATGGATTTTATTTTCAATTAAATACTCAGATTTTAGCTAGATAATCTAATTAACAAGATACTACTTAAATCTTGTTTTATTCTGTCGAAATTCTTTAACATACAATAATAAAAAAATTACTAAATGAATACAAACATATACCACAAAAATTAGTCAAATAAGAAAACAATATATAATGAAGATTCGTGATAAATGATAAAAATAGTAAAAAAAACATGTGAATAAGTATAAAAAAATCTACTTTAAAATGCATGATAAGAAATCATTTTACATAAATTCATTTGTGTTTTTTTTTTTATGTTTCTGTATCTATTGAAAACAATCAAAAAACCACGAATAATAACTCAAATCAACTGAGTATGTAAACAATCCTCCAATGAATCAGGAAAAAATACAAAAAACAAACAAACAATTTTATCCTTTTTATGTAGCAACTCCATACAATCTTTTGAATATACGTACACATATAGTATGTATAACAACTTGATACTAATATAAAAACCAACATTAAATTTACTCTTTATTTTGCCTTCTGTAATTCAGTTAGAAGAATATTGCGAATGGTAATATTCTAATCGGATTGAGAACATTTTAATTGTAATAACAACAATTGCCTTCCTTTTTATCTCTTTCCTTCATACATATGTATTCCCACATCATCTTATAAAACCCCAAAAGCCAAAACTCTTCAAATCAAATAAAAACAACATTCGAATATTTTATACAGAAATGGTAAAATTGTTATATTTTATATTGCAGGATAATATGTTGTTGATTCTATTACTTTTATACATACATATATGTATGTACATATTTATATGTATGCATACATATTTAGTGGTATGTATACAGGATTGAATGTGAATTTAAAAAAAAGAAGTAACAATTGTAATATTTGATGGTTTTGGTCGCCTCCAGGTTTATAAATGGTCTAATACTAATATTAAATAGTTGTACATAGCTTTAAGTTATGTGTATCCAGGTATTATATTATAGATATTCGTTCTAACTTCTAATATAAAATTATATATGTAGGTACATAAACTCCCTTTTAACTTAAATTGTTTTATTATATTATTGTTACATATTTTAAGGCGCATCTATACACGAAAAAAAAAAACCACCAAAACAACAAAATATTCACCACACAAATACAACAAGGCCAAAGGGAATTTTCTTGTTCATAAATTTTTTTTTTTTGTTCTTCCAATATTTTCCTTCATTTAACATTTTTGTTACTCTACACACACATATTTTCACAAAATGCATATATGTATGTGTATATAAAATATATAGATGTATCTATAGTTATATAGGAAATATTGTATAATATAGGCATTTATTCCTTTATAAATATATACTATCAAAATCAGGATATATTCAGAAATTTTCTTATTATTCAGAGTACTTTTAGTGTATACAAATGTGTGTATACTCATATAATAATAGAATGTATATTTCATTTGATTTTTCTTTTTTTCCAAATTCACATACTTCATACATTCATTTCTTTTTTCACTGTTTTTATATATACTATCTTTATTTTCTTCTTTTTTTTATCTGTTAATGCTTTTTTCCATTTTTTTGTTGTTGTTATTCTCATATTTTTGTTGAATTTTTATTCTACGAAATATACAAACCGCGAATTTCATTTTCATATTTTCCCATGAGAATATTCTACATGATATACGTGTGTGTATGTATAGGTATGTGTAATTTTATTTCATCAATAAAAAAAAAAATATATTCCAGGAAAAAAAATCTTTAATAGAAATATAAAAAAAAAAAAATAAAATAACTATAGTACAGCTATTTTTGTGTGCTTTTCATTTTCTACATTTTATTGACATAATACACTTATTTATATACTAGTATACATATATACGTATGTACATATATATCTTTTGTAATCAATAGGTATATAGTAAGTAGTATATGAAAAAAATATGATTGGCCGAATAAAAAAAAAAAAAAATACAAACAAAAAAAGCAAAATCAAGTCAATAAGACAATTTTTTGCACATGCGAATAATTTTATTAAGTCAAGTAATCCCCAGATGGAAAATGATATTTGCAAATGAAAATTTGTAAATATAAAATTATTTTAATGAAAAAAAGAAACGGAAAAATGGAAAAACAACCAACCAAAAAAAAAATTTTAAAAAATTATATGAAAATTTATAAAAGGAACAACGTTTAAAGAAAGATAAAAAAAAACAAAAGTGGTCGTAACAGGTGGTTGGAAAATTTAATTATCTCTGTTGTTATTTTTGAGTTTCCCATTTTTTTTTCTTTTCTTTAGTATGAAATTTTATGTAAGAAAAAAGAAAATAATCTCTTGTTATTGCTTTTCTTTAAAACTTTTCGTTGATTTTGTTTTTTTTTTTTTTGTTTGATGTTATTTTCCTTTTTTTTTTGGTTTATTTTATTTTTAAATGAATAAGGTGATTAAATGTGATTTTCATTCTTTTACCTTAATCTATATTATACCTTAACTGTTAGCTTTTTTAAGAATTTTTTTTTTTTTTTTTTTTTTTTTTTTTTTTAGAAAAGTAGAATAATTTTTTAAGCTTTTCACACCTACTGGTTTTGATATTTGAAGTGAATTTGTCAACCACAATTTGTATACACAATAAAAATAATCAATGTCATAGTGAGTCCTTTAACACACTCGCAAAGAAATTTAACTTATCAAAAAATTTGCACCAAAAGCAGCATTTTTATGATTTGTACGTTTGTGTTTTGGAATGTTTAGAAAAAAATAATTAAGATGGCCAAAGTCAACACGGACTGTCGAGCCAAGGATAATAATAGTGATCTTTATCGTTTTTTTTTTCTTCTATTGTTTTCGTCAATTGTCAATTGCATTCTATATAAAACTTAACGTTCACATATGACATCGTAGACCATAAATGTTAAATGTTTCACTTTAACACTTTTTTATTTAAAATTTGCACAATTAAATGTTTCGCTTAATATGTAATTAAAAAATCTTAATAAATCTTCAGTTACCTCAGTTAAGAACTTAAAAAAACACGAATTATTATTTGCATCCTTTTTATTTGTACAAAGTACTTGTAAAATTGAAGAAAATAATACATCAAAAGTGTCAACTTTTCACAAATTTCAAAACTTAACTGTATAAAAAAGTGAATAAAAAAACTCTTTAATTATAAAAAAAAAATCGAATTTAAAAATGTTTGTGTAGTAAATAAAATACTTTAAAATTTTAAAGTATTTTATTTAATTAAAAATCATAATTTGATATTTTTGTTTCATGTTAAAAATATGTATTATAAAATTTATTTATTTCATACATATACTATATATTTTTTTTTTCGTATGAGGAATTAATTTTTTATATAATCCTTATATCCATTTAATAATATTTTCATTCATTTTTTAATGGTGTTAATTACTAGGCATCATTTAAATTCATATGGTTATCAAGTTACTGCATCGTAAATCATTTAATTTTCGATTTTCAATGAAATTTATTAAATTGAATAACATACATACATACATTCACACATATGCAAAGTACATAATATAAAAAAAAAATTAAAAAAAAAAAAAAAACAAAAACGATGTTGAGTGAGTATGAAAAGAATATATAATTTTAAATAAAAGCAAACCAATTAACCCTTTTAGACCATTATAAATCTGATAGGCATGTATGTATGTATACCCAGGTAACAATTTTGGTATCCCGCCACGTGGCTGCCATCAAAAAGAATCGTACAAAGTGGCAAACACCAGAGACGGGAACGTCTATGGTACGTGGCAGGAACGTATTTTCCACTAAAATGGGGAATGGATCGCTACGTGCCTGCCACGAAATTGGGACGATAGTCGCCACGTGGCAAAAACGTTCCAAGATAGTGGCAAACACCACCCAAATTCGTAACTGGAACTTGAATGCTATACCTTCTCACTAATACTAAAAAACAATTGAAACTGTGTTGTTTTTGTGTTTGTAATAATTATATAAAAATTACTTTAACAATATATACAAATATAAATTTCAGAAATGATGACTAATTCAAGTTTCGTTTGATATTTTTAAAAGTATAAATTAAATATATTTTATTAATGGAACTTTGAAAAATCAAAATCAATTTTCCCTATGATTAAAACTTCTTGCGAATGAAATTTTATCGTGAATATGAATATTGTACTTCGAAAAAATAAGCTGCCTTTTAAAAATATTACAAATTATAGAATTTTTTTCTAAAAAATTGCATTTTGCGGTTTTCACAAAATTGTATTTTTTTCGATTTTATGCTTTAAATTGTTCAAATATTCCATATTATTTTGTTTTTCATTACAAATTTTCTTAAAAAACCTACTTTTGCGTTGTTTTAAAGATTTTTAATTTTTGTTTAAAAATTATTAATAATAAAAATGGCTGATTCATGCATTGCCACTATAAAGTAATGGGTGCCTACAGTATAGTATCAGAAACTTTATAGTTCCGAAAATGGTATTTAAAACGTATCCGTTACTTAAGAAAAATACCATAATTTTGCCACTTTGTAGTGGCAAAATGAAGTGGCAAAAACGTTACAAACCCAAGAGAAAGTAACTATAAAGTATAGTATTTTCGAAAGGGTTTTGCCACGGTTTTGATACTATTTTAAAACTTGTACTGGAACTTTGAACTTGGGATCTATATAGTTCCCATACATACGTGTCAGATACGTTCCGAATGCATCTATGAAGTGCCAATTAACAATATAGTGGCAAAAATAGTGGCAAAAACGTGGCATTAACCTAAACTTGGTGGCAATCACTAAGTTTAGGTATCTGGAACTAAAAACGCTACTTGGGTAGGCCTATCGTATTTGATATGGGGTGTATTTATATGATGATGATATGGTGGTACATACAATATAATATTATAAATCTTCATGTTAGGCATATGCATCCCTTTTTTAATGTCTATAATAAATGGTTTACACCACACGATGAACATTTTATTTTTGCATTGTTAGCAAAATTTTAAATGTTTGTTATTAATATGTAGATAAGTATGTACATTGTACATGTATGTATTATGTACATGCATAGTTTTTGTTGTTGTTGTTGTTGTTTTGTTTTTTGTAATGGCAATTTAGTCATTTGGAAGCGATATTTACTTGTTTATTTAGTGGTCAGCCATTATGTTTGTCCACTTTGTTTCATTTTGATGTATGTATATATTATATTCTTGTATTATCTTTATAATATGTGTCATATAAGTGCAAATAATTGTGTAAATTTTATTTGAACATTATAACATTGAAATACTTGAAAACAATTAAATTATTATATATAAATATAATTTATGTATGTATTGTGTTATTTATGTATTTTAATAATAAAACAAAAAAAAATGAAAAAAAAAATGTAATTCGATTATTTTGTATATTAATTTCTATGTTGTTCATATAATTAAATATATGTGTATGTATCTAATGGTGAGAGATTTAATTGAACAAATAACATGTAGTGTTAGCTATACCAAAAAAAAAATAAAAATAAAAAAATAATATCAGTTTTATATTTTGATAAATAATAATCAAATGTGTGTGTGTGTATATATTATTTTTGTATTTAATGTGGTCATGTTTGTATCTTTATTATTTGATTAATTCATTTTCATGAATTAAATTTGTAAATACCTCATAGTTAAAATATTGACTTTTTGATATATCTTTTTAACAATTAATTGAAAAATTTTCTATGTGTATTATTAATTTATTTATATAAATATGTATTATAATATATGTGTGACATAATTAATTCAAATTTGATTTAAAATTAATATACATAATAACAACTTTATACAGTACATACATATACTCGTAAATATTTATGAATAATTTATTGGATGCATTTTCATCTATTTATGTAGGTTCTTTTTTAGAGGTTGGATTTTGTTTTATTTTCGTATTGTGTGTGTGTGTTTTTTTTTCAAATTTATGTATACAATTTTAATAATTAATTAATTAGCTATAGTTTTGTTTGGTTTAGAAAAAAATTTAGCTCGTTTCTTTAAAATCAATACCTTTAATAATTGAGGTACTCAGCGCTAAAACCACCTAACCCACAAACTGTTAAATTGTTTTAATTAGGTTTGAAAACCCTATTTTTTTTTAAGTGTGAAAGAAATAAAATCAAAATTATATAAAAAAAATATAGAACCAATTCAAGCTTATAGGGAATTTTTGTTGTTTACAAATTTTGATTATGCAAATTTTTCTATGTATTGAAAATGTTTTGTTTTCAAATAATTTTATACTCTATTTTTCAAAAATACTATTGAACAAAAAAGAAAATCATGTCTAAAAAAAAAAAAGAAAACAAAAAATTTAAACTAAATATTTTTCACAACACATAATCTATTTTTAAAATTTCATGCTTAATTGCAAACAAGTCATGTTTATAACGCAATGATCATCATTATATATTATTTTTAAAGTAGATACTTTTATTTTTTTGTTTTTTTAGTTTTTTATTTTTCAGTTTTTAATTTTGTTTTATTATTCATGTACATAGATACTCTGAAATAGAATACATATACTCGTACCTATATATTTTACAATTTATAAATAAACTTTTCTTATAATGTATTTTGAAAAATTTTCTACCGGGATTAATTTAAAACAAAAAACAAAGATTTTTTGATGCAGTTGTTGACCACTTGTCTTCCTTGATTAGAATGAAATCAACGGCCAAACCCTATAAATTATAATACATAAATACATACAATATAAATTTAATTTACATCAACAAATTTATACATGTTTTGAGATGACCATCATCATTTTCATTCACGAATAATCTCATTAAAAAAAAAAAAATTATACATATGATAAAAAAGTATCTATACGATATAATATGTTATGATAATCATAATGAATTCTCTGACAAAACATAGAAAATTCAGAATGAATCTTCATTCTTTTTGTTTTTTTGCATTTGAAAAAATTAAAATAGCATTTTAGTCATTCAGAATAGAAAATTTGCAATGCGCTATACATTAAAAGAAAATAAAAGAAAATTCTTTTCTATTAAAAAATGTATATAAATATTCTATAATATATTCGAGAACATAAAAGATACAAGTAGATAGGGCGCGTATATATAAAAATATAAATTTTAATAAAGCAATAGAAAACGGAGCGTTGAACACTTTAAGTGTTATACTCGTATATTTGATATATATATGTTTTCTTCTTTTATATTATGTTCCGCTTTGATGTCTTATTCAAAATGTTTTATGAGTATGATTAGAGACATGTACTTTTAAAATACATCATTGATTGATACCACCTGTGGTTTGAGTATATATTTTTCTGCTTCTGTTGCTTATCTTTGTAGTTGTTGTCTTTGATTTTTTTTTATTCTCTTTTAAATTTTACTTTTATACTTTTAGACACGTTCTATTTGTGCCAAAAAAAAAGAAAAATTAGAATTGTGGGAGGATATAAAGTTGTTTGTAAATTGTGGAGGAGTAAAATTTGCTGTTAAAGAAAAAGAAGAACATGTTAATTCTTGCGTATATATAAGTATTTTATTTATTATCAAACAAATGAATGACAATATACGACCATTCTTGATGAAAGACCATTGTCATTTAATTTTATGCTATTTTAATAATTATTTCTATACATAGAACATAAGAAGCTTATTTTATTTATTGTCATGTCATTCTCGGGTTTTTATCAAAGCTTATCATTAATTATTTGTGGCGAATGTAAAATATATTTGTATGTATTGTAGTATTACAAATGTATGTATATGTAAAGGAGTCTAGAAATTTTCGTCTATGACTTTTATTTAACATTTTAAGTAAAATATACATGTATATGTATACGCAAGTATATATTTATAATGTATATGAAACGCAATAATAAATATTGTACCATTAAATATTTCATGTCAATTTCCATTAGAGAAAATCGAAAATAAAAAAAAAAATGAAACGTATTGACAAAAAAATCCCATCAGTTATTAGTTTGTTATCTACTTTTCTGCTAGTCCTTGTAATTTACTTATATTTGTTAGATGTCTCTGTCGAAAAAAAAAAAGACAACAAAATATTAGGTTTACGGTCTACGCATTTTGTTGTCAATGTTAAATAGAATTTTTCTATCTATGTAAAATATATATTCATAGTATGATTCATAGGAATCTTGCAAATAACTAAAAATATTTTGTGTCGATCAATTCACAAAATTCCTTACATTTTAAAATATTCAAAAAATGTGAAAAAAATTTTCAGAAATATTTATATGAGTATGAAATATGAGTATCTTTCTATAAATATTTTGGAAAATTTCATAATTTTTATATATTTTGTAAATTTACTACAATTTTCCGAACCTTTAAATTCAATTATTAATTATATATGATGTTACTTTAAGTATGGACATATATTGATACACTATAATAATTATTATATATCTGTAAAAATTAGTTTGATTTATAAATTAAAACTTTTGAGAAATTTTTAATTGAACTAACGAATTTGAAATTTATATTATATACTTTTACTTTCTTTCGATACATCAAGTATAAAAATTCTTAATGAAACTGATAATAATTGAAAATAAAAGAAAGAAAAAAAAATATTTATATTCAGAATCTTACCCAAAATAATGAACTAATACAAAAAAGTATCAGATGTTTTATTAAGGAAAAATAATATAATTACCATTGTTATTTTGCCTTTAGTTAGGAAATCAAGTCCCAAAAAAAAAAAAAAATAACAAAATTAAAAAAAAAAAAAAGGAAAGGAAAAAAAAACATGTTCTGTTACTGTTATATTCATCTATTAATCACGAAAATTAATACTCTTTTTTTTCATATACATTATACATACATATATGTATGTATATGTACATTAAGAATATATTATATGCGATAGTATATACTATAATTTTATGGTTTTTCTGATTATATTTCATTTTTGCCAGGTGCGATAATACAAAATTTTGTATACACATATATACATACATATTTATATATATAAAAATATTATACATAATACAATATATGTACATACGAGTATGTATGTATGTAAATATATGATATATACTAAATAACAGAATACTAAATTTATACAATTTTTACTGAATAATTACATTATACTGATATTGTTCTGATAGTATAGTATGTATAAGTAGACATATATATTTATGTATACTATACAAACCTATATAGGTATTTAAATCATTTTGAAAAATTGATTAAAGGGTAAACTTTTCAGATTTAAAGAAAATTTTATAAAAGTTTTAATTGATATAACATAAAGTTTAGCTAATGTTTAGTCTTTCATGATTTACAAAAAATGTAAAAGAGAAAAGGAACAAGAAAAAAAATAAAAATAAAAGAAGAAGAAAAATGTTAAATTATTTTGTTATCCAAAATTTTCAATTAATGAATGCCAATATAGGTAGCTCAGGTGTAGTATATAAATTTCAAATTCATTTTATATGAGAGAAAAGATCCTTGTACAAAATAAAATAAAATAAACAAATATTAAGGGTTTAGAAGGATGTACTGTGTATGTTGTTTTGAATGATTGAATTTTCCTAATTTGGTTTTCCTTTTTTTTTTGTATTATGTCCTCCCCCGCATAAAAAGGAACTATTTTATAATTTTTTGAGTTTAGAAAATTGAATAATTTTCATATAAATTAATTTGATTAACTGATTTTTTTTTTCTTATTTACTTAGTAGATACTTTTATTTCGAAAGGAAAAATTTGAAATTGAAATTTTATCATAAATTAACAAAAACATTTTATTTTTCTTTTTGTTTTTGCAAAAAAAAATTACCAATTAAAGTGAAATATGAACAAGTGATACATAATTTCCTTTCAACTATGTATATTTTTTTTCTTGAAACATAATTTACCATGTTAAATGTATTAAGAACCTCATGAAATGATGTAAGAAAATTTTCATCAAATTAATAACTATCAGACATAAGAAAATAATGTTATGTTGTGTGCCATAATAAATGTATAATATACAAAATACATACATACATATATCTATAATATTATATACATGTACATATGTATAAATATAAATAGCAACGTCTTGTATATTTTATATTAACGATCAAGCACTAATGAGACATTATATATACAAAGTTCAAAATTAATAGAAGTAAAAGGAAAAACTTAAACCGTGACCCGTGTTACATCAAAAAATTTCATCAAGTAATAATTATATGTACATGTAAATATATACATATATACTCGTATATATGTAATTATGTAATGACTACACATGAAGAGTTATATGCTTGCTTCTTGTGCATTATAATGTAGCATGTCATCAGCTTTATGCCTCTGTCTGCATATGACATGTGACGAGTGCACAAGTAAAATATGCTTAATTCATGAATGAAATTTACAAAAATTAATGAAGCGAATGGTGATTTTGTGGCTTTATTTTACCAAGGCACCAAGAAAAATATATAATAATTCACGTATAATTATTCTTTTGAAAAGATGTTGAAAAGATTTTTGGGAATTTTGTAGAATATGTTAGAAAAATAAAATTAAAATTATTTTGAGGAATTTTTATAAATATTGTGTAAGAAATTTAAAAACATTTTAAAAAAATTTTGCTTGTTTAGTGTTTAATTATTATTTTTATAGGTACCTATAGTAATACCTATAGTATTACTTATACAAACTTATGGAAGTATCTAAACTCAGTAAAATAAATTGACTGCTATAATCTGCCTCTAATAAACAAAATTCTAAATTGATTATCAGATAATTTTTTTTGAGTTATTGTTGATTTTCCAAAAAAGAGAGCAAAAAGTTAGATATTTCAGAAGTTCATTTTGCATAATATGTATATCTGTTTGTGTTGCTAGAAACCACCTTTAATTTAATTTACGTAAAATTTAAAAAAAATGACCTTACTTTCTCAATTATTCAAAAAAAAAAAAGCAATAAAATAAAAATTTCATAAATATTTTATTTTTAAATATTTGGAAAAATACATAATAAAAAATTTAATATTCTTTAAAAGGTCAATTACAATATTATTTTATTTAAAAAATAGAATATAAAAATGAATATCTACTTAAGATAAAATTTAGTATATTTATTTTATTCTATAAAAATCATGAAATTTCTTTACCAATCGACCATAAAATTATTTTGCAATTAAAACAGCATTCAATAATCTAAACAAACGATCGTTCTAGTTTATTCTGTGACGATTTTTAAAATTTATGATCTTGTGCTTATGTCCCATAAACTAATCAACAACATTATAAATATATATTTATCTATGTGAAGATGCCACAAACAAGATACAAGATATGGGTACATATGATTTTATATACAGTGCATAATTTTACACATATGAACTGGCATTTTAAAGTATTTTAATTTTGTGTGTGTTTTGCAATTTATATAGAGGATCAAAAAGTAAAAAAAAAAATAATAAAACAAAAAATAACAACATTATTTTGTTAGAAATGCATTCAAAGGAAACATAAACATTACTTTATTTTCTATTATTTTTGTAATGCATAAATTGTTTATTTGATCGAATCACAAACCATATAGTATATAAATCTATTTACTACATACATACATATGTGTATATTAAGTTTGAAGTAATTTATTCGTTTTAAAGTTTTTTTTTTTAATCTTTTTTCTTTTTTGTTTTTTTTTTTGTTTTTTTTTTTTTTTTGATTAAAAATATATTTGAGAACAAATTTAATTTAATTTTTTAGAACATAGATTCTATCGATGAATTTACATTAAAATTTTGCAGAAATAAAATTCGCTTTTATTTATTTATTTATTCTAAATTTTTTTTATTTATTTTTTTATATTTGGTGCATTTGATATGTTTTTACAATGCAATGACTTAAAAATATAAAATTTCAAAGATATATGTACATATAAGTATATTTACATTTATTTTATTATGTAGTTGCGGTTAATTTAAATTGTATGGAATAATTTTATTTTAGCGCTTAATGCATAATAATGACTGAACAGGCATTTATTTTCTATTTTTAATTCAACATTTTATTTAAAATCTAAATATAAATTATGTTTATTCAACTTCAAAAAGGCCATAGATGAATCGATTATAAAGTGAAAAAAAAAAAAAAACAAATTTCTTGAAATCGTAATGAAGTTAAAATGTGAAATTTAGAATATGCATTTTATGTTTTAAGTTTTATAAAACATTTTTGCTTTTTGTCTCTGCTGTAATTTTCTTTTATTTTTTGTTTAATAACAGAGAGTGGTATAACAAGAAGAAATGAATGTTTTTTTCCGGTATGATATGTAGATATATTGCACGGTTCTTAAAATATATAAGATTTTCTAAAATATTATAAATGGATTTAACAGGTAGCACTAAATTTTTCTTTGGAAATAATTCTCAAAATAGTTAGGTTCTTTTATCTTTTATTTGTATAATAAAATATTTTATATTCTTTCTAATAAAAAATTTTTTATGAGTTTACGAGGTTTTTGTTATGATCTGTGTTATAATTTTCATACCCTGTTTTTGTTATACCACGTACTAAATTGAAATCGAAATTATCGTCTTTTAATTCAATTTGGAAATTATCTTAAAAATTTTGAAATCAGAAAAAAAAAACCAAAACAAGAACAAATAGCTCTTTAGGTTTAACTGGATTTCTACAACAACAACAACAACAAAAAATCTATTTAAAAAATGGAATAAAGTAATTACAATGCCTACACCTACATACATGTAGTTTGTGTATAGAAAAATTCTATCGTATGCAATCAAAAATTAAAAGGAAATCACATGAGATTTTCAATTTTCCATTTTATACTTTTAATCGTTCCATATTATATACATACATATGACAGAAGCAACAATTTTTTCAAATACATATTCAAACATTTTGTTGTACATGTTTTTATTTTTGTGATTAAAATGATGCTTATAACTCTGTATTTCATACACCAAATATACTATCAAAAATTGTTTTCATTCATCATATCCTTATATTTTATAATTAAAGTAACTCCTTCCTCAATGTTGAGTGTTAAAATCGCATTTCCTATTTTTTTTTTTTTATCATTTCAATTTGATTAACGTTGAGATTTCAATTTTTGCTATTTTACATGGATTTTATACTTCTATTATCCTCATTCCTGTCATACTGTTTCCTCTTTTTTTTTCTTCTTCTCCATTCTCTCCTTGCATTACTTTTATACTTTGTATGTGTATATGTATACTCTTTCCATTGCTATACAATTAACCGCCATACTGTATGTATATACATATATATATGTATATATATATATATAAGAAGAATAATAATATGTATGTACACTCTATGTGTATATTTTGGTGTTCTTATAGCGGCATCAAGGGAATTCATAGCCTGAGGGTGTTTAATTAAAGCGCAATTAACGGAAATTATCTTTTAATTACTAGATTCAGTAAGGGATTTTTTTGAATACGGAAAGGCTACAAGAAATATAAGGAGGATGGAAATGAAAAACGAATTACTATTCTATTACATGATATTATAAGAAATAAAATATGTACTAACATACCCTACATACATAATATATAAATATCCATATGTATATGAGCATAATATGTATATTTACGTGTTTGACTGTGTAAAATTTCTATATTTTCTAGTACCTAGTACCTACATATAGTACATTTCTTACATGTCATTGTACATGTGAAAAAAAAAAAAAAACATAATCACATGTATATTTAATGACTTTCTATATCTTTCTAAAAGCCTCCAAGATGAAAAATTTTTATAATATTTATAAAATACATATAAAACTCTTATATTTATAGTACACATACATACATACATACATGCATATAAGCATAGAATGTGTAAGAACTTTAAAAAATTAACGAGAAATATGTTGAATAGATAAAATTTCATCTTTGATGTAATGAGTTCAAGGAAAAGCGAAAGGAAAAAAAAAAATAATGTATAAAAATGTTAAAAAGTAAATAATCCATGATACGCGTATTCTAACTAAACTGTAAATTAAATTTTTTTTTCTTAAATTACTTTTTTTTTTTATTTATTTATTTATTTTTTTTTTATACAAGAAATGAGAATATGTGAGTTGTATGTAAGTTATCATCATCACTGTCATAATTATCAAAAAGTTATAAGAAAGATTTATTTTCATAAAATAATTTAATTAAATTCAAGAGTATCTACGCTTGAAAGATTTAAAATTTTGAAAGGGAAAAAAATACATACATATCTTACAAGGAAAGAAACATCAATTCGTTAGAAAATAAAAATTGATATAAATTTATTAATAATTGTTTTTTAAATTTATAATTAATATTTAAGATATTTTGAATTTAAGAATTTAATAAAAAAGAAAATTAGAATTTAAAGTATAAACCAGAGTTAACGTGTATATTTGTGCTTGTGAAATATATATATGGACGTTACGAAAAATTTGACAAAAGAAAATTAAGTGCACTTAGAAGAAAAATGGTACAATATTATAATGAATGAGGGGAGGAAAGAAAACTTGCATGTAATATAAGATATAGAGTAAGAATTATGGTAGTGAAAGTATATAGTAATTTATATGTAGACTTATAGTGGGTGTAATTGTAATATTTTAAACAATGTGGTAAATTATCCAATAGTAAAAACAGAAATAATTAATTATATTATACTTTATACAGATTTCATCGAAAAACATGGCGAAAAACCATAAATAGTGGGAAAAAATATGTGTAGAAAAATTCCATTGAAAAGGATATTTACTCGTCTGCTTTTCACATGGTTGATTTATTTTATAAGATCCTTTGGAAGTACATACATATGTACTTTGAATTTTTTTTCTTCTGAATCTTAAAATATCACGTTTAGTTTAATCAACAGTTGAATAGAGCTTTTTAGAATTTTTTTCTCATTTTTTAAAATTTCATAGCCTATTATTATTTTTTTCGTTATTATGTGCCACAAAGTATAGGAAATAGGGATATCTCTTTTACTGCACTTCTGATCATAAAAATGACGAAAATTATTGAGTGTATAGGGCGAGCGGTAGAGTAAAAATAAAAAAGAATTTAAACTTTAAAATAAATTGATTGACAAAAGTGTCGAATTTCTGTTTAACAAAATATAACGAAGAGAAAAAAAAAAGTTTAAAATACCTAAGACAATTCAATAAAATGGAAATCGTTTTTCAAATACATTAATTAAAAGCAAAGTGTAATAAATAGAGCAATCAAATAAATTGAAACTGGTCATTATTCATTTAATACAGTGATCACATATGATAGAATATCACAGACTTTATCCATTGTACAATATTTGAATAAATTGTGTACATATAGTCTTATTGAAAAATTTTCCAATTTCAAATCATCTTGTACATATGCATATAGTATATGTACATACTCGTATGTATGTAGATTTATGTTAAAGAAGAAAATACATGTTCTTTGGTTTGTCTTCCATTCTTGAAATCAAACAATAATTGAAACTATACATTTTGTTACTTGAATTTGTTCAAAATGAGGTCTATTATCATGAAAAACATTCTTTGGTATTCAATATCATAAAATTTATTGTTTTATTTAGTTGACATATTTAAAATTATAAACACATATGTATGTCCTATAATATATACATATAATGTACGTACGATACATACGAATACAAAGACATTATTTAATCTCATCCCATCAAAAAATCTTACATACTTTTGATTCAATGATATCCTTTTTTAATAGCCTGTTGAGAATTTAGTTGCAATAAATAAATACATATATTTATAAATACATACACATATACACACATGCAAATGAACATACATACATTATATCTCTTTAGAAACAATTTGCAATAACATCTGCCAGCCAAAAGCAACATTAAATTAGTAACTATGTATGTACATATATAGTTGTATTTTGTCATTGCATTCTAGAGCAATTGAATTCAATTCCCTGTACCCATAAATTAAAATTACTTATCCTTATATCTAAAATGTATCAAAATATGTATGTAGTATATTAAAATCGAAAAATTCATGTACATACATATGTATAAATATACAGAATTGAATGTTTAATGCTGAGATTACATTTTCTACAAATGAAGAGGTGTTATACCTTTGAATAACTTTAACGTTTTGATAATATTTTTTTTTTTAATTTTTTTAAATTCAATTTTTTAAGTGAACGACGATATTATGTACTAAAAAAAAGGATATAAAATTTCATTTGCGCAAGTGTAAATAATTCGTGTGTATAATTCATTGATATTTGAAGAAAAAAAAAATGTTTTTTTTTTTTTTTAAATTTCTAATTCATGCTAGTTTTATCGAAAATGTTCGAATGATGAGAACAAAAATTTTATATGTCCCAAATTTTATGATTTTCATCAAAAAAATCTTATTTATTTATTTTTTAAATAATTTTATTAAATAGAAGAGTTTTTTGTGCTTTTTCTTTGAGAAGGATATTTTGATGTTTTATAGCATTTATAATAAATGTATGTAGACAAAGACAAAAGAGTCCTGATTATCTTGATGATAAATTAAAATTTAATTCATTAAGTGTCACATTATCTTTGATCTTTATTTAGATTTTAAAGAAATTTCATTTTTTGAATAATTTCTTATTGTCCTTTTTGATTTCATTTATCATTAATCGGGCTTCTTTTTGTCTTTCAAAAATACCAAATATCTATTAAAGTGGTTTTAAAAAAAAATTAAATAGGCAATACAATTTCCGAAATTACTTTGTACATAGCTTAGATTTTTTTTGTGTTATTTAATTTTAATAACTTTTTTGCATGTAACATAATATCCTTTAGAAAAGTAATACTTATTAGGATTTGAACGTAACGTAAATTTTCGCTATAAGAGTTTATTAGACCATTACAGACTTGTTTAATTTGTTGAAAAATACCTTCATTTCATTTTAATCCTTTTCTATCTGTTATTTGGTTTCCTGTGTACTACATAAGTGAATACTGTAATAACACAAGTATGTTATGTATGTATATGTTCTTACACTATATATCTCTTTCTTCCTGTTCAGTCTTCGTAATAAAACAATGCATGATGAACTTTTTAGCTTGTTTTTTTTTTTAGTTCCTTTTTTATTTTTTATTTAACTGTTGTCCACCGATAGCTATTTTGGTTTTGTTAAAATTAATTTTGTCATTATTTGTGATTTATTATCAATTATCCTTGCATACAATCAACTATTTTAGTACAAATATGTACGTATATATGTATATACACATATATAAAGTACATATTATACAATGAATATATAATTTTAAAACAGACAGGAAATTTTTGTTGCAGATGCTTTATTTTATTTAACTATATACTCATATTGTATATTATAGTTTTCATTTTTATTATTACTTGTTTTTTTTTTCATCTTTTTTTTTGTTTTGTTGTTTTTTATTTTACATGTTTATTTTGAAATATTTTTTTTTTTTTATGAATTAAAAGCGGATAAAAGAGAGAGAGAGAGAGAGGTAATCATAAATTTTTAATAGTATTATAACCGCGATTTCAGGCATTTTCGATTTATTGTTAATGAAATAATGACCACATGGAAATCATAGGTCATATATCATATAGAAAATGAACATCATGTGGGATTTGAGGTTGTAATATTTATTGGTTTGGTGGTCATTTTGAATCAAAACAAAATTATATGAGATAACGGTTGTAATAATTTTAAAAAAATAAATAAATTGAATATACACAAAAATATATAATATGTGAAAGATAAAATTAAATATAAAAATGAACAATTTATGTAATAATCATGAGAATATTGCTTATTTTAATTCAAAATGAAACAAACAACAACAACAACAACAAAAACATTTAGCATTTTATTGAAAATACCTATGCATTTTGCAAAAACCATCAATCATAAAAAGATGTATGTAGCTTTAAAATATAAAATATAATTTATTCTTTCTATTGTGAAAATGTCAATAATTTATTCTTTTTCCTAAGAAAAATCTGACAATAGAAAATGTATGATTAAAAATATTTTATTTACCTTAAAATAAAAAAAAATACAAAACAAACTCATATTCGTTGTCGGCATTTTTTTTTTTCCATTACCCAGTCCAAAATAAATTTCTTGAAAAAATATGTACTTTCAAGCTCTTTTCAAGTTCAAGTATTTCAGTGCTACCCTTAAAGAATAACTGTTTTCTAGACTTTTCAATGGCATATTCTATACATTTTTGTATACAAAATAAAAGAGAGTATCATATACATACTTACCTATGTAGAAAAATTCCACTTAAAATATACAACATGAAGACTAGGGAACGCGAAGTACTTTTTTGCCGTAAAAACTCTCTTATTCATATTCAAGTGTTCCTGATGTTTTATAAAGACTTCAAAATGAAGCAAAAAAGTAAAAAAAAATGAAAATTTCACATATACATAGGTATGTACATACCTTTCTCATTTTTCATCAAATTAAAAAGTGGAAAATTAAATTTCATATACTTAGATTATGACTCGCAAACCACAAGGAATAAAACAAAATAGTGAATACCTGAAAATATTACGGGTATTAAAAAATAAAGAAAATTAATTAATATAGTCTAGGACTATTCTTATTTTAATCATAGTTTCAGAAGGACTTTTAGGATAAAAATTTAACATAAATTTAATAAAAATATATTTTCTAAATTTCCGAATATATTGGACAGGGTGAATTAACTTTATTTTAAAAAGGAGTTCTATCATATCTTTCTAATTGAATTTTGTTAAAGTTATGTTGTTGTATCTATAAGTATAAGAGAAGAGTATACATTGTATATTCTTATTGATTCATTCACAAAGTGTATTTGAAAATATTAGGAATTTAAAGGTTTTTCATGAAACATTGTTCTAATCGTATCTCGGCTGTTGAAGCATGCAAAGAACATTGCAAAAATTGATCATTTTGAGTTCTAGTCTTACATATTATTTCTATCAATTAATATTTAAATTTTATTCACCTTTAAAAATATCAATCTAAAAAACTTCAAGATACGTTTTTCAAATTTTTTTATTAAAAAAAAAAAAATCGATTAAAAATGTTAAAGAAAACATAAAACAGATAACACAAAGAAAATTTATAATAAAATTTAAAAGGAATCCTTTTCATACCATTAACTTTTTTTTTTCAAATAAAATTGTCCAGACATTACTTGTAAAGTTAAATAACAAACTTTTTAATGCAATCTATACTATTAACAAAATTGAGAACAAAATATAAAATAAAAATTGAAACCATCTATTTAGTTGTTTGTATGTATTTGCACTATAGTCACTTGCTTACAAAATAATTGCTTTAATGTATCAAGAGTGACAAATTATCCAATTAGACATTGTCGTATTTTATGTGGCCGACATCCATCGAACTTTAGCCAATATCCTATATATATGTATGTACTACATACACTTTTTTTTGCACTCTTTTTATTTTTTTAGATGTCCTGTTTGTTTTTCTGTTTTATTTTTATTTTTTTTTGTTTAATTTTTGTTTTCACATTTGAAACAACAGCGATTTTAAGTTATAACACATAGGATAGAGCCCTTTCTTTACACCATTATTTTTTTCCAATGTTACCCGTATAAAGGAATTTTCAATTTCATTTTTCTTGTACACTTTTTAAAATTTTTCCAAACATTTTTATTTTTATTTATTTATTTTTTTGCTTTTTTTTTTTTGCTTTGCAAATTGTGGAATAGTGGTAGTGACGACGAACGATGTTAGGTAAATATTGAATGAGATCGGTAATTTAGCGGCCATTGTCTAATAAATTACAATTTAGGATAAAAAATTAAAGAAAAAAAAAACTAAACTAAACAAGATAAAAAGCAATGTTAAGTAAGATTGGAAAAAGTAAAAAGTGTAGGTTATTGTAAAATATATTTTTTATACAACAGGAACCTGATAAATTACGTGACCAATATCACAAATTTAAAATTAACTTGAAGTAAATTTTGATTAAAATATAATTTTTCATTTTATTAGAATTGACAATTTAATGTTTTATTTTAATTGTTGTTCTTTTTTTGTCTTTTTAAATTTACAGAAAGTTTAAGAGACTATTTTAGTAGATTTGGTGAAATCACAGAGGCTATGGTAATGAAAGACCCAACGACAAGAAGGTCGAGGTAAGTTCAGTTTTTATTTACATATTTTCAATTTATCTACATACTACATATATTATGTACATTAAAAACATTAATATATGAGTAACAGAAAAATTGGACACACATTCTTATTAACCATTTCCTCCTCTTTGACTACCAGATTAAATATTGAAAATTTTACTTTAAACTGTCAAACTAAAACTTTTTCGAATATATTATACATTATTCTATAGTTTCCGGTAATGAATAAGGTAAAATTAAACATAAACTTCTAAGCGACAATGTGAAAAATTATTATAAAAATGAAGTAAGAAAAAAGTTTATGAAGCTATAGCAAACACGTTATATAAAATTAATGTCCTTTTATATGAATTCAGGAAGCTTTATAAATCTTCCTTCACATTTTGTTCTTCAATATGATTTCATGCAGACGTACATATTTAAAAAAGAAAGAAAAGTAAAGTAAAAAAAAAAGAGTAAACATCAATTTCAGATACGTCAAACTCAAAAGAATAACAAATGATGATTTAAGATCTTTTTGTGTAAAATTCTAAACACTAGACTTTCATTTTATGTATATCCTTCATGATTTTATAACGATAAAATTACGCGGTATTCAGATTGTTTCTTTTTATACAGTTATAAAAAAATAGCAAAAAAAAGTGAACATAAGAAAAGGATACGATTATTAAAAATGATTTCAAGTAGGCAAGCAGAAAACTAAAAGGAAATATTCAGCTTATATGTATGTATTTAGAAAGTATGAAAAAAAAAACAATATATGTGTGTATATCAAAAAATTAAAAAAAAAAATCATCTAGGAAAAAAAAAGTGAAATATGAAACGCATTAAAGATATAATATCGAAGATATTAAAACTTTTTGACGTATTATTTCATATTTGTGAATTGATGTTTAACTTTTAAGCTTTATTCAAAGGATAAAGGAATGACTATAAAATAAAATGAAAAATAAAGATATACGAGTACGTACATATATGTATGTATATTCTGTAGATATACATACATATGTGTTACGGAAGAGAATATATACAAAAGTGTATTTAAAAAAATAAGGGAGGATGATATGGGAGAAAGTAGGAGGTTAGACATAATAATTTTTCTTTATTTTTTACCTTGTGATTTCTTTCAAGCGAATACATTCATGTGGGAATAAAAAAAAAAGAGAATAAATAAATGGAATGTTAGTTTAGAATTGAAATGCCAAAAGGATAATTTCAATGATAAATGTTTTCTAAGAGTTTTTGATTATTTTGATTATTTTTTTTTATATTTTGCTTGTACACACACTTTCATATTGATCCCTTTTTCGTTTTTACGAAAAGAAAAAAACACACATACACACTTCAGATAAATATACCTATACAGTAATATATTCTAAAAAATAATATTATTGTGCTATGTAAGAAATCAACTTTCAATTAAATTTCAATTTTCCATTCATTGGTTGACTTAAATATTATTTCTAATTTTTTCTTCATGATTGCAAATTTTTATTCTAAATTTTATTGTTCATTTAAACAGAAAATAGTATTAAATTTAAATTTAATTAAAAAAAAATAATTTAATATCATAGGTACCAGTCGAATCATTTTTTTTAATTTTTTGTTCGTAAAACTTAATTTAAAAAAACATTTTTTTATATATGTATTATAATCCTTTCAATTTTTTTTTAAATATTTCTAATGCAATTGCATTATTTTTATGTCATACATAACCGCGTAGACCTTTTCATTTAATTAATTTTCTGCACAATCAGAAATGACATTGATGGACGTAAACTGATAATTGATTAAAACTGATTATACCACAAAACAGGAAAATGACTAATTTTCAATATTTTCCAATTAAAAATTAGCTATCAAAGTATAAATCATATGTGTATAGTGTATATATAAAATCTATATTGATTAATTTATGTATATATAGTATGTATAACAGGGATGAGATCCAATTTTTTTTTAGGTGTAATGACCATGTGATGGTTGATATATCATTTAATATTTAATGGGATGATGGTAAACAAGGAGAATTTGAATTAAACTGACCAAAGAGTGGTTAGTCGAGTACATGAAATCAATTCACAATGACAATTACCATTAAATTTTTTTCACATACTTACTTATAATTGAGTCTGTGTGTGTGTATGTGTGTATGCAAACTATATAATAATGCGATGTTTTAGTATTTCAATTTACGTACATATATAACATACTCGTATGTGTGTGTATAAGTTTGAATATAAATATACTGTTCTTCACTATGAATGAAGATTTGAGCTCTAAATTATTAAAACATTCTAGGGATTTAAAAAATTAAGAAATTTTAGGCAAGCCCAGCTTCTAAAATTCGAAAGAGGTTAAAATTATCAATCTCAGAAATGAAATAATCAGAAAAGTTCTTCATTTCAACATTTCAACATTTTAAATTTGCTAATTCGAAAACATAGGGGACTGTATTTGTTCTAATTTCTCAGTTTAAAAAAAAAATCAAAATTTAAAATAAAGACACAAATCACAAAAACAGGAAAAACCCGTATATCCTTCTGTTCAAATAATCCTGAATTTCCTTGTACTAAAAAACTAGAACACAAAATTTTAGTACAATATGTTCTGCCGTATAGCAAGAACAGAGAATACAAAAATTACATCAAATGTGAATTTTTACAAAATTTTAAAATTATTCATGTATTTGGTCAAAACTTAATAGAAAAATATTCATGTATATAGTCTCTATGAATGATTTTTATAATCAAAATTAAAATCCCTTTGTCTGGCATAATTTGTATTTCAATAATTTTTCAATGAATCCTTTTACCACAAAAAAAAAAAAACAACATAATACTGTCTATATACATTATATTATTTGGTATCACTTCAATGTTTTTCTAAAATTAAATTTTGCGGTTAACTGCCAAAACATTTTGATCAATAATTTGGTTATAATTTATATATTGCAAAATAATAAAAAAACATCATATATTAAATACATACATATACCTTTATACATATGCATATGGTATACCCTAATTTATAAATACATACATACATAAAAAATCCATATTAGGAAATTATATTCTGATTCGTAAATCAGCTTTTCAGTTTAAACATAAATATGTATGTATCTATACATATGTACATATGTAATTTTTTATCTAGAATAGTTTTGCATAATATTTGAAGAGTAAAAAAAAATGGAAAAAAATAATTTTTGTATTTGAAAATAAATTTGAGGCTGGATAGCTTCAAATAGTAACAAAACAGAAAAAGAAAAAGAAAAAACGACTAACATACGAGTAATGCTTGAAATTACTTTTTCATGTAACATTCATTTTGTGTTATAAATTTAATCTAGAAAAAATTGATTACTTAAAAAGAATGTTCTATTTCTATTTGAAAATAAATTATTTTATTGATATTAATTATTCAAATTTACCTTAAAAAATGTCCTTAGAGAATTTTCTAATAAAATTCCTAATTTATTTTCAATAATAATACTAATAATATTCCTAAATATTAACTTATTCCTCTTTATTGATGAAAATCTCCTACAGTCATTTATGGTATTTACAATAAAATCCTTTTTCTGAAAAAAAATGTTTTTTTCTTCTCATATTTTGTGTTTCTATTATAACATTGTCGTATATTATAACATTGCGTATTTGAATGTACCTACAGGATACCTATAATCCTTAGACAAAACAATTTTGATGAAATTGAAAAGGCATATTTGAGAAAAAAAAAAAATTGGTGAAAGTGAAAAAAAAAGAAAATGTGGAAAATTGCCATGTTTGTATTTCTTCAGATTTTCTTCCCTGATATTGTTTTATTTTCTTCTTTCTTTCTTTCTTTTTTTTTTTTTAGTTCAAGAATATAAAAGAATAGCATAACTTTACATGCAAAATAAAAAAAAAAAAGGAAAGAAAATTGAGAAAATGTTTAAATTCAAGCGAAAAAAGGTATTATAAGTATATTCCTTACAAGAAAGGTAAAATAACAACAACAACAAAATCAAAAGGAGTATGCCAAAAAGATTATTGAATAATAAATGTAGAAATTTTATTTGTTTGAATGCGTATAAAAGACGAGGTTTATTGGGAATTGGGGACCATTTTCATATACAAATTGATTTTGAATATTTATATTGTGTATGGGAAAAAAAAATTGATATTTATTTTATTTTTAGTTTCTCATTTTGGTTTTACATTCCTTTTTTGCCGAATTGATTTTATTATTATTATCCAAGACTAGCTATTATTCATATTTTTTGTTGTTGTTTTTGTCAGAATAGTTCAATTTAATTTTAAAAAATAAGATTTTAACTTGAAATTATTATCCTTTCAAAGTTCAATTTTTGGTGTTGAAAATTTTAATTTTCGGATAATTTCCATTACAAAAAGAAAACAAAAAAATAAAAAATTTCTTTTAGAAGGAGTTTTTAATTATTTCTATCTATAATAACAAAAATGTCAATTTTATTTAATTTTTAAATTTGTTTAGCATAGTTTTTCTCAATATTTTATTTATTCTGAACAATTTGTTTTTAGTCCTTTACAAAATTAATCCTTTTTTCTTTAATTTAATATTTCTAATTTTATTTTTGTTTTATTCCTTATTCTAATTGCTTTCAATATCATTCGACTGTAAAATGTTTTTTTCAAAGGTTTTAAATTTATTCAGAAAATAATAAAAAAAAGATTAAAGGAAATATAATACATCATTAGGTTTTTGAAGATATTTATTTAACTGAGTAGAAGAAAAACAGTAAAAAAAAATACATAAATTTATTGATTGATGATATTTTAGATCCCTTAAAATTTCTGCATATTTATTAGACGTTTTTGTATTTCAAATTTTAAATTAGGACGATTTTAAACAGATTAGCCAAAACCCTTTTTTTTTTCTTCTCTTTTTGATTAATTTCAATAGCAATAATGATTGTATTTGACAATATGAAGTTTTTGGTGTTTTTTTAATCGATTTTTTATATGAAAAAAATGTACTGAGTTCACAATTGTATATCTATAAAAATTGCTGTGAAAATTTATATAAGATATTTGATTAAAGAACTTGATGAAATTTTAAATAAAATCTTATTAATTGTGAAAAATATTTGAATATCTAAAATGAAATTATTCTAAAAATGAAAGTGTATGTGGGGTGGTGTAGTAGATATGCGTATTTAGATATATTCGAATACATGTTCTAGATATGAATTTTATTCAGTAAAATGCATGGAATGTCCTACTTTAGGTGTAGAGTGAAAAAAGGATTAAATAAGAATTTGTAAATACATAGCATTTTATAACAAGAATATACTATGTATGTTGGCTTGTCCTTTTCCCTGAAATACATACACATAAACGTACAAGATTGTAAACTCTTTCCTTCGGACAAAAACTATTAGTGGTCAACCAGTGAGAGTATAATTTCTACAATTATTTTCCATAACTATTTTGTTAATTTAGGCTTCTATCTAAAAGTAATCGAACGAACAAAATGAATATATGTATAAAATATGAAAAAAAAAAGAAAAAAAAAAGGATTAATTCAGTTTGAATCGTATGTGTTATATTATGTATACTGATGCTGATTTAATAAAAGTTAGTCGAAGCTACAATATTATATGAACTCTTAGCATAAAATATTAAGCATATATACTATGTTATATGTTACATGTAATGTATACTACTTTCTACTGATATTATGTTGTGTCGATAAGGTAAATACATATATTTCGACCATATAGGAAAATGCAGTAGTTTAATATTTTGTCTCAATATTATTATGCATTTTCATTTTATACCTTCTAAAAAATTTAATTTATCAGGTTTCTGAAAATATTTCTATCTATGAATTAAAGAATAAAAGGATAAAATTTGAAATTTAGATAATTAAACTTAAAGTTTTAAGAGGATTTTATGAAAACAAAAAGAAAAATTAATTATTATATTCACATAGATTTTTAATTTTGGTTTAAACTTAATTGTATCTTATGATATTATATAGTTATTCTATTTTTTACCTATTTCAAATACATTTACACATAAAAATAAAAAATCTTAACTAAAATTTAATCTTCTTTGATAATTTCTAAATAAAATCTATACCACAAAATTTAATTGAAGTCACCTTTAAAATTTTAATTTTGGAATTACTTTTAAAAATAAAATATTCCAGTTTAAATTTTTAAATACTCTTTATGATTTTAAAAGTTTTATTTGCTGTCTAATATTATAGTTGTGCCCTTAAATTTTCCTAGTTTTCTTTTTAATTACTACTTTAATATTTTGAAAATTTTTTTTCTTCAAATTTTTTTTTTTTTTTTTTGTTTAGAAAAATATTTACAAGCATTAAAAATTGAAATAAATTCAAAATATTTTCTAGCTGAAATATCTTTAAAATGTACATACATACATGATTCATTACCGTAAGAACATTATATTATAATATATAGTAGAGATGCCATCAATTGTTATCTCCCTTCTATTCATTTATGAATTTAGGTATTTACATTATTTTGACAATATTTATGTGACAAATTTATTAAGAAGGATGTATTCATACCACGTTTATATATTCTTTAACAACAACAACAAGAAAAAAAAAAACAAAACAAAAAAAGAAGAAAACTTATCAGCCATAATTCAGAATGTCAGAATTTTGTATTTTACCACAAAGATGAATATATTGCCTAATAATATGTATGTTTTAAAGAAAAGAAGAATGTTGTTTTTCTTTATACATATGTACCTATACACATGTATGTACATACATACATATATTAACCTCTTGTTCTTGATATCTATCCTTTTATTATTTTGCCGTCATCATCATCATCATCATCATGAGAATCATATAAGAAGGTTACAAGGACGTTTTTCGTCATTATAACTTTTATAAATATATATACATATACTTACATATATATATATGTATTTATATACATATATATTCAGTAATAATAGATACAATATACCCATACTTTATAAACAATTCAAAAATGAAAGAGGCTTAACTGTAGACTGGATAACGACTAAGTTTTATCCTGTCATATTAAAAGCTCTATAAGATAAGTGATTGATTAGAAGTAATTTCTGTAAACACCAAAAGCAAATGTGAAAGCTCTCACCAATTTTTAACATCAAACAACACTGTGTTATATAGTGGGAATAATGGCAGTTAGTTTTTGGTGATTTTTCATTTCAAGGAACTTTTTGATATATAATTATATTTATAAGGAAATGTTAAACGAATAATATGTGAAAAAGTCTTTAAGTAAAAAATTTTCTTAAACAACTAAAACAGTAATTATGATACTTATGATGATATTTAATTATAATGTATATATTTGTATCTGTTTGTATTCATATACATATACATATGTATGTATGTATATGCAAAAAATGAAAGAAAAAAAAAGTATTAAAAAGTAGTGATGATCGTTAATTAACTTAATAATGAGAATATAAATTCATCCTTATGGACAAAAGACAATATTTATTTGATATATTATGTTGATTATTATTTAAGAGTATATGAAGTATTTAATTAAAAAAAAACATTATTAAAGGCAGGTAATGGAATTAGGATGAAAAATGTGTTAAGGATGAATTCATTTATGTCATTTTTTATTTTTTTCAAAATCCCATAAAACGTAATGACGAATATAATGTTCTAAAGCTAACGATTACTTAGAAAATCTACTTTTAAAATATTTCGATTTTAGAAATTAAGTGACAACACTATTAAGTCTTTTTTTTTCTTTTTTTCTTTTTTTTTGCTTATATATCCGAATGCTCTCTCTTTCAATTGTATAGAACTTTAAAATCTTCTAATTATTCTTTTTTTTTGCAGTTTAGCATAAAGCTTACGAATCTAAATCTAACGTTTTTCGACACAACCTTATATAATACTATACACCCTCGAATTTCCCATTTTTTCTAATTTTTTATTATTTTCTTTGCACCGTGAACTTAAAATTTTTCTTTGAAACGCCTATTTTTCCATGGATTTGGTTTTTGTCTTAAGTAAGATATTTTTGGAAGGATTCTTTGATTTTCTGTTGAAATATCGAAAAATTTAAAACTTTAAAAACACAAAAACAAAATTTCTTGCTTTTACAATCGAAAGTGTTTTTTTTTTTTTTAATTTATATTGAAAATACCAACTACATAATAAGTATGTATATTGATTTTGCCATATTTTATTGTAAACTATAACCAAAAATCAATTTTATCCTTTTTTCATAAATGAATTTTGGTGTAAATGCATTTTCTTTGCATAATAAATTTAATTAATTCATACTCACGTCTTAAACAATTTTTGTACATATGTATATTTATGTATGTAAATGTATATGGTACAGACATTTTCATATAAGTAAAAAGAACCGCATGTAAAGTATAGAATTTCCTTGCATACATACATACATACATAATATGTAGTATGTCTTCGTATTTTATTTTTATTTTTCCTGTGAAAAGTATATAATATTTCATAATTACAAAGTGCTATTTTTTTCATGTGTTTTGTTTTTCTTGGTTTTTTTTTTATCAACTGGTATTGATGTAACTGTCACATAGAAGAATATTCCTTATATTTTGAAAAATTGAAGTAAAAGTAAAACAAAAAAATTTAAAAAAAAACAACAAAAAATTGTAAGTAAAACTACACGTACATTTTCATTTAAAATTATGAATTCTCAACAAAAGAAAAGAAACCTGAATAACAATTTTTATATAAAGGAAAGTACAAGTTGTACTTAAAAAAAAATTACAAGAGTGTACTCTGAACGCTGACTCCTTTGATATGAGACGAAGGGCATTCATAAGTGTTCTTAACAAATGTTCGTGTGCGTGCTCAAGTGGGCAATGCATTTAAAACAGGGAGGATATACATTGGGTGGATACATACATACATATATGTATCTATAAATTTTTTTTTTTTACTTGATGAGTACATAAGATTATTTTGTGCTCATACAGAATATAATATAAATTTTTTTTTAGTATCCTGTCTAACTAAAAATAAAATGTTGAAGTAATTGTGTTTTCATGATTTCTGAAATATTTTGCGTCCCATGCACATTATAGTATATGTATATAAGATAACCTGTAGAAAATTTATATTTATTTATTCGCTTATATTATATGAATGATTTTGTCCTTTCTGCTCTTATACATAACTTTTTTTCTTCTTTTATTTTTTGTTGTTGTTGTTGAAGGTATATGAGAAGAAGAAAAAAAGCCTAGAATATAACGAAAATATACGTATGTGACATGCATGTAGGAAATTATGCGTTCATAAAGAGTAAACGTTTCAAGAATTTTAATATATTTTTTTTTCTCTCTCTATAATATATAGATAAACTTTGCTTGAAATAGCAAATGCTAATGAAAAAGGACAACTGGGAATAATTGGGATGTACTCAAAAGAAACTCTTTAATTTTCGTTCAGAACGTGCTGTATGACTTGTATATTTACATGTAATTTGTTGAGTGGTTCTACCATAAAAAAATTAAAAAAAAAAAAAGAAAAAAGAAAAGAAATATGAGAAATACAAGAAGAGAGAATTTTTTTTTTTTTTATTAGAAATATGTAAGTGCTTTGACTGAAATTATGATTAAAATTTTAAGTTAAAATGAGGTTTTACCATTCTCAGATGTTTTTATATCATATATGTATGCATAAGTTTACGTATACGTATATATATAAAAAAAGAATATAATAATAACGTATTACTAACGAAATTTTCAAGTTTTCGAATTTCACATTATTTGGTTTATTTTTCTTTTGATTATATTATTTTGTTTTACTTGCATATGTATACATATATTTTATGCTTGTATGTATGTATTTATATTTAGTCCCATTCACTTTCATATATGCAATATGCATCATATTTTCAACAATTTAAATGTCTATTGGGAATTTTCTTGTTTTATTTGCAATTTGCAAGTCATTTTAAAAGAATAAGTATAAGAAAATGCAAGTATTATAGTTAGTTTCTTATGCAAATTTTTTCTTATGTTATGGCTAGACGTCGTAACTATATTATGTAAATCGATTTCATCATATATCCATAATATTATAAATGTATGTATGTACAATGTATGTACATATATGGTATACATATCTATATGCTTTAACATAAACCTAAAACATTCCAGTTGCAAGCCATAGAAATTATTAACAGACACATGAGTATTGACTTTATAATCCACAAAGCATTTATTCTATTTTATTTTATATTTATTTATTTTCTTTACTGTTTTTTTTTTTTTTTTTTACAAAACCACTTTTATAAGTAATATTTTAAAAAGGACTCTTTGTACTTGACTAAATAGAGTTTTATGTTAAAGAAGACAGAACAATATGAAGAAAATAAAACTTAGAAATTTTTCAGACAGAAGGATATAGGATTTTCTTTGATATAATATACATGAGAATAATAATGCGTTTCGATTTTATTTAAAATTTATAATAAATAATGAAGGTGAATTATAGTAAAGCTAAATTATAATCGCTTATATTATAGTGAATATATGTATATGTAGTTATAACCAAACTATTAAAAAAAAAAATAAAATGCATTTCTAGCAGTAATTTATTATTTTCTTTTTGAAATCATTTGGGGTTTTAAAAACATGTCCAAGACAATAATTTACAGGTCAATCAGTTAATATGACGTTTAAGGGTAAAAAGAAGGGGTTCATTTAAAAGTACTTTTTATTTAAAACTCGGACTAAAAATTAGAAATTTAGAACAGAATATTAACAAATTTTAATTCAATAGTACTTCAAACTGAATGATATAATTCTATTATGAATCTTTTAATCAATTCAAAAAAGTTAATTTATCCTAAAAGACCACAATAAATTTTATTTTTTTTGTAAAATACTAAAATGTCAAAGATATTAAATAATAGTAATAAATTACTTAATTTTATAACTTATTCGTAACAAACAATATTATATTTTTTTGTTGTTGATAAATTTAAATGTTTTTTAAAATTATTATCAAAATATATCCGTACATAGTATATTTTTCTTATAAAAAAGTTTTCAGACAATTAAAAAATCTTTTAAAAATCAGCAAAAATATATATACATACATATACTTGTATACATATTTCTTTTTTCAATGATTTTTAAAACCAAGTAAAAATTGTAATTAAGTATTACAAGGATAATCTTTCAATCTTCAATTAAAATAAATTTTAAACTTTCTGTTTTTTAACTTACATAATTACAAAAACAAAAAATAACAGAAAATATAGAAAATACTCTTCTAAATATATATATACATATTATATAAGTATTTATTTTTTTTTGTTCATTTTTAAAAACAAACTACGCGATATTTTATCGTATTTTGTTATATTTTTCTACTATATTCACATCCCAATCTTATATCTCATTTCACTTTTTTTTTGTGTTTTTGTTTTTATTTTCTTTAATTTTCTTAACTTTTATTTTTCAAACACCTCCCATCTACCATGATCAAATATATTTTCATTCCTATTTAAAATCTTTCTTCTTGGATTGGAAAAAAAAAAGTGTATATAATAAAGAAAAAAAAAAAAGTTTAAAATAATCGTTTAAATGCCAAATATCGCTTTCTTAGTTGATTCAAAGTACCATTCATTTTCTCGAAATCCTCATAAACAATTCACTTTTTCTTATCCCTTATGGTTTTATATACCATACTAAAAGTATTAAAGTTAAAAGAGTAAGGAGAAAATAATAATAATAATAATAATAAAAAAAATAATAGAAAACTCCAACAAACACAACCAACAAAATAATAAAGAAAAATAAAAAAATAAAAAAAAAAAACGAACTCTATAACTTTTAAGCAAACAAGTTTAAAAAGTTTTTCTCGCGAAAATTTTTCGATTACAATACATAAAAGTTTTTAATACACAATGCTTGCAGAAATAGATCGGTTTTTATAACTAACAACCTCAACTTGCTTTGGTAATCAACAATTTCTTGTAATCCTATCAAAAGGAGGTGGTGAACTGATGAAATAATATGGGATGAGTACTTTAGTATGTATGTATGTAACACCACCAACATAACTTAATTTTTTTATTCTTATTATTTTTTTTGTACTTTTTTTTCTTTCTCCAATATATCGTATATAGCTATATAAAAAAAAGGATAACGGTATGATAGAAATCATATGATAGGAGTCTAAATTGTAATATTAAAATATAGGAGTAATACTTGTATATAGATTATGGTCTACAATAAAAGGGAGGATGACTATATAGATAAAAGATATTTAGATGATATACTATATATACAAGTATATCAGGAAGGATTATTTTTCGTATTCTGAATTCTTAGTCAGCTTTTTCGAAAAAAAAAACACACACACACAAATAAGAGGCGTCATTGTTTATTTAGCTTTTTTCTTCTGTACAAAAAGAAGATGTGGCTTTTTGAAAAGAATGTAAAAAAAAAAAATAATGCTAAATACTTAACAAGAACATCATAAGAATTTACAAACGAATCAGCATTCTTAAATATTTTTATTTATTTTTCTTAAAAGATACAATTTTGTTTTTGTTTTTGTTTTTTTTTGTTTTTTTTTTGTTATTTTCATTCTAAAACTAAAACTAAAAAATTTAAATTAAATAAAATTAATGATCATGAAATAATAAAGTATAATAAATTAAACAGATAAAATTACTATCTTGTTGACATACTTATTTTGTTTAATTCAAAAAACTCAGATACAAATAAAATTATTGTGGATAAAAATATGCTTTTATCTTATTAAATATATACGAGTATATGTATTATATAGAAAATTATTCATATATTCTTTTATTGTTAAATATTTTGTTTTTCATGTGTTTTTATTTATTTTTTATTCTTTCAGAGGTTTCGGATTTATCACATTTGGAGATCCAGCTAGTGTAGATAAAGTTTTAGCTCAAGGTACACACGAACTAGATGGTAAAAAGGTAAAATTCAAAAAGTAGTTTTTCAAAGCACAACAAAAAATATTAAATAACAATGATAAAAAAAAATAAAACATTTTTTTAACATAAAAATTAAACGCTTACTTTCCTTTATTCAATAACAAAAAAAAATTCTTGACAAAGAGCACATTTCATTATACTTTTTTTTTCTATTGACTTGTATTTTATTTTTTGTTTTTTTTTTTTCATTCTTGTAAATTTTTTTATAAAAGTTTTTTGTTGTTGTTGTTGTTCATATATTTCACAACAAATTAAATAATACTTTGTACAAACAATTTTAATTATCACGAACTTTCTATTCCCCATAATACACATTTTATTTTTATTTATTTTTTTTCATTTTAACTTTTTTTTTTAACAAAATATTATTTTATAGACAAAGATTAAAAATATGCAAAAAAACAAAAATAAAAAATTAAAAAGTTTAAGTGGAGAAAAATAATAATATCAGTATAAAGCAGTTTTTTAAAAAAAAAAAAAAAACAAAAGAGAATTGAAGCATTAAATGAAAAAAAATTTGAATTTTTGGAATTTTAAGAATTTTAATGTTGACGAAATTGAATATTTTTATTATTTATTTTGTGTTATGTTTTTTTTTTTTTTTTAACGTGGTGTCTCCTTTTATGCATAATGTATACATAAAAAGTATAAAAGTAAGTTGTATGGATGTATCGTTTCGTTTTTGTTTTATACACCTGTTTTCATAGAATGCTCTTACAGGGTGAGAGAAAAATTTAAATAATAAAAGATTCTTATCGCTAAGGGTCGTTCAAAAGCAATAGTGAAAGTATACCTTTGTATCTGTTGTATTATTTTTGAGAGGTCCAGAAGTTTTATTTTTTAAAGATTTTAAAGCAAAAACGAAAAAAATGTATAAAAGTTTGTACGATTTTTTAATTGTTTTCCCAATAAATAATTATTAAATTAGTTAGGGAATTTTTCAGATTCATTTGTATATTTTCAATGTTGGAAAAACAATAGTTTAAAACTTTTCACGACGATGAAATTTGATTGAATATTTGTTTACGTGTGTTGAACATTTTAATCATTTACCACACAATAAAATCAACCCAACAATGTTCTGATGGTTTTGATTTATTATTTCACTGTTTTAGCCTTTTATTTTAATTTATTAACCTTTTTCTTAATTTTCCATATCATTTCGGAATTTTTACTTATTTGTGTGCTAAATAAGCTATGCTTACGTACATTTCAATAGTATAAAATAAATTGTTACGTATCCGTTAATAATATTATGAAGAAGAAAAAAAACATTTATACAAATATGAGTTACTATGCATATATATGTATAACATAAGCATAAAAAGAGCATATAAAACATCTTTTGAAATTGGTCCTTAAGGACCAAAAAAAAAAAAAAAAAAAATTAAAATTAAAAAAAAAAAATATTTTATACAACATATCTCTTCAACAGCATCATATGAAGGGAAAAAAAAAGATCATAAATCGTAAAAGAACCATTAATAAAAGTCTCGAACAATAGAATTTTTGTGTCAAATATAGAAAGGGCAATCATTTCTTAGACCTGCTAACACTTATTTATAATGAGAGGTCGAAAATCACATCTTCATATACACGCCCAATCGAAAATTTTTCACTATAATTTTTCTCAATCTTCTTCTTTTTTCTTTCTTTTTTTTTTTTTTTCCTTACTCACATTTATTTTATATTTTCTTTTTTGGTATGTATCCTGTTCACAGTGTGCGTTTTTGTGATATACATACATATACATACATTTTTTACATTCAATTTTTCTTTCATTTTAACTGCTGAATTGTACTTGTACCTATCACTGACCACCAACAGAGGACGCACATTTTTTTTTACTTTATTTTTCTTCTTCAAAATTTTGCTTTTGATTTGACTCATCCTTTTGTAATTCAACCACAAAAAATATTTATCATGGTACATGGATGATATACATACATACATACATGTAGGTATTTATGGATATGTATTATACTGTTTTTTGTAACTTTGCTATATCGTTTGCTTGGTAATATACAATTTATTATTTTTTTTTTGTTGCTTGTTTTTTTTTTAATCATATTTTTTTGCAATTTTTTTTGTTTTTTTCATTTTTATTATTTTTTATGTTTGTAATATTACACACTTTCCGAATATTTATATGCTAGAATATCGTTAGAATGAAGGATGACGCACTATTATCAGCACTTATCCATCATACTATATAGTATTATAATATAACTAAAAGGAAAAAAAAATTCATGATTTCATATATCATTTGACTAAAAGCGAAATACTTTTAGTCAATGTAAAACGATTTTTACTCCTAAAAAAATAGCAAAATACAAAAAAAAAACCAAGAAAAATAGCATATTGAAGGCGTGTACTGTTATTGGATAGAAGGGCATTTAAGAACATCTGGAGTTAATTTTTGAATTTAAGTCCTTTTCACAAAGAAGAAAAGACTCTAACCCACAACAACTTTAGTCTATATAAAGTGATAAAAGCTATGACCCAGTGTCATACTTCTATTGCAAAGCCAAGTAGATTCTGTTACTTACTTTTAATTGCCGGAACAATGTTTTCTAAGAAATACGTTCTAGAAAAATAGAAGTATGTACATACATAGGTATATGAATTTCCCTTATACAGAAACATTTTACTCTAAAAAGAATGACTCTCTAAAAAGAGTTACCTTTTTACATTTTGCATTGATTAAAAATAGTGCTAAGAAAAAAAACAGTTTTACGGGTTGGTTTTCTTTAACTTTAATAACACGTCATTCAGGAGTCATATTCAATATTTTTCTCAACCGATTATTTTTAGGAGGTTTTCCTTTTTTTTTGTTTTTTAGGTTTTTTTTTTTTTTGGTTTTGTCTTTTTTTTTTCTTTTTCATTTTTTTATTTTGTTTTGTTTTTTAATTTAACTTCGTCTTATGTTTTATCTTCTTTCCATTTTTTATTTTATTATAATTTTTATTAACCATTATTTTTTCTTTCTAGCCTATTACAATTCTTCCTATTTTCCTTGTAGGTTTCGTTTTCATTCGTGAACAAGAACAAAATTGCTTACTTTTTTATTTTTTCATATTTTTGTTTATTTTGTCATATAATACTAGAACAAAACTTTTCATCTATTTATAAAACAAAAAAAAAGAAATGATTTTTATTATTGCCTTTCACTTTTGGAAGTGATTTTAAGCGCAATTTGAAAAAAAAAAAACATTGCTATTTGCCCATTTTGTGGGTACATTAGTTTTTGTTTTCTTTTTTCCAATGTTAACTTTATTATGTTATTTGTATATATGTGAAGTGTAAAAAAAACACAACAGAAAAAATAAATAGGATAATAGGGAAAAGAAGTATAAAGATGATGAAAATGATAACCCAAATATAATTTTTTAAGAGTGTGAAAAATCAGCAAATTTTCATAATCAGTTTGAAATTTTGTGTTCTCATTTTCTGTATTTTATTGCAAAAATTTCTACTTTATTTTTTAAAAAAAATATATAAATACAAATAAATGGTACTACTGATGTTGCTGATTATATTAAATGTTTTTGAAAATAAATTTTTTTTATAATTTTTCCCTTCAACTTTTTTGTGTTGTTGTTGTTGGAAAATTAAAAATATTTTAATGCGTAATTTTTTGTTTGAGATTAGCAGACACAACACTTTCTTCTTATTTTTTTTTTTATGAATTTATTCATTAAATTTTTTAAAATATTATTTTTGAATTGAATTAATAGAAAGAGTTTTGATTTCGTTGAAAATATTTATTTTTATTTATATTACGTATGTATTTTCAATTTATAATTAAGTAAAAAAAAAAAAAAAAAATTAACATGGTAACATATCTGTTACAGCAAATTTACATTAACTTAATTGAAAAATCATTATAAAAAGGACATGGCGAACATCCAAATAATTATTTTAAAAAGAATTGCTTTTTTTTGTATACATTACAAAAAAAAAATATTTTTGTGATAAATCCTCTTTAAAAAAGAAAAAAAAGCTTTTTTTTATTTAATTTTTTTTCAATATAAAACTCTTAAAAAATTCTCGAGAAATTAATAAATTATACAAGACTAACCGAAAAAGTTTGATTTCTTCCTTCCCTTCCTTAACTTTTACATATATACTTTTACATAAGTATATTTAACATAATAATTTTTTTTCTTTTTTGTAGTATACGTACTTACCTCGAAAATCTCCGCCACCCACCACCTCGTGATATTCTTTTAACATTTTTTGTTAAATTTTTTATTAAAAATTTTTTATTCACTTCAACTTTAAAACTTTTATTTTTCTATTTTTTTTTTCTACAAAATAACTGATGAACGACTTTTCCAGCTATCTTTTTCATATGAAAGGTCATATACCTATATGTATTTACGTACATACATATGTATATTGTAATTGTATAACATGGATAGAATTCTTTTTAATTGAATAGCGATATAAAAATTTAAGATTTATTATCAAAAATTGGATAAAACTTAATACAAATTAATGAAAAATACATAAAGAAAATTTCTCAAGATGATTAGAGAAGGCTTTAAGAATAAACAAAAAAAAAAAAAAGGATAACAATAAATGAGAAAAAAACAACAGAAAGGGTTTTGAAAACAAGTATAAAATCTTGTGAATCACTCTAAAATAAATATTTTCCAAAAGAAGGGGAAAGATTATACTAAAAAAAAACGGTAACAGTATCATCCTTTTGTGACCACGGTATATACAAAAATTAAACGTTTTGTTAAGGGTTAAAAAACTTCATTTTTTAATTTTATTGAAAAACATAAAAATGAAATTTTAATTAAAAATCCTCAAAAAAATGTAAAGCAGTATCGTTTTCTATAAAAAGAAAAAAAATTTCTAGAATTTACGAATTACTTAAAAATTAATGATTTTGTAAACTATTAAATTATTTTAATTTCCCACATTTTCTTGAAAATTATATCAGTGCCATAAATCTCTTATTAAAACCAAAATATTTTTTTTCTTTTTTTATGTTTTTTCTTTTTTTCTTTCATAGTAGGTATGTCCTTTACTGAAATTATTCTCTTAAGAATTTTTTTTTTTTGTTTTTGTTATTTCTTTTTACAAAATTTTTTTTCCAAGAGTTTTGTCTTTGACTTAACATTTACAGCTTAAATGAAATATGTTATATTTATGTTGTTGATGTTGAAAGTTATCATTATGTGTTCATATAAAAAATAAAAATAAAATAATTTTAAAAAAGGATCCGTAATATAAAATAAATCATACTCATCGTACTCTGGTGCTCTTCCTTTTTTTTCTTTCTTAATTTTATTTTTATTATTCGGCTACCACTTCATTTTTGCTGCTAAATTTTTTTTATTATTATTATTATTATATATTATTATATTTTTTTGTCGTTACAGATCGACCCAAAAGTAGCATTTCCTAGGAGAGCACATCCAAAGGTAAGTAACGAAAATATAAAAATAAAAAAATTAACATTTTACGTTATTTCTTTAAAAAAAATTTTTTTTTAAAAAAAATAAAAAAATTATATCCAGTAAACGTTAACATTTCTTCACAACATTACATCATAAATTCTAAAATCTCATAAAAAAGGTGATTTAAAAATACAAAAGTATATAGGAGGTGTTGGTATATAGGTCCTTTTTTTTACTCTTTTTTTTTGCCTTCTTACTTTTTAATCATATAAATCAGAATGTACGATTTTTAAATATATAAAAGACGATGTAGAAAAAAAAACACACAAAATATAGTGTTTTTCAAATTAAATTTAAATGAAAAAAAAGAAAAAAAGTAAAAATAAATAAACGTCAGATAATTACCATTTAATTCATAAAATAAAAAAAAGGGAGAAAAAAAATTGTCCATATAGAAAATGGTATTGCGTGTGTAGTCGTGTATAAAGGAATATAAAATATAAAAGAGACGCAAGGGAATTTTTAGATACGTGTATTATATTCAAATAATTTTTCTGTTTTTTTATTTTTTTATTTTTTTTATGGAAATAAAAAAAGTTGTTAGATCATGCTTGGATCATAATTTCTTCACTGGCATAATAAAAATTTTAAATGAGATTTTTTTTTTTTCGAATGAATTCTCGCTACTATATATACTGCCTCTCCAGTTTGCTGCGTTAGTCCTTTTTTATGTACTACTTGCTTTTTACCATATTTCTTGTTTGTTTCTTTTTTTTTTTTTTTTTTAATTCACATTTTAACCAAAATACAAGGACATTTATATAGTACTAAAAAAAATATTGCTAGTTACTATAGAAAAAATAGGTTTTTAAATGACTTTGTTCACTGTATATGGCACAGCAGTATAGGTGGAATGTATAGAAGATATTTCCGGGTATCACGTTTAATAGATTACCATTTGGTATATGTGACAAAGCTTGTAACTTATGGAGCACGTAATATCTTTTACAAAAATATGTACATATATAAAAAACAGTTTTATGTTTCTTTTTTTTTTTAAATTTATAATAAAAAAGAAAAATTAAATTAAGTTTTAATTTTTTTTTTGCACAGTTAAGCTGTTTTAGTGATTTTTTTAAGCAAAAAAAAAAAAACAAAAAAAACAAAAGATAAAAAACAGTTAAACCATTTAAATCCATACTAAATTTTCTTTTTTTTTTAACAAAAGGCATTTTATTTAAAAGCTGTTAAAAACAATAAAGGAAGAATTTTTTCTAAAAAAAAAATAAAAATTAACTCATATAATTCGTGTTGTTTAATGGATAAAATATCTTTAAGAATAAATTCATATAAATAGCTTAATTATAAAAAAAATAGGAATATAAAAAAATTTCGGATGAAGGGTGTATAATATTTGAATATATACTTAAATTGAGATTATTTTGTTGTTTTGTAAAGAAAAGTGGTAAATAAGTTTAAAGCTCTATTCTTTTTTTTTTCTTTTTATATATTTTAGAAATTTTGAGAGATGCGATTTTGATTATTACAAAAAGAAAAAGAATTTTTAAACAAATCAAAATCCAATTAACAGTTTTCTAATCTACTATTAGAAAAGGGTTAAAAAACATTAATTTATCAGCAACAAAATTTAATATAAAAAATCAAATTTCCAAAATAAAAAAATAGAAAATAAAACATGAAATGGAAATAAAAAAATTAAAAACTAAAAAGAAAAGAAAAACTTTCTTCAAATGAAAATAAGAAAGAAAAAAAAATGAATGAATTTCTAATTTTTGTTTAAATTTTACAACCAGAACCTACTTAACATATATCAAAAAACTTTATGAAAAGAAAATAAAAGAAAAATATTCGTATGCTTTTTTTTCTTTCTATTTGTATATACTTATAAATACTTTATTATTATTTTATAAGCTATAATCCTTAAAGAATTAAATAAAACTTTTGTCGAAACTTTATAAAATTGAACACAACATGAAATTGATTTCCATAAAACTACAATAAAGTGCAAATTTGACCCATCGAAGAAAACAAAAAAAAAACCAAAAACATGAAACATAGTAGGTAGGTATAAAAGATATGAAAAATCCTTGCAGTTTGTTTTTCAATTTTTAAAAAAAAGTTTGCCTTTTCATTGTTATTATGTATGTAGTATGTATGTATGTGTATGTATAAAAACATTTAAGTATATATTCTACAATTTTCTTTTATTTTAAAACATTTTTATATGACTTTTTCTTAATAATATATCGTTTTGTGTCCTATATATTTACCATATATTCAAGTATCTTGTATAAAAGTTGAATCTGATATGTGAAATCAAAATTTAAAATTACAATTGAATCCTTTTACAAAACATATCCTTGCTTTAAAAAAAAAAGGAAAAATGAAAAAAAAAAACAAGACGAAAAAGGTGAAAAAAAGAAGAAAAACTTTGACATTATAACTCGATGTGTAGCAACATTGAGAAGCTAAATTTACTATATAATATTAAAACTTTAGAAAAAAAAGAAGAAGAAGAAGAAAACAGTTTGGGGGTGTAGAATAGATTGGATACTATACGTGTGTATGGATATGTACGTACGAATACATATATAATATTGTGTGACTGAAATCACGTTTGGCTCAAATACACTATAGAGAGAGAACACTTTGCACGGCCCCTTAGGACACAATAACTACTTTTACAGAAATTTTGTATATATCTACATATATGTAATATTTTTGAAACACACCTAGGAGCATCTGTATATATATTTATATATTAAATGTATACATATAGTATAGTATCCTTGAATTTTTCTTTTTAAAATAGACGCACACAAAAATAAAAGAAATAAAATAAAGAAAAATTGAATAGAAAGAAAAATTGTTACAAGTACTTAAATAGATCGACACTATATCTCCTTTATTATTTTTTTTGTTGATTTTTTTTGTTTTTTGTTCCTTTAAAAAAAAAAAAAAAAAAAAAAACAGATATTTAAAAGTAAGCATAAAACTAAATTTCACTTCTACATACGATTTAAAGAAGAAGAAAAAGTGAAATAAGAAAAAAAAAGTCTTTAAAAAAAGAAATCTTTATATAAAACAGTTCTAAAAGTGTTCTAACGAAAATTCTTTAGGGTATTTAAATGTATAAAAAGGATAATATAAGTTCGTTGTATGTAAAAATAAAATAAAAAGAAAAAAAAAATGTATGCACATTGGCGATATCGTTAGAACTTACATAAAAATATTCTAAACTTCTAATTTTTTTTATTTTTATTTTTTCAAGCTCATTTCTACTTTGTCCTTTTCGCAAACACATATTAATGAAACTTCCACACTCCATTGACTTTGACTTACGAAAATAGTACAGTATATAAATATACTCGAAAAATAGGAAAAAAAATCAACAGAATTGAATAGAAAGGACGAAAGAGTTGAATTAAAAGAAAAATTTAAATAAAAAATAAAAAAAGAAAGAAAGAAATGCATAAGATTTTAGTGGTAATAGAATGGTGGTCTATGAGATGTAAAATAAAAATAGTCCTCGATTGTAGAAAATGTGCTATTAAGAGATAAGGTTACCTGAAAAAAAAAACTTATATGTATTTTAAATATAATAGAATAATAGTAGGTATATATGTATGTGTATTATAAAGCAATATCATGGTGGATGCTGTTACTGTTTCTTATCTAAAATTTATTTTTTTTCTCTCTCATACTTTTCTTCTATATCCTTTTGCTTATTTTGAACTATTCTGACACTTTCATCCATACAATTTCTTCTGCTTAAGGCAAATAAGTAATGAGATCTTATAGTGTCTGATAATATATGCATATGGCTTAAGATCTTATTTTTGTTAAATTCATTTTTTTAAAGATTTTTTTTTTCTTGTAAATTTTTTGAATTCATTCCAAACCACTTAAGGCTTAGGATAAACTTGAACAACAGTGGTGTATTGAGTACAAAATTACCTACCAAAAGCACGTCTATACGGCGTCGACATAGTCATCATTATCGTTAAACGAATAAAAAAAAAATAAAATATACTACGTACATACACATAACGGCTAAAAAGAATCATGCTGCATTCAATTTTAATAACATACATATAAGATAATTTTGTAGTTGAATAAAGAAACAAAAAAAAAAAAACGAATGCACAATGTTCTCAAAAAATTATCTTTTAATGGTTTCTGGCGCTATTAAAATATTTTGATGAAAATTATATTCCATTTAAATCAGCTTCATCTTGAAAATTCATATTGAAATTTATTTCATATTATAAAGAAAAACCAGAATATAAAAAAAAAAATCCAAGAAAAGAGAAAAAAAAAGTATTCATAAGTGCATGTACGAACATAATTTCCATATAACTATATAACATGATGTTTAAAAAAAACTAATTGAATTGAAATTTGTTACATTATATAATATTATATATGAAAGAAATTTTTATGAGTGTTATGCTATTAAGTAAATGCAATTTTTGTAATTTAGAAAATTTTTATTTTTCCTTGTAAAGTTAATTGATGTTTTTAAGGAAAAGAGATAAGATTTTAAGGAAGAAAAAAAAAAGAACTTCTTTTCAATAAATTTCTATATACGCTTTCTATTATGATTATATTTCTATAAAATTTCATAAATTTTATTGGGAAACATTTAAAAAAAATAAAACATTAATTTTAAAATACCGTTAAATTGCTAAGTGTAAAAAAACATAATTTACGTTTAACTAATTCTACATGAATGTAAAGTGATTAAATTTTTGCAAGCCAAATATAAATTCAAGTCAATTACTTAATTTCGTTCAAGAAATATAAGAAGATGAAAAAAGACTTTTTATTATGTCAATTTTGTTTAGTTTTTATATTTAAATTTTATAAAACCAATTCGTCCTTACAGGTAAAACGAAAACCACTTTTTATTTTGACTAAAATTATAATATTCTCGTGAAAGTCATAAACCTTGCCACTAATTTCAAATTTTCTAAATTGAAAAAAAAAAAAAATGGAAAGTGTATAAAAAATTCATCATAGTTTTTTCTTTTGCTTTCAAATTTCTTTTTCTGTTTAAATTGTTTAAATTTCATTAAAATTTACGTCATAACTTAATATATATATTTTTCAGAGCCTTTTATAATTTTTTGTTCTACTCGAAAAAATAACAAAATTAACTACATATACCCAAAATCCTTGAGATGGATTTTTTCTTCCTCTTTTTCTCATTTTCTTGTTAATATAACTAATATTGGACACATGTAACATGAAATCATAAATTATGAAAGGGACTAAAATTAATCTTTAATTTTTCTCCTGATGAAAATTTCATTACAAAATGAATAACAAGCAAACAGAAAAAAAAATGGAAACGTGAAATATATATTTTTTTTTCTTATTCATAATAATTTTATTCTCTATATTGTTATATGTTCACCAAAACCATATATTATGCAATATATTTTTGACTGAGCTCCATATTGTTTATACTTATATACATACATATATGTATGTATGTATATGTACGTTTATATACATATATGTAAGAATCCTTTTTTGTATCAAACATTATATGGTATTATATAGTTTCTAAGAAGGTACATTTATGAACTAGAATGCATGGTGATCTTGAATGTTGAGTAGAAAAATTATATGCGAAATTTTTACTGTTTATTATGGGGCCATCGTACATACATATATGTATATATATACAGACATATTGTATATACATACATACATTTACCATCTCATATATTTTGTCTTTTCTTAATTTTCTTTTTTCTTTTCAAACTCATCCACTTCATAATGAAAATTTTACATACCATAGGCATAATATTTTTTTTTTTTCATTTTTTTTATTTTTTTTTTATTTTTTTGCTTCATTTCTTATAATATAAACATATTCTCCGAATATTGTAGTAGAATAAAAAAAGAAATACAAAATAGAACAAAAGCTAAAGGAGGACATGCTTTTCAACTTTTGACATAGAACTTAGAACTATACACCAAACAAAGCAATAAAATTAGAAAGTGTTGCTGCTACTAGAATTTATACGCCTTGTTCTGTGACTTACATGAATTAAAAAAAAAGGAAAAATAAAATAAGGAAAAGTATGAAGATGAATATATGTAGGAAAATTATATACATACATACACTCAACTCTTGTACTAATACTCACCATATCCATCCTCTTGGGCACGTATGCCTAGTTAAACTTTTAAAATCCTTGCATAGAATGATCATAATGATGATGATGATGATGATGAGTGTATTGTTATTATTGTTATATTCACTGACGTTGCTTGCAAACTATACTGGTAAGAAGGATTTTTAAAAGAAAAAAAAAACAAGAAAAAAAAACGACAAACTTATTTTGTGAAGGATAAAAATGTTTGAGAAGAAAAAAAAAAATTAAACATGAAAACTTTTCGCTTGGCAGGCATTTTATAATGTCATATGGTATAATATGGTATTATTTTTGTTTATACAATTGGTCCTGATTAAGTAAAAGTCGCTTTTTTTTATTGAAATACTTATAAAATATGTATGCATGCATGTATATATTTTGTATATATGTAATTTCATATGCGCACATATTATGTATGTATTATATTTGTTTTTAATGTTATACACTGGTAAAGGACAAAAAAGGCTTTTCTTAAAGCATCCTTACAATAAAATATATCTAGAATGATACGTGTGTAGAATATAATGGTATACACAATCAAAAAAATAAAAGAAGAAGAGTATCTACTTTACATGTGTTTTCAGGTGAAAAATGTTCCTATGAGTAGCTTTTGTCATATTATATTGTGAATACATATCTTTAAAAAAAAAAAGCGTCAAAGTTGTATTGAAATAGTATGAGAAGTAGGCAAACTACAGAAGAAGAAAAAAAACGAGAATTTTAAGAATTTCAGTTTCTTAAGATTATAGTACAAGATTTAAAGGATTGTACCACTATAATGTTAATCCATCTTTTCTCATTCTACATCTAAAAATAAAATGTATTCATACGTACATTGTGTACGGAAGAGTGTTTTGTATATTTACTCGTATTATGTACATACACTTTTTATATAGCTATAAATTTACCCTAGGCATGTAATGAATACATAAATATGTATGTATATGAGTAAAAAGTGTCCTTATAGAAGTAGTATAGGACAAGTGGTTTTCTTATTCATGAATTTTTTCTTTCTTTGAAAAAAAAAAAAAAGTAAAGAAAATTTTTGTACCACAGAAAAATTTCCAGACCAATCGCAACTATATATACATACATATACTTACTATCATCAGTCCGATATCATAATCTTTTATGCTTTATTTGATATACATAGATACTTGCTTCAGTAATCCTTTTTGAAATGTTGTATAGTAAGTAAAACAGGTACTCAACCCAAAAGAAATATAAATTGTACTCATATTTTTTATCATTGACCTATTATATTTTCTTGTATTTTTTTATTTTATTTTTCCATTTACAATGCATTCATAGAATACTTTTTTCAATTTATTTATGTTTTCTGCAACACTTCTTCATAGTTTTTTCGACAAATTAATAGATACAAATTTTCTAAAGGTTAAAATTGTATAGTAACTTGTAAATTACAAAAGTAATGAATATGAATAATTCTGAATTCTGGTACTTTTAACATCAATAATTTTCGTCTTTTTTTTTTTTTTTTTTTTTTTTTCAAGGAAATATTTCTTTTTACCATAAAAGTGTAAATTAAATGAATTTCAAAGTTTAAATAATTTTAATTATGTATTAGTTTTTGATAACTGTGATAATAAAATCTAACAATTGTTCTGTTTTTAGTATAAAAAGTTTAATTTTTTATGAATATTTTTTTCTTTTTTTCACATTATTAAATTCTCTTTTTTCTTAAATTTTACTAACTATTTTATTTTTATTTTCAATCTAATTATTTTAAGTTAACAAGTAGTGATTAGAAGGACTATTCTGTTTTTTTTTCAATGTCAGAATTAACAATATTAACATAAGTTTCATATACATAGAAATTTCTTACTTTATTCTGTTTAGGCAACTCTTTTTTCCATACCAATTTTTCTTTCCTTTTTTTTTTTAGTTCAATTTAAAATTGACTTATGAGCATTCAAAAGTTTTCTGTTTTCCTTAATTCAATTGAAGAAAACAAAAAAAAAATTAAACTTACCTTTAGGCATAAATTAAAAAGAAAATAAAAATAAAAAGAAAAACAACAAAATTAAAATCATAAAACCCGTCATCAATCACTAAATTTTTCACCTTTTTAACAATTATTATTTGAAAAAAATTTTTTTTTTCACTTTCGAAAAAAAAATTTTAACTAATAAAAAAAAAAGAGGAAAATGCAAAAAAAAAAAATAGAAGAAAAAAAAAAAAAAGAATTATGCCAGACAAATGTACACAAAGAATTTTCCATCATCAAGCAGCTTCTTCTGCTTCTTCCTTCTTCTTTTTTTTTTATAGACTTTTTCGAATACCTTTTTTTTTTCTTTATAAATACCTATATATACTATAATATATACATACACATACATACATATTATTATAATATTATGACACAACAACAAAAACGATAGTAAGATTAAAAAAAAAAAATTAAGTTAAATTTATAAAATAATGCAAACAATATACAGAACAGAAACCTCAATTTTTCTTATCCATTTTCCTTTTGTTCTTTATATATTCACCATTATAATAATCATCACAAGCGTTATTTCATTTTCGTTTTGTTTCATGTTTTACTTTTTTTTTCTTAGTTTTTAATAAATTATTATTTGCATAGTCACCAAAAATAAAAATGAAAAATAAGTAAAAGGGAAGAAAAAGAAAATTCATACAACGCGAACATAAAATCATTGTGAAAATTAAAAAAAAAAAAACGTAGGTAAGAGAGAATAATTACAGGAAAACCGTTTTGTGGGCTTTGTAAATTCCCTTTGGGGGTCATTGTTTAAAAAAAAAAAAAACAAGTATAATAAGAAAAGGAAAAGAAGTTGAAAGAAATAGAAGAATGTATTGTATTTGTGTGTTTTTTTTTTTAAATTTAAAAAGGTGTTGGTTAGGTAGGAATTATGTTATATATTTTTTTTCTTGACTTGATTTTAACTTTTTAGAAGACAGACATTATGTTTTTGAGAAAGACTTTAACATGAAATAGAAGCATAATGGAACTTTTTTTCTCATGAAAAAAAAAAAGAAGAAGAAAGAAAACACAAAAAAGTAATTTTTTTATTGTTTCACTTTAATTTTAATGTTTTTAAATAGAAAAATTTTACAAGAGTAATAAATGAGACACATTTGTACACTAAACAAAATTACTGAAGTAAAAATAAAAAAAATGTTCATTAAGCGAAAATTTGATGTCAACACATATTTCAAATTTTCTTTTGTCAAGCAAGTTCACTGTGAGTGATTTTAGAAAAAGTTGTCATTTAATAAACGTATACAATTAAGACATTAATAATTTTTGGTTTTTTAAGCGAATTAACTTGAAATGTGAAATTTAAGAATCTTATTGAAAAATACGTTGCAGTATTAATCATTTTGAAAGTCTTCGATATTGAAGGGAAATTTTCTACCTTGAAAATTGAGATTTATGTAAATCAGATATACATATGTATTTAGCTATACTTTTTTTTATTAATTTCAATACTTTAATGGCAGGTGAGTATTGTAAAAATAAAATTATTATTAACAGAATTGTTAAGGTTTTGTGATCAGTGAAACAAAGTTTTTTCTAGGATAAAACATTTCTAGACTAACCCTAAAAATAAGGATTAGATTTTTTGATTATTGTGTGAATAAATACTGTCATATTTTACTCAGAGATTATTAACCTTTAAATTACTTATATTTATTTGTTTTTTTGTTCTTTTCTTGCTGTAACAAATAACTTTCGTATGTATACATTTTTTGAAAAGCCTTCACAAATTCAAATCATCCCAAATACGTATTCCGTTAAAGTACTCAATATAATAAAAACCATGAGTTTTTTTTTTTTTGTTTTTTTGTCTTTTTTTCCACACTAGTTCGTCAACAAGATTAATATCAAACATGTATAAAATTATTGCATACAATCTAAAAAGATATGAAAAAAAATAACAACAACAACTAAATCAAACTAACCCCCCAATTCTACATAAGAGACTAAGAGACTCTTAGCCTCTTAAATGCAATTAGCAGACAGTTAGCAGAAATTGCTATTCTAGGTAAGAGGTAAGAGATGTCACCAATCAGCTGATCTCTTAAAGTTTGTGGTGAGTTTAGTTAAGAGAATTTGGTATTCTGGATAAGAGGATAAGAGACTTTTCTAACATCAAAAATCTATTAACTTAGCAGGTCATTGGTGAGGTCCTCTTATTGTTATTGTGTAAAAATGGAGTTTTTAAAAAGTGAAGAAATTAAAAATTTAAAAAAAAAATTAATAAAAGAAAAAAATTATGGAAGAGTTGATGTTGGTAATTTTAAATGAAATAGCAAAAAGGCTAGAAAGGAGGTAAATAAAATTAATTTTCTAATTTACAAAATAAAAGCTAAATAGGTACATATTTTTCAATATAGAAATTCGCAGCGAATCCCATTAAGGAATCTGTACTTCATACTTCATTCGTATGAAATGTTTGAATGATTTTATATAAATACCATACATGGGTATATAAAATAAACTTACCAGAATTTTCCATAATTTACTTTTTTTTAAAACTTTTAACAATAAAAAACAACTTATTTAAAACAACAAATTTAAAAACATACGAATGTCAAATGACAATAAGCTGATTTTGGTGAGTTTAAAATCTCTTAGCCTCTTACGCCTGATTATCACCACACGTCTGCTATGTAGAATAACAATTTCTGCTAATAAATCTCTTATGATAAAAAGTTTAGAGAAGTAAGAGAAATAAGAGACTCTTATGTAGAATTGGGGGGTAAATATGATTTTGATATAATGGCTTAACTTGTAAAAAGACATTTTCGACAAGGATACAAAAATATCGTTTTACATTATATGTATGTATTTTTGCTTGTATCTATGTAAAATAAAATAAATAATGTTGAAAAACTTTGAAATAGGTCTATAATTACGTACAAATAGTACGTTTTTCGGTTTGTTAGAATTTCATGCCAGAAAAATTTAAAAAAAAAATCAAGGTTTAGAATTTTAGTGGTGTAGTACGAAGTACAATAAAACCTAGAATATTTATGCATGTAGAAAAAAAAAACAATACGCGATGACATTTCACGCCTTCATCTACACAAATATAGTTTTGCACATATACATAGAAAACTAACATGCATACATAAATGCCATTCAACAAATAATATGTATGTACAAAAACTGAATAACCTTTCGCTTCGTTTGCTTAACAACTTTTAGCTTTTTCAAATTATAATCGCGTGAATAATAAAATCATTTGACTAATGGGGAGTCATTTTCCTTTTTTTTCTATTTTTTTTTTTATTTTATTTAGCGTACCTACCTATTTCATATTTTCTCGATATAACCAGCTATAGCTACATACATATGTGGAATATTTGCAATACCATAATTTTAATATAAACACATAGGTATAAAAGTCCGTACATACATACATATATGTACATACATACATGTATATAACTGTATAGGTATTTGAAATAAATTACACTTTTTATATGCAACACAAACGAAAGTTTATGTTGTCATTTTGTTGACTATTATGCAATTTGGAATATAAATGGTAAATGAAAATGTGAATTTATTCCCTCGAAAATTATTATTACATTCTGACATAATTTATATTACAAATAATATTACAACAAAAATTTTTCTATATAGAGTTTTAACAACAAATTCTTGAACAATTGTTTGTGACTTACATATTATAGTCTTAGAAATTAGAATTAAACTTGTCACAAGAGACGTATTCGTACATTGACAAAGCTCGTAAGGACATAAAAATGATTTTTTTTTTATTGTCAATCATTGTGAAATTTATTGGAGTAGGTAAACTTAAAATGACGTGTGTTATGTGACAAGGATCAAAAATATCAATATTTTGGTAAATATACTTAGCTCTTTGATAAACATAATTGGAATGGAACATGATTAGATAATAATAAGTGGGTGGTAGATCTGTGTAGATCAGGATTTTGATTTTTTTTTTCGTTTTTCCAAACGAATGTCATGAGAATGATGTAGGGGAAATATATGACAGTACGTACACCTTCATAATTTACTTCCAGGGTCTATACATATACTATAATTTATTTTCTATGAATCAAATTATCAATTTACTACTACTAAGTGATGATTCCATGAACGTTTGATTTATTTAGCTTTAGTTTTTTTTTTTTTTTGAATTTATTTATTTATAACATTTTGTATATTCATACAAATTTATACGTAAATTAATAATTATTATTATCCTTTGATTAATATTTGAAACATTAATTTTTAATATGTGTTTGTATTGCTTTATTTGCTAAACAAACAAACAATAATTCACATTTAGTGCAAATATAAGCAAAAAATAAAAACAATTTTTTTTCATTGTATGTACATACATATACGTACATATACGTATGTGTTACGATATTTTTTCCTCTCCTATCAAATGATGAAAAATAATAATAAAAAAAGTGAAATCAAAACAAATGAATAGAATTTATAATAAATAGCTTTAACATAAAAGACGAAGTAGAGACTTGTATACAAAAAAAATTTATATTTCATACATAGCATATATGATATATTTTTTGATAAAGGAACAATATTTATTCTTATCTTTACATTATCTAAATCTACATAGGATAAAAAGAAGAAGAAGTAAGCAGAAAAAAAGTAACATTTTGTATCTAATAAAAGAAAAACGGTAAATAGAAAAGAAAAAAAAGACAAAAATACGCTGAATCTAGCAGACCCATCCGGAAATTTATACACAATACACATACCAATATATACATACATACATATGTAATATTTCGATTTTTTCTTATATTTTTTCCCTTTTTTTTTCTCACATATCTTGTCCTCGCAATCACACAAATCTTATCATTTTTGATCAAAAATTGCAAAAGTTTTTCTTTTATTTTTTTTTTCTTTCTCTTTCTTCATATTTATTTATTTTTTTTTATTCGTATGTTTTCAGTATTATGTATCCTTATTTTTGTTTTCACATGATACGTAACTATATGAAATATGTATAAATATATTTTATAATAGAACATCACATTTTTAAGGATATGTACATATATATATATGTATGTACAGTACCTACATATAAGATAAAATGATATCAAAATTGAGTAATACAATCATAAAATACACAAAAAAAACCAACATTTTATATTGAGAAAAAAAAAAAACACATTTTTTTCCGCACTTGTCTACTATACTCACTACCATGAGAACTCAGCCATAACAATAATACACTGATGCTGTATTGTATAAAATGTAAATATATAAGAATATGAATGTTTTTTAACTTTTTCTTGTGTTTACATATTAAAAATGTTTTAAGTTATCCCTTTTTTTATTTTATCAAATATGTATATACCTCTTTTGTTTTTCATATATTATTTTCTTAAGTATAAATAGTTGTTGAGATTTCAATTCAATTCAATTCAAATCTGTATATGTACCGCAACTGACGACATTCGACTCTGTAAGGAATTATTAGATTTTCAACCTGAATTTCATTTTTTTTTTGTATATGTTGTACAACAAAACATTTTATTAATATACTACACACCTTCATATTATATGATATGTCTGATATAAATATACATACATACGTATATGTACATACTCGTATGATATATGTTGATATTTATATAGATATTTAGTATATAGAATAAGAATCCTTGAAGCTTGATATCAAAATAAAATGCGAGCCAACTATAGACTTCTTCACCTCTCACCCACCCACAATATAAAATTTAACAAAAATTTATTCAATATACAGAAGAGAGAAAAAAACCTTAAGTTAGTAAACAATTCTTTTTTTTTTATAATATATATCTAGAATTTTGTATATGTATGTATAAGGGATGATAGAATATATAAAATGAAAATGTTTGCCGATTTAAAGTTTTGTTGTGCCATTATCAGCATCAGTCACCATTCCTTTTTCGAATGGCGCCACAAATACCTTTACAAATTTGTAGTCGTGACGTCGCATAACGTATCCGGTTCTATACATTCGTTATTTTTATATACTTTTATCTATACATATGTATACTGAGATACATAGATATATTATAAATTTATTTTTTTCTACTACAAAATGTATCATATAGTAAATATGACAGAAAAAAGTAAATATAATAATAAAAAAAAGGATATTATTATTGTTCCATATATGAAAGTTTTTGGTTATGATTTTGATACTTTCTCTAGTTTCATTTTTCTTTTTTCTTTTCTGATTTTCATCTACTTCTTCTTATTATTATTACTTTTTTTTTAAATATTTTGTATGTCCAAAAGTATTATGTATGTTTTGTATGTTTTCTTTTTTCTTCCTTGTACATTATTGAAATGGCAGGTATTTTTATAAAAATAAGGTAAATCGAAATAAATTTCATACATCGATGCACTCATATAAGCAAAAAGGACAATTTTTTTTTTCTTTTAAAGAAAAGTTGATATTTTTCTGAATAAAAATTTTTTTCTCTTTTTTTAACTTTTTTTTTTTCAATATCATTTTTTATATTTCTTTATAAAAAAAGTTTTTTAATTCTTTTTAAAGGTCGGTTGGTATATTAAATATTTTCCATATAATGAGATTATTATTTTGAAAAAAAAAAGGGCAAATAACATGTATGTATGTATGTAAGTAGTATGTGTTTAAATTAAAGAAATATAAAAATGCTATTGTATAATTTCTTTTTATTAAAAAAATGAAGAACTTTCGAGTTTAACCTGAATTCCAATTACTTTGTAATTTATGTTTTACAAGGAGTACGTACTTCTTGAATTTATTTTGTTCTTTTGTGTGACATCCTTCAAGCTGCCACATATGCTTAAATATGTATATGTTTGCTCTTTGAATTTAAGCTCATGATAATAATTTCGAGAAAAATTAGAACTGAATTCGTTATACTACATACACACGACCAAATATTCTGTCAAATATTTTGAAATACAAATAAAGAAAATTCTTGACTTCTTAAACAACCTAAAGCAATGTATGACTTTTAACACTTTTTTTTTTTTCATAAAAAAATATTTTCAGAATTATAATCCTAGAATTTTTTTTTATCCGATTTTTTTGTTTCAGATAAAGTGTATTCAACTCACTGTCAACTTTATGATTTTTCTTTAGTCTTTTCCCTATTTTTTTTTCTATGTTTTTCTTTTGAAGTTTTCTTCCTTTATTATTCTTTTTTTATTTTGTTTTTGGGATTAAGTTTTCTAACAACAAAGTTTAAAATATACAATAATAATGTTAAAAATCCTATATTTTTTTTCTTCTTGTATGTTTCTTCTTAAAGAGTTCATAACGTTCACCCATTTTAAGGGCATGATTGTAGAAAAGATCTATCTATGTACATTATTATTTTCTAACCCGTTTTGTTTTGTTTTATTTTTGTTATTTTAAAAAACTTTAAAGGTTTTTTTTTAACATATTTTTTTATCATAATCCAATAGTATCCTGACTAATTAATTTTATTCCTGCACTTGCTGTATTGGTACTATCAAAAAATTTAATGGAAAATATTTTTGAAAGAGTTTTTTTGTCCAGTACGATACTTTTTATTTTGGTATTTGTATTTAAATATTGTGCTTTAATTGAGAATTATTGTCTGAAAAATTTAATCTATTTATAATTATTTCGTGTCTAAATATTTTTTTTTTTCAAAAAAAACAAAAATATTCATGCAAATACGAGGTTAGTGAATTTAAGGAAAAAAAATGTTTTCTTACAAATTAATTAAAGTTTATGTCAACAAGAAGTCATAAAATTTGAAATTAACACGAAATTGAAAATTAAGAACTTGTTGTGGTCTTATGAAGTAGTTTTGTGTTGAGTTGAAGAAGTTGTATACAGGAATTTAGGTCGTCATGTTATATAACCGATTTTTTTTTTACAAAAGCTTTTAATTATAGAAGCATTAATGTATAAAAAACTCCAGCAATTTTGTAGATATTTTTTAAATTATCCTTTGATAGATATGTATAATTGGAAATAAAATTATTCGGGAAATATCAACATGTCATAGAACTCTAATATAAATAAAGGATACTTTCCAAAATTTTCATAACCTCTTGTCGAACTTAGCTCGTCAAAGTTTAATTTTGCGCTAGAAATTTCATGTGAACGAGAATTGACATTTCCACTTAAGGAGTTAAAGTTTAAAAGTGTTCTGAAATTTATTTTTAATTCAAAATAAACTTGTATCTAAATTCAATTTAAACAAAATTACAGTACTACTCAGTTGCGTTTACGAAAAAAAAGTTCTTCTGGTCATATTAAGAAAGGACTTATGTAACATTTATATATAAAAAAAAAGAACACATATACCAAAGGATAATATAACTTAAAGGTGTGTTCACTTATACAAATATGTTTTGTATATACATATACATGTTGTACGTCATCGTCCTTTCATATACTTAACAAAGTTAAATTGATGAAAGTCACGAAACTTAAGTAATTCTACACATTATTTGATAAAACACGATAAGATTGTCACAACATGAATATCTTTTCTTGTCAAATATTTTTTTGTAATAGCAAACAAATGGAAATAAAATAAAATAGAAAGAAAGAAATAAATACAATATACACACACCAACCTAAACACAAAAAAAAGTTTATCTTTTTTACCTTCAACTAAATTATAAGCTTTGTTTTCTTCCTTTTTTTTTTTTTTTTAAGAAAGACATTAAGTGACTTTAATACTCTTTCGATATTCTTATTATCCTTTACATAAATATCTTTTCAAAACACTTAAACACAAAAATTTTATTACATAAATTTATATCACAATATAAAACTATGATTTTAAGCTATTAAATATATGTATATGTAAGTATATAATTCATATGTATGTATGTATATGTATGTATATGAATGTTGATAATATTACAAGAAAAAGTATATAGAAAAAAAAAATTGGATTAAATATTATGAAAATCCATTGTAATCCGTTCAGTATATTAATTTTATTGAATATAATTATTGTAAGTAGGATAAATTTCAAACGATATGAATCTAAAGATATTTTTCTATCTAATTTATTTAATCTAATTCTTTAATTTTTATTTATTCATTTTTTTTTTTTCCAAGTGCTAGGTATATGGATATTGTTTTTTTTTTACTTGTTTTCAAATTAAAAAGGTGCAATACATATATTCTAGAATTAGAATTCTATATTTGTATTATACTTTAGTGAATTTTTGGTGAAAATTTTAGAAAAATTTATTTTCATTCTTGACCAATTAATGTTGATTTTCCTTCCGTTGTTTTTGATTAATTCTTAAACAAACAAACAAAAAAAATCATAGAAAAATATTTGTTGTTGTTTTTTTTTTTTAAATTTAAATTTTAATTGAGACAAATTATCATTAACATTATTGATGATGATGATAATGATAATAATAATGAATTTGCTGACTGGACACTTTTTTATTTATTCATTTGTTTACAATTTTTTTTTTTTAATTTTTAAATAAAATTCTTGTTTATCATTGCCTTGTTTGAATACCTAATGAGAAAACAAATTACTTTTTTTTATAGATAAACATTGTTTTTTTTTTTTTTTTTTGATTGCGTTTTTTTTTTTTTGTATTATTTTATTGAAGTGATTGTCGGTATAAAGAAAATTTATACATTTATATGCAATATTTGAAAAAAATAAAAGGGGTGTAAAAGTTTTGAAATAAAAAAAAAAAAAATTGGAATTAATAATTACCAGATCAAATTTTCAGTTGATTGATTTAAAAAGAGTTTAAATGAAGAAAAAGGGAATTTATATTAGAATATTGATTTGCATTTGAATTTTTCGTTGAAATTTTCTTATCTTATTTTCTCTTTTGTTGAATCTATTTTGAAATGAGGTTTTCTTATATATATGTACTCGTACATATATATATATATATATTCAAAATAATAAATTGACTTGAATGACAAAATTAATTGTAAGTGTAATATAGTTTTTCTTTTTATTGTTGTCAAATATTTCAAATAAAAACCTAAAATTTAAATGATTTTCATTCTTACAATCAAAATATAGGTTAGTAGTACAGTCAGAATTTTATCTCTATTATGTTCTTTCACTTGGAAGGCCTACTTACACCCACAAATACACAAATCTTTTATACATATATCGAATGATATATATTTGATCTTTACAGAGAGGCGTTTGATTATAAAGAATAATAGAATTTCTTATTACTACTTTAAAATCAAATATTTGAAGTTGAATGAAATATTGCAAAATAAATCAGCAAAAAAAAAAATATATTCAAATTCTCTTTAAACAAAAACCAACAACAACAGTATGTAAATTTAAAAAAAAAAAAAAAAGAATAAAAAAATTAAAAAATATATAGATATTTACCTACTTAATTTTTGGAAAATAAAAGTTCTACACCAGCAAATCCTATTTAATACCAAACTATTTCACCTTGTAAATTTAAAATTTACTGCATTTTAAGTTAAAAATCGAATATGTACTCCGATTTTCTCATTCTGAATTATAATTCTAAATTATATTTTTGTCCATAGATGTCTCTTGTACTCATCCCTTCATACTTATAATACTATTGTCATCATCATCACCGTCATTATCGTTATTTCAAGGGTGAAAATCCACTATGACTGACTAAAAAAAAAAAATCCTCTGGAAAAGGAAAGAAAAATAAATCAGAAAGGCAAAAAAAAAAAGAACCAAAAAAAAAAAATTAGATTTGACAGTGAATAAGTATGAGTTCTGAAAATATTCAGTCAGGACACAAATATGACCAGGAAGAAATCACGTGGAAAAACGATGGCGCACGTGCGGTATCAATACACAAACTATCAAATAATACAAAAATATTCAATTTGTATATCGCTCATAGATAGAATGATTTCCTTTCAATATCTTTATTTATTTATTTTTTTTTTTAATTTTACCATAAATCCCCTGCATTACTGCCATAAATTCATGCGTAGGAAGACATATCATTAATGTTAGTTGTTGTTGTCATTACGAACAGACACCTTTATTCTTTATTTCCGAAAATTTTCTTACTGTACATACATTTTTAAAACATATTAACGTTATGGATCATTTTAAACAAAAGATAAAATAAAACAAAAAACCAAAAAAAAAAAAAATATATAGAGAAATATAACGGTAAAATCAATTGCTTTTCTTTTTTTCTTTGAAAAGTTTTCAAATACGAAACTTTTTTTTCGAACTTAACCATTTAACATGTGCTTTAATCTACATATTATATCAAAAGGGGTTAGAAATTACTCCTGAAATTGTTGCATGTAGAGAGCTGTTTTTGATCGAAGAAAATAAATTGTTATTGTATACAATATTATCATTTCTCCAGTCTGCGCTAGTTTCAAGTTCAAGCTTTGTGGGGGCGGATGTCATTTATAACATTCACGGAACTGTTAAGGATAATAATATAAATTCGGTATATTAGAGGGGTATGGGTAATATTGAAAGAAACAAGAAGTAAAAAGAAATTGTATTTTGTCTGTCCAGTAAATAAGGAGATACAATTGAAATGCGCATAGTCAGGAAAATTTCCTTTGATTCTTTAATTGTATTCGTATGAATAAATTCGAAATTTGAATAATAATTTCTTGATTTAGGAAAGTTACATGCGTGGTTTAAATTAACTTATGTAATAGGGGAATTCTCGAATACATCACGAATAATTACGAACATTCTCCTTCAATTGATATTATTCTTTTTTTTTTCCTTCTTAAATGTTACTTTATCTCGTCTTTCCCCCTGTTATCCCTGTGAATCCTTTTCTTTTAATATGAAAACAAACTAATACCAGCATAATCCAAACCAAAATTTCAACTTTTTTTTTTTTTTATTTGCTATACTACTAAGCTAATACTGTTTAAGGGTAGCATTTTATCCTTATATGATAAATGAGTTTGTGTATATGTTATCCAAGAAAAAAAATATATATAAATATACATATATATTGTCAGAGTATTAGGACACCCTCAATATTAAAATTTTCGGTGTCACACAATTGTATACAAAAATGCACACATATATGAATTTCTATGATATTAAAGTAAATTTTTCCCAGCCCCGGCCAACAAATTTGTTTCAGTTAAACATTCGCTATCAAGCGCTTCTCGAGTTAGCATCGATTGTTACCGTCCTGTAAATTGTCGCTTTTTTTTTGTCTGTCATCATTCAAATAAAAAAGAACAAGAAAAAAAAAGGAAAAGTAAAATCAAGCAGTATCAAATTTATTTAAAAGAAAATAAAAAAGAAAAATATAAAATATTCAATCAATAATATCAAAGTTAATATTTGTAGTGAAAATTTTAGAAAAAATTTAAAAGTAAAAAAAAAGAGAAAAAAGAAAAACGAAAAAAGGTTTGCTGGAAATTTAGTGGTGAATTACCGTGCGTTAGATCGTCATCTATAAAATATACGAGTATTTGAAAGAAATAGAGCACAAGTTAAAGAAATAATATAGGACGAATATTTTATTCGTTTTTTCATACATTTTTATTTAAAACTCAATATAAGCACTTTAAAATTTTGAAACTCTTTGGAATTGTATAATCGTGAAGTAAATTCGCAATTTGTGTAAAAGAAAAAAAAAATTTAACCTGGAATAATATTTTTTTTTAAGATTCTTTAAATCTTGAAAATAAAAATTTAGCGCTCTTTTTTTTGTCAAACTAAGAATAAAAAAAAAAAAAACAAAGACATTAAGATATTTTCCTTTAAACTAAATATTATTATTGTATATTCTTGGCAACGTTTACTTGAATTTTAAATGTTAATAATTTGAAGCTTTTTTAAAAAAAAAAAAAAATTCAATTAAAGTCAAGATTTAAAGTGTATCGCATATCATCATCTACAAAACGATTTAAAGCTCTTTTCAGCTCTTCTTTAAAAAGTATAGAATAAATTTGCTAAAAAAACAAAACATCCTGACGGCGCGTTTTTTTATTTGGTATATACCTTCACAGAAACGGTACGGTTCCATAATTAAATAAAAACTTCCGGAAGTTATTGTGTTGATTGTTGTGAAAAAAAATAAAAATTAGAAAAAAAAAACTTTAGTTTTTGCAATTTTCATTATTGTACCCAGGAATATTGTCGATTGACTGAGTGAGATTGCAAAAATTAACTTGAGAACTAATCATATCATCATAGTACCATTAAATTATAGAGTAATTATATTAAAAAAAAAAAAAAAAAACATTTGTAATTGTAAATGAGTGTATAAAAGTGAAAATATTCTTGAAGAGCAAATTATAATAATTTTTGTCTCGTCTTGTGAGAGTGTTAAGCAAAAAAAAAATAAGAAAAAAGATCTATGGTATTATTCGTAAATTATAAAATTAAATAATTATTAATTGTAATCACTAAAATTTAAGAAATTGTATTTTAATAAAGCGAAGTTAATTCTTTCTAATCAGAACTCAAGCTAAAGAAATTAATAATCACTAATATTTAATTCTTTATTCAACTTGTACTCGTATGATCATAACATTTGTATTTATCTTAAAATTAATACAATTTATGAAACTTATTTCTTTTAATTGTCCAAAGCTTCAAGTATAAAAATTTGAAGAAAAAAAATTAATAATAATAATAATAATATTGTTGTGCAACAGTTTTGAGAAATATAACTTCGAGAAATAATAAGAAGAATAATAGTATTCTTATAATTATTTTTCGAAAATAAAATAGAATATTTGAAAAAAAAAAAAAAAGCAAAATATCTTTTATCGGCGGTATTGTGTTAATAAAAATCTGACAAAATTTCTCACTTTGGAGTAAACCTGTTTTACGTAAAACCAGCCGAAATTTTCCCGTCCACCATTAAGCAGGACAATCCTACCAACATTCCAACCAAAAAGCTAGTGGTAAGTAGATTTAAAAATATTCTTTATTTTTATCAAAATAATATCAGATATAGGTATTCCACGTTAAGACAGACTTTTTAATTCTCTTAAATTCCAATTTAAAATTTTTTTAATCACGTATAAGACATAGAAATAGCTAATTTCAGGTAAATTCAATTAAGTATCTTAAATAAATATTTTTAATTTGAAAAACTGAACAAAAACAAAATGTACGAATTATTTATTTCTTACCACTTAATTACATTTTATATTTTTATAAAAAAAAAAAATCATTTTTAAATCTTCCAAAATTTATTCTTTAAAATTCTAGAAGGAAATACTTTGAAATAATTGCGTAAAAAAACGAAAAGAAAAAAACATCCAAAATACATAATCAAAAAGTGTCACTCTTGAAATCCCTATTTTAATTGAGCGTGAAAAATAAGAATTTTAATCCTTTTGCGAAAAAGTAAAAAAAAAAAAAACGAAATAAAGTAAATAATTCATTAAAATTTTACAAATTCAATTAATAGTTCATTATAATCGATTGATCTAGTTTTTTTTTTTAATTCAGATAAATTAAAAGCTATTTTTACACTTAATTATCTTTCTTTTTTTCATCTTTGAAAAAAAAAATTGTAAATTTCAATAAATTAATGAAAATATTCTATTTGTTCTTAAAAGTTGTTTTGTTTTTATTTTATTGTAATTGAGAAAAATAACAAACAAAAAAAACAAAAATAAAAAAAAAATTAAATTCAATTTAAAACTCCATATACTATAAAGTTATTCAATGAAATTCCATTAAATTATCACAAAAATTCATATACACCAAAATAAATTCCATTAAAATTTTTGCCGTGTTTTATATGTATGTACTTTTCATATTATCAATTATATCAAAATTATGCTTGTTAACATATTAAATTATTAAACAGGTTTAATGATTATTTTACTTGGTTTTTTTGTTCTTTTCTCTTTTTGTGTTTTTTTTTTTTTCATTATTATTATTATTTATTATTCATTATGTACATTTTGAATATTCGCTCTCATATAAATTTATTTATAATATTATATATTATCGTACATTTTGAATATACATAAATACATATACATATATTGGCTATAAAGTTTTAACAAAAGATATCGATTTCATTTTATATACAAAAATACATACATGTATATTTTAGTATTTCTATATATTGTATGGTTTATAAGAGGTTCAATAATTTGTTATTCAGATCAAAACTAACTTAACTTAATTTTGTTCTATTATAAAGTTTATCTTTTCTATTCCTTCATATGAAATCCTTAAAAATATATATACATACATTTATCTTAGATATATAGATATTCCATCTATTTTTATGTAGCTACATATATATACTCAATCTTTCATGTATTACCAGTTTAATACAAAAGTTTTTTTTTTTTTTTAAGTTTCATTCATCGTAAATTCGTAACTAGAATTATTCATATAAAATATTCATACACATCTATAGAAAAAAATTTAGGGTTTTTTTTTTTGCTATTTCAACTTTTTACATATAAGTTACACATACATATGTTATATATCGTACATATGTATATAATTTTAGAAATAGAAAGTGCAGAAAATTATATGAAAATTTCAAACAAACAAAAAAACAAAAAAAAATAAAAAACATTAAAACCAAATATCATTTTAGATGGTGGTTAATAGTTTTCTTTAGTTTTCAATGTTTCGTCATGCATTTTGAGTTAAAATACATTTAAAATTCTGCTAAAATACTAAACTTTATGAGCTCTTATAAGTATAATATACGTACATGCATATATTATTTATTATTTACACATATAAGTTATACATCAATAGGGACTAACTTTCATACTTACTTAAAGTTAAAAATGTAAAATTCATATAATGAAAAAAAGAAAAAAAAAGCTGAAAAGGTTAAGGGAGAAAAAAAAAAGTATTTTATATTGAAATTTTTTGGTGCATTTTCATCAATATGTTTTAAATGAATGAATTCATAAAAAATTTATGTTATAAAATTACAAATATATAAAGGTTTTTATATCAATAGATACTATTATAATCTCATAACACAATCAAAGTTTTATATAGTATATGTACATATACAACAATATATATATATATATATATATATTAATATTAAAACTGGTAGTCCTGCATGAGTTTTATTATTATTATTTTGTTGCTGATGTACTACTTAGAAGGATCGGTCATATTTTGTAATATCATTTTCATAACCACTATAAGATTCTATCATCAACATCGTCATCATCATCATCATCATCATCATCATCATTTTAAAAGATGCTATCGAACTATATCGCTGGGATCGAAAGAACACAGCGACTATTTTTAGTGCATTATAATATATTATATGCAATTTTTGTAATGTATGTTTATACATATATTTATATGTGCTTTCACACATTACATACACATGTACAATACTATCATCATCACCAACTTTATCTAACTAAAATACAACATCATAAATTTTAAGACAAATCTCAACAATTTTTTTCTTTCTCTTCTTTCATTATTATTTTATTATATCTCCTTGTACTTATGTTTATACAGTATATGTACAGTCATGGAGTTTGTAGAGTATCCTTAGTACATTTTTTTTTTGTTCATAAAGTTAGTGACATTGTATTTTACGAGTTGTTATAACGAGAACAATGTGCTCAAAAATGCCTTTAGTGCGGGTGCTACTACAACTTTTAATACCCTCATTTTATATTAAATATATGTACGTACGTACATATACATATGTACATTTATACACATTTATGTACATATGTATATAATTTTACAATGAATTTAAGCAATGAAATTTGTTCGAACAATTAACTGAAAATTGTGTTGCAATTTTATGCAATGAAACGATGAATAAAAATGGAATAGTCAGTTGTAAATGTTGAATTTTCTTTTTTTTTTTTCTTCTTCTTCTTCTTATTTTAACTTGTATTTTGTGTGTGTGTTTTTTTCTCTTGTTTTTGTATGTGTTTTTACTATTGTTAAAGTTTAAATATAAGAATAATAAAGAGAATTTTAGAAACATTTTCAATTATATTTTTGGTTTAATATGTATTAAAATCATTTTATTATTATTCTTGGAAAGACTATGTAAAAACATTGTGAGGGAGAAAAAATAATAATTTACAACTTAAAAGTACGAAAAATACAAAAACAAAAAAAACAAAAAAAAACAAAAAAAGAATCGAGTATATAAAATTTAAATCAAAAAGTTTTCATTTCTAATTTACTTGTTTTGTGAACTTTGAAAAGATCAGTTTAAATTATTGCATAATTGTTGTAAAATGTAAAGTAATTATATGAACGAAACAAAAAAAAGTATTACATAATTCCAATGATGATTTTCACCAAATTTAATTGCACTCTAAAATTTTTAACGTAATTATTTTATAAACTTCTAAAATTTCAAATATTTTCTCAAGATGTTTAAAATAATGTTATTATTAAAATATAAAAAACAATCTGAAAGAATATTCGTAGAAGCATTTTTTTGCAGATACACATATTATTAAAATTAAGATTCAAGTTTTTTTCTACTTACATAGTTGATTTGTAATGTGTAAATTAGCCATTAAAAATTATGTGATAAATTTATTTCAATCTGTTTTAAAAAAAAAAAAAAATTGAGTAATGTGAAATTTCATATATTATAAATTTTAGTGGTATTTCAAAGTTAGAAAATAAAACACTAGAAAAATTTGAAAGCCAATCAAATTGCCACTAAAATTTCAAAAATTTCAAAATTTAATCCATAGTATATATGTATGTAGTTATCCTTTTTCATGTGAATAGCATATAAGAGTCTTGAAAATAAAAATAATTGGCTTTTTGAAATATTTATGTACGTTTAATGATGACCTTTAAATTACATTTTGTATAAAATTTTATATCCTTATGAAATATATTTTTGTGTTTTAGTAACCCATAAGTATTAGGTACCTAAATATACATACATATGTAATATTATAAAATAAGAGAATATTTTTCGTGCTTTAGAAAAGAAAATTCACTTAGGAAAAATTCTTGAAAATTTATCACAAACCTGATAAAAAGTATTTTCAATAATTTAAAAATTGTTATTGAACATTTCTTAGATGGATAAAGATTTTCTATATAAGTAGAATTCAGAGTTATTTTTTGTTGTTTTTTTTTTTATTAAAGAATTTATTTTTAATTAATTTTAATTTCATAAATGTTATTTTTCCTGGGGTTCATCATTTTAAATCGGAAATTGTGTTTAAGAGAAAAAAACACCAATAACAAGAAAAAAGAAAAAAAAATTTCATTCAATTTAATGAGGGATTCTTTGACTTACATAAAAAAGTACATGTAGAACTTTTTTAAAATCCACTTTTATTGTCCGTTTTTTTGTTGCTCGTTTTTATTTTATTTTTTTTCTTTCTTTCTTATTTTTATATAGCCTTAAACTTGATAAACTTTTGTAACAAAAAGAAACAATAAATTGAAGGGAAAACTTAAATAAAATCAGAAAATAAAAGAATAAAAGAAAGAAATTAAAGAAAAAAAAAAGAATTTATCAATAATTTAATTTTGGAAAATTGTTAAAGAAAATTGTGCCTTAAAGGCAAAAAAGAATGATAACATACAATCGCATTGTTAGGTACCATTACTACATTAATATAGATGTACATGTATGTCCATATATACATACATTCTTACACACATACATATACGTATATGTACGTGCAATTCAATTTACTTTATTTATTTATTTCTTTTTTTTTAGTTTTAGTTTTGACTTTAATTATTTTGTTGATTTATTTTTAAATTGATTTCAAAATAATTTGTGTCTAAGTTAAATGTGAGATACTATTTATTTTACAATTGTATTATTTTTAATAAGCTAGATTGGTTTGATATCACTTCATATATCGACTGATTTAGGAAAAATTAACAAAAAAATTTTTTAAGAACACACAAGGTTCTTCAAATAACAGAAGAAGAAGAAGAAAAATTTGTGGTAAAGGGTGAATTTTGATATTGTTTCTTCATTTTATTTTGTGTTAAATATTTTGTTTAGTATTTCAATTTAGAGAAATATTGAAAAAGAAATCCTTTCAACAAGAATAATAATTAAAGCGTACCTATTGTATATCGAAAACTTAAATAAATTCCGTCTTATATTACACTACACCCACCACACAAGAAAATTGCATTTATATGTAATCACCCCTATTTAAAACAAAATTCTAAAAAAATAATAAAAGGGATTACATGCGTAAACATATTACACCCTTTTTAAAATTCAATTGATGTCACAACTTGAGACATGCTATTAATTGTACACACAATATTTTTTTTCCTTGATTTTTTTTTTTTTAAATAATGCAATATAATTATTTTTTGAAAGATTCATGCATTTCAGATGCTCATAATATCATCTATTCTGTAAATTTTCGCCTATGCAAATGTTTGTTCAACACATAAATCTTATAAATTCAGTACCACAAAATATGCAAAATTTAATAGTACTACTATGTCTGTTGTTGTCTTCAAAACACCTGAAAGTTTCAAAGGTTCAAAAATTAATTAAACAATAACTAAAATTATTTTCACTATACAATATTACATACATATACAATATAAGAGTTTTAACATATAACAGAAATATGTACATCGTTGATACTTCAAATTACTTTTTTTTTGTTTTTTTATTATTATTTTTTGTTGATGCTAATGTTATTTTGTTCTTAAGATACAATTTAACGTTCTGTCACAGCACGACAAAAAACAAAATAATTTTATATTTAAAACTAAGACGATTTTATAAATTTTATTTAAAAGTAGTATGTTAGCAAATGTAACTTAGAAGACTTCTAAAATACAATTTATATTGTACAGGTGCTGAATGAAATTTATGTATGTAAAAATATTAATTTGAATTCATATTATTGTATATAAAATATAATGTAGGTATGTACTAGTATTTAAAGATTATTCATTCATGAAATATTCATTATCTTGTGAACGCACTTATTTGAATCAAAAATGAGCATAATATATTTAATTTATTTAAATTGCATGCATTTTAATAAAGTGTATCATTAAACGACAAGGATATTTTAGAGTTCGAGATTTTCTGAATTTTTTTGCGCACATAATAATTACATATACATATTTTATTATATATCTTTATTTTTTATTTTGTATTTCAAGAATATACCTATCTGTTTTGATTTATTTTAAATTGAATAAATAAAAAAAATCTTCTAATCAGAAAAAAAAATGAAAGAAAAAACAAAAGTAGGATTTTATTTTTTTGATGTGACAATCAAAGATTTATTTTTTAAAAGATTTTTGAAAAATTCTTGTATTTTCCAAATCAATGCCTTTTTCCTAATTTAGACTTTTTTTTTTTATCAAAATTTACATTGCTTTTATTTTAAATATGCCACCCTTATTGTAATCATTTCGATTTTTATATGTACATATGTATATATACATATACGTATACATCGTATCGTATATTAGACTTGACTATGTCAATCATACATGTTTTGAAATCATTCATATGAATTCATCAAAAAAATTTTTTAACTCCCAAAGGATAAAAGTAAAGTAAATAAAGCTATGTGTATGTGTTTTATCATTTTATTTTTGCTTTGTTTTCAAATTTTAATACACATTTACTTTTCACAAAATGTTATATATGAGGATAAGCAAAACAATCAATATCTTTTGGGTATAAAAAAATAAATAAATAAATCAACATATGGGAATGGGTTGTCATATAGTCACCCTATTTATTGATATAAATAATAAGAACAATAAAAATAAGAAAAAGAAAAAATTAGTTAAAGAAGATTTTTTTTTTTTTTTAAAGAAACAAAAAAAGAGAAAAAATAATAATCATAATGTAAATAACACACACCTGTCAATTTCATATTTCGTAAATGTCAAATATTTCCGCATTCATATTTAAAAATAATGTCAAAATGACAGGGCTTAAAACAAAACAAAAAATAAAATATACAAAAAAAAAAAATAAGAGATAAATTGGAAAATAAAACAAATCCTTTCACTTTTGAACATTAAAATTTATTCAATTCTTTTCACTTTCAATGTGTAATTATTATTATTGATTATTGTCTTATAAAATTGGCTTTTTGACTTAACTAAAAATTCAAAAGGATCCAAAGAAAATCTCAAATTGACTTGGTATTTTTTTTAAAAAAAATAAATAATTAATTTGTTTTTCTTTTCAATTTTCAAATTTTAAGGTCCTTGATAAATTATATTTTTGTTGTTACCCGCATTAATAATAACTAAACTATGTATGTGTATATAATATTCTATCTCCATTCCATTTACATTTTATTAAAACCTAAATTTTCTGCTCATAAATACATAAATGCCTGGAAATTGTTAAATGATTTTCTTGTTGGTTTTTTTTTCTTCTTCTTTATATTTAAATTGTGGTCCTATATTGAAACTCCTTCATCATTTTCAACTAAATTTAACTATATGGACATAATATTTAATCATATTATTCAAATAAAATTGAAAAAAAAAATTGTTTTTTTTTATTCGTATTTAACCCTTTTTCGTTTTTTTTTGTATATAGAATTTCAAAATAAATTTTAAAATGTATCTGTCTTGTGTTTTATGAAAAACAAAACAAAACAAAAAATTATTCAATGTGTACTTGTTACTCATTTATATTCTGTTTACGTAATACTAAAAATGAATGATTTGAATACAAAATAAAACAGTGTATACTATATGTAATATTCGTTTACAATAAAGGATTACTTTTCAGATTTTAAACAGTCTCGTCGTTAAAGATTGAAGAATTATGAGGATTTAAAAAAAAAAAAAAAAAAAAACAAGAGAGAGAAAAAAAAAATGCCAAAATAGTTTTATTTATTTACAATTTTTTTTTTCTAGAAATTTGGAAATTTGAAAGAAATCAAATTTTTTAAATTCATGAAAGGAGATAATTTTTATTTCCTTTATTTCAAAATTAATTTATTATGATTTTGTTGTTGTTTATATTCAGAAAATATTTCAATGTAAATTTCTTATTTTTTTCTCTAAATATTTTATTTAATTAGTTAAATACCAAAACTGTACATACAATACACATACGATTTGTATAAGTTTATGAATATGTGTATACCAACATATTTAAATTATTATACTTTACAGTCGATTTTACCTGGTAAACAAATTGTTAAAATTATTTAGTATCCGTATTATACAACAAATTGTTGAACTTTATTTCATATCTGAATATTCTGGATTTACATTAAATATGTATATATACTTACATACATATTATGTACTTAGATATATGTATATCTAAACTAGTAAACTATATTCAACTATTCAACTCCTTCATATTATAGTCTACATATATAATATTACACCCTCTTAATTTATCACCCTCAAAATGTATGTTTGCATAAAGATTTGTTCATATAAATTATGAATAAATACTCGTACATACATATACGGTCAGTTTATATTAAATATATGTAATATGTTTACTTTCGCATGAAGTCTACAAATTTCTACCTTGGCATTCATTTTGCTTATTAAAGATCCGTTATGTCGATTGTAATATAGAAGAGAGCTTATATCATTTATAGTTTAGTCATATTAAATATACAAATATAGACGACGGTGGTGAAATTAGTCCTTTGGTCGAATACACAACATCATTTATGATGATAAAGTCAGTATATAAATGCATTTTACACTTATACCAATGAAGTACGTACAAACGAATTAGAAAAAAAAACGTTAAATTAAATTAAGGGTGTATGATCGACAAAATAATGAATATGCATTCCTTTAAAGTTAAAATAATCACAAGGAAACGCATGCAAATTTTTACTTATTTTTTTTGTTGTTTTAATTTGAATATGTACTTCTTTTCTCAAAGGCATTTAACTTACATGTTATAGCATTTAATATAAATGTAGGTACTTGTTGTATACTTGAAAGGTCAACATTGATGGGTGTTAGAAAATTCCTGTATCCTGATTAAAAAATTAAAGTTTATAAAAACATGCGTAAGTAAAATATATTCATTGAACATTACCACATACATACATACATATAGGTAAATATCTACATATTTGCCAAGTGTATACAGTTTTTAAATTATTATGAGATTGATTATAATGTCATGATAAAAAAAAAAAAAAGAAAATGAAAAAAAAGTTAAACAATTTTTAATGTGCGTGATTTTATACAGAAGGGTGTGTCTTATACGATTCTTCAGAATGACGAAGTACCTATGTATGTATGTATTTTTTTTTTATATTTGCGATATATTGCGATTAAATATATCATAAATTATACATGTAGTGTTAGTTCGATATAAAATGTACACAATAAATTTAATTAAAGTCAAACAACAGCAAAAAGAACATAAATATCATTTTCTTGGCACAAAAAACAGAAAATACGAAAAAGAAAATGATGTAACAATTGATGGATAACTGATGATATTATATGGCAGTGATTCCATAAAAAAAAAAAAAATTATATACATGTGTGTGTTTATATCCTGTATCGATGGTAATGATGATGACAGGTAAAAATGAGTAAAAAGTAAAATTAAAAAAAAAAATAAATAAAAAAAAAGATGGACAAGAATGGTCAAAGGGTCGACTTAGAAAGTTTCCCTCTTTCTATATGTATTTATTATTATTATTTTTGTTTTTTAATCGATGATATGATAACTTAGAACGATGATGGTAGAATTTTTACTGTTATATATAATATGTGATATAATGTATATTGTATATGTATTATTTATTTACTATTTAAACTGACTATTTTTATACACGCTATATTTGTAAAAGGTGCGGCGATTTGGAGAAATCAAAGTTAATTACATCGATGAGAAAGAAGAAAAAAAAAATCCATTAATACTAAAATATAGGTTTTAAATGAAATGTGAAGGTTATAAGGTGAGTTTAGAGAGAAAATAAAAAATAATAGAAAAATAAAAGGTAAAAGTGGTGATATAGCTATGTATAACGGACAAAAAAAGAAATGAAAACACCTTTCTCTAAAAAAAAAGTAAATAAATAAATAAAAAATTATACGATAAGGATGAAAAAACGTAAATATTATGTATACCATCCATACACACTCTATGATATATGTATGTATGCTATAATGTTGTTTTTTATATTTTTATAAAGGAGTTCTGATACTAAAACTAATTTTAAGAGCATTTAGTCAAAGTATATTAAACATATACATATCTATGTATGTGTATGTATGTACTAGGTACATAAGTTAAATTAATGGTGAATGTTTCTATATAAGCGTTTCTGTTTTATTTTTTTAATTTTCTGAAACCGGAAATAATTTGTGATTACTAATTCTGTACATAATTAGGTATGCATGAAAATTGTTTCTATATATGAAATTTTTCAAGAAAATACTTATGACTGTATAACGATAAACCATATTTCGATTGTGATGTGATAATATTCAAATAAGTTTTTGGAATAAATGTATACGTAGTACATATGTATGTACCTACATTTCTTATCAAGAATAAATCATTTTTTGACATATTTAAGTAAATCTTATTTTCTCAGCATATTTCCATAAAAGTAACTATGAATATATTTTACTTTAAAATTTGTCTATATATCACCATAAATTCTTAAGAAAATTTTAATTAATTTTTATCAAGGATAATTGAAAAGTTTAAATTAATAAATGTGTGAAAAAAGTGGCTTTTAAAAAGTTTTAGTTATACTTGACGTTCTCTCGGTATTTCTTTTAGATTTGTTCCATCATTTTTTTCACATTTCTTTTTATTTTCCACTTGGAATTTTTTTAAACTTTCGTTATTTTTTTTTCCTTCGTAGAATTGATGTTAAATATAATGTAGATACATTATATCATGATATTAAGGTCATTAGAAGCATTTTATTGCAATTAAATATAAAATGTAGTAATAATTTTTTCACCTTATTTTTTTGACACTTGAAAAAATTCTATTAAACATATTTATTTATACGAGATACATATAAGTTCGTACATAATATGTAGATAGATACAGTACCTGATGTTGTTGCTGTGTATTTATGTAAAAAAAAAAAAATTATTTTGTTTTTTCAAATATAACTCGGTAGAACTTGTTCATTTTAATTTATTAAATTTTTCACATAGTTTAATAATTATTAAATAATGTAGAAAATTTACTATTACTCAAACTTAACTTGTGTCAAAGTTAAAAACTCATTAAATAACTTATTTTCATATTTTGTATGCATAAAACAATTTTGTTTTTGTTGTAAATCCAAAACTAAAAAAAAAAGAAAAAGTAATAAAAAAATATATGTATGTATGTATTCGTATATAAATAAAAAAAAAAAACATTTACAAAAGTTACTTATGTACACACATACTATATTCCATATTTATAAGTAATTGTGAGTGGTCTGGTTACGATTAATTAATCGTGGTAATATAATTATTCATAATAGTGTAATATTTTTGTATATATACAAATGTATATATGATAAAAAATATATAATATATTTATCCATATATGTATGTATGTACGTATGTATGTAATTATATACATACATATATTTATAATTTAAGTTTAATTTAAAACATTTCCATGTTTTATAAGCTTAATTCGAAACTATAATAATCCTCTTGAATGTTTAGCAACTGTAAATGGTAAAATAGATAAAATTGAAAACTATAATATTGCACATAATAATTAAATACATTAATATATACATACATATGTACATACATATATTTATTTATATTAATATGTATATTCATTTATCTATTATGTTATACACTTTATAACTTTGTTAATATAAATATTATAATCTTTATATACATAAAATATATTCGCATGGTATGTACATATGTATATTGTACATAAATTTACATATATTTATTTTATGTATCTAACTATATATCTACTTAAATACATACGTTTTGTTATTATTTACATAATAGAAAATAAACATGTACCTACATACTAATGTATAATTTATATACATGTATGTACGTATATATGTATGTATACAGTATATGATAATGAATATAACGAAAATGTAATTCATTGAAATTAATTATTAATTTATGCATATGTGTATTTGTCATCAAAACTAAAATGACATATAACAAAACAATACAATATAATCTGTATATTATTTTATTTAGAAATGCATGCCGATGAGATGAAGAAAATTCATTGTATTTACAACAATAGTAATAAAAATAATTTTTGTATATATGTAGTATATATATATGTACATACTCGTATGTATTTATAATACACCTTAGACTTTATGTCGCGTCTTTAAAATTTCTCTTTCCTTTAAGGTAGCTTATCTATATATCCACAACCTATATGTATTGTATTTGTATCGCAAGGTGTATATTATGTATAATTATTTAGATATTCTCACATCCCTTATTTTTAAAATTTAAACAAGTTTATATTGTTACTCGTGTTAAACATACATTCCATGACTATAATGTTAAATATAAATTAAAATACCAAATTTAGATAAGTATGTATGTATGTACATATAATATGTTTAATAATTTTATGTAGGGTGCTTGTATCAATGACAAAGATAAATTTAAAAAAAATTTTTTATTAAGTTCGAAGTGCTATCCAATATGATCTGTGCTTGATATACAGCAGTCAATGCAATTTTAAAAAGAAAGTATCAAAAAACTGAAAAATTTCCATATACAGAAATGCCATTCTCAGGAATCAAAAATCATAAGAATTTCCTAATAAACAAATATGATTGGCCAATAATGGGAATTTTTCTTGTGAAATTTTTAATATTTTTTAAACATTTTTTTTTACATTTTCTAAATTAAATTTTAAAAAAAAGTACCAGAATCATTTTAAATAATGATAAAACCACCGCATAAATTTTTTAATTAATTAAAATCTCTTCTAAAATATATGTATGTATATAAAACCTTATAAATATGTATTAAGTCTTGAAGAAAAAATAATAATATTATAATAAAAATCATAATAAAACAAATCGATTGATCCAAAATTAAAATAAATATACGAGTATATATGTATTTTATGTATATGTGTACATGCATACATTATATACATATATATGTATATAAATATAAGCATTTAATTTTTATTAACTAATGAAAATGTTAGCAAAATTCCAATTAAGCATTAATTATGAAAAAAAAACATTGGGCACAAAAAACCAATTACTTTATTATACAAATTACGTAACGCCCTGCATAAATGATAATAATTGTAACATCTAACGGATAATATGTAATACATAATGGGATAGGGTAACATTTTATAACTCTCTCTTCTCTTATGTTAACAAATTAACAAGTCAAAGATTATAATAAGTATAATAATTGAACATTTCCTTTAACATGCACGTACAAAACATTCCAGAAAATATACTCATAAGATTTTGATCAAAATATAACAATGATTATAATAAAATATTTATATGTAACTATGTATATTCACACGCACAATTCAAAAAAGGATCAATTTATGGTCCAGTCCAAAATGCAATGTATAATTCATTAAACTCTTGATATTTATTTATAAACTACATATACATATAATAATAATGAATTCAGCTCACTTGATGATTATGATGATGATGACGATGGACATAATAAACTACTTTTTGCATAATTAAATAATAAATATATGTAGAAACTTTTACTGGAAAATATGTATAATATAATATAAAACAATATTATGTAGGTATGCATATACATACATATACATATACATATATATGTATATATATTTGGAAGTAAAATAATATTGTATATACATATTTTGTGAAAAGTTTATACACAAAATGGATACAAAATGAATGCATAAAATTTAATATTTCCTTTAAACTTAAATGTCAAAAGATAATATTAATATAAGAATCTATGTCTAAATTAAAATGTTTTGATTGGATATAATATCTGATATTATGAATATATAGTAAATAATATAATCTTTTACAATCTTTTGTGTATTCAAATAAAATATAAATTTATAATACTTTTTTTTTTTTATTTTGCTTATTTTTAAGCTTAAATAATTTTAAAAGTTTACTTAAAATGTTAAATTTCTTGGAAATATGTTTATTATGAAGGCGTTTTGTTATTCTGTTTTCGAAAATTTAAGTTTCTTTTGTTTTTAATTTAAATCTTCCCTTTGATAAATGCAAAAAGCAAAAAAAAAAGAGAAAAAAGTATAAAATAAAGAACTTGCAAGTTTAATTTTATTGAAATTTATTAGACTAATTGTTTTTTTTTCTTTTTGCTTCTTTTTATTTTTCTTTCGTTGTATATTATTTATTTTTACTGTTTCAAGTATATTTGTTTTATTTTTCTCTCTTTTTTTTTCTTACTTTTTTTTTTGTTTTTATTTTTATTCAGTATCTACAAAAAAATGTTTTTATTAAACATAAAAGCAATGTAGTATGTTAAATTTTGCATTTCATGTGTTTATCTTTATCAGTTTAAATTTATATATAATACATACATACAAACATACATACATACATATGTAGTTTATCTTTTTTGATTAAATATAATAAAATTTATAAAATATTTTCCATCATCACCAACATCATCATTATCATTATCATCATCGTTATTATTATTATTAGATAAGAAATATACTTAAATGTTAAATTTTTCTGTGATGTGTGTATATTTTTCTGGAAAAGTTAAATATTAAAATTTGACAAAATTTTTGCTTTCTTCTTCTTATTTTTTTTAATGAACAAGAAGAATAAAATAAACGATGAGAAATTGTAATTTTGTATTTAAGTAACAAAACTGAAAAGTTTTTTGCAACAATATTGTTTAGATAGTACATTTTTCGTTTTTTTTTGTTTTTCAAGGAAAATAATGCAAATATACTTACTTCTTGGAATGGTTTTTTTCTTGTTTTTCTTTTATTTTATTCGTTTAGAAAAGATAAAAATCTTTTTGTGTATTTACATAACGCGCTGTTGAAACAAGTATAAATAATATAAAATAGTACATAAACTGTTAACAATATTAGAAGATTTTCAGGATTATTTGATGTTTATTATAGTTTTCATATCCTGTCTTTAAAATATTTTCTCTGTTTTTCTTTTTATGTTTTAAATGTTACATATAGGTAGGAATACATATACATACATACGAGAACATATAATGTATTACTCGTTAACTTTTATAGTTTTTTTTTGACTGGTATGTATTTAGTATATATGTATGTAAATTGGATAAAAGTTACTTTCAAAAAAAAGATTATGAAACGATGATCATTATTAAAATTATTTTTTTGTTTTTCTTGTGCAGAAGAAGAAAATTTCACAGTGAATATGAAATAAACAAGACAATATTTTCAAAATTCTTAATTGTTAAAGTTTAAATTGTGGCATATTAACTTTTAAACCTGTTGGGTATCATTTCAAATCAATAAGATTTAATTATTAACACCCTACGGATAATGAAAACATAGTTGTAAATATTTTTTTAAAATTCAATTTAAGATTCAATAATTATTAAATAAATTCTGTTCTTTAAATCTGTTCAGTTGAATTTTGTAGATTTTAATGTTAATCCTTTGAGTAATTTTCCGATAATATTGATTTGCACTCATCAATTTCATCAATTTTCTAATTTCTAATGAAATTAAGAGAGAGAAGAAAAATAACCAAAATTACAATAATACAAGCAATACGTGATGTTAAATTGCAAATAAAAACTAATCGTATGAAATGTATTAGCCCAAGGATATGAACCCTAATGTTATAAAGAGATGAATGTGTTATATTTGTATTATAATTTATTTAATAAATTACATATATTTTCTTATTGTGATCAAGGTGATTAATGTCTTTTGAGTTGTCCTTCATTAAAGCACCTTCATACATATATACATATGTGTTCTTTATATACATAATATATTATTATATGATTTTATAATAATAATAATAACAATAAATGAAAATACAAAATGCCCTTAAATGTAGGCTAAATTTTCTGTTAATGGTAATGATTGTTGTCTGGTGATGACAAATTAACATAATCATAGATATGTATAGATCGCATTGTAAATTTTGTATGTCTAAATGAGAATAATTTGTATTATGTGTTATATGTATGTACATATAGATTTACATAGATATCTAAAAGTATTATATATACATATGTACATACTACTTGTGTGAGAAAATATATAAATTATATATAGTACCTATATAGAATTTTGTAAATACGTGTACGTGTAAGCTATGTTAAATGTGACTGCAGGGAATTTGTTATAAATCTAGAAAACATATGGTAAAAATAATCGACATACATACATATTTCATTATTACTAACCTTTTTTTTTTTCTCATTTCTATTCTTTCTTTTTGAATGGTATTACACATGATTTATTGATTTTGTAATAAATAAATATGTAAGTAAATTTATAATCCGGAAATGTACGTATATTTGTTTTAAAAAGTAAACAAAAGAAAAACAATTTATAAATTATTAGCCTTAATTACAAGGAAATAATCTTTTGAACAACAAAAAATAAAAAAATAACTTGGCCGGGTTTACAATGAGCAATGTTTCGACCCCAGAAAACTCTTTATTTATTTATTTCACATTCTTGTCAAGTAATTCTTTAAGGCAAAAAATGAAATTTTAGAAATTTCACATATTTACTATATTTTGCACTTTTAATCTGAATAGCAAACCGTTGAATTGAAAAAAAAAAAAAAACTTTGGAAACTAAAAGAAAAAACATTAAAAATAAAAAAATTAATTACTTTCTCTCAAATCAAAAAATTCTCCCAAATACCCCATTAATATAAATCCAAAATAAATCCAACTCACGTTTTCACGAAACTTTCTACAATATGTGAATGTTAAAGAAAATCATTGAAATATTAAATAGGTTGTTTAAATAATAAATTAGATAATTAGACAAAAAATTAAAAGATTCTCTTTGTCATAATTCTAATTTTAAAATGGCTTAAAATTTAAATTAAATATTGACAAAAAAGAAAATTTTTTTTTTTTTTGGTTTTATTTGTAGTAAAAAAAAAAAAAATGAAAGATAGAAAAGCTTTAGTGGTATTCCATTTCATAACCAATTCTTATATATTATTCTTAACCACACATTTGTTGATATTAATGAAACTATTCTTCTCATGTGGTATTATAAGGATCAAAAAGCAAAAATATTGTATCCATATTATTCATTTATTCAATTTTATATATACATTAATGTATTATACATAATATTATTATTATATGTATAAAATACGCAAAATTTTTTTTATATGTAAATATATATATTTCATGCGTTTAAGCATCTATCATTGGTATTTTAGCTACAAATTTTTGGTTAAATATCGTATGAAAAGCACGTATTTAGCTTCCTTGTATCCTTTTTTTTCCTTTCATTTATATCTGTATATACGTATGAAGTTAAAAAAAGTATATTTTATATGAAAACTCGTATGTTTTATACATTCAGTTAAATCAAACACTTATACATATTTTTTATCATACATACATACATAGTTTTTTTTTGTGTGTATATTGACCACAAGGGAAAATTATATACATTATATAATGTTTATTTATAAAATCATCATAGTATTTGTAATAACCTTCGTCGGTTTAACTATTTTTTTTTCGTATTGTGTAACATATACAAAAATATTGTATATGTAGGTACCTTCATTAATGTTTGCGTATTAAGGACTTAAATTATATTTTCTTGAAATCCTTGAAAAAAAAAAAAAAACTCATTCCTTCATATAAATATAAACATTTTCCTTTTATTTAACAACTAAAATGAGTACACAACAAATTCATTATTTTTTTTTTAATTTTATTTTATTCATACATATTATAATATAAATGCTAGAAGATTTGTTGTTTTATTCATTTAATAATACATACATAGACATACATATACATAATATTGTATGTAAAAACATTCGGTCGAGATATAATTTTATCTTGAATAGAAATCTTGAGAAAACGTTTTCAAGCGAAAAACTGAAAAATAAAACAGCCATTTGAGTTGTAAATGCTGTGCGTATACAAAATATAAAATAAAATAATCACTACAAAACAGAGGTTGAGTGAAAATATATATTTTTAGGATAAAAATATATACGTAAATATATAGTACAATATGTTAATATTTTGTATGTTGTTTTATATGTATGAAAAAAGGTTAATTTTAATGGTAATTAGAATCTAGAAAAAGGGCTGTACGCAATTGCCAAATAATATTCGTTATACCTATACCATACTCCCTAAATAATGTATGAGATTGTTTTTTGTTATATGTATGCTGCTGTTGTATATTGTACTTTTATAATGTAATTACACAAACAAACAATTTATATTGTACACTTCTATGTAATCATGAACAAAACAAAGAAGAAAAAAAAAACTTTAAAAAAAAATTATAATAGAGAATTTTTTATACATACCTGTTTTTTATAAGGTGTGTAATATGTGAATAAGTTATGTACAAATATGTATATGTAAAATTGTTGAATAAAATGACAATGGATATAAAATAAAACTATGATGATATAAAAAGATTACACGTAAAAGCAAATAGAAAATGAGGCTGTTGGTGGTGTAGATGAGGGGGGTGTTAGTTATATTTATGTAATGAGATTTGAAAAGATGGACAAAAATAATTTGAAAAGATTAACATGGTTAATTGCTTGTTAACAACATGCTCTTGATTAAATGAAATTTTATGTTATTAAAGCCCGAATTAAAATGTAATAACAAGTTGAGTTAATTTTATTTCATCATAATTTTTTCTTTTGTTTTTATTATTATTTTTCTCGTATCCTAATTTTTCGTGACAATATACAATTTAATTTAGTTTAAATCAGATTTTCTCGTTTTTTTTTTTTATTATTATTATTTTTATTTTTATTATTACATTTATATTATATTTGAATTTTTGATGATATTACTAACAAATTCCACGTGTAAGATAATACAACTTTTTTTTTGTCTTCTACTCATGTAAATTGTTAAACATGTAATTCCCTTAACAGAAACAATGAAAACATTACACGGTTAAGTAAGTGGTTAACAAGCAAAAAACTTTTTTTTTTTTTCAAACAGAAACTTGAAAAAACAAAATTTAAAAGAAAAAAAAAGAAAGAAAATTGCATGTGATAACATGATAAAAATAAAAACATAAGATTAAAAAAATCTAGCGTACACACATCTTTTAAAATAATTCTTGTCAAAGATTATCATCGCTGCTAAGAAGAAAAAATAAAAATATACGTATATAAAAATTAGTATATAAGGTCCTTTTCATCTTCATTGTTGTCATAATACTTCATAATTTTTATCTCAACAGAAAACTCAATTTTCTGTATGCAATAACACTCAGAAATCTCTGGAATCCCAAAGCTTTCTAATATTATAATCATCGTACAATCATAGAAGTCATCGTCCTTTGACTTTTTTTTATGTACACACATATATTTTATTTATTTCTTTTTATTTATCTTTCCTTGTAAAAAAAAAAAAGAGAATAATAACAACTTCAGTATCAAATTAAATTCTTAAATATACATGAGCTCCAGTATAGTAATATTTTATACAAGAGTGAAAAATTTTAAATTAAATTGTTTCGCCAAGTTAACATATCCTTTAAAGTTTGTTTGTACATATATTTAAAATACACGCGTACGCGCGATTACAACAAAAAATAAATATTTTATATTGTTTGATGGGGAGAGATTCTTTAACTTTGGTAACATGTTAAAAGATAAAAAAAATACATAAAAAAAATAAAAGAATAAGAAAATAAAGTATAATAAGTGGGAATCGAGAGAAAACTTTTTTTTTCGAAAAAAAAGGAAAATGAACACAAAAAAAACCATGTGAATATCTTTTAAATTTGAAAAAAAAAAAAAAGTTTTTTCTTTCATTTTACATTTAACATTTGGGAAAAATTGTAATCTCAATTTCATCGTAAGAAGAAAAAAAGAAAAAAAACAACAAATATAGTAAAATTGCAAAAATTTGAATTTTTATATTATTTTTTTATTTTTTAAATGTACCTACATATAATTTTAGAAAATGAAAAAAAAACATAAATTCTTTAAGATATCATATTTTTTATTATTCATGTTTGAAAATTTCACTTTTCAATTGAAAACTTTAAAATTCTTACAATGAAAATAAATTCCATATTGATATAATTAAACAAAAACAATGTACGTATCTATTATACATTCAAACCATAAATAATTTAAATTTTAATGAAAATACCTGACATTTTATCAATCTTATGTATACTATCTGAATGTGTGATATGTGCGTGAATTCTATACGTTCTATAAATTTCTAATAAACTCCATAAGTAATTTTTAGTTTTTTTAGTCAACAAAATGGAAATATTTTTTTCTTTTTTTAAATGAATATGTGCTTAAAAGCAATGAAAGTTTATTATGATTGTATACACTGTTAGAAAAAATATCATAAATTTCTTATTTTATTTAAATTTAAAAAAGGATTATGTTTGTAGATAGTACCTGCATTATAACGAATTAAACAATAAATGAATTTTCTTTAATTTTAAAAAAGGACATAGAAGAAAAGCAATTTTCCCTTAAAGGTCAAACAAACATTTACACAAAACAAAAAAAAATTCAATTGAAATATTGATGTAATTTAACAGTGTAAAAAATAAAATTCACACCTACAGGGAAAAATTCACTTAGTTTTATAATTTTAATTTTTCAACTTAATGACGCACTTACAATGTACCTCTAGATCTTCCCTTTATTTTTCTTTTAATGAAACACATTTTGAATCAGAATAGCAATTCCGTAAAAATGTCGTTAAATAGATAAAAAAATAAAAAAATTATAAGAAAGAAAAATAAAATTAAAGAAGAAAAATCTGTATGAACCCTATTTTTCTTAAAACATAATATACATTGTATATATTGTATATATTGTACATTGATAGAAGGTGTGAGATATAAAATCTTTTGTTTGTCTTTAAAATTAAGTGAATTCTACAAGCGTTTACTAAGTAAATGTAAAGAGAAAAGTAAAAAACAGATTAAAGAATATATATACTCGTATATAAAAAAAAAGTAAGAAAAAATAAAGAAAAAGAAAAATCGCAAGTCAATTAAAATAAAATTTGCATTTAACTTTTATAAATGAAATTTATTTACCCAACCAACTAACACAAAATTCAAATACAACGACATTCATACAAAATAAAGAAAAAAGTAATAATAAATAAAAGTATAAGGAAAAAAAGAAAATGTTAAACATAAGAAAAGAACTTTCTAATGATGACCAAAAGGAAATCATGTTAAAAAAAATATACATAAAATGAAATGTAAGAAAAAAAAAAAGTTCAAATAATAAAAAGAATCTCAAGATGAACACAATACAAAATAAAGGAAGAAGAATTAAAGAAAAAATAAAAATACAAAAATTAGAGAAGAAAAAAAAAAGATTCGATGGCGTGTCATGAAACCATTTTATGAATGAGTTTCCACATAAATAAACTTTCGCCTTTCTTAATAGGCTGTTTCCCTTATATTTTGCTATTCCATCCGCTTCAACAGTAATCATTGCATGTATCTGTAAGCAGGCTTTCTTAGCTTTTTTTCCTTCGTTTTTTTTTTCTTCTTTCCTTTATACAAAGTAAAAATAGAACAATTATATACTCTGTAGTTATATATTTCAATTCATAAGGACACCGGATTGTAATACTTCCTTTTCTCATACATAATTTTTTCTTAAACTACTCTATTACATTTTTTTTATATGATTTTTTTTTCTTCCCTTTTACAAACACAATTTTCAAGTACATTTTATTATCATTCTGGCAGTTTTAGTAACTATTTAAATGATATTTATTCTCTTGAACAGATGTATATTGTCTCATTCTTTAATTATTTTCACTTATGTATGTATGTATCTTATTATATCTTTATTTTATTCTTATTTTTCTGTATTTTTTTTTGTATGTCATTCTATTTAACTTTTGCTTGAATTCTTAATTTTGATACTTCATGTATTTTTTCCAGAAAGTATTATATTTAAGATTTAGATATTACCTATATATACTTATCTTTTCTTGAAATTTCAATTATTTTATAAATATTTAAGTTTTTTTTTTTCAATTAAAATTTTGAATACTTCCATTATATTCTTAAAATGTAATTAAAAATTGAAAAGTGTTTTTATTTTTTCGAAGGATAAATTATATCAAACATTCAATTAACTTGAAATTTATTATATTCTTGAAAAGACAGTATTATTTTGTTTACAAAATGCATGTTAGCATGCAAAATTCTAAAAATATTGTTTTTTATACAGAAAAAAAACAAAGATTCTATCTAATAAAATATTGATTAAAATATGTTTTTCAAAAATAGCAAGGATAAGAATATAAAAGAATAATAAAAAAATAAAAAAATGAAACTGTAACAACAAGAAAAAGAAAACAAAGCAATAAAAATAAAATTATAGAAAGAAAAATAACACCTAATTCATTACATAAAGTTTATTTATAGACCAAATATTACATATACGTATACATTCACATTTACCTTATAGTGCAATATGAAAATTTTATGTCATATACATATATTTATAAATATTTACATCTACATAATATATGTATATGTATATAAAAGTTTTGTGTATTATGTATATGCATCTAATAAAGTTTAAAGAGAAAATATCTCATTTTATCTTTACATAATATTTACCACAATGCAACTTATTATCCTTATATATACCTGAATGAAAAATGGATTTGAGGTCCCATTAGTCCATTATACTATTAGAATATTCCGGTATAATGGTTTAGTGGCTTCCTGAATGGTTAGTTTACGATGAATACCTCACATGAATACTTGAAAATGAAGAAAACAATTGAATATAACTAGCTGGAGAAGTATAAGAAGAAGAAGAATAATATAGAAGAGAAAACGTCAATAGTAGGTATATGTATAATATTATACTTTATTATACAACCAAGAATAATATCTACATAAATATGAAAGTAAAATATCAAGAAATGTTTCATTAATATTAAATAAACTATAGTCTGTTTAAAATGTTCTTCGTTATAAAATATGTACATAACAAAATACATATTTATGTCATGGAAATTGAGGTTTTAATATTTTTGAATTAACATTTTTGACAGATATAGCTGATACAAACTTAATTTATTTTATTAAATCTTTATAATATCTTTATTTCAAATCATATGGGATTATATGAACTTTTAAAGCTATTTTTGTTACAATTCTCTTGAAATAAATAAAAAATAACTGTTTTATAAAACTGAATTTTCTAAACATTTCTGAGTTTATCAATAATTTTTCAAATATTTGATTCAAAATAAAAGCACAAGGGCATTTGTATTTTTTCTTAAAATTGGTCGAAAAAATTGATTAATTTTATGATTGAATTTAATAAATTAGAACCTTCTAATTATAAAAATAGAGTCTCTTGATTTTACTTTTGAAAATAAGAAATTCTGATTGAGTTTATTCAAAAAAGATTTTTTCATACTTTGTTTCTGATGAAAGTTATCTCAGAATGAAGGGACAGGATCTCTACTTTTTACACATTTATGTTTTTTTTTTTTTTTTATAAAAAAATAACACGAAATACCTATGTATGTAGAATTAAAAAAATATTATACACGATTTTAAAATGTAAAACTGTATTCGATTTGAACTTTGAAAAGCTGGGGTGAGTTTCTGTGAAGTGATGTGATCATCTGTCACCAGCGATTCGATAATTGTTCCGCTTGGGGATTTTTGGAAAAGCTTTCAGAATTTTATATGGAAGTGGTGACAGGTGATCATCACCATCAATTTACAGAAACTCACCCCTGTATTTCGATCCGACGCTGGGTTAGCTAAAACTTCCAAAAGAATTATATCGGCGAGGTTATTGACTGGAACTTTATAATTTGTACAATAGTTCGTACTTCAGCTAAAAAAAATTTCAAAAATGATTCTTTAAAAAAATAATATTAAAGTGATAATATAAAATGACCATAAAAATGTCATTTGGTGTCGTTTTCTTTTTTCATATTACACATGTCCTTTCTATTATTCTAATAAAACAACAATGTTAAATAAATATGATATCAAATGGTTATTCTTTGTACATTTTTTACTATGCGAGAGTGATTAAAATTTTTGAATGAAAAGAGACTTACAAAAAGGATTATAATTTTGACAAAAGAGTATTATGAATCACAATAATTTTTCACTATCCTTTTTAAAACGAAGTAATATAACTAAGTAATTCTATATTCTGTTAAATATCCAGATGTGTACGTAAAGGTACGTACTTTTTCTCTATAATTTTATTCTATTTATTTCTTTTTTTTTTGAACCGACATTAAAAAGATTTTGTATTCAAAATTTAAACCTTTGTCATTTCACAAATTTATATTTTTGCATTGTACTTATATACATGTATGTATGTAATGTAATATGTTAAACAAAAATGTAACTTTTTAAAAGATGCAATCGTATTAAACCTGATTGTACATTTTATTTTTGTGTAATAAAAAGTTATGAGTGACAAATTATCCTTAATTTTTTTTTCCCTGTCAAAAATACTTAAAATAAATAAATAAAAACAAATAATGAAAAGTTCTTAAAATCTCACAAGATTTGTTATTTATTTTTTTTATTTATTTCAATCCAATTCAATTATTTTATTTTTCTATAAAATATAATTTGTTATTTTAATAGAACGAAAAGAAAAAAAAAATAATAAAAGATCATGCTTTTTTTTTCTTCAATTCAATTTAAAATTATTTCCTTCGAAAAAAAAAACGAATAAAGGAAAAAAAATTCTTTTTTATATATTTTACTATATAGAGAGGTACATATAATTTTTTTTCCTTTGTAAAACTTTCCATCAAAAATTAACGAAATAAATAAATTAACGAAGGAAAGAAGTATTAAACAAAAATAAAAATTAGGAAGGGAAAAAAAAAACCAATTTCACGTTGAGCATGAGAAATGATGGAAGAAAATAAAGCAAAAGAAAATAAGAGATTTGATTAATTGCCACAAAATAAATAAATTTTCATCAGAGATTTTTGTGTATTTGTGTATTTATTACGTGAGCTAACATTTCATGTCAAATACATTTTTCACCTTTTTTTTTTTAAGATTCATTATTTCTGTTTTCGTATTATTTATTTTTTTTTTCTATACACATATTTGCTGTTATTTTTTTAAGTATTACTTCGTTATTATTTTTTTTTCGTTTTTATAATTCAATGTAAAATAAGCTATAAAACACCTGGATTACACTACTTAAACATTCCTTACAAAATTTCTTTTCTTGTTGATTTTTTTCTTCTTTTTTTTTATCCTTATTCTGGTACTGCTATTACCTTTATTTTATTTTCCACCTATCATTTGATTTAGCCTTCTTTGTCGTTTTTTTTTCCTTCTTTGCAAAACATTTTTTAACTTTCGTATTTTTTTCCATTTTCCATTTTTTATTTTTATTTACTTTTTTTTTTTTTTTTGACTTTATACCAAAGTATTTTTGAATTATTCTGCTTTTCTTTTTTATTTTTTTATTTTATATTTTTGGTTCGCACCCTTAACCAATTTTCTTTAGGATAATTTTTTTTTTCCTTCAATTCACTATATAAGATGTACATAACCAAAAACATAAATATATTTTTTTTTTTTCCTTTTTTCTTATAAAATCATTGTTGTTCTTATTTTCAATGAATATATTGTATATAGGAAAATTTATGATTTCTTCTTTGAAGCGAAAAAACACAAAAAAGCAAAAGAATCCTCCGAAAAACTTTCTTCATGTATTGTTTTTTTTATTTTTTTTGAAAGAAAATTCTTTTCGTTTCACTTTTATTAACTTCAGTAAATTTAAACACACAAAAACGGTGATATGAAAGCAAGTTAAAAGAGATAAAGTGAAAGGTGTGAAAATCTAAAAGAGAAATTTAAAAAACCAAGGAAACCATAAACCATGGTAAAGCTAATTCCTTTATTTTGAATTTTTTCCTATATTTTTTTTTTTGTGAATAGTATCAAATGAATATGTGATAAAGTGAAAAAAAAATATATGTAGTTACATGAATTTTTGAAATTAAATTTGAAACATGGCCTATATTTTTAAAATTTGTTTCCTTTTTTTTTATCTGAATTTTTATTCTCACACAAAAAAAAAAAAGAAAAAAACATTTTACGCACCTCTCGTAAGAGAGTATCTACAGTAGTAAAATTCATTTTTGTTTTCTCGTCTTTATTTTATTTCTTTTTGTATTTTACGAAAATGGTATGAGCTCGCAGCGGTAAGCTCACAAATTGTTCTGCTTAATCGAAATTCTTCGAATTGTAATGTGATTTGTGACTAAATGACCTGTAAAATGCCTCAAATTAGATCAAGTGTGGTCGATTTCTTATACCTTTTTTATTTTTTTCTTATATTATTATTATAACTGTATAGTACAATTTAACTTTCACTTTTTCATTTTTATTTTTTTTTCTCTTATTTTATAATTTTTCATTCACAAGAAGCCAAAGAAAAAAAAAAAGTGATTTACAGCTTTTATTTTTATTTTTTTCAACGTTGAATGATTTTTTGTACATTTATTTGCTACTTTTTAAATTTGTGTCTTCAAGTGTAAAAAAGTAATGGTATTATATCCTTTTTTTTTTCTTTTTTGTTTTTGTGCCAGGAATGAGTGGATGCGTGTAATTTTATTTTATTTTTTTTTCCTTTACCCAAAATTATAGATACTGATTGTCAGTGTAAATTTTTAATGAGATCCTGAAAGATGTTAAAAATAATAAATAAAAAGGGAAATACCACATAAATTAAAAATCATAATGGTTATTGAGAGAATTTTATTTTGTTTTTTTTTTTATTTTTTGTTTTTGTTGAAATTACAAATTCATGATTTTCGTTGTGAAGTTTTATCTTGGACAATTTCTCATTAAAAACTTAAAAAGTAATACCTTCTCGTATGTGTTTTTTTTATTACATGTAAAAATTTTGTTGTTGTTTCCGTTTTAGAAGAAGTTAGCTTCAAAAACTCTTTGACAATATAAATAAATTAAAAAATCGTATCGTTTCAATTACATTAAAATGTTTTCATTGTTTTAAACTTTCAAAACCATTTTGTAACAATGAATAAAAGTAAACTTTATTAAGAGAATGAAACTGGAATTTCTCAAGGAAATAAATAAATAAAAAAATATCATATATGTACGTACATTATCCCCCATATTATACACATAACAACAACAATATTAGTTTTCATGTAACTTATGTTATGTACCTACTACATATGTATGTATATAATAAATATCTTCCTTATACACATTAAATCGCAAATAATACAATAAAGTTTTTGTGTAAATGAAATTTTGTAAGTAAAAGTTTATAAAGTTGTTCGGATGCTATAAAATGTTTTTAAGCTACTTAAACGTCCAAATTACAACTCAACTGAGAGGCACATGTTTAAATGATTTTTCACTTTTTAACTATCCTAAATTGTATCTTGACATATATTATGTTTTATGAAAGTACGTGTGTATTTTGTTTTTTTCTATATACAAAATGTATTCTATAAAAATCTACATAGATAGATACATACATACATATATACATATATAAAAATATCTATAATTTAATTGATGTTACTGCTAGCTCATAAGATACCTTTAATTCATAGCTCATTATAACTGAAATCCTTCTTCACAAAGTGTAAACCCTATAATCACTTCTTTGGAAAAAGTAAACTCATTTCAAGCAATACTGAATTCCCTTTTCATTTATTGCCATTACTTCTTCTCTTACACAAAATTTAATCATTAACCCTGTCATCATCCTTTTAACAATGCTCATTTTTTTGTTTTTTTTGTTTTTTTGTTTTTTTTTGTTTCGTAGATGGTATGAGGTAAAATTTGTTCAAGTTTTATAGTATTTTATCACTTTGAACTGAAATTCTCTTTTCGTTCATTAAACTTAAGTTTTGCGTGATATAGAGAAAGTGCCATATGTCGCACAGGTGTAGTAAAAAGCATCATTTCTTGTAATACTTATTGTACGTTTTTTCTTTCTCTTTTTTTATTATATATTTTATTTTTTGTGAAGAGTGTTGCTTTTACTATTTAATTAGTTTTTTTTTTTCTATGAAAGGACTTTACAATTCTATCTATAACCAAAATTTTTACCATGGAATCTAACTAAAAAGCTTGATAAAAATGTGAAAATGTTGTTTTTATCATTAATTTCTTTTGAATCCTTTAAACATTTTAATTTCAATCGCTTTATGGGTGGGTAACCTTTGGTAAAAAAATTATTCATTTAATCTTGAAAATTCACTTTTAAACACCGACTACAACAAGATTATGAGTTCTTACGTAAACTTCCAAAAATAAGTTTGTTTTTTTTTTACCTTGAACATGTGTTAAACAAAACTTTTTAAAAAGTCATTGTGATTCAAATGTTTTGAGGAAAAAACAAGTGTGTTGAATAAAAAGTAATTTTCTTTTTTCAACTGTCAATAAATGTTCATTGCAAACTAATCTTTTTTTTTTCCCAAAAATCAGATACTTTTAAAGTCAAAAGTTAAATTAAACTCACGTCGTTATTCACATTTTATTTTCTCAGAGTTATATTGTAATATTGAAGTTAAGATTTATTGTTTATTTACATATATTATTTATTAATTTTCTCCTTTTTATCTTTAATTTTATACTCGTATGTACACTGAATAAAACTATCAATTTTTAAAGAGAATACGTAACAATTTCTATAAAAAATCTACACAAAAAAAATTTACAGTAATAAAATAACTACTTAAATCCTTAAATGCTTCATTTGTTTTATTTTTTGATTTGAATTTCATGATATCTGAAAATATCTGGACTTTTTAACTGACTAATGTATGTACCTACATACATATGTATATATTTTTTACCTTTTTTTTTTAAATATGTTTTTTTTGTTGTAGTTGTTAATCAAGGACGATATTAACTGCTGTTTTACTTGTCAGCATATTTTCTTGAAATCAAAATGATTTGAACGAATGACAATTCACGCAAACTTTTGTGTATTTTCTTAAAATATGGAAGTCATGCTTACAGCAAGGATATATCACCTCTTTTTAAGCAATTTTTTTGTACTATGTATGGTTATACATTATTATATGTATACATATATTTATTACAAACAAACTTACATATACATATTGTACATGACGTATAACAATAACAGACAAACAAAAATTATTGTTAAAGACTTAGTAGAATTATGAGCAAATTTTGTTAACGAAATATATATATGTATGTATATTTCAAAACCCGTGACAGTAGGATTTTACATGCACGAAATTCACAGATTTATGCATGTTTGCCGAATTTCTTATTTATTTATTTTTTTTGTAGTTTTTTTTTTTTTTTTTGGTTGTAGTTTGAATTTAGGAAAATTTACGTAAAAAGTTTTGTTATTTTTCAATTTTTTTTTTTTTAGTAAATTTTCATATCGTGACATGTTTTAATTTTGGTATACCTATATTTTCGTATAGCAATTTATTTTTTCTTTCCTTTTCAAAACAAAGTCGTTTCCTTTAGTATGCTTATGTTATTTTATTTATGATTTGTAATTTTTTTTTCTTCCCTTCTTTTTTTTTCTAATACTATTTTCAACTAATGTTACAGAAAAAAGGTATTTTTTTACGTTTCAACTTTACAAATTAATTCAGTTTGTGTCCTAATTTGTTGGCACAACTTATTTAGAATTCATTTTAAAAAAAGATTGTTATTTTTTTTTCTGTTTTTGTATTTATTCTTACTCACACCTGGTAAATAATTTTTTTTATTCACTCATTTTCATCAAAATAATCAAATTTAATTAATGCCAGAGAGCAATATTATTTATAATAATCCTTCATGTAGTACTTTATGAAAAAGAAAAAAAAAATAACTCATGAATTATATCCCGCAGATAATTCTCGTTTGTAAAAAAAAAAAAAAATGAAACCCCTTTAGATGTAAATCCTTTTACTTTATTATTTTTAAAAAAATCAGCAGGAAAGAAATCTGATGATATGTTACACTTGACTACACCTTCAACTCTTCAGGAAAAAAAAAAAACCGAAAAAAAAGAATTGCTTTAATAACAGTTAGAGTTTATGAAACGATGGATGAATATGCACTTAAATTTATATTACATGGATTGCGTCAAAATAATATTTGTCTCTCTATACAATTTTTACACATATGTACTTACATATGTTTAATTTCATAATTAATTATACCAACTGATATTTTTGATGTTAAGGACAAAAAGTCATGTTATTATAATGAATAAAAAGTAAGAATATATGTATGTACCGTTAAATATGATATATATGTATACATAATATATGTATTTAGTATATATAAATTTTAAATGTATCCACATATAATTTTTTAGATAGAATAAATGTACTTGAAATTAAAGTCAGAAAACTCTTGGGTAGGGTTAATTTTTGATTTCATATTTTATTTTTTAATATGATCTTCTTAATGAGGTACAACCACGACATGTGTTGTGATGATGTTAATATTTAATCTGTGTATTAAGGGAAAGATTTGATAACTTTGGGCGTTTTGTTGTTATTTTTGCTGTTAATAGGGTCAAAATGCTCAAAGGCAAAAATACTTAAAATTTATAATATTACAAGAGATTTAAACACAAAAATTTATGAAATGGAAAAAAAAATCCTTTTTTTTAAATTTAATTGTACTCTAAAGTGTTGTATTTAAAATGTCAAAAAAAAAAAATACAATTTAAAATGAAATTATAATAAAAAAATGATAAAATACAATGTGTTTAATAATGAAATTTATTTAATTTTATTTTTTCAGATGGTGACGAGGACGAAAAAGATATTTGTTGGTGGCCTGTCGGCGCCAACGACGTTGGAGGACGTTAAAAGCTATTTTGAACAGTTTGGACCGGTAAGTTTAACCATTTTTTTTTTTTTGTTCTTTCAAATTTTTGTTATTTTATTGTTTTATTTTGCCTTATATCTCAGTTTTAAATTCTTGTATTATTGATCCTCATATGTGGTTGAAACACCTTTTTTCTATTTATTTTTTCATTTAAACGACATTAATCCGTAGTCAGGCAAAGAATTGAAACTTATCACGTCAACCATAAAAAGTCGAACAAATATTTAAACATTAAAGTATCTCATTACCATATCCCCGGAAAACTCATATTTAATAAAAGTATAAAATAAAGATATCATCTGGAAATGACATTTGCATTTCATCAATTGCAATATTTTCATGAAAAACTTTAAAAATTAATAACGTTCCATTTTATTAATATTTTTTTCTTTTATTTATTTTTGTTTCCAGTAATCTTTCGCCATAATTTTAAAAGTTATATACATACAATGTCTCTCGTTCAAAAATCATCTTATTTTTGAAAGTTTTAAAAAACTTTTGTAGTTTTACATAGTTTACAAAATGAAAATAATTTTGTTCATGAAAGTTAAAAGATACCTTCAGCTACAGTCATCTATTAGAATTTGTCAAAAAGTAAAAATTTTTCTAAAAAAAAAGGATCAAAATAAATGTCGAATTGCAATAAGTATAAAAAAAAATCATCTGAAACAAACTTTATATGATTTCTTTTATCCATTCGTTGTTGTTCTTTTTTCCTTCAATTTTTTTTTAAAAAATGTAGAAAGTGTGTAAAAAAAGTTAAAATCTTATTCCTCAAAAAAATATTTTTAACTAAAAAACTTTTTAAGTAACGAAGATTTCACGTATACTAGTATTCATACATTTTAAGGTATTCGTTTAGTTAAGGAGTTCATTTCAAAGTTTAATACAGTCTCACTGTTTTTTTTTAAAATTTTTTCTTTATAAGTTATAGATAGTAGAAAGTTTTAAAGACATTTATTCGTTTTGCTATCTTAGAATTGCGAAAATTACATACATGACAAACATGATAAGTATGTATTAGTAGGTACATATAAATTGGTAAAAGTAATGTTAGCAATACAAAAAACCATTGCGGATGGAATTTTTAAACCTTAAAATATTAAATTCAATTTGCAATATATGTACAAGAAATTGATTCTAGTTATTGTACTTGGATTTTCAATATGACAATTCACGTATTTGATAGAAATAATGAATTTAAATTGAGAAAAACATTTTGTTTAATTTTGAATTTAAGAAAAAAAAAAAAAAAAGAACAAAAAAGAAATAGAGAGACAAGAAAAACAAATATTCAATATACACAAATTTTATCAAGGACTCTCCTATATTTTCCTGAAATTGAACAAAACCTGCAATTGTGCTAAACTTTATCGAAATTTGTAAGTTTTCATAGTCATCCAACCAGCATTAAATTGGTTTAGCATTCATTCTTCTTTAAGATTCATTGCGATTTTGGTTAGATTATCCCACACATTGTGTGTGACCATATATACTACAGATAGCTGATAGATATTCTATTGCAGATTAAAATGATAAACCGAAAAGAACGAAAAAGATTGTGGTAGCCAAACATGAAGATTAAATGTACACATAAACTATAAAATTAAATATATAGATATATTAAATTGACCAAGAAGACCATAAGGACTATGAACTCAAATTTACAAAATAAAAAACATATACACCTACACAAACACATACACACATACACATACAATATACATAAGAAATATTCAAAAAAATACTGCATAATGAAAATGGTACAGTATCTTCTATCGAAAAATGTTTGCTATGTCCTCATCATATTATATTTGCTGATGCCGATGTTGGCTTGCTTGCTTTTATAGTGTTGAGAATAATCTCTTTTCGATTTTTTTATTTTCATTTATGTATTATAGCTTTGGCAAGTTTTGGTTAACATATGCACAAAATATGTTAGTCCTTCAGATACTATTTTTGGGGGTGTTTTTCTATTTGCTTACAGTTGGTCAGGTGTCTTTTTGCCTTGGTGAAAGAAAAATATTATGATTTTAGCTGAATCATCAACAACTCAAAAGATACAATAGATTATTATTATTGTTTGTATTATAGATTTTATGCTCTGAAATTTATAGATTTTGTCACATATGGAAAGAAATATAATATCCATAATATGAAAAGAAAAAAATAAATTTCTATTGAATGTATAATAGAATATTTTTTGTGTGATTAAAAAATTTTTATCAGACATAATTATCAAAATGAATATTTCACATACTGTAAATTGTAAATGAGTTACTAATTAGATATTTTTGTGCGTATGGAATACCGATAGCATTGATTTTTTCATAAAACTGAAAAATAAATAATTATAAGAATCTTTTTAAATAAAATCAATCTAGAAGCAGAATTCGGTCATTTATATAGGATCAAAATTTAATAACTATAAGGATATTCGAAATTTAAAAGTTTAAGCTTAGTTATAGAATTTTTGAATGTGTGTACGTAGTATGAGTTTTTGACACCTTTCGCTCTAATACACATTTTTTAATATCTTTTAATTCTATCAAATTTTTATTGTATCTTCTTGTTCTCATTTGATTCGATTAAAAAATTTCAACTATAGAAAGGATTAGTTTGAATATAAATTAAACGCTTGCAATTTTTATAATTTTTTTTAATACTCTTCACGTATATATAACAAAAAAAAACAAACAAAAATAAAAATCCAGGTCTGTAGAAAAAATAAAAATAAATAAATTCATCACATGTATGTATCCTTATTCAACCTGTATTCATAATCTGATTTTATTATCAGCATCGACCAAACCTGAATGTATATATACGAGTATAGTATATCGTAACGAAATTTTGTTTGTGAAAATTTGAATACCTATATTGTGAAAAAACTAAAAAAGATAAGTAGAATAAAAAATAGGAAAATAAAATGATATTACGTTTCCACAAAAGATTATTTCATTTTCTACTTTGAAAAAAAAAAACTCTTTTTTTTATCTCAATTCATTAAAAATTTTTTCATTCAGTAATTGTTGCTGTCGTAGAAAAACATGACAAAAATAAAACTTTTTTTGGTATAATTTAATCCAGTTTTTTTCTTTTTTTTTTTAAATTTCTGTTGTGTTTATCCCATAAGGCAAATTATTCGCCATTCATTCATATTAACTTGATACATATACATACATAGGTACTATACTTTAACAAAAATGTTTTAAAGTAGAATATGTGTATGGCTATAGCCACTTTTGAAAAATGGAAGAAAAAAAAATGGTATGAGAAACGTGAATCGAAAACAATAGCAATACAATAAAAAATTGTATAAAATTTAAGTGTGTTAATTAATTAATCGGCTTAGTTGGTTAATTGTACTAGTTTTTAAAAATACTTGAAAAAATCCTTTAAATTGGGAAATTGTTTAATTAAAAAATAAATTAAAACTTTTTTTTCTTTAATTTTTTTTTTCTCTTACAAAAACGGTAAATGAAAATCCAGGGAACTTGCATTTAAATTTATAACTCAAAGCCCACTCCAATAGAGATCAAAATTAATTTTTCGTAACAACAGATCTGGAAACATTATTGATTTGGTTTGATTTTGACTTTTTTTGGACTTCTGAGTGTCCATAAAAATTCTTCCAATATTTAGTTTAATTTTTATTTTTATTAGATTTAATCAAAAAACGTAAGTTTGAATAACTATCTCATAGAAAATATTGTATCATCAAATTGAAAAAAAAAAATGCCTGCATCTGTTGCCTGTCTCGAAATTTTTGAAATTCTCATCATATCTTTTATGCATGTTAAATCAATCGAACTTAAAATTGTTGCAATTAAAATTTTAGACAATGCAAAATGAATGTGTATACAAAATTTAAACACAAAAATATATGCATGTTAACACATGTGCACATATATAAGTACATATATAAAATGTATATTTATGTGTACACAATACATACATTAAAATGCATGAAGGACAACATTAACTTTAATCATTCGATAGCGAATTGTTGACAATGCACTTAATTCAAGCCGATGAATTGTGCATTTTATTTACATTATCCCAATTGATCGATTAAAATTGCTGAATATTTGTAAATGCTAAGTAAAATATTATACTCTATGAAAATGCAACAGTATTCCAAAATTTATCAGTAATTATGATGATGATGATGACTATAAAGCTGATAGTATATTAATCTATAGTATACATAAGTATATTCATCGTATTTCAATAATCATTTTATTCGTTTGAAAAATCTCTCTATAATTGTAGACTATCGAATGTACATAATTACTCTTTACTTTATTAATGAATTCATTATTCTATACAAACTTCAAAATTTTGTATACATAATCAATTTTTATTCTAAAATTTCAAATAAATTATCCTCTTGTATTTCACTTCAGACACTTTAAAAACTTCAATAAAAAAGTTTAAAGTAGAATCTTTGAAATTATGTATATAAAAAAAAAGAAAAATTATAATCTGAATGTCTGAAACTTTCTAAAAATTTATTTTATCGTTTTTTGTACGTTTTTTTTTTTGGTTCTTTTTTCCTAACACAAAATTTTTCATGCTTCATAACATAATCTCGATAAAATCGGATTGGTATTCTTTTATATAGTAAGCATTTTATTATTTTTTTTAAAAAAAAAAAAGAGTAAGACTTTACTTTTCTTCCTTCTCATAAAACTAAATTTACGTCTCATTACTAAGCAATTTTTTCTTTACTTCATTTTCTTTTTCAAAAAATTTACAATCCTTTTACGCTTTTATGACTTCTCTGTATATTCTTGTCTTTTTTAAATTTTTTTTTTCTGTTTTTGTTTCTTTATTTTATCATTGAAATAAGGAAATTCTTCAAAGAATAAGAAAGGGTTTAAGTAACTCTATCAAGGACATTATAAGTTGACATAGTAAGAGAAATTTCTTGGAAAAGATTTATAGCTATGATCATCATTCACATTATCATCATCTTCATTAACGCCATAATCATCATATTATAAGAGAAACAAATGAAATTGTTTTTGAACAGAACGTTAAATAAATGTCATTGATAAAATTTTAATAAAATACAAAATAAAAATCTAAAATCTAGTAAAATTTCGTAAAAAAACTGTCAATTTATCCGACATCCTTACATTTAACAGAAAAAAAAGGAAACATACATATCATTAGATTATAGAGTTATACTTGTATTTTTTAAAAAAAACATACTAACGGTACACAATACAAAATTAAATAGTTTCACATTAAATTATACTAAGTATTTACAATCTTTAAATTCTATAAACGAAATAATACAATTGCAGCAGAAAATATTGTTAAAAAAAAAAAAAAAAAAAAAAAAAATCGTCTGTCATTTTGTTTAGAATCCTTATAAATCCCTTATCAAAAGAGAACTTTGCAGAGATAGTAATCATGGTCAAAAATAAAATTTTACGTAAGAGTAGAAATACGAAAAAGGAACATTGTGAAGAAAGGATGAAAAAAAAAAAAGAATGGAAACGATGATCCAGCATAAAGTTTAAAATAGAAAATATTGATTTTTATTCCTTTGCTTTGTTTTGTTTTTATTTTATGAAATTGTCTTTTCAGTTGAATTTTGAAAAGCTTAAGTAAGTAAAAAGACACAATAGATAGAGATTTTATTCTTAGACTTTTACATTAGTTATTAGTTTTGTAAAAGATTTTTGAAATCATTTAACCATTAACTGATTTTTAAAAGAAATATTTTAAATCAAATAATACCTGAAAATTTAGAAGAAATCACAGACTTAGAATCAGACAGATTTTTAAAAGTTGATTCGAATTTTTTTGTCTTTTTGTTTTATTTTTTTGTAATAATTTAAAAAACAAATACTGTTACGTACATACTGCTTTTTTTTTAATCATAATAATCTCGTTAGAGGAAAATTTATTGAATTGAATGTACGATACATATGTGTACATATACGAGTATATTCGTATGTAAATAAAAAGTATTAGTTGCACTTTTCTTGTGCTATCTTATAGTTATTTTGAAAATTTTATCTTATGAAAAAGCTGTCAGAAAATATAATAGAAACGATATATAAACTGATTATTATTTAACAATTATGCATATTAATTGAAAATTTTCTATGATTAAGAAACTTTATTTCATAAAAAGACTTAAATTTTCAAAAATGCATTTAAAAAAAAATAATTGAAAAAGCAAATAATAAGCGCACGTTTATATAGTATGTATATATATTATGTACATATAGCATCTAGTATCTACACATCTAAGAATAATCGAAAAATAAGTTAATACATATAATTACATTCTGTATACATACATACATATATTATTATGTACATACATTTGTTGGATCTTTCAACAAAAGTGGTCGAATATATTTTCAAAAACAAAACCAAAACAATTTAATTACATCGTATCAACTTTATAGTCTGATCTTGAAAACAGAATAGAGCGCATCACATCTTCTAAAAGTATTGTATTATAATTATAGTTTCACATGAGAAAATGTTCATATATGTATTTATTTCATACATATATGTATTTTTGTACTGATTTTGATAATTTACAATACCATACTTATACTTATTTTAAATTTTCTCATTCTTCTCTTATATAGTATAGTTAATATACATAAATCGGTAAAATGTGAAAAGTTCTAAACAACATCCAATTTTCTCAACACCAAAGTAATTATAACATACAATGAAAAGATGTACAACAATTAAATATATGTGTTTGTGTATCTATATATATTATAATGCAAAAATATAAGGATAAAACATAATGCACTTTTAACACCCATACACATATTTATGTATATATGTATGCACTCGTATGTATGTACGTATACCCTTTGGTAAATATAAACTTTACCATTTATCTGAAAAATAGTAAATAACGAACTTTTCTACAATATATGAATGTATAAATATACATATGTAAGTATATCGCGTAATACAAATAGGTACCTATAAATATATGCAAATTTGTTTTTCACTGAAAATATAAACAATTCCACAATTATCAAACTGTCCTTTATTTTAAGAATAAATGTATAAGTGTATGTATAAAAATATATTACTGTTTTATATTTGCATATATGTACATATACATTTGTACATATTTATACATTACATAGTAAATATTAACTTGAACTTTACATATTACATATTTTCTTCTTTAACATTTTTTTTTATATATCCATGTATATATATTGTATGTACGTATGTATATATGTGTGTAAATATTGAATTTAAGCAGTAGAAAACTTTGACTATTTTTTAGGTATATAATTGGGATTTGTATAGATATCATTTGGTATTATGTATGTATGTGCATCTTTTTTAATTCACATATATTGTCATATAATATAATATATGCATAATACATATGTAAGTAGTACATATACACAATTTTTTATTTTATTTTCATATTCAATGTACAATTATTTTGCACAAAAATTTGCAAAAATTTTAACAAAAGAAAAAAGTAAATTTAAATAGAAATTTTAAAATACATTTACAAGTAAATAAAAACCACAATTAGACAGATGTAAAATTTTACAAATACCATGTATGTATGTAATACAAACAATACTTATATATACTTGTGTATGTGAATTTTAACAACAATAAAATACACATTTATTTCAATATGAATATGTATAAATTCACATATATAAAATACAAAATGAATTTGTTTACTTTTAACTATATTTGGTTGGTTTTAATCAAAATGAAGTTTTTGCATAATAAACAATATGTATAAATTCAAAGTCACATTATTGGTAATTGTCTTTCAATTTCAATCTCTTTTTTTTTAATCAAAATTATGTATTGAAGCTGTAAAACTTTATTTTATAAATTCATAAAATTAATGTAACTTTCCAATTGAAAAGAAAAAAACAAATTTAAGCTTTAGAATCAAATTTACCAATGGCAATGAACAATTTTTTTTTTTATCCAACAATACACCATTTTTGAAAACAAAAAGGTTCATATTTTATAGATCCAAAAAATTGATAGTCCAAAAAAAGGGATATAACTGGATAAAATCGAAATTGAAATAACCTGTGTATACCTGTAAGCAATTTACAAAATTACTTACATATCTTTGTAAAATACAATAATTCAACAGGTTGATAAGACTGTATATTACCTTTTCACTATAAAATCCTTAATATGAAAATTTTCCAAAAAAAAAAAAAAAAAAAAATTTAAATTACACAATTTCAAAGTTATTGAATAATTTCGTATGGAAAATAAATCTTATTATTATATTTTAAATATGAAAATTTAAATGTCAACATTTTTATATTTATCAATCGAAAAAATATGTAGGTACACAGAAAATAAATAATCATGCAAACATTTAGTATTATAATTCATTTATTATATATTTTTCTTTTTATCTTTTATTTCTTTTTTTTTTCCTTTCATAATATTATGTATATATTATATTTTTTGCTTTTCTTATTTAAAAAATGCATTCAGTAATACCGAAGAAAAACCAAAAGAAAAAAAGAAATATATATATAATATAAAAATTTAGAATATTCATATTAGTAAATATTTCATTGCAAAAAAAAAATAATAATAATAATTGCACATTCATGTGCATGTCTGTCAACAATCAATCTAAAATATGTAAAAAAAAATCATATACATATATAAAATACATACATACTATATGTGTGTATGTAAAAATATGTTAAAATGTAAGAACTCACTTATCAAATAAGAACAACTTTTTTTTTAAATTGGTAAATTGTACGATAGGGTAATCAAATAAAAAAAAAATGGATTTTATTTAAGAGATTTAACGAGAAACTAAAGTACATGAGATCAATCAATCTTTCGTTTTTTTTTTTTTTAGAGTTGAAATCAATAAAAATAAATTATTGAAAAATAAAAATTAAGTAGGTACATACCTATATCTACAACTTTTTTTTTTCAAAAATATTTTTCTTTTTATTTTCCTTTTAAATTATTTCATATATATTTTATTGATCAAACAAACACAAAAAAAAAGAGTGTTTTATGAGAAATATCTAGAGGTAAAAATACTAGCTATACATAATTTTTTTTTTCCAAATACCTACCTACATGAATTTTTATCTGTAAAATATTTGGTTTACTAAAAAAAAAAAGAAATATAAATAAAATAACAGAAGGATTTTTTAAAAAGATAAAAAAAGTAATTTCCCATTAAAAATAAAGTTTATATAAAAGTTAATACTATATAAGCTTAAAAATTTATTTTTTGAATTCCAACGGAAGTTACTAATTCTTTTCGAACGAATTTTTCCATTGAATTGCCAAAATTTAGTGAGCATTTTCATTTGAATATTTTTCTATCCATTGGAATTCACAATCGAGGTGCATTTTAAAAAGTAATTTTACTCTTAAGAATTGAATGTATACCACAAATTGTGTAAGAATTTTAAGTATATAGCTAAATGTTCAATAGCTAAATACACAAAATTTCATTTTTTTTTGGTAGATACATATATTCCAAAATATTTTTAGAATTAAATTTTACTTCCTTATATTAATTTGAAATTTTTTTTGACTTATAAACTTAATTTAAATTCTTATTTCTTAAGCAATAATACTGCAAATACAATTACTTACTTAGCAACATAAATTCAATAAAAATTAATTATAATGAAGAAGAAGAAGAATAAAAAAAAAATTTATTTTTATAATAAGAACAGCAAATTATACTTTTTTAATCTACATATCTCATTCAATTTATAATTCAAATTTTTGAAAATAAAAGTAACTTGAAATAATCTTTATATGAGATTCAGCGAAAAAAAAACGTATCAAAAAAAGAATGTTATAATATTTTTTTTCTTAACCATCCCAAAAATAAAAAAAAAAACTTCTACCCCAATTTAATTTCTTTTTTTTTTTTTTTAATTTTAAACATTTATACATAGCAAACAAAAAAAGGAAAAAAAATCAAGGATATATGTACAATCAAATGACAGAAGAAAGAGAAAAAAATTATTATTTTTCCTTTTTTTTTTTTTTTTTTTTTTGTGTAAGGATTATATTTGCGTAATTTATGCGAATTTTCATTGTTATTTCGAAGAATTGTATATTCTGCGGTAATGTTTTTCACAGAAAGTGGTTAGAAGTAAAAATATTCTTTCTTTTTTCTCATTTCTTCATCTCTTTCCCTTCTTTTTTTCCATTTCATTTCATTCAACCATTTTCATTTATGTATTTCGTTTTCAGTTTTGTGGACTATATTTATAACAAATAGTATTGTATATGTTCGCAAACACAGTGTGTACCAAACAAAAGGATGTTTTTTCTTTAACCATACAAATTATAATATTTAGCTTTGGCAAAATTATATATCTTTGTTATATTTCTTTTCTTCATATATACATACATTAATTTTTTTTTCTTTCTTCCTGTTATATTATCATGGATGCCTCTTTTTATATATAAATTTAACTTCATACCCCATCCAAAAATTAAACAACCTCTTTCAATTCTTATTATTCTCATTATCCATTATATTATATAAGAAAAAAAAAAGCAAGAATATTTTGTTAATTTTATGACTCAATATTTGTATTCAAAGTAAATTTATGTATTTTGCATTTTTGTATAGTAAAAGCGAATTTCTAGTACCTTCAGTTTTTTTTTTCCTTTATTTTTTTTATTTTTTATTTTTTTAATATGTATAAAAGTTTGTGGGCGGATCATTATTGTTGAAAGGGAAAAAAAAGGATAATATGTTAGTATACGCATACAATATGTTTCAATGTTCTATATTTGAAAAAATAAAAATTACAATTTCAATTTTGTATTTTTCATACAAATTTTTAATACATTTTTTTTTCCTACTTTGTATAAATTTATTTATTTTTATTTTTTTTTTCATTCTTCAGCTACGCTCATATGAATGCGATTATACACACATTATGTGTAACTGAAAAGTTAGAGAGAAATGGTTTTATTGTCTTCAAACATTCTGAATAAATTATGATGTATATACTCATTTGAATGTCATTTAAAATGAAAGAAAAAAATTTTTTTTTCATAAAATTTATGAAACGAATATAAAAAACATAAAAACTGAATCCTTGAATATTTGTTCCTTGCTGTGGTCTGTTTTTTCTTTTTTTTCTAATAAAAGTATTCTTCTAAAATTCCATTTGAGTGGTTTTAAAGATAGAAAATGTATGTAAGAAGTTAAAAAAAAAATTATAAAAAGCAGGCATCATTTGTATAAAAATGATAAAAAAATATTATACTATACTTATATGTATGTATATACGAGTATATGTACATTGTACATATATAATAAGAAAGAATGAATGGAAATAATAATAATAAAAAAAGGCAAGAAAAGAAGAAGAAAAAACAGCCAATCTACCTTAATTTACAATATCTCAATAAGAAAGTAAAGCTTCTTCTCTGCCTTAAGCTTTTTGAATGGCCTAAATGAGACACTTTCAGAAAATTTATATATTTTTTTAAAAATGAAAGAAAAAATGCCAAACCATTCCCACAAATGAATTTTCCATTTTCACTTTTTCTTCTTCTTTTTTTTTTTCATTTGAAACTAAAATAAGAAAAAAAAGAAGAGAAAAACCAGAAAAGAAAGTATGAAAAAGAGGTGTGTGCGTGTGTGTGTGTTATGTATTAAGAATGATGTATGCCTAAAGATATTTTTTGTATAACACCATTTTTCTGACATTTCTGTTGTTTTTTTTTTCTCTCTATATACATATATGTACATATACGTATATTTTCTTCTTCTTATGTGTTATCGGTTTTTGGTCTATTTCAGGGATTTATAAGGTCGAAGTGTTTTATTTATATTTTTCTTTCATATTTTATGTTTCATTTTTGTTATCAGTTTTTTTTTTGTTCTTCTAATAATTTTTTATTTCTTGTCATTGTTTCTGTTGTTTTATTTTTTATTTATAACTTTTATTCTATTCATATCCTTGAAATGTACCTTCTGTTCTGTTATATACTTGGTTGTAGCAATATTTATGATGAAAAACAAAAAAAAAACAACATAATATTCAAAAATGAAGACAAAAAACCAAGAAAAAAATGATATAAAAAGAAGTAAAAAAAAAAAATAATAATAATAATAATGCGGGAGATTAAGAATTTCGTATTCGTGTCAAAATTGTATTAGGCATGAAAATTTATTATTATAAGGTATATCATTCTGTAATAGTATAGTACATGTGAATTCGACAGAATACGTGAACGAATAAATGAATATACAATGCGTATGCTCTTAGACAAAAATTCGAAGGAAAAAAAAAGGTATGAAATTTTATCTCATTTTTATTTTTTATCGTGTGTATGTTTAAACCCTAAAACAAAAACACACGCTACCACAAAAAAAAAAGACAAGACATTCACAGCATTTTATGAAAATCAGTACTTTAAAATCGACTACAGTGTGTTTTTTTTATTTTTTAAATTTCAAATTTAATAAATATTTTCTTTTAATTACTGCTTTTTATTTTTCTCGAACATCGAAACCTTTTTTTAACCTTCAAATATTACAAGTTTCTTGTAACTTAAATAAATCATGATAATGACTAACTCATTATAATTATTTAGTGTTTTTAAAATACACAAAATCATTTGTGCACGTACTGACCATTGAGTAGTATAAAGCCATTTAAAGAAAAATATTAAAAAAAATTAAAACAAAAATGTTTCCCTTTAAAATACAATCTTACAAGGTTTTGTAATCTATCTGAAACATCCATGACCAAAACAAAAACCCACCCCAATCTTATGTATTGCCGTATTGGACGTACATACATATATACAACTTTGTGAACATTTCGTTTTTTTTACAGTTTTTCACTGCAACAGCTATCACAAGAAAATCCTTTCTGTGCCTCATCTGTACACGATTTTTCTAATATATGTACATATATACTTATAACCACACACATACATAAGAGTATCTGTTTATTTAAAAGGAATAATTTTCTCCTAGAAAAAAAAAAAACCATAAGTTTATAAAACATGTGAAAAACAACGACAACAAAATAAAATTAGAAATAAAAAGAAAATAAATACATAAATTGAAAGTCTAAAAAGCATCATAAAAACGAGAGAAAAAAAAACAGAGAAGAAGAAAACTTAAAAATTTTGACCTTCTTGGCTTTTTTATATGAATTTCGTGTGTTGTTAATATGTTTATGAAGTGTACGTTATTTTATTTTTGTGTACAAGTAGTTAACACTTATGTGTTTTCTTTTAATATTTGCTACACATAACTAACATTTTCAAGGATGTTGCATCCTTTTTTGATAATATTTTCTTCACTATACATAGTACATATGCTATATATGTATTATATGCTTGTTTTTTTCATGAAACGTGATACTCTATTAAAATATATACTTATGTACATATGTATGTATGTACTTATTTGATAGAGATATGTATATACATATTTACCTATGATATGTTATATGATATACATAGATTTTAAATATGTGCTTCAAATGATAATTACGTTTTAAATATTTCTCTAAACATAACAAAATTGCTTATAGTTGCAATTTAATTAATTTAATTGACCTTTAAAAATATACACTTATAAAAATAAAAAGAATATTAATTGATGCATAACAAAACATGACAGATACTATATTCTCTTAATTTAATTGACTTTAAATATATTAAAGTATCATATAATAATATTCTGACACCTATATAATAATTTCTTATTAAAAGGAAATTTTCAAATAAATATTATTTTGAATTTTTATCGTATAGACATATTATGTACATATATACGTAGTGTGTACTTACGCATCTTAAATTAATAATATGCCTTTAAAATATTTCTTAATTTAATAATAATTTAATAGAAAATCTTTATTGTATAATAAAAAAAAAATATACACATTTTTTTTTCCTGTTATAAAACTTTTTCTTACTTTAGTAGAAGAATAAGAAAAAGAAAAGAAAAAAGAAAAACTTCATTTCATTTTTGAACGATTTTCAAATTTTCTCTAGAATATTTTAATATAATGAAGAAACGATATTTCTATCGTTGAAAATGAATTAATTACACGAACATGAAAATCTTTAAATAATTTGATTAGCATTTTATGATTTAATTATTCAATTATTCGCACACCAGTCAAGCTATAAACATAGAAAAAAAAATAAAATTATTTACATCCCTTACCCTTACCAATTACCACCATCATTTAAGTTGGAAAATTTTGAAATTAGAACTTAAATTTGAATATATACTTACAAAAAGATGATGATGAACTTTTTATTCTCTATGAATGTATTTATGTATGTACATATGTACATACTTTTTTTCTTTTTTTGGAAAAATGAAAATACACTTACACATCGTCGCAATGAATAAAATGAAAGAATAAAAACGGATAGGGTATTTTGGTTAAGCGGAAGAAAGTAAGAGTTTTTTTAATGTACTTATGTATATGTATTTCTTCGTTTTTAGTAAAAAGGATGATTGTGGGGAATTATAATGGGTGGAAAGTACATTATAAAGAATGTATTTAGAGATAAGAAGGAATTAAATAAAAACGACATAAAGTAAATGTATGTAAATTATAAATAAATTTTTGTTTTTTTTTAAATTAATATCCGAAATAATATAAATTCAAAGTTTTAGTAGGTGTGAATATTTCGAAAAAGAAAAAAAAAATTAATTAAGTATATTAAATTTAAAATTTATAAAATAATTGAATTAAGAATCAAATTTCTTTGAACACAATTCTTCAATTTAGTTTTTAATTTATTGTCAAAATTTATAGTTAATTTTTAATGGAACAAACAAATTTTTCGATTTAATTTCATATGGGTAGTGTTAAATAAGGGATTTACGTGGCCGATATAATATGAAATCATCGAAATATGGAATGAGATTAAAAAAAAAAAAATTGTTTCTTAATCACCCTTTCATATATGTTTTATTTAAAAAAAAAAAGGAAACAAAATCCTTGTAACTTTTTGGTTACAAGTTTCAAACTTTTTTTTTTCTTTAGCATATTTTTTTTTATATACAAAATAATAAATTTCACAGTAACAGTGAAAATATTTTATGGCATTCTTGCAATGGGAATTTTACTTGAATAACTTTGTTTTTATTTAAATAAAAAAAAAAAAATTAAACATTTTTCTTATTGCTTGTTAACTTATTTTTATTTTTAAATTTAAGCTTTTTTTACATTATTGTGTAAAAAATGCATATGCGTCACAGCACGCAAAATATAATTTTTTTGTAAAGATTTTAAACTCTTGTTCTTTTTTTCTTTTATTTAGTATAAAAAAACCAACAAATTTACCAATTTACAAGAATACCAACACATATAAAAAATTCTTCGTTATTTTATTCACAATGAAAAAAAATAATAATAATAATAAAAGAAAATTTTATATTTAAAAACACACACAAAAATGATATTTAATTATGCTTAATTGAAAACATTACAGAAAAAAAAGGAAAAAATTATTGCTTTTTTTCAAGTTATTTTATTTTTTAGTGTATTTTTCTCCTTTTTTTTTTTGTTTTTATAATTTTCAAAACATAAAATAGATTTACCGAGTTTATATGAACAACCATAAAAGTATAAGTACAAACGATGAAAAGAAATTCCCTTATTTTTGTTTAAATTTATTTATTTATTTTTATTTTGTAATTTTATTATTTACATTTTACATTTTTCCCAAATGCTTAAATATACAAATTTATGTGCTATATGTACTATATAATACCGACTGCGTGCGTAAAAAGATTTTTACCACCAATTAAAATCAGACCAGCCTATGTTTTTTTTTTTTGTATTTCATATTCGCAACGATTGTGTGTAATAAAACGAAGAAAACAGAAAATTAAAAATAAAATTTAAATAAAAAACAAAAAAACAAAATCAAATGGAAAAACATAAAAAAATTTATATGTCAGGTGTTTTTTTTTTTTCGTATTATTGTGATAAAAAAATTTTTTTCTTCATAAATTTTTAAGTTAATAGAAAGGATTTTCTGTACATATTTGAAATTTTGTTGTTGTCATTAATTTCAAAAATACTTGAATTCCTTCTGAAACGATTCAGTATTGAAATACGTTTTAAGAAATTTAAATAATTTAAAATATTTAAATTTATAAATTTCAGTTTAAATAAAGATGAAAAAAAGATTTTTATTCAGGTGTTTATATGTATGAGTATCTCTGATATTCAACTATTTTTCATAAGAAATAACCAATTTATGATTAAAAATATTGAAATACAAAGATGAGACCACAAAACATTGAATTCATATGTTTCACCTTTATCATAAACTAAACTTTTGTGGTTTTATTTTAGAAAACATTTACTCGAATCCGCATGCAACATTTTGAATTTCATAGAAAAATACAGAAACCATCGGTAGCGTTGAAATTTTTGATATTTCGATTTTCTAGAATTTCATTTTTTTTTTTTTTTGTTCAAATACGAAAGAGAAATGCGGTTTCAGAGCAACTAAACAAAACCTTAGTAAAAACTAACTAAATACTTTGTGGCTAAAATGTTTTCATTTTTAATTTTATCGTAATTTTTTTTTTTAATCTAAGTATGAATACAATAGAAACAGAAATGATAACTAATCTTAGAATATAAATGATCCTTTATGAAATTTTTAATAGATTCCTATAGAAGAGGAAAAAAAAATAAATCGCATTGCATAAAAGCCACAATCTAGCCACGATTTAGTATACATATTTCTCATTTCAAATATGAACGACACTGTTTTATTACCTATATAAAGCCAACATTATTTTTTTGATCATTCGAAAAATAAAAATTAATCTTCTTTACATAGTTTTAGATATACGTACATATAAAATAAAAACAATTAGAAAAAATAAAGAAAAAAAACATACGAGTACATATGAATATGTGAAAATATTTTATGAAATTTTACAAAATACATTTTTGTGTTAAAAAATTTTAAATAAAAAAAAAATACAATACAAAATCGTTGGATATTCCCCATTTATGCTAGACATTTTTCCACTTTTTATGAAAAAAAAAAAGGTTAAGGTGTTTAAATGTGTGTGGGTGCATTTTTTTGTTCTTTATACAATAAAACTTCATTTATCTTCCCATCACTGTTTGTGTTAAATTTCAAATGAATTTATGGGAATTCATGGACTAATAATATAAGTATTATTGTACACGGTAGCAATTTAATGCTTATTTATTTATTTATTTATTTTTTTCAAAGCCATACATATAACGTAATATCATGTACACATGTCAGTAAAAAAACACGTAAAATAAAGAAAAAATTATATACAACAAAGAATTTTTATTATTTTTTATTCTTAATAAAAAAATTTTTTTTTCGTCCAGATTTTGATTGCATTAATGAAATAAAGCGGTCATTTCAAAAAAAAAACTATATACTTACATACCTACATATTATTAAACAAGAATAATTTACATAACACAATCAAATAGAATTTTTATCAATTATTAAATTGAATTTGGGTTTTATTATTTAAAGTTCACTTTTAAAGAACAAAAAAAAAAAAATAATAATTATAATAATAAAAACATTTTCATTAATTAAAAACCATTTCACCCTTGAAATGATATTTAAAAACAAAAATTTCCATTTTTTGCTTCTACAATATTTTTTCCTTGTTAAATAAAATTTAAAATTTTAATTTATTCTTTGAAAATCAACCTTTTTTTTTCTTCTACATACATACATATTATTCATCTGCAATTTACATCGAAAACAACTGATAAATTTACTGCAACAAAAATTTTATTAATATGATTTTTTTTATTTTTTATTTTATTTATTTAAAAATACATTCATGTGGAAATTTATGGATTTACACTTATTTTCCTATCCACAAAAAAAAACCCCATATTTTTTTTAAAAAAATACAATAAACGGAAATAAATAAAAAAAAAGAAAACGAACTTGAAAAAAGAAGGAAAAATTTAAAAGAATATTATAGAAAAGCAAAAAAAAGCCAACTCTAATGGTATCAACCTCATTGCTCCTCATAACATTTCAGATGTTTTGCTTTACAGCATTTATAGATATATTATATGCAAAAAAAAATATGCAAAAAATATATATGTAGGTACATACTTCAGAAAAGAATCATTAAAGCGAAAAACGACACCAAAATCTTGTGCACTAACGAGCAACTTAATGCTGAAATCCTGAAATGTATAAATATCACAGGATATGATTACAAAATCTAAATAACATATATAAACAAACTAAAGTTTTCTACATATACATACATATATAGGTACATATACATGGATTTTTTTTCATCTTCTTATGAAATGCTTTTACTAATAACAAACATACGGTAAAATCATTAATTCATCGTCATCATCATCATTATTATTATTGTGGCTGTTGTTGGTGTTGTTGTTGTTTTTGCATATTGCACATATGTATATGATGATGGAATATCATCAGTAAAATCATCGATGTTTGTATAGTTGGAATTATTATTTGTAAAAGGATGAGGATATCAGGTACATGAGAAACCTTGAAGTGTTGATAATTCTAATGGTTTCTTCTTGTAAGATACATAAGAACATAGTTGTGATGATAGAAAACGCCTGAGGATATTATATGTACTACTTTAAGTGATGTGTAGTTTAAAAGTTTTTGTTATCCTTATAGGTATATGTACATGCATACATATATGTTTTTTCTTAATTGTATCGTCAATATCCGACATCAAATACATACATATACATAAACATAAATTGTATGCTTGAATATACTCGTATATGTGTATAAAACAATCTCATAACCGATTCAATTTCGATTCATTAGTTTTAAATTTTAATCAATTATTATTTTATAGGGTGATAATTTCTTTGAACTTTAAAAAGTAATTTTTGGAAATTTTAAGTTAAATTTAACTTTATTTCACTTTCAAAAATTATTTATGAACATTTTTTTGGTTCGGGTGCACAGACTTTAAAAAATTTATCACTTCAGGATTTTCCCGTAGAGAGTGTTTTCAATTTTTTTTTAGACTAGTTCCACTGAGAAGTACGATTTTTGCCCTTGTAAAAGCTTTATTTTGGTCAATAATTATAGGTTATCACAGCATAATCTATCTTATTATTATTTTTTTTTTTTAAATTTATTTATTTCTAAAAGAATGTAATTTTAACTTAGCTTTAAAAACTAAGGGAAATGTCGAAAAATTTTTTTAAGTACATAATTTCAAACGCATATGTACCTACTTACATAAAAAGTAAAAAAAGTAGGATCAAAAGTATGAATTTGAAATTATTCTAAAGTAATTAAAAAAATCAACACATTTATTCAATTTTTTTTTAGATATTATTCAGATACACATACATATCTACTATTTGGATATTTAATTATTCAGCACATTTGTAATTTATTTTTTATATAGGCTTTTTTAGTATTATAACTTTTAATTAATTATTTATTTATTTTCAAATTAAAATATAAACAAACCATTAAATTAGTTCAAATCAAATGTTAATTTTATGAGTAAAATTTTAATTTATTTTAATATAACATTGATATATTTTATTATATGTATATATTGTTATTATACATATGTATAAACTAATTATAAATTCAAAAAGTGCATACTCGATTACATATTTTTTTTTTCACAATACATAAACATTACTAAATTGCAATAATTTAATTATGATTTTGTTTTATTTTTTTTTTTTTTAAATAATAATTTAAATTCATATATTGCATATTAGATCAATGCAGAAAAAAAAATCACTTATATTTTTATAAATTCATTAGTTGTTGTTGTTTTTTTTAAATTTTTATTAATCTATTTTTAAATTTATGCATTTAATATTCGTATTCAGTTAACCACCGCATATTATGTTTTTTTTTTTTTCTGGATTTTTTCTTCTATCATTTTTCTGGTATAGATAATATATGTATGACATACATGTACATATTTTTTTTTTCTATGTAATATTAGAATTTATTGTATAAATATTATTAATCTACCTTTGGGATGTATTCCAACACAAAATTTAAATGCTATATTTATTATGTGAATTATAAATTTTATGTTAAATTTACATACTCATATATGTATGTATGTATATAGTACAAATATACATGTATGTACATATTTATTGGGTTTTTAATATGAATGATTGTTCACTTTTTTTATTTTTTTAAATTTTTTAATGTGTTTTTCATATTTTTTTTTTTTCGTCAATTAAATAGTTTTTTTCTAGTTAAATTAAATGTACATAATATACATATATGTATGTACGTATAGATATAAAATTTATATGAAAGGATTGCAAAACATACATTGAAATAAATATTTTTTAATTAAAAACAAAAAATTATTATTATTTTTATTTTTTGATTTGATGATTATAATATGCTATTAAAATTTCAACATTAAAATTTTAATAATAATTGTTTTTTTTTTGTACAATATAAATATGTAGATATGTATGTATGTATGTGTGAATTGTAATAAAAAATAATTTAGAACTATTATTAATATTTAATATTAAATTTTTGTATAACAAATTAATTTCATTTATATAAAACTATATCTAAAATTATTTAAATGTATATTTTATACAATAAATATAAATTAAAATAATAATAATATTTCGACATATAATAATTTAAGTTTCATTTTGTAATATCTAATTGTCATAACAATAACAATAATTTGGGACAATTTCAATAAAGGATATAAAGATGATTTTAAAATTTCTATAGTTGGAGGTCAAGATGAAATGAATTAATTAAACTTTTAATTATACATAATTTATTTTTATGATTTCTTTCTCTTGAAAAAGATAATGAATAATTTAAGAAAGTCAAAGAAAAGTACTACAACATTTTACAAAAGAATCTCTTTCATTATTCTTCAGTGTTTTTTATACGTATAATTAGCAAAATAGTACAATAATAACTATTTTACTTTATTTTTTAATTGTAAGAAGCTATTAAGAAAATAATTAGAGCTTCTTGAAAATACTCTCCACAAGGCCATGTTAAAGGTTTTATTTTTCAAAAAATTTTGTCGTATTTACTGATTTTGAAAATTTAATCAACATTATTTCCGTGTTTCTAAGCTTTATTTTTATTTTTTTCATTTTGATGATATTTGCAAATTAATTTGTTGTTTTCAAATTATTTACAATTTTCTAAAACTGTAATTTTTCAAACATAAATAATAACTTTAAATTTTTTTTTCTTTTCAGGTAAGTACACAATCAAAAAAAGTAAACAATCAATGGTGTAATACAATTATCAAACTATAGTGAAAAATCGATTTTTAGTACATAAACATCAATGGGCATTAAAGAAAACAAACGTTTCGGTTATTGGTAAGAAAATCTCCGTATTGGTCTATAAAAATTGGATTTTTCCTTAAAACTAACAAGCAAAAAAAAAAAAAAAAAATAATAATAATAATAGTAATAATAAGAATATATATTTAAACTTCAAAGTCCTTTTTTATTAGAAAATTTACTTAAAATATAAAGGACACATCCTGTTACATTGTTAAAATCACAGTCAATTAGGAGAAGAAGAAAAATTGTTCTTCTTCTTCGATATAAATGCAATGGAGTTTGTTCAATATCTTATCATCGTTGACATTGTCATCATACCTTCTTAGTCTTCACATTTTTATTTTTTATTTCTTTTATTTTTTTTCTTCATTTTTTTTTTTTTATTTCGTTTACTTATTTTCTTATACTTTTATCTTCTTTGAAAAGAATAAATGAGATTGTAAAGCTTTTTGACCTTTTTTGATCAAAATCATTGTTGTGTGTTATCATCACTTTTTCTTTACTATTTCTATTTATTTTTTTTTTTTTTTTGTCACAAGCAAGCATCAGGTAATAGAATTTTATTTTTTAGAAATTTTATTTTAAAAGAAAAAAAATTTTTATGTATTGAAAGTATACAGGTAACCTATACATATATATATATTTCATATGTATATGTATGTATTTGTAAATTTATTGATAAATATCTTGAAGGAAAATTAAATTTATATTTTTCTAAGAAATAAGTAGAAAAAAAAAAGAAGCCGGAAATATTTTACAGATCATTGACTGCTTAAAGTTCAAAGTCAAAAGAAAAAAAAATTATATCAAGCAAATTGTCTATTCAAAGGCATTTTATTGAGAAAAAAAAAATCTATATTTTATTAAATTTATTTTTTACGTAAATGAAATTTATACATGTATAACCACAATTTTTCTTTCTATTCAATGATTTTTCAATTTGACAGAAAACCGAAAAAAAAATTGATTAAAAATTAGAAAAAAAAAAGAATTTTCAAAAAATTTGGCTTATTTTTCGTATTTTTTTTTTTTTTAATTTGCTCAATTTATACATTAGTTCATATATCAAGTCTGCAGTAATGTTGAATTTATGAATTCCATTTTGCTTATTTTTTTAACTATGAAATTTTCCGTTAATGCAGAATTAATTTAAAAGTTCGAAAATAAAAACCTTAAGAGAAAAACACTAAAAAATATTAAATAAAACTACATGAGAAAAAAATTGAAAGAAAAAAGAAGAAAAAGAAAACTTCATAAACAGTAAACAAAAAAAAAATTCTTAAAAGGATATGAAAAATTACTTCTAGTCTCAATTTCTCATGCCAAACCATACAAAAACCTAACATTACTACTTAAAACAAATTTTTGTCTATGTGCATTAATAATAATTTCTTTTTTTTTTTCTCGTAATGTTACAACATAAACTCCTTTTTATTTTTTAAATTTTTTTGTTTTTGTTTTTTTTTGTTTTGTAATATGTAATCTATGTTTTTAAAGTTATTTTTCAGTTTTATTTTTTTTTTCTTTAGGTTTTTTTTTATGTATAGAAAAATGCCATAAGTATTAGTAATTTTCCGAGAATAATATATAATATGTAAAAATTCTGGCATATTTACTTCATAAAAGGAAATAAAAACTAAAATCAAAAAGCATGATAAAAAAAATCCACACACACACAGAAAAAACAAAGTTTTTTAGAACAAAACAAAAATAATGGATTCTCCTTGGCGTTGAATAAAACAAAAAAAATAAAAACTAATATTATTTTGTATAGTAAGTAATATACAAAATAATATGTGTCTAAGTGTGTGTATATGAAGGATATATGTATTATATATTTTAAGAATTCGAGTTGGAATGTACATATGTATGTATGTGAATTGCTGCAATATAGGCTTTTTTTTGTATTAAGCAAATAAGAAAAAAAAAACGTCATCATATCGCTTAAAAAAATAGAAAAACTGGAATAAAACATTGAGCAATTTTATATAAAACATAATATTCTAGTACTATAGTACAATAAAAATGAAAAGAGAAACTTTTGTTACATTTTTCTATTCTTATTTCTTTTTTTTTTTTTGGTTTTTTTTTTTGCCTTTTTTGCATTTTTCTATTCTTGAAGTTTAATTCTCAATGTATAATAGTTGAATATTGCTTTTTATGTTTCATTTCATTGTTTAGAATTTTTTTTTGTGTGTGTTTGTATTTTTTCTTTACTTTTTTTTTATATTCCTCAAGGATACATTTGCACTAGAACAAAAAATGTATACAGAGAAAAAAAACCAGTCCAATATATACATTTTTTGTATATTTTATATTATATACACATGTATATTTAGATATAAATGACAAGGAAAAGAGTTGAAAAGAAATGTATAAATATATGAATATAATGTTAGGAAAGACAGATTGTAACGCCAAGAAGGAAGATACAATTTTAGCAACAACAAAAAAAAAAATAATAATAAAAAAAAAATTTAATAATATAAAACAATACGTTAAAAATGAAATAATGAAGAGAATAATAAGAAATTTGAATTTTTTTAAATATATTTTTTTTTCTCTGTTATTTTTTGTTCTCTCTGACAGTTAGTTTTCAATCTTCAATAAATTTAAATGGACTTTAAGAATTTTATTATTATATTTTTGTATTTCTGTCACTAGAAAAAATTTCAATTAAAAAGTTAATGTTTTTTTTTTTAATTTTTGTTATTGTTAGAAAAAAATTAACCTTGTAGAATTTTTTTGAAAATTATACGTAACTAAAGATTACTATTTTTGTTTCAAATTCCATATTTAATTTTTTTTGTTTTATTTATTTTACATTATTTAAAAAATATTAAAATTATAATAAAAATATTGCTCACCTAAAACAAGTATTATTTGTGTGCGACACAGTAATACTTAGCTTTAAAAATTAAAAGATCTCACCGAATAAAAGTCTTATTCCTTTTAATATTATCTCCTGAGAAGAAAAAATGCTTTAAAAATTATCTACAGGATTGTAATTTATCAGGTTTTATTATTGTTACGATTCTTAAGTATTACTGCAGGGAGTAATTTGTATTTGACTTTAAGACTTTAAAACGCATTTTTCTAACAACCAACAAAACAAATTTTATTCTGATAAAAAAAAATTATGAAAAAATAAAAATATTCTTATTTCTGTTAGATTAAAGTAATTTTTATAAAAACAAAATTTTTTATTTAAACATATTTTTTATCTTCATTGCCTTTTACATATTTAATTTCAATGAATCTTTTTTCTTTCCCCATCAGATATCATTATTTTTTATACATTTTCTTTATTTTATATTTTATTTTTAAATTATTTTTATTTTTTTCTAACACATTGAAGACCGTATTGAAACGGAAACAAACCAGATAAAAATGAGAATCATTTAAAAATGAACTCGTCAGACCATCTTAAAAATCTGTTGAATAAAGTAAGCCAATTGAAATTCACTAAATCTTAAAGATATATATGTACATACATATTACATAATAACAATAATAAAAAAGAAATAGATTTTTTTCTTTCTTTTCTTCTTCTTCTTCTCATCATTTCACACCTTAAGGCTTTAACGTTTTTTTTTGTTTTTCATAAAAAAACATTAAAGGACGATTTCTTTTTACATAAATGTAAATTTGGAATCTTCATTTTTTTTTTTTGTACATCTTATACGATTGACTGTATAGTATGTTGCTGAATATTATGGATATGAAAGAATCTTCATAAAATGATATTTAAATCGAAATATCAAGATTGGTTTATGAAATTTTCAATATACGAATATACATAATATGCATAAAAAAAAAAAAATTTTTTTTTCCTTGCCTGGTAGATGTGAAAACGTGCTGAATATTGTTATGTGTAGCAATCAGAATTGATTATGATACTACCATAATGTTTCTTGCAAATCTAAAAAATTATTTTTACTTTTTTTATTTTTCCAATTTTTTTCATTTTTTTTTGCCTTTTTGAAATATGTATATAAATAATTTCAAGTATAATAACAAAAAATTGAATATGTAGAAGAAGAAGAAAAAAAAAACAGATTATTATTGAAGAAAAATATGAAAATTTAATAAAATTAAAAGAGAAGAAAAAAAATGATTGAATTATATCTATAAAGCAACTTTATTAGATAATTCAAGAAAATTAGGGTAAAGTTATAATTTTTTATTAGTAGAATTTTTTTTTTCTTTATTTAAAAAATACCTATTCCGGTAGAATAATGAATTTTTAAGAAATTGACCACAAAAATTACTTAATAAAATGTGTAATCACATCTCAAAATATTACAAAGATGCTTGTATTGAGTTGATATAAAATGTAAAGTTTTAAAAAAAAAACTGTTGGCATAAAGCTAAATTTTTAATGATGTACCTTACTTTTGCTTTATTCTTAAAATTTTATCCTTTTAGATTCATACATTAAATTTAAAAAAAAAAAAACAGGAATAAAAAAAAAATTTAAATAAATTGAAATATAGTATACACGAGTATCTAAAGATATTCAATATTTTTTTCTTCTATTTTTTTTTCATCTTCTAGGGAATGAACGATTGTTTCATGATATATTTTGTTATACAATATAATTTGAAGTGTAGTCTTTGTATATACAAATTTTCTTATAATTAGAATTTTTGATGAGTCAAGAATTTACATTTATTTTATTTTTTATTATATTTTGTATTTTTATTTTTTTATAACTCTTATATTTTGTCGCTTATGATGATGTACATATAATATTTTATTTAAATGTACTTGCATATTTCATATTATATGTATGTATGTACAATATAAAAAAATGTATCCTGATTGCAAAAAGAAGAGTCTCCGTTTCAAGTGTTATTCATTTCCTCCCCTGTTTATTTTTATTTTTTATATTTTTTTTTGTCTGGCTGAGCTGCTGCTCTTGTTGTTACCGTCATCATCATCATCATCATCGTTATCATCATTATCATCAGCTTTTTTTCTTTTTAACTCAAACCTAAAAAATAAAAAAAATAAAAATAAAACAATATTTTTCAACATTTTTCCTTCATATTTCTCTTTTTTTTCCTTTTCGTTAATTTCTATTGTATTTGTGTATTTGTTTGATGTATATGTGTATATAGCTTATAATAGACTTGTTTCAATGAACTTTTTTATATACTTTCAAATGAAAAAAAAAATTCTCAAAACGGATTATCATTGCAAATATGCTATTCAACATTTTCATTTTTATTCCCCTTTTATTTTTCATTAAATGTTTTTTGTTCTAGGTATTTTCTTATAATTCTTTTCATTCTACATTTTTTTTTCTCTCTTTTTTCTTTTGCTTATTTGCCATATCACTTCGTCAGTTATATTTTTATATTATTTTAATCAGTTTCGTATTTATGATGGGGGCAAAATGGATTACAGCCCAGAGCAATAAACTTGACAGTTCAGAAAAATTCCTTCTAATTTCAAAAGCTTCTGTTTGAAAAAGCTAAATTTTCACATTTACAGAAGAAAATTGAAAGAAGAACATTTATTGATTTTTAACATCACAATGAAAATCTAGATATTTTTGAGTCCTAATTAACAAAAGAAATTAAAAAAGAAAAATATTTCAACATTTATTCTTTTATATTTTTTTCTATTTCAATGCCTTTTTTTTAAAGAAAATAGGATAAAAATTAATTTGTAACCACAAGAAAACGGATGTGAGACTTCAATGTGTTTACTTTAAAAAAAAAAAAAAACAATGCTATACCGAATGAAATTTATATTTTCAACACAGTCTTCAATTCCTATAGATTCCCATTGAAATAAAATACATATCGCTTTTTTTAACAATTTAAGTCTAAAAAACATCCTTAGTTTTTCTTCTTAAAAATTTACAATACCGATTTATTTTTGTCATATTCAGTCCACTGTTATTACCATTCCAAAAAAATTTCATTTGACTTTGCTTTTCTACTTTGTTTTTTCTGTTTTTCATTCAACATTGTGTCACTACAAAACTTCCATTTTTTTTATTGGATTATGTTAATGCGAAGAAATAAAAAAAGGAAAACTTGAGCACTAAACAAAAAATGATACTGTTATCAAAGAAGATTAAGTGATAAAATCATAACGTATTCGGGAGAATAGATTGAGATATTATTATTCGAATAAGTAAGAAAAGTATAATAACGGTATAGAATGAGTATCTACACTACTGCTATGATTTTTATATGTAGAATTTTCACTATGTAAATCTATAAAATCAAATTATGTATTCAAGTTGTTTTTTTGGAAATACTTAAAGAGGAACTATGAGATTTACAAAAATTTTTTGTTTTTAGTGGAAATTTGTGAAAATTAAAAAAAAATGATGTTTTGAAAACTAATTGTATTGTATTTCTGTCTTTTATAATAATGAAACAGATTTTTTGTAGATTTTATTGTAAAAATAAAAGCTTAAAAGTACCGTAAAAAAATAAATATTATAAAAATTCAAAATATTGAAATTCATTAAATTTATTTCTCACGTTCATCCTGTTGAATAGATTCATTCTATATTATATTATGACAAAAAGAAAAGATATTGATTCACATAAAATGTGCCAATTTCTATTACACGTTTTGATAGAAATTTTATTTAGTTTATTTTTTTTTTTTACAAATTATTCTCGGCGGTGATACTTACACTTCAAGGACCAATTCTATCGACACCTTAAGAAAGTTACCCGAAAATCAAATAAAAGGTCACGTTCAAACCCAATAATATTGTGCTTACCTTAAAATGTGAATAAAAAAAAAGGAATAAAAAGAAAAAAAAATAAAACAAAAACAAAAAGAAAGAAAAAACAAATTTTCCTAAAGAAAAATATACACATTAATGTACATATGTATATATGTACTAGGTATATAGGTGCTTTTTAAACGGACTTACATAATATAACGGTTGATGATATAAGGAAAACCTTTATAAAACATACATATGAGTATCGAAAGTAAGTGAATTGACAATCGCCGAAGGGTGTGTGAATTGAATAAATGAATATTTATGTATGTATGTATGTACATTGTACATATTATATATAATACAAGATATTTACTCAAGACACAAGATTCAATTGATCCGATCGGATTGAACACACTTTACTGTTGTAATAAATTTTATATCTGTTTCAAAATGACCTGTTAAGATACATTCATTTTTGTTGTGTTTATTTACCATCATCATCATACTTCTTTTCTTATACAATTTTTCCCATTCTCTTTCATAAGTTTCATTTAACATATAAAAACTTTTTCTATTATCAACAAATTTTTTTTTTATTTTGTATCTTTTATTTTTGTTACTGTATATTTACCACTCCCAAAAAAAAAAAAAAAAAAAAAAAAAAAAAAAAAAAAAAAAAAAAGAAGAAGAAGCAAAAACTTTCAAGAAAAAAGGATTTTTTTTTATTTACAGGTTGAAATGCGTGTCTATATGTGATTATGGGGTGGGTATGTGGGTATGTGTGTGTAGAGTGGGTTGATATAATGGGCAAATATAGGGTAATGTATTCGTTCACGAACATTTAAAATCATGATAAAGCAATAAATATATAGTGGCATATATGTATGTATGTAGATGTGTTGTGTACGTAGACACAATATATGTGAATGTTGACTTATGTACTTCGATTGCCAGTGATGAAACATGAATATTTTCTAAATGTATAGTGAATTATTGTTTATTTAAGCTTCTATTCGAGTTTGAAGTTCAACTTAAGGACTTTTGCTTTTGTATTATGTGTGCGTTGTTTGCCTCTTAAAATTCTTTCTCTTTTCTTCTCGGGAAGCCTTAAGAATCATAAAAGTTGATGAATTTTCATAAAAAGGGAAGAAAAAAATAAAGAGAAAACAGAGAAGAATTTATTTATATTTTTCGTTTTTATTATTTTTTTTTATTTTCTACTAGATTTGATTGCTTATTTGTTTGTTTATTTTGTTCGTTGTTTGCCATTCCATAAAGTAAGCAAACGAAATGACAGATTTATGGTCAAAGTTATTAACATGTTGTTTGTTAACAACAATATCAACAACAACAACAACAAAAATAGAAAATAGTAAAGAAAAAGGCAACTTTTGATGTTAAACAAGGACGCGGTATTTTTGAAATATATTTATGTACATGTCCTCACCCTTGTTCTAGGGTAATAAAAGTATTGAGTGAATGAGTGAGTGATGAATGATAACAATCGAAAAAAAAATACATAAAAAAGCAAACAAAAAAAGAAAACATTATAAAAGGAAGAAAGCTAAACAGTCAATAACTATATAAAAATGGTACATGAAATGTAAATGAATGAAACTCAAAAGCTACCCTTATAAGCATCATGATGATCCAATTAAACAAAATTTAAAAAAAAATCTGAAAATTTATTGTGAGAAGTTGCTGAAGTAGAATTGATAGCCCGGGGAGAAAAAAAAAAGAAAATGAAGATAATTACCAGGTGAAAGATAATAAATTATAAAAAAATATTAGAATATTAGTACAATCTTTAAATTATCAAATTTATTCTCGAAAAATCTTTTTAAGTAATAGTTTTTTAAATTTATCAGCTAACTAAATTCAATTATTTGAATATTACAGTATAAAAATTCATGAAAATTCTTATGAGATCTTTAATAAGATGGAAAAATATAAATGATAACAAAAAACAAGAAAAAATTACTTTTAAATGTTTGAAAATTTATATAAAAGGTTTTTTTTATACATTCTTAAGTTCTTCATAAATCCATCAAAATGGATTTTGTTTTCTTTTCTTTCTTCTCTTTCAGAGTGTTGAATTGTTATTACGGTCTGCATTGCATAAAGCTGACGAATATAAAGATACATTTTTATATTTTCAAGATTTTTCAATCAAAATTGCATTCACGTTTAAATTATGTAGATTTTTCCTTTTTTTTAAATTTATTTTTTTAATATTGCATCCTATGATGATGATACCTATGTATGTATTATATGCTAGTACCTTTAACAAAACTTTAACTAACAACACAAACACATAAACTCTTTGAACAAAATAAAAATTACTTTACATACAAGAAGATATATAATATTTTTTTCAAGTAGCAAAGAAAAATTTCATGAAATTGTATCTTGTGAACCATTTTGTTCATATTTTACTTTTATTATTTTTCAAATGTGCATTTTCAAAGCATTTAGAAAATTTATTTTTATTTTGTATCTTTTCCTTGAAAATATATATTTTGAAAAGTTGAAGAAAAGAACAAATTTACATGTAGTTTCATAGAATACACATACATATGCATGTACTGGTATATTCGAATTTATAAAACGATTTATCATAAAGATCTAACAGGTGTTTTTCTTTTTTCATCTTCTTTTATTTTTATTTTTATTTATTTATTTTTTTTTTCAAAGATACTTTTGCATACATTGGAAACGTATTGGTTGATTTTACAAATTAAAGAAAATAATAATAAAAGTTTATGCACCCTTATGAAAATATCCCTAATTATTTTCTGTTTGTTTTGTTTTCAATCTCACTCACCCTTCTTGAATTTATCTCCTCCTTTTTTTTTTATACATTTTTCTCAATATAATTCACTTAAATTAAAAACATAATACAGCGAATGTCTGTCATTTTTATCTTTTCTTTCATTTATACTCCAAATATATTCAAACAATTACATTAAAAATTCTTTCAAATCTAAAGTAGAAAGCATCTAAGTTAAAAAAAAGACAAAAAAAATAATCATAATAAAAAAAAAACACACACACACAGAATAAAAAATAAGTAAGTGTAGTTTGAACAACTGACTTGGACTTAAAGGACGATGATGACAAGGAATGACGATGATTATAAGAAGTAAATGTATATGCGAAAATAAAAAAAAATATATACTATCATGGATAAAAGTAACAGTAAATGTATATGCGAAAATAAAAAAAAATATATACTATCATGGATAAAAGTAACGAAATAAAAACAAAACACGTGTATTTCACAAGTCTAAAAGAAAATAAAAAATTATAAAAAGAAAAACTTAAAAAAAAAAATTAAACATATAAAAATATAAATTTGAAATGAATTTTCTCTAGCTTTGTCTTACTTCATTTTACAACAGAGTCAAAGTTTGTAAAATAGAAAAGAAGAAGAAAAAAAGATAAAGATAAAAAGACAAAATAAAATTATACAAGTTTGCATATTCTTATGTAAATTTGAAAGTAATTTAAGTGGAAATTAAATTAAACAAAGAATAACTTTACACACAGATACAAAATTTTACATGCAAACGTAGACAATAAAAAATAAATTAAAAAAAATGAAAAAGAAGTAGAAAAAAAAAATCTTTAGGTAGTTCGTTGGTTGGTTATTTGGATTCTGGTTAAAAATTGAAAATATATCCTTTTATACATATTGCTGTAAATTGTATGTATCACATAATGTAAAGTAGTGCAAATATGTGAATACTTAAAGTGAACATCCAATAATATTATAAGTAGTGAAATGTTTTTTTTTTTCAATACTATTTTTATATTTTCCAACAAAATATGAATAAAATGAGAAAATAATGTTTTTTTTTTTTTTGTTTTCGAAAATTTACACCAACATTAAAGGATATGATGACATTAAAAAATCATTTTGAACATCTTAATGTCTTTGTGGTTCATAACAATGAAAATTCAACAACAACAAAAATGTTATTTTTATATGTGCGCTGCTGCAATTAAATGAATTTCTTATTAATATTTTCGGTAGCAAAAAAAAAGTGTAAAATATTAAAATTCAATTTGTTAGGTAATTCGTATTTAAAGTCGGAAAATGAAACACTTATCTTGTTTATGCTAAGCGTTACTTCGCATTAACTCACTCCGTCTTGACTTAATACGGATGCATAAACAAAATTTCAAAACGCATTAAAGCTCTACGTCGTTTTGAGTTAATACACTATTAAATCCACATTTAAAATTTCATTTCGTTTTTAAAATATGCATAAACACTTACTTCGTTTTAAGTGAATTGTCATATTTGACATTTCAAAATAGTGTTGGTAAGCCACAAACATCGATATGAGGTTTTAGAGTAGTGTTAGTAACGTTACATTAAATTTTCAAATAACATTTAATGTGCGGTTATTATTAATTGTAGAACTAAGTAAACAAGTGTTATTTAGAGGCATAAAAAGATAAAATTTAAAAAAAAAAAACATTTTTTTCTGTGTTTGAAAAAAAAAAAGATTTTATATGAAGAGAGAAGTTACTGGCATTCGAAATAAACTACAAAAATCTATGGTGATAACACTGTATGAACAACAACACCAGAACAACCAGGTGACATTACTCAAAACGTTTTGAGTAAGAACGAAATGTTGTACTATGCATAAACACCAATCAAAGTGTATTATCTCAAAACGATGTTTAAAACGTTTTAGCGTTAAAACGTTTTAACTGTTGTGCATAAACAAGATAACTGTTTTGTTGAACAAAAATTGAAATTTTCATATAATTTTGATTTATTATGCTTTACAATTCAGTTAATTCGACTATAAGAATTTTCATATGGCCATATGATTGAAAATAAATAATATAGTCGTACAATTTTGTTATCAACTTCAACTGAAAATCATCTTAACAGGATATCCTCGAACTTACTATATATGAATACTTTTTGTAAAGTAGATATTTCAAATGAAAAATTATCTTTCATTACGGCTCATTTGATTAAAACTAAATTCGATAACAAAAAATAATATTATTCAGGATTTATTTGAAAAAATATTATTTCCTTCAAAATCCTGGTATTTAAAAAAACAAAAAACAAAAAAATATCACCATGATAATCGAATAAAATATGTATATATGTATGTATGTAACAGACAAAATTAAAACAAACCACAAAAAAAAAAAAAAAAAGCAAAGCATTAAAAAGGATAGATATTTCCATAATCGAATAATAAAATATGTTCAGTATCTCTTACAACATATATTTTTTGTTTTTTAATTTCATTGTCAATATAATGACAATGCTATTCAATAAGAGTATCAAAAGTCCATTATCACAATATTGAACAGATATTACAACAATGGAAATAATATATTTTGTTATTAGAACGATTCATTGAAGCATAATTACGATAATCTTGTAAAACTTTGCAATATTTTATTTTTCGATTATCAGGTTTTCAGAATTTCACTTTCCAGATGATTTCAAATTAAAGAGGATTTATGGAAAAAACACAGATGAAAAAAAAAATATATGAATATTTTTCGGATTTATTAAAAATTCAGCAAGATCTTTTTAAAAAGGTATTGATAGCTGATAGAAAAGTTTATCTTTCCTCTTTCGTTTTTTTTCTATAATTTTCATAAATTTACTAAAATTTCATTAAAATTCAAAAAAGCATCGTATAAATTAGAAAAATTAATTTCACTGCTATTAGCGATTATAAGGAAAAACGAACAACAAAAAATACGGAACTTAAAAATAAAATAAAAATAACAACAACAAAAACGTAGTAGAAATGGAAATCAATATAGTGAATTATTTCAATCATAAAAATCAAAAACAACAAGGACGAAAAAAGGTCGTGAATTACATCATCGAAAATACACAAAATTAAAAAAAAAAAAAAAAGGAAAAGAAAACAAATTACAAAGAGAAAAAAAAATAGTAAAACAATTTTTTGTTTTTCTGTACGATAAATCAGAAAATTACTTCAATGAAATCACTGTGTCCCTTATTTTTTTTTTACCTCCTCCTCCTTTTCATATTATTTCACTGGAATATTATTATAGTTGCCCAATCTCTATTACAAAATAAAAAACAAAAAACCAACAACAACAACAACAAAATGTGTTTTTATTTTATTTTGTGTTTATTTTTTTTTCTCTTTCAAGATTTCGATTAGTTAACTTAAGTATAAGAAAACTCAAAATAAAAGCATACACAGAAAAAAATTAATTCGATTCCAATAAAGCTAAAAGTAAATTTAGAAAATAAAAGAATGAGAAAAAAAAAACGAACGTAAGAATATATTGACTATACACTAAATAAAACGCTTCAAGTATTTTACTGTTGCACAATGAAAATGTTGAAGAAAGGATGAGGTAAAAAAAAAAAATTAGGAAGAAATGAATGAAGAAAAAAAAGTGAATAAATAAAAAATTGAAAAAAAAAAAGAAATGAGAATAAAGAAAACATTACAAATGAATTTAAGGGATGAAATGTGTAAATAAAAGCTTCGCGTTTCAATTCAGCGTGCTATATTTTACTTTACTTACATAATTTTTTTTTTTATCATGCTTATTCACATTTGAAAGGATCACGCAAGGATTAGACCAAATAAAAATCCATTCAAAGGTACTTTCTTTTACATTTATAGTCGATTTGTATGCGAAAATCGTCTTAAAAATGGTCCATGATTAGATGAAAAGCGAATGAAAATTTTGTACGTTTCCTTTTTTTTCTTTTTCTTTTTTTTTATTTTGCATATAAAGTAAAGAAAAGGATATGTATAACGGAATAAAAGCAACAACAAAAAAAAATAATAATATGAATAGACAGTACAGTAATGTAATATCAATGAAAAGTTTCAATCGAGCTATTTTGTATTTTGAAAAAAAAAAGCAATTGAAGGAATAAAAAAAGAAGAAGATAATAAAAGATTTTTATGCTATCATTTGTATTTTGGTGTATCCATGCTTGAAGAAAATTAAAAAAAAAGAAAATCTAATTTATTGTGTGCTTGTATTTGTTAAAATGAGCAACAACAGAAGAACAACGTTTAAAAAAAAGACAAGAAAAATGTTAAAATTAGAACGTTTACTCCATTCAGCATACTTTTAATTCTTATAAGCTATTTATGAAACTTTTTCAAAAGTATCTTTAAAATGGTGGACATAATCTACAAAAATTAAGCACATTTGAAAATTTATTAATTAACTTTCAAAAATTAATTGATTTGTTTAACAGCAATTTTTGTTAAGAAAGCTAAAGTTTTTAAGAACAAGAAAAACATAGCTATATATACAATAAATTTTTCTTTAGAATACTTTTTTTTCTTTCTCTAAATTTTAACCATTTTTTAAGGTGTTTCTTCTTGAAAATTTTTTCCATTGGTGTATATGTGCGTCACTTAAAACTTCCATCGTCAAGGGTCGCTTTTGTATAATAAATTTTATAGTTTAAAACTTTTGTATTGAAAACAAATTGATTGATATTGATAATATAAAAGTCGTGTACCATTTTGAATACAAAATACTCCTTCTTTTTTATCTTTGTTAAGATTTCTGCTTGATGCTAAAAAATCTTCATTCGTTTTTTTTTCTTAGTTATTTTACGCTATTGACCTAACTTATAAAAACTTAAAATCTGTATGTTTAATATTAATGACTTGAATAAACCATGTCGATTGGATAAAGGTCCTTTTTTTTTTTTTGTAAATACAGAAAAATCAAATACTTAAAATCTTTTTTTTCCTCGTGATTGAAGTGTTTGTTATTGAAGATTTTTCTATTGAGAAAAAAAAAACAAGAGAAAAGAATTTTGTTGTGAATTAATTTATGCAAATGCGATATTGTTCTGTATTTGCGTTTTTTGTATTCTCTCTTTGTGTGGTACTTGAATTTTAGGTCGATGTGATTGAACTGGAAAATTTAAATTTAAGATATTTTTGCAAAATTTGACTTTGTTTTTTCATTTCTTTTTTCAAGAAAACAATGAAAAGAAAATAATCGAATAAATAACCTTACTTGTACTTCTATTATATTAAATTTTTCTAAATTTATCAAATTAAATTATTATATAAAACATTCATAAAATAACAAACAGTCCATATGCACGAAAATAAAAAGAAAACATGACTAAAATCAATTCTCATTTTTCTAATTTGTTGCAATTGGATTTCTTATAGTTAACTGTCAGTTTTGTACGATTCTTGAAACTTTCAAGCGGATTTCTAATGACATTTTCCGTATCATGGCATTATGTCCAATTACTGTCACAATAACGAGCAATACAAGACTATAAAGAAAAATAAAAAGAAATGAAATAAAAGTATATATCATGAAAATATTGTATATACAAGAAAAGTTATCACTACACATATCTACTAGATAAAATTTTATATGAAAAGAGCAAACAATCCAATTGTTTTTGTGTTTCTTGCACATTTTCTACTTTTCTAATGTTTTTTTTGTTGTTTTTTTTTTATCAAATAAATATAACTTATATATTGTCTTAATTCATATAAATATACAATTTTGAGTATAACAGTGTTAAAGTAGTGAAGTAAAACCGCACTTCATTCAACAACAAAATTTCTGTCAAGTTCGTATGTGTACACATGACTTAATGCTGTTAAACTTTTTCTCTTTTTTTTTCTTTTTTTTTTAAATTTGTATTATTAGTTTATGTTTTTGATTCATCCGATAAGATTCTTACGTAGAAAGTAAATTGGTTATTTTGTTAAGGTTGGTGATATGTCTCAACAAAAAATAATAATAAAGAAACAAAACAAAATAAAAGTGGTTAACAAAAGGAAAATGGTATTACAAGTAGAGAAAGAAAATTAATATCACATCTCAGGTGTAAATCAAACAAAATCATGAAGTGAAACATACGAAAAAAAATATAGGGTGTATCTGTTGAATAATACAGTAAAATTTTGTTAAATAGTCTTTATTCTTTTGTTGAAGTTCCACAATAAGTACACTTGTAGTTTCAGGATTTTGTTTTTGTTTTATTGTTATTTTGTATTGCTATAATTCAAAAAAAAAAAAAAAAAAAAAAATTATGTAAGTATGGATTAATTGGAATTTTTGATTGAATTTCGACCAATTTTTCATTTAAATTTTTAGTTCCCATATTCCATCCTTATAGTCATTCCGTGAAGCTTCAAAATAAAATTATTCCAATGAATAAATAAATAACTAGATTTATTGTTCTGAAAAAACTTTTTTCATAATCTGAAAAATAGAACAAATTTATAGTAAACATCATTGAGAACAAGTCAAACATTACAAGTATTCTTCAACTACACAAAATAAATCTAATTAAGAAAATTCCAATACATATAACGGAATTTTTAGAATAAAATATTGTACGATATTTGAAATTTCAGATAATATTTACTTAATATGTTTCTTCTATAAAAATCTTATACAAGAATGAATTGCAGGTAATTCCAAAAAGAATGAACAATAATGAATGCTTGAATTTATTGTTTACTCATAGTTTCATAAGAGGACACGTTTTATGAAGTTACCACTTCAAGGAAGAATACAAGAAAAACCATTTTTATATCACATATTATATTACTCATTTTAATGGCACACTAATTATCACATTGATGTATGTAGGTATATCTATATATGAATTGTATTTATATACATTTTATATACATATCTGTGTTTATATATATGTGATTTTTATATTCATAGTATTTGAACTTTGAATAAAGCACGTCCAACCTGAAAAAAAAAAAAGACAAAAGGACAAAAATAAAAATCATAAATATTGTATATGTAGCGAAAATAATTACGAATTGTATTGTATGTCAGTCTAACTGTACATTCAATTGTTAAGATTTTTGTTATAACAAAAATACTTTTTTTTTTTTTTAATCTCCTATTTCTTTTGTTTTTGTTTTATTTTGATGGCACGTACATCCTCTTATACACCATAATAAACACCATGAAATTTGCTTGAGGTTTTTTTTCCTGAATATGATGCAAATTGGGGTGTACTTGCTTAGAATCTTAAATACAAGAAAAGCTTCTGTGTAACCTTGTCTTTATAAAGGATGTGTGATGAAAATATTTCATATCACTAGAATTTTCTAAAACATTCACAGTTTCATATTGAATTTCACCACCTTAATGATAATTCTGAATGACCTATTATACTTTATGAGTTTTCACAACAAACAATATACATATGTATAATTTTTAAGTGTTAAGCGTTATACTTATGTATCACATACATACAATAAGTTTGTGTATTTCTATGAAGTTAGAAAAAATGGAATACAATTTATTAAGAAAAAAAAAATAGAAAAAAAAAGACTAAGGACTAAAAGACTATTTCTTTAATTGTATCCCTAATTTGAAAGCTTTCTCCCCCTTTTTTATGTCTTTTTTATTTTTTTTTATTTTTCAAATGTAAATGAAAGTATATTTTTCATTTCAATATGATGCAGTATGCATTTAGATATGAAAAACAAAACAAAAAAGAAATGGGTGAAAACAACAAGTATACACTTTACTTTTAAACATCATGTATGATGCGTTTTTTTAAAATAAAATCTTGATATTGCTCTCCTTTTATAATTTCAATAAACAAAGATTGTTTGTTCTATGTTTGATTTTTGTGTTTTTTTTATTGTTTAGCCAACTCAATGTTATATCCTTTTACCTTTAATGCCTACTTACATAATTCAAAATATTTTCATTTCACAATACATACATATAAATATGAATAGATTAAAAGATAATTAAAAAATATATATAATGTGCAAAAGACTTTAACTAATATTTTAAGATAAAAACCTATTTTTTTAATGATGTACTTCCATTAGCAACCATGTATCTACATATATTACATTTCAACAATTCAGACGAAACATTCTTGTAAATAATAGAGAAAAAAAATTTTTTTGCCAGTCTGTTTGATTTTTCTACAAATCTAGAAAAGTGAAAAGAAATTGAAAAAAAAAAAAAAAGAATGTACCTACATATAATATTTGTTTTTTTTTCACATTTTTTCAAAGCCCATATGCGGCTTTTCTTCCTATTCATATTTCCATCGGGAATTTCACTTTCATTTTTTTCCCTTTCCCTTTCCCTTTTCGTCTGCAGCAATTCATTCCTGATGTATTTAACAATAAAAAAAAACAACAAAAATAAATATAAAAAAATTGATGGAAAAAAATGTATTAACAAATGCAAAATGTATTCAACACACAAATCGCTTGGGGCAATTCTGAATCACTTTCCACAAAGTATATGTCCTTCATTTTCATCTGTTCTACCACGTTTTTATTTTTCTCCCTTATTATTGATATAAAAAAAAGAAATTATATATGAAATACGAAATTGTACATGTAACTCTAACGCATATAAACGTTAAAATAAAACAAAATAAAACCTCCCCTTTGTGACTTCTTTTTTGATTTCCAAGAAAATAAGAAAAAAAAATTATTTCTTGTTGATATGCAGAAAGGAAATCTTCCTATACTGGGATTTCTGGCAGAAACAAAGTGAAACTCGTAGAAATGTGTAGCAATCGTAAAAGAATGAGTAAAATTTTTGTTTTTTTCAATTGTTTTGGACTTTTTTTTTTTAAGGACCAAAATGATAGAATATTCATAAATTTAAATGTCTTCATTACGAAATGATAATTCCATTTTACTTTTTCAAATTCAAGAATGACAACAGAATGAAATTTCCTAAATAAGGAAAAAAAAAATAAGGAATTAAAAAAATATGAAAAAATTCAAAAATTCATTTTATTTTTCTGTTTTCTTAAACTGTTAATAAAGTGAAATTTTATTCAATACCATAATTCAACGTCATCATAGGATGGCAAAAAGTCACTTAAGAAAAAGAGTTTTTTTTTTGTTATTTAGCATTTTTGTTTTTGATTGCTATTTTATAAAACGTGACATTAAAGAATATTGTTAGTTTTATAAAGTGTAATACAACATAATCTCAAATTGTAATACTCACAAGAGATGAAAAAAAAAGTGTTTATCCTTCTTATTATATTTTTAATCTTTTATGTTTACTTATCACTTTTTAGTTTAGTTTACATTATTTTTGTAGTATTATAGCTATACGCACGTTAGAATATCATAGTTTTCTGTCTGATGTGATACTTTTTCTGAGAAGTGCATACCAAACTTTGAGTTAGGAAAAGAAACAACAACAAAAATATATGTATGTACCTATATGTACATACATATTACATATATGAAGAAAAACAAAAGTTAAAAAAATATATACTTTTTGATACTATTACTGGATTAAACTTTTCTTACAAAGTTATTTTTGTGTCTTTTCTTTTTTATATCTTTTTTTTATATTTTACTTTTAACTTTCTTTGTAAAAGTTTTTTTTTTTTTGAGTATTGTATGCTTTTTAACCTTTTTTTTGACTTGTTTTTGTTTTTTTTTATCTTTCTTACTTTTCAATTATTTATTTTTCTTAGTACAATATTCGTATTTTTTTTCTTTTTAATTTTTTATTCAAAATACGATATATCTATCGTAAATACAAAACGGAAAAAAAAAAAGTTTTTTTTCTTTTTTAAATTTTTTATGTATTATTGTTGTTGTTAAAAAGATTGAAAAGTTAACAAGGGCAATACCCTTCCGCTACAATAAGATTTTCCTGATCAATTACTTTTTTTTATATACATATTCTACATTTAGTATGTATATACATATATGTAGATAATACATTCAGTAGACTTATCATATTATTGAGTCGATATAAAAACGATGACGACAAAATAAGGATACAGGAAAATTACTAGCAAATAAGCATCGAAAAAACGTAAATGAAAAAAAAAAAGGAAAAAATAACGAAATACTTTTCAAAGATTTCAATTTTATTTTTATTCCTTTACGATATCCGTATCTTACATCTCTGATGTATCGTAATTGTGTGGAAAAAAAATCAATTTATATATAGTTTTTTCTTTTAAATAGAATTACACTAATTATTATTATTTTTGGAATAAGGTATGAGGTTGTATGTGAAATAATGTTTTAAGTAATTTCTCGTAAAAGTTTTCTTCACTTTTCAATACATAAAGATTGTTTTTGGATTTTTATTTTTAACTTTCATTCAATTTCAAATTGAAAACTTTTATAAACAATATAAAATTTTCAAAATATATAATAAGATTCAAAAAATACTAGTGCACTTAACTTTTGAATTTTTAAACTTTAAAAGCAATCAATTAAACAAAAAAAACTAAAAAATAAAAAGGATCAAAATAAGTATGTATATATAAAGTACATTTTCACTTATAATATCGTAATTATTTCAAATGCATTTGTAAGAAAAACTTTAGTACTCGTACAGTCGTATAAGTGTATTCACTTAATATACATACATATTTATGTATGTACATCATTATAAGTATTATGAAAATAACATCAAGAAAGGAAAGAAAAAAAGGTTGTAATAGTATTTAGTTTATTTCAACAAAATTTCATTCTATAAACAAATTAAAAATAATAATCTTTTTTAACTTTTTTTTTTCTTCGCTTTCTTTATTTTGCCTTTTAATATTTGTTATTAAGTGTGTATCTGATGTGATGACTAATATATAATTTATGATAGAAACAAGATTTTATAACTATAATATTTATAATTAAAATATGTATATGTACATACATACATATATACTAGATATGTTTAGTTCACTTAGTTACTGTGAAGAAAATTTTTGAAACAATCCTTTTCTTCTTAATTTCTTCTTTTTTTTTTTTTTTTTTCATTCTAATAGTTTCTAAAATTATGGTTTTAAATTTCTATAGTAATTGTAAATTTTCTTATGTATGTACGCATACTTACATACATATGTATATAAAGTATAAAATGCATATTATAAAACTTTTTCTTCTTTCATAAAACTTTTCTTATTGTGGTTTATTTTACTTTAAAATGTTACAACAACAAAAAAAAGGATATTTTCATATTAACAAAAAGAAAAATAACCAAAATTAATCGGATATATATAGCACATATACATATGTACATATATATGATGTATGTATAGTTAAATAATATTATATAGTACTAACTTACTTGACCAAATACTGATACTTTATAAAATATAAATTCAAGAATTAATTTGTTACACAGCATAGAGCATATCCGTCAAAAGCAGATTTTCTTATACTTTAACTATAATTTCTCTTTACGGTATTTTTTTTTTTTTAATTCCTTCTATTGTATAATTTTAACATTTTCTTCAAGAATATTGTTATAGTCATATTGCATATGTACATATAATATATGTATATTTAATACTCTTAATGTATTTGATGTAAAGTTTTTGGTTTACACTACAACAATTTTCTAGAAAATGCTTAAAAACAAAAAAAAAACAGGAGGGGGAACAAAAAAAAAATAAAACAAACTTGAAGATGCGTTCAAGAATATTTATTTGTGTGATGTGATGACATATAGTGAATATTATATCTAAAAAATAAGAAATATTTGTTTTTGGCATAAAACCTCATCTAATATTTTTTGGTTGGGAATTTCTTTTTTTTCTCTTATTTATATTTTGTTCATTCTATCTTTTTATTTTTTCTCGATTGTTTTATGTCTGTTATAAGATTCATCGATGATAAATTGCTTATGCGCCTTCATGTCATTATCATACATATATAGTCACTATATAGGATAATTCCATTATAAAAACGATAACTATACATAGTATAGTTCCCTTTTGGTTTCTCTATCATCAATAATCACCATAAGTATTTTGTACCCCTTAATATGTATAAATTTTCCTGAAAAAATTGTATGTCCTTCCACTGATCTGTGTTAATATTAAAAGTACTTGATTTTTGTTGTTGTTGCTTTTTGGGCCTTTTTTCATCCTCCCTTCGGGATTTCTGTCTTTGAAAAATTATTGTTTCCATGCATTATTTTTGAATAAAGCATAAAAAAAGTGCAAAAAAAAAAATAATACAAAATAAGATAAAACCAAAGAAAAAAACGGTTGAAAAAAAAAATCAAGAGCCTTTTCAAGAAGAACTCTTAAACAGACAATGACAAAAGAAAAGGACATCTCATTACAAAGCTTGTGTCACACAATTTTTTTTTTCTTCTGAACACTATAACCATAACTTCAAAGAATAAATTTTTATTTTAACGGTAAAATTATACATACATGAATGTATCCTTGTATTCTCCTGCATATTCATTGTACTAGTACAAAATATGTATTGTATAAAAAATAAATAATTGCTGAGTTGATTAAAGATTTTCTTTTGCAGTTATAAACCTATTTTTTGTTATCTATACCTTTTTATCATGTTGTTAATTATTATCAAGTCAATGACAATGAAAACATTAAGGACAATGAATCAATCTTGAAAATTTATCATGTGTTAGAGAAAAAGAACACGAAAACAATCGTAAAATCTAGATGAAAAAATTAGAGATACTTAATTGATTCTGTTTTCAATTTCAACTCATGTCTGTGTTCAATAATTGAAATTTTCTTTTTTCTCTTCTTCTATTCAATATTCGAATTTAATAATAATACTCAACATATGTAGGTACCTATATGAGTAAGTATTTAATTAAATTTAAAAACCCACAAGAGGTGTTTTATATATCAATTCAACATTCCGTGAAAATTATTTTTATACAATAAAAAGTTTTTTCAGGAATGAGAAGATTTAAAGTCCTTTCTACAAAAAAAAAAAAAAAATTCTCTTGGGTTATTTATCCTTGAAATTTCAAGACAATTGGGCATAACCTTAAAATAATCTTTATTCTCGATAAAATGATTACAATTTTTGCGTTATCCTTTATTTCAAATAAAATATGTATAAACCGTATAAATAAATTTCAATTTTGATTAAGTAGAATTGCTTTAAGAACATTTTTTTTTTTCTAATTTTTGTCTTTTTGTTAAGATATTTTATAAATGATATAAACTATGACAATGGCAAGTGAAATTTCTTGAAAAATAAAGAATAAAAAAATATATTTATATTAATTCTTGTACGTATTTACTTAAAATCCTTAGAAACACTTTACAAAATCATTTTACAGAATATGAAGAAAAAGAATTTTTTTTTTTTATATATTTTGTTTTTGATATCTACTATTTCTCAAGAAATCTGACATTCAAGAAAAAGGATTTACTTTTAGCAAAAGTTTAAGTCAAAACCAAAAAACAAAATAATGTTTACTTGAAATAAGATGGTATGCTGCTGCTAGAGTACATCATGCATCATAAAAGAAATGAAAAAAGAAGAAGAAGAAGAAGAAAAAGAAAAAGGAAGAAAAAAAAATGATACGTACATTAAATTTTGTTCATTCTTATTTATTGGATATCTGTCAATTTGAAAGGGATATTGATTCGGATGCTTTAATAGATGATAAATTTTGACATTTATTGGTATTTTGCGATCCTTTCTGGTTATTTGATATCCATTTTTAGTATTGTAGTGGATTCATGGCAGCAGGAGGTTAACATATTTTCTCTATTTTATAAATTGATGCTACTCTGTTGCCATTGTTTGAAATTATTTTCTTTAATTTTTTATTTTTTTTATTTTTATTCTTGTGTTGGTTTTATATTTTACTTTTTCTGTGTTATGAATTATGTGTAATAATTCAATATTACATTATATGTATGTATATGACTAGATAGTACTCATACATATGATATTTGGATTCTACATTTGCTTAGACATTTTACAAAATCTCATGATATATCAGAAATGAAAACAAAACAAAAAAATTGTATATGAGTATTGTCTAAATTATGTCAGCATCAGAATGAAAAAAATATATATACATATATTCATTTTTACTATATTATATGATATGTCTTGTACACAGTAAGAGTATATATATTGTACATACACACATATATGATTTTTGTCCATACTTTACTGCATTAAAAGCATTTTGTTTGATTGGATGTTAAGTGGTATATTTGATTAGACATGTAATAGATGTATACATATACATAATGGCTATATTGTACATATAAACATCATAGATACAAAAATTTCAGGTTTAGTTTCAAGCTAATAATATATATGTACATACATATTTATATAATATACCCTTAGCCTGTTTGTCGTCTCAAGAGATTTGATTTGTTTGATTTGACATTTAAAGGATGTTATGGTTCTCACTTATACAAAATTTTCTATTCTTTCATAAAATATACATGGTTATATATTGATATACTGTATGGAAAATCGAAATTATATATATTTTTTTCTTCTTTTCCCAATATAAAATTATATTGTAGATACATATAATAGTGTAAACCTATATATGTACATATGTATAACATTATTAACTATACAATCTGTTCTATTGTACACACAATAACACATGAATTACATTTACGTACAACTAAATTTATTATTGATTTACGAAAAATGTAAAATAATTTCGACATTTAAAGTGATTTTTGACTTCTAATGTCAAATATTGTGTTATTTCTCGGGAGATATATTATTTTTATATATATCTTGAATATTTAATATTATAAAAACAATAGGTATAAAAAATTTAAAGACAATAAAACAAAAAAGTAACAAACAAGTTCTCATTATGGATTATAAATTATTCACTTTATTAAAATATTTTTTTCAAGAAGTTCAAATAATAACAAACAATTCAATTAACCTTTTAAATCTTAAAGTTATAAGAAACCCTATATTTTTTAGTCGTCTGCCAAATTCTAAAAAAATAGGCTTTTCAAATTACTAAAAAGCCACATTTTACTCGTATTTTTAATTATTTGCTTCATTTCCTATGAAATTTGATATTTTTGTTCATGCATACTTTAAAATTTAAGCTTTTTTCTAAAGGTTCTTTTTTATTAAAATAATATTAAATAATTGACTTAAAAATCTTCTTAACAATTTAGACCTTTCTCTATTAAGGGTAAAATTATGGTTCACTTCCATTTAATTTTTTGAAATTTAATTATCTTGGTTTTTTATAGTAATTTTATATAATTACTGAACAGTATTACTCTCTTATCATATTGAATTACAGTCAAAAATTTCAAATTTCATATTTTTTAATTTTAACAACTAAATACTGTTAGCCATGTTTTTTTTTTTTCAAATTTCATTTATTAGAAAAGAGTTATGATTATCAGACTAAAAAACTTCAGTATAGAATCTTATTTATCCTTTTCTTTATCTTTTTAATTAATTATTTCCAACAATCTATAATATATTTTAAAAAAATTTTATGAAATTTTATTTTAATGTAGAAAATTTATTTAGTACGTTTCGAGTAATGTTACTTTTCATCATACTCGATCATTCGTTGGGTTTGTTTGCCATTGGAATTTATTGTTAGTAACCATGTTTAAACAACACTTTTATTTACCCTTTCTTCTTTCAATCTACATAAATCGTATGTGTAGGTGTAGGTGCTATATTTTATAAAAAATGTTTTCATAGTAAATGCATAATACTCGTATTAACAAATTTATTTTTCTCTTTTTTCTTTTCAGGTAAGTCAAACTTTTTTTCAACGCAAGCAAGGATGCTTAAGAATTTCATGTAGTGGAGTAAGTTATGTACTTTAAAAAAAAAACGCCAAAGACCCCCGAATTGAATAACTTTTCCAAATTATTTTATCTGATAGAAAGTATTTTTTTAAAAAATTTATCTTCATGGAAACTTTTCTGATTTAAAATTTTCAGGAAAACAAAAATTACAATAAAAAATATATGTGTCTTACATTCAAGATATACGAGTTCCTACATACATAATGGAAAATCACAATATTATAAGTATTTTCTAAAGAAAAAAAAAACAAACCTAATTTTGTAAAACCTCAAAACACAAATTACAAATTAATGATGCCTAAAAAAAATTATATTTTGTTTTATGGTTAATTTTGTTGTTAACAATATTCTTTTTTTTTTTAAATATATGTATGTATGGATGAATAACATATACATATAAAATTACATAAAATCAAGAAACCATATAATTCTTATCTTAAGTTGTTAGTAAACTTTTGTTATATTCATAATTTTTGTCATAAAAATCAAAATAAACACTTGAGTAAACATTATAATATATGCTCTCTCATAACTAAATGTTTATACATACTCGTATGTCTAAGTAGGTATATGTATGTTCTCAATAAAAATTGTTGGCCCACTAAATACTTCACTTTTAAAAATTTACTAAATATTTTCCAACCCAAAAAAAAAATATGTATATTGTTTATTGTCCCCCATCAATGTATATTTATGTGTGTATTTAGGTATTATTATCGAGAAAATTTCGTTATGTTCTTATCTTTACCAGCTTTTTTTTTATATTTATATTTCTTTTCCTTTTTTTAAATATGAAATATCTCTTCCTCGAACCTTTATCAATATACATAATAAAAATAATAAAATAAAATGAGGAGAAAAGTAAAATTACCCTTGAACTCATTGCCACCCCTTTAAATATAAGTATAAAAAAATAAAAATATAAATTATATTATAAATATGAATATTCAAACAAGGTGTAACTCTTATTGAAGCTTTTTATATATATTGCAAAACTTAAGGATATGGTTCTCTCTTAATATGTTTCGTGAAAGATTTATGTTTTAAAATGAAAAATAGAAAAGAAGAAACCAAAATAATGAAATAAAAAAAAAATAGTGTTATAGTTTATGATAATATACGGTTATATTTTTATTTATACACATACATACATACATAATATATGAAATGTGTACATGCAAATAACTACTATATTTATGTCATTATCGTATGTACAACACTGTAAATCAGAATACCTTATTTTTAAGTAAAATAAAACAGTAACTACATAAATATTTTGATGACGAGAAAAAAAAAATGAGGAGAAAAAAAAAAGAAATATAAAAAATAAGGATCTTATAATGTATATGGTAGAGAATAATATATGTAGGTAGTAGGTATGTATCTCTCAACCTATTTACCTTTTTCTACTTGTGATAAATTCACTTTATGACGCCTCATCAATTTTATGATATTCACAGATGAAAATATTATGCACAAGCATATGTGTAGAGTTAAAAAAATATTTGTATGTATATGTATATCCATACATAAATATATAAAAAAATGTATTGAAGAATCATTTCTTTTCCTTTTTATTTTCTATATTTTTGTTATAAGGTTAGTCGTTGATTTTATTCCTCTGAAAAATATAAATTACCATTTTATACGAGTAAGTACATACAGGTACAATACGTAAAAATAAAAATGAAAATTGTATGCGTATATAATATACATACATACATACATATATACCGTGGATCAATTTTTATATAAGGATCCTTCTATGCTATAATGGTTTAGATGTTTGGTTCTTATAATAATAATGATGGGTGAAATTTTTATTCATTTTATACTCATACTCTTTAGAAAATATGTTGTATATTATTTCATATTCTACATATATATACATATATGTGAAAGGGCTTCTTTCTTTTTACTCAAGGTCCTTATTCAATATAAAAATATGTAAGTAAGTATATATTTATAAGTATTCATGTACTATATATATACATATTTATAGACTTGAATCATCCAATATCAGATACTTGAACAGATATACAAAATAATATTTTTTTTTTTCTATAATATACATATATTATATTCTTGTTCATACATACCTACACATATATATATTCATATATTTACTTCGTGAAGGTAATTTATCAAGAATTGAGTAAACATCATCATAAAACTTGAGCTAAGCGAATTTTCTATGCATTTTTCACTCCTTTGCAAATTTTTTTTTTATTTGCTTTCCATCATATAAAAAATTTCATTTTTATTTTTTTTTCTTTTACTTATTTTTCTTTTATGTAGAATTTTCCTATTATAATTTTTATTTTTATTTTATTTTTATATGATAAAATACTCTTACAGTGAATAATTTTCACCCATCAATCTCTTATCGTAATCTAGATTTTAGGTAAAATGCTATCAGAAATTTGTTTTAATATTGCACAGTGATTTTTCTCATTTTTTTGTTGTTATTTTTTATTTTTTTCGTTTGAAATATTTTTGTTGTTGTTGTTGTGATTTCTCAATTAATGATATTGTTCAAATTTGAATGACGAAATCTTAAGTAAAGCATGAATTTTTTTTATTCTAAAATATATAAATATGTACCTATATGTATATATAAGATATTGACAAGATTTTATAAATTCAAATTAGGCTTTCAATTTTTTAAATAAAATACATTTTAATCTTGAATCATGAATTATTATCATTATTGTTCCTACATTCTTGTTTATTGTACATAAAATTTATTTTTATTTTATCTTAAATTTTTACTTGTATCTACTACATACATATGTATATACTATTGTCTAAATTTCACTCTTCTAGGTTATAGCTTTTCTAAACTTGTTGACTATCATGTTCAACATGATATTTTAGATATTAAGCTTTATATCAATTTAAATTTGATGCAAATATTTTCTACTCTTTCTGTCTGATAAATATGTTATAATTATATTTGTTAATTATACACACATACAAATATGTATGTGTGTATTTATATAGATATTTTTAGGCACATATATATGTTAGAAAACAAACACATGCACAAAGAAAATTATGTATAATTAAATTCCCATCACTCTTCAAAAAATAAATCACATAAAATGTTTAAAGAAAGTAAAGATATATTATATAGAGAATTTAATTCATTGTATTGTATGTAGATATATTATTAATATTATAAACTAGTATAGTACATGTATATACATATACATACATATATATGTATATATGTCATATAATGCAACTATGCTGGACATAAAACCCCTAACATAGTTTACTAAAGTATGTAACAACTTTAAAAACATTTTATTTAACAGTGAATTTAATAAAACATATGCATATACTCATAAACACACAGAAACACATACACACACAGTTTAAATTATATAGGTACTATATCTATATATACTTACGTATATCTAGAGAAAGAAACGATGAAAATTCTGTGAGGAAATGTATTGATGGCCTCCAGGGAAAAATAATTCACACCACTTAATTAGCCATAATCTGGCTTAACTAGACTATAGATTAAACACTTAAGTGGATGGATAGCGGATAGATAGAAGTATGAATAATGTTTTAAAGTTTTTTTTCTTCTTCTTTCTGATGTTGTTTGTGAATAAATAATGATTTTATAATATATATATGTATACACATAAAAAATAAAGCAAAAAAAACAAAAACATAACAATAACAACAAAATTATAAGAATAAAATTTTCTCTTTTACATACTTGTAAAAGTAAAATACAGAATCTAGACTGTTTAGGTTCTACATATAACTGAATTCTTTAAATTTTCTAAATGCTAAAAAGACAGACACAACTGTTGTCCTGTTAGTTAAAAATTAATGTTTTAAAATTGTGGTGCGAGTGACAAGTTAAGGGGAAAAAAAACAACAACAACATAAAAACAAACAAAATAAAAAATAAAGTGATGAAGTGATGGGCGGTTTAAGGGTTTAAAATTCTTTGAAAAGTTTTATTACCATCAAGTATGATATAAATAAATATTATATACTATCATATATATACATATAATAATTCTATAAAATAACATTAAAATATACATATATTCCATAAACACATACATATCTACTTATCTAATATGAAAGAAAAATATTTAAAATAGAGTATAAGTTTTGCGGTTACATACATACCTATGTATATTTCATTTTTGTGGGTGTTTTTCATAGAAAATGTCCTAAATTTCTAAATTGTTATCATTCCTATTTGTTGTTTTTATATTGTTTTTTCCTTCTTCATAATTTTTTTTTCTTGTTGCATTCCATAAACATTTGAAAATAAGTGTTCATTAAGGGTTCTGTGTAGATTTTAACTTTTATTGTAATCTATACAGTATTTTTATTATATATGTATATATAGCTATGTACAGATATATGCTGAAATGCCTACCTTTTTTCTGCTTTTCTCATGTATGTATATGAGTATTATAGAAGAAATTTAATTAACGAGATTTGAGGTTAATGGAATGAGAAATGTTATTTAGTTCAGTAAACATTATCATGGCAAAAAAAAGCAAAGAAAAGAGAATAAATATTTAAAAAACAAGAAGAAAAATAAGAAGGAAACTGTTATTATTTTGCGTGTACAACTAATAACATTCTAATCGTCTATACTAATAAGCAAAATTACATAATAAAAATATTTTAGTCACGTTCAAAATTCGATCATTTATTTCGTTTTTATATACTAACCGTTTGTTTTTTTGTTTTTTTGCTTTCTTTACTATTACTTTTTTTTCTGCTTTTCGTCCTTGTTTTTTTTTTTAGTCTTCTAGAAAAAAATTAACATTCAAATAAATATAGCTTACCCCTGTTATAAGAGCATTTATGTACTCGTATATGATTTTCATTTTTTTTTTCTACGAATATATTATCAACAATATTATTTTTGTTGTTGTTACATTTCAAGTAGATAAGAAAGAACAAAAAAATCAGAATAAAAAACAAACAAACTTCAAGAAAATTCATAATATGAAAATTTGTGATTATTGTTCATTTTATTCTCAATCTTTACTAATCACCCATTATACAAACTATCACGTTCTTTAATATTTCTTTCATTTTATTCATTTTTTTTTTCTTCTGATATACTTGTACATGACACATACACATATAGAATTGTATAATCAATGTTACTAAATAAAAAAAAAAATCATAATAAAATTAGAAAAAAATAAGATATTCTTGGTGATGTTTCTTCTCCTTTTACAAACACATACACACACCTTCAAATATATATGAAAGAAACGAACGTGGGAAAAAAAATAAAACATTCTACCACTCTGAAAACTTAACTTTACCAACAACACTAATAAAAGTTAAATTTACCATTAAGAAATTAATGTGTTACAAGCCTCTATCCACCCAATGTGCCTATAGGGTACAAAAAGAAGAAAAACACATTAAAGAAAAAACGAAGCATTGAAGAATAAGGAAAAGAAAAGAAGAAGGAGAAAATAATAGGAAAATAAGGAATATATGAAGGTGATGACGAAGATAGTGTCGAATACAGACGGTATATATAAAATAATAATACTTTATATTATAAAAACAAATTCACAATCCAACTGCGTAACATAAGAATCCTTAAATCTTCACTTCAAGTACCATTACTTCCATTTTCATCTCCTCTTAATGAAATCCTTCTTATACTCACTTTATTTTAGCCACTTACCATATATTTATATATGTACATATTTTTTTTTATATTGTATAATATATACCACACACTTGAAGGATATTTTGTCTTGTTTGAAAAATAATCACACACCAGTATTAACATATACATATACAATCACATTTATATACATACATATACCTATACGATATCATATATATTGTATTTTGAATGGTTTCTAATGTGTTATCATTGCTAGAATTTCTTTTTTTTTCTGCATTTTATTTTCACTTTGTGATGAGTAGAAACTTCCCTAAAATAAGTTGCTGCTGTTCGAAAAAGATATACGAGTAGATAATAAAAAAAAAAGGAAAAAAAAGAAAAGAAAAAAATAATGAAGAAAAAACTTCCTTATTCCTCTTGAATATTCTCTCTTTACTTCAAAAACTAATTTCATATTCTGATCCTGATCCGTTAACACTTTTTTTCCCGTATTCAATATAACCTCTATTTACACAAAAGAAGGTTTCATACTCTATATACATACTACATAATATGTATATATACGTATATGTATATCATATTTATCTACACAAAAAAAAAATGGAACAAAATGTACAATTCAGTTTTACCTACATGCTCCACAAAACATCCAAATCCTGGGGAAACAAAAATATATTCACATTCATACTATTGGGACTTTCCATGATTGTAAGAAATTAGCTTTTGAACGTCGAATTTGTGATGCTATATGAGTACAAAAAATGTATTTGTGTATAATATATTTGATTTAATTTCTTTTAGAATTCTTGTATTGTCCTGATTTGTCTTTAAATTGTCATCTACAGAAACGAAATATACAAAAATGTTTATTACAGTTATTTTGATGGCTTGTGATATTTCTCCAAGGAAAAAAAAAAAAAAAACAAATCAAAAACAAGCCTAACTGAATATCACGTTTGAAATTCCTAATTTTATTTTTTATACATTATATAAATGTGAAGGATAACAGATAGGAAATAATTTTTTTTTACATAAGTAATTAAATGAAAGCATACAAATCCTTTTAAATGTGTAATTTCAAATATAAATATAATTAAAAGAAAGAATAAGATAAAAATTTATATGCGTGTGTTAGTTAACTAATTTGTCGTCAAAAATTTATAATTAATTAGATCTTCTGAGTGCATGTCACATAAAAAGGATAATATTACGCCCATAATAGAAAAAAATTTATTGCCTTTATATTGTATATAAAGTCGTAATTCTAAAAGATAAACAGTAAATTGAAGATGTCAAAAGAATATTAATGTAGGTGATACAGGTTAATTCAAAAGATAAATAATGTTTCTCATTTCTTGTCTATAAAATGTGTCACAAAATCTAAATGTGTCGTTAATATGCGCACCTAAAGGACCTATACCAATATTTTAAATGTCTTAACATTGCATTTGATGAGAAAATTTAAGGTTAAATTAACTTAATGTCATACTTTGATTACGTTAGACAACATTCGATGATGATATATCATCATCATCATGTAAAAATAAACATGAGAATAGATTATAATAGACACAGGTACATACACATGTATGCACATACACATACATCTAACACACGTACACTTTTAAAAAATTCTGTTAGGTAGTAGGGTAAAATGAGTTTGTTAAATAAAATCTCCAGAATGAAAATATTCTGCAAGCTTTATTGGTTAGTTTTAACGGTTCTTATACACATACCCCCATATGTATCTACATATACATATTTAGATATATGTTTACTTTTTGGGGTGAAATATATCGTCATCGATTTAGAGAATAACAAGGTCTCAGCATTGATTGATTAATGACTAATAGAATATGTAGATGACAGTGCGGTGTACACCATTATAAAAGGATCATACAACAACAATAAAATAGAAATAAAATATTTAAAAAAAAGAACAGTAAAAGGATAAATGATACAGTGTGATAGTTAATTCCATCAAGACGACCCTTACCGTGTTTTTTGTTTTATTTCTTACTCTATCCATCGCCACTATAGTACATATACGTATACATATGTATATTATATATACTGTGATGAATGCGATCCTCCAATAATGCTGGGATAATGGCTTCAAAGATATAATGGATTGCATCAAATTACATTCTGTGATGAGATTTACTTAGCATTGCTGATGACAAAAACATTTTACTAAACGAGAAAATGAGAAAATTATTATTTTTTTTTTTTTTTGTGATGGGGTATTTTGTAACTTACCATTTAAGAATTTTTGAAAAGTGAAATAAATTTCTTCATATACAGAAAGAAGTATAAAAAGGTGAATGAATAAATGATTGTATCGATAATATCTTTGTTTTCTTAAGGAGTTCCGGTAGCGACATATCTATTACAAGATTAAGTGAAACGGATTATTTTCACAATGAATGTTTTTGTTTTTCAAAAAAAAAAAAAAATGTAAAAGAAAATAATTTTATTTTCTCTACTCAATCTTTAGACTTTGAGAGTTTTTTCTATGTACCTAATTTTCAATTTTCTTTAATTTTCTTTTCTCACATTATCTATTAAAAAATCTTTATTTTAACAAATTTGAGAGAAGAAAAACAAAAGTATAAAAATAAAATTTGTTATAAGAATCGATTATAAATAAAAATAAAGAAAAAAATATACTTAAAAAAAATGGAAGAAAGAAAATATAAAAATAAAACAAAGTCAGTTGAATTACCGTCATCACACAATCGCATGGTGTTGTCATCTTTGGTATCATAAATATCAAAAACGCCCCAAGAGTCCCATTTTATGGATGATGTGATCAAAACTGTTGGATATTATATGATGGTATCAGTGGTGGTATCTCCACAGTATGAGGTAATAACTGATGTCTTTCAATTTCACAATAAATTTATTTATTTATTTTTTCTTACTATGTGTGAAAATGGGATGTATGAGAATGAGATAAAGTTAAAAATGATGATGGAAATAATCAAAAGAGGAGTATGATGATGGGCTTGAAAATGAGAAAAAAGTAAAGTTCAATCAGTGCGATAACAAGAAAATATATATAACGATGTAATAATATACATATCTATTTCGTATATTCACATATGAATGAGTAAAAATTTATCTAATAAATATACGAAAGGTGTATAGAAAATTTATTTTGAACATAACACATTTATTTGAAAGAGAAAAAAAAAGAAAAAAAAAAAGAAAGTTGATGATAGTAAGGACTTATATTAATAACATAGTAGATACTTTAGTATTACAGAATGGAAAATTTACTTTTACCTTCGTTTTCGTTGGTAACTTGGTAAATTGTATTACTTCACAAAAATGAATAAGGGGTAGATAAAAATTGTTTTTTTTTTCTTGAAAAACTCATAAAACACAGAAAATGTTTCCCATATACATACTTATGTACATATCTAACAATAAGATAACAAATGAATCTTGTATTTTGGATGTCATTATGTTTATTTATATATTTTGATTTATTTTTGATTTCAAACCAAAGTTTTAAAATTACATAGTTACAAGGTTTGGATTGCTATCATAAAAATTGCATTAAAATAAAAATAAAAATAAAAAGCTATAAATTTCAATGGAAAAAACAAATTAAAAATTGACTCCATTTTAATTAAAAAATTAAAAACTCTTTTCTTTGACTTGACCTTTTTTTTATGATTTTATATTCACGTCATTATTACACCACACAAAATTTTGTTGCTTTATTTTTTTTATTTTTACATTTTTTTCTTCTTCTTCTTCAATGTACATGTTACACATACTCATACAGTACATAAACTTATGTAAACGATTTCATAAAATACGAAAAGTTGTATCTTTTATATCCGTTAATCTCATCACATATGCTAAAAATTATGGAAAGTTTTTTTCCAAGAAAAAAATAAAAAAATATACACGTTTTTTTTTTCTTTATAAAAAAAAGGAATATTATCACACATGTAAATATATGTATATAAATATTATAAGGTTAAATTTTGCATCTTGAATTTAAAAAATAGAAAGTTTTATTTTCACTTAAAAATCTACATGAGTGTATGTATTATTGCTTTGCATTTTTTTTTTTTTTGTAAAAAATAAAAATAAAAATCAAAAAATGTAATCGTAGAATAATCTCTTTATATATCTTTATAACATTTTTTTTATCTATCATACATACACATACCCACACATACCCACACATACCCACACAGAATTTTAGATATACCAATTCTAGTTAATCTCTAAAACGTATAATTCCTTTTAACCGCACCTTTGAAAGTATCTTAACAATGTGAATCTAATGTATATTTGTGTAAATATTTTTTACTTTTCCACCCAAAATATCAGAAAAATCTCATACCGATTATTCAACCTCAGTAATGTATACATTTGTACCAAAGTTACCTGTAATTTACCACAAATTCTGTGACATTTTATTTTTTAACTTTTTTACTTTTTCGAATAGCTTACTGGCTTTTCAACTTTGTGTAAAAAAATTTCGAAAGAAGAGAAAGAAAGGGTCATTTTATATTTGTCCTTTTTTCTGCTTCTTTTGCTACAACGCTATTTACGTATGTAATTGATGGGAAAAACTGCAGAAAAAAATTTTTCAACCACAATGAAGATTATTTTTTCTTTGAAAGAAAAAAAAAAATTGCAAACACACAAAATAAAATTTATCGTATATACCTACATACTTGAATTAAGTTTCAAAATTTTTATAGGATGGTTGTTTTTGTTGGTTTTTTTTTTAATAAAAAAATTAAAAAGTCACTAAGTTTCACCGCAATGCATAAAATAAACAAACATTTTTTTTTTTGTGAAGGAATAAAATACGATCAAACATTTAATGACAAAACTATCAAAACACTTTACCACAATCTAAACTAGAAAATGTTGTATATAAGTAACTGGAAAAAATGATAACATAATGTCAATTAAATTGTTATGTACATATGTATGTATACTTCCATTGAAAACACAAAAAATGAATATTAAATACCAACGAAAAAAAAAAAATATTTAATTAAATTGAATTTAATAACAAGATCCACCCACTTGTATCTTTTAAAGAAAAACAAACAAACAAAAAAAAGTTCTTTAAGATAAGTTTCAAAGAAATTACGCATATCATCTTTTATGCTTTACAGTTCAACATATTTTTAATATATTATTTCTAACAGAAAAAAGACGACGTTAAACATTGTTTAATTATTCCGGTACACCTGTTTCATAGTAAAACAAGAAAAAGAAAAATAATATAAGATATGCACATAAAATCTTAAATTACTCGCTCTTTTTTAAGGGTTAAATACAAGAACAGGTGTATATGTAGTTTATGTTACTTTTTCATATAAAATATACACTTATTATAAGATTACATTACGCTAAATTACATTCTGAATTACTAAATTGTTCAAGATTATATTACAATGAATACATTTTAAGATTTAAATATGCGTTAAAGAAAATAAAGTACAACAGAAAAAATAAAAAATAATTTTTTTAAATATTTTTCTTTTATTTGTTATAATTTTTTTTTTTTTTTAATTTTAAAATATTTTCCTACATTTAAATCATATTATGTAATACACGTTCCTACGCTTTTTTATTGAATACAATTTTTTCATACTTTTTTATTAAGAATTTTACCTTTTTAAAGTGTATCTTTTAAGTTATATAATTTAACAACCGTATTACTAACATGCTTTTATTCTTCTTTGTGTTCTTCTCACAACAATACATACATACATACGAGTATATGTATTTTTTGTTTGCTTGTGAAAGTACTTACAAAAATGAATCTGAAATGCATTTAATACAAGTTAGAAAAAAAAAGGATTTTTTTTTTTTGACTTGCTTGTGAAATGTACAAAAACTTTTGTCATTTCAATTTTAAAATGAAATTTTCACTTTTCATAATATCTTCTGTATACACATATACATATATACAAACATATAAGTATATATATGTATGTACGTGAATGAATCCTTTTTATCATTATATTCTCATATCTATCACATTAGATCCTTTTGAGTTATTTCTTTGTTTTCAAGAGTTTTCTTTATATTTTTGCTTTTGTATTTTCTTATCTTTTAGATTATCATTTATTAATGTTTTTTTTTTGTATTCGTTTTGCTTTTTTTTTCTCAAATTAATCTGCTTTTCTACTATGTTTATATTATTGTCAATGTACAGAAAAAACCATTAGATCAATTCTTGACAGAAAACTTTCTCTGCTGACATTCAACATTGTGAAAATCATCTGAGAGAAAATTGGAAAGAATTATATAGAATACACTATATGTATCATACATACATACATACTATACTAATAATAAGTATATTTTTGTGTATATGTATGCTGTTTATCAATCTCTTTGTAAATATATGAATGTATGTATGTATGTAAGTTCAAGTTAACAAAAATGAAAAACATAAATGAACTTTTTGGGGTTTTTGGAAAATGGAATTGAAGTTCCGTTTTATTTTGAAGAGATGAATTGGAAAAAAAAAATAAAAAAAAAAAATTTCATACAGAAAAAAAAATAAAAAAGGAAGTAAGATGAGTTAATGGCGTATAGCGTTAGATTGGATAGGGAATTAGGGTGTTTAATGGAGGGAAATGATGTAAAGTAGTGGTAGATGGTAGTACTGATGATGATAATGTCCAGTTAGATGGACCTAAAGAGATTTTTGATCAAGATTATATATTTATGTACGTATATAATACCATTTCACTTGACTATGATGAAACGTTTTTTTTTCTATCTTTTCTTATTTTTTTCTATCTTTTTTGTTTTTTTCTTTTTCTTGTGTTATTATTATTTTCATTTTATTTTATTCATTTTAACGTTGTGAAGTTGCAAAATGAGTTAAGATTTAAGAATATACATATACATAGATACATATTATAATATAAGGTATTGTATTTTTATGGTATGATAACTGATAAAATTGTAAAGTTTCTCAAATCAGTATACTGAATTTTCCCTTAAGTCGTTTTTCTTCTTCATCCTTCTATTTTGTTTTTCGTATGTGTATACAAACGCATAAAAAAAAAACAAAAATAAATTCAATAGATAAGCTAAATTTCGTAGATTTTCATTTATTTCTTTATTACGTGTATCTTTTCTTTCTTTTTTTTTTTCTCTTTTTTTTTTCAATTTCTTTAAGTTTCAAGTGAATAGCCACTGTTAATGGCTTTCAAAAAATGTTTTTTTCACTTTCTGTCTTATTTTTTTTCCAAATTTTCTATATATACATATTTATTTTCTATTATTTTCTTTTTGTTATTATTGAGGAGAATGGAATATCAAGATTATACAACAATAACAATTTATCTATCAAAAACAAAAAAAAAAGTTTTAAATTGATGCAATAGCTTCAGTCAATATAGTCTTTCATAAAGTTTGTTATTATTCGATATAGAATATGCTCCTTTTTTTTTTCTTTGTTTTCTTTCAAAGTTATTTACTTAAATATTCCGATAATTTAAACTTTTATCAACTGTCATTTGTAACTCATTAAATTGATTACCTTTTAAAATTGAATTTTCTTTTGTTTGTTCGTTTTAATTTATTTTATTTCTTCAATTCTTCAATTCTTCATTTTTTTTTTTTTTTATGATTAAAAATTTTTGATTGAAAAAATTTATAAATTGTTTACAAAAGTAAATTATTTTATTTTGAAAAATTCTTGTTTATCACAAATAATTCAGACTTTTAAAAGTAAGTTATATTATAATGGTTTATTTGATTGATGGGAAAAAGATTTGTGAAAGAGACGAAAAAAAAAGAGAAAAAAGAAAAACATAATGAAAAATGGAATTGAAGATACCTTTTAATTGGAAAATTAAATACGTATTATCTTAACTTTTCTGTTTTCTTTAAATTCAACAGTAATTAACTTTTTTAAATACATTTTCATATTTTTTAACATGAAAAAAAAACAGCAACAAAATAAAAGAAAAAGTTCAAGAAAACAAAAAGTAAAAAAAAATTTTTATAATTTTGTGTACTTTTGAAATAGTTTATTTTAAAATTAATTTCATTTCAGACAACCAAAAATATTCTAGCGATTTATTTGAAAATGTAACAATGTCGGACATGTACATATAATTTAACTTGTTTAAGACCACAAATTACTTTTATAGAATTTCTAAACTATATTTGTAGGTATTATTCTTAAATTTTCTATAAAATAGTTGCCAAAAATTTTCCTAAAAGATATTCTTATGTCAAAGATAAAGTATCTACATGTATATGTATGTATATGTATGCACGTGTATATATATATACTTATATAAAAAGGATAAAGAATTTTTGTATGTGACCATTTATCTACTTTTTTTTTTTTAATATGCCGATTCAATTCCGTTTATTTGTTATCCTTGTCTCATTTCTGTATTATATCTTAAGTACATGTTATGATGACTATAGCATAGATGGTACAGATTACATACTTACATTTATATGCATTTATATAATTTTTGTGTTAACAAAAATAAAAAAAGACAAAGAATTCAATATAAATGTATGTATGTCATTTAGAAAACCTTTAGGACTATAATATGGCAGTCATATACCACTAAAACAATTAATCATGCCACCCTAACTGAAACTTTTCCTCGATTTAGTAATGTGTATTTTGTTGCCCAAGCCCAATACATATGTATATACTATACTTATAATTGTATTGTATAATTTCTGTTTAACCTTACAAAACCAAATTTAAAATGATTTTCAGTTCTAACTATAATTCAACTTTACATGGTCTATCACATAGTAAATCCTGTTGTAAAAAATATATATATACGTCTTGTAACATACAAAAATCTACGTTTTGTTATAAATATATTTTATACATATGATATACACAATTCAACACATATACAAATATGTACATACAAAATGATATAAACGAATCCCGGATGCAGCGATAGTACTTAGCCACATGGTACAATTCCCTTTCATGCATTAAGTTGTCACATTTTCCGTCATTTATGCTTTGTACATGTGTTTGCAAAATTTCACAATTTAAGTGGATGGGGGTGGAAAATAAATGAGGTGGAGAAAATATAAATACATATAAAGATGAGTGGATGAGGAAAGTCTAAGGACGAAACATACGTATATCAAGTGTATAACACAATAAAATGATGAAAAGCAACGCGCGACGATGTAATGCGAAAGATATTATACATACTTTTTTTTTTCTTTTTGAAAATGTGTAAAAAAAAACTTACATCCGTTCAGTAACCTCTTCGATATATTTTTCCTTAAACACATTTTCACAGTTTTATCAAATGTATAATTAGTGATATAATTACACATCATTTACAATTGGTTTGAATAAGTATATACTTCAACATATGTATAGCAATATAATAATAAACGGAGGTGTTATATACGAGTACATTTTATAGTACATGAATACATACCTACAAATTTTAGATATTTTATAATATAATAAATTCCCAGTATAATATTAATTCATGGTCTTTTTCTCTCTTTTTTTTTTTCATAATAATAAGTAAACATACATTTATGTACATATGTATAGGTATCTATAATATAACTTTGAAAATTGCATAACGGAAATGCATGACTTTTACGAGATTTCTGTTTGAATGGTTATACTCGTATAGTAGTTATCCATTTGGGAAGAATAATGATTGCAATGAAAGTTTTTAAAACAGGATAAACGGTGAATGTGTTTGTTTAGTACATAAAATTGTATCTTTACAATTATTATAGTCTAGCTTTAGATAATTAAATGATTACAAATATGTACAGCTTTTGGTGGGGTTTTGTACCTGTTTATATATAAAAATACACATGCATATTATTCATTAATAAAACGTTCGTATGAATAGTGCTTATGTGGTCCATGCAAATATGTATGTATGTAAATATGTATGCTAAAATCTTTTTAAATAAATTTCATTATTATTATAGAAAATTTCATTCCAGATACTATTTTTATTATAATTACTCTGTTTTTTTTTTTAAAGCAATTAAATTATGTGTCTGTGTACATGTATGTGTATATGTATTTGCGCGTATATTTAGAAAATATGTGTGTTAGTGTTGACTAATTAATGAACATTCAACAAAAATTATGTAATTATTTTATATTATAATATTGTATTTGATTTATCGTCATGTAATTAGTTTATTACAATTATTTAGGAATTTGTAATACAATACATACATTCTAGTTTGTTAAAAATTTGTGTTTTTTTTATCGTATTTTTGTTAATTTGATAATTAAATTTTGGTCATTGTTAAAATGTGATAATGAATTCAAAAATACAATTACATTACATATTTACATTGTATGTATGTACAATGAAAAAATTCTTTGATTATATTTAATTTGGAAAATTTCTAAAAAGAAAAAAAATTTGTTTTGAATGATTTAATATCAATAGTAATTAGTGACCGCAGGTTAATTTATTTATTCGATTACTATTTGTTTTTTAGAGTATATATGTACATAAATGTAATTAAAAGCGAAAAAAAAATTAAATTAAAAAAAATGTATGGTCTATCGAATTTATAATTTTGCTGTGTTTGTTAAAAAATATATATTTAGTCACAATACTAAAAACACATTTTATGATATTTTTTGTAATATTGAATATATTTAAAAGTTATGAAAAAAAATATTGATTAATTATTTGTGTTCACTAAAATTTAACGAAAATCATTTTTCAAGAATCTAAAGCTCACGGTAGTGCGCGGCAAAATTCAAAACATAGGCCGTAAGCACATCGTACACTCTTTACACGAACTGTTTTGAATCCTTTTTTACCTCTCACAGCTCAGTGTCTATTAAAGCTAAGCAGAAAAAATTTAATGAGCGTTATTGATATTCATATTACTTTTATTCGAAATAAAACAAATACAGCCAATATCAAATTAAAAATTAAAACCTGTCAAGTTCATAATTATTAATACATACGTTCTGTATTGAAATTTTGTATGTGAAAAAGTTCTTTTAACTGGGATTAATGCAGATTTCATTGCTTTTGCTAGCCCAACAGTTGTCGAATAAAAACTTGGCTCCCTTTTCACATTTATGTTTTTGGTCGGATTCAGTTCACAACAATACACAAGAGATTGCTGTTAAAAAAATGAATACATATTATAATAAAAAATCAAAATCCTTACTTTGTATTATCTAAGATTTTAAACAATATGTACCTATATACTTAATGTCTATCTAGTACATAGCGGCTTTCGCATAATCTTTTTTTCAGTATTAAAAAATTTAATTATAGGTACATGATATTTTCTTTTAAATAAACTCTTTGAGTTTGTAAATAAGTAAATATTTTAAGTTTAATATTAAAATTTAAATTTTTAAGTAAAATCATCAACAATTATTCGAAATTAAATTTAATTTTTATTCTTGAAATATTTCATTTTATAATATTTCAAATTGAATTGAAATTATATACATATGTCCATATGAAACCTTCTAATGGAAAAAAAAATATTGTTAACAATGAAATTCTGATAAAAAAAAATGTAATTCTATTAAAAATACCGAAATTCTTGTGCGTGAAGAACATAAAAAAAAAAAATAATAATAAAATTCGATACAACAGAGCTTCAATTTTATTATATTCACTTTGTATATAAAGTTTTCAATATTACATAATTGAAAAACACTATTGAAGCATGAAATGTGATTGGCAGCCAATCAATTCGTATTCAAATTTATATTCATTTATTTATTATTTTTTTTTATTTTTATTTTTTTTATTCTTTTAAATTATTTATTTATTATATTTTGTTATTTGTACTATAATGTTATTTTATTCACATGGAAATTTAACATACATATTATATAAAATTCATTTTCACTTTATTTGATATGGTTTTGTCCTATTGTACGTGTTTACCTAATATTTATGTTGAATTGTATTGTGGATAAATGTGAATTGTAAATTGAATTTTTATATCTTTTTTTTTTTCTTTGTATAGATAGAATTTTCAAATTGAAAAGAAAAAAAAACAATTGTACATAAATAAATTAATATTTTTTGATAAATCAAGTTTAATCCTTTTGAAATTTGAAATTTTACAAGTAAAAGTATCTATAGTGTTATCCGGTTAAAATTAAAATTGAATCCTTTAAAATTTTATGATTATTAATATTTTAATAATATTTTATCGTGTTTAAGTATAATACAATAACAATATATAATCTTACCATAATTTCTTGAAAGTAGTACACCTATAAGAAATAACTTTAACTCTTTAGCATGAAAATCTTTCAGATTATAAATTCTTTATGTTCAGATAATACAAACCACCATGTGAAATGCATAAAATCGTTCAATGGACTTATAAATTTTAAATTTTTTTTTGATATTATCAAGGCTATCTGACATAAATTACATATTTCAGTACTATTTAAAAGCAAAAAATAAATAGCATTTGAACTCCATGATAAGAAAAAATGTTACAAAAAATTTTAGAAATATTTAATGTTTGTAAACATATTTCTAGTTTTTTTTTATTTTTTTTTATTTTTTTTTGTAAATGATCTTGTAATTGGTTAACAATTTTATTTTTCATAAAAAACGTTAATAATTATCTCGTTCCAATTGTTTTTAATAAAAAACAACTACTTCATCAACTCAATTCAATGTAATTTTTTTTTTTTTCAAACGTAACATTTATCCTTCATAGAATGTCACTTTAATACAATCATCATATCGTCCTCATTACGTATTCATTAAAATATCAAAACTTAATTTAATTTTCATATAAAAAATAAATATTTTCTAATCATCATCATCATCATTATTATCATAATATACCACCAATTTCGAGAATCGAGACGCATACATATACTAAAATAAAAAATCGTCCTTCTACCACACACTATTTATTTTAGATTTTATATTTATCCATGTACCTATGTACATACAACGTATTTCTGTATAAATAAATTTAAAATTATATTTAAGCTTGAAAGTTGCAGTTGTAAACAGAAATTAATTTTTGCTACCAAGTTGTACACTTTATTCTCAAGTGTTTTACTAACTTTTTTTTTTATACTCCTTGTTTTTCCTATGATCATTATCATCGTCTTCACCATCATCATCATCATGAATTTCTTTTTATTTTATTAGAAAAAAAATATTATGTACACAGAAATAAGATGCAACATACATCTGCAACTTTCACATAGCTTCTACATACATATATTTATCATTTTGTATATCTCATAGATTCAAAGTATCTAGTTATATTTTTCATTTTATAGTAAAACAAAAACAAAAAAAAAACATACCACCAAATCAAACATTTCTACATATCATATATAATGTATAATATTATTTTACCATTGCAAAATTATAGTATCATCTCTAGATTTATATGTAGAAAATTTTCCTATAATCTAAACTAACCTAACCTTGTTGTGTAGATATTTTAAATATTTTATACACATATCACATATCTACATGCAATATATTCTATGTATAATAGTATCGTAGTATTTAATATTATTGTGAAGCAATTGTATAAATGAGTGACTAATGTTCCTTTTATATACTAAAACATACTTTTAATACAACTGTTTATATTCAGATTTCTATATCTCTTGAAAATTGCAAAATCATATCTGACTACAACAATTCTCTAGTTTAGATTTAAGGTATAGTCCTATAGAGAGAGTATAAAATTAATAAAACAGCAAAACAATACTATGGTTTTGGTTTAAATTGTTGCTGTTTTGTATACAATATAGAATTCATACACGATTATTCTTATTATATTATTATATGAAACATCAGCATTTATAAAGAAGAAGAACAAAAAAATAGTAAAAAAGGGGTGAATATGGTATAATATGATGATATTGGAGGATGAGAAATAGAATGAGGTTAACTGAAAAAACATAAATGGGTATAAGGTATGCGCAACAAAACGAATTAAAAGCAGCGAATTGAAATTGAAATCAAATTCAAAACAAGTTGTATGAGAAAAATCTTTACCATGTACAATTAATAATATACAAATGCATGGATACGTACAATGTACATACATATAAATATACATATATGCATAGGTACATGGATACATTACATAGATATTATTATTCTGATTGTGTATATATTTCATTTATCGTATGTAGAAATATGAAAACATATATGTAAAATCTATTCTGTATAAATATGTATCTATGTATGACTATGTACATGTATATGTATGTATGTACATTGTACATACATATATTATAGAAAATAATGTGTATTACCTCTGATTGTCGAGATCGGTGAAATTTAATTAAATTGTGGGAATATTTAATATGCAATCTGTGAAAATAGTGAAAAGGTTGGCAAAAATGGCGCCAAAGGGGCTGTTTAAAATAAATATATGCACACATATCCACATCTATTTCACATATACAGTTTTCATGTAAAATACGTACTATGTGATGGAAAAAAAAGATAATAATGAGAAAAAAAATATTTAAGTACAATGAGAAAAAAAAAAAGTGGTTTGAAAATGTTCATAGAAGGGTAAAATATTAAATGAGCATGTAAGACCGTTAAAATATCATATAATGAATGTTTAAAAAGGAAGTAGGATGTAATGTATAATATGTCATCCACCTAAAAAATTTTCTTAAAGAATAATCGTTATAAAAGAAAAAAAAAACAGGGTATCCATTTAGTTTTTCTTTTTAAATTTAAAAAAATATAATTATAACCTAAAGATACAAAATACAAAATATATTTATACTTTTTTTTTCTAAATTACCTAATAAATTAAATAAAAATTGTTGTTGAATATATTTTCGTTTAAAATTATAATAAATTTACATGTATTTTTACAAACTTTTATCCACGAAAAATAAAAATAAAAACTTTCTATATACACACAAATATTTGCTTAAAATTTTGAAGCACTCTATGATACATTTAAATTTTTTCAACTAAAAAATTTATAATTATTGCTTTTAAAATTCTTCTTTCTACATACATATGTATATATACATTAACATGATAACACATTAATAATAAATTATACTTGGTAGATGAATACAAACAAAGTGTATAGGTATATATTGTATACATAGATACTATTTTAGGAAATAATTCTGTCCGGAAATTTAAATGAAGTGAAAAGATACATTTAAAAAAGGCAAAACATATCAAAAAGTTTGAATATTATATTTAAAAATGCACGAACTTTTACTTAGTTAGTTTAGTTAGTTAGTTGAGTAAAGTAACTAAGTCATGATTACAATTATGACGATGATGATGATGATGATAAAGTAAAATTATATTCTGTATATAATGTATGTTTAAAGTGATCAAACTTTTTAAAATTATATATATTTAGGTATGAACATGCATGCAATATGTATATATGTATGTACGTAAATACATGAGACATATTATGTATAAACTCACTATAAGTAAATAAATTAAGTGAATTTTTAATAATACATATTTATGTCTCGCAATTTTTTATACATTTCGCAATTAAATTTGTATTTTCCAAAATACTACAAAATATTTTCTTATTGTATGTATACGACAAAACTTTAAAGTTTATATTCAAGAACTCTCATACACCTATACTATAAAATAAGACAACAAATCCCTAAGGTTTTAAGAAACTCTCCAAAATATCCTTGAAGCAAAACGTACAATTTCAGTGTCCTTGAAATAAATATCAGTAAAATAAAAAGTGTACTAATCATTCCAAACCAAACCAAAAAAAAAGCCAAGATTAATGGTTTATTCTGAAGATTTTTAAGTTCTTTAGAATTAAATAAAAAAAAAAGAACAAAAAACGAAAAACTATTTATGTATGTGATTTAAATTAAATAAAATACCTCTTTTACTTTTTTCATTTACAAAAATATAAGAAGAAAAATATCATGTATTTTGAAAATTGTGAATTTCTTTTACAAAAAAACTCAGAGAAACTATAGATATAACAAATAATCTGGAATGATATATAGCATCCAGACTTCGACGAAAAAATTATCTCGTACTTTTCCATTTTTTTTTTTTTTTTGGTTTAACTTAACTGGAAATATTTTCTAACATTGACTAAGAATTTTTTTCTAAAAGTTAGATAATATACGCAATCATACTATATATTTATATTATATTTACCTCATACTACTATATTATCAAAAAAATTGGTTAGACAACGTAAACAGTTCATATATTGTACAATAAGTGAAGTACCTAAGTTTTTTTGATGTTGTTGTTGTTGTTTTTTTTTATGTCTATCTACATACAGTTTAAGCATAAAACAAAAACTGCTAAGATAGCAACTAAAAATATGAAATATGTAGTGTTCAAAACTGCTGTTGTAAGTCCTTTTTATCATATACTTCGTATCAGAGATATTTTGCAGGAAATATTGTTGTTAGTAATAGTACATAAAATTGAATATACATACATATACGTATATATACAGTAAAAATATTTAAAAAAATACATCAAAAAAACACATACATACATATAATATGATAGCAAAAATATTCTTGTAGCAAAAGATACGGCTGATAGCTTTTTTAGGACATAAACATTGGCTGACTAAATACAGCTAACTAAAAATATACCTTCAGGTACTTTTGACACCTATCACAATGGACATTCTGGCACGTTTAAAATGCTTCCTGGTGAAAATATTAAAACATGTAAAATTTTTGTGCTATATTTTGTTCAAGATTAGAAATGTTCATTCTACCATAGAAGAGTAACATTCAGTAGTAGGAATAATAGCAGCAGTAGCAGGAGCAGCAATATCATGACTGAGAGTCCATCGTCTTTATATATATGTATAGTTAAATTGCACAGGTGATGTCTGAAGGTGTACAAAAACATTGCACACATAATATTCATTTATATCTAAAATCTATAGTAAATTTTTGTTTGAATTATTTTTTTCCAGATTTTATATATGTAGGTACATGTATCTGCAACAGTATTATAATAGCTCACATATGCCCCTGATTTTTGTTGTATCAGGATTATGTCATCTTTTTATTTTCTTCGTCTATTTTCATATCAGAATACAGACAATATAAAAGTTTCTGTCCACCATAAGAATATATAAGTTTAAGATAACCTAACATGGTACTGCTGCATACATCATAGTTAAACAGGATTCACATGCATAATCTACATATGTATGTACATAATGTATATCTACATACATACATATATATATATACATATATATATATATATACTTATAACAAGAGGCTCTGTTTACATCCTGCCACAAAAGATGAAAATATAAAAAAAAAAATGTAATACAATCACTATTATCCCATTTGGTTGATTTTAAGGTTATACATCGTCCTTGTCGTCCTTATATATACATACATAGCCGTTGTCCTTTTTGTAAATGTGAACGACATGTTTGCCAAAGTAAAATGCTATAATGTTGCACCACCATCAAGTAACAATGTAAAGGTTATCTCTGGTCGTGTACAAAAAAGATATACTATAGAATTGAGAGGATACCTTGTGAATATGATCGAATAAAGGTGTTATTCGGTTTTTTTCCTCTTTTTTTTAATCATTATTTTATCTTTTTTTCCTATATTTTTTCTTCTTCCTCTAAGTATTTTTTATACCCCTTAATTTTACTTTGTTACTATTATACATGTACATACTATTTTTTTCCTATTTTCTTTTTACTAACCTAACATTATTTTGTATAATATTGATCGGTGGTCCAATGAGTTTGGTTTGATAGTATGCTATTGAATCTGACTGAATATATTTTGTTAGATGGTAAAGGTTACAAAACCCTATATAAAAAAAAATGTAAAATCTAAATAGTAAAAATAAAAAAACAATAAGAAAAAAAAATGAAAACTATATAACGTACACTGGATGATAGAACATATACAATGTAAGGTAACCAATCGCCTTTTACATTGTATGCAATTCTGTGATGTCGCCATTGGGCAGACCACTGAACAGGAAAAATTAATTATCGAAATACAAAAAAATATTCACGTCTATTTTTTTTTTTTTTTATTTTTTTTAACTATACATAACATTTTTTTTGTTGTTGTTAGAAAAATAACGTTGAAAAAATATAAAACTAGTTAAAATTGAAACAATATTGAATTATTATTGAGGGAGAACAAAAAAAATGGATGAAATACCAGAATACAGAATATATATAGAGAAGAAAAAAAAATCATCTAAATCGTCAATTTAATAAAGTTACAATGTTTTAAAAGGAAATAAAAACTAATAAGAAATTTTTTTTTGTAAAAAAATTCTATAAATACATATGTATGCAGCTATATTTACACAAGAATTGAACCTGGTATAATATTAAAAACAAAATACCAGAGTAGAGTAAAAGTTTAATGAAAATTGATGAATAAGATAAAATGTTTGAAGTGAAAATTGATTTTTATTTTTTTCTCTTTTTTTTTTTCAATTTCCTTTTATGAAGCTGGTAATTTTTTAATGTGATTAGGGACGATTTTAAATATATACTTTAACATTTTAAAGAGAAACATTTAATATTTTTTGCTTATTTTAGTAACATCTCTTCCTTTTTGTTATAGTTGTTCCTGTTTATAATGAGTTAATCTTGTACTTAAATGAGTAAGTTCTACATAACTAAAACTTTAATTAATATAGTATCTAGTTCTTGATTTGTTTTTACTGAAAATATCAATTAATTAAAAATCAAACAAAAATACCACCAAAAATTTTTATTTATTCTACGGTACAGATTGCGAAGGACGTGTTATGAAATTTGGATGAATAATTAAAATTAAAATTTTTAAAGTTGAAATACTCGAAGAAAAGAAAAAAAATATTTTAATAATTGTCCTCACATTACAGCACTAATTAAAAAAGAAAAAATAAAAAACACCCTAGAATAATACTTCAATTATATTCTCAATAGAATCATTCTAATTATAAATTCATTCAATACTCAAGAAAATAACTATCTACAGAAAATAAATAAATAAATTCAAATTGTTTCATTTTATTATCAATTTTATGAATTCTGAAAACTTAAAAAACTACACTGAAATATTTATTAAAAAAAAAAGAAAACAAACAAACAAAAGATAAGAAAATTCTTTTATTACAAAATATACATTTATCTGCATATACATTCATGTATTTATTTTACAATGTATACGTGATATTTATATTAAAAAAATAAAAATACATTATATTTTTACATACATGAAATTCTCAAACCAATTTTAAGATTCAATTTCATTGTATACTGGAAAAATTTATACAACACTCATAGTTATACATGCATATATAGTAATAATAAAGCTCTCACACATCAAATAATAAAACCGTAAATTCTTGAAAGGATCTCTCAAAAGGAAATCACAGAATAAAAAAAAAATGTAGATGAAAAAAATGAAGAAAACAAAATAAAGAGCTGAAAATATATTAGATATTTGAAACGAAAAATTTGTGTTACCGCTAAAATATAATATGAATGAATTTTAAAATATCAGATAGCTATATGTATGTTAAACGCATATGTACATACATAGATGTATATTTTTATACGTATAACAGATAAAATATATATGTATGGAAAAAAAATATATATATATTAACAAAATACAGTAAGTACTAGAAAAAATATTATATTTTCTCAACATCAATTTCCATTTTATTTTCATTTTTCAATATATGTATGTATGTATTACGATGATGAAATTGTTAGATACGAGTATATCAAGAAAAGTATCGTGATAGTAACTATGTGTATAGTATCTTACATATAAATGATAATATGGAATAGTATAGTATAGAGCCAAAAGAATTTACTCAATTGCTTATAATAATAAATCTGTGCATTTCAAAATGAGATAGTCAAAACAAAATATGTACATATACATAATAGTTAAAGGAGAAAAAAAAAATATGCAATTTCTTATATAGTTCATAGTATGTATGTATTCCCGAAGATATACATTTTTCAGTTTTATATACTTAAAAAGCATATGTTAAATGTATAAATTACTTAAAAAATAAATTCACATATTTTTCTTTATACACATTATTTTTTTAGTTGAGAAAGGAAGCAAGAATTGAATGCTTTGATAAGAAATAGTTGAAATAGAGAAAAAAAAAAACAAAAAAAAAAACAAATATGTACATACATACAAATAAAATGAAAAGATACAATATTGTAAAACGAATTGTTGTGTTTTAAAATAACATACAATTTTCTTGAAATTGAGAATTTTTATATTGAGATATTTCGATGAAATCAGAAAACTAACTACATATTATATGTACAGCCAGTAGTAGTGTAGATAATGGAGTAATCGTAAGTTCTACTTGTACACATATTACATATCAATTTTATTTTCCATATATCACACAGAAAGCATCCGGTTTAGAGTTAAATAACCAACAACAAACACAACAACAAAAACAACAAAATGTTGCAGAGAATGTTTTTAAAAATTTTCTAAAAAAATAAAGTAAAAAACTAAAAAATAAATACAGATATAAAATTATAAGATTCAGAAAAAGGACTTCAAAACATACATGTTTGAAAAACTTAAAGAAAAAGAAAAAAAAACAAGTTAAAATAATATAACTTAAAATACTTACATCGCCAACACATTTTTTTTAACGTACATTTCTCAAAAGATTTCCACATATTTATTCATTCCACTTCATCTTATTAATACATACATACACACATATCTACATAATAATATTTGTATGTATTTGCAATTGGATATATGCAATCATTTTATTCGTCTGAGAAAATAACAAATTTTTCACAACATTCAAATCATCCAATTTCTTACATACATACATAATATGTGTACACTGTACATATGTGATGCAACAACACAGCAATAACAATCTTTCGTGCTTCACTTATTTTTTCTATACAACATTTTCTTTTTATTTTATTTTTTTCTTATTATTATCCTTATTTTTCTTATAACTTGAATTTTATTTATTTTTTTAGAATATTTTCTAGTCTATGAAAACTTTAAGAATTTTGCAGAAAAATATTGTTGTTATTGTTGTTGGATAATATTATGCATATACATATTCCTCTGTGCATTCATCCATTTACACTTTATGTACACTGTATGTTCTATAAGGAATTTTCCTAAAAATCTTGAAAAAACATACATATACATACAAACATAATTATATAGTATATGTATATATAGTATAATGGTGGTGTATAACTTAGTATCTGGTGAAAATTGTTTGAAATTTAAAAACCTTCCTTGGAATTGTTTTCTTTTTTTTTTCATATAGAACATCCTTCACACTCAGTATCCTAGTGCATGTATTTTCAACTAATATTTCATGTTGTTGTTTTTGTTTTTCTTTTCTCAAAAGTGTAAATTTAGTAAACACCAATGATACAATTTTCCCTAAAGATTTTTCTATTTTACTTCTTTTTTTTTCTTCCTCAGTTTATACTTTCTTTTTTTTTTTTATTTTATTTTAGAAAACTTCAATTACTTTTTTTTTTCTTCACTTCCACAATTTTTTTTTTTATTTTTAAGATACAGGATAAAATCTCACATTTTTTTCTTATTCATAAAAGTTTTTCTCAATGCACAACAACAAAAAAAAAAAAAACAAAAAAAAAAAATGAATAAAAAAAAAATGTTGAAAATGTATTTTTTTTTTCTATTATTTTGCATATAATACAAGAAACTATGAATGCATACATAATTGTATTTTGATTTTCTGATGTCGTTGGTCGTAAAGGTGAAAATGAAATTTTTATGAATGTTAAACAAATTTTAAATGAGTTAAATAAAGTGAATAAATAAATACGTGCAATGAATACATAATATAATAATAAAAAAATATTTTTGGTATAAATTGTTTTTTTTATTTGTTTTTTTTTTTCTATTTATTTATTTATTTATTTTTTTAAATTCAAATTTCTTAAATTTTTATGAAAAATTTTCACTTTGAATAAATAAAAGTAATTTATTTTCCATTTGATTACCTTTATAAGTAATAAAACTTCAAAGAAAACATAAAACAAAGAACATTTTTCATACTTATTTATGTATATAGCAAAAACGCCCACATATAAGTACATATTGTGTACATATACATACAAAGAGAAAACCCAAAAAACAACCCAAGTAGCGTTTTTAGTTCCAGATACCTAAACTTAGTGATTGCCACCAAGTTTAGGTTAATGCCACGTTTTTGCCACTATTTTTGCCACTATATTGTTAATTGGCACTTCATAGATGCATTCGGAACGTATCTGACACGTATGTATGGGAACTATATAGATCCCAAGTTCAAAGTTCCAGTACAAGTTTTAAAATAGTATCAAAACCGTGGCAAAACCCTTTCGAAAATACTATACTTTATAGTTACTTTCTCTTGGGTTTGTAACGTTTTTGCCGCTTCATTTTGCCACTACAAAGTGGCAAAATTATGGTATTTTTCTTAAGTAACGGATACGTTTTAAATACCATTTTCGGAACTATAAAGTTTCTGATACTATACTGTAGGCACCCATTACTTTATAGTGGCAATGCATGAATCAGCCATTTTTATTATTAATAATTATGGAAGAATTTTTAAACAAAAATTAAAAATCTTTAAAACAACGCAAAAGTAGGTTTTTTAAGAAAATTTCTAATGAAAAACAAAATAATATGGAATATTTGAACAATTTAAAGCATAAAATCGAAAAAAAAACAATTTTGTGAAAACCGCAAAATGCAATTTTTTAGAAAAAAATTCTATAATTTGTAATATTTTTAAAAGGCAGCTTATTTTTTCGAAGTACAATATTCATATTCATGATAAAATTTCATTCGCAAGAAGTTTTAATCATAGGGAAAATTGATTTTGATTTTTCAAAGTTCCATTAATAAAATATATTTAATTTATACTTTTAAAAATATCAAACGAAACTTGAATTATTCATCATTTCTGAAATTTATATGTGTATATATTGTTAAAGTAATTTTTATATAATTATTACAAACACAAAAACAACACAGTTTCAATTGTTTTTTAGTATTAGTGAGAAGGTATAGCATTCAAGTTCCAGTTACGAATTTGGGTGGTGTTTGCCACTATCTTGGAACGTTTTTGCCACGTGGCGACTATCGTCCCAATTTCGTGGCAGGCACGTAGCGATCCATTCCCCATTTTAGTGGAAAATACGTTCCTGCCACGTACCATAGACGTTCCCGTCTCTGGTGTTTGCCACTTTGTACGATTCTTTTTGGTGGCAGCCACGTGGCGGGATACCAAAATTGTTACATGGGAAAAGAAAAAAAAATTGCAAAAATTAAAAACAAAAACAAAACACATATTGAAAACTTTTTTTATTTGTACAAACAAAGAATTTTTAAAGTAATTTAATCACCACACGTGTTGTGAATTTTTTTAATTTAAAAAAAAGAAATTTTTTTTTTTGTTCTTTTCAGTCTCTACAATTTTTTTCTAAAATACTTTTATCAATCAAGATTTTTTTTTGTTTCTCGTGTTTTTGTCATTATTATGCAAATTTTGTGGGAACTTGTTAATTTTTTTTTTGTATGCATTTTAATCAATAAATTTTTTTTACTTGTAGCATTTTGTTTTTTTTTTTGTTTGTTTGTTTGTCGTTCGTTCACAAAAATAGTGTATGTGTAATCAATAATTATCCTATTTTACATATTAATTAATAAATTTGTATGAAAAGCAATATTTGCATGATTTTATTTTTTTTTTCCATTATCGTATCGTATAAAAAATAATGGGAAATATAAAAATGAAAAATAAAAACAAAAAATAATAAAAATTCATATATGAATATTGAATACTCATCAAAATTCTGCTGATTGTTAGCAATAATTTATTAAATTTTTATTTCTTTTTTCTTCAGTTTTCAATTTAATTTATTTATTATGATTGTGTATGTAATATGTATGTGTGTGTGTGTGTGTGTGTTGGTTTTTTTATGCGTTAATTAACTTTCATAATATTGATCAAATTTTTTTTAAATTTCTGCAAAACGTAATCCTTCTTTTTTTTTTGATTTTTTTTTTGATGCTCAACATTTTTCAACTCTAATTGGTAAAGGATAATAATTTTAAATTGATTACTAAAACAGTTTGAATCTAGAACTTTTTGATTGTTCCTTTTTATTCTGAAGAAAGGAAAGTGCCTCAGACCTCAGTATGTATAACAGAAAAATACTCTCAGAAATTCAAGTTTACTTTGGTAGGTTAGATTCTCATTCATCCACATCGAGTTTTTATGCTACTGAAAAAGAATATGGTGATTAACCTCGAATAAAATAAAAATTTTATAAAATGTTGAATACATTTTTTTTAAGAGATTACTTGTTCATGAATTTTTAAGCTTCAATGCCAAATAATAAAAAGAAAATAATTATTTTCATAAAAAGTTATATTTTCTAAATAATTATTTTTGACAAATAAATATTTTCGAATTTTTAATCACACAGTGAAAGTTTTTGAGCTACTAATAAATTTCATATCCCTAGATAAACAATCACTCTAAATAAATTTTTTTTTCTCTTAAATCTCCTATTATGACGTTTTTTTTTTGTATCTGTTATAAAATTTAAATTATTAGATTTTTCTCATGTGGCACAAGAAATCACACATTCTCCATTTAATAACTAAATTCTCTGGTAATCAACTTTTTATTTGTTTTTTATACATAGTGTATTTTTTTCCTCAAAATGAAAAATAAACAAATATATTGTATAATACATATATGTATATATGAAATTGCTCATAACAAAAAGTCCTCCCTAGTGAAAAGATTAAAAACTTACTGTGTAAAGTGAAAACGAATCTAAAAAAAAATGAAAACACAAATGAAAAAAATATTGAATAAACAAATAAATATACAGAAGGAAATCAGTAAAAAAAAAATAATAAATGAAAGAAGGATAGTAGATTTAAAACAAAAGCCTCAATACGACCGCAATAAGGATATATCTTTCAACACAACATAATACACTACCAAACAAGACTGTAAAAAAGTAATAAAAAAAAAATGGAATCATACATTTATATACTGTATAAAATTATACAGGCTGAGAGAATATCTGAAAAATTGTAAGTCTCTGAAATTACAGATTTTGATTTCAGTCCACATTATAAAGATAAATTTATACATGTATGTATGCATATACTTTTTTATGAATACATAGACACCATTTATGCTAAGTGAAAGTATTTAACCAGCAGTTTTTGTTCAGAAATACATAAAAATCGTTATTTATCATTCACATATCGATTTGGAATATTTAATAGAAATTTTTTCTTCTTCCTGTTTTTCTATTCTTTTCATTCATTTGTCTGGCCGTATCATTCGAATCAAAATATAACCCCTTTTATTCCACATAAAATCAAACCAAAAAAAAAAAATTTCAAGATAACAAATTCACACTTTAGCCTAATATTCATGTTTTTATTGTTTTTCTAATTTCTCAATTTTCAATTCATTCGACATTTATTTGCTATATTCATTTCATTTTTTTTTATAGAAAAATCATGTGTTTGCACGTGCAAAATCCGCATTATAATGAAGTGAAACAATAAAAACAAAATAAATACATAAATGAAAATTTATAAAATGAAAGGGGATATCAAAATGCAGGCATTATAATACAGTATAATGTTACACCCCATTAGTTTTAAATAGAAAGAACATTTAAATAAAATACATGTGTATGTACGAGTATGTGTGGTACACGTACGTTATATATTTATAATTAAACTTGTCTGAATTTTATAGTTATTCATATCAGATAATTAAATTTACTCTTATCAGAGAATACGCAATATAATTAGCCACATTTTCAACAATAATAACATACAAAATGCATTGTTTTATCGTTTTTATTTTTATTTTTTATTTTTTTATTTTGTCCAACAAATATACAGAGTAATTTTAATAATGAATGTTTTATACATTGAAAATAAATCTTTGATTGCTATACGGATATTTCCTCTCGTTTCCTTTATTTCTCTTCAACCCTTTTTGATGATTCTTCATTGCAATTTTCATTTTGTTTTTCTTTCTTTGTTCTGGTTAAAAGCTTTGTTGTTTTAGGCTTATTAAATTATTACAATCATTCCAGTTTTAAATTTTAAATAGAATTGTTGGTTGTTCAGTAAAAAAAAATTTATACAATAGAAATCAAAGTATCCGGTCAGAAAATTTTCATTATTTTATTGAAAATTTATATTGTGCGCGGTTATAAAATTTTTAAAAGGAAAGTAAAAGTTTGAAAATTTGGTTTTGGTTTGGTATTTGATGTTTTATTGCATATGTATGTATTGTACATGTGCATGTATAAGTACATACATACATATGTACGGATATATAGTTGTTATAATATATTTTAAATTTTAACAACAAATTTCATTGTAGTGGATATTCAAAATATTTTTTTGCTGAGGAAAAAACATAACAACAAAAAATGTAACACCCTCATTGATGACAAAATTTAAAATAAAAGTAAAGTAAGACAAACGGAAACGTATTATGTACAAACTAAAAATAGTATGAATACAAAAAACATGTAGGATTTATTCATTTTGAATAGATTGGGATTCATTTAATATGTGGGTAGTATGAAATTCTATACAATGAATGAATATCTATATTTTTGAGTATTTTATATTTTTGTTCAATTAATTAAACCGTGTGTATAAAGATAAAGTAATAGAAATAGTTATGAATATGTACGTAACATATTATTTTCAATTACAAGAAGAACTAAAAGCAGAAAAAAGACCCCTTAAAAATTAAAAAAAAAAATTAAAGATATGGGGAAAATCAAGGACGGAAAAAATTCAGAACTTATTTATCTATCTTGAAAAATAAGAAACAAAGATATCTAAGGTTCTATAATGTTGTTTTGTGGTAACTAAAATACTCTGTGTTGTCATATTATGTTATGTGAAAGTAAATGTGTGAACTATAAGAACCCTCTTTCTCTTTTATCCTACAAGATAAAATTTTTAAATTTAGTCTTAGGTGTCATTTACATTTGAGATTTATTCCTGAAGTTTTCGTGAGCTTTTTCTATCATAGAACTATTATGAATATTTTACTATCGCGGAATCACTGTCATGAAAAATTCAGAATAATATTCACGATACTTTTCTTCAAACATATTAATTGTGTCATTAGAATATTTGATGTAATGTAAACGCACACGATATTTTCTTCGCGAAAATTTTTTATATATTCGCAGATGAAATGTAGATTTTTATTCACGACAGAAAACTTCAGGAATAAATCGCAAATGTAAATGACTCCTTAAGTATGTAAATTTGTTTTTTAATATATGAAAAATGAAACTACATTAACTTCCATTGAAAAGTTATAGATATCCTGAAAATTAAAAACAAAAATTGTTTTAATAAATGAAAACAAATCTTTTTCATATTTGAAATTACAGTAATTTTTTTTTTGTAGGAAAATATAAAAAGTTCCATAAAAGGTGTATTCACCCTAAATGAAAGTTCATATGACGGTATTTTAACTCAAAACTATATTTTAACATATTTTAACATACCTAGATAATATTTCATTTTATGTACATCAAACGAATATTCAATTCTATTAAAGCTTTCAAAATGTGTAATATTTGTACATAAATAGTGAATTGCAAAAAAAATAAATAAATAAATAAATAATAATTTGACAGATTTTTAAAAAATAAAAAAAAATAAACTTAAATATGTGCACGTTTATACATATGAAATACTTGTACCTACATACATACATATAAAATATAAAATTAAAATTATATAAGCATATATACATATATTTGAAGATAAAAGATTTAAAATTTCATTAAATTCAGTATTTGCACACGTTAAGTGTACAATACACATACATATATAGAATATATATACATTTGTACGTTACATATGCATTCGTATGTCCATATTCTGATGAGGATGGCACATTTGCAAATGATAAAGATAAATTCACTATATTCTATTTTATTTAATACATGATATTTTTATCAAATACTAAAAATCGAAATTGAAAATTTTCATATATTTGATTGAAATTAAAATTTAAATTGTATTTTCTAAACACACAAATGGATAAAAAAAAACACAAACCATACAAACACATATTTATGTACACATATGTTAATTTTCAGAGAGTTTTGCTTTTTTGCTATTTTACATAAAATACAATCAATTCGAGTGAATCAAAAAGGAAAAAAAAAAGTTACAAATAAAAATAGAGGTTTTTAACGTATGATTTTGAAATGACCGTCATTTACTTTCATGATGAATTTGAGTGGGTGTTATGTTATTTGACCAAAATATATACTTATTAAAAATTAAATTATTGTGTTGTATATTAAAAAATAATTCAAATTTATGTTGTAATGATTTATCAAAATTTATTTTTTGAAAAGAAAAAAAAAATAAATAAATAAAATTAAATCTGAATCCTGAAAAGTTGATTAAATTGTATACCTAACTTTTCTTTTTGATGTCACACGACCATTTTATTATTGTTAAAAATTATAGTCATATCAATAAAAGACAGAATGAAGAAGTATGTATATATTATATATATATGTATATAGTATGTTTCCAGAAGAGGCCTATATATTAATGTATATTCTAATCCTTATTCGAATAATGTATGTATTATATTGTATCTTAAATCTTTTATAGACCCTTGTCATCCAAATGTAGCAATCCTTTTTTACTATTTTATAATGTACAAAACAGGAATATATATGTTTAACAAATATCCCAATACGAAAAATGGCTAAAACTAAATAAATATATAAATACATATATAAATATAATACAAAAATTTATTGTATATGTGAAATATAGAGATTTTTAGTTACATGTTTTTTAGAAACAATTACGGAACATTTAATTCGTTTGAACCCCAGATTAGGTCATAATCTTCCATTCAATTGTGTTCCTTCATACAAAAAAAAACTTAAAAAAAAAAAGAAGAAGAAGAAAGATTTAAGTGACTAAAATATAAAGTACTTTATGAATTTTTTTATTACATATTTTAGAGTAAAAGTATTTTATTTTATTGACCCAGAAAAAATAGAAATATCTTTTAATACTTACACACATGCTCCAAAAATAAAAACTTAAAAAAATATAGTAAGACTGTTACACCTGCTTGTCAACCCAATTTTTTTTTTTTTTTTGGTCTAAATGAATTGAAAATGAAATTTTTTTTTTATCTATTTCAATTCATTTTAATCTTTTGAGAGGGATTTAGAATAAACAAATTTCTATTTTATATAAAATTATAATTCCTTTATTTAAAATCCTTTTTTTTTTCTTATTCTTTTTTTAATTTTATTTGTTGGCTTTTTCTCTAGTATTTATTTATTATGTATTCTAATAATAGAGAGAGATATTCGATCTCAATTCGGTAAACCACTTCCATTTTATAAAATACCAAAATCGACATGAAAATGCTATTTGCAAAGATAAACATGAACCATTAAAATATCTTTCTTTCTTTTTTTTTCTTTTTTTTTATTTGTTTGTTTTATTTTTGCTTTCTTTTTCACTTACTAGACGCAGAAACCCTCATTCCTGTAAATTAAAAGAGTATATGTATGTATTGTGCTTTTTATATTATTACTATGTTTTTTTATACAGGAAAAAAAAATGAAAGTAACAGAAAAATAGAAGGAATTGCATTGTACAAATTATGTGCATTCAATAAAAATTGTTTTTTCTTTCGTTTTTTTCGTTTTTTTTTTTAAATTTCTTGCTGCGGTATTCATTTAAATCGTTTTTGATCACTGCCGTCTAGGTATTTTGTTACAAAATAATGCAAATTTTACCGATGCATGTACAAGTACATCTATGTACAAATATATATGTATGTATGTACATTTATTTGAAAATAGATAAAAATCATTTTACAGAGTTGTTGTAAACATACATTCACTCATACCACTAAATTATGTATCCTTTTCTCATATATACACTCAAATTAAGTTGTTTCAGTAAAGTGAATGCCGAAATTGAAGATTCATTAGGTTGTAATCGATACTATAGAGATACATACACACTATTTAGATACATTAAATACTACAACATACCATATACCGTATCTTAAACTTCAACATTTTGGAAAATTTAAAGAATTATTATATCAATTGAAATTCAATGTATTGTATACACGTACAATATACTTACAAATTGCACATTTTATAGGAATGCGGATATTATAGGGTGGAAGATTACAATCCGTTTAAAGTGAATTCGTAAGCATAAAATTATGGTAATTTGGACGACCTCAAACTTCTTATGCAGTATAATAATATTATATAGTTAAATTCTAAATATTATAACAGAGGAGTGTATTATATATGTATATAGGTACAAAAAATGTTGCCCAAATACTAATATACGAGTATATATGTATATTATAGTATTGATACATATGTATTATACCATAAGGACCACATATTATAATGTTTACAAAAAAAAAAAAAAAAGAAAAAAAAACGTTACATGTATGTATATTATCGAACAGATGGCATTTCCGTATTTTCTGTCAAGCATTTTACTTAAAACTTGAAACATTAATACAAATATAAAGGATATCGTATATATTAGGATATATGGAACGGGAAAAAGTGGAATATAAAGTCGTAGACAGAATGATTATTTTCCATGTACGTATGTACTCTATATATACATATGTATGTAGATATATAATACATACATATGTATTTATGTATATTATTTGTTTGATTTCCTAAAAGGAATATATATTCATAGACCAAAAAACTGGATTTTAAAGCTTCTGATCTGATTGATTTGTTAAGTAGTTCTGTTTCAAGGTAATTGAATTTCAAATGTCTCCGGAAAAACGACAAAAAGAAAATAGACAAGAAAAGAAAAAGCGGAAGTTAATAGGTAGGAAGGAGTGATGGTGTAGAAAGAATTGAATTTTTTTCTTCAATTTTCTGAAAATACGTGAAAATTGATAGAAAAATGTACTAAGTGTTTTTTTAGTTACTTTTTTTTTTGATACATGATTATTAGCTCAATTTCGATTTTGGTTTTTATAATATAACAAAAAAAAATTAAAAAAAGAGAAGAAAAAATTCTCAAATAAAATCTTCAAATCAGATTTAATCGTACAAATAAAATTTAAATTTTTATACATTAAATACGAGTAAATAAATATTTCATTAATCCGTTTTTTTTTTCTTGTGTGTATTGCAATTGAATTTAAATTTAATACATACACGATTGATTTGATTTTCAAGTAATCAATAGAATGTGAATCTATGTAAGAGGATTTTATATTTTAAATTTTATATGATGATTTTTAAAGTGTATTTTTTTTCGGAATTAAAGAATTTTCGCTTTTTAAATACATTATAAAATCTAATCAATCTTATGAATATCTAGAAATGTAAACGAAAACCGTAACAGATTTACTTAGCACGATTTATATAACGCTGATTTATGTTTAGGAACATTTTTCCACGCTTCTTTGTCAGAAATATGAGAGAAGGTGAAGTATATTTTACAATTCAAGCTTTATTAAGAAAAATATCTAAAACAAATACATATGTGTTAATTTTTTAATGGTTTATTTATACAATAACTCTAGTTTATTCTATTAGATACATTCTAGTATATTCTTAGTAATTTTAAATAAATTCATAATAATAGTAGAATGATGAAAGAATTATTTAAATTGTTCATGTATTTCTATTGCCTTTATTCTGTGGTACACTGTAATGTATGAGCTTCCATATAAATTTATTTTCACAATATTTTAATTATTTTTTTTTTACACAAATCCAATAATTAAAATTATTTCTCTTAGCTCATCTATTTTCAAAAAATTCCTGTAAATACATAATTAAGTAACAAAAAGTAATATACATTTTTTTTTTTTAATTTTTAAATATTCATTTACATCCCGAACAAAAAAAGAAAAAAACTGATTAATATGTATATTACCGAAATGTTGAATGCAGATGACACATGATAATTGAGAATTTCAATTAAGCTATATTTTTTAAACTGAAGTAAAAAATAAAACAAAACAAAACACATATTAAATGTCTCAATGATATTACAAAAACATAAATTGATACAATTGAATCACTTTAACAGTTTTGTTTAAATAAATTGAATCAGTTAAAAGGAATTAAACAAAAATTATACATATTTTTTTTAAATTTTTCTGTACCCTTTGGAAATGTTATAAATTATTCAGTTTCAAACCATAAAAAAAACAAAAACATTTACATTTCAATTTTTTAATAAAAATTTAAAAAAAAAATCATTTTATCGTATGCATATTGAAAAATATACATAAATATATTCGAACTATAAGTGTGTACTTAATGATTTATGGACATTTATGTAGAATCTACAGAAATCATTGAATATTTATTAAAAAATACAATATGTACAATTGTACATACCTATAGGTATGTATACATATATGAATTTTTAATAATAAATAAAAATTACAATAATTATTTAATATTTTGTGTTATAATTTAAATATGTAATATTTAAAAAACAAAAAAAAAAGTAGATACACAAAAGGTGTATGTACAAGAATTTATAATAAATATTTATAATGATGTATTTTCAATTTAAAAACGAAAAAAAGGAGAAAAACAAAAACCGAAATTAAAATAAATTTTATATACATATATACGTAATATATAGACAAATGTATGAAAATTTTTCTTCGTGATAATTAAAAATATTTTTCATTAATTAAATCAATCAATAAATAATGAAATTATTATCACAAAGTCATTAATGAAGCATTATTGTTCATTTTCAATAAAAAAAATTTTCATATGTATGTAAATATGTTTTATTTGTTTATTTGTTTTTTCTGTGAATTTATATTATACGTACTTGTATTTTTTAGTTTCAATTATTATTTTTTTTAAATCAATTTAATATTCAAAAGCCAAATAAAATTACAATAAATTTTAATTATTTGACTTTGTTTTTCTTTCATAATCAGCTTAATTTTAAAAATAAATTCTGGATATTTTCGGTAAATAAAGATGTTTTAAAAAGACCACAAATGAACAAATTATCCGGTTTGAATTTTTATGAAAATTATTGAAGTTGATACTGTTTAATGGGTGAGTAGGTAGGTAGGTAGGTGGATCAGACTGTTCACTAGAAATCTAATTCTTCTATATAGATTTGATCGTGATTTTAAGAATAATTTTTTATAATTACATTAATCATGATATTTCTAGAAGATTACTGTTAGTATAAGAGTATTTATTATAATTGAAAATTGTTATCCTTACAATAAATTCAATATCTTAACAATTAATTATACTTTTTGTGTACACAAACTTAAATTATTAAAGATCAACACAATATACAGTAATTAAAGTTCTTAAATAAAATTTATGACGTATGGGACTTTAACTGATTGCTTAGTGTTAGAAGAAAAAACAAAAACAAAGATAAAAGGATGAAAACAAACAATATAAAAACAAATCTTTTTTAGAATAAAATGTAGATACTATACACATTTATACTTCAATAACCCAAGAGAAATGCTATATCGAAAATCATTTAATTTCACATTCTAAATTACAGTAAAACTAAATAAACCAGAATATCCTGATGGCTAAGGAAATCAATCACTATTGAACATTATTTCATTCGTAACTATCGATACAGTAAAAAAATAAAAAACCCAAACTACTTCGAGACTTCAATAGCAAGTAAAAACTTGAAAAATTGTTATTGTTAAAGAAAAAAAAAGAAAAACAACAATCTAGAATTGAGAAAATGATAGAGCAAAGAAATTGAGATAATTCCCTAGTGTTTTTCTTTTTGTTCCATAGAAGAAAAAAAAACATCATTTTATAGTACACACAGAAAGAAAAAAATACATTTATAAGAAAAATCGCCTATGGTTTGTTTGTGTGTAAAACGATGACTCTCTTGGGATTCTCATCCTTAACATTTTTTTTTAGATAATATAACACGCAATGTTATATCGTACACTACACGAATTTATTTTTTATATATACGTATTTACATAGATTGTAAGTACGTTTGCCTTCAAGGATATCGATAGCATTTTTTATCATTTTGAAATTAGCAAAAAAAATATATATATAGTATGTACTTACATCAAATTGTGAAACAGGAAAAAAACAACACCAAGTAAAACCAAATATCAATAATTTTACTTCTATTTTAAGAATTCTAAAAACGAATCTGATGAAGAAAAATAAAACTAAACATATAAAAAAAAACTAAGTTCAAAGAATTTAAAGAAAGAAAAAGGAAAAAAAAAACCAACAAACAAACGGAAAATAAATTTATAAAAAATTTATTCAAAATTTTCTGTATCTTTTACAATATATCTAAATTTTATGATAATACGATACATAGATATCTTTAGAGAATTTTCAAGCTTTTCGATACAACTGATAAATTCTCTGTCATATAATATCGAAGCCCAATTTATAATGTATTGAACATCTTCTTTTCTTCTGGTTTTTGTATTTTGCATACCTATATACTTTTATATATTATGTACATACATCTTATGTTTTTCTTCTTTTTTTTTACAAACTTTTTTTTTATACAAAAAATTTTACCTTTTTACACTTTTTTTTTGTCTGAAGATATTTATGTATATACGTAAATCAAGATATATCCAATGTGACTTCTTTTTATACTTATCTGTGTCCATGTTTTATTTCCTTGTTTTATATTTATGTAATGTATATGTACCAGATATACTACATACTTATATTTATAATGTATCGTATATATGTATACGCAAAAAAAGTAATAATTTATTCTGGATTTTACAAATGGAGGCCAATATTTTTATTGGATTCTATTACATATAAAGTAGAATATATTGTACATAGTGGTAAGTATAAGATGAAATTCGCGGTTTTATTGTGACTTTATAAAACAAAACAAAAACAAAATAAATAAACGGAAGGAATAAAAATATATTTTCTTCATGATTTTACCGTTTTGTTTTTCTTGTTGTTCTTTTTTCTATATATTTATAAAAGTACTATATATAATATTTGTATTATATTTTGACATAGTAGTGAGATATTTTCCACTTTGTTAACCAAATGAAGCATAAAAAACCCTGTTTATTTAGATTTTTGTAACATAAATCAAGGAATGTAATTTTTTTTCTTTTTACTTCTTGTATTTTTTATTTCGTTTATTTCTTTGCCATAGAAAAAAAAATATCTACATACATATTTTGACAGGTGAAATTTATATTTAAACTGTTTGAAAATTTCTTTTAATTTATCTGTTAATTAAGATTTAAAAAATGATTAAACTTTATGGAATTTAATTAAATTTATAAAGAAATAAATTGAAATATCATAACAGGTTGTACAATTTTTTTCTTCTTCGTATTCTAATTATGCTTTAAATTGTAGTTAGAATGTTAGATATTCTTAAAAATACATACTTATTAGAAAAAGAAAAAAATAGCTATTGAAAATGAAAATACACACTACAGAGAAATTTCTTATCTCATCTATAAACTTACATCAACTGCTTCAACAAAGTATCTTTTCTTTGAAAAAAAAAAAAAGACAAAAAAACATTTTGATTACATTATAAATGTTAAGTGAGTTAATTGAGTGGGTTCAAGTTCAAGTGAGGTAATAGAAGTATCATTTTACGGAATTCTGAAAATCTGATGACAATCACCAATCACCTTACATTAACTCACCTCTAATTTAAAATTTTTTTTTTTTTTGTTATTTAAATGAAGCTAATTTGTTCTTAATTAATCATATGTGTTTCCGGTTTTTTGATATGACATGCTGATATGACAATACCAATTAAATATACTATGTATGTATATACATTTATATCAAAAATCACTAAATTTACTAAACGCAAAGGAAATTAACAATATTTTTATTTTCTTATTTTTATTAGATATTTATTCGATAAATATTTAGTAATTTACTATGATTATTATTATTTATACACATTCTTTATCAAAATAAATTTGTTTTTATGATATATATGTACATACATATACATATGTATATATTTTTTCTTTTCACAAAATACCTATACCTTTAGATTTAATATCAGACATCAATAATTCTGACATAAAAAAAAATACGCATATTTTCGACATTTACGTATATACATATACATATGTAAATAATCATTCTTATTTGTTCGATAGCTACAATTAAAATGAACGATGAAGGTATAAAAAAAAATAAAGCAATAAATAAATGAAAAGAAAAAAGTAAAAGAAATGTAATCTTCATTAAAATCAATGAAGAAAATTTCTCTTTTCATGTGTTTTTTTTTTTTTTTTCACTTTTACTTCTTTTTCTATATACATAGATATAAAGTAAATGGGGTACTAACTCATTAGATAAAATTAATATTAAAATAATAATAAAAAAAATAGCTTAGATAAATTATTCGTATAATATAATATCTTTTAACCTTTTAATTATCATAAGTCACGAGAATATTACTCAAATGACTTTTTAGAAGGATACAAACAAAAAAAATAAAAATCAATGACAAAATTTTGTAAATTATCATAATAATATTCTATTCTTTGAAGAAAAGAAAAAACGATAGTAAATAACAAAAAAAAAAAAAAAAAACAAAGAGAAAAAAAGAATATTTGGTAACTATTATAGCACGTATACCATAATAAATTATAAAAAACAAAGAAAATTGGTTTTTTAATATCTTTATAAAGTCATCAAATTACATGTAATAAATTTGTTAAAACTCATTTTCGATATTATTTTTTTGGTTTTGTTTTCAACATTTTTGTTTGTTTGTTGATTTGTTTTTTTTTTTTTTTTTTGTATTAACAAATTTAGAAATTATTTAAATCACATGAATATATCTACAACATTATTTTATGTTCTTAGATAATTTTTATGTTTTTTTTATTTCTGTTTTTCTTAAATACAAAAATTTTAGATTTTACTGATTTATCTGTTTTGCGACGTATAAAATGTATGTACATAATTTAAAATAACATAGAAACAAAAAAATTATTATATTTCTGTTGTTGTTTTTTTTTTCATTTGAAGTGCTAAAATTGTATGAGAAAAAAAATTTATGTTAAAATATTCAAGAAAAAATCTTTAAAAGATTAAAGTACCTATCTTTTTTTTTTCTCTCTCTCTCTCTAAATTATTAAAAAATATTACATGTACTCGTATATAATATATGTATTTTGTGGAGTAAATGTATGTACATTCGGACGTATATACATAATATTTAATGTAGTATATTATGTACATATTTGTATTATTATTATATATATTATTTTTGTATTAAAGACTTTAATTTCAATTTAAATTCAATTCAAAATTTATCAGAAAAATATTATAATATTAATGTAATGCAAAAAAAAGTATGTCAACGTTCAAATTTGTTCTTCTTCCTTCGATGTCACAATATACGAGTAGGTATAGTTTATATCAAGTTAGACCTTCTTTCAACTTTTTTTTTTTTTCAATTTTTAGTTTTTATTATAATGTCTGCATCTTTCTTCCTTGCTTTAAGTTTTCTTCTTCCTAAACATTTCTGTATGTATGTAGCTTTACATCTAGTATTTCCTTCAAAACTTTTAAATATTTTTACTCCTACAAATTTTATTTAAACAAAATTAACTTTCAATATCTATATTTTTTTAAAATGTCGAAATATTAATTATCCTAATCACTGCTATAATAAATCATATCGAAGATATTAAAAATAATTTGAATCTATAAAATTTTGTAAATTTTCCGATAAACAAAATAAAAAAAAAAACTAAAAGAAGGCATTGAAACATAAAAAAGGATATTTTCTTCTATTTTAAAACGAATATGTACATATATAGTTACTTGCCACAAAATCACATAATTTATTTCAATTTTTTTTTTGTATCTATGCAATAAAAATTTATAAAATTCTCAATAAATCAATCAATTCTTACATAGAGCGTACAACATTATAAGTAGTTTTTCATTTTTTTTTTTTTTTTAGATAATAAAATTATTGTATTATAACATGCGTCCTTCTCATACTATGTTTGCTTTTTATGTTCAAGAATTCTTCATCATACACATGAATATTTGCTATACATATATGTAAGTATTTCATATATGAATCTGCTGTATCTGTACAATGAGCAGAGATGTAAAGTATAAAAAAAAAATTAAAAAATAATAAAAGAAAAATCAAATTTTATTGTCAGTTAACAATTTCTGTTTATGATCGAAAAGACAAAATAGAAAAAAATAAAATTTATGTTTTTTTTATACTTACATAGTTTTTCTTCTTCTTTTATTTACGATACGATACACTTAAAAGTTGAAGTAACATATAAAAGTGATGATGAGACATATACTCGTAGAATACTATATATAAAAAAAAAGTTCAAAAATAAATGAAAACTTAAGTGTTTGAAATTGTGCACCTCATTGTACACGCAAACATTTTCTTACTTTTTTTATATTTTTATTTGAAAAAAAAAAAAAATAAAGAAATTACAACAAACAAGCACATAAAAGCCAAAAGAAAAAAATAGAAAATAGAAAATTTTTGATTGCCTCAAGAGATTATTATATATTGAATCATTTTATACAGTGCAGTAACCGTGTAATGAGAATATTTTCAAAAGTTTGGTAGATTTCATTTTATATACTTTCATTCGGTCACGAATGTAACATACATACATACATGTACATATGTTTGTATGTATACACAATGTTTGATATGTTATGTGTTGTGCTTTTTTATATTTATTTTTTCTTATAATAATGAAATCATCCGTATAAAATGATTTCTAACTTTATCAATTTTCAAATCGATTTGATGTTTCTGAACTCATTATACGAAAGAACACATATCAAAATTTTAACCACATATACGAGTACAATTTTTATTTTATTTTTTTTCTTTAACAAAAAGATAAGGATATTGCACATAATTTTTTGAAATACCTGTTTAATTACTAGCTGGTATATTTATTTGTCTTGTTTTTCTGTTGTTGTCATAATAAACTTACTGGTATCTAACTTAAATTTGTTCTAAACTTTATATACCTCATAAAGGATTTTTGTTCTCAAACTCTTTGATTGATAATTATTTTTGTATGCCTTAAATGACTCTTTTTTTTTTGTTCATTTGTTCATGAAACATTATTTAAGTTCATTAGACCATGTTAGGAGTTTGAATCGCAAATTTAAAGCAAATAAATATTCTATACACAATTAATTCACGCATGGAACACAAAATTTAACGAATCATTGATATTCGATTATATGGGTCACGCCTTTAAAAATCCTTTCACCAAATAATCATATTGAATTTTGTTAAAATTTTCTTTTTTGGCCGACGACGGATCAATAACAGATTTTTCATGTATGTATGCTTGAATTTTGTTTGTTTTTGTATTTTGTTTTTTTTTTCCTATAAAATTGATTTTACTTTTATTCATTTATAATTTTTTATAATATGTGCATTTATCAAAAATAATTTAAATTTACTTTTACTACAAGCTACATACTTGTATATGATCTTCAAAATTGTGTTGTCAACTTGAATGCATGTCATGTAAAAGTAAAAGAAAATTTGAAAAACTTTATAAGTTCATATCCTAATCCTTTAAAACGTACAGGTATGATATTTTATATAATCTCATATATTAAGAATCATGTATGTAAAGGTACATACAATATATGTATGTACTTGATATCATGAATTTTCTGAGTAATTAATTGCGAAAGTTGCTTAAATCGTTTAATGAACGATGTCAGTATAGAAACAAAATTTATTAAGAAAAAAAAATTAATAAAAAGTAAAAAGAAAAATTCAATATGAAAAAGTATCACATGAAAAATACATTTTATTTTTATACTTTTACTCGCACACCTTAAATGAAGTTCCATGTACGGTTTATGTCTCTTGAGAATTTAATTAAAAATTTTCAACAATTAATTTATTTTAATTGATATCAACTTTTAATATGAAAATAATTTTAAGTAATAATTTTAATGAAGACAACGCATCTTGCTGTTGAAGGCAACTTTTTTTTTCAAAAAAAATATCTTCCTTTTTTTTTATAATTTTCCTAAGATTTAAAAATTATATATGTATATCTCTAAGTTTGCATATTACATTATTACATTAGCATGAAAAGAAGAAAGATTGAAGATTGAGTGTAAAAAAGTATTTTGAAGATAATATTTATATTTAATTATAATAAATTATATCAAACCTGAATTTCAAAATCTTCTTTTCTGCTCTCAAATCATTTAAATGTTCCTTTATCCTAATTTCAGCAACGTATTCCTTCTTATTTTGATGTATTATATGTATTTATCTACCATATGTATATGTAAGTATGTATGACAAAAAAAAAATAAAGCATTCAAAAAATGAACACAATCGTGATAAAATGTATGTGTCCTATTTACGAGAAAAACGTTCAGAGAACTTCAGAAAATTTTACCTTTTGTAGAAAGTGATTTTTCACCTGAAAAAAAAAATCCTTTCTCTTTGTCAATACTACTTTTATTCTATTCAAAATTCTTGTATACCTTTTCATTTTTTTTTTCTTCCTTAGCATAATTTTTAATATTATTATGTATAATAAAAGAACTGTTTTTAAGATAAGTACTGTAACAATACTTTTTTTTATTTATGTCCTTTGAGTACCCGCATATTTTATATAATATTTTGTTTACTTTATTTCTGCCAAATATAATCCTTGCATATTTTCATATGACAAAAAGTATATTTGTCGCAAATAAAAGAGAGGAAAAAAAACGGGAACGTATATGGAAATAGAAAAAAAAATTTTTTTTTTGTCGTCAATATAAGTACCAAACATTTCTCACATATAATCCATGTCATTTCTCATGAAATAAAATGAAAATCTTAAAGAAAAGTACTTGTGTCAAGTATAATTTACAGCATATAAGCAAAAACATGAAAGTATCTCATCTGTACACGCATTAATGTAATAATATACAATCAAGTATGTACATACATACATAATATGTGTGTAGATATGTAGTATATAGGTACATATGTACTTATGTATGTATGATTTTTTTTTTTTTTTGAAAAATTCTTACATATAAATTGTGGTAACTGGAGTGCCTACATACAGGTGAAATGTCCTCAATTCAATGATAAAGTTCCCGTTTGTAAAAATAACTACGATTTTTTAATGCAATTAATTTAAAAGTAAAAAAAGAAAATAAGTGAAAAATCAACAAAATGTTAAAATAAAAAATAAAATAAGGAAAAAAAAAGAAATGTTTAAACATTTACTTAAATACTGTATTCCCAATTTTTATTTTTCGATTTCGTTAACTTTTCTATTCTGTTAGCTATTTTCTAAAGGATAATACATTTAATGTACGATTATTATTGTGAATACATGCTAAATATACATTTTAACTATAATTTAAATCTCGTAATTTAAAGATAAGCAACGGAACATTATAGATAAAAGTTTCCTGTTTCTTTTACTGAATAAAAATAAAATACAAAAAAATTTCTCTTTCATAATATTTTCTTTTCGAATAGAAATATTCTGTTATAATGGCAGAAGTATTTAAAGAGACTAAAGTAAAGTTTGCGTGTTACTACAAGGACTCACGCAGACCTTTTTTTTCTATTTTATTTTGATGTTACCTTAGTAATTTTTTATTTAATTTTTTTTTTTTATCTGTTTTTTATTCGACAGATGGAATCATTAAAGTCGTCATTATTGTATTAAAGTTTTTATGTTTTATTTTTATTTGGTAAATATTTTTGTCCAATATAATACTGGCATTTTGTTTATGACTTATTTACAATTTCATTTTTATGTAAAATTCTAAAATATGTATGTATTTTTTGTTTTTCTGTGTTTAGGAATTTTATCATTATATCTAGAATTGTTTTTTCTATGTATATACAAATTTCGTTCGGTGTACTATGTATTTTTGTTTTAAATTATTTCACTAGAATTTTCAAATTCAATTAACGGTCGATTAAATTTGTTGATTGATTTTTTTTTTGTCCAATTAAATTGTACCAAATAATTGTTAAAGCAAAGAAATCAGTTCAATTTAAGATACTGAGTGTACTCTATAAAATTTTTTTAATAATATTCGGGAGCCAGTACTTTATTACTTAACTCGCTAATCGCCCAACATCATCTTATTTCCAAAAAACATACATAACTCGATTTTGTTCAATAAAAAACATTATACATATTTTAATTTTGAGAAAATTGTCAGCACTTTTCATAAGAAAGAAATAAAAAAAAAAAACAAATAAAAATGATATTAAAACGTCATTCAATTTTCTTTTAAATTTTCTTCAAATTTAGCTAATTAACTTTTTATATAATCTTCAATAACAATTTCATTTCTAATTATAGTGTCCTGTATTTGTTTGTCCTATCATCCTTTTTCTCATTATATCTTCATAATATATAATTTTTGTTTTTATGTATTGTATTATATTCGTTTTTAACTACTCCTCAAACTTGATTCTATTGCTAATTCAACAAATTTCAGAAATAAAAACAAAAAATTTAAAAAAAAACTTTATCACTTTAAAATGTCATTAAGGTATATTAGCGAAAAACCACAAATACATTGTGTCCTAATTTCTTTTCCAATTTTCAATTTAACGAAAACTTTTTACATTAACACACAAAATAGTGTTGTTTTTTTTTCTTTTTGCTTTTTCTTTTTCAACTTTTTTTTTTCTTCTTAATTTTTATTTTTCCTTTAAAATCAACTTCAATTTACTTAAGTGGTGGTTTAACAATCACATTTAAACTTTTCATCACATCCTTTTCACTAACCATATCGTATATTAGGTAACAATGACATGCAATTTTCTCATATTATAACGTTTGTACGTTATAAATACAATTATCCCATCTAAAGATCTACCACCCACAATAATTATATCCTTTTTCTTTTTTTTCTCTTTTTGTTTCGTTTTTTTTTACTTTTTTCTCTTTTTTTTTCTATATATATATTTTTTTTAAATGTCTTATCGAATGCAATTGAAAACAAAGAATATAGCTTGTGAAACTTCAAAGTTTATTTAACTTGAAAAAATTGTGTCACAACACATTCATGAGATTTTTTTTTTTTTTCATGTTGAAAATGGTGTATTAATGTGTTATTATAGAATACGTGTAAAAAAAATGTTTCCCTTTCTGTCCATTCAATAATGACCAACAGATGACTTTTTCTTTTAATTCACAGTTATAGGAAAAAATAAAAATAAAAAAGTGAATAGAAGAAAATAGCTATTATTTTTTTAAGTATGTATGTATGTACTTTTAACATGTTTGTTTGTTTGTGCGTGTGAAAAAGCTTCTTGGAAAATATACAAAATTATATGTTTGTATTTTGTCAATATAAAAAAAAAAAATTTTTTTTTTCTACTCAGCTGTGTAATATAAATACGGATCTTTAAAATTTTGTTTGTATAACATTTAAACTATTTAATAAACACGTATAGTATAAATATGGGACACATACAAAAAAAAATAAATAAAAGGACTTTATGATAAGTTAATAGCAAAGTTTTTGGATATATAAAGTTTATTTTATATAATTTTTTCTTTCTTTCTTTCTATTATTATATTTTCTCTCTGTCAAGGCAAACAGATGCGAACAGAAATTCAGTTTTCACAATTTTTTTTTTCATTTCGTTTTTTTTTATGATAATAAAAAGGGATTTACTCAGAGCGTTTTTTGTTATACATATATGTATGTACATATGTATATAGTGTGAATTTATATACAGAATTTTTTATTTGTATATATGTATCTGATTTTTCTTCAGTTGTTTTTTTTTTAAATAGATTTAAGACAATATAGGTACATACGTATGTATGTATATATTCTTACATTTTCAGAGTATGCTTAATATATATAATATGTATAATATGTATATTTATATGTAAGTGCATACGAGTATATTAAAAAAAGGATATTTTAGTGTACAATGTACATATATAATATAAAAACTATAATGTGCCATCTGGTATTCTCATCTCAAGAATTAAGTTTATTTGTTTTCTTTTTCTTTCTCTTTTACTCTCTTTTTCTCTCTTTTATTTAAAATTTTTGTATTCTAAGTTCTAACTAAATATTCATTTTGATTTTCTTGCCCTACACAGAACTTTAAGGATTTACTTTTCTGTTTCTTAAAATATTTTTCTCAACCCCCTTTTTATCGGTTTTTTTTATTATTATTGTATAATGTGTAGGTGTATGTGTACATATTTTGCGTTAAAATTTTCTTTCTCAATATATGTATATATTCATTTTATATTCATAATTGTATGTATTAATGTACATAGGTATTATGTACATTTTATATAGTTGAAATTGTCCTCGTTTTAAAGATGAGTAAGTCTTCATTAAGATTAAGAAAAAGATTAAGTCATTTTTTTTTAAACATTATTCCTTCAATGATTATGATGAGGATGATGATGATGACGACGATGTTGGTGTCCTCAATTGTTACAGTGTCCTTTGCACACACACAGAAAAATGAAAAAAATAAATAAAGACAATAAGACAGAGGGAAACCCATATATACACAAATTATAATATAGTCCCAGTAGGAGATTTAAGTAGGAAAATGTATTTGAATGGATGTTAATCTATTAAACTTTCTTCAAAAATTATATAAAAATAAGAATTTCAATGAAGAAGAAGAAAAATTAAAGATATGTAGGTATGTATGTATGTAGGTTAGGTAGATATCTCATTCCAATGTATGTCACTGTGTTACTTCCTTCCTGATTTCGTAACAATATCATCATCGTTATCATTATATCTTCTCTTTTTTTTTTTTTTTTTACATACAAATATTTTACTTTTCTTCATATCTTCTCTGTCGTCATCTTTATCAAAAAAAAAAAAAAAAAAAAAAAAAAAATCTGAATTTCAATATCATAGAAAAATATTCTTTTCTTATATTTTTCGTTTAGACAAAATCATTCGGAGGGATGATTTTTTTTTCGTTCTTTTTACTTTTTTTTACTTTTATTCTTTTAAATCTTCTGTGATAGATAATCATCCCGCAGGGAAGTTTAAACAATGAAAATGGCATTGAATAAAAATCTATACATATGTGTATCTTTAAATGTTAGATATTTTTCTTAGTATATATAAAAAGTATTGTATAAAAATATCATCATTTAACATACTCGTACATACTTATATGAAAATTTAAATGTGGTTGTATTATCTTTTTAATGTGTATGCTAAATATTAGATTATTTTTAAGATATTTTGAAAATATTGATTTTTTATTTATTTATAGAAGCTTTAAATTTCAATGTATTCACATTTTAAATTTATTAAAAAAATATATAAATAAAGTAAAGACATGAATAGTTTCTTTTTCTTTTAATGTTTAAACGGGTATAAATAAGTGTACTGCATTTTTTTCATCATTTGATATTAAAAATAATGATTATTTTGTTACTTTCATAGAATCTTTTTCTAATTATTGCAATTACCAATAACGAAATGATATTCACTTTATAGATAAGCTGTTGTTGTCAATCAAAATGGCACTTTTAGTGTTAATTAGGTAGTCGAAAGTATCCGAAAATCGTCAACTATATTAATATAATTTTCAAAGACTTTTTTCGTTCACCAGACTTTCTTAACCGTAACTTTATTACTTAAAATTTGTGAAAGAAATTCGATACAGTACCTACTTACTACAAAATCAATACTATAAAAAAATCTCTTGATACTAAACAAATATTCAATTAAAATTCATTTACTCAGGTTATAGATGAAATAAATTGAAACATAAAAAAATTGAAGAAATGTCAATCTTACTGTTTAAATTTTCACATTTTGATTTGTCATTTTGATAACCATTTAAAGCACTAAAATATTTTATAAACGAGCTTACTTCTTTAAAAATTTATTAAATTATCATTTGACGTTATTGCCAAGGAAAACTAAAATTGAATTATCAATTTTTTTCGTTTTTTTTTCTTTTTTCTTTTATTTAATAATTTTATCTTTATTCTTTTCATCAATTTTCTTTGTTTCTTATTTCTTGCTTTTTTTATGAAAATCATAGAAATTTAATTAAAATTTTCAGTGACACGTGTAACAGATAATTGCGTGATTTTATCAATGTGATCTATTTTTAATATGATTTTAATTTCCGATTTATAAAAAAATGAAAAATGACATAAAATGATTGTAAAATAACATTTTATTCTTATTTTTTTTTTCTTTTTTAATTACAGATAGAGGATGCAATGTTAATGTTTGACAAACAGACAAATCGACACAGAGGTAAGTTATATAAATAACTTAATATACATAACATAAATACATATGAATTTTTTTTTTTTATATAAAATGTAATTTTTATTTTGTTACTTTGTAATGTCAACAACATATTTCTTCACATCACACAATCTGAATATTTCAAATATTTCACATTTTTTTATAACAAAAAAAAAAAATATTATTATGTATATTTCATTACATTATCTCGGATACAGATGAAAAGAAAAAAAAAGATTTTACATCATTGTATAAATATATATTTCAATATCATCAGGAAAAAAAATTATATAAAAAAAGTATTGAAAAAAAAAAAAGAAAATAAAATAAAAGATATATGAAAATTGCAAACAATACCAGATGTGCACACATTTTTTTTTATGATATTTTTTTCCTTACCTCTATTCCTTTTTTATTTTCTGCTTCTCCATATTTTCAATATCAAATTCAATGACAGATTTTCATATTTCATATTTAATAATTTTCTTTTTTTTGCCAAAATATTTTTGAATCTTTTAAAATAACTTATCAAATCAAGTTGTCTATCAATTGAATATGGTGGATGCCATCATATTACCTACACATTCTTTATTTATTTTTTTTTTTTTTAAATTTTCAATGAAAAAAACTGTTATCTGTTATTTTTTGAAAAGAAAATAAGAAAAAAAAACATAGCTTTTAAATTGATAAGAAAAACATTCCTCTTCATCTGTCATTTCATTTTATTTTGGGCGTTTTTTATTTAAGCTTCTGCTTCTCTTCTTTACTTTCATTTTATTTGAAAATGAAGGAGAAAAGAAAAAACATGGAAATATATTTTATTTAATTGAAGACGATATTGAAATGTGTAAAAAAATTTAAAAAAAAAAATAAAAAAAAATAAAAAAAAAATAACACATTAAGGTGTTGCCGTTGAATGTGTCATCACAGCCTGTCCGTATATATTATAATGATGACGGCTAAAATGATAAAAAAAAAATAATAATAATAATAAAAGAAAAAAAAAACTGGAAAAACGTGGAATATAACTTCCTTGGTTGCCTTTTTGATTGCATCCTTCTTCATGAATGTTGTGTTTGTCGTCAACATGGTTGTAATAATTTATTTTTCTACTATTTGTTTTTTTTGTTATTTCTATTTTATTATATTAATTTTCAGTTTCAATAATCATACTACTATCCAGTGACATATTTAAAAGGATATGACATTTCAAGTTTCAGGTTTTCTTATACATATATACATAAATACATATATTTATGTTTTTCTTTTTTCGTACTTTATTATTTTTTTATATATAAAATAAAATATTTTCTGGTACATCCGGTCACGATTGCCATTTAAAATGAACTTTTTCTTATTCTTTTATACATTATTTTACGTTTTCTGTTTTTTTTTTCGTGTATTTTCTTTGTCATTATATTTTGTAGCATGTTTGATATTAAAGTGAAATTCTTTTCGAAAAAGCACATAAAATAAAATAAAAAAAGTAAAAAAATAAAAATGAAAAGGAACAAAATGTTCAATATATACTATATACTCTTATGTATACACATATCTTACATGCCATAAAGGATAATGTTCTATCATACAGAAAAGAGAAATGTGTTAAAAGAAAATTATATACGAAAAACTAAACTCTGAATGATGATCCCGTTGATTCTTTTATACAGAAGAAAATGACCATGATTGAAATGATACTGGGATGCTTTTGATGATGATAATGATAATGATGATGACCATGTTGACAGACATATAGAAAGGATAAATGTTCAAATATGTTATGTAGTTATAGTTTTATTATATATTTTTGAATGATGGATATTCATAGAGTTGGTATGCGAAATAAAAAAACAACAACAACAACAAAAATAAAAATAAAAACTTATATTAAACGAAAAGACTCATGAAGTGGAAAAACATGTCAGTCAGAATGAAATATTTGTTCACTTGTAATAAGAGGTGATCGAAATCATATACATATATGTATTGTACATAACATTAAACACAGCATTCATAAATAATAAAAAGAATATGAATGAAAACATTATATTTGAGAATAACAAATAGTAAAAGGATGTTGAAGAAAAAATATTTTTTTAAAAAATTTACAAGAAAAAAAAAATAAAAAAGAAGTAGGTACCTAAATCGATTTAGACTAATAAATTATACTTTTTGAAAGAATGTATTAAAAATTGGAAGAAAAATGGTACATGAATACATACTATAGTACGTGTCCACCAAAGTGCAAAGCTGCAAAGGTAACAGGATCAATCGATTTCAAAAGAATCTGATGTTTCACAAACAAAATTGTTAAAATCCTCTTTTTAAACATGAGTAGATTCGCGTTATCCTATTTAAAAAAACCCCTCAGAGGATTTTAGCACTATCGTAAAACTTACAAGGATTATAGATCTAGCGGCTAGTATTATAATGAAAGCGTATCTAAACGAGTCAAAAAAGACTCTACAATTCTACATTCTAGATTTCTTGTAAAAAAAAAATTCTAATCCAAACTATAAATTTTTCGTTAATTATAAAAGTGACTTATAATCCTTTAAAAATCAATTTTACTTATCATTTTCATTCAAAAAATTCAAAATTTTTCTCCATAAAAGAATATGAAAGGAATTAAATTATAATTATAATATATTCTGCTTTACTAGTCATCTATTTAATTTCATAATTGACAATGATCGTATTCCATCCATATTCTAGACAACTTGCAATAAAAACTCTCAAAACGGCCATTAACACTCATCATATCAGTCATTACTGTAAATATGAATGATTCGTATAACTTTTCATCCTTATAAAACACAGAACTCGGAACTTCGAGAGAAAAAATGTTTTCCATATTATATTTTTTTTTCCTCCTCTAAATGTTTTTTTTTATTTTGTTTTTGAAGTGGAATCAAGTGATAATAAATATATCGCGAACACAATTTGTTGTTGACAGTTTCTGTTTGCTGTCATCCACATCAAGTGTGAGTAAATTATATAAAATGGCAATGTGGTCGTAGCATCAGATTAAGTACAGCAGGATCAAGTTAAAAGGGTCAAAACAAGAAGTCAAATCGTACAATTCTATTTAACGTTGTCATTTTGTAATCACCACCACCACCACCACCACCCATCATTGTCATCATTATGTAGATTTAATTTTTATTTAAATATATATTCCCAATATTTTCTAAACACACGACCAAAAAAAAAAACGAAAATAAGGAAATTCATTGCTGATGAGTTGGTTTTTGATGATAGGTCTATCAAAATTGAAAATTCTTTACAAAATACATGCATGAAAAAAGCAAATATGTATACATACATATGTATGTATATGTAGTATATTTCATGTACACATGAGAAAAACCATCAATTAACTGATAGGAATGTTGCAATTGCCACATTAAATGTTCTTTTATTTTTTTATGTTTAACTCCCGCAACGAAAATGAATGTTATAGTTTAGGTTGCATATAATATGTAACTTTAGCAGCAGTAGCCCAGCACAGTATCAAAATGAATGGCAACAGTGAAGTAGTTTGTATCATTTTTATTATCATAGTCTACTGGATGATGCTGGCTGATGTTGTTCTTCAGCTTTTCTGCTTGCTGTTTAGCAGTTGTAATTCTTTATTATGTTTTTTGATGATGAAAAAGTTGTCACAAATGACACCATCATGAGATGTAAAATAGGAAGAAAAAAAACACACATAAATACATACAAAATTACACAAAAAATGAAGTTACATTTTATGTCATTTTTTGTTCAGTTTATGTTTTTATATTTTCGTTTTTTTTTAATTTTATTTTGTTTTATTCCTTGTTGTTATTTGATAAATGAAAACAATGTACCAGGGTCAAAAATGATTCTTGACATACATAAATGCACTGACATCTTTTTGAATATATACAGTTTATTACACGTTGAATGTTGTTACATAAAACGGAGGTGTAATTTATAGTGGTTGTTCAGATGACATAACAAAAATATATAAATTATGTCACATTTGTAGTTAACATATTAAATGTACATACATACATATATGCATAAACCATGCAATTGTTGTACAAATTTGTTTCTTTATTTGTTCATTTTTTATTCTACTTTTCCGTATGAAAAAATTTTATTTAGTCACGTTATTGCAATTTTATAAATTCTTTATAGAATTTATCATGAGAAAAAAAAATAGTTTTTATTTTTATTTTTTTCATTTTGATTAAATTAATCTGATTTTGAATAAAATATTTAATAAAAGTTTATGAAAAAAAAATTTTTCATATTTTATTGAAGTTGAAAAAAAAAAAACTTAGAGTGATAAAAATAGAATAAAAAATTTTAGTATTTTTTGAAATTTAAACAAAAATATTTTCATTACCTAAATAAGAAAAATTAAATCCATTCAAAACAGGAAGTGTAAACTTTTAGTAAAACACAAAGAATTATTGAAAAACTTTCCAAAAATTTGGTTAGAAAAATTAAGAGTTGATTTATCGAAAAAGAATACCTAACTACAGAAACAAAAATCTGTACTACTTAATCATACTACCCAACTATCCTGTTCCAGACTTAATTTGTTACCAAAAAAAAAAAAAAATTCTACTTTATCAACTAAAGAAAATCTAATTTTGTCTTCAAATCACTTTACATCACATGATTTGTTAGTTTTTTTGTTGTTATATTTTTTCCTTCTTCCTAATACTGAATACAATACAATGTAATAAGTAGTCACACAAGCATACAGAAACTTTTATATAAATAAAGTCCTAATAGTTTTAATTCGAACCCTTATATTGAATTACTCTGTTTTTTTTTTTTTTTTCTTTAACAAAACAGAACACATAGCAAAAAAAATAAACTCATAGAACGAAATATGTATAGTATATGTATACATAGTATTTGTATCTAAATTGGATACACGCATCAATATAAATGCGTGCACATAAGCAATTTTCTATTTCTTTCGATTGCGATTAGAATAAAAGATGACCCACATATTGATTTTACCCTCATAAACCAGTTACTATCAGAATGCCTTTTATTTTATTATAGATTTGATATGAATTTATTTTTACTACCACCACCACCCACTCAAAATCTCAAACATTCCAATTTATACATTATATGAACATACATACATATATGGATATTATTATTCTTTACTTTGCTTTTGTCATTTTGAAAATCGTTTTCACATCCAAATGAAAAAAAAAAAAAAAAAAAAGAGAGAAGAGGCAAAAAAATAAGGAAGAAAAATTTATTGTGAAACCTTGAATATAGATATAAAGTGTTTATGTTTATACATATGTATGTACATATATATATACATGTATTTTAATATGTACATACATACCTACATATTATATTCCAGCCCCAAAAAAAATAATATATCCTAAATGCGTTAAATATCAGTAAATTGTGGTGTATTGCGATAAGAACGAAAAGATATAAACATCATTTTATGTCTGCCTAAAATGCTATTATATATTTGCGGGTACGAGAATATTGTGTTTGTATATTTTGTATTTTGTAAAGTATTTTAAGTACTAAATAGAATACAAATGAAAAAAAACAAAAAGGAATAATTTACCACCCTCTCCTATATATGTAACTGTATAGTTGTCTTGAATTTCATATATCACATATTTACTTCAATTTTTAGATTTTATTTCACATACACAAAAGTTATATAATAACAATAGCTAAATTGTTTTCAATAAAAAAAATAAGTATTACTACGTATATATATATATATATACACGTATACGTATATGTACACATGATAAAAGAAAAAGTAAAAAAAAAAGCTAAGGGAAAACGAAAGACGAAACTGAAAAACGGTTAGATTTACAGAGAAAACTGAAAAAAAAGGATGCACATATCTTTATTATCTGTATAAAAGCATTGAAATTGACATGTTACGATTGTGGAATAGACACGTTATATATGTATAATAACTGTGGTTTTGTGACTTCATAACCAAAAACCAAATTCTAGACTACAATAATAAATAAACTTTTTCTATTTGTATCTTTAAAAAAAAAGATACATAGCATACATTATATTAGAAAAAGTCGCGTTTTGGAAGAAAAAATTATTTTGTTATGATTTCTGAAATCAAAGAAGAAAAAAATAATCTTTTTTAAAATGTGGTTTATTTAGTTTACTGTTGCATTATATATTTAATTTTTTTATTTTTACATATCATGTGTGTATGGCGCCATTAGAAGTTTTAACTGTACTTTGTACATCTTCAATTTATACAACACAGCCATGTTATTATTTATTTTACATTTTTTTTTTTTATTCGAAATGACTTTTTATCAACCGCAAAAAACAAAATCTTCTAACTAAATTTTGGCTTTTACATTTGTTTTGAAAAAAAAAAACAGCACTAATTCCTTATTTAAAAAAAAAAAAAAAAAACAAAATATATAAGATATTTTTGTATGATTCTTAAATGGTTCTTTTAAAATAGTACTAAAATTTATGAATTTACAGATTCACAGAAATTTAATTTAAAAAAATCAAAACAAAACAAAAAAAATATATAATAAAAAATAGATCTTCTAGATTCATTAGCTCATCTAATTTGAAAAATCTCTAGATTGAAATTTGATTACATTTTGAACTATTTAAACGATACAAAGTATTAAAATCAAAAATTTAAAACAAAACAAAACAAAAATGGCCTAGACGAGACATATTTTTTTCCACTATTCGAAATAATATGAATTTTTGCAGACAAAACAGAAAGCCTGTAGGAATTAAAACTTAATAAAACCCACAAAAACAAATTTTCAAAAAACTACATGTTGAAATATTACAAAACAATAGAAAAAAATATCAAAGGACATACAGTCATATTGTATGTACATACAAATGTGTGGTACACACAGCAGCGGTTAATATTTTTGTATCATCTCTGATGTATTTGGAAACTTTAATAAACGTCATTTCTCTTCTATCTACCATCACCACTATTCAGTTTTACCAATCATTTTTCCAACATCCTGTTTTTTATTTTTATTTATTTTTTTTTTGTTTTTTTAATTTTTTCTGGAATTAAAAAAGCAACAATGATATCAAACAAATTTCATACACATATACACATTTTTATATCAAATTTTTTTCTTCCTTTTTTTGTATTTTTTTTTACCTCGGTCACAGACTCTTAACATTGGCATTGTCTGTGCTTTTGCTTTGATTTCGACGTTATATTGTGCCACAGGGGATCATTGAGGTGGAGAATTATAGGACCTGCTGGGTAATTTCATAAAATCACGTTAATAAATATTATTGATAATAGCGTTTTGTATAGTGTCACCAAAAGCAAAAAAAAAAAAAATAATAATAATAATAATAAATATGAAAAATAAAAAAATAAAAATTACGATTGTTATATTTTTGTGTGGTATTTACTCTCACTATACCTACGTATATATTTGTCATTTAATAAAATAAAAAACAACACAGGAATAAAAAAGTGGTATGAGAACTGATTGGAAATCATCATCGTCACCATCATTATCATCATCGATTTCTGCTCACAATGCTGCTGTATATGATATATAAAGTGCTGTCGTATTCAGGACATTTTGAATTTTTGGTTAAGGATTCATCTCACTTTTTTATTACTGTGTTTTTTTCTTTTTTTTTTCATTTATCGAACATTCAACGTATATAAAATATAAAATAAATAAAGTACACAATAGTATTTATAAAGGATTTTATTATTTATCCAGAAATTTTGTCAATCCGCATATAAATTTAAATAATATTTTCCATATAATATATACCCACATACATATTTTATGTATATATACATTTGACTTTTGTAATTTTGCGTAAATTGTATTGTAGGTGGTCATATATAGTTATAGTTATTAAAGAATTTAATGATATACCATCCAAAAATTCAAATATACAATAAAATGACATTTTGACTATATTAAAATATTCATTAATTTATCATGTACATACATACGAACTGGATTTTACCATATCTCAGAAAAATGTAATAAAAAAATTATAAAATAATAATAAATGGAATTTTTACAACATTTTTTTTTAACTCTTTCATTAAAGTTATTTCAGAATGTATATATGGACATACAAATATAGCAACCGATTTATTCTCTTTTTCTCATATAATTTTCAATAAAAAATTCAACAAAAAACATCAATAACAATGATAATCACATATATACTGTTTTTCTGTACCTTTTTTATTATTTAAAAAGTAATAGTCCACAACCGGAGAAAATTTTCATGATTTTCCCGGATATTACCTGTAAATGAATTAATAATAAGGTCACTACTATATTGGATCAATTTTTTTCATCAGTAATGATGTGACGATTACAATAGTGGGAGATAGCCTTTTTTCATATTTTTTTTTTTCAGTAGGTAATAGCAATTTACTTCATTGTAGACATTTGTATTATGTATAAAAATTTGATTGATCCTTGAAAAAATGTAGCTAGATACTTAAAAAAAATGTGCAACAAAAATGGTTTCTCCTACATGAAATACGATTATTTCAATAAATTTCAATCAATATTTGAATTGAAAAAATAAATTATTAAAAAAACGATTTTATTGTTTGTTTTCACACGAAAAAAGTTCAATTTCAAAAAATACAGGTTACTGCCAAATTTCCAAAATAATAAAGTTATAATTTTTTTTTTTTTTTCAAATATTTTCTGCGACAAACATTCGAAGAAACTTTTTCAAGACCAAAATTGCATGCCATTAAAAAAGGAACTCTTAACTCTGTCTTGCGATTTAATTCGCAACTCATAGAAAGAAACTATCAAAGGATTCACATATTCTCATTATACTCTTAAAGTTCTACATAACAGAAAACTTTTCTAATTTTAACTAACATATTTCGTTCTTATTTTGTAAACACTTACGTTATTTTTCTACAAGATATTTTTTTTAAGTTAAGTGAGTTGAAGAAAATTTCATCATTTTCCTACACAGATTTATTATTTTTTCTTTCTTTTTTAAGTTACAATTCAAATTTTTTGCGTCTTTTATTACTTTTTTTTGTTAAGACTAGAAATAAGTATAGCTAAAACAGATTACACCATTTACATCACCCACCCTCTGAATATTATTACTTACTTACTTCTAATTCTTACTTTTTCCCCCAATTCATTTTCAAATGATTAAAATGGGTTGAAAATTGAAAAAATATTGCCAATGTTAGATTTTCAATGGTGAAAAAATTATACGAAATATTCTATTTTATTCGGAATTTTTAACCATTCAAATAGACATTTTATACTTTTTCAATAAATGACTTTGATTGTTCAATATTTTTTGTGAGTCTCTATAGAAATTTCAAATTGTTTTTTTTCTTTGTACAAACGATATTTTGTAATTTTAAAAAAAAATTCTACAAAAAGTCATAAGACTTCATAGAAAATAAAAGTATATACATATGTATATGAAAATTCTTACTGGTAATGGTATTTGATTTTCATTTAATTGTATGTATTTCTCATCTAAATCAAAAGCTTAATGTCTTTTATTATAGAATGGTGTGATTAAAAGTTACAAACACCGAAAAATAATATGTAGATATAGTGTTTATCTTTTATAATGGTTTTATTTATCGTAAGTATTATTGAAACATAGCGTTAAAAAAAAACTCTTGATTTCTGAATAACTCCCATATTTATTTTACAACAATTTACTAAAATGATTCAATTCTTCTGTTACATACGAAAAATAATTTTTACTCCCACTTAATAATTTCTTTTATTTTTGTGATGATGAACATAAAAATCTTTTTCCTTTACCTTTTTTTTTTAAATTTATTTTCCGCTTTTTTTTTTCTCATGTATTTTTCTTTTTTTTCATTTCTCTTAACTTCCTTTTGAGACCTAATTGGATTCATTTTCACTTGTTCGTATGTTTAAATGAGAGACGAACCTGTAGAAAAGTGATTTCCAACATTAATGGCAGGTAACAAGCCATAATTTTGGTATTCATTGTTGGCACTTTGTCGTTAAATTTTTTCTGTGTTTTTTTTCTCTTCTTTTTCCTTTTTGCTGTAATACTAAATTAAATGAATAAATAAAGAAGAAAAAAAAGGAGATGAAAAAAGGATTTTTTTTTTCTATGTTTCTTTGTAATTTTATTTGTCACCGATTAATTTGAGAAATGTATAATGTAACATACAAACAATTGTAACATACAAACAAAAACGTAACAAATTTATTTAATAGTATATTTCATCGTATAACATTGATGGATAGTATAAAAGCTTTAAGAACGTTATGTTAAGAAAAATACAAAAAAAAAAAACATTTGGAACATTTGATTGTTTTTTTTTCTTGCTCAAGTGTTTTAATAACTTTTATATGGGTATTTCCTTGGTATTTAGAAATTATAATTGTTTTTATTGTTAGTAGGGCCGAAACAAAGTTACTCCTGTATTCACCTGATGATATGATATAGGTACATATAGTTTTATATGTATGTGTAACATTTAAAAACAAACACATATTGAATTTAACATTTTTAATATTTGCAATTCTCAAATTGAAAAAATAAATAAATAAAATCACCCGTGATTGACACATTCAATTTAATTTAATGTAAAAATTAATCTACTGTTGATATTTATAATTTTAGAAAATCAATTTCTTTCATTGAAGAATTTCAAAATCAATTTGAAAATGTAGGCTTTCACAAGAAAAGTTAACATTTAAGTAGATACAAACTAAAGGTTTACATTAAAAAAAAAAGTAAATAAAAGAAATTTTCAATATACACATAAAAAAAAATTAAATATGCATGATATGACGATAGTAGAAAAAAAGTGTCAGTCAGTAAGTAATGAATACACAAACCATAAAAAAAATTAAATATTAATTCACCTATTGACGTATTTTTAAAACAATTTTTTTTTTTCAATTATAATCTTTTTCTTGATTTCTAATTAATTAATCACAACAACGTGAAAAGTTCTATTCTATTTTTGCATGAATACCAATCGATTTCTTTTTAAATATTTAACCGTCCTTCGAATATCATATTATTAAAATAAAGAATTGTAATAATATACTTGAAACCGATAAATAAAGTAAAAAAAAAAAAACAGTTTAAAAGAAAACAAGAAGAAAAAAACATAATTGAAAATAAAGAACAGCATGAAATATTAAAAACCATTTTACATTAAAAGGAAAATTGCATTATTATGCATAATTTATTCGATATTTATTGATTTATCCGCGTAATTTCTGCAGCACACTATACTTTATAAGAAATTATAGTATTCATCCTTTTTATTTTTTTATTTTTCTTTATTCAATGTAACTAAACTATATATCATTTGCAGCTGTTGTAATTCGCTAAGATTTTACGCTTTTCCTTTTTCTTCTTTTGTTACTCATAATAAATTCTTATACAAGGTAATTCAAGAAAAAAAAAATAATAAAAAAGGACGTGAAGAAAAAAAAAAAGGATTTATATCCTGCAACAAACCATGTTCATTTTATAACTTAAATAATGATTATATAATAAAAGAAAGAAAGAAAAAAAAATTTAAAAGAAAAGCATTTTTTTAGTAAATCATGTAAGTTGCAATACAAACAACAATGTATAACATTTTTTTTTACACAGCAAAAATAGAAGAAAAAAAAACAACAACTATAACTAAAACAAATATTACACTAAAAATTGACTTTTGTTCTTTTATCAAATCATACTCACGTGTAAAAGCAATAAAGTAATCATCATCAATCGAATGAGTTCAACTTTAATTAAAGTTTCCTATATATTTCATTTTATACATCAAAAATTTTATGATCGAAATCAAACAAAAGAAACAAAGTATATTTTTTTGTTGAAATAACTTTAGTTAGAAAATAAAATGTGGAAAAGAAAAAAATTAATAAAAAAAAAAAAACTAAGGCTTTGATTTTTCCAATACAAGTAGGTACTTTTGAAGTGGAAAAGTAAAAAAAAATTTAAAAAAAAAAATTAGAACAAAGTTTTAAATAATTTATTGCTATTTTTTCACAGGGTTCGTAACGAAATCCGGAAAGACAAAATCCAGAAAGACAAAATCTAGAAAGACAAAATCCAGAAAAGACAAAATCCAGAAACGACAAAATCCAGAAACGACAAAATCCAGAAACGACAAAATCTAGAAACGACAAAATCTAGAAACGACAAAATCTAGAAACGACATAATCCAGAACGACAAAATCCAGAAAAAATCCAGAAAAAATCCAGAAGAAATCCAGAAGAAATTAGTTGGATTTCTTCTGGATTTTTTTATAAACTCATAAAGGTACATATCTTGTGTTATATTTTAATAAAATCAGTTATCACTCATTTAGTTTAGCTCAGCAACATCAAAGTAACACACAAAATCACTGTAGTAACAAAACAATACCAAAGTAACACACAAAATCACTGTAGTAACAAAGCAACATCAAAGTAACACACAAAATCACTGTAGTAACAAAGCAACATCAAAGTAACACACAAAATTACTGTATCAAGAAAAGGTATAAAAACCTTACACTTAAGCCTTGATATCCTCATTCTAAGGTTTTTATTTTTGGTGATTAGTGAATTATTATAAAAAAAAAAGTGATAGACTGCATATTTTAAATTTGAAGAAATTTCAATTTGAACTAGTTTGGTGTTAATTTATTAAGAAATTAAGTTACTTAATTAATTGAATTTTTTTAATAATATTCTGTGTATTAATTGAAAAGATGAACGATAACGAACCAGTTTTAGAAATAATAGCTTCTAATAAAGGTGGTATAAAATTATCCCTTAATGGGTTTATATACCACGTAGACAAAAAAACGGAGAAAAGCATTAATTGGATATGTGAAAAAAGAAAATCTTTTCACTGTAAAGGAAGAGTTACAACAAATTATACAAGTGAAGGTCTACATACAATTGCACGATCTCCAACAATACATAACCACGATCCCATGGCGTCTGATAAAAGTGTTTATACAACAAATAGTTTAGTAAAAGATAAAGCAGCAAGAAGCGGATTGAAGTCATGCCAAATATTATCTTCTGCTACAACTAACTGTGAACCATTATGTAGGAAATATCTACCTTCGAAAAAAGCGCAAAATAGAAAGATTCAAAGAGTGCGACGTAAATTACTTTTCAAAGAGCCGAAAACCATTAGTGAAATAGATATTCCCGAAACATTACAAGTAGTTGAAGGAGAAAGATTCCTTCTGTCTTATAAAACTTTTGATGACGACTGCATAATTCTTATGGGAACAAAAGAAAATATTCATTGGTTGGCACAATCAGATATATGGATTATTGATGGAACATTTAAAGTAGTTTCGTCTTTGTTGCGACAACTTTTTACAATACATGGACGCGTTGGGAATCAGTCAAATAATGAAACAGTACCTCTTATTTACTGTTTAATGTCTCGTAAAAACATAAACTGTTATAATGAGATGTTATACGAATTATTAAGATCGGCAGCTGAATTCAATATATCTTTAAATCCAAACATAGTATTGTCAGACTTTGAAACAGCTAGTGTAAAATCTTTTAAAAGCTTTTTTCCGGATGCTATATATAAGGGCTGTTTCTTTCACTTTGGAAAAATTATTTGGCGCAAAATACAAAAAGAAAAGCTTGAGCGAAAATATGGAACAAACGAACAGTTCTCACTACAAATTAGGCAACTAAAAGCACTTGCTTTCGTACCTTCGGAAGAAGTTCCACAATACTATGAGGCAATAAAAACTTCTAATGCAGATTTCAAAAAAATTGCTAGTTCCCTTGAAACAAATTATATATATGGAAAAAAAAAAAACGAGGAGTGCAAAATCCACCCGTATATCCTCCGTCATTTTGGTCAGTTTATGAGAACATTATAAACAATTTTCCACGAACGCAAAACAAAGTTGAAGCGTGGCATAGAAGATTGGGTTCATTAATAGGAACACACGCAAATTTATATAATTTGATACAAAATCTTCAAAAGGAGCAGATAATGATAAAAACATTAATAGAAAAAATTAATTCCGGAGAAAAACAACCAATAAAAAAGGCATATCAAGAAAAAGAAGAAAGAATTAATCTGATTTTATCTGAAAGAACAAATTACTCCAAAGAAGAATATTTAAGAAATATTGCCAAAAACTTTTCTTTGGCTTAATTTTTATTTTACTATATTAGAATATATTCAAATTTAGCTTATGTTTTTTTATTATATATTTTAACTATTTTATATTTAAATTCCTTTTATATTTTATCTATATTACACCTGAATTTAAAGTGTGATGATTTGAAACAATGTATCTTAGTATTTAAAAAATAGGTTTTATCTTCGTATGAAGTGCAATGTTTAAAAATAAAATTTAAAATCAAATAAATAAATAAATTAATATGTATTTTATTCAACATTTTCTCAATATTTTAGAAAATAAAAAAAAATTTTCATTTTATGTTTGTCGCTCTGGATTTTGTCGTTTCTGGATTTTGTCGTTTCTAGATTTTGTCGTTTCTGGATTTTGTCGTTTCTGGATTTTTTCGTTTCTGAATTTTGTCGTTTCTGAATTTTGTCGTTTCTGGATTTTGTCTTTCTGGATTTTTTAAAAAGTTCTGAATTTTGTCGTTTCTGGATTTTGAAAATCTGGATTTTGTATGGATCCCTTTTTCACACTTTGTGTTTTTATTGATCAATTCAACGAAACTATGATATTTAATACTTTAAATTTAATTTTTATATCAGTTTATAATTACAAGATACTCATTATAAATAAAATGTCCTTAAATAAAAAGTTTACAAATTTTTACGTGCACCAGAACTGAAGATATATTATCAATCATTATTTAAGATTTTTAACTATATTTATTAAATGTTTTAAATAATAAGTAACAAATTGGAAATAAAATGTAATATTTTTTTTATAATTTTTAATAGAAGACAGGAGATTATTTTTTAATATTTTTCATTATGAACCAAAAATTGTAAATGCTTTCTAGTATGTCAGATAAATTTGTCGAAGTTGATCCACATGTAGCGCAAAAGTATCTGATCAATAGAATTAAAAAGAATGACTATTGTAATTTTATTTTAAATATACATACATATGTATATGAAATTATGGTAAAATAGCTTGGGCCTTGACCTCCTGTTCAAAAATGTTCAACTAAGTAATGATTTTGTAAGTGGTTTCTTCAAGTCTGGAAAATTAATAGGTATTTAATTCTCGAAAAAATTTAGACACCATTACAATTATCTACTTATATTATCTGTTTTTCACAGGTGACCACTTTACAAGGATTATGATCATCTTAAAAAGTTTTACTGTATACATTTTCATCAAATTACATTTAAAAAAATTTTCAACCAATAATCTCTAAAAATTATTTAGTTACCAGTTACTATTAAAAAAACGTGTTATGACTTTCAAAAAATTTAAATTGTATCTAACATTAAAATTTATTTATTCCTAAATACAAAGCAATTTATATTGGTCATTAATTGCCATTTTTCTTGACCATAATCTTTTTTTTTTCCATTCAACTTATTTTTTATTATTATTTTATTCGTCAATATTCACCTCCTACTTACAACTTTCTTTCTTTATTTATTTCTTACTTTTATTTTATGTTTGCAATAAATTCTATACGAATATTGGCTGTAAAATCGATAAGAAATTACGACATCACATCAAAAGCCTATTTTTAACAATTTTTTTTTTTATAATACATATGTATTACAATAGTAACAACAACAATAACAACACAATGGGAAAGTTTTATTAATAAAAGAAATGAATAAATAAATAAAGAGATATGTATACACACATATGTACATATATGCATATGTCGAACTATATACATAATAAAATGTACTGAATGAAAAAAGAAAAGAAAAAAAAATAGTGAACGGGCCATTAAATGTACAAAAGAAGTTTTAACATGTACACAATAATAACAACTATGTATATAATATATTCTAAAGGTATTGAATAGTATTTTACGATGATTATATCTCTTTGCAAAGATATCTGTAAACATTAAGTTTCAAACAAATACATATTATATTCAATACACTATACTGCCATTCCGTAATACTTTTAGTTACTCGTTCATTGTTTTCTATTTGAAAAGCCAGAGTATAAAAGGATAAATAAGTATAAGGAACCAAAAAAAGCTATCGTTTTTGGTTTATACCTCTTAATATACATTATAAAGTGGTGGGAAAAGGAAAAAGAGAAAGAGAGAGATCTAGGAAACGCTAAAGAAACAAAATTACTATAAAGAATATCCCGATTACAACATACGATACTATATTCGACTACTTTTAGCCGTGTATATTTTAAAAATATTCGAGTACTGTTTTAATACAATTTGTATCCTGTATACGTATATTTATGTATACAAAATTTTTTCCATATATCAAAAGGATATCCTAAATATAGGTACCATAGTAGAAACTGTTGCCATTTAAAAAGGAATAATGGTTTTACTTGAAAAGAATTAAGGACATTTTCTGTGATTTGTGGTAACCTATTTCATTTGAAATTATCGTTCCCCAATTATTATTAAATGGTTCCAAACAAAAGGTGAATTGAAGAGCGAGAACCTCTTTTATAAATATATGATTGTATATATGTACATAAATAATGTTTGTACTTAACCAGAGATATATACATATGTATGTATATTATCGTTTAGATATCTATTATGTAGGTAATATATTTGATACTCCTATTATATATTTTATTATATTTATTTAAGTTTCATTTGGCCTATGAAAGTATTATGTTCAAGGTAACATAATCACTGCAAAAATTCAACTAAATCATTATTAATGGCTGGTCATATGCTTACCATTATGTGAGCATTAAGAGGGTGGTATTTTTTTTCTTTGGTAATTTAGATTTTTTTCTTTTCTTTTTATTTCAAGAAAATTATCAAATTAATAAGTAAAAGACTAAAATATTTTATATATACGTATATACATAATATACATATGTATTCAAAATGCAATTAAAAGGATATACATATGTATAATATCATATGTACAACATTTTCAGGTCTTATCTTTTACTTTTCTTACTTTTGTTCTTCTATTTACAATATTTCATTTTTATCCTTTTTTATTGTTGGTAATTATTAAAATTGATGTACAGTCATCAATTAAATAGTATTTGAACAACAAAAACAACAAAATTTCACCATTCATCTTATAGAAATGAAAATTCCAGAAGAATTTATCACAAAATTTATATACTAAGTAGTCCTTAAATAATACATATATCTTTTTCTTATTATCATCATTATAATTTGACATTACACGCAATACTGATGTACATTATATATGTATACAACATCGGTAATATCCTTACAAAAATATGCATATTCCAATTAACGTCGTCATTTAAAAAATGCATTTATTTTAAATACCAGATTCATTTTGAATAGAAAGGATTTCTTTTATTTTTTTTTAGTTACACATTTTTAATAAGAAAATAAATTTTATTTGTTAACTTGTATACGCATATATATAGTATGGGTACAGTATCCTTTATTCTTAATGAAAAGAAAAATTTGAGTAAATAAATTTTCTTACGTGTCAATTAAAAGAATAAAGAATTTAGAAAAAAAAAAATTATATACACCCATATACTTTCTCATTTCTTTACTTTCTAAAGACAAAATTTATTTCTTCTTTCTACATTTTTTTTTCTTATTTTCAATAATTTACATACACGTTTCATTTCAACATTTATTAAAAAGGATATATCTCTTCCTCTTTTTTTTTTCTCACGAACAAAATTGTACGAAATATATTTTTTCAATAAAAAAAGAAAAAAAAACATAAAATAGGTTTTGAATACTTTTTTAATTCTTTTTTTTTTTTTTTTATGCTTTGATTTCTAAATAAGAAGAAAAGTACTGAAAGGTTTTTTCAATTTTATGAAAAAAAAAGTAATAGAAAATAAAACTGAATAAAAAAAAACACCATACGCACAAAGTGTCTGTTTTTTTTATCACTCTAGATCTAAGCATAAATAAGTGCTACATAAAAGAAGAGAAATTAAAAAAAAAAAAAAAAATTCATACTGTATTTTACAAAATACCTTATTTTTATTCGTAAGAGGAGGAGGAGAGGGGGTGGGTTTTGTGGTAGTGAATGAATATTGCAAAATATAAACGAAAGGTACACATGAATTACTCCTTTCATCTTAAGTACACTTACTTATGTATGTAAAAAAAATCTTATATATACATCTTAGGTATAATGAACACTTTTTATATTTTTAAAGAATAATGTATTTTCACATTTGACTTGTTTTCTTATTTTTCGTATTTTACTCCTACTATGTGCGTATGTATTTGGTTTGGCTTGTGTTAAAACATGTTAAGAACTTTGTATTTATAATTCTTACATTATTCATCACCATTGCCCTCGCTTTCTATATCGTTTAAAAAAAAATGTGAAAATTAAAATGGGAAAATCGCAATAGTATCTCTAGTTTTAGAATAATATTGATATCATATGATTAGATATCCTAAGTGAAAACTTTGAATTTTGAAAATAGCATCAAGTTTTTTTTAAGTTTCGTTTTCATTAAAAATCTTCAAAAAATAATTTTAAAGAAATATTTTTCACATATATGCTCACTCTTTCCCAATAAACAACACCTGATTATTTAGAGAAAATTTTTTTTTATCACTTAGGACATTTTATTTTTTAATGATATTAAAAAAATCTACTCGTATGTACTAGTATATTCACCGACATCTTCAAGCGTATTTCAATGAAACCACCACCATCCTGAATACAACCTTGCAAAAATATCTCATACAATGATTATGATGATGATGATGATGATGAGATATATTGTATGTACGAGTATTTTTATCGTGCTAACAGGGAAAATATTTTAAAAGGATTTTAAAAAAAACGCGTCATTTAGTGAATACACAAAACATTTTGTTATATTGATATTTAAGTTGATGTTAAATATTATACATACATACATGTATGTACTACATATATGAAAATGAAACATTCAAAGTCTTGTTATAATACTTTTTTTTCTCTCATTTAAATGTATTTATGAGTGCTTTATGCGGGCGCTTTTGATGGTTTTCGCTTGACGGTAAAGATAATTTCACTTCAAATGAATCAGTTTTTAAATTAAAATGTATCATAAACCGTATAAAGCAATGTTTAACAAGAAGAACATAGAAAGGAAAATGCAAAATAAACATACAAACAAACAAACGAATAAGGAATTTAAAAAAAAATCAGGAAAACTCATATACGGAATTGAAAAAATAAGAGATTTTAAAGAAAATTAGAAAAAAAAATGTATGTACAAATGCAAATAAATTTCAAAAAGACTTGTATAAACTTTTAATGCAACTTTGTAAAATTAAATTTAATCAGGAAATACATTTTTAAATTTTTATAATTAAATTATTATCCTTTTGAACTTTTTTTCTAATTTATTCATGCATATAATAAATTAAAATTACAAAATTAAGGATTATATAAATTTTAAACGAAAATATTTTGTGTAGTGAAAATAAAAAGTTTGCTAAAACTTTCGTAAAATTCATCATGTTCATTGACAACAGATTTAAGATTTCAGATTAACTTTTAAACTTCAATATACATAATAGTACAATAAAGAAACAATATTAACAATTAATTATTTTCTTTTTCAAGTCCAAACATGCTGGTTAAATTTTAAAAATATAAATCGAATACATTTTCAATTAAATATTATTTTTATCAGAATGCGTAGAGTATTCTATTTAGAACTGAGAACCCCTTCTCAAAGGTTTTATTTTTCTCACTACGTCCATAAAATATAAAACTTTTTACAAAAATTCTGTTTCAAAAAATATTATCAAAATCAATTTTTAAGAAAAACAGTGTAACGCTAGAGTACAATATCCATCATGAAAAAGTGATTTAAAAAAAAAAAATGACAATAAAAATACACGACAAAAAAACTTTTTTCAAAAACACAAAAAGCGTGCTCAAGAGGAAAAAGTGAAAACAAAAAATACGAATTTAAAAAAAAGAAATAAAACTCAAAATAACATTTTAGAAACATAAAAAGAAAGAAAAAAAGTTAAAATCTAAAATTGTCCCTAGGAAATGAAAATGAAATAATATAAAAACAAAAGGAAATGAAATATACAAAAAAAAAAAAAAACTTCACGTAAATTAACACTAACATACTAACTAAGAAAAAAAAATAAAAAAATACAAATTAATACAAGAAGAAATTCAAGAAAAAACACAAAGTTTGAACTTAATTACTCAGAAATAAAGAAAAGAAAACAAAATTCGTACCATATCCTTGAGCTTTTTACAGGCAAAAAGAAGAAAAAAAAAAGAATAGAAAAAACTTATAGAGAAAGAAATAATAATACATGAAAAAATAAAATCGAAGAACAACAACACGAAGATAACAACAAGTAAAACAAAAAAAAATGTCAAAAAAAAATAATAATAATAATAATTCGACCCAAAACAAACTTTTCAACAAGACAAATCGAAATAGAAAACTTTCATAATTTTATTTAATTTTATTAACAGCATTCAACGCGCGATGAGAATTATTTTATAGTGTGTACTGAGTACAAAAACTAAGTAAGACAAAAAAAAAAACAAAAAAAAAAGTTTAGAAAAAAAAAATCTTAGGCAAAATAAAAAAAAAATAAAAAGTCGGTTATATACAGATTTTTTTTTTCATTTTATTTAATTTTTTCTTCATGTTTTATATAAAAATTCTTGAATATAACTTTATTATATTGATCTTATTTTTTTCTCTTTTTTTTTTGTATGTATGTTGTTTTGTAGTCCTGTGGTAGAAAAAAGTGCAAAAGGACAAAGTTTTTCTTATGCATACAATATACAAAATAGAAAACAAAGAAACGACAAAAAAAAAAAAAAAAATAAAGAAGTTTTATGAACGAATTTTTTTTTTGAGAGATACATTGCTTACGGGTTGACATTATAATAAATCTTCCCACACATAAAATCTAAACGCCACGAAAAACGAAACTTTCCTTTTTCACATTTATGTTATTCTCGTATATGAAATATATTTTATACCAATAAATGATAAATCTTAAACAATACAACTGATGGACAAGTAGGTATTCTTAATTTTTATTATATTTTGTTTCGTTTTTTTTTTCACTTATTTTTTTTTTTTCATGTTAACATCGATATTCTGCCACAATTGGTTGAGAATTTTATGACTTTAAATGAAATTGACTTTTCAACTTTTCTGTGGAAAGCTTCCTTCATTTTTACTCGATTAACTAAATGGAATTATATGAATAATATAAATATTTTTTTTTTCTGGTTTCTAAAAGAAAAAAAAAAGTAACATTATAAATCTGAATCTTGTATCTCAATCGCAATTGAAATTGAAAGAGAGAGAGAGAGAAAAATAAATCAATATCAATAATATAGAAGTTCTGACAGATCTTGTAATATAATTAATTAATGCAATTTAACAATTAAACATACACCATGAATTCTATTTACAAAAAAAAAAAGTTTTTGTTTCTTTCAATTTTTTTGTTGTACTTTTATAACTTACGTAGTCGTTGGTTATTTTTTCATCTCGAACACTAATTGATTAGTTTTTAATTGAATAAAAGTTAAAAATTATTTATAAAAGTTTATGAACTAACTTTTTTTTTTCTTTTTGAATATTCACTTTTTCTTTAATTAATTAGAAATTAAATAAATTAAAGAATAAACAAATTGACGTTTTGTATGTGTTTTTTGTCAAATTTAATGTCTACAAGCAGCTATGAGGTTTACAGAATGCATGTACTTGTGTAGAATATCGGTTAAAATTATTAAAGATATATTAGTGCCCAGTCCAACCTTGTCATAAAAAAAATCTTTCTGTACTAACAAATTTAGTGGTCCTACTTAAGCACATACTATGTATGTTCATATGCATGTATGGTAGTAGTTCGAAAATTAGTCGACCAAGCCATAAATTAACTTGATGAGCCACACATCCCCGAAGAGTAATAGCCAAAATATTCAGAGAAAAAAAATGAAGATTGTGAATTTTTTTAAAAAGATATTACGCGGATAGATAGCTCTTTTTTTTGTCAAACTGAAAGTAAAAAAAAAATGAAATTAAGTATAGTGTTAAGGATACAACAATCCTGTTGTCTCATGTCTCTATTTTACAAGTAAATTTTACAAGTAAAATGAATGTACTTTTGAAATATTTTTGTAAACCATAAAATTCGGAGACATATAAATAAAAATTATCGAAAAAAACGACGATATCAACAAATTAAGTGTAAAATTCAGACCAAATTATGCCGAATTCTTTTTTTTTTTGTCTTTTCTGAAAATTGTATATTATACCCAAAAGAATTATAATACTCCTACACGAGATACATGTACAAAACACATTATAATGATGACAATAGTCGTAAATTTAAAATATATATATACGTGTTTTTTGTTAATTTATATGAATATTTATATAAAAAAAATGTTTCTTTAAAAAAAAAAAAAATTTGATGCAAAAAATACAGCCGAGAATCATGTTTAATGAAATGAATTTTATCATGAACGACGGAAATAAAATGTTTATTTATATTATAACTCCCAGAATTCTGCTCCTTTTTTTTTCTTTTTGCTAGTCATATGTAGGTACATATATTACACAGCCTTATATAATATGCATATACCTATGTATATATGTATATATATTCGTAAATATGGAAACCCGGAAAATTGATGCAACGAACACTTTATATGAGCTTATATTACATGATGTAGTGTTTGTTGAAAAAAAAAAATGAAAAAAAAAAAGAAAGTAAGAACAAAAAAATGAACATGAACATGGCATTGTAACATTAAAATGTTTAAGAGTTTCACTTTTGGGAATTGGAAAATGAGTTTTTCACTAATGAAAATATATTTTTATGTTACATTTTGTGTGATGATGTTGATGATGATGATGATGATGATGATAGTATATATGCATGTGATAAAAATATAAGTTTAGTTTAGATACAATGTATTTCACTACATAATAGAATTATTAGAAGTGTAGAAAAAAAAAACATGTCCCTCTATTTGAAATGAATCCTGTAACGAAAAAATTACATTGCACAAAAAAAAAAATTCAAAAGTATTGCATTGTGCTAATTTTCATCACTTGGAAGTGACAAATTTAATCACTTTTTTATCTTTTTTTGCCTTATAATGGTGACTTGTAACACAACTAAATGATGCTGACTAAATGTAACTCGAAAGGAGCTCCATAACGTTTTTTTAAAGATAATTACATGATTGTTTTATTCGTGAAGCATTTTTTTTTCATTTTTTCGTTTTATGTTTTTGAAAATAGTTCTGACTTTTTTTGTCCTAAAATTTGTCACATACAAAATTTATTGACATTATTTTAATTAAAATACATATTAAAATTAAAACTTGTAATTTTTCTTTTTTCAAAATTTAGGGTTATTAAATTTAATTTTTTAGAAAGTTTAGGTTTTGTCATTGGAAAATTGTTTTAAAAATGATGAAAGTATTTAAGACTTTTTTTCATAAAAAATTCAAAAAAAGTTTTTGAACGATCAAAACGACTAAATTACAAACACAAAATGATGAATAATTAAATTCTCCTACATGTAAAATTTATTTTTTTTTAAAAATCAACAATTAATTTAAAGAATTCATAATTTAGGCTTAATAAAAAATTGTCTTTTCCAAAAAGGAAGAAAAAAAATCTATCAATTCCAATACAATTTGTTAATTAGAAGAAAAAACTTAATTTTTTGATTTTTTTTCAATTTTATTTTGATATTTAAAATACTACAGTTATATAAACATTATATAAGAAAAATACTGCAGACAAAAAACATGTAATTTTTGCATTTCTGTTTAAATTTTTTTATTTTGTCTGCCTTTTGTATTCGTCCTTATCAAAATTCCGAAATTCATTAAAATAAAAATAAGAAAATTCATAAACATATACATACACTTTTTTCAAATAACAGATAAAAATCTTATATTTAAAAATAAAAATTAAAAAAAACTAAATGAAAATGTCAGAATAAACAAAAGAATATTCATATAAGGATTCTAGGCAATTTGCCAAATATAATATATGTATGTATATATTTTTTAATATTCATAAATACAAAAATTTTTTTTCTTACTTCATATCCTTTTGTCAATATACAATACCTCATTTTTTTCTAATTTTTTTTTTTCGATACATATCTATAACTCTTCCTTTTTCCTTAAATTTAAAAAAAAAAAAAAATGATGATTGCAAAAGTCATATTAAAAAACTGAAAAACAAAAAAAACTAATAATTTTACTTTGTCACAAGCAAAAGAAAAAAAAATTAAAACTCATAGAAAGAAAATTTTGTCTCATCGCCAATTCTTATAAAAGTTAAAAATGAGAAAAAGTCTCGAAAATGAAGTGATACTTAAATTTTCATTATTATAAGTGTCGTATAAAATTTTACTCAAAGGATTTTTTGTTTTCATTATGCCAAAAAAAAAAAAAATTAAAATAATAATAGGTACTGTACGAGCATTAAAAAATAAATAATACTTAATTCCAAGAACGGATTAAAAAGAAATCATGATGTCTTTAAATATTTCAGAATTTTAAAACATTATCCTTAATTAAATTTTTTTTGTTAATAATAAAAACCTAAAAAATATATAATTTAAAAATTTGTAAAAAAGAGCCGAGCCTATTATAAAATATGAAAATGTAAATTCTCCGAAATTCAACTTAAATAACAAGATAAATAATACCAGTAATAAAAGAATAATTTTTTGATTCAGGATACCTGTATAAATACAAACCATTATTATTTAAGATTTTCATAACGTAAACCTGACATGTATCAAATTATTTCAAGATATGTATAATTCATTTTATTTTTAAATTTTTATTCAAAATAATTAAAAAATTTTTTAATAAAAATTGAATTTTATAACTTAAAATTATTACAATTGCTTAGACATAATTAAACACTTACAAAAGTTTAAATAAAACTTTGCTATTCATCATATAAATAATACAATATACCTACGCACCATTATATCTATCTTTCAAATTTAAACGAAAAAAAATATAAAAAATTACTTGTTCGAGGAAATCCAACAAAAAAAAAAATGTGTACCCTAGTCCCTAGAAATAAAATAGAATCTGATAAACACAGAGAAGATCTCTTCAAAATGAAAAATGTTTCTGAAAAAAAGGAAAGTATATTTAAAAAAAATATACACACAAATTCATTGAAAAAACAAAATGTTCTAAAAATATTCATGTGTTATCTCATAATATATGTATAGTGTATGTAGCTATATAGAGGAAAAGGAAAAAAAAATGAACAAAAAGTACGTACATACATATTTTAATATTATTGTTGAAGATTTGAAATAACTATAAATCAACGTTGACGGAAATACTGAATTCCAACATGCTCACATACATACATATGTACATGAAAGTATGAATTTACGCAACTGATACGAATACATATAGAAACTACACATATATGTATAATTATATTATCATATATCAATATACAGACATAAATGTGTATCCTGTAGTAGATTTTTTTATCTTATTCCTTTTTTATTCACTAAAAATATTTTTGTAGCTATAAAGTAATTGTGACAGAGAAGGCGTTTATAAATAATTTCACATAATGAATTTTAAACACAAGAAAAATGAAACAAAATTTATATTCAAAAATAATTTCACTATTAAATACTTAAAAATGATTATTTCAAAAAATATAATTTTCTAATTTTTAAAGTTTTAAGCTTATATTCTCATGAACTACATAAAGAGAGTTATTCTTAGTATCTAATTATTTAAATTCGTTTTTGAATAAATTTAAAATAGAAAATCTCATATCATTTGAGTTATTTTCCTATATAAGACTTTCTTTATCGCCTTTTACATTAAAATTTTAATTGAATTTTTATTTAAATACATAGACAAATAAATTCACGCATCCTTTACACATAATTCAAATAAAATTTTTTTTTACGTTTATATTTTTTATTGGTTTTTTTCTTTTTCAGATTTAAAATGAAAAAATCTATTTAACTATTAAAACTAATTTTTAAATTTTTTTACAATTCTAAAAATAAAATATAAAAATCATTCCTTTAAAATAAATTATTCAATATATTTACGCATAAAAATGTGAAAAAATGAAACATTCCATGTCCCGTGTTAAATTTCATCCTTTTTTTTTTCTACTTCTTTTTTTTTTTTTTTCAAATAACAAAATTTACCAGATACAAGCTTCTATACATGAAAACAAATTTTGTGCTAAAATTTGTTCCAAAAAATCAAAATAAAATAAAATGAAAACATGTACTACGCGAAAAATATACACATAAAAAAGTAAATAAATAAAAATTCACATAACTATATGTGTAACAATAAAAATTTTAAAAAAAAATAAAATAAAATAGCGATAAATCCAATAGCCATGATTATATGTCCTTAGTGTTCTTCCAATTTTATTATTTTTTAATTTTTTTTTTTCAACTAGCTTATAGTAGCCATATTATTTGTACAAAATGTCATGTACAGCTGACCATAAAAGCATAATAGAACTTCACAAAAAAAAATTATATAAAAAATAAAAACATATTAAAACAAAAAAAAAGGAAAACTAAAACAAGAAAAAATCTAACAAAAAAAAAAGTTATTAAAATATAAAAAAAAGCAAATTCCAGGAAAATCCCACTATTTTGTATAATATACGAGTATAAGAAAAGGCTGTAAATTATGCATTAGCCTTTTTTGAATCGAATCATAAATTCGTTATTTTGATTGTAAGTTAGTCCTTGCTGGCTAGTAACTATAATCGATATTGTTATGTTATGGAAATTGTATATGAAACAACCATCAGAGGAATGAATACTATTTACATATAGAACCAACAACTACCAACAAAAAACTATTCAATGTAGTATCGTAGTGCAATTGCGTTTTACGTTAAAAAAAAATATTTAAAAAATGCAGTTTTTATTTTGTCTTTTTTTGTGATATTATGCAATAATACAGGAGATTCAGTCAGATTTTCAATGCAATTGCAATATACATACATGAAATAAAAAGTTTTTTTTAAAAAAACGTTTAGCTATGTATATGTAATACGTAGACGTATAAACATATATATATATACATATATGTATGTTATTATTTTGTGATTTATCATTCATTTTGATATAAAAAATTTATGATTGTAGAACTTAAAATTGCAGTTTTATAACACATAGTTCAACTATAGAAACTAAGGTAAAATGAAATAAATGCAAGAAAAAATTCGAAAAAAAAAATATACATATATGAATAACAAATTCATATTCCAATTAAAGAATAAAAATCCACATAGTCCTTAATCCTTAAAAATAAAATTTAAAAATACGAAAAAACAAATAGCAACGAATATTCACAAAATCCAAAGTTCATTATTTATGTAGAAGAAATAAAAAAATGAAGGAAAAAAAAAGCAATCTAGACTCGTATGAGAATTCTGTTTAAAACATTTTATATAACAATTCAACAGCCCCCTTAATTTCATTTTGAATGTCTACAAACTTTTCCTCTTTCGTAAAAATACATTTTAAATCAGTTATCATATTACAAAAAAAAAAAAGATTTCTCAAGAGTTTCTTTTTTTGTTCTTAGTTTTTTTTTCCAACTTTCCATTATTTTTTTACTTTGTGCACATTTCAATTTTTTCTTTTTCTATTTTTATTTTCTTTTCTCAAAATTTACCCTCACCCATTTGAAAATTCTTTTGTTCGTTCGTATTTTAACTTTGTTCTAAAACCAAAATTTTATTGTTATCATCATTATCAACATCATCTTCATCATCATCATCATCATCGTCATAATCATTTTCTCTTATCTTTAACCGTCCTCATTGAACTTCTTTTACCATTATCGCTAGATCTTTATAAAATGACAAAAAAAAAAAAATTTGTACATACATACATACATAATACACAAATAAAACAACAAGAAGGATAACCACGACATTTTTTTTACTTAGATATGCGTGCTGTATACTTTCATTTTCTTTTTTTCTCGTTTTTTTTTGTCTTTTGTTCTACTCTTTACTACATCTTTTATGCCACCCACTGTCACATAATGTGTACTACACACAATTCAAAATTCTTATTGTAACAATCATTATAGATTTTTTTTTTCATCGAACAATTTTTCAACATTAAGATTTTTCCATGCAATTGAATTCTATGTCCTGTATTTAACGACGATTGAATGAATGAAATGTATTTGTGATAGGATAAGACAATTTCTTATTACATTTAATTTTTTTTTTCTTTTTTGACTTTATCTTTTGTGTAATGGAATGGGTGTATAGAATAGAACTTCCTTATCATTGTATTTTTTCTGATGCATTAATTTTTCGATTTCTCTCTTTCCACTGTCTGATGAGAATATGAGTATTTAATACAATTAAATCTGAAGATAAATGAAAAGAAAAACGAAAAGATAATTATTTTTTTTTTTATAGATTTTCTAATTAGATTTATCTGTAGTTAATTAATATTTTAGAAAAATTGAAGTGAATTTGAAAAAAAAAAAAATTGAAAAATTGATTTTCGTTAAACTCCTTTTGTGGCACTATTGAAAACTTATCAGTCAGTGCAATGGTAAGAAAATGAAGGTTGAAATCTTTAAAGGACTGAAAATTACAAAGTTTTGAAAATTATTCAAAGATGCTTTTCAATTTATTTTCAATTTAGGTTGTATTTGATTACTTTAAATAAATGGTTTTTGCCTTAATTTAAAATAAAGATAATGTTTTTTTACATTTACAACATATCGTTCTTAAAATCATGCATGGATGCCTAAGATCACAAAAAACATAAAGTAAAAAACTTTTATACGTAACATTAAATATATTTTCTTCTAATTTCAAAGAAATTCTTGTACATTTTAATTTATGAAAACTTTCTTAATATATTTTCTAAATTTTAATATTAAGTCTAAATAAATATTATATTATCAACTTTATTTTATAACTTTTAAAATTAATTTTATTTTAAATACGAAAATCTTCTTTATTTTTCTTTTTAAATAATAATCATTATTACACGCATCATCGTTTATATACGTAAAAGTTTTTTTTTTCTTTTTCATTCTTACAAGCAAAACATTTTACTTTTGTTGAAATTTATATCCTTTATTACACGCATCAGCACAAGAAAAAAAGAAAAAATTAACATTGTTTTATTGAAACGATTTCATTTAATTGTTACATTTTTTACCTTATTTTATCTTCTTTTTTTTTAAAACTTTCTTTCACTTCCTTTTCGAAAAGGTAACTTCTTACATATTTTCAATGTAGCATATATGTATGTACATATATGTATACATTACACACATAGGTATTATATACTTGATTAAAAGTACCTAATATTTGTAAAATGTAAATAAATTCATAGATATACGATGTAAAAAAAATTTAATTTTTTTTGTAACACAATACAAACGAATGATGAAGCAAAAAACAATATAAAAAAGGAATTTTTCTTATTTAAGTAGAAAAAAAAAAACATAAAAAAGAGAACAGAAAAAATACTTACTACCTGTATACGTATTTATTTTCAGTCTTTTGTTCATTAAATAAAAATTCCAAAAATTTTTCTTTAATTTTTTCTTTTTTCATTAAATTAAAGAAAAGTAAAGTAAAAATTACTATACAAATGTTTAAAACCCCTAAAACCTTAGTACCACGTTTCATGAATGTTTATCAACTCAACGTGTTGCTATCATTAAACCATTCAATGAATACAACATAACTTCCTGCAACAACTCTTAGGAATTTTCTTATATGTATGTATGTATGTATTTCTTGATGTTAGATGTATATTTTGTGCTTTTTTATTATTCTTGTTTTTTCCTTTAACTAAGTTTAACAACAGATTCCTTGTACATACTATCATCATATAACAGTTACGTGATGGGTATTATGTATATACGTATCTATACAATACATACATACATACATACATAATGTACTTCCATTTCTGGAATCTGATTTTTCCTCCTTTTGTTTTTTTTCTTCTCTTCATTTTCGTGTTATACTCGTCCTTGATGATTGTTGTTGTTGTTGTTGTTGTTGTTTTTCTTATTCTTCTTCTTATGTTCTTAATTCTTAATTATTTGTATATCTATTCTAAACACCATTCAAAAATTATATTTTTTTTTTACTGTGTTTAGTACAATATTCATGCATAGAATAATTTTCAGTAACTTCAGTTTTAGTACTTTGTTGCTCAAAACATTTTCTATGTTTTTCCATTGTTGTTTCTGTTTTTTTTCCTTTATTTTCTTTTTAACTTTGTTTCTCATCATAAAATAAAATTGCTGATATTTTGCCTTTTTCTTAAATGTGTATGCTTTTTTTTTTGTTTTCTTCATTTATTCTTTTTTTTATATTATGTAGGTATATGTTCTTTTTTTCTCATTTTATCCTTTTCCCCTCCTCTTAATCAAAATGTATGTAATATGTACATACACATTTCAACTAGAGAAAATGTATATATTTTGCTGTCTCATAGGATTTTCGTGTTATGCTGCCTGATTTTGATGTATGTTGTAATTAAGAAAAGGATTAACTTGTTATATTACTCTTTACGATGGTTCTTTTCGTTACTAGTATTTATTTCTCTTCTTATTATTTTATACAAAATATGTATGTATATATTTTTGTATGTTACTTATTTTTTGTTGTTTCTATTTCAATTTTTAAGTACATAATATATTCAAGGATAACTAGAATATACTAAGTAAAAAGTTACATTTCCGTCATTTCGTGAAGTTATCATCTTATTTTATGAGATTCTTTCGTTAATCTTCGACAAAGTATACACGATTCTTCTTATTCGTATAATTAAGGATATTCTTATATACATATAAGTATGTACGCATATTCATATTTACGCGGCTTTTATGAATCCTTTTCTACAAATATATCTATTTAGAGAAGAAAAAAACACGAAATAAACGTACTTACAAACATAAAACGCTTTTATAAAACATCCTACAATTTAGTATTTTTGAAAATGTTATACACTTATTTATTATGCACGTATCAATCTATATATGTATGTATATAAATGTATCTATATACATACATATATATTACCATTACGTAAATGTAACAGATATTTCGTATTAGATTTGCTTAGAACGTTAGTATAATATTCTTTTGATATTTTGGGAATTAGAAATGAAATAACTAAACTGATAGATGAGCAATTCCATTTTATTCTATTATCATAATTATTATTATTATTTTAGAAAATGTCTAGAGGTTTATTTGTTGTTATTTTAAAATTCATAATGTGAAATTGTGTAATTATGACACTTATTACCAAAACAAAACAACAACAGCAAAAAAATACTTTTTAGATGTTTTTTGTTAATTTGTTTTTAATCTTTTTTTATTGTAATTTCAAGTAAATTGAATTTAAAATTATTTTTGTTTATCTTTCAATTTAAGATAAAATTTGAAATAGCTATATATGTAAGAACGATAAAATATAATTAATCTTGTATGATATCAGATTTCGTAGAGACAAGAAATATACAATTTTTAACACTCATTGAAAATTTTTGAATAATTTTTTTAGAAAATTTAAAAACCAATTATTACAAACGGCTTGATTTAGGATTATTTCATTGATGAGTTCTTACCTAAGAGTACATTTCTTTACCAAAATAACAATTTTAACTTATATGTTTCACATACTTTTAATAATAAGGGTAAGAAAAGTTAACATGAAGTGCAACAATTTATGAAAAATTATTAATCACTTCTACTCTCTCAGAAAATTTCGATTTGAAAGCTTGTTTCATGGAAAATTGATTTAAGTAATAAAAATATATAAGTTGTAATTCAAAAGTAGAAAAAAAACGTTATTTATTTAAAATACATAATTTAATTATTTCTCATTCAACTACACTACTGTTCTATTAAAAAATAATTCAATATAGCTATATGTATATGTATATGTATTTTTTTTTTATTTACTTATTAATGTAACACAACTCTCATTATTCTTTTAATTAGCATAAAAAAAAATCTTTTAATGATTCAACTAATTAAATATAAAAACAATCTTTTTAATAAAAAAAAAAAAATGTTAAACTTTAAATGCAGAAACTGAAATAAGTGATAAAATTTATTTAAAAGAAAAGTAAACTTCATTGAAGAAAAAAAAACAAATATTTTCAATTGAAATCATGAATTGAATAAAGAAAAAAAAAACAAGATAAGCAATTTTCTTTTTTTATATGTATATTTATACATACATATTCCTACATAGTTTTTTTACAGTTGATGTAATTTTCAGTTTTTCTTCTTTTAGTTTTCTTTTAATTTTTTTTTCCAGCAATGCTTTTTTTTTCATTCTTGTAAATTTCTCTTGGTTTCTTTCATTTCTTAAAGAAATTCTTCGTATCTTTTAAATAGCATCAGTATCATTTTAATTTATATCTACTATTTTTTTCTTTTTTTTTTTCAATTATATAATATGTAGGTACGAGTATATATATTTCTCAATCTTTGTATAACTATATCTGCAACTGTACAATATTTGTTTGTAAATTGTTTATTATTTTGTTGTACATTTTTTTTTCTTCGTTTTTATTTTTTTTAATAGAATCAAAAAGTTCATACAAAAAATGAAGAAAAAATTGTTGTAAAATCAAATCATAGACAAAATGAAAAATTGAAATAGAAAAAGTGTTCACAACTTTTTTAGTAGGAAAAAAAAACATTACATAATAAAAAATAATAATAAATAGAAGAAGAGAAAAATATTTTTATTTTTTTGTATTCGCTATATTGACTTTGTCGTCTTTACTTACCAATAAAAAAAATAATATGTATATTTTCTCTTGAAAAAAAATATTTTTTTTATAATTTCGTATTTTTTTTTTTTCATTTTAGTTAGTTCAATTTATTTTGTCGTTGAAAAATAATTTTGTTTCTTTATTTCATTCTTTTATTCCATTCGAGAAGTGCAATAAATTTTTTCTTTCCTTTCAAATAGAATATTTTTTTTAATGTTATTCAAATACTTTTATAATTTCAATTTTTAATTATATGCAAAATCTTGTTTTTGTTCATTTTTTTTTCTTCTTTATTATTTATTTATTTTTTTTGTAATTGTATTTAACTTTTTATATTTCTCTAAAAAATTTATTTGACGTGAATTAATTTATAATTTCCCTCGAAATAAATATATACAAATAATGTACATAATATTATTCATTTTCATTTAATTAAAACATAAACTTTTCCATCGCAAAAAAAAAAAAATAAAAAATAAAAAGTAATAAACAAATATGAGAAACAAAAATTAACACTTGTTTGATTCTGTATTTATAATTATAACAAGATTTAAATAATACTACGAGAATCGTTTTAAAATGAATTTCATGATAACAATTGCAACCCCCATAATAATTTTAAATATGATACATTTTCAATATGTTCTTTTTTTTCCACTATTTCATGTTTTTTTCTTTTTTTTTTTGTCTGTTTTAATTTTGTTTATGATCAAAATGATAAGCCAATTTATTAATGAAAATAAATTTCCATTAAAATCTCATTTAAAATTTTTGTTTGAAAATTAATATCAAAACCCCATAAAACCCCAATATCACCCACTCATTTCTAGTTAATATTTAACTAAATAAAGTCTGTTCTTTTGTTTTTATTGTCATCCCACAATATTCAACCACCAACAACAAACAACAAAAATAAATAAATAAATAAAATACTTAAAAAGATACAGATACAGAAAAATAAAATAAACGAGATCAGCAAGCAAACAAGCAATAACCCATAAAAAGCAAAACAAAAAAAAAACTTCATTGGATTGAGGCTTTAGGCAAATAAAAACAAAAATTAATTCTTTCACTTTATATAGTACATATATAATATATTCTTCTTATTTTTAGCTGGTTTGTTTGTTATTTTAGAAAATATATAACTTTATTCATCCTTTAAAATGGTTTTCTCGTTTAACAATAACTTAATTATTGTTTTTTATATACATACATATATATATATATAAGTATGTATAAAATATTCTGTTTATATTTTAATACTATTAATTTTTGCTCTATATTATATACCTACATGAAAATCTGAAAAACTTCCCCTCACCTACATTTTCAATTGTTTAAAAATTTAGTATAAAATTTTTCACAATTTTCAAAATAGAGAGGAGAAGTCATCTTTTTTGTTTGTTTGTTCGTTTTTTTTTTTTTTTGTTGGTTTAAATATAAATTTTTATTATATAAAATCTTTCTCTTTCTCTAATTTACATTTAATAATACCAACACACATATTATAATTTTTTCTTCTTGTCTCTTATCATTTTCAAATAACATTTAACTGCTTTTTGAATTTTTATCCTGTAATTTTTGTATATGTACCTCTAACTACATTTTTCCACATCTTCATTATACATTCATTCCAAAAAATTTAGAATTTTATTACCACAATATCACCCATATTTTCTTCACTCCTCCTCATCCTTTTATCAATTTTAATACCATTTCATTATTATTTCGTATTTCGTTGTCTCTTTTAATGTAACAAAGTTTAAATTACAAAATTTTCAACTATATTTAGCTTATCTTTTATATTTTGTCTGTGGTATTTTTGTTGTACTATATAGGTTTTTCATTCAAAATATTGTACATACATATATAGGTACATACAACGCATTTTTCCTTCCTTCTTATTTCTCAATTTTAATTCTTTTTTTTAGTGTTGTTTTTGTTGCTTTTATTATTCCAATCATGAATAAATTAAAATAATGGTATGAGAGAATGAAAAACATGAAAATTCTGTTAAAACAATTTGACTATGGCCTAATTTTAACCAAAAAGAGTTTAAATTGAATGAATGAACGAATTTATGTTTAAATAGTCAGCAAAATCGGTATAGACTCTAAGATAAAAAACAAAAAAAAACTTCTACCATCACCATCATCATCATCATCGTATCGCGTTCAACTGACGCGTTCAGAAACAACAAATTTAATTCACTTCCACACACATTCATTGAAACCCTTAAGGCTAAATTATATGTATATTATAAAACAGCAACAGATATATTCAACAGAGCATATCATATAATCATCACACCTTATAACTGAATATATTTAGTTCAATACGGTGTGTAATTTGCATATTTGCATTATACTATAAAGAGTGCATTGCTATTAAATGAGAATTAAAACCACTTTATACATTTTATGTGTATAAAGTAAAGTCGATTTGATAGTCCAAGGATTATAATGTTGAAAATATACTTTAAACATCGTTAGATGTTTTTTTTCGAAATATTTAAGTAATTTTCTCATTCTATTTTGTTTTTTTTTTTTTTTTTTTTTTTTCTTTACTTTAAACTTTCCGTGTAATATGCTTTTGGCTATTTTTTAAGCTTAAGAAAATTACATAAAAACAAAATTTCAAAATTAATTCATTTTAAATTTATACAACAGATAAAATATATAAAAAATATACGAGTATATACTATACGACGTATACTTTAAAAAATAAAGGTGTGAAATTTTTGCCCTTGGCTAATAAATACTCTCGAAATAATTTGAGTGGTTGTTTATAATTTACTTTTTTTTAAAGATTTTTTTTCTAGTTGTTCAGTACTAATAAATTTTTAAATTTTAGAGTTTTCAATTAATTTTCTTAAGAACTGTCTTGTAAAATAAAAATTAAAGATACTTTTCGTATTTAAAAACCAACAACTTTTCTTAGATCTAACAAGCATAAGTTTTTTTCTTCTGTTTTTCTTATATTAAATTATTGTTCTGGTTGAAAACTATATAAGACACTGAACTTTAATAACTAACTCGACGTATTGAGGTCAATTAAAAATACTGTCAAGAATGTCATATTTTTTTCTTTTTTGCGAACAAAACAGAAGAAAAAAATTAAGCAATTAAGTAAAATCAAACAGTTTTTTTCTTCTTTAGTATGACAAAATTTTTTATGCCGTAGAAGGAAGCCTAAATTTTGACATAATAAAAATTTCAAAAAAAAAAATTTACCTTATAAGAACATTGTGTTGAGAAAAAAAAATAAAATAAATGTCCTAAATTACAATATAAAAATAACAATAAGTGACAGCTCAATTAAAAAATTGTTGAATCTATGATAGTTTATGGAGTATCTACTGTGCTACCTACGTCCCACATACATACATTTTAAATAAAAATAATTGCTACTTAGTACAAAATAATTGTGGTGTCTAATTACCACGGAAAAGTTTTCTGTTGTTGTAAGTGGAAATTTGCCTACATTATTATTATTATTATCATGTTTTGTTTTTTTTTTTCTTTCAACTTATTACATTGTTCTTTATATTCACCTAAACTGTTATTCTCAAATACACTCAACTTCCCATATTTTACATTTTCATATAGATACTGCATTTTCTGAATAACAAAATTTTTATTTTTCTTCATTTATTATTTTTTTAATTTTTATTTTTTACAATATTTTTTTTTTTTAGTTTTTCAACGCCAATACAGGTAACAAAACAAAAATACTTATATACATATTTTGTTGTTATTTTATGTGATATTACTGAACCACCATCATATTTTGTATGAAATTTTTCTTTAGAACATTTTCTTGTATGCGCTATAGCATTGAAAAGCATCTTTACAATTTGTAAGTAACAAAAAAACGTAAATGAAAAGAAAGTTAAAGAAAAAAGCTTAAAAACTTGTAAAAAAAAAACACAAATGAGATATACCCAAGTATAGTTAGTATATTGTAGTATGTGTAGACAGGTGAATTCAAATTGAAACAAAAGGACCATCTAGAAATTTACTGTTTTATTTATTTTTTTTTTTCAAGTTTTTTTTAAGAGGACCCTCTTTTCTTCGCTCTCATAGGATTTTCTATATTTTTTACATTTATATATACAATTTTAGTAGATACATTTATATTACGAATGTTTTTCTATACATGTACATACATATATTTAATATATCAGTATGTGTGTGTAGGTATAATTTCTTATTTGTTCTTTCACAATGAATATCTTTTTTTTTTTTCTTAGTTTATCTGTACACCACCGCAACATCCTTATTCATTTTAACTTCCTGCTTTTTCTTCTATTCGTTTTTATTTCTATCCTTTTTTTCTTCTATATTTCTCGTTAACTCTGTAGAATTTATCATTTTTTTCTTTTTTAAACTTGAATGAAAATTCTAAAGCACCTGTATTTATGTGTATGTGGGCAAAAAAGAGGTAATCAAAGAAGTAGAAAAAAAATGTGAAAATTATATAAGGATACTTATACTATGTAGGTATATGACATTTTCTCGTTGCTGTTATTGTTTTATATAATATAAAAGATTCTTAAATTTTTTTTTTCACCTTCGAGTAAAATAAAAACAAAAAAAAAACAATAGAAATAATGAAAAAAATAGTTGGAAAAAATATATGTATGTACATAAAACACAAATACATTGAAAATATTGCAATATATATATTCAAGTAAATATAACAAATATGTAAATATATATACATATGTACATAATATGTATGTATAGTAGCTTCTTGAACATGTATGCTGCATCACCTGCTTAAAATGATGGTGATGATTATGATGATAATCTTTAATGGTGGTCTTAGTATTCTATTTATTTTTTATGTACATACAATACATACATATATGTATGTACATATATAGGTACTTGTAAATATATTTAAAATAAATGTAAGAAACCTCTTTTACAAGAACTCTTATTGTGTTCTACTTTCATTCCATCTGATAGGTTCATCATTTTAAAAAAGGACATGCTCTAGAAAACCTCAGGCTACTTTTTATGTATTATATTTTATCACTTTTTTTTTCTTTAAATTTATGTACCAAAGTGTATATTTTATTTTTGTAAATACAAGCTTTTATACAACTTACAAATCGGTCTATACATATATTATGTATTTAATATATATTATGTACTATCATTATTACATTATTTTCTTTGTTATTTGTTGATTTTGTTGACATACATACATACATATATAGATTATAGGTAGGTATGTACATATAAAACAATAACAATAATAATAGTTGAACTAAAAGCAATAACGAAATATTTTACTAGACATAAATTTGTATAACAATCAAAATGGTATATAACAAAATGATGCGAGACAAAGATACTGCAGCTCAATATAAAAAAAAAATGTATTTATGTATATGCAGATATATGTATGTTGTATAAACCTAGTACATGTTGTTGGTATTAAAAAGGGAAATTTTATCTATAAAAATGATGTCAGGCTTCCTTCCGATATGATGATGATGTTTGTGAAAATTGAATAATAACAAGTTTTATGAGAATCATTTTATTTTTTCAAAATATAAAGATGGCATTCCGACATAATATTACATCCTGTTCGAATTTTTCTTTTTTCTCTTATAGAAAAAATAATAATAATAAGAACTGAATAAAGAAAATCTTAACAGAGCTATACAAATTGGACTACTATACAACTACATATTCAATTTTCTTAAGAATAAAATAAAAACATTTTTTTTTCCTTACATTCTGGAATATTTAAATAATAAAATATTGACATTCTTTTTATTAACCAGAAATAATCATTATACCTTTACTTTATATTTACAAAAAATGAATAAATCTGCAAAATATTAAAAAAATAAAATATCTATAAAAATGATAAAAAACAAGAAAAACTTCAAATTCATATCTTACGTTGCGTGTATACACAAAACAAAAAATATTCTTTTGATTAAAGAATATAAGTAAAAGTGCACCTTAAGGATTTATTTGAGCAGAATTTGCTTGTATTTATTCTTCACTATCATATTTTATTTATTTTATATTTCGGTACTTACAAGTAACAGTCCAAGTTTTTCTGTTACGAAGAAAAAAATATCATTTTTCCAACAAACAAAAAAAAATAATAATAATAATATTGCAGTTTTTCTTGCTTGTTTTTTTTACTTAATTCAAAATAAAAGTTGTTCTTAATAATGTACAGTTAATCTCATTAAAAAATATATATCTAAATTGAAAATAAATATGGTCTATCTTTCATAGAATTTCACATATGAGAAATACAACATCATACTAATAAGATTTTAATCCTTACAAATGACCAAAAAAAAATTTCTTCAAATAAGATGAAATAAAATAAGCTTATTAGATACAATAATTTTTAGACAGTATACTTGACCCAAACATAATTTAGAATGTAATAAATAAAGTAGATTTAAATTATAAGAAAATCTTCAAATCCTTTTTTAAGAAAATTGTCTAAATCGAATGTATGTACGAGTAATACAAGAATATTTCATATATAAAAATAAATATTGTACATCATATTTTTGTGTGTTTTTTTATTTACTTAAGAAAAACATCAAAATCTAAACTTTTGAAAGTATCTCTTTTGTACAGTTATTCATCAAATTTTATACACTTTAGAGTTAAGGAAAAATATTATATATAGTATGTACCTATATATTTTTTTTTAACTTCATTCTATTGAAATTTGTAAAAATATAAGTACTTAGATATTTTTTTTTCATTACGTTTTTTTTCCTACTTACCTTCTTCAAGTGTAATCATAAAATTGCAATTTGTTCCTCAAAGAAAAATGAATATAAAATGAAAAAAAATATATATATAGATAGAAATAGAAAAAAACCTAGAAACTATAAATTTAATATGTATACAGGCAGTATATTACGCTATAATAATACCTTATCATGTATGAAATTGGAAAAGAAATGAAAAAAACAAATTCACTATTTATAAAAGTATGTGTACATGTGTGTATGAACATGTTCTAGTAACTGCATTAAATCTTTTTAAATCAAGAAAATGTATCTTCAACTGCATCAATATTATGTTCTTTTCACATATTGTACATATATGTATATTCTGATATTCGCATGCAAGATAAATTTAAGCTATAAGTATGATACTATTAATACATTTATATAGATAGATATGTACTCGTATACACACTACATTATTATATATTATTTTTTTAAGTAAATGTGTAAAACATTTATTATACTGTCAAATACAATTATTTTTATTTTTTTTTCTTCTAATTTACAATAACAAAATTATATTGTACACTGGAATCGTATAATTAAAATATAAGAAAACGTTATAGACAAAAAAAAAAAAAAATCATATAAAAATAATAGTCCTTTCAGACAATTTGTTCGCAAAGAAAAACAAAAAAAATAATTTGCCATCATATAAATTTATAAATTTCCTTTGTCATAATCTACTTTTATATCTTATTCATCATCGTTATGATGATATACCAACCGAAAAAAAAACAACAATAACAAAATCTTTTTATGATTGTAAGTAAGTAAGTATAAAGATGTTTAATTTATAATAGTTTCAAAAAAAAAAGTTTTTTTTTTGTAAAAGAAAATCAAGCAAAAAACATATAATAATACTGGACAAAATTTACCTTTTTTCTCAACGTGTTTTTTTTTCTTCCCTTTTCAATTTTTTTTTTCAATTTCTTCTTTTGCTATGATTTTTATTATTATTTTTTTTTAAGAAAATTACTTTGAATGAAAAATTCAAAAGATTTTCCGACGTTTACGTAAGGAGTATACATATGTATGTATGTATATGTATGTATCTATATATCCTGTAAATGTATGTACATTGTACATATACACGACAATCGTCGGTCATAATTTACCGGTTATCCATCCATACATATCTCAATCCTTTAATACCCCCCAACATCTAACAAACTAGACAATATCCTCTGTCCGCACTTTTTTATCATCATCATTCATGTTTGGAGGAGTTTTATATTATATAGATAATATGTATGTATATGTTGATGATGATGATGATGATGATATTTTTATATTATAAATTCTTCGTTGATTTTTTTTCTACTTTCTTTTCCTGTTGGTTTATCGTTCAAGCTCCGTTTTTATACCAAGTCTGTTTGTCTAGATTTAAAAAATAAAAAAATATGTATATGTACAAGTATATATTATATGTATATCAAAGAAAAAAAGAACAGAAATAATGGTCTAGTGGTTATTTTCAGCTTAATAAAAATAAAAAAAAAAGTAAGAAAAATTAAATAAAATACAGGAACAAGAAAACAAAAACAAAAAAAAGGAAAAACGATAAAAAAAGGAAATAAAACAAACCTAAAATTGTGTAATGTAGTTGCAAAATAGTTAAATATATATAGTTATATAGTTAAAATATAAGATTTCATTTTACTTACAACAGTTTTTAGCAGCTATTGAATAATTGCATCATTCCTTACCCACTTTTATTCTCCCCCTTATACTACACATAACTAGTTTTTATTTGCTAACTGTTTGTAAAACCTCTGTAGAAAGTACTCGTCAGCGTGATGTTTCCCATAAGTTTTTCACATTTAACTCCTGTTTTTCACTATTTTACATCATTACCATCGTTCAAACATATCTATATGTATTTCAGTTTATTACATATTATTTCATTTTATTTTTATCTTGATTCTAGCAAATAGAAAAATGCAAAAAAAAAAATAGACGTACAAAATGACTTTTTTTTCATCCTTTTAATAGTTTCATTTTACTTTTTTTTTCATTTATAATCTTTTACTTCCTTGTTCCTCCCTCTCCAGTTAATATTTTTTTTACTCTACGTAACTTGTTTTTCTATGATCTTTCATCTTTTCTTTTCTCATTCATCCTTGTTGATTTAATAGAAAAACGTAAAAAATAAAAATGAGAAAATGAGAAGAAAAAAAAAATCCCTCTGGGTTGACAAAAGTATACCCTTTAATAAATCCCAAATTCGCTTGTGGTGGACTTAAATTTTTAATTTCAATTTCAGGATAGTGTTTGTCTTGCGGATGAATTGAATCGCGGTATAAGAGTATTGTTACAATTTTTTTTTCTTCCTTTTATTTTTTTCTCCTTTAATTTTAGTTTGTTTTTTCGTCCTTTGTAACAGGAAGTAAATTTAAGGAAAAAAAATGAGAAAAATAGCAAAGAAAAGTTAAAATGCATAAAATAATGAATAAATAAAATGATGATTATGAGCATAAATTTTTATTATTATTATTTTCTTTTTTTTTTTGTTATTTCTAAAATGATAAAAAAATTGAAAATTTCTTTTCGTCCGTATACAAAATGATAATTGTATGGAAAATGTTTGTCTTTAAAAATTAATAAGAATTACACAAACAATTTTTTATTAAAATTTTAAACAGAAAATTTAGAGAAATGAATAAAAATAATATTTCCGTTTTTTATTATAATTCATTTTTATTTGTAACTTTTTTTCTTTCTCAAATTACAAATTCATTAATATTTACAATTTTTCTTCATTTTTTTTTCAGGCTTTGGATTTGTTACGTTTCAGAGTGAAGATGTCGTAGATAAAGTTTGTGAAATTCACTTCCATGAAATTAACAATAAAATGGTAAGTAGAAGAACAGAAAAAAAAACATATTATTTAAATAATAAAAGTAAATTAAGAAGTCTGACTGTATGTATTCTAAAATGTTCTTTGGGGTCTGAGGATATACAAAAAGTTTTATGTTCCATTCTTTTTTTTTTTAAGTTAAATAAAATGTCATTTAAATTTGGATTGCAATTTAAACGTTTTAAACATTTTGTATTTTTGATGTATACAAATTTGTTTTTAAAATCTATTTCGTTATCAATCGACATTTCTCCTCATTGCAATTGGAGAACATATAGTTGGAACGAGCTACTTTCTCAGTTTTAAAGGCCTATTTTATTCAAATTCGGTTTTATTAACATCTTCGAAAAAAAACAAAAAAAAATTGATTAAAAATGTTAAAGTTAATTTAAAATTAAATTATCATAATAATGCTTTTCTCGATTATTATAATCTTAATTTTTTGACAATCTTATTTTACAAGCACTTCATCAAAAAAAAAAACAGAACAAAAATGTACATAATGTAAGTTACCTAAAATTTCATTTAAATTTCCTCATTTCAAAGGATCAAAATTAAAATGTTTATTTATAAAAAATTCATCTTCTGAAATATAAATATACATATGTACATATACGAGTACACATACCTATGATAAATTTTTCTCACTCTCTTTAAATATTTTATATAATATTCTACGTAAAAGAGTGGAAAACTAATTTCTGATTTTTAAACTTCATTATTTTCAGAGTTGAAAAAAAAAACAAGTTTCATACATTCTTAAATTATATTTTCTAAATATACTTCATAAATGTGTGTCGACAAAATTATTAATTTTATAATTACATGAATATTAAAACACACTAGAAACCTCATCTATACCGCATAATATGCATCTTTTTCATACCTATGTATGTACGTATGTATGTATGTATTATATCCTTAAAATTTTAGCTGTTTCATCTTTATTTTAAGTAAAAATCAGATTTTCTTTAATCATGATGATAATGATAATGTAGATGTATAAAACAAAAGATAAAAAAAAACAACAACAAACAAACAAACAAAAAAACAAATTTTGTAACCAACATAAATATTAAAATATAAGTATGTAGTACATATATACATGAACAGATACATACAAAATTGTATAAATGAAAAAGAGTAAAGATATATATAAGCAAATAATAACACCATCAAAATAAACAGAACATTCAACAACAAACGAATTATCACAAAAGAACGTTATACGATGCGTAAAGGTACATGTAATTAACTCTCATGCCATATTTTGATGAATTATCTTGAGCATTTATAAATCTTTAATCACAATGTTTAGGGTGAAATATCACGGGTAGTCCAACATTAATGGCAAGAAAATTCATCTTGTCTAATGAGTTCCAAAACATTCGGCCCATAAATATTTTTCATTCTAGCATCATTATGATGATGGCGATGATGATGATCATCATTCACCACCCACCGACACACATCATTGTTTTTTTTTTCTGTGAATTGTTGCTTTGCTATTATGGTAGAGTCAAAAAGAAACAAATAAACAAATCTACAGAGAAAAAAAATTAAAGATATTTTTTATCTTTACATGTATAATATGTGTGTTTGTTAGTCATTGTATTAAATATAACATATAGCATTAAAATGAAAATAAAATATGATGATGATGATGGTTCAAAAATGTTGTGTATCTATACTTACTTATGAAAGAAAAAAAATGAAAATAAAAATAAGCAGGCAATGAAATGATGGCCATGACAAACGATGAACGTTTACTTTAGATAGAAAGCCAGCTATCATTCACAAAATAACAAGATATCAAGGCAAGGCTATATATAATATTAGATCAACCAGTGTTTACAGAAGAATAATTCCATCATCCAAAGTAAGCAGTAACACATTTTGCATATATACACAGCAAGCAACAAAATTTTGGTAGCAAGAACAACAATGATCAGATAAACCTTTTTCAGTTTTTTCTCCCCCAAAAAATTTACTCATTATGACGAGTTAAAAAACATCATTCCCGCATTCATAAGAGCTTATTTTGTTAGCATACAAACAATAGGAATTTTTAGTTGAGGGTGGATAAAGGATGAATGACAATGTTGAATCCATTTGGTTTTAGTAAAAATACTCTTTTTCTTTTTTTCTCTTTTTTTTTTTTTTTGCTGCATCCTGAATATCTTCCTACATTATTATTTTGACATATAAAATTTCATTTTTATCCTTATGACGTGTATATACTTGTACTCGTATATTCACATGAAGTTAGTCCACGAAATCCCTGAACAAAATTTGTCAGTCAAAATTGTAATATTAAAATTTCAACTTATTTAATTCTGAATTAAAACAGAATTTTAGTTGTCACTTTTAATGCAGTATTAAAGCAGATTTTTTTTCAAATTGAAATTATGTAATCTATTTTTTTTTTTTTTTTGTATATTTTCAGGTCGAATGTAAAAAAGCGCAACCTAAAGAGGTGATGCTACCTGCAAATTTAGCTAAAACTCGGGCAGCGGGTCGAACAACATATGGTGAGTTGGTAGTGTTGAGCGCTAGTAATCCTACAGCTCAAATTGGTGCTGTTGGTCCGTCAACAGCATCTGTACGTTATGCACCATACCCAATACCGGCTAATATAGCTGCTAGTCATCATCAGCAGCAGCAACAACAACAACAGCAACAACAAAATGCAGCTGTTGCAGCTGCCGCTGTTGCTGCTGCCGCCGCATCACCACATCATACACTCATACCCTTAGCAACTGCTACTGCGGGTCCATCCTTGCTCCAGTATACTGCAGCAGCTGCCAATCCCCAACACATTTATGATACAACAACAGCTGCTGCTGTTGTTGGTTATAAGAGATTGTTAGCTGCTGCAGCTGCTTCAGCAATTCGACCCCAAACTGCAGCAGCAGTTGCAGCAGCCGCCGCGCAACAATCCCATTCGCGCCCTACTGCTACACTTACATACCCACTAAGTGAATTGCTAAGCGTTCAAGGACTTGATGTTCCAACTGCAGCCCTCTACCAAATTCCTGGTACAAACACATTTGGTTTATGACCATCAACAGCTACTGTTATTACACAAATCCCTCGTCCACAGTGAACATTTTCCATAACTTTAAGTTAAAATTCTTCTTCGTTTTTACTTATTTAACTTAAATAAAGTTTATCAGAGCACTTTTATTTCACAACAAAAAAAACTATCTAACATTCGGTCATTCAACTTTAACTCATAATGATAATGACGAAGACGATGATGATGACTTTAAAAATTTGTTATTTCCATTTTATCCAATGGAATTTATTTTCTCTTGAAAGTTTTATTTAACATAAGAAAGCCCTCAACATCAGGTGTATATGTAGAAGGATACTCCAAATGTTATGAGGTTTATTATTTAGTAACATTTTAAGAATTAGTTTTTTTCCTCTCAATGGATGCAATTCGAAGTTTCATTCATCTCTCAAAAAACAAATTGAAAAACAAAATCCTTAAAAATATGAAAAAGTACCATATAAGTTCGAGCACATTCATTTTATGTGCAACTAAGTATAAGCTACTCATTTTCAAAATGACTTTTACATAATAATTTTTATAATTTTAAAATATATTCTTAAAACCTAAAAAAATTTCAAGTAAACTGAAAACTTCTGTAGCTCTCTACAAAATAGAAAAGGAAAAAATAAATAAATAAATTAATGAAAAGAAAATTACAGAAAAAAAAACTAATTTTTTCCTTTTTACAAAAAAAAAAGAAGAAGAAAAAATGAAAAAGTTTATATTTTCATATTCACTTTACTGTAGCTTAATAATGTAGCTATGAAGAATAAGAAAAAACGTAGATACAGAGAAAGTAGGAAAAGAATTTATTCATATTTGAAAAAAAAACTCTTAGTTAGTTTAAATTTGAGCTAGGTAGGTATTTTATAAGCAACAACAAAAGTTTTTAATAAATATAAAATACTTTTTCTTTAAGTCCTACAGTATTTACTTATTAGTTAGAAAAAAAAAAAAAAATTATTTTTCTAAATAAAAAAAAAGGATTTTAAAATTAGTTTTCAATTTAAATATTTTAAAAAAAAAATTTATATATTGACTTAAAAAATGTATAGTCATGCGATTAAATTACGATTTACGACAATTTTCCGTATTTTTATTGTGATATTTTCAAATAGTTGATGAGTCTAATGTGTTTTCCTTGTTGTTTTATTTTCACTTAAAAAAAAAACCATTTACAAATTTTTTAATCGCAATAAATTTAAAACTTTCTAGTATGAACAAAGATTCAGAAAATCAAATTTATAAAATAAATAAAATTTAACGAACAATTTAGTTAGTTTATTAGATATTCAAAGAAAAAAAAAAAAAAAAGAAAAGGAAAAAAATTGAAATAAAATAAAAAATTTAGGCAAAAAGAGAAAATGAAAATTTTGCATATAAAAGTAAATTTGAGATATTTTCCGATACGAAATCCCATTTATATTAAATTATAAAAAAAAAAGAAAAAAGAAATAATAAAAAAAAAAAAACAATTTCTAATCTCTTTTTCTCTTCAATATCCAAATTACATATATACATTCAACAAATTTGTTACACAGAATATATTCTTATGTAATATGAATGCATAGTTTTCCTTTTATTTTTTTTTATTTAAAACAAATTCAAATTTATCAATCGTAAAAAGCTCAAAAATCAACCCATATCCTTTTGTAATCTTATTTTATCTTAAATCAGTCATATTCTTAGTCCTTCACGTCTTTGCATTATCCGTTCTACAATATATTCTCCTCCATGTTTTTTTTTTCCTTTCTTTATTTCTTTTATTTTTTTTGCTTCTTTCACAATTTTGTTTCTTCATTTTTATTTCTTTTTCGATACAAAAATTACGAGAAAACTTACAGCAAATTTCGTATATAAAGATCAACCAACAAAAGCAGATTACTTCCAATCATCCCTTAATCCTTGAAGAAAAAAAAAAAAAGAAGCAACGAATAAAAAAAAATAATAATAAATGAAATGGTTAAAGGGTTCAAACAGTAAGAAGGATATACATACAATCAAACACTCCAATACTTTATTTATATAGGTTAAATGTGTATACACATACATATGTATGTACATTATATTTGAACGATGTATGTATTATTTCTATCATAAGGATTTTTTTGTATAGAAATACTAAAGCACCAAAAATATAAAGAAAGAAAAGTGAAATTAAAGTTAAAAGAAGAAAAACTTTAAAATTCCCTGAACTTTACAAAAAATAAAAATAAAATAAGAATATCGAAAAAAATGTAGAAAAAAAGTTATCAAAAAAAAAAAAAAAAGAAGTTGTAACTTTTATAAATTCATAATTATTACACTATCAACAAAAAAAAATTCCAAAAAAAAAAAAATAATAATAAGAGATTTTATCTTAAATACGAAAATTTCAGGTAGAATAGGATCATCCTTCATATCATACAAAACTTTTTTCTTCTCATTTTTTTTCTCTTCAACGTATTCCAATAAAGAGCCATAAGCAATATAATTTAACCGCACATAAATTTCTACACTATAATATCTAACTGACGTACTTTCAGAGAATCTTTTTTTTTATATTTAGCTTTATATCTCACCTTTAAAAATCCATTTAATGCTGCTCATCTTTTTTTTTTTTTGTGCATCTACAAGAATATATGCATAACAGCCAGAGCATCATGCAAAAAATTTCTTTCTCATATACTTCAGACAATTTTTTTTTTTTTGTGCTTTTTCCTTCTTTCATAACAGAGAATGATTACAACTATTAAATTGCAGATTCTTAAATTCTCTAAAGCGTGAACCAAAAAGATAAAAATATGTTTGAAAAAAAAAAAAAATCATGCAAGATATAAAATATATAAGGAAGTGCTTATCTTTTGATTCAAAAACTATTAAAAACATGATACTTAAAAAAAAAAAAAAAAGATGAAATACCTGCGGAAAAACTTTTAAAATTGAGAGCAAAAAAAAAAAAAAATGGCTGAAAAATAAGAATTATAAATCAATTTAATAAAGTAGTCGCGAAAAATTTTATGAAAAATGTTTTCTTTTTTCATTCTCTTTTCATTCATAATAAAAAATATAAAAAAAAGAAAAACACGGATAGAAAAATGTGTTGGAGAAGAATAAGAAAAAAATTAAAATGAAATTTATTAAAACTTAAAATAGAAAAAAAAAAAATTTTACATAAATTATTTTTTAATTTTTAACATTTTCACTTTTTCGATAAAAATTTTCTACATTTTTATTTTAAAGAATTTTCGTAATAAATTGTGGAAATTAAGAGCGGTTTTTTTTTTAATGAAATTTAAAATTACATGCATTTACAATTCATGATTTTTTCTATGGAAATCTTGAAAGTAATTTTTTTTAAATCCACGTGTCTATGAAATTATATAAGTATTTTTTTGGTTATTGTCATTTTTAACTTCAATATTAATTTAATTTCCAAAAGATAGAAATTAAATATGACATTTTTAAACATAAAATATGGGTTTTTTTTCTCCAACCAACTGATTTCAAATTTACTTGATTGAATGTGTTTGATATTGGACACTTATTCTTTTGAAAAAAGGAAAAAGTATAAAAATTTCAAAATATGCCAAAACAAAAATATCTGTGATTTTTTCAGCTAGAAATCGTAGAAATACAATAGTGAGTTAATAAGAAATTCTAGGTAATTTTATATTAGTATATAAAAGGAAAACAGATAAATACAACTGAAAAATACCTCCTAGCTTTTGTACAATGATTAAATTACAGTCATCATCAAATTTTCTTAGAATTTTTCCTTCATTTATACTCCAAAAAAAAACATAAATTATCTTGAGCGTTAAGTCCATTCGATAAGCAATTCACTTAGACTAGATAATAATTTTCAGAAAATCTTTTATTTTATTTTTTTTATCATTTTTTTTCTTCTATTCTTCCATGAAAAATAATTTCGAAATTTTATTTTAAATCTAATGAATTCAATTCAGAATTCATATATCTCAATTTAATTTTTTTTTCATTTTCTCTAAAAAATATAAATTTTATTTTTTTAATATCTTGAAAATGTAATAGTTACATTACAATGAAAGTATAATATCTGAAAAAAAAAATAATTTTTCTGTTATATTACCTCTTTCTGTCTTTAAAAAGAAAATATATATATTCCTCTACAATAAACTCATCTTTGAATTGATAGTGTGTGTGGTGTTATTTATTACTAAAAAAAAAAAAAATTCTAAAAATCATATCTCCAGTGTCTGAACTGACTGATCAAATCAGTATAGTAATTTAGAATGAAAATAAAATATTTATTTCAACAAAATTTTAAAAAAGAAAAGAAAAAAATAAATAAATAATCGGGCACTCAAAAAAAAAAAAAATGTAGTTGTTGTAATTTTTTAACAAAAATAAAAAGGAACAAGAAACAAAAAATAAAAATAAATAATTTTTGAATTATTGTTAATTTAAAATTCTGTAAAACATTTATTTTTAAAAATTAAGTAAAAGAAAAAAACAAAAAAGAAAATAAAGAAAAATCAATTAATTTATGGTGGATTATTAAAAATTATATATCCGTACAATGATTTTGAAAAAAAATAATAATAATAATAATAGATAAGTAGATTCTAGCGGCTCATTTAATAATTATATATTTTTTTCTTACAAAATAATTTATCTTTAATTAGAATTAAAATAAAAAAAAATTGAAAAATATTTTCAATAGAATGTTTTCGTAATTGATTACAAAAAAATGAAACAAAAGTCAATAGATATAAATTTATGGAAATTTCATAGTTTTATAGTTTAGAAAAATCAAAAGAAAATTCTATTTAACAAGAATAAAAAATGTTTTCTGATGGTCAAAAAATATTTTTGATTGTGAATTTAACCAGAATGAAATTTCAAATTAAAATAATTTGTTGTAAAAAAAGAATACAAGTTACATCTTTTCAAGTTTTTTTCTAATTAAAAGCTTCATTGAAGTAAATTATACATATATGGAATTTTCTTTTGGTTTTAAAACAAAACAAAAAATCAGAAAAATATTAAAATTAATGAAACTTAATTTCAAATTATATGACTTTTAGCAAGATTAGTTTTAATCAAACATGAAATCTTAAATGAAATCTAAAAAAAAACCATACTTTAATCAATATAGTTTTAAGTTTTGTATTTAATTAGAATATAATTTTTTTTTTTCATTGAAATAAAAACAAAAAAAGATCTTCTACAAAATCTATAAATCTATAGATAGTTTTAGGTTTAGATAACATACAATTTTGGTAAAACAAATAAATAGGTATACATATATCTAAAAAGTAAAATTTAATTTTTTTTTAGAAAATAACTGTAACGTAATTATTCAATTACAAACAAAATTTAATGACATATTATTATACATCTATATATATGTATATTTAGGTCAAATCTATATAATTTGCATATATATACTACTACATGTGTTTTTTTTTAATACGTTTAACTCTTTATTAAAAAGAAATTAATATTTAGATAAAGTACATATTTATATTTAAAAGTATCTACATACTTAAATTATGTAAAAAAAATATATATCTATATTATATAAAAATTTTCTTTGCATAGGATTAGGAAGAGAGATAAAAATATTCCAATAGAATTTTAGATAACTTTGAGAAAAAAAAGTAATTATTAATCAGAAATTCAGTTTGAATGAAATTTAAAAAATAAAAAAAATAGTGTGTATATTTTCTTAAAAAACTTACACACTTCATTATAATTACACAAAAAAAAAAAATTAACAAATTAATTTTTAATTTTAGTTCACACAAAATTATGAACATAGATTGTTTTTATTTTTTTCTTTAATTTTAATTTTACTGTTACTACTAAAAAATCATTATTTTATGTATATATACATACATAGATCTACAAACGAATGATATGTAACTATAAACATCAGATTTTTTTTAGCATTACAAAAACAAAACGCATCTAGTGAATGTTTTTTTGTTTTAGAAAATGAGAAGTCAACAATTTGTTTTGGTCTACAAAGTATCATATTATATATAAATCATCATTTTTACATGTAAATAAGATTTTTTAAATTAGTAATTGAGAAAAAAAAAAAAGGATTCTCAGACAACGAAAAACACAATAACAAACGAATCAACGTGTTGCTGTGAAGGATGGAGTTTTCTTCTTATTTTTTTTTTTTACGTTTTACGTAGCTTTTATTTTAAGTTTTTTCAATGAATTTTGTTTTTTATTGTTTTTTTTTTTTGTTTTTACTTTGTGTTAATTTTTTATTTTATTTTTTTTTTTGATTTTATTATTTTCAAATCATAGCTTTATTAGTCTTTTTAGAGATTAGATTTTCTATATGTATGCTTTTACAAAATCATAATATTTAAAAGAAAAATCGTTTTTATATTTCGTTATCCGTTATACAAGTTTATATAGTGATTAACGGATAATGAAAATTATTATTATTAGATTTACATATTTAGAGAATTTTCATTTTTTAAGTTTTGTTATTTATTTTTTTAATGTGTGTTTAGATATTAAAAAAAAAAAATATATAATAATAATTGTATTAAATTTTAGATCTTAGATGATTTTTAAAAAATGCAAACAAAAAGTCAAAATTAAAAAAAAATGAAATGCAGAAGAATACAAAAGAAGTAATTATTGGGAAATATTTTAAGAAAAAAATTAGTAAAATAATTTGTTCACTTTTGACTTTTTGTGAAAAACAAATTAGTTTTAAGAAATAGCAAACAAAAAAAACAGGTTCATAATGATTACGATGAACCCTATTCTTAAATGAGTTTAAAAGTAGCTTCTTTGATTTTTTTTTTTTTGTGAATTTTGTGAAATATATTTTTCAGTTTCTTATATACTATTGTATATTCAAAGATCGATCGATATGTCTTTATGACATATGTACATACATACATATCTACATGTTTACTTTCCAAAAATAATTTATTTTGTAGGACTTTAAATTTTCGGTCAACTGATAAAAATCTTTATTAAATTATTTGATAATTCTCTAAGAAAATAATAACCTTTAAAAATCCTTGAATTATTCAAGTGTCGGTTATTTATGTCTTTTAAGCAAATCACTCACAGAATAAAAAAATTTTTAATAATTTTCATTCTTAAATTTTTATTATCGCTAAATTATGAAAATGTTATCAAATATATGATTTTAAAATAAAAAATTTCTTAGAAGATCTCCTGTATATTAAATATAGCGGGAACTTTTGAAACTCTCTTTGTAAATGCATTTGATTCATCACAAAAACATTATTTTAAAATGAAAACGTCCTACTATACCGACGCCCTTCACTTAAACTGTAACCATATGATGGTAAAAAAAAGGGACAATATATTACTATGTTTTCCTGTCATTTCGAATCACTGTAAGAATTCAATTTGAATTAAAAAATTTTCTAAAAACTCTTAAGAATAGGCAAATCATTTTATGAATGAAATCAAAAAGACAAGAAAGTTAAAAAAAAAAATAATTGATTGATAAATTTTAATTTTTATAAACTTTTTTATGTTGCAGTTGAAACTTAGATAAATTTGAAGAAAAAAAAAACATCCTTTGTAGTTACTATAATTAATTGCAATGTTTTTTTTTGTCGTTTTTAATATTGCTATTATATATTCCTTTTACCTGAGTATGTAATATTATTTACTTTGCTAACTTTGCTACATACATACACACGTTAACAAATACGCTAAATAAAAATTAAAAAATGGTAATTTTCAAAAAAATTAATAAAAAAAAAATTTATGTAAACGTTACGTTATTTTAGTGCTGCATGTACTATACATATAGCATATAATGTATGTATAAATTAGTTTGTTTTTTTAAATCAGTAGTTTTAATACATAATTGATTCATAATACTGAAATTTTTCAATAAAATACAAACAATGAAAATCTATAATTAACGAAATTTTTTAAATAAAATAAGTGTAGCGTTTCAAAGTTAACATTTTTATAAAAATTTTGAAAAAAAAAAACTCAAAAAAAAATCTTCGAATAATTTAAAATTTAATTAAATAATTTATTACCAAATTAAATACACATAATTTGCAATACATATTAAATCTAAGTTTCATCTACGACAAGAAAATTATAAAAACATAAGAAAAATCATGTAATAAAATAATATAACATTTAAAAAAAAAAAGTTTTTAAACAAAAAACAATATAAATAGAAAATGTGTGAAAATTTTAACTATTTAAATTAAATATCTTAAAAATCTTGTATTTATATATTATAATAAAAAAATATATACATATCTATAGATACTGTAGAATAGATCATAGAAATTAGATAAAATCTACATACATATATTTAAATAGTGCTCATAAAGCAAAATATTCAAAATTTTACAAAAGAAAAATAAAAACAAAACAAAAGACGTCTAATTAAATAGTTTTAATAATAGAACGGCATTTATTAGAAGTGCTGAATTTAAAAAAAAAAATCAATTAAAAATTTATATACATATGTACATTTTTTTTCTTCTTAAATTTAGTTGAAATATTATTAAAACAATAATATTGTTTTTTTTTTTTTTTTGTTTTCTTAGTTCTAGACAATAACAACACAAATTTAAAAACTAGCAAAAAAAATAATATAGAATTCCAATTTAGTGGAAATTTTACAAAAAAAAAATAAATAAATAATAATAATAATTTTTAAAAAAAAGTGAATAATATGATATATAATTTATTAGAAAAATTTTATTCACCAGTTTGGACACTGTTTATTTGATTTTTACTCTATGTGTTTGTTATATATATACATATTTATAAACATTTGAAAATAATTAATTTTTTGTTTATTTATAATTTATCATTTTAATTTTGTGTTTTTTAAATACTTACTAAATTTTTTTTTATTTTTTTTTTTAATTTTTATCAATTTTTCTAGATATTAGCATTTTACAAAAAAAAAAAAAAATTAAAAATCAAGATTTCACCAAAAATCACTAATTTGTTGGAAATGTTTGTTTTAATATGAAAATCCAAATTACAAAAAAAACTCGAGGAATTCATCTTATTTACAAGAATTCCAGTCTCATATTTTTAATGGCAGTTTATGACATTATGCTTAAATTAATGGAAAAGTAATGATCAAGTCAAGAGAACTTCCGATTGGTGAAATCTTTATTTAAAAATTATTTTATTTTGCTTTATTGCTTTTTTTTTCATAAATTTAATAATTTTTCTAATTTTTTATTATCCTTAGTAAATTTTTATTATTTGTTGACATTTTTAATTTAATTTTTTTTTTTAAGTTCAATTTAAACATATTTTCAAACTAGTATATCATATTTATTTTTGTGTTTTTTTTTTCTTTTTTTCTTTCTTTTTTTTCTTTTCATACAAAATCGAAAAAAAACAAACAAACAAATATAATATAGACAATATTATGTGGGGGCTGGGGACATTACCAGATGGTGAGTAAATAAATAATTTAAGTTTAAAAAAAAAATCATAATAATAAAATACATATTTTTATCATTTGCAAGAATTTATTCATTAAATGCGGAAAATTATAAGTGCCCTCACAAAAAAAAACACAAAAAAAACACAACATTAAAGAATCATTTTCACTTAAATTTTCATTTTTTTTTTTAATGTTAAGTATTAAGCTGTAAAAAGAGCACAAAGTATATTCTCAGGAATTTTATAATTATAACGACAAAGCAAAAAAAAAAATAAATAAAAATAAAAAAACATCGAAACAGAAAGAATTTTAAAATGAGAACTTTGAAACGTATACAAAAATTTCACAAAAAAATAAAAAATCATAATAATAATAGTAGGGTTAATTAGAAAAATATTTTATAATTAAAACTACTTAAAAAAAATTTTACAATAAATTAAAATTAATTTTATTGTTATATTTTGAGTAGATTTATTTCGCATGACTTGTTAAGCATTTCATAAGGAATTTTTATTTTTCATTATTTTATTTTATTTTTTTTCAATTTTAATTTTAAGACTAGCTATTTTAACTTACGAAAAACATTGAATTTCAAACCTAAACTCAAAAAACTTTCTATAAATAAAAATTAAATTATATAAGCTTATAATTCTCCGTATTTTTTGTCGTAAAAATTTTTAAGTAAAAAAATTAAGAAATATTATTTAAAACATTCATAATGAAATATTTTATATTTAATAATTTTAGGAAAAACAAGTTAAAAAAACAGAAAAAAAAACAAAAAACATAAGAAATCTTTAAATAATTTATATAATTACTAATATTCTTATTTTTTTCTTTTTTTTCTTTTTTTGTTTTAAATTTAGGTTTCCCAGCAGCAGCATATGCTGCTTATGCAGCTGGTCGCGGTTATTCGGGATATCCAAGTTTTGGATTACCATATCCCACAGGTAACCTTAAATTAAACACTACACACAATCATAATAATTATTCTTATTGTTATAATAATAATCATTTTCAACAAACAAAAAATTATTATAATAAAACAACAACCTATAAAATAAATAATAATAATAATATTAATAATAATATTAATTCAAATAATTCTATTACAACTACAACAACAATAATTCCTCATCATTATCATCATCAGCATTCAATGTATTCCAATCATTCTCATTCATCTCACATTATTCCAATTCATATTTAAATTGTTTTTCATCGTTTTTCTTGTTCATCTAGAACACAAAAATATTACATGTACTTCTATATATATAACATAACCAGTAACAACAACAAGAACAACAAAGATAATAACAAATAAGTAGCATTCTATATCAGAACAGAATCATTTCCTTTTATGATGACAATAATAATGATTTAGTCATTATTCCTATCATCATTATCGTCATCATGATTTTGTATTTGCCTTAAAGCAAATTTTGACCTCAACTTTATCCGCATACACACATTCAACAGTATGTACCTACATATATACTTACATAACAATAACAAATAACACAAAAATAAATCGATGAATCATTATCCTTTTAGTTATCCGTCATAATAATATCAACAATCATTTGATACATTTTATTTAATCCTTTAATTCAACATACACAAATTGTTATTATGAAGATTGTATATTATATACTATACTATACCTACTATAAATGTATGTGAGTTGTTGTTACCTTTAACAAGATTTAAATTTCAATAAAATTCAAAATGCTTTTGTGAACAGTAATTTAATTAATCATATTATTTTAAAATTTTATTTATTGTACAATATACTTATTTAAATTAAATGCATAATAATTTAAAAAATAAAAAAAAAACTATCTTTCATATAAATAATTTAAATACATTATTTAAGTTGAAATACTCGTACACTCGTATATGTAGGTAGATACATAATTGCTCGTGTATGTATCACATACTCGTTCATACATTGCATTGAAAGTTTCTATGTAGATATAATTTTTATAGATTGATTGTTCTTTATTTGTAAGGTAAATTAAATCTTTTCGATAGAATTATAACAGTTTTTCAAGGATATAATTAATTCTTAATTTAGATTTTAGTTTGAAAAAAAAAAGATAGAAATTGAAACAATGTTTTTTTTTCAAAACCGGAAGACTTCTTTGTTTTTTTCAAATTAAATTATCATTCAAATTCAATTTATCATTCTATAAATATTTTATTGTTACTTTGATAATTTTGTACTCTGGCATTAAGATTAATTACATCATTAATTTGTACCACTGACTGTACTACTTATTTTGCTATTGAATAATCATGCCCGGGAGTTTGTAATTAAAAAAAAAATGTTAAAAGAATTAAAAAAACAACAAAACGATATTTAAAGAAAGGTGTAGAAATATTTTTTGATGGACCCTCAAGGGTGAACATACATTGAAAAATTTCTGTTACTCTTTGATTACAAGAAACTCTTAAAATTCGGAAGTTTAGTAATTTTTTCTTTTTTTTAACAGAACTTTTTCTGATGTGATTTCCTTCTAAAAAAACGATCATAGTAATTTTCATATTTATCACTTTCGCTGGACAAAATTTACACATTCTTCTAAAATTTCTAAAAAAAAGTTGAAATTTGCAATCCGTCCGAATTTTCTTTAAAAAAATCTTATTTTATTGAAATTGCAATCATCTTTTAAAACACACGTTTTCATCACTTAAGCTTTTTGAAAGAAACAGTAATATTGTGACTGTGACAGATCCTTTCAAAAATAATATTAATTAGATAGATATACAAGAACCATTCTATAAGATAATATTTTAAATTTCTCTCGTGTTTCAATGTTTCTTACAGCATTTTTTTTATATGTAACAAATCTGTCGCAAATTAATGACAAATACAATATTTCAAATTTTTTATTCTACTCCTTAACAAAACGCATGTAAGAATATACATACATACATACATACGTATGAATGAACATTACATAACCTTCGAAATAAATTTAAAATGAAAAAAAAAATTTTTTTTTAAATGTTACACAAATGTTCAGTCATTTATCTGCACATAACATTTAGTCGAAATGTAAAGCACCCGTTTTTTATTTTATATTTCTATATTTATTAATATTTATGCTTTATATACACACATAGAAACTGTTATATTATACTTAGGCTGCAATGTATGTATGTTTGTATGTATGTATGATATAGATACATACATATATACAAGGTAAAACTTTAATAATACATTCTAAAACAATGTAAAAAATGTTTATATATCCATATGTATCTTTTAGAAGTATGTAGATATTTTTGGTGCATTTCATAGTTTTACTTGTATATTACCAACAATAGCATCCAGCATCAACAACTCTATGTATATCAGAAAAATAAAACTATATATACAAGTAGCAGCATCATCAATCCTTTAAATAGTACAAAAATATAACAATTCAACATAAGTATAATAATCTCGTATTATACATGTCACATATTATTCTTTATACATATGTATATACATACAATGTAACCTGAAGGTAACTACCGTACGGGAAAAATGAACATTCATTAGCTTCATAACGTATAAGCTTACTCAGTCGTATAAGTCTTTAGATGAATACATATATGTATATTATACATATATACATACTACATACATATATTACTACTGACATCACCACCACCCGTCACATGATGTAAATCACTCAGAATATGCTCAATTAAGTTCATGAAATAGAAGAGGTCACAGGATATTACCTGACAGGTAACTCTTCATATGTGCTAACTGACTAATATAATATATGTACATATGTATGTAGAAAAAAAACAATTTATATACACCTATAAAAATATGTATATACGCATAAACATATGTAGTTTTGCGTATAAAACTATTTTCGTATAGGTATAACATTGTAAAACTTACATAACTTCAATGTGACAAATTATTTGTTGAATTGTTATATACATATAATATGTATATTATATACTTTACATACGTATAAATACTTATACATATGTGCAAAAAAAGAATAATACACGTAGTTTATATATATACAATATTTATGATAAATGATGCAAAAATGAAGAATCTTTTCTACTTTAGATTATTTTTTTTTAATCACTCTATTTCAACATGTATGTACGTACATATGTACATATACAAAATACAAATGCAAATAGATACATAAGTAAGTTTGTATGAATTGAATGTGAAAAAAAAAATGAATTCTTGGCAATTAATCAAAATGAAAACTACTCTCTATGTTCGTGATATATGAGAAAGAAAAAAAAAACACGAAAAAAAAAGAATTCAATATATGATGTTAAAATTCATGTCATCTGCATTACGGTATGAATTAATCAAGAACAATTAATTAATTGAAATATGTAGATACATATATATACATATATATATTTTTGTGTTCGTTTTTTTTCTCTTTTCTTTAGTAAAAAATATTATAATGTAGGTTTTTTTTTATATGTACATATATACATACCTTTTGAGCTAGTTACAAATATATAAAAATCATTTTTCCTTGAATTATTTAAGCTCATGTAATTTTTTTATTTTTTGTATTAGACTTAGAGCAAAAATTAATTAAATTGTAATTAATTGAAAATCTATTAAGTTTGAAAAAGTGAAAATTTTTTATTCTCAATTATTTTTTTGTTGTTATTGTAAAAATACATACATACATATATTAAAAATTTCTGTTCTCTGTCAAATAATTCATGAAAATGAAAATATATAATATTGCTTAGCAAAACTAATCATATGTGATAGATTTAGATTGTTTGAAAAATTTTTAAAAATTATATTTAAATATTTTTTACTTCAAAAAGATGAAAATTAATTAAAAAATTATTTGAAAAAACTCATTTGATATTCCACGATAAATTGTAAACACGAAATACATACATACAAGGATGAAAAAGTATTTTTCTTAAAATTTATTTTTAGAAATTTTCAAAAGTTCAAATTCACAATAAAATATTTTCATAAATGAAAAATCATGTTATTAGACAAAACAAAAATTAATTTAAAGTTCAACCAGAGAATAAAAATAGCTATAACCCTATTTAAAAATTTATTAATCCTAAATGACAAATGAAAAGTATATAATATCAATTTATCCTTTTTTTAGGAAAAAAAATCTAATTGCGAATTTTGATAAAAATTAAAATTCAAAAGAAAATCAACCAATACACATAATGTAAAAACGTAATTAAAAGTTATATCTGAAAAAAAAAGTGTAAAATACTTGTTTATGATGTTGTAAAATCTTTTTTTTTTTTAAAGTGCAACAATGTTTGACATGAAAAATCAATGTATCCACGAAATACAATAACATCAAAAACTTTTATTCAATAAAATAATATATGACAATTAAAACGTATCTTTTCACAAAAATCAAATTATTTCGTCCAATGCAAAAACAAAAAACAAAAAAATATGCTTTATGTTGAAGAGTTTTCACTGTGAATAGAAGTTCTTGTTTGTGTAATAAAATATCCTTTTTTGAGAGCTCTTTGATTCGTTCATTTTATTTTTCAGTACTTACCAGAAAAATCAAGTATTTTTTTATTTGTCATCTTATGTTACGTTCATTAAGTGATTGCCCAAGCTTTTGTAAAGGGTTATAGCTTAATTGTACGCAGACTAATACTTGAAATTTTAGAAAAATTTGTGAAGTTAACGTGTATTCTATTCAAAACCTCAATTCAGTTCTCAGTTTATGTGTTATTTTCGAAAATACTTTTTCTTTCAAATTAATTGATAGATAAATTTTAAATTTATGTAAATTTTATTTTCAAATAAAAATGACAAAGTGAACCAAAAAAAAAAATGAAAAAAATATATTTTTAATAATGTCCTTTCACTTTTCATCCCATGTCTCGCATTTTATTTGAAACACCAAGCATAACATCTTGTTTATTTTATTTTATTTTTTTTCCCCGTTATTTAAAGATAATAAACATTACACTTTCTAAAAACATCTTTTATAAGTTTTTTATTTAAATGATAACAAATTTTCTTTATTTAAATTTGTTTTATGTTTTAGACTATTTACAATACATTAAGCATTTACCAACGAAAAAAACAAAAAGGAAAAAATAAATATCAATTTTCAGTACTATAACGTTTTATCTTTTTTTTTATCTTTTTTTTTCTTGCATTCCAATTTTGCTTCAATTTTAAGAATTTCCCTTAATTTTTATTTATTTTTTGTGTTTATCTTCTTTACATTTTATTATTTTTTATTAAAAAAAAAAACAAAAAAACATTTTTTTCTCTTATTTTATATCTTATATGTTTTTCTTTTCTCTTATACTTTTTTTTTGTTGCTTTTTCCCATCACAGGTGTTATGCCAGGTGTAATGTCAGAGAACACAATCATCATAGGCGATTATTTAATGACACCATCAACGTCATCATCATGAAATTCAAAAAAAAAATAATAATAATAATTATAATAATAAAAGCAATATTATACATATTTTTTTCCCTTTTTTTTACTTCTCACTTTTTTCTTCTTAAATTACACAAATGCTTTCTTAATTTCACTACAAAATACTGTAACTGTTTATACAAAATAATTGAGAAAAAAAAATATTCAATCATATATTAAAAATCAGTCCTTTTAATTACAAAATATATAATAATGGATTTGTCCAAATTTTTTTTTCTTTTTCTTCAAAATCTTTTTTTTATTTAACAAAAATAATTTTCATGTTTATTTAAAAATTTGGCAATAATAAAATAAAAATTTTATTTATTTTATTGTGAAACATTTTTGTAATTGTAAAAAATAAAATTTATGTAAATATTTTAAAAATTTTTATTTATTCTTTGATAATTTTTCTTTTAAAAAATAATAAACCAAAAATAGAAAAAAAAATCTTACAATCACAAAAAAAAAAAATAAATAAAAAAAAAACAATTTTATAAATTGTTAATTGAAAATCCAATTTAATTTAGTTTAAAAATGAAATGTTATTAAATAAAAATATAATTTTATTACAAATTATTTGTTTATTTAAAAAAATACAATAAAAAATCACTTTGAAATCCCTTATCGCTCTTTTTAATAAATAAACCATTTTTAAAAGTAGTCCCATTTTAAAAATTTTTTTTTTTTTCAAACACTTGAACTGAAAAAATAAATCAAATTATTTTTTATGGTACTTTAATTATTTAAAAAATTGAAATAAACAATATTACTGTTCACAAATATGCATTTCACTTGATATTTTGTTGAAAAAACAACCAAAAATAAAATATTTTTATATATTTTTTTGTTTTTGTTTTCGAAAAGAATAGGTCATTCGAAAAATCACAATTTTTTTTTCACTTAAATTTTATTGAACCAACACAAAAAACCAAAACATTAAGCAAAACATAAACCATCATTCATCATAATTATACTCGTATACATTTAAAAAAAAGAATTATACACACTCATCCATGAATTCTCATTGAACCCATCAATATTCTCATATCACATATAACTCATATCGAAAATTATATTGATAATTTTACAAAATAAAGTACATAGAAAATTTTTAAAAAGTATCTTGCAAAATATATACATAACAGTAAAATTGTATGTAATGATATTTATCAAATGCTATTTAGTATTATGTATTATTTAATTAAATATTCTGTTATAAGTCTGAACAAAAAAAAAAACTTAATAATTATCTTTGTTATTTATAAGGCTAATGTGTTTAGTTGGAAATATTGCAAATTACGAAAAGAAACAAAAAAAGATCGAGTTTTCAAAGCATGAAAAGTAAATCTAAGTCTAAACATATACAATACCAATTGACCGGTAAACTAGAAAAATATCCGCACTTGAATTTTAGGAAATGCCTTTTTTTGAATATCGGATTTATTTTTTAAATATTCTCAAGGATTTCTGAATTATATTGTCTCTTATATATGTGAAAATTGTATATTAAATTTGAATTAGCATAAAGTTTTTAATTTGAATTTTCAATAACTTAAATTACAAATAAGACAATTACATAATATGTAATTATTAAAAATTTTTATTTTTTTGAATATACATACATTAAAATATTTATTGAAATTTATTGACTGGTGTATTAGAATCTAATTTCTGGAAAAATAAAACCAATTTTTTATCAGAGGGAGAGAATATACATATAAATAAATAATTCAATCTTTCACCTTTAATATAAAGGATCTTTTAAGATTAAAGAATCTATTATATACATATACATATGTAAAGGTATATTTTAAAAAGGACTTATAACAGAATATTTAATTTCATTTCAATTAATTATATTTTTCTACACTTTATTTGTATACAATATTTTTTATTTCAATTATTTTTTTAAGTAAGTAATTTCTTTAAAAGTTTTTTATTTATTTATTTTAAAAAAGACTGAGCTTATCATCGTTAATTTAAAGTATTTATTGAATTATTTTGATACAAAAAAAAAATTATAATGAATTATTTACCATGAAAAATTCAGACATTTTTTATCTCTCTTAAAAAAAAAAAGTAAACAAACAAACAACAAAAAAAACATATTTATTGCGAAAACACTCGATACATTTAAAAAAGTATACATTTTATTGAAAAATAAAAATAATAATAAGCAAAATAAATATTTAAATATATCTGAGTGTTCACGACATTTAAAAAATATTTAAAAAAAAATAGAATCAATAAAAAATATAATTTGACTAAAGGTAAGATCAAAGAAAAATATAAATTTATAAAAAAAATTTTAACAAAATAGAAAAGAGAAACGAAATTCAATATTGAAAAAACAAAAACACTTTTTTTTTTTTGAAAGCAAACAAATAATATGATCTATTCTACAAACATCGTCCAAAAAAGAATTTCTTTTTAAAATTATAAAATATATATGGATGCTTCATTTGCCAAATCGATTAACTCCATTTTCGTGGTTTTTTAAGTTTTAGTCCCAGAACTCGATTAATTCTTGGATTTTTCATATTCGAAATAATTGAGTGTGATGATAAGCCGTTAAACTACTAAACTAAAAATATTTTTCCGATCTTCGAATTATAATTAATTTATTATCGGAGCTAATGTATTACTTTTTTAGACGTTTTTTATATAGAGTTAAACGATTTGGCAAGTGAGGCATCCATATATGGGTTTATACCTAGCTATAGCTACTTGTATTTATAATTGAAGCAAAACCAAAAAATATATAATATGTATGGTATTATAAAATAATTATATACTTTCATGTATATTTTATAAAATTACTTAATTAATTGTTTATAAATCGAATATTTAATATATTACTCTATATTTAATCAAATTATTGTGGCATAAAAAAAACTAAATGAAACATAATATTTCGCTTTAAAGCTGTGTTTTTATTTTTTCTATTAAACATAAATTTTATTTATTGTTTTTTTTTTAATTTACTTTTTTATTTTGTTCGGTTGTTCTTCTACAAAAAAAAAAAAAACAGTAAGTCTGGTTACTAAAAAACTTACTTCTAAAAAAAATTTGAAGAAAGCTCACACGGCAATTCAAGGAATAGAATTTAACTCTACCAATCAGATTTATTTCAAATACCTAAATTTAATTATTTTATTTTTATTTAAAAATTTTTTTTTCTAATCTGAAAAGTAAAATATTAGTAAAATTTATTGTAAATTATTTGATGTAATTTATGTGTAAAAATTTAATTTAATTTTTAATTTATTTATTTAGTTTTTGTTATATATTTTTTTTTGTATTTTTGTTTTTATTATTATTAATTTAATTTTTTATTTTTTTAAGTCATCTGACTCTTAAAATATTAGAATAATTGTAGTTTTTGTAAATGATGAATGCTTTCATTCGAATATTACTCAAATATTGCATTTTTTTTTTTCAATCAAAAATAAGAATAATAGAAAAAATTCAAATAAAATCAAAATTAAAAATTTTCAATTCATTGAAAACAAAAACAATAAAAAATGATTATAAGTAAAATCAAAACCTCAAAAATAAAAATAAAAAAGAACACAAAAAAAAATCAAAATAAAAAAAAAAAGTATACATATATATATTTAACATAATATATAAATAAAAAATTGTATTATTAGGGTTAACAATATGTGGAATCGGTAGAAATATTGGAAATTTGGGAAGACGTAATAATGGTACACAAGCAACAGGATATCAACAACAATTACCACTACCATTAGCTGCATTATCTCGTACTGCAACAGTTAAATCACAATTTCTTGGCAATATTGGTTTTTAAATAAATTTCAATCAGAAAAAAAAAAATAATAATAAAATAAATTTAAAATGAAAAAACAAAAAAAAATTACATGAATGAAAAATAAAATTGAATAAAGTGAGGAAAAATACTAAATTTAGAAAAATAATAAAATGAAAAGAAAAAAAAATACATAGCTAGGCATGATTTTCTTTTACAAGAAAAAAATAAATAAAAAGAAATACAGAAAAAAAAAGATTAAAGAATAAAACACATTTTTATAAAAGAAAATTTTTTTTTACTTTCCATTAAAAAAAATTTATGATACACGCATAATGTTTTTTTTTTTTTTTTTTTTTTTTTTTAATAAAACAAGCATACTCATCGTTGTATATTGTTTGTTTTTTTTAACTTTCAAATATAATTTTTAGACTTAAATTTTATATACCGTTAAAAAGTTACAAAGTAATATTTAAATTTTCATGGTATTTAAAACTTTAAAAGTAGTTAATATTTTTAATTTATTTTTATCGTTTCAATTTTATTATAATAATAATAAAATTTGTTTTTTATTACTTTTCTTTGTGTGTTAAGAGTAGTTATATTTTCTAGAAAGCTTTAAATTATATGTGTCTATTGAGAACCACTTAATAGCCTATCTAAAAACATTTAAATAAGATTTTCAAACCATTTTTTTTGTCAGCAATCAAAATAAATGAAATTCAAAAAAGGTATATTGAAACTGTTAAAGTGGCAATTTTAAAACAAAAACTTGATTTTTTACATACTCTATTCGAGAGCTTTTTATCAAAAAATATCGACATCTTATTAAAAACTTATTTGGTTTTAAATTTTCTCAATTTTCCTTTCTTACTTCGATTCCTTGTAAAACAAAAAAAAAAAAGGAAAATTTAAAGATTACTAAAAGATACAGAAAAGTTTACAGAATGATTAAATTAATGGTTCCTTTTTTGGACTTTAGTAATTTAAATGATATTATTACTGACGATTAATTTCAACTTGAAATTTAATTAATAGATTCGATATTACAAATATGAACAATTTTAATTATCACAATTTCATTTATAAAAAATGTTTTGTTGCTGTTTTTTTTAGTTTCATCTTTATTAATTTTTTTTATTCGAAAATCTTAAATATTTTCAATAATTTTAGTAGCAATACAGTAAAAAACCAAAATTACCCAAATAACAGTAAAAGTAGAAGGATTTTTATAGTTGTTATAAATTCATAATAAAACATGATTATTTTTTTTATTTTTTCCATTTTTTGTTTTTTATGCTATTTACAAAACATGTAACGAGTATTATGACAACGAATCGATTAAAAAAAATAATAATAAATAATATACAAGAAAATAAAACCACTACAACAACAAAACTATCATAATAAATATTATAACTAATAATACTGAGTTGAATATATATATCTCTGTATGTAGTATATTTTATTTTATTTGATAAAAGCAAAAGAAAATAAATAAAAATGTCGAAAGCTATATAAAAAAAAAGATTTTCTTTAACAAATGTTTCCTCATACCGCACACCATGATTTTAATACTTACACACACATGAATGAAAATATTCATGTACTGTTATATAATATCATTTTAAGAAATTTCATAACAGAAACGATATGGCAATATATCTATAATATATATGTATAAACAGGAAACAATGTTAAAATATAAAATATATGTATGTAAAGAGAATATATATATAAAAAAAAAAAAACATTCAGCAGAAACCCAGGACATCGATGAATGATGAATCATATGCTTCAATAAGGATTACAATGAAGTAAAGCAGCATTTTCAACAACTATGTCATAAATTATTGCTGACTAATGATTTGAATTTTTATCAACAAAAGAAATGGGTAAAAAAGTATATAAGAACAAGAAAATTCCAATATATAAGAAAAAAATAAATATACTTACACAAAAACAAAATTTAAAAAAAAAAAATAATAACAGGAAAAGAATAATATGAAAAACGAATTTTCAAATAAGGAATTGTTTTTTTTCTATTTTTTTTTTTAGTATTTAGATTTATCATTTTACTAGTGAATTGAAAAGAGGAAGTAAATTTCAAATAAGGAATCTTTTTTTTTTATTTTCGTTTTCAAATAAATTTTTACCATTTTTATTAATGCATGATTATTTATTTGAAAAATATTGATTGAAATTTTGAAAATAAAAGTAGCTTGGAATTTTAAAGAAAAAAAACCTCATGAGCTCTTTAGTGCTCAAAAAGCCGCTATTCATTAGTTCAAGTTAACCAAATATAACTTAAAAAAAAATTTTAGTTTTTCTATTCATATTTTGTCGAATTTTTTAATCTAGAAATATTTCCAATTTTCAATTACGCTCAAGCTTTACTACCTTTTTCCGTGGTTAAGAGCTGAGCTTTTCCACTAAGTAAACAAAATTAAAGCTTTTAGTGTAAGTAGAATAACTTTATGTAATTTATTTTTTTTTTCTGTAATTACTCTAAAATCTTAAATTCCATTTCAACAGAATTTTATTTGTAATTATAGATTAAACAACAATTAAAAATTAAATAGAAAATATTTGAATTAGAAATTTCTCCGAATAATCAACAAATAATTATTTTTAAAAAGTATTAAAGTGTAAGTGATCATTTTCAAAGTACTAATGAGTATTATTTTTTTTTATATTCAAATTTTTTGAATTCTTTACTGAAAGTCGAAAGCTTACTTCCTTTGTTTTCTGTCACAAATTTTACACGTATAGGTAATAAAAAAGTTTCAATTTAATTTTATTTAATTAAATTTTAGAAAATTAATAAAAATTTTTAGTATTAAATCGAATATACATACATTAATTAATATACCCTCTTATAGCAAAGTAATAAATAAATTTAGATTATAAAAATCACATACATACATATACATATGTATGTATGTATGTATGTAGGTATCTATAAATAAATATTCTCTAAAATATTTAAACTTTAATGTGCTTCATTAATATGTTAATGTATACATGTTTTTAAGTATATCCAAGATAATATATTGTGTTAAATATTATACATACATAACTCTCTTATTAATTAGTTTCAATTACTTACATAGAAAATACATATAAGTATTTAATTGCACTGGTTTATTTAGGTGTTTAAAATATTATATTATTGTGCATTGAATAATTAAATTAGAAAAAAAAATTATAATGCTTCATTTTCAATGTGTAAAATATGTATGTTTAGAGTAATCAAAATTATTATATATATATACAGTATTACACAGATATTCAATTTTCAATAATAAAAAAAAAATATTGTTAGTTAGTTAACGGAATAATTATATCCTTTTCATTTCATTTTTTATCTTTTTCTAAATAATTTTGTAATAATTTTGTAAATACTAACGATGTTTGTACGTTTATTTTTTATTTTTTCTAATTTTAAATCAATTTGATTATTTTTTCTGCAACCATTTTAAAATAAAATAAATTTAAAAATGGAAAAAAAAATTTTAAATGATAAATAAAATAATAAAAAAAATTAATTTAATTATTTATGCTAAATAAAATATGAAAAAAAAAATATACATAATTATATCTAATAATAAAAAAAAATTGTTGAATTTTGTATTTTACATTGTTAAACACTTTTGAAAAATGTAACCCTCACATTCATCATATTACAATGAAATTATAAAAATAACAACAACAAAAAATTGTAAATGAAAATCAAAACTCCTTAAATAAAAAATAATTTATTTTAATTATATTTACTTATAAAAATTTTAAATACACACAAAACAAAACAAAAATGAACAAATATTTTTTAAATAATTATAATTAAAATTTAATTACTGAAATATTATAAATACAAAAAAAAATGTAATTTAAAGAAAAAAAAAAAATAAATAAATATATTTCCATCCATTTTTTAAAATAATAAATAAAGATAAATAAACAAACACAAAATACGTTAAATTATAATCGGCTTTATTCATATCATATTCATATTAATGTATTTTTAATGAAACAAATCAAATACAAATTTATTATAAAATTAATTAAATAATGCTAAAAACAAATAATTTATAATTATTTATGCGCCTTTATATAAAATATTTGCTTAATAAAATAAGAAAAAAAAAACACACACACATACAAAATAAGTTAATTTTATATTACATATAAAAATTTAAAAAAAAAAAAAGTGTGTTTATAAGAACAGTTTTAAATTTCGATTTTAGGAAATATTTTTAAAAAGAAATGAAAAACTTGAAAAAATTAACCACAATGTGCTACAATAGTTAGTGAAAATTTAAAAACAAATTGTTAAACTGAACGCCCACACTATGGATTTCTTTCTTAACAAAAATCTGAATAAAGTAATCTATTTCAATAGCGTACGTATTTTATATCTGTTGAAATTTCATGTGAAATACGAAGCTTATGTTTTTGTTTACAAATTCACAAAGCTTCCAATTGATATTAATTTTAAAGCTTTGTGATTTACACATAAAATATTGTCCACTAATATGATAGAAAATTAAAAAAAAAAAAAAAAAAATTGTAATTGAATCGAAAAAATATTAAATAAAAAAAAGGATTTTTTTAGACTTTATTAAAATAATGACAAAGTTTGAAAAACAAGAAAATTAAAATAATTAAATAAAAAGCTTTACATTAATTGTAAAAATTCAAAAAGGATCTCACATTCAAGAAAATGTACAATAATTTCTATCAATTGTTCCCATGGTACAATGTTAATTAATTAATCCCTAGTGAAAGCGTAAAACAAATGACAAATGAAAGATACTTCAGAATTCTAAAATTTAAAATACTAAATTTGTTTTAATCGAATTTCATTAGATTTAATTAGATATAATTATTGAAATTCTGAACATTCTGAAATAAATTTTAAAAAAAATTATTTCTTTGGTAATGATTTTTGAAAAAAGTTCGAATATCAAAGCTATTCCTTTTGCTGTTTTAAAATCAACAAACAATTAAATAAAGTTCTAACTGCATAGAATGTAACATTTTAAAATTTGTAAATTTTCAAATTTTAGATAAATTTAACAACAAAAAAAGTATAAATTAAAAACTACATAATGTATAAGGATTTGCAAAAAACAAAATAAAAGAAAATGTTTTTCTTTTGTATTATTTAAGGTTTAAAAAAAAGGATTAAAATTATTTAAAAAAAAAAAAATGCGATTTTAATATAAATACTGCTATTTATTTATTAAATATAAATTATTTTCTGTGATTATATATATATAAAATTTTGAAATGAATACTGATTGTATGCTAATTGAATAAAAACAAAAATTTGTTTGAAAATAAAAAAAAAAAAAATGAGTTTTATGTAAATCTAGGTATATATAGAACTTTTTAAAAACAAATATATTTTTTAAAGAGACTGTAGCATAAATTAAATATTAAAGTTTAAAAATTTAAAAAAAAACAAGTACTTAGAATAATCTTCTATCAATACACTATTTTTCATTTTAATTTTTTCATATAAATTTTGAACTCAATTATTTTCATTTAAAAAAGGAATAAAAAACAACAGTTTTTCATTATATTAGAATAGATTTGATGTAGTTAGATTTTGCATGTGTTTAAGTATTTAAGAAAAAAAAAATGTAAAAATTTTTTAATTTAACCAATACTCACACAAAGTGTATTGTATTTTTACAAATAATTTAATTGTAACGGTAAAAATAATTTAAATATCTTTTTTGAACATTTCATTAATTAAAATTTCATTAAATGAAGAATTTTACGAATTTTCGAAAAAAATATATTAAAACGCTACATCTACAGTCGTTTAAATTTCAGTTTTTTGTACTGGAGAGAAACCATGGAATAATAAAATAATTGAGAGTTAAATAAGCTAAAGTAAAGTTTTCAATTAATATTGTGTGTAAAAATTGACTTATTCCAATACTCAACAAGTAGAGTAGAGAGAACTACACTATTAGATGAATCCACTTTATGTAATTTTCTTCTTTTATCAGATTCCAGGATTTTGCATTAGTACAAAAATCCAAATTTTAACAAACTGTAGGTAGCGTCAAAAGTATTCACTTTTAAAGGTTGAGTCCATAGAAACTTCTAGTCACCTATTAAACAGAATATGTATGTACATTCAAATTGATCGAGATTCCGTTAAAACACATTTCGTGTATTTCCTTTATATATATGGCAAAATTTTTTACTTAAAGATTGTAAAATTTATCTATTTGTTTTTTAAATAAAATCAGTTAAGGCTTCATAATTAAAATATATCGAATTTATTTTGTAATTTAGTTGAGAAACGAAATTTATATTTAAGAGATTCTATTTGAAAATATTTTTTTAATTTAATTTATTATTTTTTTTGTTTTTTGTTTAATAATCATATATCATTAAAATTTACTAGTTTTATATTATAATCATATTGAAAATTTTGTGATAATATTATAAGAGTCAGATGATTTAAACTCTATAGCAACAATTATAGAAAAATTTTAGTTAGATTTTTCTCAAATGCATGAATTTTTTTTTTAATTATTTTTTATTAAGAAAACAAAATCTGTGAAATATTTCCTTTTAATTTTTCTTTCTATTTCTTTTTTTTTTATTTTTTTTTATTTTTAAATGATATATTTTTCTAAAAATTCTACCCCATTTCCTACTTTATATCTCTCTGATTTTGTTATATTATTGAGGTTGTTTATTTAGAAAAAAATTTAAAAACAGAAAAGAAATAAATGATGATATTTAAAAATTAGGAGAACAAAATATTTCTAATTAGAACAAAAAACAAAATAATTATGAAAAAATAAAATAGAACAACAACAAAAAATTATATATATGTAGAACATAAAAAAAAAATTATTTTCGAAAAACTAAAAAATTTCAACAAAAGTGGTTGCTGTCAATCTTAATCGTGGAACAAATCAAACGACTTTAACGCGACAACAAGGTTAGAATTTATTTTTATTAAAAACATAAAAAAAAAAAAATATGTTTTTATTATATTTCATGTAATATTAATTTTTTAAATTATAATAGTATTAAAATAAAACAATCATCATAGAAATATTTTTAAAAAAATAATTAGGTATAGTAAAAATATTATATTAGAATTTTTTAGATAAAATTATGTAATCTTCAATAAATTAGTTTTTTAAATATTTTTCATTAGGAGTACATTTTTTTCTTTCTGTGGTGTGTAATAAAAATATAACATTATTAAATACATAAGTTAATTGATATTTTTAGTAACTTCGAAAGAAAATTAATAAATCGAAATTAATAATTTAAAAAAGTAAAATTACACCATTTATCTGCTGTGTACGTCACAAAAGACCTTCATAGGTCGAAATGCACTCACTTTTAGTTCTTAACAATATAATCTAACATATGTTTAACAAGCTCTAAAGTGACTTTAAAAATTTTGAAAAATATTTTAAAAATTCCAAAATATATTTCCAGTACGTTCAGCATCACTACCTCTTTTTTAGAAATTTCGTGACAATTTTCCTTTTTTTTTCCCCTCTCATTCAAGACAGAGCTTTAAAAAGACCAAAGATCACATTTATTCTATATAGCCGTACGAGCACGTATATTTTTAAATAAAATGTAAGCATAGGAAAGTCATTAACATAAAATAGTATTTAATGTTCAAGAATATGATTTTTACAAATTTCTCAGTTCCAGAATTCCAAAAACTTTCATTTTGAAATTTTATAAACATGAAATATTTTCAAAACAAGTGCCTTTAAACACGTTTCTAGTATTTTTATAAATGGTCATGTTCATACTTAAAATTGGATTTCCAATTAAACTGGCAATAATTTGGAAAATAGTAAATTGAATTTTCATATTATTAAAAATCAACATTTGAACTTATAAAGAAAGTATTTGTTCTACAATTCTCTTGAAAAATATTTTTTATTCAAAAAGTTTATACTTTCAAGAGTTCAATCCTGATTTACGTACCTAATTTAACATTTTTAATAATATTTCGAAAATTGCTCTAAGTTTAAATTGGTTAAAAATAATACAAAAAAATTAGTACAAATTAGTTTTGTAGGAAAAAGTGTGTAATTTATTTTTAATTAAAAAAAACTATATATTTATATACTAGAAAAACATATTTTTTCAATAGTTGTGAAAAATAAATCTTCATAAATATAGAATATAGATTTTAGTAATAAAAAAATTAAAATTTAGTAAATTATATATGTATTTTAAATAAATAATAATAAGTAATTGTCATTTATTTCTCTTTTCAGAAAAAAAATTAAGTCAAATAATTTTTTTCTAAAAAAAACATGTGTGATAACAATTCAATATAAATAAATTGATAAAGTGCCCAAAATATGTATTAGTTTAAAAATTATATAACAAAAAAATATTAGAATTAAAAATACATAATTTAGAACTTTAGATAAAATAAAAAATTATATAAAAATTTTAGAAAATTTAGTTAGATAAAAATCTAATTTATTAAAATTAATCTCTTTTTTTTCAAAATAACCAAAACTTAAATTTTGTTAATTAATTTTTGTAATATGTAATTTTGATTTTATTACAGGAAACTACTGCCGAGACAATTATATATGTATTTGAAAAGCCTAAAAAGAAACTAAATAATGTAATTTAGAGATAAATTTTCTTTTTCTTTTTATAGCCTATATTTTGTAGAGAAAAAAAAATATTAATAATAATTCAAAATATTATTGGCTTAAATTTTAACTAAGCAAAAAAAAAAAAAAAAAAAAAAAATTCTAGAAAAATTTAGAATAGTTAAATTTTTAGAAAAACGTGTGAAATGTGTGATGTAGAAAAACTAAAAACAAAAACACTGTAACTATCATAAATGTAGTGGAAAATAAAACAACACAAACTAACACAAAATTTCAAATTAGTGAAAAAAAAAATTCATCACATTGAAAATTAATTAAAAAAAAAATTTTTTTTCACATTTTATTTATGAAAAAATTTAGAAAATGTTTTCACAATTTAGAAAATTCTTTTTTATACACATGTTAACGTACTGAGAAAAATCATTCACTAAAATATCTTGATTTATTTGTACAACTTTTTAAAATGTCCTGTTTGAATGAGTTTTTTATAAATTACACTGTGAGAGAAGATGATAGCAAATTTTAAATACTTACCATCAGAAATCATTTATTTTTTTTTATTTTCCAATTTTATCTAGAACTCAAAATAAAATCTAGATTCAAATTTACTCTTCGAAGATATTCAATTTGTAATTTTTTTTAAATGAATTAAAATAGAATAGATTGATTTATTCATCTTCCAAACATTTTTGAAAAATCTAAGTTTTAGTCCTTTACTTTAAAAATGTTGAAAAAATAGGTATTTTCGTGATTATCACATTTGAGTAAAAAGAAGCCTAGTGTTTGTTTAGTTGTCTGAGTAAAGATTTGCTTCAGAATTTTTTTTTTTTTTGTAGTATCTAAGAACAGAAAAAACGACATTCGACGCGGCTAAGAATCGAACCACAGACCTTTTACTTGCCTTGCCTTTTACTTAGTTACTACCTAAACATTGTTGATATCAAATCTCCTACATTTTGTTTATATTTTAATTTAAAAAATTATTCATTAAAAAAGATTCCGCCAAACATAGGTACTTCACTTCCGCAGTATACATAAAACTTAAAAAAAGCTAAATATATCCGTCTTTTTTCTTCGTCAAACTTTTTGAAATTTTCATTTCCCAAATACTTACTTTTTATTTGTCGACAAACTAACACTATTACATTTAATATTCTATTACCTTTATTTAAAAAAAAAAACAGATTTTTTCCATAGCAGTATGTTTTACTTTATTGGCTTTTCTTTTCTCCTTCTTATTTTTTTCTTCTTCTAATTTTTAAACAAATATACTAAACATTATTTTATTTTTCTGTATACTCTTTAATTCTTATTGTTTTTCATATTTACGCGATTTTCATCTTCAAAACAAACATTTTATTATTTGTTTTTCTGATATGTACTAAACTCTTTTTACATGTATGTATGTATGTACTGTACATATTATTATTATTTTTTTTATACATCAAAATTTTATAAACAACAATCAAGAAGAGAAGAAAAAAGAACAACAGAATGTATGTTTTATACATTTTTTTAGGTATACGTATACCTAAACAATATTTAACATATAAAAACAAAATAACAAAAAAAAAAATCTTGAATTGTTTTCTTTTAAGAGTAGAAAAAAAAAATACAATAAAAATATAAATAAAACACATAAAATAAAATAAAGAGAAATAATTTGAACGATTTATAGATTTTTTTTTTTTTTTTGCTATATAAATTCTATGAATTGAATTGAAATCGCTATAACCATAAAAACAGGCTGATTTTGTTGCCTCACGTGAATTGTAAACAAAAATTATGTACAGAAAAGTAAAAACTTTCTATTTCATTTTTTTTTAACTTCATTTTTCTTTCAAATATGATATACTATAAAAAAAATATATATACAACAACAAAAAATAAAAAATAAAAAGTACATATTTCAAGAAAACGATAAGAAAATAAAAACATCTAGCTTGAGCTAGTAAAAAAAAAAGAATTTTTAGCAAAAACAACATACATACCTACATACAACAAAACACATCAAATTTATAGTTATGTTTAGGAATTGAATAAAAAAAATAAATAAGGTACTGACTGTGTCTATAGAAAATTCGAAAATATTACATACTACACATATATGTACATATCATTTGATAGTATAATGGTATTAAATTTGAATTGTACTACGTATACAATTTATTTGAGAGTGTTAGTGATAGTGATACGGAACTTAAATATCAAAAACATGTACTACATATTATATTGAAAAATTACCAAAAAGAAAGAAGCAAAAAAAAAAAAAAAACTAAAAATATAGAGAAAGGAAAAACTTTACCGGCGCCAAAAATCTTTTTCTTTATTCTCTGTTGAACGGTCTGATATTATCCTTTATTTTTATTTTTTTCTCTTTTTGATTTTTTTCTTATTATTATTTTATACTTAATATTAGTGTGGTGGATGATTCTTTTTTATTTCATATTACAATTTCTCATGTTCAAAAAGAAAAATAATATATCCTTAAGGAACTTTATTTTTGCCTGATTATCTTAACTTTTATATTCTGTTAGCTTTTTTTTTTTTTTTCTTATACGTTTGATATGAAACTGTTTCCTTATATGATATTATTATCTTTATTTTTTTTTTTCTGTATCATCTTTCAATAGAATATACTGAGACATAAGGAAATTGAAAAAATATGTCGAGCGAAATTTTGTACTTGAAATTGTCATAATTCTCTTTTTTTCTTTCGATTTGTTTAATTTTCTTCTATTGGTTGTTTTCTATTTGCCATTTTCCAATCAAATTAAATATTTAAAATATAAAAACAAAAAAAAACTAAGAAGTTTTTAAGAAGGCGTCTTTAGAAATTTGTCTCTACCAAAAATTTCCACGGGATTTAATAAAACAAAACTTAGATATTTTCATATATGTATATGTATATGATAATTCTATAGAAATTAAAAAGTAGTATTTATATAGGGTAAATAACTTACATGAATTTTAGAGATTATTGAAAATCATATGAATTAGGAAATTATAAGTAAAGTACTTAACGAAATTTTTTAGACTATATTTCTATATATGTGAAACAAACAATTATTGATGTGTGTGTGATAAGAAGTACCATTTAGATACAAAAAAAAAATTCATTATAATCATAAAATTTAATCTTAGCTATAGAAAAAATAGCACAAATATCAATACTTTGGATATATTTTTTTCAATAGAATAGCCAAGGTTTAAAAAACCTCTATATATATACTTTTAAAGTTTTATTATTTTCTTTTTTTCATGTCCTTTTTTGTAGTAGATTTTAGTCATTTATATTTTCTTAATTTCGTTTTTTTTTTTTTTTGAATTCCTAAAATTTATTTAGATTTCTTTAATAAAAATACTCACACAAAAATGTTGTTTTTCCCAAATTTTCTCTTTCTTATTTTTTTTTTACAGTGGATTTGACAAATGGACAGCTGACACCAAACAATAACACCCCACTTTTGACACAAGCCCTTTCAGGTGAGGTGTTAAAAAACTTTTGTAATAAATTGTTCTCCTGATCGAATATCTTTTTTTTTTTCCATTTCGAATTATTTTGTGAATACGTAACTTCTTCTTAAGCTTGTTTTTGTTTTGTTTTTTTATTTCACACATTTTATTTATATTGTAGTTTGGTTATCGTTTATTCAAATAGAAAAATTTAGATTTATTTAGTCTAAACAATATAGCTAATAGCAAGTTTGCTTTATTTCGATTTATTTTTATAGATTTTTAGAGCTTTTATTAAAATTTGTATTTATTTCTAAAAATAAAATATAAATTCATTCAATCATTTCGCATAAAACACACTTGCAAACTTTTTTTTTTTATTGTTTTCACTTTTTTAACATTATTTTTTCTTGTTTTCAAAAAAAAAAAAAAAAATTTAATAAATTAAAAAGCAAAAAAAAAAAATGTGACAAAAACATGGAATTTTTTAATTACTGAATTTTTTTTCTTTTCTATTTTTTTTTTCGTACTACAGTTATGAACAATTATCAGGCGGCGGCAGCAGCAGCACAAGGTCTTGGACCACATGCATCTCCTCATACAACAACAACACGGCCGGGTTTTCCATCAGCTAATTCACCAGCACCCACAATCGATATGTTCAATTCAAGTGGAGCAGATAGTGTGGGATATGTTCAGGCAACAAGTCCTCAACCATCAGGATATCCAGCTATTGCAGTGAGTCGTGCTCCATTAAATTACAATCCTGTAAGTTAATACTTAATACTTTGAATTTTTCATCATGCCATTGGCAAAAAAAAAAAACAACAAAAACAAGAAATATGCTATAAACTAACCCATCTACCCACATATCATTCATCTACAACGTCCATATATCTTTTTTTCCCCAGTATTTCACAATATATTCAAGCCTCTTTATCAACTCCCTTTTTTTTGTACATTGTAATACATATTATACATACATACATATTTCATTCTGTGATCTGCTTTTTATTGCTGTGAGACCAGAGGACCTAAAACCAAAAGCAAAATTAATAACAATAATAAAATAATACGAAAAATGAAAAATAAAAATAAATTGTAAAAACAAAAAAACAAAAAAAAAACAAGGAAAATAGGTCTATTCTCTGTTTAATTGTTATTATTGCATACATACCCTGTAGGATTTTCTTTTTGCATTATTTTTTTGCTCCTGTTTTTGTGTGATCCTTTTTTTCTTTTTTGTTTTATTTTTGTGTTTTGTTGTTTTTTCGTCCTTTTCATCTATATACCTCAGTTTTCTACAACATACAAACAATAGAATATTCAAGTGCTATTTTCACAATTTCGTGCCATTAATCATGAGCCTTTATTTAATTAGTATAATTCCATAGTGGACATTGCAGGGACATGTATTTACTTCAGGCATTTTCAGAAGCGATACTATTGTTCTAAAAAAAAAAAAATTTATTAATAATGAAAAACAAAAACACCAAAAAAAACAGTAAAAATAAAACAAAAAATATATATTATTACCACTTGCTGCTTTACTACATTGCTTATAATTTTCAACAGATTATTATTACTATTATGTGGGTAAAAACTTTGTAAGGGAGCCATTATTCAATTCTATATACATTATACATACATACATATATAACTTATTTTTAAACATAACAACAAAAAGTAAAAAAAAAAACTTTACCAAGTCATAAATTTATCCCCCACATAACCAATATTTTTCCCAATCAAAATAGAACAAAAAAATTTTACTTCTATATTTAAACCTTGGAATACCATCAATATTGTATTTCTCGTATGTACCTTTTTGAGAATCGAGTACATATACATATATGTACATACATATAATATCGTTCGTTATTCAAAGAAATTTTCTCAATAGAAAATTTTAAAGAAAAAGTTAATAAAATTGAATTATAGATGATACCATTGAAATGAAAAAAAAAAAGTTGAAAATTAATATCTGCATCAGAAAATCTAAAACGTAAAATAATATAAAAAGTTAAACAATTACTTTTGAGTATAAGGAAATAAGTAATATCAATAACAAGCTCCATTTAGAGAGTTTTGCACTTTGATGGCTCATGCATAGGGGAAAACTATTAATAGCTTTTGTACGTACCACAATAATATCTACTAAAAATATGTACATAAGATTAGAAATATCTTATTGGAAAATACTAACAACAACAACAACAACAAAACTTGACACGAAGAATCGGGTGGTCTTGTAATGAATTCCCGCGTGGGCTACAATATCATCCATTATTTTAAAGTTAGGCTATTTTTGTTTGAAACATCGTTTAAAATTGTATAAAAATTCACCAAAAACTTACGATGTTTTTGTTTGTAGAATTCTCTTCGCTTAATGTGTTATTCATATTGAAAACACTAAAAAGACAATTTCATTTTGGAAATATAGCCAACTCAAAGAGATTGCACTTCAAGACATTTTCTTTAAATTTATTTCTTCAAACTGCTATTTTTCGAAGTTTCTTCATGGTTTTCCGAAAGGTCAAGATATACCCTGATTCAAAAAATATGAGGAATCGTTTTATACTATAGCTCGATTTAAAAAAGTTGCCAAATCGTATTATACTAGAAAACTATGTGCAGAAGAAAAGATAATTACACACATGCATTTTTGTTGTTGTAAATTCTAAGAAAGAGGTTTCTTCCTTCGCATATGTATACACAAGAAGATCACTAACACATGTAAGACATGCGCGAGATTCGCCAACTCATATTATTTTGACTATAGAAAACTATGCGCAGAAGAAAAGATACTTACACACATGCATTTTTGTTGTTGTAAATTCTAAGAAGCAAGTTTCTTCTTTCGTATATACATATGTATACACAAGAAGATCACTAAGCCCTAATTCATGTAAGACCTGCGTGAGAGTACCTCAACTTATTTGATTTTAGTTATATTGTCTTTTATTTTTTAGATCGAACATAAAGAGCTTTTTTTTCATATTCTCCATTTTAATTTTGTTTGTTTGTAATAAAACGATATTGTTTTATCTTAATTGAATTTAAAATTTGTAATTTTTTAAACATTTATCTGCGAAATTGTTTTAATTTTATTTTTAAATTTATTTTATCATATTAAAATTTTTTATTAAAAACTAAAAAATGTTTGAAAATACAATATTAAAAATTAATAATATTATTTTAACTACAATATAAATGACATCTACCAATAGATAGTAAAAATCATAGTTTTTTTTTTTGTTTTTCATAAATAAATTGTTTTATAAAATTTAAGTAAACTGCATTATTATACAACTTAAAATATTAAATTGAAAAATAAAAACAGAACAACAAAAAACACAAAAAAAAAAACAACAAAACTCATATAATTTGTTTGTTTAGACTATAATATACAAAAAAAAGTTTAATGTACAATGTTATTTCAGAAATTTTTTGATGACAAACATTAACTATAACAAAGTCAATTTTACAACAGCATCTGTGGTTTTTATTTATAGGGAACATAAAAACACATATAACACATTTTATTAGATTATCGATCGCAATTCGATGCAGTTGTCATACACATTAACTCTTTAGACTAGTAAAATAAGAAAATAAAATAAATATAAAAACAAATTTCAAATAACAAAAAAAAAAATGAAATTTTGAAAAGCCCAAAAGACCTCTCTTAAATTTTTTTTACTTTCAATACACATATTATACTATATATGTACAATGTACATACATACTTTTATACTCCTATTTATTAATACTTTTCTAATAGTCTTGCTATAATATTATCTGGTGTCTTTATAATTACAAAAAGCTATATATGTGAAAGGCTATAAAATCTAAACTATTGTTTTACCAATTAAATTTCATATACATACATATGTATATGCATAATAATTTCATATAATATACATATTAAAAATCTGTGCTACAAATTGATGATACAAAATTATATGCAATATGCACAATTAAAAGGATATATAAGCGAATACACTCTACTGCATGTTCAATATTATTGTAAATATATTATACAACAAGCTCATTTATGAGGGTATATAGAATAAAATCCCAGTATAAAACTGTATTGTTACATCAAGAACATTCTGAATATTGTTAAATAAAAAGGATATAAGACAATATAAAAACAATTTTACATAGGAAAAAAAAACATAATGAAGAAAATCTAAAATGCAACATGATGCTGGTTAATACCAACTACATATGTATATATGTATGTATATACCACACTTTTTATATTATATATGGTATATTCAGGATTCAAGGGTTCAACTAACCAACACACTATGAGAAAACAGCTAAATCGAAACTTTAAAAGTGCTTTACTAAGCAAGAAAAAAAAAGTATAGTATATGTATGTGTGTATAACCATAAAATATATTTTTTTATTCACTAGTATACTCAACAAAAAAAAAAAAAAAAAAACAAAAACAAAAACAAAAAAACATTGTTGAAACAAAAAATACAAGAATAATTTAGAACAGGGACTACACATACATAAGTATATACTTTCAAGATCCTTTCGTTGGATGTATTCATACTACATATATTTCAATATACTTGTGCATGTCATATGTACAATCATCTCATTTAAGTTCATAAATTTTCATTTCATTTAAGGATTCAACAATATGAATCTGACAGAAGAACGATTTGTACAAAAAGCAGTTTAATGCTGTTGCATACGTTCTTATATATCTTATATACGTGCCATATAAGAGAACTTTGATGAAAGTACATATACTTGAAATTTTTTAAAACATATTCTCTTGAAATAAAATGTGAATTATATCTAGTTAACAAATAATATTATATTCAATGAAATATGTATTCTGTGATCATAATTAACAATAATAAAGATAAGAAATAAGTTTTTAAGGGACAAAATGTGAATTGAAATGCAAATATCAAGAACAAAGTGATGTCAAAAAAAAAAAAGCTACTTCATATATGTACAATGTACATACATAGGTAATCAATGTCCCAAAATTTCTGCTTCCTTTATTTCAAAACTTGAAAATGCTGAAATTTTCGAATAAGTACTCTTATAATAATTATAGGACACTCTATATTTTCTACCAATTTTTAATGTTATTTGGAAAACAGAAGATTCCGATAAAATATTGAAAATAAAATCACTTGTTAGAAGATTTCATTACGTAATTAACAGAAACTAGAAAGGAAATGCTCTCTTCGATTATATGAAAATTAAAAAACTTTATAACACATGGTTTTGTAAATATAAGGTCCTTTCTGTATGACATTGCAATTATTTGATAATTATACAAAAATATGAAAAAAGATGCAAAAAAAAAATGTTCTTAAGGGCATCCACGAGAATCTTTATAATACATATGTACATATACATATGTACCTATATACCAAATTACTTTGAAAGAGATTCCCGTTAGTTTTTAAAAAGGTAATTAGTTTTGTAACACGTTAATTGCCGCAACATTTATGGTGATTTATTTATTTCTCAACAAAAAATTAAAGATGAATTTATATTTATAAATTTTAGTTCTAAAAACTTTGAAAAAAAAATTAAGATTTCATTTTGCTATATTTATAATAGTATGTATTTATTCCCAAATAACATAATTTATCCTTTACTTTCACAACACATTTTCGGAACAATGATCAAAGCTATGTACTTTATACAATCCCTTGTTGAAGACATTTAAAAATTTCAATTTATATCTTTTTCCCTGATGTATCTTTAACTTTTTAAACTATAAAATAGAATTTTATTCATCTCTTTTTTATGTATGTATATGTATTTATGTCATGTCGGAAAAGTTTTTACCGTTTAAAAAACTAACCAACAATTTTCATAAACTTAAAGTGAATTTCATAATTTTTCTTTATTTTTCATTTTTAAAATGATGTATAAAGTATATTTATATATAAAACAATCAACCTCTTATTCGTTATATTCCTTCATCTTCAACTTCATTTCATCCTAACAAAACATTTATTATACATACATAAATACATAGTTCGGATAACCTTTTTTGAAAAACGAAGAATAAGAAAGAAAAAAAAAACAATCTATAAGGATAGAACATTATATTCACAAAACTTGTTTGCATATGTTATTCTCAGAAAAGTTGACATAAAAAAAAAATATAGAGAAAAGTGACTGACAAGAAATTGCGGCTATTTAACAAGATTTCTTGATATTCTTATGAAATAAAATCTTATATACATAAATTTAAATTTACAAACACATAATATGTATGTACTTACATAAATATAAATATGTATATTATATACATATTCACAATAATTACCATATGAACATAATTCTTCATTTGTATACAAGAAAATTATAATCGTTTTTATCGTCCTGTTTTTAATTTTTTTTATTTCTACTCTCTTCTCTTTGCATCTATCTTTTTTTTTCAAATTTTCCTTAAATGTTCTTGCGATTTATCATTACTTTTCTTGTGATATTTTCAAAAAACTGTTGAATTGTTAAATGATAGAGCACAAAAACGTATATCATATTTTTTTTTTTTATGTTCTTTGCAAAAAGTTCATCATATTTTTTCATCATTATACACATTTAATGAATATTATTATATTATTAAAAATTTCTGCATAAAGATTTCAAGAGAAATTGTGTTTTAATTCAAAATTTAAGAAACAGATTTTATGGTACTGGCATTTTTATATTATTATTTTATTCTTAATATCCATTTTATTTTGTTTTTATTTTTTTTCCTTTTTTTTTTTTATTTTTGTCCTAAAATGCATATTATGAAAAGTTGAATATTAATTTGCTACGCTTTGTTTATTTATAATGTTGTAAATGCCAATGTTAAAATGATAAAGTAAATATATGTATTATAGCTCCATACAAACAAAATAAGTACTTGTGTATTTTTAAATAAGTATACCCAATAGGTAAAATAGTTAATGTATGTTCGAAGAAAATATTGAAAATTGAGATATCAAGTAAAAAATTTAGGAAATTTTCATTCAAACATCAGTGAAAAAACACTTCAGCATAATATTTTAATTAAGCCTTTCTATATATGAAGGTTTGGCTAAGTTTATGACATGGTTTCATTTTGTTAAAATAGACCACGATATGGAAAATCAATTTTTTTCAATATTTACAAAATAAAATACACTTGTTACACATATATGCTTCATGCACTTCATAATTATGGTTCTAATAGTTGAAAATAAATTAAATTAGCGAAATTTTAACTTAAATTAAGTTCGAGAAAAGCGTTCATTTTAAATGAAATTCAAGATTTTATTTGCACTGATTGAAACAAAATCGAACTGAAATATTTAAATTTCTGGTAACATATTTATCAACGACAGTAACACACATGATTATCATTTATGTGTGTATGTATATCAGAGTTTATTTATTTTTAAGTACACTCTTTTTTTGTTTCTTCTTCAATTCCTTTTGATCTTAACAAGAAAAAATTTCCTGAATAAGAAAACGAAGTTACCTTTCTCTCTAATATCATGCTGTATCAAAAAATAAATTACATGAAACATGAAACGAAAAGTCTTTCAAAAACAAAGCTGCCATGTACGATTCACATTTCAATCTCCTAGTGGGTTACTCGTTTTTTATACATACTATAAAATACAATTGTATATTTTATTCCTGTATACATGAATATGGACATGTTTACCTTAATTGTTAGGAGAATCAAAATATGACTATCAAATTAACAGAGCTGAACATTTAATGTTTAAACATTTAGAATTTGAACGTATGTATATACAATATATGTATGTACATCCATTTGTTTTATATGTATAACATACCTACTATGTATGTATATTTTGATGAAAAACGGATAATTTAATTAAATGAAAATCATTAATGTAGATATAAGATACCTGGATAATGGACAATGTAATAGATTTTATTTAAGTATCACTATTTATCCTTATTTTTATTACATTTTTATAGGAAAAAAAATATATAATAATTTCATGACAGCAAGAAAAAGAGGTTCACGAAGATTTTTATTTGTATTCTTTTAAATGTAAAATTACATACTTTTTAAATAAAAAGAAATTAAGCTGAAAACTAAAAAATTCATAAATTAGATAGATATTGCTGCACTCCGATCTACAAAATTTTTTTGTTCTGACCGTGCTTCTTATAGATTTAGTCTCTCGGAGAATCCCAAAATACTAAAAGATATCCTTTATATCATGTTTTGAGGTTTCCTTGGCTTTATTTGCATAACCTACATTTGTCGTTCTCTTATAGTTCGCTTACTACTACAATATCTACTTTAATTAGTTCTTTACACTTAAAGTTTTAAAAAAATCTCTATAATGAAACCTTCTTTCTCAAAATATGTACTACTTAGCTATATTATATCATACATATCTAGGCTGAAAGCTTTATTTCATTTGATATTAACAAAAACAAAAATTAAATTCCAAATTTTACAAATTAGCTTTTAATGCTTTTTTTCTTTTGCAATTCTAAAATCTGAAAGTAATTTCAATAAATTCAGGTTATCTATTCAAATACGATGAATTTTTTTTCTATTGTTGAAATAATTAATAGTATCTTCTTATTTTCAAAAAAAATACATAACTTAAATACAGGCAATTGACCAACGAAAATTACACATAATTACAATTAAAAACTAAATTTATTGTGGTAATAACCGAATTAAATGAAATTAAGCAGAATTTTCTTTATTATACTAATTGATGCATCATCAAATTATATATTCTTTAATAATGTTACTATATAAATTTCATTTAAGAAATCATTTTATTTCATTGTATATCTGGTTTTTTTTTTGTTTTTTTCATTCCTTAATTTTTCGAGTCGTTTATTTAATTCGATAGCCACTCTTTTTGTTTTTTAATTTTTTTTTCTATGTATTAGTGCTACAAATTTATATGATTCTATTTAGAAGTGAAAAAAAAACAAACAAAAATATTTAATGATCCAAAACATCATAAACCCTTTTTTCTTTAAGTATTTTTTTTTTGTCTGTAAATTTTTATTATCATTTTTGTTCTACTTCTTTTTGTTCCTTTCGCTTGTTTTTTTTTCTCTCGTCATTTATTGTATAAATCTGATACTAGTAATTTCATAAAAATAATATATATTTATTTTTTTGCCGTATAAAAATCACTGACTTGAAAGAATAAAAAAAAAGGAAAAATTTAGTAAATATATAAAGAAGAAAACCTTTTCATGTCATAAAAATGTATATAAAATTTCTTGTTTTTCATTTTTTTTTTTCATTTATAACACTTTCAAAATATCTACGATTATTTTAGTATATACATACAAACAAATACATTTACAAATGCTAAAAATATGTATGTATGTATGAAAAAATACTGTAAAATTGCCTCATTTCCCGGAAGCATAAGAATTTTCTAAAATATCCAGAAGCAAAAATTTTGTTGTCTTTTAAAATGACTTCATCCACTAAAACCAAAAATCTGAATTGCTTTACCCATTATCCTTTTTTACTTTCATAGTTCACAGCCTCAATCACCACCAAACCAATTCACAAATTTTGTTATAAGGCTCGGTTCTCTTGTATTTTAGTAAAAGAAGAAAAAAAAAATGAAAATAAAATAAATAAAGAAAAAATAAAACATAAAAATACGAGAAAAAAACATTGAAAAATTGAACCACAAATATAACACTATATAGTATAGTAGCTTCAACAGCTATCGTAATATGCCTCAATAATGCCCCAGTCTAAATAATTCAGAATAAGAGTATCATTTGTATAGTATGTACATACATATGTACATATATGTATATATGTATACTATCCAAATATACAACTATTATAACATTTGTATTAACAGGCGAATGTTGTTAAAATCTAGTAGTAAAGTATTTTTGATGGCTTTTGCGGATGGTACATTGACAAAAGCCTAAAATATAGAATAAACTTGGCATGTAAGCCTTAAAAACATACATACACTTACATACTATACGCTAGAAGGATACAAATAACACTGTACAAAATATCCAAACAGCATCTAAAATATAATATGTATGTTAGTATGTACACACATATTAATAATACAATTTTATATAAATATTTTGAATGTTATATTATTGTTGTGTGTTTTGTTATCCTTATGATTGGGCGGATAATATGGTTTAGAAGAGTGCTTGTTACAACAATCGAGATATTATGTATGTACGACTATGTATGTACATAATAATATATTCTAAAAAATAACAGCTATAAAATTGTTTTTGTTGACAATAATACTATTATACTAACATATGAAACGCATATATGTATGTATGTCATATAAATATATGTATCTTTAAATATATACACGAGTACATATTTAACTATAGCATATATCGAAGAATATAAATTTAAATTATAATCGTTGACTATAATTTTCGATAAAATGAAAAATGTATTCATCAAAATACATTAAAGCGGAACAAAATAATAATATCAAACGTGTGAAATTGAAAAGCTAAAATTTTAATACATTAAAATAGACAAACATACATATGTACATATATATGAATTATAATAAATTAATACAAGAGGGACATTCCAAAAATTGTATAAACCATGTAAGTTTGTGATATGTATCATTTTTAATTCTTTTATTGTTCTTATTCAGTGTTAAGAATTAACAAATAACATTCGAATTTATTATCACACTATTTTCGAATTTATAAATTATTCCACATCTGGAGAGGGAGATAGTATAATTTGAAAATTAATTGTTAAAAATTCTAGAGAATAAGGTTACCGCTAAATATTTTTAGTATTTTGATTTACCAATATTATAAAAATTACCTACTGACCCCAGCAGTTGTTCATATTGAAGAAAAAAAAAAATAAGTACAAAATAAATTTTTCATCTTTGAATGTGGATCTATGAGGACTTTTGAGTACTTTGAGAACAAACACACACATACTATGTATGTATCAATAAAATTTTATTTCATTTCAAATCCAACTGAATACTTTTGGAACAACCCTTGTATAAAATGAAAGTCAAAAGAATGACAGGCGTAATTGAGAATCGACCTTATTATCATCATCATCATCCTTTATTCAACCATAATTTCATTCATTTGATTCTGATATTATATTTATGTACATAATTATGTATGTGGTATGAGTAATGAAGATATTCACGACGCCAGTTAATCAGACACTGAAACTGACGGATGCATTATAATTTCTGAAAATTGATAATTGATTTAGAGAAAATTTTAACTACAGCTATACACGCGATATATTGAAAATGTTTAATGAGAATGAAAAATAGGACATTTATTTTATATGAAATAAAATTTTAATTATATCCACATAGTAAATACGAATGTACATAAATATGGTATATCAATCGATTTCAAAATATTCATATGATATATGTATGTATATATATGTAGATACGTTTCCTGTATATAATTACATATATATAAAAATGTACATATGTACAAATATGACAATTTTGGATGCAAGTAACGAATGCTTTCAGGTTAATATCGGTCAATTATTTTATAAATTATTTAAAAAAATAAAAAAAGGAAAAAAAAAACATATACATGTACATCGAAGAGGAAAATATAATTTTAAATAAACAAATAAAAAATATAAAAGGTATACAAAAAATATTGTAAAAGCCAATTATTATAGAATTTATTCATTAATTGCGAAACGAATAAATTAAACTGAAATGTGAAAATCAGCACTATAAGTGGCAGGAAATTATAAATTTAATGAAAAAAAAAAAAAAACACAACCCACAATATTTGCATGTACATATGTATGTATGTAGTATATGTTAAAAAAAATATAAAATTTACTGGATATTAAATTTTATTTAACAATAAAATCGATGCAAATAAATGAACATCATGTTATATATATACATATATATATATATATATATGTATAATATATATGTATTTGAATTGTTAATTAATCAGAAAATTATGTCAATTTTGAACAAAATTACAGAAAAGGATCATTCTAAAATTTAGTTTTTCTAGTACCTTGATGGCAATTCTTTTTTTTTTCAGAATCCGTTCAATAGTAATGGCTTACCTGAATTGCCACGTTTGAATTGCCATCAGGTTTCAAAATTCTTATACTACTTGTTAGTTGCTATTACTTTTTGCTGGTAACTTGTAATCCACAGAATGGAAATTGCGTTACTGTCCCACATAAGGCGATTGAAAAATTGCTCATGAAACAATTGTCTTACTTTTCGAAATTAAAAATGTGTAAATATTTTTTACAATCACAAAAAATTTTTTAAATATGAAATTTTAATTTATTTCGTCATTAAATTATAGTAAACTATACTACATCATGATTTTCACAATAGCGCTTACCTATAAACTATAATCTCAAGCTAGGTTCTTTGACAGTCTGGCCAACTTAGCTAAGATTGCACTAAAAGACATTAATATAATGCATATTTAAATATTTAAAAATCTGGCTGGTTTTCAGGATAGCTTATATATTATTTCTAAAAACATATCAAAAGAACTCTAAGTGGACTTGCTTGCTACTACTAAACATCCTTGACCACCCTGATACTAAATCCACATAAATCTCGTAATTTTCACAAAGCACTTAATTTTAAAATTAAAACTTTTGTATTTTCATTATATTTCTAAAATAGAATTAAAATAATATTCAATAGTAAAATTACACTTAATTTAAAAAAATATATATACATATACATATTTTAACTTAATTATCATTACAATATAAACCACACAAAATTTTAAATATTTTCCACAAATATAATTTTATTATTTTACATACATTTAACACCTACATTTTAATAAATGAATTTAATTTTAATAATGTAATATTTTTATGTATCATTTTTTTATATACTTTGTAATAATTTCTGATTTTATATAATAATTAGTTCGTGTATTATTTTAAATAATAATTTCAGGGACCACTAATTCCAGCAGCATTTACGAATGGTTATCACTGAATTAATTTTGCTGGTTATCAGCATCAGCAGCAGCAACAACAACATCAGTAAATATAGAAAAATATATTTAAAAATAAAAATAATAATAATAATAATAATTATAATAATACAATAAAAATGAAACCTGCAATAAATAAATAATTAGTGTTGCATTTTCGAAATTTAAAATGTGCAACAATAAAATTTAAAATAATAATTACTATAAACAAAAAAATAAATAAACAATGAAAAGAAGAAGAAAAAATAATAAATAAAAACAATAAACCAATCGACTTTTTGAGTAATTGGGTGTACATTTCTTGTTAACCAAATTGAAATAAAAAAATAAAAAAAAGAAAGAACAAAGCAACAATAAAATAAATAAAAATCACAACAATATTTAATATAAAAATAAAATGAATGTATAATTATGAAAAAAAAAAAAAAATACAAAAAATAAATATTGTATTAAATAAATTTATATAATAATTAATAATTAATAAAATTGAGAAAAAAAAATGATAATTTATTTTCAATTTTAAAAAAAAAATCATATTTGTAAATGTTACTAGAAAAATTGTCTTAAAAACATTAAAAAAAAAATAATAAGAATATTTTTAATTTTTTTATTTAATTATTATTAAGCCATTTTTTTTTATAATTTAAAAATTTTTTTAAGACCATTCGGTTCAAAAAGACATTCATTTTCATAAATATAATTTTCTTTATTTTTTCTAAAAATGTACCAAATTTAATTTTATTTTAAAACAAGAACTTCTAAGAAAAAAAAAAAAAGATTTATTTAAAAAAATAAAGTTATTACTAAAATAAATTTAAATTAAAAAAGAAATTAATTGTTTTTATTAGCTAGACAAATACTTAAATAAATGAAACAAAAAAAATAATATTTTTATGCACTGAAAATTCACGAGAAAAAAAAAAGAAATAAAATTGTGCAACAAAATTTAAAAAAAAAAATCTTTGTTTAATTTAATTTTATAGATAAAATTAATTTTTTTTTTTTTGCATACTAGAAGAAAACATAAATAAATAAGATATTTTATATTTTACATACTTTGTTTTCTCCCTCATTTTTAGTACATAATTTTTTTTATATAGTTTATATAATTTTCTTTTTTATTTCGATTTTTTTTATTTTATTTTTTAAATATTTTCTAGGAAGTTGAAAAAAAAAAAGTTATTACCAATATTAAAACAAAACCAAATCAATCAATATAATTGAATAATGAAAAAAAAAAAAGTAATAATAATAATAATGAAATTGAATAAAAAGATTTTGAAAATACATGAATATATTTCAATATTTACCGCTACATTTTGGTATCTTAAGAGAGAAAAAAAATACAAAAATAAGAAAAAAAATACAAAAGCAAAACTAAAATAAAAAAAATAAATACACAGTTATTACTAAAATTTAAAAATAAAAATAAAAAATATTATATATATATGTATTTGAGTCATTGTAAATTTATAAATAAAAAAAACAATTATTAATGAAACTTAAAATAAAATAAAATAAATACAACAACAACAACAAAAAACAATTACTACACAAAAATTAGCACTAAATAATGTAAACTAAAACAAAAAAATTTTTTTTATTGTTGTATAAACCAAAAGAAAAATAAAAAAAAATAAACAAATAAAAGAATAAATTACTACAACAAAAAAGCAATTATTTTTAATAACACAATTTAAAAATCGTTTTATTGTTTATTTTTTTTTGTTTCTTAACTTTTATATTATTATTCTCTTTAGTAATTTTTTTATGAAAAGAAAATTTTGACACAAAAAAAAAAAAAATCTTTAAATTTAACCGTATTTTGAAAATAAAACAATAAGAAACACACACTATTACAAAAAATTAAATTTATCAAAATAAAAAATAAATAAATAAAAGTTACACACACTGCTTTTAATTTATAGATATGACGAACAAAAAAAAATAAATAAATAAATAAATAATAAAAATTATAAATATTTATAAATGTCTGTATGTTGTATATATAATATATTTACACGAGAAAAAAACACTTAAAAAAATTACAATATTTATTATATACATATATGTATCTTGATATAAAAAATATGAAAAATAAAAAAAATAAAAAAACAAAAATTGCAATAAAAATTCAATTATTAAAAAAAAAAACAACAAATAATTTAAGTGAATAAAACAAAATAAAATAAGGAAGAAAAAAAATGTATCTAATGAAATATTTTGAAAACAAAAAAAAAACAGTCATTGTCATCATCTAAAAAATAAAATATATATGTATGTAATTTTAGATTATACAATGTGTAAATAAAATTTAAAAAAAAATAATAATAACAAACAAATAAAACAAAATAAATACAAGAAGATGTAAAACACAAAACAAAAAAAAACAAAAAAAAAAACACACATAAAATAATTATCTAAATAGTACATCAGTAATAAATTTATTAAAAAAATTATACATATTGTGTAAGTATTAAATAAAATGAAATAATTAATAATTGAAAATTAAAAATAAATAAAAAATAAAAACAACCAATTTCTATTTAGTAATAAAAAATTAACAAAAGCATAAATAAAGACAAAAATATTGAAAAATAAAAAAGAAAAAAAATTTCATATGATGTTTAAATAATGTATTTTGCATAATAAATTTGATATTGAAAATGAAAAAAAATTACCAAAAAAAAATAAATTTATATAAAAAAAAAACACCTTATTTGAACATTCACACAATTACATAAATTCCGGAAAACTTCATATTAAATTTAACCATTATGAAAAAAAAACAACAACAAAAACAACAATAAAGAAAATTTATAAATGAGAAACAAATGATATTAACATAAATCAATTATTTTTTAATCATGGATATTATTAACGGATAATAATGAACGGACAAAAAAAAATTTAAATTTTTAAATATAATATATATATTTTTAAATTATGTAATACAAAAAACATATATATATAAATGTATACTCATACTATATTATTTTAACTGTATAATTGACTACCAAAATATAAACAAAAATCTTTTTTCACATTAAATTAACAAAATTAATCGGAATTTTTGACTTTTATATATTTAATTAAAAATTAAAAACACAAACTATAATTATCTTTCTCGAATTTTTAATATCGAAATTTTTTTTTTTTTTTTTTTTTTGTAAATTTACAATTATTTGCAGAAATTTATTCTATTTCTTTACAAGTTCTTGAAAGTGTACAAAATCGTGAACAATTTAAAATACATACTATTTTAATACGAAAAAAAACTCATATTATTTAAAATACAAATAAAGTTTCGATAATAAATTTGTTCGAATATTTCAAAATTGTATTTTAAAAAATGTTAAATAAAAAAACGATTTTTCAAATTCACAATACAACAATAATTGTAGAATTTTATTACTTTCCATGCAATTTTCTGCCAAATACGTAAATGGTGATTTAACTATATCTGAAAAAATATTTTTTCAAAGAAAATCTCAAATATGTATGGGTGCATAAACTATACTTACGAGTATATTCTCAATTCTCGAATATACGTATTGCTAATTTAATTTTTATTTTTCTCAATATCATATTTTTTCTGCAAATTCACAAAAAAAAAAAAATGGGATACAAACAATTTAAAAAAGAAAAAACGAAATTACACATTTCACTAGATTCTAATAATTATCGCGATATTTTCATATGAATTTTCTTTTTTTTTTTTCTAATAAAAACAAAAACAACAAAAAAAAATCACAAAATTTTCTAAAATGTATGTTTTTTTCTCAACATACCTACTCATATACTCATATTAATAATTAGAAAAAAAAAATTAAAAATTAATGAAAATTAAAAAAAAATAATTTAATGAAAAGAAAAAACACATATAAACATTAAAAGCTTCCAATTCGAATTGCCTTGGAAATTTTTATTCAATATTTAAGTGAATAATTGAAAAATGAAAAAAAAAAGAAAATGAAAAAATAATTGAAACAAAATATTCTTGCAAAAAGTTTTAATAAAAAAAAAACAAACAAACAAATAAAATAATAATAAGTAACTTTAAAATTTAACTGTTATAATAATCATCACTTTCTTGAATCCCCGTGGTATTTACAGAATGCAATAAGAGATTGAACCTTCTTGTACCTATTTGATATGATAAAAAAACACACACACACACAACATATATATATATATATATACACAAAAAATAATAATTAATACGATAAAGGGGTGTACATAAAATCTAATAAAAATTTTACTGTTAAATCTTATTCTTTATTTTATTTTTTTTACTATTTTCATTGTAAAATTTATTTTTCTTTATCTTCACTAATAAATAATAAAATTTTTCTTGTTTTGAAATAAGAATTTTATTGGAAAAAATAAAGGTAATTGAGATTTAAAAATAAAGAAAGGACTTTTTTTTTTATTTTTGATGAAAATTCAATTTAAAAACAAATAAAACGGAAGTGTTCATAGTAAAAGCCCAAGAAAAAAATATTTAGCAAAAAAAAAGTAAACATAAAATTAAAAAAAAAAAAAATACTAATAATGAAATTAAAAAAAAAATACAAATTTTTTGAAATGTATGAAGAAACTCAAATCAATAGATAGGAAAAAGATAGCTAGAATAAAACTTTTATTCAAGATAGATAACTTTTAAGGATAATAAAATTGCTATAGAGAAAAAAAAAATAAGAAAATAATAAAATGAAAAAGAAAACATATTTAATGTATACTTTGGAAATTTTTCAGATATTTTCTTTTATTTTCGATTCTTTTATCAAATTGTATCGAGAAAATTATGTACGTAAAAAAAAAACTGTTATAACGTAAGCACAATTATTTTAATTTTTTTTTAAATTAATCTTCTGAAAATATCATTTTTTTTTTTTGTATGGTTTTTATTTTACTTTTCGTTTTTTTCAATTAAAATTCGCTCAAATTTTTTTTATTATAGTTTACATGAACAACAGAACAGCTTTTTACAATTTCAAAAGATATTAATAAATCAATAATTCATTAATAGAACTTTGACATTTTAATTTCTATTGAACAAAAGATTTTTAAATCATTATGCTTTAGATTTGAAGAAAAAAAAAAGTTATTATTATCTTTCTTCTTTTATTTCATACGAATTATTTCTTTTACTCTTTAAACTTTTTTTTTCATTAAAAAAAAAATATAATAAAGTTTCTTTAAAAACACAAACAAACAAACAAAATTATGATACAAATAAAAAAAAAGAAACTTAAAAAAACTTAAAACGGAATAAAATTTAAAAATAGAAACAAAAAGGTCTATACTTTTTTTTACAAAATACCACTCAACAAAAATAATTAAAATATTTAAAAAATAAAAAAAACAAAGAATAATATTAATTTATTTAAAATAATGAAAAAAAAATTATATATATATTACTTATTTACATAAGACACATTTAAAAAATTTAAATCCATATTGAATAATATAAGGGAAAAAAAACAAACAAAACTAAATAAATTATTTGAAAAATTAAAAAGAAAAAATAAAGTGAATCTATTTTTAAGTTAGATAGATAGTAATTTACTTAAAATTGAATACGCGATTCAACGCGAAAAAAATTTTAAAATCCAAAAGAGAAAATAATAAAAATTATTTATTAAATAAACAAATTATTTGAAATATTATTATTATTATTAAAAACCAAATAAAAGGAATTTTCTTTTGGAAAAAAAAACAACCAAGTTACAAACCAAAAAATTAAATAAATAATTAATACTATTGTCATTTATTGACTTAAAAATTTTTGTTTACAAAAAATAAATAAATAAAAATCAACTAATAAATTCCTTTTTTTTTAAAAAAAAAAAAAAATTATTTTTATACGTTTATGTCATAAGTTTTTTTTTATTTTTTAAATTTGTTTAAGTTTCGTTTAATTCACTTTTGTTTTTTTTGTTTCTTTTTTAAATTGAAAAAGAAAAAATTCGATTATTAAAAGTCGGTATTAAATTTAAAAAAAAAAATTTAATAAAAATATTTCTAAGTGTTTTACAAAAACAAATAATAAAAATAATAATAAATTAAAAGAATGTAATAATAAAAAATTAATAAATCAAATTTTATTTTTAATTTTAATAATTAATTATTATTAGATAAAATAATATAATTAAAAATACACTACACCTTATAAGTAAAAACAAAAATAATATTCAATTGTGTAATAAACTCGTATTATTTCAAAAACAGTTTAATTTCATCAACAACAACAAAAAATAAATAAAAACAAAATTAAAAGCAATTATACAAATTAGGAAACGTAAAACAAACATAACGTTTTTTTTTTGATTTTTTATTACCATTATTTTACAACAATTACCAATATTTTATTAGTTTTTTTTAAATTTCATTTTACTTCTTTTTTGAATTTATTAAAAAAAAACAAAAACTAAAAGTAAAAAAGAAACATTTTTTTCAATATGACTGATTTACATCGTATAAAAAAAAACATTGTATAAAATAATAATAATAAAAATAACAAATAATTATTTAAAAAAAAAAACCAATATATAAAAAGAAAAATAATTAAATTATAAGAAGAAGAAAAAATTTATGAAATACTTACATACTTTCTCTTTTGTTTTTAATTATTTTAAAGAATTAATTAATAAAAATTAAATGAATAAAAAAAAATGTGTTGAATTATATATATTGACAAAAAAAGATATTAATTATATATATATTATATATACTTAAATATTAAAAAGAAAAGAAAAAAAAGAATGAAAATTTAAAAGCAATAAATAAAACAATTTATATATATATGAATAAATATAAATAAATAAATATTAACTATTATTGTATGTTTCAAAAAAAAAAAAAAAAAAAAATTAATTAATTAAAAAAAGAAGGAGAAAAAACAAAAATGATTATTATTACTATATGATAAAAATAATTATAATTAATTTTTATGCAATTAAAAATTAAATTATTAAATAAAAATAATGATGTCGAAAACCGATCACAACACACACACACACACACACACACACACACATAAACACACTTCACAAACACATACAAAAATAATTTTTAAAAAAAAATGGATAATAAAAGTGTGTTTAGAATATAAATTTTTTGTTTTCGAAATTTTTTTTGTTCGTTTTACAGAATTAAAAAAAGACAAAAAAACACAAAAGATTTTTGAATATAAAATAATATTTAAAAAAATATATATGTATGTATAAAAAAATGCAAACCAAATATTTTTATTTCTCTTAAAATAAAGGATATTTATTATAATACTAATAAAATTATTAAGTGTATAAAAATACAATAAAACATACATAATACAACACATTTCTACAATAATTGCAGCATTTTGTAAAACATTTTTTTTGTCAATTTTTTTCCTTTACTAATTTATTTAAAAAATGGCTCGTAAATAATTGTTTAAAAAAATTTTGTTCATTTTTTTATTCAAAGTCATGTATATTATCGTCCTTGTGAAGAGCATAAATAAAAAGTCTACAAAATATTATGAAAGTAATAATTTGATCATTTAAAAATATTCAATTTTTCTTCAGTAATTCAATTATGGATAAAACAAAATGCAACTATATTCGTTCAAAAATCAAATTCAATATGAAAATTTACATGGAAATTTACTATTTTCCTCGAAAATCTCATAAAATTTTATAATCAGGTAATATACTATCATACATTATAAATCCAGAAAAATTAAAGTTTTTGAAATTCAGGTATTTAACAACGAATTTTAAAATGCTTTTTACTGTTTTTTTCTTCATTTTTTTTTTTTTTGAAAAATAACATAGAAAAACAGAAAAAATTATAAAAGTAAAAAATTTTTAAAGTGCTTATTTTATAAGTTAAATTCAATTACCTACTTACTATTCAAGTCATCAATTCATTATTTCAGCAACATGATGGGCCATTTTTTTTTATTTCACTTCTCTTTAAAACTTTGAATATTTCCTTTTAGTTTTTTATTTCAATTTAATTTTTTTGCGAAAAGCTTTTAACTAACCATCATTTTTAACTTAAAATTAAGAATCCTTGTATATGTATAAAGCAGGAAAAAATGTCAATATAAAAGTGTAAAAAGAAAGTAGAATTTTTCATGAAAAAAAAAAAAAAACTGTTGATTAAATTACTTTACACAATTCAAACAAACAACAACAAATAACTACAAAAAATATATATGTATTAGAGAAAAATAAAATAAAGAAGTAAAAACATAAGAAAGAATAAAAACAAACAGGTAAACAAAAAATTATCTGTACAAGTGTATAGTGTATAAAAAGTATAAAAGAAGAGTTATTTATTATTATTCTAATTTTTTAATTATTCTATTATTATTTTAAAAAAAAAAAACAAAATCAGTTTAAAATTGAAAACAAATTGAAAAAAAAAAATAATGTCAATGAAAGTAATTATACAAAAATATATATATATATATACGTGTATTACAAAATAAAACCAAAAACCAAATTAATTACAAAACAATAAAATAAAAACTTGAAAAGAATAAGTAATTTATGAAAATTTAACTCTAAGAAAAAATACAAGACTTAATACATATAATTTAAAAAACAAAAAAAGAAAAAAACATAAAAAAAACACAATATAACTTTAAAACAAAAACAATAAATAAGAAACATTTTTTTTTGGAAAAAAAAAAATTTTATATTTTCTAAAAAAAAAAAAAATAGTAACTAAAAATGCTTTGACAAAAATAATAAAAAAAAAATTTAAACAAAACAAAAAAAAAACCAAATATATTTATAAACAAAACAAACAAAAAATAAGAACTATATTAAAAACACAACAACAATAACAACAACAAAAATAACAACTAAAAACAAATGCAAATTTAAACAAATACATAAGTATAACCATATAAAAACCGAATTAAAAAATAAATAAAATTAACAATAACAAATAATAAAGAGAAAAAGAGAAAACACTTTGTTCTATCCTAATTCCAACGAATTTATTTATTGTATACGTGTGTTACTATTACTATTTAATTATTATTATTACATTTGAATATTGAAAAGAAAAATAACAAATAAAAATAAAAATTTATAAAAAAAAAAAAAAACAAAATCAACTTGTATAAATTTATAAAACTTTTTCATTACTATACTTAGAAAAAAAAAAATAAATAAGCAAAGAACAAAAATGCTTAAGAATAGGTCAAAAATAATACAATTTTTTAGACAGGACACAGACAACAAATTGGTAAAATAAAATTTAAAAAAAAAATAAATAATAATAAACAAAAACAACATTTTAACACTTACAAAAATAAACAAAAAACAAAAAAATATCACACTAATAAAATATCTAATAAACAATAAATTTTATTGAAAAATAAAAAAAAACAAAAACAAAAAAAATATATATAAATACGCCTTAACAGTCTTGATTTTTTCTTAAAGTTTAATATTCAAGAAAAAAAAGAGAAAGAATAAGAAGAGAAAAGAATGCATGTTAATACAAACAAATTTAAAAATGAACTAAAATATGAAAAAAAAAAACCAACAAAGATGAACAAAAAAAAAAAAAAAAAAAAAATTATATTAAAATTATTATGACATTAATTATAAATAAATGAGAAATAAAATAAATAAATTTGATAAGTTTTAAGTCTTACAATGGAAATAATAATTAATATATGATATATAAATATATATATTTAAATAAAGAGATGAAAATAAAATAAAAATGAAAGATAAGATGATGAAAATTAATACAAATTAAAAAAATAAAAAATAAAAGAAAGTGGAAAGAAGAAAAAAAAAACAATTCTGTAATTCTGTAAGAAAAATAATTAATTCAATAAAATGAAAAGCAATTTAAAAAAAAAACTCATGAGTTTTACATTTCAATATGTCAGCTTAATAGCCTGTGTGCTTCCTTTTTTCCTGTTTTTTCTCTTTTATTGTACTTTTTCATATCTGCATAATTTTCTTTTTTAAAAATCAGCTTTTTGACATCCTGTCAATAGAGGTTTAAATTTAACTGTAAATTATCATTAATTCAGATGCAACAAAAGATTACTCAATCTGACAGGAAATCAATAAGTTACATATTACCACCCAAAATATTGAACGACTTAAAGAAAGGAGAAATAAATCACACCGTCTCTTGTGGATTCCGGTATTTCGAAGTGCTATGACAATTTCAAACGTAACAATTTTATGTACAGAAAAAAAATCCTTTGAGCTGGTAAAACAAATGTGACTGCAGATATAAGTTGGAAAATAATAAAATTGCCAAAACTTAAGAAAAAATAATTATTTTCAGTCAATGAGTAACTTTAAAAGGTTGATAATCATATTCCAAGGGATGTTTTGAAGGATGGATATGCGATTATAAATAGGAATCATATTGACAGCAAAAATATAGTTTTTCTTCCAAATTTATTCACTTTCCAACTAAGCGAACTTCTAAAAGACTTCTCAAGTACTATAATACATAAGTTAGGATCAGAACAGAAGTTTATTTATTTATTTATTTTTCCTCTTCTACTTTTCTGTAATCCTATATCCAAATTATTTTGAATTTAACCGACTTTTCGTATTCACCTTTTTTTTTTTTTTTTTGGACGGATATGTTTTTAAGGGTTATTCAAAAAACAAAACAACAACACTGTTCAAATATTCTTTTTTAAAATATCAGATACATAATCAATTGAAATTTTCACTCTTAAATTCAACACGTAAATTTGTTTGTTTTTCTTATTCGTTTTGTTTATATGCACCTACATTTACGTAGATATCCATAATATATGAAGTTTCAAGATATACCTTACAAAAAACCGATAGATACTTATATACATAATATGTATGTATGTATTTCTATTTTTTATTAAAATGGACTTTTTTATTAAAAAAAAGAAAACTAATTATAGTTATTGATTTCATTCTAGGCACCAATTTACTATACATAATTTCTGAACTTTTACTTTTCAACTACTACATATTATTACAACTATAAGAATTTGTATATTTAAATATACATAGTATGTACATATGTTTAAAAGAAAACAAACACATTAAATATAACTTATACCTTATGTAAATCTTATACTATCTGATATTTCCTTATATCATTTCTACATCATAAAAATATACTCATTTCAGTTTGGTATAGTTAGAACAACAAAATATTTTTTTGAAAAGAATAGAGAAAAAAACAAGAATCAACCATCCAAAAAGAAAAAAAAATTATTCAAAGATTGGATGAAATGATAAAGTTGTTTTGTAACGGTTGTTTGCTTTCTCGTTAAATGACACAGCAAAATTTCTATGGTATATTTGATAATGGTTTCAACTATAAACTTCAATATTCCTATTTTTTCATTTCTTTTTTTTTAAATTTCTTCTTCTTCATTTTTCACTCATTTACTTTATCGGGTTTTTTATTTTTTTTTTGCCTCCTTTTACTTGCATTTGAAGGGTGTAACTTGATGTAGGCTCAAAAACTCAAATTGATGATGAATCCTCTGATTCCAACAGATTACCTCTTGTGTATATTTTCATATACATATATATGTATGTATATGTATATAAAATGCGTGTATCTTTCATACATAGAATATATGTATATATACTAACTATACTAAAAAAATCACATACACAAACATACCTTACTATTGTATTGATTATACATGTATTTTATTTGTTCTGAAAAAGAGACTTTATTGGTACTTTTTCTTGTGTGACGAGAACAACGATGATGATGATGATAATGATAATGCTGATGATGATGATTGTCAAGTATTTTTGAAAGTTCTGGTACTCAATTAAGGCTTTTGTTTTGACTGTTTTAACGATGACAAGTTTTTGTATATATGTATGTATATACATATCTTCAATTTTTAGATTGTATAATAAGGAATGTATCATGATTTATTACCTTATCATGAATTAAGGGATGGATCATAGATTGTACAAGGATAAATGAATGAATGAATAAATAAATGGATGGATGGATGTTAACACATTTCAAATAAATCTTAAACACTTCATAACTTGCTTTTCAGAAGTTTTGAGCCTATTACCACAATATTTTGTGGTTAAATTTATTACTTTTTTTTTTCTGTATAGATTTTATAATGATAAAATATACATATACAGAAACAAACACATATCTACTTATATAATACATTATTCATTATATTGTTTTCATACAGTCAGTTATTTTTTTTTTTTTGTAACATGTTTATTAAATAAATATAATAATAATTCTATATTATAAAACATAAGTATACTGTATAAAGCTCAAAAAAGTCACTTAACTATTATTCAAAATATATGTAAGCATCTACAGACAATAGACATTTTTATATTCTAATAAAATAGATTATACAGAACAATAGAAGAAAAAAACCATGTGAAAAAAATCAAAATTTATGTATTTATATAAAAAATAAATTTTAACTTTTACAAAAGTTACTTTTTTTAATATTAAAAAATTGTAAAATCTTTTCAAATAAAACTTCATTTATTCATTACAAAAAACCTTAAGAAAATTTATTACATGAACCTCAACCTGTAACCGCTTCATTTGTTTTTTTTTCATAACTTTTTCTCCCTATATGGTAAGTCTGAAATTTTCTTCTTTTATCTCTGTTATTATTCTTTACCGCTTTAAATGGTAGCTAGCTTTGATTGCTTCATTTATTTTCTCCTCTTTTTCCGCTGTTTTTGTTCTCACATAAAAATCTACTCAAGTCTTAAACTACATACACGTCGTCAGACTTCCAACATCATAGAAAAGTGGAAATTTACTCTTAAAAAATTTTTTGAAAAATATTTTGACAGAACATTGACAATAGTCCTGTCAGTATCTTTGCCAACCAAGAGTGGTTCACACTACACTTACACTTAAAAATGCAGGTGTATTAAAGGGTAATACGAGAAATTATTTAGAAAACTGTAATAACGTGAAATAAGTATTTTGAGTAGGTCCTGGGTCACAATGATGTAGGTACTACATCATTGAAAAATAATAGATTTTGCAAATTATTGTTCTATCTTACTATAATTCACAACTTATTGCATCTTACTGTTTTCATTATTTAAAGATCAACATGAGATATTATTGGCTATATAAAATAAAATTGTACAAAATTATCCTTTATTTTTCATTTCAAATTTTCCTCTTACATTCAAATAAATCATCTTTTAAAATGAATTCCTAATTTTATGTCATTCTGTTTATCATTTACCCTTCTTATTTTTACACATATTCACATACAATATGAATATTATAACATGTAAACAATAAATCTTCATGAATTCCTTGCAAAATAAATTTTATCCTTTACTTTTAAATTGTTCAAATTACTTTGACACATTGTTCAAGAAATTTGTATATAATGTATTTATTTTTTTTCTCTCTTTTCTATTTTTCTATATTTTCTTTTCATTTTTTTTTTCAAACGATTGTTTTTCAAATTATATTCAAGTCATGAATTTAAATAATTTTAGAGTGTAATTTTTTGAAGAAAATATACGTTAAAGCTTATTCATTCGTGTCAACAAGCAGTATACAATATAATATAAACTAAAGAAAAAAAAAAAGTGTATAAAAAATATATACCAAAGAAAGGAAATACACAGAATCATTATAAGTTTCTCAAAAACAAAAATAAAAGAAATGCATTTATTTCACATATAGTACATTTTTAAATTGCATATATGAAAACATATACTACCACCATAAGAATGTAAGCTCTGCAAAATTTAAAAAAAAACGTCTCTAAAAATGAAAGGATATATTATTATGTAGAATTTTGTAAAAAATTTTTTTTAGCTTTTGTTTTCACTTTTTTTTTAGTTTTTCTTTCTTCTATCTCTTTCTTTATTCTTATGTCTATGTTTTTTTTATGCAATTTTCTTGTTTTTTTTTTTAAATTTTTTAAGGAAATTTGCAGTCTCAGCATTGAATGCGACAATGCTATGACAGCAGCTTTATCTTTGGAATACATTAAAAACCGTAAAATGTTCATTTCTATATATATAAACACGGGATGAGAAAAAAACCTAAGTGAAAAGGAAAATGGGACATGATTGTAGTATGAGAATAATAGTTGTTTTCTAGAAGGACAGCAGGGGAAAAAAAGAGGGTGTCATTTAATATTGTACATCAAAAAACAAAAAACAAAAAAATAAAAAATGAAAACGATAGAAAAGAACACTTTTGGCATATTTTTAAGTTATGAATGTACTTCGTTTTTTTTTTCTTTATTTTTCAAATTTTTTTTGTTTTAGATTATATACAAAATGAACGTACTATATTTCTAAATACATAAAGTGCAGATAGTTTTATTTAAAGAAGAAAAAAATTAAAAAAAAAAACATTTTTAATACACACATTATTATATTGCACACCCGCATTTACAATTTTGTTGTTTTTTTTATTCAGAATATGTATTTGTATAGTATATGAATTATTGTTATAAATATATACAAGTATATATTTATGTACGAGTATATACTAAATATATGTATGTGTGTATATGATATACTTAGAAAGATTTAAAGTTTAAATAGGGATTGTAACAAACCACTCGAGTCATCATTTCAAATTCAAAATTAATCCTTAAGCTTAAAAGTCAAGTTATTTTCAACAATTTTTCTATGTATTCGTATATACCTACAAATGTACATATGTATGTATATATATCTGAATTTTTTTAAATAATATGTATTATATGTACTTATGTATGTGTACCTATATAAAAATATATTCATTATTTAAAGTGCAAATGAATTCTGTGTGAATTATTAAAAGATTAAAATTTAAATAAAATTCAAAAAGTTGAAGTTTTTACATTTTAACATAGAATTTTATATATATACATATTTGTATGTACGAGAATATACGTACGTCTTATTATATACATACTATGTATATACTTACTTTTCTTCAGTTATTAAGGTTTTTCTATTTTGCCTGGTATAATTATATCTTTTGATATTATTAAAATATACATATATGTATATGTATCTATATACCATTAATTACTATGTATTTAGCTTAAGATTAATTACATTTCAAATTAATAAAGATTTAAATACAGTTGAAAAAAATATACTCGTATATACATAAATGTATATATTATAAGTAGAGTAGTTTAAAAAGTATACTTACTCTTTTAAGAGTTTTTTAAAAGATTTTTGGTATTTACAAGTATTGTTATCAAATTATATTTTTATTTAATTACAAAATATTAGGTTAATAAGATAAATTGTATGTAATTCGTGTTATATAATTAAATACAGAAGATAAACTTAAATCCTAATTACTTTCTAGGTAACAAAAAATTTTTATTTTTTATTCACAATGAACTCTGAACCTTTGAAAGTATATTTTTAATTGACTGTCAATTAACATCAAATTTAAAAAAAAAAAATATACTTTTATTTTTTTAACTTATTATATCGACACATTATTTGAGAAAAAAAATAAATAAAAATAATACCATTACAAATTACCCTATACACACACCACCAAAAATTTTGTCATATGTTTTTTCTAAAAAAAAAACTAAATATGGCACACGGTAGTTAATTTATCAAAGATGAAGGTCATTGATGCATGGTACAATAAAAATTTATGTTTTAAATAGAAAACTAAAAAATATATGTATTCAATTTTTATTTTATATAATATAGTGGTTACAATTTTTCTTCAAGATATATAATATACATATAACCATACATACATACATATAATGTATATATGAATATTATTCACACGAGTATTTCAGTTTAATCTATATCTATTCATAGTTTAATTTCTTTTAACACCTTTGATCTTTCATGTAATATTTTTTATTTTCGACAGATATAGTACATAAATATTAAAATATCTAATAATTTCAAAATTAAAATCACAAATATTTCATATCACTTTACAAATAAAAACATCAATTAAAATCTAATTAATAAGTAAATCTATTACAAAATAAACTTTTTTTTTTACCGCATATACAAATATTTTTTAGCTAATAGTTTAAAAAATATTTCAATTACTTACTACACAAATATTTAAATGAAATATCAATTAATAAAATAAATTTATAAATAGTTATTTGAAAATTTTTATTTTTTTTTTTTTCAAATAACTGTAACAGGTATTTTTGTTTTATACACAATATTATGTACATTCCATAAATTTCTATGTTACTATGTAAAATATTTAATTTGAATAAAGTGTATACGAGTATGTATTCATATGTTACAGCAGTATTTGAAAATTTTCCATTTAAAATTTTAATATTAAAATATTCAATTATATTATTTCTCATTTTTGTATTTATTTATATGATCTGATGTATTTTAACTAATCAATATTATGTTTCATTTAGTAACTAAGTATATAGTAAAATAGTTATTACACTATACACTTGAAATTAATTTTATTTTATTATTTTTCACGCACTTTATTATCATCTTCAGAAAATTTATTATGAAGTTAATCAAAATAATTTTAATTGAAATTATAATTAATGACGTTAATCAAACATATACTCGTACATACTGACAGTTAACGCTGGTACATTATTATAACATATATGTATAATATTCAATATGAGTAAGTTTATTTAGATGTTACACAAACTCAATATAGTATCTATGCATGTTTTTAATGTTCAAAGAAGCGAAAATACAATAAATTACATATTAATGATTTTAACCCTTTTATGCATGATTTATTAGAAGTAAATACGAGTATGGTTGATTGACAAGGTGGTGGTTTTCGGGTACTTTTGAAGTCTCAATTAACACCAAGAGTGCCGTTTCAATTATACGTGTTACTTGCGGGTAAGATAAACGTAATAAACTGCAGTCTATTTCATTCAGGATAATGGTATCCTGAACACATTTAATGTGTTGTTAAGTTCCATAAAAGGGAAACTTTTCAGATACAGAGAAAGTTGGTGAGAGTGATCTACATACATACATATATTTCTAATTTTTGTAGTTTAGGCTGGTTTTATCGAAAAATTAAAGTTAATCCTTTTCGTCTCCGAATGAAAATTTTCTATAATAACTACACCTTAAGCCAACGCAGCAACACCACGATTATTATTTAAACTTAAAGCAACCAAGAAAGCAAAGTTTAAGAAAAAATCATAAGAAAACCAAAATTTACATCTTTTTCATTTCTACATATATACATACATATTATACATACATATGTACATATACTCATCTACGAAAGCACCAAAGAAATTTTAATTCACATCAGGTTTATGAATTTATCAAGATTTTTTCCAAAAGCTTTTAGTATTTCAATCGAATATTAAGGGTAACTAACGTTCAGTTTTATTTTATTTTGTGTATAATATACATACATATGTATGTACATACATATATACTTTGATATACCTTGAACAATTTTACCGTCGATATTTAATGTTAACTTATAGTTAAAATGATACACATAAATTTTACTGTTTAATTAAAAATTTAAATTTAAAGTTTCTAATCAATTTGGTTTTTTCAAAAGAAACTAATAAAATATATTAATTTTTTTTTCTTTTTCAAAATCATATATAGTACATCTCTTTGAATTAACTTCTCTAACTTACTGACTATTTTACTTGTAATGATTTAATATGAATATTGAATAATTTTATATTAGCATTCAGCCACCCACTATTTTTAAGAGTGTTATAATAACATATAAATGTACATTAGTCAATGATTCCTGTTAAGTACTTTATAAATTAAATTTATTTTAATATGTAAAATATGTATATCTAACATATGTATACATATACTCATAATATTATTATATGTAGAATATTATATAAATATCACATATGTATGTATGTAAGTGAGCTGAACATTATTACCATGAATGACAGGTTAATGGAAATGGGCGTCACATATTTTCAAAAGTTCACTAGAATTAATATTCTGTCAATGTTATATATTTTTGTGGATTAGAAAATAGTCAAATTATATTTATTATTATGTATATATATTTCTCTATAGATACATATAATAATGTACATTTATACACATGTATGTACAATTATAAGAACAGAGCATCAACAGTCATTTTATATTATACCTTTAATATTAATTTGGTTTTATTGTTTTAAATCGTTCTACAATGTCAGTATTTGACAGATTTTCATTTTATTCAAAAGTATATATTTTAAATTCATAATATAATGAACTTATATGTAATGTATACACATGTGTACTTTTGTGTATGTTTGTGAGTGTAAATACCATATAGAAGTACAATTTTTCAATAAAAATTTATATTTAATAGGATTAATTGAGTAATTTGTGTCAATTTTAATTATACATATACACAAGAGAAATTGAAAATATTTAATATCGATTTCAAAAATTGTATTATTACTTATGCATACATGTATGTATTATACATCGAAATTTTTCTATTTAAAATTATATTGAACATAAATTGCAAATGTTTTTTTTTTAAATTTCAAAGTTAATTCTAATATATAAATTTTTATAATATATGTAATTGAAAATATTTTTCAAGATACTTTCTGAAAATTATGAAAATTGAATTTTTAATTTTAATTGAATTGTAAAAGAAAAAATCATATTATTATATTTATTTACATCTTAAAATTATTTATTACTGATAAATAAATTATTCATTTTAATAAAAATAAGGTTTGAGTCACAAATTTACCGTAAGACATAAATATACATAATAGGTACTTGGTACATGATAATTTAAAGGCTAATTTTTTCTTTAATCCTGAAATAAACCCACACAAATGTATCTACATTTGTATTGTATTGTACGTATATATTTGTATCTTGAACTCAAGCTTTTTTAAAGTATGTATAATAACTTTACTAGCTACGTTCTCAAGACTTAAACCATATCGCCCCTTTAAAAGGTTTTAAAAAAAAAGTTACTCTTGTTTTTTGGTCCTAGCTCAAAATTACATTTTCTATATTTTAGCATTCTATCGATCAAAATTCGACAAAATGATTTCTATTTTGCATTGCCTTATGATTTTTAAGAGAAACACATTTTTAATTGATGAAAATTTCATATTTTTCTCCTTATTTAAAATTTACATTGAAAGCCATAAAAATAAAAAAAAAATTTTTAAATGATACTTCAAAACAAATTAAATTGATTTTTGAATAATTGTTTATACAATAGAACTTATATGGTCTACAACAAAAAAGACAAAAATTAGAAGTTATTATTAGGGTTAAAACAATTTAAATAAATCTCACACGAATGACACACATATTCTAAGGTAATTTTAAAAATTTTAAAATCACCATCCTGAAAATCATAAATAACTTTTAATAATTAATACCAATTTCTGGTTTTTCTCAATAAGCTATTGTCATTCGGGGTTTTTTTTTCGTCAACAGTTTACCAAAATACATTTTTTTTTAGTATTTTCACAATTTTCCCATATGTACTTAAAAAATTTATTATTAATTAGACATATTTTTTTTTTAATAAATTTCCATTCTCGTTGTTTCAACTAAATTAATCCTTAAAATTATCCTTTTTTTACACAAAAACTATTTAAAATATTCAAATAAACTATGTACCTACTTATATATTATTTACAAGTAATCTGGAAATATTATACTATTTATTAAACACAAATAGTCCTTTTCTTATTATATATATCAACAAAATGTTACAGTAAAATTATTCACAGAAAATTTCAATGGTAATAGAAATGATTACAAAAAATTAAGAAAAACATATTACTATGACATTTCACCCTTAATATTCTGATCCCTAATATGGACAATTTTTTTTTTTCATTTTCCCTTTTTTTGTAATATATTTTCTTTTTATCTTCATAACCAAAAATTATTTCATTTAAACCAATTCTTAGCTATACAACATTAATATATATACAACTATACATTTATAATTAGAAACGATAGAACCTTTCATTTCAATAATTTAGTAAATTCTATATATATAATACAATGCTGCGTACATTTTTATACATAGTTTAATTTTACATGTACATATACCAATTTACCATTTCCATCCACCCATCATTTGCAATTTTTGTCATTCGATTACTGGATTACTTATCAAGATTCAAGAGTAGATATTATGCTATAGTATTCATTTCAATATTATGAGTTATACACTGTATGGCCACTTATATTGACTGTTTTCATTAAAGAAAAAAAAAAACAGTAGCAAAAAAACAAAACAAGAAAAAAATGGTTTAAGACATATTAGAAGTGTATAAGGCCTTTTTTACAATATTTTTATAGATTTGTACATGAGTATACATCCACACGTACCTTATGTTCGCAGTATACATAGGCCTAAACTTATATAACCTCGGTAAGATTAATTGGAAATGTCCAAATGTCTAATCAGAACTTTGGGTCGTAGATGAATTGAATGTATTTTACTTACTTTCATTATGTTGCAAGTCAAATTGAAATATTTGTTTCAATTTTTTTTTTACCATTTTCATTTTGTTACCATAGTATATGGATACACACTCCCCATTCTCTTATCTTTGTTTCATCTGGTGTAGATACATATATTATCCAAAAAATATCTGTATTTTATTTTTTTCAATATACGTACATATTATGTACTAAGGATCAAGGACATATAACTAACAATTCAGTATTGCCAAAATACAAAAATACGGAAGCTAAGAACTAAGAAGATTTACAACTTCGAAAAATCTCACATTTTTAGAAGTCAACTAGGTGATTTTTTGTTATTATTGTTGTTGTACAATTTCTATACATACAAAAATATTATAGACAAATTTTCAAGAATATCTTTCATTATATAAGAATATAGTAAGTAAAATTTATCACTTGTAAAATAGTATAGATTTAGCTTAACCGTTATAGTGAAGCTAAAAACATTTTCTTTTACGAAATAGAAAAAAAAATGAAGAAAAAGAAAAACAAAGGACGAAAAATATCTTTTACTTGACTACATTATATATACTGTATATAAGTATATTGTATATTACGTAAAAACAGTGTATAACAACGTAATGTCGTATTTTTTTCCTTCATTTTGTTGTTGTTATTGTCGTCATTGCTGCCATCGTCATTTTGTTATATCCTTCTTCATCGTGAAAATTTTCTTGAAAAAAAAAATATAGTCGTTTATTGTTAGCTACATAACACACAACTATGTTATACATATACATATATGTATATGTATTTTTTGAAAAAAAAAAAACGATTTATGGTTATGTCCTTTGAATTGGTTCTTGTTTGGCACTTTAAAGTGAGTATTGAGAAATTTTCGAATATTTAAAGATATTTTTGAAGTATACTAGGATTTTCAGGCAATTTTAACGACTCAATTTTTATTCAAGAGTTAATTTTTGTTCATCTCAAGAAAAAACACATTTATCGTTTTTTTTTATTGATTAGATTTCATTTTTGATTCTATTTTTTTGTATTTTTCTTATAAATCAATTAATTAATTATAATTCTGAAATATTTATGAAGAGAAAGAAAAATTTTAGACGAATTGTAAAATGTAAAATAAATTGTAAAATGAAATTCTACTTTTACTTCTTGTAAGAGAAACGTACATATATCACTCTTATTTTTAATAAACTCTTTATTGTTCTTTGTTTTAAAGAATTAGTCTACTGAATCAACTGCCTAAATAAATAGTTGCATTCCTTTATTCCTTTTTTTGTGTCTTCGCTTCATATTCCTTCTTAAGGAATTGTTTCAACTAACACTTATTGTGAGACTTTCCCAATAACTTGGCAAAGAAAAGGAACCAGCAATGTAAGTACTATCCAGGTAAATTAAACTAAACCTATCTCGATAGCTACATACATATAATTAATACATTCTTCATATTTTAAAATTAATATTGTCGGTTTTCTTAAGTATAATAACTAATATATGTCTGTATTCTGTATGTACATATATACATATGTAATTACTATATAATACTAAATATTATATTTTTATGAACTAAATAAATCTGATGCTAAAACTGTTAACATCAATTTCTTTTAAATATAATTCACCATAAATTACTAAATTTCCAATATGTTTCCAGTCTGTACCACTCCCACCCACTTTTCTAAAAGCTTTTTGTTGTAAAAAAAAATATAAATAATAATAATAAAGATGAAACCTTTCAACCTTACTGTTTGAAATTATTTTTATTATTTGTAAAAAATCATATTGTACACAAAATATTAAATTAATTTTCAATTCAATTAGTTAAACGTATGTTAAATTAATTACATATGATCTTTTACAATACTATTGAAATTTAACAAAATAAAATGATTTTTCGTCTCAATAGATCAACAATATTTCAATGTACATAAATATGTCTTTTGAGTATTTAAGAGAAAAGATAAAAATTGATAAAGGAAACTACATACATAAATATATTATATTGTACTCGTATATGTATGTATTATTATATACTCATTGAATTTTGAAAATAACTATGAATGGTCATATAGGATTTGTTATTAACAAAGAAATAAATGTAGCATCGGTATGTAAAATAATGAAAACTTTATATTATCAATGACAAGTACTTTATACACCTCAAGAACATGAACTACAAGTTTTCTTTCCTTTTAAATGAATTAGATATCAGATAAATGAGCAGACAAAAACCATCTTTATTACATTTTACATATGTACTTCAATATATGTTGACAGATAGATAAAATATACTAACATTTATTTCCTGCATTTTATTATACAAAAGGTGAATACACACTTATACGAGTACATAATGTATACACAACATGGAAAAAAGAAAATTAAAAATTTTAAAAAATAAATAAAAAGGAGAATAAGTTTTGAATCTACCATGTAAAATGTATATATCTTCTCTAACAGCATACATAAACGAATATGTACTACAAATGACCACATTCTCATGCATATTCATTTTCTTCTTACAAAACTTACAAAACTAAACTATATATGTACATATATATAAAAATATATGTAGGTATATTTTATTTCTATGTACAATCATATAGATAATATCATCACTTGTGTATACATATTCATACATATGTATACATTCATATACATACATACATGTAGGTGTTTTAAATCAATTCTAAAATTTTATGTTCTAAAATCTGTTTCAAATACAAATTTTCATATATGAAATGTTTTGTACGTATGTATATGTATATATATGTAGATACATATAATTTTATTCAATATGCAAAATATTACGAAATAGTATTTTCTTCTTACAAACATACATACATATTAACATTTTAGTATAAAATATATATCCTTAAAAACCAATCTAATGTATTTCTGAAGTGAATAATCTAATTTTTATGCACCTCACATAACACAGTCACTTGATTTGCGTTTCGGTTTACGTATACTTAATAATCCATTAAAATTACAAAATACACACATCAATACAATTTATATATTACATAAATATATTTAGAGTACTTAAAATTTTATATACGCATACTATACATATCCTGTAAGGATTTCAATCGTTTTTTTTTTTTTCAATATATATGTATGTATGTTTTATAATGTACGTATGTCGTTCATATCAAAACCAAAATTGTACAATATGTCGTTAAAATGCTATTTTAATCTGTACCCACATATAAAACATACATAAAATAAATATATATATTTCTATCTAAAATACACATATGTATGTACGTACATATATATTTATGTATAATATAAAACTGTTATAAAAGTAGGATATATGAAATTAAGTATATTTGTACTCATGCATGGACAATAAATTGAATCGGAAATGTATGCACGTATTTTCATTTAGTATTTTCGATCTCCTGAATTGACAAATTAATCGAGTGAAATTATAAATACAAATGCATATCAATTCTTTCTGAATAAGTACCATCATAATATGTACATACATATTATGTATGTATATATATGGACTACATACATATGTATGTATACGAATGGGAGGAGCTTTTTTAAACTTAATAAATTTATTTTTTTTTTTCAATATTATTGAAAATGTATTAACCAGGAAATTAATAAATGTTTCTGAAAAGAGAAAAAAAAACAATACGTTTTAGTTATTGAAAATAAATTAATTATGAAGGATGATACAATTTATTCATTTTAAATACGGGATTTTCTTTTTTTACATTTTTCTATTTTAATTAATTTTAAAAATTAAAAGTGTAGAAAACTTTCATTGAATAGATACTTGAGATTTTTTTTTTTTTTCTTTAAAAATCAGGATAAAAATCTTAAAGTTTTTCTTTGAATTCAATTTACTTTTTCTTTAGAATACAAAATTTATTGATTTTCAACTTTGAGAATTTTATTTGTTCGAATTCTTGAAAATATACAATTAAAATGATTAAATTTAAAAGGGGAAGGCAGTGAAATTGAACAAAAGTAGGTATAAAGATACTGGTATTTAATTATATTTAAAGACAAAAGGACAATAGTATACAAAAGCCATAAAAATAATTGCAAATTGAATATTATTTAGATATAACAAAAGCTCAAATCTAAGAAATTATACTCAATCATTTTTTTTTTCTTATTACATTATCTTGCATAAAAGGTAGGTACTGCCTTTGTTTAAATGGAATTTCTTTTTAGCAATTTTTTTAGCTTAACTCCAAACAATAAATTAATTCTTTATACTCGTATTATTGTGTTGTTGAAAAAAATTGAAAGCACAGTTCAAGACCTTAATTTCATAACTGATTTTCTCATTGTTTTATTATTTACTATACCATACTACTTTTTTTCTTTTTTTAATTGGCAAAATAATAACTTTTCAAAGAGCAAATTAATTATATTCTCTTCAAAATGAATTATACATGTAAATTACTTATACATTTTTGTCAATTAGAAAAAATGGAAATATATTTTTTTTTCTGAATGCAAAAAAAAAAAAAAAATGTTTTTGGATATTTTTATAAGTGTTTAAATTCAATTCTATTTTCATTTAAAATTTTTCAATTCTCTTTTAATTTAAATTAAAATAATATTTTTCAACATTTTTTTTTTATTTGTTTCCTTAAAAAAGCAATTATATAAACTTGAAAATATGAAAAACGAGTAAAAAGTCAAGTATTTTACCGTTGCTTCTAATAGTTTTATCTCTTTTATTTGCAATTTCTCCTTTTTTTTTTTTTTTTTGTTATTTTCATCATCTTTTTCTCATTTGTCTTGATCTCTTCATTTTGAAAAACGTACAATTTATTTAAATTTTACATTGTACAATCTTAAAAGAACTTAAATTTTCATCATTTTCTTTCTATTTTTTTTTTTTTAAATGTTATAAAGAATCTCTTCAAGAATTAATTAACTTTAACGCTTTACATTTCTATTATATATACAATGAAAAATAATAAAAGAACAGAAAAGTATCTTAACTGGACGTTATGGCTTCAATGCAATTTTTCAAAAAAATACTTTTCTGTATGCAGATAATAGATATGTATGTATATACATAAGTATATAAACATAGCTTTTTTAACCCTCCAATTTTTTATTTTATTTTATTTATCTCTTTGTTTTCTTCTTCCTCTTTTATTTGATTTTTTTTTCTTATTTTTTAAATTCATTATTTAATCGCATATCTATATTCTTGCATTTGAATTGTATTATTGGGAGAATAAACGAATAGTGTACATATTTACATATGTATATATATATATATGTATACGTACTGTATAACAGGAGATATTTACTTTTCGCTATTATTGCTTGTGCTGCTAAACTAAAAGTCTGCAATAGTATGTATATAGGTATATTTAATAAAGTTTGCTCCTGTTATACCACTAAAATATATTAGAGACGAGAGACCAATATAATATACCATATACATACAAATATACATAAATATTACAAACACACAGATTGTGCCGACAGGAAATTTCTCAATCTCAATGAAAAATCCTTGTTATCCATCAGGATGCTTGACCTATTTGATGGTTGCGTTTTTAAAAAAGGTGAAAAGATGAATGAATGGTAAAATTGTTGTTGTTTGTTTTATATATATATATATATATATATATATATATGTGTATGTATAAATAAAAATATACATACATAAATATCTTAAACACATATGTACATAGATAAATGTATAATGGCTCTACAAATACTACAATATATGTATTTATTTCGGAAAAAAATATATTATGTATATAAAATATTTTCATATCTATGAGTATACTGTATATAAACGGATGAAAATCCAAGCATTTTATATGCATAGTAAGTAGAAGGTATCGCAATTGAAATCTATTTAGTGAAAAGTATTTTACACTTATAATATTAAAAACTATACTTATGTAAGTATATGTATGTATGTGTATGAATGTGTATGAATACTTATAAAAAATGCATTATTTTACTATATAAAAATGTTATTTAGTAATATATTTTTAACAATCTTTAAACGCATAGACAGCATTCAATTTAAATTACTTCCACTTGTCCACTTTAAAGCTCAATGGGTCTGTCGGAAAGTTTTGGTCTAAATATATTGAAAAAAAAAATTAAATTAAATAATACCTACATACCTTAATTTTTACTTTAATTCTCGTACATTTTTAAAAATTAATAAAGATGAACAATTTTTGAAATACTTTTCGGAAAAGCTTTTAGGAAAGTATTTCATATATATGTGACGTTTCAGTGGAACATGTTTTTTTTTTTGCTAGTGAGAAAATTTTTGATAAAATTCAGGAAAAATAGTATGTACACAATTTATTATTTTGATCTGTTTAATATTCTTCATAATGTGGATGAGAAAGTTTGATTAACAAAGTGTAGTTCATATCGTATTTCAGTACGGCATGGCAGATTGATATCTTTTTTTTATAATTTACCACATATTTTATAGATTTTTTAGCGAAATTGTTGAAAAATTAAATTTCTAAAATGGGTAAAAAGGACAATAATATTGTTTTAAGATTTTGAAAACTAAATAAAACTTTGAATGAAATAATAAAACTGCCAGCATACTCGAAATTTTTCTACAAAGCCTCATTATATCCTTATCATTAAATAATCTCTTAAATACATATGACACTATGGCGTTGAACCTCCTAGAAAATTATAAATTGTCGGTTAACCTCACTAGTAGTTCTAAGAATTTTTTCATCGTAACGGGTCTGTAAACCAGTTTTCTTTTTCTTTTTCAATTGGTGAGATGTGACAATTGAAGTATAGAAAATAATTCCTATTGGACTATTATCCAGTTGAATAAATCACTTTGTTTGGCAAATATCCTTGAATAGAATAATACCTTAATAATAGATAGCATTTAAAACCATCAAAATTGAAGAGATCGACGATATCAAGACGACAGTTGTATCACTGTCAATCTATCTTTTCATATTCCACCGTCAATAAAATAAATTTAAGATTCATGGAAAATTTTGTCTATCTCAAATGGACAAAATTCTCCGACAGACCATTATGTATTCATATTTTATTTTTGTTTTTATTTTTGTGTTTTTTCATATTTTTTTAATATGTGCAATATAAACTTATGTACACATACACACACTTATGCAAACTTTTTATTTTTCATCATCACTATCATTCTCATCATCATTATCAAGGGCTAGCTTAAAAAGTGAATAGAAAAAAAAACGAATAATGAAAAAAAAAATGGGAAACAAAAAAATAAAAACAGTTTTTCTATAGAGAATGGTGAATGGGTGAATGTTTTCAAAGATTGAAATCTAAACAAACGAACCTCATTTAAAATTTTCATTAGAAGGCAATTGTATAAAATGACTATCAGCTTATTTGAAATTGAAATATATTCACATACGTTTATGCAATATAAATATATGTATGTATATTTTTTCTCGTATATTAATTATAAACTGTATACATTCTATGTGTACATGTAGATGTAGGTGTACATAAAAATGTCAGGTATTAGATATATACAAATACAGAAATGAATTTTGAATGAATTTTGAAAAAGTAGGAAAATGTTTTAAATTCTATAAGAGAAAGATTTTTGGAATTTTAAATATAATTTGAAATTTTCAAGTGTTATTCCAGATTTTATTTCCGTTTCATTGAAATTATAAAGAAAATGTTTGTATATACACATATGAAATATGTATATGTTTTATCTTAAAACAAAAACTGTTTTTATAAGGAATTTAATTGTTATTTATTTTTGTTTTTATTTTGATTTACATTTAAATTGTGATTTAGAAAATAATAAATAAAATACATAACATGTGTTCTGAATAATTTTAAAATGTTTTCTTCTTTTTTCACATTTGTACGTATAAATTTAGAGAATGTTTTGTAAATTACATTTTTAGAAAAATATAGGAGAAATTTCTATTGAAAATAATATGAATATGTAAAAAAAAATGATAACTATATAATTAAAATGCTATTTATTTCCTAGAGTTTTGAATTTTTTAAAGTAGAAGAAGGGTTACAAAAAAAATCAGATATTCCTAGAATACTTGCACAAAGCAAGAAATATTTTACAATCATGATTGTGAGAAACCCAAATTGTTTGTTTAATAATAAGCTTAATTGAAAATTATAAATTCAAGAGAATTTACGTATGCAACTTTAATTTATATCAGTAAAGAGAAGACTCATGTATACTATCCATTATGTAGTAATTATCTGAGTAATTATCGAATTTTCCTGTTTTTCTGCTTCTATTCTTTATCAATAATTAAGATACCCTTGAACTTTCAAATCCAACAATACTAAATTTTCATACAAATTGTGGTGAGCCAACAAAATTGAAGAAAAAAAAACCTTAACAAGGGCTCGAGAGTGTGGTAACTTTTTCTTACTCTCTTTAAATTTTCCTATCTTTTGACCGATCTGGATAGAATTCTGCATACCGCTCAAAAAAACAATAGTCTAATTCCAATTTACTAACATTAATTTGATCTTTCTCACATCCTTACTATATAATTTTTTAATTAAAAAAAAACTCGAATCAAATCGAACATTTTGCACCCACAAAAAAAATTTTTTTTTCTTGAAAAACCAACATTTTTATTGGAAAAACAACGATAGCATTCTTATAATTTTAAATTTTCGATTTATTATCAATTTGAAAGAAATTCAACAATATTAAAAAGAAAATTCATAATCTAATAAAATATTTAAAAATTTTCCAAATTTCTTTACATTTCAAATTTTAAAATCTTCTTTATTACTTATATGAAAGTTTTTTTTTTTTTCATAGATATTATCCATACACATTTCATATAACCGATCATAAAAAACTTGAAAAAAAAAAAATGAAGAAAATACAATAAAATTTTTATATGAATTCTACAAAAATAATTTCATACCAAATACAAGTACGTAAATATACATACACATACGAGTATATTTCTACTTTTACGTTTAAAAATCAACTTATCCAATTTTCTACAAAAAAGGAGCAAAATAAAAACAAAGTGAAATAAAATGGCAAAAAAAAATTTCTAAATTGCACTTTGTTTTCTAACAATGGAACTCTTTAAGATAAATCTTTTTTACAAACGAATATTATTTGAACAAAACATTTTTTGATTTAACTTTCAAATATAAATAATAAAAATGAAAGCAAAAAAAAGTATGTACCTATGTACTAACAAAAAAGTATTGGTAAAAAAAAAAAATTGGAAAGCAACAAAAACAACACAACATAGGTATGATTTCTATATTTTACATTTTACTTAAAATATCTGTATAAATACTATATATGTATATGTACATACTATACTATAGTATGTAGTAGTATATTCTAAAGTAAACAAAATTTAAATATACTACCTATATATGAAACATTTTAAATATAAATTCTTCAACAATTGAGTTCATATATTTTATCCAACATATATTCAACAATTTTTTATCCTGTATAATATCTCAGTACATTCTTCTATATAGGTATGTAAATATATTTTTCACATCTACATTTATGTACATACATATAAATGTAAATATATGTATGTATGTTTTTTTCTACAACTATAAATGATGTTTATACATGAATATTTGTTCGACGTTTTAAATTTTTTATCTTAATATTTATTCCTGTTGGAGCAATCTCATGTATCCTTGTACACCCTTAGCACCAGTACATATATGTATATATGCATGTACTTATATCTTTAAATGTTCGCAATCACACTTTTATATATGTATATACATAAAACAGTTACATGTTATATGTATATTTAGATCTTTATACACATATTATGAACATATTATAATACATATTATAGTCAGGATTCATTCAAAACGGTCGGTCGAGCATCGACAGCTCAGCCGTTGTGCTAACGAATAAATATTAATGCTAGTGTATTATTGTGTACTCATATTATTTTTCAAACTTTTATCATTTTTTTATTTTTTCTTTTTCACTTTTCATTTTTTTTATTATTATTATTTTTTTAAATTCTTTTTCATCATCCCTTTCGTCCAGTACATTCATGCAATGATTATTCATGTATTATTCCTTTCACAATACATAGATATGTATGTAACTTCAATCACCCCCTATATTACATCAGGCAATCACTAAACATTTTTAAAGCATATTTTTGTGAGATTTCAACACTATACATGATATTTCGAATGTATTATATGAAAAAAAAATGCACCAGAAAAAAAAAGATATAAATAAAATAAAATACAAAATTTATAAATTTTACAACGCATAGTTCAAAAGACAGAAAATACATACTTTTAATATATCTTACATATTACTATATGCCATGCACTAGAAAAAAAGATACACAAAAAATTAAAAATAAAAAACTTAATAAAATATAATAAAAATACAAACAAATGGAAAAAATGTAAAAGAGTTACAATAATAAATATATACACTAAAGAAAGCTTAACAAAAGCCATTGAAGTGAAAAATAGACAAAGTGCAAGAAAAACAAAATAACAAACAGAAGAGAAAAAAAAATCATATAAAATATAGTTTGTAAATGAAACAGCAGTAAAAATTGATAAAAAAATTTAAAAAAAATAAATAGAAAAAAAAGTCATAACAAAATTTAAGGTAAGTTGAAATAACTGAAAATTTTCTTATAATGTTTTCTATTTAAATATGAGAAGAATAAAAAAATAAACGATTTTTTATTTCAATTTTCAAACACATTTAAATACAAAACGATTTGTATATATTTCTGTAAAATTGAAGAAATTTTACTCTAGTAACAACACCTTTTTTCATCTCATACATCAACAAAAACAACTAAAAATGTATGTATAAAAAAAAAACAAATCTTGATCCTTTGCTTGAACGCTTTATACACAAAAAACAAAATTGCGAACTTTCTTATTTTCTTCTGAATAACGATACGAAAATAAAAAAGCCAAAGTACATGGAAGGAAAAACATGGTAAATTATATTTTTAGTATTATAAAATTTAGAAAAAAAACTAACTATTACTGAAAAAAAAATAATGGAGAAAAAGCTCAAATAAAATAAATAATGAAATCAAATAATAAAATGTTTGAAATGAAAAAAAAGAAAAAAAAAGCTAAATAAGAAAAATATGCAAGACAAGTTAGAGAAAAAAATCATACATCTTTTAAAAATTGAGATGGAATTGAAGAAAAAAAATTGAAATAAATGGAAAGATGCAAAAACAAAATAAAAAAAATCGGTCTTGCAAAGGTAAAAAAATATATCTCAACACCTGCTTTTGTTTCTTTCTGTTTTCTATTTCATATCCTTTTTTTTTTCTCCAATCTTTTTTATTTTTTTTTTTATTTTTTTTTTTTTTGTAAGTTTTCGTTTACTTGCCTTTATTGCCCGTTTGGGTATGATATTTCTTCTTTAATTTAAAAACCTACTGTACAAATGGGAACCAAATGATTTTGAATATTTTACACACAAATATATAGTAGCATTTTACTGTTTTGTAATTTTTTTTCTTTCATTTCTTAAAATCTCTTTTACATGTATAATTCACATCCAAAAAAAAAAAAAAGAAAACGAAAAAAATAAATAAATAAAAATGAAAATCTCATTATTTTTAGATACACAATATTACAATAAAAAGAGCATTACACTTTTTTCTTTTTCTCACTATACAAAATTTTAATATGAAAATGCAACGAAAATTGAATTTACAAGCACAAAAAAGAAATAACAGAACAACGAAAGAGAGAAAATCATTTAATATTCAAATAATGAATTATGAAAATATGAATTTCATAAATGAAATAAAAAATAAGAAGAAAAAGAAAAAAATAATAATTCTACAAAATACTCTGTAGATTAAATCAAATTAAATTTTTCTGATAATGTTTTCATTTTTAAAATGAATTTGTTATGTTATAGAAGGAAACTTGTTTGGGGAGTTTCATTTGTAAATGGAAATATTATGAAAATTTGCTAAGCTAAAAATAGATACATTATATACATATTATACATCGACTACATACATTGAGGCGTATACATTTACCACTTTTGTAATTCAGGGACAAACAGATCTGTAATAAATTAAATATTTAAAAATAGGAAAAATAATACAGTAGTTGTGCAATAAATATTGCAACATTTTTTTTCAACATAATAAAAGCAAAAAGGTTTCAAATTTCATTCAAGCCAGATTTTATAAAATAAACTTAAAAATAAAACAAAAAGAGCTGTTAAATTTAGCGAAGTTTGTGGTATGCTCTTTTTTATTTTGGTTCCAAATATGTCATCAGTAACACAGTAATTTAATACCTGAGTTTTCCTGAAACCCTAAAAAATTTTTGAGTAGCGGATATGTTAATTCATTTTTAATACTTTCATTTTGAGAGAAGAACCCAAATCCAGACGGAAATGGCTAGATGATGTTGCGGAAAACCGAAGATCTGAAATAAAAAGGATACACAAATTATAGAACGACAGCGAAAGATAAAAAGAACGGGCATCGTATTGGCAAAAAGCTATTGGCAAAAGAAATTTAATTTCAAGAATCTTAATTTTTTTGTTTTGCTACCTTTAAATAATTATTTAAGCCTTACTAAAAATTTTAATTTTATAAAAATTAAGAAAATTCCCACACAATTTTTAATGATTTCTGAATTTCCTTTTTTTTTTTAACTATACAATTTTTACACCAAATCTTCTTTAATAATTTTTATTCTTGAAAAATTAAAAAGAAAATTTTCTTTTCACTTTCAAATAATACAAAAAAAAAGGTGTAAATAAAAGAAATGTCAATTTAAATTCAAAAAATGTTTCTTATCATCATCATCATTGAAAAAAATTAGATTCTCAAATATATCTACTTATAATTTTAAGAAATAAAAGAAAAACAAGAAGCCAAAGAAGAAGAAGAAAAAAAACATGTAAATCCTTATGAAGAAAAACAAAAATTTTCGAAAATAAAAGAAATTGAAGAAAAATCTTAAAAAGTTGAATAATAATTTTGAATCAAATCCCATAAAGTCGTAATCTTAGCATGAGCTTTACCCATTTTCAATTTTATTTTGTTTTCTCTCTGTTTTTTTTTTTCCTCAGTTATATATCCTTGGGCATCAAATTATTGTAAAATTTAATAAAAGAGAGGTTATTTTTTTTTCTTTATTCTGTTATTGTTTTTTGTTTTGTTTTGTTATTCTTATCATATCTAAACTTATTTTCAAAACAATGAAAATGAATTTGAATTTAGGACATTTGAATAGTTGTTACCTTTTAGACAAGTTTTAAATGAAATTTTCCTTGCCTTTTTTTTTGTTTTCCAAAAAGAAAAGGCGAGAATAACATTTTTTTTTTTTTTTTTACAGGATTTCTTTTTCTTCTTATTATCATTTTTCTTTTTGTTTATTGGAAAAAGTATTTCACAATATTTAAATTGAATGAAAAATAAAAATGTAACAAAAAATTGTTTTACATTTTTTCCATTTATAGCTATATTTTTCCATTCTTTTTTTTTGTATTTCAAATTGAATAAAATTTATGAAGAATTCAATTTTAAAATTATTTTTTTCATATTTCAAATTTCATTACTTTATTTATTTACCATATCCATTAATTTTACACTTAATATTTATTATTCAGTGCCAAAATGTATTGTTTAAATCAAAAAATATAAGAAGAAATATAAAAAAAATACATACATATTTAATACATATAATTTAACCTCCTTTATTTGGTTCAATTTTCCAATAACGAATAAATTAATAAAATTCTCATAAATTGTTTTATATGGCAAGTGAAAATTGGCAACATATTCTTATATTGAAACTACATACTACAAATTTTATAGTAAATTTTTAGCAATTCAAGTCATTTATTTCTTCCTTTCTTTTTTTATTTTATTTTTTTTTTGTTTCCTTGTTTTCTGGTATTTGTTTTTTACTTTGTTCAATTTTTAGAGAATAATATTTGGGGTTTTTTTTCTTGATTTTTCAAATGTGGTAAAGTTTTTCATGTTCAAGATAAAGGAAACGCCTTAACATCAACTTTGATTATATTTTTTTTTTTCATATTAGTATAGTGAATATAAAAATAAGATGAAAAAAAAAACGTAACAACAAAAAAAAACTAACACATTTTCGAAAAGGGATGGTTCATTTCAGAGAAGGATCTCTTACGCAGATAAATAACTCATTTTGACACTGAAACCTAAAATCAGAATGGAAATTGAGAAGAAATGTTGTAAGTGATATGTAAAAAAAAATGTATATTTTTTAACCTTTTATTCCATTTTATTTTAGATTTCATTTCATTTCTTTTCTCTTCTTTTTTTTTTCATTTTTACTTTCATCCTTTTTAATGCTTTTCATTCATTGTAATGGTAATCTTTATATTTACATTTCAGTATCATGTCCACCTACAAATTCAGGAACACTAATATAGAAATGTATTATACGTGTGGCTTAAAATGTGCTACATTTTATTTTCACGAAAATATCATTCCTGTTTTTTTTTCCTTTCTTTTTTTTAAATATGTGGTTTTTTTTTTGCTCATAATAATATTTTCGTATTCATGTTATCACGTTATTATCATCGTTGTCGTTTTCTTCATTTCACTTGAATTTTAAGTATAAATTTACTCGTATTATAATGTTCTCTATGTAGATTTTTAAATGTAGAAAAAATATATACATATATACATACTCACCTGTGCATGTAAATTTAAGGATTTGTGGGTTTTCAGGTCAAATGTATATTATATACACATACATACATATATATATATATGTATATCAATTTTGTTGGGAAAAAAGAAGACTAAAAAGGGTTGATAACATACAACTCATTCATTCTTTAAATTTAATTCAGTTTTCAAAGTACCTATTTCACTTTTATACTACATATGTATATAAATATTGAGAATGACCCTTTTACATTTTCAAACATTTTCACATTTAATATATGATATACAAAAAGTATTTTCAACTCAAAATTCATGGGTTTTTTTTTCCTACTTTTCGGTATTTTTTTTTTCTGGATTTGGTAAGTGTAAAACTTGTCGACTAAAACCATAATTTAGGCATATACATATACGTAAAATATTATACTTATGATTTAAAAAAATCATGTCTTAAAAAAGGAATACATAAATATATCCTAAAATTTACAACGCATACATATACACCTATATAGCTTATATTTTCACCTATTATGATATAAGTGAAGTTTTACGCATATTTTGTACATATCAAGTGTACATAGGATATAAATACATAGCCCAGCAACTATTTATATATGTATACAAACAAACAAAAACAAAAAAAAAGAGAAGAAAACAACAAGCAAAACGGCCTTATTTTTCTTATGAAATTTTATGTTTAACTTTGAGATCTTTCTTTAAGTTACCATCTGAAATACTTGTCATGATCCTTATTATGTTAGCATATAATATTATAAAACTGTCACTAACAACCTGCTTTTGCATATATTTTATATTATATTCAAAAGATAATTCCTATGTGTAAATTTAAAAAAAAAAAAAGAATATATAAATAAATATTATATAAATCTAGCATTTCATGAATTTTGTGTTTTTTTTACAGTGCCAGTGGTAAGTTTATGAGAAAGGAAATGATTTTTTTTTGTGGATTATGATATAGCAGCTTCAAATGATAATCTAGTTAAGGAAAAGAAAATATAATAATAATAACTGTTGTAAAAAAAAGTTATATAACCACCGTAATTCAAAATAAAAACGTAAATAGTACATAAGCTTAAGTTGCATTAAAACATTGAAAAAATACATTGAGTTATACGTTGCATCAAGATTAAAAGACCTTAATTAAGAAGAAAAAATGAAGAAGAGAAAAAAAATTTATGCTATTTAAAACAAAAATTCTCTTTTTTTTGTTTCCTTAAAAAGTATTTTTTACTTTTTTTTTTACTTCTAAAAAGGAGGAAAAGTTATAGAGTAAACGTACGAAAAGTCGAATTTTTTAGAAAAAATATTGTATATTTTCTCCCACTGCTGTAATTCCATTTATTTTCACACACTAATCCTGAAGAAAGTGTACAATACATATGTAGTACTTTATAAAAGGAATGAAATATGTCTACATTTACAACCTTGAAATTGATCCACTTGGTTTTTTGGCACCTTGTAATCCATGTCCTATAGCGAGGAATTTTATTATGCAAATAAAAGAGAATTTTGCAGAAAATTACGAGCAATATGTTTTCCAGAACTTTCAATTGTAAGAGTTCATAGATATTTAAATTTTAAAACGGATTTTTAACGAAAACGTCTTGAAATTGTTTCAAATGTTAAATTTATTTAGTTAACTTCAGTAATATATTATGCAGATTTCTTTTTTTTTTGTATAGAAAAATTACTATTTTTGAACAGAAAATAGTTTTTGTTTAGCTCACTTTCATAAAAACGCTATTTATTGTTTTTTTCATCTTAAAATATTTTTAAAATAAAATTCATATTCAAAAACAATTCTGAGATATAACATTAAAGAAATTAAATTTTAATTGTTCTATTTGTGTTTTTAATATATATTACCTAAAATTTTATACATACTCGTATAATCATTATTATAAATATGTAATACACATATACATATATAAAACGCGTATACGAATAAATATAAATAGAAACATATTTTAGGTATTCCTTTTTTTTAAAAGAATATTGTAAATTACTGCCATTCATTGTCATAGCTTAAGGGGATTGTTTTATAACACATAAATGAGTCAAAACGATATAAATTGTAACAGGGTGAAAATAAGTATGTATATGTATACAATATACTCGTATATCACTTTTCATTCACATATGCTTTTAAATATTACACATTATAAGTTTTTATATATTATATTTCATGGTATTTCTTTTTTTTTTCTTTTTGCTTGAAAAAAAAATAACGGAAGTTTTTGTTTTATATATGTATATAAAATAAAATTATCAATTTGTGGGAATATGTGGGTGTCATATATGTATATGTATGTAAAAATACTCCAAAATATAAAATAAATGTGTAAATGATAACGCACCAAATTTCAATCTGTATTTTTTTTTTTTTTTTTTTTAGTTTCTAAATATTTTAACATACGCATATTATATACGTACGTACATGTGTTCTGTTCACGTATAACGTATATTAAATATCACTTCCTTTTTAAGGTTTCTCATTCTTCTTTTATTCTCTTTATGTCTGTTTTATCAGTCGATAAATCTTATATACACATATTTATTTCAAAAATGCTCATATAAAATGTACTGATAAGAAAAAGAGCAACATTTTCTTTTTAATAAAAACAACTAAGGGCGGAAAATGATCCATAAAGTCAAGCATATCCTTTTTCTTTTTCATCTAATTCTTCAATCTTTTTTTTTTTACTTTTCCATTTACGTATGTATATACACATATACTTATTTATATTATGTACAACTAAAACACATAAAATTCAATGAATATGTGCATAATACATAAAAGAAATCATTGTCAAACAATATATTCTTTTGCCGCCGTAAATTATGGCAACCCTTGGATTCAATTACATAAAATCTTTTTCTTTTCTTTTTTTCCTGATAAAATAATATATAAAAAAAAAATCAAAATAATAAGAAAAATAAAGAAAATAAAGGATGAGAATTTAAGAATGAAAAAGGCAACTAATATATAAGTATATCGCCATCAATATAGTAAATAGTATAACTACATTGTATTAGCACCATCGTCATCATCATCATCATCATCAATTTTATCCCCTTCGGTTAAAGCGCACACAAAAATTAAGCTTATTGCTTCACCCTAATTGAATTAGTTGAACAGTGCACTAAAGTGTGCTGGTAATATAACGAAGATGACAAAAACACATTCAACTGTAATAGTACAACACATCACTCTATATATGTACGAGTACATACATATGTATAGGTATTGTTGTATGCCATACTCATTGATCCTTGAACCCTTAATAATCATCACAAACAGTTGCAGTTGTAAGAAATAAAAGAAGAAAAAAAATGGAGAAACACATCTTCTATTCATAAGTACAAAGGGCTTTATTTCTTTTTTTTTTTCTACTTTTTTTTTCTCGATGAAAGTATGTGCAAGAATTTTATATTATGACACGATATTTGAAACAAAAATTAACAGAAGAAAAAAAAGAAGATAACTTCTGGGTGTTTAAAGGATACCACCGCATCATTACCATTATTTTAAGGTGGTCATCGATCCAAAATATTAGAAAAAAAATTAATATAAAGAAAAATCATGACTTATCAAGTGAATGATTATAATCAAAAAGAATTCTTTTGGGGTTTTTATTATTTTTCGTTTTTTTCTTGTCCATGTTTGTTATCCTTTTTCTTTTCAATTCTAAATTAGTGGATCATCGCGTACAAAACGAAAAATTTTTATTGTGCTTAGCACAGCAAATGAATATGCAAATTGTCACGAGAAAAATGACTATTAATATATTAAGTGTTAAAACCAAAAAAAAAAAAAATATGTATATACTATATGCATACATATGTATTATTTTTTAAAAAGAAAAAAACAAATTATATAACGAGCGAATGTCCTTGAAATCAATAAAGGACGAAATAATTGAAGATTATCAAAAGTATTTATTTTTACTTCATTTTTATTATTACATTTTTCGCTTATTGCTTTTTTTTCCTCTATTTTTTTCCATTTTTTTCATATGATTGTTCAAATTCAGGACATTAAATAAGACACGATTATCTTCATTTTTCTTGCTTTCAAGATAAGAAATGAAAAAATAATAATAAAATAACAACGTTACAATTTTTTTCTCTCTTTCTTTTTCTTATCTTATTTGGATGTTTCATGATAAGGACTAATTTAATTTTATGACGAGAAAGAAAAAAAAATGAAAATTATTTTTTTTTTCTTATTTCACTCTTCGAATTTACACATTTTCAAGCATAATTTTTGTTTGTTTTTTTTTTTTCATTCCATTTTAAAAAATAAAAATAAAATGAAAAATATTGCTGACAAAAATAATATAAAAATGAGTATAATTTTGTGGATTGTTAAGGAAGATAAATACAAGAAAATTATTATAGTAAACAATTTGTGAAAAAAAAAAGAAAAACAAATTTTCTAATTTTTCTAATTTTTTTGTTCTCTTCCCCTATTTCTCAAATTCACTTGTTTTTCCTAAGTGGAATGGTCTATTATTCTTAAATAGAATTTTCTTATATAAATAATTTTGTATTACAAGGACAACAACAACAAAAAAATGTACAAATAATAATTACAATTAATGTTTTATATATCCTGTATTTTATGACTTGTACATGTAGGTACATATGTAAGTATTATACTCGCCTTATTATACTCACCTTCTGTTCCTTTTTTTTTTTCTTATTTTACATAATTGTTATTAAAATTGTTATCAAGAAACATTATAAAACATTAAAATCCTTTTTCATTTTATAGCACAAATAGCAACAATATATTAATAGTAGAAGCAGAATCAACAACAACAAAATATGTATCTTTCAAAGTATAAACATCTATAGAAGAAAAAAAAACTTGATAAAATTTTGTTTATACATGTGTGAAACATTTTCAAAAACCTATTTTCATTTATTGTAAACATATTGACACATGATTTTTATTAAAACAACAAAAAAAAATTATACCCCATAGTATAAGACTAAAGATGTATCTTTTCTATTTTTAAAATAGTTTTCTTTAACCTCTTTAGAAATTTTGTATATTATATATATAAAATTTAAAGATTGTTTATATGTAATAATATAATACACACGTACATGAACCTCCATCAAAAATCAAATAAAATGACAAAAGGGTTTAATATTTGTAATTAACATAAAATTATAGTCAGTTTCTCGTTATCTTTGATTACTTTTGAATGCTTTTTGAGTGTAAGAACACCTTTCTAAATATAATAATATATCTATTCATATTTATTTACATACTTATATAAAACAAAAGAAAATTTTGACAATAGATATTCATATACATATAAAGACAATGTGTATTTATTCTGAACAAAATAAAACTGTAAAAAAAAAGTATATAAATATACAAAACAAAAAATATAACAAAAACAAAGTATAAATAAACGCATTAATGGAAACTGGGTATAAGTAATAAATGTAAAGTACATGTATTATATGTGCACATACCTTTAAGTACCTTATATGTACATATGAGATATCTATATGCTACTGCTACTCAAAGTATTTGTATTTAATTTTAAGTTTTATCCACAGATCAACACATTTATACTTTAGATATATTTACTTAAATATAAGATACAATTTTCAAAAAGGGAAGTTAATAATATAACTTACAAGGATACTAATTTTAGCACACGTATTCAAATTATATACATAATGTATATATATATAATGCATACATTTATGTACATACATGTATTTATGTCTATAGATACGAATGTAACTGTATATATTTAAGTAGGGTTTAGTTCACTTAGATTATTTGATAGTTTTTAATGTGGTATAAGAAGTTTTAACTTTACAATTCACATATAGAACGTATAAGTAAATTAATATATGTATGTATATGTATAATCAGTATTCTTATTAGAAGATTCGGGTTAATGAAAAAGTATTCGACCTTTATTTATCCCTGTGAATTAAACTCCTATATAAATTTAACGCTAGTCTCAATACACCTGAGAATTAGCACGGATACAGCTTTTTATTTTTTTTTTCAAGTTTTGGAGATAGAAAATAAATTGAACAGGATTGAATTTGATTAAAAAGAAAACAGAAAAATACACTGCATTATTTAAAATTTATATGCTTGTCATTTTCATATTCTAATTAAATATTTTTCAAGCTTAGTCTCATGAAACTTTCTTTAACATCATAAAAACTGAAACTTTTCAACCACTTCAATATATTGATCCATTTTTACAAAAGGAACTATTTCACTACTTCTAAAAAAGAAACAAAGAACACTGTCGCTCTCTCCCTGCTGTGCAAGAAATATTATAAATTTAATTTACCCAAGATTTGCAGAGATGCTAACTTTACAATTTTTATAAAAATTATAAAAGTTAATGTACAAAAAATCAAAATAATTTCATAATTTAAAATTTATTTTAAAATGAAAGCCTATCTAAATATAAAAAAAATATTTCCGCTTACTATTTATTTATCCTAGTATCCATTATTGTTTTTTTTTTTAGTTATTTTAAATTTCGATTAGAAATTCAGATAAAGTTATACTTTATGATTTGAATATAAGTATATACACTTTTTCATACGATTCTATATACAGATATACATATGATATATACATACACATACATATAATTTAAACTATCATTCTATTAAATTTCTAATAGATATACGTGTATCTATAAGTATATTTACATATATAGAAATTTACATATGTACGTACATACAAAACATTAAATTTCATCATGGTAATAATTTTCACTTTGAGAATAATCGGTTGAAAAGGCGATTGTACAATCTGATATATGTATGTAGAAAGATATTTAATATATGTATTCATATGTATATGAATGTTTATGCAGTACATGGATATGTATGTATGTATCTATAAGTGAAAATGATATAGAAAAATTCATATATGAATAACATATTAAGATGAATGAAAGGATCTATATCGTTTTCATTCAATTTTTGTGAATGTTTATGAAGAGGATTATGACCGAATGATAGCTTTCAACTTTTCCACCCTTAAGTATTATAACACATATTAGAGTCGTTGATTTTGATGGCTTAGCAGTTTTTTTTTACACTTTCTATTTTTTTTTTCTTTTGGTTTTTTATTTATCAACAAAAACAACAAAAATGTAATTTTAAAATTTTTTAACAAAAGGAAAATAAAAGATGGACACTTTATTTTATATATTACATACATAAATGTATAGGGATCCCTTATAAAACATAAAAACTATAAACTATCTGTTATAAATTTTCTCTACATCTACCACTACTAGCTATTCCGTACATTTATATACATATGTATACATATAAAAACCTACCTTTTCATTCATATATATTATGTATGTGTTATGTACCAATATTTAAATAATATAGTATCCTTATATAAAATGCAAATTAATGTCATGATATCACACATAGAGAGAACAAAAAAAAGAAGAAAGGACATTATATTGAAATTATTATAGTATATGGTCAATTTTTAGTTGATGTTTATAATACGACAGATAGGTCCATTAGCAACGATTTAAAGTGATCTATTTTATTGAGGGTAATGCTCATAAGTAATGGCCATTAAGTACAATAGCAAAAAAAAAAAAAAAACATTTAATGTTTATGTTGTTTTTGATTTTTTTTTTTTAAGTTACATAATATTCTGAGTTTTTTGCTTTATTTCTTTTTCGTGGCAAAAACCAAAATTATAAGACTGATGGTATTTGAAATATAGGCACGTTTTATAAACATTAAAAAATGTACATATTTCCTTTTTTTTTTCCTGTTAAGTCATTTTTTTTATTATTATTTTATAAATGGTTTCAATAATAAGCTTGTCATTTGCACACACACACACAGTTATTTTTATTTTAATTGCTGCGATCAATTTTGTTCATGAAATAAATAAGTGTTAAAAAAATAAAATAAAACACAGGTCTTTTTTATAGTAGAACAACAACAAAAAAATTTAACAAACATAAAAATCATCATATTATGGAGTATTATCAATCACCATAAAATTTATCTTTGATATTTAGAAAATGACATAAAAACAAATATTAAAGATAATAAAATGAAGAAGGGTCATGTAATGTTAATTTTATATATTTTTATTAACCATAATTAACACAGAAAAAAATTTAAAAAATTCTTTTAAATTCCAAGAGAACTACCAAAATTTAAGAATTATATCTTCATTTCAAGGTAGATTATGAAAACTAATTTCAGAATTTTGATTTTAGTCCTTGTAAATGCATTTACTAGAGCATAAAAAATAAATTTATTCTACAACCAGGATTAAGAAAAGAAGAAAAAAATCATAGAAAAAGTTTACTGACACTTAAACTTACAATGCGGCGTTAAATGAACTTTTAAATATGCAAATAAAACATAAAAAATCAAATTTAGTATAAAACAAAGATAAAAATTTAAAAAAAGATATAAATTAAAGAATAATCTTCAATTGATTTTTATTCACAAATGCCTGATACTACTTTTAAATTGTTTTTTTTTTTTTTTATTGAAAAAGTATTTTAAAAAAGTTTCTTCAATTTTTCAAACAAAAAAAAAAGAATAATAATAATAATTGAACAATAGTATTAAAAATGCAATTAAAAAGTATATAGAAAACAAAAAATTTCAGGCATCAGTTCTACAAAAAAATACTCACCAACCATCCTGTTTCGACTTAATTTCAACTTTTTTTTATTATCCTCTTTTTTGTTTTCAGTTGTTTTTTTTTTTTTTGAAAAAAATTTTTACCTAAGTACTGTTCGTTAAAAAGCCACCAAAAAAAGATGGTTATTTTTTTGTTGTTTTTACAACTTAACTACTTAAAAGTAAAATGTATATAGAAATATTTATTTCAGAAAAGTACAACAAGAGAAGAAAAAAAAGGAAAAATTAGGAAAACAGTATAAATATACAATAAATACATACATACATACATATAAAAAAAAGACCACGTAAAGCGTTAATAACGTTCCCTCAAGTAAGGAAAAATATCGTTGAAAGCCGGAAATGAAGTTTAAAGTCTGCCATTTGGATTATTTCCTCTTATAATATTTTTCATGAAATATAGTTGAAAAAAAAAAATAAAAATAAAATACAAAATAAAAACGTTCGATTTACAGGCGTGTTTCATCATCACATAAAACTTTTACCTATAACAAAATTTTCTCTATTATATTTTTTTGTTTGTACATCACTTGAAATTCACTTGTTTTTTTTTATATGTACATATAAATTATTTTGTAAAATATACATACATATATTTATATAATCTCACACACTGTTGTATTAATGTATAAACATAAGTACATATGTATATTGAAAAAATATAAATATTTGAAAATTTATTTTTCATACAAATAAATATGTACTCATGTAATAAATTTTGCTTTAGGGTATTTGTTAAATTTTGGATTTTAATTTAACAAACTTTTTCTTTTTTTTGAGATATGTGTTATCCTTAATTGAATCCCTTTTTATTTTTTGCTCGTTTTAAAATTCTATTAAATGATAGAAACTGTTCAAAAATAAGAGAAAAAAAAGTAAGATAAACACATCATAAATGAATCTGTTTCTCTATGATTTCATACTTAAAACGGAAATTTTTTTAAATGATTTCCTGATAAAAGGAAATGAATTTTCCAAAACGAAAAAAAAAAAAATTAATAAATAAATAATAATAAAAATTTAATGAAGTTTATTAGTAATGATGTTTATCACAAATTGAAAATAAAATTTTCGAGAGAAAAAAAAATTAATTAATATTACTAAATGTGAAAAATATTTTAAGTTTTTTTTTATTCAGAAAATTAAATGTTAAATTTTGAAATTTATTTAATTAGTATTTTTATTGGAAAAGTTGTAAGAGCAAAAAATAATTTTAATCAACGATTGTTTTAATAAATAAATAAATGAAAAATTAGATTAGTTCGAAATTAAGAAATTTTTTTATTGTTGTAATACAACAACATACTTGTATTTATGTATTAAAAATTTAAAGCTTTAGAAAATTTAATTTTGATGGTCTAGAAAATAATTTTTAATCTTCCAGTAATTGTATTTATTTCATTAAAAATCATTGAAAACTAAAAAGAATTTAAATAAACATTTTTTCTATGTAATCCCCAAAACTGTTATTTATTCTGAAGCTTCAAATGGTATAATTTTCCTCTGGCATGGCTTGAAAAAATAAATTAATGTAGAAATTTAATAATATCTAATTACCTGACTTGCAATTTTTCATTTGGATTTTATAAGCTTTTTATCGGCTTATGACCCTAAAACTTCAAAAAAAAAAATTTTATAAAATTCATTTTTCTTTCTATTATCCAATTTTAAAAATTGTGTAAAATTAAATGTGAATTTAATGATGCGTTGAAAATTCTTTCAAATATGTATTACAACAACAAAAATAATAATAATAACTCATCGTTGAATTAACGAATACAGAACATAAAAAGTAATATGAAAAAAAAAAATTATATAAAATTACTTTTTCAATTGAAAAAATGATTTTTGAACAATTTCATTGTAGAAAGAATAAAAAAAATTTTTCAAATGAATTTTGCACACTTTAATTTCACACAAATGAAAAAATAATTTTCACAGACAAAACTAATAAATCATAATTTTCAATGATAATATATATAAAAAAATATTTTTCTCTACATACATACATATTATTTTCCCTTATTTTATTTAATTTTTTTGAAAAATAGATTTTTCAAAGATAATCCATGATGATATTGCCATTAAATTTCAATCACTTGATCATCATCATCATTATTATCATCATCCTTTTTAACACTGAAATTGGAAAGTAGAAAAAAAATAATACAAGTATGTATGTTGTTGTTTATAACGAATTATGTACATTTTGTTAATATTTTTTCAATCAACATTAAAAAACAAGTAAAAAACAAAAATATTTTTTTTAATATCGTTAAGTATAGAATTCTACTCTTGGTATTTTATTTAACTTGCAACATCATTAAAATTACTCCCACGCTTTTATTGAAATTTTCACAATTCCTTCTGAATGAAATCAATACGAAACAAAGTATTATAACATATAAACAAAATATCAATCATCATAAAAAGGTAATTTAACCATTTCCCTACTTTATCATTCTCATTTTTATTTTTCGTACACAATCTACACAATCCTAATTTTTTTATTTATTTTACCATTTTCACTATTTTCGCCATTTTTCACCATTCTTTGCAAAATAACTATACTAAAAAAAAAAAAAAATGAGTATATTAAGTAGTTTCATATCTTTCAAATTTTTTTTTTGTTTTTTTTTATTTTTTTTTCCTCCCCTAGAAAGTCAATGGAATCGATTATCCAGCTAACATATTCTAAATACATACGTCATTGAATTTTAAGCGAATTAAAAAGCAAAAAAAAAAAGAAAAATGAAAAAAAAAAAAAACAATAATAAAAAAGTTGCAATCTCATTCATTCATTCAATTAGTTTTAATCAATTTTTATTTGTTTTTTGCAAAATATGTCAATAAAAACAAATTTTATGCAAGTTAGAACAAAATACCTGTTTTTTTTTTGTTTTGTTTTTTTTTCAAAAGCTTAAAAAAAATATGGTAGTATGAAAACTTTCCAGAATAATTAAAGAAAAATTATTCAGCTTTTTTTTTTAACTTTATTTTCAACAGTATGATTATCAAATTTAGAGATGAAAATCATTCTTATAGAACTTTTTTTTTCTCCAAAGATATCCTTGCTTTTGTTCTCGACCAATTTCCAAGACAAAAAAAATAATACACTTTTTAATTTTTTTTAAGTTATACACCATAAAATATTTAGTTGTATGATTATGTATGTAATGATAAATATACACATACACACTCTTACATACATATATTCTTGCCCAAGATGCTCCACCACATATATTTTTTGCCTTTTGCCTTTTTCTTACTTTTTAGACGTATTATATATTTTTTCAACTCTATACTCATACTATTAGTTACACATTCAAGATTAATGACACTTAGGTGGAATGCAATTTTCATTTAATCAAAAAGTAAGAAATAAATCTTTTTTCTTATTTTCTTTCAGATAATATAGACTATAGAGGTATAGATTTCTATAGGAAGGATGCTTTTTAGTATCCACATATAACCGTCTGGGCAGTAAGTTAGTATCTTTCATTTCCTTCATGCTTTTTTTTTCTTTTATCATTCACTTGTTTTTTTATTTTTATTTTTTACTATATATACCTATATGATACACACATAATATGTAATGTAAATACGTGTATTTTATAATACATGTGTAAATTTTCTGGACTTTTTATAGTGTGTGAACACTCAATTAACATTTTAAAGGAAAAACTCAATTTGTTAGATCGCATTACATGAAATCAAAAATAAGCAAAAAAAAAAATAAATCAAATTCAATACATAATTACTTGATCAATTGAAGTTCTATAGAAATTATGTTAAATTTAAAAAAAAAAATTGAAATTTAGAGAATTAATCATCACCTTCTTTTCATAACAAAAAGACCATCCTTTTTCTTTTTTTCATTAAAAAAATTGTATTCAATAGAAGATTTACAAATTCACACCTTTTCTTTAAATATATTTTGCAATCCTTTCTGTACAATAAAAAAAAGTGTCTCAAAAACTAAATAACATGAAATTCTTATTTAAAACGAAATGTAGCTACAATATTTTAGTAATTGTATGAAGAAAAAAAAGGGGGAGATTTCTTGAAAAGAATCTTGAAAATTGACCTGTATAACCTACCTTTCAAGTAAATACAAAATATCTATCTGTCGTCTTATACTTAGCTATGTACTATATACATATATTTTTACTACATATTATTAAAGTCCTTTTCTTTACACACTATTAGTTTTCATTGATCCAACTAAATTGAGGGATCAACGATTGTTAATTAATCATTCTGGATCGATTTCAATTTTAGGAACGGTTAAATGAAAATTAACGAATGTGCAGACCGTATATTACATATGAAATGAAAGAAATATAAAAATATATTTTGTATTATAATAGAAAAGATTTCCTTTTTTTTTTTTTTCGTTTTCCTTTTCCTTTTCTGCAACAAAATTAAGTTAGTATAGGTATACATATGTATGTGTATGAAAAAAGGTAATGATACTGATAATTTTCACTGAATATTAAGGTTTCATTTATGAAAAAAAAAATTTTATATGTATAAATATAATGAAAAATGGTTGATTGGGTGATTTGTTACCGTGTGTCTCTATAGATTATATTATTAAAAAAAAAAACCCTTATCACAATTTTGTTTTTCTAAATGTATTTCCGTTTTTTTTTTTTTTGCTCAATTGTACTATCATTTTTTTTTCCTTTAATATTTGAAAAATATAAGATTTATCCTTTTGTGATTATGGTGCTTTATTTGTAATACATTTGAACATAGAAAAATTATATGAAAAAGAAAGTAGGTATTTGTTATTTAAAAAAATAAAATAACCTATACTTTTTGATTACCTAATGTGCAATTTTATGAGATGCATATTTTAAGGAAATTTTCAAATTGTGGATTTGTAGAAGTGTACTATATAGTATTCCTGGGACCAAAAACTGTGCTTTTTTGTACAAATATATTTGTTAAAGTAGACATATGTATGTATCTCAAATATGTATATATAGAATGCTTTACAATAGGCTCATTTTAGGAAAAATCAATTTCATTTTTTTAAATTATTGATAATCTGAGGTAAAATTCCCAAAAGTGTGAAAGGACACACAAATACCAACTGAAACACAAAACGAAAAAAAAATCAAGAGAAAAGAATCAAATTGAAACTAAAACTAACTCTTAATACCATGGTGATTTTTCATCTGTGAATTTTCACAGTTTCTAAGTTGTATGCTCATTAATCAAAATCTAATCTAATTTTACAATTATGTACTTTTTGAATAGATTTTTTTTTTTTTTCAAAAACACATTCCGTTTTTTTGTAATTATTTTCAAAAATTAAACAAATAAAAATTGGAACTGATATACCATTATTAATTTTTTTGCAAGTAAAAGAAAACCCCAACGTTATTGTTTAAAGTCATCATCATCATTACATTATATTAATGTACATTTCGAAATTTAGAATTCATCGTGATGATAAACAAAATAAATTAAACACAATGGTCAAGTATGAAAATATATTTCATGTATGTTTTGATTAAAATTAAAGAAAAAAAAATAAGTTTAAAGTATAGAGAAAAAAAGTCGCACGAGACGTTAAAGAAAATTGAACAAAATAAAACAGCATAACGACAACAAAATAAAAGAAGAAAAAAAAAAAAAAAAAACATTAACCACATGAAAACGCAAATAGAAATCCCAGCCCAATTCAAGTTTTATCTGAAAACTCATTTTTCTTAAGTCCTGTAACACTGTGCATCCTTGTTTTGTTTCTATTACCAAATAAGATAAATGTACAGATGAGCACAAGCTTATATAGATATAATAAGATATCTGTATTACTCGTATACAGGGTGTTCATGACACAATATCAAAACTAAAAACTAAAATTTTTTTATAGCTTTCCACATCAACTAAATATTTTAATTTTTTTTTTTTTTGTTGGAATTTTTTCCAAAACACGTACTTCTGCCACTTTTTCCGACTCTTGTTGAGAAAAAAAAAAATCCAAAAAAATTATAATCTAATAAAAAACTTATTTTTACAAAGAATTTTTAACACCCTGCATACATACAAATCTTAAATACCATCTTTTCATTTCATGCTATTCTTTGCGTATATTTTTTTTTCCTCATAACTGCCTTCCGTGTCTCATTCACTTGATACATTTTTTTTTCTTCCTCTTCAAAATTGTATAATATATGAATTTTATAGATACTACATCCACACAAACATGTTAAATTAAAAAATATATATATACAGAGATTATATGAAAATTGTGTTATAAACAAAATATCATCAAGAAAAATCTTAGAAACTCTTGACTACCCAAAGAAAAAAACATTTTTTTACAGTTATCTTTTTTTTGGTTTTTCCTATACTTTTTCTTCATTCTTTTATTCTCTATATATGTAGTGCTACTTTCTTTCTATATCTCATACGAGCTATGTATGTATATGAAGGCAACTTGGCTCATTCATATATGTCCGCCCGCTTACAATTGTTTGTACATACGTATAATATATACAGTAAATAAGTACATATGTATGTATATGTATATAATGGGATAAAGATCTACTTTATACAGTAATAGGACAGTCCTCAGGAGTTTTTCTTTCGAATACTACATTGCTATGTACACATTTATATATACATATGTATTTATAATATATAAAGTTGTAAAATAAATTGCGTATGACTCGTGTTCACAAATCATTCTTGTCTACACTACACAATGCGCGATATAAAACGATAATATTTCAAAATAAAAGTGAAAAAAAATGAAATAAAATAAAATAATAACAAAATAAAAAACTAATAAACCTAAATAATACTAAACTAAAAAAAAAAAGAATGAAATTAGTAAAAAAAAAACAGCACATCCTGATGTAAAAAAACCATTTACGCTTACAATTCTCATATATACATAATACATACATATGTATATATGTATATATGTATATGTATGTACCATACAAAAAAGAAGAAGAAAAACAAAGCTGATATGTTATACAAGTACAAAAATATCATATTTGTTTTTTACTTTCTTTTCAAGTTTTTTATTAATTTTTATTTTTTATTTTTTGGGGTTTGACCTCTTGGCCAGTCAGTATAATATTCTTTCATATTTGCTTCCCTTTTATATTATTATTATTCTGATTTTTTTTTTTTTTTTCAATTTTTTGGTTATATTACATCCAGCATGTGAATTTCATTTCAAGTTAATGGATATCAAGTCCTTTGCATTCATGTGTAGTTGACATTATTCATTTGTATACTACTGAACTGATATAATGCTAATATGATTGAGGGTTGGCTTGCAAGTTGAATGGTACATAAGGATATAATGTACAATATTACTACAACAAATTGTAGAATTTTTTTTTTTTTTTTTGACGGACGGTCGGCGGCAATGATTCAAAAATGGTCAAAAAAAAAAACGAATTTTTTTTTATTTGTAAAGTAATTGAAATATCTTTGTAGACATGTTACAAAAGAGCTGTTTGTATACAGATTTGTCAGACTGTAAGAGAATAAAATACAAAATCTGTTTGTTTTTCTTATATTCCTTTTTCAACTACAACTTTTACTGTATGATAATTTTTACAATTTTTACAAGTTTTATATTATTTTTTTTCCTTTTTGATATTATAAATATGATATGGGCAACTGGTCTGTTTTTCTTTCCTTTTTTTTCATTTTTTGAAATATGAAACTTTTTATAATAGTATTCATATGGAAATTATGACAGCTTAAAAAAAATTATGACAATTTAATTGATATGAATTTTATGTGGACATGAAAATAATAAAAATAAAATAATAATAATAATAATGGCAATTACATTGTTTGCTTATTAATCAACAGTTGTTATGGTTAGAAATTATTTTAGTTATCATTAAAGATATTCTACTAGAAAGAATTTTTGACTTCTTAAGAAAATTTGTGAACATTCGTATGTTCCTGTTATTTTATAAGAAAAAAAAGGTTTGTATGTTCTCAGTCTTTATGCAAATTTAAAATGCGTTCTTCAAAATTATCGGAACACGTTTATAAATTTTTTTTCATTTTAGATTTTTTCTGAAGAAAAACTAAAACTTGCTAAGACAAATTTGAAAATTCCTTGAACTTCCAATGTTAATACTTATTTCTCATTATTTTTTTTTTCAACAATGATATTAGGTTTTTTTAAAAAATTCCATTAGCTTTTCTGTACATAAAAGATAATTCTATTTTTTATTCTTTTTAAAGCATTCTCTATTTTTATAAAAGAAAATGTAAAAAAAATTATGAATCTAATTTCAATATCTTCCACTACACTATTATCTTTAAATTAAAACTTCAAAATAAACTTATCTTTTTTAAATGCAAATTCAAATTTAAATACAAATAAAAACTTAAATTACAATTAACATTTTCAAATGTATATGTATATAATGGCGATTATCCCAGTCAATTTTATTTACACAATATTCTAAAATACGAATTCAATGTGTATTACACATTTAAAATCATCATCAAAATTGAAAAGTAAAGCATCTGTTTGGTTTTTTTTTTCATTCAGTTTTTGTTTTTTACAAAACGAACAAAATTTCAGTTCAATCACATTAAAAGCTTAATTTTTCTGTAACAAAGTATTTGTATATATGCATGTCTGCATTTGATAATTTTTTTTCTATTTTTTTTTTCTTCTGGATTTTATTTTTACAGACTTTACAAAGTGATTCAATATCCTTTTTTTTTTTGTAATTTTAATTACGATTAATCTACAATGTTTTCAACAAAAAAAAAAAAGAAAAAAATAAACTGAAAAATTTGAAAATTAAAAAAAAAAACATTGTATGTGCTTACCCTTAGTTAAACAATATTGCCACTACTACTTAGTCCAGCTTTATTTAATTGACTATTTGAAGGATAATTACAATGAATTTTAGAATATATGTATGTATATTTATGTGTACATATGTATACTATATATGTATGTGTAAAATATGTATTTAAAAACTGATACATAAGCTTACACTAAGTAGGTATGCTCGTTTATTGAAATTTACTTATATGATATTATTTTCATCTAACCACCTACAAACTAACTAAATTGATGTCCTCCTAGAATGACCATTCCTTGTATTCATTAACACTGCCAATCATCATCATCATCGTTATCATAGCTCTATGTTTACTTTGAACATAGTCAAATTATAAAAATAAACACAATTTTGTCAAGTGAAAAAATAAAAAGAACAAACATAAAAAATATATACATATATGTATGTATATATAGTATAAAACCTTTTAGTGACTTTCAACTTTTTTAATATAAATACGTTCACGTTCAAATGTCAAACAAATACGTTAATGAATTTTAATTGTAATGAACAGAATATGTATAAAAGTAATTAAAAACAAAAGAATGAAAACAAATAAAAAAAAATTTTTTTTTTTCACTTCAATACCGTGTGGAGTATGAGAAAGAATTTAAAGATTTTGTTTTTGTTTTTGTATTCCTTAACTTTTCCATGTTCTTTCTAAGTACCTTCTGAATTGACTGTTAACTGTATAATATTTATATGAAGTGTATGTGACTTCAAAATAATAATAATAATAATAATAAGGACGCTGGTGATATGTACCAATTTGAAGATACTAAGGATACAAGCTATAATTAAAGTAATGTTTTTTGTGAATGTGTGAGTAATTTATATTTATATTGCAATTCTACAAAAAAAAAATTATTATAAATTAATTAAGTGTACTCGTACATGATATAAAATTGTATAACAAGAAATGAGCACAATGTAAGAATGATATTTGTAGTTTCAACATTTTTCCTGATTTATTTTATTTCAAAAAGTCTAGAAAATAAATATCTTCTTCTTCTTCAAAAACAATAAGATATTTCATCATCTTAACTATTTTTTCTTTTAAATTAAGTTCATGCTGCTACGATAAAATATCTCAAAGTCCAGCTTTTTTTTTTTTGAGTCTTTTATCTTTTCAAATTAGAAAGTAATGTTCTACCTAGCGTAGAAATGAATTATATACTTCAAAAAATTAACCCTTGTCCTTTTGTAACATGTTACTTCAATTCTAATTGTCATAATTTAATTAAGTAAAAAATAGTAACTTTAATTTTAGTTTCATAAAAAAAACTTTTCTCCATTAATTTTGTATGTCCTTTTTGAAACTAATTTTTTTTTTCTTTTTTCTTCTGAAATGAAATTTTATAAAAATGACAAAAATAATATTTTCTATGTAAATTTTTTTGAAATGAAAACTAACAACAGAATCATGAAATATTTTCTAATTTTCAACAAAAAAAAAGGAATTTAAAATGTAATTCAAAATGAACGGAAATGTTAAATTATAGTAACTTTTACCGTACTTTATTCAATTTAAATTTTATCACAAAAATGTACAAAATAAGATTTAACAATTTTAATTCATTTGTTGTTTCTAGTATTGTATATTTATATATTTTTATTTTTTCTATTACTTCTTATTTTAAATTCTCCTTAATTATATAATTATTCAAGCATTTAAATTTTATTTTCCTTATTTTGTTCATTTCTTCTTGTTCATTCATTCATTAGAACAAATTATTTTACATTTTATCTTTTTCATTCTCATTTGTATTTAATTTTTACTTTTTTTTTTTGTCAAGTGTATTCTATTTTGTATTTCCTAGAAAATAAAATAAAATACCATCATTATTATCATCATCGTGAGAAAAAAAAACATACAATTTTAGAAAAAAAAGAAGAAAAAAAATAATACATTTTCTGACCTTTATCATTGTCCTTTTCTTATCATTTAAGACACAAAAAAAAATTATATATACGGTATTCATACAAATACGAAATACATATTATGTATATGTATACATATATATACAAGTAAAAATCTTTTCCATTTGAACGTATATTTTATGTATAAAATGTCCTTTAATTATAATGAAAAAAGGGATTTGATTTAGCGCCAGTGGGATTTATTACTTAATTAATTAAAGATTAAATGTGATTATGAATTTTAGCTTCAAAAATTTATTGCTAACAATAAAATTTTGAATCCTTTTTTTTTTTTTTGTCAATTGTTTTTTTATTCTTTTTGTTCACTTAGAATTATACTAATTTTGTAACTTAATTTGTAGAAAATTAAAATAAAGTAGAGAAAAAAAAGACAGTGAAAATACATAAGTACCTACTTTTACTAAAAAAACCAAAAACAAACTTACTTAAGAATTAATCATTTATTTTTCAGTAAATAAAAACATAATTATAATTTACTGATTAAAAGTTTTATTCTATATTTATTTTTTTATTGAAATAAATAATTTTATAATTGATTCTTAGAATTTAAATATTTTTAGAAAAAAAAGAAGAAAAAAAGTTAAAACTGATAAAATTAATTTTATGAAAATAACAATAAAATTAATACAAAATAAATAGAACTTCAATTATATTTAGCTTCTTCTTTTTTTCTAAAGCTTTTTCGTACTATTGAATTAAATCTGAAGGATTAATTCTAATTCAAATGAAACCAAAATAAAAAAAAAAACTTTATAATCATTTTTATACAGTCTAAAGTTTATCCCAGTTAATTTAATTTTAATATGATAATATTCTTTTATATATATACATATATACATAAGTATATACATTCTTGTCCACATTAAAGTTAAGAATGAGATCATCTTAATTTTCTTTCGTGCTTGCCTACGTACATCTCAACATATAAAATGAAATTAAAAAACGAAAAAATAAAAACATACAGTAAGAACAAACTTCCTCATTATATTTGTTCATACAATTAAAACAATGTGCTAGATATTTTCCTCTTTTACAGTCATTTAATTTTCTAAAATAAGATAATGCTTATAACCAACAAAAAAACACTTTAAACACCTGTACCATGTACATTAAAATTTTTTTTTTTTTAAAAAAAGTAGTAAAAAAAAATTAAAAAACAAATACTTTAGACCAACAATCCTGTCGTTAACCCATGCTGTCATCATGTACTGTCATTTAAAATGTTTTACATGGAATAACAACAACAAAATAAAAATTAAAGCAAAATAAATAAAAAATACATACCTTTATTTTTAAAGCACAAGAAAATGAACCTAAAAAAATTTTTAAAAATAATTTTTTCAACGGAAACTTTCTGTAAAAGACTGTAAAAGATGCTATTGCTCATATGTATATGAATGAATATACAAATGTAACATCAAAAATAAAAAATAAACAGAAAAATCAAAATAATATCTATGTTGTCCATATCAACACACCCTCAACTCAACCATTTTAAAAAGGAAATCTTTACAGAGAGAAAAAAAAAAAAAAGTAAATAAATATCCACATTAAAAAATCTGGAAAAAAAAGGTCATTTAATCTGGATCTTCCTGTTTAACGTTTAATATCACTCAACAACAATCCCGGATGTTGTATATATTTTACAAAAAGAAAAAAAAAATAACAATAATATAACATAACTCTGGACAAAAAAAAAATATATATCGAGTATGAGAAGAAAAGTGGAAAAAAAAATTGGTATGCGGACGAAAAAAATAAAATTTCACCATTCAATAATGGTACGAGTGTTGGTAGTTGCAGAATATATGTAAGTGGTGGTTTATTCTGAATCTTGCCTTTAAGTAATTGCCCTGTAGAACAGTGAGCCTTTTACACACCACATATACACAAAAAAAAAAAAAAAGAAGAAGCAAAACGTATTACTGGAAGCAAAAGTACTAGACCAAAACACAAAAAACAACAAAAACAAGAAAAAAGAAAACGAAAAAATTAACATAATTTTTCGTGGTGGTTATGACTGCAGCAGCAATAAGCAGAGTTTTTTTTATGAATTATTCAGGATTTACCCTATTTAATTTCTGAACTTGAGCTGGTCTCGTTGGTTCCGTATTATATATACAATACAGTTGTGGGTGGGTTACTGTTTCATTAAAATGTTTGTAGAAAAAAATATGTACATACCTATATATATTTAAAAATATACACAAAAAAAACATTGAAAGAAAAAAGACAAAAAAAAAGGTACATGAAGAAGTGATCCACCCATCATCTTTCATTCCAAACTCTCAATTGTTATATGTTGTGCTCAAAGCAGAGATCACTCACAAATGTAAAATTATTGTTTTTTTTCCCTTGCCCTGAATCAGCTTTACAGATTTTCCCTTAGTTTTTTTTTTTTTTTTCATCCTTATGAATGTGCTTTAAAAATGTAAGTGTACTATATCATTATATAAGTAATTCACCTCCCTTAAGCATATTATACAATAGGATTTTCTGATTTGTTGATATCCCTACTGAATTCGACATTTTGATTTTGTCCTTGAATTATTTTCTTAGCTTTTTTTTCAAATATCATATATCACATTCATATCCATAAAAAATATCCTCGACCGAAAAATAAAAACAACAGAATATCTTTGAATTTATCCTATTTTGCATACTTTTTTTTTCGCAAAATAAACGAGAAATTATATCTTTTGGTATGAAAATTAAAAAAAATAATAAAGAAATGTTGAAAGCATAATTCTGATTTTTCCTCTTTTTCTCTTTTTTTTTCCTATTATAAATTTCCGTTCTTACTTCAGTGGTCCTGTCCATCTATAATTATTTTGTTTTTTAATGTTTTTTAAACATTTCAGGCGTTAAAATCACTAAAGCAATAATTTCTAACACACATTAGATTTCCCTTTTTTTCTATACATTACGAAATTCGCAAGATTTTTAAATTAAAGAGAAAAAAAAATAAAAGACGATCATTTTTTATTCTGTTTTAGAAAAGAAAAAATTATGTTTTGAAAACTTTTTGCTCACTGCTTTTTTTTTTTCTTTCAAAGGACAAACTTTTTGAAAATGATTTGTGTGTTTTAATTAAATTGAAGAAAAAGACATAATGAAAACCTTATTTCAATCTCTTGTTTTTTTTACTATATTTATATATTTGTATATATTTTTGAATATTTTGTAAAAGATTAAAATTTTGAACTTAAATCATAAAATAAATTAATTGTATAGACATTATACTTTTATATATAGTAATATATAAATACCCAATTTTCACCTACATACCATCTTAAAAAAACAATATTCTTTACAAGAATTAAGGACAAACAGACTACAAAAAAAAAAAAAAAACATAAAAACCACCAAATAACCATTGTTCTCTGTGGTTAAATGGGATACGTCTATAAATTTTTTGAAGAACAATTCAACTTTTCAAGACTTTAAGGAGAAAAAGGAAACATATTAATACAGGATGTTTCTGTTCGAATTCTTTTCATATTTTATTCGTATTATGAAATTTTCTAGAAATCTTAAAATTATATTACTAGCAAATTTCTAAAGGTTCTTTCTGAAATTTCTAAATTATTTAACATAGACCTACTAGACCTAGAGAAAAAAGCTCGAAAAAACAAAGACTCAAATGATGAAAGCTCCTAATTTATTTTGTCAAATTTTTCAAATTTTCGTTTTCCTCATATTAAAAAAAAACAGTACTTCTCAGAAAGAAAGAACAGATTCTTAGTTTACTATAGACAACTATCAAACAGAATGATCCTTAAGATAATGGTTGTTTTCTTACTCATGAGCATCTAGATTAGGGTATAAAATTTTCAATATATGGACATATTGTTAAATTTTTTTAAAGACACACTACGGAATGTTTTAGTTTTATACAGGATCTGTTTTAGCAACAACTTTGAAGATTTATCACATGCTTTGACTACTTTAAAAGCTTTTCAAGATGTTGAAAAAACACTCCTGCCTAAGAAATATTTTTGAATTTTTTATGAGTTTTCTATCACCTCATTAATAAATTTTCAATCAAAACGAAATATTTACACCCTATTCATAACTTTTTCTTGTATCCATACTATGTAATCGTATATATGTATGTACCATATATATCTATGAAAAACAGTGTAATCATGTATATATGAAGAATATTGAAAATAGCAATATATTACATGTTTAAAGAAACGTTAAAAAGATGAGGTATTACACATAAAATAAAATCAAAAGCAAAAAACAAAAAAACAACAGCATACAACAGACAAACAATAAAAATAAAATAATAAAACTTAAACATATAATAAAAGACAACAGCATCACATCATAGAATATTTTGAAAATGATTCCTCAAGTACTTTGTTTTTTTTTTCCCCTATGTTTTTATATATGTAAGATATTTCAAAATATTTGACAGGATTTTCTTGTATTATATGTTCGAGTACATAATTGACATTAACTTTCATTGATTCGGAAGGAAGTGCGATGTCAAGTGCTATTCAATCTAAAAACTTTTCAAACTAATATTACTATATTTATTAGTTTATAAGTATGTATTTGTATATATAGTAGATCTCTCACATATATGTATGTATATATCTTTATGTACATATTATTTTGTTAAATTTCCAATATAAAAGAATAAAAAATTAATCTAAAAACACTTTACTAAAGTTATTTTGCTTATTATAAGTTTATTTACATAGACCTTATTTACATATAATACATACATATATTTAACATTTTTGTATAACAGAACTTAGATACAATATTCATGCAATATCTTTGATTAACTTTAAAGAAAATGTTCTTTAACAAAAAAAAAAAAAATCGTAATAATGATGAAGATGAAATTCAACAACTAAAAGTTAAATCACAAAACAATAATTTAAAAAAAACTAACTAACACTATAAGATATAAAATATACAATTTATAAATGTATATTATATATAAAATATAATACGGACTAAAAAGTTAATTTTAGGTAAAATAACATTATATTTTCGTATATAGTTATATGTACGAATAATAATGATAAAAGATTTATTACATTGAATTGAATTGTATTTTTTGTTATATATGATGTATGTATATTATGTACGACGAGTAAATATAACAGAAGAATAACAAAAAGACAAATTTATTGTGTTTAAAAACTTTGATAACAGAAAAATAAAAGAAAAGACAACAAAAAAAAGACAGAATCACATTATTTTATATCTTATTAGTATCTATCATTTTTATAGCTATATATGTACCACCTATAAATGTAAATATATATTTTTATGTAAGTATAATTATTTTAATTTTCATGAACATGCGACTTTTTCTTCATAATTGAATATAAGGACTATCTCACAAAAACTATACTCTATGATCATATCGATTGGAGTGTTAAAACTCTTAAGAAATATCTTATAAAAAATTTTAATATTCCTTATTCCTCTAAAATTATTTCTTTGCTTTTTTTTATTCTGTAATTCAGATCCTGTTTCTGTTACAAGAAATTGTTTCAAATATTTTCTCAAAAATGTCGTTTTTTATCTCCTACACATCAGCTAAATTATTCATTTACGGTTGTTGTTGTTGTTTTTGTGGGTGGGGGGGATGCGAGCTAGGCATCCAAGAGCACTCAGACAGGAGAGTCAATTGTACTCAGCACCCCGACTTCTGTCATACATGCACCTACAGTTTAAAGTGGAATGCGAACCACTAAATTCGTTGGTAGAGAACGAATTTTTTCTTATTCGTATGACAGGGCTTGGTACTAATATTTCTTATAGTTTTTGTGGACTTGGCTTTTTTATGAAGCAAAAGCCACTAAACTAATTAGTACCGAGCACTTATACCCAACTCAAAGTGAATTGGTACTCATTCAGAGCTGAGTGAGCTCAGGCGGACTCGAACCCGAGACCTTCAGCATCAGAAGCCAATACTCTACCGCTTCGTCCACTGCCCGCCTTTTCATTTACGGTAATCTTTAACCAACCACAGATGACTGTTTTCTAATTGTGAATTCAATAAAATTTTGAACAATTTTCAAAACTTTTTCCAAAACTTTTAACTTGAACATAATTTTCACCCAAGACTTTTAAAAACAAGCTTACAATGTTTCAGGAACACTCCTTATAAAATAAGTATATTATATATAACATTTATCAAAATATACACGAGATATTTTGATACTACGGGTACAATTGGTATGAGGTTAATTTCTTCTTTGAATTTTCCAAATAAAACAACAACAAAATTTAAAAAAAAACAACAATACAAAATGATGATGGTACATTAACTTTATTACTCTACAACAAAATATCCAAAAAACAAAACTTTATTTGAAATCTTTTATAATATAGAAAATAAAAGAAAATCATTCAAAAATTAAAAAAAAAAAAACAAAATAAGAGAAAAAAAATTAAATATAGCACATAATATAAATTGTCAGTTATATAATGTCTAAAAGAATCCAACAGATAGTTTCATTTAACATAAACAAAAGGAAATTTAGATAATTACATTGAATACAATAAAATGCTGATCTTTATTTAGAAAGAACAATATAACAACAATAAGTAAAAAAAAATAAATGAAAATAAAATAAAGAAAATTTTATGTTTTTTGTACCACGAAAAGATTTTTTTTTTTTTTGTAATATTTTCACTTGACGATAACTCAAAATTTTATGAAGTTTAAGAAAGAAAGAAAAAAAAATATGACGATTCAGAAAAGAGCAAAAGAAAAACTTTTTCATTTTCATTTTTTTATTTTGTTTAAAACACAATTAACAATTAAGATAATTTGTACAAATCTATTAAATCTTTAATAAACATACACATACATTCAAAAACAACAAAAGAACTTAAATAATTTATTTATTTTACTTTTAATTAAATTATCAATTTACTTTTTTTTCTGTTTTATTTGTTAAAAAAAAAACAAATTTTTTTTTTATTATTTAGCAACTTTTTGTTTCTTTGCACCAAAAACAAAATATATAATAGTAGAAAAAAAAAATCTATATGATATTTTTATCATTTTCATCATCATTATTATGCACCCCCTCTAATACAATATTTCAAAAAATTCTATTAATTTAAATATTTATATATATTTTTTTTTCATGCTATCTATAAATTTAGCATTTCAATCTGTAACGAATTTTTTCTCTCTTTTAAATAAAAAAAAAATAATAATAATAAATTTCAAACTTCTTAAATAAGCAAAAATCAATCAATAGAAATTTTTTCAAATTAAATATTCTTTTACAATCTGTTGTAAATATACAATTCGTATCTTTGAATATACGAGTATGTATGTATATAAGTAGATAGATATATTTTCAACATGTATACAGCTACAATTTTTTTTTTTCTCTTTAATTTTTTCTCTTTATTTGATTACATTATTTTTCAGTATTTACAAATAGAAAAAAGAAAAATATAATAATTTTAATAGAAAAAAAAAATAACAAAATTGTAAAAATTTATATCAGGAACTGAAAATTTTTTTAATTAAAATGATGAATATTTAATTCAATAAGACATTTTTATTTTTTCAAATTTTATGTTGTTTTTTTTTTATTTATTTTCTTCTTTATTTAAATATTAAAAAAAATATATAATACAATAAATAGCTGTATACACTTACAGGATGTTTCCTTGATTTCGTTTATTTGGAAACAGATTTTTTGATATTTTTCATTTTAAAACTTGTATTTATACTTTTTTTTTTTTAATTTGAATTAAAATATTATACAATAATTGAATCAATTTATCAAATTGAAAGTAAATCATACTTTTAATTAATTTTTACTAAAATAAAAAGAATTTCAGGAAAAAAGAGGACGACAATTTATTTACCTTATGGTAATCAATAATATCGTACATAACTTGTATTAATTTTTTGTAACTACAGACTCGAGACACAATTTAAGTTAATTACGTTACTTTTAAATTATTTTCATTGAATTTTTAGTTTTAAAGTTTTGAAAATAAAAATACTCAAATTTAAATCCTTTTTTTTTTTTAAATGTAGAAATAAACTAGGGTAGATGAATAAAATTTTTATTACAATTGTTAGCTTTACACCAAGTTCAGTCTTTATGGATAATTAATGTAAAAAGAGAACAATGTAACCTGAAAATTCTTGTGGTCATTCACAAAGATTATAATAGACAACCTGAAAATTCTCGTCATAAACCACGAGCAACAGAATAAAAACCAAGAAAAATTTTTGGTCATATAAAATGTTAGAAAAAAATTAAAATTTTCATGATTGGCTCTTAATGTGTGTTCATGTATGCAGAAGAAGAAGAAAAAAAAACTATAAACAAGCTAAAAAGGCAGAAAAGCACCACCCTGTACAATCTATCGAATTTCCATTTCGGTATTTCGATTTATTTTTTTTTATTATACATACATACATACATACAGACATACTGTCTGACGTGAAATTTGATTCATTTTTCGACGTAAAATCATATGGCAGTTGATAAAAATTCAGCTACCCATAAAGAAATTTTAATTTTATTACAAAACAAACAAAAAAACAAAAAAAACATGTAAATTGAATAAATAAATTATTAAATTTTCGTAATTCCATTTTTCTTGTTTTGTTATTTATTTATTTTATTTTTATACGACATATTAATTTAATTTCCCTGTTGTATTTGTTGTTCTAAACCAAACCACAAAACCAATTCACAGATGATTAATTGTTATCAATTTAATTGAATCATTTAAATTCCCAAGGAAAATAAAAATATAAAAATAAAAATTTCACATCAAAAACAAAAAAAAAAACTAAAAAGAACAAAATTTAAAACAACAAAAAATTTATAAAACTCAATAAACATAGAATTTTTTCAATTTTAATAATAATATTATTTGTACAATATTTAGTACATTTGTTGCTTCTGCTGTGCCACCATCAGTACGTGAATTATACACACAACTACATTGAAATTTATGTAGTGTACATACATAAATACTTATGCAACATTTTTATTCTTATTTTTCTTGTTAATTTATATGTATTTGTTCACTTTAAATGCAAATTTGCACTGATATTCCACATAGGTTTTTAATATTAAAAGTATAATAATAATAAACCAAAAACCAACATTTTATATACAAAAAAAAAAAAAAAAAAAAAAAAATAAGTGGAACATTATATTCACACAAATGTACTTATACATATACATAGGTATATATAGGTGAACAAAAAAATATATACAATAACAAAAAATGACTAAAATTCAAACTATAAATGTTAAAATATTCAAAGTACAAAGGACAATTATTGCTTGAAATGGAGCATTATTAAGTTTTGTCTTCTTCTACTTTTTTTTTTTGTCATTTTCGTTTATTTTTTTAATATTCAATGTTTCCTTCTCTTGCTTTGAAAAAAAAAATTTAAGAGAGAAAAACCTCAACAACGATAACAATCCGTAAAAATAAAGTTTCCTGCTGTTTTGCTTGAAATATCCTACCGCATCATATATCTACAATTTTGAGTACATCATTATATACCTATATAGTCTATACATACAGAAATAAAAACATACATATATGTATGTACACTGCATACACACATAACCAAATTGGAGTAAAATAACTAAAAAAGGATTCAAAAACCAAAAAGCAATTCAATTCAGTTTACAGTTCAAGCAGAGAATTATACTACAAAGGAAAGGACTTTTTCAATGTTGTATAATATAATACAGAAAGAGAGAAAATCGTATCAAAAGAACAAGGACTAAAATAAAAAAAAGAAGAAGAAAAACCAAGTCATGAAATAAAAACAAAAAAAAAAAATTATATTATGATGATGGTAGAAAAATTAAAATTCAAGTCAAATCCAATTTGTGGCTGAACTTAAAATTTCTCAAATATTTTTTCTTTTCGTTTTATAGATACTTTTTATAGTTTTTTTTTTCTCTCTCAGAGATATTTTTATATGTTTCTTTCTATTTTGCCGCACCGTTTGTTTCTATAAAAAATATATTTTTTTTCTATTTTTATCTTTCTTACTGATTTGGGACAAAAAGTAAAGCAAACTACCTAAACAATGTTTTTATATACGAAAAACTTTAGTACAAACATATATTTATATAATCGTACTTTCATATATACATATGTACATATATGTACATACATACATTGTTGTTAAATTTAAGAGGTAACAAATTCTATCAACATATACAATATGTGCGATGATTGTAAAATAAAACAAATGAACACAAAAAAAAAAATAATAATAATAATACACAGAAAATGTAGTACATGCAAGTTAGTATATTTATTTATCGTCCTATAATACTGTTATTCGTGAAAATAACATATATAACAAAAAAATAAGAGAAAAAATTTCAAGAATTTAGTAAAATCGGAAAGAGGTCTAGGAGTTCGCAACAAAATTTTGTGTTTGTGGTTTTTTCAAAAGATATTTTCCACTTCAAACGTTAAAAAAAAAAAAACAGTATCTTTACGTAGTCTCCACTCAAAATAATATGTTGGTAAAGTTAAGTATATGTTATTTAAACAAAATGTGGTTACAAAAAAAGTAAGTATCTGAGGAAAATAAAATCATTTTTTTATTCTTAATTTTTTTATTACATTATTATTTTGTTATATTTTCATACAAACGACAAAATATATTAAAATTTTATATCAAATATAGAATAAACAGGGTGAATTTAATAACAAAAATTAAGAAGATTAATGCACTTTAAAAAAATTTAAAAAAAAATACATAGATACTTTTTTGTCATTTTCGTAACAGAAAATCGAAGTGATGAGTTAAAAAAAGCTTACGATTAGTAAAAGGAAAAACTTGTAGTTAGGTGGTTTCTAGTCTGGTGGGTATTTTTTTTTATTTGATAATAAATCAAAAAAATAACGAATTCTATGAATTTTTTCTGATCCACCAAAGGTAAAGAGTCTTACAAAAAGAAATCAAAGCTGATAAATTTCTCCTTCAACAAAATCGAAATATATAAAATTACACATCTCCTGCAATCTAAGAATCCAGGATTATTCCGTTTTGAAGTTCATTTCTTTAAACACCCTTTCAATAATCCTTTATTTATGCAAATGCATTGTATATTTGTATTTTATTTTTGTTTTTTAACAAACACAAAGGAAATAAATATATTTTCTAGAAGATTTAAACAAAACAAAGAAAGATAATAAAGAAATTTTATGACTTTCTAAGAAATACGACAAAACAAAACGAAAAAAAAAAAATACTAAAAGAAAACTTTAATCGAAACTTTTGAAAACAAAAATACAATTTGAATGTACATTCTATAATAAAATAATACTAACAGAAAGAAGAAAAAAAAACACATATATAATATGTACACATATTATCAACATAAAAAACCAAATACATAAATACAATATAACATTTTTTTGTTGTTGTTTTAATATACTTTTAAAAACAAAATTTCTATTTTGAAAACTATAAGAAATTCTTTAATGCAATATTTAAATTTCTATTTCTTTATAATATAATGTATTTTTGATTTAGTTTATGTTATTTTATTTGCTCATTTTTATTTTTATTTTTGCTTGAAGATTTATAAATTCTTAATTTTAATGTTATTTTTGAAAAGAATTTACACTTTTTTTTTTTTTTTTGCATAATAATCACACACACATACATACTTATAAAAATAGAACACAAAAATCATCGAAAATATGCCATGAAACGAAACTTTTTTTTAAGGAGTATTTAAATTTTTTATAAAAACTTTAAGAATACAAAATTAGTATTTTTTTTTTCTTTTTTTTTTCAAATTTTTGTAAATAAAAATATGCTTTATGATTTATGTATTTAAGTTTGTTTTTTTCTTTTTTTTTTTTTTTGCTTTTCAAGGATACATACGTACATTTCATATAAATTATATATAATATATAAATTAATTAATTGTAAATTAATAAACCACTAATTTTTTTTCTCTATTCTTTAAAAATTTCATTTTTTTTTTTTGTTGGATTCTTTATCATTTCTGGAATATAAAAGTCACTTGAAAAATAAAGAAAAAATAGAAGTTTTTATTTTGGTTGAAAAGAAAGAAAAAAAAAGGATTTTCAAATATTTTATATTGTATAAAAAGGCAAAAGGCTATTAAAATTCGCAACCAACTTCTTCAAAGTAAAAAAAAAAAGCAATAAAATAATATATTTTTATAATAAGAAAAGAATTTTAAAAGAAAATTTGAAAGAAAAAATTACAAACGAGAACAAAAAACTTTTCCTTCATGTTCATCTAAAAATCTGAATCCTTCGAGTCTGACGAATAAATCTTTTTCACTGTTTTATTTTTTTCTCTACTATTTCTTTTTTTTTTTTTTCATTTTTATATATTTGTTCTTGTTATTTTTTTAAACTTTTTTTTTAAAGTAGAAATCGTAATGCCTTGTCTTCTTTCATTTCAACCACCTTATATATCCTTAAAATCTACCAATATATAAATTTCTTTTTCTATATATGTATGTACTATAAATACTATATTGCCTGCTGGTTCCTGGAAGAAAAAATATGCGTTCTAACCAGTTAAGCCCAAACAATAAAGAAATTTTCTTATGAGAACTTTTTTTTTTTCGAAATATATAAATACAAATAAAAGAATAAAATATATATATATATATGTATGTATACCTAGCTATGTATGTATATAGTATAATAAAAAAGAAATTTTTAAAAATTAAATTTCTCTTCTTGAATTGAAATTTAAATACATACAATCCAACTGACAAGGGATATACATATCTTTAAGCATAATTTAAAGAAAAGTCGAAACTTGAAAGTAAAAGAGTGTAAAATGTACTTTATAGTATAAGTTATGAGAAAAATACAAACCAAATGAAACCATGCCATCTAACATCTGAGTTGTGTGACCAACAAGGATCTTCTCAAGAATGATGATGATGATGAAAATTTTATATACTACTTTTTTTTTTCTTAAATAAGGGAACAATACCAGTAACGAGCCGAAGTAATCAGTAACCAACTCTTTAGTTTAGATTCTTTCTACAAAAAATTTTTTATCCTTTCTGTTATTTTTATATGTATAGATTTTCTTTGTGAACTATATCACTACATGCTTAAAGAAAATATGAAACGCACCTTGTAAGCAGTATTTTAACGTTCATTAGGAACCAAAAATCAAAAGCTGCACAAAACATCTTAACAGGTCGAAGTGCATTACTAGACTAAGAATCTATCCATTTTACTTGTGCCAAGAGGCTCATTAATTTTTTCTTATATATTTTTAATTAGAAACTGCTAATTTTCATTATGAAAAGCGACGAACAAAGCGCCAAAATTCTCATTATTGATATGGTTCCCCTATATTTTTTGTGTATTTCATATACTATATGTATATACATATGTTTGTACTTACATATATATAATGTACATATATGAATTAAACCAATTCCTTCTTGAAGTGCTGGTGTTTGTTATGGGATTCTTTTGTACCACTTATAATTATTATATACATATACTGTGAAGTGAAACGTGTTCTAAAAGGCGACCGAATGAAACAACTTTTTCACAATCTTTAGTATTTTTCTTCATCTCATGTTTTATTTTTTTTTTCATTTTTTCCAATGTTTATTTTACTCTTTGTGTTTTTTAAAGAAAAATAAAAGGAAAGAAAAAAACTTATATTTTTTAAGAAAAAAAAAAAATAAAGAATTGCTCTCAGTTATAAACTAATTACTTTGTGAACTTCTCCAGAACAAATAACATTTTATCTCAATTAATTAAGACGAACTGGAGCCCTATTTTTTCTATTCTGTTTTTTTTGTCTTTTTGTGCTATTTTTTCTTTTAAATTTAAAATGTGTATATGTTGTACTAACCGTTCGTTGATATTTTTTTTCACAATATATAATGCGTTTGTATGCCATGCCATCATATTAAGTGTTTCTGAACTGAACTAAATGTTTTAGCAAAAAAAAAAAAAAAATTAAATAAGAAAAAAAAAAATATAGAAGAACTTCATAGATCTTGAAACATTTAGATTTTAAGATATGGGGAAAAAACTTTTGTTTTTATTTGTTTTGTTTTGTAATATTATTTTCTAGTATTATTTTTTTTTAAACAAAATATACATACTTCAAGATGAAAATTATAACACAGGGTGCACCATTTAGAAAATGAATCGAATCAAGACAGCATTGATAAAATTCCATTGGATATAAATCTAACATTGTCTCATTGAATAAAAATTTCAAATTTTGTTTTCAGTTTTTCATTGAAAAACAAACATTTTTTTTTACTTGCCCTCTTTCTTTTTTTACAACCACATATTAATCAGGACCCAATAATTTTTTTTTTTTCAATTAAAAAAGATCTATTATCCAAAAAGAACGTTTTAGAAATCATCTTAATTTTTAGTGAATCCTGAATCCTATATGTATTTTGTTTTATTATTATAAAAATCAAAAAAGGACACCGTGTACATTTTTTTATTGTTTAGCTTCATTCTCAGCTTAAAAAAAAAAAAAACAAAAACAAAGAAAACTTTCTCATATACAGAGCGAAAGTATCATTATTTTATCACACTGACATCAACCTAAAGGAAAGAAAAATTAAAACAAAAGCCTTTTTTTAGTGTTTCTTTTCTATAGAACAAAAAAAAAACATTCTTGTATTTTTCTTGAATAAAAAAAAATTACAAAAACAAAAAATATATAAATGATATAACTTCAAAGACATTTTTTTTTATCATAATGATGAATTATATGTATAGACATTATAGCATATAATTTATTTTCTTTTTACTGATACAACAACAACAAAAATAACAAAATTGCATCATCATTATTATCATCAAGAGCAGCTGTTGTTCCTCCTACTATTTTTATATTTATGTGTGTATTTAATAATAATACTATCGCATTTGACTTGTTATACACATACATTATGTATATTATTGTTGCTCCTGCGGGCTTATAATTAGTCTTCTCTTCATTTCATATATGTACTATACCTACTTACTTTACTTCATATAAAAAATTATATCGGTATATAAGAATATAAGAATTACATTAAATAAACGAAAAATAATAATCTAACAGAGAACAACAGAACAAACAAAAAATAGAGACACTACAAAACAAAAACTTTTAAATTTTATAATCATCATCAAAAAGAAAATTTAATTAACCCTTTTAAAAATATTACAAAGTTTATAATAAATGATTTAAAAAATAAGATGAAATTATATAAAATTTACAAAGAAATTGTAATCTTTATTAAAATTTTATAAATATTTTACTGCATTTATTTGAAAAAAAAAAAAAAAAAAAAAAAAAAAAAAAAAAAAAAAAACTATGAAATTTTCAACAGAGAAAATATTCGAAAGAGTTTGAAAAATAGAAGCATCCATTATTGTCTAATAAATAGTTTTTGAAAACGACTTGTTAGTTGTCCAGATCATATCAGTGATTTTTAAATCCTTCACTTTAAATGACCGTCTTATAATCAAGAACATCTCTCAAAAAAAAGGTCCTGTATTTCCATTAAAGTATCTTTTATATCCGTCATTATCTTTAGATGATTATTTCGTTTCAAACTATACACAATTTACTATAAAACGGCAACATTATTTTCATGTATAAAATTATTCTCTTTTCCTCTTCTGTTTTGTTTTAGAATTTTTCTTTATAAGAACTTCAAGAATTATAGTCTATTTTGCATGGAAAACTCATTCTTAAAAACAAACTGTCAAAAAATATATGTAGGTAGGTATATAGAGGAAAATATGTAGGTACCTTCAAAATAAACTATATACATAAAAAGCTCACAGGATAATTTATTGGAAAAGACCTAAAACAATTTGTTATATCATAATCAGATTTGACTATTCATATATTCAATCACTGAAAACACTGAAAAAATAGCTCAACAAAATAAAATATTTTTATTCAGAAAAAAATGTTACACTTGTTGCGATTTGAACACATGGAAATTTGGTTTTATTTATACTACATCAAATGTAGTAAATTTTCACAAAATTGAAGAGAGGGATAACAATATAAACAAATAAATCTATGTTTTATGATAATAGGTGAATTCATAATAAGTGCATTCTTATTTTTTTTTAAATCCTTTTTGGTTGAAAATTTTTTGACTAAAATATTTCAATATCTTCTATATATGTTCAATTACCTATACGTAAATAATTTAACTTCAATTATGAGTAATTTTTTCTTAAATATTTTATTAATTTTATTTATTTTTAAAAAAAAGTTAAGACAATATAATTATTTACATAATAATTCACAATATTCCCTTTAAAAAGAAAAAAAAAAAAAGCATTTTAAATTATTCAACAAACTGATGATTTTTTTTAAAATTTTACAATCTCAAGTTTCATTTGTTATTTTCCCGCCGAAATGCAACACTTTTTGAATTTCTTCATTCTAAACTTAATTTAAATATCTCTTTTTATACCACTTCATTCAAGAGAATAACAAAACTTGAAATTATAAAATTAATAAAACCTCATACAAATATTTTTAATTTATTGAAAAATCAAGTAAAACAGTCATTTTTTTTTTCAAATATACTTATTATTAAAAAAATGATCAATGTCATCAATTTTTTTTCCAATTTTAATCACAAGTTTAATTTTTTCCAGCACAATTTTTTAAGTTCTGTTTTTTGTTTATCTACAAAATTTGTCTAACCTTTTTTTGTACATATTTAAAATATTTAAGCTTCGACAAATAAAAATTAAAATTTATGATTAAAATTGAAAAATAAATCTAAAAAAAAAAAATGTCCATAATCGAAGTAAGTAATTTAGACATTGTAATAATTATTTTAATTTAATATGATCAATATTATCATTATCATAATTATCATAACATTTAATATACCATTTAGCACTTTGTGATATTGATGTATTTTCATCATATAATGGATCATAATCAGTATAAATTTGTGCTCTCATTCTATTATACATAATTACAGATGCTGTAAATGCTGATATTGTTCTTAATGAATATTTTAATTTCATACCAAAAATTTTTATATAAATTTCATATATAAATGCTAATAAGAAAAATATAAAATGTGGTAAATACCACCATGTTGTATCAAATTGCATTCTTGATGTATTCGTTTCACGACCAATTCTTTGTATAAATCTAACAATATCATTAACTGGTGTTTCATCTGTTAAAAATATTGGTAAACCAGATATTTTTTGTGATGATAATTTTAATGTTTTATATGCACAAATATGACCCCAAGCAGCATTACCTTTTAAAAATAAAAATATATCGGAATTAAACAAATAGAAATTTAATTTAAGATAAAAATTAGAAAAAACAAAGATACTTTTAAAAATGTATCTTTTATAGCTCAATAATTTAATAGAAACAAAAACAAAAAAACAAAACCATAACGTTATCAATTGAATATGATTTTTTTTTCAATTATTCAAAAATATTTTTATATCTATTATCTATTGTAACCAATTTTTTTCTCTTTTTATTCTATTATCATTTTTTATTATTATTGTATTATTATTTTTATTATCTTACCAGCATAAATAAGTTGCTGTTTTCCACCAGAACCAGCCAATCTTGGTATTTTATTGTTATTCTTTGAAAGATATCTCAATACTGCCGGCATGAAATGATTATCTCCTTCACCATACATCAATGGAGGTCTAAGGGCAACAGTCTGTAAAACATCTGTGTGTGCATGTATAGTACACAAATCCAGGAAGAAAAAAGATATTAAAAAAAAAAGATATAAAAATTAAAATTAAAAGAAGAAATGGGAAAAAAAAATTTTTAGAAAGAAAAAAAAATTGATGACGATGATGATGAAAATTGAATCAATTGCACAGATAAAAAACCATTCAAGTATAATGCTATGAAAAAGCTCTTTGAATTTTCTTTTAAGGAAAAAAAAACACATACACACAAATAATAAAATACGAAATGAATATACAAAAAAAAAACGAACAAGCAAAAACTGATGCAATCAACTCATTCATCTCTTAAGAAGAAGATGAGAAAAAAAATGTTCAAAATCTAAATAGAATCATTTCGTATATAGGTAAATATTAAGATAAAATAACTGTGCATTTAATATACATATGTATGTATGTATGTATGTACATACATACTACGTATGATATTTAGATTTCACTTCAGAAAAGCATCACTATCAGACTATATTTTAGACAAAAAAAGAAAACACAAATATACTACACATACATACATAATATGTATAGTGTATACATATGAGCATTAATATAAAACCACAAAAAACAAAAATAAAGCACCAAGAAGAATTGAAAGAGAAAATTTTCTTTATTCATATGTATGTAAGTATATATGTATGTATGTACACATATGCTTTTTGTGATAGATGAGAATATTATCAGAAAAGTAAAAGGAAAAATTAAATTCAAAAGATATTAAGAACCGCATCGAATATCTGATAATTCCCGCTTAATGGTCTTGGTTGTCAATATAATATACTATATTACATATATAGAAAATGTCCTTTTTCAATTTTCTTTATAAAACCAATTCTTTTTCAAAAATGTTTTATATGAAAATGTCCTTTGTGTGAATATATATGCTCTTTTCACCTCAATCTCAGACTTTTCATCATTTTTTCTTCCACAATTTAAGAGAACTTCTTTCTCATATGTTTCATCTGACCTCGTCAGTTATTTTTTTATTTCTTGGTCTTCTGTACATCTTTTGTACACACATACAGTATCTATATGCATATAGTATGATTCTCATTTTCTTTTTAAATGAAAATATCATATGCAGGTACTTTTTCTTTACCTTTCTTTACCTTATACCTTATGTATGTATATTTGTTCATAGAACATCATCATATGAAAATGAAATAAAAACCAGCAATATAACATAAACTATGGTACACACATCAATTCAACTATCTTTGTACATGTCATGTATATTATATATATATTTTTTTTTTCTTTTTTTTTTTGAGAATATAACATAACATATGGGTGGATTAAATATATTAAATAGATACGATAGTTTGAAGAAGATATAAGTAAATGAATATATCACCTTTAGATGATACTTTATGAACTAAAATATGTGTAGCATATATTATGTACATAACGTACAACCAATATTATATAGTTAAGATAGAATTTCTCAATCACTTTATCTATTAAAGTATAGTACCTGATGAAAAGGTACATTCATACTAAAATCTCTCTTATTACAGATTGAAAGTTTATAAAAAAAAAAAATTAAAATAAAATAAATCATAATAATAAGGACCGTCATCATGATAGTGATATAATCTGAACTTATGGCATAAAATAATGAATATGGTATGTATATGAATACATGTGTATGTGTACACATAAGAATATCATTTGTATGTAAAGTGTACTTTATGCACTCTTATACCTTAAAAAAAAATATTCGAAAGAAGAAAAATTATGAAAAAAAAAATAAAATATTATACGTATACGAACCTTTTCCATTACTTAAATTTGTACCAGATAAGCTAAGGACAATTTTCTCAGCACGTAATTTTGATGATGAATAACCTGGTATTAGAAATTCTTTATCATAATCTTGTACTGGTTTTTGAGTATCATAAACAGGTGTTTTTGCTTTCGATTCAGTTTGATTGATTATTATTGTAAATGTACTATGTCCCATATATGGTACAAAATTTACTGATGCACAACTTGTGAATAATAAACGTTTTACATTGTATTTTATACATAAATTAATTATATTTGTAGTACCTATAAAAAAAAATTAAAAAAATTTAATAATTTCAATATTTTGTTTTATTTATTTTTTGTTTGTATTTCATCATTTTTTCATATAAAATTACCTTGAACATTGACACGATCTAATTCTTCATAATCTGGAGGATATTGTATTGTCACTAATGCAGCACAATGAAAAACTGTATCAACATTTTCAAATGCATTTTGAATTGTTTCTGGTTTACAAATATCACCAATATAAGTCACTAAACATTTTGATTCAGAATGTCCTGTGAGAGAGAGAAGAAAAAAAAAAGATAAATAAACTGAGTTAGGTTAATTTTTTTTTTAAATTACTTTCTTGTACTTCAATTGAATTCACATACCAATTTCATTTTTATACGGTTTCAAATCAACAGATCGTATTTCTTTGATTCCAAGTTTTTCTTGTTCATCAATTAAATGTTTTATTATATGTTGACCCAAAAAACCACTACCTCCAGTTACAAGGACAATTTCTTGATTAGACATTTTTTTACCGAATAAAATATTCATTCATTCAGAATCTGTTAAAAAAGAGAAATTTGAAAATTACTTTTAAAAAAATAATAGGTTATATTTTTTTGTCTTATTTTCATGATTTAAATTTGTAGAGTAAGGCTTGTTTAGATTAACAGTAATTTCAATAATACATTTCTTATTATGTATAGATACACTTAATCACCAGTTTCGAGAAAATAAACATTAAATTGCTGTCTAAAAAGGAGACCGTTACTGGAAAACAAATCCCAATATCATTTTAAAATTACTTACATGATTCTACTTTTCGTGCATTACGAAATAGTAGAAGAAATAAAAAGCCGTTATAAGCAGAAATTTCCAAATCTTTAAAAAATATCTAGATATATCCCCAAGAATGTTGTTACAAAATTTTGTCAGTTTCCAAAAGACAAATTCTATTTAGCTGTAAATCGGAAGGATGTTTCAAAGAAGGTGAATCTTCGAAAACGTCAAATGATCGTCAATTTATAAAATTGAGCTTAAAATTTGACGTTTTCGAAGATGAACAAGCTTGGAGTTTGTCATACATCAAAATTAACAAATAAATTTCCAATATGGCATGTCATTTGCTTAATTGGGTTAAAATCGAAACAATAAAACCAAAAATAGATTGTGTATTTATATGCTAAATTCCAAAAGATTGTGGCGTTTCTTATTTGAGACAGGTTTTATATAGTCACATATTAAACTCCACCTTACACTACGACACTACCTAAAAATAATTAATCAGTAACTTTAAAAACATCCTATTCAATTTTTTCATTGTCTTGCTTCTGCTTTTCTTCTTTTTTTTCAGTTAAAAATTTATTTAAAAAAAAAACTGTCGCTAAAACAAAATTCAGTTTAAAAAGTTTGACCTTTTGTCTGTCACCTTTTCTGAAATATCATATTTTTCTACTGGACAACTTCTTCCTCAACTGAACATTAATTTATTTTATTTTTCCTCTTCCTTCAATTTATTTTTTTTTATTCACTTTAAAATTTTTAGTTAATGCATTAATTTTGGTTGCACAAGTAACAACAATTTTTTCGAGAAAGAAAAAATAAATTACAGGGTCGTTAACATTGAAAATAAAAATTCAGTTCAGGGTGAATTGATTTGAGTTTTTTTAAGCTTCTTGGTATTTTGTTTTTTTTTAATTGGTAATCTGATTTATCAGCACGTTTTCTTCATAAAAGTAATTTGAAGATTTTTTTTTCCGTTAATACCTTGAAGAAAAGATGAATTGATTTCCTTGAACTGACTTCTTCAAGGTATACTACTTCGTTTTTGTATTCTGCATAGGTTATTCATAATTAGATACTTTTTAGAAGAATTATAATTCTTCAAATAACTTATTAAGAAAACTTGATTTTGTTTTATTGATCATTAGAAAACAAAATGTTCATGATTTCAAAACAATAAATTTTAATGATTCAACTTTTAGTGAATTGAAAACTAATTTATTTAATTTTTTTAACGGAAATTTCATTATAGACTGATTTATTATATTTTTTTCTAAGTTTCCACTTTCACAGGATTTTATTTTGAAAACAATTTTCAAAAAATAATAGAAAAAGCTAAAAATTCAAAATCCATTAAATTCTGGTAAACAACTGTTTTGAAATTTTTTTCCATGACGCTTTAATTAAGTTGTAAACAAATATTTGAGCAAAAAAAGTATGTACATATTTGTTTTCAAAGAAAAAAGTGTCTATATTTTCGTACTCAATTTCATTTTTCGCTATAAAAAGTAATTTATTGCATGCACATAATTATCAAATTAACAAATACAAAGAAATTTTTATTTCATCATGTAGGTACTGTAACATAACAACAAAACAAAATTTTGTAAACAATTGATTAATTTACAATTCAATTACTAAACCAGGAGAAAAAAAAGTTTTAATTTTAATTTTACTTAAAATTTTTAAATAAATAACTTCTATTTTTAATGGAAAAAAAAACTAAGATTTTTTATATTTTTAATTACATTAAATTGAATATTATTAATTTACTTTGTATCAGTCGCACCTTTTGTTTATATCTTTTTTTTTTTTCAATTACAAAGAATTGTAAAATAAAAGCTGACACTGCACACTTTTGAATATTTTGAATAATTGAAACGAAAATGATTACACTTAGGTGTTGTTGTTTTAAAAAAAAAAAAAAAACAACTCTAATCTAATTGATTTTAATGTGAAAAAAAAAACACTTAGAAATTCATAGAAATTTAAAAAAAAATTTATAAAATTAAAAGTTAGGTGAAAAAACCATATTAATTAATATAAAAATCAACAGAAAAATAAGCTATTTCCCGCTCTTTCTGTACAAGATTATCATAAATTTTGTTATATAAAATAATTATATCACATGAAAAAAATTTCACTTTTACTTGAAATAAAAAAAAAGAGAAAATTACCAATTATAATTTCAAAATAAAATTTACAACTTTCTTCATGTAAACAATCTTTATCAAAATAATTTAAAATGGAAAAAAAAAAACAGGAAACTTACTTCAACAAAATGCAATAAATGGAGCGTGTATGAACGAACACTTAATTAAATAGAAAAAAAAATTTAACTTGTTAATTTAATATTTAGTAGATATCTGCTTGAAAAAAACAAGATTTTTTTTTTTACAAATGATCAGCGATTTCTAACCGATTGCTTCACCTGAAATTCAAAAATTAACTAACAACAACTGCTAAGATACGATACGATGATACCACCGATCGTTCGTAGTAATGAACTTTTTTTGAAAGCAAAAGTTGTTTAAAAAAAAAAAAAAAAATACCTATTTCATCATTTTTGTTTCTTTTTTTCTAATTTTTCATTTAACTCAAGCTTTAATTCAGACCTACAATATACAATGAATATTTCGGTATTATCACGTTTTAAAAGCATTTAAAAATTATGTTACTACTATCTTTTCTTTTACTTAATTGTGACGTCATTATTTCAAAGTAATGACGATTTTTAATTTTACGAGAAAGTTTTGAATTTTAATAAAAATATTCAAATAATTTTCTTTAAAATTTTACTTTTATGCATAATCAAAATAACATTTGAATTATTATTGAATCATTTTTCCATAATACTAAAAAAAAAAAAAAAAAAAAAAAAATCTTGTTGAATAAATTACTTATTTTGATGTCATCATAACTGGGCAAAGTGGGGTGTTTTAATGAATGGGAAATGGTACATCAATTGGTAATAGTTATTCACATAAGAAAAACTGTTATGTGCAAAAAAAAAGGTTTTTACTGCTTATACAAAATTCACAAGAAGTATACAATATAAAAATTGTATTTAATGAAAGATTACAACAAGATGTTTTCGTTTTTCATACGTTTTCATTTTTTTTTTTCGTTTTCTAACTTTTCTTTTGATGTTATGAAACTTTAAGTTTCAAAAGTATATAACTCGTACGTATATAAATACAACATTCCAGTATATGTATGGTATGTATGCAGTAGGTATCTCTTACCTAATACCGATTATTTAGTAGATTACAACAACGATAAAAGGCGAATGGCACCTCTAGATACACATGAAGTTGTATTTATTATATTATATACTCATTTTTTTTTTTTTACTATAAAAGATATCATAAATACAAAGTATCTTATTTTTTCTCATCTGTAGTCAAAAGTTGTAACAAAACGTTTTACTATTTGAAAAAAAAAAAAAAATACAAAATATTTTTTTAACGATTACTAACTTAAAAATACTAAAGAAAACAGAGATTCATTACACAACAAAGTATTCATAAAAATGCACTTTAACACTTCTTTTTTTTTTTTCTCTCTTTAAAGATACTTTAAAATTTATCTTTAGTGTAAGTATATTGTTGTATGAAAAGTTTATTTCTAAGTATTTTTGTTTTTTTTTTTTCAAATATAAAATTTATGAGATGTAATTGAGTTGTTGTATTGCTAAAAATTCAGATTGTAACATTTGATTGTACCTAAATAAAATAACAAAAGTTATAATCATTATTGTTGTGAAAATTTTGAAGTGAATTTTTAATTTTAAGTAAGTTTATTCTCGTACATATGAGAAATTACATTCTGAAAAGATAGTTAGTATAAAAATGTAATTTTAAATTAAAACACAAAAAAACAACATTTTATTTTTCATAAACTTAATTGTTCCTTTTTTTTTTAACTTTTATTTTTACAAGTAAAATTATAATTATAATCACTTTCATTCATTTAATTTTTTTTTCAATTTTTGTTTTAATATTTTAGAAAATTGACTTAATTAAAATCGTAACATTTCTTGCATTCTATTTTAGCCTAACTGCATAAATTTCTTTAAAAATTATTTCAAAAATAAATTTACTCAAATTCAGCTTAACTAATAAGTTAAGAATGTGATTAAATTATAAAAATTAATTCATTATGGAAATTTAGCTGGAAAACATCATAATTCTAAACAAGGAAATTTTTTTGAGAATTTTAAAAATGTTCATTAAAGAATTCAAATAACGCATGTTGTAAATTTTAATTTGACATCTGTGTACCTATATAGTTTCAATCAATCAAATTTAATTTTCATTTATAAATGGATAAATTACAAAATTTATATTTGTATTGATATTATAAAAGGGAGTCTTTAAGATCAAGTTTCAATCTCACCCCACCACAACCCTAAGGGTCTATTGTAATTTTGTTTATGAGTTTATTGATTCTTAGACTTGTGAAAGTGTTAAGAATTGTGCACACGTAAATATTTTAAATCTTTTGAGAGATATTTTTCCACAGGCCTACAATTGACACAAAATGTGTTCTACCTGTTTATTTTCTGACAAAAAGAATTGACAGAATTCAAATTCTGTTTTACACATCTTTTTCAGATGATATTTGAGGGGGGGCAAAAATAAGACACAACCAATTTTTAAGTTTCTCTGATAATTCCGTTTCTATATTTAAAAAAATCTGAAGTTTTTTTTTGTCTAAAATTTGTTAAATTAAAATACAAAATTCATTAATTATTCATTATTTTGTATATTTACGCAATTAAATTGTTTACTACTTTAAGGTCTGAAAATAAATATTATTAATTCTACTTTTTGACATTTTAACATGATCGTAAACCAAAATAAAAAATAATTTTGTTTTTTTAAGTAATGCAATTTTAATTAATTGTAATGTGTTCGTCATTTTTAAAACATGTATTATAAAATTTTAAAAAAAATAATAACAATAATAATGAAACTGTGATGTTTTCCAGCAATAAAAATTAAAAAATAAAATAAATAAATGAATAAATTGAATATTGACATGAAGTCATTTTGAAATTAAATAAATAAGCTAAGCTGGATTTTTAATAAATTAAATTTTTTTTTTTTTTGTTCACCTTTTTCTTTACTCTTGTTTTTGTATTTTCTGTTAAACACAATTTTAATTATTTAATTTAATTATGGGCATTAATTAATTTTTTTTTTTTTCAAGTTTAATTTATATTTTTTATTTTTAAATTTTATTTAAAATTTATTGATTTTCATTTTCATTTTATAATTCAGAAAAATATGATGCAGATACAATTGAAATAAATTATATTTTAAAATTTTAAACAGATAAAGTGAATGAATATTTTTATTAATTTTTAATATAATTTTTTTTTCATTTTAAATTAATATAAATTACTCAACAATTAATTCATTTTATTTTTATTGAACTAGGAAATATTTTTTATAAATAGCACAGAACAAGAATCAACAATTTTTATTTTTTTATATTTTTTTTTTTTATTTATTTAATTTTATTTTTAGGTAAAACGCACAAGAAATTGACATTTATATTTTTGAAAGACAAAGCAGAAATGCAACTTTCGATTTTTAAAATTAACACAAAAAAAAAAAATACCTAAACAAAGAATTTTCACAACAGGTATTTTATTGTCAAGGATAAGATACTTTTTTTTTCATATAAAGTTTAAAGGTGATACCAATTGAAATATGAAAATTTCTCTTTATAAACTTGTTGTATATCTTTTCTTGTTGTTTTAACAAAAAAAAAAAACACAAATAATAAAATAAAATATAATTTTTGATTCAAACACACGATAATTATCTATTTTACATAAAGTATCTTTATAAACATTAAAATTAAAACAACGTAAAGCATATTCATTATGAAAAAGATATTGTTATTGATAAATGATAACACTGATGATGATGGCTATCCATATACACAAAATTTTTAACAAAATCTCTTAATAATCATAGTAATTATGCTAATAAATGTAATTTTGATTTTTTTATTCTCATATCATCATCAATTTTTTTTTTCCTGAATATTAAAAAATTAATGACTACCTATTCCATAAGAAAAATCTTAGATATTTCAAAATTTATCAACGAATTTTAGTTAAATTTTTTTTTCAATATTTTTACATCATCGATCGCAACATTTTGATATAGAAAAAAAAAATGATAACGTTGATAATAACGATGATGATGACCTACTACTACAAACGAAAGTAAAATCTTTAATAATAATATGATTATATATGTAGATAGAAGAAGAAAAAGTAGAAGAGAAAGATAAATAAAAAAAAAAAGTTGTATAAATATAAAAACATAAAATAAGAAAATTTTTAAAATATTTTAGTCACGAATAAAATTGAAAAAAAAAAAAGAAAGAAACGAAATAGAAGATTGTTAATTTTATCATATATTTATTTTTTTTTTCGTGTTACTTCTTTCAAATTTTTATGAACTGACCTGCTGTTCTGCTTTGACTTTCAAAGTGTCAAGGTAATATGTAGATTTTTTATTTAAAAAAAAAAAAGGGGTTTAGAGAGCTTGTGTTTTTTTTTCTTCTTTTTATTTTAGTTTCTATTTCATTTATGATTTTTCTTTTTTTTTTAAATAGTTTAAAAGCGAAAAAATGAAAACCTTAAAGCCATCATCGTCAATAAATTTGTTGTTTTTCTATCTTTGGTTTTAAAAAAAATTTAAATTGTTCGTCCCTCAAAATGACTTTTTTCTGAATATAGATTTTGTAAACCAAAAGTAGATCAAAAAGGAAAATACAAAAATCGTAATGATTTTCTACTAAAAAAAAAAATGTAGGTAACATGGAAAAATTTAAATTTTGAAATTTACATTTTAATTTTTATATTTTTATGCCTTCAAAACTTCAAAGCTTTTTAATAATTTAAATAAGAAAATACACTTTAGTGTTTTCAAAACTAACTGTTTGAGTAAGCAACTGGAATTAATAATTTCTTAAGAACTTAGCTATTTTTTTAATACAATCCGTTGCATTTCAAGAACAAAATATTTTTTTTAGTTCCATAGTTGCAAAACCAATAGCAATTCATTAACAATAATGAACTATTGACAAACAGAAAATTTGAAAATGAATATTTCCTACAATTATTAATTCTTTCGATTTCAAATTAAATAACTGTTCTTGAAGATAATCTGATGCATACACCACTGTCCTTACTAGAACAACATCTTTTTGACTATGAATTAAAGTAAGAGCCACTAAATTTTAACTTTCAAGGACTATCTTTCAGTAAAATGAAGAAATAAAGAAATGGATTAGATATTATGAGATAGCTTGAAACGTTTTCTTGTTTAGAGTGCAAAGAGTTAATATTAATAGCGGAAAAACCCCATTCTTCCAAAGAAAAAAAATGAAATTGTGTATATACGTAAGAAATCTTAAAGAAAAATTATTTGAAATATATATTTTAAGAAAAATCTCATCCAGTGAACTACGTAGATGTTACAATTCTCTCGAGGTTTTCATTTTTGTTTTCGCTTTTAACTTTGTATTATCAACTCAGTTTATTTCCTTAAGCTTTTTTTTTAATTTAATTTTTTTGTGTGTGTGTTTTTTTTTAAATTTTTACTAAACTTTTAAATCTAATTTAATATTTATTTTTAATTTCATTACGCGCAAAAGTTTAATTTTTCTTTTTTTTTTCATAACAAGAAGTAAATAGAAACATTTTGTTTTTGCCTTACAATCTATGTTTTTTTTTCTTTTAAATGTTTTAATTTTTTTTATATTTTTTTTTCTTACTTTTATTGTCGATTTGTTTTACTTTATTATTATTAAGTTGTTGTTGTTTTTTTTCTCCTTCTTTCTTTTAAATATTTTATTTTTATTATTACATCAATAAAAGTGAATTAAATTTATGTACTTTGTTTTTTTTCTTTTTTTAAACTTTTTTTCTCTTTAGAATTAACTTACAGGACTTACAAGCTACAATATTTTGTGTATATATGTATAATAATATAACATGTATTTTCATAATTAATATATATTAATAGTTAAGTGTATATATGTATGTATGTATGATACTTTTATTCGCATAGTTACTATTTTATTTCATTTATATATTTATTTATTTATTTATTTTTTTACCAACATGACAAATAAAACAAGATTAAAAGAAGAACTTTTTTATTTATTTGTTGGTTTTTTTTAAATAAATATATGGATTTACTTTATATTTTTCATATTATATCAATTTTATGTTGAATTTATCATAAAATTTATTGTTGTAAAAAAAAAACGAATAAAGAAAAATCATATAATTTTGGTTAAGTTTTTTTTTGCTTTACAAAACATTCTTGATTTTGGTTCTTAGTTATCTTTTATATATATTTATTTATTATTAGTTTTTCTTATATATTTATAACTCATTTTCATTTTCATGTTTTATTTTCATTCTCAAGAGAGAAATTCACTATTTCTTGTTCCTCTATAATCATTTTATTTTATATTTGTTGCTGGTTTTTTTTTCTCTTTACATTTTTATTATTATTTTATTTTGTAATTTAATTTTTGTTTTTTCTTATATATTTGAACAGCACCAAAAAAAAAAATAATAATAATAAAATAAAATATAAGAACGACATATAATTCAAAATATTTGTGTTACAGATACTGGTTTATATATCATAACAATAATAATAATTTTCACTATATACATATTATAGTATGTATGTTTATATATAGAAATATACACGAGAAGAGTATATAATAACATTATGTGGTTTATTTTTATTTTATTTCATTTCTTCTTGTTCTTTTTTTTTAAATATGTTATACGCATTTACCTACACATAAAATTTGATTGCTTTTAAGTTTTCTTCATTTTTATTTACTAGGATGTGTTTTTTTTTTCTTCATTTTATTTATTTTTTTATATTTTCTTTTTTTTTTTTTAATATTTATTTTTCTTATTACTTTTAAGAAAAAAAAAAAAGAAAATTTATAGATTTGTGTATATGTTTATTTATTTTATTATAATTTTTTTTATTTGTTGTTGTTTATATCTCTGTTTTATTGTGTATAACATTTAATGCAATATTATGTATCTTTTTTATAGGCAGATTTTTCACATAAAATTGCAATACATATAATAAACGGCAGTCTCTTAAAAAATTATTTATTTTTTTTTTTTTTTTGTTCTTCTTCTTTTACTAGTTTTAATTTTCTTAATGTTTTTATATAATATATAATTTTACTTTAATTTTAAACTTGACATTAAAATTTTTATATAAATTATTATTTTTTTATTTTTTTACTAAGATTATTTTGATTATAAATATTTTAAGAAAATTCGAAATAAAAGAAAAAACAAAGTATGTAAAAGAAAAAAAATTTATTATAAAGTAATTTATTTAAGTACAAATAAATTAACTGAATATTGTCATTTTGAAAATAATAAAAATTAAGTGTTTTTTAGATTCTTAAAAGAAAAAAAACAAAACAATTAAAATAAAATATATAAATATTTTTTTTTAGAATTTTAAAATGTTATTTTTCTTTTACGAATTTCATAATTTTCTTTTAAATATTTTTTTTTCAAACAAAGGCACAAAATCTATTTGGAAATTCCAATCTCAATCCAAACATCTCTTTTTCATTTTTTTTGTCACATTAAAAAGAAAAAATTATAACTGATATTAAATTAAATTTTAAAATTTGGAAAAATATTTAGAATTATTTATTTTTTTGAATACATATATTTTCGTGTCAATATTATTTTCAAGACACTATTATAAACAAATACAGTTCATTAAAAGAAAAATGAAACATTTAAATGTGGAAAATTTTTTTTTAAATTTAGATTACACACAAATCCCTATATATCATTCGATGTAAAATTTTTTTAAAACGTTCTTATATACAGTCGGGATCAAAATTGAGAGGACACTTGTTTAAAATAAGGTTTTAGAAAAGAAATTCTGATTTTTAAAAAAAAATGTTTATTATAAATATTATTATGGAAAATAAAAATACAAAGATTGACCAATATTTATGATCAATAATAATTAAATTCATTAACCGTTAGTAATTTTTAAAAATAATTGTTTTGAATTGATAAAATCCAAATGTTCTCTTAATTTTGAACCCGACTGTATTTTCCGGATTAAAAACGAAAAAAAAAAACAATCTAAAATTTTATTTCTAAATATTTTACCACTTTTCTTTTTTCTCGTACACCAATTTACAAATTTGAAATCATAAAAAAAAATTGTTTTTTTTTTTTCTAAATCTAACAATGAAAATAATATTGTTTTGGTTTTAAATAATAGGAATGAAACTATTAGAAGGAAATTCTTGCTACAAATACATACTACATACATAATTGCATAAATTTTTAAAATTTAAAAACAAAAATTTTACAAAATTTCTTTTTTCTTCTACATTATTCATGCCGAAATATTTTACATAGCATATTAAATTTTCTCTACAAAAAAAAAACGATTGTTTTTCTATTTTAATTTTTTTTTCAACATTTTTATTTTCTTTCTTTTCTTTTTTTTGTTTTCCTCTACATATTCTCGAACATTCATATCATATACATTATACAATGAACCCTTAATGTTAAATTATTGCCATTTTTCTGTTATTAATTGAAACCAATTTAAAATCAATGAAGTGTTATTTTAAAAAATTAAATAACAAAAAAAAAAAAAAAAAATTTATATGTATGTATGAATTATGTATACATTTTACTTTGGTTTATTTCTTTTTTTTTCTTCTTCTTGTATATTATTTTTTTGTTGTTGCTTTAATTTTCAATATGTATAAATCAAAAAGTTCCATTAACTATGAGACCAGCAAAATGTATTTCTTCTTGTTTATTTGTTTATTTATATTTTCACACAATGAATGTGAATTATTTTTCATTTCATAAATTCCCCATAATATGTAATAAAAAATGTGTTTTTTTATTTTTTTATTCATACATATACGAGTACATATTTTCATAAACATATTCGTTTTTATTTCTCGATTTGTTTGTATTTTCAATATTTCATTTTAATACAATATAGCTGCTGGTATATTTTGTTTTATTTTTTTTTATATGTATTTTTTATTTTATTTCTCTCCTTCTTTTTTTTTTGAAATTTTTTTTATTAAATAAAAATAATTCGACAATTAAATAAAATTTCTCACAATTTTTCAATATATTTTTTGTTGCCTTTTTTTATGTAAATTATTATTTTTTTTTTAAATTTAAAATACGATTAAAGTATTATGATGGAATTGAAAGAATATAATTCATAATTATTGGAATTTATTAATGGGATTTTTTTGTTCTTTTTTTCTTTTAAATTTTATCTGATTTATTTATTTGGGATTTTTCAATTATTTTTTATTGAAAAATGTAAAATTTTACTAAATAAAAAACAAAATAAATATATATGTCTTTTTTAATAGGATAAAGCTGAAGGTGAACGAGATCCAACTGTAAAATCCTTATACTGTGAAAACACTGAAATCTGTAATGAGAAACAGAATACGAAAAAAAAAAGAAAAAAGAAACGAAAATAAATAAATTAAATCCGATATGAAAATTAATTGTTGATTTAATTAAAATGTTTTTCAAACCATTGCATTGTACAAATTTCATTAATAAAAATGTTTTATGTTCTTGTAATATTTTATATTGGATTTTTTTTTCTTTCAAAAGTATAATGAATAATAATGATATAATCAGTAAGAAACTTTATTCAGATTTGAAAATTTGTTGATTCAAAGAATACAGACCCTTTAAAGTTCAAATTATTTTTATTGATCTTTCGAGAATCTCAAAAAGGGCAAATAAATCAAAAAATGGTCGCAGACAAGAACTTTACGATATCATGTTTTTCTTTGTAGAAAATCTTACTATGTATTTATTTCGAAAAAATAATCTCTTAATGCCTTTTAATTAATTTGCACGTAGTAGTAGGGTACACATTCGCTATTTTTTCAAAAACAATCTGAGGAAGAATGCATTATTCACAGTATGTATCACAAAAAGTACAAAGATTATTCACAATAACAAATTTTAGTCATTGTCAATTTATTTTTTTTACAATATTTTCAAAATCTAATATTGAAAAAATAATCTTACTTACTTTATCCTTTAACTGCTGACATAATTGCAATCCTACAGTAAATAAAACTAGAACTTCATTTAACCATGGTACGGAAAATTCAGCTTGACATGAATCAAATTTCATTGTACCTTGAATATTTGTTAATTGATAAACAGCAAATATCAATTTATGGCTTTGTAAATAGAAGCTGATTGCCAAATCTTCTGGAAGATTTGGTGAAAGAGATTTCTGTTGAAAAATTCAATCGTCAGTAACGTTCATAAATTTTATTAAATTATCACATTTTTCATTACCATATTTCTACCTTTCATTAATTCATCAATTGGTTTCTTTTTTGGAATTACTAGACTTGTTCTGCCCCTCTGCAAGGCACCCAAAATATCACCTACTATATGAAGGACTTCATCTGATGTTCTACAACGAAAACAATATTAAAAGAATTAATTTTTTTTACAAAAATAAATAATCAAATTATAAAGGCTTTACTTGAAATGATAAGAACCATCGACATCGTCAATATGATGGATTGCCTGTTGTAAATGGTTAGCTGCATCTTGAACTTGTTGTAATTTCCATGGTGAATCTGGTGTAATTGAAGTTCTTTGAGTTTGATTTGGGGCTTTTTGTAGCTTAAAACTAATATCCTATAGACAAAAATTTCAAAAAAATGGTATAGTGAATTAATTATTTTAGAAAATATTTATAAAATATTTACCGCTTGTGTTATACTATCTCCAGTTAATGTTACAGCACATCTTAATTGATCCTGAGGTGCTGTTAGGACGAATTTTTCTTGTTTTTTGCCTTCATTTTCATATAAAGGCACTGGGAAACGATGAGCACATTCCTAAACAAACAAACAAAATTAGTATACAAAACAATTATTGAACTTTGATTATGTAAACAAAAATCAAGTAATTGAAAAAACAATGTATAGAAAGAAAAAAAACATAAATTACCACTAAAATGGAACGTAACTGCCTGAGAATTGAATGTACTTCCTCACGCAGAACCCATTCAAATTCTATTTGCTGCAAAACAATAAAAAATATCATTAACAATTTATGAAATAACACATTTTATGTTTTCTAATAATAAAAATGGAATTACGAATATTATGACTAAGTGCCGATTGTATGTAACAATCAGCTGACAGATTTTTGTAATCTAATGAACTGTCAAAATTAAGCAAATCACATTCTTCGAGAAAATTTTCAATAACTAACATCATTTTTGGTAAACTAAAATATTTTTCCAATAAAATACACTTTATATTTTTTCAATTAATCACAAAAATCAATTAAATCCTCCTGTATCGTCAAAAATTTAATGTTTACTTACGAGGTTTCTAGCTTCCTCCCTTTCAATTTCAGCCATTTTTCTATGTTTGCTAGTTTGCTTGAGTTAAAAATTGAAATGATATTTCGTTCGACGGATGACTCCGAAAATCGAAATGAAAATTTTCTTTATTTCTCTTCTTGTGGTTATTTCAGAAATGAAACATTTGGTATTTCTATCGCTCCACAGGTGTCGCTACATATGCTAAGTTCCATTTTTCAACATTACAAATTTAAAAAACTGTTAATTTTTATAATTTAAATCTCAAACTCCTTTTTTCCTGAAACAACGAAAATTTCCCTTATAGACAAAATTACATTTTGTAAGAAAAATTTTTATGGTTTTTGATCTGAAGTTGTGGAAAAATAACAATTACTTGCCAAAAAACTCTACAATCTATTTCTATAATGATACTTTGTCCATTGTACAAAGATAGAACAAAAGAGACATTTTGAAATCATTATTTTAAACTTTAGTTTGTTTATTCCAAATAATAAAATACTGGCTTTCGATATCAAAAACACCAAGGATTCAATTTCTATTAAAATGATTATTTTTCTTTTCATCCAGACCCAACATAGCCACAAGAACATTCAGCTTACAATGGACATGAATTCATTAATTTCAATTCAAGAAGTGACTTAAAAGCTTGTGGTATAGAAGTTGAGGCCTTTTTCCGATTCCAGGTTTTTTTTTTGTTTGTTTTTTTTTTTTTTTTTGTAAATTATTAAACTCCAGATAAAGTCAGCAGAAAATGCATCTTAAAATTTATTTCAAAATGTCCTAGAAATCAATCTAACATGCAGAAATTTATTCTGAGTCACTTGAAATCTTCAAATATACCAAAAACGTTTACATTGTAACATTTTATTAATTAAAATATTTTTGGCTTATCAAGAATATAATTGAAAATCATTATTGCATTATTTCTTCTCTTTTGTTCTTGTAATTAAAAATTTACATTATTTTTTTTTTCCTTTTTCAGTTAAATGTAGTCATTATTTTTTTTTTTTTTTTTTTTAATTAAAAACAGAAACGTTACGTTTCAAGCTGAATGTTTTTGTTTACTTTTCAATTTATATATTTATTCATTTTGCGGCCAAGAAAAATAAAGATTTAAAAAAAAAAAAAAAATAAAATTATCATCCAGTTTATTGAATTCACGTCAAATATCTTTTATTTTTATTTTATTTTTTTTTTTTTGCTATTTAATCTCATAAAATTAAAGAACTCAAATCACGAACCATGTCCAACACTTTTCTTTCATTTGAATAATTTTTAAAGTAAAAAAAAAAAAAATAGAAAATAAAAAAAAAGAAGAAAAAACACATATTCATCTTTTTTAGCTGTGAACATTTAGTTCATATATTAGCAATTGTTAGTAATGTAGTAAGTTTCGTTTAAATGAAACGATAGCAAAATAATAAAATATATTAATTTAACAATTTTCATCTTTTTGTTGTTTTTTTTTGCTTGTTTCTTTAGATTTTCTTTTTTAAATCTATTTTTTTTACTATACTTCAATGTGTTTTTTTTTTCTTAAAAATTATGATGATGATTATAAACCATGCCAAAAATATTAAGAAATTATGTACACATCCGTGAAATATTTAAAATGGACACTCCAATGTAAAATTTCTATTTCTTGTTTTTTTTTTTCATTTATTTTTTTCTTTTAGAAAAAAAAAAGTAATACTAAAGAGATACAGACTATTATTATCTTTGTATCTTAAATATCTTTCATGTTGACGGACGGTCATTAAAGTTGTAAAATTTGAGAAGAAAAAGAAAAAAAAAATCAAAAACGTAATTTTCAAAATATAAATTGTACAATCAGATTTAAATAGTACGTACACTCATATAAAAACGTAAAAATGTTATAAAATTTATCCAGATAAATTTGCATTTATATGAAAATTGTTTCCCTCATATAACAGAAAAGTATCTTAATTAAATGAAAATCTCTAAAAATAATAAGAATAAATTAGAAAATTTACATATTCATGGTGTATTTTTGATGATGAACTTTTGGTCGATCACCATCATCATAATCATTAAGTATTTTTTTCTTTTCTGATTTTTCTGTTTTAATTAAATGATCTTGTACAAAATTTAGGATATTATTAAAATAAAATGCATCTAGATTGTTGAAATACATGATTATTATGAAAACGTATTCTAATATAATATATATATATTTATATATGTATTTATGTATGATATATGTTTGAACGTACTGTAAAAATACATTATAAATTGAAATGTGTCAATAAAAGTCGATCAAGTATACATATGTAACATACATTCATGTATAATTAGATTTATAAAAAATGTTATTTCTCAAAATTTTTAAATCATAAAAATAAAAATTTCATGTTGTAAATTATTTGGTTTGGCTGACGTTATAATTATTTAGTATATTTTAGGATTTTTTTTTCTAATAAATTTAATTAAGTTTTTTTTTATTAATTAAATGTATCCTGTGGAAATTTAACGACTTTATTCATCATATTGTTAATTAGTGTTTTTATGAGCAAATAAAAAAAAATACAAATATCTAATGAAACTTTATCTTTATATGCGTCATCTTTAGATTCTTGAATTTGAAAATTCTAAAAATGTGAACCATTGTGCTCGAAGCTCATCGTGTAAAAAATTATATGTAAATCGACTTTAAAACTTATTTTGATCATGATCCTTTTCAGCTATGTCCTTGAAACTTTATCATTTCCTTTCTTTAAGTGTTTTGCATAATCATCATTTTTTCTACTCGAATTTTTTGTAGAACTAATTCACATACATTTTTTTAAAAATTTCCATATAAAATGTATCGTATATTAGGTACAATTTTTTAAGCTAGGCTACAAAATGAACAAAAATTATGCATTATTTCCAGGATTAAATCAGGACTTGCTAAATCAATCTTTGAATAACTTAAATATCTACCCATACATATGTGGTATCCCATCAATTTAAGAAATTTTTTTAAACTTGAAAAAATCATTCACATTTCAAGTACATCCTTTTTAACATTATCAATTTTAATCTCACTTGTTGAAATCGTCATATGGTATAAAATGTTAAAATTTATCATTTTCTACAAATTTTAATTAACATAATTAAATAAATTTAAATAAAATTATGACAAATATTATTATCTATTAATCGTCTTTGAATGTGCCTAATTTTTCAAAATTTAATTAACTACATATTATTATATTAAATTTGTCTTCATTATGAACAACAGATTCTGCATATTATATCAGATACAAAAAAAAAAAAAAAATCAAGATAAAAATATTCTAAATAAATTTTCATTTATTAAATTAATTTATTAACAATTTTTTTTTTCCTATTTTGCATTTTCTGCAACACATTTCTAAATACATAATCCAATTTTTATTTAAATATAAAAACAAAAATTTACAAAAAATAAAATTATCATGAACTAAAAAAAAAGAAAAAAAAACCATAATAAATTAATTCAGTGGGTGGATAGATTAATATGGTCACGATTAACATAATTTTACATCGATATCTTATTTTACATGCATACATTGAAAAAAAAAAAAAAATAAACAAAATTATAGAATTTTGGAAAATTAAAAAATAAAATAAATTTTTTTTTTCGATTTGACGTAAAACACGTGCATATACATATGTTTGTATTACTGAAAGTGAAAAATATAAATACAGAAAAAAAACAGAAATAAAAATTATGATATTATGGTTCATTTCTATATCAAAAAATTCTGAAAATAAAAATTTTATACTTGTTTTCGAAATTCAAATTAAATCGCAAAAAAAAAATGAAAACAAAACTAAATAAAAAAAAAACAACAAGTCAAATACCTGATAAAAAAAAAGTAATTTATTGTTTTTTTTCTTTTTTGAAAAACAAAATAATAAGAAAAATAAAAATACAAAAATAAATTGAATCATTTTTCATGAGATTTCAGAAATCATAATAAAATGACAAGAACACAAAAATTGAGCAAGTCGAAAATTTTTGCTTTCTGGTACACGACAAAATACTCTAAATACTGTCTTGAATGTAAACAATGTACTTTTTTTAAATCAAATACATATCATCATTATCTTTTATAATTCTAATATTTCTAACCTTTACTACCCTCAAATGCTCTTTTTGTCTTCTCTGTTTTCATTTTCGTTTTCTTTTAGATTTTTTGGCTCGAGAAAAAATATCTATTCACATTTTGCAATATATACTTTCAGTAAATTATTAAATACCTATACAGTGTAGGAGTAGTAAGTTTTTAAAAATTCGTCATACTTTCGCTCCCTTAATTCTGTGTTTTTTATATTTTCCCATTAAATTTTATACTACCAACTACTCTATATAAAGTTAAGTAGGTACATATGTATATTAAATTTGGTTCTATACTCTTTTCTACTTGGGCTTATACAGCTATCTACATTCAAAGCGGTAGGTGTTGTTTTATAAGAAGAAGTCTTTGAAGAGCTTCGAAGTTAAAAAAAAACTCATATTCCAACAATTTAACAAAAAAAAATTTTTTTCTAGACAAGAAAATCCACATTAAAAAACCTCATCATCTGCTGGTTATAGATCGTAGTGTAGTATAATTATGATATTTCCATGATCAAATTTAAAATTCAAGAAAAAAATAGTCTTAGTTTTTTTTTTATCCAATTTTCTATTTTCATTCCAAGTTACATCTATACAAAAAATTCATTCTAATTTTCATCGACTATAAAATCTTCTTTTTTTTTCCCACACCTCATTTGAAATCATTTTTTTTTTTTTTTCAAAATTATGGAAAAAAAAAAGTATATTTTTAGATTTTCATTACAACTACACATTAAAAGAAATCTCAAAAATATAAATATATATGTATCTGACAAATACATTTAAGAAAAGAACAAAAAAAAATTAAACCATTCTGACTTTCAAAACCCATAAAATTTTTTCTATAATTTTTAATTTTTTTTTTTTTTAAATTTATATTAAAAGCAAAAACAAAACAAAAAAAGTGTAAAAGAAGATTTTTTTTTTTTTGAAAATCATAGCAAATGCGTACCAAATGGTTAGAATGTACATAAAATTTTTTCAAATATGAGAGGAAGAATAAAACGGATATATATTTTGTATTGCTGTATAGTACATTTGAATATACGTGTATATAGTATGTTGAATGTATCTTGTTACTATAATTATTTTTTCTTCTTCTTCATCACCCACTTCTACCACCCACCAACCTTTTCATATGTATATATGTATAATTTATCATGTCTTTCTGATAAAAATAAACAAAAACTACAATTTTCAATTACTTGTTTTTTTGTTTGTGTTCTTGTTCTTGTTTTTTTTTTTGTATTTTTGAATTCGAAATAATATGTTTTGAAAATTTGTAAAAATTTTCATTAATTTCTTTTAATGTTTTTCTTTTTATTAATAAAATTCATCTCTTTCCGACAAATGTAAAATTTGTTTACTTGAAATTTTGTACATCATGAACTGTTGATGACTTTTTTTTTGTTATTGTTGGTTTTTCCTTTTTTTTCTTTTCTTTTTTTGTTATTTTTACTATTTTGAAAATTTTGTACATATTGCATATTGTATGTACATTTACCTATTTTAATAGAATTTTCAAATGTACATATAGCTATTAATTTTTTTTTTTTTTTTTTTTTTGTGTATAATATTGAGAAAATTAATAATTTTTCAAAGGAAAATTTTCCTATTAGTTCTTAATAGTCCGCTGTAGACCATTCTTGAATACGGTTGAAAAAAACAAGAAAATATAATAATTTATTTTGTTGCAATTTCAAACAAACGAAACCGCATAATAAATTGTATACATAATTTTATTCCAGCAATCAAACATAGCGTTTTTGTTCTTCACTTCTTCTATATTTTTTATTTAAATTTATAAATCCATAGAAAAAGATACAAAAAAAAAAGATACATCTTTTTTTCATCAAATAAATCTGTTTAAAAATCGAAAACGACTATAATTTCAAAAAGAAAAAAACATAATAAAATTTCTGCCGTTTTTCCATCTCTATTTCAATTTTAATTCCGTTTTGATTATACACTTGAAAAAAAAAAATAAATAAATAAATCATCATGGTATGTATTTAAATAAACGTTCTCTTTTTTACAAAAAAAAAAAAAATATAGGTATATATATATATATATATATATAGGTATATAATAATAATAAAACAAATGAAAAATGAAAAATATCTGTTTAAAAAACGAACAGAAAAAAAAACAAACAAACGAAAAAAAAATAAAATATACTTAAATTTGATTGTGTTTGTATAAATATATTTTTATTTTATAAAATATGCGAAATTGTGAAACATTTTATAATTGTGTGGATAAAATTCTGTAATTATAGAATCTTTTTTGATTAAAGAAAATTCTAATACAAAAAAAAATTTTATAAATAAAGAAAAAAACAAAAAAAACACACTTCTTAAGTATAATTGTATATATACACATTAAAAAATGAAAAATTCTTAGAAAAAAAAGAAAAAAAAAACAAATCATGATTATGTTTTAAAATATACAATACATATTGTGTGAGTAAATTTTTAATGCTAAAAATGTAAAAATACATATAAAGAGAAAGAAATTATAGCATTTTTGTTTAAGCATAAAATCAATGATAACAAAAAAACAAAAAAAAAACAAAAATTTGTAAGAAGTAGGGCCTTTAAGAATGATTTTCAAATGAGCCTTAATTTTAGTCTAGAAACGATCATTGAAGTTTATAGTTCAATTTTTCTCATTTTTTAGACTCATATAAATTTCATATTTTAAAAAATAAACAAAGGCATTTTCATTACAAAATGAGTACCGCAATAGTAGTAAGTAGTGAAATTTAAAATTTATTTTTGCAAAAAAAAAAATAAAGTAAATTTTAAAAAAAATCACGTTATAAAAAAAATTTATGAAGTGTTTTGATATTGAAAATTAGTGAAAAATGCATAAAATATGGGCAAAAATAATGTGAAATTTTAATTTTTATAGAAAAAATATTTGAAAAATTATAATAAAATGTGAAAGCTTACCGTAACTAAATTAATTATTCGGTTTTTAAAATCACTAATGTGTTAAAAATTAATTTTTTCTAAATTAAATTTAATTTTTTAAGTGAAAAAAATTGGAAAATATTTTAAGTTTTCACAAAATCTAAAAATTTTATAAAATTTTTAAAAAATCAGTACTTTTCTCATTGGAAAAAAACCAATAGATATCCTAATATAATTTTTAATTATAATGAATTATTATAGATTTTCTGGAATTTCTAGGAACTTAGATTTAAAACAGCACCTATTTTTGAGTATTTGACAGACGGAATTTTTACCTATAATTTTTCTATCTTAAACATAAATCAGTGAAGAATGTTTTGGAATATCAATAAAAATTGAAATAATTTGAATTATGGAGGATATAAAATTTAAAATCAAAACATTTTCACTTTTGTTAAATAAACTTCATTAGATATAGGAATTAATTTTTGTAGGAAAAAATAGTCTTTTTAAATTTATTTTTCAATTATGGTGAAGTATTTTTACACTTTAATTACTTTTTAAATTGTGGTGATATACATATGTATATATTGCCACACAAATATCTCTCATATTTTAGTATATTTAGTATTTAAATTCAATTTTCTTCAATATTAAAAAAAAAAAGAGTTTAGAAATTTGCGTTGTTTCGTGGAAAATAAATGGAAAAATTTTAACATTTGTGTAATTCGATAGTTACGATGAAATTAAATTGAACACTTTCTTCTCGAAATAATTAAAAAAACTTCTGGCTTCAAATTGTCTAATTTCATGTTCAATTATGCATTATTTAGAATTAAGTAGTCTTTCTTTGGGTGTGTGTTTCCCTCTCTTTATAATCTGTAGAATTTCAGGTTGGGCATCTTTTAATACTTCTTTCGTTATAACTTTCCCCAACTCGATTTTTTATCTCCATGAGCCAGTGCTGTGTTAACAAAAGTACAGTAAAGAGATATCCATCCCTACGCCTACGTTGTGATTCATCATTTTAAAAAATTCTTTAGAAAAATGATTATAAATTAAATTTCACACACCGTATACATTTTTTTGCACCTGAACTAATTCAAAATATTTGAGTGCATATTATGTATGTATGTATATGCACATATTTTAAAATTATGAAAGAAAAAAATCAATTTTTTTGATTCAATAGTACTCAATCCTTCAATCCGAATTTTCGTATTTTGAAGTAATATATTTTTAAAAAAAATGTAAAACAAAATCAGGCTTTAAAAAAATTAAATAAAAATAACAATTCATGTTAAAGTCTAAAAATTAAATAATTTTTAGGAGCACTTTTTTTTTTTACTGAGAAATTGTTTTTAAAATGAAAAAAGTATAAAAAAAAAATCTAAATATAATATGATGGATCGTACATAAGTAGCAGAGAAATTTTTAATTAAAAATAAATAAATAATACAAAAAAAAAAAAAAAAACGAAGAAATAAATTTTTAAAAAATTAGTTTTATAAATAAAAAGAAAATAAAATAACTTTTCAAATTTAATTAATTTCTTTTTTTTTCTTTAACAATTCCAGGATGAAGATCTTACCCCTGAACAAATTGCTGGTGAGTAAATTCTAAATTAAATTTTATTCCTAGGTACCTACATATTTTTTAAAATCCTTTTTTATTTTCCAATTAATGACAGCATATAATTAACTTTTTCTTGTATAATTAATGTGCTCATCAATAAAAATGAAAAACTAGAAGACAAACAAAAAATGAAAAATAAAAGATTATTCTTGTCATCGCTTGTGATCTTCCTTAAATTTTCTTAGAATTTTTGTTCATATGAAAGATCACTAACCTCGTCATAAAATAAAAATTATTTGTATTATTCATCAACAATATAATTTGACAATAAAATAATCTTCATCAAAGTTTTTATACATATATAGTATGTACAACAATATAAATAAACAACAAGTAAAATTTATCATTGCCAAAAAATTTCATTTTCACTTACTAAACAATAATAATTAAATATTATCTATATACCTTTTCATAAACATTGTTGTCTATTATTATTTCCCGGCTAGACTGAATTTTCTTATTTTGTATAATTGTTGTAAAAAAAAAAGACAAAAGACAAAAAAGTTAAAATTAAACAAAATTAAATTAGAAAAAGTGAAAAATTTGTATATGTTCTCAAGTCCAACGTATGTGGGTACTTGCACATGATCACCCAATTATAAATTAAGATCTTGTAATTTGAATTTTCTCTCTAAACAAATTTTCACAAAATCAAAATACACGAATAATTTATCATAAAATATAAATTTATCATATCACGAAGCCAAATATGAAAAATCATGGAAAATTTATCTAATTTAAGTTATTTTTTATTAATTTTAAATAGGTCAATATGCACCACATAATACATATTTTTACAGATCAATAACCGATCAATCTATAGAAAAATATCTGGATTGGAATAATCACATGTGGTACATGAAATTTGACTAAAGGAAAATGACCTGAATTTCATGAGAATTTTCATAAAATGAAAATTAATAATTGGAAAAATTCTACTTTACTCATTTTTACAAACATTTAAAAAAATACATATTATATACTCACATTAATTCCTTGAAATCCCCCTTCTCTAGTTAATTCATTTTTTTTTAATCTTTTTAAATCTAACCTTTATTTTATTTTTTATTCTCTTACAGTTCTCCAAAAAGCTTTCAACAGTTTTGATCATCAAAAAACTGGAAGTATCCCAACAGAAATGGTTGCTGATATCCTTAGATTGATGGGACAACCTTTCGATAAGAAAATCTTAGAAGAACTTATCGATGAGGTTGATGAAGATAGTAAGTGGTTTTTGTTGATATTCTTCAACAGTACAAAATTTATAATAAATTTTTATTTTTAATTAATCACAATTATTTTTCTTTAATTTCAGAATCTGGTAGATTAGAATTCGAAGAATTCGTTCAGTTGGCTGCTAAATTCATTGTTGAAGAAGATGCTGAAGCAATGCAAAAAGAATTACGTGAAGCCTTTCGTTTATATGATAAACAAGGTAATGGTTTTATTCCAACAACATGCCTTAGAGAAATTCTTAGAGAATTGGATGATCAATTAACAAATGAAGAATTAGATATTATGATTGAAGAAATTGATTCAGATGGGTCTGGTACAGTTGATTTTGATGGTGAGTCATTATAATTAACTTTTTAATTTTATTTTACCAAAGAAATTTTATTAGATGTAGATATTATTATATGATGAATGTGTATGTATGTAAAATTTTAAAATGTTGGCCTTACTCCAATTTAATAGTTTTTTTTTTATTTCAATAGAAAAAAAATCATTTCAACTACATATTATCCAAAGTACATGCATACAAAAAGAATGTTATTTTAATGAATTTCATTGTTAATTTTAAATGAATTTTCCGTTTGAAATTTTTACAAAATCCTAAATTTTATCTCATGAAATTTTTTGGAAGATGATTTTTTCATATACGATTTTTTCTCTTTTATTTTTCTTCTTCTTATTTTCTAAAAATAATTTTTTTTTTTTACAAAAAATAAACGAGACATCAGAAAAAGGCCATTATATACACAAAATTATGACTGCAAAAACTGTTATGTATGTGCTGCTCTATTTTTGGAATCTTTCACACTAATTACACACGTTGTATGTTGTATCTATACACAAAAAGACCACAAGAAAATTAAGATCATGCATTATGATGAACATGAAAAATATATAATATTTTTTATTAAATGAGAACAAAATTTAAAAAAAGAAAATAAGACTTTGTAGTGATTCCAAAAATATGTTTTTTTGAAATTTGAGTCCAATTTGAAATTTAAAAAAAAAAATCACATACATAATCGAAACATCTAAAGATATAAATTGTATGGCATACATCATACATATACACATTTCTATTCAAGTGGTATATTTTCAAAGTTTTTCAATATTTTTTGAGTAGAAAAAGAAATGTCTTCATGAAAACTGTTTCAAATGAATTTGTAGTTTATTTCAAATAAGATTTCTTTTAAATTTGATTTTTCTCTTTTCTCATTTTAGAATTCATGGAAATGATGACAGGAGAATAAAAATACACTTTTTTTCTTAATACCTACAATAATTTTTTTTTTGTCTCTTTATAAATTTTTTTTAATGTATTTTCTTGTACATTATTATTTTTTTTTTAATTTTCAAATTATTTGAAAATGTTTTGTTTTTGTGAAATTTTAAAATCTTTAATGTTTTTTCATTGTGGCTTTTTTTTTTGCTATATACTAGATTCTAAGTTTATTTGAATATAATTATATTTAATTTAAAAAAAATAATAATAACTCCACACAGTTATACTACACACACACATCACACAGTTTTATAGCAAAAAAGAGAAAACAAAAATGGAAACAGAATAATGCATTTCAAAATGAAAAAAAAAATAAAAAATAAAATGAAAATTTATATTTAAAATAAAAAATAAAAAAAAAAGAATGAAATAATAATTTCTTTTGAAATAAATAAAAAATTATGATTTATCTTTGAATATTTTATTTTTGTATTGAATGTTTGATTATTAAAAAAAAAAAAAAAGCTGACTTTGTCCAGAGAATCATGTTTCAAATTTTATTGCTTAATACACGATATAATGAAAATATAAAGAATAAACGATATCTTTAAATTGCTATACGATTTCTTTAAAGTTGAGATTTTTTCTATGTAAAGGATATACCAAGGATACATTTTAAATTCGGATTTTTATTTTCTTATCATTTTCACAAAATGACTCTGCCTATAAATATTGAAAATTTTATCAAATTGTAAAGTAGGCATGGTACACCCATTACATATTTCATATGTATGTCATAGGAAATTTTCAATTACATATAGCTTCAATAAAAAAAAAAAAAAAAGCGAAAATAAATAAAAAATGACGTCCTATTTAATTGAAAATTTTAATACAACCAATCAAAGAATACCTCAAGCATTACCGCATGATAAACTTGTGGTTGATATTTCTGAAGTAAGTATCCAATATGATTTTTATTTTGATAAATAAAAAATTTAAAAAAAAAAACAAAAAAACATTTACATACCTTTTACCTTTTCACAATAGAACAACTGTGCAATGGTCCAAAATTTAGAATATCATGACAGATGCCGTCATGTATTTAGTCAAGAAGATTGTGATGACCATGTTGGTTATGTTCATTATATACGGTTTCTTTATTGTACTTTGAATCCACAGAGTAAAATTGCACATATTTTCTCAGTTTTAATACTCATATTAATAATGTGCTTTATGTTTTTAATCTTGGCTGAAATTACGGATAAATTGTACGATGATTTTTTTTTTTTTGAAATTTTCAAGGACAAGAACGATCTAAATTAAACTTTTATTATATTTTATCAGTTTTTGTCCAGCACTAACAGCTTTAGCTAAATGGTTAAAAATGAATGAAAATCTTGCAGGATTAACACTTTTGGCATTTGGTAATGGTGCACCAGATGTATTTTCAAGTATTGTAACCGATCCAACTAATGTTGGTTTAGTATTTTCGGAAACTTTTGGTGCAAGTTGTTTAATATCTGGTCTAATTGTTGCAATTATAGCATTTGTACGACCTTGTAAAGTTTTTGCACCAACATTTCTCAGAGATATTCTATTTTTCATTCTTGGAATATTTTTTATTGATGTATTCACATATGATGGAAGGATTACTACGATTGAATGTAGTGGTAAAATTTGAAAAAAAAAATTACTTAAACTTTAAAGTAAAATTTCTAAGTAAAATACGAATTTTCTTTTCAAAACAGTACTCATTCTAGTTTACATATTATTTATTATATGCGTTGTAACTGATCAATTTCTTGTTGAACGGGCAATAAAAGGTATTCTTAAAATTTCGGTTTATTTCTTGATATTATTTATTTTCAATAAAAAAAATTTTTTTTATATTTTTCAGAAATAGATAAAAGTCCACGTAAGTAAAATCATTTATTTTAAAATGAAAAAAACAAATGATAAAAAGCTAATAATAAAAAATTTCATTTTTCAGAAGCAAGTGCAGAAATATGTAAGTAAAATACTCGTATTTATCTTTAATTTTTAATTTCAAAGTTTCTATTATTTATGAGTACATATATGATAATTTATTTTCTTGTTATTCTTATCTCAGCCGCTAGAATGTCAGTTTTTAGTTACACTGGAGAAGGTAGAACAATTGAAATTCGTTCAAAGAAAAATTCAACTATAGCAATTGATATTTTACAAACGATAAAAGCACGATTCACTAGTGCTAGTCGTAATAAATATATTTTTAAACAATTTTTTCAATCAATACGTCCAGTTAAAAAATCTGAATGGAAAAATAGTAATTTTTTACAAAAATTATTGATAATTTTGAAGGTAAAAACATTTTAATAATATTATATTAGAATAAATAAGAAAATACTCAGTTGTATTCTTTTTTTTTTAGTTTCCAATTTCAGTAGTTCTCACATTTATCATACCAATTGTTGATTTCGAAGAAGACCTTCATGGCTGGTCAAAGTTTCTTAATTCATTGCAACTTATTATAATTCCACAAGTATTGTTTCTTCTGATATACGGTAATTTTGCATATTTTGTAATTTTCTCATAACTCTATAAATATTGATATTAATTTTCAATTCATATAATTTTCAGCAAATTCTAAACCGTTTATTTACACCAATTTTTATCCTTTATATGCTTTATGTATTTCTATACCTATTGCTGTAGTTGTATTTTTAACTTCAAGAACAAATACTCCACCAATTTATCATTGGGTAATTTAATTAATTTCAAATCGATACCTATATAGTTTTTTACTAATTTATTTTATTATGAAAATTATACATAATTCAAGGTATTTTGTTTAATAACAATTGGAACATCAATTTTCTTTATATCTTTAATTGCTGGTGAAGTTGTCATGGTTCTATATACAATCGGTGTTGCATCATCACGTTCACAATCATTTCTAGGTATAACTTTATTAGGTCTTGGTAATAGTATAGCAGATTTACTTGCAAATCCTGCATTAGCAAAACAAGGTTATTCAAAAATGGCTTTATCTGCATGTTATGGTGGCCCAATGTTCAGTATCTTTTTTAATTTTATATTATCTACATATAAGCTTAATTTGTCATTTGTTGGACTTCTTAAAACCTTAACTCTGTTTTATTTTTCTTAAGATATTCTAATAGGTTTGTCAATTATTTTTATGAGAAAAATTAACAAGGATGGTGAATCAGCTATAGTATGTAGTATTTTTATTTGAAAATATGTAGTAAGTATATTTAAAAAAATCATATATTTATTATATATATATTTAGGTCCACCATGGACTTTTAGGACCGAATGCTGTGATTTTTCTACAAATTACATTGTTAATGACAGTTTTTGCATTACTTTGTACAAATTTTAATTTTAGACGAAGTATTGGTGTTTTTCTTTTAAGCGTATTCTGTTTACATATGCTTTATGCTTGGCTTGGTGAATTTGAAGTTATTCATCCATTCGGAGCAAATCATCAAAATTGAAATTTTAGTCTTTTATTTATTAAATTTAAATTATTCATAGTTTTACATATTTGACATTTGTTTTTGTAATCTAAAAACTATTAACAATGAAGATCTTAGGAAAAAATCAAATACATTTTTTTCCAAAACCAGAAAAAAAAATTATTTTTTCTTTTCAAAAAAAATTATTTTTATACCAAATAACAATATCATTCAAAATTAATCTTGCATTTTTTAAAGCAATGAATTTTGTACATAGTGTTAATTTAATTTTATTTATTTTGTCGAATGTGCACAATCATTGTACAACATATTATGTTGAGCTAAAAATGGAGCTAGTTCAAACCACCCTTACAAAAAAAAAGATTTAAAATAAATTTTCGTTCATTTTTTATGAATCTCCAAAAGTATTTCCAATATAGATAAAGACTATATTTTATACTAAATTTCATACTTTCATATTTATTATGGTACTTCAAAAATCAGGTAAAAATCACATATTAACTTTTAAAATTTTACTTTTGCTGATAATCCCCACAAAACTAGGAAATTTTAATGTAACCATGCATGTAGGGAACACGAGAAGAAGCTTTGAGTGAAATTTAAGTAGCCTAAGATTTACATATCACAAACACATCAACAACAACAAAAAACAACTGCTAAAAAGTTTGACTTCTAATATTAAAAATATCAATCTATAAATTTTAATCAAGATTTTCTTTTTAATAAAAAAATGAGCAATTACACAGTTCCAGCACCTCATTATGAAGCCCATATCAGCTATGTTGATGAAGAACTTGAGGTATTTTTCTGTGTTTTTCACTTAATTTCAGATTAAAAAAAATTCAAATTTTAGGTTACCTGTGAAATAATTAATAAAATTGATTGGAATGTTGTGTGTGATTTTATAGAAAATACAAGAACATGTCAACAAAAATCAATGATAAATTATTTTAAATTATTATTTTGTCAAATACCAGCATCAACAATTTCATTCATTTTAGCATTTTTAGTTATATCATTTTTAACATTTGTAGCATACATTTTTTTAGTATCGATTGCAGTATTTTAGTAAGTAAAACGAAATTTTGTTATCGATACAATTAATTAAATTATTCAAATCTGTTGTTTTTTTCTTATTTTCTTCTTCATTTTTTCTCAAGTTATGTTCATAATACAATTGCAATTGCACATTTTATTAGTCTTAATGAAGATAATACTGGTTCATTAGTTTTAACAATATTAAATGCAGTACCAAATTTTATTGCATTAATTGCTGATAATGATTTTACTGATAAAGATACAGAAGTTAATGGGAAATATGGTAACACAATTGCAAGTCTTGCATTATATGCTGGTTTTATTATATTCCTTTATCCATTTGAAATACAATCTTCATATTTAATACGTAATGAATTAACTGCATTGATAATAGCACTTTATTTAGGATGGCGTGTATCTAAATTTAATGTTGTAGAACTTTGGGTTCCAATATCATTGATATGTTTTTGGTTCATATATATTTTATATATTTTAATTGAAGAAATTTTATTAAGATTACGATATAAAGGTATGAATTTAAATTTGTTTTTTTTTTCTTCTTTATTTTTTATTATAAAATTTAACATAATAATTTACAATTTCAGGACAAAATCTTCCAACAGTTCATCAACCATTTTCTATTAAATTTCCAATTAGTCTTGAATCTTCTGTTCCAAATGCTGAAAATATATATGATTCACTTTTTTTTCAATTCTCTCATGATGTAAACCCTATAAAAGATTATGAATTTGAAAATGCTAATAAATGGAGAAAAGCTTTCCTATTGATAACAGTAATTTTATTTTATTTTTATGAGTTCAATTTTAAATAAATTTTTTTTTTGTCTTTCAGTGTCCTGTAAGATTTCTTTTAAATTTTATCATTCCTTTTGTTGATTATACAATTCCAAATCATGGATGGTCAAAACTTCTTAATTGTGTAAATATAATGACAACTGCTTTACTGACACCGATTATTGTTTTTAAAACAATTGAATTACATCATTTCATAGGAAGTGTAATTGTAGCAACAATTTTCATTGTAAACATTTTTCGGAAGACTAGAACTGATCAACCTCCCCATTTTCATATTGTATGTATTGAAAAACAAAATTTAATTCCGCCAAAATCGAAAACGACTTATGCGTTTCATCCACTTGCACGATCAAGATACAATAACGATTTGATATTTTTGACAGTATTGTGTATATCCACTATTGTATCATATTGTCATCAAATCCTCATTATATCATGATCCTATCTTGCAAGTAGACGAAAAGCCTTATTGTAGTACTCATTTCGGTTCGGCAATCAACCAAAATAAACAAGATTCCTAATTTAAAGAAATATTGATTTTGACAGAATTGATAAGTGATGTATTTTTATGTTCCTGAATGAGACAGCATTCTAAATCGGGATAAATACATCACTGATTCACAAAAACTAATCGATTTTAAATAATTTTACATTTTTACCTTTTTTTTTCTTCAGGCATTTGCATTCTTGGGAATATACAGTGCTGCTATAATAACATATATTGTAACAAATGAACTTTTTGGTATATGGTATATGATTTTAACTGTAAATGGTTTTAGCAAAGAAAATATGGGAATTTTAGTACATAAATGGATTATGACAGTAATTGATTTAGTTGTAAATATTGTTATTGCTGGATTAGGTTATCCGTTAGTAGCATTTCAATCGTTTATCAGCAGTATAATTTTACGTATCCTTTTTAATTAAAATTTTAAAATCAATGGAGTGAAAAATTCGAAAGAATATTATCCAAGAAGAGAAATTTTGTTTGGAAGTCCTGAAATTCTCAAAGACAAATTGATGTCATTTTCAAGTCAGCAATTGATGATTCTGCTTGTGATTTTCGATTTTTGTTTAAGAATTTAGTCTTTGGTTCTTTCTTTTTGGGAATTTCGGATTATCATCCATTTATTATATTTTTATATTTATAGTTTATAATCGATTGATTTATTTTATCCTGATTGATTTCTTGATTTTTCCTTAATTAAAAATTTATAGGTTACACAATAATTCTTGGGACTTATTGGTTAATGGTAGCCAATAAAGATAATCTAAATTATGTGCCTGTAAGTCAATTTTTAAAAAATCGTTATAAAATATATTTTTATTAAAGATTTTTTTTTCTTTTCTTTTATTTTTCTTTTTTTCTTTAAACAACCATAAAGTCAATTCGAAATGATCATACTGTTACAGCGAATGTATTTATTGCAATTACAATATCAATGACATTATTTGCAGCAGGATTAACAAATTTCTATATGAGACGAAGTATTGGAATATTTTTAATTATTGTTTATTTAATATTTCTATTATTTATGGTATTAGTTGAATTTGAAATTATACATCCATATGGTACAGATCATATTAGTTAAAAGAAAATTTAAATTTAATTACATGATCACATTGTCATTTTTTTAAAATTATTTTCTTAAAAAAAAAACTTTTTTTTAATAAAAATCAAATTTTGTTAACATATTCAAATAAATATTTTTTTTTGTGTTTTGTTTTTAATTTGACAATCCTTTTTTTCTTCAATGTCTGTATTTCTTGTAACTACAATAATTTAGATTTATTAATTATACTTTATTTTTTTTCTTTATTCATAATTAATTTTTTTTTGTTTTTCTTTTAAAATAATTTTTTTTTTCAATTACTACACTATGAAAAAACAAAATTAAAAAGGAACTCAAAATTTAGTCTAAAAATTAGTTATACAATTCCTAAAAACATTTCACATAATATGTATGTATGTATGTATGGAGTGGTAATCCATTTAATTACATTATTTTAACAGATATCGTATAAATTTATTTGAGTTAATTTTTTTATTTTTCAAAAAAAAAAAATTACTTTATTTTTCATTTAATTTTTTATTCAAAATTATGTGATTAAATGTAATTTTTAAAAATTTCAATTCAAATACATAATTTCTTTTTTTGTTTTTGTAAACTCGTATTATAATAATTTTGATATTATGTAATCAATTTTCAATTAAATGGTATAATTATCATTTAGGCAGGAGAATTAATTTGTGTTTGATTACCAGAATTATCACAATTTAAACCAGTATGATGAATTCCATTTGTTGATCCAAATGTTGGAGAATTATTTGCATTGACATCTTCAGTCAATGTTGGTTCAATTTGAAATTGTTGTTGCTGTTGAATTGTAATTGAATTTGTATTTGTTGTCGTTGTTAAATTTGTTGAATTAATTGGTGTAGTAGAATTATTTGATAAAAAAGCAGTAAATGCTGGAAGTGTTAACGCTGATTGAAAATTAATTTCTTCAAGATCTCTTTGTAATTGAATTAATGATGGACATTGTTCAACGATTCCCTGTAATTCACGTAATACATCTAATGTTCTATCAATGGCTTCATATTGTCGTTTTGTTTCTCTAATAGCATCTTCATGTAATGCTTGGGTTAATTGTAAATAACGTTCATCTGGATGGTCTTTATAAAAGAGTTTTTCACGAAGGACTGGTATCTGAAAATAAAAAAAAAAAAACAAAAAAAAGATTCAAATTAAAATTATTTTTCAAATTAAAAATAAAACAATTTACCTCTTTGCAAGCTGTAACAATTGAACTAATCAATTCTTTCTCTTGAATATGTTCATCTCCTCTTTGCCATGCTTGTAAAGATCCTAAAAGATTTCTACCAATCTCTTTTTGATGTTCATGCTGTTGAATTGATTGAGTACATAATGTACTCAAATTGCAAATATCTTCATTAAGTCTCTGTTATGAATGAAAAATTTTTCAAATGATTGTGGAATATATATATGTATATGAATTATGTCCAAGCACTACGTATAGTCTTTTGTTTTGGATGATTTTAATTTATTTTTTTTTTTTTGTTAGTTTTTAATTATTTTAATTTTTTTTTTAATTGATAAATTCAAAATACGTAGCTCTAATGACAGCAATATAATTTTATACTAGTCTATAGTAGTTAGCCGTTAGGCATTGCTTTGATGACTCAAAAAATGACGAATTAAAATAATGATGAATGTGAGACGATCTTGATGAGTTCGGTTGTGGTGGTGATTGGTACTGATGACTTTTTTTTTATAATTAATTGTTTTTTTTTATTATTAATTTGATAAAAGATTACTAAGCAGATGAAGCTAAAGAATATAAAATATGATCAAAAATATGCAAAAGAAAATGTGAAAATATTTTTGAAATAATTGCAAAGTAAATTCATGATGTAACCGTTGCTTTTGTTATGAATTCAATATAATGAAGTGATAAGAATTTTTGTGTAAAATTTTGTAAAAACAAAATATGAGTGTTTTAACGTTAGAACGTTATGATGTGTATTAGAAAATTAGTGCATAATCCTTATTTAACAAATAATCCGCTCATTTTTTTAATTTAAATTTTTTTAAGGTTTTTTCGTTTAGGTTTTTCTTTTTTTTTTTGTTATACAGTGTCCCTCTACTGTCGATAATTACCTTAATAATCTAAATTATCCTTAGTACAGATTAAAACAGAAAAATATCTCTTAAGTATATTTTAAAACTGAATGTTATTCACTGCAAAAAATTTCTTAAAATATCGCATTTTTGATGTTAAACAAGGATTAATTGGATTTTTAAAAACAATGTCATGATAAAAATATAAATTCAAACAATAAATTATTATTATTTTTTTTTAATTAATAAATGATTTATTTTACAATGAATAAAAAAGCTCTTTTGTATTTGGTAAAAATGACAAAAAAAAAATTTACTTAAACAACAAAAATTTAAAATTCTAAAAATTAAAAAAAAAAAAAGTATAATTGACTTAAATTAATTAGGTAATGAAAATTTTTAATTTTTTTTTTAAATAAAAATGATAAAAAATTCTTATGAATAATGATAATGATTATAATGATATACTTAAAAAAAAAAAAGAAGAAAAAAATGAGGAATTAAAAACCAAAAACAATAAAATTTTGTATTTTGTTGTAAATATTGTTAAATAGTATTTATGACATCGATAAACTTGATTTTTTTTTTTTTAATTATTATTATTATTTTTTAGTATCTTACATCAATTTCATTTCGATGTCTTTGAATTTCTGCTTTACTACTACTTAAATCATTCTCTTTGAGCATTAATTGCTGTGTTGCATCCATTATTTCATCACGTAATTTTGTATTCATATCTTCATAGTCTTTTAATTTTTCTAACATTTCTTCTTTGTTCAATTGTAATTTGTTCCTAAATTAAAAATTTAGTTTAAGAAAAACAAATTTTTTTTCAACCAATAAAAAAATAAATCTAGATACACTTACTTATCAGCAATTAATTGTTGTATACAATTATCATTATCCATTTGTATCAGTCTTAATACTTTTAATAATTTTGTAACTAAATTATCAACTTCAATTACTTGATCAACAAGCGCTTGTGCTGAACAATAATCACTTATTGAAGGCATTTCAGCAATTGAATCATGGCCACTAATATCATCTGATATACTAGGTTCGGATTTATGTTTACTGAAAAAAAAAAAAAAAAAATAAGTAAATAAATAGAAATAATCTTCAAATTCTTTCAAGTAAATTCTCGAACGAAATTAATTTGTTGTCAATTTCATTTGAAAAATACAAATTTCTTTAATATCATCTTATGTATGTTTTTTTTCTTTACTACTCAAATTTAATTTAAATAAAAAATATATTTGAAAAGAAAAAACAAAATGAAATTTACTTTAAAAGAATATTTTTTTGTGCAGCCATTGAATTTATTTGCATTTCAATTTGTTGACGATTTGCAATAGCTTGAGATAAATTATGGAGGGATTCATCACCATGTACAATCATATCGGAGGGAATATCAATTTGTGATATTATAATACCACTTGATGATACCATATTGTGTGAATGTGAATCTGGCATTGTAACATCTTCTAAAACATTATCCATCATAAGACATGGTTCTGTTTCTGAATCAAGCATTTCTGTTGAATCTGATTCATCTGAATGTAAAACGAAAAAGAAAAATATTTAAAAAAATATGTGAGAATATTAAATAAAAATTTAAGGTTAATGTTAAAATAAAAAAAAAAATATATGTATATATATTTAACCTCCAGTAAAATCATCACCATTACGTCCTTTTTTTATTTTTGATAATTTTTTACTAGATGTTGTTGCATTTTTTATAGCACTTATTACAGCTGCAATAAATGACTGATTTCTTTGTGGTGACAAAGAACCATCATTATTATGAATTTTTTGTTGTTGAAATTGTAAATTATCTGTACTACATAAATCTGTTGTTGCTGTTTCATATTCTGGGCTACCATCATCACCACTACTGGCACTATTTGTATAAGCTTCATTATGAAACACAACATCCTAAGAAAAAAAATAATATAAAATAATAAAGAATTTCAAATTTAAAATTAAATCTAATTTTTTTCAAAGAATTATTTTTATCTACATGGAAAATGAACTAAATTTTATATAACTGAAGAAAAGTTTTTTTTTTTCTAGATAAACTAAACTATTTAAAATTTCGACTACGTTGAGACTGTTATCACCACACAGCTTGTCATCTAGTCAGATCGTGTAACCAAAATTCAAAAAGTTGAAATAACTAAATTTATTATTTTTTCTCTAGAAATTTAAGTAAAAAAAAGAAATCTTTAATAAACTTTCAACTAATCCCTAAGGATAAAAAAAAAAACTTGAAAGGAAAAAAAAAGAAAGATTTTAAAAGCCTTTTAACACAGAAACCTTGAAAATTTCTACACGCTATGGCTATTACTTAAAATTCACATTGAATATTTTTTTCCTTTTAAAAATCTCCTACGAAATCTAGAATATTAAAAAATAAAATCTAAGTAGGAAAAACTCATGAAATCCCTCTAGACTATAGAAAATGAACATTTTAACATTTTAACTAAGTTTCATGTTATACATTTTGTGGTAATCACTTACCTCTAAAAAACACACACACTCTCACACATTTATATGTACATATTTATGTACGTTTGTATATATATTGAAAATTTAAAATAAATAAATAAACCTTTACAGAAACTAAGCCAAACCTAAAAAATACACACAAGAATTGCTGAAGAAAAACATTTTATTTATAGAAGACAAAGTTTTCATTTCAGAATTCATTTATCTTATCTCGGAAATTTTAACAAAATATTGAAACTGCCAAGATAATCAATAAATTTTATTTTTGAAGATAAAATCAATTCCAAAAAAAGATTAAGAATTCATTAAGTAGTATTACAAAATTAATAATTTCATGTTTTTTTGTTTTTTTTTGTGAACTTTTTTATTCGTCTCCAAGGATAATTTATTCAAAAGAAAATTGATTTTTTATTTCCAAGAGAATTTGTTTTAAAATCCTTTTAACATTCAGATACCACTTTGAAAGTACAAAATATTTTTTTTCCTTGGTCAAGGACATTTGAAATATGTCCTTTATAGTTTTGACTCTCATGAGTCTCATGTACAGTAGTTGTAATTGATTAATTAAAATTATTTAATGTATGTATTAGTGTGGATTCAAAACTCAAATGATAAGAATATTTTTTGTACTACATACTTACTTCTAGATCTCTTTCAGAAATATTATATGATGAAATTAATTGTTCTACTAGATTGTCTAGTCTGCTATGAAGACCAGATAATGCCATTGATGCTCCGGACACTGCAGTACTTTGTTGAATGATTAATTCTTTACTTCTAGCCTCGAGAGCATTATATTTTGAATGAAGTGCTTTGTTCTCTTGTCTAAAATATTAAAATTTAAATAATGAAGATAAGCATATTTAAAACATAAATTTATGCATGTACCTTCGTTGTTCATTAACTCTAACTAAATGCCGACATTCATCTCTTAACACTTTAATTTCGGTCTCTTTTTCATCAAGCAATTTTTTACAAGCTTGATATTCAGTCTCAGCATCTTTTAAGGCATCACACATTGCTGTTTTTTCATTCTGTAGGAAATCTTGTAATTCTATTGATTCTTTTTCAATGGTTGCTTTCTCTTTTAAAAGAATTTCTTGAGCATTCAAAGATCGCTCCATTTCTGATTGAAGTGATCGGCATATCTTACGTAATTTATTTATTTCAGTTTGTTTTTCTTCTAATTCATGGCCGGACAATTGAATTTGTGATTCTAACATTAATAAACTGTCATAAGGTTCATCTTCAGTTGGAGTACCTCTGGCAAGTTCCAGCATGCCAACTACACGTTTTGTATTTTTATGTAATTCTTTCTGTGCTTGTAATTTCTCCTCACGTTCTCTAGTCAATTGAGTATCTAAATATGAAATTTTTTCAACCTTATCCTTTAGTTTTTCTTGTAATTCTTCTCGAATACTCAAAAGTTTACGGATTTCCTCTTTAAGTGATTCTATTTCCTTATCCCTAATGTCAACTTGTGATTCTTTATCTTTAACTTCAGCTGCTTCAACTGAAATATTTCTAATTATTCCAGCAAATGCCTTTTCAACATCCTGGCATGTTATGGCGGTTTGAACACTTGTTTCATGATAAATTTTTGTTTTAGGCACAAGTTTTTTAGGCTTTGGGAATGGTGGAAGGACTTTTGCTGGCGTTGATTCACGAGACGGTATTATACTTTTTTTATTTCCTAAAATCACCGATGATGACATTTTATTATCACGGGAAGCAGAACTACTACGAGAACTACGTCCAGCAAGATCTTCAACCGACTTTTGTTTTCTTCTTCGAGGAAGTGTTCCATATTTGTCTAAAACTGACGATGGTTTGTCAAGTGACATTATATTTACTCTTGACTTAACAGAATTCAAATCAGGTGCTGCTGATCCACCTCTTCGTGGAGCCATAGTTATACCTTTAGCGCCCACTGATGGCCATCGTCCATCATCATTAGGTGTACCTGGTGTACGAACCCTTGTTGCAGATGGTGTCCTCTGATGTCCTACAATTCTTTGAATACTTGGAGAAGTAGCTAAGGTAGATGGTAAAGAATCTGGTTTAGGAGGTTTACGAACCGGAGTTGAACGATAAGGTGGAGTGGTACTTTTGCTCGAAGGTGTTGTAGAATTCTTTTCTCTTGATCTTGCTCGTTCTCTTGTTTGTAGATTTGGTGCGGAAGGTTTTGTCAATGACGGAGTTCGATTCAATGATGTTGCTCTAGATCGACGACTGCTGTTTTGACCTGCATTTGAAGCACTACTATTTACCGTATCATTCTTTCGTGGTATTCTGGCACTTAGGGGTTCATTCATGGCGACTTTCTTTTTTACAACGCTAATTTTCCGAACTGTAGGACCACCAGCGACTGACGAACTTTCACTTCCATTCTCACTTGTACATTCATAATTTGAATTTTGACTTAATACTGTACTAACTGTTTTATTTTCACCCACATCCGAATTGTAACTTATCATACTTGAATCGCATGATAAATTGTAATTAACATTAAGTTCGTCTATACCACCACCACTACTAGCATATCCTCCACTATTACTGCTTAATGCACGTTGCAGGCCAATATTTAAATTTGCTGCAATATCAACTCCACTGTCACTTCCATCTCCTGCATTATTTGATTTCATTTCATTTAATTCCAATGCTGCCATTTTATTTCCTAAAACTTCTTCGCAAACATCTTTCGGCTCCAACATTGATGAACATTCATTAACTTCTAATGAAAATGTTTCCTCTGTAGGACTTTTAACTATATTATCCCCATTACATGATTCTGTATATTTATCTTCTTCTATATTTGATGCCATTTTTATGTTCTCAATTCTTACAAATCATTTCTGAAAATACAGAAAAGAAAAAATAATTTTTAAAAAAATTGATTGTAAATTTGCTTCTATCAATTTAAAAGTTAATTCAAAATATTATAATAAAAAAAATAAAATAAGGACAAATCGTATTGAATTCGTTTAGATAGTCAGTTTTAAGAACATGGGTATATGTATAAACATATGTATGTACAACGTATGTGAAAAAGTAAAATGCTTATATGAAACAAAATTCTGTAAAATTACGTAAAATTGAAGTAATGGCAAATCGATTTCAAATTTTTCTGTTAAACAAATAAGGACATATTTTTCATTTTTCTGTTATGTGACCGGAAATTGGATTTTGATTAGATTTTAAAAATTTGTACACATACATAGATACATAGATTAAATGTCAAAATATTGGAAGAAAAATAAATTTACATGAGAATTATTTTTTTTTCAATTTAAAAGAAAAAAAATTTCAATTTTCAAGGCCATGATATTTTAAACAAAATTAAAAAAGTTGTACCTACGCCTACGTGTTGAAAAATAACTTACCATCAGAATATTTCTTGTAAATTCTCTCAAGAAAAGTAAGTAATGTATTTTTAAATTATTTTTGAAACAAAATTGTTCTTTAGTAATTAAAAAAATATCACGAAATATCCTTTTGATTATAGTACAGCCTCAAAATCTATGACGAAAATTACGAATTTTTTCCTTGAACCAAGCTCACCCTTTTTATCTTATATCTAATAGCTGCTTAACATAGTAATAAGGATCATCCCCTATACATGAATAAACCAAATACGAACAAAGTAAAAAAAAAAATCTTAATTATCCAGAGCCATTGTGAAAATCCATGTAAAAATCAAGGTCAAAAATATACTTTACTTCTACACCTACATGTAAATTCACAAAATAGTATACAATAACGCACCCACTCAAGCACGCACATACAAATAATGGGCAAACATTCTTCAAAAGATTATTCTTAAAAATTTCACCCTTATCAAAAGCAAATACAAAATACGTGACATTATAATTTACAAAATTATAGAAATATCGTCATGTGATATTTATTAAGGAAAAAAAATGTTAAGACAGTCTGTCGCCTCCGATAACAAAAATACGCACACATATAAAACTAAACAAATAAAGGATAAACATACATATACAAACATACAATAATTTTCATCTAATCAAATTTTTAAAAAATTTGTACTTACAAAGGGATTTTTGATTATTAAATTAATTTTTCTAATTTCTCTTTTTTTTTCAGTAAAATTGTTTGTAAAGGTCAAATTTGAGAATAAATTGAATCATATCCTTTTCCATTTACGGTTCTTTGTCCTGAATTTTAAATAAATCGTTGCTATAGTAACCACGTGTACACATAGATTTATCTTATTACCCTAGATATCTTTTATAGTGTGTAATATACGAACAATAAAAGTACAAACATACATACATACGTATGTCAGCATAAAATTTTGTACAAATTTTCAATACAATAAACGCAAGTCACGATGCACTCCTGCATATAATTCCTGAAAAATATGATTCATTTTAAAAATGAAAAACAAAATAAAAGTGCATGAAAAGTGGTTTCTACTGGGTGTTAATATTTGTAGGTATATGAATAAAAGAATATTTTTTTTCTTTATGGATTTCTATAAATCCAGATGATTTTTTTTTTTTAATGCATGTGGGCGGGCAGTCATTTATATATAAATAAGGGAATAAAAGAAAATTTAAAATTAATTTCACGCTTAACACAAAAAATATTTTTCAATATTTTTTTAATTTAATGAACTTCCTTCTTTTTTTGTCTGAAATTAATTTTTACGAGAAATAAAAAATTATTTTTCTGGAAGATATTTTTATGTATGTACAGATTTAGTTATTATTTTTTAATTACAATTTTCATGCATGAATTTTAATTATATTTTCTAATTAAATTGAATGACATGATTTTTCAAATGAAAGCTAAAGATACTCAGAAAATATTATGAGTTTTTTTTTTTTTAACTTCCTTGTTTTTTTATTATTTTCTCAAATTTTTTTTACACTCTATGCAACTATTCTATTTTGAAAAGAAAAGAAAAAACTGCGTCAAGTTATGTTTTTCTTCTTGTTTTTATTACTTCATTTGCATGTTGTTTCAAATTTCCCTTTTAAAAATACATACCAAGTTTTAAAAATAACATCTAAAAATAAATGAAAAAAAAAATAATTTCACATTTACACACGAAATGTCAGCTTAGATATTTTCAGCATCTTATATTTCATCTTATTTATTTTTAAATTGCATTAGATACATATGTACTGTACAAATATATAAAAATACATACATATGTATACTATATGTACATCATCATATACAGGGTGTTTAATATTTTTAGTTTTTTATTACCAAAGTTTGTTGTCTTAACTTAAAGCAAAATTTTTATTAAAAAATTGAATAATAATTTAAACAGTATCTTAAGATTGATCTTAAAATATGATCATTTTTAAATAATTCCATAAAATATTGAGGACATTAGAAAAGACACACTACCCCTGCTAAATTTTCTTGTCCGAGTCATTGCATAAAATTTTCCTTGACATTTTAACCAATATAATTTCAATTTACAAATTATCCAATCCTTAAAGAAAAGTATTTTAATTGATTTAATTCTATTTTCTCTGATGAATTTAGAACAGTATCTGTATGTATATTTTTGTACAGTGTACATTTTGAAATACAAAAGTGTGAAAAATATATTCCAAAAAGACTGCATTTTATTTTCAAAATTTCAGAAATTTAAAGTAAAATCTTTTGTGTAATTTCTGTTTTCTTTTTCCATTTGATAAAATACCCTATATTCTTTCGCATACATTTCTTAACACATTATATACCATACATTATATGCAATTTAATGTGTGGGAATTGCACTTGTTACACAAACTTTATTATAAATTTAGTTTGTAAATTATTTTAAGATTTACATTAGACCAATGCACATAATCTAAAACATTAACAATAAAGTAACAACAATACAAATGTATAAAACTATACGTACATATATAATTGCACTGCAATTTTGTAAATTCCTAGCGAGTTTTAAGGGGCAATAAACATATCATGAATGCAAAAAACAAAGTATTTACGTATATTGAATAAATATCACTTAGAAATAAAGAAATGAAATAAAATAGAAAGTGAATTTGATTTGTTTGCATAAAACATAATATATCGTACATATTTCAATTGAAACTATCAAAACAACTCGAATGAACTTTTTGATGATGATCATGATGATGATGACAAAATTTTCTTTTTTGGCTAATGATACCAGGAAGTCATTACAATATGTATGTACGTACATTTATAGAATGAAAACAAAATACATGTAATAAAATATTAAATTTATTCACCTATCTACATATTTTCAAAATTAAATTTTTATACATTCTTATGATATTGTCATCAAATGCACAAATGTGTGATGATATCGTTTTTGAATGAATATTTTTGATTTGAATCATCACACATCACAGCATCTCCTATAAAGAAACATTATTTATTATAACCGCCGCCTCACACGATGATTTTTTTTTTCATAGAAAAAATTTTAATAAAAAAATGATAAAATCCATTGACCTTAAAATATTATTGTCGTCTGTTTCTGTTACGATATATGTATCCTTAAAAATTGTAAAAGTGAAATTAATTTAAGAAGAAGATAGGAAAAAAATGTTAGATACTTTGCCAAAACACATATTTTGATGACATTATAGATGACCATTTTATGTATAAACAAACTTTAAAAATAAAAAGTGTTCTTGTATAAATTGAAGCCAAACATTTTTCTTTTGAATTGAATATCAAATAACATTAAATACTTATAAATTGAAATTTAACAACTTAAAAGCAAATTTCATGGAAATTGCTAACAGTTGACATTTAACTTCTTTTTTTTTTTTTAAATACTTCTACTTGTAACTTGAGAACATTTCAATAAAAACTACACTTTATGTATATATGTATGATAGTTAAAGAAAATTACAATAAAAATTTAATTTTAAAGTTGAAATCCTTGTAAATGTGAATCTAAGCTTAAAAGTTAAATTTAAAGGGTTAATGATCTAGTTTTACATTATTATTATTATTTTTTATGGTTATGTTACTAAATGACTCATCGTTTGCAATTATTGTTTTTTACACATAAAAATAGAAATGTTGTAGAATGTAGTACAAGATCGTTAAATTTTGCATCTTGGTCATTAAAAACTTAAAAAAAAACAAAAAACAAATGGACAACGTTTTTCCACAAAGGTGTATAAATTTGTTAAATTATATGCGTAAATAAAGTTATAAATCAAATTAAACTTTTCAAAATCAATTTGTAATTGCCTTGTAATATTACCAGTATAACAAGTTTCTTAAGAAAAGAAAAAAATAAGAAGAAAATTCATTTCGTGATTATTTTGTATATTACTTAAATAGGTACCAACCAACGTTTACATCAAATGCAAATCAACACTTTATCATACTTAATTTAACCAACTTAGTGTATCTTTATTTCCTTACAGATCAAATATAAAATATGTATTTTTAATTTGCAAAAAAAAAAATACATATTATAAAAAAAATATCATACACTCACATTTCACATACGTTTTTATAATAGCAGACATGAAATCAATCATTATCATTACTAGTAAAAACCGGATAACACACGTGCTTACTGCTTATACTCGTTGACTCCAGAAAAAGCCATACATATACTACACACATCTTTCATTTTTATTACACACCTTTAGAACGGATAAAATACGATTCATAAAACATGTTTTCACTTCCGCTCTCACAAAAAAAGAAGGAAAACAAAGGTGCATCAGGTAATTCAATTTTGCAATTGCAAAGCCCACTGCAAATAGATGCTATGGAAAATAATATATGCATTTACTTTTGAATACAACAGAAAAAAGAAAAAGAAAATGAAATAAAAAAAATAAATAAACTTTAAAAAAAAGTACCACACACATGAAGTTCATTTCTAATTAATCTGCCACTTTAGACCTTGAAAATGGTCAATGTAACTTGCACCTAATAGTCATCATTAACATTGTGTTATTGGTGAAGGAAAAAAATGAGAATTTTCATTGCATAGACATCACATAATTAAATTATGTGATTGCAATGAAAAAGTAACAAGACGAATAAAAAATCAAATATAAAAAGAAGAAGAAAAAAAAGATTATACGATAATGAACGCCTTACAATTTGTTAATTTCTTTTGTTTATTGTTTTTGTTTTGTACATACTATATATGTGTTTTTTTTTCAATAAGGGGATTCACTCTTTGGTGCAAATAGGCAATGTTTCTATTCACATGCAATTGCAAATTTTCTTTCATTCCTTTTACTTAGAACAAAAAAATATATAATAGTGGAAAAAAACAGTAGTAATATTCTTCATGTTGTTACATTTTTGCACGTATAATACCTTGGACGTACGTGCAAGGATTAAAGTAAAAAAATTATTTAAGAAAAAGATTATAAACAAAAAAACACTTTTGTTTTATTTTACAAGTAAATTATTCAAAACATAAAAGTTAGAGAGGAAAAAAAAATCTTAAGTCGATGAAAGGAATGTGTTTTCTGTTTTATAAATTTAACTGAAAAAAGAAGGAGCTAAATTGAAATAGAACGATGATCTTAAAAATGTTTTAAACATTTATAAACAATTTCAATTTAAATAAAACTTTTATTGCTATCTTAGTATCGTAAATAAAATCTAATAGAATCCTTTTTACATCCTTGAAAAATACTACAGATAAAAATAACTTTAGTATTTCAAGATATCTCATGTTGGTATATTTTTTTTTTTTTTTCAAATTTATACCAGAATTGATTTTGTCTGTATGTGTGATTCTACTGAATAAATCAGATCTGATTTTTTTTTAAATTTTGGGTGTTGATTTTATAATTATTTGTGGTTTACAGACTTTTTTATTTTCCAGTATAATATATCAAAATAAATTCACATTTATTTATAACATTTAGATTCCATATTTTTCTCACATGACAAATTAATTTTTAAATTAACAAGTTGACGTTCACTTTTCACTGACTAGAATTTCTTTCAAATTTTTTAGTTTTTATGAATTTCGATAAAGACTACGAAGGACTACAAACGAAGTCCAGTTGACATTCATCTGAGGCCTAAAACAGTAAACGAATGATGAAAGCGAACCTTCGAACTACTAAAATCTTGCAATTAAATAAAAAAATATTAACACTGGCCTCTTCACAGGACATTTAAAACTTAATGCTCATCCAAATGGACCAGTCTGAAGGCTGTGTTATTATAAGGATGGAAAAGCATTCCGCTGAATAAATTAATGAATGCATTGCACATACTTAAAAAGCAAAGGCTATCAAAAACCTATATGGAAAATTTCAAATAAAATCGTATAGTGAAATTTCCGCTAAGACTTCAATTTCAGTGTCAGAGAATAAAACCCACACCAACGTGGTAAATAAAAAAACAAATCAATAATCATTTTTTATTCAAAAATTTCAAATAAAAATACTTTTGAATTCATCAAAACAATTTATATTCCAAATTTTTTTTCAATCTCTTATCTAAAATCAATATAAAGATAATAGAAAAAAAAATTAAACAGAACAATAAAAATTCTCATTATAATGAAGTATCATTGAAATGAGAGCAATTTAAAGTTTATATATAAAGTAAAAGTATTGAAAATAGTCCTCATTAAAAGTATATTCTGAAGGACACTCAATTTTTAATATATATATAACTTTTTTTTCTCATTTATATTTTCTTCCTTATTAAAAAAAAATATCGATTCATGTCTAATATACAATACATATTAAAAAAATAAATTGGCTATAGTTTTCTTTTTGTTTGTAATTTTAAATTTTATGCTCTTTGATTAAATAGCATTTCACATTTCTCATTAAAAAGAAAAAAGAAAATTGAAAAAAAAACCATAAAAATAGTAATTTTCGTAACTGTATTATATAACTAAACTTTAAAACAAAAAAAGTAAAGTGCCGAATTAGCAATAAAATGTAAGCTTAGTGTAGTTACATGTTTCAATTAAAATTTGTAACCTAAAACATATCAAAGATTAATACATAACATGTTTGTTTTTTTTTTCATTATTTTTAAAATATACTTGTTGCATTGTTAAATAGAGTAACCATTTATAGTATTAAATTAAGACTTGTTAATTTAATTAAGTATTTGAGCAAGGCAATCTTATTTATTTTTTTTTTTTCATTTGTAATAAACTTACCTTTTCTGGAAATATTTTAGACAAAAATAAAATAAAAACTATAGATAAGGTGTACAATTTTATTCTAGAATATTTCATTTAAAGAGTAATTGAATACATAAGAAAAAAAAGAGTCATTAACGGTCATGTAATAGAATTTAATGATTATATTCTTATTTTATATCCTCTAATATAAAAATACATACGATTAGGTACATATACATATGTATGTATCTAGTAGAAGCTCCATAATGTAATTTAGTATACGTTGTTGTCATTTATCAATTCACAATAAAGTTTTGTTTTATACTTTTTACTGAAGAAAAAAAAATGCATTTCAAGTGCTTTCATGAGTATACGAGAAATTTGACTCTTAAAAATTATTTTTTATTCAAGTGGCAAAGGCCATACAATCTGTTAAAGAAGTTGTTGGGTTTATCATTTCAAATTTGAAGTTAATTATCGTATACGATATTTTTTATAACACTCAATGAACATTCTTTTTTGAAACTTTTGAAAATTTTTTGATTTATTGTAGTCAGGATTAGGTTAATGAAATAACCCCATGCAGAAGATTATTCACAACATAACGCATTGAGAATATGAAAATAGATTGGCCTTTTGTTTTGTTTCTCTATTCTGAAAATAAGAGTTAGTACTGACAGAATCCATATGTCCCATCAGTTGTATTCGTATTTCATTTCGATTTTCCATCCTTTAGAGTATTCCAAGCTTTTTTTAATCAATTTAACTGCACAAAAAGGAAGTTCCGTTCAAAAACAATCTTATTGTTAGATACTAGTCTTTGAAGGCAGGGATGAATAATTTTTTACAACTAGTATTTAAAGACAATAAAGTATGAATCCTTCATTTCAAAAAATCAAAAATCGGAATGCTTTAAATGCTAGAAAATCGAAATGAAATTTTAATACCATGGATGTTCCTTATTAAATGGCTTAATTACACTGTTCTAAAACAATTTCCCATCTTCTTCAAATCTTTTGTTCGCAAATACGTCAGATCAGATTATTTCACACAAACACTTGAGAGAAAAATTCATATTGAAAGAGTCATTCTTGCTAAAGTGGTATATTATTCAAATGCAAGCCTTCCTAAGATATCGTGACCATCCATACAGAAGTCACTAAGTCCATTTTTGGTCAAATTAAACTAAATTATAACCAAGTCCTATCTTACGCCTAATCCAAATTTTTATTTATAGTTAAAATCCACCAACTCTATAATTTAGTAGAAAGATTAACAATCGTGAAACGTGAATACATACTTAAAAACTTCATTTTAGTATCTTTTAAACTCTGACTTAACATACCCATGATATACGAATATGTACTCCTATATTGTATTCTTCTTTTCTTTGAAAATACAAAAAACAACATACAATCCACCTTTAAGCTGATTTCACCCACAACACAAATCCTTACACATTCATATTACATAAATACACAAAAATAATACATGAATTCAATACACTTTATACATACATTTTTATCATTTTAAATATTTCCATTTAATCCATTTTATCTAACTTGAAACAATTTTATGAAAGCGTGCAATATACCTGTTTTTGAATCAATTTGCAAAATTATCAACAACAATAACCTTTTCAAGAAAATCTCTATAATCTTTAATAAAATATCACGGTAAAATGCATAAATCATTTATTATATGTCTATAAATTCTTTCTTTTTTTTTTTTTTTATTATTTCAAATATTATTGCAAATCCTTTATTATAATAATAAAATTTACCAACAATGAAATATTTAAAGAGTAACTAGAAATAATATTCATGCACTATTAGAGTGTATCTATTTGACTATTTACTATTTACCTCAACTATAAAATAATAAAAAAATAAAAAAAAGACAATATCAGAAATCAGTGAATGGCAAAATCATAATATTTATTATAAAAGGAAAAATATTGAAAATATTTTTTTTTTCAAATTGAGATCACGAATTCACGTGATGTTTAAAAAGAAGATTATTATTATAATGCATCTATGTATATCTATAAATAAAATAGTATATACATAAAGATTTTCCCTGTATTTTAAATGGATTTTATGTACATTAATCTTTTTTTTTCTAATTTTATTTTTAAACAACAAGTATAATCAAATTAAATTCCCATGGATGTAAGCACTTTAGTTAACCTATAACAAATTTCCTTTAATAGTTTTATTTTTCATCAACTTGTATTTTATGTACAAAAAAACAAAAAAAAAATAGTGAAATGTATCTGCAAAATGTATCTGAGATTTGTTTTTTTCACATTCTTCATCTATCGTATTTCAAAGTACATAAATATTTTTTAGATGAACGCTTTTAGATAACCAATCATTGTAATTTGTAACATACATTTCTAATATAGAAATCGATTTTCAATTCAAATTTAATTTACTTGTATGTACAAGTTGTACATACATAGAGTCATCAATCTGGACTTCTTTTTTTTTAAATTGTTTATCTTGTATCAACTATTTGAATTTGTATCTAAATACATTCAAGAGCATAGGTATATACATAGACATATTATGTATAGTATACATATAGATATATTGAGCAGTATTCATATATTTTTTACTATATATAGAATACAGATACACCCAATTTAATTTTTCTCTTTTGAACTAAACAATTTTTTAATCGTCTGTTAATCTTAAAGTTCATCATATGTACATATAAAAAAAAACAAAAACGTGAAGAAAAAAGAAGAAGAAAATTTACAATTAAGTTTGTTCGTTTGCAATTTATATATAGGTATGTACAGTACAGCTAAATAAGATTGGCAAAAAGTCGCGCAGGTGGGGGAAATTTTAAAAATATTAAAAATATCCTTTCATTTCCCCTTTTTTGAAGAAAACAGCAAAAGAAAATAAAGATTAAATCTTCCACTCAGTAAGTATAATGACTAGCGATCATCTATCGCACACACAAGGCATATCCTCTTTTTAACTGAAAAAAATAACAACATTTTTCCATCCGATGTTGTTTGTATGACGAACGCCATACTACTGAAAAAATATTTAAAGGAAAGTGAAGAAAATACAGAATAACAAAAACAATATGAGTGATCAGTGATAATAAGTATCCTTTTGAAGTAGGAAATTCTTATGAATAAGAAAATGAAAATATATGTAAGATCGTGTAAATAATAAATTCCTACCTAAGGAACAAAATACGAATTTCTCTTTTCAAGAAGGATTTTTGTAAAATGTCATGCTTACATCACAGTGAAATTTCAGTGGAAGGGAAACTCAGATCCTACTGCGCATACTTCCCATTTGCCAATCTTATTTAGCTGTACTGTATGTACCTACAATTATTTATCGTTGAAAATTAAGACATATAGATACAGTTATGATCATTTTATTCTTTTATTACTTTTAATGAACTCTTCATTTGAAAAAGAAGTATATAATATGTATGTATGTATTATTCAATGGTAAAATGTAGAAGACGGTTTTTTTTTCTACCATAAGTTCTACACTTTAATAGTTTATTTATTTTATTTTACAATGACTTACCAAGCACCATATAAAAGTTATTGGTACATGTGTATATACATATGTACATAGTACTTAAAAGTACATAAACTCTAACCGCACAAAATATATTTCATGCACATGTATAAGGTGTACTTATTAAATACATTGAAAGGTCATTGAATGGCCAACTTATAGACATCAACATCAAAAGATATAAAACGTAAATTTAAAAAAAAAAAAGTAATTTACTCGTATATATAAAATGTATCTACAGACAATAGGTAAAAAAAAATTCTACATACAAAAATAATGATGATGAAGAAAAATGATATTTACCTAGTGGTTCTTATAAAACAGGTTCTTTTCAAACGATTAAAATTTAAAAAAAAAAACAAAACTAAAAAAAAGCAGATAAAAATAAAAAAGATACATACTGACATAAAATACAAACACAATTCTATCTCATGTAAGAACATTCTATATACTGTACTTTTTTCACATCTTTCACATGTTAACAAAAACGTTCTATATACCTATATACTACCTGGGTAGATACATTCATTTGGTCCAGATATAGACTTCAAAAAAAATTTTTTTAACATGTTTTATATCTTTACAATAATATACACACAATTCTTTTAAAAGAATCTTAACATATTGAATTGAGCATTAAACGCATATGTACACCATAGTGGTAATGGTTTTTTAAAATCAAATTAAATAAAAAACATGCATGTATGTACAATTGTACATAGTAAATAAAAAGATACTTGTATATACTTTGTTTGACAGTAGAACTAATGTACACCTAAATTTTCTATTTAAACATTTAGAATTAGGACAAATTTTATTTTAATTAAAAGTCATTCATTTATTAAAATCTAAATAAAAAAATAAAAATAAACTGTTTTAGTTTGCTTTTAATTTATTATAACCGCATTTATAAACAATTAGTTTTCTATTTAAAGACATTCACATTATGTGGAACACAATAAAAAAAATAATAATAATAATGTAAACATATGAGAATAAAATTTAATTTTTTGAGATTAATAAAAATTTTATGATGTTGATTAATATTCTTTTGTAGGTTATAAAAATTTTAAACTATTATAAATAAACTACATCAAAAAAAACAAAAAAAAACAAATAAGAACATAAATTAAATATACATGTACATTGTACATACAATAAATAGATACAAAAATAAAATGTATGTCAAAATATGACATATTTGGGTAAAAAGTAATAAAAATCAATTTCGTGTTTTCAATCTATCACTAACTCTATGCCTGTACTAAATCATAAATATTAATTATAAAGTATATTTTTTGTACTAATTCTTTTTTACCTATATATCTAGTATTAACTTTTTAAAAAAAGAAAGAAAAAAACAAATTAAATCAATCATCATTTTTTAAAAAATTTTTTTTCCAAGATACATAGGTACATCATGTACAATATTATTTTTCTGTACTTTATGTGTCAGATACTTGTTTTTAGAAAAAGAAAAAAAACATAAAACAATTTATGACAATATAGAAATAAAAAAAAATTTTTTTCACAGTTCATTGATGCAGCAAAATACTATTAACGAAATGAAACAATTAAGAAGAAAAAAATTTAATAATAAGACTATACTCTTAAGAAAGAAAAAAAAAAGTGAAAAAACCTCTTAACCGATTTTTTTTACATTTTTACATTTTTACATTTTTATTTTTTTACATTTTCACATTTTTTTTAGTATCTTTCTCTTTGTATTCTTTTTTTTTTTTTTGCTGTCGTGATTAATCATTAAAATCGTGCATTTAAATACTTTTTTTTGTTGATGTTGTTGCTGTTGTATTTCATCTTTCAAAAATGTCACATACATAAATCTTTTACAATAATTAGGAATACATATAATATTATGTATCTGACAATATTTTTATGAAACAATCCAATTCTCACGTAATTAGGTCTTCTAATAGTAAATTATCTGATTTTATTATTATTATAATAGCATTTTCATTTTGTATGCTGATACAACTTTAATAAAAATATGTCTCATAAACAATAAAAATAAAATTAACAAAAAGCACAAAAACAAAAGCGTATATAGAATTGCAGTCTAGTGAAAAATATTAATAATAATAATAAAAAAATGAAAATTAAGAAAAAGAAAATAAAAAAAAAAATATTCATTAAAAGATGACACGAAATTATTGTCATCTCCCACACAATACACATAATACTACTGTGTTTAAACAAGACATAATTTTAACTGTGTATATAAATTGTATATGTATGTATGTTTATGTATATACACATTCTCTGATGAATTTTTTGAAAATTGGAATGAATCCAAAATACAATACGATATGTTTTGGAATATTATAACAGAAAGAGGAAATTCTTTATGCATTATCTTCATCAACATCATCATCATCATCAACAACAACCATCATCTTTCATTTTCTATTCAATGCTGACAATCTATTTTTTTTTTTTTTTGTTCATAGATACTATATACATTAGTTCATATTAAACTATCATATGGACTCATTATACAATTTATGACTTAAAATTGTCCAAAAATGGAATAAATTATTATGTATATCTGTTGTCGTGTGACAAAAAAATAATATGTCTCATTTTAATGAATAAATAGAGAAAAACAGAAAAAAGTATCTTAAGGGATAGGAAAGTACTTTATAATTAATTCTTAAAACTTCCTCATTTATTTTTAAAAAAGATACAAAAACACACGCAATCTAAAATGAGATGCGTGCATAATATAAAAATTTATTCAAAAGCAAAAAAGCAAAAAACTAAAACAAAAAAAAGGAAGCCTCCTAAGCATCTAAAATCATTAACCTCATTTTTCAACGGTCAACGCCTTCATAATAGCAAATGTTTAGAAATAGAAAGAAAAAAAATATATGAAATGGGCCAAAATACCAACTGCACCTATAAATAGAGGTGCTAAAATAATTTGCCTATTATTTTTTTTTTTTCTGACAAGTGATAAAGTATAATTTTTTTTTTTTTTTTTTTTTTTGTATAAAAGAAGGAACAATTATGTGTATCAAAAGTTTTATGGGTGTGATCTATTTATTTCCGTTTAAATGGAAAAAATAAAAAAAAAATTAAAACAAATAATGGTATTAAAATCACATAAAAGGAAATTATTTAATTTTGGAAAGATAAAACCAGAAGGCAGAAAAAAAAAGTAATTACATGTTAAATCTTTGCAAAATACAAAATGCTTCATTGACTATGTCAATAATCATTAATATTTTAATACGCCTGATTGCAGAAATTATAATAATGTATGAACTACTAAATAATGGTTCAATTTCAATTAAATCTGTCTTATACTTATTTTGTCATTGATTACAATACTTATATTCAATATGCAATATGCACCATCAGTGCGCATAAACATAATGTCAATGACATGAATTTCAATTAATTTTTAAAAGAGAAAAAAAGAATTGAAAATACACACCAGCAGTATAGCATCAGCAATTACAAAGCGTAAAAATTAATTTCTGTTTTTCTTTTTGTTTAGTTTTTTTTTCTTTTCTTTTCTTTTCAATTTTTTTTTCACTATCATTTAAAAAATCACGGATTAATAAACAAAATGACATGATGCATGTATGAACTTTACAAATAATAATGTAAAGAACTTCATTACAAATGAAATGTCTAAAATTTGCTAAAGGCATCATAATTTTCATTTCCAAACCCACTTCCTATACCACATTTTTAACAACAACCTCCCTGGAATACAATAAGTTCAATAGATGCGCTCAACTTCATATTGAAATCCATCATTTCCGGTACTTTACAGATTTGAAAAGAGAAAAAAAAAATTAAAAAAGCACAAAGAAGCAGATTTTTATTGTCTTTTGGACATACATATTAATTTTAGTTTTTTTTTGTCCATTATCTTCCTATTCCATTAAACCTGTTCAGATTGATAGATTATTTTTTTTCTTTTTTCTTTTTTTCTGTGTGTTTCGCCGATGCGATGGTAGGCTTCAGTGTTAAAATTGATTTGAAGTACTTTTTTTTTTTTCAAAATTCAATTATTTTGTGCATCTCTACTCGGGTCTAATCAATGAAAAATTATTCAATTAGAAAAGTTGAATATTTTGAAGTAACTTGCTTGTAAATTTTTTTGGAAAAATTTGAAACACTACTGCATGGAATTTATACGGAAAATATTCAACTGGCTTTTAAAAAATTTCACTTATTTCTTTATTTTCATTTTTACCTGTAAAAAGTACAAAAAATTAACTCGTTACTCGAATCTCATTACAAACTGAAGCTGAACTGAATGCTTGAACGCAGCCTAACTTCATATTCAAAATAACATGAAAAGTTGTCAACAAAAGTATAAAAAAAGTGTCTTCATCCTAAAATCTACAGGTAAATCGGTACTTACACAACGTCAAAACACTCAGAATTTAAAATTATAAATTTAAAATTAATCGAGTTTTTCTCACACAAAAAAAAAAATAATAATAATATTTCGGATGTCCTTGAAATTATCCTGATTCACAGAAACATTTTTTTTTCTTCAATTTTCAAAAATCTATTTTTATTAATAAATTTTTTATTTGTAAATACTCGTAGCAAGAGAATTAAATTGCAATAAAAATCATACATAACATACCCACTTATGTAAGTAAATACATAATTTGTATATTTTGTACTCAGTATGTGGTTTTCGATATTTGTACTAAAATAACATATCAAACAAACATATGCATTACATAATTACACGTGGGTTTAACCTCAATTATAAAATATAAATTACAAAATATGAAATACAAAACCAACAAAATGTAAAAAATAAAAAATAAAAATTAAACTCAAATTTATCACAAATTAAAAACAATTATTTTAATTTCATTTAATTACTTTATCCTGCATTTCGTGTCGGATACTTTATTTCGCTTTTCAAAAAATAAAAAATAAAACCTTTTATATGATATTTTTAAAGCTAAAGGTATACACATTAATTATAACAAAAGTATCAAATTTATAATTATGCAAATGCATTTTAAATAAAATTTTTATAATAAAGAAATTATTTTTTTCGTGCTTCCCTAAAGGTAAATACATACAAATTTATATCCGTGGATAAATTTCTATTCATTTTTTGTTCATTAAACTCTTATACAGTTACACTTGCTACCTTCATGTTTCTATCACCCCATAGCAAACCCTTAATTTTTTATAGAAACTTTATACGTAAAATATGAAAGTAGAATATCTTACCCTTTTGCTAGTCATTCTGTTACTTTTGAGAACAGGTAAACAAATCGATTTTTTCTTTTCGTGAAATCATTTTTAAAAAAATAATTTTTATTATCTCTTTTTTATGTTGTTTTTTTTTTTTTTCATTTCCTCCACCTTTATACAATTTCTCTATAACGCTTTTATCCTTTTGAAAAACAAAAAAACATAAAAAAGCTTTTCATAAACACACACATTCATTTACCCTACGGCAACGTATATTAAACAGGTACATAAATCTTATAAATCTTTAATTTTTTCCTTGAACGAGGCATTGTTGTTTTTAGCACACAAGCAAAGAAAAAGAGTGAAAAATCAAAAATCAAAGGAATAAAGATTCTATGCAAACTTAATCAAAATCTTTTTTGTTGGTTTTGTTTTTTTTTTTTTGCTCATTTTTCTGACAAATTTTCAATGTCAAGGCACTTCAATATGACAACATAATAAATTGCCGATGTGAGTAACTGGGTTACCGAACAATGAAGGTGAAAATATTCGCTGCAATCTGTAAAATTTCAACATAAAAAAAGTAGGCAACAAATAAACACAGAATACACACTACAAGGATAATTTCATTCATTTCACATGAAAATTAATTTTTACGGTCGATAATGATAAGAACCACAAAACAACAAAAAAAAAAAATGAAGAAAACAAACACTTTTCTTTTGTTTTAGTTAAAATACATTCTTATTATTTTGCCTTCTGAAGTGAAATTAATTTGTCTTATCTTAGAAGTTTAATAGTCGGAAATCATTGTGATAAAAAGTGATGGCATGCTAGAAGGATTTTATATGAGTGCATGATTTACAGAGGTGTAGGTAGCCTGATATACAATAGAGCTTTTTTAATTTAATTTCTCTTTTTAATTATATATACTTTGTCTTCGTTTAAGTAGCTTTGAAAATCTAATTTAAAAAATTTCTTTATGTTGTAAATTATTTTTATCCTTAGACGTAAATTGTGTTCATTTTTTCCTCGTTTTCATAATGAAAGTGCTTTTCTCAAGGATTTTTTTTTTATATAAAAATAGCGCAATATTGATTTTTATGCAAGACAAAAACAAAAATTACATGATAATTTATTTACTGGAACATATGTATTTTTCGTTGAGATATACATACACATTTTTTGTAGGGATGTCAGGACTTATGAAACAGTTACAAAAATCTGTATTCAAAGTCTGGTATTTAATTAAAATGTCGTTGTTGTTGCAACGTACCTCATTTGAATAAAACGTGAAAAAAAACTAATTAATTTTAAATGTTTGAACTTTTAAGAAAAACTAACAAGATCGGTTCATTAAGCACAAAATAAAAAAACTAATTGAATAAAAATTCAAATGAAATATTTTTCTACTTTTAAAAAAAGAATCTGTTTTGTCATTAAAATTAGAAGGTTGAAAGAAAGAAATACAAGACGAAGGTAAAAATAGTTTAAAAACAAAAAATATGTATGTCCCAAATAATTTTTATCTGTTAAGTAAAACTAGTTTTGCTGTTAATTTACAACTTTTTAATTATATTAGTACTAAAAAATAATTCGGAAAAAAAAATTAATTAATTATTGTAATTTAGGCAACACTTTTTTTTCCAGAGATTCAGAACAGAAATATGTATTCTTATTTATTTTTTAAAATTACCATTAAGAAAATGAATCCAAGAGAATTATCACAAGAATCTTGAATGTAATTTTTGTACAAGGTAAAACACCTAAAAAGATCTTAAGAATTCTTGAAAAATTTCGTGTATAATTTTTTTTTCTCATGTGCTGAATGATTTTTTTGTATTTGTTTGCATGTTGCATTTTGAAACCTTTTGAGTTGGTAAAAATAACATTGTATATTATGGATTAGAAAGTATTTTAGCCAAAAGCCATGAAAGGTATACTGAATTGTTAATTGCACTGGACTGTAACATAACTTTTATAGTTTTATGTATTATATATGGTATGCATAAGTGCAATGGTATCCCAGTAAGATAAGAAAGTAATTCTTCTGTAATTGATTCTGTAATTAAGCAATTCCGTGAAGACAGGCCGTTTTTTTTTACTGGACATTATCTTTTCAAATACCACTTTGTAAAGATAAAGTTTGAAGAAAATCATAACTGTGAATATAGGATTATAAATTAAACCGAAAACCTCGAAACATATTTTGGGCAAATGTAAAATTCTTTCTTCTAAGGTTAAAGCACATGGATCATATGAATCTAAAACCGGACGAAATGAGACAGCTACAACCTAAAAAAAAAATATTTTGAGATTTGCTTAAGCCCTTGGCTTGTCAATTTTCACCCCACATATAAACTTTTTCAATTCACATTTGAAAATCATATATCTTGTTTAGCAGTGATGTTGTAAACTTTTTATACTTTCCATCATCAACCATCTAAATTGATATCTCTTTGTCCTCAACTTTATGGTTTTTATTGTTTACAATTTCATAATAATTTTATATTATATAATTCAAATATTTTTTTTTTAAATTCTGAATTGGTCCTTGTGGCAGCCGATATGGAATTGCAAAACAAATATGTTTTTTCCAAAAATATACGTTAACATGATATCGTATTTAAATTCTATTGTTATAACTGCAAATAACCCTCAATTAATTTCAAATTTGGAAATGCAAAATATCAGATGGTATAACAATTTGATATTTCATTATTTTAAAATTCACATAATAAACAAAAAATAAATAAAAATTTTAGCTATCAAATTATTTGGTTTTAACTTCGGTGTGGTCAGGAAAGCAATAAAATTTTTAAAAATAACTAACAAATAAATTTATTATTTTTCTCCATGTTTTTAATGAAACATATTTTTATATTATGCATTGTTCATGGTTTTTATCAATTTTTTATTATTTTTTTTTAAAGAAAAATAAGACCTCATAATTTCTTATTATTTTATATTTTTACACTGAAATAATAAAACAATGAATAGTACTCCTATAATTTTTAACATTTCTGTTAATTGTTTATTACATTTTCATTAATTTTTGATTATTTTTTTTTATAGCCAAAAATAAAACAAAACAAAAAGTAAAAAACAATATTGTATGTTTTTACAAAATAAACAATCCTTTAAAATAAAACAAAAACAAACCAAAAAAAAAAAAAATTATTGTTTTTATATGTAAAAGAAAAAGTTTATGATCAGCATCACAATTACTTCCGTGACTCATTTAACAATAAATTCGTGCATTAAAAAAAAGATAAAAATAAAAGAAGAAAGAAAAAAAAAAAATATATATTAAAGTACGTAAACCAAGTGGATTTTATTTTTTCTCTGTTGTAAAAGATATGTTTTTTTTAGGTAATATCTTTTTTTTTTTTTAATAATAATAATAATAAAATCGTTGTACTCTAAATTGAATAAAAATTGTATTTTCCTAATATAGTTGATTACTTTCTTGTACACAAACTGTTATAATTGACTACCTATTACTTCAATTAAAAAGATCCAAAAAAATATTATTTCATCGTCAAAATAATTTAAAGAAAAACATAAAATGCATTATAAGAAAAAACATGAAATATATTGTATAGAAATTTTCCTTATAGCGCAACACAGTATTTCAAAAATACAAAAAAATAAAAATAAAAAAACCCTTTTTTTTGTCTCTCTTTCTTAATAAATTTCCGACTTTCTTTATTGTTAAAAAGTTTTTTAAGACCCCAAAGCCTGTTATTAATCATTGACCCCAAATATGGATGCAACATGCAACAAACCTGCATTTATATAATAGTACTTATGTACATAGAACATGTAACATATAAAAATACAAAAATATAAACTATGGTAGTGTATTACATACGTATACTCATATGTATATATTCTCGTATATTACTTTATGCTTCAGAGAAATTGTACTATTTACATTATGTATAGTATATAATAATTCATCAATCCAATATGCAGTAAATGTTGTTCACAGTACTTTGGTGCTGATCAGACGAATTCAGACGATAATTGAACTTCCTTTTAGATTTTATTTTATTTTATCAGATACATAGATATATGTATATGTATTTATTGTATGTACATATGCAAGCCAACAATAAAAAAAAAAAAAGTAAATTTTTAAGTGACTGTATATAAGTGTTATTATGACTATCGTTGTAGTAATTGTAAAGTGTATAGTAATTGAAGGTTCAATTTATTCGCTTCAGTTGACATTACTACTTATACGAATCTTTGGTTTGGTTCGTTGCGTTGTTAGATTAAATTGAGCCTTGTTTTTTTTTCTTGTACAATTTTCTTTCTTTCTTTTCAATATTAACTAATTCCACGTCTTAAAATCTAATCACGAACTTCATATAAAAAAAAATCATAAATAAATAATAATAATAAAAATAATATACAAACGCCTTCTTGTCTTTTTGGTTTCGTCTTCTTCACATCACTGCATTACTTGACTACTATGTAGTAATATAAATAAAATTCTATGATAAATTATTATGCAGTTGATGATAAAGGAACATAGTAGCAATAATATTATTATTATGTACAACTGTTAAATATAAAGAATATAAATTTTATAAAAAATTAAAAAGAAGCAATGACCTCAAACTATGAGTATAATTATATGGTCCGTGTTTGATTTAAGTATCTTTTTTAAAAATTTTCGGTCTTTAGTTTTTATTTAGATAGCATAAATTGTAATTTTGTGAAGTGAACACACTTTATAATTGAAATGTTAACAAATATTTTTCTTATTTGTCTTATTCTATATTTTCTTACAGTACATTTTTACTTTGTATTCCTGAATTTGAAATCAGATACATATAAGAATCCTTGTGGAATACTTATTACAAGCGAATGAAATACAGTTTGATTTGAAACTTCAAATTAAAATTTTATTGATTTAAAAATTAAAGAGGGAAGGGTCTACATATATAAGAAATTAGTATATTACATATACCACAAGAAAACACAAGAAAAAATATTTAGATGAGGTAAATCCATTATGCAGAATTATCAACTAATTTTTCTATAATTAACAATTACAAGATGAATAGCAAAAAAAAAATCTAGTATTGCCAAAGTGACTAAGTTCATAAAACAAAGAAAAAGAAGGATTACATTGACTTCTGAACAGCTCAATTTTAAATAATCTTTCTTCCGCATGATTTTTCATTACTTTTATGAGAATCTACTTTCCATCTTGGAAAAAAAAAGGAAATATTAAATTCATCACTTTGTACAAACATGTACTTTTGTTTTTTGTTTTAAGAAATTACTGAAATAAAAATTTTAAAAACAATAAAAAAAAATTTATCACTTTTTCCTTTATAAGTTTTTATTTCCTGCTTCATAATGCCAAAAAAAAAAAAAAAAAAAAAACTACAAGAAAACAACCGGAATTACAAAAAGCAAAACAAAATTTGCGATAAAATATTTGTTTAAATTATCATGTTTACAAATGTAAATTAATTATTTTTTCTCTTCAAATATTCAACATAATTAATAAAACAAGTAATACCTACATACCTATATAATAATTGCGACTTTCCTTTAATTACACATTACCTACTTTACAAAGTTGTACAATTTTCTTATTTAACTATTTTATATGGAAAAAATATATACATATATGTATATAAAAAAAAAATAATAAAACCAAAGTAAATTACTTTACCACTTACCACAGTCAAAGACTCTTTCTCTTTTTTTTTCTACATTATATAGATTTTTTTGTTTTGTTAATAATTCCGTAGCGTTAAGATATTTTTATAATGTTACAGTAAAAAAAAAAAAAAACTTTACAAAATAAAATAAAAAATAAAAAATTAATCCACGTATATAAAAGTTTTGCATATAAGTATGAAGAACATCATATGTATATGTATGATACATACATAAGTAGTATGTGTACTAATGATTTTTCAAGATAAAAAAAAAACACAAAAAATACTTTTATTTTTGGTATTCTAGATAAATTTTGGAATAAATTCCATTTTTTTTTTTTAAATTAAACTTTCAAGAATTTCAAAACTTTTATGTACAAACATGTAAATAGTATGTACAAATAAATTGTTTTATGTAAGTTTACAAAATACCCCAGAGAAAAATTATTTTAAATCTTTTTTTTTTTCATTTTAAAATGCAAATATCTAACAAAAGCTTAGAAGCATTGTTTTAAAATTCTTCTCGAATATATTTTGAATTATGTTTTTGTTTTTAAATCTTTTTATTTTTGTTTTACATTAAAATTTTCATATTATATTTTGTCAAGAAAGATTTATAATAAAATATCTGATTCTTTTTAAATTTCAGTTGTTTATAATTCTAATCCTTTTAAGTATCTATAGTCATACTGGAGAAAATTTCAGATTTATTCTGTTAGTAAGAAGAAAGATTTATAATAAAATATCTTTCGCATATACCTACAATTTTTTTTTTTTTTTATCTAAAATAAAATACCTTAATCCAAGCATCATGCAAAATTTCACAGTTTTAAAAGTAAATTTGTTTAAAACTAATATAAAAAGTTGCAAGTATGTATACACAATACATATTAGTTTTAACACTCTGTGGGTGGTCTGTGGTACGCATCGGATGCTTTTTCAAATACAAATATTCATTAATTATTATGATGTTATGTTTACATTCATTACAATGTTTAACAAACAAATAAAATTTTATAATTTAAAACTAAAAAAATGTCAATAATGAAATAAATATTTTATTTAAAAAAAAGTACATATATTAAAAATTATCATGAATAGAATATAAAAGAACATTTAAATGTTTCGTAATAATGTATATCTTTATTACATGAATTAAAATCTATAAGATGCAATTTACAGATTTTCAGATTAAATTTATATTTAAAAAAAAAAATAATAATAATAATAAATTGAATAATTTTATGGTATGCATGCATGATAGCACCATTTGATTATATATGTAATAATTGAAATTAAATCCTGTATTAGTTGTACCCGTATACACAAATGGGTCATTTTTAATATACTATATGTAACAGTTGCAGTATCAATTACTATAAATTACTGCTAACATTTATTAACAACACCATCATAATCATCATCATCATCATCATCGTTATGATAATGATACAAACAATCAAGCATATCTTGTAATACATAATACAATAATTTTCAGACAAACTGTGTAAACTTTTATCGGCCTAAACAGCTATCATTGTCATTTGATAATGTACAAGAGGCTGTAAGAATTAAAATTTATATACTTTTTTATCATATTTTTTAAAATACATATGAAACTATAGGGTTAAGTTTCAATTCTGAGAATGTTTTTCAAAACAGAAACAAATGGTATGTTGGTAGAAAAAACTTTCTATTACAGAACCTTATGGCTAAAAGTTCTCCATGACGTGTAATTGAAAGCCTATAGTTCTCAAGTGTCAACCTCTTCTTCTTCCTATAGAAGATAATAATTTAGCTAACATGATTCTGGTTATGACATTAGAACATAAAAAAGACTTACTATGAAGGAAATTTAAATTTAAAAAAAATTTCCTAGGTAACATAATTGATAGTTTACCTTACATAAGCAGAAAAATGATATATGTACATATATGTATGTTCGTTTAATCTACATATGTAACGGATGTATTTGTAAGAACACATACACATTTTCTTTCATTTTGTATATTTTATTGAATAAAACCAGTATCAACTGCTACGCAACATCTTTATCCTCATAAATAATTCTGATCAAGAAAAATAAAAATAAGAAAAAAATATATTAAAAAGAAATCTAAAACCAGAAACCAGAAGGCAATAAGATCTTAAGATACAATCTACTTTAGCATATCACATCAACTGCTATTCTATTATGGTCTGTTGATTGAATGTTATTTAGGCCATTTTATATTACGTTATTTTTATTTTTAAACAGCTTTTTTTTTTTAGTTTAAAATTTTCAATAAATTTATTTTTAAAAATTTGCAAATTTTATAATTTTGTAAATATTACCTAGGTTTGTTTAAATAAAAAAAAAAAAAACAAAAAAAAAAAACAATGCTTTAAAAAAGTAGAACTGTGCAATAATATTTTTCGTTATCTTTTTTTTCCAATTTTTATTTTGAGTCATAAAAGCAACATCGTGAATACTTTATCTTTAAAAATATATGAAAAAAAAGGCGATTAGATAAGAATAAAATTATTGAATGAGTTATATGACGGGTAACGAACTAATGAAACTCCGACTTGAAAGAAAAAAAAAAATTTCAAAGAACACACTTGATAAAATGCAAAAAAAAAAAATTAAATTTTGTATCTGTGTTTAAAATTTCGTTTTATATCTCTTTGTAGTTTCTTTTTTTTTTTTTATAACGAAATTGACGGTTACAGAATCACTTCAATGTACATTTAAAACAACATACACAAAACATATGTTAAGTTCATTATCCATTAACATATGGAACAAAAGGAACAAAAACAGCATCTTTTAGATTAAAAAGAAATTTTTTGACTTTTTTATAAACACATCATTCATGTTCATTCTTTGTATGTATTTTGAATATACATTTTACTTCAGATGTTCATTAAATTTTATTTTTCTCTTTCCAAACAAAAAATACACAGTTTAATTTTTTTTAAAGAGAACATAAAATTTATAGATAATTTTTCAAATACTATGCGCAATTTGAACTTTGCTTGTTTCTAATTAATTTAAGATAAATTAATCTAAACATAAAAAATTTAAAGCATATGTTCTCTATTATATATCGTAATTATGCCCTTTGAAAACATCACAGAAATTTTATAGACAACCTTATAGTTATGGGGGTCGAAAAATAAAAATCAACATAAATAATGAACTTTTATTTAAATTTAAGAAAAATTAATTGGAAAAAATAATACATAAAATTTCTATTTAATTACATATAGTACCCAGAATTTCTATTTCTTCAGGCCAAATAAATCATAAGCTTATCACAAATTCAAAAACATGTTTTTTTTTTCTATTTTACATTAACCCTTTACTATCGGCATATAGGAATAAATCTTTAGAAGCCTTGAATTTTTGGGTTCTTAGAATGGACTTTAACAAACAAATACAATTCAAATTTGTACTGTCATAGAGAAAATCTTACCAACTCCCAATAATAAATTAGAACGACACAAGAACTCATCAATGACTGATGCTTTTTTAGATATGATTTACATAAGTCAAAAAAGCTATTTGTTAAAGATTTTTTATGAAAAATACATACATATAGATTGAAAAAACTTTTCAATAATAAAAAAAAAAGTTCGATTTGACATACAAAAAAATCATTTACTTATTTCGATAAACCTTTTCGTACCGGTTTTTCTATATTTCACCTTAACCGGAACATTCTATATCTATTATTATGCAAGCGATAATTCAAGAAAAAATCTCTATATTTGCTCTCTTGTCGTGTAAATTATACATGTATGTAAGTACTATCTGTCCACATTAATTTTTCTATCTTATGCTTGTCCAGAGAAGTATAAATATAAAACCATAACTATGTCAGCGGTTATATGATATTAGAAAAAAAAATACAAAACATAAAATATATAGAAAAGAAAATAAAAAAAGAAAAATAAAAACATGATATTATATTTCTCAATGTAAAATAGTGAGACAAACCATGAAAAATTTATTTATTTTTTTTTTCATTTCTTTATAATTAAATGTTAGAAGAAAAAAAACAAATAGACAACATTGAAAAAAAAAATTAACATAAATTCATTCATTTAAAAGTTCTTCATAAGAACTAAAAAAAAAAAATGAAAAAAAAAACATACAAAATTTTCATTAAAAATTTGTAATAAAATCTTACATTTAAATATTAAATTTCATATTTTTATTACAACAACAAAAAACTATTATCTTTTCAAGTCCTTGAAATTGTAAATTCGAAAAAAAAAAATAATTAATTTCTTAAGATTCACCTTCGTGTGCATTTTGTTTTATGTTTAATAAGAGTTTGCAAGACACAATGGCGATGAGAATAATTAAAAAATAATTTAAAAAAAAATTGGCTGATTGAAAAGCGTAAAGAAAATTTTATTGTCATTTCATTTTTCCGGGATTCAACTTTTTTTCTTTATTACATGAAAACATAAGCGAACGTATAGGATTATAAAAAATACACAAAACGAATATCTTTTTAAAAATGCAGTTTGTATTAATAATTCATTTTTAGATGAAATTGTTTAGTGGTTCGTAAAACGATTTTCAAAAGGCCTGCCATAACCAAAATTGTGGTATGATGATGGAAAATTTAGTCGTTTACCTTTTTTTTTTTTAAATAGGAAAAATAAAGTAGACTGGTAAATAAATAAATAAAAAGAACAGTAAACAAAAACTTATTAAGGACGATTAAAATTGAAATGGGGCTCCATAAGAACGTTCTATGTAAACAGCCACGTTAAGAGGTTAAATCAAAAATTCATGAATTATTGACAAACAGCCCAGGCATGTGCAGAAATTTTACACGACCTTATAAACTTTACGTTTTCATTTTTCTTCGTGTTAAAGAACGAAAATAAAATAAACCCTTTCTGAAATAATAAGAATACACCTGTAAATTATTTTTTTTTCACGACACGAATCAAAAAATGGTTTTTTTTTTTATTGTTGTTGAATAATTGTGTTTTTGAAAGAGTTCTAAGAAAATTAAAACATAGAAAATTATTAAGAACCTGAATCACACTAAGAAAAAAAATATTCTAGTATTCTTTAACTCCTATATGATTTCTAAACGAAATAGTATGACGTGACAAATTGAATTTCAACCCAAAAGAAATTAATAACTATATATTTCAAAATTTTTTTTTCTCTTACGTTCTAAAATTCTACATTCAAAACAAAAACCTAAAACTAATCGTGACATTTTAAACATTCTATTATCTGATTTTCACCTCTTTTTTTTTTTTTTACATATATTTTAGCCCTTGAATTTTTTTTCCCTTGATACCCTTGATGATTTATATTTATAAATATTTATTTCAAAATACGATTCTCTTACATATTTATAGCGACAAATATCTCAGTAAACTTTCTATTCCATTCTATTTTTGAAAATATTTTCAAAAATATAATAATCAGAATTACATCATTTCACATAATAAGTATATATTGTATATGTACCTTTATTAATACTTTGCAGACATGTGATAATAATTAATATACATATACCTGATAGAAATTTTTGGGCGCCTTGTGAACCGGAAAATTCAAAAAAAATATACATATACATATATACATATATATACAAGTATCGCGTATTACATAAAAATTTTCACATTTAATGGAAAGTAAAATGAAAAAAAAAAAAAAATTATCCAACATTAAAACATCACATAATTTAATAAATTTAATTTACACATTGCTAGCAAAAATAAATATCATAATAATTGTTTTTACCTACAATCAAAAAAAAAAAAATCGCTATATTTTTCGTTTTTTTTTGCAAAAAATAATAAATTATTATTCGCAATCATGCTACCCGGTAGCTGATGGGCTAATGATGCGGTGTGTGGGACCAAAACACCGAATCTTATGGAATGTCTTATTTTTATATGTTGTTTTTTTTTTTCACTTTTCAAGTTGATATATCTTTAAATTTAACTTTTTATTATTTTCTTTTCGTGTTACATTACACGTTATACGTACATATGTGATTTTGGATTTTTATCTTTTTTTTTTTTTTTTAACGAGAAATTTCATACAATCTTTTCATTTTCTGCAATAAGATACTTTTTGATGACTTTGATCTGGTTAAATCTGGTATGTTTATGTACGAGTACTTTAAAATTGTTTTTAAACATGAGTAAAGGAATGTCTGTTTGCCGTTATTATGGATGAACTAATGCTTGGTATGCGACATACTAAAATATATTCATGTATGTAAGTATTTTGTTGAAAAATTTCTTGTTATAAATGCCAAAATCTTGTTCACTATAAACAAGAAAATAATTTCTTCTCCAGAAAATCTGATCATTAAATATCGTCATCATTGCATACATGTTTTTTTTTCTGTTTTATATGTTTGAAAATCTATTTTTGAAAATGTGAAATGTAACACAAAAAATTTAATTTTTTTATTTTTCTTTCAATTTAAGAAAGAAAAAAATATCCTGGCTGTATGTGAAAATTTAATACTAGTATATCATTATTTTATGCTTATGTTCATTTCATTTAAAATATGGTGGCGATGCATATTTCAATCTCAAAAGAAAAAAATGTATAATTTTTACATATATGTACACAGATACATGGCAATTTAGTGAATATCTGTGTTTTATATATATTGGTATATGTATATGTATAATGTATATTTTATTTTAGAAGGGTAATGACTGGAATATACTATAAAAATATCTATTAGACAATGTAGAATTTATTAAAATAGAGAAGAAAAAATCAGAATGTTTTATTCATGTTTGATAAATGGTATAAGACGCTTTAAAAAGAGAAAAAAGGAAGAAAAAAATTATCTAATGACGAATAGATACAAGTAATTTTTGAAAGCAAACATTTTTCAAGAAGCTTTTATTTATTCGCTTTTCTTATAATTAAACCAAAAAAAAAAAAAAAAAAAAAAAAAAAAAAAAAGATAAAGATACATACATATAATCTATTCATCTTATTTAAATTTTTCTTTGAAAATAAAAAGTTGTGATTTAATTCATTTTTCATGTTATGTATTCTCTTCTTTTTTTTTTTTTTTTTTTGCTGCACATAATTTCCTCAGAAATAAAAATTCTTTCTATAGCTATGACATCAAAAGATAAATACAACGAAATTATTTAAAATAATTCTCATAATTTTCATTTGTGCATTGTTTAAATAATTTATGAAAAGAAATCGTTTTTTTTTTAAATTTTATTTATACACAAATCCCCATTTTTTCATATGTGATATTAACAAATTACTAATTATTACATAATAATAAATTTAGCGTACATAATAAAATGAAAATTGACCCACAACCAAGATCATTATTATATATAAGTGTTTTATAACAATTATTGTTAAAATGTGAATATCATTTCGTTATTATGTATGTGATAAATTACATAATCACGTTGTCATCTTCTAATTAATAATTTTTATAAGAAACAAATATTCTATTATACTTGAGAGACGTAAAGTTGTTATATTATTTATATATAATGCAATTAATTAGTAAGACAGTGTGAAAAATTACATAGATATTTTTTTATAAATAAATTAGATCAGACACTTATGTACATATTATATACACGCATACATACATGTATATTAAACTCGTACATAATAATTTTCTATTAAAGGAAATTTAATTAAAAAATTGCTATGCATTAAGTACTTAACATGATAATTAAATTTTTAATCGAAAAGTATGGAAAAGTGGTATATATATAGAAAATTCTTAAATGTTGTAAAAAAGTTAATTTGTCGAGTGAAATCTTTGTAAAAAAGACTAAATAAGATAACCTGAACTTAGCTTATGGTCTCTAAACAGAGCCACCAAACTACTTTAATACCGAGCACTTATACCCTGCAACTCAAAGTGAATTAGTTTAGTACTCATTCAATGAGTACCGAGTGAAAATAGGCGGACTCGATCACGATTCACGAGACCTTCAGCACCAGAAGCCAACACTCTACAGTTTCTTCAACTGCCCACCGTCTACAGAAATCTTCTTTAAGAACTATTTTTTTTTTCAGACGGTTCTTAGGGTTTACTTTCTGTGTCAAATTGCTAAATTATTGCTAAATTAACTAAACTGGCTTTTTGAAAATTGAAGGCGTTAATGAGCCTCTCATAAAATTATCCTTTTTAACATGTTGTGAATCAACGGAAAATAATTTCTAAAAATTTAATTAAAAATATGTTCGAATTGAACTTATATTTTCCCAAGTCTCAATAGAATTTGAACGAATTTTCTAGTATTTTTATTTCCAACATACTATTATAAGTCAATATTATCGATTTTTTTCCAAGCAAAAAATATGTTCAGAAAACAATTTACTACCTAAAGAAATAAGCAATTTTGTTGAAGCTAGTAATTACTCATACTACAGTTTAAAAAACAAGAAATAATATTATGTACATAAATAAAAAATATATGAAACATGATCTACGACAATAAAAAAATTCTACCTCAACACAACAATTACAAGTTCGATTTTTTTTTCTGCTATTATGTACTTTCTCGAATATTTGCATTTACTAATGAAAAATAATTTTTGAATAAACTATAATTACTGTCCTGACATATTCGAACATAAAAATAGTTTACTGTGTAAGTGTAAGTACTAAACATTTTTCAAGGATATACCAAAACGTTATTGTCTTACATCAACACATTGTGTTTTTATAGGTACATATATCGAATTTTTGTTTTTTTTCTGTTCATCAATAAAATAATGTTGAAATTCTCCAGAAATGTTGGTACATTTTGTGTATTGTATGTATCTACCTAAATAGATATTTCATGTATTTTAGGTTCTTTATATCGTAATCTTTACTTTACTATTCGAACAAGGATACAATGTTCTTTTTGCTTTTTTTTTGCTTTTTTGTGTATGAAAAATTGCACGACCAAGCCCAAGATTCTTTTTTGTTGGTACGTCATCATAGAAACATCTTTTCATTTTTTGCTTGAGTTTTCCCTTGTACAAACAATAAAGATTAAATAATTTTATAAAAGTTGTATACACACAGGACGAAAATATACAATAAATGAGAAAATTCTGAAAATGTATTTGAAACGCGTGTTTATATTTTTTATTAAGGATTCAAGGCTGTATATTATTTAGTCACAACTGAATACTTAATTTGAAATTTTCTATATCAAGTAACTATTCGAACATAAAATGTCGAAATGGGACCTTTTTTTTTATAGAGGTAATTTTATTAATCGAAAAGAATTTGAAAGGAATTTTTAAATTTCCTGTACAGTACAAAGAATGGTTTCTTATATATTGTCGAAGAATCTCTCTATATTTTCTCTACTACTGAACTAATGAAACTAATTACTGGGGTTTTTTATAACCCTGAAAAAAATTGTTAAATTATCATATCTAACATGGACTCTGGAGGAACTACTGCAAAATAACAATTCAAATTAAAATCCAATAGTAGAAGTTACCACTATTTAAAAGAATTTTAAACGCAACTCTGATGGTAAAAAGCCGGTGAACGGAACCACACCCACTATAATGTGTATTATAATATTTTGATAGAAGACTCGTGAAGCTCTAAGGAAGTTTTGTTTTACTCAATTTTATTTAATGGGGCACCTTTAATATCAATAGGGGCTGAGTAAGGACAATTTTTGTCCGGAATGTCCTAGGTTTAAATAAAAAAAATGTTTTTCCATTAATGTATTTGGTTGTGATAAAAAAGTAATGTTTAAAAACTTTATCTTATGTGTAGGTATACTGTATACTATACACACACACATGTTACTTTGACAAATAACCATAACCAAAACCAACCCTTGTTATTGTTCTAAAATGAAAGAACATAACAACAAAAGACAAGAAAAAAAACAGCTGCTGCTGGTTTTTCTCGTTTTTCAATTGTTATTCCTTGGTACAAGGAAATTGGATTTTTTTTTCTTCTTTTTAACATTATTTTGTTACCTTTTTTCGTCTGTGAAATTCGAAATTATTCATATTTTTTCATTTCATGTTTTTTTTTGGCAAAATAAAATTTGGATTGAATACAAAATTCAGAATAGCATGAAAATGAAATACGTAAATTATGTATGCCAAACAGTTATGTATTACCTGGACTGGATACAGATAATACACGTGTACAATTTATCAAATAAGGATAAATATAAGAATAAAGGATATTTTTAAAAAAAGAAGAAAAAAATAATAATTAAAAATTAAAAAAGCAATCTCTAGAACAACGTATAGTGAAATTTTGCAACACAAAATAAATTAATTCATGAATAAACAATTTTAATAAAAAAAAGTTGTTTCTATTATTGTCTACTTTTATTGTTTAAATTTAAATAAATTGAATAACAATTGTACCTCTACATGTTAAATTACCTCTTATTATAAAATATATGATGTACTTTTATAGTTGTTGATATTATTATTTTATTTTCTCTCTAACCTTTTGTCTGTGTTGTCTGTCCGATATGATGAGAATAGGGGTCAAATTAACTATTTATTTAAACTGACTCGAACTTCTAAAAAATTATTTATTATTGCATTTACTATTTACTGCTGTGACGTTTATATAAATAAATTCAATTGCAACCAGTTGGTGAGGTCAAAAAATCAGAATAGTTATTTTTAATAAATTATGTACATTTAAATTGACAATTGCATGACAAAAATAGCAAAAAAAAAATATAATTTTATGTTTTTGTAATTCATCTACTGTTCCAATTAGAACACTCTGAACAAATTAACAAATGATTTATCAACTTTCTCGATTTCGATAACTTTTTTGTAAGTATTTGAAAAAAATTATTTCCTATTCTGTCGACAATAACAACAACAAAACAAAAAACTACAAAAATGATAAGAAAAACTATAGAAAATAATAAAAAAAAAATCAAAATTGAATGTTTGTCACATTAAAGTCTAACTTAATCGTTTTACAATGTAAAATTTTATTTAAAAAATAATTAAAAAATGAATTTTCTTTCTCACATTATTTGAGTGCCTTATTTATCGTTTTTGATTTTTTTTTCTCAAATCATCCTTTTATTTTATGATTTCATTCAAACGAATCCTTTTTTTTTTTTTTTTGACTTGACACGCTTTAAATTTTAACAAACTTTTATTACACGCACACAATTCAAATTTTAAAGCAAAATACAAAAAAAATGTATAACTCCCTACAAAGCAAAAGGAGCACACCTTACTTTGGCACAAACTGGCACTGCCCTTAAATTTTTTTATTATTGTTTTTTAAACAAGATTACATACAACAATCAACTATTTTATTATAAAATGTTGCAAAAAATCGATTATCACGCAAAACATAAATTTTTTATTCAACAATACAAAAATTTTCCTTTTTATAAAAGAAACACACAAAGGCATAAAAAAAATGAAAATTCAATATGTGTAAGTTTTCAACTTTTTTTTTTTTTTTTTTAATATCCTTTTTTACATAAAATAAAAATTAGAATAGGTACGTTTTCGAAATTTTTATTTCTCGTTCAAGAAGTCTTTCAAACAAAATCGATAAAAAGTATAAAACAAAAAATAACTAAATTAATGCAAAATTTTTTTTTTTTAAATGAGAAAAAAACAAAACAAAAAAAAAATCTTTTTTGATTAAAATAGGGCAAAATTGCTGTTGCGGAACATCCGCGCTTATACCTATTTATTTAACTTTATTTTTTATCTACAAAACTTCTTGTTCGATATTTTCGTTATAAACGAAACGAATATTAAAACACAACTGATTCACGATGCACAACGAAATTAACTTCAAAGTCTCAACAAATTATTCTCAAATCTCAATCCGGTCGGATATAAAAATCTTCAGCTTTTTAACCGTTACAACAACAAAAAATATGTAGTACATAATATTATGTATGTAAAATATTTCAGCTGCTTAAAAGAAGTTTATACGCAGGTCTGTATCTGTACACAAATTCAAGTTTTTAGATAAAAAATTTACAATTTAAAAAGTTGATTTTGATTAATTTAAATTTTTTTAATGTGATTAAAAATCAAAATTGAAATAAAAACAATTATGTATTTACAAACACCTTCGTTTCTATTTTAAAAAAATGAAAACGATACGAACTGCACTATCGCATTAGCGCCGCCAATTACCTCAAATGCGAACTGCATTTCCACATCCTTTGCCTTTATTTACAATTCCATTCCAATCCAATCCAACTTTGATCAACATGGAGCCGGAGTAAATTACAAAACTAAGAATAAGAAAAGAAGAGAAAATTATGTTGACAGCTTGGATTGGATGTGGTGACTGGTGAGTGTGCATGGCGATTTTGATTTATTTTTCACGTATTTCTAATTAAGATTTAAGTTAAATATTTACTTTTTATAATTAGTAGTTTATATTTCAATAATTTTAAAACTATTTTTAATTTATAATTTAACAGGGGTAAGTTCGAAATGTATTCGCAATACAAAATAATTCTGACTCTTAAAGCATTTTGATTTAAATTCCGATAAAATCGAAAAAATTAATTTACAACATTTTTAAAGATTTTTTAATAGTGGAAAATTAATTTTCCCATTTAGCAAATCATTTTAAAATTTCGGTAATTTTTTCCAATTAATATTTAAAAAGGAAAACAAAGTAGATTGTTGACCTCAATTGTTTTATTAAAATTGATTTTAAGAAAAACAAAATGTTTTACATTGTTTACCAAGAAAATTAATTTTCTTTTATATTTTTAGCAACAGCCAATAACTATTTGTGTTCTGAAATTTAAATTCTTACAAGTAATTTTTATTTTAAAAGTCACTGTAAAGATAAAATTCATAACACCAAAGTAGGAAAAAAATCAAAAGGATATACAACTGGAAAATGTCGAAAAGAATAGCTGAAGATTCTAGTTCAAATAGTATTTTAATCGCTGGTCAACCACCAATAAAAAAAGTTCACTTTGAACCACATTTAATTGGACCTGTATCAACAAATGAAGAAATGGATATAAAAGTATTACAATTTCAAAATAAGAAATTGGCTCAACGAATTGAACAACGTATGCGTTGTGAAAATGAATTACGGATTCGAATTGAACAACTTGAAAAAAGACAAACTCAAGATGATGCAGTTTTAAATGTTGTAAATCGCTATTGGAATCAATTGAATGAAGATATTCGAGTTTTATTACAAAGATTTGATGCTGAGACTGCAGATGAATTAGAAAATAAAAGTAAATTTGCAATTATATTTTTTATTATTGTCTCATTTTAGAAAGAAAACAAAATTAACATATATTTATATTTTTATTAACTTAAATAGATGAAAATGAAGTAACAACTTCATTTCTTGTTCAATTATCGTCATGGGATAAAGAAGAACTAGATGATAAACTTGCAAATCGTGTACAAGTATCAAAACGTGCTGTTGCAAAAGTTGTACAAGTTATCGATCGTTTAATGCAAAGAAATGAAAAAATTACACTTCTACTGAAAGGTGGTAATTTAAATGACGATGGCGGTGAAGATGGTAGTGGTATGTGTGGTTTAAATCAATTACCACCAATTGATGAAACATTAAGACAATCACAAATTGAAATTATGGCTGAAAATCGTAATTTACAAAATTTAAATACATCATTACATGAAAAATTTCATGCATTATCATTAAAAATAAAAGAATATCAAGATGCAATAACTGCAAAAGAAACAGAAAATGCTGAACTTCGTAATCAAATTGATGAATTACAATATGATTTAGAAAAAATTCGATGCCGTAATGATAAACTTGAAAATCATTTGGCTGAAGCAATTGAAAAATTAAAAACTATACATCATATACATGGTGATCAAACAAAAATAACTGCTAAAAGTATTAGTACAACAAGTGTGAATAGTCAACATTTAGAAGATTTACAAAAAGAGCTTGAAGAATATCGAGATTTAGCAAATAATCGTTTAGCTGAATTAGATAAACTTCATCAAACTCATCGAGAAACATTAAAAGAAGTTGAAAAATTAAAAATGGATGTATGTTATCTTTAAATAAAATTAATTTTTTTTTCTCTAAATATTCTAAATTTCGATTAATTTTTCAGATTCGTCAACTTCCAGAATCAGTTATTGTTGAAACAACCGAATATAAATGTTTACAATCACAATTTTCTGTTTTATATAATGAATCAATGCAAATTAAAACAATGTTAGATGAAACAAGAAATCAATTACAAACAAGTAAAAATCAACATCTTCGTCAAATTGAATTAATGGAAAATGAAGAATTAATTGCACAGAAAAAAGTTCGAACAGAAATGATACAAATGGAAGACGTTTTAGCACAAATTCGTAAAGAATATGAAATGTTACGAATTGAATTTGAACAGAATATGGCAGCTAATGAACAGACAGCTCCAATAAATCGTGAAATGCGTCATTTAATTACATCATTACAAAATCATAATAGTCAATTAAAAGGTGAAGTTCAACGTTACAAAAGGAAATATAAGGAAGCATCTGGTGAAAATTTAAAGGTATTTTTATTATTTTTATGTGAGTATCTAATTTATTTATATTTTTAAAATTTTGTTTTTAAGCTGAGAAAAGACTTAGACGAAGCAACGACAAAATTAGAAGGGAATGCAGCACGAAGTGCTGAAGAAATAAAACAAGAAGCTTTAATAAAAGAAGAAACAAACTTAGAAGGACCAATGAATATTAAAGAAGAGGGAACTTCTGGACAAATGAAAAGTACATGTTGTGTTATTTTATTGTTAAATTATTTCTTAATTTAAATAAATTAATATTGTTCATAGTTGAATCAGATGAAATGGATGACGATAAGAAGGATTGTATTAAACAAGAAAAAGGAGCTGCTGGTTCAAATACACCTGGTGATAAAAAAGAAGGACAACAAGGTAGTTCAACAATAAAAGGTGAAAAAGATGTAAAAGAGGCTCAACGTCTAAAAGAGCAAAAAATTGCTGAATCAGAATTGGTTCGAGATTTGAAAGCGCAATTGAAGTTAGTAATATTTTTTTCTTTTTTTTTTTAAGTTGTTCAAAACTTTATGGGTGGGTGTGTAATAATAATATTATAAAAATTTCAGAAAAGCTATGAATGATCAAAAAGAAATGAAATTGCTATTGGACATGTACAAAGGAGTATCGAAAGAACAAAGAGATAAAGTTCAATTGATGGCCACAGAAAAGAAATTAAGATCTGAAATAGAAGATTTGAGACAACAATTGAAAAAGATGCAAGAAAGTAAAAGAGAGGAACGTAAAAAGCTTGCAGATGAAGAGGCATTAAGAAAAATTAAACAACTCGAAGAGCAAAAATTTGAACTACAAAAACAAGTTGCAAATCAAAAACCACCGGATGGTCTATGGCCAGTGGGTAATTATATTCGACCGTTTGTTGGTTCTCATGAAGAGGAAGCACTCTTAAATGAAATGGAAGTTACTGGACAGGCATTTGAAGATATGCAAGAGCAAAATTCTCGTTTAATTCAACAATTACGTGAAAAAGATGATGCAAATTTTAAATTAATGTCCGAACGTATTAAAGCAAATCAAGTTCATAAATTATTACAAGAAGAAAAACAAATTCTAGAAGATCAAGTCGCGACAAGAGATACACAAATTGAAGCAATGCATATTGTTTTACGTAAATTAGAAGAGAAAGAACGTAGCCTTCAAAACACTGTTGCAACAATTGAAAAAGAATTAGTATTGCGTCAGCAAGCAATGGAAATGCATAAACGTAAAGCAATTGAATCAGCTCAATCTGCTGCTGATTTAAAATTACATTTAGAGAAATATCATTCACAAATGAAAGAAGCACAGCAAGTTGTTGCTGAAAAAACAAGCTCTTTAGAAGCAGAAGCATATAAAACTAAACGTTTACAAGAAGAATTGGCACAATTCAAAAGAAAAGCTGAACGTATGAAGAAAATTGAATTGACTGGAACCACTATAGATGAAGTTATGCTGGAAGAAATACGAGAATATAAGGAAACTCTTACATGTCCATCATGCAAAGTTAAAAGAAAAGATGCTGTTCTATCGAAATGCTTTCATGTATTTTGTTATGATTGCTTAAGAACCAGATACGAGACAAGACAACGTAAATGCCCGAAATGTAATTGTGCATTCGGTGCAAATGACTATCATCGTTTATATTTATCAACATAAAAAATAAAATTTATATTGTAATTGTATACCGTATACCCATAAATCTGTAAGAGCTTTTTATTTTATTAGAATTAAGATATACAATTTTATTCATATTTTTAGCTTCATAATTTTAAATAATTACTGATGATTTTCTTTAATATTTTTAAGTTGTAGGATTTCATGGTAAATGTATGTTCAATTAGGACTAATAGGAAACAAATGCTAATTACATATTAAAAATATTACCTTAAAAAACATGTGTATTATTGTAATTACAGTTAAAGCTGCTTCTATTTATTTTTGAAGTAGGAAAATATAATATGAGTTCAGGTGAATTTGAAAACGATTGAATAAGTTCAGCCGACTGCGCTGCAATCTTGAATTAATGAACATGATACCACAATTCACAATTTTTCCTTAAAATATCCACCCCTCTTGCAATATTTCGTAAAAAAGAAAAATGTGATAAAGATCGTTTGGGGCAATTATATAAGAGCATTCTGTAAAAATTACCTATACTCTATTTAAAGGCATTTTTTGTTCAATAAAACTTCTTGTGCTTTCATTTTTAAATTATATTTATGAAATTTTTCTAAAATTTTGTACATCAAATACAAAGATATTACATAAAATTTGAACTTTAAGTTTATTTATTTTCTCTTTCTTCGTTTCAATTCTTTTTTTTTTTTTATTTTTGCTTATAATTGAAAAATGTGTGCATAAATATATTTACTATACCTAAATGTTAAAAAAAAAAGTGGCCGGAAATAAAAATTAAAAAGGACATTCTTTAAATAATTTAAAAAACAAAAAATAAAATACTCCAAGTAAAATATGTACTAAAATCATAGGGTGTTTCATGTAAATGAATAAATCACCCATCGTCTTACCAAAATTCCCTTTTATTTCCTTCCTTACATACTAGTTTTACCTTTTGTTGTTGCTGATGTATCAAATAATTTCAATGTAATCAAGTTTTTGTTTGATGCAGTTTTATCTGTTTTATCTTTCTCCTTATTTGTACCAGCATTACCATTTTCTTTCTTCTTTGTCATTCTTTTTTTAATATTTAATTTTGCTTTTTTGATTTTATTTTTAACAACCCATATTTTATCAGTTTTTCCCTTGTTGAAATTTAATGATGGATTCGATTGGCATTCTTTAACCCAAAATTCGATTGCATTTAAACTTGGTGATGATCCCTTGTATACATGTTTCATATCATCATGAATAGCTGCGGCATTCCATCCTTTTTTTGTTAGAAATTTTATTACAGAACGATGCTCAATACTGACTTTCTACAAGAAATTTCGTAAAAAAAGAAGAAATTAAATAAGAAATTTAAGTAACAATTGAGAATTTAAAGAAGAAAAAAAAATACTCACAGCTGCTGGACTTGTGGTGCTGTCGTTTCCGCCATTTTCCGATGCTGTGGGTTTGGATTTTTTCTTAGGAGAAGGCTCTTCCTCGTCCTCTTCTGATAATTTGTTGTATGATACTTCACCACTGCTGTTTGCTTCAGTCTCATTATTTGTAATTGATTTTAAATAAGTCGCTGGATCCTTTATAAATGTACTAACTGTCCTTTTTGAACGATGGAGTTCCTTACTAATTGCATTGATGCTCATTCCTTTAGCTCGAAGTTTTAGGATACGAGCTCGCTCTTGTAATTCTAAAGGCTTTCGAATCATTTTTATTTATTCACTTTTTTTATTCAAACACTTAAATTAAATAAATAAATTCGTTCAGTAAACTGAATTTTTGTTTAAAAACACCAACTCAACTAGAGTTGTTGTTGTTGAAGTTGAATGTAGCAACTTGACAGTTGACATTTATTTTTTTAAACTTTTCACAAGTCAGTATACAGTCAGTGCTGCCAATATTCAATATCTTTAAAAAAAGTAGTTCACAGTAAAAACAAATTTAAAAAAAAAAAACGAAAAAATTAAAACTCTTTTTCCGCTTTATACCTCAAACACAATACAGCGGTTATTCGCGACGTTTTGTTATTGTTAAAATAACAAAATACATACAAAGCTTGCCGTCGCCGCCTGCCGTCGCGAATAACCGCTGTATTGTGTTCGGGGTATTAGGAATTATTTCTAAAAAGTAGAAAAATTAGAATTCTGGGTTTCATCGATTTACTGCATACTTTGTATTGAAATTGAATTATTCCTTCAATTTCCATAATCATAGCATCTAGATGTATATGCTATGCCATGACAATTTTGTGGAAAAGAAAATTTCAAGGACTCAGCTTTGTGGCAAAATGGTTTTACGCTGCTTAACGCTTAACTTAATGTTTAGTATATTTTCGAATAAGCTCATATGGAGACTCTTAACGGGTATGCTCTTCTAGTATGTGCTTCGATGGAAATTCTTCTTCTAAGGAGGCTTTTATCGAAAACTTCTAAGTGAGCTTTTGCCAATAAATTTCGAAAGTGACTTCGCAAGTTCTAAAATAGTTTCTAAAGTTCGAATACAATTTCGTAAATTCTGAAAATTTTCCTCCAAAAATATGGGAAATTTTCTTTTCTTAAAAACTTTAAATAAAATAAAGATTTTAGATTTCATAACAATTGTTTGTATGTATGTATGTAGTTTCGAAAAAGTACAGAAACAGGTTACAGATACTGAATTTTTGAAAACGTCAAATGATCGTCAATTGACGAAATTCCGCAATACAACATTTTAACCTGAATATCGTCAATTGATGATTATTTGACGTTCTTGAATATGCAGATACTAGGTAATGCGGAAGTATCTCACACTGAATAAAATAAAATAACGATCAGAATAAGAACATGATGATCCACCTAAATTTGGAATGGATTTTTCAATTGCTAAATACATTATACCTCTAGATGTATAGCCAATTTCAACATCCCTCACTTGTTTTAATTTTTTTTTATTTTATTGTTGCTGAATATCAAATTTAGCTTTCAGCATACGCATGGTTAAAAGAAAATTTAAAAAAATAATAATAATTTGAATAAAGTCTGGAAGCATTTTTTGCATTTTCATTTATTTCATTTCATCTTCAATTCATATTATCAATTTCATTTTTTTTTTATTTACTTTTTTTTTTTTTTAAATTTTCATCATTCAATAACTTTTGATATTTTAACATTTTTCCTTTTTTTTTACTGTTCTGTTGTCTAAATAAATACTTTTTTTTCTATATTTTTTTCTTTTTCTTTAATTGTTTTTTTATTTTTTTTTTATTTTTTCAAATTGCATTTTTGTAAATAATTGTAAATTGCTAAATATCAAAATCATTTTTTTTTTTGTCATCATATAAATTTTAATATTCCTTTTTTGTTTTTCATATATTTTTGTTATTTGTTTATTTATTTGGTTTTTTTTTTTTTTTTTTTTGTTAAGAATATACATAATTTCATTTTCATTTCACTCATTTTTTTTTTCAATTACATATTTATTTATTTTTTTTCTTCTCAATTTTAATGAAGGATAATATTATCATATATTTAGTTATTCATACTGAATAAATGTAATTACGTAAAAAAATTGTAAAAAAAAGAATTTCAAATTAATTCTTAAATTTAATCGAAAATTGTTTTTTTTTAAAAAAAAATTAATAATTGATTTTATACAACAACAACAAAAAATAGTTACAGGTGTTTTTTTTTTAAATTTTAAAATAATATAATACATACATACCTATATAGTTATGTATATGAAGTTTATAATTATGTAATTGGTTTTATATTTACTTTTTTTTTTTTTGTTCAATTGTTTATATGTAATTTAGAAGCCAGAAAATATTTTATTCTAGTTTTTTAAAGAATTTATTATCTTTTTTATAGTTTTTTTTCATTCTTTTAATTTTATTTTTCTTGTATGATTATATATATTATGTATATATTTTTTCCTTTTTTTTCTTTCAAATATTCAATCTTAATTCAACAATTATTTTTATTTAAAATACAAAATGTTTTGGAGTTTTTTTTTGTTTTTTTTTTTTAATTATTCAATTCATTTTTAATATTTAATTTTAATTTTCTTAAATTTTTACCATATGTTTCTCAATTTGCTTTTCAAATTCATTTAAATTGCTTTTTTTTTCATTTTTATTTTCATTAAATTTTTCATTCTTGAGCCCTTCCATTAATTTTTTAAAAAATAATTTATATATTTTCTTAATTTTTTTTTTTGCTAATAATTAATTTCAAATACATTTTACATTGTATTGTTTAGATTATTGAATAATAATTAATTTTTTTTTTTTTTTTTTTTTGATGTGTATACATTAAAAAAATTTCATAACTGAATTATATTCAGTTTGAAAAATAAAATATTTTTTTCTTTTTCTTAATTATATTTTTGCTTTCATTTTTTTTCCTCTTTTTAAACTTAATTTATTATAAAATTAAGTAAAAAAAAAATGTTTTTAGATTTTAATTCAAAATTATTGTAAAAAAAAAAAAAAAAATTTCGTTTCGAATTAAAATTTTAAAACATTTTTATCAAAATATTTCACTTCTTTTTTTTCTTTCTCTCCATACAAAAAAAAAATTATCCAATATAGAATTTTTTTTCTTCTTACAAATTTTTTTCCTTCTTCTTTTTCTTGTCTTATACAAAATCACAATATGATTGACCGAAAAAAAAATTTATTATTTCCTCTTTTTTTTTTTTTTCTCTCAAGAATAAAATCCATACTACTTACATATAATTTCTTTATTTTGTATTTTACATTTTCATCACATATTCAATTTTCAAATTTTGGTATACGTAATTTTGATACGATTTTTTTTTTCTGCAAAAATAAAATTATATTTCGAAATTAATTTCACTCGTAATTAATTTGTTTTGTTTACTTGTCTGCTAGATTTATTTTGTTTAGTTTTTCATAATTATTTAAATTTTTTATTTGCTTAATTTTTTTCAGTCAAATTATGATTAAATTTAAAACTAAATTTAATCCAAAATAATTTCTAGTCATTTATTTAAACCACATTTTTTTTCCTTCAGACTTAAAATATTTAAAAACCGTAAATTTATTTTTTACTTAAAACCATTGAATCAAAAAAAAAAATAATAATAATAAAAACAAAAAAAAAATCGATTTTCAAAAGGTGAATTTTATAAGTTTTATGTGAAAAAAGGCGTCTTTAAAGACGTAACCTAAGTTACGTTCAACTAATTGAACAAGAAAAATACTAAAGAAAAAAGAGTAAAAATAATTTGGGAAAAATTGTATGAAATTTATAACTGAAAAATAATTAACGGTTTTTTTTTGCGTTATTTAACTGTGTTATCAATGTGGTGTACTTTATTTACTAGAGTTGAAGCACGTAAATTGTTTCAATCGACTTGTTAATAGCTGAATTGATTATTCAGTCATTGCTGAATCGATTGAAACAACTTACATGTTACCACCCCTGAACTTGTTTTTTCCCTTCCTATTCCTTCCTTTGACCGTGACATAAGACTCTACCCTTAAAACTTATTGTTAGAGTTATCTTATTTTCAACAATCTTTTGCTGACCTGAAAATGAAAGCAAGTAATTTGTTATAAGTTTAATATAACTGAATTCAGCTATTAGAATTCCTTTTCAATTAAACTTTTAAACAGGAATAAACAACTGAATTTAAGACTTTGCTTTGCATTTTGGCGATTGAAGGATTTTACATCTTCGAAAATGTCAAATTATCATCAATTGATGAAATTCAGCTTAAAACTTTGTTTTGCTGAATTTCACCAATTGAAGATCATCTGACGTTTTCGAAGATGCAACGTTACCAAATTTGATTTGTAAGTAAATATTGATGTCCTAATTACGAATCTGAAGTACTTTAAGTCCTATATTTAATAGTTCCTGAGAAAAATATACAACATAATATTAATTAATTTTATTTTATTTAAAGATGACTTTTTTTTTTTTATCGTTTTACAAATTAATAATGGATAAAAATCGGAATATTGCACCTTAAATAATATTCATTATTCGAATAAAGCAACAAAATTAAAGCAAGATTCCATACTTTCACCCGAAATTGTCAATTATTGTTTTGACAAAAAAAAATTTAAAAAAATTCAACTGACTTGCATTGCTGAATTCTTCAATATCATTTGACTTTTTCGCAAATCATGAACAGACCAGACCGATTATCACAAAGAATAAATTGTCTGATATTGTTGAATTTCTTTCGTTATTAATATTTCCGAATTTCTTTAGCTGAATTTACATTCAACCGAAATAGTTCGAAAGAGTTATTTTGTATGTACATTTTTAAATTTAAAAAAAAAAATGTATGTATGTTATATTGAATTATTTTTATTTGATTTATGTATTAAAAATTTGACTAAAACTTTTTGAATTATTATTATATCTTGTTTTATTTATTCTCATTTATTACTTAATGTTTTTAATTTTATTATTTCTCTTATTTAGTTATTTAACTTACTTACATTTTATATATTTACACAGTAAAAAAAAGATAATAATAATAATGAATGAGTAATCAAAAAAAACAACAACAAGCACACACAAATTTTAAAGAACAAAAAAATATTTTATTTTTTTCGCTTTCGGTTTTGGGCTTTTTTTTTCTTTAACTGTCATAAAAAAATAAATTTGTAGATATCTGTTTTTTTTTTCCTTTTTCTGTTTTCAAAAAAAAAAAAAATAAATAAATAATTATTATTTTTGTTTTACAATATTTTCAAAACATTTTAATTGAAAAATATATATATTTTTCTTGTATTTATTTCATAACGGTATATTTTTTGCTTTCTACTTTCATTTATATTTTTTGCTTCTAAATTTGCAAAAGAAAAATGAAGACATTATTTTCATTAATATGTTTACTTCTTTTCAAAAAATCCTTTTACTTTTTTTTCTTTCTTATTGTTCCTTTTGTTGTTTTTATTTTTTTTCCTTTTTTAATTTTTTTTATTGTGAATATTGTATAAATTTATTTTTAATTAAATAGCAAAAATATAACACCAGTAAATTTAATTAGTTATGAAAAAATATACATTATTTACAAAATTCAATTTCCTTTTTTTTTTTTTTTATTTGTGTCCTTAATTAATTATAAATACAACAATTTTTTTTTTTTATATTTTATATAATTTTTCTTTTTCATCTTCTGCTGAATTCTATGTTGTTTTTTTATTTATTTTTTATTTTTTTTTTTCTTAACAAAACAAAAATATTAATTTAAATGTAAATATCACGCACATAAAAAATATTTATTATTATTCTAATCTCATTTTGCTCTTAAATTATATCTATTTTCTGTTTTTTTTTTTTTTTGTTTTTTTTTTTAGGATTGAAACTGCAACTATGTATAATTTTTTTCTATTGTTTTTAAAGGATTTCTGAAAAGAAGTTCAGAATTAAAAAATAAATTAACTTTAAAAATATTTCTCTTTTTTTTTTCTTCTTTTGTTTAATTTATAATAAAGAAACAATTAACGAAAAATATAAGAAAAATATATATAAAAGAAACAATAAAAATTATATTTATCTGTAAAAATTCTATAAAATAAATTACTTTTAATTAGACAAAAAAAAAAATCTGTTTTACTGTTTAATTATAATTTTACTATTGATTAATATTGAACACTAATGGCAGTTATTTTAGTTTATTTGGTAGTTGTAATTGATTATTTTAAAAAAAAAAATTGTTTATTCTTTTTATTTAATTATAATTTACTTTGAAAATAATAAATGAATGTGATGAGATGAAAATTGGGATGTCAGCATTTAAGTTGTTCCAATGAACTTATTATTCAGTTATTATTAACGTGTTAATTGAAACAATGTACGTGCACAGCGAACTCCTGTTTTTTGTAAACAATTTTTCGATCACACTTTCAATACTACAAAATAAGTTTTGCATACATTTTTTTGTTCTTTAAAAGAAGGATAAATTCCAACACAATGATAATTATTCGGCTAATAAATTTATTTATTTTTTTAATGTAAATTTCTTAGCTGTAAAAATTTAATGTTAGAAAAAAAAAACCAATTACAAAAGAGAAATTTGTTCTTTCAGAATTTTCGAAAAAATTATTTTAAAACTTGCTGCATATTTTGGATAGAACTAGATCCATTGGAATTCAAAGCTGGCGTTTAACTTACTTCAAGAATAATTTTTTTTTTTTTAAATTAAAATTTATTAATTTCTCACAGAAGTGAGATGAAAATAAATTCACATTCATTTTCTCACAGAAGTGAGATAAAAATAAATTCACATACTGTCAAATTAATTCATTTTTTGTGTATTGAAAGATAATATGCCCCCATTTTTTTCTTCTTATTTTTTTTTTTAGGTAAAAAAAAACTCAAATACTGATTTATTTGTATGTCGTTCTATTGCTTTATGTATTCAGTAAATTATTATGAGCAATTGAAATTGATTATAGTGTTTAATTTTTATGAGTTATCATTCGAAATAAAAAAATTCAAAAAAATATATATAATCTGTAATTTCAATGAAAATGGTTTTAAAAAACACAAACTTTCTTCCAAAACAAAATTATAAATTTTTGCTTTTTTTTTCTTTCTTTTAACCTTACACTTTTTTCTAAGTTTTCTTCAAAAATATGGCAAAAACAAAATTGAAAAATTAATAAAAAAAAAATAATTCTATTTACTTAAATTTTATATACGTTTTTTTTTTACATCTTTGTTTTATTTTAATTTGTTAACAAGTTTTTATTTTATTTTTTCACTTTTTTTAATCTTATTTTAATCAAAACAATTAATTGTTCAAAAATAACGAATTTCAAATTTAAACAGAATATAAAAAAAAAAAGTTATTTAAAATTCTTTTGAATTTTTCAAGAAAACAAAAACAAAGAAGAAATTTTTATAACAATGTTTTTTTCTTCTACAATTTTCCTATTTGAAAAAAAAAAAAAAAACGAGCAGAAAAAATAAAAGACTAAAAAATAATGTATCATTTTTTTTTTTTTTTTAAATTCATACAGTCTGCTTGCTATTTGATTTACTATTTTGCTTTTTTTTTTTTTTAACTATTTAACAAAATTATTTGAATGATTGGGTGTTAAGCATAAACTAATATCTTCTCGAAAGAAGAGTTTGTTTTCTTCAATAAGATAAAAAACAAAAAAATAAAAAATTTTAAATAAAAATATTCAGCATATAAAAATTTTGTGCTAAATATTTTACAGTTGTTTTTTTTTTTTTTTTTTTTTTATGAAAAAAGATACAATTTTATAAAACTGAATAAATTCAGCTTAACATTTTAAATGTGCTGAACTTTTTACTTTTTTGTTTTATGTACATACTTTTAAAATCTTTAGGCTGAATTCACATGAACACTCACTCATATAATTTTGTCAAATAGTTAAGTCAATTGCCGTTTTTCTTCGGTTTTGAATTGATATATAAATTTCTTTTAAGCTTCAAGTATGGTCATAGTTTTCCTTTTATATTATTTTTAAAATATTTCACATTATAGTACATTCTTTTTTTTTTTTTTTTTTTTTTTGTAATTACATATTTAGTAACGACTTATTTTTTTTTTTATTGTATATTAATTATACTTTCTTTCTTTTTTTCTTCATGATTATATTATTTTAATAATTAATTATTTTGTAGGTAATATATTGTGTTAAATGGTAGGCCTGAAAGGGGTTAAACACACTTTCTTTCTCTTTTGCTGCATTTTTGTTTTATTTTATTTTTTTTTTTTATAAATTTCTTTGTGTTTTAATTTTACTATTTAATGATTAATAATTAATTAATTAATTAATTAAATATGTATATATGTAATGTTTTTTTTTTTAATTTATTTTATGTATGTATGTATATTAATAAAGTAGTTTGGTTTTTCATTTTTCTTTTCTTTTATTTACCACCTTTTTGTTTTCTTATATGATTGTTGATGATTTTACTTTTAAATTAGTTTAAAAAAAACCAAAACAAACAAAAAATAATTGTAATTATTATTTTAATGACTTATAATTAGATTTAATTTATCTATTTTTTTTCCTCGAATTAATTACTGTGTATACATAATATATATATATATACATATATATAAGTTTCTATTGACATTATTTTTTTTTTTTATTTTTCTTTTTTTTTCTTTTGTGGATTGAATGAACACAATTTTTGTTTTTTTGTTTGTTTTGTTTCTTTTTTTTTTGAAAATGAAGCATTTCTTTAAAATTTCATTTTTCTACTTTTCTTCCCAAATTTTCTTTTTTCCAATTGAAATTATCTCAGACAAAAAAAAAAGAATTTCAATATAGAACAATATCAAGAATCATCAGATTATGATCACTTTGAAAAGAAAGAAGGAAAGAAAAAAGATCTAAATCGAAATAATTTGGGAATGCAAGTTCACTTTTACTTTATACGCTGAATTGTATATACATATATTATACTCTGTATCATTTATCAATATTTATGAAGAATATGTGAGAATCTATGTTCCACATTGAAGCCAAACTTATACCATGAATTTCTTGTTCTTTAGAAATGCCTTAAAGCCTTAATTGTGCATAGTTTAGCTGAATAAATGAATGACATGTTACAATTTGTGCATCTTCGAAAACGTCAAATGATCGTCATTTGATGAAATTCAGCTTAAAACTTTAAATTGACGATCATCTGACGTTTTCGAAGATACACTATATCTAAAGCTTTGCTAAATAATAACTTACACGACTTTACACAATCAAAAAATGTGTATATTTCATATCAAAGATAAAAATTCAACAAAAATTGATTATGAATAATTATTGGTAAATTATTGTTGTTCGAAATCTTATTCCAATACCTTTCAACCATACATGAATTTTACTTGCTGAATTGATAAAAATTTAGAGTACATTTAAATTGAATTCAATAAAGCAATATTGTAATTGTTTTTTAGCTAATTACTAATAAGTCTTATTTGAAAGTTTAACTTTCGAATAATTTTTTATGCCATACTTAACTGAAATAATCATAATGGAAAGAATGTGTTATATCGGAAACAATTTCTTATCAATTATTTCTTCATTGCTTCAAGGATTTTAAAGTTTTCATATCAAACAACGGACAAAATATGACATACATATTTCTTTTGATTTTTTTTTGTCTTATATCTGAAAAGATTGAAGAAAATATTAAATAAATTGAAAAAAGTAAACAGCATACCAAAAATGATTTTGATTTAAACCCCAGTATTACATTTAAATTTTCATCTCATTTCATCTCTTAATAAAAAATGAAATAATAAATGAAATGCTTCAATTTTCATTTACCAAATATTTAACTAGTTTTTGTTTTTTTGTTTTTTTTTGTTTTTCTTTCTTTTTTTTTTTTATTTGTTGATTTTAAATTATTATTTATTTAAAAATATAATATTATTTTTATTTTTCTTTTATATTACTCTTTTTTTGTTTGTTTTGTCTTAAAATAGTTAATATAATTCAATTTTGCCTAAATAAAATTCGTACGAAAAAAATAACTATGTATTCCTTGTATATTACAATAATAATAATAATAATAATAATAATCATAATAATAGAAAAAAAAATATTCTCAAATAATCATTGTTTTTCTTTGTCAATTTTTTTTTTTTTTAAATATTTTGTGACAATTTTTTTTTAATTTTAATTAAATTTTCAAACATAATTTATTTTTTTTTTCACTTACATAATTTACACAATATAACTAAAATGTCAACAAAGGCAAAAATAATAATAATAATTATAATAATAATAATGATGATAATTTGTAAATAAAAAAAAAAAGATAATAATAATAAATTTTAACTTAACATTTATAGGATTTTTTTTTTTTGTAAAATCTTGACGTGTAAGTAAGTAACAATATTTTTTTTTTTAAACTTTATTTAATTGTTTTTTTCACTTTTCTTCCTTAATATATTTTTCGAAAAAAAAAATATATATATGTACCTATGTATGTATATATATATGTATATATATTATATGTATGTATATTAATTTTTGTTTTTTTATTTGTAATTTTTCTTTTATTTATTTTTTTTATTTTTTTCTTTAATGTTTTAAATTAATATGTGTAAATATAATAGGAAACTATACAATTGGTAATCCTTGAACATCCATCATTTCATCTTGCGGTGATGGTCTCGGAGCGAATGCTTGTAAATGTGGTGGTGTTGCTCTTGAGCACATATTTCTTTGGGGCGGGAATGCTAACCGATAATGTTCATCACGTTGACGTGGTGTTCGACGTGGTGAACGTGCTGGTGCTGTACCTCTTGCACGATGCATATCCTCTAAAACTGATGGCGCTACATATGTGAAGCCCTATGGTTTTTTTTTTTTTCGTTTTGTTTTATAACAATGAAAAATGAAAAAAAAATAATTAAAAATCAATTATTTACACTTTACTCGAATAAAAAATAAATAAAGTGCATAAATATTTTAAAGAAATATGAATTTAGGCTAACATAGGCCTAGAAAACCTTCAGATAAAGTCGATGATTTTAAAGAATATATCTAATCTATAGGTTACATACAAATACAAATATTTTTTTAATTAAATGAAATTCTCAATTAAAAAATTTGATTATAAAATTTAAAAGAAGGAAAAATATGTTCAAAATCGTCTTGTTTTTTAGTCAGTTTGATCAAAAAAAAATTTTTTTTTGCCATCAGTTTATTTTAATTGTGAAAATGTTCTAGTTACTTATTTTTAAATTGGATCTCACTATACTCACTTGAAATATTAAATTGGCACTTTCGCTTAATGTTGTATCGTCTGGTGAATCGACTGGAATTTGTCTTGTGAATTTTGTGTCGAATTGTGAAACATCATCTTCACTTCTCTGTATAAAAAGAAAAAAGAAAGGAAATTTATTATTGAAAGAAAAACTATGTATGTAATTGATTTATTTTTATGCCTACCAAAATTGGTTTAATTGGTGGATCAAGACGACGTGCCAATACATCTTCCCAACTAACATGTTTGAAAAATGGATGTGCTCTTATTGCGGCTGCATCTTCTGGGCCGCTACCTAAACGTTGTGGCACTTGTCGTTTCATCAGTCTACGTACTAAGTCTCTGGCATCTGGTGTGAGGTAGGCAGGTAAATTAAGTTTTGCTTTTAGAATTGTTTCAATTGTTTTTTTACGATTTTCAGCTGTGAAAGGTGGCTAAAAAAAAAAGAAAAGAAGAGAAAAAATTGTTTTTGAAAGAAATTGTTAAATTTATTTCCAAATTTAAAAAATGGAACACCTTTAATTAAAATGAAATTTTATTGAATTTTGTTTGCTTACCACTCCTGTTAACATATCAAACATAAGAGCACCAAGCGACCACCAATCTACTGCTTTACCATGTCCACTTCGTGTTAATATTTCTGGAGCCCTTTTGTTTTTTTTTTTTTTTTAAATTCAAAAACAGGATAAGAAGAAGAAAAAATCACGTGCAATTAAAAAATTCCACTTACATATTTGTAACTACATTTAAACTTACATATATTCAATTGTTCCACAAAATGTATGTGTTACAATGCCCTCTTGTATATGCTCTTTACATAAACCAAAATCTGTTAATTTAACATGACCTTGTGCGTCTAATAAAATATTTTCAGGCTTTAAATCTCGATAAATTATACCAAGTGAATGCAAATGTTCTAAAGCTAAAATAATTTCGCTTAAATAAAAACTAAAGAAACAAGAAAGAAAAAATATGTTATAATTTGTTTTATAAATTTATGCAAAAAGATAAAATAAAGAAGAAAAAAAATTCATATATCATTAAAAATTTACCATGTTGTATCTTCTAGAAATATTCCTTCACGTTCTAAATGCATAAAAAGCTCACCGCCGCTTAAATATTCTAATATTAAATAAAGTTTGCCACCTGTTTGGAAAGCATAAACTAGTTCTACAATGAATGGATGCTGAAAAAATTATTAAGAAAAAAGAAGAAAAAAAAAGAACACAAATAAATAAATAAATAAATAACAAGTTTAACAAAATGAATATTAAATTAAATGATAACAAAGTCAAGTTTAATATACGTATATGTATGTATGAATATTATTATTTTTTTTTTTTTTCACTTTTAATTTATTCTACGTTGTTAGTTGTTACTTTTCTATCATTAATAATAAATACAATAAACATTAATTTGTATTTAAATTAGTTTTACGATTCTAGGAAATTTTGCAATCGAGATAACATTAGAAGTAAAAAACAACAACAACAACAATAAATTGCTGGAAAAGTCGCTTACATAATTTTACAAAGCCTTTTAACAACATTTTTTTTAATTATTTTATTCAAATATATGTATGTACAATGTTATAGCAATTATGGGTTAGAGGAGACAGCTTTAGGATTGGTAAAAAATATTATTTTTGATGTAATGGTTGGTTGGTTGGTTGACGTGGCGGCTTGTGAACGTTTTCGAATACACAGTTAGCACTGCTTATGGAACTTTTGCAGATTATAAGAACCTTCATATTATAAGAAAAGATAAATTTCGAAAGTATTCAAAAGTCTCATAAAGTTCAGGTTCGTTTAAGATAGTGCAGCTAAAATCAATTTTCGAATTATAAAAAGTGTATGCACATTTTTGATTTTAATTGGAAGATTTTTGCAGAACTTTAACGTGAAAAATGCATAAATATGGCGGTCGAATTTCATAGCTTCATTGTCGTTTTTTTTTTTGTCTTTTTTCAATTATTCTAACATCAAGACTCCCCTAAAAAGTAAGAGCCGAGACAGAGGTTCCGTAACTAAGAAAGAATTCGTAAAAATGAGTTCTAACCTTCCAATATAAAAACAAACCGAGAAATTCTCAGTCAAAACACCCAAAATGTGGTTTTTCTTCTTTCTGCATTCTGCCTAAGAAAACGATAGCGTGAAGTATGGAATTCTATGGGCGCTTTCCATCATCTATGCTCAGTCAGCATGAGCTAAAAGTTTGCAGGAAGCTTATTCGAGAGTTACAAAGTTAGGAAAAAAAAAGTATGGAAAATGTTAATCAGCTTTGAAGAATACCAAAAAAAGAAAAGTGGAAAAAATAACTTTTCAGATAAAATCTTGGAAGGCCTGAATTACAGAGGCCGTGTATTTAAACGTTAAACTTCTAATAGATCGAAATTTGTTAAAAATATACTCGGAAAATGGGAAGAGTAAAAGAGAATTTTATAACGGATGTATTTTTTTGAACTTGACTTCTCTTGATATATTATGTATGTATGTATTGTAAAAAAAAATTTCTTTTGTTTACCTTAACTGCTTCTAATATATTTCTTTCAGCTCTTGTATGAGCTGTATCCTTTTGGTTTGTGACTATTGATGCCTTTTTAAGGACTTTCATGGCAAAATATGCATTTGCATCACGGCCTGATGTTTTTCTGACCTATAAAAAACAGAAAATATAATTTATTTATTTTTACTTCAATTTTATAAAAAAAAAAAAAAAAAAAATGTGTGTGTATTAAATAATGGAATTAATATTATCACTAGACAGTAGGTACTCAACAGACTCAATTTTCTTTCTACTAATAATCTAATATTAATTTTAACCATAAAAACGCTTCCGTATTTTATCCATTATCAGGTAATTTATATAATTTTCTTTGTAATAATTTCATTTCAAGAGTATGATTATTAAAAAAAATTTATTAACTAAATATTGTGTAGTTAATATTATTTTCATATCTTTTTATAACATATATGACTACATATACATACACAAAAAAAAAAAATGAAGAGTTTAATTCTTCTTTGTTATAACACACATTTTTTAAAATAGAAAAAAAAAAACTTATAAAATAAAATATGTATGTTGGTTGTTTGTTCTAGATTTTTCTTTTTTTCCATTTGATTTTGTGGAAAAATTTACGCATGATTATTATTAAAAGTCGCAATTTTATATCAAAATTAATATAATGTTTTAGAGATAGAAAAGAAAAAAACATTGTATATGTATTTGCGATATAGAATTATTTTTTTTTATTATTATTATTCATGAAGTTATAATCACTCATGTAAATTGTGTTAACATATATATAAATAAAATAACATCACAAAAAAAAAAAAAAAATGAAAAAAAAGTGTTCAAAAACACCTGTGCCACCCACTGTCAATTGATATTGATGAAATTTAATTTACATAATGTTGAAGAACTTTTTTGTCTGTTTTATTATTTCATACGAAGGATTAAAGCAAATAAACAAACAAACAACAAAAGAAAAAAAAATCGATCAGTATATTTGCTGAAAACGTATTAATTGATAAACAGAAATTTCAAAAGATTTGATTTTTAACATTTATTGCCACAAAAATTTAGAAAACATTGAGATTATTTTAATTGAAAAAAAAAAACAAGACCATCTAATTAAGACGATTAAAAATAATATTAGCATAAAAAAATTCTATCTATCAAAAGAAAGTAACTAACGGGGTAAAACAATAAATTCATTTCACTTATACTGTACATATTTACTACTTTGCACAGAAATTTAGTGCTTATTTCAATAATCTTTGTCCACAGCTTCTTATTTAAGAACTATTCTCTATGTCATGTTGTTTGTTTTAAAAATATTTTTCTTTTCTGCATCCTAGTAAATTCCACTTATAAGCAACATAAGAAAACGATCTTTTCATCGAATTTTTTTCATAAAATTATCAACAAGAGATTAATCTACTTCTTATTAAAAAAGCATTATATTTTTTCCATGAATTTTTAACCACCCCTTTTTCATACGATATATTCATATTCATATGAAAATTTGCAACAATATTACAATAATAAAGTAGATTTCACATGATTTTTATTCCACTTCTGAAAAAAATACATAATATGTATGTATGTACATTCATATGTATATATACTAAATAGATACTATTATAGATATCAATAACATGAAAAATTTATTGATGGTGGATTTGTCGTCTTTAATTCCGGTACATAAATATTATTACAATTTAGAGCACTAAAAAAAGAAAATAAAGACTTTTTATCCTTTTTTTTTAATATTTATTTTGACTTTGCTTTATTCGCGAAATACACAGCTATTATTAGTTTGATGAATTATTGATAAAATATGTATGTACGAAAAGTAAAATTCAGATACAGATATGTATGTATATATGTAATATATGTATTTTTTTCTTTTTGCCTATCATGAATAAAATTTATTCAGGTGTATAAAATCGATGACGATAAGTAAGAACAGTTTGTGTATTTAAAAAAGAAAAAATAAAGTTGATACGTCAACAATGTATGTATACTGTGTGTTGATGATTTTTTTTTTTTTCTAAATATGAATGGAAAGTTGTGGTAAAATCGACATATCGTTTATCTATATCTATCAATTTCACGTGTATAAGTTTTCGCCCCTTCTCCTCATTACTTTTTTTATTTTTTTTATATTTTTTTTTATTGATAGGTATACATATATCAAAAATCTTTGAAAATGTAATTTGTTGTTAAAAGATAAAGATAAATTTTACGATAAATAATGAATGAATAAGGATTAATGTATTCGAAATAGGTACTTACATAGAAGGTTCATATGAAAATTATAAACAATTTTCCAATGAATTAAATTTTATCAATATGTATTTATGTATGAATATATATTTTTTTTTTTATTTTACTGATAAATTAAAAAGATTACTTGCAACCATGTGTTTATAATTAAAAATTTAAAAAAAATTTTTTTAGAGCATGTGTAAATTTTTAAGTATGTACATATGTTCATCTATGAATAAATAATAAGCGTTTTTCTGTTTAAATTGAATTAATTAATTATTTTTATTAAACAATTGAATTTTTATTGTTTCTAATAAATTTTGATAAATTTTTAAATTATACTTGAAAATACCAAAAAAAAAAAAAAAGTTTTGAATTTTTTGGTATGGAATATAAGGAATAGATTTTGCCTATAGGAAGCCAATTCATTAGGCATTCAGAAAGACTTGTTTGTGACATAATTTGTTGAATGTTTTGGGTTTGTTTGTAATAGAAATATTCTTAAGCTTATGGATCCTGATTATTGACAAAGAATTTATAGAAATTTAAAAGACAAGAAGAGCGCTGGACAAGTGAGTCGGTTCATTATAAGTTCTTGGGTTAATTTAGGGGTTATCCAATTTATCCTTTTTTCTATTTGACTATTTAAGATATGGCCTTAGTTATTTGAAATTTTTCAGTTTAAATACTTTAAAATTTTCTATGAGAGACTATAAAAATTTCATGAAGACCAAAGTGTTTTAGAAAAAAAAATGTGACTGCAATATATTAGATAAAATAAAGTCACACAAATAGAACAATTTTAAAATCAGTTTATGGTGCATTGTGCATTCCTTTTGGCATTGTTTTTTTTTTTTAAATTCTACACTCGTACATGATTCATTTAATTTTAAAAAAAATAATAATAATAAAAATTTCTCATAATCAATTTAAAGAATGAATTCAAAAACAATGTTTAGCAGAAAATAAAACAACTTATATAAGAAAAATAAAATTTAAACAATATAATGCACACGTACAACGCAAATTGGATATTGATAATGTCATATATGCGACCCACAACATCATATAAAATTCCATAATAACACGAGAAGTAAACAAAAATCAGATGACTATATGTACATATACTTATACAGATAATCTAAATGTATTTTTATATAAATTTCATATATTGTAATTTTATACTTATGATAACAATCTCATTCCTCATGCATTGCTTCTGCTCATGCACAAAAATTTTCACTAATCAATATTAGCTTTAATAAAATACTCAATTATATCACATATAATTCGTTATTTATACATATACTCCCATCTTCCTATTTGGAATTCTCGTATGTATGTACATTTCGTTATATCTAATACATATATATATTAATTTCACACGAATGATGATGCTGCAATACTAGATTTAAATCGAAAGTAATATGATTGAAAAATCGTTCATATTTACATATAATAAATGACATTATCATTATTATTGTTCAATAGATATATTTATTTGTCCATTTATTGGATTTAATCATCATCATCATCATAATTTTTTTCCGATTCGACCGTGACCTTTAACGATGACCGTATATTTTATCATTAAATCCTCCTCCACAGGATTTCATTTTGTTATGAAATATTTTTTAATACAAATGAATATATACCATGACATAACCACATAACTCAATATTTTGATTTTTAAAATAAAAAAAACAAGAAGAAAAAAATTGAAATTTGATATATACATCTAATTATAGTAGTAAGTAAATAGAATAATGATTCCTTTTTTTTTCAGGATCTTCGGTTTAATAATAGTCAAGTTTTGAATATTGAATAATGATGTAGTAGACAAAATAACGTATGTACAAAGATACTTTTATTGTGTGGTTCCTTTTTTTTCTTTCTTAAATTTGAAAATTTATTTTACAACGCAGAAAAATGTTCTAAAATGAAAATGGAAATTATCACAATGTGTGAAAAGTAGTAAAATATATACATACATGTAGTTCTGGAAAATTTCTTATAATCTTACTTTTTTCTTTTCGTATTACTTTTTTTTGTTGTGTAAGGTTATTTTTAAATTTAAATTCGTCATTAATAATATATAAATAAAGCTATCTCATTGTTCTGTGTACAAAGTACATACATATTAAAATTTAAATAAAATAAATGGGAAAAAAAATCATCCTTTTCTTGAAAAACAGAAAATACATTGCCATTTTATTCATAGGTCATGGAGGTTGAAGAAAACATTTTCCAACTTTTTCAGTTTTATGTTTTTTTTATACATGTATAAACATACATATATTATACATATGTAAAATATATTTTTTTAATTCTTTATTTATAATAGCGTGCGCTGATGAGAGCAATGACTTCGTCTCCAAAGTTTTTGACAAAAATACATCGACAAATAAAATGTTATGATTATTCGAAAGAAAAAAATGTGAGAACATTTTCTTATTTGTAATAGCTTTTTATTTATTTATATTTAAAAATTGTGTAATGTCAATTAGAGTATATAGTTTCTGTTGGAAATCATAATAATAAAATAAATGAGTTCATCATTTTTATTTTAGTTTTAGTTTTTCATTTTTAGTATACTTAATTATTTATTTACTTTCGCTATTACTGAGTATTTCAATTAAGTACTTAGTTACTTAATAGGTATGTATTTTTTCATTCTTTTTAACTAATTTGATTTATTGTTCCTCAATTTAATCCTCTTTCTAATTCTAGAGTCATCTTAGTAGGGCGTGGGGTAGATGACACTATATATTTCTATCCTTATTTCAATGTCACTAGTGATTTCGAGCACCTGCTTTACGTTCTCCATTAAAGCAGCCTTTCTGTTGAGTGTTGCTACAGAATTTGTATCTTCAAGACATATTCTGTTTTTCAAGAATTTTCTTTCTTTTCAGATAACGACCATGTGCCGTAGTTAGACCTCCTGGTAAACTACTGACCACTCTTATTTTCTGAAGAGGTCCACCACGAGAATCATATCACTGGCATTTTTATCTATAGTTAGCTGAAGTACATATACTATATACGTATACATATATGTATATCTTTAGTTCAAAAGGGCAAGCTAGACCAATAGATTTTATGTAAAATTTCATATTTAAAACATCGAAAAATGAGAAATTTTTCTCAACACGAAGTTTGACTTGGTTACATCAGTTTTTTTTTTTCTTCTGAAGCATCTCTCAGAATATTTTTCATCCTTTATTTTTTGTATGACGTCTAAAATTAAGTTTCTACGTGCATGTATGCGATTAAAACTTTCCTCAATGAATTAAATTAAATACAAAATTAAAAAAATTATTATTTGTGTATTTTATACCAAAAATAAAATATCATTTCTCTTCCATTTTAATGAATTACCGCAATTGTGACGCGTGTTTGTCATTTTATATAAAAATTAAAATTTTATTATAAAAATATACCCGACATAATATGTACTGAAATTTATAATTCTGACATGTCTATTTTGTGTATTATTCTTTATTATTATTATTTTTTGTTGTTTTAATGTATCTAATTTGCATTCAATTTAAGTTTAACAATTTAAAATAAAAATTTCATAATAATTATGTGTGTTGTGTGTATATTATATTGTATACATACATATATGTTTTTAAGTTCATGTGATCTTTCAAAAAAATAAGGAAATGTAAAAAAAGAAAATATAAAGGAAACACATTTAAAAATATGATTGTATGTACCTATTTAATAAAATATTTATTTTATAACACATAATTTCGTTAATTTAATATTTTTGGCATGTTTCATTTTGTTTTTTTTTTCAGTCATAGAGTATTTAAATATTCTAAATTTATTAAAGATTATATTTTCTCTTATGTCTGGTATTTCGTACTACCGTACGTACTACATACTCATTTATTTTAGTCTCAACAATATCACATCATCTAAAGATTCAAAATACTGTCGTCATCGCTTTTTAGATATGTACTTTTTTTTTCTCTTTCTTTTTTTGCTGATATCATTGATGTCGCCTTCATGGTCATATTAACAATATTATTAAAATGTATAAAAATATGTTAACAAGTGGGAGGTAAATACTTTTTTCTTTATAACAATTTTTTTCATCAATTTAAGAGACAGAAAACAAAAAAAAAAAAAAAAGAATTCTCTTTCTATACTTATTTTTGACCTTGAATCTGTAATTATTTCCGTTTCTTAGATATTTCTTTAATTTTCTTTTTTATTTTAGCTTTTCAATGCTATTTTATGAAAGTAGTCCTACTTTAATGCAACTTCTTTCAACTTATTAAAAATTAAAAAATTTAAAAAAAAAAAAAAAAAAAAACAGAACAGCATTTCAAATACATACTTGTTCAAGGTCATTTTAAAAGTATACCCAGACCCAGACACGGATCCCTCTTTAGCTATTTTAAATAAATATTTCTATATTTAAACAAAAAAAAAAAATGTTGATTGTCTGTGGTAGACTACAAAAGAATAAGAAAATTTTTTTTAATGTTTTCCCTTGCAAGATATTAACTACAATATTATTTCAAGATAGACAAGCTTTGTTTGCATAAAAAAAATAAATAAATCTATTCAACTTGAATATAAAAAAAATATGATGGTAGATAACATAAAATATGATTGAAAACAAAAAAATGAGGAAATACAATTTTATTGTGTTTATGAAAAGTAGAAATTCCATTTTTGGATCATAATGAAATTCTTTATTGTTATTATAAAACATACTAATGTATTTCATCATTCTATTGAGAAAACAATTCTAATCAATTTTATTGCAAATTTTGCATCTACATATTTATACGTCTTATTTCACGTAGATACTTATTACTTTTCTTTATTTACAAGTTGGTATATGTATCTTTTTTTTTCTATCACTTTATACCACCCACTCACTCTCTATTTTTTTTTCAATTTAAAAAGCGAATGCTGTAAATAAAGTAATTTCTAAAACTTGTATAATCATTGGAAAGAAAATATCATAAATTGAAAATAAAAAATCTAACCAACAACATACATAGTATGTATATAGGTACCTACTTTATTATTTTACTTGAGGTCATATTATTACATTTGTTTATTGTCGTCGTTGCTAAAATAATCGCGTGTACATTTTTAATAATTGCAGTATGAACAAGTAAAGTAGCTACCTATATTATATATAACATCAAGGTAGACATGTATGTACATATATAAATATGTACATTATAATTTGTCGTCTTTCTATATACTAACTAAATTATCGTTAAAATATAGTATGTGTAAAATATTTTACTTTTACATACGACATATACCGTTTCATATAATAATATGTATGTGTAGATATAATAATATATCTTATACACATATTATTTTTGTTGATTTTGCCGTTATATTAATAAAGTAATTTTATATTGTTGTCTTAAGAATGGAATTTTTTTACGTCATCATTGCACTGCTACATGACTGCGGTTGTGGTATAGAATAAAAATAAAAACACAAACACACAACAACAAAAAAAAAAAAAATAAATAAATAGGTATGTACGATATTATTCTTTTGACGACAATATTATAAACTTTTCCTATAATAAACCACATGTAATAGGGTGGGAAAATTTACACAAAGTAAAAAAATACTTAGAAAAAGTAATCAAATTTTATGACGTCCAATAATAGAATATACTATATACCTAGGCATCATACTACTCGTTTTAGCAAACAAATTCAATTTTCTGCATCGTTTGCACTTTTTGGAATAACGTTTTTTAAATTATTTTACATATTTTACTTTAGAAATATTTTATTGGGCATTGCAGAATTAGAAATAATATTCTTTTCTTTTTTTTTTTTGTAAAAACAAAATACGATGACGAATGTTTAAAATAAATCTAGATACATACATATGGTGGTCTTATCCGGTTTCTTTATCTCCAACCGGGACAATTTCGTTCTACATTTCAATGAGTTAACAATTTGCCTCAATAAATCATTAATTGATACATTGATATGTTGTTTTTTTTTTTTTTAAATTACAATAGATACTTCTAAAAAGAAACCCATCCCTGTTACGTATATTTATCCATCTGTTTATCTTCCACTTAATTCATGAAGTTACAGATTATTAAATTCCACTTCTAAGAGATGTGAATCATCTTAATAAATATTATAATCAACAAAATCATGGAGAAAATAACATTGATTTATGCAATGACTAAGCAAAACCAAGTTCATTTATCTAGGGTTTCATTAATGATAAAGTAAAAATTCAAATCTAGAATGGAATGCAATAACAGAAAAAAAAGAGCAAGAAGAAAAGAATAAATTTCAAACACTTTTTGCAAAACAAAAAAACTTCTTCTATCGATTCTCTACCCCAAGGCAACTACTTCAACCAATGTTTAAGTAGAAGAAATCTCTTTCTTATTACACAATCTCATTCTGAAATTTAAAATTTAACTACATATCGTCGGCCTAGAGCCAAAGGAACGTAACTGAATTTTAAAAATTTTGGAAGAGAACATGAAATTGTCTTAGAATTTTGATCATTGAATTGTTTTCTACTATTTGGACAAGAAAATAAGAAAGAAAAGATCTGATAAGAAAGAAAATATGAAAAACATAATTTTGGAAATTTCTCAGTTACGTTCCTTTGGCTCTAGGCCGACGATATAATGTATGTAAATGAGGTCGCAAAATACAAATTCAACATTATTTCTCTTCTGTTGGCTTTGCTTTTTTGAGATATTGACATATGGGCTTTTTGGAAAGAAAATTAGCACAAGAAGAAAAAAATCATAAGCACAAAATAAGGCCTTGCAATTTAATTGTCAATACATAAGTATGTATATATCGTTCACTTTTTGTAGTTTATTATGCGGTGTGTCCGCTTCCGAAACATACTATAACAACAAAAACATTAAATGTGCGATAGGTGGAATCATACAGAAATAGCAGTCATTTAAGTTATTTGTTTATCATTCATTCATGAGTTTATGAGGCATCCAATTTTTTTTTTTTTTTTTGCTCAACCACAGACGAAAAGATGACGGACGAGCATCTATTACAACATATATGTACATACATGTTTTTTGTCTTTGAGAAAATTTTTAAAGGAGACTTACCTGAAAAACTTTACCGTAACCACCTCTTCCTAGAACTTTTTTCAATTCAAAGTCTTCTGGACCTAATTTTATTTTTCCAGGATTAACATTTTCCTCTGAAAGCTGTATTGTTTCTGAACCATCTGTGCTTCTACAAATTTGAATATAAAAAAATAATTAATGAATAACATTTAAATACGAAAACAAATTTTTAGGCAATTCTTGGTAGCAATGGCTAAAAATTTTCTTTAAAAAAAAATTATTATTTTTCTAAAAACAAATTTTATATTTCCAAGAATAATTTGAATCATGTATTTTTGTTTAGATACATTATCTGTGTTCATGACATCAGCAAATCATTTTAATACAAGAAAGACAAAAAAAAATCGTATTGAATTTCGCACACCTACTCTTTTTATCTATTTAATTTAGATATATTTTACACAGTGTGTCAATAAAGTAGTGGGACTGATTTGATGCTATAAAAATTAAATAAGCCAACGTTTTCCGTCTTCTCTATTTTTTTTTTTTTTCATTCAAAATAAGCTCTTCTGATTTAACGCACAGTCCTGAAACTTTATTGTCACACTGTGTATTCTCAATAATTTTTCATTGATTAAAAAGTTATAAAAATCTAAACGTGATTTTTTTTTAACACACACACATACATTTCATTCTTATAAAAATATATAGGTATACTTAAGGAAATTACGTAATCTACTTTAACCATTCATTGGTAATAATATTCATTTCTTCTCTATGTTATTTTTATTTTCAACTTTTATTTTTATTATTCTTAAAATGTTTTCATTTACATCCTCATAAAAGCAAGAAAAAACCTAGGTATAAACAATTAATTTAATATGCAAATCGATCGATATATTATGTATCTACATAGGTATTTCGTTGTTGAGTTCATCTACAGAAAATTTTAATTGAGACTTACTTTTTAGTTTTTAAAAAAAAACAAAAAAAAAAAAAAAAGAAGATAAAAAATCTTTAAAATTCACTTTGTAATTTTTTTAAATCATACTCAAATTCTGGGAACTCATGGTTTATCACACAATGAATTTAATGTAACGTGTACTTTTTGTCGTGGTCAATACAATTAATATTAAATAAAATAAAATAAATTCGACCAATAATATGTAGATATAAGATACTTACCTACATACATATTATGTACATTTATAAGGTAGATACCTTCTTTTATATCAAAAGTAGCAGCAGAATAAATAAAAAAGGAAAAAAATATATACATATACAGATACCTACAATAGATTTTGTATATTTGTTCTTGGTGTGTGTATTGTTGTTGGAGCATGGGGAATATATAATATGAATATGACGGTGAAGGAACCAGTTTCCAGTAAAATTTTTGTTTAGAAATTCGTTCAAAGTGAATGACCTAACCTTGGAATTTTGCACAGTCGAAACTCGAAATAATATAACAGATATATACCAGCCGTAGTGTATGTATACATATATATACATATATATATATATATGTACATGCATATCTGTATAATACGAAAGATACACAAAAAAAAAGCCAATATGTATATACATACATATACAGAACAAGAACTTTTTAATAAAATATATGATAAGCAAAATAACACCACAATCGAAATGTGTGTATTGAAATCGTACAATACAATTGAACAGCCCAAAATTTCCACTATATTTTATCTATATATACACAAAAAAGTAACATTTGTGTGTGTTTTTACGCAAAGAAAAAACAAAAAAAAAATTTGCACAGTGTGTTTTTCGCATTTCGCATATTTCCGCCGCCGGCTGTTAATTCAAAATCATACTACACGTGCCCATGACTCATTCAAAAAAAAAAAAAATATTACATTATTTGATAAACAAAATCCGAAGAAAAGAAATTGAATTTACCTAAGCCCACTATAAGGCCCCAAACGGTCCAAACTATCCTTGATAAGTTTGATATCAACGCGACATTGTACTTTCTCATACTTTTGCATTTGCTCCATTCCATAACTCCACCAGCACACCAATTCAGTGTAGAATGTAGAGTGAGATACTATAATGATGATGATGACGACAAAGAAATCACCAAGGGGCTACGCATTGATTAAAATGAAACTCAACCTATACTCCTAAAATTATATTATGTATACGTCTACATGTTGCGTGTACGCAATGAAACTATCAAAAAGTTGTATATATATCTTGTTTATGCGAAGCGTTACTTCGCATTAACTCACTCCGTCTTGACTTAATACGGATGCATAAACAAAATTTCAAAACGCATTAAAGCTCTATGTCGTTTTGAGTTAATACACTATTAAATTCGCATTTAAAATTTCATTTCGTTTTTAAAATGTGCATAAACACTTACTTCGTTTTAAGTAGTTGTTATTACACACGCAGGTGTTCAAGGTTTTGAGTGAGAACGAAATGTTGTATTACGCATAAACACCAATCAAAATGTATTATCTCAAAACGATGTTTAAAACGTTTTATCGTTAATACGTTTTAACCTTTGTGCATAAACAAGATAATAGACTCTCTTTATACTTTCTTGTATGATGGAATTTCATAAGTTTTATTTTTCTCCACAAAAAGTGCGTGTATACACTTTTTATCTACATCCCAGTAGAATAAATGGATTCGATTCTAAGGAAATCAATTCGGAATGTAGTAAAAAGTAATCAATTGATTACTGTTTTGATTACCTGTAATGCAGTGAGAATCAATTGATTTCTGTTCTGATTACCTGTAATGCAACGAGAATCAATTGATTTCTGTTCTGATTACCTGTAATGCAGTGAGAATCAATTGATTTCTGTTCTGATTACCTGTAATGCAGTGAGAATCAATTGATTTCTGTTCTGATTACCTGTAATGCAGTGAGAATCAATTGATTTCTGTTCTGATTCCCTGTAATGGAGAAAAATAATATATAAAAAGCTAATAAACAAAAAGACGTAATTAGCATTTTAAAAATTTTCCATTCGTCATCGACAAATAATTGTTGCGTATTATTAACTTAATATAGTAACAATTATAACAACATTGCATTTTTAGTTTATCAAAAACTTTTGTATGTGATGGTTTGAAGTGAAAAAATTAAAAATTAAATAAAAAATATAGGTAGCAGTGAAAAGTATATATAAAAAATAAATTATAATAACATTTTCAAAAAAACTAGTATTTGTATAATAAAAGGTAAGTTTTAGATAATAATATAACAAAAAATAGTGTTAAATTTTTGATTTTTATGAATAATTAGAAATTTTTAATCATATTAATTTTCATACTTTTTCAGAGGCGTATGATGAGAACAACTACATAAAAGCACTCCGCAGCTCTTTTCATCTGATAAAATCCAGAATTAATAATAATAATGTGTATACATAAGTACTTAAGATTTTTAAGATATATTTTTTTCCTTTGTTTTTTAGTTTTAAAAAAAAATTTCTTGAGTTATTTTGATTAAATTTTTGCTATTAGGTTGAAAAAAATGTTAAGTTAAGAATAATTAGATTCTTCAATAAATGAATTTAAAAATTTAATTTGCTTGGATTTTATTTAACCCCAAATACATTACATGCATTCGATTCAGAATGTATTCCATCTAATTGATTCAGAATACATTCCATCTAATTGATTCAGAATGCATTCCATGTATTCGATTCAGAATGCATTCCATCTAATTGATTCAGAATGCATTCCATGTATTCGATTCCGAACGCATTCCATGTAATTGATTCAGAATACATTACATGTATTCGATTCAGAATGTATTCCATGTAATTGATTCAGAATGCATTACAGGTAATGCAGATGGGTAATCAATTGATTACTGCCTATGACATGCCAATGTTAAAGTAATGCATTCTTTATGTGTTTGGTAATCCAAAGTAGAATCGGTCCGGAATCAATAGAATTTATTCAGAATTAATTTCGAATAAATTCTGTATTCTACTGGGATTCTATTCAAATATCTTTACACACGATTTTCTACTTATGTTATATTATGTAGATATACACACAAATGCCTACACAAAAAAAAAATATCATACATACAATCTTTTTGGTGGATTTTATCTTATTAAGTACATACATATGGCACAGAAAGAAGCTATCACATCACATGTCTAAAAAATGTTCATACGATTATAAAAATTATAGCATAAATCAATTCACATTTTCTAAAATATATTTTCTATTGTTGTGTTGTTTTTATTTAGTGTATTTTTTTTTTTTTCTTCTTATCATACCACCAAAAGCAATGTTATCATCATTATTTTTAATGTTGTCCGTAATTAACTCTAGGAAATTTTAACATGTGGAAAAGATAAAATATACGTGAACAACTTTTACTTCAGTGGATAGATTAAATTAACCACTTCTTATTAATAAAAAATTTAAAAAAAATTCAAGGTGTTCTTGTACTACCTATATATTTTCAATTATGTTTGTATGTATAAAATTTTAAACACACATGATACCTGTTTATATGGTTAATATGGCATCACCGACAATAATAAAATATGTAAATTTCTCAGAGCTTTTAATTAAATATCTGTATATACCTATGTAGATAGATATGTAAATAGTAGTATGTGTTACTTATATATATGATGTTTTATATGTACATATACATATATATTGTATTATGTACGAATAAAAGTTACAATTATTTATTCTTACACATGTACATTAATAGTCAAGAGTTCTGCTAAATGTCATTTACGTTTTACGCATGTAAATAAGTTTTTTGTTTTTGAAAAGCATGTAAAATATTTTGCCAAAATTGAAAAAAATTATAATCGCTTATGTCGGCTGACAGTAATCATTTAATAAAAGTAGATAAGTCTTTTAAAAGATTATTGAACTTTGGTATCTACGCATTTAGAATTTAACAAAATAAAAAAAAAAATGCTGACATTACAGAAATAATTATTGTAGAGTTCATTTTAACACGGTTTTATTATTTGTTTGTAGTTTGTAATTCGTAATTCTAATTTTATTACATAGGATACTTACTACTTTTTCCAATTACGCATGATTTATTTAAAAAAAAGTAATATAAATTTTAGCTTTAACCCATTCGTGCCTTGTGAAAAAAAAATCATACGTTATCAGTTTCCGTATTTGATAACCAATTGTAAAAAGTTTCCGTATTGAAACAATTTTTTCAATCAAATGTTCTTCGTACCTTTCTATCATAATAATTTTTTTATAGGTACTCTTCTTGTGGAAGACCTTTGGAGATTTAGAGGAAATTTCGATACAAAAGATATACGAATGAAATATTCGAATGTTAGTCTTTCGTGTATGTATCTTCGTCTAATCCTGATGAAAATAAACACTTTTCTGAAATAGTTCTGATATGAAGAACAAATTTTATCCTTTATGAGGTCATGAAGAATCAATTTTCCCATTTTGCATAGTTGCTTTATAAATGGATGTGAAGTAACGTGGAGTATAAGTTATTTTGCTAAAATGCTAACCATTACTTTAGAATACTTTGTTTCAATTAAAACTTTCTTATAAATTTGTTTTTTTTTTCTTTGCAATTTGTTGGCCGACTACAAATTGAACTGCTTTAAAATATTCCGTCTAAAAGAGCTACCAATCATATGTATATTTCGCAGTAAAATCATGTATGTGTGTATGTGGCTACTTTAAATTCAAAATATCATTGTTTTCAAATATTCGATATTGATTTTTTGTTTGTGGGCGTTATTTAAATTCACTTAACACAAAAGTAAAAAATACTTGAAAAATTAATTTTTAATTATCTACGTGAAATAATTTTTAACTTTATTGAAAAATAAAAAAAATACATAATTGCAATATTTAAAATATCATCATGCATGCACATGTTGAATTATCAAAAGACAAGAATATAAAAATTTATTATCAGGTTATTTTTTTTTTAATTAAATAGAAAAAAAAAATTGTTACTATCGACAAATTCACAAGTGTATTTAATATACATACTTACTTGTCTATATAAGTTATTTAAATATTATTATGAAGTACACCTCTAATAAATACATAATATGTACATATTATTAAATTGTTATTGAAAAGTTTATGCAATTTATTAGCAAAAAATTGCGTCTAATAATATTAAAATTGCAATTAACTTTCAAGTTTTCCAATGAATGTCGTTATGATAAAAATATGTACATACATTACATTCTTTGTATTGACTATTCATTATCTGATATGAACAATTGAAATATCTCGTATTATACACATATTTCTTATTAATCCATCACTTGCATTTTTTAAAAATAATTTTCATAAGATTTTTTTTTTTTTAATTTTTATTTTATGAATAATTTCCGGGTTTACATTATTGCGTATTATATGTTTAGAAAAAAATAATGCGTAGAAAAGGGTTAAGTGTTTTCTTTTTTCATTTAATATCTTTATCGTTGTTTGAATTCAAGTAAATTCACTGTATTTTAGTCACATAATTCTCATAAGAGAATCGATTTAGTAATTACTAGCTCAAGACAAAATATTTAAAAACATGTTTGATTGCGGTTTGTTGACATGGTGATTTTCGGATACTTCCGAAGATCCAATTAGTGTCAGAAAAGTTACGTATGATTTTGAGGATTAGAGATACCGATTACAGCCATCCTATTTCATTCAAGAATTGTACCATATTCCTCATCATAACACTGGAAACATCTAACATCCTTAAAGAGAAAATTTATTATTGTTTAATAATACCTTGATCTGGAAAGTTGCCGGAAAGCTACAGGGATAATTGATAGAACTTCTCTCTCGTTAACGTCTTTGTGCTTTGTAGCTGTGGCTTTTTATATTAAAGGGGATACCTATTTTTTGTGTTATTATGGATATAATATAAGAGGTGTTAGAAGAGAGCTCTTTTCACACAACCAACTGGAAGATAATCCTAATTTATTTATAAAGCTATTCGTTATTCAATAATTTGACATGTTTCAATAATTAAACACTATACGTCGTGAAGGCTATTATTTGAACTAAAATTTGTAAAAAAAAAAAAAAAGGTTTAGTAATAAATACTCATATTGCTAATTTTTTTCCTCAAAACAATACTTAATTTATTGTTTATAAATTCAATCTATTAAAAAAAATTATAACTACGACATTTATTCTTTTTTTTTTCACACCTCACGTTTTTGTTCACACATATTACTTATTTCAAGGTCTTTAACAGTCTGTCAAAGTCTACAACGTAGGTATGTGTTCAATATAAAACATTAAAATGGTTTTATATAATTACAATAATTTACGTTTAAATAGGTAACTGTACTTTAAATATTACTCAATCATTTTGATATTCATATTTTTTTTTAACGATATGTTTATCACTCAATTAAACCACTTTATTATTTATTATTCAGTTTGATGTATCTTTTTCATAACTTTGAATACATAAAGCCATTATCTACCAATTTTATCAAATTAAAGTAGAATACATATAAAGGTAAACAAATAAAATAAAACTAATAATATTGTTTACAATATCAAATGTACTTACTCTGGTTGTTTGTTTATAGTAAGTTCTGGTTCCAAATCAACCTGAAAAAAATATCATTATACAAAAAAACGTTAATTATTTATGTTGAAAAGATTTTTTTTTTTTTTTAAATAATAGCTGTGTTTTATTGGAACTGAGAAAGTGCCAAAATAATAAGATTTCTCACTTCGTCACTTGATAAGCGCGTTTTTTGGTACTCATTTTCTCTATTCGACAATACATAGAACTACGTTACGAAAAAATTCACTTTCTCAGTGAGGAATTTTTAATTTTATTTTTTCACTTCCTCAGTATCAATTTTTATCAGTTGTTTTGATATCATATGAGTTGAAGTTAGGGGCTATGATATGATTTTGTAAATTGTATTTTTATATTTCTTCTTGATTTATTTCGTAATATTAGATTTTTTTTAGTGAAATTTGTTCAAGTACACATAATTTAAATTTTTCACATTTTTTTTGAACACTTAAAGTGAAACTATTCTCAAGAAGAAAATAAGTGATCTGAGATCACTTTCTCAGTTCTAATAAAACATAGCTAATGTTTGGTGAACTCCCGACCACCACATTATTAATTTACATAATTTTATTATATTTTTTTTTTTTTTATACATACTTTAAAGTGTTAGTTAGAAATTCACCATTTACAACACAAATTCAAAAACAAAAATATAAAAATCAAATCAAATCAATATTTATTAATTATTTAAATAATTATTTAAAAAAAACAATTAACAAATTTTTACACATTATTTTACTTATTAATATGTACATATATACTTATTGTATATTATAATAATCGAAAAATGCAACAAATATTTTTACTCGATGTTTAAGTAGATAAGTAGATTACAATACAAATAATAAGATGCACCAATCAATTATTTTATACATGTATGTACGTACTTTTGAGTTTATATTATGCTAATTTGTGAAAAATGAATTTTAAAAAAAAATAAAAAATAAAAATAAAATACCTTTACAATAATAATAATAAAATAAAATAACATGATTCATTCAATCATTTCCCGTCAAAATATTAATTGCTGACTCAATTCATTATTCATCAGGGGGTTTTTTTTTCTTTCTCTTACTTAGGGTACTCGAATTACTAAAATGGTGAAATATACATTTAAATTTAATTAAGACATTTATATAAAAATTATATTTTTAACATCTGTTTTGTAGAAGTTCAATTTTTCAATGAATTTTCAGAATTTACTAGCTAGAAAATATACTCATATTTTCATCTAAACATGAATCGTGAATCATCATTTTGAATAGTTACATTATATCTTTACTAGATTAATTACCATTAAAGAAGTATATTTTTCAATTATTTTAGAAAAGAAAAGAAAAGGCGTATTTTATATACATATGTAAAATAATTTTAAGTCATCAATTCAAATTCAAATTCAGATTAGAATGAAATTTTGGTCACACAAATTCAGATTAAGCCCAATTTAATTCTGTTTAGGCTGAAATAGATAAAATTTGGAAATTCAGTGAAAAAAAACTCAACAAGTTAAAACTCCTTTAAAACTTGAAAAGTATACGGAAAAATGTGTTTAAAGTCTTTGGATATTTTCAAAATCTATACCTATAAGAAATAACCCCTAAGAAATCAATGAACCGATTCTCTTGAAATATTACACATATAACATTGTACTAATTGTTTTTTTAAAATCGGTTTGTTAGATATTTAGATATTGGCTTTATTTGGCATTGGAAGAAAAAGAATCTTGAAAACATTTATACATGATAGAAATTGTGAAACATTTACCTGTTACTAATTTAAATTTTCAAAAAAACGACTACTCAAAATATTCAAAATTGAAAAAATCAATCTAAAAATTTCTATTCAAGTTATATGTAATTCTACCGCAAATTATCTTTAAAAAAGAAGAAAAGAAAACCTGAATCAAAGAAAAACATAAAACAAAATAAATTTTTTAGTTCAACGAATCAATTACATATACACATATTTTCAGATACATACATATACACACATGTGATTTATTTTTTTATTATATTTTTTTTTTTGAAAATTTGAAATAATTATCAACGCATCAAAATCATAATTAAATTCATTTGAGTGAACTTTAAACTTCTATCCTTCATTTTTTTTTAAAATTTCTTTTTATATTTTTCTTTTTCAATTCACAATTTACTCGTGTAACAAACACACATTCATTATCACTCATATATATCAATTCATTAAGTAAATACATATATGTATATACACGAGTAAGTAAGTAGGTACCTACAATATACATATTATAAATTAAAAATATATTTACTTATACTATACGTACGTCTGATACGTGTTATATTCATAATTATATGAAATTAATTTTCTTGTTTTCTTTTCTTTTTTTCATATACATACTCATTAAATTCAACAGGAAGTAATTATTTTATTCATTTGTTATTTTACTATCAAAATTATATTTTACACATTACGAGTAAATACGAATACAAAAAAAAACCTAATTGAGATTTTATATTTGAAAAAAAAAATATATATATATAATATATAAGTATGTATAGTATACTAATAAAGTGCATGTATTTCAATTAAAATAGTAAAAAAAAATATACTATAAGAAAATACCAAATAAAATCGAAAATTGAAAGAAAAAGAAAAAGGAAAAATCAAGAAACATAATATGTATGTATATATGTATATGTATGTACAACTTAAAGAATAATTTTCTTTAATATTGAATAATAATAATTAATTCAATTATTCATAGGCTTGGTTTTATGGTATACATATTAGCAATTATGAATTAATTAAATTTATAAACAACATAATTAAGTTTTCATTACTTTTAAATAATTATTCAATAATGTAATTTATGCATTTAGAGTATATAAATTGAAAAAAAAAATTTGCAATGTTTGTAGGTACCTAACGTTAAAAACAACTTTTAAGATTATTGTTTTATTGAAAGTTCATATTTAAGAACTCTAAGCTTCGATTGTTTAACTATATTTTTTTATATTTTTCATATTTTTTTTAAACTGGAATATGAAAATAACAATGATTTATTTTAAATCCTTTCAAGCACCAGACCAGGGGTTAAAAATATCCGTTAAATAAGAAAAGCGTCTTTTAATATTTACAACTGCAATACTGCAAATTATAATCTTCTCTTAAAATAATGTTATTTGACATTTTGTTTTTTTTTTTCATAGCTTGAAAAAAAAAATAAGATCATTGACCTCATCAAAAAATATCGTTACAAATAAACGCGTATTTTTATTTTATTTTTAAAGACCTACTTTAATTTGTTTTAGAATCACCCTAAAAACATAACATAATAGCTATCAAGATTATTTTTAGAATTTTTTTTTCTCTTTTATAGATCATCACTTTCCCCTAGTTATAAAATTAATGTTTACAAAATAGCTGGTATATACATATATTTTACTTTTTTGCATTTCCGGCATAATTTCGATTAGTTCAGGGATTTTTAAAATGTTAGTAAATTAATGTCAATGACCTAGAAAAAAAAAGTGTTTTCCTTTTGGTAGGTAGGGTCATATAAAAAGTATCTTCTTTCAATAAAAATGAAGTAAATAAGTAGGTAGGCATATGTTTATATTTATTACTTATATTTTCTATAGACTATATATATACATATATATATTATGTAGGTATCTACCTATAATTTTAGAAGTGCATTTACATAAGACATTTATATGTAAGACATTAACTGCATATACCTATTCTTCCTTTCTCTTTCTATTTTATTTTTATTTCCTACTAATATTGTTGTTTTAATGTCGTTATTTTTGTTGATGTTGGTGTTGTTTTGTTTTTGTTGTGTAGTTAATTACGATCGATCAGTTTTAAATTCCATAACAACAAAGAGTTCAATGAACTCTTATGTGCATCACATCATAATAATAAAACAGTTGTTGCTTGTAAAAATAAGTCTACGTACTTAGAAAGAGCTCATATTACAACTATACAAGATCGCTTATAGTTTTCCTTTTTCTGTTGTTTTTATTTCTTTCTGTAATAATACTTTCCGATGGTAGTTCAAGGGTAAAACCTTAATTTTCTGAAATGTATGATGGTAACTACTTACTGGCTTTTAATATGCTGCACGTTATTTTAAATTTTAATATTTTGGAAAATTAATAATAACAACAACAACACAAACATAAACAATGAATTTATAGTATGTTGCATTAAATTGAAAATTTTCATGATCCCCAGACATGGTGGTCGTTTTATGTTTTTATTTTTTTCATTAACGCTGTAACGCTGCTTCCCCTTTATTAAACAAGAAGTACTTATGTACATAGTACATACATACATACATTATATGAAGCATTATTTGAACAAAATTTTAATTATTTTTTTATTTTTGAAAAAGTATCTTCAATATATGTACCAACATGTAACCTCATCGTCATCATCAATATAAAAATTTTTACCCTTCTTTTATTATTAATCATATCAAATTATTTTTTTTTTTATATTTTCGTTAATTTTGTGTATGTCAAGATTGCGTGACGACCAAGAAAATGATGGACTTTAAAAGCCAAAACAATCAAGATAACAGACTTCTGACTTTTGACTATACTAATAATGTCGTATAATTTTTCTAAGTGAATAATAATACAGACAAAAATATCTTAGATTACAAACAACATCAAGAAGAAGAAAAAAAATATGGAAAAAGTATTAATAATGAAAAAAAAGATGTTCATGAATTTTTAAATTTCGCCACGGAATTGTTATTCATACATACATACATACATACATAAGTATGTACCTACTATAAAAGTAGGCAATTTTTTTTTTTTTGCATTCTTTTAAAAATGGTATGTTTCCGTGAGAGTAGAACATTGAAAATTCAACAGGATGTTTTTCAAAGAACTTATCCTAATTCTTGAATATTTTTAAAAAAATGCAGCCATGCAATCATAATGCGGGATCCGGTTTGATACCTTTTTTGCGCTAAATTATGCATCATTGTTGCATCACTGCATTTCACGAAAATAACACGTATGCGTTATAATAACCCTTCATATTATTATTTTTAATTCAATCTAAATTTATGGTAATTGCCAACTTGTTGAAAACACAACAACAAAAATTTTACGTAAAATTTTAAATAGGGGAATGAAAGGAGTTCCAAGATATCTCAATTGTTATGTAAAAATATATCTCAATCAACAAACGATAAAGCAAAAGAAATAGTTAATTTGAATAGGTAAAATTCTATTTTTCTAACGGTAGGTACGTATGTATACACAAAATAAAATTCAATGATAAATAAATTTCATGCAAAAACTTTAAAAATAAATCAAGAAATTTGATAATTCATTTTGTAATCTAAAAATACAATTTAAGATGGAGCAATCATATATACATACATACATATGTGTGTTTTTCATTCATTTTAGTTGTGCAAAAATAAAAATAAAAATTCAATTTTCAAAGTGAAATGCTATATATTTTTGCTTTGATTGGTCATCGTTTATCAACCATGCTTTAATTTCTATTTATAATTAAAGAGAGAAATTAGAAAAAGAAAAAGAAAATGAAAATTTTTGCTGTTTTCTTCGTTTTGTGAGAGCATTGGCGCTTCTAAAAAAAACAAATTTATAAATATACCTAATACATTTACATATGTGTGTATGTACATATGTATATAGGTATTTAATTTAAACACAAACTAAGTTAGCGCCAATAGCAAAATTACGTATATTGACCAAAATACCGCAATATAATGTAGTTTGTCATTGCCACAAGCCATTGTTGGCGGAAACCATTTTAACAATTTAATGTTCTATCTATTCTTTAATATAATTTTTACTATTTTTATTTCAATTATTCAAGTGTTATTCCTTTATTTTTTCTTTTCGTTCAGGATTCACATGAGAAATTTTCCGTAGCACCTATTATTAAAGTATTATTCAACAAGAACAAATTTTAGAGGCACCACCTTTTAAATAAACTCAAGGTGCAATAAAAAATATGTATTATATAGGTATGTACATATGTATATATATTTTTTTTGTATTATAGAATGTATTCGAAATTTTTATGGCGACTGTCTGCTGCTCTCAATTTTTATAATTCTTTATTTGATTATTTTTATTTGAAATATTTTTTTGTTGTGCTCTTAACTGACTTCTGGGATAGTTGTTTGATGTTTTTATTTTAAACTGAAAATACTTGACGTTCGAAATTTGTATTTTTAAAAAAAAAAACAATTAACATTAAGAACATTCTTCATTATAAAAATAAAAAATAAAGAAATTAAAAAAAAATTACTTTGAAATAGATTCTTTAAAAAAAGGCGTCTATTGAATTTGATTTTGATACAAGAAAATGATTTTATTAAATTTGAATAAAATAGGATAATAAAGTCGATTGGAAATACATTTAAGAGTGTAGAACGTCAAAATTAAACCCTAGGGCAAAAAAAAAAGGAAATCTCCTAGTGACTGTTTTATAGTACCTATGAATCTTTTTTTTAAAAAGAGATTTGGGAATGTAATAGAGATATTAATTTTTTTCTTCTTTAACTTTTTAGCTTCTAGTATCTTTAGTTTCTTAGTGCTGAATTCAGCTTTAAACAAGTCTAACATATCGCACATTCTTTTCACACATTTTTTGATTTGAAATCTAAATCATAATTGATTTTAAAATACTAACATTGAATGACTTCACACACATACATACAGTCGTGATCAAAATTGAGAGGACACTTGTTTAAAATAAAGTTTTAGAAAAGAAATTCTGATTTTTAAAAAAAATGTTTATTATAAATATTATTATGGAAAATAAAAATACAAAGATTGACCAATATTTATGATCAATAATAATTAAATTCATTAACCGTTAGTAATTTAAAAAAATAATTGTTTTGAATTGATAAAATCCAAATGACCTCTCAATTTTGATCCCGACTGTATATACATATGTATATAATATGTATGTTACAGTATATTTATTTTTTCTTTATATGAAGGTACAATCATGCAGTATTTATTTGACCCAATTAATTCGGACAGTAAGCTTTTTGATTTTATTTTTAAAATTCCAATTTTATGTGATAAATTTCAATTTCAAGGGAATTGAAGAATTTTCCACATTGAAAATAATTTAAAAAATTAGAAATAAAAATAGATATAAATCATAAAAATAAAACGAAAAAAAAAATTGACTACCTATTTCCTTTCAAATTTATTATTGTTGTGAAAATTGTGTAAAAAACCATGGCCTGGTATTGAAATTAAAACAAAATACATAATAATATGTATAATAAGAAAAAAGTGTATGTTGTTTTTCTTTGCTTCTATATATTATGATTATGATATATATGCAACACATAATAAAAATAAATAAAATAACAACATTTTCAAATCGTTTGCAATATTTTGTGGCGCGTGTTTCATATTAAATTTTTTTATTTTTATTTTAGCATATTTTTTTTTCTTTTTATTATTGAAATGTAAATATTTTTGCAAATGCTATGTATACTACCTATACTGATATAAAATTATAATGTTGAAATTTATAGTATAAATAATAATGTGCATTTTTTATGAAATATTTATACGAGTTACCAGTTACCACACACAAAAAAAAAAAAAAATTACACATAATAAATAAAAAACATGCAATTGCAATTCATATTTGTACTGTTTTACTGCGCACAATTTCCTTAACTTTGTTGCACTTTTAGTAGTTCCGTTTATTTGTTATTGTTGCATAAAATGTGTGTATGTACATATTTTTAAAGGTATACTTATATATGCATACCTAAGAAGTTTATAAAATATGTATAGCTATAATATTTATTCTTACACACAATATAAGAAATGCAATCTCTGTAATAAAAACATTCTGTTTTTACACTGTGGTGTACTTAACTACTTATACACCTACCTATATGTAAACTTTTATTAAATGAATATTGTATAGAGTTGCCAGAGATTTAAATTGAGATTGAGAAAATTTAAAACACAAATGATTTTGTTTATTATAGTAACTTGTTTTTTCTGAAAATTGGACAAAACGCTCTGGAAATACATAGGTACTTATTATTTTTTTTATTATGTATTCTTTACGGACACGGTAAAATAAATTTTCGATAAAACTCATTCGAGAAACTATGTTTTATATTCAATCAAATTCTCTTATAATTTTTCACTTCTTCCAGAATCTGTGAATTTTTTTTGGAACAAATTTTCGAAATTTTAAAAAGTACATACTCCTATTATCTTCTCACTTTTGCGTGTAAAGATTATAACCATTTGAAAACTGATTCCGAAAATTTGAAAATGGTTTATGGAAGTCTAATGCTGCATACACACGGTCTATTTTGGTTGTACAACCTTGTTCGCCAACCAGTTTGTACGTCTTGTACACACGGTCCAACTTGGTTGTACAACCTTTGCCACGTCTCCAAGAAAAAATCAAAAAATTTTAATTTAATCCAACCGTTTGAAAAAACTGCCGGCCAGCCTACACATTATACGACCTTTATTCAACTCGACCAGGTTGTAGAACCAAGTTGGACCGTGTGTACCTAACATAATATAGATTTTAGAAGAGGGATCTAACATGACATAAAAAATATCTAAATAATATACCTACCATTGATTATAATATATTTTTACATATTTTTCTAAAAGTTAAAAAAAAAAATGCACAAGGTGTACAACATAAAAAAACACTTTTTTTCCCAATTGGTTATAAAAATTTTATGTTCAAATTTTTACTGCAACAATATGTTTATAATGGTAACGTTTTATGAGCTTTTCGTTAACAAGTCAAGTGCATAAGATTTAATATTTAGCAAGAAAATATTAAACATTGAACTAAAAAAAACTAATTTTTAAGTCTTTCAATGAACTAGGAAAAATTTTAATTTATTTTATTATTTTCTAAAAGTAAAATTAAATTACTCTCACGGAAATAATTTTTCAAGCGACCTAATTTTTGAAAATCAAGTTCATGATTATGTGAGTTTTATGCATTTTAATATGCTGTACTTCATTGTTCCCTGATGCAAGTAAAGTGCAGCGAAAATAGTATAATATTATAATGAGATTGAACGATATTTAAATCTTTATTCTTTGCCTCCTACGGCTCATAAAAATTATATTCTAACGTCGTTTTCAGAATATACATAAGTACATCAGGTTTTAATCGGACCGTTATATACTAAGCAGCTTTTCGAACGTGGAATAAACTTCCACATAAAATTTTTATACCATAATCTATCTACTTTTCATTTGAAATATTTCTATAATTTTGAATATTTATGTCAATGATAACGCGAATGAGATGGATACAATTTTGAAAAACATATTTAAATACTTTGCGATACTAATTTCATTTTTTCGTTCTTTTTTTTCGAAAACCTTGGAAGTTCAATAATTCTTTTTTTGTTATAGAAAAGCCATATGATAGTCTAGGTTTTTTCTATAAACAAATAATGTTTTTTTTTTAAATTGAAAAATTCTACATAAAAGTCATAAATTTTGATTTAAAAAAAATTTATAAGTAAAAACAAAACAACAAAAAAAGCCAGTTGTATGGGGAGGTATGAAAGTGTGATAATAATTCATTTACACAGCCTTCTCTTATTTTTTCGTATTTTTCTTTATTATTTTTTTTTTTCACTTTTTTTTATAATTTTTTTTTCCTTCTAACATCTTTTCTGATAACATTTTCTCAAGGTTAAGTTCACAGTTCATAAGCATAAAGAATAAAAAAAAAATAAAAATGAAAAAAAAAATGACAAAAAACATTCTAAAAGCTAATATTTAAGCTTTTGCATGTTTTAACATAACTTTATTCTATCGTTTTTAGACATATATGTCCATATACATATTATGTGTTCATTTTTAGTGTGTATACATGAAATTAAAAAAAAAAATACTGTAATTCACACGTCATTATTTCATACATTCACTCGAATAATTTTATTATGAGGGTGAATTGTCGAATTGATAAAACTAAAATACAAAAATCTCGTAAATTTTAGAAAAGAATAAGAAAAAGAGAGAGAGAAATAGAAAAAAAAATGAATAAAGAAATATATAATTTATTATATGTACGTAAATACATTACATATATACATATGTATATATTTTTTTTTTGAGCAATAATGAAATTGATAACTAAATTTATTGTTGAATGACTGTCAAATTATATTGATGTGAGATTTTTTAAGAGCTTATAATATTTTTGTGACAAATATGTATGAATTTAGATTTTATAAATTTTATACAAGATTATTTAAAAAAATATAAGAGCAAAAAATTTTCTTCATTATTTATGTTTTTACATCACTACTAAACTTCAATTCAATTATTTAAAAAATTAAAATTTATCTTTCTGTTTTCTACGTGAATTTCTTTACAAATTAAAAAAAAAAAAATTCAATTATATTATCATGAATCGATTGAATGATTCAATTCAGATTTATTTAATTCAATTTTGAAATACATACTCGTATGTACATATAATATTTAAAAAAAAAAAAGAAGTAAAATAAACGGAAGTACTTTTTGAAACGAAAATTCATAGAGTTGAAATCACTTTTAAATATGTACATTTTTTTTATTGGTGTATCTGAATCTAAAATTTTAATGTAAAGCACACGCTTTCTCTTTTCTTTTATGATTTCGAATCAAATTTCTCTGTGTATTTAGACAAAAATGATAGTAATGCGAACAGTAGACTACCTTCATCGTCACCTTCACCTTGGCATGTTACAGATAATGTTGTTTGTTGATGATGATGATGGTGATGATGACGGAATGTGCCTACCTTGATATTACTCCCAGAAGATTGAAAACACAAAAACTATATTGGATTATATAGTATATAAACAGCAATGTAACTGTAAAAAGTAATATATTATCATATAGAGGGAAAAAAATTCATTAAAGAAGCTTGCTTATAAAGATTCAGTTCATTAATGAGATACAGTATAAACCATGTCTGCGCTATTTAGGTTAAAATTTCCATTTCGGTGGGTGTGTAAAACAATACATAATAGAAAAAAACTACTGAAGAATTTTGTTTCTACTAAAAATGAATAAGTATGTACTATTTGAAAAAAAATACACATATGTACGTATGTACATACATATTTTTTTAAATAGATCAATTAGTTACACTTAAATAACTTTTTAGAGTCCTTTTTCTACTTTTTAAATTTAGAAATTCTATAAAATTGCTTCAGTTTAATTTTACCACAACAAAAAAAAAAAATAAATAACACATAATTTTTATCGTTGATGAAACAAGATTAAACAAAAAATTAAATAATTTACAAACTATTACATCACAGATAAAAGAGAAATTTTTTAGAGTTTTATTGTTCATTTTATAGTTTTTTAGTAGAAAGTGAAACAAATTTATAAAACAAAAACTGATAAAAGCCTTAAAATAGGTACATATACGACAGGAGACTGGTCTCTATAAGAGACCGAAAAGTGGTATCTAGAGACAGGAGACTTCGTGTATACCATTCATGAAACCTGCGAATTTCGAGGAGACCATTGCGAAGATATCTGATATGATTTGTATTTAAACTTTTATTGTTTTACGATACATACTATATTATAGGAGGGTTAACTGTTTCAAAATTATTTTGGTTATTGAATGAAATTTTTGGAAGAAAATTTATAATCTCTACCATTAATTTTGCTTTGTTATAAAAATTTAAAAAAACAACCGAAATTCTTTAAAAAACAAAATTTTTATCATCAATGAAAACGTCAAATCTCCAGAGATATAAATCAGAGACGTAAACCAGAGATCTAAATTTAAGTCGTGTATAAAGTTAAGAGACTTCTTTTATGAGGTCTCCAGAGATCTAGTTTTAGATCTCTTGTAACAAAAGCTTTTTACAGTGTATACACTTTGGAGATTTTGATCTATATAAAGTGAATTCTAGAGACCAAAGTCTTCTGTAGTGTATACCTACCTTTGGATTGCCCATATGGAAATTCAAACAAGAATTGAGGCAAGTGATAAAAAAAATTATCTTGTTCTGAGCAGTACAACAAAGTAACTATTGGGTATAAAGCAGATTCCAAATATTATTTGTAGAAATGTGTTCATAATGTTTTCATACAGACAATTTTGAATCTCGAAACATAAAATACATGTTTTAATATTACCTACTACTTGTTTAATAATTGATATGTATATATTATCGAATAAATTAATACCCACAAACTCACATAAAACTTTACATTTTATGTAGATTCATACTTTCATAAACTAACTGAGGCGTTCCATATCAAAACTCGTCTTATCAACTTTTTATCAAAATTGAACTGAAAGCACTAACAGTTTCTTCTGAAAAGAACTCAAATAAAAACCAAAATATTATCACATTAAAATTTGTCTTATCCTTCAGATTCATTCAATTAAAAATTACTTTTTTTGCAAAACTTGCCTTATCCTTTAAAACTTGTCGTTTCAAAACAAAGAGTTAAAAAGTTTTTTGTGTTTATTGGAAAATCACTAATAAGTGATAAGACGAGTTTTGATATGGAATGCCTCAACTATGTACTTACACTGTAATATCAAAACAAAAATTAAATGAAAAAAAAAAAAAAGAAAATAATTAAACCAACCAAAAACTACATAATATTTATAGACCATATAGGTACTAACTAATTTATTTAATTCAACAATAAAAAAATAAATAAATCTGTATACGTATATATGTATGTATGTATGTATATCTATATGTGTATAAAATAACCAAACCAAAAATCTCTAATCAATTATGCAACCAGGCAGATAAAATTTGAATAAACAAAAAAAAGTCATCAATAAAAATGAAAACTTCAAAATAAAATTCAAAAAACAACCAGAAAAATAAACAAAAATTAAAATATTTAACTACATCAAAAAAAAAATAAATGTATAGGTATATGTATGTATATGCATATAAATCATGTGCATCAGTATGTTTTCAGTTTTTTTTTTCATTTTTTTAAATGATAGAAAGGGAATTTTTCACGTAGTATCATAAACATACTTTTTCCTCAAAAGATTGGCATCTGTTGCATTTGTCACATATTGTCATCTTTCTGTTTCCATAACTTACCTGGAAAAAAAATAAAAAGTTTTAAAAAAAATTTATATTTAAGAATTTCAAAAAAGTCTAAAAAAAATATATGTAGGTACATATTAAAAATAAATTATAACTCTTTAGACATTCATCTAAATAACATCCAATTAATTTTGTTTTTAAAAGTTAATTTAATAATTAAACTTGATGATCCATGTGACTTTTCTCACATCCTACAATTATCACAGAATAAAAAAAATGTTTGTGCAAAAAAAAGAAATTATTATAAACCCTTTTTTTTTTTGCAATGCAATAAATTTTATAAAATACATACATATGTATGTATATGTGTATATGTACACTTAAACCTACATTCCCATAGAGAATAATGTCACAGAAAAGACTATAGTTCAACGTATTGTATGTATATTATTTATCTACTTATTTCATGCATCTTTAAATGTCAACGTTTTTTTTCCGCCTACATTGAAATACAAAATTTAAATCCCACATTTCGAATCATCATCATCATCATCATTATCATGATTATAAAGTACAACAAACATGGTATTGGTACCTAAAACAATCCAACTCTAACCATACTCATTTACGTATCAATGAATGCATTTTAAAATTATTATTTTTACTATATAGGTATCTCTACCTACTATATATATATATTGTGTGAGTTTGTGTATAATATATGTGAAAAAACTCATACTTATATAATATGTATTTATATGTATACATACACTCATATATAGCTAGCTACCGCTATTTATATAATGCAATTTTACTGATTATGTCATACATTGGAATGTCAAGAATTGCCGGTATATTGTAATAAGCAAAAGAAGAATATATGCTATAAATTCACATAAGTATACAAACATATTTTATACTTGCATTATTAGGTAACAAAAATACATATTGTGCAGGCAAAAAACATCAAAATATTGATGCATGCCATAAGAGAAATCAAGTACATATTGTATATAAGGCATTAAGGCTGAAAACCGTATGCACTATATGTAAATGCATATACATACATATGTATTAGATATACTCCACACATTATGATGATACAGAAGAGATTTTAATATTAAAACTAATACAATATTATATTAGCATTACAAAACATTTGGTTTTTGGTTTTTAGTTTTTCTATTTTTTATTTTTTACTTTCAGATTTTATATCACTTTATTCATCATGCTCTTTATGTTTTACTATGCTACATCATGCTGGTAAATACATAATATGATATCTACTATCTACTCTCTGATGGTTCTGTACTTTGATCTGGTCTTTAGCTGGCTTGTTGACTGAGCAATAACTATCTAATTTGAATGCAACTAAGTATACATACATATGTATATAACTAAAATAAATAGACAAAAACAGAAATATACTATATGTATATGGTTTTTAGACAAAATATTATATCATAATTATGTACATATATATCCACTTTCATGTGCATGCATATACACATGTACGTATTACAGATATGTGGGTGTGCTCCAAATAATTCTTTTCGTTCGTATGGAAAGTAGGTCAAATTCAATATGTATTTAAAGTGCATTCAATCGAAACGACCTACAATCCAACAAAATCATCTCTATATTGCAGTAACATTTATTACATGAGCACATACATATATAGTCTATGCATACACATACATATTTATATGCACTTGTATTTAAATTGCGAGTCTAATGAGTTTTTCAAAAGATGAACATACACACAAAAATACATATTATGTACATACAATGTGTTTTTTATTTGACGTAAGCACTCATATATCATATGTATAGTCTATAGTTTAAATTTGCATATCGTCAGTACAACTGTTCAACCTCGTAAGTCAAATTTTTTTAAGAAATAAAATAAATACATAAGTAGTACAAATTTTCTGAAATGTCACACATATTTTTGAGTTTTAATTTCTGTTATAGCAAACAGTTTAACTCTTTTATAGTGATGATATTCGCGTTTTAATTATGCTTTAAAATTTAGTGGACATGTTAAATGTGACGTCAGTCGTAATTTTCAGGAAATTAACTAGTAGTTACATACTAGGAAATGGTATTTCTTAGTTTCATCGAGTTTTCTTTTCTTTTCTTTTTTTAAGTTTTTCTTTTCCTTCTCAATTTCTGTTACTCTTATTCTTAAGTTGCACTTGATTTGCGAATAGAAATAGTCCGTGGTTTTATACCGAAAAATCTCCTGTTTAATGATGATATGATGCTTTGGTCATAGTATAAATCCTTTATATGTAAAATTTTTATAAAATATACATACATACTTATGAGGTCTGGTAGTTAGACTAACAATAAAAAATATAATTTAATTCAACTATAGTTGAACTAAAGCCTCATCATGTTGCCAATCGTCCACATTTGAATACATATAATGTAATTCAATAATGATAATTATTTTGCAAAAATCATTTACTCACATCTTAAATTTTTAAATAAAACTTTTTTTTTGTGATTATAATTTGAATTAAAATAATTATTTTGCTTTTTCCTAACTTGTGCTAATAGGTAGTTTAAAAAAAAAAAAGGAAACACCTATTCAAACCTTGACATATATATCGTACTTATAGCTAAAAAAAATTTCAATGCTTAAGAATATTTTTTATAATTATTATACAACAAACATAATGCATTTGCACATGAAGCTGCATAAATTCATAACTCACAATCATAAGGTAATGTATAAATTACATCCACTATATAAATAAAATACTCAAAATTTTGAAAAAAAATGTTTATCATGAAAAAAAACTTGTATAAGTATATGTTATGTATATATATATATATATAAATTAAATTTCTCTTTACATTCTATCCAGTGCACACTTACCAAGCCAATTTACTTGCCTTTTTTTTTTTTAAATTTCCTATTTAAAATTTAAATGAAAACACTTGAATGGAGTGCCGTAAGTAAAGTGATTACAATTTTCAATAATTGCAAACGCTGTGAAAATAAAAAAAGGAAAAAGAAAAAGAAAGCAAATAAACCGCAATTTACTAGCATTAAACCTTGTTAAACCTTTGACACTTTATTATGACTTGTTGCATGCACTCTTTTCTTATGTTTTTTCAGCAATTTTCACTACATTGTTTACACAAGAGAAGAAAAAACAAAAAGAAACTTTCAATGTACGAAGAGAATTTATGAAGTTTGTATTCTGTTTTTTTTAATTACCCTTTTTTATTTTTTCAAGAACAAAACGTTTGCTTTTTTTTTTTAAATATGAAAAGATAGAATTCAGATAGAAGATAGAAGATTTAGGTTTTGCTTGCGGTTGAATCATTTTCATTCAATTGAAAATTTCAATACAATAAGAAAAAAAAACAATCTACCTATTTATACTAAAAATTTAAAAATAACTCATTTTAGATTAAACGAAAAATGCTTCTATCATAATTACAAAAAAAAAATTTTCAACAAATATTTCCTTCACATATTTTGCTAGAAGGAATATTTATAATATTCTTTAAATGTTAAGCTTATCCAGAGGCTACTTTTTACATAAATAGTAGATATATACATACTTTGTTACTCCCACGATTATTATTTATTAAAAATAAAAAATTACCTGTATTGTGATGAATAAAAATTTTGCAATATTATACTACATATTACAATTTTATAGAAATGAAAAATAAATTTTTAGGTCATGAATTTATTTTACACAATCAAAAATGAACAGGTAATTTTCATAAACTTTCATAAAACTTGCAAAAACTATATAGGGTATGTATAAGAAAAATGAAAAATAAAAACACAAAAACAAATAAAAATTATTAAAAAAATAACAACAACAAAAATGTAAACAAAAAAATTTAAATATCTTTTCAACTACATACATACATATATAATTTTACATAAGATATAGTTTTTCTTTTTTTCTTTCGTTTTGTTATTTTACTTTTTATTTTGCATATTTCAAACAACTTTCACTAAATTTTAAAAAAAAAGCTAAAAAATTAAGTAAGATACTCTATGATTGTAATAATAATAACAACAACAACTTTTAGTTGAAGAAAAACAAGACTAAAATTGTCAGTTATTCTAATTATCATGTTTTGTTCATGCCTAACTGAACATTAAAATGTTGCCAATATAATTATTAGAAAAGATTTCATCAAGAGAATTTAAAAGAAAAACTAAATTAAATAAAAAAATAAATAGTTACATTATATTGAAACAAAGGCAACAACAATTTAAAAAAAAGGAAAATCTTTGAAAGAGAAAATGAATAAAAATGTAAAAAAATATTATTTTGTCGTCTATAACTAAATAAGTGTAATACTTTTAGATTTTTACATCATAAAACCATTGCAAAAATGTTGCACTATTACGTTAAAATTTACAACATGTAAGTTAAGTGTTTTTTTTTTCAAGTATACATACATGTGTATGTGTATACACATATGTATGTAATATAAGCAACATACTTGTAAAGCAGCACAATATTATTTAACCAATTACTTGAACCGACCCAGGCCAACTTTAAAAGTAGGTCATTCATATATGTATGTACTAACTATACATAAATGTATACGACATATTATGCACCTAAAATGTATTCAAGAGAGACATATAGGTTTTAGATTATTTAACAACATTGTCGCCGTCGTCGTCATCATCATAACATCATAACACCTTGCCTGCTGCTGCTATTTTACTGTGATTACCTGTACCTGTACTACTAAACTATTATGATGATGTGAGCAAAATTGTATACCTATATATTTATGAAAGCAACTGTAAGTAAGCAGTTTAAAACAAAAAGTAAGCATGCTTGGTAGTGAGGACTGAAGAGACTGAATCTATTTTTCTATGGCATAACTTAGTCTAAACAGAAATGCTGTTGTTTTTTTTTTTTTTAAATGTGGCCAAGACACAAATTCTTATTACGGTCATGATTCCTTCATTTTTTTTTTCGCAAAAAAAATTATATGTACATACATATGTACATCAAAAAAAAATCTCAAACTAACAGTTTGCTATTTGAAACAACAGCTGCTACTGCATTCAAAAGAAAACGAAACAAATAAAAAAATGCAACACATACATATCATCATCATTCTGATTCTGATATAATAATTGATCTAAGTGAAAAATGTATTTTGTTTTTTTTTTTTTTAGATGCAACACAAAAAAGACAAGCAAAATCGAGGAACATCTATTGTTGTTGAGTAGCAATAGCAATTTTCATATTTTAAATCCAGGTAATAATTGCATTAAATTATTTTGTCTACATAATAGGTACATAATACATACATATGTATATGCTACAGCACTTTTATATATATGTATACAGTTGATTTTCTAGCAGTTAAACATTTTTTTTTGAATTATTATTTATTTTTTAAGTTTTTACCTATAGACTTTGATTTTTCATCTGGGCATCATTTTTAATACTAGGTATATAATCATTGTTTATATAGGTACCTACATTTTTATGTTGTTCACTTTCAAATATTTATATGTATACCTACATAATTTAAAAAAATAAAAGAATAACTTGCATACCAAATAAGAAGATATCAACTAGGTGGTACATATAATATACCGATAGAGAAATAAAAACATATTCGAGAAGTATCTTGAAATATAACGTTAACAACAGAATACCTATGATAGAAATGTATCTAACTATAATCTATATCTATACTACATAATATGTTTAAATATAGTTTTGTTGTATATACAGAAAAAAAATCCATTTAAAAAAGGTTGGCCTGGTAAATTCATTAGCATTCTGATTACTTCAATTTATATTATTTATCCGATATTCGTGTACTTTTCTATGTAGTTCACCTGGTTTCTGGTATAAACTGGGTTATAATAAAGTAGACTCGAACTAATTGACTTTAAAATAAAAAATAAGTTTGTTTTGCTTTTATTTAAAGTATGTATGTATATGTATTTATCTGTTCATAGATTGAATGGTACTCTTTTTGATCCCGACCGTATATACATTGTACTACAGGTAAATATAATATACAGGTAATATCACAATTTACTTTTTTTACTACATATCATACACATTACCTGTTATATACATATACATGTATGTATAACTGATAAAGTTAATTTTTTATTTCTTTAACTTTTAGATAAATGAATGGCAAAAAAAAATTGTATTTAAACTTGGCTTCATTCTTTGATTAGATATTGAAATAGAAATGAAAAGAAAAAATAACAACTGATTTGCGTAACATTAAAATTTAGTTTATTCGAAAAAACACAAAAAAAAAATGAAAAAATGAAAAGCATTTAGCGAAATTAATTAAATCTACTGGATAAATAATTATAGATTTTGCGAAAAAAATTAAAGGAAATACATGTACATATATGTATATGTACATATATAATAGATAAGAGATAGACAAGTTAGTAGGCAGTAGATACAGATAGATTATCATAACACGTACAATTATTTATTGTATGATGTATGTTTGTTTTGTGAAGAATTTTAAATAAAACTAGTTTAAAAGGCCTCGTTTTTTTTTCCCCTTTTAAAGTGAATTCAAAATTTTTCGTGACTAGCTGGTCATAGTAGTGAAAGTGAATAATATAGACGGTATGAAATACATATTTGTGTTTTGTCATTTTTTTTTTAATTGAATAGAAAATTAGGTGTGGATAATTGACATTATCAATTTAATTGCATATTAGATTATATCAAAAAATAAGAGGGTGCTCTAATTTCAAGTTTTTTTTTTTTTTCAAAATGTTCAGATCGCAATATATAATTTAACTTGAAACTTTATCAATCCCATCATTAAAAAGAGTTTAATTCAACCAATTCTTTGTTTAAAGTTCTAACCTTTAAATTAGTAGGACCCACATATACTTTTTTTTCAAAAAAAAACTCAATTTTGTGACAATATGTATAAATGTCACTTTAAATTAGAATATACCTTCCTAATGTAAAATTACGGTACACTTCTTTATTCATCGAAAATTCAAAATTATATTAGTATGTATATGTGTATGTACCTATAAGTAACAGATCCATATTTTTTTTAAATTATTTTTTTCCAATTATTATTTAAAACTTTGAAGAAGAAAATATTATTAAAAGAATGTAAAAATTTAAAAGTAGGTCGAACGTGCAAGTAGTTAGTATACACGTCATATATATACAGAAGATACTGTTTCTATTTCTGTTCCAATTTTAAAGATGCTTTAAGTAAATTCCAAAATAAAAAATAAAAAACCGGAAGCACATCTTGAAGATGATTTAAAATCTCATCAGAGAAGTTACGATTACATTTTAAGTAAACATTATTTACGTTATGTGTAAAACATGCAACGCAATCTTTCATTCATTCATCATCATTCATTGCAGAAGAGTTAAGTAGGAACTCTGCAAATTCAGTTATAACTGATTCTCATGAAATTGATTTTTATATGATATTTTTTCTTTTACTATAGCTTTGTACATATGTATGTATTTTATATAATAAATATAAATAAATATGTATATGTAAGTATACCATATATAAAAACTGCATTCTTCTCAATTATAATATACCGTACAATTTTATTATATATTTTTCCTTTCGCTACATACATACTTTTCCTTATTATTACACACTTTTTTTTCTTTGAATTTTTCAAAGATAATTTTATCCGTTAAAAATACATTATCATCGACCATCGTCATCATCATGACTGACTTACATATATTTTTTTTTGCAATAAATTACTAACTGATTTTTCGATGACGTAAATTTTGTTGTTTTCATTACTATTACTATATTTTTGTTGTTTCAATGTATCTTAAAAATAACTATAGTAGAAAATAACTATCTATCACATACTATACATACACTCTTAAATATTTATACATACATACATATATGTATTTATCTGCAATCTCATCTTATCCTCGTCATATTAATGAAATAAAAGACGATAATGGCAATAATAACAATAATAATAATAAAAAAGAACTTGAAACATTTCGCTTTCGCCATTTCTCTTGCATTGTTGTTTGCAATGTTTTTTTTTTTTATTTTTTAGTTTTGTTTTATTAATTTTTTTTTTTTAACTTTAATTCGTTACGGCATTTCACATTCACTTTATGTTGTTGGTTTTGTCTTCTTAAATTTATCTGCGAATTTTTTTTTTTTTTTTTTTTTGCGTGGCAAAGAGAAAGGTCGTACAGTTATGTTATTCTGATTTCTGTTGCTGATTATATATGTATTTGATATTTTAAAGACATAAAGATACATATATATAAACATAGTATATGTATAGGTAGGTATTGTGTTTTACAACGGGTGATGCAAACGAACAACATATTTGCTTTTTATATCATAAGTGCAAAGTGCAAGACTATCTTGTTACTATTATAGGTCGAAGGTCGAAGTTATGTATTTCACGAGCTAGAGAACTAAAAGATTTTTTTCTCAGAAATACTTCTAAGGAGAAGTTACACTTCTGTGAATGCACTAACAGTGGGCAACATTTATCCACTTATCGGATGGATTATATTTTTCGAACGTTACTTACTTTTAATTCAGCAAAATAAGCAAAATTTACCACTGTTACTTTTGTATCACCCTGTTTAAAATAATTTTGACTTTTTTATGAATGATTTACATTCATATTATCTTGGTATTTTACAAATTAAATTTGCCGAAAGCTATTTAAATTTGTAGATATATGTACCTACAAAAGAAAAAAATGTTTCTCATCATTCCAAAAAAATGATATTTAAATTTATCCAAATATTAAAAAAACCTTTTTTTTTTGTGTTTAATAACGGTCTATTTTTTTTTTCTTTGAATATTTCTACAAAACAGAAATCATTCAAATATGTAATTCCGAATTCCATAAGTTTAAATACAAACAACAATAAATAATTAAAATTGTTTACTATTTGTTTTATTTGTTTATTTCTGCAAATATTCGCTAATTGTTGTAGACGGTTAAAAAAACCACGCTTTAAAAAGCAATAAAAAATATGAAATTTTTTCAACTTTATATAAAAATAAAAGGCCAAAGATGGTATTGAAAGGTCGTATGAAAATGAGGAAATTAATTGTTATTTGTGTAAAGATATGATATATCTATAAATGTGTTCATTCACATATACTTGTGAGTATGTAGATATATAAGTATGTAAGTACATACATCTTTTTATTATCGCGAAAAATAAATTTTTTTTTAACTATCATGTGTGAATAGAATATGGATAGAGTTTTTGTATGTTGGTGTTATAAAACTAACAATATAAACAATTCAACAATAACCTTGTTTTGTTAGGTCAAGTTGTTGGTCAGTTTATGGCATGAGAAAATGCAATTTTTCCATAGTTTTAACTGTTTTGTTTTTTAACTTTTTTTTTTTTACTGTGCATTTGAAAGATTTTTTGTTCGCGATTTTGTTTACACAGGCAATAACAAACAAAGACATAAAGTCAACATAAGAAAAAAAATTAATTATATATACGTGTATCTACAGCGATTGTTCTTTTCTTGTTCCACATATATAAATCTTTAAAACTGTAAATAAATACAAAGATAGTTTCAATGTTTATTTTTAAAATTAACAAATTTTAAGTCACAAATTTAAGTATACCATTTTTTATTTATTTCGCATATGAATAATAATTTATTTTTCACATTAAAATTCGATCAATTTAGCCGAAATGTTAATTTATTTTTTAACCTGAAATTTATTTTTAGAAATTTTTTCGATCAAAGTTTCATTTACACACCAATAAAATTTAATCTACATTATGTTCATATCTATACATACATATTTATAATTTTTTTCTCAAAAATAAATGATTTTTCAGTTTTCAGTTCACTTTATACTTACCTATTTAATTTCCGCTAAATTAACAAGATTGTAATTTATTCTACCATTTATAGAAGACTATGTCACAAACAAAAAATCTACCCTACATGCTTCTTATTTTATTTTTATTTTCTTTATTATTTTGTCTACCATCAAGGTCAAATTGTAAAAGATATATATAATCAAAACAAAATACAATGGCAACAAAAATATGAAGAAAAAATCAAATCCTTTTGTATCATTTTTCGTACATTTTCTATACATTTTTCTGATCGATATTTCACCTTAATTCTACACCTGCCCACACATATTTATCTAATATTCATCGGAATGCAAAAAAATATATATGTATATATATGTAGGTACATATATGTGTATGTATATAAAACACAAAATGAAAGGGGTTTTATGTTTTTAATGACCGTAAAATCACCAAAGGGTCAATTTTTGTTCGAAGAAGAATAAAAAAACCAACAATAAAATAAAAATGTTTCAATCTTTTTGTAAATTCGTCTAGAAAATCGTTGCTATGCTTTGGAAACGATAATTTACAGACAAAATAGCAAAAATAATAATGAAAAAAAGTGTAACGAAAAAGAAATGGGTAAGATATACTTAGATGTGTAACTCTAACTATATACTTATATATATTAACTGATTCTGAAGGTCAGTCAATGAATTAATTTATTCGGAATTATTCATTATGAATCCTTCTTTTATTTTTTTCGTCTAATTTTATGATAAAACACGTATGTATTTTATGTATTTGAAACAGCAGAAATCATGTTCTAAATTTAGCATTGTCTGCAAGGAAAAGAAAGTAGGTGATTTGTATTTGAATGGTGCCTGTACCTAATGATGCGCTGTAGTAATTTAGTTCAATAGAACAGACATAATTAAAAGACAGTTTGAATTGTTTATTCATACTTATATATATAAATAAATTATTGTATCTTCTATTTGTTTATAAAAAAAACTCTCTACATGAAAATGTACACTCGTCTTATTAACTAAGGACTAGATTTAAGAGAGAAAATATAACGAATTTTGTCAAAAAATATTATATTTTAGCAAATAGGCAGTCAAAAAATGTGTACTTACGACAGATAATCAAACAAATTATGTTAAGACTTGAACAAAACATTATTATCGCATTTGAATATGCAAATTTTAATAAATCTTAAAAATTATTAGTAATGAATAAAACTACCAAAGAATATATGTATGTACATATACATACGATGTTAAACAAGTAAGTAATCTTAATTCTTTAAACATATTTTCTTTTCAAAAGCTAAAACACGAGCAATCAATTTTTTTTTTTTTTTTGATATAAATATAATATCATTAAGAAAAAAAAACGATAAGTTTGTTCAGGGTGTCTTTATTATTAATCGATAGCAAAAATTCAACATGTGAATACATATGTATTGAAAGAAGGAATTTTTTTGAATTCTGGAAAATTTTATTCTTCAGTAATTTTTTTTTTTTCAAAATGGTGAATCTAAACACCCTGTATATGAATAAATTATAGCAATAAGTTAAAATGGAACATGATCAACAACCAAAAATTTTATTGATAAGCATTTGGCTATTAAATAAAATTACTGTTTTTTTTTTATTGACTGATAACGTCAACGTGATTTTCATTGTTCCATTTAAACAAAAAAAATTTTTTTTCTTCTTGTTTGAATTCAAACTTTTATATTTAAAGCAAAAATATTTATAATTTCTGATAAAATTCACACCTCAATAATAATAATAATAAAAAAATTCAATATTTTAATAATCACTTATTATTAAGTTTGGAAAATCCAAAAAATAAAATGAAAAATATTTCAGTAGAAATCGCAACAATAATCAAAAAATTATTGAAGTGTTTGTTGCTACAAAAATGTGCAAAAATAAAAATTTCGAATTTTTAAAAAGGCAACATTTCCAAATTTCAAAAAAAAAATTCTTTTAGACTCACATTAATACTTACAGCCTAGGATGAGTTTCAAGTTTTTAACTTAGTTTACTATTGCTTATCTATGTATAAAAATGTTGCGATTAGAAATTTAAACAATAAATGCAAACTGATAAAGCTTGCTCTAAACGAATTTGTTATTCTTACAGACAAAAACTATCTATATAAAAATTTTGGGATAATGATTTTAAATTAAAATGAAATTTACTTGAATATTTACCATTTTCACGTCAAATGTCTCGAAATCAGCTAAAAATTAGACACATACATATAAATGAAACAAGAATTGTGTCTATCAGTTGCAAAACGGATCTTTTCCATATTTTGAAAAAAATGAGTTATAAGTATATATACGTCATTTGAAAGATCTTTTAAAAATCTACTTATTTACTTTACTTTTAAAAGAAAAAAAAAATACCTTTTCCTCTGTATTTTGATCGTCAAAATATGAGCTCAGTTGCAAAACAGTACATTTTGTCAAATTTCAGAAACAATTTTGCTTAATAACTCAAAATGACAACATGACAAAGACCCCTTTTGCAACTGATAGACACAATTATAAGTTTACACATAACATGTGCGTACACAAATTCAAAAATAAAAAAAATTACAATAAGTAAATGTTTATTTAAGTACGTACATATATCTGTAATTACATTTAAATTTTATATACTCAACTAAATATTTGTATCTTGTATCTACAAAACATAATATGTATTCATAAAAACACTGAGTTCATTACCGATAGCTAAATTATACGATATTTACGACAGTGTCTTAAAAATGAAAGAAAAAAAAATCAGAGTAAATTATCAGACATTCCAAACATAAATAAAGTACATATTTGTCTGAGTGTTTAAAAAAAAAGATACATATATAAGTATATACTTTTTTTGATTTCTTATTCGCGAATTTTAGGTTTATTTAATTTTATGCCTTTGTCTCATTTTTCAAATTTTTCTAAGTACAAAAAAAAAAAATGTACATATACATTTATCTACATATACCTTATATAAGATACTTGTCTCTTATAAATTTTATTTTTAAAAATTTTTTTAAATTGACAATGAATGATCTTTATACATATTATATGTAATTGTACTTTAATATTATATGAATGTTATACGTTATACGTACACATTACCTATATAGCTAAGTATAGTCTGTCTGGGTATAATAAGCAAATAATGAAGGAACAAAAAAATATGTATATTTAAAAAATTACATAATTTTATGTCGTCTGCTATTTTAAATATATTTTAAAAGCATTGGAATTATTTTTCTCAGACATATTTTTAAATAACTTTAATATTCAATTTTGGCTAGAGAAGTCATTGTAATTTTTTTTTTTTTCAGTGTGTGATATACAGAACATTGTCCATGTTATTTTATTTTGGCATTTTTCCTTCCGGTTTTGATCTAATAAATCGTTAGCAAGATTTTCATGTCTCTTTAAAAAAAATTTTTTTTAGGCTTCAATTAAGACAAAAATTTGTTTCCACGAAATTCTCAACAGTTTTCTTTAAATTTATTTTACACTTTTGGTTTAATTTTATTTTTAGCACTTTAATTCTTCACACTGTCTCAAAATGTACTTTATACAATTTTTGTCCTTAAGGACCTTCTTCATCATACTTGTTAGCTAATTTCTTCTAAACTTAAAAGTACATAAAGTGTATGTATACCATTCTCTGTGCACTGATACAAACCTACAGTAAAAGTTTATTTTCTATATGCTATAACTAAGTTTAGCCTTTTCAGGATTAAATTTTCATGGTAAATAAAAAAAAATTAAGCATAAGAAAAAATACACTTTTAGTTTTTTCGAAAGCTAATCAGAAATAAACTATTTATAGAATTTCATCCTTGGGGTCATCAGAAAGTTCGAATCGACCCATGATCTACCTACTCAAGTTAACACATTGCGGACGGATGACGAGACAACTCGTATTTGCTAGTTGTTATAGTTAGAAATGGTTATAGTAATAGACTACTGACAAGTTTGTTGGAAGTTTTTGATAATTTTTAATGAAAACTAATTTTAGCGCAAAAACTAGCTGACCACTGTGTACGGTTTTCTGGTCCGCAATGTTTTAATTTGGAACTAATTACTACTAGGTATTTTCTGTATTATCAGTGAAAATTAGAGCCATGAATTCGCCGGTAAAAAAATTAATCTATTTGTAGAAAACTTATTCTGATGATTTTGATTGCAACCTACTCCTGGTCAATAAAAGGTTTTTGTTTAAGTACTACTGCATAAATTTCACCTAAAAGTCCAGTGCAAATTTCTTAGTAGCTTTTGAATTTTAAATCAGTGAATATTTTACATAGGTAATATGTACATATTTTAAAAGTAATTTCTGATGAATATCAATCTTGTGGTCATTTTGTTATTTTTCAAAAATAACTTCAATGACAAACTCTTAAAAAGAGGAGAGAGAAAAAAAATCCTATCTTTTCAAAATATTATATGTAGGTAATAAAATAAAACCCATCTTTTCAAGATATGTGTACCTATAATTCAACGTCAAGATATCTACTATTTCTTTCCACGTTCTTCCATATAATATGCGCAAAAAACGACCAAGCACACTTTGTGTATATTATACATCATACTATGTACCTATTGATAGTGTATGTACATTATGGATATATGTACATATGTAGGTATTAGCTATGTAAGTTTACATATAATTATGTATGTTGCCTTGTTTCAACAGTTTTATATCTACTTCTCGTGTATAAATGCATCTTTTACGTTATTATTGAATCTGATTGCAAAAATAAAGAACAATATTTTTTTTTCTTTTTCTTTTCTTGTAGAAAAAGAAAGAATAGGTAACTTAAATGAAATACACAAAGTTCCTAATAAATACGCTATACATATTAATATATTTCTACCTACAGTTTTTTTTTTTTGCAATTCATACTAATAGAAGATTCTCTTCTGCGCCCTGCCCTCTTTTAAAATTTTTTCAATTGAAATTGGAATTTGTACCTTGTAGTTGGATATAAAAATACCTATGTATGTATTCTTTTTTCGAATAAATTTCTAGAGAAGAACAATTTATAGTACGTTCAAGAATTCTATATTTTTATTCTTAATATTTTGTTTTTCTTATTAGGTTATGATTTTTTTTTGTCTTCTTATTTATTTATTTATTTATTTTTTATTTTTTGTAGATAATATTTTTGTATTTTTGATCAATTATGTGTTGTTTGGCTTTTAGTATTAAATACTACGTACGTTTGACAATTTTTTATACTTTATGAGCAACAAAAATTTGTATTTGTGTACAAACATTTTTTGAATTAGCCATAATACAAATATAGTTATATACTTTCATGTACATAATATGTAATGTAGGTAACGTATACGTCTGAAGTATTAACATCTACCTACTTAATAATAATAGTACACACAAAATACATATTACAATAATATAAATAATGATGATGATGCTAAAAGATGTTATGTTGATCATCAGATACACAACTAGGTATACTATATAATATATAATATAAATACGAAATGAAATACGATTAACAAGAAAAGTATCTTTACGATATTATATTGTGAATACATACATACGTACATAATATGTGTAATATAAAATATACATTAATATCATTGTCTAGACGAAATTATTTTAGAATTCAATCAAGCTTAAAATTTACAACTACAATCTAATTCATATAGGGAAAAATAATAATAATAACAATAAAAATAAAGAAAGAAAAAAAAATCGATATGTTTGTTCAACAGAATCTTTGTAAATTAATTCTATCTAATTTTTTGCACTTTATAATTATAAAAAATATATAAATGTATATAGCTAAGTATGTATGTACGTCTTTATAAAATAAAATAAAGTTTTTTCTACTTACATCATCGAGCTCGATAATATCATCGTCCGAGTCTCGAGGACTTTCCTCATCATGTAATTCCAAATCAAATACACTATCATTAACGTCAGCCATTCTGTAACTGATTTTTCTGTTTTTTTTTTTTTTTTAAATTACGATTGTTCTTTTCTTATAATATCTGTCTTTTTTTCTTAATTTTTAACTATTATTTTTATTATTTTTTTTTTTCAAATAATTTTTATACAAATAATAAGAATACGAGATTAAGTAGTACAAATTACACTAAAAATGTTCATAGACCTATTTATATGTATAGGGCTAAGATATACAACATACATATGTATGTAATCGTAATGTTATAATAACTTTTTTGATTTTTATGTCCCTTTTATGAATGAAGATGAGCAAGACGACAAAAAAAATATGGAGTACGTCCTATGTTTTTTTTTTTCACTCGTAAAAATTTGTTTTTACGTTTCAATTCCAATTTTTTATTTAATTTATTAACTTTTTTTTTACTCGATTATTCAGTTATAATTACATTTTTTTTTCTTTATTCTAATCTTTATTTACAGTTTTTATTCAACAAACTAAATAAAATTGAAAAATTGCGCCGTGCGGTGGCTATATATTAATCACTCACTACTAAAAAAATAAAAAAAAACAAGAAAAAATTACGATACAATTTAAATGAAAAAGAAAATATGTATATAGTAAAAAAAATAGATTCACAAAAAGAAAAATTGCAACGAAATGGACGTAATTTTTCACTATAATGTGCACAAAGAAAAATTTTTCACTAAAATTATTATTTTTTTAAAAAAAAAAAGTATCTATTCCGTGACAATGAAATTAATAAGAATTTAAATTCGTTTTCAATTTTTCAAAATAAAATATGTACTACGTTTTTACGTTCTTCAAAAGTCCATTTAAAATTTCAAATAAACTTTTTGCAAAAAAATTTTTTCTTCAAAACACTTTTTCTCTTAAAATTCACATTTCCACTATGAATGCACATTAATACAGTCCTTTTTTATGATATTATTAAAGAAGAATAAAAAAGCACAACAGCAACTATTTATGTATTTCATTTTACTCACATCCGCTTCTACACCACTCTACGTCTCTTCTAAAAAAAAAAAAAAATAAAACGTGAAAGAAAAAAAAATCTTGTAGTAAAGCAAGTTTGTTTTCTACGCTATTATACGTAATAATTTCCGATTTCGTTGCGATTCGACCAGTTTTCGCCGTTTTGTGTGGCGTTTTTTTTTTCCTGAGTTCTTTTGTATTGTGTTGTTGAAATGGTTGAATATATTTTGTTAATTTCTCAAATAAAATTTATAAAAAATGCTTCTTTCTGTGTAGATGCTAGAGTTTCTGATGTTTGTATAGTGTTTTTTTTTTTTCAAATACATACATATATTTATTGTTGATTTTGCGTTTTACGTGTGTTTGCTTATGCTTTTTCACTTTTTTTTATACCTTAAACCTTTTCAGAAATGAAACACAAAATGAACAACTAAAAAACAAAAAATTATAACATCGGTTTCAGTGTGTACGTGGTTTGTTATTTTTCTATTTCATTTTACTTCTGCCAATTTGTATTTAAATGTCTCTTTCTTTTTTTAATAATTTTTCGTATTAAAATTTATCATTCATTTCTCACACACTCTATTTATTATACCCCCCACACACACACACTCCAACTTAAAATCTTCATTCACACAAAATGAATATAAATTTCAATTAACAAACTCACTCACACTGTTTTCTTCTAAAATTTCTCAACTTTTTCCTTTATTTTTTTAGATTGTTATTAATTGTTCGTTTTTTTTTCTTGATTTAATCAAATTCCTGGAAACTAATGACGATCTCATAAAATTTTTACTTTTGTATTTTGAAAATTTTTTCCTTAAATTTCTGTTTTTTTCTATAAAAACTTTTTTTTCTCAATTTTTCTTCTACTCAGTTCATTTAAAAACAAAAATGAGAGTAGGAAAAAAAATACAAAATAAAAAAGTGATAACAAAAACAAAAAAATTTTTCCAAAACGGAAGATTTTTATTTCAAAATACTTTTATTTTTTTCTATTTTAACTAGTTTTATTTATTTATTAATTAATTCAGTTTTAATTTGAAGGTAAATTACCAATTTTCAATTTTTTTTTTCGTTGAATTCATAACACAACAATCACTGTAAACATTTTACACGCTTATGCTTTTATTTTTTCTTCAATTTTTTCAGTTTAGCACTATTCAAATCGATTTTATTGAATTTTTTTTACTTCTTTTTTAAATGTTGGATTCTAATAAATTACTTTTCAATTTTCAAACAATTATTTTTCAATCCATAATAAAAATTAAAACAATTCATAATTACTTTACCGTCGGAGGTTACGAAATCTATGCCTGCGCACTCTTTAAATCAAATGAATGAAGAATAGAAGAATGATGGTTGATTTGATGCTGAAACAAGAAATTTTAATTTAAGCACTGTTTTGAAATTTTCTCGAAATGTTTTGATATGGAAAAAGCTGGGCTGGGCCTTATTTTTTGATCGAAAAAATTTACTACTTTTTTTTCAATTCGATTAAATTTATGCCCGTATTTATCAATTTTGAGCGTTTTTTATTTAAACTATGAAAAAAAGTTTTGATTTGAAAATCAATAGTGAATTTTCAATAAAATTAAAGCGTAATATTCTAAAGGTGTTTATTTAATTTTTTTTTTCTGTTGAGAACATTTTTTTTAAAATTTATATAAGAATTTCAAAATTTTCGAAATAAAAAAACACTACTACTTTTTAATCCATAATCTACTCTTAGTATAAAATCTACTAATTAATGAAAATTTTTAATTGTGTGAGGCAAGTGTTAAAGTGATGCATTTTTTTATTTCGGTTGGAATTATTTCAAATTTAATGTTTTTTTTACAATTAACCCCTGAGTTTTATATTGTTTTAACCTTCAACCACCAATTCAAAAAGAAATATACCTCCAAAAATGGTAAAATTGATTTTAATGGGACTATTGTCTAATTCAGACTTTCTTAAAACAGCAAATTGATTTACTGTTAATTCAAACTATATATGACTCATTCATATCACAAACTCACGGTGTTTTCGAAATTGCAGTGATACTACCGTGATACACAATTCAGCGTATAAAGGTTTTAAGCTGAATATTGTATCATAGCACCATAGCAGCATCAATGCATTTTCGAAAACATAGTCATTTGAACATTACCCTGTTCTTCAAAAATTAGGCCAGCATCAATACACAGTTTTTTTTTCATCAGGTTCCACTTTGTGAAATCCCAGGTAAGTAAATTTTTACAAATAAATTGCTCAAATAGCAAAATTTTTTCTTATTCTTTTGAAGGTAAAGTTTTTGATCCAGGTGGTGATCAATCAAAAATACCAGATCGCGAATTTTATGAAGAACTACAGCAAAACAAACCACATTTGATTATAATGTATATAATGTAGATGGAGATGGAGATGTAAAATTTCAACTACTAGCGCACGCTAGTACTAATAATCTGAATCTACTTCCGAAACTAGTACCATTCTATTTGTTGCTCTTGTTGGTGCTCTTCTGCTGAGCGCCTATCAGGCGCCCAGGAAGTGGAAGGACATTCCACCCTGGAACAAGAATGTTGGAGAGTAGGATATTGTGGAATCTCATCCTTCGTGAACGCTTGTTCTACAGGCAGAAGAACTCCTTCCCTTCCAGACCAACTTTTATTTTTTCGATCTCCAAGCTTACGAATGGTCGTGGTCAACAATCTTCCTCTGACGCACATAACGAGAAGTAGATGATTTTGGTATCACAAAGCTCCTCAGTCACCATTGAAAGAAGGTTGACACTTGTTGAAAGGAAATTTATAAGAAAACATCATGACCGGTGTTCGATGGTGGTGTTCTGGAACCGAGAGTCAAAAATTACAATCTACTTTTCAACAGTTCCACGAACATCATCGTTGGTGGAGGTGTGAGGTGTTTCTTTATTTCCACCTAGGGTGACAAGAGTAGACCCTCGTTCATCAACCTTGGCGGTAGAGGAGGAGGTGAAGTTGTGAACAGTGCATTATATCTTGATTTCCTAAACATCAACCATACAAAGCACCACGCCAAAATAAACAAGGATAATTATTATTAATTATTAAATTTGTTCAGCAATGTATCATAACTGTCACGATGCAAAGCAAGCACGTCTCAACAACAGTGTCGTCTCCTCATTCATTTAAATTTTGTAAATTTATTCTCAAAAATTTAAAATAATTTCTAAATAATTTAGATTTATGTGGGTAAATATGTACATGTGTAACATATAAAAAAAAATTAGAGATATTTTACTAAAAATTAACGGTTTATTAATTTAATTTTTGTTTACTTTCTCTTTGTTGTTGTTCTTGTTTCTTTACTAATTGAAATAAAACATCAATTTCTTTTTTTTTTTTGCAGCAAACAAAAAAAAAAATAGTTCTTTTTATGAGCATATACATAATATATAGAACATTTTTAACAGCAATATCTTATTAAGTAATATGTATTCTTTTGTTAAAAAAAAATTATTCCATTTAAAACTAAATAATAATAATAGAAATAAACAAACAAAAATATTTCAAAAATGTTATTATAGTTGTTTAGCTTTATCTTTTTATAATAAAAGCATTTTCTTATAATTTTTCCATATTTCTTTTTTTCTTCATTTTTATCGTTTAGTAATTTAATAAAATATTCATAAGAAATTCTAATAATATATTATGTAATATCTATCATTTCTTTTTTTTTCTTGTCTTTATTTTTATAATTTTTATGTTACTTTTTTGTTGTTGTTGTTTCATTAAATTGCACGTTAATGCAAAAATGATTTTTGTTGTTGTTGTTAGAGAGCAATAAAATCTATTCGAAAAAATTATTATTTTTTGTTTTTATTTTGAATATTATATAATTGAGATTCTTTTTAATTATATATGTATATATATTTTTTAAAAAATGTATCTATTTGTTGTTTGTTTTAAAGATAAATAATATTTTGTAAAGTGCCATAAAAAAAAAATCGTATTTTGCATTAATTTTGTTGTTTTTGTTGTTTTTTTCTAATCATTGTAAACTATAAATTACATTATTTTTAAATATATTTGATTTATACATGAGTGTTTTATGGATTTTTAAAATGTAAAATATCTACTAAGTATATTTTTAATTAATTAATTATATCTTTCATACATATTTTATTTAATTTCTTTTTTCTTGTTGTATTGTTGTAATATTTTGAATTCTTGTAATAAATATACAAAAGAAATAAAAATTCAAATTGCTTGTTTAATAAATAAATAATTATCAATTTTAATTTTTTAGCATATATTCATGCCAAGGATAATTATTATTATTTTTTATGTAAAGTGTAATTTTTCACATTGAGAGAAAAATTCATTTTATTGTTTTTTACAAATTTACAAATTTTTCTAACATGGCGGCAACTGTGCTTCTTCATTTTTATTTCTAGCTTATTAGCATATTTCACACTGGTAAACATTTTTTTTTAAATTAAAATATATATTGTAAAACAACAACAATCTATGCTGTTTATCATACAATAATTTTTCGAAAACAGAATATTTTTTTCTATCAGCAATGTTTTCGAAAATGTGATAATGCGCATTAACGATGCACAATTTTTAGCTAATTAACAATGCATCACTACTGCATTTTAGAAAACATGTAATATATTTCTTTTTTAATTAATTAAAAATAAAAATTAACTAATCTTATGTTTTCTATATTTTTTCTTTTTCTTTCTTTAATAAATTTAAATCGAAGACCTTACACACCCCTATATATGTATATGATAGCAAAAGGGTTAAGGGTTATATTTTAATGATTTCCATCTTTTATTTTATTTATTTTTTAATGAAAAAATATTTTACTGTTTACGTTGTTGTTTTTGTTTTAAAAATTTATTTTCTTCATCTTTTTGTTATTTCATACTTGTAAAACTAAATGCTTCACGTAAAACTGGATGTTCATTATTTTTTTGTTGTATTATATCTATACTGTTACGATTTAAACGATTTCGATTTTGTAATTTTGGTGATAATTCACGTGATTTCTGATCCTAAAATATATAATTTTAAAAGAAAAAAAATAAAAAAAGGTTTTATATAGAAAAAAAAAAAAAAGAAAAAAAATTAATAACATTGTAAAATATCTTACATTTTGATCTGGATTCATATATGATTGGAATGTTGCTGTCGGTTGGCTATCTTTACGACTAGTTGTTACTTTTTCTTGTATTGAATTAATTGTTTTTGATAACCATGGTTGCCAGCTATTATTACGATTACTTTGAATTTCAGTTAATGTTGTATTTAATTGATGATTTAAATCTTGATTTTTACATTCAGCTTCAACTTGTGCCAATTTTGCTTGTGCTAATTCTAATTCTAATTCACGAATACGTTGTAATGCAATATTTAATGGTTCTGATTGATTATTATCATTTAAATTTTTTTGATTAATTAAATTTATTGATGATAATGATGTTGTTGATTGTTTACCAAATATATTTTGTAATGATGTATTTGATTCGATACTTGTTGAACATTTTTGGCACGATGATAATGTTTTCTAAAAAAAATGAAAAAAAAAAAAATAATAATAAAGAAAAATCATCTAAAAAATGAATAATAATAATTATTTTAAATACCGTTATATCTTCAATCATTTCATTTAATTTTGTTATTTGTTGTTCTTGCCTTTGTATTATTTGTTTATAATCTTGTACAATATTTATATGTTTTTTATCTTCTAATTGAATTTTTTCATTTGTTTTTTCAAGTAATTTTTGTAAATGTTGTATTTCTGTATAAAATTTTTTACGTTCATCATTAAATTTTAATTCATTTAATGAATTCTCTTTTTCAATACGTTCAGCTCTTTTTTTAGCTAAATATTCATCTTCATATTGTTTTAAACGTTTTACTTTACGTTCACATGCCATTTTCATATATTTACTAGCATTTGTATTACGACATTTTTTTGGTAATGTTACACGAAAATATTTTAATATACCTTCAAAATCTAATATTTTTAAATCACTTTCACAAACAGATAATAATGTAATGGCAACTTGAAATAATATTGGCATACCATCTAATAAAAATACATCAAGTACATGAAATACAAAATGTAATGGAAAACGTGCTGTAAATAATGTTAAAAACCATTGTGATGCAAACATATGAGTTTCAATACCAGTCCTTTCAAAATGTTCATATAATTTTGGTAAATGTTCTTTAATTAAACGATTTAATTGTGATAAACGCATATATAATGTTTCAAAACCTTGTTTATATAAATCACGTAAACCATAATCATACATTAGAGCGACAAGAACACAAAAAGCATCTTCTTCAGGCATCTACAAAAAAAAAATATATATATATATACATATATGCAAAATTAGAAATAAATTAGAATTGAGGATGAAAGAAAATGATAAGGTTTTAAGGTTTCTTCTTACATGTAACAACAGACTTGCTGCTATAAAACTTAATCCTTGACAATAACCAACTTCACTATCATACACAGCGTATGCTTTGGACACTTTAAAGAGTGCATCTTGACCTAAGTGTTGAGTACAAATCAAATAATCGATTTTTTTTTTTTCAAATTTAAAATAGGTAATTTTTCTACCTGATCCTCCTGTTTCCTTAAAACATTTGTGAGCAGGAAATGTCCTATGAATATCTCTTGAAATCACAGTTTCACATTTTGTTTCCTAAAATTATATAAAAAATAAATTAGAAACTGTGGACTAAATTTGACTTAAAAAAAAAAACACAAATTCATGTTGAATAATTTATCATTGAATTTACACTTACTTTGGTTATTAATGTTCTATATTTATCTGTCATATCAACTTTATTATCAACATTTGCTAATTTTTGCCAAACTTTACCACGTAATGCTTCTGGTATACCCATACGAACTAATGTTGCAAGATTTCTTGGTCTTTTTTCACTATCAGTCCATTCTTTTAAAACTGGATCCCATTCATCAAGAGTATCTTGTGGACAATCTTTTGATACTTCTCCAGTACCACTTAATAATGGTTCATCACCATCAGAACTATAATCTACTGGTGAATCATCTTCAATCATTGATACCGTACTTGATGAACGTACCATTTTTGATAGATTATTAATACCTTTTAATATTGATGATTGATGACTTTGTTGTTCAATTATTTCTTCTGATGGATCAATTGAACTAACTTCCCAATTATCATCGTGTGCTTTTTTTAATTGTAAATAAAAACGTAATGACATTGATTTTTTTGATGAGAAAAAATTCTCCATAATACGTAATTCACTTTGTGACTGAATTGTAACTGGTGTTTCAATAACAAAACGTACTGGTTCACGTATACCTTTGATAACTAAATCTACAGCTACGGTAAGGAACATTTTATGAGATTCAAAATTTAATTGTTCAAATGCTTTATCATTTGCTTTCCATTCAGCACGTATTTGATATGGTGTTAAACTTTGTGACAATTGTTGTTGCTGTTGTTGTTGTTGTTGTAATTGTGTTTCTATTGGTTTTTCATAACCCATTGTGACCATATCAAGTAATTGCATATCAGCTTGTCTTACTAATTTTCCAGGACTTAAAAGTACACCAAAACATCTTTCAATATAAAGTGGTTGAAGAATTGTTGATGGTGTTTGTTTAACAATAATACAAACTTCTTTATCTGTATTACATCGTAATTTAAAACATGATTTATCTCTTGGTACTGGTGAATATGAAGTTTTTGCTACTTTTTCACGTATCTCAAGTGAAACAATAAATTCATAACCTGCTGAAATTAATGGATTTCCACTTATATCTGATGTTACTGATGCAACCATAATACTATTATTATCTATGGCCGATGTAACACTACCAGTTAAACTGTTTGGATATCTTTGGAATGCTTTTTGGAAGCATGCTGTAACAAAAAAGAAATAAATTCATTATTAAGAAGGAAACAAATAAATTTCTAAAGATAAGAGTTTAAGGTAAAAATAATTTAAAAATACTATGTATGTATGTACCATGCTTCAAAACAATACGAAATGAAGAGAAAAAAAAACAAACAAACAAAGCAAGCATAAATCATTCGTTTAATCATGAACATTAACTATACCCTATCATCATCATACTCACAACTGACTTGATTAACAGCTTCTGGTATGGAACATCTAAAAACATGGCACTGGTAAATAGCTGTTTCTGGTGTCTCACCATGTGACCAAGTAAATGCAAAACATGCTTGTTCATTACTATTGCCTGGACCCCTTGCATAATATAAAATTCTTTGAACTTCATATGTTGCAAATGTAACACATTGGTTCTCTTTTTCAGCGTCATAAAGTCTACAAGATAAAGTATTTATGTATTTGTTTAAGTGAAATTTGTCTAAAATGATAATTATATATCACAAACTTTTAATTTAAATAACAGATACTAACACAACATGTCCTTCAAAACTTGTTGGTATACTAACTGATACTTTAAGACCATCTGATTTTGTTTCATTATTTAATACAGCAATATTTTTTTGAATTTCACATTCAGATCTTGGTGAATTAATATTTGTTGCACCCAAGTATGTAACACCAGAGAATATCGTACATCCTTGATCGATTTCAGATACTACAAAAAAAATATAAATTGAAAAAAAATCATAAATAAATAAATAAATTTTCTAATTGATCGTCGATGATTGAAATTTAAAAAAAAATATATAGATAATTCACCCTCTTCTTCTGTATCACTTTTTTCAGGCTTCATATCATCATGTTTTTCAATACTACCACCACCAATACCACTACCACCGCCACCAGTTGTTGTTGGACTTAAATCGACACAATCATAAAATACTGAATGACCAACTTTATTAATATCGGGTGTTGAAAAATCACTTTTTGGTGATAATAAATCAGAATGTATTGTTGAAGTTTTACTTGTTGGTGATGATGATAATAATAATAATCCAGCTGATGATGATGATGATATTTGTTGATGTTGTTGTTGAGATGTTGATGAGGATGATGGAAGTGGAAGTGTTAAATGATTCGAAGATTTTGCTAATATGATTAATACGAAAAATGATATTTACTTACATTTTAAAACAAAACAAAACAAAAAGAAACCTAATAATAAATTTTATAAAATTATTTTAAAATTCGTTTTTAATTAGGGATAAAATTAAAAAAATGTTGTTGTGATTATTGAAGTCTGTTCACATTTGGGAATATGTATTTTAAAAAATTTATTCGTCCTTAATTGGGACAGTTTCTAGGAGCAAAAATCTCTTTTTAAACTGAAATTTATTGCACATGTGTTAGAATGATTTTTTGTTGTTGTTTTGAATTGATATAAAATTTTACTTAATCTTAATTTATGAACAATAGTTTTTTTTTATTGTAATGTGCACTATTTAGTTTATTTTTTTAAATTCACAAAAAAAATTATGTCATTCTAACAAATTGAAGCTTCGAAATTAACTGAAAAGAAATCGTCTGAAATACTTGCTTATAAATTACAAAATTTCTTTTATTATATTTTATGATTTTAAGTAATTAAAAATTAATACAAAAAAAAAAAAAAAAAAAACATAATTACTGTCCAAAAAAATCATAAAATCTTAAACCGACAATAAAATATGTAAGAAGAACTTTGTGGGGAATGTAAATGATAAATAAATAATTATTATTATACTAAAATGGGTCAAAAATTTCAAATAATCAAATTAGAACGAGAATTTCAATTTCATGCTTAGCTTAAGATAAAAATTTATTTTAGTATGATTTCAAAAAAAAAAAAAAAAACATTTTTTTTAAATATTTTTTTTTCTCGTTAAAAGAAACGCGTGATTATGGTTTTTTATTTGTTTGTTTTTTTTTTAAATTTACTCTGGCGTCAGTCTTTTTTTTTTTTTTTCTTAAATACTAAAAAATAAAAAGCATTTGTTAAATTAAAAAATAATATCGAAATCAATTTATACTGTTTCTAAGCACAATTTAGAGAAGAAGCAGAAAAAGGAGAACTCAATACAAATCAATAATAATTAGTAACAACTGAAATATGTTTTATTTTTATTATTATTATTATTTTTTTTTTTTTGTTGAAGATATTTTCAACAAATATAATTTTTTAATTTTTATGACTTTTGTTGTTGTTTTAGTAGTCTAGCAAATTTTTATAAAAGTGTTTTTTTTTGTTGTTTTATGAATTTAATTTTTTTTTTAGTTAAATAAAAAATTTTATCATAAAGACCGGAAAATAAATAGAAAACAAAAAATTACCAAAAATTAAATGATTTATAGAAAAAATGAGAGGGCGTACATTTAACGTTCAAGTTTTACTTTATTTTCATTTTTTTTTTTAAAAAGTGATTGATTAGTATCTATATCGTAAACTATTTAATACAATATTTTTTTTTCTCTTTAAAACAATGAATTTTTTTTTTTATTTTATTTTATCAAACACAATTTTTAATTTTAATTAATTTTTATTTTTTAAACAAAACTCGTGATAAACTTTAGAATCATCTATTGAAAAAAAAATACACGTCTTTTTCGTTTAAAGAATTTTTTCAAACTGATATAAAGTTTAAACTATACTGACTGTGAAAAAACAAAATATTAGATAAAAAACAGAAAAAAAAAAACATAACACAGAAATGTTTATTTATTTACTTTTTTTTCTTTCAAATATTATTTACAATAGATTTAAACCGATAACAAGAAAATATGTATGTATTTTTCATTGTTGTTTTTATTCGGTTTTTTTTTGTTTTCGAAATAAGAAAACATTAAATAAAAAAAATATAGACAACATACAATTCAAATAAATTACCTAAGTTGTATCTTTTTTCTTAAATTGTTTAATATTATTTTGTTTTTTCTTAGATATTTTGAAGTACAATAACATGACATCAATTTATTAAAGAAAATTAATAAATTGGAATTGTTTTATCTGTTCAAATTTGAAGTATTGAAAAAACATTTGAAAAATTTTGTTAAGTTAAAAATATGTGTATCTAAAAGTCATTAAAAAAAAACCGATTACTGTCATAGTAAAATTTTAATTGAAGAAGAAAAAAAAAATAGAAATAAAAATTGCAATAAAAAAATTACTGATAAAGTTAGCTTTAATTGAAATTGATTCGTCGAGTGAATTTTATTTGGAAGAGAATAAAAGAAATTTGTTTTTCTTTAATCGAACTTTTAGATAAATAATGTACCTACTCATTGTTTATACCATAGAAATATCTTTTTCTTTTTATATAGTACACAAATGCGTTTGTATGTTATTGAATGTGAGATCAATGTAAAGTGAATAAAAATATGATATCATGTGTTTGGTGTTCAGTATGAGTTTTATCTATAACATTACATTGCATATTATTCTCTGTACAAATTTTATCTATCACATTATTATTCATTAAAAAAAAAAAAATGAAGATGAAAAATGTACATACATATATGTATATTTAATAGAAGATCAAGTATGTATTACATTTTATATTTTCAATTTTACTTTATCTAAAAAAAAAAAAAATAAAAATATGTATGATTCTATTTATTTATCTTTTTATTTTATTTTAAGGTGTTCTGTTTTTTTACTGTATGACCGATAACATAGTTTAAAAAAGATGTTTTGTAAACAAATGTAATGTCTGTTCAGAATATCTTGAAATATTTTTGATTTTTTTTTATCTATGTAGTATGTATTTATTTATTTTTTACCTATTTAATAATAATGAAAAAAGTTGAATCATGTATTTAGGAGAAGAAGAAAAAAATCTATGGGTACTTTCAATTTCTACAAAATATACAAAATTGAAGTAGGGATATTAACTCTACATTTTAAACTAAAATTTTATTAGTTTTTATAAAAAAATATAAATTTTAAATTATTACTTTAAATTAAAAAAAACATAAGACAATAGCATGCAAATTTTTAAATTATTTTTATTTTAGGTATCTATCTATTCTTTGTTTTTAGGATGAAGGTTGTTGTTAGAGGTTTAAGCTATGGTCAGATCTGATAGATTTATTTTTATTAGATTTATCTGAGAGATATTTCTTAATAGTTAGCAATAGCTAAACTAAGACTACAATTATTGTTTTTATTTGAGGTAATCTATGTATTTTTTAATAAACAACAGTAAAATTGGAGAAATGAGGTTGAATTATCAAAAACAGTCTCTTATTTGATTATGTTTAATTGATACATATATTGAAATTGATTTAAATTTCTTTATATTTAAGAAAAAGTTGAATTAAAAGCAATAGTTCTCAATTTTGTCATTTAAAAAAATATATTGTGTCGTGAGAATAGGACAATAATTTAAAGAAATTCTGAGGAATATTTTTGTAAAAAAAAAAAAAAAAGGTAATTAATAACATAATGAATTAATTGGTGGCGGTGAGGTTGAAATATAGCTTAGTAAATCTAAAAGGTTCAAGCACGAAAAATTCTATCTGAAAATTAAGAAGAAAAATATCCAATGACATTGCCATGTTGACACTTCTTTTAAAACCCTTTCAAGTTTAAGAGATTAATATTACGAATTATAATTTGAAAAATTAAGATAAGGAAAATCTAAGGTTTTGGTCGCTCAGGGCTCCTGATTGTTTCCAAAATTTCGTAAAACCTTTGTAATTAAAATTTAATATCCCTTCACCACAATGTTTATCATATTTGTTTTTTGTTTAGTATGTAACCAAAAAACTCAACAATTTAATCTCAAAACACCACCAAAAAAAATCTTTAAATTAGCAATACTCAATCATTAATAAAAAAAAAACCAATAAAGAATAAAACAATAAAACATCGCATTTAGATAAAATATTAATTAAAATTCAATGCACGAACACAATATTCATTTTATAGCTAAAATACGTTTATTTTTTTTTTACCCATCACAAAAATATGAAAGAAAAAACAAAAAAAACAATACAGTAATAAAATAAAACCAAAATGATACAAAAAATAAAAAGAAGAAAAAGTTTTACCAAAATAATTAAAATAAGTAGGTAGTATTTTTTTTTAAGCTTTACTTAACCCAAGTAGATAAAAAACTTTTTATAATGCAAAATCAAATCAAATACAAAAAAGAATATTACTTCTGAATTTTTTTTTTTTCATATTAGCAAAGTTATTTATGTATATGCGAAGATTTTTTTTTTCATATTCTTCACCTGTATTATTAGTTTTATAATCCTGAACAGCATCCATTAATTGTAGTTGCTGTGAATCCGATAATAAATAAAAACAATGATAATCTTCTTTATTATCATTATCATCATTTAATAATAATTCTGACGACGTATCATTAACTTCTAATTCAATAACTGTTTCTGGTATCATATCATATTCACAGCTTGTATCCATTGAATCTACAGGTAATAATAATAAGTACAATAGATACAGAGAATAAAAAAAAAAAATTTAAAAAAAAAAAACATTTGTATAATTCATTCTTCAATTATGTATTATTTTCAATATTTTTTAAAAATAACAAAAATATATTACTATAGTAATTTTTTTTCTTCTAAAGATTATAAAGTAGTTATGTATGTTCTTTGCCAATATATAGATGATTATTTTGTTAAAAATTTTGAAATGACAGAAAAGAAAAAAAAAAAGAACAATTAAATAAAAATTGTCTGAAATTTTTGTTGGAAATTTTTTTCAAATGATTTTTTTTTTTTTGCTAGACTACCAAGTAACAACATTGAATTACAAATAAAACAGCAAAAACGATTTATATAATTAAAAAAAAAATAAAATAAAAAACTCTTTTTCTTTCTACGAAATTTTAGCAATTAAAATTTTAGATTATTATTAATAAAAAAAAAAAAAATAGATATATCAAACAAATATTCTTAAAATTACATAATAACAAAAAAACATACCTGGTTTATCTTTATCTAATTCTTTGATAACTTCATTCATATCTTTTTTTAAATCTAAAAAATCACCATTATTTGCAATATCTAATGTTGGTGATTTTGATTTTATATTATTTTGATTATTTAATTTTTCATCATTATTAATCATTTGTAAATCCATCATTGGTGATGTTTCTGATACAATTTCGTATTCACCACTTGTTGTTAATGAATCTGATGATTTTAAGCTAACATTATCATCCATGTTATTATTTTTTTAAAAAAAATAAAATAAATCAAAACAAAAAAAAAAAGATTTTAAATGATGTAAAGAAAAAATGTGTATTTTTATGTGTCTTTCTTCACTTTCGTTTTTTTTTTTTTTTGCTTTTTCTTCTTTCTATTCTTTTTTGACCTTTTGAAGTTATTTAAACTTTCCCTTTTTCTTCTTGTATTTGTTTGTTGTGGTTCTTAATAATTCATCATAATAATTACATGCATTTTTAATCAAATACAATTAGTTATTTGATATGAATTTATTATATATTTTCTTATTTTAATGTTATCAAAATAAAATGATAATAAATTAATTATAAATGTTGAGCATTGCATTTAATTAAACCATGTTTGATTTTGAGACGGCATTTTTGTTTTTTAAATTTTTCGGTTAAGTGATCTTTTTCTTGTATTTCTTTTGTTTGTTTAGATGATTGCGCTTAACTGGAAGAATTTTTTTTTTTTTTTTGTATTTATCTGTAAAGAAAAAAAGTAATTTTATGTTTGCATAAATATGATATTGTTATGCTTTAAAATGTATGTAAACAACTTCTTAAAGATTTCTTCTTTGGTACCTAAATTATGAATTCTTTGAGCTTTGGCTTTATGTACATATGTATATGTTGATGGATTACAGAGAAGAAAAAAAAATGTAATTTTACAAGAATAAAATGTCATTCATTCTATTCAAATGTGAATAGAATATAAAATCATAAAAAATTCATAATCACGATTAAATGAAAAAAGAAAATAACAAAACATTAAAAATGAATGAGTAATTATGAAATGAAGATAAGCACTTTATGACAAATCTCCTGAAGTGGATTGCATTCAAAAGAAAAGAATCTTTCTTTTCTTTAAAACAAATAAAAATAAAAAATAAAAATAGGTACCTACACCTAAATAACTTACAAACTAGACAATAAAGATTACGAAACAACGAAATTCAATGATATAAAAATAAAACATGTAGGTACATACATTTACATACAAATTACATATGTACCTTTGTTTCACTTTTTTTTTTTTTGAACTTTTTCATTAAATTTAAATTATATTAATAATTGAGCTAATTAAACAATTTTTACACAAATAAATACCTAATTTTGTTTAAATTTTAGCATAAATTTATTTATTTTTTTTGCATTGTAAAAGTTAAGTGGATGGAAAAAAAAATCTTGTCAAAATCGATGATGGATTACCACCAACAATAATTTGCTGAAATTACGTATTCCTATCCTCCTCCCTTAAAACTCCATAACCATAACCAAAATATTCCATTTAATATATTTTAAGAATTTCTTATTGTGTAAGTAAAATGATATGTACCTTTTTTTTTTTCTTTTTTTTCTATGTAAAAACATTTCCATATATCAAAATGGTATAAAAACTTACCTGTAATATTTTTACAATTATTCAATTTTCATTCAAATTGAAAATAATTAAATTTAAATTCATTTTTTATTTTCTTTTTGAATATTTATTTTATTTGATTTTTTCATTTGAGATTCAATTAACAACACACAGGTCACAGACTATGCACTTTTCACAATAAAAAAAAAACTTTTACAGATTTTTTATGTTTCAATTTTCACTACAAATTTCATTTACATGCGCAAAAGAAACAAAATAAAAACAATTTACAAATATAAAAAAAAACAAAATACTTGTCAACCAGCTGTCAGATAAGTTGTCAAAATTACAATTGATATTGCAGTTCGAATGGAAAGTTTTGTTTTTCAAAACATAGGTGGCAAAGCAGGCAATAAAAACCAGGGTAAAGAATTGGATACTTATTTTAGTCTTGAAGTGTACTACAGGTGACGCTACATATGTTAAAGGTAATTTTTGAACATTGTTGATATTTTTTGAAATAAGATTTTTAAACGACTTTTTAGCTGAAACATGTTGCTAATTTCGTTTGAAAAAAAAAAACAATTAAGTAAAAATTCAAATTTGTTAATTAAAATTCGTTTTTATTTCAATTCAATTGAAATAATTTAGAATATTTCAAATACCGGAGACCAGAGAACCGCTCGAAAAACATTCTTCTTGAGAAATTGACAAAAAATAATTAAGAAATAAAACAAAACAATTATTTTTCTGATATAAATTATTTAAATTTATTTTTATATAATTTTTATAAAAATGATAATTTGTTTTTTATGTAAAATGTTCACTTTTTTTTTTTTTCGTTTCGGTTTTTGTTTTTTTAAGTACAATCATATAATTCATTTATAAATATTAATAATAAAAATGTAAAATGTGTTTTATTTATTTATTTTTTTTTTTTAATTCATTCATCTTTCTTTTTCTCTATTTTCCCATATAATTTTCTATTTCATAGTTTTTCTTTTCAATCTTTTTCTATTTTAAAAAGTAAAATTAACAATAATATATATATTAAAACAAAAAAAAAAAAAAAGAATAAGATAGAATTTACACAAAGGATAAATATATAATATAACTTTCGAATATGAATTTATAATTTATTCTATAATATAAATATATTTTCAATTATAATATATTTTCTTTTATTTTTAATTTTTTTAAATTTTTTTCATTATAAATCTCTTACATAAAATTAATAAATTCATTTAAAGATAAATCTAAAATGTGTTTTTTTAAATTTAAATAAATTTAAAAAAGAAAAAACAAAAAAAATTCAACTATTTCTTGTTTATTGATACTTCAATTATAATATGAAATAATTACATATAAATATTTAAATATTATTACATATAATTATATTTAATTTTTTACAGTGATTATTATTTTCATTTTGAGAACAAAAAAAATTTCAATTACATATTACTTTTTCGTGTAGAATTTTTGTTGATTTTTCCAATCAATTAATTTTAATTTAATTAATTTTTGAAATAATCAAAATTTAAAAAAACATACCACATTAAACAGATTCTTTGAATCTGATTATAATTTTCTAAAACACATAAAGGACATTCGATTTCATTTTTCTTTTTTTTTTATAAAAAAAAGTAAGTTTCTTTTGAATTTATAAAAAAATCTAAAAACACATTGAAGAAAACATAAAATATTATTTTTTTTAAATTTTATTTAATTATTTTAACCTTTCAAAAATTAAAATAAATTAGAATTCTACTGAGTACGTATTTAAAAGGTTTTAATTATATGTTATCTTTTTTTTTTTATATCCTTTTCTTATTTATTTTCTTCTGTTAGACAAAAAGAAAATTTATTTTTTTTTACTAAATTTACAAATTAATTTTTTGTATTCAAATTACATAATTTTTTTTTTAATTATTTTAAATTTGTTGTGCATTTCATAGAAAAAAAAAATGTATCTTATTTTTTTTTAATTGTTTTTATTTTTAAATTGTATTCAAAAAATGTGTATGTATTTTTTTTTTCGTTTGTTAGTGAAAAGGTATAATTATATTAAATATATATATTTATCTTTATATAAATATTTTTAAATTTAATAATTAATTATATAATTAATATTTAGACTTCTTTTTTTTTATAAGTATTTTATTTATTATTTTCTAGAAAATGTGTATTTTACCTGAGTCAAAACTTGTTGAATATGTGAGGGTTTTCGTTTTTTTTTTAAATTATTTATTTGTTATGATTTATTCATTGTCTCTGCTTTTTTTTAGTAAAAGATTTGAAAAATAATTACCTTTTTTTAAAAATTTAATTGAAAAATCGCAAAACAAAATCAACGTATTTTTGTTTTTAAAATGAAATATTTCTAAAACAAAACAAAAAATAAAACTTTATTTCGGATAAATACTTTCTGGTTTTCTCTGTTGGCTTTTATTTTTCAATAAAATCACTGTGGAATGAATTTTTTTTTTGTATAGGAGTTCTATTTGAGCAGGGGGGGAGGTCCTGTTTAGAAAAAAAACTTGAAATTTAAATATTTTTTCCCAGTTTCAACCGAAAATAATTTAAATAATTTTCTTTCAAAAACTACTCTTTAAGTAAAATTAATTTTAAAATATGTATATTTGGAACGCGTGAATTATTCTTTATTTATTTTTTTAATTTTGGAAAAAAAAACTGTAAGATTTGGTTAAACGGTTGTGATTAAGTAATAATTAATTTTATTTAATTACGTTTTTGTTTTTTTGAAGGCAAATAAATTATATTTTAAGTATATTTCGTCTCTTTTAAAATTTTACTATATGTATAATATTATTTTTGAAGGCTGTTTATTTTGTATAACAATTTTTATTTGTTTTAGAATTTTATTTTTTTTTTATAAAATTTCGTTTATTAACTCTTTTTTTTATATAAATTTAAAAAAAAAAGAAATTTGAATTTGGATATTAATTAATTTCTTTTTCTTTTTCAAATTAATCTTCAAAAAAAGACTTATTTTTTATTTTTATAAAAATTTTTTCTATTTAAATACAATTAAAATTTAATTAAGTATATGACACGTGACACATGAATTTATATAATAATTTCGTGAAAAATAAAATAAGAAAAAATTAATTGAAATAAATAATGAGTGAATGTGTTTGTGTACAAATATGTGTTACACTGATTAATTTTATCTAAATTTGTATTTTACTAATAAAATGTATAATTATGTAATTATTAATTTTTAATTAATTTTTTTTTTATATATTTAATGTAATTTTAATTATCTACGTAATTTTCTATATTTACAATTTTTCATTTGTTATGTGTTTTTTAAAATGATTTTTTTAAAAAAAAATGTGTGTATGTATGTAAGTATGGTTTTTATTTATGCATTTCTAGATTAATTAGAGGTTTTTTTTAATGTCTTTTGTATTCTATGTATTTTGAACCATCTACGTACGTGCACTTTCATTTCAATTTTTTACACTTATTATAATTTATAATCGGCAGTTTTTCTCTGGTATTTTTCTTCACTTTTTTGTTTTGTGATAATTTATCTTACGAATTTAAAATTAAAAAATAAATTTAATTTGATAAAAACAAAAATGGTTTCAAAGTATTTTATAAAAAAAAATTACAGAATGTTTTTTTTTTCATTTTTCATTCAAATAATTCCTTTAAACGGTAAAATGTTCACTCTGTGTTTTTGTTTTCTACAATTTTAAAGTGTTAATGGTATTTAATACTCTATAGTATTATTTTTCTCAATCTATGTAAATTACTTTAAAATTAAAATGAAATTGTAATTTCTTTTGAAAAATTTACAATCTGAAAAAAATTGTTAAATTTTTTTTTTTTTTTTTTTTAAATTAATTTTCAGATTGTTTTCTTCTTATTTTTGTTAAATTTATTACAACAAAGTACAAATTACGTCATACTTATATATTTACGGTAAATTAATATTTTTATTTTTGTTCACCCTTATACACGTAGTTTTCCATTCTAAATATTTTTTGTTTTTCAATTAACGATTTTTATTTAAAAAAAAAAATGAATTTTATTTTATTTTTGTTATTCACCCATTTCTTATACAAATATCTTTTTACAAGTACATTGCTAACGAATTTTTTCACTATTAGAATTTTTTTTATTCTTATTTAAATTTAACTATGATTAAAAGATAAAACTTACACTCTATAACTTATTTATTATATATACTTTTTGTTTTATGTTAAATTTTTTATTTTTTGCTAATTTATGTGACATTTTTGTATAAATAGATAAAAATTTTTTTTTTGTGTTTATTTAAAACGTTTCTTTTATTTTTTTTAATTATTATAAATTTTTCCCTATTATTTTCCAAAACTCACAAATATTTTATCTAATTATTATCATTAATATTAATTTTTTTTTCCATAACTTTTGTTTGTTTGTGTATACATAATATTAATAATTTATATAAATTTTATAATAAATATTGAGGTCCAAATGTTGATCCAAATATATGTTCAAATACATATATAATCTTATATGTACTTATTATTTTTTTTAATAATTTTATAAATATATTATTTAGATTTTTTAAAACATGAATAATATTTAATTTATCTATGAGAAATTTAAAAAAAAAGAAAATGAGTTCACTTTTTGAAAATATGTATGTAATTTTTATGTTTATCTGTAAACACAATGAAAATTTTTTAATTTGAGAAGAAAAAAATGAATTTTACAAACAATCAAAGGAAAATTTAAAAGAAAATCTTTCCAGTATTTAAAAAAAAAATAATTAACGGAAATTTGTTATTTTTAAGGCAAAATCTTGTATTTAATAGGTTTTGTGGTAATCATTGAAAAATAGTCTAAAAAAAAAACAAAGGTAAATTAAGTACAACACAAATTTAATAATAAATCAATCAATAAATTCTTCATTTAACATTTTTCATAATTTTTCCAGTCCAATATTTCCGTAGCTAACATGTTCTTTTTCCTTTTCATTCCTATGTATTGCATAATTGTAAAATTTTTTTTTTGTTTTATTAAAATTAAAATTTCATTTTGAATTTTTCATTTTATGAAACAGTCTTCTTTCCTTAAAAAAAACATTCTTATATCCTATTTTACTTCATTCTTTTTAATTTTTCATTTTCTTCTCATTTCTTATCAATCACAGTACGTTACCGAATCTTTATCATTTTCTTTACTTTCTCTTTCTCAAAAAAATACAAAACAACAAATTTGTTAAAAATAATAATGCAACAAAAATTGCTCTAACATAAATTCCAAAATTTCGAATAATTTGATATTTGTTTTGTTTTAGATCACAATTACACTTAAAATTACACAAAAATTTTTCAGTTCATTTTTAAATAATTTTTTTTAGACTAATTTTTAATTAATTTTTTTTTTTCAATACACCGAATGTAATTATAATTAAAATTAAATATCTTGTTTTACATAAAAGCTTATTTTTATCAATACATACTTTCTTATAATCTAAAAATTTTGACGAATTTTTTATTTTTTTATTTTAATTTTAAATCGAAAATTGTTAATTTTTTTTTTCAATAATCTAGAAAATTTCGTTGTTTTTACTTATTAATTTCGTGCAATTAAAAAAAAAAATTATGTTTATTTTTTTTCTTTAAATAATGGTCAATATTCGAATGATTTTCGTTTTTTGATAATTTACATTTAAAATTACAAATTTTTGGTTTATTTAAATTAAAGAGAAAAAAAACAATTACCTTATTTGCAATTATCCAATGATGACAATGATTTGGTGCCCGTGTTGAATTTTATTTACGTATTTACAAAATATGCATTAATGAATTTTTAAAAAGAAATTCTGAATGAGAGAGGATATCTTGTAATTAATTATTTTTTCTTTTTTTTATTTACAAATATAATATTGTTTTTTATAATTCTTCAATAACAAATAAAAAAAAAGGGTTGACTTTTTTAACTTTCGTAAATATTTCTTTAAGGTTTTTTGTAATTACAAAAACAAAACCGTTTACATTTTAAATGTTCCTTTTTTTGTATATTTTTAAAGAAAAACAAAGGATTTTTCGTAGCTTATCCTTTTAATTTTTTTTTTTTTTTAAATTTAACTCTCGTGTTTTTCCGCGGTTGTTTTAAAAATTGTTTGGTCCAAGATATGTAAAGTTGTACTATTTTCAAAGTAATGTTTAGTTTGTTGTTCAACGTTTATTCGTGTTCAGATGTTGATTTTAAATAAAACAATAAAAAAGTAACACAGCAAATCATGGATAAATAAATTATAATTTTTTTAAACAAATTTTTTCAATTCCTGAAAGAAAAGAAAAACAACTGAAAAAAATTGATAAAGTCTTTTTCGGTGTTAAAACAGAAAAAAGGTGCGAATTAAAAATAATTTAAACAAAATAAAATAACAACACATAAATTAAATTTACAAATTTTTCTTTAATCAACAAAAAAAATAATAATAATATAATAATAATAATAATAATCTTGAACCTTAAAAATTATAAAAATCTACATACACAAATAAAAAGATACTAATTTTATTATAATATAAAATAAAATTATAATAATTAATTATTATTATTAATTATAATTATTAACATAGTAAAAAAAAAAAACTAAATAAGAAAACTGTTTTGTATTTTCTTGTATAGAAAAAAAATTAAAAGATGTACATAACATAATTACAAAAAAAAAAAAGAATTAAAATAATTGAGAAAAAAAAAATTATTCAACATCTTTTATTTTTCTTTTCGAAAAAAGGGCAGTTTATTATTATTAAAATTTTGTTTCTTTTTCTTTTTAAAAAACTATTTTGATTATTTTAATATTTGTGTTTTTTTGTTTGTTTGTTACAAAATGTTTTCTATTGCTGTTTGTTATGCATCCTTCCGATTAATTACTAATTTTTGTATCCATATTTTTTTCTATATTTTGTACATTTTTTTTTGTTTTGTTTGTTTTAAATTTTTTTTTTTTTTATTGTGACAAAACAGTTTTTCTTGTTTTTTTTTTTCTGTACATATTCAGCAAACTTAATTATCTAAAAGCTGAATAAATGCGAAAGTATTGGGGGGAGAAAAAACACATTGCATTGAGAATTATTAATTTTTTTTCTTCTTCCTTCAATATTTTACATAAATTTTTGTTGTTTTTTTTTTTAATTTTAAATTTTTAAATAATTTATTTACAGAATGCCAACAAGCAATATAGATTTTTATTTTCTTATAATTTTAATAAATTGACTTTAAGTTTCTCTCATGCAGTAACAAGATTTTTTTTTTTTTTGAATTAAATAATTTTTGGAAAAAGGAAAATTAACAAAAAAAAAAAATATTTAATTAGAAAAAAAGATTTTCATTCCAAATTTGATTGAAAATAAACTAAAGATTGTGAAATTGAAATTAAATTTAATAAATTTTTGTGAAAATCATTAAAAGTTTTCTAAAATCATTTTCAATAGCTGAAATTAATATTTAGCCATTAAAAATTTAAATAAACTGTCAGTACTTTTAAAATTTTTTGTGGGTGGAAATTCAGTTCATATTTTTAAAATTCACCGTGAAATTTTATTGTTCACAATATTTGGTTTCTAATGATCGAATTTTTCTAATTCAGCTTGCAGAAGCCAAGATATTTGAATTTTTCCTACTCAATTATCTGAAAATATTGACTGAATTTTTTATTGAACTGACTTTCAAAACATTTTTTAAAAAAATTCATTTTTTGAATATTTCTTGAAAAAATTAAACTAAATTGAAAAGTTACTGAATCTACTGAAGAGACATAGTGGTTTTGAATCTATAGTTCAACTGTTATTTCATCTCAGCTGAATTAATTCTCTTATTAATTGATGTGAAGCTGAATTCAATTGAAACTTTAAAACTAATAAATTTTAATGAGTACATTGAAAAACTGAAATAATCGAATTTAAGTATGTATTTTCGAAACGAAATCTAGAATATTTTCAATTTTTTGAAATTTTTTCTTCCTGCATTGTTTTTTACCTAATTTATTCGGGATTTGTTTTTTAAGTAACCAATGAAAACCGTATCTTATTTCTAAATTATTTTTTTTCTCATTCTCGAAATTCATTTTTTTCCTTCAGATTCATAAATAATAACTGAATTGCAATCGTTTTTCTTTTTTTTTTTTCTTTAAAATTAAATTAATTAATTTATTTTTCCTAACCAAACATTTGTTTTTTTTTTTTTTTTTTAAATTTAATTCTATATGTTCCATTTTTGTTTTAATTAATTAATAATATTATTACAAATTTTATTTATAATATTCACAATATATACAAAAAATGAAATTATTTCATAAAAAAAAAAGAGGAAATTATGAAAAAAAAGAAAAAGAGAATGGATAGCAGCTAACTTGTGTGTTTTTATTTTTTTACTTTAACTTCGATATATTTTTTTTGTTAACATTTTTTATTCTATTTCACTATTTTTATTTTTGTAAAAAAAAAATGTAAAAGGTAGTAGACAGTAGATTTTTTTGTTTTTATTTTTAAAAAAAAAGCATATTACATTTTTTTTTTCATTACTTAAAAATTATATATTAAAAAAAAAAAAAAAGAGAAACAAAGATAATAAGGCAGTGATAATATTTTTGTTTTTTTAGTTGGTGGTTTCTTCACTTTTTTGTTTTTTGTTTTTTGTTTTTTAAAATATTTTCATTAAAATTGTTTAATTTTTTCTTTCTTTCTTTTGTTTAATTTGTTTTTTGTTTTTTTTACATAAAATACAAATAATTTGTTTTAATTAAATTACAAAAAATAATAAGAATAATAAAAGTAAATATAGGTGTAATAGAAAAAAGTCGTTCCTTATAGATACAAATTTTTTTTTTTTTTTTTTACACTTAAAATTTAAAAACAGAAAAATAAACGAACAATATAATATTTATGTATGTATATATATATATTTTTTTTTGTATTTTTGTATTTTTGTTTTTTTTTTCATCGACTTATAAATTAAGAAAAAAAAAAGGGTAATTTTCATAACATATATCGGTTTTTTTATTATTTTACTAGTAAACTTTATTTAAAAAATAAAAATTAAAAAAAAAAAATAATAAAATATAGGAAATGAAGATATGTTGAGGAAATTATTATTATTATTTATTTTTTTCGTTTGTTTTTGTTGTTGTTGTTGTTTTTTAATTAATAATAAGTATAATAAGGTAGGTAAATAATCTCTGTTAATAATTATTGTTATAATATTGACGATAAAAATAAAGTTAACTAGAATTTTGTTTTTTTTTTTGTTTTTCCATTTTTTATATGTTAAATTAAAAATAAACAAGAAATAAATATAGTTTATATGTATGTGTTTTTGTTTGTTTTTTTTCTTCTTTCTTCAAATAATAATTTTTCTTAAAATTTAATGTTTTTTTTTTTTAAATTTCATTTTTAAATGTTTTTCGATAAAAATTTGTCTAATTTAATTGTTTTTTTTTTAAAATTTTTTATTTCATTTTAACATTTATATTTTTTTATTTATAATTTGTAGTCTCAATTAAGGTCCTAATATAAAAATTAATTAAAATAAAAAAAAAAAAACAAATTACATTATTATTTTCATTTTTATTTTATGTAATTTTTTATTTTTGTACAATCTGAAAAAGGACATATACATATACATAATGTATTTTTGTTTGTTTTTGTTTTATTTTTGTATTTTTGAGTAAATTAACGATTCGATTGAATATTGTATACATGCCATATGCCACATTTTAGATCTTTCGTCCTTGTTTTTGTTTTTCCTGTTCTTTTTCTTATTCTTCGATATTATTCATTCTACTCGTATATTTTTTTTCTTTTCTGTTTCGTCCCATTTTTAAAAATTTTTTTTTTGTTTACACTCCACTGCAATCAATTTCAACAATATCTTTTGGTACATCAACAAATTGATAAACCAATCTTTGTCCATCAACTTTGGCTAATATTCCTCTTTGATAATAATATCTTAATGCACGTCCCATTGTTTCATAATTCATATCTGGTTTATTTTTATGTAAACCCCATAAACGTGATACAGCTTTTGAATCAACTAATTTAAATACACCTTTTTCACGGTTTGTCCATTTAATATAACGTGGACAATATTCACGATCTTGTAATAATTTTAATAAAAATTCCCATAAATATGTTGTTGAACCTTCACGACTTTTACGTTTAACACCCATTTCAATTTTTGGTTTACGTGGTTTTTTTAATTTACGTGGTTGAAAACCCAATTCTAACATATAAGAGAGATCATCACTAACACTTGATGTTGCTGCTTGTATAACACTTTGTTGATGTAAACCAGTTGGTTGTGTTGTTGATCCTGGTACAATACCATTATTACCATTTGTTAAATGATGATGATGGTGATGATGATGATGATGATAGGGATGATGATGATGATGTGCTGCTGCTGCTGCAGCTGATGCAGCTGTACTAGCATTTTGATTTTGTGCTGCACCATTTGTACGTGGAGGTGATGGTGTTGGAAAATGTGATGAATTTCCAGTACCATATCCACTGGCACCTCCACCACCTCCTCCACCGGCCATTGAATGTAAATAGTAACTGTCTGGTACTGAAATTAAATTTTAAAAAATATATGAAAAATAAAAATTAAAAATATTTGCAAAATAAAGAGGAAAAAAAAATTAATAAGTATAAAAAAAAAATCAAAGTTTTTTTTAGTTTGTTTATTCTTTAAAATATCTTATCTTATCAAATTTCATGTCATTTAAAAAAAAAAAAAATTATCTGAAAATAAAAATAATTTTGCATGAAATATGTTTTTTTTTTGTTTGTGTTTTTTTATTTTTGTGATTATAATAAAATTTCATCATCAAATTTGCCTTGAACTTGAGACAATTAATTTTCTAAACATAAATTATTGTTGAGAAATTGATCTTTTGCTTATCAAAAGACGGAAATTTATTTGCAAAACAAAATAAAAAATTCAAAATCATTAAGAAATTTAATAATAAATTATTTTCGTGTTATGCGTGATTTGATTTTTAATGTCTTTTAATGTACTTTACTTTACTTTATAAATAAACTACTACTTTGAAAGATACATACGTTATCATCAGAATCAGATACTTAGGGAACAATTCTTGAACTCACAAAGCTTTTTATTTTGAATGTTACTTCAAGTATTTTTTCTTGTGAATTCTAAAAATTTAAGAACCCAAGAAAAGTTAATTTATTTTTTCAAACACCTCTAAGTAAAGTAATTAATTTTTCAATTCAAATTTTACTAGAGAATGTTTTGAGATTAGTAAGATTTAATCATTGATTTTAGTCTTCAAATAAAATATTTTTTTGTGATAAATGCTATTCATTCTTATCAAGCTTATACTTAGATCCATCCCTCATCTCCTTTCCAGTAAATTTTGGGTGGTAATATCATATGTATATGTAAAAATTGCCTGCATATTAAAACTCCATAAAAATACATCAATATTTTAATCAAATCTTTTCATATTTTTTGTTAATGTTTCAAATAACAATAAAATACACAGAACAAATACTTTATTGTATGACCTAAAAAAAATAATAATAAATTTTCATTACAATTGCAAATATAGCACATTTTCTCTCAATTTTTTACCTCATTTTTTTTCTTCCTAATATCAAATGAAATATATAGGTGATGAATGCAATTCTATTGTATTATTGTTGTTGTTGCAGTTTACATTTACCACCCCACCAACATGATAAATGGACCGAAACTATATATTATTATATGTATATAATGTTATACATATTATGTTCATATGAACGATGCACTCAATATATCGTATATATGTACATTATAAAAGAGGAAAAACGCTTTTCAATTGTATGTACATATATACATAAAATGGTGCATGTACAAAAGAAAAGTGGATCATCACCATCATCATCATCATCAACAGCATTATTTTCATTTTCATCGCTATAACAGCATCATTAGTTGCCCATTAAATATATACTACAAATAATATTATCACTTTTATACCAAAAGAATATCCAAAAAGAGCAAAAAAAACAAAAACCATAATATCTATCATTTAAGTAAAAACAAGTAATTTTATGGTATAGTACAACAATGATTACGTTGACCCTCATCATCATCATCATCATCGCATCACCATGGATTTATATTAGATACACTATCCACTTTAATGAACATATATACTATATGTATGTATGTGCAATTATCATTATCATGTACTCTAAAAAAAAAAGGAGAAGAAAAAAAAATTGCAATAAAATGCAACTGTAAAACTTTCAATTCAAAAGGCCTCCATTCAAAAAGTTGCCATGAAATCGAAATTTCTCTTTCATTCGTTCTACATAAAATAAACTCACTTTCTTTTTCACATTTCTCCATCAAGTCACTACTTTTGTTGTTGTTGTTGTTGTTTTTTTCTGTTTTCTTTTCCATAATAAAAAATTTGTATCTTGTATCTTATACATATATACATATATGTATATTTTATTTTTTTAAGTACGTATTTTGTTGTTGTTGTTGCACTTGCACTTGTTGCATGCATTTTTTACATAAATTCAATTTATGAGTTTTTTTTTCTTCTCTCTAATAAAATATGCGAAGTTATACACATAGTATATAGTAAGCGCCATTATTATTATAATTATATTATTATTTTTTATTTAAAAAAGATGAATTGAATGCATTCAGTTTTTATTGTTGCTAATTACAACGATAAAATATGATGTGTAACATGAAAAAAAAAATTAATTTATTTTTAATTTTATTACTTTTTTTTGTGTGTGTTGTTGTTGCTTTCTTGTGATTTTTCAATTTCAAGTGCAAAAATCTTTACCATATTAGCGAGATTTTGTTTTATTTAAAATGCATCTATGCATGAAGAAAATGCATTCATATACTGTAATTGTATGTATAGATATATACATACACAATATTACACATATATGTATGTACAATATGCACAATATATAGTTGTTTAGTTCATGTAACGTACATACTTATACATATGTATATATGAAATTAATAAATGATGATGATAATAAAATAAATAAATTGCATGTTGATTTTCTTTTTTTTTTCCCTTCATGTATTTCTGACAAATTAATTGACCGACCATTGTTTGTATGCCAGCATATCATACCATACTACCAACACCCACCCACCCGCTTCAAATGTATATTGTATTGCTGTAATAACTTTTCATAAACGACAAAATAAATTAAAGGGTTTTTCATATCTGTTGCTAATGTTGTTGTTGTTCAAAATACAATATACATAATAAATTTAATCGTAATTCGTAATATGAAATGCAGTCAAGTGCAATTTTTGCATTTCCTCATTCAGTACAAATTATTTATAGTATATACATTTGTATGTATGTACATATTTACATATAGTGTATATTAATGATAAACTTTGAAAGTCATATGTAGGATTTTCGATGTTGGGGTTTTTTTCTGTTGTTCATGTACATATATACATTTTGTATACAGTAAATTGGGTTTGTACATATTTAACCACATTGAATTGTATATATTTATAATTGTTACAATTTATCATTTTTCATTAATTTATTATATAAATGATGAATATTAATTAAAACAAATAATATAGAACAATTTAACTGCATGTACATATGTATACATACATGTTCTTGTACTCGTACTTAAAATATTTTCCGAAAAAAAAACCAACCAACGAATTCCTGTATACATTTTCACTGTTCTATTTTAATGCATTAGAAAAAAAATAGGAGGGGGGGGGGGGGGGGGTTAGGATGTCATATACATACTATATTATGTACTTGCACTTGTACAAACAATTTTTTTTTTGTAAAAAAACAACAAATAAAATGAAAAAAAAAAATATAAAAACATTGTACTTGCGCATAAAATGTACAAAATATGTGCATAATGCATGTTTAACACTAATCTAAAATTTTGATATATTGTATGTATGTTCATTTATAAAAGTGCATAGGTACATACATAATATGTATATGTATGCATATAAAAAAAATTGCACACATAAGTCCCGACCCGGTCCCAACGGAGAAAGTATTTTTAATTAGAAAAAGGGGTCAATGCAACGAAACGCCCTTCATATATGCTACATACATGTTTTTAGTGAATGTTTCTTGTTTCTCTTGTTTGACAAGAAGATTTTCAACATAATATGATGTTTTTATGCAGTTAATATATAGGATGGGAGATATATGTACTATATGTACATAGATATGTACATACATACAGATGCATAGAAAAAAAAATGCAAGGAAAATGGGAACGATTATTTTGCTGTTAAGTTGAGTATGTTAAAGTTTTTTTTTAAATTTTTTTTTTTTGCAATGTGTACTATAAAAATATTGCTTCTGGTTGTTATGTAGTAGTTGTTGTTGTTGTTTTATGTATACATACATTTTTTATTTATGTATTTTTATGAAGTCTTACAATTTATTGCATATTAGAAGTCAAGCTGCAGTTGCAATATGCTTTATAAAGAATTCACCTGATGAACATTATGTGGAAGTGGATACTTTTGAGAGTCATTAAAATTTTAAAAGTTTTGTCGTTCTTTTATTATTTTTTATTTTTTTTTAGATGGGTTTGTCTTTTTTTTCCCATCAAATGTACATATATGTATTTTCGAAGGTGAAGTTATTTTGAGGGTTGGGATTGAGGGAGGTGTTATTGATCCATAGATTTATGAAGAATATAAGCAGATAAGGTGAAAAAAGTAGTGTAGTTTCTACAAGGATTTTGTTGTTGTTTTTATTCTTTAACATTCAAAGACAGTCTTAACCCTCCAATCGCGGACTATTCTTATTCATTATTCAACTACGTCCTTTAAAAGTTAGCGTAGATATAAAAAGAGAAACTGAAATTTAGAAAAAAATACCAATAGCTAGCAAAACTATATAGCGATTTGAAAGAGCGTGCTTTTTAAATTTTTGTTTTGAAATTACCGAAATTTTCAGTCAAAAAATAATGACTTTTAATAAACACTAAAGTTGATAATCGTCCTGGTAGTTGAATACTTTTATCCTTATTATAGCCCACGTTACCAAATTTTCTTTGAATTGAAATTGAAGTTCCTAGAAGTTCAAAAATTAAACACTGTTTTTATAAAGAAAATGGATATTCAGAAAAAAAAACTCTTTTTATGCATGTTGTAGAGGTACATCTAGTTAAAAAACAGAAACAAGAAGTTCCAACATTTTTTTCCTTCAAGTTTCTTTTTTCAAACTTACAGAGACTTAACAGAAAAAAAAGAATCTAAAGTAAAAAAAAAATATATATAATAAAAAAAACAAAAATCACATAAAAATAGAAATTACAAAATGATTATGGCTTTCATAGACAGATAGAAAGAGAACAAGGAAGTCAAGAAAAATATGTTCAATGTGATAATCACACAATTTAAAAAAAAACCAAAAAAAAAAAAAACGAGCGATAAAAAAGAAAAACATAATCGAAATGAAAAATGTAGGAAAAAAACCTCGTATCATATTCGCATTGCATTCAACAATTTCAAACAGATATACGTATATACCGATAAGTCGACTACATTATATAGAATCATGTCTAAAACAAAAGTGCATGTGGAGTGCGGTGAAAATGATAATAGCAACAGATACATTTATTTAGCAAAAAATTGAACTGAGAACGAGAATATCCAACAGAAAAAAGAATTTGATGAAAAAAAAATGAAAAAAAAAAAATTACGGGAAAGAGATGGAATTGAGGAATTAAAAATAAAACTCCTCTTCACTATTTAGTTTTCAAGAGGATGATGATGATGCCACAAAGAACATAAGATAGAAACAGGAAGGTATATATAAAATTCAAGAAATATGAAATTCGATGAGGAGCAAAGGGAATTTTCAAAAAAGAAAAAGCACTTTTATGCACATCAAATGCGATTAGTACAAGAGCTGTGACTTGTGATGTCAGTGGATTTCTAGGGTGATCGTTCCAATAGAAGGTCACATTGCATATAGAATCATCATAATCATATTATCGCATATATAACACGTCGTTCAATAATAATAATCCATGTTATAAACATTTATAGCTAATATATACTATACATATACATATTCACTTTATTCGATTGTATAGAATTGAATTTGAATATATGTACATATGTATGTAGATACATGCTGCATGCAAGCAACCCCCCACAAACAAACACAAATGCATTCTTATGCATTTTAGTTTATTAATAGAACTCTTCCGTTCATATGTAGTAGACACATTGGAGCACTTTTTAAAGAAAAGGAAATTGGAGAATGCTTGTTTGTTTATGCACCCACTTTTCGAATAAAAAATTCTAAGTTCTTTTTTTAAAATACATACTATAAACGAAGAGAACATAATTAAATAAACTCTTTCAGAGTTATGTACAATTATTTTATGGCAATGTTTTTCCTTCAACAGCAATAAAAAAAAAGATGTAATGAAAAACCAAACCTCAAGAAACTTCCGCCCTCCTAATATCAATACAAGGTTTATGTATCAAGCTAAAATGTATTGAATTTTACATGTTGCATAATGAAATTGAATATATATAAGGTACTATGTTATTTATGTGTAGGTAGGTATGTGAAATGAAAATATACAAATGCATTTGTTCTAAATTTATTTCCGTATACATAAAAATATTTGTATCTGTTAATTTGCTCATATACCTACAGTGATTATATACATATTATGTACCTATATACAAATATACATAAATGTACATACATATTTCAATTTTTACACGGCAATAAATGCAATTTTAAATGTTGTTTTAATGACATATTTTTATTCTAATTTAATAAATGTTGCCATTTTGCTAACATTTTTGATGTAGGTACAAAAAATTCCTTACATGTTTATTTTTTTTATCTTTTATGCAAAAGATTATTAAAGATAAGAATTTAAACGAAACAATAAAAAAAATTGTAAGCACATTTGTTTATAAACAAGTATCATCATTCATCATACATGCATCTTTTGCATTTTTTGTCACATGTCATATCAACAAACAGGTGAAAAGCGTGATAGTAGTGGGAAAACAGTGGCTGACATGTTCTTAGAATGTTTAATTTCCAGATTTTTCATTTTATTTTTGCTTCTTTTTTTATGTTTGATTTTGAAACAAAACCTGGCAGCACTGTTAGTTATAAATCGTTATCATAATGAGTTTTTGCAATTTGATGATGCAGAATGAAACATGAAAAAACATTTCAATATGTTGCTATTGTTATTTTGTTTGATCTTGATGTTGCTTGTTGGTTTGATGTGGTATGATGACATTTATTATTTTGTTGTTGTGTGAAACATTGTAAGTTGTTGCATTTGGAAATGAATTTCAAAAGAAATTTTTTCAACCACCCTTAATTAAAAAAGACGCATAGTCAAAGTTAGGATACATGTATGTAAATATGTATATAGGTACGTCTTTTAGATTATCCTTATCAAATTACTGGGCTCAAATTTAATGAAGTAGGTTCTAGGAACTTGTTTAATTAATCGAGTTCCGTAAGTTTTATTATAGGTAGTAAAAAGACATTACATATCAAAAAGATATTGTAGACAACATAAGGAAGTATTTTTGTATTTTAATTTATATATGTACTGCAAAGAAAAAAGAACAACAAAAGAACATTTTAAAAGTATGTATGCAAATACAAAACTGGATTAAGTAAAGCGAAAAATAGAATATAAAACAAGAACGTGAAGCAAGAATCAATACATTTACAACATAATTTAAATCTACGTATGTATCTATGTATTTTTTTTTATATCGTTTTTTCAGATACATGTGTACAAGCAAACATAATACAACAAAACGACAACACTATATATACATATTAATAGATATATGTAATATGTATAATGTATGTGCATATATAAGTTGCATCTATACCGTTTGTTTTCTTATGTTTGTGACCTTCAGAATTTGTGCAAAGGCGATGTGTCGATGACCACAGTCTTTGGGGAGTTTTGTCTCGTTGTCTTTTATTTTACCTCCCTTTTTTATGCTCCAACATTCTTCTTTCTATTCATTTTCTTTTTTTATTCTTTAATTCTTATTCGACTTTGTTTTTTTTTTTTGTTTATTTATTTCTATTATTCTATTTCAAAACGTTCTTATTATTTTTCCTTTTTCCTTATGTTTTTGTGATTTTCTTATTCTTTGCTTTTTTACGGTTAAAATTGGCTTCTCAATTCTATTTTGCACATGAATATGTGTTGAATTGATCATTCAACCATCACCCCTCACCGCACCGCACCGATGACAACTTTAATTTTTGTTTATCTCCTCCTTCCGTCTTACTCGTCTTTTCTGTTTTATTTCCTTCTTCTTATGTGTATTTTTCTACTTTTATTTCTTATTCTTTCTTCTTTTTCTTTTTCTTAATGCAAAGTCTTGTTTGATTCTTGTTGTGTTGCGATTGCAATGCATTTTTTTACTTTTTTCATAAGCTTTTTTTTTGTGTTGTTTTTGTTGTTGTCTTCATAATATTCCATACGAATTTGCACACCTTCCTCTCTGTCTAACATTTTTTTAATAATAAAATCGTCTTCAATTTATTTATTTATTTTGTTGTTGTTGTTGTGTTAAAGATAGAACACGGCGAACACGGCATCTAAAATTATGTGTTTGTTTTTCAATAGGTAGGTATTTTTTAAATATCATTCTGAAGAAGCTTTTTTTTTCTTCTTGTTTTTGTTGAACAATTTCTGTTTGAATGTATTTCAGTGCATTTCATTCTATTTTCATGTGGTTTTTAGGCGTTTTTTTTTGTGTTTTTCAATTTAGATTCTCAATTTAGAATTTCAGCATAAGATAATTTTTTTTCTAATATTTTTTTTGTTGTTGCACAATTTAGATGGTTTTTTTTTCTCTTCTGTTTTTTATGTTTTGCTCAATTTTTATTATTTCAGCACGGTTTTTTACAAGATTGAATTATTTTTCAGTTCTTACCTTTTATCATAACAAAATAAAGTTTAAAAATAAAAACAAACAAAAAAATCATAAAAGATATTTTCGATTTTTCTAAATTACAATATTTTATTATTATTTTAGATTTTTTTTTTTTTTGTGTGTGTGTGTGCTTTCCTGTTTTATTATTTTTTTTTATTTAAATGATGCCCTCTTCAAATGCAACACACAACACAACAATAAAATTTAAAATATACATAATAAGAATATTTTTTATAAGAATTTTATGAGAGGTGTCATCATTTCAAGGTTATTATGTCATTAGTATTTTAAATTTAAAGTCAGGGAGGTTCATTTTTTTTTCTTATTTTTTATTTATTTGAAACAAAAAGAAAAAAATAAATAAAATATTAAAATATATTTTGAAAAATAGTTTGAAAATTAAAATAAATTATTGAATTGGGCTTTTGGTGGTTTTTTATTTTCTTAAAATTTTTTAAATAAGAAATAAAAGAGAAACATTTTAGAAAATTAGGTTTATAAGATTTCTGAAATACCTAGGTATTTTTATTTCTATGAAATATGAAGTACACAGTATCTTAGGATACCGATACATTAGGATTTAAGAACCTAAATTCTAGGTTCTAGAACTGTATGAAACAAGATAGAGCTAGAGAAGTAAAAATGATAAGTGTAAATGTAAAAAAATACACTCTATTACAATATTTTGTTATATCTAAATTTTATAAACTTCAATAAAATATTGTCTTTTCAGTGTTCCAAATTAGAAAGTTCAATTTATTACGTTAGAACACGTAAAAATAAAAATAATACATATATTCTTCCGTTGTACAAAAAACGTTTATTATTTTTTTAACCAAAAACAAATGAAAAGAAAAAAAATTTTGTATTAAATTTAAAAGCAAAACACACGTCATTCATATGATGCATACCATTTGGAAAATATCCGATATCATTTTACACGTCAGAAACAGCAATATTGCAAAAATACAAATCGATTACGAAACATCACATAATCATGTTCTTAAAATGGAGTCGGGAATAGAGGAAAAGTATGTATATTTCCTGTAATATTTTGAGTAAGCAATGGAAACGTTTCTTTAAAAAATATGAAAAAGGAAATGTAGGATCAACGAGATATACATTCTACAATTAATATAAAATTATGTACATATATCTATTTTAACTTTTAGCAGTCAAGGAATAAAAATAAAATAAAAAAAAATTAAAAATAAGAACATTTCTGCTTAAATAAATTGCATCCATCTTTCGTTGTCGCATATACATACATACTCATTTTTTTTTTTAAATTCTTTTTAACATAAAACGTGTCACATACGATTACTGCATTTTTTCAAGTATGTAATAATAACAAAATAAAAGTTAAAAACAAAATATTTTAGTCGTTTTTTAAAAATATATATGTATATTTTACAGGAGTATGTGAAAAAATGACCTTCAAATAATTCCTTTGTATTAATAGAGTCCAATAGCCTTATTTTCTTATACATATGCACAAAAAACAAAAAGAAAAAGAAAAGTTATTTGAACAAGAATAACAAATTTTACTGCCCCGCCGTGTTTCTCGGGTTATTTTTATTATGCATTCAAATGTATCTTTTGTCTGATCTGTTGATGATGATGATGATGATGCTGATGATATTTATTATTTGCCTCCCATCCCGCCCAATTTTTGCATATTTTAATGTTTGTTTAACTGCTGATGGAAAGATCATGACGATGATGATGATAATGAGTAGAAAAATAATATTGTATTAGGTATTTTATTATTATTTAATATATTATTTTCGTTTGCTAAAATTTTCATTTCAAATCTTTCATTTTATTTAAGATGCAACAAATATCTTTTTTTTTTTTTAAATTAATTTATTGTCAATAGAATAATTGTTAGGCGTCTAAACAATTCAAATTTTTGAACTTTTAATTAATCAATACTTTTGAAAATATTTTATTTAATTGAGAGAAGGAAAAACAAAAAAACAGTAAAATAATGAAAACTTAGTAAAGCTTTTTTATTAGATGATAAACTGTATTTAATTAATTAATTTTAAACAACTAAATAAGTATGAGGTAGATACATATATGTACGTGCGTATATATCTAATTTTACAAAATAAATGTAGATACTACATTAAAAAATTTTAAATTTATTTTACGTACATAAATTGTTTGTCATGTTGTAATATAATTTTGTAAATATGTACATATACATATTACATGTATATGCATGTATGTATGTATATTGTATATATGTAATTTTGTCATACTACAGTGTAGATGATTTAATCGGTTCATTAAATTGTCGTTGAAAAAGTGGAACAATATCATTCTAGTTTAAAAGGTGAAGGTGATTTTGAATGAAAAATGAACAATATAATACTTGCACATACTAGAACACAAAGTTTTAAATATTATGTGTGTATGTATTTTTTATATATACATAATATATACTTAATATAATAAAATTGTAAAATATTAAAATAAGTTTTAAATTTCTCTTTTTTTCTATTTCAAAAAAAAAAAAAAAAAAAAAAAAAAAAAATATAGGTATCATGAAAACTTATAAATTTTTGAGTATCTTTTTCAAATACATACTTTGTCTTCATGTTATAAACTTTTTTATTGTACATAAATACATACTTATTTTCATGGATGCAATGCAGACATAATTAATTTAGTTCATAAGTTCAAAAGTAACTGTATTAAACAATATATTGAGACTTTTTTGAAAAATGAGTTCTCTTGTTTCTTGTCTTTTTTTCTTAATATTTGTAGAAATAATATTTTGCATAATTCAAAAATTTTTGTGTTAGAAAAATATATAAAGGGTAAAAAATTGCATGATTGGAACAATTTAAAATAAAATGGATACCATTTGATGTTGTGTTTCTATTTGTTTTTATGATGTTACAATTTTTTATTTGAGTTTTCTTAGAATTGAAAAAGTAGGCGGTTAGAAGACCTCAGGATTGAAATAATGCTTATGAGTTTATTTCTTTCAAAAATTTTCTAATATCAAATAAAAACAGTAAAAAGTTGGAAAATAGATGATTTTACGTAAAAAAATCGAATTCTGAATACGATTTTATCGTTTATTTCAGTTACTAAAAAAAAAAATGTTTATACCCGGAACTATAGTCGTTATCAAAATATTGAAAAAAAAAAACAGCTTATGACTTGACATGAATTTGTTCTGAAAATAATAAACATAAAAAGTGTATAACATAAATTTACTTTGAAAAAAAAATTTTGTACACGATTTGCAAATATTATACTTTTTTTTTGTTTTTTTCTAATTAGCAGAACAATAGTATCTACTCAAAATTTTAAGAATTTTTTCTTTCCAATTTTAGAATTTTTTTTTTTTTATTTTTCTCAGCGTAGAAAAAATTTATACGTAAAAAAAAACTAATTAAATAGAGTAAAAAAACAAAAAACAAAGTGTATTAAAATTAATAACACATATGTCTTTTGTGTGTACACGTTAAATTTGTTTTCATAATGATTGTAATGATAAAGCAAAATTTAATAAGAATTAAAAAAAAAAAAAATTGTTTTAATATTAAAAAGAAAATTTTCATTTTTAAAATTCAAATAATTTTTTTTTTTATACAAATGAAAATTTTCGAGTAAATTCCGTTTTTAAATGTAAAAATTCTAAGAAATTGAGTAAAACAAAATACAAAAAAAAATGTTTTTCCCGTAAAAACTTACAATGTATCTGTACTTAAAAAAAATGTATTCTCTTTTTTGAATTGCATTTTTCATAAACAAAAATAAAATTAACAATTAAAAAAATTAAAAAAAAAAAAACAGTTGTTCAAATAAAATACTGAATTTGATGATAATATGTATTTTTCTTTTCTTTTTTCGATTTAATATTTAAGGACTAAATTGTACCATGACATTGACATTGGAAAGATATATTTTAATTGACGTGCAATTTGATATTTATTTTCTCAATATTTTATATAATAAGATAAAAGATAGATGTTCTTTGTTATACCGGTTTAATAAGTAACACACACAGTTTTCTTCTTCTTTTCATTATGAGTTTTATAAAAGAGCAATAAAATATTTACGTTTTTTTTTTTTTAAAGAAGAGAAACATAAAAAAAAAACACATTTGTATGTACAAGAACTTTTCGATAAATTTAGAACCTATTTGATTTAAATGACATGTGTCGATGATATAAATAAATTAATATTTAGTATGTGTATAAAATTTACAAAAAATTATATGATTTATCATTTTATAATTAGTTATGCTAAATTTAGATAGTATATAAAAGTATATTTTGTTTGTGACATTGCACACATTTACAGAATATTTGTTTTTGAGAAGGAGGAGGTGTCATTTTTTAATAAGTTAAAAATTTCGAAAATATATATTTTTTTATATTTTTGTCATTTTTTATTTTTATTTTTCTGAAATGTTTTATTTCATTTTAAAATGGTCCAGTTTTAGATTAAGAAAACAAAATTATTTGTATCGTTTTTTTTTTAATGTACATATAAAGAACCGCATAGTCCATAGAGTATCTATATAGACTTTTAATTTGGACCTTCACTATATTTAGTAATAAAATTGCCATTCAGAGCACTAAAGATACAAATTTTCGAGTGACAGTATAACTTTTTATTATGTCCTTGAATGTCAGCATTTTTGCACTGATAGTTTTTGAAAAGATTCATAATCTTTATAACGTTTTTCATTTAACCAGAATCAGCAGAATATAGCAACAACAAAATTAACGTAATGTATATTTAAGGAATTTTATTATGGATCTTTATTGTTTTGAAAAAATTATAAATGTATAAGATTGAAGTATATTTTATGTTTGTTTGATATTTTTTCTATTACAATTTAATTGAAAATATCAAACAGGTACAAGTAAAGGTGTATTATATATTAAATATTCATTCACAAACCACAAATAACTTTAAAAAATTAGGTTAATTTGCATTTTTGCACTTTTATGTACACTTAATCCGACAACAACAGAAAAAATGTATTTTTGATTCGAAATACAAAAGAATTGTAACAAAATTGTTGCTCTATTATAAAATATTTTATTCAATTGACATGACGTTTTTTTTTTTGTTTTTGAGTACAAATAAAATAAATTGATGTACATATGTACCTACATATTTGTTTTTTTTTTTTATTTTCCGCATAAAATATTGATTTTCAAAAAATTCATAAAAAAGAAAAAAATAATTTCAATACGTGCGTTGTGAAAAAAAAAATATGTATCTTTAAAAATATATTTTCATAAAGAATTCAGAAACAGAAAAAATATTAAAATAGTCAAAGAAGAATAATAAATCATTAAAAGAAAAATAAACATACAATTGATTTAACAAAAAGTAGGTCATCAAATCACAATATAATAAATTTGTTAAAGCGGCATATACATTTATATGCATTTATCTTTTTGATTTACCTGAGTGTATATCGTACATTTCATAACCTTTAATTTGAATTTCATTTTTCTATCTACTGGTTTTTTTTTTTTTTTTTTTTTTTTTTTTAAAATGAAAGTTGCAACGTGCAACTGAAAAGTGCAATGCGCTGCCACACACAATCATTGAAAATGTTTTACTTTTCAGTTGCACGCATGTTATTATTTTATATTAAGGGGATTCACTCTTTGGTGCAAATAGGTATTGCATCGTTGCATTCGGTGTATCGTAGCACGAATTGTTGTTGTATCGTTTGAAATTCGTGCTACGATACACCGAATGCAACGATGCAATACCTTTTTGCACCAAAGAGTGAATCCCCTTATTATTTTGTGTTTTCTATTATTTTAGGTTTTTTTTTCTAAAACGAAATTTAAAAAAAAGGAAAATAAACATATCTTGTAAATTTAATGTTTGTCATAGATAGTGAAAAATAGAAAGAAAAAAACAATATAAAAGAATATAAAGAACCGTTTAAATAATAAAAATTTTAAATTTCGATAAGGAAATAAAATGTAATCGATTTGATTTTGTTTTTGTTTTTTTTTTTCTTCACTTTTACATTTCAATTTGTAATTGATTTGAACATGAGAGAGAGTCTGGATCTGTTATGTGTGTGTCCTAAATTCATACATAAATAAAAAAAAAAGGGAAATTTTTTTTTCATGTCAAAAAATTGATTTTTTTTTCTTAAATGAAAATTTTAAGATGAAATTATTTAAAAAAATATCATCTTTTTTTGTTTGTTTTTATTTTGACTGTTTTATATAGGTACTCATATGTTTCATTAGTTAACCATCAAAGGAAGGAGGGTTTTAAAATTGATTTTCTGGCTTTAAATTGAACATCAATATTTCCCGCATAACACAGTTGAATGGTTTTTATTATATTTCTTAATTTTAATATTCGAATAAAGTCTTGAATATTTGTTTTTTTAAGCATTTGCAATTTAAAAAAAAAAAACAAAAAGCTATAAAAATTTTCTTTTCTTCACAATGAGTTTCCGTAAAATGTATTTTTTTTTTCTACATTAAAATTCAATGTATGCAAAATCTTTTGAGAAATTATTTCAATTTCTAATTTTTTGCAATAACAGAAAATGGGTTAAATTTAACAATTTTTTTCTATTGTTAGCACTTGAAAGAAAACGTTCATTAAAATAATCTTTAAAAAGAATCAGATTGAACATGAAAATATATTTTTTGTTGATGATTAAAGATACATACATATTACATACATATGTACATATATTTTTATTACATATAGTATGTTATTTCCTCATGAAAGTATGACGTAAAACATTTTATTAGTATTTATTTTTATCGAATTTTAATTCGCACAGATAAAAAGTTAAAAAAAATGTCAACAAAAATTTCAAGATTTTAAAGTATCTATATACAGGAAATCTAATATAATAAGATTTGATACTTCAACATTATAATTTAATTAACAAAAAAAAAAAAAAATAATAATAATAATAATAACAAAGGAATTCAGAAATTTACTACATTCACAATAATAATTTTCTGCCCACACAATTATGACGTTAAAAAGACATATTTTAATAAATATTATAATACTTAAAATAAATCATAAATCATTTGATGATTATAAAACTGACATTTAATAAAAAATATTCATGTAAAAAAAGAAAATAGAAAACAAGTAAAAATTTTTCAATATTTATCACAAAAAATTGAAAAATAAAAACACAGGAAAAACATTGTTTTCACGTGTGTTTTGCAATCATCACATACACATATACCAATAAATTATGATATCTTTTGTAATTTATATTTTATTGATGACGAATGTCCACAAAAGGAAAATGATATATCTTCCTCTTCCTTTTCGTTTGAGTTTGTTCTAAACTTATTATTATATTAATAAATTTTTAAAAAACTCGTGACTAATGGACATTTTTTTTATTTTAAAAAAAAGTTTTTTTTTTTACGTGAAAGAAAAAAGAAATTCTTTTTTTTTTTCTAAAGTCAAATAGCTGACAATAAAACAAAATTCAAGTTCAAAGGCACTTTGTTGCCAATACACAAATCCCATAATTAATCATGTCGTGTGTGGAGTAAAAGTAGAGAATAAAAATTTATTTTATCAAACAAAAATACAATAATATCGCAAAAAAAAAAACAAGATTTTTTTTTTTTTTAAAAAAGCAACAATTTTTTTGATAATATTTTTGCAATAAATAAAAAAAACAAAACAAAGCAAAAGAATAACAATTTTTCATGTATTAAAATATTATAATCTGGTGTCTTAATTGTGTTTGCAAAATTTATTAACAAGCATATTTTTTTTTCGCATGTATTAATTATACCTTTGCAAATACATACGCACACACATTAGATATAGATGATAATAACAAAAAAAATCTAAAGTATATGTGTATTTTGTATCTTTTATTATTTTAAAAATTGTTTATTGTGTGTTTTTTTTTTCAATTGTACGAGACTACCAAAAAGGCGGAAGTTTCTGCTAAAAAATTAATGGCGGCAGCTGACTGATTTTACATGGCATTCATATCATTTATAATATGTTTTAAATTCATTTAATTTTGTTTCTGCTGGTAAAAATGTTGTTTTTTTTGTATTTTAATAATATAATGATGATATCGTCCATTCTGTCGTTTTCATCGTCATCAACGTCATCATTATATTATTGTGATCATCAACATCGTCGTCGTTATATTTATTTTTATTTTTCCTTTTTAATGTTTTTTTTTTTATTATTGGCAAATTTTAAAAGATATTTTTGTAACTTGAATATGCAATGTTTTTATTTTTATTTATTTTTTGGAAGACAGCAAAAAAAAGCTCGTGCAAAAATATAAATTTCCTGAATTTTGAAAATAAATAAATTTTTTTTCTTTTTTCACGTTCTGTGATGATGAGAACATTTTATTTTAGACATGATTGCCAAAAAAAAAAATACAGAAAAATAAATATCTACTTTATGTTTTTTACTTTTTGAAAAATATCTAAAGTTTCGGTCGGAATATCTAAAGTTTTGATCGATTTATTGTCTTTGAAATCTAATAAAAGTACATAAAAATTCGATTAAAAAAAAGCCATATAGGTTTCAGGTAATTTTTTTACTATCAAGTTTTAATATCTGTAAAAGATTAAATTAGTTACTGTCTTGAATTTCCAAGAGTCAAAGTGCAAAATATATTTGGTGCAGTATGTTTTGTGATGTATGGAAATGCTTAAAATACTCAAAAATATGTGTAAAAAACGATAATTCAAGAATTTTTTGTTGAATGAAATAAAATATGAATGTAAAAATACTTTATTTTTCCAAAAAAAGAGGACAGAGTAAAATTTTAAAACAAAAAAAAAACTAAATGATAATTGAGAAAAACAAAATTATTAACATTTAAAAAATTAAAGAAAAATTAAAAACAGGAAGTTCTTTCTGTAGAACAGTTTTTTTTCTCTCTCTTATATACACAAATTACGTTGATATTAAAAAGAAAAAAACAAATTTATGATGACAATATTTATTTTGATGTGAAAAATAATATATTTCGTGTAAATAAATTAAAGAAGGAAAAAAAAAAACAATATGAAAAAGCAACTAAACTTAAAGAAAATCTTTATGAATAGAAAAAAATGATACTCCTATCTTTTTTTTGTCTACATGCATGTTTACGGAACAACCTTAAGGTAAATTATTGTCAAGTTTTGCAATTATTTCATTTGTTATAAGATTATAAAATTTATTATATTTAGTTGAATAAGAAATGACAAGCAAAATAAAAAAAAACAAATAAAAAAATTAATTTGAAATAATATGCAAATGTAAAATTAGCAACATATGAACACGAGACAGATTTTTTTTTTTTTTTTTTTTTTTTTTTGGTTTTATTTTTCTGTATATGTACGTTTTACGTACATAGTTTAAGTTTAAATCGAGTGATGATGTGATAAGAGTACATTCACCACAAAAATATTATTCTGCTTGCGTATTCAGTTTAATTAGGTATATACATATATTACGTACATATACATGTATGTAAATAGAAGAAATAAAAAACATGTGTGAAAAAAAAATCGAAATTAAGTACTTGACTCGTGTCAGAGATTTTTTTTTATATTATTTTTGCAAATTAAATATTCTTTTTCCTCATATGTAAGATAAAATTTTGCTAATTATGCAATTTGTTTTAAAAAAATATATATTAAAAATACAAATTATGCATGAATTAAAAAATGAAAAGATTTATTAAAAGTTAAGTTTATTTATTATTTATTTTATTTTATTATTATTTTTTTTTCAGAATAAAATGTGTCAAATAAAATCAACATTTTCTTTTTCAATAATGATTTAAGTTCATAACCAATTTAAAAAAAACAACAAACAAATGTGTACTTCAGTTTTAGCAATTACTTTATGTTAACTGATATTGAAAATTCTAGGAAATATGTATATGTATAGGTACTATTATTTTTAAGGTTCATTATCTTGTTAAAAATTAAAAAAAAAAAAATGTAGGAACATTTATTAATCAAACATCGCCCCCCCCCCCCCTCACAATCGAACATAATCTCATTATACCCCACCCTACCTATTCTATATAATTAATTAAAAAAAAAAAAACTCAATTCCGTTTATTATCAAAAAAATTGAAGAAAGAGCAAATTTCCCGTATTTTGTAACTTATCTTTTTGATAACGATCTTTGTTATAGAAAAAAAAATTGATATGATAATTAAGTAGATACTACATATACGAAAAAGATAATTTATCTATCGTTTTATTTTTCATTTATGCACAACAATTGTTTATGTGAAATTTACCTCTATTTATAATTTAACAAAAGAACAAATCATATTAGTGAAATCCAAAAAAAAAAATATATTGTTTTTAATCATATTATGCATGAAAAAATGTTAATTTATTACAATGCAATTAAATTTAACGCTAAAATTGTGCGTGAGTGAACATGAAACAGAAAAAAAAACACTAATTGCCACATTTAATTTGAAAATTTAAAAAGAAAAAACAAAATAGGTTATTTGTTTTTTGAATAAAAAAATTAGACGACCAAATAGCAAATTTACAAAAAGTTTATTAAATTTTTTATATTAATTAAATTTTAAATATTTATGGTATACATATACATAAGTAGTATAACGGCAATCTTTTAACCGATAATGTCACGTGTCGGTTACATATTTAAGGAAATTTTTTCTTTGTAGGAAAAAAAAATATACATACATTTTAAATTAAGATCCATGCACCTACAATTAATCGTAATTCAGTTAAAATGTATACCTAACAAGTAACAGTTTAATTGCACGACTTTCAAAGACTATATGTGAAGTGTGTAAGTGATTGGCCGCAATATTATTTTCTTATTATTTTTTTCTTGCTTTTGGAATTCATTTACATTTTAATTAATTCTTATTGCACAATATTAATACATATTACGCTTGCAATTTACATACATATGCTGCTTGCTACATATATACATGTCTATATGTATAGTTGACATAGAATTACAAACAAAATAATTCACTTTCTTTTTTGATAAATAAAAATAATTAATTTTTTTTAAATTTGATAAATTTTAATAATTGCAAAAATAAGATAGATGGAAAAAAAATTATATACTACTTTTTTTTGTCAGTTTTTTGGATTAATCACAAAAATTGTAATTTGATCACACATCAAAGAGTTTTCTTTTTAAAAATTATTTATGTATTTGCAGTTTTGCACAAGGAAATTACAATAAATTGTTTTCCTTTTTTATCAAAACCGAAATTACTTTTAAAAAAAAATTTTTGAAAAAAAAAAAAAAAATAGAAATATGTAGTAAAAAAAATAAAATTGAGTACTTACATCCAACACTTCTACTACTCCATATATTTCTTAATGGCGGTGAATTATGATAAAAATTTGGATGCAAAAATGTACCTGGTGGTACATGACCTTGTGGAGGACAATGTGGTGGCATACCAAGACGTGCTTTTAATTCTTCACTACATGGTTGTCCACCAGAACTTGAACTATCTACATCTGAAACACCACTATCAGCTGGACTTGGTGGAAGAGATCCTGTAAAATAGAAAAAATATCAAATAGGAAAAAAACAATTGTATAGTTTAAAAAAAAAAAAGAAATATTGAAAATTAAAATCGAAAAAAAAAATTAATAAAAAACGCGATATGTTACTGTATTTCTTTTTTTTTTTTTTTTTTTTATGTAAAAAGAAAAAGTTACAATTTCCTGCAAACATACTCATATGACCTAATTTCTTTTCGAAAAATTAACAATTAAAATACAAAAATATAAAAAAGAAAAGAAATCTTTCACTGAAAAATGAAACTTGAATTTTATGAATTGAAAATACAAAAAAAAAAAAAATGTGAATTTAATTTCATGTTTTAAAGAATTATGTTTTTGTTGTAATGTTTATTTCTTCTTATACTTTTATTTCAAAACATGTATATGTATACATAAAAGTGATGGTAATATTGTGAAAGGATCAAATAAAGTCCTTATGTCAAAAACTAGTTTTTATTTGGTGAAAAATAATAATAATGTATTGCATATTATCAGAAAAGGATGTGCATCAAAAGTTCAATAAAGAAAAAAAAAAAAAAATTTATTGTGATCCGAAAACTACGATAGAATGCACCTTTTTAAATCTAAATACAATCACATCATCATCATCGTCATCATCAACTTCTGTATTATGTTTTTTTTTCTTTTTTTTTTTTTTTTTGCCTTCTGTGCATAACAACTTTTACGTTTCATTTTTATTGCATTGCATTTTTCTTCTGTAACAATATAATGCAAAAAAAAAAAAAAAATGAAATGGTGACGACAGCAGCAACAATATTGTTATGTATTGGAATTAAAAAAAAAACAAACATGAAATCACTAAAAATAACGTTAGCAGTATAAAAACATTTATACAATTTCATGCATAAAAAATTACACAAGGTAAGTATATAGCTATATATACTATTTTTATATTAAAAGGTAAAAATACTAATAAAAAAGGGTTCAACATAGTTTATATATTTATACACACGAATATACGAACAGGATACATAATAATGCTTTTCATATCTCAGGAAAAAACAAAAAAATAATGCAAGAATTCAATTTGTCGAATAATGTAATACAAAGTTTTTACAACTACTCTACTCTAATACTCTTAAAAGGAGGTATTATAAGGATAATAGATTTTCAGAAAAGAAAAAAAAAACATGCTCACATAAAAAATATATAAAAACTTTGATCACAGCATGTGAATTTGGATTTTGTTTAGAAAGTAAAAAAAAAAAAAAAAAGAAGAAAAAGAAGAAGAATTAAATTCAAAGGATGTACGGGAGTTCTCTATTGTTGCAAAATAATGAGGTACCAAAAATAAAAATACTATACCGTATTTTTAGAAGTGCAGCAATTTATATAAAATTTTTATTAGAATTTTATATAAAAAACACACACACTTTTTTCCCTCTCATTTTACTGTTTTCTCAGTTATTTCATAATCGATTGCATTATTATCACTTTTTTTTTTACTTATTTTTAAAATTCTTTCTTTACAAATTTCCGTACGCACAGAAATTTTCCGAGACAGATCAAATTCGCTTTTTTTTTTCTAAATCTTTGATATTAGAAAAAAAAAACATTTTTACCGTAAAATAAAAAAAAAACAAAAACTCAAGATAAAAAGTGAAGAAAAAAACCCAAGAGTCCCGTCAAAATATTCGTGATGTGAATCCCTGCGACTGTATGAGGACAATTATAATTTCTACAGGTGAATGATCCTTTTCATATACATATAATAATGACAGGAAAGGGGAAGCCAAAAAAAAAATTAATGTTAAATCTCAGAATTAAAATTCGCAGCAGTAAGTAGTCCTTTTTTTTTTTCATGATAACGACCCACGCAGTTTTATATTCCATTTTTTTTCAAATTTTTATTTTATAAAATATTTTTTTTCTTTTTGATATCAAATGCCTACTTTTGATCCTTTTTCTTTTATTCTTTTTGAATTTAACAAATTTTGGAAAGGAAAATATGTATGTATATATATATATTTTTTTTTGATAGAATAAACCATGATTTTTTTTTTTGTTGCGATTGAGAGTCGTTTTTATGTTTTCCTTTTTTCATATAAAATATTTTGGTACTTATGATTAGGACCCTTTTACAAAATTGAATTGAAATATTATTATTATTAAGTGGCTAGAAATTTCGGTTAGATAAAATTTGTTTGCATCTGTTTTTCGTATAAAAATATGAGAAATGCAATTTAAAATTTTTGATTGATTTATCAAAAATGGTTTTTTTTATAAGAAATTTATAATTTCAAAAAGAAGGACAAAAAAAAAGGAAGAAGAAGAAGAAGGGTTAATAATTATGAGAACCACAGAAAAGGTTTAATGTTTGAATTTTGCAATGTCATTCAGAATCTGCATAGACGATAGAATGATATCGTTTTCAATTTTTTGAAGGATTTTATTCTCACAAAGAAGAAAGAAAAAAACACAGATAAACTATTTCCGATGATTTGCAAAACTCTTTCGATTTTCCTTTTTTTTTTTTTTTTTTCAATAGAAAAACAACATTTGCTTTATAGATTATTTTTCTGACTCATATAAAGCGTGGGAATATTTTGAATTTTAAATCACTATTATTTTTGGAATTTGGATTTTATATTTTTGTTATTGTTATTTTTATTAAATTCTTTTAGAAAAATCCTTTAAATTTACATTCCTCGTTGTCGTTATTCAAATTGCATTACATATTAAATTCTAATGCAAATAGTACAGAATCCTTTTAATCCTTGCGAAAAATGAGAAAAATTCAAAAAATTAAATAGCTTAACAATAGAATTATCTTGTTGTGAAAATATTTTTAATGGACAATGGCCACTTTCATGATGGTATTAAATTACAATAAAGTTACACCTTACAAACAAATTTTCAACAAAATCGTATTATGTATATGCACACAAAATTTAACAATAATAATGAACATGTATGTATATAGGATATAAACACATCTGCAGTTATATTGCATGCAATACAATACAATAGATTAACTGACCGCATACAATACTGAAGAGATCCTTGAAAGAAAATCCTTCAGAAGAAATGGAATTTATTTTGTTGAAGGACTTATCCGGCGTCGGTGTTTTTTATTTTTTCTACTCGACAATTGAATTCTTAACTCACAAAAAGTAAAATAATGTGTAGAAATCTAATATAATCAATTTGAAAGGCATGTGGGACATAACATTTATTATTATTATGCACGTGGTTACACAAATCTGAATCATCATCATGTCATTGTCAATAAAAATGATGACCGATGAATACACAAAAATAGAAAGTAAATTTACTTTTTTTTTTCTTTCTAAAAATCATAAAAAGGGTTTTCTTTTCAATTTTATTTGATCGATACGTCAAGAATTTGTGTTTTATGTTGCATATGAATTTTCTTGTGGTATAGGCACATGCCTAATATTACATACATATTTTAATTTTTTTCTAGATTTTCATAAAAATTTATCCATATATAGAAAAATATATTAAATAAATTTATCCTGCAGATGTTTACTGATGATGACTCAATAAATTCATTTATAATTCTTGTTTTTTTTTAATTTTATCGATAATTTATTTATGCAACTTGACACGTTCTTAATAAACCCTTATTTCAAAATTATGTATAAAGGATTATTTGTGTAGGCCTTTAAGGATTTTTGTGTTATTTGAATGACATCTGTCTTAATATATTATTTTTGTGCAAAAATTATTATTATTTTTTGGAAAAATCTTTCATTTTTGTTGCATTTTATTAAAATGAATTAGCAATGGCAAAAAAAAATACAAAATTTAAAATCATGTTGCATAAAGGATTTAGGGTCAAGGGCAGATGTGAATTTTGGTATTTCGTTTTGTTATAGAATCATAAGAAGAAAAAAAATTAATTGAAGAAGAAAAAATGAAAAAAAAAAAAAAAGGATTCATAAACTAGGTATTTTCCATTTTTGAATAATATTATTTAGTTTTTGGGTTCTAAACAATAATGTGTCAGTAATGTACCAGCGAATGATCATTACTCAATGTCTCGTGTTTACATTTCGGTTATAAAGAATGGAATTGTAATGCGCAATGAAAATGATTAAAACTTATCCCTTGAGTAAACTAAAAATGACCATATGTTATATAAAAGTACAACAAAAACAACAATAACGAAAATCTCAACTTTCTTATGACCAGCATAACAACAGTTTAACGGCCTTTGGCAATTTTTCCAGAGAATAAAAAAAAAAAACGAAATCAAAAAGGAAAAAAAAAATAATTCTCACACTGTCCATTATACGGAAGGTAAATATATATCGAGAGGAATTTTCCTTGTATTATATTCGCGTCTCATCCGTTATCTTTTCTTTATATAAAATTTTTTTGTTTTGTTTTTGTATCGTAATAAAAAACTATTATTTTTTCTTATCCTTTCAACCCCTTCATAAAGGAAGTGGAATTTGAAGTTCCAATTTATTCACACCACTCTCCAACAAAAATTCATTTTCTTGTATGTATGCATATATCATCCTTTTATAATAGAAATATGTAGTCCCTAAAAGTCCAGTTCTTTATACACGAATTATATTATACAACCCATCATTCTTTGTTCACATTTTTATAATTGATTCATCGCTTGACCAACGGTCATTTCATCTAAGTATATCGAGTTTTTTTTTCTTTTCTTTCAGATTATTCCTTTCAAAAAGAAAAATTTTTTTCCGGCTTGATAAATGTAATTTCAGCGTTAATGCAATCCTTTTTTTTTCCTTTAAAGCATATCAATGTTTTGATCCTTTTATAAAATTTTATTTTTAGCGTTTTTATTACAGATATATGTTTTGTAAATTAAATGTATGTGCGCTATCACATTAAGTAGTTTTTTCTTTCTTTTAAATTCCCTTAAGGATATTTGCTATCATCTTTGAATAAAAGAAGGTACCTCAGAAAAGACGAAAATAATTTAATTCAACGCGTAGATTTATATTTAAAATTTTTACCGGTTAAGATGATCTTTTTTTTTCTATACCTAAATACATAATATGTATATGTATAGGTATAATTCTTGATTTTCTTTCCTCCTTTCTTTTAAGGAAACAAATCCTTTTCTTTTTTACTTGACCATTATCTTAACTGACCAACAAATAAAGAGGATGATGTTGGACATGTGATTGAATTGATGCATAACTATTTCTGATGTATATACGCAAAAGGATGAAAAAAGAAAAAAGAAAAAAAAAGGAAAATGTGATTCCTTGAAGATAACAACAATGATGCATATGTGATGAGGAATTAAAATTAAATGAATGAGATGACCAGAAGGGAGAAAAACAAAAATTATAAAAATTGTTGAAGTCCATAAAAATATTAAGTAAATTCAAAGTAATAGAAAAAAAGAAGGATAAAATCAAACGTGTAAGTCAGGAAGCATTATAAGAATATTAAAAAAAAAAGTTTTATTTATTCAAAAAAAGCGTATCTATGATGAATGCATATGATAAAGGGTTTAAATTTAGAAATTTCATTGTAAATGCGTTATATAAACTCAACGGTGCTTTTTTCTAATTTTTAAAAGGATCAAAAATATCTTTTATTTCCCTAGTGATAGTTAAGATATTTTTCTTTTTTAAATTTTGTAATATGAAAATATGCGTAAAGCATTTTATAAAACGAGTTTATTAAATTTTCCGTTTTTTTTTTTTTGCTTTTCATTCAAGGATATTTCAAAAACTTTCGTATGTGGTCAATTAGAAAAAATTTGACAACAGATTTCTGAATGTAATGGATTGAAATTTTAATGAAGTCACAAAGATTTTTATCAAAGTTTTAATCACAACTTAATAAAAGGGGCTGAGAACAAATATTATAAAACAACAAAATAAAGTTTTGAATCGAAGTTTTTGAAGTTTCACAAAAGTATTTTAGATTTTTTACTTTTAATGTTGAATTGTCTTGGATATCGATTGGCGAATTTTGATTCTAGGCGCCACAAATCAAGTTTTTCAAAATAAATTTATAAAACCTATGTTGGATAAAATTTTTAAATTTAAAATTCCCGATATTTCTTTTTTTTTTTTTTTTTAAGTTAGACTTTACAGAAGACGTGAACAGTGAATGAAAATTATTAAATTTTATCATATAAACTCTTTAAGAACTCTAAAAAACTGAAGAATAATAAAAAACAAAAAAATATAAAATAATCTAAAACCCTTTATGCATCTGTGATTATTCATATATCAGGAATTATTTTCTAGGGGGTTTCTTTAAATGCTATTAATCATTTAACATTAAAAAACGCAAGGTCATTAAGGGTCAGCGCTCTCTTTGACCAGTTCTTTTTTATTATTCCAAAGGATTTCTTCCCTTCACACCTTTATTATTCGTTGATTTTAATATATTTTTCATACATGCAACGATCCTGAACAAGATTTAAAAAATTAATAGAATTTTTTTTGGGTTTTTTTTGTTGTTGTTGTCCTTTGATTTGTTCTACGAACAGAAAAAAAACAAAATGTTCTTAATGTGTTTTCTTTTAAAAAATTTAAGTGTGAGAAATATGAAATAATTCTGGCGTCGGATTACATTTTTATTAAATTGAAAATAAAGAAAAAAATTGCGTAACTTTTTTTTTATTGTGCGTACAAGAAGGAGGCTTCACAAGGAACCATATGTTCATCAAGACAAGGAAAAAATCTTGTTGCAATAAAATAAATTTTTTTTTTTTTGACGATGGTGATGATGATGAAAAATTCTTAATACACATAAAATGCTTAATGGATCGAAAGATTATGATCTTGATTTTCGACTTTTTTTTGACACATCCTTTTCATTCGAAGAAAAAAATCAGTTACTCGTTATTTAGTATACGGATCTTTTGAAATTATGGTATTTTTTTACATGAATTTAATAATTACGTTAATTTCATATGTGTATGTTTTTTTTTAAATACAATTTGCAGTTGCCAATTATAACATACCTGTACTTGATGTGCAATAATTCCTGTGATAAGGTGTCGTGTGAATTGGAGCTCCACTTAATAAATTATGTAGGAGTGGTCGATGTTGAGCTGCTGCAGATTGTTGTTGCTGTTGTTGTTGTTGTTGTTGCTGTTGTTGACCTGTACCATGATTAGAATGATTTGTTCCATTATTATGTTGCTGTTGTCCCGGCTGCTGTTGTGTAGATTGTTGTTGTGATTGTGCTGTACCAACATTCGTACCATGTTCAGATTTTATATGTAATGCTGCAGCTTGAACAGCGGCAGCAACAGCTGATAAAGACGATTGATGTGTCGGATGAAGATGATGTGAAGGTGGAGGTGGACTTGGAGATTGTTTTATTATTGGAATTTCAGTATCTAATAAGAAAATAAACAAAAAATGTAAAGGAAAGAAAAATTAGTACTTGCGAAAAAATATGTAAAAACAAAAAATTGTTTCATAATTTATTTAAAAAAAAAAAAAATTTAAAATAAAGCTTTTTAAAATTGCCCATTTCCTGTTTACACCTAAATATTACTTGTACTTGTACTCCTAAATTATGATGAAATCTACGAGATATTTTATTTAAAAAAAAAAAAAAATCGTAGAGTGATGAAATATTTTTAAATTTCCGTTTAATTTACAGTATGTTTTCTTAAATTAAAAATGAAAAAAAAAAAACAAAAAAAAACAACTAGCTAACAAATAAAAAAAAGAAAAAACTTGAAATCCCAAAACAGACAGAATTTCATTACCTATCCCCGACCCCGCCCAATATTTTTGTATGCTACTTGATAAATTATTATTTAATTTTTTTTTGTCTGTTTTTTTTAAAGACATGAAAGTGAAATTGAATTTGCAATCGCAAATCGGTCATGTTTTATGTATGTATGTATGAATTGTAATACTATAAATTCGGTGCTATGTGTAAAAACAGCAGACAAACATTTTAATAAGGCCCCATCGGCAAAAGGAAAAAAAAAAAAAATCATAAACCAATCTTCAAAAAATTCATTATATTCTCATCGTCATCACGTCATACACACTTTAAAATAAAGGTGTGTTGTACACATAACATTACCTGAGAATTGGGTAAATGATTAAAGATACAGTAAGTACCTATATGTATATTCGCAAATTGCTGATGGTAGTGCCGTATATTTTTTTTTAACTAGATTGTGGGGCTAGGGAGTTGTAAAATATTATTGTATGTTATGCTATACGTCATATTCGACAGGTAATTTTTTTTTTTTTACTGTTTGTTAAATTTTACGTAGATTTAGCGTGTTAGTTGATTTTTATCATCTTGTTCTATTATACGTCTATTCAATTCATAAATTCACATTTACATTTTTCCTATAATTTTCCTCATTGCTGGTATACACTTTATTTTTGTTTTTTTTTTCTTTCTTAAAATTTGTTGTAAGTAATGTAGTTTGGCTTGGCTCTGTCTGGTTAATCATGAAAATCATGCACGCATGCGAATTATGTAACTGCGCTACGTTGCCGAATAGTTTTTTATTATTATTATTATTTTTTTTTTTTTTTTTTTTTTTTCGAAGGAAAATTATACAACCCGAACAAAAACTTAATTATTTTTGGTAAAGCAAACAAACCAGCTTAAAAACAAGACTAATATTACATGACAAGAATTGAGGTTCTCTTTTAAATGTTCGACATTTTAATGAATCGCTGTCCGCATAATAAATGATTGTTTTTTTTTTTCTGAACAAAAAGTTTTCCCTCAATTTGTAAAAAAAATTAATAAAAGATTTTTTTGGTTAATACATATGTTACATTTCCGTTATCTTTAAAATCAGATACAAATTATTTACAAGATATTTACTTTTTTTTTGTATTATTATGCATGACTGTAATTTTCTTGAAAAGGTAAAATATTGGCACAATAAAAAAAGGATTATGGTGTATTTTTAGTGAAAATTATAATAAACCATTATTTTAAATATTTTACATAGTTTTTTTTTCGGGGAAAGTTTTTAGTTTTTTTTTAAAACTCTTATTTTTGTTGTTGTTTGTTTTGCCTTATTTAATAGGAAGATAAGGATTCACTTTGCTAAGGAGTGTTTTTAGTTTTTATCATTTGGGATTCTTTACAATACGACAGGAGAAGCATTAAAGTCCAGTTAGCATGAAAAAATTTGCATTAACTTTTTAATGTAGGGCATGCACAAATTAATTAAAGTGTTTTTGAATACTCTATTGTGTTTTTTACTTATCTTTTGTATGTCAATTTACTACATACATATTCCCAGTGGCAAGTTAGATTATTGACACCTAAATTAGCCACAAATTATTAAAAATAAATTTACACAAGCTCTAATTTATAAAAATACAATATCCTGATTATATATAAATAATTATAATTATAAATAAATCAAAATCTGGAAAAATTTCGACGAAAAAATTAAAGACAAAAACAGGAAAAATAATAATAGTTGCAAATAACAGTATAGAAAAAATGAAAAAAGGAGAAAGTTTTTAACACTCCTATTCTATTATTTTGAGGGTGGTTATAAGGTATAATTGAAGAGTGCGAGTTGTGCTTAATGTATGTATGTCATCATTTTATATCCTTCTTTATTTTTATTACTATCGTATTTCGTTAACGTTTTATTTTTCTTTCTTTTTATGAACTCATAGAATAAAAAAAAAACAAAAAGAAAAATTGTATAGAAAAAAGGAAATTAAACTCCGGTAATTTTTCGTTGTCTTCTTTTTGGATCAATATGGCTAGACATCCTCTATAATAACATGTGAGTATGTAAATAAATTGAAACTACACTACTTAATAAAATCTGTTTTGTCACATATTATAAAGTCTTGTAGAATGTTGACTTAAAAAGTAAAAAAAAAAAAACAACAAATAAAAGATTTACAAAGAAAATTTATAGCCGACTAAAATTTCTTTCTATCTTTGTAAAAGACTACTTACATGTTTAAATGACCACCCGTTGTCATCAACATACTAAACAATATTCTAATTGGATTCCTTATGTGTTATACATTACCATGAATAATGAGGAAAAGAAAACACGCAAAGGATCACATTTACAAAATGACATAGGTAAAAAAAAAATAATACTAAAATGAGGATTGAGGAAAGAAACATGAAATTCATTGGTATAATGAATGTGTGAGTGCATGGAATGGATACAAAGAATTGACAAAAAAAAAATATGAATCTATTCAGGACACGATAGTCTGACTTGACGAATAGGAAACTAGAAAATGGTGAGAATTTCTTTTGCACCATCCTACTTTTATTTTGTCTTGTATTAAAAATAATACATATTATATGATAATTTTACCATAGAGGGTCAAAATAATTTTCAACAGTTTTTTTCCCTTAACTAATGAAAATTATATAAGGGTGGGAAATGACAAATACGAGGTGTAGCAAGTCAAAGTTATACTTAAATTTTTTTTTTTTTTAATAAAATTTCTTGAAATTAGAACAAGTTTTGAATTTTTAAACAAACTAAAAGAACTTTTACATATACGTATACAAGGATATACATACCTATAAATAAATTAAAAGTAATTCAGGTAGTATAATTTTATAATGTATTTTAACATATGCATGTCATTTATTTATTTATTTTTTTAAATTTTAAATAAGGAAGGAAGGATGTCTGCATGAAATCCTTGTACATTTTCTTATAATGTAATAGCAGGAGATTTTTAAACAAGAGAATTTGTTTTTTTCAAATTTTTGAGTTCCGTCGGAATATTACGTTCTTTTTAAAATTATAATTTAAAAACATTTTTTGTAAATAACAACGAAAAAAAACGTCAATTGAATTTTAATTAATCAATATTTTGTTGAATTGAAAAAAAAAAAAAATTATTGCGAAAAAATCAACAATTGTCCAAATAAATTGGTTAAATCCAAAATTTCCAATATGCGTACATACAATATAATAATACATGTAAATATGTATGTGATTAATAAACATCGAAAATACAAATTATGTTGTCTTTAACGAAAATAATTAAAGAAAAATCAACTTTGAATGACGAAAGAAAAGTTTTGTTGATTTTTTTTTTTTTGTACATAGAAAAATAACTGAAAAATAAAATCAGATCTATCAATAAGGAGCAAATTTTTTGTCAATGAATTATGTTGTCGATTTGAAAAAAATAAAAGTATGTATCCGAAATTTTTAATGTCACGATAAAATAAATTTAAAAAAAAAATCGTACTTTTGAAGACTTTTTGAAGATTTTTGAGCTGGATCATACGAGTATAGAGGTATCCTTTGCATGAAAGAGAAAAGAAAGTGCAGGGGAAAATATAAAAAATCTTCTTGGTAAGGCTGGGAAGTTTTTTTTGTTCAGTATCCATACATAATACAGTTATCGAAAATAGAAAATAAATTTATTTTAAATTTAAAGAAAACATAAGATTAAAAAAAAATTAAAAATTATCCCACAATTGAAAATTTTTAAAATTGTTCTTTCTTTTAATTGTTTTTTTTTTTTTCATAATTGAAAAAATGCTTGAAGCATTTTATTCTTCTTTTTTTTTTTTTGCATGCTGTCAAAAATGAATTTATGTAAAATAATTAAACATCTGTGTTCATTTTTACATTCACTTATTATTATAATCCCACTTTATAATATTTAAATTTATTCATATAATAAAAAAAAAAAGAAGAAAAAAAAGGTGAAATAAAAATTTTGTTTTGCCAAAAAATTTTTTTACGCCTACATCAATTATTTTGTGCATATAATAGGCTATAGCCTGTAATATATAGTTGTACATACATATGTATAATTTATATAAATTCTATTAAGCTGTTTACATTTATTAAAAAAATGATAAATTGAATGTATGTATAAAAAAAAACAAATAAAATGCAAATAAGAGAAAGAGAAAAAAATGATAAAAATCTAATTAGGTCTAGGTTTTCAATAATGTTAAACAACATTATTTTTTTTTTTGTTTTTTTGTCATTTTGTCATTTTTTTTTTTCTGATTAATATTATAAAAACGCGACAAAAATAAAATTACAAATCATTAAAATTATTTAAATTTAAAGTATATAGTAGAGAAGAAAAGAAAAATAACCAAAAAGCAAAAAAATTAAAATTATAAAATTTTTAAGTAATAAATTAAAATAAAAGTAAAAATAAAAACATTGAAAAAAAAATGATAAAACCGAAATATGTAAAACAATGAACATACAATAAAATGCGTCAACATTTGCGGAAAAAAACTGACTAAAAATTAAAAAAAAAAAAAAAACACGTAAAAAAGTTAAAAATATACATATTATTTTTTTCCTTTTATTTATTTTCGCTTTCGTTTAATGTTTTTATGTGTTTTTTTTGTTTTTTTTTCACATTTCTTTTCATTTTATTCTTGTTTTTTAATTAATTAATTTTATTGATGCAATTTTTGAAGTCATGGAAATTTAACTTTATTCATGTTGTTATTCAGTTCATTTGTTTTTGTTCTGTTTTATTTATTTATTTTGTTTCTTTTAAATTTATTTCTGTAATAAAAGAAAATTATTTCAATTTATTATTTGAAATGAAAGGAAATCCTTGATTACACAAACTGATGAAATTTACCAAAAAATTTTGTACTTTATTATTTTCTTTTTTTTATTTCTTTAAATGAAATAAAATTTCATGTTATTCAATAAAACTATACGTTATATACACTCCGCAATATTTTCTCATGAATTTTAAAAGTTTACAAAAATTGCGTAACTTATGACATTTTCCGCATATATTTTGTGTTTTATTTTTTAATTCATTTTCTTACTGAAAGCGCTTTTTACCGGTAATATATACCTACATATGTATATTGGGCTGGCCAGCTGACTACACTACTGTTATTAATTTCCTTTAAGTTGAATATATAAAAAAAAATGTATAAGATACTTGAAAAGTGCAGCATTTTACATATACAGTACAAATTATCTTAAAAGCAAAACAAACAAAACAAAAAAAATAATAAAAAATAAGTAAACTTCGAACATATAAAAAAAAGAACTCAGAAAAAAACTAAGTAAAAGAAACCGCATTAAGTTAAATTTTTTTTATATTTTTTATAAAAATCTTAATAAATGGAACTTCCAAATGTGGTAAGGTGAACGAATGATGAAGAGGAAATTCTACTTGTTTTTTTCGTTTTTTTTAAAAAATTCATTTTCCTTATAAAATATCTAAGAAATATACGGTTTCTTAAGCCTTCTGAAGTAGATGCACAATATACAGGTAGGGGATTACTCCCCTCATAAGGTAAAGAAAAAAAATCGTTTAGTTTTTTGCATTTACGTGCACACAAAGTAATATAAAATGCATATTCTCGTATGAATTACATATATGTATGCACTTATACATATAAAAATAAATGTATAACATTACGAATGACTGAGACGGAAGGAGAAATCAGGTCAAGGCTTATTGCAGGCGAAATTAAAACTTTTTATTGTATTTTTTGTTTTTGTGTTGTTGTCAACTATTGGCGCTACCATGCAAAAATCTCAACGAGACCGAAAGTATCTTTACATTATATCTTAATTTATGTATGTAAACATATCTTAATATTATATATAAAATAAGCAGAAATAGAAAATGAGGTAAATAAAATAGCTAATAATCAACAACAAAAAAACAAAAAAAAGATGAAAAGCTTACTGAATCACTATAAAAAAATAAATAATTATAATAATAAAAGCTTATATAGGCGGAAAGAGGCAAAAGCAGCAAAAAAAAAAAAAAATTATCTATTATTTTCTTAATAAATATTTTTAATTCACATTTATAGATACAGATACGTCAATGTACTTTATGTCACACTATATGTGTTGCATCGTTTTGTATGGCGGAAATATTAAAACAAATATATTTTATAATACAATAATGTACTTATGTACATATATATTCAGTTATATATTATACATATTTTATAGATAAAAGATACATTTAAAAATTTATAATACATATTGTGTGAAGTATACATGCGGAATAAGATAAGTAATGAACATGTAAACATATATTATACTTTATTTATCCAGAAACCATCATATGATACATACATAAATATTTAAATGAATGTTTTGCTGGTTATATAGTAGCCAATTTTTATCAAATGGTCAGAGATTGAAAATTTTTTATTACATACCTTTGACAACTGCTAAGATACAATAATATACAACTCAGCAACACATTACTGTTACATTTTAAAATCTATCTATTTAAGACTTTTTAAATTTAATTTATGGTTACTTATACGTAGGTACATACTTTGTCACTTTTGGCACAAATTTTCCCATTGTACAAAAATTGCATATACCTATACATACATAGAGTTTGTTTGTTTTTATAAATTTTTGATAAAAATTAAACAGTTTTTGTTTTTTCTTTTGAAATTATTATTATTATTATTATTAGGGACATGTTAAAATATTTTTGCAAAAATATTTGAATCATTACCGGTGTGCGGTGCGGTACGTTGTAAAGTAAGTATTAAACAGAGAAATCAAATAAAATTTTATTCACTTTCACTTCCGTTCCTTGAGGGAATAAATTTAGTTTTGTTTCTGTTTTTTTTTTTTTTTTTGCTTTACATTGCGTTGTCATATTTTATGATTTTTTTTGTTGTCTTCAAAGATAATTCCGTGGCATGGTTAACGTGAACGAGATAAAGAAGAAGTTCGAGAGTTAAATCAACTATATTATATACAATAGATATGGTTTCAAAAGATGCTGAACAATATCGTTGCTTAATCTGAAGAAGAAGAAAAAATTACTATTTATGGGTAATATGAATATAAAATTACTTTGGTGATGATGATGATATTACAGCTTTCAGATTCAGTATATAAAATAATGATATTCAAGTAATATATGATTGAATGAATGTGTTTGAAGATATGTTATATGTAGTATATATGTATTTGTTTTTGTTTTTTTTGTTTTCATAGTAAAAAAACGAAGAGTGCGAGAATTATTATAAGATATGAGAGGTTTTATAATGTATATAGTAAGTAATGTTGCAATTGCAATCAATATTAAACAGAGAAGATGGAGATGGTGAGATGAATTTTGGGTCAAGGCAAACACTTAGGAAAAAATTGAATGCAATTTTTAAATGAAATATAATTAAATATATAAGGGAGGGAGGGTATCAATAGAAATAATTTATGAAAGGAAAAGATATAACCTGTCTAAAAAATGAAATAAAACAATTATTATTTTACAGTTGACATTTCCTGACAATATTTTGTTTTTATTTTTTCTTTCATTTTCTGAAAAAGTTGATCTCAAATGTAAAATATAGGTGAGTCTTTTAAAAACGTGATTAAGTTTTATGTATGACTCAATTTTGAAATGAGTTTAATACTACTTTTTTTTTTTTTTCTTTGACGACTTCATATTGTGTTTGCAATTTTATGATTTCAAATAACCAAAATGGCTTTAATTTTCAATAAAAATAAAAGAAAAGTTTGTTTAATTGTTGTTTTTTTTATAAAGAAAAAAAATTTGATTTTTGTTAAGGTTTGACTATTTTGAGAAAATCATTTTTGGAAATAGGTACTTTAATTATGCATCATTGATCTGATCAAAAATTAACTTTAACGATTCACGACATTAAACTGATTTTCAGCAAGTATAGACATTAAAATTCATTAATTGAATCAATCGAATAAATTTAAAATTAGATTTTATTCTTATTTCAATCGAAATATAGAACATTAGTGATTTTCGTCTAGATCCTTTTACAAATTAAATCGATGATTGTTTGTTTTTTTTTTTTCAATTTATAAATAAAAATTTTCTCTTTCAAGTGAATGGCCATTATTATTATTATTTTTTTTTTCAGAAGGAAAAAAAATATACTTTCGCATTCCAAAGATTATTGTTATTTTCTTTTACCGTATTTATACATTCACGATAAAAATTTTAAAAGAAAATGTAATATTTTTTTTTTATTTTTGTGTTTTATTTTCTATGTTAATTTTACTTTTTCGAGGCGACTGATATTATGACGACCACAAAAAAAAAAAAAACAGGAGAAATGAAAAAAAAATAATAATAAAAATAAAAACGCATCAAGAAAACATTTAAAATCTTAGATACGATAGTCACCGCACAATCAATTCAATATTATTAGGAAAGTTGGTTTTTTTTTTTTGCTTCTTAACTCTATTAAAACAATACTTTTTCTTTTTTCTTTTAACTTTCCACATATTTTATTTAACATTTTATACGATTTATTTGTTTTTGTTTTAAATATAGCGAATATAAAAACACATTTTCTTTTGCGTATACAATATAATATACATATATATGTACTTATATACTCTTATACATATATTATAAGCTCTCTCTACTTATCTTTTTTTTTCTTTTCTTTTTTCAGTTATTTTTAAATTTTACTTTTTGCATACAATCATTTTTCTTTCTTTTAATTTTATCATGAATTTTCCTTGCATTTTCATTTAAAAAAAAATGGTAATAAAAAACATTATGCATTACACGTCAAGTAATCTATCAAATGATTGTACACGCGATTTTTTATTAACTATATATAAAATAAACTATTAGATACTTTTTTTATTTTCTTCGTTTTTATTATTTTAATTTTTTTATTTTTTGTACTTACAGTAAAATAGTAATGTGGTGAGTGACAAACTATCGAATTGCAATTGAAATAAAAATTTGAAAAAAAAATATAATAGAAAGAAAAATGAAAATAAAAACAACAAAAATTACACGCCATCTTCTCATAGTCTTGGCGTCTGATAGGAAATTCTATTCAGGCCAAGGCCCTAACAATTCATTACTTAGGGGCCATGCTATACTTATAGTCGTTAGTTAGTTAGTTAATTGTATTTTATAAATGAAATAACGTCATGCATGCAATACAATATACTTATGTATGTATGTATATGTATATATTATTTATAATAAATACATGCATAAATGCATACATCATATAATCAGTATGCAATTGCATATTGCAATTGATATTGTACATTATTGTTTTATCGTATGGAAACGTCATCATTCTGAAATTTTTATTAATGTATTGTTTGTATTTTATATAGTTTTTTTATTTTATTAAATAATCAACGTCATTATTGTCGTTTGTCATATTTTTCAAATAGAAAAATTCCACAAAATAATATAATTATGATATAGCAGGTACTATTATTTATTGAAAGATTCTTTCCATAAAAATTGCAAATGAAAATAATTCATTTAATTAATTTTTTTTATCGTAAAGTGGACTCTTGGTGATGTACGCAGTCAATATTTTTCCTTCGTTTTCATTATCACATTAATTGCGTACATATTACAGTGTATATATATTCATATACTATTGTAATACATACATACATGCAAATTCAAATAATTTTCGTCACATTGAGAGAAAAAAAAAAAGAGAAATTTTGTAATAATAAAAAAAAAAAAAAACAGAAGAATTTTTATCTTGAAAAAACAAATCATTCAATTACTTTTGAATTCTTTTAATTTTTTATGCACGTTGTAATAACATGTGCAATTTTTTTTAATTATAATATGAAGAAAACAATTTAATACACCTTTATTAAAGGCTAATTGTAGATACTATAATTAAAATAATGAAGAAATGCCTAAGAAAAGAAGCTACATAATAATAAGAAACCTATAAATCCCGAGAAGAGTGTGTAAAAAAATAAATCTTCTTCAAAGAATTTGAAGATATCTATATAATTTTTCTTGAATTTTTAGATAATAAATTTTACAGTAAAATTCTTTCACTTTAATTATTTCTTTTCAGTGATTTTTTTTTTTTTTTTTAAAAAAACACTTTTTCTCATTTTATAAAAAAAAAATGCCGTTTAAAATTTCATTTCCTAAATTGGAAAACTTGATTTAAAGACATTTTTTAAATTTTTATATTATCATGTAAAGAAAACAGTAACCTTGAACCTGTTTACCAACTTCTACATCATATATCATCTCCTTAATTTATTATTATCATTGTACCTATGTACATACATATGTAATGTATGTAATATGTATGTTGAAATTAATGAGAAAAAAAAAGTGAAAAACTGAAAGTTAACTTTGTCGTCATCATCATCTAATATAATTTCACTTTTCTTGTCTGGATACGAGTGCTCTTTTTTTTTCAATTTTAAATTACGAATTTTCACCTATCACTGTATGCAGTGATACACAATTTCAAGCCATTTTTTTTTTAAATTCTACTGTTTTCTGCTCTTCATATCACATTATCATTTACAATAATTGCCAAGTGAAAACGCCCAATAAATTTTTCTTTTCCAACACAAACACGATTTGCAAATATTAAACAGCAGCGCAAACAGCACCAAAGCAACAAGTAATAAACATTTTAATCTTGTAGCAAACATCTTCATTCAATAATTACACATTGCATTATGTTGATGTGGATATATAGAGATAGATACAGATATTATAATATGGTAACACAATATACATAAGTATCTACATACTGTATATTTTTGTAATTCGTTTTTTTTTTCTTTTTTTTTTTTGTAGTTTTCTACTATACACGAGCGTATCTATGTATGTACAATCTATACAATCAACATCATATTGTATCATACATAATTTTCATTTATATACCATCAAACATATGTAGGTACATATTAAATTGCATCTTGCATCCGTTTTAAGAAGAACTTGTTTAATACTCGTATATATGATTTAGAAATATCGAACAGTGAATTTCAATGTATTTTCAATATATGTATGTACATAACTTGAATACAATATGTACAACTTCCTTTTAAAGTTTTTATCAATTTCATTTTCTTACATTCTCATTCTTCACTGTTATTTTATTTAAGTAATTTTATTATTTTTTTTATATATATTTTGTCTTCTATACCTTTCAATTTCAAATGCAATAAACTGAACTCCGTAATATACATATTTGTTGCGATTATGTTAAGGTGGTTAATTTATTCCATTGCACTGCATCCCCCTTTTTGAACCTTCAATTTTATATGGATCTGATTTTATATTCTTGAACTACTATGCAATATGTATGTATGTACATATGTATATATGTATGTATGTATTCACATTCTAGCAGACCCCCTTAGATGAAGTTTAATATCTTTTAAGAAATAATCATTCTATATACATACATATATGCTTTACTAGCATGCAATTTGTGCATATTTATTTATTGTTGTTGTTTTCCTTTTAAAACCCCCTCTGTGTTTCATCGTCGTTTTTTTTCTTTTAAAATTCTCAAGTAAATAGCGATTTTCGCGAAAATCTTGTTCTTCATTTAAAATGTAATACAAATTTGTAGGAAAAAGATATTTTTATTCATATTTTTTTTTTTTTTTTTAAAGAAAAATGTGAAGGGAGTATAATGTGTTTTTTCTACATATGAACCGCGAGCGGAAAGTCAGGAAAAAAAACAATATTAAATCAAGTTGAATGAAAAAAAAAACATTCAAGTAAAGTGTTGTGTTAGATCAGGTATCAGGTAGCTTAAATACATTGAAAATGGAAAATCAGCAGCTTTGTACAGTTTACTGTGTAACAGAGTCAAAAGTTGTATGGAGAAGCAAACAATTTAAGATACATACTATATAAGAGGCGGGGTGGAACTGGAAAGGTGACAGCATCATCATCATCGTTATAATAATCAACTTTTGTTTGTTGTATGCTCTTCCCTGATAAAATCTTTAAACAATGAGCACAATCAACTTCCCGACAACACACAAACACACATATACATAACTCTTTATTTTTATGCATTTTTATTCTTAGATTTTTGTGCACTTTTTCTTTGAAACCTGCTCAAGCAGTGAAGCATGACCAAGCAAGGTATATTGCATTGTTGCAGGGTATTTATGAATTTTATTATTTCTCAGTTAAATTGAAGTAAAAATAAAATTCTAAATTCAATCTTAAATATTTTAAGATTGAAATCACAATAAAATTTAAAAAAAAAAATGCAACATTTTAAATAACATCACGACCCCTTTTAGTTCAATACAATATCACCGCATTGCATCCTACAAGAAATCACAACAGCTTGAACTTCATATGACTTTTGGTGTGTTGGTTGCACCAATGCAATTTTCTATACACTATGTGTACAAAATGTCCTACTTACCTCAATAAAAAAACACATTTTTATTTTTCCTTTCTTATTTTATGTTTAAATGCAATTTTTTTTTTGAAACTTTTTTTTTTCTTGTTTACTTGATTTTTACTATTTTTTTTCCCCTATTTTACTTTTTCATGGAACTTGCAAGTTGTATTATTATGTATTTACATACATTTATACTTATGTTGCATAGTTTAGCATTATTATAGTGCTTTCAATCTTTAAAGCGCGTTTATGATATTAAAAAAAAATGAATATAATATACTCATAGCATGTAATAATATAAAACAGAGATTTGATTTATTCATAATATGCATAAAAGTTGATTGGTACACATAGAAAAATTTAATACGGGATAAAAAGGTATAATATGTACATGCATATGTGTGTAAATACATATTATAGAAAATTATATAGGTAGGTCGTCGTACAGGAAATTTGAAGCCTGAAGCTTGTTAGTTTTTATTATATATTTTTTTTTGCAATTTATTTATTTATTTTTTTTTTTTTGCTTTTGAGATTCTTTGAAGTTGAAATGACTTTGCAATGAATAATATACATACTATAATATATGTATGTTGTGTTGTGTTATTATTACAGCAACAGCTATAAGTGAATGCAATTTAATGTACAATTCAATCTAAAATTATTTTCCTTTTTTCTACTTTTGTTTTATTTTTTCTTTAAGTCTTTGTAAATTATTTTCTAAATAAAAAAAAAAATTGTATAAAAGATTTACTATTTGCTAGAACAACAATAAAATGGAAAAATCATATGAATTCTGAAAAAAAATTTCTAGATTTGCAAGAAATTTTAAAGTATAACCATAAAAAAATAATTTCTTTTTCCAATATACACTTTACTGATTAAAATTATATACGTACATATGACTTATACTGTCACACTAACACATTGTTTTATGTAAATTATACACGAAAAAAAAAAAAAAACGCGAAATATATAAAAATAAAGCATAAATAAATTAACTTTGGTAATCGAAAACCGGAAGATGATAACAAAGCAGCGGAATTCAATTGCATATTTGAACTTTGAATAAAAAAAAATTTAAAAAAAAAAATAAAAACTAAAACGTAAACACAAATACAACAATAAAATTAATTTATGTTTAACAATTTTCTATATGCTACTTTTTTTTTTCGTTTGTATAAGTTTAGTTCATGAAATTCTGATATAAATCTAATTAATCAATCTTGATTTTGAAAAAAAAAAAGAAAAAAAAAAACAAATAACAGAGGGTTTTATTTGTTTTAATTCTTTTAACCTGAAGGTCATACATACAGTTTTTTTTTACATAAAAATGTGAGAAAAAAAACCAATTTATTGAATGAAAAATAAAAAAATCTAAAGAAAGAGCAAAAGTGGTCAGTAACATGTTCAATGACAAAATAATGTAAGTTTTTCTTTATTATTCTTATTATTATTAATTTTTTTTTTGTTTTTGTATTTACATATACTATATACATACATAAAATGTGTTACCTTTAAGGTAAAACGTGACCACGAGACAAGTGCAAAATTTATTGATAACCAACTTATTGTTTGTATAAAAATTCAGGAAAAAGAGATATATTTACTTTTATTTTTACTACTTTTTATTTATTCACTTTTTTTTTCAAGTAAATTATCCATTGTTCACAGTCAAATAAACATATATAAGATATAGATATAGGTATAAATGTTGTAGGTAATATGTAAATGCATACATAATAATATTTTTTTAACCATGTACTCATACATATTTGAATATTGTAAAAAAAAAAATAATAATAATAATTGTATATAATGTAATAAAAAATGTTAAATTGAAAATTGAAGTCACACTCATGTTTTGTGTTTACCTTTGTGTTTTTTTTTTTTTCAATAAAGAAGTAACATAAAACTTAAGGATTAAATTCCAAAAAAAATTGTTTTTTGACCTTAGCAACTATATAACGTAATGTTAATAAATTTATTAAATAAGAAGTTGATATTAACAATATGATTGCATCACAAAATTACTTAAAAAATTAAAGTTGAAATATTTTGAAAATAAAAAAAAAATAAATAAAAAGTCAAATTTATTCGTTTTACCTTTGTAATTATGTACCTATATATATATATGTATTTTATTTTAAACTAAATTTGTTTTTCCAATACGATAATTCTCATTTAAAATTTAAAATTAAGCACAAATATCATAAAAATATGTATATGTAATTTTCAATAGAAAAATATAACAAAATAAATATATCAAATATTTACAAAAATAAAAAAACGATAATTATAACAGACAGTAGAAAAAATTTGAAAAAAAAAATAACAAAATTCGTGTATAAACCGGAAGTGATTTTGATTACGTCAAAAGTGTACATAGCTATATAACAATAAATTTTTCGCACAACCTACAGCTCACCTTTTTTATGTTTGTCGTATATTGTTTAATTCAACAATCAATATATACACAAAATGACAAAAAATTAAAATAAAATAAATAAAAATACATTTTTGCTCATATGATTGCAAATTTTTTTCGTATTTATTCGTATTTGTTTTTTATTTTTTTCAATCTTTTGTGTTGCACACAAATACACTTAAAAAATTTATCAAATATGATGTTTGTACATATGTATATAAAATACGTCAAGTATTATTACATGTGAATATGTGATCGAACTTAAAATTTCACTTCAAAGCAAATTTTTTACTATGTGAATCATTCAAATTGAATTATAAAAATAATTTAATTGTCTATAGGTAACACATAGGGCAAATGAATTACATTACGGAAATGTAGTTTATATATTCTATCACGGCCTTAATTTAGTCATAGTGAGTATTTCTATGGAAAAAAGATTTTTAATTAATAGTCTTCTTTTTCTTAAGATTTTATGCAAAATAGTGTACCTACTCAGTAAATTTAATTTCTCAATTATGTAAAATTGAAAGAAAAAAAAACTACCAGAAGTCCTCAAACAGTTGTAAAATAACACTCAAGAGTTTTGATAATTTTTTTAAAAACGGAAATCAACTCAAGTGAGCAATGCAAATAAAACAAATATCTACTTTTTGGACAGTTGCACTTTATGTGGTAAGTGGTATAATGATATTTCCTATTTGTGAAATAAAATTAATTTTATGATAAAAATTCATAATTATATAATTTTCAATTACAATTTCAGATACTAATTATGCACTTCAATAATTTTTTTAGATAGCGTTAAGCGAAAAAATGTTGAATACCAACTTTTCCATTTCAACTTTTTGATTATTTTTTTTTTATTAAATTTGATTTAATCTTGAAATGAAAAGGATGATAACAGACAAATAATTTTGTGTTCGTGTATGTGTTGAGAAGTCTAAATTCTGAATGCCTTTAATACAATTAGAAGAAGATATTCTAAAGGTGTTGTAAAGTAATTTAAAAAAAAATGGATAACATTATTGAAAAAAGAAGAAATATAAAAAGGAAATTAATTCTGATCCTAGATAATTAATTCATAACACGTTTCATCTGTGTGTAAGTTTAATTCGATGCATGCTACTCATTTATATATTTTAGTTTTTTTTACGGTTGGTTCGTCTGTAAATTTATTTCAATAAAAAAAATCTTTGATAAAAGATGGACAAATTCCTTTGTCACTTAGTACATTTACACCGTGTAATTTTTTTTTTAAAAGTGTGTTTAGTTTCACTTCCTCTATTTTATAAATTTATTGTATTTTTTTAATTTTTAAAGAAAAAAAAATAATAATAATTTCTCTGATCATGGTGACATTTTTATTACTTTTTAAGATTTTGAAGATTTTTTTTTTCTAAATTTTTTACTGTGAAGAATTTTGATTTTTATCTTCTAGAATTATTCAAATATGTTTGTATGTATTTGTTTTTCTATTTAAAAATTATTTATAAAATAAATTTAGTACAATCTAAATATAATAAAGAAATTAGAAAATTCTGACAAAAAATTACTATATCTTTATGTTTGCAGCTTTCTAATTTATTTTATGTTCAAATTTTCATTTGAATCATTTTATAATTAAAATTTGTTTCTATGCAATATTTAGATCAGAAATGCAATTATAAAAAAAAAACGTCTTTTATTAGTCATTTTCAAAAAACAATAGCAAAAAAATTTTATAAAATACATAAAAAAAAAACCAAAAATAAAAAATAGATAGCTACATATAAATTTTTCTTACAAATCAAAGATACAGAAAATTCAAGGTCTATTTTCAGTTCTCTGTTATAAAGATCAATAACCCTAACAAAATATATACATAATTTGCATATTATTCAAATTAACAAAAAAAATTTTAAATAAAAATAGAGAAAATTTATGAAGAAAATTACAGTGTCTTTAAGAAATACAAAAACAACAACAAATATATATGTTTTGTAAGTAAATTAATAAATTTTTTTTTGTTTTGTTTTGTTTTTTTTATCTAAGTGATTAACTGCACCAACAAAAATGTGTACAAGATTTAAACACAAAATAATAAACGTCAAACGGATGAACGTAGACTAAAATTATACTAAAACTTCGAATTTTGTTGGTATTTTTTTGTAGAATTTCGCAATCATTATCATTTTGAGATGAAGAAAAAAAGTTTATCTAACGGTTAACTAATACTATTTATAGCTATTCAGGAAAAAAAATACACAATAGAAAAAAACGTAGAAAAAGCTAACACAAAAAAAAAAAAGAAAAAAAACAGAGTAACAATAACAGAAAAAAAAAGTATATAAATATTTTGAAAATCAACATTAACAAACAAGCCAAAAAAAAGAAGAAAAAAAAAAAGTCAAATTTCAAATGAATGAATCTATATTTATGTGAGCATTGTATTTTCTATCTATAAAATTTATCTTTTTTAAGAAAAATGAAACACACTTGACCTTGTGCCAAATTTTAAATACTGTTTCGAGATTTTTAAATGTGAGGAAAAAAGAAAATATACGAGGTATTATTATTAACCAAATATTATAATGAAGAAAATTTCAATTTTGCATATTTATAACGTTATTTACAAAAAATGTTTTTTAGTTTTTTTTTTTCAATAAATAAATTCACTGTAGAGTTATTTGGTAATTCAAATGAATTTTTAGGTATAAGTACATGGTGTTTTCACCAATTCGGGTGAAAGACAAGAACTTTTGATTACAAATACCTGAATTTTTTTGTAGGTAAAAATTAAACTATATTTCTGGACTTATACTTTACAAACCATCCTATAACTTTTAAATGCAATGAAAAAATTTGTGAATTTATTTTTTAAGGAAATTTAAAAACATATTTTAAAACGTGAAATTTGACACTACACGTCAATAAATAAAGGAAAAAAAAATGAATTTTTAAAAGTTTACAAAAAACATCTAAAAATAAAAATTATACAGTAAAGAATTTAATATCTATTACGTAAAGTTTTTTTTTTTATGTTTTTGCAAAATAATGTACTCGATACAATGAAATCGCAAAAATTCAGATTTTTTTATTGTCTAAATTAATTTTATGACGAGTAACGTTATGAAATAACTTCCGTATGAATAAAAACAAAAAAACAAAAAAATTAACTTTATTTTAGTCTGTTATTTTCGAACAATATTCTATACTTTATACTTGTATAAAACAAATTTAAAAAAGTGTGCCAAACTTGTTTTTTAATGTGATTTTCAAATAAAGAACACTTAAATTTTAAACAGACTTCCGTAATAGTTCGACGTAGACAATACTTGCTTTTTTATTATTCAAAAAAAAAAAAAAAAAGCATCAATTTATGGTAAAACTAGATATCAACAACAAAATACTCATTATTAATGAAAATTAGATACAAAATAGGTAATAGTATCTATACGAATAATAATTTAGAATTATACGAATATTCACAAAATTTTTTAGAATACAAAACTTCTACTTACTTAATACGTTTGTTTAAATTTGTTGGTATAGTTTTTCTTAAATTTTATTTTATACAGTTTAAAATTCAATCATATATATAACGTACTATACATGTATGTATGCAGTATCTATAATATAGTAATAAGTATAACAATATCTATTTTTTATGTATATTTAATCAATCACACTTTTAACATCCGGTCTTTTGTAATATAGTATATTGAGAAAAATTTAATTGTTATAATTAATTTAAATAATTAAACATTAATCAATTTCATGAACCGAATATGTATTTACAAAAACAAGAAATTTAAAATTTAAAAAAAAAAAAAATTTGTTGCTAACGCAAAATATATTTTTTCACAGAAAATTTGAATTAAATATTCAATTGGGTCATAAGGTAAGTAAATTTCAATTTATTTTAAAAACAAAAACACAAAAAAAAAAAATTGGAAAAAGGATGAAACTAAAACAATGTTTTGCTGAATTTTTAAAATGTTAAATAGCGTTTTACGAGTATTATTAAGTTTTATTTTTTTAAATTAAAAAAAAAAAAAAATAATAATAATAATAATAAATAAATAAACTAATAATGAAAATTGATTTTTTTTAAATTTAATAACCTTTGAACTTACATACATAATATGTATCTTTAAAATTCAGATGGCACGTGCTAAAAATATATGCTATTGATTTTTCTTCTTCTAAGAATCAGATAAAAATAAGAAAGGATTTCCATTAGGAATCCTAAAATGTGTAGTAACAAAATATGTAATTTACTGTTGTTTAATTAGTTTTTTTGTTTTCTTTTTTTTCATTTGTGAAAAGTCAATCACAGAAGTCATTTTTATTTTTTGTATTTCTTTGAAAATTTTGCACACGTGGAAGTAAATTACAAGAAAATTTCACTGAATTTGTTATTTTTTTTAAATAAAATTATATATAGTATGTACATTAGGTACACATAGATAATTAAATTTTCATTTAAACAAATTAAAATTGACTTTTTTTAAACTTGTAAACTCAATGAGTGAAGAAAGGGGTTGTATATCATTACATTAATTTCCGTTTTTTAATGCGTATTTCCATGTTAATTCCTCGAAATAAAAATTCAATACAGGCACAAGAATTCCACTTATGCTGGTATATTATATGTACTTATTTTTTCTGTTTAACTTTTTTTTAAAGTTATTTTTCAAAAATTTTACCTTCTGAACAGATCATATGGAATACAAATTATTAAGGGGTAATCGTCGTTATCCAGGTAAAAAAAAATTATGAAAAAAAAATGATGATGATGAGCCAATAATTTAGTAATAAATATTTATTGAAAAAAAAATATCAAAACCGAAAAAAAAAAGAATCTCATCAACTTTATTTTCAACATCATAACAACAAAAACAAGATACATTCATACATACATATATTGTATGTAGGTAAATTGTGATGATGATCAACGAAATGTTACGTAACTTGAAGCGACTAGTAATCGTATCGTAACTATACTTAACGTTCGTTTACTATTTAATTTCGTTTTTTTTTTTAAAATTGTAAACTGCTTTATGTATCGTTGTTGTACTTGATTTAATAGTCATTTTATTTTTATAGTATATATTGTTGTTTTTTTTTTAATATATTCCTAACCTATCTATAATACCTGTAATGTTTTTTGTAATTTTTCGATACCGTATGGTTTTTCACAAAAAAAAAAAAAAAAAAAAACAGTAAATATACATACTTGCGATATTGTATCTATACATGTATGAATATAATGCGACATGACGGAGTTTTATATTTTATTTTTTTAAATAAAAAAAGTATTGTAATAATATGAAAATTTATTATGTGGTGTGAAGGGAAAACTTTCAACAAAACGTAGATATAATATAAAAAAAAATACAAAATTGAAAATAAAAATAAATAAAACGAATCGCTGTCGACCATGACCTACCTCTTGTAAACAACACAACTTAAACTCATTAAATTCGAATCGAGTGTGTTGTTGATCACACAATTATTTAATTTTTATTATAGATATATATACTTTTTTTTATATACATATATGCACATATATATACAATGTAGATACGTTATATATATATAGATTGTGTATTTATACGAATTTGTTTTATTTAATTTTTTTATACATATATTGAATGTGATGTAGAAATTTTACTAATTTAGTTATACATATTTTTCAATAATACAAGATCGACAATAAATTACAGTTCAATAAATTTTAATGATAATAATACAACACCAAGTGTTTTTTTTTTGCTTCTCTCCTTTGTAATTTCATTAATCTAAATCACAAATTTTATATACATTACACATATGTATGTATGTTTCGAAATACATACATATTATAAAGATATTTAGGTTATACATACGAGTACATACAGCGAAAAATTAAATTATTACAAGAATAATAGAGAGAAATGGAGTAATTTCAATTTCGTAAAAAAAATTTCATAAAATAGGTATTCAATGCTGGCTAGTGTGATAAGATAAGACTTGAAATATTCACATCACACATAAGTATGCACATACCTACATTGTTTTGAGTGCTTAAATGATAAGAAAATTTAATTATAGCAATGGAAATCAAATTGCTGTATTGTGTAGGTGTAGATGATCATGTTTCGGTCAAAGACTTCCTTATTTCAAATTATGGGAATATCAATATCTTGTTATAAATACTTGGCACTAGAACTAGAATAGTGAAGAATCAATTTCCTGTTAACAAATAATTCAATAGTAATCATAGCCCTGTTAAATAAATAATTACAAATATCGTCTCGGCGGCTTTATTAACGTCTTAAGGACATTGTAAGTATGCGTGCTGACACATATGACCTTTTATAATAGAAATCTAAAAAAACCCAAAGAGTTCCAATTAAAAGAAAAACAAAAAAACTATATAAATACACAAGGGTTTCTGATTAATGTGATATTATTTTATTTTTGTTTTTTCAATTTTCTAAAAATAGACATCCTAATAAAAATTTATGCATTTAAAAAAAAAAATTCTGGGTCACACAACGTTTATGACAAATACGTGTGAAGGTTTCAAAACATTCAAAAAAACAAAATAAAAATAAAAAACCAACAACTTTACATTCTGTGCATAAATATTACATTGCCTGAGAAAATATTATTATTTAGTTTTTTTTTTACAATAATTACTCGATAATGTACTTCCAAAGTCAGGAAAAAACATATCAAAAAATATTGACGAAATCATTTTGATTGCACATTAAATAAATTAATCAATCAATATAAAAACGTTAAAATTATCATATGTGATCTTATAGACAATTGCAACTTCCTTATTATATTATAGCTATGCCATTAGTGTTTTTTTTTTTAAATTAATCAGTAATAAAAAATTTCAATTGAACCATAACGAAACTCACTTGAAATTAAAGTAAGTTGTTTTTTTTTGTTTGTTTTTGTTTTCTTTCTTTTAAAGGTAACCACTTAAAACGTGTAATATAATTGTTATAGACATATGAAATTTAATTGATAATAAAAATAAAACAAAACAACAACAAAAATATGAAAAACGTAAGTAATATGATTTTGATATTCGAATTTATGCAATCTTTAACAATTTTGCAAAATTTATTTAACAATCACTTGATTGTGAATTCTTAAGGAAAAATTTTGCACGGAAGAAATTGAAATGATGTAAGTTTAAAATATTTTATTTTTCTTTAAACGAAAAAAAAGCGAAATTAAAATCACTTTCATGTACACATTTCACATAGGTATGACAAAAAAATTAGTCCAAGGCTGAAAAAATAATACTCAAAAAAATAAAATTTACTACAAAAGTCTCAAAGCACAACGCATTGAGAATTTTAAGCAATATCCTAAAGTGTATTTTTGTTGTATTGATATATGTGTAGCCTAATTTTTGGATACATATTTATTTCGTAGGTATTTATTTATAGTTATAATATTTACTTGTCATCGGACATATAAGTACATATACATATTACATGCAATTGACTGAGGAGTTTTTCTTTAAATTTTCTTTGCACGTTTTTATTATGCAATTATTAAATCCATTATAGGTTGTATTGTTTTTTTAAGAAAGAAAAAATTATTAAAGTTGAAGAAAAAAAATTTTGTCTTATGACTTAATCGACAATTTTGAGCACTCCATAGAATTATATCGCCCTTCATTATATTGTACATACAAATATGTAGTTTATTTGTAACGGTCAGTTTGATTAATTATTTTAAAATGATATGCAAGTTACACCACAAAACACACACACACAAACATAATATGTATGTAATATACAATCACAGTACAACCCACAACCCAAAGCCGATTACAAAAAAAAATAGCTATAGAAAAAAAAATTCCGTTAGTATCTGTCTGATGATGTCTCTTTTTTTTTTATATTTAACTAAATTATTATAATAATGCATCTTACAAAATTTAACCTTCACAGGTCAATGAATAGGTGTTATTACCAGAAAGCTAATGATTATAATAAATAATACACCACCACATACTCAGGTTACTCAGGTATGTATGTATACATAAATGTGTGTATATTTATATATCGTTTGAAATGTTTTTCTTTTCTTTTTTATTTATGTTTTTTTTTTAATGATTTCTAATGTGCAACACGAAAAAAAAAACATTATTATGAAATAGTTTTTATATAGCAATTAAATACCACTTATTATGTACGGATTACGGAAACCTTTTGTTTTTTTTAACATGAAAAAAAAAAAAAAAATACATTACAAAAATAGTGGGTCATAGACTTGCTCTAAACACATTTTTGTTTTCTTTCTATTTCGGAATTTAAATGCGTACATAATTAAATTATTTTAAAATTTATGAAAAGTAAAATAAAAATAAAAAATAGAAAAACAGAGAAAGATATAAAAAAAAATACAATAAAATGATTTTTTTATTTTTTAAAGAAAAGATACTGTTTGAAAACTATTTAACATAAAATATGTATGTATATACATATATGTATAATGATGAAACTTTGTGAGTTCAAGGCCATAATCTAATGGACGTTGACACTTTCTTCGTTAATTTTTTCTCCACAAATGTTTTTTTTTGTTTTTTAGTATTTTTTTTTTATAAATTTGATTGAAAAGTTTCAAGTTTTCCGTAGAACCAGTTTTCTTATTTGACATTTTTTTTCTTTTTGTGCAAAAAAAAATCACCTTTTCAAAAGAATCAGATGAAGTAAAATTGAAAAAGACAGTATTCATATGTATTAAGAAGTTCTAAAGATGTATACATATGTATATATGTATGTATATAGGTACGTGGGTTTTAAAGTTAGGTTTTTCGAAAAAAGAGAAAAAAAAATGTTTTTAAAGGTTTAACACGTTTTACAGAATTTTTATGAAATAAGTTAATTTTTTTTCAATAATTTTGTTTTTTTTTTTTTTTTTCAATTCACCTTTGAGTTTAATTCGTTAGTAAATGATCATGAAGTTACCCAATCTTTTTATTTAAAAAATATTATATATAGGCACATATTGAGAAAAATAATAAAATCAACTCATCATAAAACAAGATTGTATAATCACATTAACTTTCGCTTGTTATTTCTATCTTTAGCAAAGTCTTGCTCATGTACTAGTTAGTTTTATATCTTCATCAAAATAAGAAAAGAGAGAAAAAAAAAAACAAAAACAAAACGTTTAAAGATGCTGTATAAAACAGAATAAGTATCGTTAAGATTCAATGTGAACGTAGTACTACACAGTGAAAACCAGACATTTTGATATTTAAATCGAGTATCTTTTAATGTAATTTTTGTTGTTGTCATCTGATATGGTATTTACTATATCACCATTCCTATTTGCTAATAATATTGTACATATCTAAATGTTGGATCGCCATCCATATCAGATTATCATGTATGTACACATGTATTTAGATACTATAATGATTGACTTTCAATATAACCTATTGATTGTATATAGTTGGAGTATTTACTCGTCCAACTTTATTTTCCCCTCAATCTTAGAACATTTTTATATGTATGGTTTTTTCTTTCAGGTTTATCTTCAGTTGGACCTTTGATGCTGCTTTACTAATTACAAGTGCATATGTCATACAATGAATTTTCTTATTCCTTTTCGCATTTCATTAAAATCTTATAAAAATCATTCTAAAATCTTGTATTTAATCCGAAAGTCGAGACATACACGATATAGATACATATGTACATACTATAATATAAGATCAATCTCAAGTTCAAGGTCTCTAAGATTACGCTATATATTTTGTCTGTAGATATAATAAAACTATAAAATGTTTATTAAAGTTGTTGGTAGTCGATTCTGGTTTTATTATGTCCCGTTTATTATCATTTTGTTTTTGGCGTTTCCTATATTTTTTTTAAAGAATTTTTCTTTTTATTTTTTTCTCTTTACTCAGGTGAATATATATTTTTTTTTGTACGTCAAATTTCATTCGACTTAATTGTCTGTTGCTACTCTCTTTTATATATTTTTTTGAAAATTTTTCAATTTTAGTTTTGTTTATGATATACAGATCTGCCGTACAAAGGACAATCGCGTCAATTACATTTTAATTTTTCCACTAGTTCATATGTATAACTATATATTATATCATAAATATATCTAAGTCAAAATGTAAAAGTGAAAATGTAATTGACGCGATTGTCCTTTGTACGGCAGAGATTCAGTCTATACAACATCAAGTATGTAGTACTCGTGACAATTGTCTGGCGATAATTTACTTTTTCTTTTCTTAAATTTTTTTTTTCACTTTTAGTTTTTGAGTTTTATTATTTTCTAACAATTTTATGTATGTATATATCATACATATAGGGTGTTTTTACATTATATTATGAGGTTTTTTTAAAAGAAAGTCTCTTTTAAGTTTAAAGAAAGAAAGGATTTTCGTTTTTTTTTTAGTGATATAACCACTCAGTTTTAAAGGATCACTCAAGCATATTTTGTTAAATTTTATGTATGTTTCTTTTTTCTTTTCCCCTTGATGTCACCTATTTCAAGGCATCTTTGATATGTCAATTCAAAAGCAAGGTTTATTTAATTTTCAATGTTTATATCTTTACAATAAAATTCTTATGTTTATGTTGTCATTATGATCTCAGTTTGTTTTGAATTTTCCAATTTAACATTGACTCTTCTTGAGTTAGTCTGAGTTTCGATCATTTAAAACTACTATTTTTTTAGCATTGAAATTTGCAACACCCTGTCAATTTTCTGGCAATCAACACTCAATGTAATAATAAATTATTTTTGTTAATAAAAATATACTTTTTTTCACACATTGGTAATATACATATTTTCGCATATATATGTATTACACACTGTAAAGTTTTATAAGTTTTAGTAATTTTTTTTGTTGTTGTTTGTTTTTCTTCTTTTCTTGTAATTTAAAAAATTTTCTACGGTAATGACACTGAAAGAATTTGCGTAGACTTCGCACATTAGTTTTATCACTCTCACTCGTTACTATAAAATTTATATTTATGAACAAACATACATAACAAATCCTAAATTACTGTTTCATTTTTATTTATAAAATTTTTTTATAGCTTTTCTTAATAAACTGTAATTTTTTTTTATTTATTTTATTTTTATGTAATATTTACGTCTGTATTTGTTTTGTGTTATAAATTCTTATTTTTTTTTTATTATTCTTCAATTACAAAACGCGCGTATTAAGTGAAAAAGTCATTCAACTTTATTATTATATTAGTTTTTCGTTTTTCTTTTTTTTTTTTTAAATTGTAAATTTTCACAAAAATTTGTAACATATTACATATTCATATATGATATTATAATCCGTTCAGTAGTTACTGTCTGTTATGTGATTAATTTAATGTATTCACAATTTTTTTTTCTCTTATATTGTGGGTTTCAAGGAAGATAAAATCGTTTTTTATTTTTTTATTTTTTTTTAAATATATACATATACATACATATATATGTATAGTGTAAATATACTAAATATGTATGTCGTATGTAAAAATTCGACTAAAATTATCATATATTATGTATTAGTACTTAAAATACCTACACGTGTTAGAAGTATCTGAATCAAGAGAATCACTTAAATTGAATGTTATTTCACTAAAATTTGTGTATACATACGTAGATTTTTTCTTTTTGAAGAAAAAAAAAACGTGCGATTTATGTTTTCGTGTCACTTTAGTATATACATAAACATTTTGTATCATTACATGAAAATTTATTTATTTCTTTTTTGAAAATAAATTTATTTTAATTTTTATAATTTTTTTTTCTAGAAATTTGCCTCTAAACAAAAATTAATTATGTATATGAATATAAAGGGACTGAAGTCAAAGAATTTCCTTGAAATTTATTTTTATATACATATGAGTAGCTATGAAATTTTATTTTATTGTCAAAGCTATTTCAAACATCCTGAAATTATTTTTATAGTTTAAAAATTATCTACTTATAGTACGAAACTTATTTATTAATTTATTTTTATTTTTTATTTTTTTTTTGTGTTTTTGTTTTAAATAAATTTTTATTTTATTTTAAGGGTATTTTTACTTTAATTCAATGAAAACTGTATTTAAAGATTTTTCATATTTCCAAAAAAATTTCATTAAATCAAGATTATATCAAAACAAAAGAGAATTTCGTACACACGCATAATCTTTACGTATTTATTTTTCCGTTCATTCACATCATACTAAAAAACACAATAATCTAAGAGAAAAACCTAAAACATTGTTTTAATAATACGAAATTCTTAGTAATTTTTAAATGATTGTCTATCACACTTGGTTACAAAATACAGAAAAAAACAATAATAATAATAATAATAATAAAAATGAAATACGTACTTTAAGAAAGAATGAGGGAGGAAATAGAAAAATCGAAACCAAACAAAATATTCAGGTAGCAACAAGATGGAAATGAAAAAAACTTTTTCGGAAAAATGCCTTTTATTTCGTTTTTCCTTTTTGTATAAATTTAATACCTACTCTCTTTTGGAAAAATCAAGGAAAATAGCAACACTCAAATCACTATGTAGTTAGTAATATCGTTATGTATGTTTTATACATTAGGTTTTATGTTGTTGGAGTATCTACGTATACATACTGAAATAAAAGCAAGCAATTCAAACAACATAACAATCAAGTGCTCTAAGGAAAACCCGGAAAATTCTTAGTTAGTATGTGTGTGTGTATGTATGTATGTATAGGATCTATGATATTTATATACATATAGGTATACATATACATATGTATGTGTGTATATAAAAATCGCATGTTTGGAATTTCTTGTAAGTGAAGGAAAAAAGAATATTTTACAAAGCTTGTCAACATCAACAACAACAACAAAAACAGCAAGCAGTGGAGAAAAAAAAGCAACAAAAACTTTAGGCAATTGTTTAGTAAAGTAAAATATCAGGCAGCAGGGGTTTCCAACAACAAGAAAATAATTCAGGTGGACATTTTTATTATTATTTTTTTTATTTGTAGAAACTTAAAAAAAATACTATACAATAAAAACTTGTGTTAACTAGGTCATGTACTTTTTTTTTCTCTTTCTCTCTGTCTCTCTCTCTCTCCATATTATGTTTTTTTTTTTATATTATAATTCTTTAAAAATAAATAAAAAATTTATATGTACATGTTGACTGGAAACATTTAAACTGGAATGAGTCAAATATTTTAAATTTGCTTCAAGGCAATTTTCAGTTTACTAAAGCATAAATAACTAAGCACATATACTAAGTACATATACATACTAAAAATTCATGCAAAATAATGTTTCTTAAACAATTTAATGACCTGGAAGTGGTATGGTCTTTAAAATGACAAAAAAAAAAAAAAAATTATTATGTGTATAAATTTAATTCTTTTATAAAGTCCTAGAATTGTACTTAGCTTTGTTATTTTATTTTATTTTTATTTTTTGTCCAACTTTATGTTACTGTTGCCGGCATACGGAGCATGTTAAATAACACACATATTCATTTATTTATGTACATAATATGTACATATGTACTTATTTTGTGTGATTTAAATAGGCAATGTGGCGACAAAAATACAAAATTTCTACATATGCGAGTTTAGTAACAAATTTAACGATTTCCTCTCACTTTCAAAATCCAATATTGAAAATGTGTGACTGTCGATGAAAGTGATAAATACATACATATGTATATCTAATTGTAAGAGAAAAGCTCTGTTTCCCTCATACCAGAAAGGAAAGCAAAAGCTTGTGTATAAACGCCAAAAATTTTCCGACATTTTCATGTCAGCTGTTTTAGTTGAAAAAAATTCCTTTTTTTTTAGAAGGCAATGACTATAGTAAAAGTAAAAACTGTATGAGAAAGTCGATAATAAAAAAGTACAAATTTTATTTAGCTAGGTTCAGTTGTACTAGGTTGAACTGGAGGAATTTTCCCGTTCATTCTGGTTTATTCTGCTTTTATAGGTTGTTTTTTTTTTGCAATTATAAGAGGTTTTTCCTGAAAATTACCAATGATATGTCGTTAGAATTAAATTCAAGTGCTCTATCGATTAAAATACAAAACACAAATGTATAGAGTTTATATTAAAGCAATTTTTTTTCCTTGTGAGAATGCTATAAAAAGTAAAAGCGGAAAAACCAAATGTGTAAAACGAACAACTGATGGAAAACAAGAAAGCTTAATAAAAATAATTGTTGAGAATGAGATTATATTTTATTATCCTCAATGTGAGATTTTTTCTTATTTTCGTTTTACTTATACATATTTGAGTTTATTGAACTTTTGGGCGTTCAAGAAAATGAAATAAGCTACAAAAAGGCGGAACGAAATGTATGGAAAAGGTAGAGGATACAAAATATAAAATTAAAAAAAAAAAAATAAGGAAAAATAGACATGAATTATGTAAAAGCTTTTCGAGGTTATAAAGCCTATGCCTTGTAGGATATTTAGCACACGTCTAGTCTGGGGCGGCAAAGGGATGAGTAAAATTTGGTTTTTGTATTTTTCTTATAAAGAGAAATATTTATTGAAAAATAAAGAAAAATACACAAAGAGAAAGTCTTAATTTCGAATTTCCCTTTTCTTTTTTTGTTTTCAATTATTCTCATCAAGAAGTTATGTTTTTTTTTCCTTTTTCAGTTAGTAATATGATCCTGCTGACATATCGACTTTTTAACCCTTTTATTCAAATTTGATGTTAATTGATCTCCTATCGATTAATGTAAAGAAATCTTTAAATATCGGAAATAACTTTGGGTTTTTACTTTTTATTATGTAATTTGAAATGTAATTTAATTGTCAAATTTCATACCCTCGAGGTTTAGGAAATCTATTAAAGAATACATACATAAAAATTTATGAATAGATATCAAGAAATTGAATCACATCTTTTTTACTTTCACTATATATGCATAAAATCACAAAGTAAAGAAGCAAAATATGTATTTAAGTTCTTTCTTTTTTCCTTTTTTTTAAAAAAAAAAAAGGAACACAGGAAAAAATGTTTTTTTTTTCAGGTATAATAAAACTACATTTCTGCAATAAGGGTGAAAAAGTAGGTCAAGTCGGAGATATTTTTTCATAGTGAGGTCGTGATTAAAAAAATGAGTATATGTACTAGTTTAATTTGAGTATATAAAAAGGTAAATAAATATGGCAGATATCTGGTTCATATATCGACAATTATGTATATATCACGTATACATAATGACCTGAATATAAATAAACAGTCAAATATGAATTTTTAAAACTCTAATGAAATTTTTTTTTCGGTAGTCAGTATTCAAGTCAAGTTATATGTAATTAAATTCTCCTCTATCAAATTTTTCACTTAAAAAAAAAAATTTGCATCTTGATTAATCAGGAAATTGAGAAAAATTCACACAGAAATTATTAATTAATTACATTATGAAGGTTAAACTGCACCATTGTTTTTGTTTTCGGTAATATTTTCCTGAGACGTTATGTAAACACTTTTTTTTTTTTTTTTTTTTTATGCTAATAACATAAATTTAGTTTTTGTTGTATGTATGTAGTTGTTTTCATTTTTTTCTTAAATATTTAATAGACCGAGACGCCATAAAGATCACTTTTGTGTATTTTATGAGGAAAATTTGACCGGATGAATTAGAGATATTTTTTTAAAAATATTTTTATTCTTCAAATTTCTTTAAAAAAAAAAAAACATTTTTTTTTTAAATCATTTTTTAAGTAAATAACTAATACGTGGGAAGAAATCTTATTTGAAAATATATAAAGGAAATTCTTATTTTTTTTAAATATTGAATATTTTATTTTGAAAACCACCCACTACCCTCTGTTAAGATTTCCTCTAACAACATTTTGTTGTTTTTCTTTTTTTTTTTTTATTTATTTATTTAGTTTATTTTTTGATAATTCAAAATTGAAAATTATGAAATTATGAACAAGGAAAAGTGTTATTTTGCTGTTTGTTATTTTCATGGTATTTTTTTTTGTTGTCCTTAAACCATGATACAAAAATACGCACACTTAGCCCTCTGAAAAATATAATAAACTAATCATTTTTTTTTCTTATTCACTTTTCATAATTTAATTTCATGTCATTTTTCTTGTCAAAGTTTCAGAATAGTTTTTTTTTAAAAAAAATATTTTTCTATAATTTTTTGCTTGAAATTTATTTTCATTTTCATGTCTTGTGTTTAATATGTTTTTTGACCTTGTATAACTTTTCAAATAAAATTTAATATATTGGCGACAAATTTATATTTTTACAAGAAAATTAGAGGTGTAATAGCTTTTCTGGACTATCATTAACATTTTGTGTTTGTTGGTATTTTCTTTAGTTTAATTTTTATAAAAATGAAAAAAACAAAAAAGTAATTTTCCCTTTGTCAAATTTTGTCGAAAATGTGATAATTTAGAATTTGTATTTCATGTCTTATTTTGAATATACGAACATACACACACTTGTATACCGATTGTACTTACAATAGATGACAATATGACAGAAACACTTAATTTTTTGTATTTCTAAAATTAGCTAACCCAAAGGAAAGGTGTCAAAAATAATATGTCAACAGAAATACATCAAACAGAAAAATAAATTTTACGTTTTATTAGCTTCTTATGTTTTTTTTAAATTGTTTTTCAAATGAGAGGAAACATTATGCATGAACTTGAGGGCTTTAAGGTTAAGGTGTTTAGATGGTCAGTGCTTAAAATAATACATGTACAATATGTATTAAAGAATTTTAAACTCTTTTTTATTTTTTAACATTTAGAAGATTTTTTTTTGTTTTTTAGTGATTTATGAAATTTTTTCAATATTTTAATCATCATAGGAATTTTCCATGATGTGAATATACGAAAAAAAAATATGTGTTCTTAGAAGACAATATGTATCACATTTATCAAGTTTCAACATAATAGATATTCAAGATATTTGAAGTAGTGATGCTGTGTGAACAGATTTTTGTTAAACATTTGTTTTTATCAAAATATTTATTATTGTTTTTAGCAATTACGCAAGTAAATGTGTTTCTTCCGACTATCGATGAATATGTCAATCGATGACAATGTATAAAAAATACATAATCAATAATTATTTGAGAAATGAAAAACACGAGCGCAAATATCATACATAAGTATATAAATTTCAATTTTTCAGGTTATAGATTTTTTTTCCCAGTGAATTTAGAAACGTTGCGCTTGATACATTTTTCCTTTGATTTGAAAATATCAATTTTAATATAATAAGAAATTCAATATTGACTTACAATAACGTTTCATAAGACTTTTCTTATATGCTCTTCCTTGTCCTTTATCTTCTCCAGGACCACCAGAATCATCTGAATCTGTCCCACCCGAATACGTTCGATCTCGTCTTCGTCCTAATGCTGTACTTAATGATAAATCTAATGGTTTTTCTTCATCATCATCGTCATCATCGTCATTCATTATTTTATCATTATTCTCGTATCCTCGTTTTATTTCATAATCAGAATCATCTGCATAAGACCGATATGATGATTTCTGATTAACAGTATATTCTTCATCTTCATCGCTTGCCGTTATTACACTACGCCTTTGATTATCACTACTGCTATTACTGCTGCTACGATGATTGCTACCATGACCACCATTTAAGTGAATATTACGTGAATGATGATGTAAATTATGTTGTTGATGATGATGATGTCTTTCAATAATTTCATGTTCAGATTTTGTATCTAAATGCTGTTCTCTTATTGTTCCTGATAGTGATTCTGATGATTTCATATCTAAACCAGATAAGGAACGATGAAGCAATGAAATTGGTGAGACATTTATTGCTGATGATGTGGATTGTGTTGGTTGTGGTGATGATGCCCTATTTATTAAGGGTCGAGGTGAAGTTCGAGATGCCTGCCTCAGGTGGTTATAAAGTACTATAGATTGATGATGAGGATGATGATGTGGTGGTGATGATTGTGGACTAAATGGAGTTGCTGATCGTCTTCGTATTACAATTGGACGTTGCTGTTGTTGTTCAATATGATGATAATCTGATTTTTCAATATCTGAATTATCATGATCATGATAAATGATACCTTTTGGTGATTCTGATCTACCCCTACAGTCTTCTGGTGATGGTGTTTGTTCTGGTCTTATTGATGATGCATTTTGAACTGGTGATCCAAGTGTTGAAGATGTTAATGGTGGTGATGGTGATATTGTTGTTGCACTGACTGGTGATGGCGAGGATATTTTTTGTCCACCAAAATGGTTAGACGACATATGTTGAAGCATAATCATTTTTAAATTAAAAAATTCACTAATTCGATTTAGAATTTTGTATATTATGTAAAATTTGTTTAAAAACAATGAATTATAATTATCCGTGTTTGCACTTTTTTTGTTGTTTTTATTTTAATTTACATTAAAAATTCTTAATAAGTATAGACAAAAAGATAATTTAAGTTCGACATTTTTTTTTTTTTTTTTGTGAGTTCACTAATTATTATTAGTTTTTTTTTTTTAATAAAATTATTTTGAAAACAACAATTTATTTTGTCTTGACGATGATTCTCTTAGAATTATAATTTTTTTTTTTTTTAAAAACTAGTTTTTATGATAAAATTTTGTTGAAAACCTGAGACTGAGACGTTTTCTTAATTATTTATAAAATTTTTATTCACTATATAAAATTTGATATTAATTTTATTAATGTTTAAATTATTTAAAAAAAAAAATCTCTTTTTTAACTAAATTTCATTTAATTTATTATTATTAAAATGAGGTAATAGATACATTGCTAAGTATTTATTTTTTTTTTATTTTAATTTTATATATTTAAATTTTAATTAAATTTAATTTCAAATATATTCTTTTATTTAATGTTTATGTTTAAAGTTTTAATTGTACTCTAGAATTAATTTAAAAATTTTTCTATTAAATAACATTCAACTTTCATTAACTCTTTTATTAGATTTTCACTCTTTTCATATTTCTTTTTTATTTATTTTTTTGTTGCTGTTTAAAAATCAATCTTTTTCCTTTTTACTATAATAATTTTCTTTATCACAAACAATTCATTTACTAAACTTGTACCATCATTTTCCTTTTTTTATTTTGCAATATAGCTATGTAATTTTAATTAATTTTTTTTTTCCTTTTTTAACAATTACTTACACATTTTTTTTTTTTGAACAATAAATAAAAACAAAAAGTTTTGTTTATTTAAAAGTCGTTTTTTATTTTTTACTTTTTAATAAAATGCTTCATTCATTTTTTCTTTTGTTTTTTTTTTTTTGTGCAAAATTTACATTGAAGTCAATTTTATTTAAAATAAATATTTTAACTAAAAATAAAATTAATGAATATTGTGTATAATATGTACTTTATTTCTAATCACACCGCGAAAAATATTCGTTTAACGTTATGCAAGGAAATACACCGTGTGAAGTAAAAACTTAAATATTTTCGAAAATGCGAATAGCGAATGAATACTGAAATAATGTTGATTTTTCTTTTCTGAGTTAATCATACAACGGCAGCAACAAAACAACTACATAGAAGTACACACAGTAATAAAATGACAACGGCCGGCTGAACAAGTAGACTTGGTTTGATTAGATTTGCTATATATACACACTATACTATTACTATATGAATGAATATTAGATTTATATTAGATTATATAAGATATATTTGTATTTAAATGTTTGAGTTTGAAACCATAATTTCTCTTTCAATTTACCTTCAAATTGTATGAAGAGAGAAATTTTATATATACTCTTTATATTTGTTTATTTTTGTTTTGTTTTCTTTTTTCAATCACAACACAACAGAACTTGATAACGAAAACGACAACGACAAAACACGGCCGGCAGTTTTCACTTTTTGTTAAATGTTCGTGTTCGAAGTAGGTCTGAGTTTGAATTGTTTGTTTTTTTTTCATTTGTTTTTTTCACATAACTTTTCTTGAAAAATTCACATGTTTTGTATGATCAACAAAAGCGAAATGATTTTCTCTTTCAACATAAAATTTTTGTTTTTCTTTTTGTGTTAATCAAACATTTTTTTTTGCTATCAACAAATTTGAATCTTTTGCAATTAAAATTAGAATTATTATACATGTATGTATTGTTTTTTTTTTCACTTTTTTTTAAACTTTTTTATTTAATTCATTTATTGCACTCACTTAGCACTTTAATTATAGCTATTTTTTTCAGTACGTGAAAAATAAAACGAACAACAGTGGAAAATTAAATGAATTGAAATTAATGCAAAAAAAAAAAAGCTTAACGGATGTTTTTTTTTCTCTAATTAAATTTAAAAAGTTGTAGTTTTTTTATTTTTTCAACTAAAATTAGAATTTTGTTGTTGTTGTTTTCAAATTAATTCAGCAGTTTTGTGTTAAAATTCTTTGAAGTTTTACTAAATGTCAAATAAATTGAAAAATTTGCACTTGAAATTTTTATAACTTCCTTAAGCTCGTACACTTAGATTTTTGCATTTTTAAGGAAAATCTATTTCAGAAACCGGAAATTGATCCTGCCTTCAATAATTATTTCTTCTATTCAATTTATAAAAAATATAAAAAATATCAACGTGTTTAACAATAAAAATTAAAATTTTTCGTTAGTGATCTTTGATGCACTTTTATTTTGAGGTAGTAAATTTTATCATAATTTTCTTAATTATTTTTTATTTGCACTTTTATTTTGCACTAATGCACTTTCAACATAAAATACTTTAATTTTTAAACATGTTAGAAAAATTGTTTTTACTCTGTTTTTGTTTTTTTATTATTGAAAAAGTTCACACTTACGTTGAAGTAAAAAAAAAAATAAATTTAAAATTTTAAGAAAAAAATCCATTCAAAAGTAAAAATTTTCATTGCAAAAATACGCGTCTTGACCCGTCTTGTTCTCGAGTCGGAATGTTTAAAAGTGCTTGAGCTCGAGACAAGAAATGACAACACTTTTGGAGGTGGTGCAAGCAGTGGCGTCAGTCAACATGTTGCTAAATAAATATGTATCATACATCATACTCATACAAAATATATATATATTTTTTTTAAATATTTTTCAAACATGTATTATTATCGTTTTAAGTACAAAAACGATATGTATAAATGTTTGTTTCATCTAGAAATTTTTTTTTTTTTGAAAATGTTTTTCAAACAATCAAAATTATTTTTCTAGATTTAATTTCTAGTTATTCTTGTTGTATTCTAACTCAGGATCTCTCTTATTGATCGATGCATTCTATATGTAAAATAAAGTCATCATCTATTATAGCTATAGGAAACTCCTTAGACATTATTCTTTAGTTTTTTTCTATATTCACCAAATAAAGGCGCAGTTTTGAAGGGGAAGTTCTTTTTAAAATTTTATTTTTTTCTAAAGTCAAAAGTCCTGAAAGAAGACTGATAGAAGAATTTTGATGAGAAGGATGTACATAAATAGATTCAGATAATATGTGTTTGTGCAGTATGAAAAACCTTCATAAAATGTTTTTTGAATTATCTTTTTTATTAGAATATAAAATTACTAGAATTTGGTACGGTCTTCTTGATTTCAAAAACTTAATTGAAAGTCTTCGTATTCTTTAAAAAAATCACAAAAATTTGAATGGAGAAAATCTTTCATAAGATATTTTATTAACAATCTATGAAGGATTGTGATTAATTTAGAATTTTTAGTTTATTTTTTTATTTTTAATAAATTCAGTACAATATGTTCCATTTTTTTTCTCAATAATATCTCATCTATCATATTTGAAAAAATAAAGAAGAAGAAAATATACATATGTATTTTATTTTTAGATACATATTCTATGAAATTTTCTTTTTGATTTTAAATTCGACATCAATTTATATAACTGTATGTATGTATAATATTGTTGACCTCATTTTTAAAATATTTTTCCTCGTTTTTAAACTTGGTTTACCCTAGATTACGTATTTATTTGTTTTTTTCCTTTTCTTATATATGGAATATGGAAGTAAGTACTTAATAATAAAAAAATTATCGAGAGTGTAGCATCGTTATCATTTTTTTGTAGAAAAATATTAAAAATATATACATATGTATGTTCTGATGTACATTATAATCATAATAATAAAATCTAAAGGTGACATCAATTAACACTTTATACGTAAATTTATATACATACATGCTAGGTATATGTATGTAAGTATCTAAGTACATTAAAGACTTATCCAGGTAGTACAATTTAATATTTAAAAAAAAAAATTTATATGGATAAAGATATAGGTTTATTTATTTATTTATTTTTTTTTAAATGAAACAGTTTCGCAATGTTTTTCTTAAAAACAAAAATAATAAAGAAAAAAAAAATATTCACGTAGTATCGTTGATTATAAATTACAGGTACTTTATATTAGTATAATATCGTTGTAACCATATATGTAGTCACATCTTTAACTTGTGATTTTTCTTTTTGTATATTATACATACTAAATTTGAAAAGTATAAGTAACAAGGTGAAGGCGTGTTATCTTATCACCTTGTTGGAATTATTATTATTATTTATTTTTGTTCTTTTATATTTATTTTTCGTGCCCTACAAAAGGTTTTCCGTTGATTATGAGTATCTGTATTCATTTAATTTATTTTATATTATTATGATCTTATTATTATTATTATTACATATTTTACTTTTAATTTAAAGAAAAAGAAAAAAAAACACAACCAAAAGATAAATAAGGTATACGTATCATGATTAGGATTACAACATGATACTCAGTGCGTTATACATAAAAGTTTGATAGTATACGTATAAGTCTTTTGTAAAATCTTAAAGAATAAAATCAATCCAGCAGTAATAGATCAAATCAGATAAACAAGCCTCATATTAGATAAAAAAAAAAAGTTAGACACTAGAAGAATGTTCAATGTATATAAATAAGCTTGTTCCTTCGCAACTTCCGTCCGATTCATTGAACTAATTTTGTTGTTGTTTTCTTATTTTGAAAAAAAAATAATAAATAGGTAAATAACAAAAAAACAACAACAAACAATATAACATGAATATATAGATACGGTTATTGAAATTCATACATACATAAATGTTAATACATACCGTTTTATTTTTACATCTTTTTTACACTAAATTAACATGATGATTCCACATAAAAAATTTAAAAAGTGGAAATGATCGTATTTTTATTTGTATCCTCTTATTGATTACCTAATTATTAAGTGTAAAGAGATTTTGTAATTCAATGTAATTTTGACTACAGTTACCTACACAATCGTTTTTCCAAAAATACAATTTTTACGACTATTTAAGCTTAGCTGTTTGAAATTCAGTTGAATAGAACAGAAATTTGTATAGGTATCTGGTATTTTTAATCTAAATTTTATAAATAAGCTACATTTAACATACCTTCTATATTTATTGATGATAGTGTCTTCATCACCATACATTTAATATGATGACCAATGGAACTATCTTTCACAATTTGTTATTATAATTTTATTCGTCCGAAAATCACGTTTATTTACACTTCACATGCTACACTTCACATTTAATAAAACCAACAAGTATTAAGTTTTCCAAAAATAATAAATTTATTAAGTTTTTTAAAAGAAAAACTACCGAAATTAATAAAATTATTGAAAGATAATTTCATCTTGAACTAAATTTTCATTGATTTATGCTGTACTGACCAATGACCATAAATGAAAAGTAAAGTTATATCTTGCACAAAATGTTTTGTATGAATATCTAAATCTCTCTTTCATACTCATTAAAATTTAGAAAAGAATCATTGATATCTGTCACACTTGTTACATGCATAAAACATAATAGTTGAAGAATTTTCGCGCCAATTTTTTTTTTTACATTTTACTAATTCATAGTGATGCACTTTTAGTAACATGCAGATGCAACAAACAAAACAAAAGCAAATTAGCGAGGGACACATGAAAAAAAAAATGATTTATTTTGAATAAAAAATGCCGCGAAAATGATTGAATAATCAACCAACCAAAATGTGACAAATGCTATTTACTTTATTGTTGCAATTTTTTCCCCTCTAAATTAAAAGTGCAAGTGCAAGAAAGAAGAAAGGGTTTGTTTCGATGAAGAGAAGATTCTAAATTCTAATCTAACTTGAACTTCCTTCCTTTTGACTCTTCTTGTTCTTGTTCATCAGTTCACTGTTCAGTATTCTCTGCAATAGTAGCGCGTAATTCGGTCATCGGTGAGGATTCGATTAAATTGCAATTTTAATTATTTTTTATTGTACATAGTTTGTGAGTTTTTCTTTAGAGAAAATTAATAAATTTATTATTTTTAGAAAATCTAATTAAATAATTCTATGAAATAATTGTAAAATATAGCGTTAGAATAATTGTAATTAAACGTAATTTTTGAATAACCGCGTAGTTTCAAGTTTATCCATTAAAAGTGTAAGTGAAAATTCCTTTGATCATCATATAAAAAGTGTGGACGGACATTTGCATCAATAAAAAAGGTAGGTATTTTAAAATTATTTACAGGATTTATCACGTTTTTTAAGTTTTATTTTTGTAATAGGTATATCTAGTAACATTTTTATTTTTATATTTTACAGCAACACACACTGTGACCTAAATGTTGCTACAGATGGTAAGTGGTAAGTACCAAAAAAAAAACATTATTCCTGCTGTTCTATTTTATGATTAAATTTGTTCCTCTTTATTAAATCATATTGTAAATTTAGGTATTTACATACATATATACCTATGTATATACAAAATGCAAGTATTGTCTCATATTAAATCTATCGTTAACTACTATAGTACTATGTAAAAGAAAAAGAAAAAATCAGTACAACAAACATACAAACATGTAGTAGCGAATAACCTAGGTTTCGTGCGTTCTACATCCAGTCTATAAAAAACGTCTACGTTCTACATGATCCATGTTTTACGCATAGTTTACAAAATTGTGCCTCAGCAACAATGCGTTTAGTTTGGCTAGAATAAATCCTCAATGTTTTATCTGAATCAAAGGAATGTGCGATGAAAGAAAGTTTTCTGAGAGGTAAAAGGAACCAAAACTTATGTTTTAAATCGTTAAATAACATTAATTCTGAAAATTTGTCTCATTACAAAAATACGAAATTATACGAATTTATCCATAATATTAAATCTACGTCAATTATCTACGAAATTCAGGTGTAGTAGGTTAGGTACGTACAAAAAAAATTATCATATGGAGTACTTTGGGTGGTATAGGTGGTGTTAGCAAGTAGTACACAGTTTGCATTAACCATTTTTTTTTTCGTTTCAATGACGCAATGTTTATTATCATTGGATGTACATACACCGAAGAAGATAAAACGTTAAATGATCTTGAAAATGTTGTGTTGTTATTTTTTCTGTCTATATTATTATTATTATAAATACGTATGTTTTTTTTTTGTATATTCACCTTCTGTTTATTTGAGAAAAAAAATTAATAACAATGAATAAAACGGTAATTAGTAAAGTTTAAAGAGAGAAAAAAAAATTAAAAAAATAAAAAAATCAACAAAAATAATAAACAAAATTTTTAGACGAAAACACCAGTAAAACAAGTATAAAAAAATATTACTGAGTACTTTCAGTTAATGACATTCTCTCTTGCAATTTTGTTTTTTTACTTTCTTTGCTATTTGTGAATTTTAATTGAATTTTATTTCGTATTGTTTTTTTTTGTTTTTGTTTTGTTTTAATGTCGTCAGTAGTTTAATGATGACCTAATTTTTTGCTTACGATATTGTTTTCCTATGAATGTGAGTTCTATCTTGAAAAATTAAAAAATAAAAAACCAAAGAAATTTTTTTCTCTTTAATTTTTTGCTAAATATTCAAATATAGAAATTTAAAAAAAAAGCGTTACCAAAAACATACACGAATATAACATATAAGTAGAGATAACAGATTTGTTTTTTTTTTTGTTCATTGACATTGTTCATTACCATGTAAATGACCACCAAAACGTCACGTTCGTACTTATGTATATGAAAATTCTAAAAATAACATAAGAAAAAACAAAAATGAGGAAAAATTTGGTAGTAAGGAAGAGAGGAAAATATAAAGGTGTAAAAAAGTAAAAAAAATCAAAATAAAAAAATATATTTTAAATTCATATGAAATAGAAAAGTTAATAATGTGTGTTACATATTGCTAACAATATAATTATTATTGTTTTTTTTATTATTTTATTTTTTTTTTCTCAATTTTATTATTTAAAAACAAATTTTATGAACGCAACCTACTTTTTCGTCTTCGACGAGATCGTGATTCTTTTCAAAATAAGAATTTATGTAACATATACATATAGTGAAATATGAACATGTGTACATGCATGTGATGATTTTCTACTAAATAAGTAAATGTTTTGATGTTATATTGGAATTTCATGATCAACTGGTTTAAAATTTCAATTTAGAAAATATCGTTTGAATAACAAGTAAGTAAAATAATATATCCTCTTCTTGTGCAAGATATTTAGATTTGGATTTTTATTATTTTTTTTTTGCAACGTAGATTGTTGTTTTATTGTGCAAAAAAAACAAACAACCAAATAGGGGGCTCATTAAAACCCCAAAGTGAAGAATTTTCAGAGTGATACTTCTTTTAACTATATACTTAATTAAAAAACAAAAACTAACTTTATTTTTCAAATTTTACTTTCATAAAAATAATTTTCACTTTTCTACCAATTTGAGAAAAACTTCAACACATTTTCCCATTAATTTCAAAATACGCATAATTATTAATTAAATCTTCTTCAAAGTTAAGTATCGGAACTTACTAATTGATTTAATTAATACAAAAAAAAAACAAAGCCTATATTCCTTTTTCCTTTCATAAAAATAAGTCCAACAAAAAAAGCCTAAACAAATAAAATTTTCATTCATTCTTTTTGTTTTTTGTTCAAATAAATTCATTTGAGAAAATTAAAATTTACTTTTCATTGTACACCTGCTACTGACTGTTGTATGGGGTTCTGTTTTTTTTTTGCATACAAAATTTTAAAAATAAAATTTTCCATTTGATTCGAAATATGCACTTTCTTCTGTGGTGGAAAGAAAAACTCATAATTCAATAAATTGTTTATTTTTTTTTTGTAATAATATTACGGATCATAAAGAAAAATATTAAAATCAAAATAGAGAGAGAGAGAGGGAAAAAGCAACAAAAGACTAAATTATACATAATTCAAAAAATAAAAATAAAAAAATAAAAAATAAAATGAAAAATTGTATAAATTCGAGTTAGTTAACAATTGCAATAAAAGAAATTGCATTACAAGTGGGTTTATAGTAACACAATGTTCAAATAATAGTAAAACAAACAGAGATGACAACAACAATAATAATTTTATTGTCAAGATCATGTTGCACTTGAAGTTGTTTTTCCAAGCTATCAAAGGAAAGTTTTGCAACAAAAATAATGGCAACAAATTAACAATTACAACAAATGTTATATTATTATACATGTAACATGGCACTGCAACTGCGATATAAATGTATAATTGTTTACTTACTTATTTAAATTCTAACAAATCATCATTCACTCAGCATCATTAACAAAGTTTTTGAATTTCTATCATCAAAAATTTTCCACTTTTCCCCTTACATCTACAAAACATATACTCGTACCTACATAAATTTTATCTATTTTATGTTGCTGTGATGATATTGTTAAAAAACGTCATAAAAAATGACAGAAAATCAGAAAGAAAATGAAGAAAAAAAAAATTATCATCTAATCATCTAATATCATTACAATTTTATTATTATCTCGAAATGTTGTCTGTATCTTATTACTCATTTTTCTCTCCTTTTACTTCGACTTACCATCATCATTTAGAAAATAAAACTTTAAAAAAAAAACAAAAAAAAACCACAATTCAATGTAACTATAAAAATGAAAAGACTATCTAAAAATTATAAATAAAATAAAAAAAATAAAAAACAAATAAGAAAAATGATTGACTAGACTTTATTTGTATGGTGGCTGTAGATATTCTCAAATCATTATAGTTGTTGTTTGTTTGTTTTATTTTTTTTTTTTTTGTAAAAAAAAAAATGAATGTAAAAGGAAAATGCAATTTTCCATTAGATACCACATTGCATTGATTCGACGAGATTGTTTTTTTTTTCAATACAACGATGACAACAACTAATAGATACGTATCTATCAAGTAGTGCAATTACACATTGCAATTAACATTATTGTTGTTGTTATATGAATTTTTTTATTATTAATTTTTTTTTTCTGTTTCTTGTAAGCCTCTTACATATTTCCACACCTAATATACAATTGCAACTGCATACACTAACACTATTATATTGATAATGTTTGTTGTCTGCAGTGACCTACATTTTCACGGTAAATGGCAGTGAAAGATGTGAAAAAAAAAATATAAGTACCTATGTATGTATGTACATATGTAAAAGAAAAAGGAAAATTTATCAAAGATGAAAATGTGGTATACATATAAATTATATTTATTTATTTTTTTTTTTATTTTCTTAAGTTAAGTTGTAAAAAGTAAAATAAAGAAAGAAAAAAAAATTGGAATTATGATGCATTTGTAAACTTAGAAAGATCATAGATGAAGTATCTTGTATATAAATTATGAAAAAATGAAAAAAAAGTTAAATACTTTTGCTTTTTAATTTTCGATAATAACAAAATGAGACTTGTATTGAAAGGAAAATTTGTTGTTTTTTTTTCTCTCTTTCTCTCTTTTTCTTTTTTTTTCTGTACATACAAGAAAATAATTTGAATAAAATATTTATGTGAAAAAATAAAGAAGGCATTATGATGAGAAAAAGTGGTAATTTTTCAATATTATGGGATAATTAAAAAAAAAAATTAAAACGAGCAATTAAATTTTTAAATTGCATATTTTGTGTAAATGGGTCTCACAAAACACAAGCGGTTTTTTTTTTAAATTACAAAGGATTGATTTTTAAATGAAAGATTTTAAGACTGTGCGGTGAGATATAAAAAGTAGTTGATGAGCTAAAGGAAATTGTTAAAGAACTTAGTGAAACAGATATTAAAATTAAATCTTTAAGAAAGAAGTTAAGAAAAAAGGATGATTTGAAATAGGCTTTTAAAAGCCTAAAGAATTATCGTTCAATTGCAATTAGTTGGCTAATTAATATTCGACTTAAGATTATAATGATTAGATTATTGCGATGACCTAATAGAAATTGAGTTTTAGCTTTCACCAATATCACCTACTTTTGTTTTTAGTTTTTTCATGTAAGAACTAAGAAGCATTTCTTCTATGCAACTTAATATTCTAAAAAAAACAGGAGTAGGAGATTATAAAGAAAATATGAAAATCATTCCAAAAATTCTCATACAATGAATCTTCTACAACAAAAAATAAAATAGATAAAGGGGACAAATAAATTTTCTGTGGGATAATTTGAATTAATTAGTTTAGACCGTCAAAAATTAAAAATGTTGCTGCTTGTGAAAATGTTTTTCTTCCTTTTCTCTTTTATTTTTTCTTTTCTATTTTTTTAATACTAAAAAGTTGCACTTTTTCTTAATGAAATTTTCATTACAAATTGAAAAAAAAAAAACAACAACAACAACAATAACATAAAAATTACGACCGTGACAAAGGTGTAATTTGTGACTTTCTTTATGCGGTTTTTTAATCATTCAATATTGTGCACTTATTTTTTTTTCTTTCCACTATATGTAAGACATGATATGCATTTGAAGGTACTTGAGGCATATGTACATATCTGTACACATAAATCTATGTAACAGATATTTTAGGTAGATTTTTCTTGTTGTTTTTTTTTTGTTCATGCATTTAATCAATCTTAATAGCTGCAATTGATGCAAAATATAATAAATAAACTCGCATATAAATATGTATAAATACGCACGAAAGTTTTTTTTTTTTTTTCAAATGTGTACCTATCGATATAATATGTAAGTATAGATAATGATAATGTTGCAATAAATACAATCTTTTTGAATTATTCTCACCATGAAAAATGAAAGCGCATCAAAGACCAATCATTACAACTATGATTATCGTTATTGAAATTTCAGTGCACTTCTTAAGTACTAATACACATTTCTTTTACCTTTTTTTTTAAATTTTCAATTCAATTGAAAGAAAAACTATGCAAAACCACATTTTCGCTCGCCATATCGCGTGTGGTGGTACATATTGAATTTTTTCTTTTTTCTTTTGTTTTTTGTTTTTTTTTTTGTTTCTGTGCTTCCACTTTCCTTCTAACCTGTTTTGATTGCAAATAATCTGCTCTCACTATCTATTGTCTACATCATCATAATATTAACTAGTTATAATACAACTTTTTTTTTTTTATTTTTTAATAGAATAAATTTTATTAGGTTGCTAGTTTGGTGTGTCTTTCGATCATCGCATCATTACACACATATGTACGATTATAAACATCTCTAAGAAAAAAAAACTACAGAAAAAGTGTTATTAGATGCATCATACTGTAACATTAACGTAGTTTTTCCTCGTGTATGAACCTCATTTTATCTTATTTTATGCATTTTTTTTTTCTTTTTCATTTTTCATTTAATGCATGCCACCACAAGTCATAATTAAATAAAAAAGAAGATTTTATTTTAAAAAAATAAACATAAATACGAAAAAGAAGAAAAACGTGTACCTAAACTCGATCATTACAATTTCATTTTCATTTTCATAATTATAGACTTTTTCAAGATCACAAAAAAAAATAATAATAATAATATAAGGTACCATATAAAATTTTTTTTTCTCTTGCCGTTCATGTTGTTGGTGATTTGTGTGTGTAGTACATATATGTATATGAATTTGTCTAGTTATTGTTGTTGTTACTGAACAACTTTTTATTTTTTTGCATCATAATTTTTTTTTTTTTTTGCATTGTATCGCACTACATTTTATTTACTTATTTTATTAACATTTTTTTTAGTTTTGATTTTTTATTTTCAAAATAAAGTAATTAATTCAATTTCTAAGAAAAATCAGAAAGTTGTGACGCTAGCATTACTAATTATATGTATGACTTCCACTTTTCATTGAGGAATTTTTTTTTATAAATGTACATACATAGCTATATATGTACATACATACAAGTAATGTAAATGTAATGCAAAAAAAAAAGGTAATTCTTCAGATGCATTTTTTAATTTCTCGCTTTTTTTTCTTTAAACTTTAATTTATTGTAAATATCGTGTATTTAAGTGAAATTTTATGTTCAAATGATGAATTGATTGTATTTGATGGTGTTTTCATTTTCTATAAAATACTTATTTGTTTTTTTTTCGCTTTTGATAAATTTCTGCGCAAAAAAAAATGGATTTTATGTTTGTTTTTTTTTTTTTTTTCACTTATGAAAACAATTGAATTGATTAATAAAATATATCTCTTTTTTAAAATATGTAAGATGAAATTATGAGAGACTCAAGTGTATGTTAGTCATTTTTTTTTTAATATTTGAGAAAAGTTTAAAAGATTTCTAAGTAAGTATCTATTGGGATTTTGTTTGTTTGTTTCTTACATAAAATTTTCAAATTTACTTTGAATACTGTCATTAGAATTGATCTCGTCAAATTATAGGTCTTTTGATTGTATTGTTTTTTCGTAACAACTCTAAAGATAATCATCTTTTGAATCGAGTTATTATCCTGTAACACATAGTTTAGATAATTATGCTTCTTTTTCTTTAACATTTTTTTTGAATTACCTAAGTCTTTTTTGTTTGCGATGTCACGTTATATCAGAACAATGTTTCGTGTGCTTCCATTGGAAATCTACAAGGAACTATATTGTTTCATAAAGAATCTAAAACTATGTAGGTACATATCTTTATAATACATTTATTTTTCAATGAGAAAATTATAAACAGTTACATTTTTTACTTCTTCTTATTCATTTAAGGATACTATACATTCGTTAAAATAATCAAAGTTCAAAAATCCTTGAATAATTAAAATCGAATACTTTTAAATTTATAAAAATTTACACCTGTCTGTTATTTATTTCTAAATTCATTGAAATTACATTTTCAAATAAATATTCTAATTTAAAAATTTAATTTTTACATCATATAAATTAACCTGTACACCATATTCTTTTTTTTATACATTTTTCTATTACACAAAGTGGGAAAAAAAAACAACCAAAAATTTGTGATTTTTATTCTCATTAATTTTCTCATCAAAATGCATAATAGTTACGCACAATCATTTTTCTACTTTTATATTACAGCAATTCTGATCTATTCTGCTAGTTTTCCTTGAACGGAAAAAATTAATTTAATCAGTTCATTCATCTGGTTATACATATAGATATATATTTTTATTTTATTTTTTCATATAAGTGCATCGATCACCTTCAAAAAAACACATTTTTTTTCTCTCTCTCTCAAAAAAAATTTAAGCTTGTTATGTTCTTAATAAAACATTTACTACATTGTAAACAAATGTATATATATATACATATAGATACTATTTTAGAATCAGTTTATTAGAGATAAAAATTAAAATGTTTAAAAAAAAAATCTAAAGAAACAAAAGTCAATATAAAAAATATATTCTTATTTAAAAAAACCCCATTTTTTTCAATTCACTATGCGTAACTTGAAAATATGTATATTTAAAAGAAAAAATTATATAATTTAAATAAATTAATTCATTAATAAATTGGCAAATGTAATATATAGAAAAGAAAAAGAAAAAACAACACCAACAAAAAACTCCAATCCCAAATAGCAAAAAGGAAGAAAAAAAAAACAACAACACATTTATGCATTTTAGCAATTATAACTATTAGAAAAATTCTAATCGATAGCAAAATGTGCAATAAATAAAATAAAATCATGTCATGTGTGGCCTAGACCTAGAAAGGGAAAATGTTTATTTATTTATTTTTATTTTTACTTTTTTTTTTTTTTTTTTTTTCTAATAAAAAAGCACGATGACGATCACAATTACAAAAAGCTAACAAAAACAACAAATATATTTACATAATATGTAGGTATATATCGTGTAAAGAAAAAAACATACTGTCTCAAAGTGTGTACACCATATTCATATAATAAGATTCTATTATATTTAAGTTGCATTGCGTTTTACAGTATAAATTTAATATTATTATTATTATTTAAGATACTTCAGATAAAATGACATGATGACGACAAGTAAATATCAAAATTAAAAAGTGAAAAATGAAAAAATAAATAAATAAATAATAATCTAAATGTGCGTCGTCTGGATATAAAGAGCTGTTAAATACTTAAATATCTAAATAATAGATATTTATACAAAATAATGTCTATAATATTCAAACATTAATCTTTAATTATATCTACCACATATCAGTATGTATGTATATACTTATTGTGTTGGTGTAATATTAGTATAATTGCAACAATTGTATTTATTGTAAGTCATAGCAGCCATCAGCGGTAAACTTCATAAAAATTTTATATATACTTATGAATTGTTGTAATTCACACTATAATGAATGGAAAAATTGGCTTTTTGCCTATGATGATGATGATGCTATCATGCTATTCAAGTTAAATTATAATAACCGATAATAATATTAACGAACGAACGAACGGCGAGAAAAACATATACTATAGAGAATGAAAAAAAAAAGATTAGATTTGTTGAAACAGAATTTCATTTATTAGCCGGATATAACATATTTAATAAATTTGAAGAAAAATATAAAATAAAAGATTATAATAAAAATTACATACACACAAAAAACAAAAGATATTTTTATACAAAGTATAGTATCTTATTGCAGTTTTTTTTTAAATTTTTTATTTTTTTTTTTTAATAATTGAATAGGAAATTGCAACTTTCTACAAATTAATTTTTAGAATTTAAAAATAATATCGTTAAATTGTTGCCTATATGTTTAATGGGAGATGGGAGAGAATTCAAAAAGAAAAGTATCTATCAAAATGTGCAATTTAATTAAACAATTAAAAAAAATTGAAATTATTATTGCATTCTATAATTTAAAAAGCAAAACAAATTAAACAAACAAATAAAATATATTATAAATGTATTATTTCATGCGATATGATTGCTTTATATTTTTTCTTCATAGTACAAAAACATAAAAGATAAAAATGGTTTTAGAAGATTAAAAAAAATAATAATAATAATAAAGAAAAATTTCACTATCATTGGAGAAATCATAATTGCATCAAGTTATATTAGTTAAACTGCAACTATAATGATGAGAGAGAAAATTGTTCGACAGGTAAAGTAACATTTTGAGATCTTCATCAAAATTTAACTGAGACAAAAAAAAACAAACATTGTTGAACACATGAATAACGTCGTACATGTTTAGCATATAGGATCTACATATTAATGTATGTACTTGTATATTTAGTAGAAAAGGGTGGTAACTGCTAGAATTTTTTTGGTACAATTTATTCCGAAACTTTATCTTTGATTCAAGAAAAATGTACAACACATGTGATACATTTTCGAAGGCTTCTAATTAGCTTTTTCAAGAAATAAATTCTATATTTTAATAATTTTTGATATTTTTTGTGTTCTAATAGGACTTTGTTTTGCCAGGACAACTTTAGACATTTTGCCAAACAAATTTAGAAGAAAAAAAATTCATTTTAAAAACTAGAACGCATAAAAAATAAAAGTAAATAAAGTTTGATATAAGATTTTACTTAAGAAAATTCACAAAAGCTTTCTTTTTTTAAAGTTAATAAAACACCCTGTATATGATTTTTTAAATCTTGTTTCATGCACTTGTAGTCTCAATTGACCATTTCTATATACATATTTACATGTACACTTAACTTAAGTATAAAAAATATTATAAAAGAGAGAAAAAATCATCATAAATGGGCGAAAATATAAGTGAAGATGATGCCAGATGATGATATACGGTAGCAACAGCAAAAAAAAAAAAAAAAAAAGTAAACTAATTATTACTTTTGTTAACAGCTACAAGCAGCATTAGTGTAGGTGGTTATCTGATAGAATATCTGAAGAACATTTTATAAGTATTACAGCTACTAAACTTTTATTTGGGTTGGTTAAGTGTTGTTACTGTTGGGTGAGATCAAGAACAAATATACTTAAGGTTAATGTAAATGTGCAATAACTTAAATCTTAAAAATCATATAATAGATATAAGTTTTCTATCTAATGTATTAGATATTCTTTATTGGATCACCTTTACATTACAGGTGACTTTGACAACAAAACACACCATATAAATATGAATGAATAAGAAAAAAAAAAAAAGAATTATTAACTTTAATTAAAATTCAGGCCGGATCTATGTGAACTGAAAAACTAGGATTTATTTTTATTCGATGTAGTGTGTATAGGGTGTGGTAATTTTTTAATTAGATTTCAATTAAATTTTGATAAAACCAATCAAATTTTTCTCATATATGTATACGAGTATGTATAGTATGTACATTTAAGTTAGGACATTCTTAATGGAATTTTTAATCAACAAAAACAAATTTAATGTATAAATTGCAATACAGTACTTGGTACTTAGATAAAAAGTATATATACATATCTATTTAGTTTTTAAAATCATCAATTTTTGCAGGTGGTTTTCATGTACATATAATGAAACGACCTTTTGATGTGCATGCATGTTTGCTGCAAAATCTAATCTTTTGATTCTCATTAAGACTGACTGGTACTGCAATATCTCTTGTTTTTATATGTGGAGTCATACATATATGAGTCTTTTACATTATTTTTACTTATTTTTTCCTTCTTAAATTCTCAACAACAACAACAACATTACAATCACAAATAGCTAATTCAAAAACTTGTTGTGTTAATAAAGTTAAACTCTGTAAATTGTTGCTGATTGTTTTTGTTGTATACTCTTAAGGTAAATATGTCAGTGATTTGCATATTAGTGAAGGTGTTTTAAATTTCTTGCAAAGTAAACAATCGTATTTTAAATACTGGCAATGTCTTAGCTTTTGTTTTTTTTAAGAAGTTTATTTATGCTTTTTTAAAACATAGAATAAAAGATTAACTTTAAGAAAAAAAAAGTACAAGTTAAAACGAAAAATAAATTCAAGTTAAGAAAAAAAAAATTTTTTTTTTTTAAAAATTGTTACATTGCCGTCTAGCAGTCTAGTTGGCGGGCACGGTTATGGCTTTGGCTTCGATTGTTGCATTGTAAATTTAACACACCATCATGGCTATATTATGATATTGCTCAAAGTTAAATAAAAAAAACAAAAAATATTTTGATATTTTTTTTTCTGTTTTTATCATGTTTTTTCTTCTTCTTCTACTTTTGTGCCATACATGGTTTATTGTAAATATTTTTGTGCACCTCAAACTAAAAGTAATACTTCATTAGCACCATTTGTCATGGTGGTAAGAGGTGTAATTTATGTAAAATACGCTTGACAGGAATTTGTTTGGGGTTTTTTTTTTCTTTTCTTGATTTTTTCATCTTTCTTTTAAAAAGTTTAAATAAGTTATAAGAAATGATTTTAAAATTGAAGAAAAAAAAGCGATTATTTTTATAGCATTTTAAGAAGAGGATGTATGTGTATGCACAATATGTATATAAGTATAATTTACAAAACGGATTTAAAAATAAAAATTGAAAGAAAATCATCTTCTTCTCATTTTACTTTTTATACTTTGTTATACCTATTTTTTTTTGTCTTTGTTTTGCAACTCATGAAAACAAATTAGATGTTATTAATTTTGTAAATGGGAAAAGGAAATGAAGAGAAATTAGATGTTTTTTTCGTGACTTTCCATCGTATACAGGAAAATAAATATATGTATGTATATGTATAAAAAAAAAATTTGATTAAATATGTCTCTCTATTAATTTTATCCTTTCAACAGGTTTTCTTTTTTTTATTATTTTTTTCAAGTGTCAGAATTACTTAGTTTTTTTTGAGAACAAAGATAATTTTTTTTAATGAGATTTAAGTCAGAAGCTTTTCTGCTTATGAAGAGACGTTTATTGCGTTTTAAAATATATGTATGTAATTTAAAAAACGTAGAAGTACATAGGAAAATGGATTAAATAGATTTCGTAAAGATGTTTAGGAACTGGATTAAATATACATGTACGAAATATATTTCACTTTGAATTCACCTTTTTATTTTAAAAAATAACAAAAATCTCAACTGATACCAGTGAATTTCACTTTTCTATCTAAAGTTTTGGAATACCGAAGGTTTTCCAGCGACACAAATTTCCAAGAAAAATTAAGGTTAAATTCTAAGGAAAAAAAATTCTTGAAAATTTTCAGTGTCCTTAATAAATGTAACACGCGCTATAAAATATGATATGATAGCAAAATCTAAAATGTTACACGTGTAAAAGGGTGTAAATTACAATTAATAAGGTCTTTTTATTCTATACAGTCTACACAATGTGTGCTTAAATACACGAACAAAAACAAAAAAACGTATATAAAACATGTGCATTCTACAACTGAAAATAGCGTTGTTTTTTTTTATTTGTTCGTTATTTTTTCTGTTTTTCAAATTTCAGCTTCCTATATGTATACAATGTAGTAAATAATAATTATGATAATAATGATAATAATCATAACATAACAACAATTTTAAGGTAATTTATAATTCATCATAATATTGCATAATTGAAAGAAAAAAAAGTAACAAAATAAAATTAAAAAAAAAAAATTATATATAAAGATAAGATTCACCTTTTCCAATGACACTTCAACAAAAATTTTTATATTCTCTGATAAACAAAAATATAATAATATACTTTTTTTTTTTTTTTTCAAAAATGAAAAAAAATTAAAAAAATTCGACAAAAAAAAATTAGAAATATAAATTTATAATATGTATAAGAAAAAAAGTTATATAAAAAAACATTTATAAAACGATATAAAATTATGACAAACAAAACACATTATATTTAATTAGAATAAAAAAAGATTCTTCCAATAAGCAAAAAAAAAACTCTATAAGTATCGTATATGTATTCATATGTACCTATATAATGAAAATGATAAGGTGATCATCATCTTTATATTCTGCATTATAATTATGATAATTTTTCTTATTTTACTCAATGTGTTAATTCTCTGTATAGAGTTGGTGTTCATTTGAAAAGAATATTTTATATTAATATTAAAATTTAAATCTGAAAATCTGACATGAAGACTTTGCAAGGTACACGTACATATACATAACATATATCTCTGTGCAACGATGTATGTATATACTCGTACATATATTGCAATAAGATTATTATAAATTTGTTTGCTGCTGCTACTTCTGCCTGCAGCGGGTATAGTATTTTTTCTTTCTATTACTTTTAGCTACTAGCTATGGCGAAATGACTTTGAACGGAAATAAAAATTAACAACTACAAAAACATATTTATTGAAAAAGAAAAAAAAATATTAAATACGATGAAGATATATATATAAATGCTTTTATTGCTGAAAGTATTTGAAAAGATACTTTATTTATTTTATATGCATATATTTATAGATACATTTCTATTATAAACATTTAGATACACATTGAAATTGAAAATATTTTTTTAAAAGGTGTTTCATATAAAATTTGTTTTTGAAAAACGAAAAACGACTATTTGATTGATTTTATTCCTAATTGTGAGGTACATTGGAAACAATATCTAATGAAATTATAATTAGCTTTATTTTTTATATCTTTTGTAATTGAATTGTAACACAAAAAATATTTTACTTGAGAACTGATTTTAACAGATTTCTTTTTATTTTTAAATTACATGATTAGATTAGAATTCGTCTATTTGTTCAGTCACATGCGTTAAACACTAATCGTTATAAACACCCTATTACTGGTGTCAAGCGTAATGTAAATTAAATGTTATCTGGTAAAAATGTAAAATCAGAGTAAAAAAAAAACAATCTTTACCTTTCAACAAGGTTTAAATTGAATCTTTGTAATTTTAGAAGACAGGTATTTGGCGTAAAAATTAAATCTTTGCTTCTACATTTGATCTATACATAGAAACCACATACATGTACATATATACTTGTATGTATGTATATAGCGAAGAAGTACCATGATTTAACTTTTTCCAAAGCGGAAAAGTTTTTCTTTAGAATCTACAAAAAAGTTTTCAGAATATGGTTTTTTTTTTTTCGATATTGGTAGGTAATACGATTATTTTTTTCTTTGTAGAAACTCCCTGCATTAATGCAAAAATTTATTTTTTCTTTAGATGGTTTGTTGCACTTTTGAAAAATAAAAATTAAAAAAAAAAAAAAGAAGATATGTATTTACAGTACACATACAATATTTACGATGTCTTATTGCCTGACAAGATCATCACGAAAAATACAAAAAGTCTGTGACTCAACTTAACTTAATACAACTTATAGTAGTATAGTACAATTGACTAGCTAAAATGAAGCATATGATGATGATGAAGCAAAAGTTGCATATAAAATATCTATAAAAGTATCTAACTTACAATATATCATACATATACACTAGCTAGTGTATATACACGTTGCACATTATTACAAAAAAAAAAAAAAATTCAATGATATTTACAAAAGAAGAGGAAGACGTTTTATGCAATTTCAGAATATTTAATGTTGAGTCAGAATATATAATAGAGGACAACATGATGTTAAGTTAGATTGTGTTTATAATAAAGAAGGGTCACTTTGTCAAGAAGATCTTTTCTAATCATCATCGTACATTAAAATTGCGGTTTTTGTTTTTTTTTTGTATAGTGATAGAGGAACGTCTTGAAACTTGAAAAACAACATTATCCACAAAAACAAACGAAACGAAAAAAAAACAAGGATTCACAACAAAAAAAAAGAGGAAAAGTTGTAACATTTTGCAAATTGTACACTGACAATGATTAAAACTTGCTGTTTCTTCATCATCACTATAAAACATAACATTACCTATCCCCACTTCCTTATTGATGATCAGCTATAATATAATATAACATCAACATTGTTTTTTTTTTTTTTTTTTGTTCTTTTATCTTTAATAGTCCTACTGGCCCTACTCCATTAGTACAAGAAACTTTGAAAAATAATTCCAAGCCTTAAGACTTCACTTCCACTCTATTCCATTATTTATTATAGCTTCATCTTCATCTTGTTTCTTGATCCATCATTGCACATTTATACGTACATCCAGTTAATTCAAGAAATCAACAACTACCAACGCAATAATAATTTTTATAAAAAAAATCATATTCATATATATATATCAACAAAAACACACACACAAACATACATTCAAATACAATGCGATCGTCGACATATATGTTGAGAAAATGATGGAGCAACAACTATAATACTATAAAAATGTTGAACCATCTCCACTGCTCCATGTTCGATGTTACGGAAAAAATTGCAATATAGCAACAAATTATACACGAGTGTAGTCATTTTTATAATAAAATGAAGATTATATAGATTGCATGTATAGACACAGGAACGAAAAGGAGGAAGTATGTGGAGAGGTTGGGTGGTAATAATATGTGGTGGCATGAAATGAAATAATATGAAAAATAAAAAGAAAAATAGAAAGAAAATAAAAACTTGGATGATCACACCGTACTGAGTGCACCGAACTGATTCAAGGTTGCATACCGATCGTACACGCTTATATTCACTACATGCACATATGCATGTATTACAAAGATAATATAATATATACATAGTTAGATGTACATAATATGTAGATACTTTTCTAATTTTTTTTTCATTTTTAGATACAAATACACAGCACTATTGCATACATTATCAAATATGCAAATGCAAATCGTCAAATCGCGAATGTTTTTTTTTTTTAAATATTTTTTTTTTGCTTTTATTAATCGCGTTTTCGTAAAGAATCGTGTTTCTTCTTCCTTGCTAATTTTACTTTAATTTTATTGCAGTATCTCTATAGATTTTTTTTCTTCTTTTGAAAAGATATTTTTAATTTTATATTCGATAAATGCAACGAAAAAGCAATAATCGATGATAATAAAATAATCAAATGAAATAATCATATGAATTATAAAATTGTTTTATTATATTAATTATGATTTTTTATTTGATTTATAGAGGGTGGTGGGGTGTTAAATATAATGACGAACTACTACGAGTACCTATATTAAATTTCGGTTATTCTAAACAGGAAAAAATACAGACATTTCTTGGAAAAAAAAAATTCTTGAATTTCGTTTGGAATTTTTGTATTCTTCCTCTTTTATCAACAATTTTTTTTAAAAAAGAATCTGTTTTGTGAGTTTTTGGTATTTTTCTTCACCACAAAAAAAAAATTCACAAAAATTTTATTACCTCATTGTTAAGTTGCATTTTATTTTTATCACGTTGTTGATCCATTCAGATGTATGTAACTTGAACAAATTTTTTAATGTAACATGCAAGTGGGTAATGTGTATAGGTATGCAACTTCCGTTCCTGAATTTTGATTATAATTATATTTAAGTATTTTTGTTTTTTTTTTGTTTTTTATTTGTGTGTGATTTTCATATATTGCAGTGACCTAAATATATTCTGAATGATTGCCAGATGAAATGATGATTTAAAAAAAAAATAAAACAAAAAACAAACGAATTTCAATTAAATTTTGGCAAAAATTTATGTTGTGTTATAAAAATTTATTTTTAATATCAAACAAATTTTTCGGTTCTTGTTTATTATGCTTTTTTTTTATATTTTTTTTCAATTTTATGTAATTATTGGAAAGAATGATTAAATATCTGATGTGTGTTACCTATACAGAAAATTTTGTTTTTTCTTTTAAAATTCAAAATAAAATGATTGCCAAAAACTGTCACTTTCCTGTGAAAGTGACTTGAATTTTTTTTTCTTTCAAGAATCTTTAACAGAAGTAAAAAGTTTCAATGATCAATTTTTGGCTCATTCAAATGATTAAATTCATTTAATACCTTTGCACAAGCACAATCAAATAAATAAATTTTAAAAGAAAAAACAAAACAAAAAAAAACAGTGTGATTCATAAATTAAAATTTTATTAAATCTTGTATGACAATTACTTATTGCCAATTAGGAAATTGAGGTATTATAATTGTCAAATTCTGATTTATTGTAAAGGAATTTTTTCATATAAGAATGTGTGTGAAAGAATAACAAAATGCGGATTGCATATTTGTATCTACATATCTAAAAATAAGATGATGACGTTGGATAGATAGAAAAAAAAAAACTCTTTTTTATTTTTAGTTAAGAAAAACAAAGTTTATCTAATATGAAATTTTTATTTACAAGAAATTTTCTTTTTAACATCAAAAATAGATTCGATCAGAATTTTAATAGAACAAAATACATACTCGTACATACAAAGTCTATTAATTAAATGAAATGCAATGTAAAGTATCTGTGATTATACATATATAGTTTAGCAAAAAACAACTATACACATTCAAATAGCGCATCACAGCCCCATAATATTATTTCGAGTGGATGGATGCTTTTTCTTGGCGTTGAACGCAGTGCATTTTTAATAAAAAATATAATGTAGCTATATTATAAAATCGTTTTATGCATTCTATCGTTTCGCGCTCCATATATTTAGATCAGAGTCAAGGTCTGTTCGTCCCGTTTTACTTTCAATCGTTTATGTTATCTTAATTGTAGCGTCATCATCATATACAGAAGCAGTATCGCAAATGTTTTTTTTGCTTTTTATATTTTCTTTATTTTTTTAATAGTTTATTTAGATTATTTAAATTGCAGAAAAATTTTTCACACATTAAAAAGATAGTTAAAGATTTTTAAAAGTTTCTTCATTATTTAGTAGCTTCTGAATTAATATATTCAGATACATACATATTACATACATACATAATTCTGTGATTTTTTCTTTTCAATTTAAAAACTTTTTTAACCAGTAAATTAAAAAAAAGATTTAAAAAAGTAGAAAACAAAGGAAATAACAGTCTGTCCACATACAAAAAAAAAAGTATATTCTCTGGAAATTTTCCTTCAATAACCAAAATCTGTCATAAATTTAAAAGAAACTTAAATTGCTCGTATTACTATGTCGCGAATTTTTATTTATTTATTTATTTTTTAAATTTTCATTCATTTTACAATTTGGCGGTAATCAAAAACAGAGGAAACCAAAATATGCGGTATCATTTAAAAGAAAATTTTAATGTGTACAATAAAAAATAAAAAAATAATGTCACCGTTTTTCTACCTAAAAATACTTTTTTTTTTGTTTTGAAAAAAAATTAAGAACTTTTTTTTTCCATTTTTTATAGATTACACATATAGAAAAAAAAAATCTGTGCAGATGACAGACAAAAATAAAATCAAAATCAATATAAAAAAAAAAAGAATGAAAAGGCTTAAGTGGCTATATAGTGACCTACTTTTTGGTATTTTTTATTTGTTTTATTTATTTATTTTTTTTTTAATTTTTACAAATAACTTTTGTAATCAAGATTATGAGTGTGTAATTACCGTTGTTATTTTAGTTAAACTTTTTGATAAGAAATTGATTTTATATTTCACATATATTTGATATTGAACACGTATTAACACATTTTAAAAATTGTTTTTTAATCATAGAAAATATACATTTATGGAATTTGCTTATCACGAATTTGTTATGCAATACACATTAACAAAATTGTTTTACTTATTGAAAAGAATACTTTTGAATACAATTTGTTTTATTTTAAATTATGGAAATTATTGTGATTTTTAATATGATTTTTCGATTTCTCAAAATTCATTGCTTGTCGTCTTCCGTTCTCTGTCCTGAATTTAAGTTTTTTATTGTTTTTTCTTTTAAATTTAAGCATTAGTAAATTTAATTATTCGTCAACGTACCTTTAAATTATCTTAAAATATTTTGTATGTTGTAAAATTACAGACAGATAAAGACAAGTAGAGATATAATTTCATCTTTTTTTTAAAAAAAAAAATTTCCTGAAATTTTAGCCTGATTCTGTTGATAGCAATTTTTTTTTTTTTTTGAATCATAAAAAATTTCTTAACAAAAAATAAATTAATTAACTTCTAATGAAAATTTATGAAAATGAAATAAATTTCTCATGTCATCTTGTCAACAAACAAAAGAAAAAACACAAAAAATAAAATACTTAAAGAAAAATCTAGTTTAAATTATTCATTTAGGATACATAAAAACGGCTATTAAAAATTCATACATCTAATTTTCATTAAAAAAATGTTTGTTTTTTTATTTACATTTTATTTGTTCTATAAGATTTTTTTTCTTCTAATTTTTTTTCGCACATTTCTAATTTCTTTTTAAAATTTTTCTAAAAATACAAAAAAAAAAAAAAAAAAATGTAATACATATTATATGTAATTGAAAGAATAAGGAGGAACACACTAAATTAAGTAATTGATGTATGTATAGTCGCTTTAACAAATTTAACTTTTCATCTAAAATATTATGATAGACAAAGATTTATTTCATGGATGTTTTAGATTAATATTCCCTGAATAAAATCGCAAAACGTGTGGCCAATACGATATAATCAACGTATATCATACGGAATTAGGTTTTTCTTTAGCTTTTTTTTCGTTTCAAATTAGTCTGTATTTTTTGCAAATTATGACCTACATTTTTTTTTTCATTGAGAAGAAAAAAGAAAGAAAAAAAAAACGGAAAATTTATTTTACATGTGTATACTTGATAAGTATATGAAAAAAAAATAAGGGGGTGGGTGGTGATGGTGGCCATAAAATAAATACATGATAAATTTTCCAAAAGACAGTTTCGACATAAAAATTTTGTATGTAATTCATTTTTGTTTTCTTGTTTTTTTCTTCTTTGTTTTTTGTTATTCGATATACTGACGGAAAATTTCTTTTAGAATAACCGATTTTTTTTTTGATTTAGCAATTAAAAATCGTTTTTTCACAAAAAAAAAAAAAAAGAAAAAGAAAAGCAAAATCATAAAAACACCATTTGAAAATGAGGTCGAATAAGAAAAAAAAATGGAATTCAGAATTTTGTTTTTCTTGTATTTTAGGAAGCAGATGTGGACTAAAAACATAAAAAAGAAAGTGAAAATTCGTATTATAAAAAATGGAATGAGGTGAAAGGTCCTTAGTATTTTTTTCTATATTTTTTAATTTTAATTTGAGTTTGAATTTTTGGTTTTACTTAATTCTTTGAAGTTTTTTTTTTAAAAAGAGCAATGTTTTTCCTGCTTTTTATGTCTTAAAATTCCAGTTAAAAATACAAAAACTGAAAAATTTCAAAAATATTATTTAACCATTCAAAAAAAAAAAAAAAAAAGAAAATCAAAAAACAATTTATAGTTAAATACCAGTTGATGAAAAATATTACAAAATAATCACTTATGTATTTATTTCTATCGCAATATTATACCTGTATTTAACAAACATAACAAAATGAAGCACACATTCCATCAAGAATAAGAGGGAAATCATTTTTGTTTTTTTTTCTCATTTAAGTTTTCAAGATTTCAGGTTTCATCACAAATTCATTGTATCAAGTTTTTATTATTTTTTTTCTTTCTTTCTTCTCTTTTTCAAAAAATTTTTTTTATTTTTCTCTATACATATATTCCAATATTATGAAAATTCTTTTAACTCTATCAACCTTTTCTTAATACATACTATACTTGGCTTATATTATGCAGAAATTCAATATACATATATGTATAAGACGACAGTATAAAGCCTGTTCTATGTTTGTATTGTAAAAAGAAAAAAAAAATGTTAAGAAATAACTAAAACTTCAAGAATCTGACTGACTGACTGACTGAACTATGATACAGGTAAGTAAATATAAAACTGGATGCAATGATGTATCTTTTTTTTCTTTTTTCTGCAATATATGTATATTTTTTTTATATACATATTTTATATTTTGAAATAGAAGAACAACTATAACCAGGAAGGCATGTAAAATAAAGTACATATAGTAAATACTATATATCTAATATAAAAATAACATATAAGATAGTTTACTTAGATATTCCGCGAATATAATAATCGCATTTTCATTTTTCTTTTGGTCGATGGGCCGTATGTATGTATGTATGTGTAACACAACAATAATAATAATAATAAAATGAAGTTTGTGTTGTGGATTTTAGAAGATTGCATTTTAAATTAAAAGGAGGCTGATGATGGTATGTATACATGTATGTACAATGTATATAGTATAGAATTTGCAATCACGACAAGTCTGTCTCTAATTCAAAACAAGAAATACAGCAAAATGTCAGAAAGAACATTTAAAAAAAACGATAACAAAACAAAATAAAAAAATAAAACATAAAAAAAAAAGAATTAAGAAAAATAATAACATACACACAGGTTGAATTGAAGAACCTGGAAATCTTGAAGTTGGTTAGATTTCTTATAGATTGTACATATGAATAGGTTAGATTGTTGTGTATATAATGTATAATCATTGCAGAACCAGCCACCATAAATGCATATAATTTTTTTTTCTATCTATAAATTGTGGTATTTTATAACTACGATATCCGTAAAAATACATAACAATCTTGAATGTTGGGAATTTCCTTCCTTGATAGTTTTTTCTTCATTTTACCTGAATATTCATATACTTATGTATACGTATATAATTTATATACATATACAATTATACATAGGTATATATTATGTACTTGTACATGATTTAAAAATTTTTGCAATATTCTTTTTTGCCGCCATAACATATTAATACACAAATATGTAATGATATATATAAACCATAGAGGAAAATCTATACTCATACGTATGTGTGTAGATATTCTTTGCGAATATGTATTTGTATCAATTGTTTTTGAACATATAAATTTACAAAGTAAATAGGTATTTAGAGAAAAAAAAAACTCTTAAATAAAGCGAGAAAAATGAAGAGAAGGAGGTGATTTAAATGTTTGAAGAAGAATTACCAAGTTCCGGTTTCGCAAAAAAATACATTTATAATATAAAATTGCACATATATAAAAAGAATGAATAGAGTAGAATAGAGTATTTAAAAAAAAAAAAAAAAAAAAAAAAAAAAAACACTATTGCATTGAAATAATATAAAATAATAATGCAATACATAATTATCAGGTGCGTAATCTTGATGAAAACTTGAAATAACAATAACAACAAACATTTTATTTTATCAACCTATTGTAGGTATGTTGTCGGTTTTTGTTTTTGTATACATATATTTTTTTTTTCTTTTATTCTGGAGAAAAAAAAATACTCATTTAACATTTGATTTATAAGAATTTATTACGGAAATGAGGCTAAGGCAGGTAACTACATACATATATATATGTTATATTCATTATGTACATACATATCGATTACCTACATTATATTAAATTATTTTTTAAAAAAATTAATTAGAAAAGTTAATTGTTAATTTGCTAGAATTATGATTGTATTTTTTTCATATTAGGTTAGTTTATATAGGTTTTTGTTCTCTTTACTCTTCAGTGCGGATATTAAATTCGAAATTAACAGGTTGAAAAGCGAAAAAGTTAAGAACACACAGTGCAGTGTTGCTACATTTATGCCAGTCTGAAAATTTTTTTATATCACCTTGGTAGTTAAGTTTGGAAAGTTCATTCAGGACTGTAGTGTTGAAAAAGAAAATTAAAATGCTGGTACTTATTCAGTTGGAATTAATTTTACGAAGGGTAAAAATCTTTTCAATTGAAATAGGTAAAAATTGACCATAAACTGCAGTAGAATATGAATTTTTAAATTATATTAAATTTCAAATGCTTTCAATATTTTTCATAAAACATATTTTCGGAAAGTTACACTTTTTTTTTTTTGCATTTCTAAATTTTCGTTCACTAAAAATTCTCAGTGAATTGCTCATGTATAACAAATTCCCTAATTTTTTTTTATCTTTCCCAAAATTTAAAATTATTTCACTTAAGTAATTTCGTTTTTCCTTTCGAATAATTCTGATGAAAAGAATTTCCATTGACTTACTGAATTTCAAAAGATAATTTGCAAATTATGAAACTTTTTGTTTTTTTTAATTTTAATTAATTTGAGAAATTTCAAAAACGACATGTTTCAATCCAAAAAAGAAAAAAAAATAATGAAAAAACAATTAACCTTTAATTCAAACACTATATACATTTATCTAGCTTTTTTTTTGAAATTTCCATACCATATACTCAAAATTATTTGATCTCATAAATAAATTGTGTGTCATACAATGAAACCATATATTAGTTGCCTACAACAATATAAAATGGTGTAATATTTCTAGATTTGGTATATGTAACTAACCTAACTACATATCTTTTCATCTCCTCTGGGAATTAATTTTTCACAAAGAAAAAAGAAAAACTATATAATAAAAAAAAAACAAAAACGGAAGAAACCATCTTTATCATCAAAATAGCATTGTCTTTGTTATTTGTGTTACAACTACAACTAATAATAAATTTTACTGCACAACAAAATTTGAACTTTTTTTTACAGATTCAAGGTCTTAAAAGATATTGTGATGATGATGATGATGATGACTGTTATGATGCAACAAGACAAATTTATTTTTTTTTTAAATTTTCGTTTTCTTCTTAGGCATACGTTTTATTTGTGCTATTAAGTAATTTTATTTATATTGCAATCACATATAGCCGCATATTATAAGCGACCACATCACAATTTTCAAGATTTAACTTTTTTTTCATAAATCGTTCCAATGAAGGCAATCATTTTTATTTCTTTTTTTTTTGTAAATAACCGACACCATTCAAAATATTTTTGTTTAAAAAAAAAATAATAAACCACGATCTCTAATGTAGTATGTATTATCATCATCCTCGCAAAAGTATCTTCTATTCATGTTAACGTTTTTTTTTTTGTTTGAATGGAAAGAAGATAATAATTTTGTATTTAAAAATGATTTTAGCAACCTACATAAAGTCTTGTTGTATATATAGAGAGATCACAATACAAAATTAAAAAGTTTCAAAATGAAATAATCGAATTGAAATTTTTGTATATGCATGAGACCCACTATTTTTTTTTTTTTTTTTTTGGAGTTTTACCACAAACAAAAGAATCATTGCGCTGTTGTCTAAACAGACAGAATGTCGAGTATAAAATATTTCTAAATTTATATGAAAAATAAAACAGCAAAAAAATAAAATAATAATACAATATAAGAAAAAAAAGATACACCTTTATATTATTAACATTTACCTGATGAGAAGAGACGCAATGGGTGAGCTGCTACTGTTGAAACTTTGTACTTAAATTCTATTGTGATTAATTCAGATATTTTTGTGGATACAGTAGCAGAGAAGCAACAGACATACATACATAATATGTATGTATGTATACATTATACAAAAATTGAAAAATTCTCTTTTGGAAATACAACATTAAATATTATGTACATAGCTGTGTATTTTTATTAAACGCCAAAATAACAATAATTTGAAATTAATGATTTGCGTCATACTATGATTTTATTGTATGTTTTTTATTCAATTTTTGTTGTTGTTGAATTGGTCTGTATGCTAATCTAGTTTTTTTTTTTTTTAAATTACAACATTAACCACTTCTGAATTTCCGTTATTATTATTATTTTTTAAATATGTATTACAGAAGATTTGTATTAATTGTATTTTTAAATTTGATCACAGTCAAATCATTGAAGGAGAAACAAAACAAAACAAAACAAAAAATTAATACAAAAAGGAAATTTAATTTAATTGAAATTAGTATACAACAACGATCTCTCGGTTATTTCCAGATTTTGCACGTAAACAAACAAATCAGATTTACAAGATTAATTGCCTTTACAGACTATTTTTTTTTTTTTGACACACACACGTACATATCTATGTACATGCATCTACAGTTTTAAGTGAAATTCGAACCACCAAATTTGTTGGTAGAGAACGAATTTATCCATATGACAGAGCTGGCACTGGTATTTGTACTTGCTTCTAATCAGTGGCCTAATTTAAATAATATTGGTACTCATTTAAAACTGAGTAGACTTGGAAGGACGAACTCAAGACTTCAACTCTACTACTTCATCATTAAAGCCTCCCATATAAAATCGATTTAAGATCCAAAATTATAGGTATCGTCAATAGTATATATACCCGTATAACCAAGCTATACAGATAGCGATAAAGAACTATAAAGATTTGCGTGAAGGTCTTTATAGAAAAGATCAAGTTGGTGTTGAAGATCGACATCGATTTTAATCACGAAATTCGACGTCAGCTATAAAAGATTTCGATAAAGATCTTTATCGGAATTTATAGACCATAAAAAATTTTGTTCTTTTTTTTTTTTTTCATTTTTTTTCTTGCTTTTTTTTATATTTATTTATATTATATGAAAACAATTCAATTTGAAAAATTTACTCTTGAGATTCGAACCCACGGATCTTCGTGTGTAAAGCCATCCTCTTTGCATTGCACCATTCATCACTGTACCGACTATAGAGCTTATTGTAAATATAAATTGTTCGTTTAAAGACCGATAACGATTCTTGACGATTCTTTATAGATCGTTGTCCGTCTTTGAAATACTTTGAAAATCGATAACGATCAATATAGATTTTGTCTTTGAATCTCGTTATCGTCGATATCTGCGTAAATCGATATAAATATTTAAAGATTTTTTCGTGATTAATCGAGAGCAATGTTTATCTTTATTCCCCGTTAAGGATCGATATAGATCTATATCATAATATTTTTATAATTCTCTTCTCTCTCTGCAATATAATTCTCCTGAGAGCAGGATATAGATATCTATAAAGATCTATAAAGAACGTGAAACTTCTTTGTATGTTTTTGAATAACGTTAAATATCGTGCAATATCTATAAACATCTATATAGTTGGACAAAGTTACTTCACGACTGGTTGTACGGGTAGGTACATAATTTTCCATATTCCCTCCCTTTAATTAACTTTTATAAAAACAATTATATATTTATTGAAAACCTTAAAAAAATTTATTTTTGACTTTAAAATTTTAATTTTAAATGACAAAACCAAAAAAAGAAAAAAAAATATTGAAAACAGAAAACGTGATTTACCATTTTCAAATGTCCACCATTAAAATATATTCTAGAAATTTAAAATTCATGAAAATGAGAAAAATCAGTATAACGCACAGACACATTTTCCCAAGAAATTTCTATTTTCGAACTGTTTGCCTTGTAAAAGAGAAAACAAAAATCGAAAAGAATAAATAAGAAAAAAAGGACAAAATAATTTCTTCTATAAAATACAAACGTAATTTCCCAATCTTTTCTATGTCTTTTTATTTATTTTTTTTTATATTTCAATCGTTACCTATACTTGTTATTTTCTACTTTCATTTTCATTCAAACTCCAATTTATAAAATTATGTTCTATATAAAAGCTTCCTCACCTATCTTATCATTTTGTTTTCTTTTTTTAGACTTTCTCTAAAATACCTTTTCTGTTTTAATTTTTTTTTTTTCAACTTTTGTCTGCAGCTACATAAATTTTTTATTGCTAGTCCCTTCAGAAAAAAAAAGGAAGAAAATCAAAAGAGAAAGTTTGGAAAATAGATGATATTCAATTTTAAGGAAAATGAGTTATTTTATTTTTTTTGTAATCGCTTATGGAAAAATTCTGTATAACAGAAAGTTTCAATTTGTTGTGAAGTAATTTTTATTAGTTGGAGAGAAATTATAAGGTTTTTTGTTTTTAGTTCTTTTTTTTAATTTAATTTTATTTTAAATTTTAGAATAACTGTCCAAAAGTTAAAAATGATAAGGGATATGAAATATCTACACGATGTATATTTTTGATAAGATGTACGGTAATTAAAATTAAAATAATGATATATATAGAATTTAAAAAGAATGTTAGAAAAAAAGCTCTGAATCTTAAGGGAAAGTCCTCGATCATACAGTTACAACAAAAATATATTTTCTACCTGTAAAATATAATATTTTTTTAGACATTTTTTTTTTCTATTCACAAATCAATTTCGATTGAAGTATGAGAAATTAGTTATTTTTGGACAAATACACATATTAAAAATGTCAAACTATATCCTAAAAATCAGGTATGATATCCTTAACACTTTCCTTAGTAACAGACATAATAATTTATTTCAAAATTCTAAGGATATAAAAATATCATTAATTTTTTAGTTTTATTTTTATTTTTTGTAATTTCCTTTTATTATCTATCTTATTAATCTCAAAAGGCTATAGATTTATGTATAGGTACATATTTTTTCTTATATAATACTTACTCATATATCCTTTATATCCTTTTGTATAAATTAAGATTTAACCAAATACGTAACCATAACGTATTTTGATTAGAATTAATAATAAGTAATATAAGGACAAAAATAAGAAGCTTATCAATACAATTGCAATATTAATATTTTATAATATGGGGTAAATAATAGTTAAACCAAAACTTTTATGACATTGAAGAGTCCTAATGATAATTGTTCACAAGTTTTCCTTCCATCATAATAAAATTTTATTTATGCTTCTAATTCATTTTATTCAAATTCATCCTACCACAATGAAAAAATCAAATAAACAAACAAGAAGAAAAAAAAAAGTAAAAAGGAGAAGAAAAAAACAGTCTGGGTATTAAAGCAAGCAGAAGTAATTTGTCACATATCCTTGACCTTATAGAAAAGAACGTCAAGGATTTCCCCAAAATTTTTTTTTTCAAAAATATACGAATCCTTTTTTGTTGTTATTGTTTATTAGATATACTAAACTAAAACATATCCATACACACAATTATGTACATAGAAACGGTTGTGTTGTAGGAAAAATAATAAAAATAGTAATAATTATACAGTTACAAAGCAAAAAAAGTAAAATAAAATAAAAGCCTATAAAATATTATATCTATAGCAGACAGACGTACAGAAATAGGTACATACATACATGATATTATTATACATAAAGCTTAAGTTTTCCTTGATTATTTTTGTGTTTTAGAAAGCATTAGAATTAAAAAAAAAAAGGAAAAAGGTTATGAAACCCAGAAAATAAGCTACAACTTTGTTGTGTAAATGAGGAAAATCGTATACACAATATTTAGTAAATTGGTAGGAGAAAGGTATAAACATACAATAAGTGACAAACACTACAAAACAAAGTAAATGTATATATAAAATATGTATATACATATATCATGTATATATACATTCCTATATACTCGTTCAAATACATAACGACTTACAAATCGGTATAAGGATGTATGTTTTCATATATAATAAAGGACAAATTTGAAGGTAAAGAAAGAAGGTTTCCAGACGAAAAAGCTTTTTGAAATGTTACACAGACATATCGGCGCATAAATTTTGTATGCTGAAAATTGGGTGTGAGAAAAAAAAACATAGGGAAAAGTTTTTTTTTTTTTTTTTTTTTGAAGAAAAACGGAAATTCAAGAAGAGATGGAATTTTTGGATCGATCATGAAAAGACACACAAGTGGAAAAGGAGGATGGTTACAGTGGATTTAATATGAGCTAACTTTAGCTATAGGAAACTCATGGAAAGGAAATAAACCGTCAATTCATAGTTGGAAAAAAACAAGAAAAAAGGAAAATATAGAATAAATATAGAAAAGCATTTTACACAACAAAACATCTACAAACCAGTACAAAATAACAGCAATATATGTATGTATATAGCTAAATACATGCTATTATAACATTTACAGTAGATATACATATTAATATGTGTGATTATATACGTACATATGCGAATACATTTATAATATGTTGTAGGAACAGAAGTGGGGTTTTTAACCTTCCGTTCTTGGCATTTTTGTCATTGAATGAAGGTGATTTTCTTTCTTATTTTATTATAATTTCTATAGAATTTTGTTCTGCAATGAAGGTTAATGTTGAAAAGGATTTATTTTCTATTTTGTTTTTTTTTTGTTTTATTTCTTTTCTTTCTTTTTTTTTTCGAGCATTCTGATTTAGAGGATGTATATTTTTCCTGTTCACGAAAATTTTACTTTTTTTATTTTATTTTTTATTTTATTTTTTATTTGCTAGACGAAAATGTTATTCAGTAAAGTTTTTGTTTTATAAACCATTCGTTTTTAGAAAATTATGATTACCCCTCGACACAAGTTAAGAAAATTAATTTTATGTTCATCAGGGAATCTCATGTTTTGAATCTATAATTTTTTGCTTATTCTTGCATATAAAACTTAACTTTGTAGACAAATTCAAAGTTAAGATAAAGAAAACCAAAAAAAAAAAAAATATGTAAATAAGAAAAACGAAAAAAAAAAATGAAAAACCAATCAGATTGATCAATTCCATAAAATAAAAATGAAATAAAATAAATAACTTGTGTCAATGTACCGTAAATGTATACCTTGGCCCTCAATCACTTTAACGGTTATATTTGTATAAAATTCAAATACAATATTTTCGAATAAAAAAACACTTTTTTTTTTCTTTTGAAGAAAAAGTATATGTATAATAATTACAACATACATGTGGTATAGATATGTAATTCAAAAAAAAGTCTATATTGCCTCATTCATTTTTGTGATAAACTTTAAAGTTTTTTTTTTTTTTTTCAAATTTTGCTGTAGCTTTATCACAAAACTAAAATAATAACATTGAACGATGCAACAAGAATAACGCAATATTAAATAACTTAAAATTATGGATCAATGGAGCGCGATCAACTTTATTATCCTTGAAAATTTGTTGAAAGTTTGTTGACCCATCACAAACAGATAAAAAGAAAATTTAGCTAAAAAGGTGTATGTATATAAAAAAAATATATACATAATTATATCTAACTTCTTTTTTCGTCGCTTTTTACAAGTTACATATACACAAGGTCGTAGTATGATACTTTTTTTTTCTGTTGTTGTTGAAATCCCTTATTAATCAAACAGTTAACAACTTCTGCATTACACACAGAAAAGAAAAAAAAAAGCATTAAATGCAGCAGCCGTGTAACAGTTTTACAAGAAAACAGTTTTTTTAAATTTTGTATCTTTTTTTCTTGTATGTTTTTGAACGTTTGTCAATCGAATCAAATACACATTGGTAACGCATAACGCAATTCGACCTTAAGCTTGAAAATGTTGTTGACTTTTGAAACAGTCACTGCATTTTTATATAAATAAGATTATTATTTCAAGCATTTGAATATTATTGTCACACATTCATCATATGGACAATATAGTGTAATATGTACTATACATAATATGTACAACTACAATACTTTATTTCAGGAGTATGCACAGGTGGATCGTATTTCATAAATAAAAGTTTAAAATATTGCTACAATTTTACATATTGCTGGGTTTAATAAAATATAAAAGATGAAGAAAAAAAAAATTATTATGTAAATTATGATCTAATGAAATAGGTTAATTAACACGCTAAAAAAATCTTAAATTAAACAGAAAAGTTTCTCAATTTTTTCACGTGTGGTACATATTTTTAAAATTTCGTGGAAATTATGTGAAATACTCACTTTGTGAAATTTTGAAAAAAAACATCAAATTATCTGTTCTTATCCGACAGAAACAAACAATTTTATGATGCAATAGACGTCAGGAGTCATTTCTTTGTTTTAAGAACCTATGTGAAGTATAAACAAAAAGTATACTTTTAGGGAAGTTAGACACAACATAAAAGATATTCAAATTTTTCTACGAAAAATATTCTAAATACTTAAATACCACATTAAAATTGCTTTGAGTGATAACAAAAATCATGTCTGATTGAAAAAGACACAGACAGACAAATAACGCGGTATCCGCGTGACTTATTAGGCATAAAGTTTAGTAATTTTGTAATTTTCTTATTCATAATTCATTGAACCTTTGAATTATAATTAAGTACATACATACATACATGGTATTTAAAAATTTATAAGGTATTTTTTTTGTATAAGAATGCAAAGGGACATAGAAAAATTAATATTTAAAAATGGGAAACAAAAATATATTATTAATTAATTCAATGGAAATGTCACACGACTGTCTAACTCATTCTAAACGCGTTTTGTACGTTAGACATTATGATTATGATGGCGTCATGAAAATTTTAATTTAAAAAAAAAAGTTAAACTTATTCAATGTAACAATTGTGGTAAAATACAAATTTACAGTATATTTAGTATCTCATCTCTAGTACATACATATATGTTTTTATTTTTGTCTTTTATCATGTGCAACAAATAAAAACGATGCCGACAAAACAATTGACTTTAAAAGTGTGCTTATAGACTGTTGCACTGTTAAATGAATAACGTTTTTCTTAATACATACATATTTATGTATACTCGAATGTATTTATAAATTTACTTTGCATTTTATACAGGTAACAAACAATTATTATTGTGCACCATAAAATACCTGTTAATAAAAAAGAAAGAAATAATTTTGTTCATGTATGCTGTCAATCGAACAAGTTTTCTTGTCGTTGCCATTCATATTTGACTGCGGTTTTTATATATATTATAAGGCACGTGTCACCACACGTTAATCATTAAAAAGTCTTTCCGTTCTATAGTCACGAGAAATTTGTTAATCGTGGTTATGTGTAAAGGAATTTTTTTTTCTTCTTATTTTCAAAACAAATGAAGTTATGATATTTAAGAAAAAAATAAAATAAATCATTATCATTTATCATTACGTCAAAATAACCTTTTAATAGGATTTATAATCTTATTATAAGAATAGAACATAATAGTATGCGATAAGAACAAAAAAAAAACAACAAAAAATAAATAAACTTAAAAATAACATAATCATTTTATATTCCATTTAAAAAACTACATAGGTAATTAGTATAATTTTCTCACTTTTGTCACTTTAATCCGTTTCTTTTTTTTTTCTCTCTCTCTCTCTCTCTCTCTCTCTCTCAAAAACTTTTAATCTATACCAATAATTTAATATCATAAAAATGAATTCAAAAATGCATGATAATACAATTATACTGGCGTACATACAAATTCCATTATCATCGCGTTCTCATTTTCATCATCGCATCGTTGTATTAAATTCTAATCCTTAAATTTTCAACAGCAGCTATCCAGACAGAATAACAGCTTCTTTAACTATTATTTTTTATCCTTTCTATTCAAAAAAAAAAAAAAAAAAATTCTAATATAACAAAATAGTATCCTTTATTCGACTTTAAGCTGTAGCAATTCAACCCACATATTTATATTTTTTAACACCCGCCAATTTACTATATACCCAACCATAAAATGCAATATATCTGAACCATCATCATATCTTTTCTTCTCTACTATTAACTGACACTTTGTGTTTGTGTGTGTATGAGTGTGAGTGTAGATTCTTCAATCGTCATTTTCTTCCTTTACACAAACTTTTTATATATATGCATTTTAAAAGTAAAATATCATTCGTTCATTGCCATTTTGATGTCATAAAGCGGAAACTGTGTGTACATATAGTTTTTTTTTTGTTCCGAAAGCAGAACGATAATGTGCAATGACATCATATATGTATGTAGTTGTAAACGTATATACATATATATAAAATGTGTATATATATGTATATACATTTGTGAATTTGTAGATGTGTACAGGACGAACAAAAGTTATTGTGAAAGTCAGAAAAACGATATCGCAAGTACAAACAGAGGGCAACGAATGCATTAAATAAACAAAATGATATCTAAACGAGATTAGAAGGAACGAATGATGAAATTTTTCTTTTCAGGATATAAAATGGGAGGGTTTTGTAGTATGAGATAAAATAAAATGATTGACGTACATATTTGTCTACAAAATTTTACAGTATATTTTTGTATGTATGTATTAATATTTTTTAGTGAATGAATCCATGTGAAAATTATACGACAATATTGCAGAAAAATTTTAAAAATAAAATGTACACAGAAAAAAAAGTGAAACAATTTGCATTTAAAGCAAAATAAAGAAGAAGAAAAAAAAATAGAAAATTGTTCAAAAATAAAATACAAAAATTGACATAACACGTCAAAAGAGAATAATTTATTTTATGAAATTGACGTAAGTTCTAAATTGAATACCTATTTGATTTTCCATTTTCGTTTTATCCTTTTTCTGTTTGTTTTGCTTTTTCGAGTTTTTTTTGGGCTTTTCTGTACGTGTTTTGAGAATTAATTTGGATTTTTTTAAAAATAAAATTCAAACAGAAAGTTATACTAATATTTTTATTTATTATTTATATTCTATTTATAAAATGTACATACATATATCCTTATAACCGCCCACTTAAAGTATATTTCCATCATATAAAACTCAAATTTTCATTTCGAAATCGTAGACAACAATTTTTATAACTTCACAAAAGATATATCAATTACTCAATTACTTGCATAAAATTCTTATTTTTATATGCAAGCTTTAAAAAAAAATTTATGTTCATTCTATCATATCATATTATTAGTACTATCATGAATCCTCATACTAATGTAGTATACTTTTTTTTATTCTTTGTTATATGTCATTCTGTATATGTATGTTCGTATGTATAGCACCATTGCAAAAAAAAAAGTACTACATAATACCACTCAGACGCCACTGTCATCATAAAAAACTTTCATTTGTCCATCGTTTGTTACATTACAACTCATATTGAAAGTGAAAGTTACCCTCATGAGGATACAAATAAGCAAGCAAAAAAAAAAAAAACACATAATCAAATAAAAATAAAACGATAACAAAAAGATATTTTAGTGATAACTTAAGTCGTTGTTGCAATAATATTAAAAAACAAGAAAAAAAAAGTTTATAATACTATATAAGTGTATAGTAAACTATTTGGGGTTGACATTTTAGCCCCTAAAACAAAACCAGAAAGAAAAAAAAAGTAGGCAAAAGGTGGTGGTGGTGGGGTTGTCTGGAGGGTGCCTGAGTTGACTGATTCACATAATAACAAAATGCAAGAGTAAGATTCTTCACTTTCACTGAAAAGAATAAAATCGTATTTTATTTTACCTTTTTTTTTTTGTTTTTCTCTTTTATCTTTCTTTCTTTTATTCTTCATTTTATTTTCTTTAATTTGATTTTTCTTTTTGTTCTGTACTTGCAAAAAATGTTCGGTCACCACCAATCAATTTCAACCGACATAATGGAATATTACAATGTAAAGTTGAAGACAATTTATGTATGTATGTATGTACAAAAACAACAAATTGCAGTAATTTTTCTTTTTTTCATTGTTGTCACATTTTTATTATTGTAAGTTTTGTATGTAGTAGTATAGTATTATAATTAAGTGATGATGTGAAGAAAAGTTTAATGATGGGTGAGAAAATAAATCACTTAATTACGTTACTTTAATGTGCATTTAAAAGAGAAATGATAGGAGACAACATGTTTATGGATATAAATCAATACATATGCTTTTTTTTTCGCACTTGATGAAAAATTCATTATTGTGTTCATATGGGAAAATTAATTACAGATAAAGATTTTAAAGAAATCAATTGTTGAATTTTATGATAGAAAAAAATACTGAATTTATGTAATTTTTTTATCAGTTTCGCTGGGTGTTAAGGGTTATAGAATATATGTATGTATAATAGAAAAAAATGAACAGAAGTGGTAAGGATATTTTACATTATAGAGGTATTTTTAATACAATACACCCAAACTCACTTGATGTTCCTGAAAATTTTCCATTTTTCGTTTACATCAAGTTGAATTTTTCATTAGGAAAAAATCATTACAAAATTTTTTATTCTATGGAAATTTGAAAGAATTCAATAAAAATATCTTTTTTAAATAAAATAGTATATCTTATGCTCATAAGTTAAAACGAAAATATTTTTTAATATGAAACTTGATATTGATTCAATGACATGATTAAAACATTATTTATTTTTTCTTTGTGCATATAAGCTTTTGATATGTTATATCGTGCTTATATTTATGAAATGTTATTTATGATAATTTCTTTATTTTATTTATCTTACTTATTGTTATTTCACTATGAACAAATAAAAAAACGTACTTTGTATACAATTTCATGTGCTAATAATTTACACGTGTGGTTTTTAAATGTAATAATAATAATTTCCATATCAAAAGCAAAAATCAAAAGAGAATGAAATAAATACAAAAAAAGCACATATAAACAAAATTTTAAATTTAAATCTTATTTTTGATAAAAGTCGAATTCAAGATTCAAATAAATGAAATTATTCCTCAATCAATCATAAAATGTCATTTCTTTTTCTAAAAGTCATGAAATTGAAAAAGTGAAAATCGTATCCAAATTGTAAATAGAAATTTTTTTTATTAAATATTTGAAAATGAATTGAAATTTTTTCATTTTTTGATTTTTGAGACAAACACAGACATCAAATACATAAAAGCGACGTTTTTATTATTAAGATTTTGTAAAATTTCCCTTAAAAACATCTTTTTTCAAGTATACGAGTAGATAGCAACAGTTGATGATGATGTTGCAAAATGAGTTTAAATAAAATACACAATCTAATTTAAAAGTGAAAACACCAGAAGAAACAAATTACTTCATTTATGAAAAGGACTTTAAGTGGAAATGGAAATTAAATTTCTTATTTTTAATATTCTTTTTAGTACAAAAATAATTTAATCAATAATAAATATTTAGTTACCTAGGCATGGAAAGATAGAAAGGTGATTGAATAAGTACAAAACGTAATACAAAAAAAAATATCAGACTAAAATACGTCATATTTACTGTTATCGATATAGAAAAAAAAAACAAAATAATAAAGAAAGAAAGGGTTAGTCAGCAGTTTTTGTTAAAATGATAAAAAAGTTAATTTCCTGAAAGTTTATAACATTTCATTCATTCAATAATAAATCTTATACACGCGTAGGCTTTATATAAAATATCTAATGAAAAGGTAACGGACGTATGATTTATTTATATTTTTTTGTGTTATTACATGTTCAAATTATTAAAAAAAGGACTTACGTAAATGTAAAGTACACATATGAAGTATACGGAATGAAATCAGACGGTAGATTTTTTTTTTTTAATAAAAAAGATTCTTTTTGGGGAAAAATGCTAAAATATGAAAATGATTTTAAAAAGGAAATTCTGAAAAAAAATTACATAAACTAAACAAAATCGAAGGTTTTGTGGTTTTGTAGAAAAAAGAAGACAACAAATTTAATTTAAATCTGAGATTAAGTTTCTGAATAAAAGTCTGTGATTTATCTTAAAAAATTCTCAATTTTTAAAAACTTATTTTCAATTTTAATTCCTCGGCCAATAAACATTGTTCTGATTATGTATTTCATAATTTAAAATAAAACGTTATTTTTCCAATTTACATTTGATTATTCAATCCTTTTCTTGATTTTTTTTCAAATTTATGTAATTAAGAAATATTTTAAATTTTATTTTACACAAGCTTTTACCTATTTTTATGTTCTACCGTACGTACACTCGTATTATTATATAATTTCATTGTTTCATTAAAAATGGTATAATATTTAAAAATAGGTTATTTCATGATAAAATCAAAATATTTCATAATAAAAAGACAAAAAAGGTATGTTATGTGTTGTTACGTGTATAAAATAGTACACAAGATTATATCCTTCAACAAATGTTGAAAAATTCTAAATTCTAAATATTCTGCATATGACATGTTGAATTTTAGAATTTATTTTAATTTTAAAAAAAATTTTTCAAGTTAAAAAATAGAAAGTCATTGTTTTTTTCTCTGTTTTTTGTAAAGAAAATTTAATAGAAAAGTGTTTTTCTTTGTTATTACAAAAAATATTGATATTATTTTCAAATATAAAAACAATTTTTATTTTAAATTAATAAACACGTACCTACTTTTTACAGTAAATTTATTTTTAATAAAAATCTATGATATTTTCTGATCTTTCCACATATAGAGTGTATTGCTTAAATCTCACATAAAGAAGAAAAAAGAAGAAGAAGAAAAACATTATGGTCCATTATGTTTTCTTTTATGATAAAAACAAACAAACTAATAAAAAATCAAAATGTTTTAAAAAAGAAATATAAAAATTCCTTCGATGAAAGTGAATCTTAAATTTATTAAAAAAATATATATCTTCCTTTACTCATCCTTTATCTATATTTTCTTTTTTTGTTCGAAAAAAAAAAGTTTATTTTAAGACAAAACAAAAAACCTAATTGCGTCACTCTTGGTTGGTTGCATCCATTCAATTTTCTTATTATTTGCTTCATTTTCTTTTTCATTTTTTCACGCATATATTCAACAACCAAAAAAAAAAAAAACTGCAAAGATACTTAAATAATATGACTTAACAAAGTATAGTATTGTAGAAATAACAATGAAGAATAAAAATTGCAAAAGTTGAAATGGTACATATAATTTTCTATTTCATAAGAATGAGTTATTCGCCCTTTTAGGGAATATTGGGGCGACATAATAATTTCTACTTTAACGATACTAGACCACATCATTGCATTTTTTTTTGTTTTGCTTATTTTGTTATTTTTATGTTTAATATACTATAAAATGAGGTCTTCTACCTCAAAATAATAACGTCATGGTTCTTAAAGTTTAAAAAATTCCACAAGAATGTATAAGAAGCTTTAACGTAAGACAAACAAGTTACAAAAAAAAACGAAGAAATCAACAAAAAAAAAAATTAAGTAAAGATGAAGAAAGACAGTTTCAAAATAAAAACAAATGTAAGGAAAAAAGATACTATTTTTACTGAATATACAGAAAAAAAAAGAACAATTTTTCTGGAAGATAATATCTTTTCTTCTTCTCATTTTGTTTAAACCATAAAAGAAAAATATGCATGCACATGATAGTCCATGGTGTATATCCTTCGTTTTTATGGTATATGCATTTGCTTGCTTCATCATCAATGATTCAACGACTATCATTTTTTTAAGTGTATCCTACACATTCCTTTCACTTCTCTTTCTTTATATTTGTATGTATGTATGTATGTATGTAGTATGTTGTATAGTATACATATGTATATATTTAAGGGAAAACTTTCACTTTCAATTTCGGAAGCATATCATGCATATACACAAAAAATTCATCGTTTACACAAATCTATATACTCGTATACAAGAAACGTTCTATTTTCATTTTTACCCTACCATAAACTCACAACAATACACAACGTTCCTTTACTATATAATATTATACTCTTCCTTCTTTGCAAAATATACAAAAGCAACGATTTTACAGTTTTATGCTTTCAACATTTCCAGAAATAATGTTTTGTTTGTTTTTGTTCTTATATTTTCTTTTGCGTCGATATAGTGATACCATTTTTATTCGACGTAGAAGCTTAAACAAAAAACAAAATATATGATGATGGGTCAGTGGGTGGTTAAAAATTATAAAAGTTGCAAGAAAAAAAAAACATTATAAGTAAAAAAATAAAAACATGTATAGTTGCAATGAGGATTATGAGGGTAATTTTGTTTGTCAAAGTTTTTTAGCGCATTTTTTGTATATTTTCGATGAAATGAACACTTCTACTTGACTTTAGTATAGAAGAAGTCGTAAAATTCCACACCCTACTTTAATTCAAGGCTTGGCTTTCTTCATCATACAACATAAAAACAAAAAGGATAATAAAACGACTCAAACTATATTTAAGAAAAAAGAAAGTAAAACAAAAACGAAAATAGTATAACAACAGTTTATGCTATAAAACATACTCATTCCATGATCCTGGAACAAAAAAAAAAAAATTTATTGTCATTGTCGCTTTCATATTTGAGAAAACTTTGTTGCAACAAAATATATTAGAATGGCATGCTATTTTGAAAATATAAAATCCTTTAGACTAACATGAAAATTTTTGTTATTTCAAGTATAAAAAAATGTGATATGACATTATAGAAAAAATAATTTTTTTTTTTTTTAAATATGAAGCAAAAAAAAACTAAACAGAAAACACGAAACAAAAAATATTCCATAATTTGACTTTCACAAATAACAACCCCGAACATTATTAAAGTAAAAACCATAAAAAAAAAGAGTTGAATAGAAAAAAAAATTGCATTTTTTTTCATTATTTTTATTATTTACCTTGTCATTAAAATCATTTCTCAAAGGACATAAAAATGTTTCAAATTTATGATTCTATCATGATGTCACATTCGAAATAAACATTTGAAAATAAAGGTACATACTTGCAAAAAACAAAAAAATGAAAGAAACTTTCAATATTTAAATCCTTTTTTAAGGTCTTTCGAGTGCTGTGAAGCAAAAAGTATTGATATAAAAAAAAGTGATATGTATTAGATTTTAGTTCATGGGATGATGAATTATGATTTCATTTTGAATTATCCTTACTTGCACTTACGCACATACACAGTATGGACCTTCATAGTTAAAACGTTTAGACTGGAAATTGTCATGTTTTTTTTTTTCTTACATATTTTAATCTTAAAAAAATAAAAATGTAAATAATAAAATTCCAAAAAACACCGTATAAAATAAGACTAATTTTTATTTCTATAATATTCTTTAACAAGTTCACATTATCATGAGTGTGTCATAAAATTATTTTTCACATAAATTTTTATATAAAACTTTTTCAGGACAACATACATAACTGAGTAATAAAATTAGGCTCATAAAAAGAAGAAAAAAATCCAAAAAATATAAGAGACAGCGTGATGTGTACAAAAAAGGATATAAGTTGTACAGAAAATGTGATTATGTCATTACATTAAATTATAAAGGATTGTTTCCGAAAATATATATATATAAAAAAAAAGTAAAAAGTCATTAATATTTTTTCCAGAAAAGGAAATCCTTTTGGTATTCATTTACGTTATACACACATAAATAAATTTCGGTTTTTTTTTCTGTGGTTGTCGCCAAAATTACAAAATTGTAATCCATTTGATATCTCAAACTTGAAATGTCCTTTTTTGTACATCGATTAATTTAACTGTATGTCGCAAATACGTACATATATATAAATTTGTACGTGTTTGAAGGAAAAAAAAAAGGAATCATGAGAAACCTCTAGAAAAAGGTATAAAAACAACAAAAACCATAAAATTATTTCTTCTATTACACATTGTCATTGCGTGTATTTGCTGAAATCATGTAAATATACATACATACATGCACACATACTTATATAAGTACATACATATATCGTTTTGTTTTAACTTTTGTAATAGCTTTACTTTTGTTTGTAGACTTTTTTTTTCTTCTTTTTTTCTAAACAAAATTTATGCTGTCGCAGCTAACTTTGTATATCTACTATATGCTTATATAGATATACATATGTATGTATATTGTTGCCGTCCAAATATTTTTGGTTCAATACGACCTTGGGACGTCCTCTGTATCCTGTTTATATACTGCGTTCATATATACATTTATATATAAGTATTATATGTGTAAAATATAAGGTATAATGTGTATACATAAACTCATATAATATTCTTCAACAACACTGAATCGATTTTCTCATCATATCAATCCACAGAATCCCTTAAAATCGTATACACCAAATAAATAAGTAAATGCAATAGAAGGAGTTTTTTGAAATTTTCAAATACGAATAATTTTCAGTATACATACGGTTAAACATGCATACAGACACACACAAAAAAATAAAATAAAATTTATACGGTTTTCCTTTATTATTTTTTAGTTTTCTTTTTTTAGCTTTCTGCTATTTAGGGTTTTTTCTCTTTTGTATTTTCAACATTTCATTTTATTTTTCATATTTTCAAAGGTAATTCATGTACGGAACCAACCAGAATTTTACCAGAAATTCTAATGATGACGATGATGATGATGATAAGCACGGTTAGCAAAATAAAAATATAATTTTTATATACCTTAAAAATTTCGTTTTATGTAGGTAGTATGTATGTATATAAAACCAAAAAGAAAACTATTAAACTTGTTTTTCTTATATTTTTTTTATTGAAAGTATTATATAACATCAGAGAGAGAAAAAAATAAAACTTACATGAAAGGAATATTTTTCACTTTCGACAGTAAAAAAAATTTGAAAAAATAAAATATTATATGGTTGAATTTTCATGTACAAATTTGTATATTTTATGGCAAGAAAAAAACAAACAAGAAAAAATAAGACAGATAAAAAGAAATTATAAAATATTTTCCTTGAAGCAATTTAAATTGATTTTTTTTTTTTTTTAATGGAATTTCGGTCGAATGAAAGATGTGTGTTTTTTTGTTTTTTTTTTTTTTTTTCATGGGTTGGTTATTATATGATTAATAATTTTGTATAGTCAAGAAATATTATGAAATTTTCTTATCAGAAATTCAACAACGAAAAAAAAAAGGTTCAATTCGTTTAGAATAGAAAAAGGAAGATGCAAAAATGTAGACTAAGGGATATAAAAAAAAACAAAAGAAGTACAAACATTTTTTGTGTAATATTTTTAAAATTAAAGAAAAAGATTCTTATACGATTATTGATGAGTAATGGTTATCAAGATAGAAATCAATAGTAAAAAAAAAATGAATTTGTGAATTTACAATTTTCGTAGACATATAGAGATTTTTGATTTGTGTGCAGTATTTGGGAAATTTTGAAAGTTTGAGGAGAAAAATAATATTTAAATTGAAAAGTCATATATAAATAAGAGAATTTTGTAATATGTATGTTGGACACGTCCTCGTTTGATTAAAGTATAGTCAATTTCGTGCAGGATAATACTTATATTTTTTAAATTAGAATAAAAAACACGGTTTTTTTTGTGCTTAAACATGAGTTATATATTTATCATGATTGTGTCATGGTACCAAGCAAACTAATTCGTTTAAAAAAGTGAGTTTTTAAAGGATTATAATTCGAAGTTCTTAAAATATTACAAACAGAAAATTTTTATATATTCCAAAAAGGATTTTTGTTTTTGCTGTTCTCCATTCGATTATGTTTTTCTTTCATCGGTAATCCTTGAAATCTTCATTCGAAAGAAAACAGTCAAGTTTTTAAAAAGTTTTTTCGTGTGTGTGTGTGTGTTTTTTTATCGAAAAAATGTTGTTTTTTATATTTTCATTTTAACTTTATAAACAACAAAAAAAACTGAATATTTTATTTCGTCTGAAAATTGTCTTAACTGTCAAAAAATATAATAAAAAATTTTTAATACTTTTTACAGGATTAATATGATTATTATTTTGTTTCAAAAGTCTGATCTTTTTTAATAATTTTCAAAACAATCTTATCAAAAGGATGATTTCTTTTTCATTTTATTCAATTTTATTTTTTTATTTCTTTGTTTTTCCTTCTAAAACACGCGTAATTTATTTGTTACACATACCATGACAACATAATATATACATATAATTCAACTCATACCATTTCCAATGTAAAATTTGTAATAAAGAAAAAAACATACATATATAAATAATTTTTTTTAGACGCATATACTATATCATGTTAATACTTTAATGTACAGTTACAGATAAAAACAAAAACAAAAAAATAACAAGAAATAATAAAATATAGATTTTAACACGTGGCAGAATTTTTAAGAAGGGTCAAAAACCCCCAATACTTTAAAATTCGCAATACACAAATTTGAAAAGTTAAAAACATGCAAAATACAAACAAAGGAAGGAGAAATATATATATGAAATATTTATGTATGTATGTATGTACCTACATATACATATTATCTTATTGTTAGAGTTATTTTAAAAATCGAAAACAAAATGCCTGAACACATAGTGATTATCTGAATTTTCAAATAATCAAATCAAAAAGTTTATTTTTCTTTTGAAATCTACAAGGTGAAATTTTCATTAAAAAAAAAATAAATATTACTGAAAGTTTTATTTTTTCCAATAAAAATAAAATTATTAGAATTTACATAAAACACTGTATTTATGTATGTATGTACATATATATTCTATTCCGTTATACTCCTAAAATATATAATGCGTGGAATTTTATTTTAAATACATACATACATTTAGATTTATTATCCGTAACATGAAACTATTCAATACCACGTGGTAAACAAAAGAAAAAGAGTTTAATAAACTACCGTATTGTGATTGTGGGTGGTATGAATATACATATATATAGCAGACATAACGCCTATTTTATTTCTTTGCCACGTGTTATATTTATTACATTTTTCAAAAAATTATAAAATATCGCTTAAAAAATATGAAAAGGTAAAAATATTTGACTGAAAGCTTTTTTTGCATTTAAAAGGATAAATGAATAGTAACTAGTGATTAAGGATTAAGGAAATTAAAAAAAGTAACGACTCTGATTTACTAAATAGAATTATTTTTGTTGCTGCTCATAAATTATTAATTTCCTTTTCAACTATTTGCAAAATTTTCACAAAAAGTACATACATTATATGCGATTTGATTCTTTAACGGATGGCCCTGAGCCTACCGCAACCCCCTTAATATTGTGTTGTTTTTATTTGAATTTTTTTTTCTTCTATTTCCTTTTTTTGAAAATCCCTGACGCCACATTATGCGTATGCGTATATAAAATTATATATATATATATGTATGTTTATTTTTCCAGTATAAAAAAGAAAACATTACCATGAGATAAAGCGACTAAACAAAAAATAAGGAAGAAAACAACAAAACGACTACGCAAAAGATAAAAATCATCATATCACCATGCCTACAGTCGTCTGCTAATATAAAAACGAATTCTTGTCTACGTACGCAATACATGTTTCATTACTTTTGTGTGTATGGCAACGGGGAAACCCCAGAAAAAAAAATGTTTTATTTTTTTTTCGTATTTTGGTTTGCCACCCATCAACAACCTTTTCTATAGTATGTCCTTGTACATATATTGTATAAAAACAACTTTTACCAAACTTTCACATTAGATTTGGGTCTTTGAATTTTTGAAGAGAAGTTATAAAGCACGCATAACAAATTTTCCTTTACACAAATACATTTGAAATTTTTATTCTTCGTATACATATAAATGTGCGTTCGGGTGCGTTACATAAGGGTGTTACGCATTCTTGTAATATTATTGCCTACCACCATTTCTAGACAACATTTCAGACATAGACCTCAATGTATTAGTGATACCAGATATTTTAATATCTAGCGTATAATATGTATGTATGTATGTGTAGCAAGCAAAAAATATAACGCACGTTTGTAAGCTACTGAAAGGAGGTTGTAATTCATACTAAAATGATTTCCTGGAAAAATCGTTCTTACCTCGTCGTCGCGCTTGTAAAATATCAAAGTGTTAGTGAAATATTTTTTGCTCTCTGTACAAAATTTGAGGAAAAAAAACAACCAAAATGACGTAAAGAAAATAACACAAATTCTTTTGTTACGATGGGAAACAATACATCGGAAGTTGTTTTTGTTTTTATTACTTTTTAAGAAAGCTTTATCAGCTAAAATTGTGTTCTTTCTTGTTTCGAGCTCAAAATTGAAAATTATAACAAGTATAACATGAAATAAGTGAAATTGCCTGTGGAAAAATTAGGAGTTTTCTTTAGAAGAAAAAAATGTACGTATACATATTTCTGACATTCCAGACTTTAATTTTTTATTAAATTTTCCTTTTGATCCTATGTCAAAATTTTTTTATTGACATAACTTTCTCAAATGTAGATATATGTTTTTTTCTTTGCTTTTTCTTTTCAAGGTATACGAGTACATGTCAAAAAATTATATTTTTTGAACAAAAAAAAAAGAAAAATTTCATTTATTTCCAACAGCGAAATTTTTCCTGGAATGATACAGAAATGTATTTGATGCCTTTAAATATACTAATAACAAAAATAGAGTAATCAAAAAAACAGTATAAAATTTAAGGTATAGAGAGAAGCCTAAAAAAGGATATGAAAAAAAAGAAAAGCAAAAAGATAAAAATGTAAAAAGGAAAAAAAAATATTGAGAATTATGTATAGGTTCTCCCGCACGAGGATGTATGTATGTATGTATATATATTTTGTATGTGTATACACATACACATATATACATATGTATGTATAACTTTTTAGGCAGCTAAAAACAAAAATGTTAAAAAAAGAACAACATGAAGAAGACGGTAAAAGAAAAGTGACAGGACTATCAGACGTCTTTGTGAGTTCATTTAACTTTCGAGTTAATCGTCCTTTTGGGGGAAGCAGTTTCAAGGTTGTTGCCGGGAGTATTATTTTGTAATTTAAAGTTTGTTTTGTAAATGTATTTTGTATATCTTTTTTTTGTTCAACGAAAAAAATGATTTTTGTAAGATACACAAGAAGTGTGTGTGCTTGCTTTTACGAAATGAAAATTTTTTCTTCTTCTTTTTTTGTTATGCTAGTATTCACAAAATATTCTTAGAAGTCGATTTTAAAATTATGAAGTATTTTCTGAAATATATTTGATGATTTTAATTCATATTGCTGCCAAGTTTTTTCTTTTCTTTTTTTCAAACTTTTTTCTTTACGTTTTTTTTTTTTGTTGAAAAGAAAATACTTTTAACAAGGATACTTTTAAAAGTAAAATGGAGTGAAATTTAGTACAAAAGAAAATGTATAATATAGAATTTTCTTTATGATTGAAAGGAAACTTTTTGACTGCTTATTTTCTTCTCTTTTATCGACTTTTTTAAAAAAAAAAAAATTTAGATTTATATAAAATCAAATTCTGTGTATACTCGAAAGAAAAAAATATTAAACTTTTCGGGTAAATTCCCTCGATAAACATATTTGTAAGCCTACAATTATTCTTTTTGGAAATTTTTTTTTAAAATTTATTTAAAAGTAAGAGACAACAAAAAAACCAAAAATTTAGATTGGAATTAAATTAAATTCTAATTTAAGATCTTTTCTTTAAAATCCTTCATAGGATACATAAAATATGTTTCAACATGATGGTACATAAAAAAGGAGATCTGTCTACATTTTAAAGTGTTATATGAGTTTTTAAATTATATTTTCATTAGCGATATTTTAAGACTTGAGATTTGTTGAATAAACAATTTTGAAAGAATTTAATGCTTGTGTGACTTTTAAAGCTTACAAATAAACTCGGAGTGAGATTTATAATAAAAAAAAAATAAGCAAAATATAAAAGAAAAATAAACATTGAAAATATGTACGAGTACATTTATGTATTTTCTAATCAAAAATTTTTATTTAATCACGATAAATTTGGAATAAGAAAAGATTCACCAAAACAGCTAAAAAGAGTAGATATTCAAATTCAATCCACCCACATGCGATCTTTTGTTATTCACGTCAAGGTCTTTGTCCAGTTTTGTTATTAGTAACTTAATGATTATTTCCTTAAAAAATAATTACAAATTTTTCACGAAAAAAACAAAAGATATTTGAAGAAGAAAAAAAAAAATCTTTCATATTCATATTACAACGGAAATGCAATCTGATATATCATGTGATTTTTTTTCAATTGAACGATTACATTTTAATTTCGCTTTCAATAATATACGTTTTATTAAAACTAAACTGAAAAACAATCCAGCTAATTCTACATTTAAAAAAAAAAAACATTTATATAAAATTAATATAATTTTACCGTGCACATTTAATTTAATTTACGCCTTAAATGGTCAATTCATTAAAAACAAAAAACAACCAACATATATTCTAATCGTTTTTTATTTTTATGCATTCACATAAAAACACAGTATAAATATCTATATACATTTAATATATACAAGTATGTATATTATATGTAATTCATATGTATCGTTTTATGGCCTTAAACCCACTTAGAAAACTTCTAATAAATGAGAATCTAAAATGTCCTTCATAAGATCTAGAATTTCAATAAAGCTTCGATGTTGTCCAGCCGTGAACTCAAATTACTATACAAAACAGTAGTCATATAGCTATTAGATAGAATTGCTATTTTTCATATAGTATCTATATCTATTTGAAATAAAAAATAAAAATAAAAATAAAAATTGTCAGTTACAGTAGTCATGTTATACAGTTTTTTTTTCTTTTTTTCGTTCACATAGAGTCGCAAAGTAATTTATAATAATATTGAGCTTTAAAAATGTAATAGTTTAAAGTACACACATGATTGTGTCGTATTATATTATACATATGTATTATTGTGTTTACGATTTTATCAATAACTTCGTTCCGTTGACACTCTTTAAATGCATTAAATTGCATTATTATTAATGCACATCATCAAAGTTTCAAATTTTATTGCCAAAGAAATAATAAATGAATAATTTTTTTTAAAGATAATTGAAATTGAAAAGAAAAAACATTTTTGTTGTTTTTTGTTTTTTTTAGATACTTTACATGGAAAAAACATAAATACATAAAAATTATTATTTTTATGGAAAAAATAATATGCTCATCATCAAAATAAAAGTTTCTCATGGGATTTAAATTACAATTTATAATTTGTAATTACTCATTCATTTGATTCTCGTTATAAGTATATAAAAATCTATTGGATGGTTTGATTTCCCTCTTCCGTTGTGATTATATGAAAAAAAAAAAAAAATTTGATTGAATACCTGTCGTTGTTCTTTTTACAAAAAAAAAAAAAATTTTATTACCATATTTAGAATTTGAGCTAATTTATAATAAATTGGCTTTAAAAGTATTTATTTGGTAATTTCAAGATTTTAACAAAAAAAAAAAAAAATGAAGAATGACTTCTAAAATTCCATTTTATGAGAATTTTAAAAAATGAAAAAAAAAATTCCTTTGTAATTGATTAAATTAAATGAGGTGGTATAAGAATCCTTGATTTTCTTATCTTATTTGTTTGGTATCTTAAATTTTCCATTATATCAAAAATTTACATCCGTTCAAAACTGAATTAGGAGTGGAAAACAAGAAAATTATCTTTGATTTTTTAAAGCTTCTCCGTATGCATTCGATGCGTCAATTATTATTCATTTTATTATATTTGGCTTCTCTTAGAAGTGTCTCTGTTTTTTTTTTCTTACTTTTTTTTTTATTTATTTTTTATTTTTTAATTTTATTAAATAGATATGGGGAGTCTAAACCAATTGATGTCAAGGTGCACTGCCTGATTTACACATTCATTCGCACATGTGACCGGACTTTTTATATCAATATAAAAATTGTTTTTTTTTTTTTTTTTCAACTATGAGCTTTGATTTCGTTATTAAACAGAATTCTAAGTACATATTATAGAATACAGTTGCAAATAGATAGTAAGTGACGAAGTAATTGCAATAGCTGCTGCATTTTAATGCATTCTACATATGATATAAAAGCATAATCAAATAGGCATAATGAATATTAAATTCTTCCAAAAAATAAAAATAAAATATAAAATAATAATAAAACCCCATTTTGTATTTTATACATATAGTGAATTTTTCTTTTAGAATGGACTTTAAAAATTACCTTCATTTGTCAAAAAACTGTTGTTTTTAGGCTTTTATTTTTATTTTGTTGTTGTTGTGAGATCACGATTGCCACTTGTTTCAGTTAAAAAAAAAAACTCTTACTTTTTTCTTCTAAATTTTAATCGTGTGCGATTTTTACTGTTTAACAACTATTTTTTGTGGAACGCGTAATCAAGTTGAATTGATTGATATTGTTAACCCTTTGATTATCAAATTAAAGTTATTTCTTAATCTACGAACAGATGAAAATTCATCCATGCCTGTATATTTTAGGCTATAAGGAATCAAAAATAAAAAATTTTCAAAGTTAAGGATTCCCAAAGCTTTTTTAAATCAATGGGTGGAAGAAAATTTAGTTAAAAAATTTATTTTGTTCTGAAAATTGGGTATCCTTCGTAAACGTGGTGTACAGAAACGTTTTTCCCAAACAAATTTCAAGTCAGAAATCTATAAAAAAAATAAAACTTTTACGGGACTTAAAATTCTCGTAGGTACGATTTGTCATATAAAATTATAAATATCTCGATTTTGAATCAAATTCATTTGATTAGTACTCATTAATTGATACAAGAAGGGGTTAAAGAAATATTCTAAATTTAACTATGCGTGCATTTTAACTTTTAAAATGATAAAATCAATAAATTTTAATAGTTTTAAAATGTAAAAATTTATAAACATTTATGAATAAAAAAAAAATACAACATAAGTATAAGAGTATATTTTGATTTACTTGTTACAAGTCATATAGAACATTTATGGGAAGCTTTAAATTATTGACAAGCTAGCTGTTACAAGAAACATGACCATTGTCGTTTATAATAACTACATGCATAGTTCATATATTTTATATTTTAAAAACGTGAAGGTGAGGAAAATATGTATATACTCGTACGTGTACAAATAAAGGTACTACATATAATAATATCTATTATGTCATTGGCTATGTATACAACTGATATACATAAGATTATTCCTCAATCCTCATACGTTTTAAGGCCTATGGAGCTCAGTAGGCATTTTTCAGAATAGTTGTAAATTGTGTCTTTTATAATACATATTTAAATTTTTGAAACGCTTAGTTCTTGACCAAATTTTTTAAGATTTGTTATTACTTATGTACGATATAAGATGTCTTTTTTTTCTACAAAAAATTAATGACCCTCTAGTAGTGTCTTGATGCAAACTCCCTAACAATTGCATATACATATGTACATACAACATACATATAAGAAGTGTATTTTAACTGTTTTGGGCAAGTAAACAAATCGTAGAATAAAAAAAACAACAAAAAGATTTTTTGTGTATGCCTAATGCTAAATGCTTGTTATATATCAGCAAAAGCAAGTGAATAAAAAATGCACTTAGAATTAAAAATGGCAACAAAACAACAATTTTCATATTATTGACGAGAATATTTTTATATAAAAATTTTTAGAGAGAGGCTTTTTGTTTCTATTTTTATTTTTATTATTTTTTTTTTCAATCTAAAATTCAAACTTTAAACTCAATTCACTCATATAATTTAAGTTGGGTGCGTTTCAAGGTAAGTACGCTGACAGAATTTGATTTAATACATCGTCAGTTCGAAAAATAATTGAGTTTGGCATAATAGTTTAAGTGCGTAATTATATGTGGAAGTAGGTTGATGTCCGGGGTAAGGTAAACATATTTTGAAGGAGTTTTGCATGATTGTTAATTATAATAAATATGTGATTTTTTTTTCTCTTCATGTTATTATTATAAACATTATTGTTATTTTATTTTGAATTTGTCCTAAATTACTTTTAAATGAAATCCGTATCTTAGTTTTTTTCTTGCTCTCATTTTTTAATTAAGTTTCAAGATTCTCTACACATACAAAAATTCTATTCAAAGTTCATTAAAAATTAATGAACTACCTTGGAATTTTTTTTTAAAAATTTTTCTAAAAAAAAAAAAAGAACAAATTTTAAAATTAAAAAAAAAAAAAATTAACTAAACAACAGTTTAAAAAGTTAGAAATGAGAAAAAACTTTTCCATAAATTATAAAATTTTCTCTATTACAGACAAATTTTCTATAAGCATGTATGAAAAATAAACAAACCTGCAGGACTATGACACATGTCACATCCTACGTGTATTTCTTAAAAATTTACATAATTTTGAGTATATCCATAATTTTACAAAATTTTCATAGTATTTTTATTTTTTTCTATTTTTCTTGAATTTATTAGAAAAAAAGAAAAAAAAAACAATACATATAAAAATTTGACATGAATTCAAAAAAAAAAAAAAAAAAAATTGCTCAATGAATGGTTGGTTCGATTCTAGGTGGTGGTTATGGTATATGAGAAATTACTATCTAGCTAGTCTTGTCTAGACTTTTCATTGTTGTTTCTTATAATGTCTAACAATTTTCCAAAATTTTTTCCTAATTTTTGTTTTTCTTTGCTTCCAAATAATAAAAATAAATAATACGTGGCACATTATCAGGTCAATTTTTTCCTTTTTTTTTTTGTTTTGTCAATATTTTCATAAATAATTTGAGTTTTTTGATAGAACAGAACGTCTTTTTTAGTTCCTAGCAACTAGGCAAAAAGATGATGGGAATACTACTTACATACTATGTATATTTTACAGATACTTTTGTTATAGCCTATGTTCATGATATGATATGATACGTAGGTAATTTCAAATTCTATATTATGTTTTAGAATAAGATGAAGTGGTAGGCGCCTGACTGATATTTCACATCGTTTAGTATTGTCTGTGACATTGAAATACGTGAAGACTGTAGGCGTTTACATAATACATACATACTTATATGTACATAATATAATCGACCGGATACGTATACAATTATATTTTATGACTGTATATGTGTACCAGGATCAACACTTCAGTTATATATAAAATAATATAAATTTTTGCTCAAAATTCAACATAGACATTACGTCTACATGTAATCGAAAAGGTTCAAAAATTCGCAAAACCACCTACCAAAAGTTGATTGTAGCTTATTTTAAGGCTGATATCCTTTTTTTTCTCTTCAAGAATCAAATCAATACACCTACAAAAATACTTGTGTATAATCGGTATTTAAAAAAAAAGAAATAGAATCAGAGACGAATATAAAATGGAATACAACTACATTTACTCTTAGAGATTTTATATGCGAAATATCCTGTATTTCAAAATGTGTAATTTTCTCTGAGATAAATAATAATTTTACGTATTCTCGTAAATACAAAGAAAAGAAAAATTTATATTCAGGCAATAAGGAATATAATACAGGAAAAACTCATAAAGAAAATTATACGAAAAAATAATGGAGGATGGGTGGCATGTGGCTGGGCTGATTTCTTTCCTTTTGTAAATGGCATTGCGTTTTAAATATACTCGTATAATATATGCATATATGTATATGTATGTATATAATGTGAATGTGTATGATGATGAACAAGGAAAAAAAATGAAATGGTAACGATTGCTCTCAACATTGTTCATATTCATCCTTGTTTTTGTCCTTGCTTTATAATAGTGTCCTTGGACTTGAACGTTAGCTCTAGAGGTGAAGAAACTCATTCTCGATGTCCTTTACATCAATTCACTATAGTCAAAAAATATTTTTCGTTTGTTCGTATTTGTTTTTTTTTTTTTTTTTTTTTAAATATGAAAAGTGATATTCTCGTAGATACTAACAAATGTTGTTTCCTTTTGATGCGATAAATAATGTGGTGGTGGTAGTGGAAAATAAAAGATGAAAATGAACTGAAAGTTTACAATGGGATTGAATTTTACCTCGAAAGGTAAAAACGTAAAAAATAAGAAAAAAATATTTAATTGTGGTATGAAGTAACTAAGTGGAAATATTATATTGGATTAAGAAAAAAACCTTTAGGCTAAATTTTCAACTTTTCTTTTTGTATATATTTAGTTAGTCCTTATAATGTCTATTTATTATTTACACCGACATTAAGGTAGGTGTTTTATCGATATCGGACATTCTGATTGATGGGATTAGTGTTTGTTTGTTTTTTTTTACTTTTTTACTTTTTTTTATTATTCATTTTTCTTTTAATTTCTACTTTTCTTTTGCCTTTATTTCTTTCATTCTTTCTAGATTTATTTCGATTACGTGGGCTTAAAATAGAATTTTCACTTTTCAAAATTTATTGATTTTGGTTTGAGAAATATGCCTTAACAAGATTTTGCTTTTACTTTTCAAAATGGACTTTTTAGCTTTTATATGTTGTGTTTTTTTAAGTGACGCAAATAAACAAAATCTCTACATGGTTTTGGTAATTTGAAATTCTAATTAATAATTTTAGAACTTACCCTAATTAAATTGATGGCTTTTTTGTTTTATTTTTTTAACTTTAATGCCTTTTAAAAATATTATATAAAATTTCACCAAAAATTTATTTTTTAAAACGTTCATATTTCTATCATCAGAGAGTTATTTAATTTTTATCATTTAAAACTAGCATGTTTAGTATTGCATTCTCTTACCTGAAAATAAATAAAAAAGAAAAAAAATATTAGAAAAAAGGAAATCATGATTACAAATTAAAAATTCATTGCACATAATTCAACATCACTACAAAAAGGAGACTTATAAGTTAGAAAATTAAATAAAATGTAGAAACTTAAGTAATAGAAAAAAAAAACACATACAAAAAGGAATTTCAAAATAACAATACAATAAATTTCATCTATTGATTCAATCATTCATCATTGCGTTTTAAAAAGACATGAGGAAGACTTAAAGAGGATATCCCTCAACGCACGAACTAGGATTTTTGGTCTTTTTTTTTCTTCTTATTCTTTATATTATGTATAGTAGATGAAGTTTATCTATAATATTTACTGTCTTTAACACCATGTGTTTTATGACAATTCCAAGTTCAGGTTCAGGTTCAAGTATTTCTTTAAATTGCAGTCACGTATCAGAGGATACCTAATATATACATACATAATCGTATATGTTTCTGTATAGATTGTACCTATAAGCTACTGCGTTATTATAATTGTGTATATTAAAATGTGTATAAGATGCAATATATAGTCGTTAAAAACACATATCATACTTATATGTATATGAATAGATGCAAGTAATACTAATCATAAAACCATCATTATTTAAAGAGCGCGCTAGGACTCAGGAAGTTCATTAACGAATCGGTCGATTGTCAATTTAAAAAAAAATTAAAACAGAAGACCGCACAATAAATATGGTTAACCACACCTTAAAAATAAATTCATTATATTCTTCTAATGCTTAATAAGAATCTATAATTAATTTTTATATCTTTTTTTTTTTTTTTTTTTTTAAAGGAGATATAGGTAAATTTTTGTTCGCCCTAATGTCTCGTTTATATCCTTCATAATCGATCATATAATATTGATTAAATTGCTTTCAAAAAAATCTTTGATAAAATTAAAAAATTATTAAATAAAAGTTTTAGATACATTTTTAATTTAAATTAAATAAATTTAAAAATAAAAAAACGTGGAATTTTTTTGTCTATTCTGTTGTATAGCAAGTAGGGGTAATTCAAGAATTAGTATGCAAATTAATGCATCATGCATAAATAAATCCAGTAAACAGTAGACAATAAAAATGTATGTGCAACATACCAATAAGAACGTTTTTTTTTTTACTGTTTCCAATTAAAACACTTTTTTCTTAGTGATAAAAAAAAATATATTTTAACCTTAACCGCATTTAGTGGGCGAAAGAAAAAAATTTTATGCTGTTTTTTTTTTTTTTTTTTTTGATTAAAAAGACATATTACTCAAGTTGAAATGACTGAGACCAAACTTTATTTTTTTTTTCAACTACTTGTGAAGTTGTAATCTGTCTAAATATTAGAAGAGAGCGAAAAATAAATTGAAAATTTTTTTTTAAAGAATTATTTTGAAGTTTAAAGGCGGCAATTGTAATTTAATCTGTGTGACAAAATGTGAAATATTTATGTGGTTTTTATCGTATTTTGTATGCGCATATAATAATTAAAAAGAAGAAAATCGTACCGTAATTTAAGAGTAAAACACAAATACAAATCGAAAAATGTATTATAGTAAAATTGCGGCAAAAAATTGACAAAAATAAAATTGTTTGCAACAATCAAACATCAATCAACGGAACAATGAAAGAGAAATAAACAACTATCTTCCGGTCCATTAACCATCCATTCCGTTTTGCAAGAGTTACAAAAATTATATTCAGATATCATTAAGGAGGTTAAAAGATACAGCGGTAAATTTTACAAAAACGATTTAGTTTAATTTTTTCTTGTTTTTTTTGTGTTGTATTGTTTTTTTCTTCTAAAGATGCTACCTACGCACACAATGTGTACGAGTATATGTATGTACATCACCTGGCGGAATATAATGCAACATGTTTTGCAAAATCTTTATTCACTATAATAAACTGATATCTGTTGTTATAAATACCCCCTTTGAAACCCTACAAAAGTAATTTAATATAAGCATGTATATACATACATTTAAGTTTTTAAAAGTTGCGTGGATACCACCAAACAATTTGAATCACAGGAAACGAAAATGAGGATTAAGAAAAGAAATAATATGTTGAAGATTTCAAAGTGTAGCGCGAAAAATTTATTGCATATATTATTTCGCTATATACTCGTATGCTGAAAAACGCATTTGTAATTAAATTTAAACGATTGTATGGTATGGTATATATACATTCAGATGAGCATGAGAACAATAAATATAGGTGAATATGCATATTTCATAATCACACATGATAACACCTGTAACATATGTACTATTCATACCGCATCTTTCCTGATTGTTTAATATTTCTTTAATACGAGTATAATAATATGTAAAACAAATTACACGAGAGAAGAAAAAAGAAAAGAAAAAACAATACTTTGTAAATAGAAAAACCACATAATAAAAATCCTCGAACTAGATTTTTCTTTTGGCCGTCTGATCTTTGATATCTTTTTCGGTAAAACCGCAAAATTCTTATACGTGCTTGTAGGTACATTGTAATATTTCTTGGCAATTATTTTATTGTGACTTTATAGTATGTGTGTGTGTATGTTGTGTTTATTTTTTCTTCTTTTAAATTTCCGTATAAAATTAATTGTAGTTTTCCTTGTAAAATAATAAATTTTGTTGCACATGAGAATTGTTTTTTTCTTTTTTCATTTATGAACAAGGGAAGAAAAGAAAAAAAAAATCAAAAAGTATATGTAGGTATTAAGAAATTTTATGAAATTACATAATTTTCTGAGTTAATTTGTTGAAGAGTTTAAATAATTATTTGTAAAAATTATTTAAGTTGATGTTACAAAACAAGAAAAAAACGTTTTTTTTTTCTCATTTGAAATCATCATGAACGTGACATTTTCATGGAAATTGTTTAAAAAAGAAAAAAAGAAAAAATTGAAATAAGCATGAGCAACCCTTTAAAATAAAGATTTCTCACGCATTTACACGTATGTAATGTAGATATGCTATTTCATTCACAGGCGCGTTAAATTTTTTTTTTTTTAAATATGAATGAATGGTTTACTTATTTTAGTTTGATTTGAAATAATGTAAGATAAAAGGGATTTGAAAGGATGTCATGGGTCATTGAGAAACATTATTTATTGTCAAATAAAGTGTTTGTTAGTGATGAGGAATAAGTTTTTTTCATAAATTTTTAAGGTTTTTGTTGTTTTAGATCAATTAGAAAGAAAAAAATTTGAGAAAAAATTAGAGATCTACAATCTACTATCTGGAATATTCATCGATCGAAGATAGACTCGAACAAAAGCTCTAAATTCAGTTGTTTCATGTATCTTTTGTATTTTTGTAATATTTTTCTAGTTTCTATATACAAAATAACAGATCACATCATATTTTCAAAAGCTTGAAACTTTTTATAGAGCACTTAAAGGATGATTTAAACAATTTTAAATACTAATGCCATTAACCACAGAAAAAGCTATTTGTAACCATGCAACATACATATGAGCATTAGGCAAATGATTGCAGACAGGACATTTAAAACTCCGTTAGTCAATAAGGATGTAGCAAAGAACTATAAGGCTAGATTAAGGTATTCTTTAGCAATGAGAAACCTATAGTGATGGAAAATACTTTCAAATTGAATTAAGGATTAGAAAGGAATTAAAATCTACTAAAATATTAAAATTGTGTTCATTTTTAGTTTTATTGACCACAAAAGTAGAATAAAATAAGGATACCTATCCTAATTGAAAATGATAATGGTACTTTCTATCACAAAACTCCAATGAGGATTAAATTTAGCAAAAATTTATAACCCAAATTGAAAAAAAAAACACACAAAAACGTTATTATTTTACTCTTTTTCGATTATTATCTTTTTTCGAATATATTTCACTTCAAATACACGACTCAGCTCATACTTTCCTTTATAACCTTTTTGTTTTTTTTTATTTAATTTTCTTTGTTATAAAATATTAAAACTATAAAAAAAAATTATATAATCCCAAAGGACATTCAAAAAATATACTCCTATTTATTTATTTTAATCGTAAATTGTACAAGTTGTAACCACTAAATCCTTAATCTATTTCCTTTTAAAACAAAAACAAATCCATTTTTTTCCTCATAACTACAATTTTTAACATAATTCTATGAAATTTAATGTTCATTAACTAAAATTACTATTAAAACAAGCTCTAATTGAATTCTTATGTTCTTTTTCAAAGTATGTACTTAAAAAAAGGGTCCATTATATGACTGAAAAAAATTTTATGTACATTTATGTACATCAACACAAAAGTGTAGAGAGAGAGAAAAAGATATACCTTTATTCACAAGGCCTTAATTTTACACATTTTTAAATTTGAAATAGTAATTTTTTAACTACTCTCAGGGGAATAAAAGTTTTACTATTTATCACTTTTACTTTAAAAAATTGTTAAAAAGGATAAAAAAAAGTAATTAAACCAAAAAACAAAAACGAAAACTATTCAAAATAATTTCCTAGTAATTCCCATCAGGAAGTGAATACTTGAAATCCTTTGAAAGTTATTTGAAAGAATTATAAATGTTTTTGTTGTAACGGGAAAAACTAAATTAAAATCTTGGACAGGTGTATCATTCATATAGATTGTCCTTAATTTTTTATGTGAAACACGTGCCTACTTTGTGTCTTTTTAAAAAAAAAATTTTTTTTTTTAGATTTTATAACTGCATAACAACTTTTTGAAGAAAAAAAATAAATAAATAAAATCCCCAAAAAAGATCTTACACAATCAACTTCCTAGGAAATTGAAAAATTAAATGCAATTTAAAACATAAGAAAACAACTTTCGCTTTTTCATTGAAATTCCTTAAACCACCACCCAATTATACACGGTAAAAACAACAGAAGAGATATCAAGTGAATTTTATTAAAGCCGGTATACTGCAGTTGCTGCTTAAGTAAAAAATAAATAACAAGGAAAAAAAAATATAGAGTTTATTGAGATTATTCGGTCAAGGATCTCTTTTACGCGTATACGAATTTTTTTTTCTGTTCTGAAAGTTTGTATTTTACTTTTGGTATGTCTGTACTACATAATTTATTAAAGAAGAAAAAAAAGTATATATTTTGTATAATCAACAATGTTGCATCAGATTCAGATCATTTAGCGTTGATTTTTGAATAATTGGTTTGACGACTACTATATAATTTCATTATGCATTTTAAATGCATGTAAATAATTCACATTCTTCATTATTATTATTTTTTTTTTTTTTTATAAATTGATCTAATTAATTTTTTTTTTTGTTTATGAAAAAAAGATACATGGAAGTGAAAGAGAAAACGAAATAACTTAAATATTATTTTTTAATCTTTTGGCATCAAATTCTGTACCACATGTGCAATGTAACACACTTTTTTTTTTTCTTCTTCGTTTTTTTTTTTTTTCGTATGTATTTCAAATTTGTGTTGTCTATATAGGTACTCTGTTGCATATATGCAGCGAATGTTTTAAAAACAACAAAAAATAAAACACATAATGAAATGCGTATATGCGAAAAGTGAGATTTTTATAGGTTTAGATGAAATGTGGAGGTGCAAAATTATTACCTTGATTACATCATAATATTCAGAAAAATGCAAATATCATATACAAACATATAATACATATTATGTACATATAAGTCTACATAATATGCAGACACAACCAGCCAAATAATAATCGAATAAAATTATTATTTTGAATTCATATACATTTATACTTCATGTAATTGCGATGCATTTTGTTTTGGGGTTAATTCTTTTGCAGAGGTGGAATTATGTATTTATAAATTTTAATTTTATTATGTTGTTTGTTTATATATTTTTTTTTAAATTACCTAAAGCTATATCAAATTGACTCCAAGAAAGGGTTAAATATACTGTTACAAAATATTACTAAACAAAAAATGAATAAATAAATTTCTCTATAGACGTGGGAGTGTGCGAAAATTTAAAACGACCTTGGGTGCAGCATCGACTTAAATTATATAGCTACGCATTTTAAAAGTATGTATGTTCATGTGTATATAGAATAAGATACATAGTTATAGAAAACCGATTATCTAACTATTCAATTGGATAATTAGTTTTATTTCAGTTCAGATATACATTTTGCGTTTTTTTTTATTAGAGTGATTTTAGATTTAGGCGCGACATAAAGTACGTGATACTCACGCAACACTTAACAATTCAAAATCTTTTTCAGTATTATTTATAATCTATTTTGTATACCTGTAGGGGTTCTGCTCTATTAAAATAACTAAGGTAATTAGTGCATTTTGAATGTGGCATCCACAAAAACAACCGCAACAACAAAAATGTTGTATTTTTCTTATTTGCATTATTATTTGCACCCCTACACATGTTTCTACGTATATACGAGTACGTACATACATTTTGTTTACAGCTTGAAGCATTTTTTTTTTTTTTGAAAATCCTATTATAAATGCAGCTAAATACCTATATTCATTTATGTGTATACCGCAAATGAATGCGAATATACATATATGTAGTTCTCCTCTGCTGTTTAGAAAATTCATTTCACATAAAAAAACTTATACACATTTTTTTTGTTTTGTTTTTGTATCATTGCCAATATTATAATTTGAAAAAAGAAAGAAAGAAAAAAAATAATCAAGAATTATAGGTCGTTGCTTTGATTTTGTGGTTTAAGGGCAAATTTAAGTTGATGATGCAACGATTGGATGAATACACTATGTTTTCCTTCATCATATATATATATATATCGGAAAAATGAAAAAGAGTCCATTGCACTGGCATTATGTGAATATACATATACTCTTATAACGTCAAGTAGAAATTGCATTAGCGAAAAATTCTATTTTTATTATATTTATTACATGTTAGTCTAGTTGAAATGATATGTGTTTATTTCTAGAGTTCTAAATTAAACACAAAAAACAAAATATAAAATAAAATACATACATTAAATGCAACATACGTTAAATATCAGGATGAAAAGATGAAAATCGATGAAAAATTTAAACAGCACGGAAGTTGAATTTTCATTAAAATATATTTATTTTAAATTTTCTTCATTTTACTGTTTGCTTAAACTATTCAATGATTAATTATAAACAAAATTGTCCTGAATTTTATTTAGGTTTTCTATACACACAGAATTTTCTATAGTGAAAATAACAACAACAACAAAAAGTATATGTAGTAGGTATCCTACTGTTAGCATACTCGTAATATTTTATGTAACAACTTTTTTTTTCTTTTTAAATTATCTTAAGGTCACCAATGTATGATGTAAAAAAATACTTGAAAATGAGCCATTTCTCGGATGATTTTTATGAAAAATTTAAATACAAGTACGCTCTTTGCATTTTTGGTGTTGTTGTTCTGTTTGACTTTTTGAATTTTTAATGTTTACCATGACATCTTTTCCTGATGCATTTTTATTGCCTGGTTTGTTTAAAATAAAAAATAAAAAAAAATCTAAAAACTTGTAAAACCACAAAATCAAGTGAATTCTGATAATGAAGACGATGATCATGATGATGATGATGATACTTAACAGCTGCTGCTGCTGCTGTTATAGTGCCATTGCCGCTCCTGAAGAAGATTATGAATCAGACAATCATCAGTTTTAGTACCTCTTCAAAAGTACTTTAGTAATAAATTCAAGTAGTACGTACATATTATTATCCTTAATTTTTTTATAAATGTCATAATATTACAAAATCTCTTATGTTACCATTTTTTTTGTTTGTTTGTTTTGTTTTCATGTGTTAATATACTTATTCAGGGTATAAATTCATTGGATTGTCTTTTTAATGAGATTTAAACAAAAATCTACAACAACAACAACAAAAAAACCAAAAATAAAAAAGAAAGAAAAAGAAAAATGATCCTTAAGTATTTTTAAGTGCATTAAATGAGGTCAAGCCAAAATAAAAGTACACCGATAAAAATAATAAACTACCGAAAACCAAAAAAAATAATTCTTTTTTATTAAAAAAAGGTCAGATTATATTACACTTGATAAAATTCGACAACATGATTGATTCGAAGAACTTGCCATCAATATAAGACAAAAAAAAAAAACGTATGTGTTATGTTATGTATTTTATATGTAACGTGCATAAATATGGGCACGACTTTATTTCAAGAAATTGGTTAAATATTTTTTTTATTTCTAAAAGACTTAAAATAAAAAACAATTTATTTAAAAATAAAGTTGCCTTACAACCAAGCCCAAAAATTATTTTGCGAATTCCCCTCACAAAAAGATTAAGAAAAATATATAAAAAACAAAAAAAAAAAACATATAAAAATAAAATAAAATACAAAAAGAACATGTAAAATAAATAAAATATTATAAAAATTCGCATTTTAAGAAGGCTATGTAACACTAAAAAAGTTACTTTCACTATCGATAATGTTTTGTTGTTTTTGCTGCAATTGCACATTATGTTGAATTGAATTGTATTACAAAGTCAAAACAGTTAAAACTATGAATATGATAATTTTGGTAATCCAGTAAGAAAAAAAAGAAAGAAAAAAACAAGAATAAAAAATAAAATAAAATATAAACAGATATATACAGGTAAGAAAAGATAAATAAAAAAAACCAATAAATTCAAAATAAAAAATCTTTGGATTATATCAAAGAAAAAAAAAATGCACTGCAAAAATTGTCATTGTTGATGTACAAGAAAAGGAAAAAAAAAATAAACAAAATTATCAGGCTTGGTTCCAAACTATCCAAAATTTATCCGAATTCCATTGCTGAAAGCGAAATTATGTACATGTGTCCCTCTAAGACATCATTCAATGAGTCTGATTTGAAGCCCCTACATTACAAGTTTATATTATGATCATTCTAACTGTGTTCATATGTTCGTTCGAAGTCAGTTTCAAGTCAAATTTAGTTGAGAAGTTTTTCAAATTCATGTAAACTTTAACTGCTTTTGAAAATAACAAACAATAAATTTGCAAGACATCAACAGTTATTGAACGTGAAGATTTTCCCCAACATATTCTATTTGGAAGTTTTGAAAAGTGGTCATGAGCTAGGGAATAAGTAACTTGAAGCCTAAACTTTATATAGTAACAATTGAAAATCAATCTAAGAATTTATTTCAATTCAAACTCTCAAATTCCAACACATAAACATACTGCTATCTATAATCCATTAAAGTTGCAGAATATTAACAAATATCTTGCAAGTTTTAAGTAATTACCTGAAGCTCAGGTCTGATAAATTTTTTTAAAGTAAAGAGACATTAAGACAGGAAAAAAAAAAAAAAGGTGTGAATGTGAAGTCTATACTACATAATACTGTCTGTGTTGAATTTTGTTAAGATACCACTTTTTTTTTTCTTTCCTTCTTTTATTTATTGTTCCTCAAAGGTCCTATATATTAACCAAATGTATTGAACAGGTCGTTGATCGTATTACTTTTTTTGGAAATGAAAATTTCAATTTATATGATTGCGTATAATTGCAAAGATACGTGATCGTATAATGTATGTACATATGTAATTGAAATTGCTATAGTAAAAATATAATATTGCCCTTTGGCTAAAATAATACATGATCATACATATCACGTTTAAAAACAACAACAAATAAACAAAACAAAAAAAAATAGCAATTTTTACGCAATATTACGTTTCTTTTAATTTTGATTGATGACAGAAAACAAAAATTATGATGATGAGTTCTTTTTTTTTTCCTTATTGTAATTGAACTCATTTCTAGAATTGTGAAAAAAAAAATCCAATATTTTACACAAAAAGAGAAAAAGAAAAATGAAGATCATTGTTTTGTAGTTTTTTTTCTCATCGACTTTTACACCTTTATTATTTCGTCTGAAAAATTTAGGCCTTTAGGGTCATAATACCCACTTGTAAGTTGTAAGTAAACCGGTGTATTTTTTTCTTCTTCTTCAATTTTTGGGTTTCGTATCATATATGTGATTATCAATTTGTTGTTTTTTATTGTTTATTTGTAATTCGATTGCAAAATTGCTAAAAAATTCATATCATATACATATATTGTAGTAGTTCGACTGATATGTCTTCAGGCAATTATATTCTTTTTTTATTTTTTTTTTTTCATATTATTTTATCTTATTGAAATCTTTTTTTTTTTGCGTTGCAACAGAGTGTATATAGAAAAAGTTTTAGTTGCAGATAACCGCAAGCAAAAGAAAAAAATAAAGCAAACATAGAAATAAGATAAAAAGATTTTCTACAATAAATTTAATATCTGATTTAATTTGACAGATGCAGATTTATCCATTTATTGATGTTTTTTTTTTTTTTTTTTTGATTTCATATAACGAAAAAAACATATCATTATTATAAGAAAGTCAGAAAAAATTAAACAAGATATAAAATTTATATATATGATAGGTGAACATATTATGACGAAATTATAATTTCTGATTATGTTTTTTCCTACTATTTTTTTTTTTTTTGATTTTTGAAAAAAAAAATTAAAAAAGAAAAAAATATTTTAAAAAAAACTGAAGCAAGCATATTGATAAAGAAACTCCCACAAAAACTAGTCAGTCACAAAGTATAATATTGATTCAAATGGAATTATTAAATTCATTATGATTTTATACCTATATGTTTTTTTTCTTCTTTCAAATGAAATTTAGGAAGATAAATGATGGATTTCATCAACGAATGAACACGATATTAAAATCAGTTTCAAATGGTTTTGCAATTTCTAAATATAAACGTGAAAGAGGAAACTTTTTTTTTTTAAATTTAATTTCTTATTGAAATTCATTAAAATTCAACAAAACAAAATATGAATAATAAAATAAAATTGTGCAGATGTTAATTTTAACTTTCGTGAAAGGAAATTCACTAAAAAATTTTTAATCGAAATTATAAGGAATTTTACCGAATCTCATTTCATTTTTCATTATTTTGAAGATTTAGATAGTATGATATACATATAATTCTGGAGTATTTTCTAGATTCTTTTAATGAAAATAAAAGTCATGCAATTTAAAAAATTCTCTGGCTTTCTATCCTGAATCCTGATCTTGAGTTGAATCGCTTTTTAGAATGGTATCAGGAATCCTCGAACTATATTTTTCTTGTTCAGTACTTTTTAAGCGTTTAAATTTACCCCTAGGTAGGGTAGAAATCCTATATATATGAAAAAAAATAACCACGTGGGCCCGCAAGTTGATCTATTTCAAGCAAAAATCAAAATTCAATTAAATAAAATAGATTTTTCAATTTATGATTACAAACAAAACACACAGTCATGAACATCTTCATGAAAAAAAAAACTTTATTCGGAAGTCACATTCTGGTATCATCAGACTCAGGAAACAGGTTCTAAAACAATGGAATATAAAATGCATAACATCCGAAAGAAAATTTTTCATAAAATAAAAGTAAAAAAAAAATTTACTTAACTTTTTTTTTATATTTCAAGTAATGACGTCAGACGTCCTTAGTGGATAAAATGCATTTTATTAAGAAGCGCAATAGCATATAACTTTATCATTGAGACTTTGTAATTATTTAAATTAAAAGTAAAATGAAATTGTAACCGTTTTAATTTAAGTATATGACTTTTAATGAGAAAGAGAAAAAAAATATATTTAATATTTATCTAGAAAATATAGTGACAAAACTCTATAAAAGTATGAGAAATAATCGTTAACGTTTAGGTCAAGGGTATCATGTCTTAGAGAGTTGGAATCATAGTGTAGTGTAGTTAAAGCAAAACATACCAGTTAATAAAAACAACAAAAAACTAGCAAGAAAAAAAAAAACAACCATAATCGTTTAATAAAATTTAACAATGATACATGATGCATATTACCATGTGTGTAAAAAAAACTACATACATACATATGATTGCATATTGTACACAAAAAAAAAAAAATCTTTTAATAAAATAATTATCACATAAGATTCGATTGACATGTTATGTGTACTTGCTATATATGTTAAGTAATAGATTATTTTTTTCTATTAAATAATAATAAAAATAAAACTAACAAAAATTATGAACAAAGGTGTTATTAAAATTTTAAAAAAAAATTATTATAATAATAAACTTTTAAACTCTTTCAAATATTCAATATGTACATAATGCTATAGGTACTTAGTTGTTATTTATTATATGTATGTATATTCGAATATCTTATTATAATTTAAATTTGCGTGATTTAATTTTTATTTTGCTAATGTGCTGTATTTTTTAAACATTGAATTTTTTAGGCTTAATTTGCAATTAAAAAATAAAATAGAATAGGTAGTAAAAAAAAAAACATGAAACATATGCATGATACATACAATATATAGGTATGTCGTATGTGTAACAAAATATTCAAGCAGTAAATTCAACAATGAAAAGCTTTCATAGTTTGTTTTTTTTTTGTTTGTTTTCAATGCTTTAGGCTATATTGTCACCAATTTTTTCTTTTTTATTTTAATATTGTTTTTTTTATTAAAAAAAAAAAAATTTTTTTTTCAACGAACTTTTGATAAATACCAGTACTAAATAGCAGTTAACATTGTAAAAAGTCAACAGCCATTTAACTTTAATTATTTATTTATTTTTATTTGTTTTTATTTTATTTTTTTTTTATTATTTTTGTGATTTAATCGATGTACTGCATAACTATAATAGTGTATCTAATTTAGATAGGATTTTTTAGATAGGAATTATTAAGCCTATAACGAGTTTAAATTATATATAGAGAGCGAAAAAATATAAAAATAAAATAAATAAAAAAAAAACACACATTCTTTTTTAAATGTATCTCTGAAATCAATCATTTAAACATTTAAAAAATATTCTAAGTTCGTTCTAAGACCTAAATATTTTCAAATATGTATAAATAAGCATAAACATACATACTTTTATTGTATATATTATGTATACAGATAAATATACAATTTATTGTACGTATATGTATGTATATACCGAACCGATACCATTTACCCAATCGTCCCAATCATATTTTTGGTTGCCTATTGGACTTGGATTACATGGACAAAGTGTCCATGCACTTTAAAATATGCGTGCATAGATATTTTTGATGAATTGGATAAAAATACTAAATGTAATTTATAAAGAGAATAAAAAAATTAAATGCAGTTTAGATTTAAGAAAAAAAAAAAAAGAATTCAATATGAAAAAAACGCAACTAATAGTGTTGAAAAAATTTATTAAGAGCGATTGTTGTGCACACAAGTACATAATGTATGGTATATACATACATACATATGTATATGTATGTATAATCATTGAAAATCAGCACAGCCTAGTTTTGTTGTTTGCCAGAAATTGTGACCATAAGCGCATACGCTTAGATAAACTGTCATTGTATCTATACAATTTAGATTGATTGCCAACTAAAATGACCAAAAGAAAAAAAAAAATAAATAAATAAAATGAAAAGAAATAATAATAAAAGATAACAGAAAAAAAATCACATATTTTGAAGGTTGAACACGTCTTACCGGGTGGATAGGATATACATAAGTATAGATATTATTACAACAGGTAAACTAATACCTAAATACACAAAGTATCTGTATTGATATAGATATAATTATATGTAGATATTATGTGAAATGTTCAAAATTACAAACTTACATGAATATTTAAAGTATAACAGTCAGAATTTAGTATTAAATAACCAACTGGGCAGGTGCTCAATACTCGGGTTTGCGGATCACAGATAGGTGAATTTTCTATTTATCAAATTAAATGCCTACACTATATGTAAAAACTTATCTATATGTTTGAGTTCGAGGTTACTATGGTTGAAATATCTATACCCGATAATAGTTAACAGTAGTTATGGAAAATCTCGCCTTAAAATATATTTTTTTAAAAAAAATGTATATAATCGTGTATGTATGTATATAAATTGGTAATATGAAAAAAAAACTTTTAAAGTCAAGATTATGAGACTGTAAAAATGCAGCTAATTGATTAATTTCCTCGGACCAAATAGGCACATGCATAATTGATTCATTTTAAATTTAATTTAAATACATTCTTGAATGTACAATTTGTAGGTTTTTTTCATTCGTTAAAACATTTTTAAATATCTGATTTGGTGAAAATTAATTTTAATCTTTTTTTTTTTAAATACATATGACACTTTTGGCCTCATTGAATTTCATCGAAATATCAATTTAATAATTTTTATAATTTTTTGCAACATAAAAAAATAATTTATATGTAGGTACATAGTATGTATATGTGTTTGTAATTGTTTAATACAAAATCAATGGTGTTTTAATGTAAAACTAATTGATTTCTTGTCATGAAAAGATTAGGTATTGGTTTTTATTTCTCTTTATAAATAGAAAAAAAAAAATTAAGATATTTAGTCAATGGAATTAAAACCCTTTATTATGTATATTATTATGATTTTATTTTTAAACCCGTATAAAAAACCTTTCAACATTCATATAATTATGATTTTAAAAATCACTACATACAGATACTTTTGATTGGTATCTATCACCAGTCAATTTTTATTAAATAATAAAACGGGAGGGAAAAAGAAAAAAAAACAACTATCAAGAGTTTTTTTTATTTTATTTTTAATTTTAAATCTATTTATAAATGAATACGTTAAAAATGAATTTAAATTGAAAATTATTATGCGATATTAACGCAATCATAAAAGAATATATAAATTTTAAATAATAGAAAAAAAAATATTACCGTATTATGTCAATTTGTTGACAAAATAATGTATAGATACTTATTATTAAATAGTTTTTATTTTTTGTGTTTTCAGTACATATAAATAACTTATGGTAATGGATATTTAAGGTCTTATGAATGTTTAAATTATATACCTATATTTACCTATACCTAAATATATACATGATGATATGTTTAATGAAAATTTTAATAAAACTATTCTTTATTTATTTTTTTCAGCATTTTCAGCATAATTTTATTAAAATTGCATAATAATTTGTTGTGTGTGATCGTACACGTGGAATGTCTAGCCATGAATATAAAGGTAATTATAATGTTTACTATTTGATATGCTTTTATCTAGTATATTTTTTATACATATATAGTTTACTACGTAATATGTATGTATTTATGACAGTATACATATACTTTTTTTTCATATAGAAGAGAAAAAAAATTGTTGTTATCCGATTTAATTTGTTCTAGAAGTCGTTAGAAATTTGAAGGACAATGCTCTAAAACTTAATGTACAATTACTTATTTTTTTTTTTGTTACTTAGTTTTGTGTTGATTAACAACATTTTAATAATTTTGATGAATTATGTGTGAAAAAAAAATGTACATAAATTTAAACGGTACTATAGACTGACTGATTGTTAATAATAAATTATGGTAAATTTGAAATGAAACTAGAGAAGAAGAAAAAAAAAAACAAATTAATAATCAATACAGAATAAGTTATTGTTCTTTTTGTCTCTGGTATAATATAAAATATTTATATGACATATAGGCTTATATTTCGCATGTCTGATAAAATTATTATGACATTAATTTTAAAAAGAAATTTTCTAATGAGTATGGAAAATTCGAAAAATTTTAAAAGTATCTAAAAACTGATACTTTCTTGAGAATTGAATAAAGAAAAAGGTGCTATTGATATGTCACATATACTAGTATATGTTTCGCTATACCTCATCTACCTCATGAAATACATTTTTTTTTTTGTTTTTTTAATTAATTAAGTTGAATTTTTATTATGAACTTGAGCCGCGAAAGTGTAACATTTCCCTCACCACTCTACTTTATCAGATATATTACTGAAAATATATTGTATAGATGTTAATTATCTTGCAAGTATTTAGTATATGTAACTTCGACACATGAAATGAACTAGTATAAAAAAAGTAACTTCATTTTTTTTCATTTAACTTTTATACCAATATTTTTAACTTTAAACTCGCGTTTTTCTTTAATCTATATAATATCGTGCCAATCAAACAATTACCGATCTATTAAAGTTGTGACTTAAATATATACAATCAATCAGCCCACAAAACACCCAGAAAATTCCAAATGTTTTTTTTTTTTGCTAAAATTATTGAATTGATAAGATCTTGCTTGTATAATCGAAAAATTTGCAATATCATACTGCAACAATAATATTTCTTCTCTAATACAGTATGTACAATTGTACATATTTGTATTGAATAACAATTATATAGGCAAAATCATAAAAGTTGAGGAATCGTATTATACTAGAAAAACATGCGCAGAAAGAAAAATACTTACAGACATCCATTTTTGTTGTTGTAAATTCTAAGAAACAGCTAGGTTTCTTCTTTCGTATATATGTATACATTACACTACCACATGTAAGACATGCTCGAAAATACCTCAACTTTTATGATTTTGCTTATATCTAAATTTAAAATATCTAAAGCGGTTAAAAATCGTATACGAGTATGACCATAAATAAACCACTAGAAGATAAACACAGTACAGTACTCATAAATTTTCGATGTGTCTTTGTTTTTGTTTGTTAATTATTTCGAAATTTTGTTTTTTTTCGAAAATACCTATTTTTGGCGAAAATTCGAAATTAATTTTTCGAAAATTCAAAATTTTTGTTTTACTTTTAACAAGCTTTTTTTTATTGAAATTTCATTAATTGCTGTAGAAGTTTCTCACGTTAAATAATTAAGATTTTAATTCGATGTTTTTCTTAAAACAAAACAAGAATACCTAGGAAAAGGGAAAATATTGGATATATCTTTATCAAACATGTGTACATATAGTTGTTTTTTTCGTATGAAATAAAACGGTTTATTTTGTAGTGGTTAATTTATGATATGACTCAACAAATCAATGATTTTTGAAAAAAATAAAATGAAAAAAAAAACCAAAATCTACAACCTCTAAAGGTGTATTTGACCCAAATTATAACATCACGTTCCGGTATAAAAAAAAAATCTCTTGAATGTATATTACATCTGAAAAGTGTGTATCTACAGTACCTATCTATTTTTTTTTTTTCAAATTTAGATACATACATCAAGATCAAAGTATAAATTTTGTAAAGTAATGTTCGATATTTTGAAAGAAAAAAAGTAAAGAAGAGGGAAAATTTAGCACTACCAAAACAATTATAACAATTTTCAGATATTATCGCATTATATCAAATGAATTTCCCATATCATCTAGTTTTGGAGGTGTAGTTATTTTAATGATTATACAATTTGATAGAACAATCAAAAATTACGTAAATAAATAAAAGTGGACACATAAAAAATGACATTATAAAGTATTAATGCGTGAATTGCAACAAATCATTCAAATACATTTGACTGCATTCTGGGTGGTTCATATAATAAAATATTTATTTCTATACACTATACAGAAATTTTTTATTCTCAGTTTGACTACAAATTAAATTTATTTTATTTATTTTATAATAGTGCAGTTTGGAACATATGTATATATATACGTATATCACGTCGGCATACGTAAGTATGTATACATATATGTTTGTATTTAGTATTTGCAGTTAAATTTTAAATACATTTTTACTATAATAAATGCGTCTAATATTGGGCGTAGAAGCGTATTAAGCTTTGACATTAATTATTGCTAAAAAAAATAAATAAAAAATAAATTTATATATGCAAAAAAATAATTTATGCATAATTATTTAATAAAATGGTTCAAGGCTACCGAGACTGAACTGTTATGTGTATCTCGTTTTTCTGTGTAAATATGTAAAATATACAAAAATAAAAGTATCTATGTGTTGCATTATTGAGATTTGGCAATATTGATGGTATTTTTTTTAGTTTGCTTTGAAAAAATTTTAAAATCTTTTTGATAAAATTTTTAATTTTAATATCCTGCAGAAGAAAAAAATATGCACATACATATGTATATCTAAACACCTACAACAACAATATATTGTGTGTGCTCAATACAAAAAAAACACGGTACATATTTTTATAGTTATTCGATTAGCATTTCCGTTTAAAGTTTTTTTTTTTCTTTTTATTTGTAAGTGTTAATGACCGCTATTCATATGACAATTACATGTCAATAAAAAATTTTCATTATATGCAAAAAGGAGATAATTAAAATTCAATAAGAATTCAAATCTAACGTTTTTCTTGGTTTTTTAAATTTATTTATTTTTTTTCTAAAACAAAGAATAAAAATTTATTCATACTTGCACTAGACAGAGAGGACTTACGTACATATGTGAATTAAATATGCACTTTTGAGGTAAACATAAAATATAGAAAAATGCATTGTAAGGGATTTTTTATTATTTCTTTATTTATTAATTTTTTTTTCTTCCCTATAAGTTTATTTTTTATTTTTATTTTTTTGCTAATTCATTTAAATTTTTCATTCATATATTCAAAGTACAATACAATTAACAACAAAGAGTACATGGCATGTGAACAATTAACGATTTGTAATTGAAGATCACACATTATTAGAATGGTCGTATATTTATGGGCTCTTCAGGGCGGTAGTATCAAATTTTTCAATGAAAAATATAAAACAACAACAACAACAACAACAAAAATAAATGTAAAAATAATTATATTTATGTTTACGTAAACATGAGTTTAATGATCTTAAACAAATGTTAATGTATGTAACATTGAAAAAATTCTCAGAAATTCAACCAGCAAATAACAAGAAAAAAAAAAATTAAATAATTTACGTATGTACATAATGCAATCACGTGGTTTCAAGGAATTGTGTAGAAATTGAATCGTAATTAATTAATTACAAAAACAGATACTTATTTTTTTATGAGTATATAAAGATATCTTAAATGAGTCAATTTGAAAGGAATAATATTTCTTCGGAACGTGTCCATGTAGAAAAAAAAAATAACATAGGCTTGAAACGCCTTCTAATGACTAGACGAAAGTGATTTATATTGGAAATTTGAGACCATTCCTTAATTATAGTAAAGGATTTTATGTAGCCTAAAATTATTATGATTTTTGACTAATTAGGATTTTGTATATTTGAATTTTTTTTTTTTTTTTTTTTTTTTTTTTTTTTGTTAATTTAGAATTGGAATTATGTATTTGATTTCCATTACAATTATTTCATTCATTCAATCACAATTATATAAAATGTATAAATGAATACCTAACATATCTTATATAATCCTACACTTACCTTTTATATCCGGTGGTCTTCCTATTCGACTTCCTATTGTTAAATTTTCCAAATCATTTATATTCGGAGATAATAATTTTTCAGCTAGTAAAGGATTAGCAGCTATTGAATAACGACTATTTATATTTTGAAAATTTCTATGATTCTGTTGATGTTGTGATATAACATTACTAGCTGATACTGTTGCAGCAGCAAAAGCTAATAATGCTGTTTCAGCATCATTATTATTATTTGTATGCTGCTGATGATTACCATTTGAACTATTTGTAATTGATGTAACACCATTATTAGATAACAATAGATTATTATTATTATTATTATTATTATTATTATTATTTGTATTAATATTATGTTGATGTGATTGCTGTTGTTGACTATTATTTGTACATGTGGCAAGAAAATTTTGTGAATTATTTAATGTTGATTGTAAATTTAAATTATTATTATTTTCTTCTTGCTGTAAAGGGAAAGAAAAATTCGAAATATATTTAGAAGAAAAATGAAAATTATTAATATATTAATTTATATTTCTTCTTACCTTAACTTCTGTTGTTAAATCCGATAAAAGATTGTCTAATTCAAAAGGATTTTCAGTTAATTGACGAAGTAATTCATCAGATGAATCATTACATAGCGGATCAAGAGAATTTAATTCACATGATCCGCCAGCCGGTTCTTGATTTTGTGTTGTATTTCCGCCAGCCACGGCGTCCTAAAAAAAATTTTTTTTTAAAGTAGTAGTATCAGCTTTTTTTTTTTTTAAATTCAAAACTAAAACTAAAAGCATAATTATTTACCTGTAAGCATGCCGAAATATCAACCATTCGACCATCATTATCAGGGCACCATAGTAAGGCATCATCAATAAATGGCATTGCCGTTATGGCAGAGCCACTACGAAGGCTTGTGGCTAATGCCAGTTTATTTTTTTAATTTCCAAAAGTGTAAAAAAAAAATCTCGAAATATTTATTTTTACAAATATCTTTACGTTTTTCCCTCCAATAAAGGCGTGTAAAATTTTCTTTAAAATTCGTTATCAAGGTACTGTAAATAACGTTTAAAAATACGTTTAAAAAATGCAAAAAAATGTTTCTATTTTATTATAAAATGATTTTTTTTTTGTTTTTCAGTCTTTTGAATTTTCTTAAAAGCTCAATATATCAAAGGCGCACACATTCGTTAAATATTTTTTTTATATTGTTTTTTTTCTTCGTAAAATTCACGTTATAAATTTTTACACATTTTATTTTAAAAAAAAATTTTTCAAAGAGAAAAAAATATCAAGGCACTTATATTGGTGTTGTTTATATAGAAAAAGTGAATCATCACTGATAATTTCTAATTATTATTATTATTTTTTTTTTTGAAATTTGTTTTTCTTTTACAAAGCACTGTTTTACAATTAAATTTAGTTATTTTTTTTTTGTTTATTTATTTGTTTCTCCACAATAATTGAATATTATTTGTAAATATATAATAACAACGTTCTTAAATCGATCACTAAAGGACGTATACGTTTCGAAAAGGTACAATTTCTAAACATTTTAATAGAATTTAAAAAAAATAAATAAAAAAAATTCTTACTTTTTTTGTATTTTTACCTATGTTTTTTTTCTATATAATTTGGCAAATTTTGGCAGTTATCGGTTATGATGAACGTTGATTATTCTATCAGACTTTCTGGTTGATTATTATTTTCAAAATTGAACACAGATTGGTGATATTTGTGTCATATAAGTTTTTACAAAAAGCAGTCTGAAAAGATACAAAAAAACAAACACAAATGTTTAAAAATTAAAAGAAATATTTTACTAAACAGGAAATTTGTGAAATTAAAAAATTTAGCGGTCAATGGTACAAATTAATTTAACGGAAATTTTTTTTTAAATTTAAATCATTTCCTGTTTAACCGTCAATAATTTTTAAACTTTTTCACTGATTACAGCGACAATACTTTTAAATTCCAATAAAGTGCCTCGGATATGTTGAAAACTTGACTAAACGAATGGGGAGTTTTATTTTTAACGAAAAGTTGTGTTTTTGTGTGATTAGTTTGACAGTTCTGTTCACCACGTGTTTATTTTATTTTTTTTTTTTTTCATTCATTTAAACACCAACAGGCAACAGTTTCATGTCATTTGTTTTTTCTGTTTTCTTGTTGGTGGTAAAAAATTATGTGGTTTCTAAATGGAGTGAAGTGTTTTTGTTATTTTTCGTGATTTCACGCAAAAGTATAATGTGAGAAATTGAAACTAGTGACTGTGTGTAGTCATTTATGAAAAATAATTATAGTTCAAATGAACAATGGCCAGTAGAAGAGATAAACAAGAACTTTCATCAGATGATTCTTCAGGTGATTCAATCGATTGTTTAAGTGAACATTTTGATCCTTTAAAAGCCTTATATTCCGAAAAAATTAAGGCTCCAGCAGAGAAGTGCCGTATTTATGATAATGTGGCGCGTTTTGAGTCTGCATTAAGAAAAAGTGGATTAGTAAAAGATTCACAGGCTATTCAAAAATCTGAAAGTGAATCTCGTCAAATACCGCCGTCAAAAACAGCTGTTTTTGCTTCAACTTCAACTGGTCGTAGGGGAAACGACGACGACGACGATGCAACATCGAAGAGGAGATTTTTACCACATCAAAGTATGTTTTTAATAATTTCTTGCATACTTTTAGGTGAAATATATTTTTTAAAGTCGACATTTTCAATTTTCAGTGGCAATCAAAACAACCGGCCAAATAAAGAAAAAACATTTTCGTAATTTATTTACAAAAATGGAACAAATCGTTGGCCCTTTAGCAGCACTTCAAAAATATCGTACAGAAAAAACAAAAGTGAAAATTTACACAAGAAAACAGAGAGGAATACGAGGATATACAATTGGATTTATAATTGCATTTGATTCACATTGGAATTTATTGTTAGACAATGCATATGAAGTTTGGAAAAGAAGAAAATATAAATTCAGCGAGAATAAAGCTGTTTTAGGTAAAATTCTTTCAATTATTTATTATATTTTTTTGCTCTTAAAATTTATAATTTTTTATTTTTCCTTAAAGGTAAGCCTGTTGAATGGTCTGATAGAATTAAAGAATTGGGAATTACACTTCCAAAATTGGAAGTAAAAAGTTTAAATAGAAAATATGTTGAATGTAGAAGAATTGTTAATCAAATTATGATTAGAGGAGAACAAATTGTTCTTATACATCCAATTTTAAATGAAACAGAATAAAAATTATAAAGAATTTATTGAAAATGAAACCTTTTCAAGCTTAAGAGAAAAAAAAACAAAATCTTTAAATTTCCGTTATTCAGTAAGAAAAATAATCATTTAAAAAAAAAACAATAAAATTTTCTAATATTTTTTTACGGTTATTAATTTGAAATCGAAATAAACAAATAAAAATGAACTAAGATTAAATATTATTATTAATGAAATATGCATAAAAAAAAACAAAACGAAAATAGAAAGAAGAAGAAAAGAAAAAAATTGATCAACCGATCACAATTTGAATGGTTTTTCCTTAATTAAATACCAGTTATAAATACTATTATATTATATTATGCATGCAAAATACGGAGGCAACTAAAAAAAAAAAATACATGTATTAAAAACTAGAAAACCAAAAGGATAGGAGCAAAAAAAATATGAAGAAAGAAAAAAAAAGTGCAAGTATAAGAAAAGTGAAAATATTTTTCACTTGGTAATTTTTTTTTCTTTATTACTCAGCAGTACCATGCACTTACTTTATAGCAACAATTTAACTGTGTGTAATAATAATGGTAAAACTGATGGTATAACAATAACAACAACAACTAAATTATTATGATGGTTATGTTGTTTGCTTCTAATGCCATTGACCGACCAGCCAACCACAAGAAAAACGTAAAAACAAGAAGCAAAAAAAATATATATATATAGAAGAGAAAAAAAAATGTACATATTATAAAAGTATTTTAAAATTACCAATGAATGATATAATACATAATGTTAAAGATTTAATTCCATTTAAAGAAGAAGTGGTAAAAGAAATTACGATATTAAAGCATAGATACAAAATATAAAAAAAATAGAGCTACTTTTATTGATATGATATTGAAGTTTATTGAACATTTATAATTGGATGGTTAATATTACAGAATTTGTATGTAGAAAAGATTTTTATTGAAGTTTTATACTGATTTAGTTTAAATTGTAACAAAAAATCATACACTGTATACAAAACGCACATTCAATGAAATCTTATTTAAAGAAAGAAGAAAAAAAATCGATTGTCTCTTTAGAAGGAAAATGATTAACGGAAAGAAAAAATTTGAAATAGAAAATACCAGAAAAAAAAACATTGTTTGTATTAGAGTTTTTTTTTCAGACCACAACATCACACAATGCATTTAATATGCAAAAAAAACTTTCACTCACTATTACAATCATAAAATCATGTTGCATTTTCATAGTCTACCTACTGCTGTTTTTTCGTTCGATCGGTGACCTTTACTTCAAGTTTCGCAAGTTTATCCTGTTTAGTTTTACTGATTGGTTGGTTGCTAAATGTTATTTTTTTATTTTTTTATCTTTCATATTATATGTCCTTCTACATAAATAAAAATTGATCATTGAACCTTTTTATGTTGACATTCAAAATACGAAAATACAAATAATCTCTGTTTGAGATTGAAAATTATAAAAATTGTAAATTTTTTTTTTTTTTTTTTTTCTATCTTAAAAATTTGTAAACGTGTGAAATTATTGTTGAGAAATTCAAAAATATATCTTAACGTTAAATTATTGAAAATTTTAAGTAACGGTCACTATAAAAGTTGTATGAGGAAGGTGGTGTTTAGTTGTTATTTTTCTGTTTAATTTTCAAGGCTTTGATATCGAAAATTGAAAAATTTCAGTATGATGATTGATATATCTTGATTGGGATTTCTTTTCTGTTATCTTACTAAGGAAAAAGGAAGGAATAAGAGTATCATATACATCGAAAGTACGATCGAAACATATGAGTTAAAATCCTGAATGGTATAATAATATGTTTTAACTTTCTTGCTTGACTGTAACATTTGGTAAATTAACCATGGTACGAAATTTGGTCCAATTCCTTTTCCTTTTCTAATTTTTTCCAACTATGTACCCCCAATTTTCAACCTGGCTTACGGTTTTTTATCGTTTGATTTGAAGGGATTAATGTGTCTAAATTATTTTTAAAAATAGCAAAAAATAAATGCAAACATTTTTAAAATAACATTGAGAATACTTTCTTCATGATTTGATTAAAATTTTGATATGAAATTTCTGAAATTTTTTTGAAAAATTTTAGTGTAAAAAAAACGAAAAACAAAAAACTAAAAGTAAACAATTTTCTCACTAAAAGTTTCGTAATAATTTTTTTATTCAATTCAATATTTTATTTTTTATTTCTTTTTGTCCTTTTCTTCTTCTTCATCTCTTTTGTTGTAATAAATGTGATCTTTTATTTGATTACAATTAATCTTTAGAACATATTTTCATCATTAACATTGTAATGATGATGAAAGTAAAGTTTAAGGAATTGCAATCAAATCACACGCAATTCAATGCCAAGGCATGAATGGGATTTAGATGAGGCAAAATAAAAAAAAAACAAGAGAAAATAAAATGTAATAATGTAGTATTTGCCTGTATAATAATAAAATACGGAAAAAGTGTAATAAAAGTAGTGAAATAGCAGTTGTATAGCTATAACAGAAACCTCAGCATCAATATCAGACTAGATATAAATAAAGTAAGTATGTACATACGAGTATATATGTATATTCAAACTGGAAATTGACATTACATTACTATAAGATGTAGTAAAAAAATGTAATGAACATGGCATAGGACGTAATGCTGTTGCAATAATTGTTGCATAGCATGCGAATAAAACGAGGTATAAGTTTTTATTTTGTTTTTGTTTTTGATACAATTAACAGCAAAAATAACAACAATTTCAATATTACTTTGACTTGACTCTGAAATCTTTTCAGAGTGAAAAAAAAAGTGAATTATAGAAAAAAAATTTAAAAAAACATTCAAGTAACTCGTTTCAATAAAAATAAATTTTTTTTTTAACTTGAATGCGTCACCAGTATAATCTCTCCAGTATGGTGATGATGGTGGTGTGATACCTATATGTACTCGTATGTATTTAGTAAAAGGAGCGTTGCACTGATTTTTTACTTTCTTATAATGCATTCTCAAGTTTATATAATAATAATAATCAGATGAGATGATGCTACTCATCATTTACGTTACATTTTATTATTTTGAAATTTTGTTTTTCCTTTATTACTTATTACTTGGCTTTTGTTGTTATTATTATTGTTGTTGTTGTTAGGAGCTGGTGGCTTTGAAGCTTTTATTAATTAAATTGTTGAACTTCAGTCGTCATTTATTTCGCGTGGTAATGTTATTATCATTATTGCATTTATAATGAATTTTATTACAATAATGATGTGAAATATAATGAAGAAAGCAAAACATAGCCACAAAAGATTCAACAATTTCAATCAACACAAATTTTTCACATATAATGTAGTAATATAATCCTACCACACTATATAGATAGATTCAAGATGAATTTTTAGTCTAGTCCAAAGTAAAATATTTTTAAATAGTCATCACATCGGTTATTGCACTTTTTTTTTTTGTTTTTTTAATTTATTATTTATCTTTTTTTTTTTCTTTTCTAGATTTTATATCATTATAATATAACATTGCCATTTTGCCAAGCTGTTTTAAACAAAACATTGCCTGAGGAGACTGATGCTATTGCCATTTATTATAGTGTATGTCGCTTTTGTCTACTTATTTATGATTTTATCTATTCGTGTGCCACGTAATTACAATTACTGCACTTTCGCTTTTCTCTAGTAATGGTGAAATGAAATGAAATGATGATAATAATGATTATGATGATGTGATTTGACTAGCGATGCAAATTCAAAAAAAAAAAAAAAAAAAAACGTTTATAAAAGAATTTTTATTAATAAAAAAAAAAGTCTTGTTGCAATAATTACAATGCATAAATACAAAATATTTTAATAATGATAAAAATGAATAATAGAGAGTTTTTTTTTTTTACCACAATAATTATTGTAATCATAATCACTGATGAGGATGTTACTTCCTTAAAATCAATGATTACCACAAACATTATAAGCAAATTCATTAAATTTTATTATTATTAAAGATTTATTCCATTATAAATTCATTTTCAATTGAAAATATTAAATTTTCAATTTAACGAATTTATTTTTACATATGAATTTTTGTATGATTGCAATTTTTCGATTATTTAAATTTTGTATGTTTAGAACAGGCGATGCTACCAGTTAATTTAATTGTATGGGAGAAAAATTAGTTTCCTTTTTTCAAATAAATATTTCATGTTACATTCTAAAGTCATATTTTATTTGAGAAATTCATGTGCGGAGAACCCTTTGTTCGGAGCACAGAGCCACCAGTCCGAATTGTATATCCCAAAGTTGTGGAATTTCGAACTTAAATTTGAAAATCGTACGAAAATCGTCGATTTTGATGTTTTTATTATCCTGTGACTTGTTAATATCGTAAATTGGAATAATAAATTGAACGATGAATGCGTAGAGGAGAAATATTTCCAGGAAAGAATAGACAAACAGAAATATGTAGTTTTTTTCAGGACGTTATGTTATGTTAAAGTCCTTTTTTCGAGTAAACAATAAAGAAACTTCACAGATTTTCAATTTAAAAAATTAAAGGAAAAAACATTTTCTCCTCGACAAGTGCAAGCATTATTATTATCTATTTGTTTTTATTTGTTTTTATTGCTTTCTGTCACATTTTCTGAATTCTTAATGTGTTTTAACGTAACTTTTTACGTTTCTAGTAAATTCTACTATTACATAATAAATGATTATTTGTTATTTATTGAGTATATATAATCTTAATATACATATTACAAGAAACCAGTCATTTCTGTTTTTTTTTCTGTATAATTTAAATTTTATTTCCATAAACCATTTGTCGTTACATAACATTGTCATTTAGAATTAAAAAAAAAAATATTGTTTTTATCGTTTTGCCCATTTGTCACTTATAAGCAACAATTTAAGCCATTCTTTCATGATTTCTGCACGAGCAGACATAATTCTATAGTTAAATTGTTGTTATACCTATTTTATTAAACAATATTCCGGTATCAGCGATTAAGAAAAAAAAAAGTGAAAAAAGTAATTCGATTATGTAAACACCTATTTATATAAATTAACATATATGTATCAATAAAAATACATTATTCTCTTTAGATATCACTTATATTTTTTCTTATTTTAAAATTTTAAATTCAAGGAGATTGAAAAATATGTAAATATTTTTTTTTTTTAAAATAAATGTTTTCTCCGTTAATGTACAATATATTGTGGTCGCATTGTTAGGGTTGCCAACCTATTTTTTAAGAAAAGAAAAGGCTAAAGAACATAAAGTTGTTGAAAATGGTAAGATACAAAATCAGATAAAATATTAAAGTTATATTTTTTAAAAGAGGCAAAAAACGAGTCCTTAATTTGATGTTTTATTAAATTGTATGACAGAAAGAAAACAGACTTGAAATTTCAAAATTGAAATACAAATTTAATGTATATGGAGCTGAAAGCTCAACTCACAATACTGAAAGACTAGAATTTTTTTATTCGTTCATTCTTGAGCATGATTCAAAATAAGTTTAGAACCTCATTACCTAATTTTCTTTAAGCTATCTCAAATGGCAAAGAAAATGTGTAAATGGTTCTAAAAAACCAAAAAATTTGACAAAAATGGCAAAAATTTAACAATTAGAATGGCAACATTAATCCATTACCTCCCTATTTTCGTTATAAATTGTATATACAGTATATCAGTAAAGTGCATCAGGACAGCACATTAGATGCATGTATATTGTGCTCTATTATATTATAGAATGCAATTTATATACATCATGATGTATAACATTATTATATATTATTTTATTTACAATTATTTATAATATGACGACGATCGACTAAAGATTTACGACATAACGTATACAAATAAAATGCATTTATGCAATAATTCTGATTGAATACGTCCCTGACAAAAGTTTTCAATGTTATGAGATATTGATAGAGAGATATGTATATATTGTAGATTGTTGTACACATGAAGTATATAATAATAGTACTAGGGAAAATAATTGAAAAAAAAACGTAAGTTAAAAATTTAGAAAAGAAACAGATATAAACAACAACAAAAATTAAGTAACACAGGCATGTTAAACATTTTTGAAAATAAAAATAAAAATGAAAAACGTTATCACATTTCTGATAATATACAGCAAATAACTATGAATCGTAAAATTACTGAACAAATAAAATTAATAAATTGATTTGTATCATACCTAGACCTTTAAGTTTCAAATTTACTATAACCTATTAATATAAATATATGTATATATGTATATCAAATGAAAATTATAGATTAAAACTTTTACCTCGTACAAAATATTGTCACAATGTTGAAAATATATTATATGATTTTATGTTTTATTTTATCGTATAATTGTTGTAAAGGTGTGTATTGATATTATATATATTTGTTGAGGGAAGTGCGTTTGTAAAAGCTATTAGATGCAATTTTGTTGTTATTGTTGTTTGTTTTTATACCATATATGGAATTTCACGATTTGTATCTATATGCATGTGCAAATTTCATTATACATATTGTTAATTTATTTTATTTATGTTTTGTTGAATTTGATTTGTGGCTAATTGTTGTTTTGTTACTTTTTTTTTTATTAGTCATCAGACTTTTTGTTTTGTTTTGATTTTCTGAATAGTCTATTGAATAAATTATTGTGTTTTGTTATTTTTCTTTTAGAATATTCTTAAAATTATCCTTGTTATTGTATAATTTTATTTTTATCACCTAATTAATGTTTCATCCTTTGAAATTCGATATTTTTGGCAGATAAGGTCGATTTTGTATCTGTAATGAAAGAAAAAAAAAGAAAATTAAATTTTAGTAAAATTATATTAAAGTTTTATAATCATGGATTTATTTGAATCAATTTTTTAAATCAAAAACTAATGCTTTCCTTATTTCAAGAGAAATCGACCCAAGAAAGGACATTATAAGATTTTTATATCACTGTTACCTTCTAAAATTTGTTCAAAGATGAGACAAATTTTTTTAAAAATTTAAAATTGAACCTACTTCAAGTTAGGTCCTAAAAGAATTAGGGGATCTTGCATTTTTTAATTAAATGAATTTTTTAGAGAATATTAGAATCTAAATTCAAAAAAAATTTTTCAAGTAAAAGTTCACGATATTCTTGTGCATCAAACAATTAAAAAGTTTATTACGTTGAGGCAGGTTTAAATTGAACTTTAATAGAAAAAAATAACTTTCTAAATATATACGTATAGTTATTTTATTGCTTAAATAATAAAAACAACACCAAATTTGTTTGTTTTGTATAGAAAATCACCTTTTGTTTGTATCAATTTATCCGCGATTATAATCAATAAAAATACATTCGTTTTGCATAATTTACCAAACAATTTACGTCATTATTTCGTCAAATAAAATATTCTTAAAAGTGTTTGTTTTTTTTCGCCATAAGATCAAGGTTTATGAAAACTAAATGAAAAAGCATGTGATTGACAAAGGGAAGTTAGATAAAAATAAATATTCAATATTTAAATACAAATTCTAATAAATAAATTTAAAAAATAAAAAACCGAAAAAAAGTAGGGTAAATATAAGGAAAAAGAAAGAAACTAAATAATAAAATAAAAATAAAAATAGTTTGAGAAATAATCTCAACAGATACAATTTTTGATGTTGGCATGGAAATACGGAAAAACAAATAGACATAAGGGATTTGTGTGGGCGCCATCAGTTATAAGATACATACTTTCACACATTTTATATATTTTTATTCTTTTTGATTTTTCATTTTCTTTGTTTTGTTCCGAAATTTGTTTTGTATTCTTGTCAACAACAAAATATTTGATAGATTTTGTTTGTAAATCAAAATTGATGGAAAATTTAGCACAAAATTTCAGAGAAAAAAGTCAATGTTCGATATAATTGAAGGACAAAAACGAAAAATAATTTTTTTTGGTATAGAAAGAAAATAACATTTAAAGTTTAGGTTAATTATTAAAATAAAAAATACCTTCCTGACTGAATTATCTATTTTTTAATTTTATTTTAAATTTAATTGTTATGTTTTACACAATTTTCTAATAATAATTAAACACACATTTTAAATTTAGTTGAAATATTGTTCATTGTTTTTATTTCGTAGATTATAAAACACAATTCAAAAACTTATCACAATCTTATTACAAGCCATTGAAAATTTTAATATCGAATTTTAATGAGCTGTTATGTAAAGTTTTTTTTTTCAATTTATTTTCTGTTTAATTATATTTCAATATCAGATTTAAAAACAATAAGAGTAAATTTAAAAAAAAAATAAATAAATAAATAAATGAAAGAAATAAAAAACAACCGAAAACAAATCATAAAAAAGTCATTACTCCAGCCAGCATGAATCAAAGAAAAAAAAATCAAAACAAATTACAGAAAATTCATTTCTAATCTCATCATTTAAATATTAAATTTTCATATAACACATACATAATTGCCGCTAAATTCTTCATAATGTTCATCATTAATAAATTTATTTCAGCCGGCGTTGAAAAACTAATCTTTTTTTTTTGTTTTTCTTAAATTAATCTTTCTATATTTTTTGTTCTCTTATATAAATACATATACATATATGTATGTATTTATATATTTTTGAGTAATTATAATTTTTGTCTTTTATCTTAATCTTTTTTTTTACACAAAATCATCTTTTGTTTATTCATATTATTTGATTTTTGTTGTTGTTATACTATGATTATCGCCCACACCTCATGCGTTCATTCACTTATTTAAAAAAAAAAAACAAAAACAAAAACAAATTGATGTACATACTATCTTATTGAGTTAAGAAAAAATTAAAAAAATAAAATAAAATTTACCTTGAAAATGAACTTAAAATAAGAAACCCTGAACTTTCAGGGCTTTTTGGTAATAAGTCGTTATTTTTAGGAATTGGAAAGATTTTTATTCTTTAAAATTTTAAATTTTTTTTACGTTTTTTTTTTTTTTTTTTGTGTTCTATTGTATATATGTATGTATACATAGGTGTGTACATAATATGTAATTGTGTAATTTAGTAATCTACGTGATGCTAATTATTTATATATAAATTAAAATTAAAGAAAAAAAAGTCAAATTTTCCGTAAGTTTAGTACCTAATACGTTTGTATGCAACATAATGTAGTATGACAGAAAAAAGAAGGGAGAGAGGAAAATTTTGCGTTAATATTATGTACATACATAATATGTATAAATTCTTCTTCGTACTCGTATATTTATTATAAACCTCGATGTTGAATTATTGTTTCAACTTAGATATTTTTATTGTTGGATTTCTCTAATGTTTTTTCATTGTTTTTATTCGAAAATAAGAAATTCTTATAAAATTTTGGAAACTCAATAACAAATGAAAGGAACAATGTACGTTCTCATATTGGAAATAAGTGTACAAAAGTAAATGTCCACAATAGTATCAACAAGCAAAAATGTTCATTTCTCAAAACAAAGGCTTGAATTTCTGACGAAACGTGAATTATAGGTTTCATTCAATTTTTCAAACTATACAAAAATAATTAGTTTAGGATTTATTTCCGTTAATTATCCTTATTGGAAGATAATGAACATCTGAATGTTACCATTGTGTTTTTTCTTCATATATAACTAAGATAACGGTAGTATTTCTGGGTATTGAGATGTTCAAAGTTTTAAAACAAAAAGGAAGCCAAAAGACATAAAATCTTAAAATGAACCGTATGTTATACAAACTCATTAATTCATCCATGCAAATAAGAAGAAAAGAAAAAAACAAGAATAAAATGATTAAGGATCATTAATCATCATATTAAGCTTTTCAACGATACGGTTACTGACGATTAATTAATTTTTAATTAATTAAATTTATTATTCATTTACCTGTATGTATATTATTAATTTTCACTTCAATTTAAATTAATTCTGCAAAATCGAAATTAATTTATTATTCCCCTATTTATAAAAAAAAATAAATTATATATACATACAACGTATATAATATTTAAAAGAAGCCTTGATTTTATCATAATGGGCATCTATCTATTTAATTTCACATAAGGAAATATTATTTTCACACTTAAATAATTTTATAATTAAATCAATTGCCATATATACATACATATATATTTTTTTTCTCTTGTATATATTTTTTTTGTTTTCTTTTCATATTTTCTTTCTTTGAAATAATAAAATAACATTAGATCACGAGACTCTTTATTGTGTTAATCACACCATCATCATCGATTTGATTCTTAGAAAATAAATGTATCTTTAATATTTTTTTCTCCTTTTCATTTTTATTATTTTGTCTTGTTTTGTTTTTGATTTAAATATAATTTTCATTTAAAATGAGATACTTAAAAAAAAAAAAGTAGTTAAGTATGTATATTAATTGTATGTTTGACCGGCCACCTCATATTGTAATACACGATGTCCGTTACAATCATCTTATAAACACCACAGTCATTAAAATGATGGCAAATTAGTAATATTAAATTATTGTACATCATAAAAATCATAAAAAATATATATAATTATGATACGAATCAATAATAAATATGATCGATAAAACTATATACTAAAAATTCAGTTAACCTAATCAACAAAATACTTAATTACCAATACTATCTGTCACTTTTTTTTTTTTTCAATATAAAATCTATTATAATTTAATCTATAAAACAACAAAATAAAAGAGCATTACAAATAAAAATACAACAGAAAAATAAATTATACTAACTACATATTTACAATAAAAAAAAATACTAAATTTTTCTAAAAAACAAACTTCTATGAATAATGTAAAAAAATCACACACATACACAAAAACAAAAAAAAAACTAACAAATAAAAACTGCAAAAATAAATAAAAATATAAAATAAAATAGAAAAAAAAATTCAAGACATTGAATATACAATCAAACATTAGAAAATATACATTTTATCCTTGAGGAGATTTTACTTCCTGAATATTTATATATTGCTGTTGTTTTGTTGTATATGTATGATAAAACAGTTTGAATAAAATATATATGTATGTAGATATGTACTATATGTACATATATGTATATAACTTTTTTTTGAATGTTATTTCATCTATCATATAATATAGCATATAATAACGTTAGAAAAAAAAATATTTAAACTTAAAATTTAAACAAAAAAAAAACCAACGATTACAAGTTGACTATTAAAAACTTAATAAAATGCTAAAAGTCTATGTAGTGTTGCCTTGAATTTGAATCTAAAAAAAAAAAATTAAATTAAAAAAATATAAAATAAAAAATAAAACTAATTCGCTTATAGCAGAGTTCAAGCGTATTGTAAAAAGCTTTTTATGATGATATGACGAGAATATAACGATTTAGACGGAGACAATTTTATTTGTTGTTATTTTACAAAAAAATAAAAAAATTTTCAGTTATTTATTTTTTTTTCTCTAATTTTTATTATATTTTTCTATTTGTTTGTTGTGTTACAACAAAAATGTAAATATGTATGTAATTCACGCCACTCATCATTTTACATACAATTAGTGAAAAAAAATAAATATAAAATAACATAAAAAAAGAAATAGAGAAAAATTTATTAGAAAAATTCATATGAATGTGTGAAAAGAAGAGGGTGTTGGAAATTTCGAAAATGTTAATCAATGGGATTTTTAAAGTTTTTTCGCTGTGTCTGTTTACAACATCACTTCGACCAAAATTCAATTTTCTTTTTTAGAACAAAAATATTTGTAAAGGTGTAGGTACTTTAGGAAATTTCCTTGTATGAATTCGTAATGGAAAAGTCATACATCATATTTGAAAAATTTTGATTTTGAAGAGCTACATTGCAAGATTTTACGGATTAAAAATCAAATTTTATTCTTTTATTCTTTTAAAAACTTATTTGAAACTTTTTAAACACCTTTCATTTAACTATAGTGGCAGTTGGGAGTAAAAATGTTATGAATGCAAATATGTAATTGAATTTACAAAAAGAAAAAAAGAAAAAAATACATAAACAAAATATACAAAAAAAAAACCCAGACATTAATTTTCACTTTATTCACAGATTTTTTTTTTTCATGAGTCAAATAATACGGGGGTGGGTGTTGGGTGTATCATTCTTATAGGCGCTATATATTATGTTTGTCTATACAGTTTAAGTTGTCATTGAAATGACTAGTTTTTAACTATTTTTACTATATATTTTTTTTTTCGTAATGCATCCTCCTCTCCCAATGTTAGACACAAGTGCATAAAATACATTTAACTGCATTTATTGCACATATTTTTTCCAATATTAGAGAAGAAAAAAAAAGATTTTTTTCTTTTCATATAGAATCTACTTTATTAGAATGAGATGATGACGTGGAAAATTTTCATAACGCATTTTAATTAGCCACTATTCGAAAAAAGAAATTTTTTTCATGGTTGATTAGTTTATGAATATTTTGTTGTTTGTTTTTTAAGTCATTTTTTATTATCTATTTTATTAAATAAAAAAATAAAAAAAACAAGTCATTTACTTTTTCAGTTTTTTTTTTAAATTTTTCTTTCATTATTATTACAAAACAATATGATAGTTGAAATATTTTAATTAAATAACACAAAACTAACTGTTCGATATGTCGAATAATTTTTCATATATAAAAAATAATAATGCATAAATAAAAATATAAATTACACATGTACATATGTGGTATCTGGTACCGACAAATTATATTAAAATATATTTTATTTTTCTTTTCATTTTTCAATTTTTATTTCATTTACAATTAATCAAGGACATTTAATTCATGCGTTTGAATAAATGATTCCCGCTGTTTAGGGTAATTTTTCTTTAAATTTTTTTCAATATCATAACCAGAAACTTTCTAGAATAAATCACATACCATACCCAACATATGTATGTGAATGATAGGTATGTGATTTATTGGTTTAATTAGTTTGATCAGAAATTTTATCATTAATTGATATTCGATTATCATATTTTAAATTTTTTTTATTTACTTTTTTATTTTCTTTCTATTTTTTTTTCTTAAAGTTTTTTTTAAAATTAATATCAAATGAGGAAAAAAATCCAAAAGGTTTACACCCGTTTTTCCATATTTTATTTGTATGTACATATGTATTTGTATTGTATATACTTTTCTGAAGTAATTACAAATAAAAAAACAAGAACAAAAAATTAATAATAAATATCTAAAACAATACATGTCATAAGAAGTATGCATACCTACGTACTTAAAAGCACGCGATCAATATATTTTTTTGTTTTGTTCGATCCTTTTAACATTAATTATATTATCACATTAAATAATATCGAATGCGAAAGGTTAGTAAAAAAAATAAAAAATAAATAGTATATTACAATTGTTATTTTTTAATCATAATTTTTATTGTGTAAAGAACGGTAGTTGATACAATCTTGTCAAATTAAATGTTTAACAAGATCATTTTATTATTTTTCTTACTTTTTTTATCTTTTTTTTTTTTTTTTGCAAAAAATATACATATAGATATAATCAGAATTCAGAATCATGATTTAGTAACGTTACAATTTAATTTAAATTTCTATATACTACCTACAAATATAATTCATTTTAATCAGTAATTATATTAATATTTTATTGAAACAACAACCACAAAGTATAAAAAAAAAAAAAAAACAAACAGAAAGAAAATGAAATGAAGAAAAAAGTCGTATGATAATATCTATATCGTTTAAAAAAAAAACGATACATATAAAAGATACAAAAAAAAAAAACGGTGAATGTTTAGATTTGATTAGATTTTAATCTAATTGCATATGTAATTATTAATGTGTAGTTAAAGTAAGTAATTGCAAATTATATTACTACTTATTGGAAAAAATAAAAAATAAAACAGTAAAAATTTATATGCGAAAAAGAAAAACGCAACTTGGTAACATGGGAAAAAAAAAAATCTTAAATCAATAATTATTTTAAAATACGTCATTTTATGACATGCATAATATGTATGTATACTTCTAATAATGAGATACTGTGTACTAAAAATTATTGCATTTTGATCTGAAAGTTCTGTTTTATAAACATATGTATACAATACATACATACATTTGTACATAAAGTACAAGATGTCAGTGATTTATGATCTTATGCAATATGATATGATTTAATGATTGAAATCAAATTATTATTTTTGTGTTATTGATCGAGATTTAATATTATTTCAATGAAAAAAATAATAATAATAATAATAATAATCATTTTAATTTAAATTTATTGAATTGATTATCTTAAAATCAAGGTCTCATTTACGCATGTGCATGTGAATCGTGTATATTTGATTATTTAATTCTTTTTAATACTTTTTTTTTAAATGAGTTTCAGAGTGTTACTGTGTTTTATAAAATGTTAACTGCACCCTTATGGTTTTTTTGTGCTTTTTGCTTTTCTTTTTTAGATTCCACAAGAAATGCATTAAAAATTGTATCTATATAATATAAATCAATTGTTAAATTAACAAACTCTTCATAATTCATTTATTTATTCATATAAAAATAAATAATCAATGTATAAATTATTTATTCATTAATGTAACGAAATAATAGAAAAAAAAGTAAGATAGATTGTGAGGATTTGTATATTATTTTGAATTTTTCGTAATTAAGAAATTTACCTGATATACATATGTGCTATTTTCGAAAGAAATAGGAGTAAAAAATAACACAACAAATTTATCTACTGTATATATTTTGATTTATTATTGAAATATTAACCTTCAATAATTTAAAATTATTATTTTAGAATTTCTTGTAGAGTTCCGCCTTTCAAAACAAAACACTTTTACAGGGTGAATTAATTGTTAAGGTTAACAAAATTCTATTTAAAAAAAATCAATTTTTATATAGAAAAAATTGTAGTTGCGTGTATTTCCTGAATTTAAAGATTTACTAAATTTAGAAACCTGAAGCGTAAATAAGCACAAAATATCGAAATAAACAAGAAATATTGAATAAATGCAAATCATGTGTTCGCTTAATTCAGACATTTATTTTTAAAAATCATATTAAATCGCACAATAATGAAATTTCACTTGTAAATATTATATTACGTAGGAGATTTTTTTTTGCTTGTAATGGAAACGACTTTCTCCTTTTTTCAAATATGTACTTATATCTTTTCTCTAAAGGGAAACGTATGTAACTATTTTTGTCCACATTACAAGGTGTGCTTTTTTTTTATTATTACTCTGTCACTATCAATTTCTTCTAAAAGAATAGATTTTCATAATAAAAAAAAAAGAAAATATTATGAAAAACGAAAATTTTTTGATAATATTTATTAGAAAAAAAAATGTTTCAATATGAAATTTGTAGACATAAAATTAAAATTGTACAATTAATTATTATCACCATGTCACACATTCAAAAATTTACATAATTTAATATGATTTGATGACTACATTAAATTCTACAATATTGTTTACATAATATACCTATAGTATGTCTAGTATGTCATTGTACTTCTTTTTTTTTTTAACTCTTTTTTATAAATTTTAACGGCATTTTAATACCTAATGTACCTCAATAATTTCAATAAGGCATCATAAATTAATAATAAAATACTTATTTTTTAACACATAAAAAAATGCATTTTATGTATTTAAATCAATTTTTGTGATATTGACCAACTCCAGTCAAAATATAATGCTTGAACATATGTACATATACAAAATAAATTACATATGTGATATTCAAGGGCTAAACCTTGTCGCCCTTGATCAAGGTTGAATTATGTTTTCATTTTTTTTAATATCTTTTTAAAAATTGTGTGTGATTTTTGTTGTTGTTGTTGATGTACTCAAAACTTTCTCTCCTTTATTGAGGATTTGTTCTTCTTGAAAAAAAAAAAAACAACAAAAACATATCTTGGTTATTATAGGTCAGGTCAATGGGCCAACAACAAAAAATTACAAAGTTAATCACTCCACTGTTAAAGTGTATTTTACAGTGCGATGACGAAGAAAAAAAAATTAATAAGAAAATTAAATGCAAAATTCATCGATTGATGGTGGTCCGTATAACAAAAGACAAAATATAAAAATTTTTTTTTAAAAAATACATATTATTAATTTTTCTTTTTGGGTCAAGGATCATGAATGTTAAAAAAAATTTCATAAGTTATTTTAAAATTTATGCAAATTTTTTTTATTTTTGTAATGATGATGTTGACAAAAAAAAAAAACACACCGTACAAAATATTTTTTATTAGATTTAAAAGAAAAATATTTATTAAAAATTAAAATTTTTTTCAAAAATTGAAAAAAGAAGAAGAAAAAAATTAAAATACAAAATCTGTGAGTTTTTTGTGTCAGATTTTTATTTTAGTTTTTTGAAATACGGTTTTTTTTACGTTAAAAAAATTAATAACTAATTAATATTTTCGTCCATGGCCTTAACATTTGTAATTTAAAAAGAAACAGTTTTTTTTAATTTTCATATTTTATTACTAAAATTTCAAAAAAGTTAGTTAAATAAATAAAAGATACTATTATTTTTTTCTTCAATTTTTAAGTTTTATTTGTCACTTTAACCTTTTTACAAAATGTTAAATAAATCAGATATTGAATTTGAAATTTTAACTGTTACTTTTCGTTTTGGTATCCTTCATTAACTAATCCGTATGTATAATTGAATTAAATGCTCTAAAGAGATTAATCTAATGAAAGTTTTTGTTCTAATTTAGTTCAATGTGTTATTTGAAATTAGTTTTATGGGTAATTTAAAAAAAAAAACGAGACCGATGATGAATTAAAATAGCATAAAAATTTACACAAAATAAAAAAACCGTGTATTTTTTTGCCAGTTTAAATCATTATTTTTGAAAGAATTTCTTAACAAAATGCTGCTTTTTTGAATATATACCTAGTTATTTAAAAAACCTTAATTATTTTTTTAAAAATCGTAAATTTCATTTGTGTGTGTGTGTGTGTGTGTGTGTGTGTGTGTTTTTTTTTTTCCCACAGATTTTGATTGATTTTTGGTACACACCTACCTATCATTTTTTTTCAGGATATTTGTATGTCTCATCTGTTATTTGAAATCTGTAGAACTTAAATTCTTCAATTATTTTAAATTTTACTTTATTTCATTTGATTTAAAAATTTAAAAAAAAAAATAATAATAATTCATGTGTTAATATAACGCAATACTTTAACATTTTTCAAAGTTTAAAAATACAATTTAAAAATAAAAATGTCAATAAATACTTTGAAATGAAATCTTTAGTTGAATAATTTGTGGTAGATACAAACTTATCAATACTATCAGTAAATATGTACTGTACGTACAAAATAATAAATGATTTGATAAATTACATAACATAACGATAAAGTATATTGTTTACTTTAAATATATTTACAATATTGTTCATACATAATATTTTAGATAAAAACTATTAATGAATGAGGGGTTTAATATAAAAATTTATCGACACCTATTATAAGAAAAAAAATGATCTTAAGATAGTTTAAGTTCGATCCTTTATTCTAGTGAATTTTTTAAAGAGATTTACATGTACACGTATATGAAAAAATATTTTCTTTTTTCAAGAAATAATACTGGGCTACTAGAAAACTTGTGCGAAATTAGTAAAAAAATTCTTCAAGTATAGTGAAAAAGTGGGATTTTGAAACTTCTCCTCTAAAATATAAAAAAAATATATACTCAAATGTTTTTTTTTTATTATTTATTTATCTGTTAAATGAACGACGAGACATATTAGCTACATTGTAGAAAAAAGAAAAAAAAAAGAAGAAATATTTATTTATTATTAATTTATAATTTTTATATAGAAAATTTTTTATCGCGCGAATGAATTTAATTGAATTAGTAGCTAATTTATTAAAAAGAATTTTTAAAAAAAAACACACACACATACACATTCGTGATGTATATATGGTATGATGTGATTATTACACCAAAGTAAACATAGAAATGCACTTTAAGTGTCACGTATTTTTTATTTGAAATTGAAAAAAAAAATAAGATAATGTATGAAATTATTATTTTTAAAATATTTAAGACAAACATTTAATAATAAACATTTTATTTTTTGTTTTCTTATTAATTTATTTTTTTGTTTATTCAGTTAGATTTTTACTGTAAAATTATGGCACGTGCATTTAACAGAATTTTTTAATATTCCATATTATAATAAAATTAAGATGTTGTTTAGATAGTAGATACATTGCAAAGATATCATACGATAATATCTGTAAAATTATGATAATATCTTTGTAATAAATTGTACATATATATTACATCACTTCTTGTTCTTTTTTTTTTTTTTTTGTATTTCATAATGCTGAAAGGATTTCTTCTCTTTTATTTATTATTTTTTTTTTTTTCAAATCATTCAATTTATAAATTAAACTAAAAGTATAATTTTGTTTTTCTTATAAACCTTCCCATGAATTAATCAAAAAAAAAAAAAAAAAAATTCTATCTAATGGAAAAAAACAAATTACTTAACTTCACATTATTTGTTTAATTGAGGTGTGTTTTATTGAATTGTTCTTTTTCAAAGAATTCGTTTTAGATATGTTTGTACTTGTATATCTCATAGATACATAGATACACGCAATCAATAATAAATGAATAACAATAATTCATTTTTGACACAAAAATTAGATTGAATAAAATAAAATATAAAATGTAATTTTTTTTTTTATTCTCTCTTTAAGAGAAACTGTAACTGATTGAAAATATCATTTAATATAAATTTATCATATTTTGTTCAGGTTTTTTTTCTTTTCAATACAAAGTATGAAATTTGCAACAATAATGAAAAGACCGTTATTGCAAAATGTATCTTTTTTTTCTCTCTCTCTCTCTTTTTATATATAAATTGTGAAATAAAGAAAAATATTTTGTTTTTTTTTCTTAATTTTGTAATTATTAATAATGTAACAATAGTGCGATATTAAAAATCGATTATAAACTAATTTTCAATAGAAATACATTTCATTACTAAATAATTTGATTTTTTTATTATTTTTTTATTTTTCAAAGTTTATGTGAAAAAACAAAAATGCAAATCGAAAACAACAACTGAGTAATTTATTATTGAAATTCTATTCATGTTATCAATTTGACATCGAAGCAATGAAATCATTTTAATCATATGAATGTGTTATGTTTTAATTACATATTATTTGAATATAATTTTTTTATCTCCTTATCAAATATTATACTTGAACTTAAATATACTTTTAAATGATGTAAATAACTGTATATTAGAGGGCAATATAACCGAGTATAGTAAAATGTTATTAATTTACATATTTCTTTGTTGCATTTTATATTGATCAAATTATTCAATTTAAATTATTGACAAGCTATCAAATAATGGAAAAAATTAAAAAGATTTTTTTTTTTGTGTGGGTAATTTAAGTGAAATTATAAAATTTTTAAATAAGTAATTTAAAAAAATAAATATAAATAATTAGGGGTAAAACGAACTGTAAATAGAGGTATGAGTATTTTGTCGTAAGGATGGCAGATTTTAGAAGTATATTTTCATTAATAGTTGAGCTTACAAAAGGATAGAAGGATTTGTACGGAATTTTTGTTTTTCAAGGAAGAGAAGTAATAGTTTTCATTCAACGAAAATTCTAAAATGTAATTGAAACTCAAGATAAAGAATAGTAAATCATTTTTAAAGTTTGATAAAATTAACATTTAATTAGTTACACTGTACTTTTGGAACACATTTTATATACATATGTATGTATATGCAAAGCCGTTATCAAGTAAAACCTATGAATTATCTTACTCTTAACAACATCATATGAGTGAACATTGAAATGATCAAGGAATTTTTTCATATATATATTAAAATGTTTTCTAATCAAATGTGTCTATCATATATCCTACTTCCTTGTATCAAATAAATATATAAAGGTTAAAAATTCAATAAAATATAATTAATGAGCATTCAAAATGTCTGTGACACATCATAATTAATCTTTATTTGAATTGTCTGATGAGTTTGATGATTATTTTTTAATAAATCTTCAGGTTATTTTAATTTCTAATTACGTATTTATTTTTTTTTTTTCATACTTATTTATTTGTTCAATTTTAATGTAACGTAAGATTTGCTGGATTTCAATGGATTTGTCTAAGGTAGATTATTTTAATTTTTTTTTTTTTTTTTGGTTTCAAAAAAAGAAATTGCGAATGTTATGCAATAAAAAAAAAAAAATACATTTAAATTGTCTAGAATGAAAAGTCTAGTCCATTAGGAGATTTTATTTACCATCTAATCACCTAGCAAATTAAAATCATTTTGACATTGAAATTTCCATGTCTGGAGGCGAAAAATGTTATATATACCTGACACATAATAATTGTTATTATTAAATTACACATAAATAATATTTTTATAATTTGATAATTTGATTTTATAACGGTTTTTTAATTAAAATACAACTTTTAGATTATAAACAAAAAGTCGTTCATTGGCATTGGGTGATTCTAAAAAAAAAAAAAATTGTATATGTAAATAAAAAAACAAAACACTAAATTTTATTGCATTTTGTTATATTTTCACGCAGGTGTATAAATGCAATATTAATGAAAAATGAAAAAAAAAACAAAACTTGTAACTACAAAAAAAAAGATAGAATCTTATATATATTTCATAATATGTATAATGTATCTATACTATTATTATGATATACTTTTCATATTATTTACGTAATTTATATGTATACAAAAATGCAAATTGTTCATTTTAACGCCATAAATTTTTCCTCTTCTTATAACTAGAGGCTATAAAAATGTTTTTTATGAGTATTTATTGGCTATTTAATGACAAAATGAATATTAAATTAAGGTGATTTTTTTTTTCTAAATGGCTTTGTAGTTACAAGTTTTTTTTATTTATTTTTCGTTATTATATAAAATAATTATGTTGATATGTATTAAAAAAAATTTAATTGTGATAATGATACTTGTAATAGGTTAGGTAACGGAAATTAGTCCGATTCTTGAAAAAAGTCCAATTAATTAGCTTCAATGAGATTTTTTTTTTTTTTTAAATTCTACATCCGTTAATACTGAAGCTTAGATTAAGCAATGTGTTGTTTTCTTTAGAGTTTGAATATTTATTTTTATTTTTCCAGATTTTGTTTTTGCTATGGGTAAAAGATTCGATTTATCTATTTAGACGTTCTTGATTTTATATCACAATTTTCGTTTTTTGTTTTCCTTTTGGACTCATCTAGTCAAGAATCAAGAATCATAACTAAGCAATATCGAACAACAACAAAAAAGTCACTTTTAATATTTGCATTCTATACGCAGAAGGTAAAGTAGCTAAGAATTACATTTCAAAAAATTGAATTGAATTGATAAAATAGTAGACAAAGTATTGAATACATTTTATATTATCAAATTGTAAAAAATCTACACATATGAAAAGTTATAAAAAGTTACCTAGGGTTTATTGTATGCATGTACAATTGTACATACATACATACATATCATATGTTATATTTTCAAGAGAAATATTTTATTTCTAACAATTGTAAATTCATATATACTCGTATGTATGTATGTATCTACTTAAATGAGCTGTACTTATATCGATTATTATTTAACTAAACATGTAATCATAATTCTTTGATTATATTTTTATTGAGAAATGTCAATCAATTGTCACAAATTCTATTTATTTTGCTATTCGTAAATTAATTTATTTCAATACAAAAAAAATTAAAAACAAAAATAAAATATGTGTATGTATACAAATTGTATAAATATTTCTTTTCTTAAATCATTTTCCTTAAATAAATATTTAAAACGTACTTACAAGTAATTTTGCTAACGCATATATTTAGACAATTGCTAATTAAATTTCACTGACTTTCTTATACAAAATGTAATTCAATTACTTATATAAAAAAAAAAATTCAAGATTGATTTAAAACGTTGATAGTTATGCGTAATTAGCGTCAATCAAATTTCCATTTTATTTATGCTACATTTTGAAACAAAAAAATAAAAATAAAAAAAAAAATGAAAATTTTACGTTGACTAAGTTCATGTATAATTAATGTTTGTTTTTTTGTTTTTTTTCTAAAATAAAAACAAACGAAAAATAAAAATAAAAATTTATAATACGAGGAAAAAAAAATAATAGTATCATATATAATAATTTTTTGCATTTTTTTTTTTTTAATTAGAGGAAAAATAATAACCACTTCAAGTTCGTTGTGATAATGGAGAAGGCCAACAATCTCCTCATTTATAATATCTAATTTTCTAAAAATAAAAAAAAATAAAAAAAATAAACAAAAATAAAAAAATAATAATAACAAGCGAATAAATAGTAAAAAATTAAAATGCATAATAACAAAGGGGAGGGTGGGCAAAATTGTATTTATGTATACGTACATATTGTATATGTACATATATTTGTAGTTTTATTATACTATATTTGTATGTATATGTACATATTATATGCGTACTATAACTGCGCTCGACTGACTTTCGAGTATGCGGAAAACAATCAATTTTTATTTTTTTATTTTTTTAATCTGAAAACGTCGTAATGTAACGCGCGAAAAATGTGTAAGCGTTAAATTGGTTTATGTACATACATATGAACATAATATGTATGTTTTATAAATATTAAATAGCTATATAAGTAGAATTAATATCATCCTATCAATATTGATATCTTATTTAAAAAATTTAAGCTGTATTTATTAGTTTAGTAGTCATAATTCGTATAAGTAATTTAAAAACATAAAAAAAAAAAAAAATAGTGGGGATGAGAAGGTAGTTGTTTCTTTTTTTTTTTTTTTTCAAATATCACAGAATGTGATAGATAATAATCAAGTGCTTATTTTATTTATTTGTGCACTTATTTTGATTAAACGAAAAAAAATTAAAAATAAAATGCTACTTAGAAAATCAGCTAAAGTCTCACTTAATGAAGGTCAAAATTCTAAACACGATCAATCTTTATAATCTGTAATGTAAATTTTTCTCAATTGAAAAAAAAAATTGTTTTCTTCTAAATAATAATAGGTATAATTTAATTAAGATAATAATGTATTCTGAATTAATTTGATGATTTTTTTTTACTGTAGGGTGTTCGATTGAATTGATTAATAAAAAACTCATTAGAAAAGTAAGGCTCTAAGTTTACATCATAGAGTGGTCTGAAAAACGTCTGGTATTTTTAAATATGCAGTAGTACAATCATTATATAGAATTTAAACTGTCATGATGATTGTAACACTGCATTTTTTAAGATACTTTTTTTTTCTTTTTAAGCCGTTATCATTAAAAAAAAGAATTCGAAAGTACCCTGGGATTGTTTGATATACATAAGTTGATTGATGGATATCACCAAAAAATGTATCTTAATTTTTGCAAGATTTTGTGAACCTTGTGAGACTATGAAATGAAATTATAAAAATCTTCAGTTGTTTTTCAGTCTTATTACCTTGAATTAAAATATGTAATAGGGTAATTATAAAGATCTGCACACAAAAAATTCAATTAAAGATAATTTAAACCTTATTTTAACTCTTGTATTACAAAATTTTTGAATGTACATATTATGTATTCATTTCGTACTTCGTAATTCATCTAATTTGTTAATGTACCTAAGTGATGAATTTTTAAAGACCCATTAAATTTCTACATAAGATATATTATAAGTTATGGAAGTTTGTAAAAATGAAAAAAAAAAAAAGTACAAAAGTCTTTTTAAAATACAACAACGAAAAAACAACCGAGAATTTAAAAATTTGAGTGGGTGTTAAAGGTGTGTTGTGTTGTTTTACGTACGCGATTGTTTTGACAATATTGTTTGATTAGAAGCAAGGTCACCATAAACAGCCGGCTTTAGGTATTTATTTTTTTCTAGATTTTGTTTTTTTTTTGTTTTTAAGTGCGTGAATTATTATTTATTTACATTTTCTGTTACCTCGTAATGATACAGGTAATAAAAATTCAGGTGTTTTAAATTAAATAAGAAAAAAAACAAAAAAACAACTTGAATTTTTTACCTTTTTATCTATCATGGAAATACATACTCGTATATAAAGCAAATGAAGATGATTTCCTGAAGCGAGGAAATCTTCAACCTTCAAAGTTCATTCATTCAAACTTTAATTATTATTTTTTAAACTGTTTATTAACCCTTATGGTACTTTTGATGTATAAATTAAAAACTTTCTTATAAACCATCTTATTATTCGCAGGTTATGGTTTAGGCGACGGTTTTCAAATATCTCCGAGAACCCAACCAACAAGGATGTCGTTTTGATACTACACCTCTCGTGACCTTATAGGATTGATTATTCACAGACTACTTATATATACATATTTTTTTTAGGGGTTAAAGTTTTTTTGCTGAAAAGCTACATACAACTCAAGTGTTTAATATCCACTTAAGTTTTTCAAAATTGATACAAAATACAATTCTTTTCGATAATGAGGCATTGAAAAAACACTTAAGATTATAGTGTATTTCTTAAAATGTGATCCTTGCAAGGCATATTCATATTGAAAAATGTTAATAATAATTCTACTTGTGACTTGACTATAATATCTATATACCAAGTATACTTGAAAAACAGTAAATTAAATTTCAAAAAAAAAAAAAAAAAAAAAAAAATTCCTATATGTTCTCTTTAATTTATTTACCGTGCAAATTCTTTTCTTACGTATGCATGATTTGATAAATTTTCCAATAAAATTAATTTGATTTACAATATTGTTATATTTGTCTAATTAATTAAATAACAAATCTCATTTAAAATATTAAATATAAATGTTAACTATTTTATTTTATTTATTTATTTATATTTTTTTTTTTTTTCAGTATAATTCAATAAAAAAATACATATGTATACATACATTAAATTACCTGTTACAATTTAAATTTCATTTTCAATTATTTTATATTAACTGTAAGGGTGTTAAAGAAACCGCAGAGTCTTTTATTTATTTTTTTTTTTTCACATTAATAGTCATGAGTATTATTTAAAAGTAAGAATAAAAGAAAACAATCTAAAATTAAAATAAGTGTAAAATTGTAGTATGTGCATTAAGAATGTTTTCATAAAACACACCTAATTACAATTATATTGATCATGAAAAAATAAGTACACATATTAAATGCATAATTCACGTAGGTATTTACTGTAAGATAATGAAGTAATAATAAAGTGAATGATATTGAGACAAAAAAAAAAAAAAAATAAATACACATTAGAAAATAAAATTGAATTTTAATTCATCACATATTATACAAGATCATCGCCATAATATTTCTTCTAGTTAAAAATAGCATAGGGTGCTTGTGATAATCTGAAAAGTTATAGAGATTTCTAAAATTTTTGGTGGTTTTTGATAAATTTTTGTGCAATTTTTATAGAAGAGAACGAGAGTTTATTAAGTTTTTCTCTGTCCAGAGTCCAGACTATTAGATGAAAAACATGGATCAGATATGCAGCTACCATATAAAAGGGATTTGGAATTTGTTGAAGGTCTTGAAATTTAAAAGCTTATTCTGGCATTACACTTTTACAAACAAAAAAAACAACGTGGGACGTTATAATAAGGAAATTCATTTCCCACCTCTTATGACTTGACGTAACGCAATATATTATAATCTAATCCACTCCTCATGTTTCATTCCGACATTTATCACAAATACCCTGTATATCAGTACTCTACTTATCGAAGTATTTAATTAATATGCAAATATGTGACAAATAAAAAGTAAAAATATAACACAATACAAACATACATACATAGGTATATAGGTAGGTATGTATGAATGTATATTGGAATAATTAAGCTTTGAATCTTAATAATGTGTGATACAAGAAACACTTTTAAAAAAACAGTGTGAACTAGTTTGAAATTACCGCAGCACAGTATGATTTTTCACTATATAATATTTTTGTAATTTAGATCAATACAAGAAGGTATGCCACAGAACAGAACAGAAGTCAAAATGTTAAGGTATGCAATATGCATGTTTATTAATTTTGTATTAGCTTTATGAATATAGTATACAATATGTAGTAGCACCGTTCCTTATTGCTCATTACACACGTTTCAATTTGTAATAATTTATTATTGAAAATTTTATAATTTACAAGAATATTCATGAATTAAAAGTGAATTTTGTTGTTATTTCAAGAATCTTTAATCATCTTGTGTAATATGTCTTGAAGAATTCTTTTAAATGTAAAAGCCGCGTATTGTATCGCAATGTTGTTATACACGAGCACGATTATTAAAAAGATACAAAATTAATTTACATTTTATTAAAATCTTATTAATGGTATTGACATCATATATATTGTCTGAATGATCTATTGATTCTTCAATTATCATATTATAAAGGTTATCATTATACTACAAACAAACAAAATCATATGCGCATACATACATACATATGTATGTATATACGTACTTGTAAAATTTAAATTATTTAGATTTTTTTTTTTTTTTTTTTGTGTAACAACGGTTACCACCTATAATGTATAATGTATCAGGAAATATTTAAGATTTATCTAAAACTTTGATCAAATTTTAATTATTACAAAATTATTTATTAAACAATTCTTTAAATTAAAAAAAAAATATTTATAGTATGTTTATGAAAAAATTATATTAAAAGCGAAAGTGAGATTCAAAAGAAATATGTATGAGGGAAAAAAAATAATAATTTATAAAAGAAGTTAATTTTAATTTTAATTTTTCGTATTATTTTATTTTAAATGTAAAATTCAATAATAAATCGTTTAATTTATTTTTCATGACATGACTTTTAATAACACTTACGTGTGTGTTTATAAAGATTTTCTTTATTTTTTTATTTTAAAAAAAAGAAAAAAACCAATCAAACGATTCTCGTGCATCTGACTATAAGTTTTTGTTTTGCTTTTTTTTGTCTTACCTTGACTGACCTCATCGTGATTAATTCATCAGAGTCAAAGACAGTAGGTACAATCATGAGAGAGAAAAAAAAATGAAGCGAAAAAAAAACAAATTTTGCCATATAAGTTAATAAATTGTATGATTGGTTTGTATGGGTATATTATGTATAGGTACATTTATGCGTATTTGTATGTATTTTCTTTTGCAATTCCGTTTAACACAAAAGAAACAAAACAAAAAGAAAAAAATGTACATAATTACCTACTTAAGGAATAAAAGTTTTAAGAATGATTAAATGATTTGTATAGGTGAAGAGGTTGTATATTGATTTGCAATGACAAGTGAAATTTGTCAAATTTGTTATGTATTTTAAAAATTAAAAGAAAAAAAAATGTCAATTTTGCATTATAATATTTTTCTTGCATGTGAAAACAAGGAATTAAATGTTTTACTGAAAAATAATAATTTTTTTTTTGGATTGAAAATTTGATGTAAGAGCAATTTCCTGAAAGATATTTTGTAAGAAAATTATTATTAACCTGTTCCTTTAGTTAATTCGAATGATGATTTAGCTTTCATTCAACAGTTATGTTACGTTAGTGTTGTTAAGTGGTACCCGCGTGTAAAAAAAGTCATAATTAACATAATAACCTTTTTTTTTATAATTACAGTTTCCCATAAGTGATTTACAAAGCTAATTAAAGCTATTTTTATGAAAACTTAACTTCATCGAGATAGTCCTAATAAGTCAAAGGTCATTCTTTGTCATGGAAGCATATTTTTCTAAATAATAGATAGGTAGTTTGATAAGTAATTTTTAAAAATAATTTTTTAAAATCTATCTTAAGAAAAATCCTGGATTCTGAGATTTTCGTTTATCTGTTATAAAACTCAAAGACTAGTTAGTGATTATTTACACTATAGTCATTTTTTTGAATTGATTAGGTGAAACCATCAAGTAAACACCTTAAAATTCAAATATTGAGTTTCTTTTTGTAGGTGAGAATTTTCTTTTTTTCTCTTTAAAAAAAAAACATTTCAATCTAAAAATAGTCTACATAATTATTTTTACAATTTATGAATTTTCTAATAATACACAATTTTTTTTTTTTCATTAGAAAATTATGTTTATATTAAAATTTATTGCTTATCATCATTTTTTGTGTTAATAACAAGTTTCGGTAAAAAAAAAAAAGTGAAAATAATTTTTTGATTTACAATGTAAATTTAATAATTTTTTTAAAGTAATAATTAACACATTCACAATTTCATAGGTTGAAAAAAAAAAAAACAAATAATTTCCATCATGCACACAGAAATAGAAGACATGTTACTGAAAATAATTTTACAGTAAAAAAAAAAAAAAGAAATAATAATAATTATTATTTGGTGGTACCTTTAATAATCTACATAGGTGTGTGTTTTTTCAAAATGATATAAAACCTTTATGAGATACTGATTTGATAAAAATTTGTTATTCTACCAATTATAAAATTTATAATGTTATTTTATTCGATTGTAGATTTAGTATACAATTTTTAACCAATAATTACTCGTATTTGTATGTGTTTACTATATTATGACCTCGAATGTAGTATGTAGAGAACAGTAAAATTATTAGTCATTAAAAAAAAAATACGGTTTCGGAAGTGAATTCAGTTGAAAAGCAAGGTCGTGTTAAAAAAAAACAAAAACTGAGGGGAAAAAAAAAGAAAAACCAATAATAAATAAAAGTTAGAAATACAGAAAAAAAAACACCTAGGTAGGTATTATTAATTTTAGAGAAAAACAAAAAGTTGAACAAAAAAAAACAACAATTTTTCTTAATTTCAATCTCTTTTTTTTTTCTTTTTAATTTGAGTCTTTCACCTTGACTTACAACCACAAAATTTTAGAATAAAAAAATATGATATGAAGTCATAATAATCTGGTAACAGGGTGTTTTTTTTTTAAATTTTATTATACACCTGTTGAGAATGAACCTAAAATGGTGTCCTATATATTACAAAATTTGGGTGGAAAAAGAAATTTGAAAATAAAAAAAAATGAAAGTTCGAAAACATCTTTCTGTAAAATTTCAATGATTCTTTTCTTTGTCGATGAAAAAAATGATAAATTTATTCATAACAAACAGCGCACCTTGTATATTTAGATTATTAATATAAAACAAAACAAAAAAGAAAAAACAACAAAAAAAAAATTGAACATTGAAAACATTCGCTAAATATGCGGTGAATAAATTGAATGATTAATCATTAATCGTTGTACGTTTTTATTTTAACAGATTGACTTACTGTCAGTCAGAACATCTGTATAGAACTTGCAAATTTTAAATGCAAAATATATACATACTTAATATGTACGCTTTTTCTTTTCCTAAAAACAAAAAAAATCAACAAAAGGAATGTATCTGGTAGCGCTTGAAAAAAATTATTAATTGAAAAATGCTGCAGAGTTTTTCATTGTTGCTGTTTTTTTTTTGTTTTCTTTTTTAAACAGTTGTTAAATTATTATTTTAATCGACTTAAGTATATCAAAATATTGCGGTAATAATTATGATCACAAAAAATGAAAAATATTATATATACATACCATTAGCGGTACATCAAAAGGAATTTGGCTAAGATCCAAAAAAAAAAAAAATGCAAAAAAAAAAAAGTTCGAAGTTAAATGATACATATTGTGATGCATAACATTGCATTACATAGAATGAATTTAAAAAAAGTTCCTGTTAATTTGATGTAAATGACATGCACTTATCATCATTTAATGGACAATGGCTTGTAAATTATAAAAAATAATGTGACATGTTCTAAAGAAAATCTTTTTTCAACAATAAGAAGGAATTTTTTTAATTTATGGATTTTATGACTCTCTTTTTTTTTTAAATATGTCTTGTTAACTTTAATTAAAGAAAAACAACAGAATATTGAAATTCTTTTTAGTTTTCTTTTTATTCTAAAATGCCTGAAATGCATTTTGACACTGTTCCTTTGTTCTCATTTGCAAAATCATTCAAATGAAATTTTAGAAATTTGAAAATTTGAAAAATGCAATTTAAATTGTTATCCTTATGACCTAATGAATCATAAATTTTATTATGAACTATAAAATTTTTTTATTTGTTTATTATATTTAAAATTACATATTGTATACCTTGTGAGTAACTAACAATGTGCAATATTTGAAGAAAAAAAAAATGTATGTATAGAATTTCTTTTTAATTCTGAGATTATTTATTTGTCAATTATAATTCATTTTAAAGAATGTTAATTTGCATTTACATTATATTCATATTCTCATTGTATGTAAAACAACACATCAAAAAAAAAGAAAAAAAAAATTGATCTGTAAGGAAATGAACCTTGAAATTTATTAAGAATTTTTCTTTATATATTGTATGTATTATTTTATAATATATATTTCACCACACCACTGTATACGTGGCCATTATGTCATTGAAATAAATTGATATAAAATTTAAAAAGAGAAAAACAATAATAAATAATATCTATCATCACACATTTTATTATATTTAATAGTTTTTATTAATAAAATTAAAACAAAATAAAAAAAACAAAAAAACAAAAAAAAACTAAAACATAAAAAAAGCATTTTAAAAAAACAAAATGAAAATTTCCTTGGCATTATCTTTGTGCATAAAATAATTATGTGATCATACCTGATGAATATACAAATGTGTGGGCTTTGGGAATCGTATATAATCATAAAATTTCTTCTTCTTTATTTATTTATTTATTTTTATTAAATATTTATAAGTATGTATTTTAATTTGGAAATGACATCTTCAAAGCCAAAAATTGAATAAAACTTTATTTATTTTTTTTTATTTTTAAAGAAGGAAAGAAAAAATAAATGAATTTATGCAAGAATTATTTTTATTTTCTTATTTTTTCTTCAATTTAATATGATTTTAATTTAATTTATTAATTAAATTACTTTTAAATCACGTGAATCAATTTAATTAAATAATTTTTTTTTTTTCATTTTTTTTGAGAAACGAAAAAAAGTGAATGAACTTTTATGAAGAGAAAAAAAAATACAAATAAAATTATTGGAATATCCAAAAATGGCAGACTAGTTTTTTTTTTTTTAATTTTAGGTTTCTTTTTTGTTTTTTTTTTTAACTTTTTTTGAAATTTTAATGAAAGCTTATTTAAATAATTAGCCGTTACATGTTTGTTTTTTCTCAGTTTTTTAAATTACTTATTTTCTTAATTGTAAAACTTTTCATGAAATTTGATATGTTTACATTTGAAAAAGAAGTGAAAAAAAAACCAGAAATTTTACTTTCGTAATAAAATTATGAATATTATCATACAATCGTGTTTTTTTTTTGAAAAAAAAAAATGTATTTTAGACTTGTTTTTAATGTGTGATTTTAATTTAGAAAATTATAAAAAAAAATTATTTAATATTTCTCACAAATTGAAACGAATTTTAAAAATTATTTTACATATACTTTTTAATTTACTACATTTGGTGTAAAAATCCAAAATAAAGAAATGAAAAAAGAAAAAAAATCAACAAAAATAGTAATGGATGTTCTTCTGAAAAAGTTATCCGTCCAATAACCCTTCAATTGCGAGCAAAATTTTTGTTGTTTTTTTTTTTTGTATAAAATTGTAAGTTTTTTTTGTTTTATATTTGAATACAATTTCCATTTTACTCTCGTTTGGAGGGTTCACATCAAGAACTTCTAGAAATCGAGAGTTCAATTGAATAAGAACAAATTATCTTCATGTGCTTTCGAAGATTAACACACTACTTCATAAAATCAATTACAAATTTCCCAAATATCCTTTAGAAATCCTACATTCAGATTTCATTCAACAGTATTTTGAAACTCAGTAGATAAATTATTCGGAAGAATTTCCATAAGTTCAAAAATAAAAAAAAAATAAAAAACAAAATAATTATCTTTTTAGCTTCTCTCTCTTACCTTAATTTATTCATCAACACCATACATAATTATTATAGTTTTAAATTGTATTTTACACAAATAGATACAGAATTTTTATGAACTTCTATGGTTTAATGACTTTTTTGTGCAAATTTTCACCTTAATATAATTTTTTTTTTTTTTCAACAATAAAATACTAAAGGTTTGTATATACATATAATGTATACAACACCGTTGTTAATGAGAATTTTACAAGTTTCATTCCATGGTTATGGTCAGGTGTGAGATTAATAGTGAAATTAAAAACAAAAACAATTTATGTAAGTATAATATGTATATTCAGTAGTCCAAACATATTATCATATTTTATTTGTTGTTGTTATTCAACAAAGATACTAATCATCATCTAACTTTTTGAAATGAGGTACATATTATGATTATATATTTTTTTCTTTTCCTTTATTTGTGTATAATTATATGACCTGTATCTATTAGTATTTAAAGCACACTTTATTTTTTTTTTATATATATTTTTGTCTATGTATTAAAAATCAGATGATTTGAATGATTCCGAAATTGAAAACGAAATCGAAAGTTGTTTACATTTTATAATTGTTGGTCAGTATAAAAGCCAAAGATAAATTTATGTATGTATGTGTAATGTGTATGTATGTATATTCATGAGGTAAAGGTATAGAAAAATAAACTAAAGACAAATGCAGACAGGTAGTTTGTTTAGTGATTAATGTTTAAAAATTCATCCAAAAGTAAAATGTATCTGTGATGTATGTATTACAGTTGCATGATAGTTAGTGGTTATATTTTAAATATATTTTTTTTTGTGACATTATACTTAGCTTTTACAATAACAATTTAATTTTGTACATTCTTTGTGAATTTTGGCGCATTTTCAAATGATATAAATTATATAGGTATGTACACATATTTATTTAAAAATTCAGCTAAGCATATAGTCTCTACAGATAATTTTGCCAATGAAAATATGTGAATAGGAGTTCACAAGAAAAAAAAAAATACTTTCGTTATTGGGACAAATGACAGACTTTTTTGAAATTTATTAATGATGCCAAAATAAGTTATGTTATTTAAAGACTATACGTACATGTAGATAGAAATATTCATGCAAAATTAAGGTGTTAATGTACTCAAATATGTATTATATTGCTAAGCTAAACATTTTTTTTTCTTTCTTTTTTTGATATTTAGTATTTTTATTCCATAACATTATTTCATCAAAATCAAAACGGTTATACCGAAAAATTTAAAAAATTTGCGAATTAAAATAAAAAAGTAACCAGTTTTATGCTAATGTCATATACATATAATGAACCTTGCCTTGAATTGAAATTTTGAACTTACCCATGACCATGAGAAAAATACAAAAAGAAAAAAAAATTATAATCAAATAAATTGTACATATACCTACAACAAAAATCGTTTAAAATAATCGCGCGTTCATTTTTATAATAAAAATAATAATAATAATAATAATAAAAAGAAAATCGCGTTTACCCAACCCATCTTGCTAAAATCGTGTATTTGTACATTTACACTAACGAAAGTCAAAAAATTTTTTTTCCAAATCATTTTTTTTTTTAAATTAGTTTTTTTTTTGTTTTGTTTTTGGACATAATCAAATAAATTTACACGTGATTTTAATATCTAATTGCAATTTGATTTATTTATTTTATTATTTGATAAGTACGTCTCTCTACCTATTATTGTTTTTGCTTTTTTAACTCTTTTTTAAATTTCAAATTTTATTTTTGACTTGTTGATGTCATTTTATTCATGTTCGAAAATTGAAAATTTATTTTTTGAAATTGTACTTGACAAATTGATAAGCTTTAGCATATTGAATGAAAAAGATCTTGTTTTATTTGCAGATTATTGAACTTTTTTGTCCTTGATTAAAAAGAGAAAAAACAAAGTTTGAGGATTTTTGATAGTTTTTCTTATTGTTCTATTTTTTTTTTTTTTTGAAACATGACTTTTTCATTTGTTTAAATTAATTATTTTTTTTTTTTCAAATTTATAAGGTAGGTAATTGAACTGTTCAATGAAAAATTGTTAAGTGTAATAGAATGTCAAATTATTTGCAATTTAAAAAGATGTAGAAGAGAAAAAAAAAATAGTTATAGATAATTAAAAAGTTTTTTTTTTTGACTCATGATATTTTTTATAATTTTTTAAGTTTAAGTATTTTAAATTTCAAGTATAATAAAAAAATATTGAACTTTAATTAAAACTGAATTTTTTTTGGTTTAATTTATTTGCAACGTTTTCATCAGGGACCCATAAGATTCATTGACTTTTTTTTAAATTTTTTTATTATTATTTTTTCCGGTTAAAAACTTTGTACGTAATAGATACACGTAATATGAAAATTTTTATTTAACAATCACATAACAGTTTAATTCATCCAATATTTTTCAAAAAAGAAAAAAACAAATTGTATTCCACTTTTATAAATTTTATTTTTACTATCACAAAAATTCTCAACCTTGTAAATGTTGAGAATCACTGAGATAAGTATACGCCAATGACCGAAACCGGGTGAAAGACCTTCCTTGGAGCATACAGCAAAAACCAGCATTATTCATGTATAAATATACATACGTCATGATGTGTACAAAATACGAATTGTTTCACTCTTGGGCTTCACTAGAAGCAGCAATAACAGCCTCTTCACTCTGCACATTCTCTATGAAAGAAAAGAAAGATGTATTTTCCACTTTTATTTTCTTTTTCTCGCTTTCTTTTTGCATTTTTTTTTTCTAAATGCTTTTTCTTTTGCAAGATTTCAATCTTTTTTATTTCTTCTCATCATATTACATGTGCTTCTTTTTCGTTGTTGTTGTTGTTGTTGTTGTTTTTGCATTTATTTTATCATTTTTGTACTTCTTACGCGATATGTTTTTCATTGAACTTTCTTTTTAAAATACACAAGATAAGAAAGAGTAAAAAATTTCTGAGAGAAGCTTTTCATTTGTAATTATGTATGTGGTTGCTGTGTAAATCTTGTATTTCAATTTTTTAAAAATGCATAAAAAATTAAAGAATTCCTTTCAATGGAAAGAAAAGAGAGTTGCACCACAAAAGAAAATATTGCATCATCAAGATACAGTTTTATTGCATTTCTTTTCTCTTCAAGCACACATAATATAATACAAGGGAATGCATAAAAATCAGTTTCATTAAGTTGATAGCATCATGTTGCATTAAAATGATATAAAATGCATCTGGATCTTTGGTATTATGATACCTGGTTTTAAGTACTTTAGAACTTTCAAAAGTTTCCCGCCTTTTTTTGATATTTAGAAAAGCAAAGGACTCAATTTGAAAATATTGAATGAAAGTTTATCTAAGAACATTGACATCACAATCACATTGTATTATAATATAGAACCGTTAGTTCACAATATGTAGTTGAAATGTTTTTAGACAGATAATTAAGATTCATTTTTTTTTTCTTAGCAACTTTAATTATCCTTAAAAGTTCTCAATTTTTGGATTTTTATTTTTCATCAAATCCCCTGAAAGCTTGAATTACAGCAGCATGTACAACACCTTATTTTTTTACTCCATCTCAAATTTATTTATTTATTTTTATTTTTTTTTTAAATTTTCATGTTCATTTGAAGTTATTCACATTATTCGAATCGAATGACAGAACAGTGCAAAAACCGTTCTTGAACCTATCCGTCATTATTAATCAAGTAGAATAACTTAAATACCGAAAATAATCGTAATCAGTAATTGAAATAAAAATATGTATGTATGTAGTAATAATAAAAAAATTCATGCTGCCGTTGACTGATATCAGAGGAAAAGTATATACATACATAGGTACTTAACTTGTTAATTTATAATTCGTCACTCAATCACTCTAAAATAAAATTAAAGTGTGTTAACTTTTGAAAAAAAAAAATAAATAATAAAGTTTATCATTTTATGTACGCTTTAGTTTATTTTAAATTTTTTTCTTTTTTTTAGAAAAAGAACCTTGCAGGTTTTAAGGTTAAATTTTTCAGTCTGTCATTAACCGTTAAAGTATTGTATGATCGAATTTTATCTATACTCAACAAAAAAAAAAAAAGTGTATTCTTTCTCTCTACTGTGTCATTGAATCATTAAAACGCATGATAACGATCGAATCGATTATAAAATACTTTTTTAAATATTTTTAAATTCACTCTCAATTAAATTATGTTTTCAAATTTAATTTAAAACGTGAAATTGTATGATATTGACCACCGTATACAAAAAAAAAAAGTAAAATTACCAAAACATTTATTTTGGACAAAATGATACTGATTTTTAGTAGAAAAAAAAAATTAGTTCAAAGTCAACCAAATCCTTTTATCTTATGCGTTAAGACAACTGTTTTTTTTTTTCTTCGTTATTGAAATCGTTTTCAATGCATATTAATAAATTGACAAATTTTGTAGGTCACATGAATTGGACACAGAAAATGATCATCATCACACAGGTAAATTACAAGATGTATGTAAACATTGTAATTGTACGCAACAGAAATGTAACCTTGACTTGGGTCACTTAAAACTGCTTCTTAATATTTTATTGTATTTTATTGACTTTAATACGGTGTTGTTTTTATCTCTTTTTTTTTTTTTTTTTTTTTTGGGTGAATAATGTAGTTCATTGTTGAATTTTGTTAACGTTGCATTGTACAAATGAAATATGTACAGTACACAATGTAGGTATACATATTTGGATAAGAAGATGATACTTACTTCTTTGTATAATCAATGCAGCCAAGTTAGTCAGTGAGGTCATCGAGGTCAGAGTCTTCAGATTTTATTATGTATATTTTGAATTTTTATGTATGTTTTTCTATCAAGGTTCACTTAACCTTGGCATCGTTTTATCATCAGATTATTTCTTGAAAATTATACACATTTTTCACATTTTATGATCATTGGGCATTTGGCTCGTCTCGTCCAATTGATTAGTGAATATTGTCACCTATATGAATTTATCTCCAGTTACAAATAATTTTCTTATTTACTTTATTTTCTTATTATAATGTCTTACGAAACAAATTCGACAAAATTTTTTCAGGTAAACATTTTTAAAATATGAGATACAATTTTTATTTGGAATTGTTTTAACAAGTTTTTGAGTTTTTCAAAAAAATTAAAACACGAAAAAAAAAATCAGCAAAACCTGGTTAATTATAAATTTTATTAAAATTTTCTCGTTTAATGTTGAAAATAAAAAAGTGTAGAAAATTAATTTTGATTAATTTATTCTATTCAAAGAAAACCTGAAAGAATCAATTTTTCCAGGTGATGTCAATAACCTTTTTAACAAGAACATTTATATTAATAATGTTGTTTTCAATTTTTTTTAAAAAAATTTTTATATTGTACTTCATTCTGATGATATTTTGTTTTTAATAATAAAAAAGTTGATTGGACTTTATTATCTATTTCAATAGCAAAGAAAATTTGGAAAATTCGAATAAGAAATTTTATTAAAATGAAAAACAAAAAGAGAACAACAATATGATAATTCACATACTTGATGGCATCGACATTTTGGCATATAGGTGAATGATTTAAAAAAAATTTGGCAAAATGTTTCATATGTTAAGAGAAAAAACTGGCAATTTTTCATAGGTCAATAACTTATGAGAAAATACACACATATCATATTTGTTTTTATTTTTCCTGAGTAATGTGCATATTATATGATTGTCACAGAATAAGTATTTTTAAATTTTATTTCTAATTTTTTTCTTTTTTTTTTTAAATAAGATTAATTGTCATATGATGTGAAAATGGTGTCAGAAAATTTTTAAATTTCTCACTGTTAAAAATTAGACAACAGTATTTATAAAATTTTGTAATCTTTTAGATGATTAATGTGGACAATTTCTTTTAACAGATCATTTCTTATCTATGATTATTGTCGTTGCAAAAAATTTTTCTAGAAATTTTTTTGTTTTAAATGAAAATTGAATTTTGAATGTTATATAGAGGGTTCATGGAAATTTGAATTCAATGTGAAAAATAAGAAATTTTAACGTATCATTTTTCAAAAAAATTTTAGTTTTTATTTTTTATGGTCAGTCAAATTTTTTAGATTTTTTTTTTTTTGATCCAGGTCTGTATGTAGAATATAGAACATTCTTCTTGTGTGGTGTCGGCTCATTTTTAGTACCGACAATAAATCATCTATAAGACTTTTTCTAAAATTAATTCACAAAAGTATATCTTTTTTTTTTCTTCAAAAAATTATTAATTTTTCGGTAGACAATTTAAATATTTAAATTCTTTTATAAAGAGTCACATACTTTTGGAAGACTCCCGTATATGTATGTTTAGTAGAAAAATAAACCCTTTCTTTTTTTATTTATATTGTTTTATTATTTTTTTTTTTTTCAATTAATAGAACCAAAACCAGCGTCTATGAAAATTTATAAATTAGCAAAAATTTTAAAATAAAAATAAATAAAAAAAAAAAATTCCATTTGTAATCATTCAAAATTATTCAACAATTAAACTTCAGTATATTCGTTATTTTATTATACTTCAAATAGAATTTATTTATATCAATTCATTGCGTCTTAAAATATTTCTCTACAATCTATCCCGTTCAATGACTTGACCTAATTTTAGAATGATCTTCAACATTTCTCATTTATGTATGTGTGTATCATATCATCGCACAATACCATTTTCAAGTTAGAATATCTAAAGTTAGAATAGAATCTTTGAAAGAATTCTCACAAACAACATAAATGTCAAATGTTAAAAATTTTATTGTACAATTTTTATTTTATTTTTATTTTTTTTTCTTCAAATGTTGCATATTTTTTTTTTGCATTTGTTATTTAAAAAGAAAATTGAATAATTAATTGATCTTTTGGAAAAAAGGTTTTGGAAAATAAAAGCGATTTTAGTTATTGACACTTTTGTTTTGTTGTTGCTTTAATGAAAGTGATAACTTGAAAAAAATATATTAAAAATAAAATAATCCGTTTTCTTGAAATTAAAAAAAAAATTTTTTGTAAGCAAAAAAAAATGATCAGAACTCAACTTATTATCAGAAAGTATTCGCAAATAAAATGAAACAGTAGATGAAAAAAGTAATTGAAGATTGAAGAGAAAGAAAAAGACGAGGATAATGAGAAATTGCAATAACACAGGAGAATTTATTAAAAAGAATCAAAAATTTACGACATGAAGAATAAGAAAAAAACAACAAATACTTGTAATAGATACTTTTTGAAGAAATTATAATTCTGATAAGTGATAAGAAAATTTATTTACTTACAGCTTAACAGTTTATAATTTATTCCAAAGGAGAAATAATCTAAATCGTACCTGAAAAGAGAAAAGAAAAGAAAATTATTTTAACATTTCAAACAAAAACGTAATTATTATAAAATTTTTAACATAAAATAAATCATGTGCATTTTTTATCAATCAACTTAAAAATAAAAACATCCTGAAAATCCTATGCATATATGTACATCTTTCTAAACTAAAAATCAAAAAGCTTTTCGCCCCCCACAATACAACCACCCAAGCAGCCTGCCTGTATTAAAGCTAACATTTTGGAACGGCATTGCATTATTTCATTGTAACTGCTGATGCTGTGTCTGATGGGTGTTTTGAAAAATTTATTGGAGAAGGCGAAGGCCTCGACCACAACCTTAGCCATCATTTTGCAAAAAAAATGTTGCAAAACATTTTCGTCTGGATTCAATGCATCCAGACTCAATACAATGTTTCTTGTTATTGTTTTACCACCACCATACCATTATAGGTTCTCTCTTTTGAAAGTTGATTTTCTTGAGTGTAAAGACTGTAAAGCGAAAGTTTGTCCTCTCTTCGAAGGCTATATTATAACAAAAACAAACTAACAGCAAAAATATAACATGTGGTGATAAAGCTTTTATTTTTTATTGCATTTTGCATTGCCTTTGTATTTTCTTGCATGTATGAAATTGTATTACTGTTCTTTCTATTAAAGTTTTACGTGTGCTTTTACATAATGTGAGAAAAAAAGAAAAATATTGCGAAAAAAAACAATAAAAAAAAAAAGATGAACAAGGACAGGTAGGCGCGCATAGTGGTTTAGCTAGCTAGCTTGTATGTTTTCTTTTTTTTTAGAATTTTTTTTTTTTTAATTTTTCGATGTGATGATAATAATAATAATAAAAGAAAGCAATAATGATGATAGTTTGAGGTTCAATGTACGACATACAAAAGAAATTTTGTTTAGATACATGTTGCTGATCCTATTTCTGGTATTATATTTTCGTTATTCATCATCATACATATTTGTTTTATTTTTTGAATTTTGTTTTATGAATTGTGAGATATTTGTGTGAAAATGTATCTATAAATTTTGTGATGGTAGGTTCTGTATTCTGTTATATGAAAAAAAAAAAACAATCTCATTTAAGATTAGAAGAAATTAATTTTAAGAATAAATATATTTTTTTTTTTGCTTTTGACATAATGAAAAATTGTTGTTTTTTTTTTTTGATTGACGTACATGTGTTGTGATTTTTCGAAGATTAAAAATATATTAGACATAATTATACTTTCTTTTTTGTAATTTATATATTTTTTCTTGCAATGTCGTCCTACCTTCTTATTTATTTATTAATTTTTTTTTTTTCAACATTATGTTATTCAAGAATTCAAATAAAAAAAGGTGATAATTGAAAAAGATTTTCAATCATTTTGATTATATATTTTTTTTTTTTAAATTTCTTAATCCTGTTTAAATCATGTCATGTTTTTCACACTTCATTCATTTGATTGTGTTGTAAAGTAAATAACAGTAACAACAACAAATTAAAAAAAAACACACATTTAATTAAGATTTCAATTATAAAACCCTTACAACATAATCTACGACAATCAGCAGAAATGTATTTAATTGAATTGAATAGAGAATGAAAACAGATGTTGGATATTTAACATTATATTCTTAGTTGATATTAATTTGTTTGGTCATTTTTAGTAATTACATGTATGATGAAAAGAACAAAAAAAAATTTTTTTATAAGAAGAATTCTTAGATAGAGAAAAAAGAAAAAGTACAAAAATAAACTGCGCTTTTGTATATAAGAGTTTTTTTTTTGTTTTTTTATTTTTCACATTGTATTATTCGCTATCTTCCTTTTTACTATTTGTGTTAAGTAGGCATCTAGAACTTTTAGTACACTGATAGGTACTTGCAATTATATACATATATACAATTGTATTGTTGAATTTGCTTTGCAAGTTCTTAACAAAAAAATTTTACACTATACCTACATATATAAAAAACTACTAATATGCAATTGAAAAGAAATGCAAAAACAAAAATAAAACATATGTATACCTATAAGATACATAGAAGAAAGAGAAGATATAAATATGTATATAGAAAGAGAGTAAAAAATGATGATGATGATGAAGAAAACTGATATAATATGTGTTTTATAAAAGAAAAATCAAGAAAACTGCATAACTATTTCATTGCACTATTCTCTATAAAAATTGCCCATAAACACAGAAAGATGAATAATAAAAAAAAAAAACTGAAAAATAAAAAAATAAAAAAGGTAAAATATTTAGAAAAAGGGGGAGGAACGGGTTTGTTGATTTAGTTTGTTAATAATGTGGATGGTTTAAAATGTGCCTTAGCCTCCTGATGTAGTGTGTAGTATAATAATATAATATGTATGTACTACATACTTATAAAACAGCATAGTTATTAAAAGTGTATATAGTGTGGCTTGGTTGTTGACTTTATATATTTATTATTGTTGTTGTTGGGAAGGTTTTTAGTTTTGATGTTATATTTATATAAAATCTATATATGCAGAAAAAACAGAGACTATACTGTATATACTATATGTATATACATAATAACTATTTCTGTATATTATTATCTATATATAAATTGTTGAGTTAGGTCGGTTGAGGTCGTTGGCTTGAAAATCACTTTAGTTTGTTGCTAACAGAATGTGTATAAACAAAACGAATTGTTATTAAAAAAAAAGTTTTTAAAGTACATATTAAGTTGAATGTAGGTATATGATGTTTATTTTAGAAAAATTATATATATTCATATGTTTTAATGGAATTTTATACAAACTAAAACCGATATTGATAATTAGAGACATTTTTCATAATTTAAAATTGCTTTTAACATGATTAATTTGAATAACTTTTTTTTTTTTTCAAATTTTTAAAGTTGAAAATTAAACAGATTATTTTACTCGCTATACGCTACTTATTTACTCACTAATTATTTAAATTAATTAATATATAATTAAAATATATATTGAGAAGAAAAAAACCAGTATATTCAACGAGTATATCATATAAAATTTACGATCTAAAACACAATTTTAAATGAAAATGAAATTAAAAGATAACAGTAGCAAAAAAAGTTTTTGACAAGTTTTTTTTTTTTTTAATATATTTCTCGATTGCTTTTAGGTCAATAACTTTTAACATTTTAGTGAATCATCATGAATATGTGATTTGCGAATTTTGTTTTTTCTTCTTCTGTTTGGTTTTTTTTGTGTACAAATTTTTTTTATTTGTTATTTAATGTATAATAAAGAGTTGATTATATTGAAGTTACGTAATAAGAAAAATTTGTTTGTATTATTTTTATTTTCAGTTGAATGGAACAATAATAAAATTTGTTTTAAATAAAAAAATTTAGGTTTTTCTGGTATGAAAATAAAATTTTTAAATATTAAAAAAACGTTTTGGAACAACCATTTTCAAAAATAAAAAAAATAAAACAAGAAATTGAGCTTTGACAATTCTTAATTTTACCTTCGTTGTTCAGTTATCGTTTACATATTGTATATATAAACTTTTTTTTTTTTTAGAAAAAGTATGTTTTTATAATAATAGAAAATTGATATCCAGTCCACTAGAACAAAAGTTATAGAGCGAAAGAGAATTTTATAATAATTCGAATCACACTATATCCTAAGATTTTGTTCACAAAACGTGCTAGACTGGAATCAATTTTCTACCCTGTGGTGAGAAAAAAATATAAATTTCAATTGTACAGGATTTAAATTAAATTAAAATTTATTGTTTCATTAAAGTAGAAATATTCCAACTTGATGACATGTTTTAAGGTGTAAAAACATAAAATTGGAAAATTTATTACGATTTTGTGGAATACATACTTAAAAAATATGTTAATTCTTTAAAAAAAGAAAGAATTTAAATGAATTAAATATGTATATATATGTATGTACATACATATGTGTATGCAAATATGTAGAATATTGCAAATATAGGTGTGTATGTGATAGAATGTGATATGTATTCCAATGTTGCAGTTTATCTGTTAATATGTTTATTATATTATTACAAATTAAACCCTTTTCAATTGAATGACGATTTTATATTACCTGTTCTGTTACAACATTTTTTTACTTTCTATCTATAACTTTTTTTTTAAAAGGTATAAAAGAATGATTTCCTTTTTTTTTGAAAGTTCATTTCTAATTTTTTAGTGTTTGTTACCTATTGTTACTGAATAAGATTTAGTAAAAAAAATTGTAGATAGAAGCTTTCTTGATTGAGTTCGTGTTTAAAAAATGTTTAATCTTCTTTCATAAAAAAAATTTGAAATCCACTGACTAAGTTAAATTTATTCAGAAAGTAGGTATTATATTCGGAGGTTGGTACTGCCCTCACATTCAAGATTATTTGATTCTCTTCCTCTTTTTTTTTTAGACAATTAAACACACGAATATATGAATATCATAATTGTTTTGGAAAATAAAGAAATTAATAATTTAAAAAAATAATGAATTAAAAATTTAAAAAAAAAAATACAAAACATGTAGAAAAGTGAAAATTTTCTAATTTAATGATGATGGGTTGTTTGTATAAAATATACTTACTTTAAAAATATTTATAAAAAGAAAAAAAAAAAAATAATCATTCCATTATTGTTGCGCTTATTGCGCACGATTAGCTGTGAAAAATGATTGAGGAAGTTAAAATTTGCGGAATGCAATAATTAACTGGTTTTACAAGAAAATTAAATAAAAAATATTGAAAAAAAATATATATATGAAAAAGAAAATAAAAACAAAATACCAAAGTCAATTATAATATAACAGAAGCTCTTATTCATGTTATTGTTGTTATTTTTGTTTTCTTCATATTCATTTCTATTCAACCGATGGTAAATTAAAGATATTGCATTGAAAAAAAAAAAAAAAACAAAAGATGCTCATCGAATGAATTAAAGAAAAATAAAAAGTGCAAGTGAAAAAAAAATGAAAAAAAAAACAAACAAAGGGAAGAAAAAAAACTTCTCCTATTTTCTCTCGAAAAATCTAAATTTAATTTAATTTATAAAAAAAAAGAAACAAAATTTTAAATACTAGATAAAAGAGCAAAAACATTTTAACATGTGAATTTTATTTATTTTGTTATTTTGTATTGTGAGTGAAATAATCAATCAAAAAACACAACAATAAAAAAAATGAATGTATAATAATTGTAAACTTCATTCAAATTAAAGATTCAATTACATCAACAGCTTTTGTTTTGTTCTTTTCAAATACTACGTGAATTTATTTGCAATAATTAACATTATCTCGCCACCTTTTCAATCTTTATCAAACAATTAAAGATACAATTTCAACGGTTCTATATTATTTTCAATTTGTACTGTGCAATTAAAAAAAAAAAACTGAAAAGAAAAGTAAAATCTATGAAATACTAGAGTTTCTTGTTGTTATATAGTCTTTTTTTTTTTCCATTATTTTATTTTTCTTTCTACGGTTTCAGGTAACTTTTTTTTCTTTGTTTTCCTGTCTTATAAGATGCACATAATACAAAAACAGAAAAAACAAAAAAAGTTTTTCAATTGAAAAAAATAAATTGATCAATGCACATCATTTCATGTAGCAGTTCAACAACATTATCATTATTGTTCGTTTGTAGTTGGGGATCCAGGCAGAGGCTAGTGAAAAAAAAAAATAATAATAAAAAAGCGAAATGCGGAAGGAAGGAAATTACTGACGGCTGTTATAGTTGTTGGTCTATGGATTAATATGAATCGTCAACGTGTATGTGGATTTACTGGATATTTCTGTAGCTAAAGTAAAAAGAAAAAGAAAAAATAATATCTAAACATTGGCATCTGCATGCGGCATGGTACATTACTTTGAAGAAGTCATTTGCCTTTTGCTTTTCATCTGTGACGACAACAATCATGATGTTGATGTTGATGTTGATGATGAAGATCAGATCATCGATCGACGAAGATGAATGGAGCATTAGGAGGGTAAAAATTATGATATGGGAAATTTAATATATGATTTTGAGGGGTGTTGAGGATTCGATTGGATTGTTAAGCATATGTATATGTTATAGCTGTACGTGTACATGAATTGAATGAAAAACTGTTGTGGTTAGTTGCAATAAATTTAAGACTTGAGAAGTCGTAAGGTGAAGTTTATATATATGTATGTACATCTGGTAAAATGGTATCTTGAAGTAGTCTAAGATTAAAGGAAGTTTATATTTTTATTTTCTTGATTAGATTTCTTTCTTTTAGATACATTTTTTTGCATGTTCTTTTGTTTTGATTTTCTTTTTATTTTATGTGAAGTGTAAACAATGGAATGCACTTTTCGATTAATTGACCGAATAAAATTAAATATTTATGAGACTTTATTAGTTTTCAACATTTTTTATAAAAAAAAAAAAAAAAATAAGAGAAAACAAAATAAAATTTAAAGGAAAAAAAACAGAGTATGTATTTTTTAGTTGTTCAAGTCTTTATTTGAACCCATAAAATATTTTCACTTAACTGAGTATAAAAAAGTAAAACCAAATAAACTGTGTGGTGGGTTCACTTGCACATTTTTTTGCACATTTTTGTTTATTTTATTATTATTATCTTTTAAGTTTTTTTTTGCTGTTTTATTGATGTTACATAAAAAGACAAAATATCTGAAATGCGTATAGTTTTTTTTTTTTTGTATAATTTTATTATGCATTACCTGTTTTTTTCTTTCTTTATAAACATACATAGATATTTATCTGGTTTTTTTTTTCTTCTTTTGTAAAACCAATAAAATTGAAAATGTAATTTTAATGAAGGTCAATGACTTCCTCCAATCACTTCGATTACTGAATTAAAAAATTTACGAAGGAAAAAAACATCATCAATGTTTTTCTCTTCATCTTCATAATAATAACGAAAATAATATAAAAAAAAACAATAATGAAGATCTTCGAAAAATAAAAAAATATACTACATAATGTATATCAATCTGATCTGCATAAAACTAAAACAGATAAATTTTAACACGGTTACGCACTACTGATGATGGTTATACATATTATATTAATATACAGCCTATGAGCTTATTTCAGTAAGAAAAAATATTTAAAAGAAAGACTATTCAAATGTCATAGTTTTTTTTTTTTTTCTTAACGTAATTTTTTTTTATTCATTCCAGATTATATACTGTTATGTGATGTCTTTTATATACTTGTATATATGCAATAACCAGTAAACAGTGAATGCTGCAAATGGATTTGCTTTAAAGTAACAAAACAAAAAACAAAAAAAAAAAAAGGTAAGTAGCTGATGCTGATTATAGTTAGTGCATACATACATACATACATATAAATACTTTTACTTTTCATTTGGATAACTTTTTTTTTGTTTCTTCAATTTTTATTTTTGATTTATTTATGAAAAATGAAAGTAAAAGTGAATTTTCTTTTTTCTTCTTTTGTATTTTGCTTTAACACATTTAAAAATTTATCATTATATTCACTTAAAAGAAAATAACAAATTTTCCTAAAAATTCTCTACACATAATAAAAAAAAAATACCCTGAAGAGGAAAAAGAAATATAGAAAAATAAAATACAACGAAAAAAAAAAAAAAAGATATATAAATGTATCTATAATTCATAATAATCATTTATTTTCATGCTATAATCAATATTTTTATTAATTTTAAAATATTGTATATGCCATATCATACATATATTTGGATATCTTTTCAATCAAAATCAATAATAGCTTGTAAAATTATTTGATTGATTTTAAAAATTTTTATGTATGTACTTAATTTTGATAATAAATTTTTTTTTTCTGTATTAAAATCAATTTATGGATGTACATACGTACATATGTATATGTACATATATACACATTATCATTAAGATTATATCTCATATGCAATCCTAATTTGTGATGATGAATATACACATATCGATTGTGTATATACCGTATAATTTGAAAAATGAAATTTTTGATTGATAAAATCTCATAATACTTAACCTACTAAGAAAATCTATCGGAAGCATTTTTCATTATTTCTTCTGATATAGATATTAAAATATAAATTCGAAATATGTTTTTGTATTGTATTAAAATTGAAAATCAATCTTTTTTTTTGATAAGTAAAAATAATCAGTAGTATAACTAAATTTCAAAAAAAAAAAAAAAAACAAGTAATAACGAAAACAATTTAAAATCATGTATAAAAATCTTTTTTCGTTGTTGTTGTTCATTTTGATCTTTATTGTAGAAGTATGTATGTAATTGAATTTTCAATGTCAAGAAATTGAATGAAATCAAAAAAAAGAATAAAACACACAGATACAATATACTCGTACATATATATATCTGTATAATATTAATATATAAATAACAACAGGTATACCTACATAAAATAAATTGATACGTTTACGCGTAATATTATGTGTAGGCGTTGATTACTTTTGATCATATTTTCTTGGATTGCATTTGCCTTTCAATACTCTATACATATTATGTACATATATACAACAACAAATAAAATGTATTAAATGAAAAATGAACTGTCAAATAATGAATTTGATCAATGTCAAAGTCAAATTATGTTATTCAATAGATTTTTTCATTTCAAGTTACCAAGTTCTATTTAACTTAACTATAAAATTTTGCTTTTATTATATTTACTTCCCACATTTCACATTAATCTTAAATTATTTTAGGTAAGTAAATAGCTTCAATTATCCTACATACTACTACATCAGAAGAAATGTATCATAATTATTTTTAGAAGCAAAAAAACCAAAAAAAAACTACAATTACTCTGAAAAAGAAATTAAAAATTTTACTCTGGATTACAAACTCATGGAGTTTTATATGAATGAGAAGGATACCAGAGTTGATCTACTATTTTTACATTATCAGTATAATGTGGCAAACTTCAATAGAAATATCTAAAATAGTAACACATTAAAAATATATGTATTTCAAGAAGTTACATCTGAACTTTCCTCTAAACTGATTTTTTTTTTTTTCATAGACCTTAAAATAAAAAAAATTTGATATTTGTGAATTTAACCCATCTACTTTTACTTTCCTTCAAAATTTACATTTTTATTTTTGTTTTTTTGAATGATTATGTATGTGTTAAACAAAAAAACATGATTTTTATTAAGCCTTTCATGTAGTATGTTTAATTTTTTTTGTTTTTTTTGTGGAATTTCACAAGGTTCTCTTTTAGGTTCTTTCTTAGATCGTTAAGATAAATTCATTATATGATCTCTTAACAGCTTTACCTTTTATTTTTCTGTATATTTCTTATATACAATACATTCGAAAAAATAAACATTTTATCGATGATAAATCAAAATTAATGCCATTTTTAGTTCGTCAATGTCTTATGTTTTTTTTTTTTCTTCATTTAAAAGAATGTTAAAATTGTAATTAAAAAAAATTATTACCTATGTGTTTTTTTTTTCTTTTTCATAACAATCATTCATATAGTTTACCCTCTGCATTCAAAAGAATAAATTTAAATTATTTACACTACATGTATATACCTATGGTATTTGAAAATAGATTATAAGGTGCATAATATAATATATGAAACCTGTAAAACGTAACTTTATAGTCATAATGTAGGACCTAGGTCACGATGTTAATGAAAAACCAATACACAATAGTTTTTTTTTCTTCTTACATATAAATAGTTTTTTTGTAAATACTTTTTATACAGCTATGCATGTAGAGGTCTATATATGTGATAATATATAAATAAGAAAGAAAAAAAAAACGGTTACAGGTATCATGAAAAAGCTGTTCTCATGGTCATCACGTCATAAATACACAAAATATAATAATAATATAGATAATATATCATAGAAATAGAAGAGCCCAGATACGTTGAAAAACATATAAAATCAAAATGTGTTATAAAAGCTCAATAAATATGTGTTTATACGTTGAAAATATATATTTTTATTCTACAAATATACATTATGTACATATGTATGTATATCTAAATGTTCGAATATAAGGTTAAATTAAAATACATATATAATATATGATAGTATATTACATTGCAGTCGGATTTGAAAATAATAAATGCTATTAAGTTCATGTAACATGACGTCACAATGTCATGATTTTTTTTCTATTGTTTTGTGAGAACGTACGAGTATATATGTATATGTATATGAAAACTATTTTTTTTTTTTTCGTTTTTTAAACATTATTTTTTCTAATATGATAACAAAAAGCTAGAAAAAACTATTCACAACGACATACATATAATTGTCATTTAAAATAAATATCTGGTGTAACAATTATTAAAGCAATTTCACATACCTAATTGCGTGAGCTTTATTATTAGTCTCATGAGTATAAAATTCTATTAAAATTGAAATTTTAAAATAACAACTCAAACAAGTAAAAAATTGAAAAAGTAAGAGAGAAAAAAATAAAATTAAACCACACGTCATTAAATTTTAAATTTTTTAAATTCAATTCAATAAAAATAGAGGAAAAATCTACATTAATCTAGCAACAAAATTTATTTAGTAAATAAAATTCAAATTTAGCCTGTTTTTTTCTCATGAAATATGTATCGCGTGATGTAATTTACACACGAATGCAAAGATCATCCATCAATGATGCTCGTGAGTAAACAGAAGAATTTAAAACTTTTAAAAAGAATTTCACTTGACAAATGAACTACAATCAAAAAAATTTATTTTTAATTGATCAAATGCCCAATAAATAAAATTTTCGACAGGATATGAAAGCTCTGACAGTTTTCATATATGAAGAAAAAAAATATAAAAATCTTGAAGAAGGATTAATTTGAACTGTAAGAATTAAAGAAGAAATAAAAGTTAAATGAGGTTACTCAAAAGGCGTGTTTTTTTTTAAAAACTTTTAACTGTCATTTAGTCGCCAGCTAAATTATCTGTAGTACAATTATGAGAAATTATATTTTATCAATCTAATCTTTCACTCAATCGTAATCAGTAGAGTGTACAATGTATTTTTTTTATATTGTATATTTCTTATCATTAATTTTGCTAATAAATTAGATACAATACAGATGCATACATATTTTGCAATTATATCTACATAATATGTATGCGTGTACTAATTTTAATTCAATGTCGAATAACCCTGGCCTGCTATTGAAATTAAGATCAGTTTACGTATATTAGCAAGTGATATCAAACCGGAGGCCGGTTTCAATTACTTTATTATTTTTTTTTCCATTTTGTTTTTTTTGCTTTACTATTATTTTTTTTTTCGTTATTTTTAAACTATTATTATGTATTCTAGTGTTTTTAGTCTCCCCTTTAGATTTGCGAATGTAATTACATATACATACACACATACGTATACATATATGTATATATATACGTACATACTTACATAAATATGTACTTTCATTTTTTGGCAATAAGACTATGTTATACCCCTCTTAATTTAATTTTTTTTATACTGTTTTTGGTTTTATTTATTACGATGGCCTCTAATGCTCCAAGTTAATGTTGATATTGTTAAAATGCGTTCAAATACCTTGTCGCGTATAGAAGTAAAAGAAAAAATTAACACGCGTATATAACCACATAATTCATTTTAGTTACAGTCTAAATTGAGAAGAAAAAAAAATCAGTAATCAAATAATCTGTATCTGCCTTAATCAAGCTGAAGAAGTGGTATTTGAAGGAATTTTGTATTGAAAAAGCAAGCAGGAAATCTTTATAAGTATGTATGTAGGTATATACAATTTAGATATTGTATCTTTTGTAATTGTGCGTAAGAAATATACAAATATTCAAAAATAAAAAAATAACAAAGCAGGTGGTGGGTATTACTTGAAGTTCACATCAGCACTGTATACATCAGATACTATTTCTAATTCAAATATCATTGCATATAGAATATCTGAATCAATGTCGAATAAGTTAACGATTGGTCAAATACATAATGTATGTATGTACATATTATGTATATACGAAAAATATACAATAAAATCCTTGAGCTTGAGCTCGATTTTTTAACTTTTATTTTTGCAAATAAATTTTAAAATAAAAAAAAAAAGTACAATGAGTATTTTAACATTTTGACAAATTATCATGTCGTTTGCGGTCAAATATTTCGAATACATTACAAGTTTTATTGTATGGTGTATATGAAAATTGTTGGTGTCACTAAGCATTAAAAAAAACATATCTAATCATCGAATCATGTACTTGAAAAAACATTATTTGCACATTATGCAAATTTAATGCTATTGTATAATTTTGGCAATTGTTAAATTTTTTTCTTTATTTCTTTTTCTTTTTCTTTTTATTTATGTATGATTTAAGTTTTTTATCTTGGAAAAAAAAACAACTAAATTTCAAATTCTATTAGGATTTTTTTCTTGTCGTTTTCTTCTTCTTTCTTTTCTTAAATTTCTGTTAAAAATTATACAAATAAACAAGACACATGCCGTAAAAATGACCATGACATATTAATTGAACGCTTAGCATTAACATCTCATCTTTGTATCTATATCTCAAAATTTTAATCATGAATCATATTATGTATGTAGGTACACAACATGAATGCATGGTCAATAATTTTATTAAACCTCAATGAACTTTTTTTTTTCCTTAAAATGATAAAAAAAAACATTATGTTGGTGTTATTATTTTGTTGGTTTTTTTTTTAAATAAAACACAGGTAAATATACGAAGAAGAACACTTCTCTGCGTTGCTGATTTATAATTTTTTCTTGTCTCAAGGTTCACATGAGTACCAACCAAAAAATAACAACGAAAAAAAAAGATTGAATAATCTTTTATCTTTTCAACTCCCTTGTTTTCATCTTGAAGAGTACAAAAATTAAGAAAAAATAAAATTAATTGAAATTAAAATTAATGTTAAAAAATGTAAACGCGTATGTAAACAAAATTTACCAGTTTTATTGCAACAATGTTGAAATTGATTTTTTTTTTATTTTTTCGTTTTTTTTCTTTCCGCAAAAGGGCTTGTGTGTACATTGATTTGATGTACTCGTATGTATAATCAAGGCCCATTCCAATATTATGGCAATGACAATAATAATGTAAAATATTTTGTTGTAAATTTGTAATGTGTATAATATGTTTTGCCATGTAATGCCAATTAAAAGTGAATTGGATTTTATGTGTATACGTTTGTGCAGATGTGATATGTAATTGAAAATTGTATGGAAAAAAACTGTTTTTTTCTTTTTTTTTTTGTTTTTTGTTAATTTTACAACTTTAAAAACAACTTTTCTTATCGTAATTTCACTATACTATAAACCGGAAGTGTTGTTCTTTCTTCTATTCATGCATCAGGTTATTTTTTAAATAATGAATTATAAAATTTATAATGTAAATAAATCTTGTTCTAAAACTCGATCTAATTTAATTTCTATAATAATATATATTATGAATCAAATTGATTTATTATACCTAGTTAGTTGTTTTGCTGTTTTCATTGTTGTTTTTTTTTTTTTCAATTATTTTTGTTATAAAAAATGTAAAATTTATTTATGTAATTATTATGGAAAATAAAAAGATTGTAATTATTTTATTAAAATTCTTTTTTAATGGCTTAGACTTCATTTATAAATTTAAAATGAATAAAATGACTTCAGGTATGTTTTATTGGGCTTTAGGTTTTATCTTCTAACATCTTTCTTTTATGAGTTTCGTTATGTATGATTTATCTTTTTTATCACAAGTAAAACTGTTATTTTAAAATTTGTTTTTTTTTCCGAGGAATTATGATGTATATACCAAATATTACTTAAAATACAAAACCATTACTAAAAAGAAGTATGTATACAAATTAAATTTAAAACTTTAAACTAACAATATAGAATTAACCGATAGTTCAAATTAAAGGACTTATTGAGTAAAGCCAAAATGCAAAAAAACATCCTACCTGTCCTTTCACAGAATATTGAGAGAGCGGTGCGCCGTGGTGGCTAAAAAAATGCTCTTGGGCAAATACATATCTCCAAACCGGATGAAAGAAGATTTTATTTGAAAATTTATTGGTTAAAGTTTCTAATGTCAAAATAGTTTTAGTGAAAAAACACCTATTGGGTGAAATATGCACCTAGAACATGTTACTAAATAATTTAATGCTTCACAGACTTAAATTTTTTATTACAAAGTAATTTCATTTTGTTGGTGTAATTTTTGCCAAAAATTCAAAAACAACAGTCAGTGATGGCGTTTATGAAGTTCAAATTATATAAATTTATAAATAATAATGTTTTTTTTTTTTAATTTTTACACACAGTATGAAGTTTTTCTCCGCCTTCATAACAAACAATTCATCATTCACGAAAAGTAAAACAAACAAACATACATACATATGTACATATATTTCTTCGCTTATATTAAAAATATTTCACCTCTAAAAATAAGAAACACCTCATATGCAACAAATTTTCAAAGAAACAAAATAACACTTATTTTATTTTTATTTATTTTTACTTCATCTACAAATATATTTAAATAATTTCCGTTTATATATTTTTTTTCCCGTAATTTATAATGCATTCCGTAAAAACATTAAAAAAAAAAATTTATATACATATATACATGTATGTGCTTAGAATTTATATATTTTACAATTATTAAAAAATCTTTTTATATGGCACTATTCCAAATACAATACTGTGTTTTGTTATTTTCGAGACGAAAAAAAAAAAAACATTAAACAGATTGAAAAATCAATTGAGTATGGTAAATGAAAATATGATGTTATCCTATTATTTTGGCACTAACCATACATACTTACATACAATTAATTTAAAACTATACATACACAATATTCTAAAGGTTTTATTTTTATTTACATATTTTTTGTGTGAAACATAAAAAAAAAAATCATTGAACTGTTTTGACGGAAAAAATTGCCAAAATCTTAATGTGGATCAAGAAATTGTGAAAAAGTTGTAAAATGTTTTAAAAATTAAATATTACGATTGAGTGTAGAATTTGTTTTTTTTTTTTTGTTTTCGTATCTATAAAAATAAAAACTTAACCTATCCCAAGAAATTCATAAAATAAATCTATAAATTTTTAGAATACATTTATTGCAACAACAAAAAAAAATAAATAAATAATGTCTGCTTATTATTATCATTACCATTACTATTGTTGTTTTTGTTTTTTTTCTTTTTCAAATAAAATTGAAAAAGTTATGTGGTTACAAAAGAATTTGTAATAATTGTTTAAATTTATTGGATTTTTAAATTCAATTTGATTTGTAATTGTCAAGTGTAATTACTTTATAATACAAATAAAATGTTTAATTTACAATTTTTATAAAACAAATAAACGCACATGTTATTTTAAAATTATTTTAATTTTTGTTTTTTTTTTTAAGTAGAAAATATTATGCCAATTTATCTGAAAAATAATAAAACTAGATAAATTTTTTGTATTTTTTTTTGTTGTTGCTAAAAACACGAAAGATTTTATCAATTTTAATTAACCCTGACAACATAATTAAGTAAATAAAAAAAAATATATATAATCAATGCGTGATATTTGTTATATTTTATAAAATTTCGTAAATAATCTTTGTCTTCAATATTTTTGTTTGTTTTTTTAAAATATTTCTCACATAAAAAAATTTATACCAGAAAAGTCAATGAAAAAAAAAAAAAAGAAAGAAAGTATGTGATTTTTTTCGCTATTTTTAAATTAGCAAAAATTAAAAAAAAATTAATCGAAAGAGCAAAAGCAAAAAAAAAAAATGATACGATAATGGGTGAATTCAATACCAAAAAAAAAAAAAATCACACACAAGCTGACGAAATAAAATATTAAATTATAATAAAAGCACACATTGAAAAAAAAAAACAGTTTAAAAAAATGAGAACAAAAATTGGGTGACCTAGTTTTAAGGTTATGTCATATTATGGATAAATAGGTATTCATAAATATAATTTTTTTTATGAATTATTTTTTTTTCTACTTACACATGTGTATGTATTGTCATCGATGTAAATTTTCATGCGTGTTTTAATTGCAAAATTAATTATTATTATTATTATAATTTTTTTTGTAATACTTATTTTTTTTTTTTTTTTTTGTTAACAAGAATTTTTTTTAAAAATTTGATTGTTTTATTTAATATTATTTTGTTTTTAGTGTTCTCTATCATTTTACTGCTATTTAATGTTCTAAATAAATGACAAAAAACAAATCAAAAACAATAACAAATTGATACGTGTGTGTACGAAAATAATGTTTTCAATTAAATCACATACGAAATGTTTTTGTTTTTTTTTTTTAAATAAATGAATTTATTTTAATTTCTACACATATTCAATTTCAAGAATAATGAATTAAAAAAGAAAATGAAGAGAAAAAAATTTATAAAAATAATAATTATGTGCGTGCCAAGATCATAATTGTAATTTGAAAACATAGAATATAAGAAAAGTGACTTAAGAAAAATTTAATACAATTATTTTTTCTAAAGTTTTTTTCTTTTCTTAATTGTTTTTATAATAATTGTAATATACCTCGTGTCCACGGGTATACACATGCATATAAGATGTTGAAATATAAAATAATATTCAAGGTGGTAATTGTTCTTATATTTTTGCTTTAACAAATTAATAGAAATAATTTGCGAATTAAATTTGATTTTTTTTTTTTACAAGAAAACAAAGAAAAAGAGAAATCAAATTAAAGTAAACAATTTGAATTTGTTTTCTTTCTTAATAAATTATCAAGATTGAAGTCTCGTTAGAAAATATTATAGCGTGTGCCCTTGTCCTTTAAAATAATAAAACTCTAAATTTAGGACCTTTCACTTTATATTTGAATTGATTAAGTTGTTAGTTTTGCCCAAGTATGGATACCATAAAACTTTGTTTTCAATAGTTCAAATTGAGAAGAGATTTTACGAAATTTTGTAGTTTTTCATATTATGATTACGTGCGATTGCGAAATACTGGTCATTTAAAAATAGAAGAAACGAGATCATTTGTTCGACATATTACTAAATGTAGACGAGATTTTGAAAAATAAATCAAAAAAATATGAAATAAAAGCGTGTGCGCTATAGTCAGGAATTGACTATTCAAATTGGCACATGTACATGGAATAAATATACATAGTTCTAAACAATTTTCTAGACTTTTTTAAAAATTTGTTTTTAATTTAATTTAATAGAAATAAAAGAAATAAAATAAAATAGATACAAACATGTATGTATATGTACATATGTACATATATGTAGCAAAAAAAAAATGAGCAACATAAATGTATCAAAATCAAGGAAGTAAAATAGTATAGCAGTAATAAATTTTTTTTTTAAACGTTCTATAAAATAAAAATGTTGCAATTGCTCAATAAATTAAGTAAAAGTAGCTTTTTATTAGTTACGAATGTGTCATCGAAACACTTTTAATAAAATATTAAATTGAAAAAATAAATAAATAAACAAAAAAAATAATTGCTTATGCACTTCTTTTTTATTTTATTGTACATGTGTGTACAATGATTTTGCTTTGTCATATAGATATGTATGTACTACATACATATGTATATAGGTATAACGAATTACTGCGTGTTTGCTATGCAATTTTTAGCAGTTCTAGTTGTCGTCGTTGTCGTTATAATAAACTTTTATCGCGATTTTATTCATCCTCAAGGCGAGCAAAGCCGTAATTATTTAAACTCAAATAGGAAATCACACAAAATGATACTTTTGTTTAAAAAAAAAAATAAAAAAAATAATAATAATAAAAAAAATATTAAAAAAATATGTTATATATTTTTTAACTAATTCTCAATGAGTTTTTATATTATTTCTTCTATGATTTGCATTATTATTTTTTCAAGTTAATAAGTTCATTTTTTTTTTTTAAATGAAAAACTATTTCTAAGAATTTTCTCAATTGCATTTTCTTTGTCAAAAAGAGCATGACACATGCATGATTAAAATAATGCCTTTTTATTTATAATTTACGTATTTAGGTAATTCAACAACTAACTATTGATTATATTTAACGACAAATTAAATAGTAAATCAGGAAGTTCAGTTTTTCTAGAATTAATTAGAACTTAAATAGGATAAAAGTGTCTACATTACATGTTATTCGAAGTTTAGAAATTTAAATTTAAAAAAAAAAAACAAAAACAGTACGAGCTTTTACCAATTTAATGTTAGTTTGTTAACTATGGCTGAGAGAGGCCTGGAGAGGTGGGGTTTTTCATAGAAAGTATGAATAACGAATGCTATCCAAAATGATGCAGTTCTAGCCGGTATAAACAAGGTTTAAAAACGGTCATAGAGAAGCTATAATAATAATTTGGAAAAATATTATGTATTTTTAAGCAAATAAGAAAAAAACAAAGTTTTTCTTTTATAGGTTTTCTTAATTTTTTTGTTATATTTTTCTTAGTGGACTTCTAGCACTAAAATTATTTTTCTTTATTTTAAAAATGAGCACTGGGGAGGTTTTTCTACCGTATACTAATTAAAATGACTAATTCATTAAAGTTATATTTTAAACAAGAATAAAATAAAAGCAAATTTTAAAGATTATTTTTGCATGAGGTCCTTACTTGAAAACATTGTGTGTCAAAAAGCCCATAGGCCAGCCACCACAAATGATATAAAATAAAATGTACGAAACGAAAATATCTATACGAAAACTTTCATGGGTATAATTTTTATTTCAACAAAATGAAACTTTTTTTTTCACTTTACTTTTTTTTTTTAATAAAATGCACGAACATTTTTATTATAACAAAAATATACGAATATATAAATAATATGGCAACGATTATTGCAATTGGTTGCATTTGTATGTGACATATTTGAAGGTGATGACAAGTTTACTAAATGCATTACGTATTTTAAATGCGTTTTAGCATTTTTCCTATAAGTATGTATGGATGTACTATATGTACAATAAAAATTGTTATAGTACATACAACATATCATGTGTAGCCTTTATATCTGCGTATCTTTGAGTATTTATTTAATTTACACAGAGTGTATTATAAATAGCAAAATACTTTTTTTTTTAACATTATCATTTATTTTTTATTTTTCCCTTAGCTTTTTTTAAATTTTATTTTCTTATATTGTTGTTTGCAATATTTATCGGTAAAACTTATTGTTATTGCATTTTAAAATGCAAAATCGAGCTTTTATACATATTTATAATAAATTTGTCATTATTTGTTCATTGTATTTTCAAAGTTATAGTATGAGAAAAATTGCTTGTTTTTTCTTTGTTTTTATTTGTTTATTTATTATACTAATAGTTGTGTATTACCCACAATTTAATATTGCACATGACATGAAAATGCTCTATAATAATATCTGTAGTTTTTTATATAGTTTATATTATTTAGTTGTTTTGTGTGATATTATTATTAATACTTTTTTTTTTTACTTTATTTATTTATAAGTAGCTGTATACACAGAAGAAAAAAAAATGCATTTGTATAGAAAGCTACAACTAAGTATATATACATACGTATTTATTTATGTTTCTAAGGTGAGATAATATATGTTTATAGATATACATTTATAGTAAATATGAACATACATACATATAGTATTTATCTATACTACATGAATGTGCATATTAGACATTGCACTATGCGAAAATTACATTGAATTAAGATTTTGCCTAGACATTGGCCATGATACTACATTTAACAACTAATCGTGATATTAAATGCAGTTTTACAATAAATAATATTTTAAAAAAAAGTATAATAATTGTATAAAATACATCATACAAAATAGCAAGGAAATCAATATTTTGGTGGGCGTTGTTGTTGAGACGAAAATTAAAAAAACAAAATAAGAAACTAGCAACAAAGATAAATAAACAATAATCATATAAAGTAAAGCAAAAAAAATTGTTGAAAAATTATTCATTTTTATTTTTTTAATTATTTTAATTTTATACTTAATTAGCAATCGAAAGGTTTGAAATTTTTATTTGATTTATTTGTTATATTTTTGTAAAATAGATAAATGACAAGGCGATATAACGGGTCTTATATACATATAGTAGAAATTATTGAACAGAAAATTTGTTTTCATTTAATAAAAAAAAAAAAAATGTTGGTAGTTAGTTGTTAAATTGAAATTTTCAACTTTTTTTTTTTAAGTATTTAGTTTTCAATCAATATGAAATGAATATTTTGTTATAACAGTCGCTTTCAGAGGTTAACTGGATTTACTTCACTCAAAGATATAACAACCCTGGTTTTTACAAAGTGAAAGTGTGTGTGCGGAAAAGGTGATTTAGATACTTTCTTCTATTAAGATGTTTATTTTAAATTGGTTTTGAAAAAAAGAACGCAAATTTTAATTAAATAAGAATTAAATTTTTTATTTAATTTTGAACTTTGCAATGTTATTTCTAGAACATTTATCAGTTATTAAATTTTAAAAATGTAATATCGAAAAGTGTATAAGAATTCCTCGGACTATAAACTTCGAGTACCTAATCACAGTAACTTTGTAACATGTCTTTTAACTTCAACCTAAGAATTTAAAAAAAAAATTTGTTTAGTTTTCAATACAGAATTAATTCTCTATTGACAAAATTTACTTCAAATAAAAATACAAACTCACATTTTATATAATCTTTTATAAAATTAGTTGTGTCCCTATATGGTTACAGGTTAACATTCTTTAAAATAATTTAAAATACGAGCACCTGGGTGGTTTATGTAAATTTAGAGGCTATATCTTGAATATTTGAATATAAATTTTCGTTTTAGAATTTTTGTAAGTTTAATTCCATGATCGTAACTCACATGACATATTCAATCATTCTATATCCTGAACAGCGTACTTATCACACTTTTAAAAAAAAAAAACAATAAGAAAGAAAGAAAAAAACACTAACAAAATATATATTAAAAAATTGTTTGTTTGCGGAAATCATCCTTCAAATCGATTTTTTTTTCCGTAAACACAAACACCGTATTAATTGTCTATTATATCAATGAAGGCTATAAAATGATAATGCTATGTTTTATATGAAAAAAATTTACATTTATAGAAGTATCTATCATATCAAAACGAAAGAAAGAAAGAAAAGAAAAAAAATCATAGTATAGCTTATATTAGTTTGTTAAACGATTAAAAACCATAATTAATTAATAATTCATAGCGTTTTTTTTTTCTCTTTAAAAAAAAAAATTAATAGAGTCTCACAAATATTAAAAATATAATTATAGATTCTATAAACGCGCAAAATTAGTAATCAAAAACGAATCTTGATATAACTTTGTGTCGAGACTTTGATATGTATGTACGCATATGTATGTATGTATATAGTATAACTGCAAATTCAATTAATACATGTATGTATGTATCTTTTTTTTTTATAATCACATATTATGAGAATATAGGCATATTTAAAAAAGGTATTATAAAATGCCTAGGAGTATTGAAAATAAAGAAAACGTATTTATTATGTATATTGTATAACGATATACATATACATATGTACATATGTATGTAGTTTTTCCACATTAAAACATTTTTTTTTTCTTATTAGTTTTATTTTAAATTTTTTTTTTTTTTTTGTTTTTACATTCAATTACTTCTGACTGTAATTAATTAGCGGGAAATGATCTTGAAATTGAAACTCATAAATATTTTGAGGGCTATTATTCGTAAAAAAAAAAAAAATGTAATAAAATTTTCTTTTTTAAAAATGAGAAAATATAATAGATATAATAATATATTAGCCATAAATACTTTTGTATTAATAAAAAACTAGCTCGTTTTTACCTTTTTTAGAGGTTAATTAGAGCAATTGTAATTATTTATATACAAAGGTACATAATATGTATTGTATTTCATCTATTTGTTTTTATGATTATTGATTTTGATGAAAATGAAAAATCATAAAAGTGAAAAGAAATTAATCATATAATAATAATTATTAATTAGTGTTTGTCTTTTCTTGTTGATTGATTTTAGAAGAAAAGGAGGAGTTTACCTGAGACATACATATATGTACATACATAGTATAAGACATTGAAGGACAAAACATTAACATTTTTTATTTGCATCATGTGACAGATGCTATTGTATATACGATGGGCGACTAATTGATCTAAATTAAAACACTTTGTACCTATACTTATGTAATTTAAATTTTAAAGTTTTTGTTTAAAAAAAAACCGCACTTCTGTCAAACCAAAAACACTAGTTTCTTTTTGATAAAATTAAGTTTATTCATGAACTTGAATTAAATTTAAACCATAATTTTAAAACAGTCTATGCAAATGAAGTTGACGTAAGTTACATATAGATTGCATAATTTAATCCATAATTTGGTGGTTTAATAACATCAGAAAGACCCTTGAGAATTTCCTATATAGGCTGTTAAAAACTCACCTAATTTCTAAAAATAATATTTGAAATGCACAATTTTTTTTACTGTGCGATATATAAAGTTGAAAAAAAAAAAACTTCATTTTTAATGGTCTGCTGAAAATGTTCTTATCAACAATGAAAGAAAACAATAAAAAAAAATATTTTAGTATGTGTTTAGTTTTGCAATATATAATTTAACACATATACGAGTACATACTGAAAGAGTAAATAAATTATTTTAGTTTATTATGAATTTTAAACACCATTCTCAATTTATAAAAAGTTCGTCATAATATGCAAAATATATTATAAAATACGCGCGAATAATTTCTAGGAAAACAAAAAAAACAAAAATGTTAAAGAAGAAAAACAACAACAGAAACAACAAAAAAACATAGAAAAGAATTTATTACAATTATAATAGTGAAAGAAAAGAAGGCGAAAAGTGGGTGTAAAAAGCTTAAAAAAACATAATATTTAATATTTAAGTACTATATATACTTGAAAAATATATTGGTAATAATTTTTTTTTTTGTTGTTTGAAACATAGAAAAAAAAATTATTATTATTATTATTAGCTAATATATAGAATATTAGAATATTTTATGAGTTAAACGTCCTTGTATGAAAAAATCAATTTAAATGATTCAAAAAGTCTAATTGTTGTAAATTATAATACATAAATATATGTATTTTTAAATACTATATACAATACATATTATTAACGAAATTACACACTTATGAATGTGTACTGTATGGTAGGTATGTACATAATATGAATATTCTGTATATATGTAAAAATACATTTTCACATGAATAATATAGTACAATCGCGTAAAAATTTTGTGCGTGATTTTTTAGTACACAATTTAACACACAAAACCAAAACAATAAAAAGAACAATAAAACTAAAAATTAAAATAAAATAAAAACAAGAATTTTAAAATTAAAACTCAAAACTAGAAAATATATTATATGCATTGAAAATTTATTTATTATCGCATAATAATATTGAAAATATTATACATATATACGATTATAAATAGTATGTACTTCAAAAAAATTTTTTTTCCTTTTTACTATTGAAATATTTTTGTTTGTTTGTACATATTTGTTTTTATTTTAAGTTAATTTTCCATATAAATAAATATGTTTCATATAAGATATGAGGAGCTACTTTTCAAAAGGCAACATGTCCAGTGCAATCCATTTTGAAATAGCTGCAGAATTTTTTTGAAAAGGAGGATAGCTATGATATGAACATTCAAGCTGGCTTAAAATAGAATTGTATTGGACTTATTTTGTGGATTGTAATCAAGTTTTTGCTTTAAATACATGTCACTTAGAACGGTTGAATCAAATAGGGACATGTCCATCGTTTGTTTCAAACGGAACAAAACCTAGTTTTCGTGTATTTTAAAGTGTTCTTTTTTATTGCTATCACTCTTGTTTAACGTGATAGGAACGGTTCAATATAACTGTTAATTAACTCTGTAAAAAATGTTAATTAAAAAACGGATTTTGTAAAAATTATTTCAGTATTATTTTTTAAATTTGCTTCAAAAAGAAAGAAGTCCCTTGATTCGCGACAAAACTTCACAAGTCCAAAAAGAAATATTGAATAACTTTTAGATTAGGAACACAGGATCAGCGAATGAAAGGAATTTACTCTTTCTAATGAATCAAAACTCAAACCAATCAAAAGTTTTTCATTCACAGCCTTCAATACTGAGCAGCAGTTTTTCGACTTTTTCTTAAAATCATGTAATTGTGACATGTCGCTTTTTGAAAAGTAGCTCCTCATATGCAAGTGAAATAAAAAATAAAATTTGTTCAGTCATTTTTTTTTATTTTCATTTTTTTCAATTTTACTATATACAATATACATACTATACATGATGCATAACAAAAAATAAATGAATCTAAAATGAATGACAGAAATATTATACGAGTACTATATAGTATAATACTGTACTGATGTCCTTGTATTTTAGACTGTTGTTCTATATTTTTACCTAATAATCGTATAATATTATTATTTTGTATTTTAAAATTACAATGTACGAATACTATGTTGTTTGTTTGTTTTTTTGTTTTTTTTTTCTTGTGTAATTTAAAGAAGAAGATAAAATTATTGGAAATTTTTATTTCTGTTTTTCCTTTTTTAATTATTGTAAATTATGCTAATTTAAAATGTGATGTAAATGTGAAAATATTGAAATTGTAATGAATCGGAAATATTTTATTTTTTTAATTCGAATAAATTAATATTACTCATCACTTTTTTTTTTCTTCAATTATTTCGCGTTATTATGAAATTATATAAAAATATGCAATTTAATTTGTATATACATAAAACAAATTTTTTTTCTTGATTAAATGTGTCAAATCGTGAGGACATCATTTAATAATATTCTAAGCTTTAAAATAATCTTATTTTACATGAGATTGAATTATTAATTGTACTTACGGGTCAAGAAAAATAACTATGTACCTATATGTACATATAAGAAAAAAACCTAAGAATCACTTTTATAGGCAAAAAAAGAACAACCAAGAAAAAAGAACTTTTCTGGAATGCTGAAAATTCAAAGAGGACGTATTATTTTCATCTTCAATTAATATTTTCTTTACAGCTTAAAAATGAAGCTTCAGTAAGAACAGAGAAAAAAATTCAAATAAAATATTTTTCAGTTTTTTCGTCTTGTCATTTTGACATTAAAAATTCCATTTTACCTTGTTTTGAAATGACTATTGAAAGCTTATAAATTTACAGTTATTTTTATTATAATTTTATCAATATTTTTATTATGCTTGACATTTTTTTTTTTTGAATTAAATAAAATGAAATTTATAAATTAACATGGAATGTACCTACAATTATAATTTAAAAAAAAAAAACAAACAAACAACGTGTGCAGTTTTTACACTTTTACTCTCATTTAATAATAACGATTAAGTTTACTTGTATACATAATTTTGTATACCTGATCTTATAATTCATTAAATATTAAATTTTTACTTTTCATAGGTGATAAACTCATTCAACTCATATAAAAAATCATATAATCATGTACATGTAGATATACACATTTTTTACTTCTTATAGTATTTCCGATATAACGTTACAACTAGTGAATATTGAGAAAATATAAAATAGAAACAATGAAAATTAAAACTAACTACATGAATAAGTTAACAATGAAATAATAACTCAATAGGTAATATACATATATATGTATATACATGCATACTAAAATGTATATATATATACAATATACACATATACTATGTTTTAGCTATGAGTATACTCATAGTTAATACAAAATAATATTATAGCTATATGAGAAAAACTTTTTAATGTAAAGTATTTACATCTGAAAAAAGGCCAAAAACCTGACATAGCTGCCGTTTAAAATGCACTTTCTCCTATCACTATACTGTAACGTAATGGTAAATGGTGGTTCCATTCGCCGCATATTGAAAGGCCATCAAACCAACCAACTCTTTTACTTTTTAAATAATTTTTAAATAGTATATGCACATGTATATACATATGTATGTATATAAATATATGCAAGAAGTACGTATACCAAAATAAAATGAAAGCCTAAAGCTTAGAGTCAAACAGAGTTTAGGAGTCTCCTTAGGAGTTAAATAGTTAATTGTACAAAGTTCACAAGCAATGTCACGTATTTTTTTTCATATTTTATTGTAATTTGTTAAAGAAGTTTTCCCTGCGGCATGAAAAAAAATACCTGTGTGTTAGATGATTAGTATCTCTAATACAAAAAAAATGTTTTTTGGTTTTTTTTGCTAACTGGTTTACTTTTTAAAAAAATTTCGTTAGATACATAGTTTTGTTGTCTTGTCTGTGCAAGTCTGTTTTTTTTTTCTTCATGTACAAATCATTTGCAGAGGTAAGCTTTTTTTACTCCTATGCATATTTTTGTATCCTCATGCTGTGAATTTTGCCAAACTTTAAAAAATTTACTAGAAAATCAAAAAAAAAAAATAATATGTATTGTACATCTTTTAATTCTTGTTGTACTTTTTAATTTGTTATTAATTTTTTTTTCTATGAAATTATTTTGTTAATCATTTTATTTTTTATTTGTCTTCTCAAATTTTATTGAACTTGTACAATTATCTTGTTTTGAATATTTCAATTTATTTTTCATTTAAAATAAGAAGATATTGCACATTGAAGAAAAAGACTAAGTAAGATTTTTAAAAAAAAACAATATTTTACATTGGTGCTGTAAGAAGAAGTATTGTGTATTTAATTTATAAATAATGTATCTTATTTTTAATTTTCTGTTTTGTTTTTTTTTCTTCTTTTTTTTTTCTTTGTTGTTTCTTGCATAGCATTTTATATACCCGACGAAAGATTAATTTGAAATGAAAGAGAAATTTTCTTGTCGTGACATCAATTCCACTCCAATTTGAATGCATGAAATTAACTTCAAGGCCATTTGTCGTTTTATTTTAAAAGTGAAAAAAAAAACCTTTAATTTCAAAATTAATGTGATTTTTTTCTCTTTTTTTCCATTTTTTTTTCTCTTATAAAAAAATTGCTTATTTTTTTTTGTTGTTGCAAATTTATTTACAAAATTGTAATTTGTGTTTATGCAAAGATTTAAAGAAGATGAAATAATGAAGAAAGGCATTTAAACATAATTTTTTTCTTTGTCATATTTTGCAAATACATACAATAAAAACATACTAAAAGAATGTTTCAACAATAATTATAATCGTTAATACAACAAAAAAAAAGAAGGTAAAAACAATTGCAAACAATGATAATTGTAATTATGGAGGGAATATTGTTGGATTGAAAAATTTAATCTGTAAATCATCAGAGAATAGATTACAATTAAAATCAACCAAAAAAAAAAAAGTCAATGACAAGCAATTTAATTAAAAAATCAAAAAAACACAAAGAATTTAAATAAAAAATCGTATTACGTATTCTACGTATATACGAGTACATACATATAAAAAATCTTATAGTCATACAATAAATTTTATTGAATACTTTTTAATTTTTAATTAACTATTTACGTGAGTAAAATATATTTACAATTTTGTTTCTTTACTTTGAGTTTGAATTAAAATATATACGCCTCAATTAAAACCTAAAAAATAAAAAAAAATAAAATTTAAAATTGAAAACCAAAAAACATCTTGAAGATCATATGAAACCCAAATCGAAAAAGTATAAACCCACCTTAATTATTGGTCATTAAGTCTTCTGAAAATTTTAATTCACTTAATTAATTTTTTTTTTCAAATTTGGAATTAAATGAAATATTGAGCTTTATTATTTTTCTTTAATTTTTGGTCAAAAAAAAAAAAATAAATAATAATAATAATACTAATTAAACTTAATTGATTATTCAAAGAGGTGTGTGTTACCTTTTTCAGTACTATCACAAGAAATCTATAAAGCTTGCATATAAGTCCTTTTTTCATGTTTTTTTTTTCTTGAATGGTGCAATATTCATATGAAAAATTTATTACTATAGAAATCTTCTTAAAATTAAATTTAATTCGCAATAGATAAAAAAAAGACAATAAGGAAATTTAGTGAGTATAATAGATAGATTTATATTAAAGCACCGTAATATTAAAATATTTTTTGACAGTTATTATTATAAATAACTTGAGGTCAAAAAATTAAAAAAATTTGTATTATAACATTTTTTTTTCTCTTCTTACCATTGAACAAATCAAAATCGTATATAATTAATTTATTTAATAACTGTTTATAGGCAAAATTTGACCTTATACTTCCGAATTTATAATGAAAAAATTTTGAAAATGTTACTTTTTTTCTGTGCTTCATGTATAAGAATCATCAATATTTCGTTAAATATACTCAGATTTATTTTTAAAATTAAACTCTCATTAGTTTTTGCTTCCGTGTTAAAATGTTTTTTATTTTATTTTTTTTGCTGTTTATTATAAAGGTATCTTTTTGTGTGTTTTTCTTTATAGCATTACTTTACAATTTACTATATAGTGTTGATAATGATGATATTAAATATTTCCTTCTGCATGCAAACAAAGATTTTTCGTGAATTTTGACTTTAAAAATAGTTAAAAAGAAAAAAATATATATTAATAAATAAAAAACGAAACGAAAGAGTGAAAAACAAAATATTCAATATAACGATAGTATCTTCGGGTTTTTTTTTCACCTTCATAATATGGAAATTTTGCATTAAATTAAATAACTTTTTTGTTGGTTATTTTGTTTTTTTCTTATTTCCTTTTTTGTATCTAAAAAGTGATTTAATATATGGTATTTCACATATATTTCAATAAAATACATAAACTATATATATATATAATCCATATATACATAAATGTACTATATACATATGTACAAACATAAGTATATTTTTTTAATGTAATAATAATAATAGTATTACCTTCGAAGGTGGTTATTCTTGAATTTAATATCATAAATACTAAACGCGGCACACCGTTGAATATCGCCATACGTATATACATTATACAATTGTTTAAAAGTAATAAACATACGAGTAGATGCTATAATTACAATTAATTTTACTGTATGATTCTATACTATAATATGTACATTATGTACTTTACAAAAATTAAGGTATTACTGATGAGTATGAATATTTGGTCTGTTTTTAATCCTGAGAATTTCAAATGTCCTTTTTTCAACTACTTATATTAATTTTAAAAATCATTTATTCACCTTGCGTTCGAAATATCCATGAAAAAAATATACAAAAATCTATAATTTCCAGTACTTGTTCACATAGATACTTTTAACAATTCGTTCTATAAAAAAAAAAAAAGTAAAAAGTAAAAATTTTTGAAAAATAATAAAATGGCAACAAAAACCTACAAAAAATGTATTTTGAATTAAAATTTTTGAAATGCTCATGTACCTTTTTTTTTTTGTTAAATTTTCTTTAACAATAAAAAACTACAATAATGTGTGATTTTGAGATGATGGACCTTGACTGAATATGTGTATGTATTTTTGATTTATTTACACATTCAAAATCTCTGATACCTATATATCTATACTATACATACTTAGAAAAATCAAAATAGACAAGAGATTGTCACGGCCAAAGTCAACGCAATCAATTTTTAACGGATTATTAAAAGTTCAGTTTAAATATACGTACATACTCGTATATATATAGTACATATAGTATAGTAGGTACATATATGTATTTATGGATTGATCGATTTATAAAAAGAAACAAAACTTTAAATTAAAAAAAAAAAAAGCAAAAATTAAGTATGTATATGTACATATACATACACGCGAATAAAATAATGTGTGTATATTTGTTAAACAAAATTGAATCAATATGATTTAGTAGAATAAAAAAAAAATTATAATAATAATAAAAATGGTTAAATACCTAGATCTTTTTTATGTTTTAATTTTTTAATATATGTACATACTAGTATGTACGTAAACACAATGTGTCTATAAACTTTTTTAGGACAATATACATAAATTGAGAAAATAAATGTGTTTTGTTTTTATTTGGTTTTGGCTATAAATTGCACCTGAATAAATTTTGGTGACAGAAAAATAACAAACTTATATTTGGTCAATTTGCAATACATGAGGGGGATTATTTTTTAATTTTTTAAATAAAAATATCTACGCATTTTTAATTAATTGCAGAAATCAACACATTTATTTTTGAATTTTTAACACCTTTTTTAAATTCTTAAAGCGTGAAATACAACCAATATTTTTTTTTTTTTTTTAAAAAAACTCAATTACTCAGGTTATTTGTGAGGAGATCTGTTGAACTTTTTTCCCTAAATTTCAGAAATTTATTGGAAAGTTGTAAGAAATGGAAAACCCAACAACTATACAGATTACCAGGATGGCTTCCCCGTACAACGGTGGTACGAAAGCTTGACATTCAGTATCCAGTATGTACATATTTTGTAATCAATTAAAAATTTTTGAGATGGATACTGATGAAAATTTGAAAAAAAACATTTTTTCTTAACTGTTTTAATTAGTGATTGAAAAACTTGATGAAATAAGATTGATAACTTTACTGAAAGAGCCTACAAATTCTAAATTGTAAATGGAATATATTATAATGAAGTTCTATAATATGTACATACATATTTTGTAAATTTATTAATTTATATGTACCTAATATTTTTAGGTACAAAAATCAATCTATACATAACACTGATTACGTTGAGCAAGTAAAAATATATGCTGATTTTCATAACACAAAATATGTATAATGCGTGTCTGCAAAAATTATTTGATATTCAAAAAAAAAAAAAAAAAATGTTATTGAAGAAAAAAAACAAATAGTTATTTATGTAATACCTAAGTTTATAGGTATATGAATATTATTAATATTCATTTATTTACATTTTTTTTTTTTTTTTAAATAAAAATAACAAAAAAAAAAAAAATTTGTTTTTGCAATAAAAATTCGAACATTTGATTTAATTGACACAATAAAAATTCAGGGCAAATTTGAATATAGTAAAAATATATTACATATACTTACTATATGTATGACCTCATTACAAAATAAATTAAATTTGCAATATACATATGTATATATTGGGTATACTGATTGTGTTATGTATTATAAATAAAACCTTTTTTTAAATTATACACAATATAAAAATTTTATGCAGAACATTTTTTGTTTAAACAAATAAACAATATATGACCTCAATTAGAATAAGTTCTAATTTTATAGACATTTCTATTAGTTATACTTAATAAAGTATACATATATACGAAATTTAACGATCACAAATTGTCAAATTATAATAAACAAATTTTGAAAAAAGAAAAGAAGAAAAAACAAACAAATGTTAATTGAACAATTAATAAATTTGAAAAAAAAAATAATAATAATTATAACTCGAAAATGCCACAAAAGCGAATATGACAGAGTTAAAAAACAGAAAGAAAAGAAAAAAATTGATAAAAATTGCAAACTTTGCAAACATTCTTAATATGTATAATATATCAGTTAATACCGCCAATACAGACATGCATTCATAGAAACAAAAATTTAAGTTTATATTGTGAATAAGCTTCATTATAATTTGAAGGAAAATGTAGAATGTAAATACTTATACATAATTTATAATTAAAGTGAAGAAACAAAAAAATATGTATATTTTCAAAAAATCACTTGCACATGTCACAACATGTGGATTTACTAATTAAATTTTTGCTAAGTAAGGTTTTTATTAGAAATTTTATTTTCAATATTCTACATATATTTTGCACATACATACATACATAAATATTTGTTTTATTTATTAATTGAAAAATTGCAAAAAAAATACAAAATAAAATAGAAATAAATAAAAATTCAATATATTATATTGATTTGTATGTAAATTAATTGACATTAATATGGAATTTTTTTTTTGTTGTTGTTCGTTTTGTTTAATCATTTATAGGCGCTTTAAATTTGAACTTTAATCTTTTGTTAAATGCCACTTAAAAGCGCCAATAACACTCTAATATTTATAAGGTACGGAAAATTTATTTGAATTTTGATAAAATTTATTTTAAAATTTCGATGAAATTAATTTATAATTGATTTTCAAATTTAAAAAATTTACTTCAGGTTTTTATAATTTTCTACTAATTTAGTTTAATTTTGATTTAATTTTTTTTTTTTTTTTTTTTTGACTTTTAAATTTCATGATAATGGCAACCGCAAAAATAATTACATAAAGTGGAAAATATTGCGTTATCCGCCATATTTGAAAAAAAAAGAAGAATAGGCACTCTCAAAAAAAAAAAATTGTTTAATTGATTTCAGAAAATTAATCATCAATTTAATATTTTTATCAAATAAGATACAAGTAAAACTTACCTTTTAAAGAAAAATAAAAAATAATCCAAATATGAGTAATCCAAGAACTTTTCCTTTCTTTTTTTACCACTCCGTTAATTACTTAATAAAAAAAATTTATTTAGATATTTTTTTTCCTTTATATTTGAAGAAATAAAAAAAAAATTTAAAAAGATTATAAAATCACTTATATACAATAAAATTTTATTTGACTTTAAAAATCATTTTCTTTTTTTTTAAATTAAGTAAATTGTGTAATAAATATTTTTTGTATTAAATATTCAAATTGTTATTTACCGTCAACTTAAATAAAAAGAAACAATTTAATAATATCAAAAAAAAAAAAAAATCCTTCAGGATATCATTTAAATTTTATTAACCAAATCATTATTTAAATATTAAACTTTAACCGATAATTAATAATTTTTTATATCAAATATAACAAATATAACTTCCCATAAACCAAAGAAAAATTTGAAAAATAAAAAAGCACTATATTAAATTATTTAAAATTTTTCAATTATTATTATTATGTATTTATTTTTTTTCTTCTTCTTTTTAAATCTTTTCCTAGTTTTCCAATATACATATGTAATATGTACATATGTAATTAACTCTTCATCAATTACGATTATTACGGCAGATACAGCATCATGTAATATGTGGATATATGTATATCAATATGTTATTAAATATACAATAAAAATTGTTGCATGTAAGTATCTATATATATTATTATAATAGTTATTTTATTATGAAAAGTGCAAGTGTTTTTTTTTTCCTATATTTTCTTTCTCAATTTTTTTTTTTATTTTTATTATGTTGTACACTCTAATGTGGTTTATTAAAACACAATATTGTCGATTATTTTATAGCTAAAAAGATTGCACAAAAATTAGCGAGAAAAAAAAATGAAAAAAAGCATTAAACCGAATGAACTAACTAAACACAATATAAAATAAAAAAAGAAAAAAAAATGATTTAAAAGGAAAACCGAAAAAAAAAACAATCCAAAACAAGTGAAAAAAAAAATCAGTGAAAGTGAAAATAATTTGATGTTATGTGTTTTTTGTTGTTGTTATTGTTGTTTTTTTATTATTATTATTTTTTTTTTTTAGATTTTATTGTTGGTTAGAGTACCTAGTTGTTTTGTTTTACAGATATAATGTACGTTGTTTTTTTATTATTTTTATTTTTTTTTTCAATTTAAAATTTCACTTTTAATTGTAACCGTCGGTCTATGCGACTAGACTATTATAAATACGCGGCCGCTTCTTGATAGTTACAATAAACCTTTGCGTGTTTGGCAGCATTATTATTATTATTATTGTATCGTCATTATCATGGAATAACTGTTACTTATTTAATTATCGTAATAATACAACAACAATAACAAACAAAAAAAAAGCAAAAAGATACTTTTCACATAAACTTTGTTTACTAAATTAGGATAACTTTAACATGAGTTAACTTTAAAAAGTTAAAAAAAAAAAACAGGAACAGAAAAATAATCATGCATGTCGAACTCTAATTTTTTCTTTTATTATTTTACAAACACTTGGATTGTATTTTTTTTTTATATAAATATATTCGCGATTTATGTTGACGATTATCTATAAAATTTCTCAGATAGGAAAAAAATTTATTTCAATATCATTCAACAATTTGGTAATTAGCTTAGAATAGAAATTTTTTAAAATTATGTCCTTTACCGGTTCTACAAAATTAGATACCTAATTTTTATTTTGCTTTTATATATTGTGTATTTAAATTTTGATTATTCTCTCTTATTTGAAATTCACATAAATTTGAACACAATAAACTTGTTATCCTTATTTTATTTAAGAAAAAAATTTAAGGCGAATTTCTTTTTCTCTTAATATTGCACTTTTATCACAATTTATTTTTCATGTATTTTTTTAACAAAAAAAAAAAAAAATTAAATTCCATTCATCAATTTGAGTCAAAATTCTGAATAATCAAAATGTATCTTGCAACGAGTACATATTATCTTTAAGAACAGGTGTTTAAAATTATTTCTTTTTTTATATACACATTATATCCGTAATTTCCGAAAATTGAATCCTGCAAAAAAAAATAAGGATTAACGAAACGCGTAAAAACGAATTAAACGAACAAAAAGAAAGAAAAAATTAATGTTGAAAAGAAAATAAAATTAAAAATTTATTTTTCTTTTAAACGAAAATTTTCGCAATCGCACGTGTACTTTATTCCTTTCACAGTACCGAAATATTAAGTTTACAAACCGTTTGTTGCTAAAGTCACTGACTGACTGGCGTATGGTTTGCTTGTTGGCAAATAATGAATTGCTTTTGCCGTTCTGTTATAATACTTTGCTTATTATGTTGACTTGCCGTCTTACAAAAAATCTCAAAATGCTCAAAAATAATAAAGAAGAAAATATATATTTGTTGCAAGAAAAACAACGATATAAAAAAGCGATTTACGCGAATATTCACTACACACCACAAAATTATTTTTTATTTTTATTGATAAAGTTGTAAAGTTGCGAGATTATTATATTATTATTTTCTGTTGCTCTGTATTTTCACCATTAGCAAAATATATAATAACGCTGGTGTATAATCATTAAATACATTTATATTAAAATTAAATATACATTAAATTTATGTGAGGTGATATCGCGATTTGTGTGGCTTTTCTCTTTATTTAAATTCATTGTATTGTTAATTTTATAAATAAAATATTCAACAAAATATTTTTACGATAATGTTGAATAAAAGATACAGATACAATGTACAATTGAAGATACATATATATGTTAATTGTTGCTTTTTTTACCACCACCCATCCAATCCACCCATTATATTATTATTATTGTCTCTCATTACTCAAAAAAGCTAAGAGAGCTTTCTATAAATAATAAATGTATTAAACAATCAACATGGCTTTCTAATGTTGCTAAACATGTATTAAATACATGTAGTTAAATTTGTTGCAAACAGTTGGTATTTATTTGAAAACAATATTTTCAAATGTAGAAATAAATTTTAACAATGTTTTTTTCTCCAGATTCTTTTGTGAGTAACAAATATCCTATATGAGATTGTTTTAAAGTTATATAATTAGACGTGAGTGTGAAACTTTATTTGGGATATGTTACACGTGATTCTTGGGCATATAAATTATACATTTCAATAAGTTTCAGTAACAATTTTTAAATTTTATTAAATATAAAATTTTCTATCCACATATCAAAATCAGAAATACCATACATCCTTAAAAAAAAAAAAGAAACAACATCGAATTTAACATTTTTATAATTTTATAAAAATTTGTAATTATGCTATGCACATTTTATTTTAAATTTTTTTTGCTACATAAAAACATTTAAAAAGTTTCTCTTTTTTAAAAAATGATTAAATTTATTTATTTAATATATATTTCAATATAATTTTTTTATCTTAATTATCCATATCATATTAACGTAGAAGATATACCGTTTAGAAAAAAAAAAAAAGAAATGATATTTTCCATTACTAAATACATATATAATTTATCTTATTTTAAAGCTATTACTGACTGGTTAGTGTTTATTATTTTTTTAAAAAAATGCTAGTCGTGACAACAAAATGAAGTTTTTTCTTCAATTAAAAAATGATGTAAGATCACGATCAATAAACGAATGAAAATTTTACTTTTACCATAATATCAATATGTACTAATATATAATAGCTAGAAGATGATGGGTTAAAACTTATGTCTTTAAGGGTGCCCGTGAAAGCATTCAAAACGGTATACATACATATATGTATATGTATGTACTCATATGTAAACATTTATCAGAACAATTATTATTAAATTAATTAAAATTTATTAAATAAATTGATAATGCTTTGTGGAAGGAAAGTCACGTCAGATTCGTAACCTTTCAATTTACAGACTTTGTAACATATGTCAAATAGGACATGTAAAAGCTCAATAATTTGGCAAAACGCAATACTAAAAATAATTAAAAATAACACAAGTATTTTATTTTATTTCAATCACTTTTTTTCTTTTCATTATCTCGAAAACATTTTGTTTTTATTTTCCTCTTAAAAAACTTTAAAAATCCTTTTAATTCAAAGTCAAGGAAATATTATGGTAAATAACTCGTATAACTTGAAGTGATTACAAATATGTGCATTGAAATTAGCTATGAATGTTAAATTACAAATTATCACTGCCATTTATTAAGTTTGTAGGTTTTCTTTGTTTTGTTATTGTTTTCTTCTTTTTATTTTTTTTTATTTTTTATTTTTCTTTTGTTAATGAACATTTAATAGAGAAGAAGAAAATCTGCAACTTTTCCTCTCATTTTAATTTTATGCTTTCTTTATTAAATTGATGATTGGTACTAAAAGTGGTAATAATAATGAACACAAAACAACTTCTTCTAATAGATAATGATATTTTTTTATTGTACCAGTAAAAGAGTATTCCAGTTAATAAATACATAATACAATAAACAGCTGTTGTGATCGTATTGTCAACATACACTATACCTCAATAATATAAAGTTTATGCTAGAAAAGAAGTATGGTTTTTATTTTGTTATCGAAATTCAATTTGAAATTCATTAAAATTCCTTAAGTTTTTTTCTTAACAATATTTCCCATATACTTGCGGTCCTATGTTCAATACAGAGGTACCTATACTATGTAAAAGAAATACTACTAAATTTTATTTTTATTCGTGATTTTTCGAAAAAAAAAAAACATGTAGAGAATCAGGATTACTCCTTATTCCTCTTCTTTCCTAAAATTAAAAAGCTTAAACAACGGCTTTTAAGGATCAAAAATGCCATCAATAAAAAAAACATCTTTAAATCATTAACTGAATCTATCATTCGATTCAATTCACTACTCAAAATGCCAATTAAATGCCTGAATAAAAAGAAATTATGTATATTTGATTCATTGATAGACCAGGTATTTTCTAATCGTAATACAAAAATTTTACTTTTCAATATCGAGGCATTCAACTTTGAATTTTTATCTTATACGTAATTTTTTTTTTTCTTTTCATACATATTTCATGTATTTTATACATTAGAAAACAATATAAAATAACATCATATAATCCATGTACATATGCGTATATCTATATAAAATATATAATATAAGACATAAAATTTTTCACTATCATGCAAGTTTTCATTAAAAACATAAGTTCATAGTTTCATTTTTCATAGTTTTTATTATACAACTATGTATATGAACTGAAGGCAAGTTTATCTTTTATATCTATATGTATGTATATACACGCCATATATGATGCCATATGTGTAGGTATGTATATATTTTTTAAATAAAAAAAAGTGTTTACTATATTATATTGTATAAGAAAAATTTTCATTTTCTTTTGATTTTTCCTATTTCTTGTAAGCACCTTTCTACCTCAATGATATATATATATGTATATACAGTATACACATATGTGATATTACAACATAATACAACAATTGACTGCTGCTTGCACTCTTATTAAACACACATCATAGTTATGCATTTAATGTACATTATATATGCTATAAGCGCAATATTATTGCATATTCATATTATAGGTGCATATCACATTTTAAAAAAAAAATTTTTTTTATACATATTTTTATTTTGTTAGATGCATCACATCATGTATGCAATTCACATATGAAACAATATAAATATATATACATATATCTATGATATAGTAAAATAAATATAAATTCGTATAGTCTACTCTTGTACGTGCATTATAATATATTTTATATACATATATAGAAACACATAAAAGAAGGAGGAAAAAAAAATAACATAATAATAATTTTCCTACTTAAAAAAGAAAACTTTCACATGTAAAGTACATATTATTATACTCTCAACATTTTTTGTTTTATACCTACATTACACATATTTTTTTTTTTTTATTCATAAAGGATAAGAGAAAATAAAAAGGAAACTCTTAAAAAAATACATTTTCACAGTTCTTCTTTTTCAAATACAAGGTGATTTAAATTTTCATCATTTTTTACTTTTTATTTTTAAGTTATTGACGAAAAATTTCATTTTTAACATCAAAATAAATTTCCAAATTGTTTTTTTTAATTTTTTTTTTTTTTTTTTTTTTTGATTAAATATCAACTATTTGTTCAAAATAAAAGAACAGAGAAAAATTACCCAATGAATTGATATGCTTTTAGGGAAATTTTTCATCCTTACTGCCCATAGGTCATTTAAATTAGGAGAGTTAAAAAATCTAATTTTGATAAGTATATAATAAAAAATTCATGTAATCCTTGTTGTACTTTTATGTCCTGTTTGATAAAAAGTTACATAAGTAATATGAACCTCTTTGATTTAAACGTGACCGTTTCTAATTAATATTCATTAAATTTTTCTCTTACTATAAATTCGCAAAATTCACAACTTTTAATCACCCTGTTCAAAATACGTTAAACATATTTTTTTTTCAAGTCAATGATTTGTTTATAATTTTAAAAGTATTATTTTGTGGTAACAAAAAAAAAAAAAGGACACCATTAACTATTAACGTTTTATTTGCTGCTGTATTTTTTTTTGCTTTTTAAATGAAATCTTTGAATAAAAAAAAGCTTCTTAAGTTTAAAACTTAAGTGTTAAAATAATAATAGAAATCATAGAAAAACAATATTTAAATTTAAAAATGTTTTTATTGTTACAATAAGAAAAACAAATACAAATGTGTATAATAAATGAAAATACCATTATAATAATGGTGTCGTAGGTAGTTTTAAATAAAATTTATACAGCACATATATGATTTTTCTATATGTATGCTTTCTCTGACAATTTCTTTTGAATAAACATTATTGTGTATGTAATGTTTTATATGAAATTTCTTTATACACATAAGTAGCTTTGTTTTTCTTAGTTTTTTTTTTCTATTTATTTCTATTTTATAAAGTTTATATATACGTATGCAAAATATTCACATTTTATTTTAATACTCCGACTCACATAGTGTTACGTTTGTGAAAAATCGTTTAGAAAAATTTAATTGGTTTTGGATTTTATATTGCAGTCTTTTTCAAAGTTGTATATTATCGTTCTTCGTCTTCTTTCAGAACTGAAGATACAAACTATGAATATAGGCGGAAATATGAAAAAAAAACACCACCCAAATAGAAGAATTTTATGTACATATAGGTACCAAAAAAATAGTTTGTGAATCTCCTCAAAGCTTGCAAATTACACTATGCTTTCCGACACTTGAAGATATTATAGAGGAAAAGTGAAAAATTAAAATTTTTGCACTATTTGTGCTTTTAGTCCTGCATCTTTAGTACTAGAACGCATAAGTACTCAGGTTTTTATCAAATTCGGCTTATTTTATGGAAAAACTTCCAGAGAAGGTCATTCAAAATTTTAAAATACTCCCACCGAAATATATTTTCTTGTAGAAAAGAAAAAGTATGTTTTTACCTGTAACATGTGATTTTATATTTGTAACCCTTTAATGAATTCATATAGATAGTATTTTTTTTTTAGAATTGTTCGGAATGTTAAAACCGAAATAAAACCTCTAACAATATCAGCAGGCCTTGGTAGTTTTGTTTAAAGGCGAAGGCGAGACAAAACCAAATACATATAAAAAGAATTCATATATATATATATATACAGATACCATAGAAAATTGCAAATATACTCATATTATTTATTTTATTTTTGTATGCGTGTTTTGTCAATTTAATCTTCTTGTGAAATTTTACAGCATGTGCAATGAATATAATATGTTATATTCATCGTTATAATAACTATATAAACTGAAAAATAAAACTAATAATAAACTATTAAAATCGCTATATGTTGGCACTACTGACAACAGCTCAGCATCGTTCACAAATCTATGTATAATATATTTTATTTATAAAAATCCTATATAAATATTTTTTTTTGTTGTTGTATCTTTTTCTATAATCATACATGTATATGCCTAATATACGATACGAATATATACATATTACATACATATATTATTTCTTAATAAACGTTAGATAGTTGTTAGAAAGACTTTAGGCCTGCCGCTGTTGCATTGCAAATCCAGAATGCATAATGTTATTTTATTGTATAAAGTTGCCTTATATCGCTTGAATCTATCTATTTTTCTATTATATATTTGCAAAAATATACTTTGTTTTTTTTGTTTTTTTTAAAAGAGAGAGAAGCAGAAGGAAAGTAGTAAGTAATAGTATGATGGTCGCATTTTGTCGTATATTATAAATCTAAAGTTATAGACAAACGTTAACTAAACTCTAAACCGCACCACGTTCAATTTTTTTTTTTTTTTTAATTTTTTATTTTATTTTTTTATTTTTATATAGAAAAAGATACAAGAGGCCACACACAATCGTGACTTGTTGTGTTATCATCTCTTTGATTCGCTTCACTCGCGGTCTTTTTCTTAATTTACTTTCTGTTGCTTGCTATTAGATATTTTTACAAGTATACACTGTACAAAATATATATATGTACATACATATATAATTTATAGCGAGTTCCTTGGCATTAGACTTTGAAAATTCTGGTTTTTTGCATTACATAGGTATTATAATATTAGGTACTTACCTAGAGCTCTATCTAATACTAAACTTGTAGCTAGATTTTATTATATTATTTTTTTAATTAAAAAAAAAAAATGTACAAAAACTTATATGATATATTAAAGCGTTTGAATATATTTGAATTTATATTTATTATACACATATTTTATGTAGCATCAAGTTTGTATATTATATTCCTCTTGAAGAAGGTATTATAAGGTAAATAAGATTGTTAGACGTAAGGTTCTTATATATAGGTATACCTATTTATATGTTGATTTACATATATGTATTAACTGGTATACTAATGATGAGTAATGCTTGAATATAAAATAATTGAATAGACGAAGTTTTATATTTTATTCTCAACCTCAAGGAATTTCAATTAAAAATGTTTAGAACAGAATGAATAGATTCCATTATTTTGAAATTTTACCACTCTCAATTTTCAAATTTAGCTTCTATACTACCAAACTATTCATTTTTTCCACCTGTATATAGGTATTCACTATTTACATCAATCTATATTTTTTATAGTCGTCTTTACACCTTCTGTTTTTATTAGCTTCCACATTTCATTGCCATAATTTTTTTTACAGATCTAACGATCAAATAAATTCTGATTTTTGATTAAAAGAAAAGTGATAATTTTGAATTTAAAAATTGCTTTATTTTATTTTTTGAACATACATATGTAGTTGTCGTTTTTAAAAACTTTTTTATAGTTTTTATAGTAAAATATATTATGTAAGTATGTATATAAATTTTTATTCCTTCGAAATATTGCAATTTTTAATCATTACGTTGAAAGGACATCTCATAATTTCACTGCTAACCAAAACAAGTCTGTAATATACACATTACACATATATGGTACATGTGTATGTATTTATATCAAATTTTTTTCACATATGAAATATATTTCATTCCAGTTTTATGTCAGTTTCCATTTAACCTTGTCTCAAGGCCATTCTTACACCTTGATATTAAATAAATTATAATTTTTTTGTCTAAAAATTTCACTTATTTAATAAATTTTTAATTTAATTTATTAAAAGCGTAAAAGTCAAATTAAATTTAAATAACTTCTTTTATTTTTTTTTTTGTTTCTTAAAAAATCAAAACTAAAAATTTCGCAATTATTTCAAAAAATGCATAAATATAATAAAATATGTATCTCATCATTCTATGTATCTATTTTATTTACTTCATGTTAGAAATTTAAAATAATCAAAAAGGAAAAAACTAAAAAAAAAAAAAAAAGAATCGAAGAAAGTAATCTTGAAAAGGCCAATCTGTGCATCATTTTCAAATAAATCTCATAGCATCATTTATATAAAAACGACTAAAATACAATATGTAATAAAAACACACAAAAGCAAAATGATTATATACAAAAATAAAAAATAAAAAATGAAATAAAAAACACACACACATACTTGTATATGAACTTTTATAATGTAAAATTTTTCTATTAGATATTTGCAATAAAGAATACAAAAAGAATATATAAGTGTATATAAGAAGATTTTCTTTTTTCAAAAAAAAAAAAAAAAAAAAAGAATCTGTTTCATCCATCGTCGTTAGCTATCGTTCGTTGTCCAAGAAATTTGTCCCCCATTTACCTCTTAGCATTACATATATCTTTCTAAACAATTCCCATTTGTCTTCAATCAAGTTATTCCTCTTTCTTCTTTTCTTTCTAATCCTACATTAGTCCTAAATTCTCAACATCATCATCATCAACATCAACAACATTTCTCTGCCATCGTCATCATCGTCATTCGGGATCGGTGTGGTTTGGTTATAGAAAATCAAGTAAATAGGCGAAAGCTGCTAGGTAAGAAGAAATAAAAACGCATAACGATGATGACGCCAATGACCATATAAACTCAAAATATAGGACAACAAACTTGTGACAGTAGAATAGCAATAGAATATAAGCAGCTCCATCATGAACCCTGCCTGAGTATAATAAAATAAACAACATGCACACTATTTCAAGCCCACCAAACATCAAACGCCACTATAAAAACTATCTATTTATATAATGTACCTATATAGGTACTATGTACTATGTACTATATAAATACATTTGAATCGGTTGAATTTTAAATACACAAACATCCGCCAACAGCCCAGTAGGACGACATTAAAAAAATATATATGATACATCTAAATATCTATACCTTATCCTATAGATAGTTATAGTTATAGCTATAAGCATGATGTGATATGTTATAGAAAAATCGCTTTGAATTTAAAGGATGATATGGAGAGACGGAGGATGATAATAATGCTAGAGTGCATTGTACATTGCATTTTACATTTGCATCATTGCAATAATGTTGTATCAACAGTGTGTCACAGTCGCCACCTTCAATTGCCGTTCAGTAGCATCAACAACAACACAACACTTCATGAAGAGTTCCATGTAGAATTGAATACCGATGGGATGATGATGATGATGATGATAAAAATAATGATGAACTGATAGGGACAAAATAGGGTGTAAGAGAATTTCAACGACAACATAAGAGTATGGAGAATTAGTCAATGTTGTATATACACAAAAGCAAATGCATATGAACTTTGGTAGGTTAATAAAAAAATACCAAACCAAGCATGCAAAAAGCAAAAAAAATACCAAACCAAGCATGCAAAAAGCAAAAAAAAAAACGTACAAATCATGCTTATGTTAAATCTGATGATACTCTTTCTGTAGGGAATATTGCAGATTCGCGTACAGATTGAAGACGATGCAATGACTGTATGAGATATTTTTATAATTTGCCCTATGTCAAGTAGAAATAGTGTAGGCTATTACAATTATTATGATGCATTTCTTCTCTTTAATGCACAACAACGATTTAAACGCGACTTCGAATAAATCAGGACATTTCTTTATAATTTTCTTCACACATTTCATATATGTACATAAATAATATGTATGTATGATATGTACATACACTATGTACGAGTAAATATCGTAAAAATTTAATTTTTTGCTCTTTGCACTTTACCGAATCATCAATGAACAAATAACAAACATTTTTTAGAAAAATTGAAAGAAAATCTGCAGCAACTAATGTATCCTGCATAATTTTTTTTTATGTGCTGAGAAATTGAAAAAAAAAAACTTATTCTGTTTAGATTGCAGCTGTCCTATAGGTTTCATTTTCAATTAGATCTTTGAAAAGTTTAAACTTTCAGTGCAATTACTATTATTTTTGCAAGAAATATCACATACTATATACACCTAAAAATGTCCTTCGCCTTCATATTATAAGCCAAAAAAAAAAATATAATAATAATAATCATAAAAATAAGTAAACTGCAAAAACAATAAATGAAATCCTTGAAATTTTTTTTGCTTTGCACTTTAGAGGTATTATGCCAAAATCTTGTTTTAATTTTTAATAATTTTTTTCTTTTAATTATTCCAATATTGTCACACCTATTTCAATGATTCGTATTATTTATGCGTGAAAATATTTACGAAAAAAAAGAAACTTAAAAGAAATTTTAAAACAATAAAACAGAAAAAAAAAGTTTATCTTTCAAGGTGGTATAAAAAACTGCATACATCCAATCCAATATAGTATTCATTTATTATTTTAAATTTCATTGCCTGAAAATATCAAAAAAAAATAGTCTTATGAAATAATCATTGATCTGATTTTTTTTTTTTTAATAATTTCAAAATTTAACAAAAAATTTAATTATCGTCTGACCATGTAGAGATAAATGTTTTTTTTTTCAATTATCTCTTGTGATACTTTTTTTCTGTTTTTTTGTAGAATTAAGGACATGAAGACCAAAAAAATGTAAAAAAAAAATTAAATATAAATAATGAATTATTAAATTATAAATAAAAATTATTCCTACTCTTAATGCTACCAATTTTTAAGCACACCAATAAATGACTACACCTACACGTTTATTAAAGGACTTGAAATGATGATATCAATTTCAATTTTTTAAAAATAATTTCCCTTAAATTTTTAAATATCCCTCACTTCGTAGAACATATGTATGTACAATACATGTGATACACATGATATACGTATACAATATTCTTTTTACTCTTTAAATTTTTATTAGAAATTCAAAAGCATCTAATTTTATTTTAAAAACATTATCTTAGCTAATTAGCACTATTTATATATATTTTTTATTTACTATTATGTATATTTATTTAAAATGTTAATTTTGGTCTTAATCTATAACTGTTATACAATATTTCACTTCCGTATACCTTGAAAGAAAAAAATGTTCAAAATATTGAACATAAAAAAAGTTTTTTATTTTCATTAATTTCAATTTATTGTTTTATTCTTTGTTCTTATATTTATTATATTTATTGAAAATACAAATTTATATCAATTTTTTAAAATATTTTATGATTTTCCCGGAAGAAATGGAATTTAATAAATGTTTGTTTTTTTAAAATTTTTCTTTTTTTTGTTTTTTGTTTAAGAAAAATAAATTATCATCATTGTCCTTCAAAATTAATTTTAAGTTATTTAATTAACTATAGTTACGCATAACTATATATTTAATTATGTAAACGCATTTATATACATGTACTTACAATCTTACATAATTATTATGTATTTACAAGAAAGAAAAAAAAATGTGTATATAAAAAAAATTAGGAGGAAAAAAAACAAGAGTGTAATATTAAAGGAAGAAGTTAATGTAAAATTGCAAACAAGGTTATTTTTCATTCGATTGAGTTCAATAATTTCTACTTGTCATTATATTAATTGTTATAAGAAATCGCCCTTTTACGTGCGTCATTTCATTGACTACTTTGAAAAAGAAAAAAAAAAAACAATATATCCAAAACTCACGCAAAATACCACAGACTAATTTTTTTTTTTTTGCAGATAAGATACATACTTGAGTGGATTTTTTCACCTGTTCAGGGATTTATTGTTTATGGTTAATAAGTTTTTTTTTTTGCCATCAATGTGCAACATTGATTTAAATATCATGAAAATGAATCAACTCGTGAATTATTATACATATACATACATATATTTTTTTTAAATATGTCTCGTATCTATTTGCAAATTTGAAGGAAAAAGCCGTTGAACTTCAAGGTTAAGGTAGAAAAAAAATGGTTAATTTGTTTATATTTTTTCTCTCTCTCTTTCTCTATTTTTCTTTAATTTTCTTTTTTTTGCTAAATTGAAAAAAATACGAAATAGAAAAAAAAATTTTTTTTTTTAAATTTTCAAAAGACTCATAAAATTTCTTCATGAATAATTAATTGTTTTAAGAAGAAGAATTAAAAAAAAGTGAAAGCATAGGAAAATGAAGTCTATGTTTTTTTTTTTTCTCTTAACAATGAAAAAAGTTAAATAATTCCACATCAAAGTCATTAAAGTTTATTTCAGCTACTTCAAAGTTATTAAAATTCAAAAATATAAATTGAAAAAAAAAGTGCCAAAAATCCCCCCAAAAATATTATTAAAGTAAGTATCTTAATTCGAATTCTTTATCTGTATCTTGTATAGATACATTAAATTTTATGCTACAAAACTACCTTTTTTTGATGTCATATAACAATGGTGCTTTTTGAATTTGGTAGTATGTTTTTTTTTTCTTTTTGACATTGAAAAAAGTTCAATAATTTTCGCATTGTTATACGTTTGTTATTTATTTTATGATTACGGTGCTTCATCACTTGTCCTTCAATTACGTCAAAAAAAAAAAAATTTAATATTTAAAATAATAGTATAGTTAAAATGGTTAAATATATACATATTGAAATAAACATAACGTTATTATTTACACACATACATAGAACATGAATCAGTATTTAATTTAGTGTTCGTTTAAAATCAAGGTAATATCGGTAAAAATTTCGCAAAACTATTTTTGAAATAAATTAAAATAAATATTTAAAAAATGTAAATTATTTAATTTATTAAATTTAAAAATAATTTTATTATTATTTTTTTTTCTTCTAATGGTATAATATTTAATAGCTAAAAAAAACATTAATTTATAATGAAGTACCGTTATTTTTATATTATAAAAATGATGTATCTAATTATTACAAATATTTAAGTAATTATCATATTATACATATAATATTACGTAATCGCTGAACACGTGAGATGTTTTGCTCTTTGAAAAAACGAATACAATATACCTACTTCATTTTACGTATTTTTCTACAAGTCCTAAAATTTCATTGGAAAACATCCGCAGTTTTTAGTGTGGGTTTTTTTTTAAACGGTCGTCTGAAAGGACATCGTACTTTCTGTATTTTATATATGTACTTAGTTTTCTGAAACGTAACAAAACGTGTAATTTGAATTTGAGTACATATAAATGATAACTGTCATATACAAATGAAATTGTTTATTGTACAGAATTGTGCGTAAGTATAACTCAATATCACTGGTTGCACCTACGCTTTTTCTTCAATTTATTTAGAAAAGAAAAAATCACGTGTACTATACAACGCACGTACATATTGCTCTTTATTCTTGTCATATGAGTAACGCGACATTTATGTTTTTGATTGAAAAATTATACCTACACACAATATGTATATACGTATAAGATTTTGAAATTTTATGAATGAAAATTTTCTCCCGTTATTTAACAATTTTTTTCCATACACATTTCTTTATTTTTTCTTTTTTTTTTTAATTTTTGTGCATTTTTTAATAGGAAGTGGAAAAATATAATAACAAAATGCATACTTCATTCATTTAAAACAATTATATAAACATATTAAAGATGAGAAAAGAAGAAAAAAAACACCATTCGTTACAAATATTAATCTGTATCTAGATGAAGTCTCATGTATCAGGTGGTGCTATTTTATCTTGAGCTAAAATGTTATTGTCATATGTTTATGTAAAGGAAATTTTTAATGAAACCATCAAGCAACTTCAAACATTTACACAAAAAAAAAATGAAAGAAAAAAGAAATAAGTAAGCAAGAATTAAAAGAAATATACTATTTTTATGCTTTTCATCACGATTTTATGAATGAAAATTCTTGAAAATATCTACTACATGAAATAAGTATCTGTTTTATTGCTCAGATGAATACTTAAATGAAAATAAAACAACAACAAAAATTACCTATGTTATATACCAATGATTGTTATACATATTTATTTTGTTTATATCTATGTAGACTCTAGAACAAAGTAGAAAAGAAAAGCAAAAAAATATAAAAAGATGAACGGATTTGGTTGGGGAAAGGATCCCTAAGGATACAAAATGATGACAAACAAACTAACTATACAACAAATAACAGAATAAAACGTAAAGATCTGTAACAGATACATCCGTACATTAAAATATTGTTGTTTTTTCTTCTTCTTTCTGTGTTTTTAACTTTTGCTTTAACTTAACGAAAAAAAACAAAACAGAAAAATACTTCTTCTTGTAGATTGTTATTAAAGTGGAAATAAGACTTTTTTTTCTATCATCCATATAATATTTACATATTTATTTCTTCATTTCGTTTGGGGTTAAATTGGCGCGTAAAGTACGCTTAACAAAGTAAAAAAAAAACGAATAAGATAAAAAATAGTACATATCTAAAACTCTCTAAAGTGTGTTGCAAAATCGTGTTGTTGGAAAAATCATGAAAAATAAAAAACAAAAAGGAAGAGGAAAGAAAAGGAAATATTTTCTCTGAATGTAGAATATAAATGGTATATATGTATATTACATATGTGTACATACACATATATGTATGCAACTATGTGACTGCATTAAAAATTATTACAAAAACGTGGAAAAACGTGAGAAAAAAAACATAACTTTTTTTTTCTAAATAAAATAATGAGAAGTTATATGTGCATTTCGGAAGGATGTAGATTCACGTTATAAATTACATACATAATACATATGTATATAATATGCAATGCTTTTAGTTAATATATGTTTTGCTGCTAATGGTGTGTGCAAATATGAGAGGTTTTTTTTTTATTACTCCTATTATTTTAATTTGGAAGAAAAAAAAATGAGTCAAACGAAAAAACAACAAAAGATTTCTTTTATATTCGAATTCTGTTCTTTATTCTCTGTATGTATGATACTTTCACTTTAATTATAAAGTATTTTATTTAGAAATACAACAGCAATTTGTTGAATTGTTCTGGACTGATGGAAATTATGATTAATAATGATATGATGTAATACAGAAATATGTATATTGTTCAATTATTATTTAAGATATTTTCTTTTAATTTTCAATTAAATTACGATTAATTTTGATTAATTTCTATTAAGTAACCGATTACGGATATGTATATACATTTTTGATTTTATTTTACTTTTTATATGTTTTTGTTCAACGAAAAATTAAAACAAAAAAAAAACAGTATCTACATTTTTCATAATACATATAAAATTCACTTTTAATTTTTAAATCTATATCTGTACATACAAATCTCATCTGGCCGAAAGCCATCATTCACATAATATTTTATCATTGACTATTATACATATTTTTCATAATTATGTTCATTTACTAAATATACTTTATCATTTTTTGCATTAAATTTATAGAACATGCCGCCTATTGCATCAATACAAGTGCAATAAAACAAAAATGCATTGATTTTCATCATCATTATGGTTTTATTTTGTTTTTTTTTCTGTTTTCGCAAAAAAAAAAAAACAGCAGAAAAAAAAATTATGTATATCTTTTACTTGCACGTTGCTGCACCATATAGTAACGATTTTTTTAAGTTGATTTTTGCTTTAACTTTCATGTAGGTATGTATTTTTTTTTTCTTTTAAATTTAAGTACCTCTTTCTCTTATATATGAAAGTATTTATGTTCGTATTCATGTAAAATAATAAGTATACATATGTACATGTAAGATGTAAATATATATGTTCATGTACATATATATATATATAGTATGTACATTACATGTAGCTATAAAAAAAATAAGAAAAATTAGAGCCTTATTCTTGTTGTACTTATATTTATACGACAAACGTTTTGAGTTGATGATGTTGATGATGATGAAAATGTATGTGTAGGGCACAGCGTTCATTCACCTTCCAACTGGCCATTGGCCGATGTATGTAATATATGTAATGCATCTTTTTTTTTTTCGCATCGCGAATCGGCTAAGGTTGCAGTTGCAATGCAATATACATCTCACACACTTTTGTTCGTTTTCATTTTTCCGATTTTTCTTTTGTTGTTTTCCTTTTGCTCTTTCTTTTTTATTTTTCGTTTTTTAGGGTTCTTTGACTTGTTAAGTCACTTTTCTCTTCTATATACATATGTATATAATATATGTACATTTTATAACTCATCACAACACAACGAGATATATGTATGTATGTATGTATTATAAATTTAAAAATAAATAAAAATAATAATATAAGAAAAATAAAAAAATAAATCTTTTCGCATAACACTAGCCAAACCGAATCACCAAACCATTCACTACAAGAAGTAGATATACCCTCTATCTCCTTGGTCCGTATGCATTTCTTCTTCTTGTTTATATTGCAAAATGCAATGTATCTTTTACAATTGCAAGTAAACATTACTGCATTGCATTTTAAATATTTTTCAATAAATATAGTATATTGTACTAATAGCACCAGAAGCAGAAGCAGCAGCAGCAGCAACAACAATAACAATATAATGATTTTCAAGAAGAAATAAAAGGCTGAGGCATATTCATGCAAACAACAAAATGTTGTCTTTCTTATAATAGTACCATTGCTGTTTCTTTTGGGTGCTGTGCTGCTACTCCTAATTCCTAGTGCATCGATGAATTGAATATGATGATAATGATGATGATGATGACGATGAGGTTCAATTTCTTTTTTGAGTGCAATGTTCTCTTCTTTTAACTTTGATTATTATTATTTTATTTTTATTTTTATTTTCTTTTCTTATTATTATTTTTTTTCTTCGTTTTGTCTTTCATTTTTTATTTATGCATGCTGCACATACATACTTGCATTTCTTTAAAAGTTTATTATTACTGTTGTTGTTGCTGCTGAAAAATGTAATCGATCCAAACGATCTGTTTCTGATATAATTCTTTTGAATGCCACGCGATTCCTATCATAAATCCAATGTAAATTTTTCATATTTTTATAATATGTTGGTACTCACACTTTATACATGTGAGTACAATAATGTAATTTGTTATATGTGTACACATAAGAAATTAGCAATTAATGTCATATGCAATAATGATTGATCATTATTAACATTTTTATAAAGACTTTCCTTTTGCTGTTTGAAATTTTTGTTTTTTTTTTGTTTTTTATTTTTTGTTTTTGTTTTATTTTTTGGTTAATAATTTATAAAACAAAAATTACTAGTTTTATTAGAAAAAAAATTATAATTATATTAGATATAATATGTATGCATCGGATAATAAAAAGATAGGCAAAAATTTGAAAAAAATAAAAATAAAATTTATTGCAATAACAGTACAATTTTCCTTTAGAATGTTAGGAAATCTGAGATACCTAATTAATTTTAAAAAAAAAACTTCATAGCTTATTTTTATCTTATACTAATTATTATCAATAAACAGAGAAAAATAAATTTTATGCTACATCAAAATAGTTTTATATTCTCGACTTTGAAAAATCATACTTTTTAAATGTACCGAGATGCTGAAACAAATAAATATTTTCTCTTGAAAGAACATCACGATTTTACAAGATCTATCTAGCCAAATAAATAATGAAAATCCAAAATAAAAACAGTTCAGAAAATAATATTAAAATAAACTTAAGATTATTTTAAAATTAAAATTTAAATCCTTCACTCTCATCTGTGGCTTAAAATTAAACCATAAATCATTTTTTCATAAGTTGAAATAAATCGTTCGTTTTATCTAGTTTTTTAAATTTAAAAAAGTGAACTTAATTGTTAAAAATTTTCAAAATAATTTTCTAAGATTTAAATTGAATTTAAGATTCCCGCTTATTAAAATCTGTTGAGAAAAAATTCAAAATTAGATTGAAATCGTATATAACTTCATCACATTTTGTCTATTAAGCTATTCAGCTTGATCAGTTGTCACTTGACTGACTTGACAGTTGATTTGACACTAAATATAGGAACGAAAAGGAAATGAAACGTATCGATTTTCAATTTTATGTCATCTTCATCAAAAAATTTTCAAACCTCCATTTTGAATTTTCTTGTAGTAAAGCTAATGTGTGAAGTGCTTTGGATTTTTGCGTGTAAAAATTATTTTTAATATTTTTATTAAAAGTACAATACTCGTGTGAACAAAAATATATACACAGGTAAGCAAGCTATAAAATGAAATTTATTATTTTCTCAAATGAATTAAAAGAAAAAAATGCTTTATTATGGCTACGCATTAACTCAACTTTCTTTGATTAAACAAATTTATAATTTATGTATGTATCACATATTTTTCAAAATTCGCCAATACATAGATATATTAATTATTGGTTGCTGTTTAATGTGTATTTTCATAATTTATTCAAAAAATAAAACTACGAGATTTTTAATTATTCATTTCCTTATTTGAAAAATAAAAAAATCTTGGCAGCCATATTTAATTTGTTCACCAAAGCAAAGCACAGAGTGCAGGCAGACAACATAGCGTTCCCTCCCATTACCTAAATATTTGCTAACATAAACATGTATCTATTTTTATTAGAACGACAATTCGAATTCCGCAAATAACGTGTTATTCTTTGATATATTTAGACAAAAATGCCACGATATCGTGAATGGGATTTACAGTGCAAAGTATATGTTGGAAATTTAGGTTCATCAGCATCGAAATATGAGATTGAAAGTGCATTTGGCAAATATGGTCCATTGAGAAATGTATGGGTAGCAAGAAATCCACCAGGTTTTGCATTTGTTGAATTTGAAGACAGACGAGATGCTGAAGATGCAGTACGTGGTTTAGATGGAACGTAAGTAATTATGTATTGTTGGCACATTTGAATTTCATAAATTTCAATATGGTAGGGCGTTATCAAGGCTAGTATTTTTTATTTTAAGTTATTACATATCTAACCGGCCTTGGTAAAACTACTGTTGTTTTTGTATCAAAATATTTTGTTTTTTATTTTCCTTATTTTACTTTTAGACGTTGCTGTGGTACAAGAATTCGTGTTGAAATGTCATCAGGCAGATCACGAAGAGATGATCGTCGAAGAGGTGGTGGCGGAAGAAGTAGATACAGGTAAGATATTTTTTGTTATAACTTGTATAAATGTTTTTCTTTTTGTTTTTATTTTAACCTGAAAAAAAAAAAGAAATAATCATAACTTCAGCGTAGTTGATTGATAACAACATGATTTACTTGAAATTTTTATAAATCAAATCAATCAATTGCGTTTTCATCATAAATCATATTTCATCAACTTTTTTTTTCTTATTTTGTTAGCGACAAAATGTATAAAGTGCTCGTATTTGTGTAAAGAAAAAACTTTTGTTTGAATGTTTTCTAGATTTTAAGATATTCAAGCAAAATACATACAACTTTTTTTTTTTTTTTAAATTTTCCCTGTAAGTCATATTTTGCAATTTAAATTGAAAATAATGGAACATAAAGAAGATTAACAGGAAGTATAAAATAAAAAGAAGTTCTTAGAGGGTGTTGTTTGTAATTCTTTTTTTGTTTTCAATTTATTTTTCTTGAAGCTATTTAGAATGCAAAAAATATATAAATGTATAACTAAGATTTAAAAAAAAAAATATACAATGAATTCATTTTGAAAATATAACGGCGTTATGATAATCAATTTCAGGATTGGTTCTACTTTCTTCTTCTACCACTACTACATGAACTTCATGAATCATTTTCTACTATTCGCACTGCGATACTTCAGCAACAACAATCATACCAACTACAACAAGAATACAACAACAACATCTACCGCTACTACTACAAGCTTTTATAAATATTCATCATCTATCATCAACAGTTCGTTAAAAAATGAAGATGATGAATTAACATATTTATCTAAAATTATATCACATTTATTGAATCCTTTGAAAATTCCTTTTAAAGTATTTTTTCCAATGTGAAATTCCTTTTTAAGTAAAGAAAAATATTTCAAAGAATTTTACAATGAACAGTTAATGTTCAAGAAGTGATTTAAAAAACACATTTTTCTGACTTCAGTCAGACTAAATTTATGAGAAATACCCGGTAAGTCACAATCAAAAAATTCCTTTCCCAAAATATAAAAGAAATTGATGATTTTGATTTGACAATAAACTGTAATGTTGATTTTGAATTTAAAATACAAATATTGTTAAAATTTAAATTGAAATTGTATTAATTTGAAAATTTAATGTCAGATTGATTTCATCAATTGTAAAAATTTCAAATCAAAATCATAATCCTTAATCCTTTCCAATCTAGGTAAACAATTTATGAAAAAAATACATTAACATTTCAACACATCGTCAGATTGGGCCGCTTCAGACGCTCATAATGTTGCTGAAAAAACATCGTCGTTCGGTTTCGTCTTCCTCTTCTGCTTCTACTTCACAAGTTTCAAGACAATCATCACAGCAAGAGCTGAGTTTAGTTTTTTTTTCACAATTATTCATCTCTTCAGCTCGCTCAGCATTGCAAACATGAAACGTGTTCGTTTCGTCGGCTGACATCCTTCACATCAACAAGTTTTCAAGTTCAAGTTCCCTTCATCACCACCACCACCACCAACCACCACCACCAACCACCACAATCAATCAGTCAAATCATCCACGAACTAAAAAAAAAAAAACCTAAAAAACTACTGATTAGCTACTAAAGATCACTACAATCAACCAACCATCACTACCACTACAACCGTCAATCACTACTACTACTATCACAAATTCATCAAATTATCTTCTTTCCTTGCGTGGGTTCTTCTTCTGATTGAATTGATTCATACAACTTCTTCTAGAACAGAAGTCGATTATCGTTTGTTTGCTCGCTCGCTTGCTAGGGCCTTCACCAAATCAAACATATTCAAGAAAAAACACACAAACTAGGGAAAATAATGTTTTTTAAATAATCGCATCATCTCATCAATATCAGCAGAACATACAAAAATCAAAATATATAAAAAAAAACATACTTTTGGCTTACAACTTACAAAAAAAAAACAGTCCTGTAATTCACATCCTGATCATTTGCCTCTTGGTCTACCACCATTCGTGTTCGCCTGAAAACTAAGCTACTTCTACTACGCTTCCTATACTACTAGTTCTACTACTACTACTACTACTACTCTACAGTTACATCGAATATATCAACCACGGCATCATTTAGTGGTTTGTTTGTTGTTTCATTAGTTTTCTTATTTATTTTTATAATTTTAATATTTTTTTTAAATTTCTTTTTTTACTTCACATCCTTAAAACAAAAACTCAATGAAAGTATTTTACAATCTGGTTGTACATAATAAGAGATCGTTTTAGAAATTGTTGAAAGATGATCTCTTGTATACTACAAAAAATACCACACCCATTCGATATTGTTTTTAATAAGCTAAAAGAAGAATAAGAAATGTACCATTAAAGACAATATCAAATTGCTTTTCGTAATACAAGGGTTCACAATCTGATTGTGAAATATTTTTCATTTAGTTTTTTTTTTATATGCATTTTTATTAACTAGCATTTATAGTTAGAATGAATATATAAAAAAATAATGAACTAAAACTTTTTAAAATTTAGATAATGATTTGAAAATATTATTGCTACTTCTTCCGCACAATATAAAGAAGTCAGCACATTTTTATTATTATTTTTCTTAAAGTAAATTCTCTTTCAGGGAATTTTTTTTTTCTTATTTTATTTACAAAAAAAAAATCTTTCGCGTTTAGTTATCAAAATATACGAAATGAATATTTCATCGAAATCAACAATAAATCATCATCATCATCAACACCAGAAGATTATTAATTTGAAATTTTTTTTTCTTTTTATTTTTTTAAAAATTTCTTTCAGATCACGTTCACCACGACGTTCCAGAACACGATCCAGAAGTTTCTCACGTGATCGTCGCAGCCGTTCAGATTCAAGAGATCGACGTTAAAAAGATTTTTTTTTTATCATTTTCTTTTTTCTATTTTAATTTTTTAATTTTTATATTATTTCTATCCCTTTTTGATTTTTCTATACTCCCAATTTAAGTAAAAGTGTTTTAATAACTTTTCAAATGTATTCAAAAGAAAAAGAACAATTAATTAACAAATTTAAGTGAAAAAATCATTTTTTCATTATTTAATTTCTGTCACTTCATATGTATAATAGAAAGAAAAAAAAAGTTGAAAATTTGAAAAATTTATTGTTTGAATTTTTCAGAGATTATAATGATGACTATCTTCTTCTCCTGTCGTAATTTTTTTTCAATATGTTATTCTTTTAGGATTAAGAACAATTTTTTTTTCTTTTATTAAAATAAATCATATACATACATATAAAATTTATTTTTTATCATCACTTTTTAGAGATGGTAAAGGATTATTAAAAATGAATGAAAAAAAAAAACTATTGTAATTTCAATTGTATTTTAAGTTTTTAGACCGATTCAATTGTGCCCATTACAGACACAGTTTAAGTTTTTAAATAAAATACTACCTAAATGAATAAAATCGAATTATAATTTCATATGAAAGAAAAAAATCACTGAATAAGGAGCATATTTTTTGTTTAATTGTGCGGAATAAATTCCTGCAAATAGGATCAAAATGGCTTTAGTACAGATAATAATTCATGGATTTTACTCAGTCTACTAAATAGGCATAAGGATGCCTAGAAATGGTTTTCTCATTCTGATTTCTACTGAAAACTTGGATTATTCTGTAAGCTGTGGCTATTATTGTCCCAAATATTCTAAACACATAATTTATGCAATTACCCAGATTTGAGAAAAATCAAATTATGTTGTTCATGCCCGTTAGTTCAATACCTCAATATCATGGCATCTTGATAAAGAATTTATTAAACTTCCAGTAAATTACAGTACAAAACAAAAACACATTTTATTTAATTAATTGATTATATTATTTGCCTAAAAATTAAATAAACATTAAAAAAAATACAGAAAATGTAAATGAATAATGAGTAGAATAATTATTTTCTTTTTCCAAGTAAAGTAATTTTTATCTTTTTAAATTTTATTGGTTTTGTGGCGTTCGATCTTCATTATTTGGTGGATGTGCCTCAGCTGGTGAATATGTAGTATCCATTCGTACTCGATCTGCAACTGCTATTAATCTATCGATTTCTTCTTCATCTTCATCATCATGACTATCAGAATCATCACTATCATCATTAGCTATAAAAATAACGTAAGTAATTTAACATTGTTTACTTCTTTTTTTTTCAATTTTTTATTTTCCTCACCATCCTCATCATCTGTCTCTGGACCTGTCATAGTTAGTACTTTGCCCATTGGATTAAGATCAGAAGCAATTCCAGTAATTGAATTTAACTAAAATTTAATTACTAAATTAATAACAATCAAAAGAATTGTAATTTTATTAAGTTACTCTTTACCCATGTATGTTGTTCCCTTTCAAGGGCAAGAACTTCAGCTTCTTCATTACAAGGTGCATCAACTTCAAACCATATACAATTTGCAACTGGTGGTTTTAATGATGGAAAAAATGGCACCATTGACATCTTTAGATTGATTTTATTCAAGAATGGATTAGAGAATATCCTTCCAAACCAAATGTAGATAAAAAAATAAATTTAACTTTAGCTAGATTTAATTCAGTTTAGCTCCAACTTTTTTTAAAACTGCTGAAATCTGAATTTTAATTTTTCTAAATCCTTTGAATTTAATATTTTTGTTGATTTTTCCCAGTTCCTTTCCTCATTCCTGTTTCTATTTCAGTTTGATTTTTTGTGAATTGTCACTGTCAAAATTTGAGTTGAAGTTAGCTATTTATGTTCGTTAACTTCTTAACGAAAACAGCGCCAAATTTGTATAAAAAAATTTTAACGGAAAGGAGGTTTAAAATTATATTTCAACGGTTAACACGTATGAAAATATTTGAAAAAAAAAAATTGAATTATAAAAAATTTAGGTTTAAAATTTGAAAAAAAAGGTATGTATTTCGTTTCCTGAACCAAAGAAGTTGAAAAAACTTTAGGGAAATTTTGTATTTTATTAGAAAAACAAAAAGGGAAGTCTTGAATTTTAATTATTTATTTATTTTTTTCCAAAATAGAAATTTGATTTCCACATTGTTTTTTATTTTTCAACAGAAAGTTGATTTATTTTCCATGAAAATATAAGTGAAAATTGAATTCTTAGAAGAAAAATATTCATAATTTCATTCTATAATGTATAAATATGTACAAAAAAAAAAAGCTTCAACATAAAATGCAGAAACTGATCAAAAATACAGAATCATAAATAAATTTTCTTTGCAAATTTTAATCCAGAAAATCCCATACTAAAATTTTTCATCGGTAACTATAAATATAAAAACAAATTTTAAATCCCAGATTTACCTTTAAATAAAACATTTTTTTATTATTAGATTTTTTTCATTTTATGTATAGTATAATTATTTTTCAGTACATTTTACAAAAACTTATAAAAACAGAAGAAAAACTATAACTCAACTAAATATACCTATATTACTTTTTTTTTTTTATCATTTAATATATAGTATGTTTTTAAATGTGTGTTGTTGTTTTTTATTAAAATGTTTTTTTTATCAATTTCTTTTATTCAACTAATTTTTTTCTTTCTATTCTAATTTTTCACAATTTCATCAGAAATACATTTTTTTTTGTTTTTGTTTTTTATAAATTTTCCAAAGTTGATTTATAGGTATTTTGTTTTTCATTGGTATTACAATTATATAATAATATATATATATACTATATATAGAATACTTTCACGATTAAGTAGAAAATAATATAATAAATGAAATTTCATTTTTTTTTTTTTTTTCAAATCAGTATCTTAAAATTTGTTTAAAGATTTTATTAAAATGTTTTATTTTTCTTTCACAATTATAATTATCCTTAAATGTTATGAATTGTTTTTTTTTTCTTAAACAATGTTTTTAAATTTTTTTGTTTTTTAAATTGTTTTTGTAATTTTTACATACATATATATATTTTTTTTATTCGAAAATTTATATTAAATTTTTTACAGTCATTAAAATTTACATTTATGTGTTTTTATGTTTATTTTTAAAACTATGGAAAAAAAAATAGATTTTATTAAAAGTCATTTGTTTCATAATACAATATATTTTGTTGTTTGTTATTTTTTGTTAATTTTTTTTTTTATTACTATTTTTCTCAAATTGCAATATTATTTAATAATTCATTTGGTTTTCCTTATATTGTGATACAATATTTGCGTTATGTGTGTTTTTTTTTTATTTTCACAATTCAAACCCCGTGTTTTTTCAATTTTCGTTTGAATTTATATTTATATAGAATCACTCACATTATATAATTTTGTTTATTAAATTCCTTTTTTTATTATATGAAAAATTTAAATGGTTTTTAAAATTATCTCAAAATTGCGTACACAATATCCTACAATTCTCTGTTTTTATTTAAATTCTATTTTTTTGGTTTTTTTTTTAAATAATTTATTTCAAAAACAAAAACTTCAAAGTTTCCAAAAAAGATGAATTAACAACACATTAAGGATTTACAGTTCAGGCATTTAATCAGCTAAAAAAAAAAACGTTAAAAGGATGTTAATTACTTTAAAAGTGCTCAAATATACATAGATTGTTTGTAATTATTTTATGACTGAAATTATCAAGGATATAATCTGGCTATTTCTTGAAAATTAATAAAAAAAATTCAATAGACAACTTCAATAAAAGTTTGAAGTATCATTTTCCATGAATAAAAATTAATTATGTCAATATAGTTAATGTATGTAGTATCACGAACTATTCAAGAATATTCTCGCGGTTCATTAATGGTCTTTAAAACTATTTTATACAGTAAATAAAGAAAGAAAACACACATAGGGTATCTAAAGAATTTCGGTGAGAAATTTTCCAAAAATATTTATGTTCAAAATTTTCAAATAGATAGACTTTAATTTTCACATGAAAAATTGTATTATAGGTATTTTCTTTTTTGTAAATTTGTTTTTAGAAAAAGTTTTTAAAGTCAAAATTGATTTATAAACATTCTTGTAAATTTGTTTTTATTTTTTTGCTATTAAGTACCTAAATTTATTTGGTTTAATTTTTGTTATATTATTTATTACTTCGTTTATGCCTGATTGTTTCCTACAATATTCAATTTTATATTCTTGCTATTTTCTGTATTTTAAAACTTTCAAAAGTTACATATTTTTTTCCATGTAAATCAAGATTTGTTCATATTACTTAGTTTTTTTTTTGTTTATTTTATGAAAAATACATACATACAAATAGATATACATATATGTATACATTATAGCTATATTTGACATAATATAACAAACTAGAGATGTTTTTTTCTTTTGAATTATTCTTTTACATATAATTAATTTTGACAACAATGTTTTTAATTTTTCATATTTTTAATATGTATGTTAACACGGACGGTAATATTCTTCATCATATTTTTTTTTTTTTAAATCTATATATGTATATAATTTATCTAGGAGACACATATATTCCTTTTTTTCTTCTTCAATTTTTTACTTAAGTATCAGTTTTTTGTATTTTAAAAAATATTTTTTTTTTTTGTTTCGACTACAAGATGAATAAAAATTTATAAAAAGATAATCTTTTGGTATTTCTGTTTTTTTCAATTAAATTTGTGTAATTTTTATTTAAAAAATTTCTTCAGTACAATAGTAAAATAAAAATAAGGATAATAAGAATACACAGTTACGTAAAAAAGACCTAAAGTATAAAAGTTTTATGAAATTCTTAACCTTAAAAAAAAAAATAATAAAATGGAAATGGAAAAAATGCGATCATTTGATGAATTTGAAAATATTTTTAACCTGAAACCTGAAAAAAAAAAAATAGGACTTCGAAATAAATGATTTAAGTGTGATAGATATATTTGTGATTTTAAATTATTCAATTTTTCTTGTTGACAAAATAAAAAAAAAACATTTATTTTTTTTTGGCTTGTAATATTTTCGAATACAAAAAATAAAAGCGCTTTGATGTAAATTCACAGATTGATTTTAAAAATATTGAATAAATTTTTTTATTTAAAATTAAATTATACACTTGATAGTTGTTTTTTTTTTTTATACAGAGTTACTCTATAACATATGATGTTTAATTTGATTTAAAGATATTTGTTTTCTTTAATAAATTTTGATTGTCTTTAATTTAAAAAAAAAAAAAATAAGAAAAAATATAAGATAAAAATTTCAAATTAAAAAAAAACAAACAACGACAGAAAAACATTTACTATAACATCAAATTTATTGCTTTAAAAAAGCGCATTTCACGTGTTTTATTTATTTATTTATTTTTTACTTTTAAAAAATGAAGTCCTTTTCACGTTTATAATTTTCTTTTATTCATTAAATTAATTAAATTAATTATAATTAATCATTAATATAACATGATAATGATGTAATGAATTTATCATTATAATTTAATGATATAAATATACACAAACTATATATGCATTATACGATGTATGTATGTACATACACATATGTATGTATTTGATTTTTTTCTACAAATTAATTTATTGCACATCATACCTTTATTTTTATATATACATATGTATGTATATACATATGTTTTTGTTTTTATTTATTTTTATAATCTTTTATCGACTATCATTATCATACTCCCTTAAAATACAGAATTTTCGCATACAAAGTTCATAAATTATTCATTTTTACACAATATTTATTTTTTTTTTTGTTCTTTTGTTTCTTTTCCTTTTTTTTTTTTTAAATTTATGTGTTTTTTATACTGATTACTGAATAGAGTTTTGTTTTTATAAATTTTATGAATAATGTTTTTTTTTCCTTCAATGCTTTACTTTAATAATTAAATTAATTTCTTTTTTTTTTTTTTTTGCTTTGGTTTTTCAATTTTTAGTTGTTGTTTTTTTTCTAAATTTTTTTTTTTTAAAAACAAAAATAATAATAAAAGGAAGAAAAAAACAAATAAAGAACAAAAATAATTTATAAATAAATTTAAAAGTGACTAGAGATGCATACATACATACATGAATATGTATACGTATACATGTACATTACAAACTAATCAATTTCATATTTAGTATTTTTGTTTGTTTTTTTTTTTTTGCAATACATAATAAAAATAATAATAATAATTAATAATAATATATGTACATAAAATTAAATTAAATTAATTATTGTTACATATTTTTTTATTTAATTTTTAATTTAATTTTATTTTTTCTAATAATAAATAATTATAATAATAATAATTTTCAACTAATTATCTAGATATCACGATAATTCCTGTGAGTACTGTGTCTCCAGGGTGGGCCTTCTTGTTGGATTTCTTGTTTGTGTACGTAATGGTGGACCCGGACTACCATATCCAGCTGAATATAATTGAGGACATGAGTCTTTTATTAATTCTTGCGTTTCACGTATTTGACGTTGTACTTGAGGTGCCAAACGTTGAACACTTATTGCGGGTGGAAAACGATATTCAGGTGTTGTTTGTGGCACCTAAAATATTTGATTAAAAAAAAAGTAAAGTTTATAATAAATCAAAAGAAATTCTGAGACAGTCGGGAATTTAAACAATAAAATGAAATTTTTGTTTTTAAATAGAAACAAAACAAAGTAATTTCGGTCGTACCTGCATAGGATGTAATGTTTCTCCAAAATATGTCTGTGCTTGTGGAACAGGTGGTGGTTGTCCATAATATGACATTTGCATATGAGGTGGAATGCCTCCAACTGGTCTTGGTCGTCCGGCCATTGGAGGTGGTGGTGGTTGAGTTACACCATATGTTTGATGAATGATTGATTGTGAAAGTATTGCTCTAGGTTCTGCACGTTTAGGACTTAAATTAACTTTGGCCAAAAGTTGAGATTGTGATGAACCAATTATTGTGCCCACTAATGGTTGTTGTTGTTGCTGTTGTACTGTTACAGTATTTGAAGATGTTTGATGAGCTATGGATAATATACCACCAACAGAAGATGGCTGTGTTGTAGCATTGGCATGATGTGGTAATAAATCAGCACTTAATGGTTGCTGTGGCATTATAGAATTATTCATTACAGTATTTCTAAGTTGTGGTGGTTGTCTTATTGGCACTTGTCGAACTGGTGTTGTTTGTAATGAACGGCTAGCTGATGAGCATAATGATGCTGTTAAACTAGCCGATTCCCAATGTTGAACTAATGTATTTAAACGTGCTTCTTCTAATGCTATCTCAGTTTCACTAGCTGAATCATAATCAGGACCCTTATCAGGAAAATTATTTTTATGAAAAAACATTTAAGAAGTTTAAATTATACTATATGTACGTACATACTTTATGAATAAACATTACATACCTCTTCAATTTTTTGATCAAGCATCCGAAAAAAATTCTGCTGACTACTTGATATTTCTCTGTAAACATTAACAGAAATTATTCAAAAATTTGAAATGAAATTCATTCATAAAAAAAAAAGAAAATTAATTCAAAACGATTGAATCGTATAAAAGAAGAAAGTTTATTCAAATCGTTGCATAATCTTTCATTCATTTATTTATTCATTTTTTTTTTACTTTTATACATTTCTTCTTATTTTATTTTCTTTTTTTTTCCTCTTTTTTTGCTTTGTTTTTGTACTTACTGACTTTGAAGTAACGATAGATTTTTAGCTCGTAGCAATGAAACCGATATTTCACCATTCGGTGGTTCTGGTGATTCTTTACCATCTGATAATGTATTCTCATCATCAATCTTATCTTTATCACGATTAATATCTTTTTCACCGCTTTCATCAACATGTCCTTCTTCTTCATCAGCATCTGCATCAGAATCAGCTAGAAAAGAAAATAGAAAATTTTCATGTATTAAAGAAATTCAGAAATTAGTTTTTCCTTTTTTTTTTTATTAACATTTTCATTTGCGGAAAATTGGGAAAGAAAAATCTGAAGTCTTATAATTTTTCGTAATAAAGATAATAATGAATTAATTGTCATAAGGAAATAAAATGATTTAACTAAATTGACTTTTAAATTGGATTCTAATGAATTTCTCATTGAACAGAAAAATTTTATAGGGTGACACTGATTTTATTTAAAATGTAAATAAAGAAAATTTCATTTTGCAAGTATGTATGTAGTTAAAGTATAAAATAGGAATTTGTACGAATTTGGTTAAAATGCAGAAATATTTAAAGTAATTAGAGAATAAGCAGAAAAGAAAACAAAATACATATGTATAAAGTAATGACTATATGAATCAATCTATATGGTACAAAGATCTGAAATCAGAAAATGCGTATCTAAAACAAAAACCCTTATAATACTTTTAGCACTGCGGTGCAAAATACAGACTGTTTAAAAAACCCTAAGTTAGATTCTTAGAAAGAGTAGAAGAGCTACTATTTGGTTATATAGTGTTATACAGAAAACAGAATGAAACAGAAAGGAAAAAGCCGATTTGAGAAAAAAAAATCAATAATCAAAGGAAAGATGTTATTGATGAATTACGGAAAATTATATATTTTTATTGCTTTACGATCGTCCTTTTGTGAAGATTTCGAAAAGCTTCCTCTAACCTGATTTTTAAAAAAACAACATTTCATGAATTTTTCAAGACAATTTTACTAACACGAAATTCAATAATTTTATCAAAAATTCAAAAATAACATTGTTTAGAAAAAAGTTTGTATAAATCAGTTAAATCAATTTCAAAATTAGTTAAATTCCAAACATCTACTCCATAAACATTTAAAAATTTAGATAAAAATCATAAAATTACTTTAGAAAGGACAAAATATTCTAAAATTGAGATCAATGTAAGAATCAATAAATTCCAATATAAACAAGAAATTTATTTATTTCAAAAATATTTTCAATTTTTATTACTATTTCCTCTATTTTTTTTTAAAGTTCATCAAAATATAACAAAATAAAATTTTTTTTATTGAAATTCTTAAGATAACATAAATATTTCAAAAATAAAACTTTTCAATCAAAATTCCAGTTAAAATATATAATTCGAGTATGTGTATATATGCAATTTTATGTCATTCGATGGATATAACATTTATCATAAATCAAAAATCACATTATTTTCAAAAGTATGCCATGTGTGTGTGTGTATAAAGTATCTATATAGACATTTTTTTTTTTAAATTCATCAAATAATATTATTTATTAGTATGTTATTAATACGAGTTTAACACAAATCTTAAAAACATTAAAATCTACATATTGGTAATTTAGAATAGCTATAAACATTTAAATTTCCCCCATCAATTAAAAATATTCACACTTCCATCTCTATATATGTATGTATGTATGTACTCGTATATATGTATTGCAAATAGCAAACACATAATTTATCATATATTTTATTATTATGTCTAAAATATATTTTATTCTCTAATATTCGCATTAATACCAAAATATACGTGAATTAAATCTAAAATTATTTTTTAAATATTTATTTTAAGATCAACACAATTTTCTATATTTATATTTTGAGAAACAAAAAGAAAAGAAAAGAAAAAGAAAAAAACAAATCTTTTAGCACATTTATGAAAAGACAGCTATGATGTTTTTTGTGTGATTTTTGTTGTACAAAATAATAAATTTATTGTTGTATTAATGAAAAATAATATCTACTTTTCGATGCATTTATAAATGCAATATGTATACATTCATACATACATATGTACTAAATATGCAAAATGATTATTTCCTTTGCTATTTCACACTTCTAGCAAATTTTTTTCTTTTTTACACAAGAAAATTCTTTTTTTTTTGTTTTTGCTGTTGTATGCAAAAAATAAAAAAATAAAAAATACAAGACCTAAAAATTGTGCATCAAAACAAACGACCGAATTCTAGTGCACCACATCACAAGCATAAAAATAATAATAAGAAATAAATGAAATAAAAAGAAATACAATAATAAAATAAGAACTTATTATTATCGTGTAGAGGGTGTTCGAAATACAGTGTGTTAATTAGACAAAAATAAATTGGGGACAAAATTTGAAATGGAAAATACAGAAATCAATTTTTTTCGCACAATAATAGCAAAAACAAACAACAATATTCACATAAATTGAGTTAGGAAATTCTTCTATAGCTTTTAAAGCTAGCTAACTCTTTAATACACCGTTACTATAAATGCACATATGCATATGTACATATAATGTTATGAAACAATCTACACAAAAATAGAAAGGTGCTAAAACATTTCAACATCATCGGTGTCAAAAATGTCGAAATTTTTTTTAACAATACGATTATTCCTCTACAATACTTTTATATGACACCGTATTCTTAATACCCTGTAAATAACAATATGAGTACAATAACAATAATATATGAACGTCATCATCATAAACACAAAATTAAATATGAGAATTTAAATATATGCTAAATTCTGTTCCACTTAAATATAAATACATTTCAATTTAATACTCATTCTGATTTCTGATGTATATTATTATTAAAATTGAGTTTATAGGGTAAAGTATTAAGTATACAGACAGATTGTTTTACATTTTTAAAGAAAATTAAATTTTTCAATATCAAATTTTAAATACTTATTTTATTGAATTTTCTATTTTGAAAATTAAGCATTTCTACGTTGATATAATCATTGTATCAAATTGTTTTAAACTTTATAATATTGAAGTTCTAATTTAGATGTCATTTATTAAAAATCCATAAAATCAAACAATTCATTTTTGTACTATGTTTTTTTTCTTTCTTTTTTTTTCTAAAACGTATCGAATTCAATTATGCTTATTTGCTTGACTCTTGGTCTTATATAAATTTATTTTTGAGTTCGTTTTTCATAAGTTAGCATTCATACGTTGTTTCCAATTCATTAATTTTTTTTTAAATAAGATGTTCTAAAATGCTTCTAAAATGAACTTTAAATGAAAATCAAAGAACAATATGTTTTAACATCAAAGGTCCCAGGCTCTTTCAGGTCATAGTATAGTACCAGTTGTAAGTAAATGAGTTTTGATTGTCGAAAGAATTTTCGCCTGTCTGCGAGAAGATCTTAAAGGTCTCATATGCATATATACGAGTATGTATATTTTGAAAGAAAGCCTATTTTACCATAAATTCGGCCATATTTATAACTGAATCATTTCTAAACCGTTCATTTCACCCTATACATACATATAAAAAAATTTAATTCATACACAAACAAATACATTCGTATCTATGTAGAATCTTAATAACATCATAATACTAATTTTTTATATTGTCTGATATTTCTTTTGAATTTTTCTCATTATAAAAAATTTCCATTTTCATGTTTATTTTAGATTTCGACACAGAATTAATAAATAAGTATAAGTACGAGAAAAATATTAATTCCTTAAATAGGGGAAAAATTATCTATATATTTTATTTGAAATGTCGTCATACCGACTTTCTTTTACAAATATTCCTAAATTTCTGCCAAAGGCAATTTTTAATAATAACTTGAATTTTTTTCTTCTTCATTTTTTACAATTTTACAAGTAAACGAACCATTATAATTATTCATAATAAATTCACCGTATATTTATTGATTTTTTTTTTTTTTTACTTTTTCTTTTTTGATGCCAATTTTCAATTTTAAATTGGGAAAATTTTGAAAAACGAAGAAAAAAAATATTCTTCCTTTATATACATATACATATTCTTATTCTAAATTCTATCGTCTTTTCATCATTAGGTTCGTCAGATCTAGATTATTATTCTTATTATTATTTTCAATATGCATACCATCGGCATTTTACTTTCTTCCTATTAACGCATAAGGTATCCTTGATTTTTACCCTAATATGATATGTATGAACATATGACATAAATGTACATACATATATATTATGTATATCTATTTCATTACAAACATACATAAAGAGGATACAATTTTTGTTTATCTTATGTCTACTGAATATTCAAATTCAATTTTGATTTCATTTTGAATTTAGCCTTATTACCACCCTTTTCATGTTCTATTCAATAAATAAAATTGATTCAAAGCAAAAAAAATTTTTTTTTTCGTTTTAAAAAAATTTAAAAAAAAAAGTAAATGTAAATGTCTAAAAATAAGGGAACGTTTTTATGTTGATTTGCCAAAAGAATTTTTTTTATGTCTCCTGTGTGTGCTATTTATACACACCTGCTTTTTCTAAGCATATTTCAACATATTATCTTGATTTTTGAAAGTCAAAAAATAAAAAGTTATTACCCTTTAGGGCCGAATTTTAAATACATAGGTACATATTATTACTTAATACTGCATACATTATGAGCAGCCATTAGTAGAATAAGCCTCATATATGTTGTACATAGATATATCTATATAAACTTAACAAAAAAGATACTTTAGTTTTATATTTTCTATACGAATTGAAATTGCTAAATTCAAATGGAATAACTTATATATATGTATACATATATTTACTATACGAATATTTGAGTTTTAACTTCCTTTCAAATCAACATTTTTCAGTTCATAACAAAATATTCACTTTTTACAAAATTTAAAAATCTATATCTAAAATTCAAGTCCTAAAAATGAATATCCTTTACAGATTTGAAATTGAAAGATTCCAAACTAACATTTCCCATCATAAAATCAAATTTTAATTTTGTATAAAACTGTAATATTCTGATTAAATTTATTCAAAAAAGGAATTTTTCATATTTCATTTTGCATGGAAGGATCTTAAAATAAAGGCTAGGATTTCTTCTTTCTATCCATTTATGATTTTTAAAAACAAAAAATACATATATAAAATAGAAAATTAAGCTAGAAGATTTTCGTTCATAACTTGTGAAAAATTGGAATATACAATGGTACGTTTTCTGAATATGTTATATTATATCAGAACTATAAAAATATTCATCCATTTAACTAATTTCTAAAGGGTTAACTCACCGCATTATATATTTTACTAAAAAGTCGATCTAAATTTTTTTTTTTAATGATTTACTTGATTTTTTCTATGGAGTATGATAATTCAGGACCTTTTGATTCCACATCTGAGAAGAAATCAGCTGTATAGCTCTTTGTTTGTCTCATGGAATTTTTAAAAGAAAAAAAATGTTTAAGCTGTACATATGATACATACATAACTATTTACTTAAATACATACAACAAATGAGAAATAATATTAATGAGAAAATTGTATCAATCTGAATATAAATGTATGTAATTTATCTGTACAAATCGATTTTCAAGTGTATGCAATTCAACTTTTAAGCATATAAAACTGAAGTGCACAATTTCAATTAATCAATTTACCAACCCCACTATTTTATAAATAACCACAATATATAATCATGATTCAAAACTTCATTGTAGTAAGACGACAAAGATAGTAATCTCACATAGTATAGGTACATATAGACATTGTATTCGTATATGTACATTGTACATACATATATCATGTACATATATTAATTGATTGCAGATAATTGAAAATTCTTAATGAAGTAGTAAAACTATTGTATATAAGAATACATTAGAATCAAGAAAACTGATTAAAAAGGATTTATAATATTGATTGCTCATTAAAATTATGGTGAACATACAAGTATTGCATATTATATTGTTCATATGAACATATTTACTTCATTACACTAAATGATAAAATACCATAATAGTCCTTTAGAAAGTAGTATAATTATAATAATTAATAATGATTAATAATGATTAAAATTGCAATTTGAAATTCAAACTATAGATAGATATAAATAGTAACATTTTCCTACATGTTTTTCAAGCTTTAATAATTCTACTTTAATAGCCAGTTTCACAGTGGAAGCTTAAGCCAAAGCTTAGCTAAGCTTTTGTAGATAGCTTAAGCCTCAGATAAAGACTACTAGATTTCAAGTTAAACTCAGTTTAACTTCCACTGTGGAACTGAAAAAAGTGAATAAACTCAGTTTAAGACTTAAGCTTCGCTTAAGCCTCACTGTGAAACCGGCTATAAGGTTTAATATTTAAAAATTTAGTTACTTTTTTTTTCACATTTCAAAGAAAAAAATTTTCAAATTAAAGTTGTATTTTAAGTAATATTACTTTAAAAATACCTACATTAATTCTTTAATTTTGAAAATTCAGCAAATAAATATGTACTTCAAAGTTCTATACTTTAATTTTATCTAAAATCCAAACAAAAATAAATTCAAGATTTAACAAAATATTTAAGAGAATTTCTTTTTTGTTTTAATAATGTAAATTCCAACAAAACAAAAATAAAATACAAAAATTTTTAATAAATCTGTATTTATATTATAAAATCCTATTTTTTACATTATAGATACTATACATAAATACATACATACATATATAATTTGAAGAAAGAAAAAAAAAAAGTAATATGATACAAAAAAATTCAAATTGAATGCTTGAAATAAATGTTATGTCCTTCAAAATAGAATGAGAGAAGAAAAAAAAAAATTATTATTGTGTTTCTTGAGGGTGTTTTTAAAACAGATTTCAATAATAAATCAATAAAAAAATATAGATACTAGCTATATGAAAAATTCAAAAAAAAAGAATTTTTTATCTTATAGATACAATTTATTATTTATTTATTTTGTTTTTATTTCATGATGAGTAAAAGTATCGAAGGTGAAAAAAAAAGTAATATATGTATATTGTATATGTACATATGTAGCATTGAAGATAAAATTGAAAAACGATTTTGAAAAACATACATATTAAAAATCTAAATACCAATTCGGTTTTATTCTTTCTACAATATTTGAAAATATTCAAGCTGGTTTGAGGAAACTGTTTAAATATCACATTTTTCTTCTTCTTATAATCTCCTTCTCAACACTCTTTTTCGACAGGCAAGGTTATCCTTATCATATGGAAAAATCTGTCAGTTTAATTTGAAATTAACAAAAACATTTTTCTAAATATTGTTTAAATAATAATAATAAATTCTCTATACGAAACATTATTTGTCCTTTATATGTATGTCTTAAAACACACAAAGTACATATATATTTACAACATAACATAAATACTCGTATATACCTACTTGTGAGTTTTTATTAAAACAATCAATTTCAATTGTTATTTTTATATTATTTTTATTTAATTTTTTAAATTTATTCGACGTATAAAAGCAAAATATAATAGAAAATACACCCCACCCTTTAAAAGTTCTTTTTTTTTTATTTATTTCTTTTATTTAAATAATATGCTCGTATTAATACCTCTTTATTGTATAGAGAACATTATTCCTGAGCTGTAGTAATTCAATTTTGCATTCTAAAAAAATACGTACATGTATTTTATGTAAAATTATGTCATTGTAAGCCATTATTCTCATCATTATCATCATCATCATTGACATATTTTTTTAAATTACATTTTATGTAACATCTCATACTATCTATGCAATACATATTTTTATTATGAAAATTATAATGGATTTGTTAAAAAGGATAAATTAAATTTGAATAAAAAATTTAAAAGGATATAGAAATATTTAATTTTTAATTTTTTGTTCTCTTTAGCTTTTTTTTAAAATGTGTATGAATGAATATCAAAGGATATTCAGACAAACTAAAAAAAAAAAAATATTTTCATTCAATTTATATGAAATATAAATTTTTCGAATCCTTTTAAATATAGCTTATAATACATATACGTACATATTTTTAATGTCATTATCAATATTGATTTTAATTTTTCATAAACAAAATTAAATTTATCTTTTTTAAAAGGCACAAATACTATTGAATTTTATTTTCTACATGCATCATATACATATAAGTAGTACATTTATCTTAATTACCTTATTGGGATAGGAGGCCAAAAAACTTTTATTCAAAGCAACAGAATAAAATAATTTTTTTTTCTTTTGGATACACATGATATCCTTTTTGATAGACAAACATTTGATTATATTCATTTTAATGATTATAATATTATATCTGAAAGATTGTATCTAAAAAGCTTAACACGTGTACGTACTCAAGTCAATGCACTTTACTGTTAATATTATAATAAATTACATTGAGTACAATGGATTCTGTTGTTAGAGCGCTCGTAGATGCCTACATCCCGTCCCCACTCTTATTTCAATATTTGACAATGACATTTGAAAATAAATATAGAACACATTACAAATACGATTGAAAAGTTAAAATTTGCTTTTAAAAGCAAATGAAGGAACTAACAAATAATTTTCTTAATAAAGTAATTAAACAATATAATCATATTTAATTGATATTTGATTTTCAATTTACAAAATATTAATAATAACAGTATTATATCATATGTATGTATGTATATCATATAAATACTATACTATTATTCAAAAGATTATGTTCTACAACAATTTTAAATTGTTAAGAACATGGTAAATGACAATAACAATTATTTACTTAGGTCACGTATAAAGATATTTTGATTGATTATATTATTATCAGGTACAAATGAGTTCATTAATCATAACATGATAATATACCTATGTATGTACATATGAAAGTATATGTAGTATGTACTATATAATAACTCTATAAAATTAAATGATTTTTAGTTTTATAACAATATCATGATATAACCAATCATTTAATATTCGTTTAAAATTAAAGAATTAATTATTAAGTTATTTTTAAAATTTTGATATTTCCGTTTCTAAATATTATACCTATAATTAGAAATGTACGGAGAATGTTGGACCTTCTGCATTATTCGTATTTTCATTCACTATAAAGATTTTGATTATAGTTCTAAAATATTCTTAAAATGATCAAAAAAGAATAGTCTTTGCTGTCATAAAAGTTCTTTTATAAAAAACAACAAGAAGCTTCGTTTAAAGATACAAAAAAATCCCATATTATTTGAACTACTCTTGAAAAATCAAAATATTTTGATTCTTTGATTTCTGAAATATCGAATTCTTAGACAAAATGTTTTTACAATGTTGAATAAATACGAATTGAAATTAATTACAATTTTCTTAATTATTTTTTATTTTAAAAATTTGTAAAAAATTTGTACTAATAAAGGGAATAAAAAAAAAAAATTAACGACTTTGAGAATTTAAATTTAACAAGTAAAAATTATAAAAAATAAGACTAATTTAGTATGTATATTAATTAATACCTTAACAATCACTAATTTTTTAACAAAAACTTTAAGGTAGAAATTCTTGTTCAAAAATTTAAATTACTCATAATTCCCAAAAACCCAACTTAACACAATACATAAAAGTTAAATGTTATTTTTTATATTCAAATTGTTGTATAAACTTATATTGAATTTTATCATGTATTTAACCTTAGTACAAAAAAAAATTCAGAAATACCTATAATAGGTATTTTAAGTAGCACAATTTCATAGCTACATCATCAAATATTAATCGTTCAGTAATTACACAAAAGTGCTATCATCGTTGTTCAATTAAAATTCTCAAGAGTGAAAAAAAAATAAAACAAATTGCTTTAGGATATAATATATCCAAAAATATACTTATTTACATATGTATGTGGTGGGTATACATATAGCCATTCCATATATAACTAGAAAAAATTTGAAAAGAATTTTATTGTAACACACTCTACAATCAATTTAAAAATTCAAGCTAAAAATAAATTTTCATTATAATAAGTTTGTACTGCTGGAAAAAGTACTTAAACGTGAACTTTAAAAGGATAATATGTACTTGTACGTAATAAATTAGAAAATTCATTTATTCTTTGAATGATACAATACAACATTATTACTACAAATATATTTCACATATACATATGCATGTTTTATAGAACTGTATAGAAATTTTTTATTTTTCTCTTATATAATATGAGAGGAATCAGGTGTTGAAAATTTTGAAAAAGAAAATTTTAATAGAAGTTATTTTAGAAATTTTTCTTAATGAAAAAAAAAAAAAATACATATTAAATAATTTTTATATTGATTCTTGATAGAATTTGTTGAAAATATTTTTCAACATATGGAAACTTTATGATTGGTTCATTTCATTTTCAAATAGTATCTACAATTTATTTTGATGAAATTATCAGAAAAGTTATATTTTAAATTAAATTCTAGAGTTTTTTAATTTTATTTTAACAGAACAACATTTTTAGCTTGTAGCATGAATAATATACAAATTTCAATGAAAATCAATTATTATAAAATCAATGAAAGTGAATGACAAAATGGGAACTACTACACAATCAACCAATACGAGTTATGTACTTATTTGAAAATCATGACAAGAAAATGAGCTATTATCAAAATGAAGTTTTTGTTTTTCAATGAAAAATTCTCCATTGGCAATCAATAAATTAAAAAACAGACTGAACTTCCTACCATTACTAAGGTTAATGAACAAATTTTATGGAGCCCATTTCTTTTTGTATTTTTTCCCATACATATATGGAAATAATTTCGATCCCAGAGTGATGTAAATTTCATAGGCGGGAAGTGGACGAAGAGATAAAGTGTTGGGTTCTGATGCTGAAGGTCTCGTGAACGAGTCCGCCTAAGTTCAGCTTTGAATGAGTACCAATTCCCTTTAAGTTGGGTATAAGTGCTCGGTACTAAAGTAGTTTGGTGGCTCTGCTACAAGAAATATTAGTATCAAGCCCTTTCATATGAATAAAATTCGTTCTCTACCAACGAATTGAGTAGTTCGCATTCCACTTTAAACTGAAGGTGCATGTATGACAAAAGGACTTATAACATAACCCTCTGACTCGACAATTGCGAGGTGTGTCGGTGTGTGGTATCAAAACGGCACGGTTAGTTCTATTTGGGTCTTCGGAAGTAATCCAATAACCGCCACATAAACCAACCAACCAACCAACCAAATTTCAAAGGGTTGAAATATATGTACTATATCGTGTTTGACGAAATATGACCCTGCTCTTGTCTTGCAAAAATTTTTTTTATAGCCTCCTCAAAATCTACACTAATTATAGAAATACATTCGAAATATAAAAAAAAATAAAATAAAACCTTATAATTTTCAACGTCATGATTGTTTAATTTTAATGGTTCAACAGCTTTTTGTCACGCACTATACATTGTATTTGTACATGTCCTATTGATTTGTATTTTTACGTTATACGCTCATTCTTTCATTCATACTTTCTCCTTATTTTAGATATTCAGTATATAGGTATGTGGGTATTTTATATATTTTGCTATGCTATTTATAAATATTTACTTAACATTTCAAATGTTCTCTGAACATTTTCAGAATCATCAAAATTAAATCTAATTATTCTAATTGCTGCTGAGTATACTTTTAAAATCCAATAACAGAGGACCGCCTTCAAAGTTAATTTTTATTTAAGTTTTTTCTTTCTTTTTTTAAAGAGAATTAAAAAAGGAACAATCATCAGACAAATACAAGTATACAAAACGAATATATAAATAAAATGTATAATTGTATTGTATGTATATCAAAATATATCTAATAAATACCTGCAGTAAATTAAGTTCATTTAACTAGCACACCTTTTTTTCTATAAATGACATCATCGTACGTTTAAACATAAAAAATAATAAAGACAAGAGAATTTTTCTTCATTTTCTTTACGTCTCAGCCTGTCTAATTTTCATTTTTATCCATATACTATAACGCCTTTATCATCATCAACATCATCGGCTCTGTCTACCGGGTAAATATTTATTTGGTGATTTTATTGATTTTCCTTTCTCTATGAACTCTTAAACAAGCACATCTATATATGTATGTATATCCGAGTATATATGTATTTACGATACATACATATCAAAATACATATATGTATATATAAATCAACTGACATGAAATTATAGACAATAAATCAGCACAAAATGAAATTTTAGTCTGGAATTGCTGGCAAAAAATCATTGAAAATTGTGGGTGGAGGCGATGGAATTTAAGATGCGCATCAGATTTTATAACAAAAATATAGCTGCAATAAAACAAAAATACTAACACGATATTTTGTATAACTCTAAATTGATGTTGAAAGTATGTACATATAAATAAAATTTGATATTTTTGTTTGTACTCGTATTGTTTTTCTCTCAAAACATGAAAATTGTTTTAGATTTTTTTTTTTTATCTCTTTATTGAAAAGCTTTTTATGGTTTACGCATTAAAATTCAAGATTTTTAAAAAAAAAGACAACAACAAAAATACTTTTAAAAAATTATGTCAAAATATACATATTTTCAACATTTAACACACACGATATACAAAGGCATACAACAAACTTACATATTATATATATAAAAAAAAGAAAAGAAAAACAAATTAAATGGCACGCAATGTAAGATGATTCCATTTTTCGACATTGATTTACTATAATCGTTTATTTGAGAATATTTTTTTTCTTTTTGGCTTTTGATTTTTTTGGTATAACAAAAATTTCAGATTAAAATAAATGAATTAAATTAAGTTGAAACATTTTTATTTAAATTTTTCTAGTTGTTTAGAATATTGTCGTCAAATTATAGATTTTATGTCAAATAAGAAAATTATATACACAATTAAATTGTTATCAATAGAAAAGAAAAAAAAAGACAAAAAAAAGAAAACAAAATAAAATAACAAATGATGCGTGCAATAAATTTTATTCTAAATTACAAAATGTTAAGAACATGAAATTATAAAATCTAAAAATAAAAATTTCATCGCATATGTTTAACACAGGGTGTGAATACTTTCAAAAGTATTTTCTCATCAGCAGGAGAGCATGGAATTGAATCTTTTGTTTATACTACAAAATTTTTTTTTCAACTGTTTGAAAGATACAACAAAATAATTCGTAAAGGGATTAAAGGGAATAAGTTTGTAGAGACGCATCAAGAACTTCATAATCTTACTATTTTTTAGACATTTTTTTTTTTCGAAATTTGAAAAATACTAGTTAATGAATTTTCTTTAAAATTTTATTAAATGGAAATTCCACCGATTTCCATCGATTCAAATCTATTAATTTAGGTTTTAATTCCACAATGAGGTTGTGATATTTAAAATTCTTAATAAAATTATCCTAGTAACATTATAGCAGAGCTGCGACGAAAAAAATATGATCTATTTGAGATAATCATAAAATTTTCAACGAATTCATAATCATCCTGTAAATAATTACAACCACAAATATAAAAAATTTCTAAATTTAGAAATTAAATATTGTTTTAAATAGAATTTAATTCGATTGTTGAATTTAATAATACATATAAATAACATCTTAAACTGATTAGATTTCAGATTTCATTTTTTGGTATTTTGTAGATGCACAAAAAAAAACACTACAACATAAAAATGAATATTATTACAAGAGCATGTAACTATAAGTATCATTTTTGATAATAAAGTTTCTTAATTTATGAAAATATAAAATCGAGAAAAGAATTTAAAGTGCTCTTGAACGAATCTTGAGTCAGTCATTGTAAACGAAATTAAATTGAAATAGTTTATAAAGTGAGTTTTAAAAAATGTTTTTTTGTAAAAAAAATTTTTATTTTTTCTATTTAAAAAAAAAATAGTATGTTATAAGAATAAACTTATAAATAAGATTCTTTAAAAAAATTTACCATCAGAAAAATTTCAATTTATTTACAAAATACTTTCTTTTTTTTTAATTTTTGTTTATATAGTAAAATGACTTAAAATTCATCTTTTTTTTTGAAAATTTTGACTGAGAGTTGAATTTTAAAGATGCCGCATATTTAAAATACATATGTACGTATGTGTACACATTGTATTATATCTACGTATGTAATATATGTATAACCACCCACCACTATCGATTATAAAAAAAAATTTTCCGTATATTCTTTTTATTTAGCATAAACATTTAATTGCGTTATAAAAAATATTTTTAATGAAAATTTCAATTATGAAAGACTTTTTCATTTCATATATAATTTTTTTTTTTTTACATTTTATTTATATTCTAAAAATCTTGACAATAAACAAATTATAAATTATAGGGTGACTGCTGTCATTTGAGGTCATATGACGTACATATTTTTAATATTTTCTTATAAATTTATAAAAAATTGTATGACCAAAATTTTTAGACTTCTTAATAAATTCGGCAATAATTAAATTATCGTAAATTAAACTTTGTTGTAAATATTAAACACCACATAATAACTTGATTCCTATAGTTGATGAATTTTGGTCAACAAAGACTTTTAAGTTTTATGCCCACCTGCACCATTCTGACAGTCATCATGTTATCCAATTTTCCATTTTAAGCCTCTTCTATTCAAATGCTCAGTAAATGTTCTATATTCTCTAAGAAAACTGTTTTTTTGTAGGAAAGACAACAAAGCACTCAATACATACATTTGTTCAATTTTACGATTTTAAATTTATCCAACATACTTCGATAATATTTATTCTTAAAATACATAAATTTTTTGCACGATTTTTATAACTTTAACTTAGAATTCATTCCCTTACAAATATGTAGAAATAAAGTCACGTCAAAAAACAAAACAAATATACTACAACATAAATTCCATTGAAAAAAACTAAAGAATGGTATAATATATATACCTATACACATAATATGAAGATAGTGTACATATAATATGAAACCAATTAAACATGAAAAATCATTTCATATATACATATGTATATAAAAAAGATACACATAAATTCTTTTTGTATTACATATTATTTTCATTTTATCACACTATTTTGTATGAATGAAATCTTTTAGCTGACAGACATCTTAATTATTTAACACCTACCTGTTCATTCCATCAAGTCAAAACTGCTTCTTGACATATTCTATCATATACATATTATTTATGTTATGTGATTAGGAATGTTATTTGTATATATATGTATGTATATACATTATGTACATATTATCTAGATTAAAGATAATTTGTAGAAACGACGGAAAAAAGCAAAATCAGCAGCAGTCATAATGTCTGAGAATTGTTAGCATAAACAATTTTCTATATTTATGAAAGGTGATTCAAAAAATAGTATAAATACACATTGAATCATAATGTAATAAATTATTGAAAAAATAATTAAAAAGGACATATCTAAAGAATAAAAGAAAGTAAAGTCTGTTTGAATTGAATTAAATTTCGAAAACATTTATGTAGTTTATACTCATATACTTATGTATATGATATGCTGGATAAAAGTTTTAATTGATAAAATCTTTGATGAAAAATCATCCTGTTGTAGTTTTATATTTTTATATATGATACTAACATACTCGTACATATATACATACATACATAAACATACACATAAATACATGTTTTTGAGGACACAATTAAATGAAACTTCAAGTCAACTCAAATAAAGATATGAAGGCGTTATACAAAAAAAAAATAAAATAAAAAATTAATTAATTTTGACGCATTATATCTTTCTTTTATGAAATTTTCAATAAAAAAAACATAAAAAAATTAGATAGTGGTGCTAGTGATTTCCTTCTGTTTATTTTTCATACATTAATAACGAGAAAATAAGCGAATAAAAAAACTGTATACTCGTACGTACATTGTTTGATTCCTAATATCATTAAAATTATTAGCGTTATGAATTGACTTAAAGTATCTTAAAGCCTATATAATAAGATAAAAATGAAATATTTCGATTATTTAACGTTGAATATTTTTTTGATCAAGTATACTAACTTGCATTTCAAAGGTTTATTCAAATAAGATTATCTAAACTTCTTTCGAAATACGAGTATGTATTATTAGTTTATTATTTTTAATTTCTTCAACCATTCTTTTTATTTTACAAAGTTATTTTTAAAATTTGCACTTTTAAAAATGCTTGTAATTGAACATTAGAACCTTCTGAAATTTTTTTATAGTGTTTTTTAAATCTTTACACAAAAAACGAGAAAATATAATAAGAACGATATATGGAATAAGAATCATTTATCCTTATAATACTAAAATTTCCATTCTGAATTCATTTTCAAATACTTTTTCGTGTAAAAATTTTTTTTTCTTTTTTACTAAAGTCCTGAAAAATCAGCTCTCTATTTTATAATGTTAACTTTCTTCTTTATTTTTTGCCTTGTTTAACACGTAATTCTAGTCTATTATATTTTTTGTTCTACATATAAAAATAAGAATTTAGGTCAAATTGTAAGAAAATTTTCTATAAAGAAACTTGAACACGAATAAGAATTGTGTTTTAAATTGATAAATTACCAGTATGTATCTAACTTTTATAGAACATAACAGAATTTAATAAAAAAACAGCATAAAAGTAATAATTTAAAACCAAAGTGAAAATATTCAAAGTTTTATATATCCTTTCTTTCTAAGTGATGTACTATACAAGTATATATCATATATTAACTGTGTATACAGTTTAGTTCTATAGCAAATAAAGTACTTGTGAACAAGCAAACATGTATGTATCTATTGTAAAATATTATTTGAAAGGAAAAAAAAAATAGAAGTATATAAAAAACTTCTTGACTGCCTGATTTGAAGATGAAAATTAAAGAATGGGTATTGAAAATTCTTATGGCTGATTTCTCCTTATATTATAGTTAAACGGTTCAACCTTTTTTTTTATTTTTTTCCAATTTGTTTTTCTCTCCTTGATATAAATTTTTTTTTTCTAAAATAAAATTTTTGCAGAAAATTTACGATAAATCGTAAAAAACTGTTATTATGCCTGTTTGGTCTTATGTACATGTATACATATACAAAAAATTGGCTTATATAAGCACTATTAAATGTGAAAGTTTTTGAGATTAGGAAAACCACAAGCTTTAAAGGTACACGTACTTGTAAATGTTGTATATATGTATACATGTACATACATGTTCAACTTTAATCATGAGATTTTATCTGTTTTACGTGAATAGAAATAAAATTTTATTATGGGTGAATAAAAAGGAAAACTGTTTCCTTGAAATTTCTATTTTTAGAAGAAATAAAATTGAAAAAAAAAACAATCAGCTGCATAATGCCCTTTTAAAAAAAAATCCTTAAAAAAAGAAAAAGAGAAGAAATAAGTATAAAAAATGATTTAATAGCATGTCGTATACATGACTTTATCTATGTATGTAATACATGTAAGCTTTTAATGTAAAATCCTTGAGGATTTGAAAAAAAAAACTGTCGTAGGCTAAACCAAGATTTAATTTATTGAATTTTCTGGGATAAAACCAGTGCAATGTATTCTTAAAAAGACACTAAGGATATTTTGAGTAAGAGTGAACAATCTTTTCTTATTAAATTATAAAATTTGTTCTAGTTTTGTTCTTTTTAAAAATAAATATTTTCGAAGGACTTTAATGTTAAATTTTGGTTCAAAATTTTTTTAAATGAGGAATTAATTATTTTAAAAATGTCGGATGGAAAAATTTTTAAAAAGCAAAAAATTATAAGAATATAATTTTTTTGAATGTCCTTGAAACTTTGAAATTTTCATTAATAATTTTTTTTTTTCCAATTTCCATCCCAAAATACATTCAACAAATTAATTATGATGAATATCAAAAACAAAGTTATACAAAAAAAAATAGCATTCTTAGATATTATCAATCATCCGATTCTAACATATACAAAAAAAAAAGAAATAAAAAAAAAAATCAATGAACAACTTTTCTCCATTCATAATAATATAATAATAATTATATATCATTATACATAAATATATACTTATGTATGCAGTATGTGTATGAAATTTATATATTTATAGTTTTTTGGATAGCCGGCTGATGTTTATACGATGACGACTATAAATGATATGAACATATAGTGAAACCATTTGTCATTCTGTCTATAGATAGAATATTAAATTACCCATTTTGCTCTATCATATCAAAATAAAAATTTAAAAAAAAATAGTAAAGTAATATTTAGGTTTCATTTATTGCTTGCAAAAACCATATTGCTACTATTATCATTTAAAATATACTTTTTTCATATTAAATATTAGTAACGATGGCGATGTAGCAATTTTACTACAGTACAGTGTTGAGGATACGTTTATATATTATGTTCAACAATATTAATAAAATATTATGTATTTACTGGACCATGTTGGATGATTTTAACTTAACCATCATGCTTGTATTCTTGTTATTTTCTCAATAAAAAAAAAAATATATATGTACGTATAATATGTATGTAATTTTATATAACAAACATAAATTGTCACATATTAAAATGATTGTTATGTACGCTACCATCGTGTACATATATTTTTATTTCTTTTTTTATTTTATATTACACATACATAATATGTACATATGTATGTATATGTATTTTTAATATCAATACCAATCATCTCTTTTAAAGTTTTATTAAATATAACAACATGATCCTTTTAGTTTAGTCTATAAATTTTAATTATTGCTTATATTTCAACAGCTTCAGAAATGATTTCTGATTGTATAATATATTGTGTATATATAGATACGTAATACGTATGTATGTGTATACACATTTGTACACATTCAACTAACAAGAATCTAAATAGATATTGAATAACATTAAAGATTCATATTATAGATATGTACATACATATATATACTCGTATATAATGTGTAATGTATTGTGTAAAAAGGAATAAAATTTTCAAGGTTTATAAGCTTTTTAAAGTGAAAATATAATCCACCCAAGAAAAATTGAAATTTATACATATAGAATTTATATACATATATGTGAGGTTGAATAATTTAATATGTATATCAGTAATCAGTATGTATAAAGAAAATAATGATGAATATGTAGAAGGATCTTATAAAAACATGTTCAAAGCTTATAATTAATAATTTATTTAAAATATGTATGTACGTATGTATATTTAATATACACATTAATGTTCTTATTTTTTTGTTACTTTGTGTGTTAATTAGCTGCCAAAAATAGATTTTATATTCATAAAGAAAAAGCCATTTTAATCATGTTAGTGTTTTTACTTTAATCCCTTTTAAATTAATTTTTGGTAATATTATAATATAGAAATACGTATTGAAATACATACATATATATAATGTTTTGAAAATATGATTATAAAAATTAGGTTGGAAAATTCAATAAAACTATCACAATTCTTAGGAGAAACAAAATTTCGAATCCTACTAGGCTTTAAATAAAAGTATTATTGAAATGTGACAATTTTTAATATTTTGATGCGAAATTTTATACTCTGTTTTTATTGCTCTCTAGACTCTAATTCTTCCTCTTTTTGTCCTTATTAGATGCCAGCATTATTAACAATAAAAAGATGTTCTTGTGAAAAACTCAATTTATATTTTTCTCTAAGAAAAAATGAGAATATGTCTTAACGTGATTTCAAAATTCGTTCATTTTCGAAAAACCTTTTTTCTAAAGTGAATAAAAAATCTTTAAATCTTGGAAACAATTAATAATTTTTATCTTCTTCTTCCTCTACAATGAAATAAAATTTGAATGGGAAATCATACTTCTTGTAATAATGCTCAAAATAATACATTCTGAGAATGTATGAATTCATGGGTATTAAATTAACAAAATCTTCAAACAAAATAAAATAGTATTATTATACAGAAAAAAGGAAAATGATTTCACATGAAAAAAGAATAATACAAAATTTTCCATACAGCTTTCTAGTAAAACATGATTACACATTATTCTTGAAGAAAAATAGTAAAACTTTTACTTTAATATTTAATTTCAAATATCCTTAAAAATAAGACAGAATTATGAAGAACAATGAACAAAAGAAAATGATATACATATAAGTAAATAAACAAGAATAATAATACGGTGCAATTAACAACATTGAACATAATTTTCATGTTATCACAGATGTTACTATTATCAACCATCGTCATTGTCTTTAGAACAAAACTTTTGTATTGTTATTTATATGTGAATATTATGCAAGGAACATAATAGTAAAATTATTATACAATACATAGCAAAGCACATATTATAGAACAAATAACATAGCAAATAATTGAAATAAAATAAATATCATATGTGTTGGTGGTGGGCGTTAATATTGATGTCGCCTATGGACAATTTTCAGCCTAATCGTAGGCGTTATTGCCAGATATCTAAGAATTATTTCAATATAAATTTCATTTGGTTTATCAAGGACATACATAATAAATTAATAAATAACATGATTGTGGGCTTTTACAAAAATTATAATTATAATGTTCAGAAGAAATAAGATGGTCGTTAGTGCCATCTAAAAAAAAAAAAACTTTTAAATAAATAATTTATAATTTTTCATTTGAATTAAATTTCCTTTTTGTACTTGTTTCAGATATAAAATATTTATATATTTTTTTCTGTACAGCTTCTTGAAAAAGATTTTTTTCTCAATTATTTAAAAATAAATAAATTTTTAAGAAATGATTATGAAATTTCTTTTTGAATTAACCGACATCAATCTTATCAACTAGCATCATTAAACATGCTCTTTTTACCCTTTTATTCGATCTTTATCCATATAAATACTTATACATATGTACATACATATATGATATGTGTAACCATTATCATGTACACTAAACAGATAATAAACATTATTTATTTTTCTATTCTTTTTTTGTCTGCACATAAGTCTTTTATGCGTTCCTACTTACCATATGAATGTATGTATATGTATTAATATCAAATTTTTATGCATATATGTACATAATAATAAAGGAATAAAAGAAAAAGAAAAATAAATAAAGATGACAATTTCTTTGGCGCCATATCACATTCTTTGTAAAGTGCAAATTTGCAAAATCACATACACTTAAATATATATACATATGTATTGTATGTGTAAAAAGTTTGTTGTCTATTATCCTTTAGAAGTCTATCAATGTGAATGATATATGAAAATGTTACATATAATAGAAAAACAAAATGTACGTACATAAGTACTAGAAATTTTAAACAAGCCACTTGTAAAGCAAAATATGAAGGATACTAAAATGTGGGTGGTGGGTAATAATAAAAAAAAAAAGTACATACTATTTTAAATGTCACTGAACTTCTCTCAAAGCTACACATACATATACGTATGTATAATGTATATACGTGAATATATAAATAGATAATATATATTTTATATTTTTTAAATTTATACCTACATGTAGAAAAAAAAACAATTCGATGCTATAATAAGTTGCATCACAGCCACAGTGTGCATACATATGTACATTATGTATATTTGAGCTGCAACAACACAAACTCGACTCGACTTTTTTTTTTGAATTTACAAGCCAAAATAAATTTGACGTTAACATTATAATTCCGATCAAACAGTTGATAAGTTCAAATAGATTTTCTAATGTTAAACCTTAACATTTTCGTAATAATTTGAAATTTAAAATTAATCTAAACTATCTATTCAACGAAATATTAACCCAATTCCTTTTCTGTATATCTTAATTCGATTTCAACCACATTGCGTTCCATTCCAACTACATTTTAACTATACAAATTGTACTTTCCTTTTTATCGTTAAAATGAAATGCAAAGGATGCAAGTACAGTAAAATGAAAATAAAAATGTAAAATGATATATTTTGTTTCGTTTACTGTTTGTATACAACAATAATAAAGTGCATAAAGTTATAATCAATGAACATGTACATATATGTACATATGTATGTATGTATATGGTTGAATCATTTTTCAATAAACTTTAATTTTACAATAATTGTTTGATTTAATGGAAAAAAGGATATTTATGTTATGTACAAATGTAAAGAGTTTGTAAATCATGTGGTTTATATGTAAATGTTGATTATTTACTATATATATTCATGCATAAAACTTGTTAAACTGAATGAGAAACAAATTGATTGTAAATATGTGATATATGTAATATTTAATAATAAATGATTTCATGTCCTTCAAATTTCCAATTAAACATATGAGTATATACATATACATAAATATGTATGTATATTCTCATTAATTGTTCAATTAAAGAAAATGTAATTATTTCAATGTAGAACACAATATTTTTGGTCAACCACATTATTTCCTTTTAGAAAATTATTATTTTCTATGCATGTTATATTGTTTTTTTTTTTTTTTTACAACACTATACACAGCATGTATGTACATATTGTGTTACAAATTTAATATAATAGTATAATAAAAAGATAGATAGAGAGTATAAAATATGTACATACATGTGTGTATAATATTTCTTAATTTATATAGAATAGTTATGTTTTGATATTTTGATATCAAAAATCAAAATCTTGTAATCAAATTCAATTAAGGATAACAAAAATGATTCTCTTGTAACTATGTAGTATACAAGATAAAATTCATCGTGAATTGTACATACATACATGCATAAATGTTTATGCTACTTGGGTATGGTATAGTTAGTATATTTTTGTCATATGACATCGTACAATTTTGTACACACACAATATTGTATTATGTACGGAGATTATTTAGTATCACTATGGGAATTTAGCATTTTTGAACTTTGAATTAAATTTAAATCGTCTTCCTTGAATTTTCAAATAATTTAACATGAAAAATGGAGTGCAAACAGGTTAACATTAAATTATTTTGTTCATTGTCACAGGATAATAAATGTTGGACTTAAACATTGAAAGGTTCTAACAAAAATATGAAAGAAAATGGAGTATGTAAATTTTTGTCATATATTGTTTTCACTTTAAGATACTCACACAAAAAATATAAGCTTCTACAGATATGTTTTCACTTAATATAAAACATAATTTGTATCTATAAAATAAACAATGAAATACAATTAAATTGAAATATTTTATTTATGCTACAGCATTTTCAAAAATTATTTTGTATAGTTCATATTGGTTACAATGTAAAATCATGGTCAATCTGATTTAGTGCTAGCTTTTAAAGCAAAAATATTTCAAAATAATAGCATTCTGTATAGAACAGTAAAAATTAAAGGAAAAAATCGAGAGAAAAAAAATAATAATAAAGGTAGAAAATACAAAAGAATATTTGTTACTGACAGAATTTCAATTATTAAATTTTATGATTTCCAACATAAATAATGCAATTCAATAAAATCAATAGAAATTCTAAATCCAAAAAATTTTATAATAATTTTTTTTCACTTTTATGTCATATTCCAAAAAAAAAAAATATATAAATTTAATACTTCAATTTTTGAATTGAAACTTGAAAAAAAAAATGTTGTTTATGAAAGTATATAAAATTCTTGTATTTATTTCTCCCGTATGGAATGTATAGAACATTCTAACTTTTATATTCCGAATATTGTATACTCACTTTATTTTTATTGTACTTTTCTCAATACGTGTATTTTGTTTTTCTGTTTTGATTACTTGCTTCCGACGTATTTGCTTCAAATTTCTTAAAAACAAAGTTGATTTTTAGAATTAAGCAACAAAAATTACATTACAAATGAAAATTATTATAAAAAAAAATGATCTCAAAAAAATACGATTATAAGAGTATTACAAAGTTTTATGGCTTTATCGTACATTAAAAAATAAATCAGGATAATAAGTTTAAAAAAACACACACATATACAGGGTGTCTAATTGTAAAATAAATTTGAAAGTCTCATAGAGACAAGTTCGAAACAAAACAAATTTCAAATTGTTAAGAGCATGAAAGTTATGCAAGTCACTCCTTCGAGCAGTTTTTGATTGCTTTAAAAAAAAAACAAAAAACTATCTGTGATATCATTTCATAATAGACACCATGTATGTACACAATATAAATTTTGCTTTTCCTAGAAATATTACATAGATTACAGAGATATAAAATCAATAAATATTTTTTCATATTATTATAGTTCATGATATTTAATAAAATTTCATTAGGTATTAACTTAATTTCATGGAATAATTATCGAATTAATATTATAATCAAAATACATACTTACAAATTTTATAGAAAAAAATATACATGTAATAATGACATTATATTTAATTATAATGATGAAAAAGTAACTATACATATAAAGAAGAAAGTACAAAATCTTGCTCATGATACCATAATCTTTAATCAAATTTTGTATAAAAATAGATACATACATACACACGTAATACGTTCTTGAAGAGTATTATTCGTTCATTTTGTGACTTTGTAATAAGTATACATGTACTGAATTTACATTGTGGTAAGAAAAAATAGGAGTATTTCTTATTCTACGTGAAAAATAACCTTTTTTTTTCACAATATTTTCTTCTTATATCAAATGAAAATGTTGCGTAACAGGGGGAATTCATGTTGAGACCATTAATTTTTCGTAATTGCATTTTGTTTGTAATTAAGATAACCTTGCTGGAAAAACAGCAAGAATATAGAATGGAAGATAAAAATATCTACTTAAATTTTGTATCATGGATCCATTACTGAAACAATGAAAAAAAAAACATTTGTTGAATAGCACTATTTTTCAACAACAAAAAGAAACTCGACCTTTGACATACCTTTAAATAATATTTTGTTTTTGTATTGTGTTTAGATATACAAAAAATATTAATATTTCCAAATAGAAATAGAAAATAAATAGAGGAAAAACTTTTGAGAAAAATTATAAATAAAAATAAATGGTAACAGTTCCAAGGTTCATGTAGAAACCAACTACTCTGCAATATTATTGAGAAAAAAATAAAAAAATTAACTGTTAAAGGTGTCTTGGCTCGAAAATTGCATTTTCGAAGCAAACTGATAATTAAAGAGCGAATAGGTGTAAGATGTAAGTCTCAGCCGTTTAGCCACTGGAAGATATCAAAGTTAATTTTCTTTCTAAAACAATCCATATTCTGTCAAGTGACCAAATATTTTTCAAACTATCCTCTGATGCATAATTCCCCTTCTCACGCCTCTTACTAATACTCATTGAAAGTTGAAATTTTTATTTCCTGCACATGTTCTGCTGGTAAGAACGAGCTTGTAAAAGTGAATATTTTTGAGAAAAATACTTCTTAGTTTCGGAATATTCTGATGTATTATAAATTTGCTGAAGTTAGTAAAATTGCATCTTCGAAAAAAAAAAAAATATTTAAGTAGTAAAAACCAAGATGGTGGATGAGACTCTCATCGTTACAAAGAGTTAAAAACTTCTAAGGGATCATGACCTACCTCATACGTTATACATATATGTACCAACAATAACAAAACATAATCTATATATTTGCATTCTTTAAGTGTAAATGAATCTTTCAACTACCAAGAAAAACGAAATACGGCCGATGATACAAAAATTGAAAATTTCTCAATAAAACAAATGGAAGGAAAATGATGTAAAACAACCTTGAGATCAATTTTGTATTAGTATTAAAGTCTGTAAACAAATACCAATGAATATCACACAACCCTATACATGTAGTCACTGATGCTCTCGTAAAAATATGGTGTACATCAGATACGTTTATGCATACCTGGAAAATAAAATATAGTATAAGGCAAGTCCTTATTTACATTTCATTAAATGAAATGAATATTTAGAAGGGATGCAACAGGAATATTTAAATATTTTCAAACAATTTCTTCCTTCCCACTTTTATATACACGTATGTATTTTTCTTTATTTGCAACTGTTTTTCCTTTTTAATATATTATTTTTTTCTCATTATTTTTATTATTTTTCTGTATCTTAGTACGTTGTGCTCTCGACATTTGCATTAAAATGTAGTTTTTTAAAAAATAAAAAAAAATAATAATGAAAAAAGTATGTGGACAAGAGTTTTAAAATTGTATATGTTAGTCCTTGTATATGTACAATATGTACTTGAATATACTTGTATATATCATAGAAGAAAAATAAGTAACTACATGAATTTTTATAGTTAAAAATATCCTTATTCACATTGTTTTTATTTCCTTTTTCATTTACAAAAAGAAAAAAAAAATTTTAAAAGATAATAACAAACGTGAACTTCCTTTTTTGCAAGAAAATTAAAGTAAAACAAAAATAAAATAAGTAAAAAATAAAGAAAAAAATATTAAAACATCGAAAGAGTGATGAATGATAAAAGGAAATATAAAAATAATGTGTTTTGATGTGTTGAATTGCAGAAAAATTTTATAAGAGGTATATGTAGGACTGTAGGTACATGTATAAATACAATTCATACATTATCTAGCTTTTATTGTAGGACTTTTTTCTTAAAAAAAAAAAAGAAAGAAAAGAAATATAAAAGAATTTTATTTTTATTTACATATTTAGAATAGAAAAAAGAAATTAAATAACAATAAAAAAATATTTCAGCAATGCAGTAACATTTCATTTTTACTAATATGTATATTTTTATAAAAACTAATGTTGAAACTATAGAATTCTTATATGTCATGTTATCAACTACTTATACTCACAGTTTTCAAAATAAACTGAAAGAAAACATTTTTTATTGTACTAGATACAATAAATTTAAATTAAAAGAAATAAACCTTTGTATAACAACAAAAGCATAATTATTTCATACTTATAAGCTATTTATAATTTTACACAAGGACTTATAAGGCAAATTTTAATTTGATGTTGTGTAAATGTGTAAAAGGTCGAAAAATTATGAATACAAACAAAGGATAAAATCTTTTTTCTTACTTAAACTTTATAGTAGGTACTTTACTTGAATTCAATAGAATTAAAAAAAAAAGGATTATTCATAATAAATAAGCAAAATTAATATTAATTTGACCAAAATTTGAAAATGTTTTGCTTATAAAAGATAAAACGAAGAAAACAGTGTTTTATGTCAGCAATTTATTTACAGACAAGCAAAATAAATCAAAAGCTTATTATATATTACTGGTATCTATATGTATTACCTATATATGCATATACATAATGTATGTTATATAAGAAATACTTATTATACGAGTATATACTTCTTTTAAAACTTTTTTAAAAAATAAAAGTTTTATATAATGTCGAAAATAAAAGAGAAAAATTGAATTTGTCTTTTACTTTGCCATTAAAATCGTTTTAATTTCTTATAACTTTATTTTCAAATACTTAAAAAAAGGAAATAATCAATATTTGGAGATTAAATATTAATTTTGAATAATTTTTCTACAATTTAAATACAAAAGACAATTTATTTTCGAAAAATCAGTAAAAAAATCGAAAATCATCTCTTTAAAATCCAAAATATCTTGAGAAATATTGAACCAAACATATTTCTTTTCATAATTGATAAGTCCAGATACAAAACATATTATACCCACAAATTGAAAAATTTAAGCTTTCAATATGTCTTAATTACATTGAGATTATATAACCCAAAGGTTCCAAAGACTAATTTGTCTCCAAAACTTAGTCAGTGAAAAAGTGTTTGCACTTTTTCGTCCTTCCATTTTTTCATATGTGTATGTATGTATAAAAGCACAATAGATGTTTCTATGTATTTTAATCTTAAATTTAAAAAAAAAATGAATCTACTTTCCTCACTTTCTTTTATTTTTATTAGTTTCCATTTAACTACCAAAACCTTTCGGATGTTCGATAATAAAAGTTAATAATGTTGAAATATGAATCTTATGAATCTAAAATCTTCTTTTGATTTTTCGCTATGAAAAAAATACAGTATTTTATCTAAGGAATATCATATTTTATTTTTACACATTTTATATTTTTTTTTCCAAAATTTAAATTTTCTTTTGATAAATAAACTACAAACAAACGAATAAAAGACACACATATACTCCTACAATGAAAATAATCTTGTTTTCAAGTCCCATTTAATTTGTAATACTTTTTTTTTATAATCTTTCAAAATTCCACAAATATCCTACTTAATTAGTGTTACATATAAAATGTAGGCTTGCAATTGATAAAATGTATTTTCGAAATTATTAATTAAGTAAATGATGTACATAATGTATGTATGTATGTACTTAGAAAATAAGTAAGAATTATATCTCTCTTTCTGCAATAAACCATTAATCTAAAAACATCAAAAGGTCGTTTTAATAGAAAATAACAAGCTTACAAAAGATTCTTTGATCTAAATGTAAAATACCCATAAATCCTTCAATTTAAAAAATTGCAAAAAAAATTTTCAGGAAAATACTATTATATGCCATCACTATGACATTCACCTTTTCAAAAACCAAATCCCACGCTGATAAATTGCCTATCAATTTTTTCTTCATCTAGTATCAATTTGAAGTGTGTGAATTTAACAATCTACTGTAACGCTATAATACCTGTATAATACCTTCATTGGAATAGAGAATTTATTTGTTTTATCACATCTATATTTCACACTAACCATATATTTTTTGCATGAGGTGCGATAGTTCTTTTTTTTTTTAAATAGTATAAAAAATTGCTATCACGTATAGCTTATATGTATTAACACAAAAAAATTTCAAAGAGAAAAAAGGGTTACCAATTGATAATATTGCTGTATTTGACTTATTTTTTGCTAGATACAATAGATAATACAACAAAATACATAAAAAACATATATTTTGTGAAATATTATACAGGAAAAAACACACACATAAAACATACACACATATTGAAAAAAAAAAGTGATTTATTTTTTCACCTGAATATGATGTTATAATGATAAAATGTGGAAGGTGAAAATGCTGCAAAATAACCTGCAAAGGTTTAATACATGTGCATTCATGCATACATATGTATACATACACATATAGTATGAGTGTACATATAAGACTACATATATTTATATGGTAAAGTACCGAATTCAACAAATTGAATTTTAACAACAACAAAAAAGTTTTTCAAATGAACAAAAATTAAGTGGTACTAGTACTTGCGTCAATCCCATTAATTTTCTCTTAATAAAAATTTAATTTTAGAGTTTTTTATAGTTTTTCATTTTTTTTATTACTCAAAGATTATTACACATAAACACATTATTTTGCTTTATTACACTAAATTTTATGATTCACAAAATTGATTTTAGAAAATTAATAAAAATGAAAAAATAATTATTTTTTTCTATATTTAACTAAAATTGTTTTTTTTTTTTTTTAAATTAAAGTTTTGCACTCTTTAGTGAGAAAATTTTATGAATTGAAATAAAATATAAATTTTTAAAAATAAAAATGAATTTAAACATAATACATAAGGGATGTATGCAAAAATGAAGTTTAATAAAAAAAAAAATCAGTTATAAAAATTCTAAACCACAGACTATTAAACTTTAATGAAATATTTTATCTGATTTTATCTTTCATACGAACACATTTTACACACGTGTCATTCATCATATTTTCAAGGTTTCTTTAACCTAATTTCTTTTTTAAAAATACCAATTTATTTTTAGAAACACTGTTTGAAAGTTAAACGTATTTTAAAAACGTAACATTTAAAAGGGTAAATTTACAATTTGTACGATTTTATAAATTTGGTACTAAAAATTGGGACTCTTTGTTCTATTTTTAACCCTCTATCGAACTTAAAGTTAAACATATTTTTTTTTTAACGAAATTTGATTTAGAAAAGACTCATTTTAAGAATTCAGTGTGTATCAGCGCACCGCACCTATTTGAAACTAAACAGCATTTCGTAGAAACGGTGACAAAAAAAAAAAAAAAACAGATTAAGAAAAAACAATCAACTGCTATAGTTAGCAACAACAAATTTTGATTCCATGCAACAACAAAAATATAAATAAATTATGTATGTATGTTTAAACCTCATCTCATTTAAATCTCATGGGAAACTTGCTTGTATGATTTAATCCCTCTTTTATAATTTACAAAAAGCAATTTATTTTTTTAATATTTATTTTGGATTATAAATCGATAAGGCAAAGCTATAGTCATCCTTTTTTTTTTACTTTAAAATTTTTACTTTAATTTTATATTAAAGCTCAGTAAGAAAAAAATTACGGGATTCTAAAACACTTGAAAAAAACAATTTATCTTTATTGTTCTTTAATTAAATTATTCTTGCATGAAAAACAAAAAAAAAAGATGAAATATTTATTTTGTGTATTTTAATTTTAACCTTTTTTTTTTCATTTTTATTTTCCATAACTGCATTGTATTTTTTCTGTTAATAATTAAGTAAGTTTAAAAATGCAACAATTTTCCATCAAGAAAATCAAAAGCAAAGCATTGTGAATTTAATATACCTACATGTATATTTTTTTTTAAAGAAGCTTTTATTTAATTGTGAAGTGTTTTTTTTTTTGCGGCAAGTTAAAAAAGAGAAAAAACTTAAAAACCGGAAATTAGTACTTTTAAAAAAAAAAAGTATTCATACTTCTTAGAACTTACAATCAACTTTGCCCATTATAGCATAAAAAATGTTGAGATTATTAAAAACATTTATTCTCATACTTTTTTTTCCATTTTTATCCTTTTTTTCTTCTCAACAATAAATTGTGCAAGTTGTTGTATACTTTAAATTGTTTTAGTTTACTTTTTCTTTAAATATTTTTAAGTTATTTTTATTTGTAACGAAAAAAATTTGTTCATATTTAATGATCATAGAAATTTGTAACAAATTTTTTTTTTTTTATTTTTTTTTTTTGGTTCTATAATGCTATGCTAAAAAATATGAGAAGTTTCGTAATAAAGAACAGTTTTTTTTTCAAGTTTCTTTTTTTATATATTTTTTTTTAATAAAACTTTTTTTTTTAAAAATCAATGTATTGTAACAATAAATGCTTTTGAAGAATTTTATATAAAGAAATATACTTTATATAATTTCTATGTCATTTGCCACAAATTACTTTTTCATTTTTCAAAAGGATATAATATAAGGACCAAATTTTCAAAAACAAAACGACATGTATACTTTTCTAACTTCACTTCATTTTTTACTTTTACCACAAAATATAATGGCTCAGCTTGTTTAAAAATTTTATTTTAAATGAAATTTAATATATTCGTTCTCAACTTTCATTTGACACATATCAAACTTATATTTTATAAAAAAATAATAATAATAATAATAACTTTTGAAATGACGGTCCTCATGTATCGATTTAGAATTTTTTGTTCTGTGTTTTTTTTTTCAACTTTTAAAATCCTTTTTTTTTTGTTTTTCCTTTTCACAATCTTCTGGCTTTCTCTTTTTCTTTTTTTTTGTCATAAATTTTTTTTATTTTGTCTTTTCATTCATTTATGAATTTTTTTTTTTCAATGTTCTTTTTCAGTTGTTCATTTCTTTTTTATAACATAAATCAAATTTTTTCTTATCATTACTTGTCTGAACTACTTCGTAAAAGTAATCTATTTTCTTTTCTTAAATTTTCTTTTCTTAGCGTTAATTGAAAAAGATTTCTCCATATGAAATATATGTATGTTTATTATCACACATACATATGTATACTGTATATATGAATTCTTGAAGATGTTTTTTTTTTGTTTGTATGTAAATGTTGTATCTTCTTTTACATATTTAAATCATAATAAACTTTTCAATATATTGTTTTAGATAAAGTATTTCAATTTAAAGTTTTCATGTTAAATATAAAAATTTACATACAAAAATTGTATATGAAGACAATTTGTTTTTAAAACTTTATTCATAATTTGTAAATGTATGTAATTTTTATAAATTTTTCCATTCGAAATGAGAAAGTTGCAAAAATATGTATGTACTATAGATATACTATATATATATGATATATGTATATGTATGTATATATATAGGTACATAAGAAACAATAAAGGCGGTTTTCCCAAATAAGAATAATTCGTACGTCACGTATTTATACACATGGGTATACTATACAATGTAAAATGATTCAAAATGTGTAGGAGGATATGAACGAGGTGAAAGAGAACCTCAATTAATTTCATATTAGATGAATTTACAAAAATATACATAATGTATGTACGTGCGTTTAATAAGAACGGAACACCTACGTGCTTATAAGTATGCGTATCATCTCTATATTACCTATGTATGTATGTATGTAGTTTTTTTTACTTAGAAAAAAACTATTATGGTTTCATTGTTTTTTTTTTTTCTTTCATATTTATGTCTATTACAAAAGACAATATTAAAAGTGCTGATAAAAATGCCTTTTTTTTTGTTTTTTGCAAGACTGGTCAAATATGTATAATGTATATGTATCACAAAATTTATTCAGTGTCCTTAATTTTTTACATACATGATTGCGTATTACAGGCATTTCATATTATGTATACCTATACGCGTTTTATATGTGTATGAAAAAAATCAATAATAAAATTTAATTGGGTTTTCAAGTTGAATTAACAGCATTAATTTGTTTTGTTTTATTTAAGTAAAATTGATGGATAAAATTGAAAAAAGCACAATACATAAGTATGTACATGTGTGTGTATATACATAATTGGATGTTTCTGAAATATTATATAGTAACTTTCATACTTTCTGGTGTAGTACTGACTGGGAAAAAATCTACCATTAAATATACCGTATAAGAATCCTAAAAAGAGAGAAAAAAATACTGAAAATTTGTCATCGAATACTACAATTAATTTTAAACTTATTGAACGAATAAAAGTTACTTTTATAAGCCTATTTGGACTATTTAAAAAATTATTTCTAAAGTTATAACTTTTTTCTTAAATCATCAGAAACGGATTAATTATAAAAACGGCATGCTTTTGTAAATAATGTATTTATTGTTTCTAAAAAAGTTTATGTAGAATATTTAAAAATTTTCAAAAGATTATTTTATCAAAAAAATACTTAAATATTTGTTTTTCTGTTCTTTTTTTTTTTATTTATTTATTTCGAACAATAACAAAACCAATCAAGATATGAAATTCCAAAGAATAATTTTAATAACAAAACGTATATAAGCTTGAACAAATAACAAAGAATACAAGTAATTTAGTTAAGAATAAACCTCACAACAACAACAAAAAGGAAATAAAAAAAGGAAACAAAATAATATACTTTTTTCATATAAAAAATAAAATAGAATGACATTGAAAGTAAAAAAGGATGTCAACTATTTTATGGAAAAAAAAATTTATGAAAAGGATTTTTTTCTTTTTTGTAATTTTCCATGTTTAGTAAAAAGGCATTTTCTTGATAATAATAAACAAAACAGAAAAAAAAAACTTATAACAGCGAATACAGCTAGAATAGAACAAAAAAAAAGAAAGAAAAGTCATCAAAAAGTTTTTCCTTTTCTCATATACTTTTTCATGATGCCCTATTTCCTTTTTATATTTCTTTTTTGAATTTTCTAATTTTACTTTGCCACCAAAAAATTATTGTTCACCTTTGTGTAACTTTTTCTTTTTGTGTATGTGTGTGTATGACAATTACTTTATATGTATATGATCTTAGATATTAAAAATAAAAATTCAGAAAAAAAAAGAGGATTTGTTTTTCCTGCTTTTGGTCCCTTTTTTTTTTGTTTGTTTGTTTGTAAGTGAAGGAATCATTGTGATAAGAAAGTTTTGTTATTTATGAAGTTGATGATGAAAATGTAAATTCAATTTGATATTATTTCAAATAAAATCAAATTCGAATTTGAATTTGAAATTGACTTTTTATGTAGATAATTTAAATTTCGGAAATCCTTGTTTTCAAGTAAAAATATTTTTATTTTTATTTTTTAGTATTCTTTTATTGTTTTCACTTTAAAAAAAAAAAGAGAATCAAAAATCAAAGAAGCATAAAAAAGATGCAAATATTTTAAATTTAGATATCATAGTATTGTTTCAATGTACGAGATGTGATAAAACGACGCGGAAATTCATGAATTTTAAAATTATGCATAAAGTAAAGATAAGAAATAGATAATATAGGTAGTCTTAGTTTTTTTTGGAGGATATGAAACGAAAAATATAGTATGGATAACTATTTTTTAAAAATCAATAAGTAATTTTGCTTTTAGGGCTTTTCTGTATTTTTTCAAGGTACATATAACCCTGAGGTTTTCGTGATATTTGTGGAGGAAAATAATATCCACAATATGCTTCCTATTCTCCCTTCAATTTTTTTTTAAATAAGGGTGACGGAATTGTCCCTGATAACCATGAATTTTAATTCGTTTGAAAAGACCAGCCTTTTTTTCAACAACACACTAATCTTTGGACAATGATTATTTAATAATTAATACTTATTGTCAATTACCGAAATTTTTTTTTCTCTTCTACGAATCCTTGAATTCTAAGCTTTCTAATTTTTTCTATTTGAAGTTTTCCAATCTTAATCTTTATTTAGAAAATCGAATTGACAACAAAGTAAAAAAAAATCCTCTTTTCATTTGTTATTTTTTTTCTTTTCACACATTTTAATCACAAAATTTCTTTTCTATACATTATTTTCATTATGCTCTCTTCAGATTTTTTTCTTTTGTCGTGATAGCCCACAAAGGACATTCCATTTATGATAATGTCAGAGATCACATCATTATGTTTGATATACCATATACATATGTAGGGGTACACATATAAATTTTCTTTCAATTTATTGTTATTAACTTGAAAATTGGCATGTTTCTTGAATTTTTTTTATGAATATACATATGTATATCTTTTTGTATTCTTTACCCGAAACATATTGTAGAATTGAAAATATAAATAAATAAGTAAAAGTATACTCAATAACAAAAACAAGTATTTTTCAGACTTCAGTTTAAATATAAAATCAAATTTTTTTTTTTTTTGCTTACCATGTCCGCTCTTTTTTCCGTTTGCCTTACTTTTCGATTTCCTTGGATATAAATGAATTTTACTTTGTCCACAGCCCATTTTATTTATTTTATTTTGTTATATGTATTAGAATATTATCCTTTTTTTTATATATATTTTAGAATGAATCGAATTCTATAAAGTTTTAATATATATTAGATAATATTTAATATTAAATAGAAATACGAAAATTTATTAAAACATTTTCAATTTTATACTATATCCGACAAATGTATCCGTATTTTGTATTCTATCCGGCTTTTTTTTTTTTTTTATTTATTCATTTATATTGGTATTTATATTTATCCTATCCAACATTTTATGTTTTAAATTCTGAATGAATATTCTCTATAAATATTTTTATTATCAATTTTATATTTAAAATTTTATTATAAAGACACATTTTTATTTTTTGTTATTGTTATTTTTGGTTTTTTGTTTTCTATTCCACTTTACAAATAGGAATTTTTTTAATAAAAAATAGAAAAACAAAAAAAAATTATTTTATTTTTCTTTCTCGATTTATATTATTTACATTATTTTAATTTTATTTTAAAATTCTCTTTATTTTTTATTTTAAATAAATTTTTCTCATATATGTATTTCAATTTATATTATTATGTTCAAATAAAGACATGACATAAATACATATGTGTGTATGTATGTTGTAATAAATGTTATGTTTTTTTTTTTTCTAATAATGTGTTTTATTTTAAAAGAAATAAATAAATTATGTATTAAAAATTTTTTGTTTTGTATAATTTTGTAAAAATTTTTTTTAAATTTAATTTTAATTTTTTTTTTTTTTCAAATTTAATAACTTGGCACAATTGTTTTTTTTAATTAGTTTGTTGGCACACTAAAACATTTCATTTGAAGAAATTCCTTTTTGATATCTTCCAATCCATTTTGTGTATGATATTATTAAACTACCTCCTTTTGCGTCCTGAAAATAATAAAAAAAAGGACACTTTAAATATCATTCGAAACATATAATACATAAATTAATTCTACATAAAATATACGACCACTAACTGATAGACTTTAGACATTATTTTTAATTTGTTTAATGTGAAAATTGAAAAAAAGGGTTTCCAATTTATTTTTTTTAAACAATTTTCTAAATTTTTTATACTTCTTGTCAAAATTTAATACCGTCTTCAGTATATACATAACAGAATAACATCCCATGAAATTGTTTAGGGGTTTTTTCATTTATTAATAACAAAAGTAATTTTTCCGGTCAAAATCAACTTGTCTGCCACACACATAAGAAAATTTTAAAAAAATTCCTCAATTACTAAATTACATTTAATTGTGAATAACGTAGACTACAAAAATGTTTATATACTAAAAAAAATTTCATCTTTTTTTATATCACAATAACTCACTTCTAATAGTATCTGATGTACACATGTACAAAACTTATTTACACTTTTATGAAGTCATTTTAAATTAAAGGTATTACAAAGTTTTTTTTAATAATTTTATTAAACCCTTTTTTCTTTTTTTACCTTTGTATCTTCATAAAGTTTTAAAACGGTTGGATAATCATTTTATTTATGAATTAAATTTAATGAGAAAGTCATAAATTTTCACCCTTTTAATTCAAAGTAATTTTATTTAAACAAAGTGTGATATTAAAGAGAAAATATGTATGAACATAAAGTAATTTTTCATTATAACATTTTTTTTTGTTTTGTTTTTCCTATTTAAAAGATAATAAAATGTACTGTATCAAAACTTGAATGACAATAAGTCGTAAAATAAAACTAAAATAAATAATTACTTATGGTGAAATTTATTATTCATGATAATTTCTTGGTTAAATATAAAATTATATTAATCACTTAGTTTGTATGGGAAATAATTTGTACATTTATTTTTTATAAAACCAGATTGAATTTTAGTTTATTTAACATGTTTTAGCACAATTTACTGACTCTGTGTTCTGATTGATTTGAAATATTTTATTTGATTTGTCTTTCAATTAAATTTTTTCCAGATTTCAAATTTTTTCTCTCATGGGAACATATTTTTTAAACGGGGAAAAATCTGTCTACATTTGTTACATTTTTTTTTTTGTAAACGTTCCTACGTTCTTGAATTCTTCAATTATAATTCTTAGACAGATTATATGATTTTAATGGATTTTTATTTTTAAATTTTAATGTTTGCATTGCAAAAAAAAAAAAAAAAAAAAAATTGGTCTTTTTTTTATTTATTAAATTTGCTCAAAATCAAACAAAAAATTTATTGAAAGAAATAGTAAAATTCAATATGTATTTTATTCGATGACTTTTGATATTATTTACTGTAAAGCATTGAATTGCTTCCAGCGCAACGTTTAAATTTAGACTGTATAGTTGTCAACTCACACATCATGACACAAATTCAAATATTTTTGAATTATTAATGATATTCAATAAAAAAAATATTAGAATAAGAAAGAACTTCGACATATTTTATTCATTCATTCAGAAAAAAAAATTTCTTCAATAAATTCAAATTGTCATTCTAGTTCACTAAACCTTCCCTTTTTATCTTGATGAATTAAGAAAAACGGAAGTCCTGAGAAATAAATAAGTATACTATAGATGATTTCGATAGATATGCAAAAATTATCATATCACAAGAAAAAATTAAACAAAGGATCTGAAGATAGTTTTTTCAGGGATTATAAATACATTTGAATTTTTTAATAAAGTTATTATTTAAAATAAGCTGTTTTTGTATGTATGTTCAAATGATAGCTTTAAAATATTATTGCCTATATCAAACTGCACTGGCTTTTCATTACGTATCATACATTTTTCAAACTTTATTTTTCAACAATGAAAGCCCAAAAAAATCAAGTCATGCTGTTATCTCTTGCTGCCAAAGATACATAAATGTGTTTTTTTTTTTAAAATTGAATTACACAATTTATAAACAAGCACTTGAACTTTTATTATCATATTTCCATTTAAAAAAAAAAAGGACTTCATATACCAATACGATTTTTAAATAAAAATATAATAATAACAATGAAAAAAAAAATATATAAAAAGGTCACACAATTGAATTTTAAAAAATTTCCATATTTAACATGTTAAATGTCAAATCCAATAGATCGTCTGTTTGTAATAACATAATATAGGTCAAACATTCATATCAATTTTATCAACATATAGTATAAAAAATAAAATTACAAAAACATAAGAAGAATAAAATAATTGTGAAATTATTATACTGATATCTCTCATGAAGTAGGTACTAAAAAAGAAAAATTAATAACAATAAAAAACGGAAAAAATACATACATATACATATAACGACGTTTATGGGTTAGCACAGGTTAGCTCGTCGTTCCAGGATCAGGTTTCGTCGTTAATTATTAATGAAAAGTTCAATTTTTAACAACTTAATTTTATTCTTTATTATTTCAAAAATCCTGATCTTTTACAATAATTTTCCCTGATATACTTTTTATTCTTATCTTTAATACAATGCGTTCTTACTTAATTTTATTAATTCACAATATAATATTTTTTACAACTTCTTAATAACCCCAGAAATATATTTTTTACAACTCAGGAAAACTTTATTTCCTTTATACTTGAATTCTTTCGAATTCTCCTAACTCAACTCAAAATACAATATACTTTTAAAAACTCAGGAAAGCTTAGTTCCTTTATACTTGAATTCCTTTTGAATTCCACTAATTTAAAATATATTTCTGAATCTCAGGAATGCTTTAGTTCCTTTACAAGTTTACTTTTAAAACTTCATTACCTAGTCTTTTTTTTTATTGTTGTAAAAAATATGAAAAATGAAGCTTGCAGGACGTTTGGGAGTTTCAACTTATCCAGACTACTTTTCGAGACGAGAGGATTAACCTCAACTTCAAAAAGTGAATTTCCGGATAGAAAAGAAAATCCTTATCTCTACTAGTCTTCAACTTTTCCTTTCTTTGTGAAATATACACGCACGTATTATATTGAAGTTTAGTAGAATGTTTTGGGACTTTCAACTTATCTAGACTACTTTTTGAGACGAGAGGATTAACCTCAACTTCAAAAAGTGAATTTCATAGATAGACGAGAAAATCCTTATTTCTACCAACCTTCAACTTTTGATTCTAACGAAATAACCACAATTTACATTGAAGTCAAGTAGAATATTTAGGGATCTTCAACTTATCTAGACTACTTTTTGAGACGAGAGGATTAACCTCAACTTCAAAAAGTGAATTTCATAGATAGACGAGAAAATCCTTATTTCCACAAATCTTCAACAAAATTATGCTATTTTATTATTTTTTCTTACCTCTTGTTATTACTACCTTTTTATTACTTTTATTTTTAATTTAAAACTTACACTTTGAGTTATGAAAACCAACTGATATCCTAAATCCTGATCAGAACCACTGATCGACTGATCTTTACTTGATCAAATGATTGACTGATGTCTAATATGAAAATTTCATCTCTATTTATACACTTTTGAAATTGCGTGTTTCCAATTTCCAAGCTTTTAATTTTTTAATTATTCTAGAACATTCTTTAAACGGTTTTTTTTCAAACTTAAAACTTTATTTTCTTATTATAAAACAGATGGCATTGTTGGCGGTAATGTCTAGGAAAATAAACTTTCCATGCGTGTTAAGTTTAAATATTATGAAGTCCTTGCTTCACTTAAAATTTATTTTCTTTCTTTTTTTCTTTTTCAATACATTTCTTAAAAATAAATGGGGACAGAATGTAACTCCGTTACATCCCCCCCTTACTTCAAAAAAAAGAAAAGTGTTTACATTTTTCTTAATATGTAGTACATACATATATACTTTTTTATACATTATGTATATTTTTTTTCTATTAAACCTATTAGTACAAAAATTCACTTAATTATACATCTTTTAAAATTTTCTTTTTTCCCTTATATTTAATACCGTAATATCCATTGTTTTTCCTGGTTACCCTGACCGGTTTTCCTTCTAAAGATTTTATCATTGATTTTCCTGGCTTTAAGTTCTTTAGTAAAAAATATATTTGATGAATAATAATCTGTTCTATAGGTGTTTCTGTTAAATGTTTTGTTGATTGAAGTGGTGGTGATGAGATCGGAGGTGTTGATAATGATAACGGTGGTGAAGATGATGAACCTGTCAAGTTTGAGGGTGATGGTGTTCTTGGACATTTTATTGTAGGTGATGGTCTATTTCGTGATGTTGATGGTGTAGGTGATGTTCTATGTTGTATTGCAAAGGCTGTAGCATTTACCATTGTCTTGCTTTGTATATTTTGGTTTTGTTCTATCGCTGTCGGTTTCCAATAATTTTTACTTGTTTGCTTTCTAATTGTCGTATGATTTTTTTCACTGGGTAATTTTTGTCTACTATCATGTTTCATTTCATTTTTATCTTTCAATTTTTCTCTCAATTTTAAATTTTCGTTTCGCAATTCCTCGATTAGTTTTTTACAATCTTCCATTTCTCTAGTTTGATTATTTACCGAGGGAGTTGTTCGTCTCCTTTCTCCAGAATTTCTCGAATTATTGGCACAATGCCAATTTTTGCTCCTTATATTTTGTTTATCACATCTAAAACAAAACTTCCGGACTGGATTCGGGCATTCTGTTCGGAAATGTCCTACTTCTCCACATCTCCAGCAACTTTCTGCCATTTTATATACTCTTATTTCATGTAATGGTTGATTAAAACGTTGTGGTCTGTTCTCTGATCTTAGTCTCATATGTTTTTCTTCTATTTTAATCTGTTCATATTCTTCAGCCAGCTTTATCATTTCTCCTAAATTTGTAAAATCTTTAGGTCTTATATATAATTTATAATCTGGTAATAAATTCTGGTAGATTCTTTCCAATTTTTCTTCCTTAGAACCATTTTCTTGCCATCGCTGCATTGACTGTATAGATGTGATGTAATTTCTGGCTTGTTCTCCTGGTTTTTGTAATCTATTTCTTATATCGTCAGTTAATTTTACATGAAATCGTGGTGGTAAAAAGAAACTTCTAAAATCCTGTATAAAATTGTCCCATGTTTTCCAATTTTGCTTGTTGTTTCTGTACCACATTAATGCATTTCTGGTGAGTAGTTCTGGTAGTGCCTTTAAAAGCCTATCCACTGGTATTTCATAGCAATCTGCTAATTCTTCAACTCTTTCGATGAAATTTAATGGATCATGTCCTTGATCGAATTTCACATTCCATTTTCGTACTTTGTCTACAATATCTCCATCAGAAATAAGGTTAAATTGTACTTTATTATCGCTCATGTTTGTCCCATAATTTTGGGAATGAGCTGTAGGAATTTGTAGTCCTGCTGCTGTGTATACTGGTTGCATATACTGAGGTAAATTTGCAGTAGTAAATGTTGAAATTGGTGTAGTTATATAATTATGCGGTATTGTAGTAGTTTCTGGCATCGATGAAACATTAGGAGGTGTAGAACTTCTATTTTCTGGTTCTCCTTCAAAACTTTTATATATGGTTGAAACCGAATCTTGTCTTTCTTGTACAGGGCTAGTATCTTTTGAAAATGTTGCTGCATTTTGTTTTTCTTTTTTCAAAAACTCTATTAATCGACTTCTTATATTTTCAACTTTTCCACTAGTTATAAGTCCTCGTGTTTTACACTCCTTGATTAATTCCTTTTTTAATAGATCATTCACCCAGTTGAAGTTTTCATCTGTTTTATTTGCCTTTTTAGGAGGCATCTTTCTTGATATTCTGTACAATCAGTATTATTAAACTATGCTTCAAAGTTGTTTCCAAAAAGAACTTTGAAGTCCCTGCTCGGGCGCCAAAATTTATATAACGACGTTTATGGGTTAGCACAGGTTAGCTCGTCGTTCCAGGATCAGGTTTCGTCGTTAATTATTAATGAAAAGTTCAATTTTTAACAACTTAATTTTATTCTTTATTATTTCAAAAATCCTGATCTTTTACAATAATTTTCCCTGATATACTTTTTATTCTTATCTTTAATACAATGCGTTCTTACTTAATTTTATTAATTCACAATATAATATTTTTTACAACTTCTTAATAACCCCAGAAATATATTTTTTACAACTCAGGAAAACTTTATTTCCTTTATACTTGAATTCTTTCGAATTCTCCTAACTCAACTCAAAATACAATATACTTTTAAAAACTCAGGAAAGCTTAGTTCCTTTATACTTGAATTCCTTTTGAATTCCACTAATTTAAAATATATTTCTGAATCTCAGGAATGCTTTAGTTCCTTTACAAGTTTACTTTTAAAACTTCATTACCTAGTCTTTTTTTTTATTGTTGTAAAAAATATGAAAAATGAAGCTTGCAGGACGTTTGGGAGTTTCAACTTATCCAGACTACTTTTCGAGACGAGAGGATTAACCTCAACTTCAAAAAGTGAATTTCCGGATAGAAAAGAAAATCCTTATCTCTACTAGTCTTCAACTTTTCCTTTCTTTGTGAAATATACACGCACGTATTATATTGAAGTTTAGTAGAATGTTTTGGGACTTTCAACTTATCTAGACTACTTTTTGAGACGAGAGGATTAACCTCAACTTCAAAAAGTGAATTTCATAGATAGACGAGAAAATCCTTATTTCTACCAACCTTCAACTTTTGATTCTAACGAAATAACCACAATTTACATTGAAGTCAAGTAGAATATTTAGGGATCTTCAACTTATCTAGACTACTTTTTGAGACGAGAGGATTAACCTCAACTTCAAAAAGTGAATTTCATAGATAGACGAGAAAATCCTTATTTCCACAAATCTTCAACAAAATTATGCTATTTTATTATTTTTTCTTACCTCTTGTTATTACTACCTTTTTATTACTTTTATTTTTAATTTAAAACTTACACTTTGAGTTATGAAAACCAACTGATATCCTAAATCCTGATCAGAACCACTGATCGACTGATCTTTACTTGATCAAATGATTGACTGATGTCTAATATGAAAATTTCATCTCTATTTATACACTTTTGAAATTGCGTGTTTCCAATTTCCAAGCTTTTAATTTTTTAATTATTCTAGAACATTCTTTAAACGGTTTTTTTTCAAACTTAAAACTTTATTTTCTTATTATAAAACAGATGGCATTGTTGGCGGTAATGTCTAGGAAAATAAACTTTCCATGCGTGTTAAGTTTAAATATTATGAAGTCCTTGCTTCACTTAAAATTTATTTTCTTTCTTTTTTTCTTTTTCAATACATTTCTTAAAAATAAATGGGGACAGAATGTAACTCCGTTACATACATACATATATAAAATATTGCTTAAAAGCTTCTCATAAAATAAGCTTTAACACTTTTTTTGTATTAACGTATTAATAGAAATGTGTATCTTTTTTTTTTTTTTAATCTGTTATGAACATGAACAATATGATAATAAATTTTTTATAGGGTGACCTAAATCAATTTTTTTAAAGATTTTTTTGCATTTTTTAATTATTTAATCACGTTAAATTCATATCAAATTTAACAGAATTCAATATTTACAAAAAAAGGTTTGTTTTTTCTTCTGTAGAATAGAATGTATGTATCTCTTCAAGACTTAACATTAGGATTATTATCCTGTTGTAAAAAAAGGCCACCTAAAAACGGATCACCATGTACGAAATAGCTGTACGTGTACATATGCATACAACAATCATAATTATACAAGGATACTTTAATTATATATGTTCATACATACATATATTGTAATATAAAAGTGTATATTTTAATGTTTATTTCAAATTATCATCATAATTCTCATGAATTATTAATTTATACTTTGATTATCAACATGAAAATTTTATAAATGGTAAATACTCATATGTATTGTTTTTATGTTAAAAAGTAAGTAAATACATATAAATATACAAATATAGGTATACATATGTATGTATGTTGTGTATGTGTCAAAAATAATATAATAATGATTTTATTATTCGTCTTATCATTTTATGTTGTACATTTTCATCCTTAATTTATTTTTGGTTTTTTTTTTTATTATTTGATATTTTTTTTTTGCTGATATTTACTTAATGTCATTAGAAATTATGTATGTACATACATATTTCATTATTAAAAATAGTATCACTGTTGATAATAAAAAAAAAAAAGTACTTTTTTTCTTCAAATTATAAATAATTGCTGTTATAGGTTATCAACTACATAGAAATAATAAATGTAGACGTTTGAATTTTAAAATATACATATTTTAAATTGATTTTTATGACACTTTATTGAACAAATTAATATATAGGTACACATGTTAAATTAAATTATCAAGTAAAAATTAAATTAGATACTAATATGTTAAACAAGAAAAATCTGTATTTATTCAACTGTAAAATAAATGTGAATTTGAAATTCAAATTTTAATCATCTTTTACTCTTACATATTTTTAACAATTTATGAACCTATATATTTGTAAAAATTACATTTAGTTTAGCGTTTTGACACCCACATTGCTATAAATAATTCATTAAAAAAATTGAATATATTTTCTTCTACGGGTACCACAACGATTTATGTTGCTATCAGATAAAATTTTTTTGATACTGATGACCTTTAGTTTTATTATAAATATGATTTTTTCTGAGAAAAAACTTTGGCAATTTTTTTTTCTGGATTATTCTACACAATTAATTTTAATTTTAAAAATAAAATATATTTTATTCTTCTTAATTTATTTGGAGATTATTGATTTCCTTTACATAAAATCCTTTTATAAAAGTTTAGAAAAGTTACAAATTTAATATTTTACTTATTCTGATGTTTTTAAGCCTTCAAAGTTTTGGATAAGATTTAGTTAAGTTCTTTGATTGTATAGCTTTTATCTTTTCTTATAAATTTATTGTGTATGGAAAAAATTATGAAAAAATAAATAAAACAATTTAAAACGTTAATTCTCAAGAAACTTCATGGATTTATGAAAATATAAATTTGGGGATAAAATCTTTTTTTCTCTTAAAAAAGGACTAGAAAATTAAAATTTTGCCAAAATATTTTTTGAAGGATTTTCTACGAAATAAAACGAATAATGGAAATATAAATTATTGAACTAGAACTAAAACTTAAGAACAAAAAAGAAAGCAAAAAAAATGTCTACAAAAAGTTTTTTTTTCTTTCCTTACCACTTTTACTTTCACTTACAAATTGCGATTAAAACTCGTTCACATCACAAACTTTGACTAGATATTTTTTTATTTGCAGCTTTTTATTAGAATCACATCGATACAATCATCATTATCATCATTTGCTTAACAGCTCAATGTGAATCTGGACCTATTCAAGTAATTTTATTTTCCAAAGTAACAAAATATACGAAATAGCGTTTAAAGCTTAAAAGTCCTGAATTTTCCATAATAAAAAAATCATGAAATAAAATTCTTTATTTTTATTTGTTGAAAATTAATAAAAAATGTTGTTAGTAATTTTTCAAAGTTTCTTTCTAGTCTCCTCAATATGTACATATATGTATATGAATATGAACTTATAACATATTATACATATACATACATAAATAATATGTATATAGATTTTAAAAAATCCGAATTGGTATAACAAAATATTCTAGCAAATTTGCGTGACTATCACTACTACTGAACGATCTATGTCGTATATATTATATTTGATACTTTTAATATGAATTTTTTATAAAATTTCATTTAGAAATGTTATTTTGTCCTACCTTTTTTTTGTTTCAATTTAAAATAAATGAACCAGCTTAATAATGTTTCCTGTAAAACTTTTACATTCACATACATCTAATAATTTATTCAACAGATATCCTTTTAGAAACTATTAATAATTCAATTATTTTACTCCTTAAAATTGAATAACAATAATTTTACTTTACAATATAATATGTATAAATAAATTCGAAGTATCTAAAATAAATCTTATTAAAAAAAAATATTAATAGTACATTAATTACCTTTCAGAATGAAACAGAGAAAAGCAACAAATAATTGTATTATACAAAATATAATGTTGTATTGCAGTGCAATGAACCTAAAAAAGGATTTGAAAATGTGCATTATTATTATACACAAGAACATATTAAAATCAACCAGTGTTTCAACATGATACATTTATTATTATTATTATGACCGTTCTCACTGAACCAAGAAACAAAAGAGGAAATATGTATGTAATGTTATGTACATATTAGTTAGAGAAGGTGAAAAGCCTAAAAACCATAGGAAAGAAAAAACAACACATTGTAGAGCAAAGCCTTTTTGTCGTTTTTATAAAATAAATTGCAACTGCATCATAGTACAAATTATACATATGTATATCTACATGTATGTATATCTATATACTCAAGTGTATATATATGTATGTATCTATCATACATAAAATTTACTTTAATTTGTACATATACATATATACATACATTTATGTAAATTTACATACGTTTTCGAGCATAAGGTCCTAGATGCATTAACTGCATATATAAACTTAATCATGTATGTACATAGTTTATATGTACTCGTACATGAAGAATACTCCATACTCGAACTAAATATAGCTTGAAAATGCAAACTTTATAAGCATATTCTACATATTCATTGCATTAATGTACATTCTAGTATATATAAGTACGTACATAGATATTTGGCACAATAGTTAGTACAACAGTAGTTACATCAATCAGTTTAAAGGATTCGATAGAAGACATGCAACTTGTATGTACATATACGTCATATGTACATGTACGTACTTCCTATTTCCTTTTTCTGCAAAAAAAAAACTTTTTCTTCCTATTTTATTTTTTATTCATAAAATTTTATTCGATGTATACTTTTTTATAGTTTGTAAAATAAACTAAATAAATTTTATTTTGTTGAGCCAAAATATTTTTAGGTTAGCGGTTAAAGTGTCTATGGGAAGATAAATATGACCAATAAAGATAATAAATATATGTACGTATTTACGAGTATATTTATGTATATACATATATTTATTTTAAATTAAAAGAGACAAAAAAAGTTTGTTTTTTTTTCTCAATTTTATTTGTCATTTGATTTGTTATAAAAATTAAAAAGTTTGAAAAATAGAAAATTCAATTCTATTCTTAAGTGTTTTTTATAATACTTCTTAATATCGCTTTTGAAAAATTTTCAAAACAAAATTAATCACAAAGTAAAAGTTTTTCTTCTCATTATTGTATAAATTTCTAATAAGTTTTAATGCTTACTTTTAGTTTTTTTTTTTTTTCATATTTTGTTTATAATTTGCGGGAAGAAATTTTTGAAGATTTTTCAATTGGATTTTCAAGTTTTTATAAAAATGTATCTAATAACAAAATGAAATAAAATACATCTATGTAAGTATGTATCTTTTTACACTGTCTATCTTTTGTTTACATTGTTCTTTATTTTTACAGTTTCTTTATTTTGGACGTACAGTACTTAGCTCTGTATATTTAACTCAAATTTCAGTTTCAACTTCAATATTTTTTTAATTTCAATATCATTTTTTTTCATTTGAAAAAATAAAAAACAAGTATTTATTTATAAGTAGCAAATATTCAATAAAAATAAAAATGTTTTAATTTTCAAACAGGGTGTCTTTTCATATAACAATTATTATTGAACTTTGAGGTGCTTTTTCTCAACATAAGAATTAACTAACATCCAGTTTTTATAATTTTAACGAGAATTCTCCCTGTTCTTTAGATAGAGTCCTTACAGATTGAATCTTAAGTTCTACATTTTCTATGAGAAAGTTTTCTCTCTAAGCAATCCTGTGAAAATATTTCATTGATTTTTTTTAAATATATAAAACTTCATACTAATATCACTTTCTATAGGTGGAAAATTCAATAACAACCTTGAAAAAAAGCACAATAATTATCTATATTTAAAATATTTTCTTTCTAAATTATATATTATGCCCTGTAATATCTGTTTTTCTAAACTTTTATCTCTGTATATGTATACCACATACATTCACATAACACTTGTTTTAGTTCATTTCATTTTAAATTTTCTTCTACTCCACCACATTAACCACCCGGCACCCACAATCTGTGACTGGTCTATACAATATACATATACTTACATAACATTTGCGTTTCTAAAAGTGCCTATAAAAATCGATCCATGATGAGCACTCATAGTGTTAAAGTCCTCTGTATAGGCAAAGAAAAACAACGATAGAAAATATAAGTGAATAAAAGAAGGGAAAAAATAAATAAATTTGTAGTAAAGTTAAAAGAACTTAAACTGAAGCAGTACTCAAGAAGCATCATCACGTATATGATAGATTTTATATTGTGGCCTGGTGGACATTTTCTTGAGGTTATTATGATAATGGTATAGAATTTCTGTTATATATCGTAAAGAAAATAGTCTACTAAATTCTAAAAAAAAAAAAAAGGAAAATAAAATGTGATGAAATATGTATGTGTGAAATTTTCTTTTTGTTGCCTATGAATTCCTTTTTTTTCCACTGGTAAATTCCATGTTCTTTACGACAATGTAATTTTTGTAATTTGTCTCTTTTTTTTATATAATGTGTAAACTAGAAGGCAATTATTTTTTTGTTTCTCCCAGTATCCTTTTTTAGTTCTTGTTACAAATTTTCTACAAATATATCATCTTTGATAAATGATGACTTTAGTGTTGTTTTTTGCAATGGCTTTTTGACTTCAGTAATTTATTTTTTTAAGTGTTATCAGATCTTGAAATAATCTTTTTACGTTAGTAAAAAAAAAAATCTGCAGTATAGTGATTTTTTATAAGAAATTCCTTTTTTTGTGTCACCATGTTTTTACTATATTGTCCGTCAGAAATTAAGAAAAAAAATTTTTTAAAGCAATTTTTCTATGTACTACTTTTTCCGATAAAGTCCTTTTTTCATAAAAGTACTCATACATTAAATTATATGTTTTTGATTTTCTTTTAAAATTTTTTGTGAAATATTGATTTTATAATATACTTATGTTACTTTTTTAATCAACAAAAATATTTAATTTACAGTTTTAAAAATATTATGTGAATTATTTCTGAAAAAAAGAATTATCAAAGATGTATTCATAAAAAATTTAAATGTAATGAAATGTCAATCCTATTTTATTGATTTCAAAAACACATAGATCAAATGACCAAAGATAATGTCAATAAATAGCGTTTGAAAGACTTGAATAAAAAATAAAAGCCAAATACACATACGAGTATGTACATACTTTTTTTAGCGAGTTGATATTATTATAGAAGATTACTTTTTTGTGTCATCCTTCTTCTCGCCTTTATTTTTTATTTACATATGTTCAATGAGTAGCTCCAGGTATGCTGAGAGTAAAAAGTGTGTTCAAGTTCAATTAAATCTTCAAAAATATTTTTTTGTTCTAAGAAAATTTTTTTAAACTTGCAATTTAATTTTTTTTTACTTTTTTTTTCTATTTCGAAAAACTAAAAATATATCTAGGTCTTGAAAAATATTTTTAATTTATATCCTTCTCTTTTCTCAACTGTATGTTCCAAGGACTAAAGACAAAATTAAAAGTTCTCGTTTTTTTTTTCTTTTTTATTTTCGGTATACAATTTCACGATTCCTTCTCTACCATATTACATAAAATGAAGTCACTATTGGTTACTACGGTTCACTGACCAATTTATAATAAACGGCGCCAAATAAATTTCTAATAAATATTAATATTTACAATGTGTATTTACAAATGTACAGACATATTTGTAAATAAATAATCCGAATTATTTATACATATATTATAAAAAAGAAATAGGCTTCTTTGTTAAGTTACATATTTTATTCAACTTTATTATGTATGCACCCTTATTGAGCATCATAATGTACACCTAGAAAATTTATTTACATAGTTCAATATTTTTCCAAGAATGAAATCACATTCAACTGTAAATACTATTTATATGATTAAAAAGCCGATTTATTGATTTTTTTTTCTTCTTTTTTTTTATTTCTTAATAAAAATTTTTCACTTTCACATTAAAAACTTTTATCATTTCTAACTGTAATTGTAAATCATATTTTATGTACTGAATATGAATCGATTTTCATGTATGCATTTATACTTGTATCTTTTGGTGTGATATGTACCTATAATATGTACATATAATGTACTTATGTATGTATAACATGTAAGTGAAAAAAGAGGTAAAATATCGAGAGAAAAAAATTACTAAATTGACTTCACACGCTTTTTATATCACACTAATGGTATATACATACATACATATGTATATACCTACGTAGGTACTTTTCCACCCACTTATCCTTTTTTTTCCAATGAATTCAATTCATCATACTCTTTTTTCAAGTACATATTTCCGTTTTTCTCTTGTTCATTTTGAATTCATTTTTTTTTTAACGTTTTTCTTTTCTATTTTTACTTATACGTGTAAAAAATGATGTTGTCTGACATTAACCAGACATGAAAGCTTTGAAAATTTCTCGACTTTATTTTTTGTTTAGAATAGAAAGTTATTCGAAAGTTCTTCCATAATGCATTTTTACTATTTTATTTTCAATACTATAAAATTTTCAATTTTTAAAATATGTATTACAAAAGTAATAAATTGCACTTTTTATTTACCATCATGTAATATGGTTAGAAAATATCATAGGATTCTATCAGAGGAATATTCTATGACTGTTAGATGTTAAAAATGTACATATATAATTTTTTTCTTTGTTTTCTTTTACAAAAAGATTTTTAGTTGTTTTTGTCACTTTATATCCTCATTTTTGTCTATGAAATTTTTTTATGTGTTTTCGAATACATAAAGCAAAACATTTTTTCTTCTTTTTCTCAATTTTTATTATTTTAAATTTTAATATAACATTTGAAAACCTAATTTACATAAAATTCAAATTTTCGTTTTTTAATCTTGAATAATTTTTAGTTCATTTTTACAAAATTCAATTTGCTTATATGTTTACCTTTAACATTTTGGTTTACATGGATCTAATGTGTTTTTCTCTATTTTCATTTTTTTTTTCATAATTTCATCTAAAAGAATTTTTTAAATTTTGTTTTTTAAAATTTTCATAATTTAATTTTGATGTTTCATGTTTTCAAATTGAATTTTGTAAATATGAAGTTATGTCAACTAGGATGTATTATTTACTGAGGCTCATTTTGAAGAAAAAAATCTTTTATAGAATATCTTAACAAAATTTGGACCTATTTGTACTAACAAAATATACATTTTTACAGGACGAAAAAATATTTATTGTTGCAGACATTTATTAGTGTTTGGAATTTTATTTTTACACAATTTTTCAACAAGTGTTATAATACAACAAAAATATTTAGCTTTCCTCGATAACAAAAATGAAATTGTTTCCATAAATTCCAACCAAAATCATAGAAATTATTTTTAAATTATATTTTAAAGTAATTATAGGGTACATAACTTAGTAATCAACACATTTTTCAGCAGTACTTATATTTTCAAATTAATAATTGGCTTGTGATTTTTATATAATTTCTTTTTAGATAATAACGAGCTATAAACTTTTTGTTCAATAGACGACAGTAATTGTGTGATGTGCCGACCACTGGGTATTTTACTTTATTTACCAAGACATGATGATGATTATGATAAATTAACATTATTCCTTGACTAATTATATTGAATATCAATATTTTAAACTTCATGAGCTATTAATAATAAATATCATTCTTATGTACTTGTAAAATCTGAAAAAAATTAGAAATTTTTTAAAAAATTTAAAGCAAAAAAAAAATATGCTGACATCCTCTTTAATAAATCATAATTATAATTTTGTAGCTGTATGATGTACATATAAAACAAATGACTTGTAAATACAATATTATCGTCAAAATTCATCTTATAATATTATATTATTGAAATTTCCATTGTCTATGACCTTAATTTTTAATACACACTATATAAATTATAGTTGAATATATTTATATACAAAAAACATTATATTTCTACTCATATACATACATTATGTCATATCATTACATTATCCTTTTATCCCTTTAAGAATAAGAAAAGAAAGAAAAAAAAAACCTTTTCCTTCCTCATAGTGCTTGGTTGATTTTATTTGTTTGAAAAACATTACATAAGAAAGAATATTTGTATAAAAGTATACATATAAAAAAGAATACACATATAGATGATGTGTATATTGTATATAGGAAAAGATCATGATTTTATCATCATAAATAGCTGTTGTGGGACATGCAAAAGTTAGCAAATTTTAAAAATGTTACTTAGAATGTTATTTAGATCCTTTTCGTTTTCTTGTTTTTTTCTTTTTATTGTCAAAATATGATGATGACAGGATAATGTATATACATGATCAAAATTTATGATTCGTTTTTTTTTTTCTTGTGTAGAGTAAAATATTGAAAATAAAATTATACGAGTATGTATATCCTTGTAAACTTGAACTACGTAAATTCAATAATACTTATAATGAAAAGAAGGATTCAAAATCGATAACTATGTACTCGTATAACATTCTTATTCATGTTTGCATTATCAAAGAACATATTTAACATAACCTTCACTTCACAAAATAAGAAAACTGCATTTATGTGATTTTTTTTTTCTGATGAAAAATGTTGTAATAGGTTTTCGCATGATTTCAATGTTGAACTTATGTATGTAGTAATTTTATATTAGAGAGAAATTCAATTATGCTTTTGATAAAAAAAAAAAACATGTTACAATTTCGTTTTATAAAATTGTATTTTATGCATTTTTAAAGTTAGTCGTGGAAAATATCAAAACAATTTTAACTGCTAATTTTGTTTATGACAAAAACAAAGAATTTAATAACTTTGATTTTGTTCTCTTTTGTTTTGCATTTTATCAAGCATGTACATAAGTAAAATTAATCAGTTAGTATAAATTAACGTTGTGAAATATGTATATGTATATAAATAAACAAAATATTGTTCAATTTATCAAAAGCATATAAATACTAAAATATGTCCACCTCATTTTTATTCAATTTTCCAGGAAATGTCCTCTTTTTGATTCTATACATGAACATGACAATTCTTTTGACACAAAGAGATTCTCGCAACAGGACATCCTAACAATAGGTTCAGTGTTAGATTACAAATATGAATATTTTGTTCTCATTCATAGCTTAGTAGAAGCAATGACTATATAAATTTCTATTATATTGCTCCGTGGTAGAAGTTTTTTAATATAAAAATTCGTTTTAAAATCCACATCAATAATTGTAGATTGAAATTTTGGAAATTCTTTAACAAAATAGATTTTTCTTTTTGTAAGCTAATTGCGTTTCATACTTTTTTTTATATCTCTTTAAAATCCGAGGGTTTTTTTTTTTTTGCGAATTAAAAATTTAATATTTATAAAACTTATACATATATCCGAAACACATAACGTTGAAAAAAAAAGCTCAAATTCCCAAACTAACACATAATACATTTTAATTGTATTCTGTAACTTTTACATTTTTAACCATGAACCGTTATATTACAGGATAATATATAAAATATGTATATAAAAATAAAAACAGCAACATTGATAGAGTAAACACGAAGAATTTTCAATGTTAATGTCCATTTCTTCTTTTAATAAAGTTTTTCTACATTTAATTAAAAAGAAAATTGATAACGAAATGTATTAAAAAAAAAAAGCTATATGTATTATATTGTAAATACTTGTAAAATACACATATAAAATATGTACGTAGGTACATATACATATGTAGTACCTATATATACAAGTTACTCAAACCAATAAGAAAAATACAAATTATGTTACTTTTTTTCTTTCAAATATATTCAAATAAAATGATAACCCTAATAGAGAAGTTTTCTCTGTTTTTCTTTTCTTTTTTTTTGCTTTTCTTTATTGAAGAAAGCAAAAATTCTCGACTTTAAGAGCACTTTTAATATTTCGAATGTCTGTTATATTATTTGTTCATTTTTTTTCTTTCTTATAATCATTAAATTGTATAAGAAATTCAATAAAATTTTTACCTTAAAAGGGTGCTTTTAACTATAACTTGACATATTTATTAGTTTGTATATTATATACTCGTATAGATTCTCTCTTATACCATTTCGTTTCTATAATTTAACAACAAAATTGAAGAAAAAAAGTACTATTAAAAGAAAAAATTTGAATTAAAAGAGAGAAAATAAAAGTAAGAAAATAATAATGTTGGTGTTGTTAAATTGATTAGCTGGTTGTCTCTTACATTTTCTTATTTTAATTTTTTTTACCTCAATTATTTATTTTGTTTTTTATCATTTCTCTATTCGTAAAAGTTTTTTTCTTCGTTTGTTGTTTGTATTATTTAAAAAGGCGGAAAAGCTATATGTACATATCTTTTTGTTGAATCTAGAAATCAATTTGAAATTAAAAAAAAATAGTATACATTTTCCAGTCGAGAAGAATATTTTAAATAAATTAAGTACTGAAAAGGTTTCTATACAATTTGGTAATAATATCTATTCATAAAAAAATTTTTTAATTAAGGATATGAAGATTTGAATAGACAAGAAAATTATAAGAATGTTTAAAAAGGTAAGAATTAGAATATACATACATATTTTGTTTTTTTTAAGAAAACAAAAATAAAAAATAACTAAGAATTTGTGCTGTTATTTATTTTTTTAAATAAGAAATTTAAACAAAAATTTAAAAAGTAAGGAAAATAGAAAATGATTAATAAAAAATGTTTTAACAAACAATTTTGAAAAAAAGATACTTTATATAGTTCCGAAGATTTTATGTGCTTTCATCATATTTGGTACTACGAGTCTATCCATTCGTGTCCTATAAAATCCGTTAATTTTTTCACAAATTTATTTTTCAACTCAAAATAATCCTATTATGTCTAATTATCGAAACAGAGTTGCGATTGCGAATATATTTCCCTTTTTTGTTTAGGCTAAAGTAATATTTTTTTTTCTTAGATAATTTTTTTGATTCTTAAAAATCGTCATCAGAAATAAAATTATCGTGGAAAATTTGTGCTTATTTAAAAAAGCAGAAGTAAAAACAACAAGAGCACAAAAATAAAAGTTTAAAAAAGGCTTATTTTATTGCTTCAATTTTTATATTAAAAAAATGGCAACATTTTCACAATAAAAAGGATAAATTTATATTAATAGGGCTTCTATACAGTTAAACCACAAAATATACGCGGCAAACTGTTTAACCCATAACCCATGTTATATACACATTTCATTCTCATAAATTATATGCATTTGCAAATAATGAACGTGCGTGTTTTATTATATTCCCTATAATAAGTGGTTAGTGGGTTTGTAATCGGATCCGTTAAAGCAATATCTCATTGAATGACAAATAATTAGCGGGAGACGATATTCAATACATGTTCTATATATAATATGTAGGTATGTGAAACAATTTAACAAACTTACATATTATAACAAGAAGAATATACCATAATAATTGGAATACAAGGATGATAGGTGATTTGTTATAATATGGGTTCTAAAAGATTTCTTATTTTTGTATTACATACATATGTGATAATATCTTAATAAATACAATATATGTATTATATATAAGTACATATATAGGTATTTATGTATGTACATATGTACGTATGTAAGTATATATACGACATCGATAAAATAAACATTCATTTTTATGTGTAAAGACATTAAAATCCAGACGAGTTAAGGTATATAAAGAACATATATTGCAAGCTTTATATATAGGTATACATATATGTATGTACGTACATGCTATTCTGTTGTCCCTTTATGAGGTCAGAACAAGGATTCAATTGTAATTCTTTTCATAGAATTAAATGAAAATGTTACAAACAAAAGAACAGAAAAAAAAAACAATATATCGATTATTATATCGTATTATATTTCATATCTTCATACACAATGTACATATACATACTTATGCATATATGTACTGTACATACATATTTACATGTACATACTATGTATATGGTAGCAAAATATTATCTTTATTATATAAAGATATAATTTCTTATTTTATACTTAAATTACATACATACGTGTTATCGAATAGATATATTATTAAATGTCCTTTTGAAAGGACAAAATAATTGATTTCTAAAAATAAATTCTTTATGATGAAAAGTGATGATAAAAATAAAATTAAGTATTTGTTTATTTGATTTCTACAATTTAATTAAATTTCTATTTTATATAATGAATTGAATTAAATTGAGAGTATGTAACATATATGTAACGAATTGTTTAAATACTATGTGTACTTTTTAAATTAAGAACTTTTATTTTGTAAATTTACGATACAATAACACTTAAATCTTTCAAAATATAATATATCGTGTTGCGAATATTTGTTTTTTGTTTTCTGAGATAGCTTTTAATTCATTTGGTATTTATTTAAGAAAAAGAAAGTACATAATATGTATAAGTATGTTTCCTTTTGTCTTAATAAGCTTCTTTTATCACTTTAAAACTAAAGCCACTAATTTGGGTAAACTTAAATTCAATAGGAAAAAAACTACTATAAAAAAAATTTCTGTAATCTGTGCATTTCACAGTGGAAAAAGTTCTAAATAGCCAATTTGCGAAAGCAAGAATAGAACTTTCTCGAGTTTAATTTTTTAATACAAATATATTAAGGTTTTAAATAAACAAAAAACCTTCTCAATACTTTAAAAAACGTTAAAAAACATGTTAATTTATTTTTGTTACAAAAAAGTTTTTTTTTTTTTTTTGCCATAACATAGGACGAAAAAAAGTTTATAGTAATTAGGAAAAAAATAATTGGGACCACATCTTTCCTGTTCTCTATACCAAAATACTCCACTGTACGTACAGGTACATTGATTAAGAAAACTAGTGCAAAAGTTTTGTTTGAGAATCTTTTGAAATTTGCATCATTTCAGATCTATATATGTACTTGAAAACTCTGAAGGTTCAAAACATTGTCAGAAAAACAAAACTATCTCAAATATGTATAGGTATAACAAAAAGAAAAATTTTAAAAGTTGTACTCTATATAATGTATATTATTATTGGATAGAAAAAAAATAAAGCACAAGACCAAAACAGGAAAATTTTAAAGATCTCGGTCAACAGGATGTTGAGCAATCAGCTTATTTTTAATTAATTCTATTTATAAATTTCAAACCTATTTAATGTTTTTCTAAAAATAAAATTCATGAGAACATTTTTTTTTTTTAAATAATAATGTTGAAAATAACATCAACAAAATATTCTAAAATTATTTTAAATAAATTAAAAGGTACATTCAATCTTTTCAGAATAACAAAAATGAATAATTTAAAATCTTAAAATTTTTTTTTAAAATGATAATAATACAAATATTATTTATATTAAAATTAGAATGTGTACATATATATGTACCTTTATCTTTACCTTTATCTTTACCATTTTATCTGTTAATGTTGCGCATTTATTTTATATAATATAATCAAATTAAATAATCTAATCTTCTTCCAAAAAGTGAATTTATCAAAAATCTTCTTTATCACATAAATTAAATCAAAAATATTCAAATAAGGATAAAATATTTACTCTTTATAAACTTTTCATCCTTTTTTTTTTTTTTTTTTTTTTTTTGGGATAAAACAGTAGCTTTTATTATTTATACAATTTCTTTGTATAAAAATATAGTATACACAATAATGTATAATCTTATAAATAAATGATCCTTCTTTACTCTAGGTTAAATACAATAATTACAATCTTTTTCTTTTTTTATATACCATCTTTTACCAACTATATATACTATATAGTATATAAATAAAAACCTCAATGGTCTAATTCATTTGGATTTCTTCCAGAATAAAAAAAAAATGAATAGAAGTAAAATGTAGTAATTTTACGTACACTAATAAGAAAAAAAAACATATAAACACAAAATAACCATTCAAGTCCCAGAAAACACTATAATTTTATGGTAAATAATATTATTTTAGCTCTTAAATAGCATCGTCCTTTTAATGAGATATACATATACATATATGTATGTACAATTGTACATGTAATTTGTTATGTTTACAATTTTAAGAGAAATTATAGTTTTACCATAGTGTAAGTATAGTATTAGTATCTACTCTTTGGTTTTACTAGTAGTAAACTACTGTCATTTCTATAAAATTAATAAAAAACACAAAAACAAAAAAGTTGATATGAATGTGTATTATATAAGGATAAATTTATAGATTTAAGGATAATTTTAACAATAAGTTAACTTAATTTTTTTTTTCTTTAAATTTCATATAATTATTTTTATTAATCTTAAAAAAGGATTCATTCAAATAAATAAAAGGAATTAAAAATACAAACTCATACAAACATATACTTATTAAGACATACATACATATGTATATTTGAAAATGTCACAAATAAGGACAAACATGTTTTTCGAAATAACTGTTCTTCAAGTCAAAATAAGCTAAATGATTTAAGTTTTTAATCCCTTTTTTTTTTGTATGTAATTTTCTTAACAAAACATTTCAAAAAGTCAGCTTATACTTGTACGTATAAACACTTTTTCACTGGAATTGATTTTATTTTTTTCAACGATATTTCACAAACTTTATGTTATTATTTTTATTATGTTTTTTTTTTCTTTTTTTGCCACTTTATTTTTATTGCAAACAAAATGATACACAATACAACAATACATATTTTTCTGAAAAAATTATTCTCATAAATTGATACTGAGACATCAGAATTTTCCATGTTGTAAACAGTTTTTTTTTTTTTTTTTTTCAAAATGTTTGTCTTTAATTTTATTATTTCATATTTCGTATTATTTTATTTTTTATTTTTTTTTTTTCTGAGACAAACTGTTTGATATCGATAAATTTTTATCTCATTCATTTATATGATACAATTTTCAACATGCACATAACATTTTACAGACAGATGAAGTATGAAGATGTAATTTAAGACCCTTAATCAATGTTAAACCAAGAAAAATGCAAATATTTCTTCTATCTATAAATTTCGGAAAAATTATTATGAAAAGCCAAATTATGCTAATGAAGTTAAATAGACAATAATACATTCATTTTTATATTGGTAGTTAGATTTGGTTATAAAAATGTTCTCAGAATATTGACGTTCTTTTATTTTTATTTTTTGTTGTTTTTGAATTGATTAACAAATGACAAAAGTCGTAAAAATGAAGGACATTCTAAAATATTATTATCTTGTATAAATTTACTTTAAAAAAATGTTTTTTTTTCCTACTTTACATAACTAATTTTGTTTTAAAATTTGACAAAAATAAAAATCTGCTTTTCATTTTAAATTCATTATTTTGCCTGAAAATTAATTTTAAATCAACCAAAAGTAATCTTTCTCCTGAAGATGTCTGTGGAAATACAGAAATTTACAAAACATAATGCAGCGATATCGTGGAACTTTTTTTAATTCGGCCAAAAGCTTCCACATAAATTTCTCTCAGAAGAAAAAACAAATTCCTTGAACTTTCTTGCGCACTGGAAAAATTTTAAAAAATTTGCGTAAATTACTTTTCAATGTACTGAAAAGTTTTTTTTTTTGATAAAATTGCCGCAAGTTTGAAACAAGTCTACTTTAGAATAGATAAAGAATTAAATATTTAGAAAATTGTCAAAACATGTCTAATATGTATATAAATCGAAAAAAAAAATCAAAATGTTTGTGGTTTCTGAATAAAAATTCAAGAACTGTTCAGTATACTCGCTCTGAATAAACTCAACTATTTGATTAGAATTAATTTCAGTGGATTTTTGTCAACGTCAAATTTCGATAATTTTAACACATGCTATACGGAAACTCAAACTAAGTATGTATGTGGATTTAGAAGGTCAAATTTCTAAATGGAATATAAGAAATGTCCTGGAGCGGAATTTTGTTGCTATGTAATGTGTTTTTTACACGTTTACATTACATCTGCGTGTAAAAAAACATTATTTGAAACCGAATTTCGACTCTGGAGAAGAGAAAGAAAAAAATAAAGTACAATATGTATTCTAATTAGAAACTATATTTCGAAACTGCAATATTCATACGAGTATTAGACATAGAACCTTACATTTTCAATTCATTCAATAAAGTTTTTATTTTTGATTAGAAATTTCCAATAAAATATAATTTTTGTTTTTAAGTAGATATTTCAAAATTATTCGATAATACTATAAAGACTTTCATTTATTTTTCAATTTTATTGATTTCTTAAAATGTGAAAAAATATGGTTTATTTTTGTTTCAAACAAATACTTTTTTAATTATTTTTTTTACCTATTTTTATGCATCACACATTCACTTTAGTTGGTGGTTTATACATTATACATCAAACAAAAAATAAAAATTATTGAAAAGGGATCAATACACAATTAAGTACATACTTTCTTCATTATCCTTCATCTGTATCATTCTATTATATTTTTTTATTGTTACAGCATATTTCTATAAACTATAATATGTACATGCTTTTGCTTTTGTTCAATTATTAATTGAATAATTTTTCTGTGATTGAAAAATAAAAGACAGAACAAAGAGAAAATAATCCTTAAAATAAATAAAAAAACAAAGAAAAAAAGGGTTAAATTTTAAATTGAATTTAATTTAATAATTTTATTTATTTATTTCTTTTTCTTTTTTTCAAAAATTATGTATAATCCTTGAATCTTTTTTTTACAAATTAAAACATATTATTATTAATAAAAATAATTTATAGTTTTATTTGAAAAAAAGAGCTTTTATGGCAATTTTTTAACAAGGTAAAAAAAACAATATAATAAAACTTTATTACCTACATAAATACATACATATAGGACTTATGTACATATATCATATTTTATGTATTTGAATCGATTTCATACATATGATACTATATTTTATAAAAAGTCAATTATTAAAAATTTCATATTGTGATGTCATAAACAGATGACCCTTATTATCATGTATACCAACCCTAAATGCATTTTACTTCCCCCATACTCTTCTATATTCCAGACAATATATGTACATATGCACATATGGAAATACATACTTGGAAACTAAAAGAAGAAAGGTATCTTGTGAAAATAGCTTTTAAATAACACCTGTTTTCTGGAAGTAGGTACAATATATCAAAATAAAATGTGATTAACGATAATGCAACTTTGTTATTGTGGAGTATTTAAAAATATATACATATATATATTTTTTTTTTTTAAATTTACACGGCTCATAAAATACGTAACTTATGCAAACAATTAAACCAATATTCACGTGTAATAGAACAACATTTAGGACTTTATTCTTATTTTTCCTAATTACTTTTTTCAATATTTTTGTTAATTGAATCAATTTTTATCTCAATTAATCTTTTGCTACGAAAAAAAAGTAAAAACACAAAGAAAAAAAATAATTTTCTTTCATTCTTAAAAGAAATATAACACAAAAAGAATGTATTATGAAGCAAAACGTGTAAAAATCAAAACATATATCTTTGCAAAAATCTTGTCTACGTGCTAAAATCAAAACAAGAAGATACAATACTATAGTGATTTTAGTAATTCATTTATTACAATATCGACATTTTTAATCCTTGTGACGTCGTCGTTTTGAAAAAATAAAAAAGAAGAAGAAATTATTTTTATTTAAAATCCCTTTCAGCCCATATACTATAATACTGGAGCTATCATATATACTCACATTCATACTCACATTTATATGTATGTATAAATACATAATATATTACACAAATATATTGTCTTTGTTGTAAAAGCGAATTTTTCAAGATACACAGCGAAAAAAACTATCTTGTATTTCGTTTGTTGCTGATGGTTAGATTATATTGTAAAAATGTAATGGTATTCAAAAAGGGGATTGCTGTGTCGTTTTTTTTTCTTTCTTCCTTTTCCTTTTTGTGGATATGTTTTTATTGTGAATTTTCTTCTTGACCCCTAAGGTACTGCGCACTAAATACACATTGGAGTTTGTATAAATGTATCTATACATGTTTGTATGTACGTATATATACCAAGAAAGTAAATGTATATATTTTACATACAATCAGATAGATATTTTTATTTTGTACATGTTTTTGTTCTATTAATATACATATTGTGAATCTTCAAAAAGAAAAAAAAGCTTCTCATGTATGTACTTTTTTTTTTAATGTTGTAAAATAAAAAAGAGGAAAAATACGCATAATCCATATCTAAAATATAAAAATATACATGTATGTATGTGCTTATTTTTTATACATAATATTCTTCTACACATATGAGTATTGAACAAGAAAAAAAAAGGGAATTTAAGGACAGGCAAGGAACAAATATGAAAAAATGTGTATAACATACATATGTATATAGAATTTAAAAAAAAACCGAAACAAGGATATAAATTTTTACGATTTGCTTTGTACGTATTATAAATATACTCTTTTTACTTACGTTTTAACGTGAGAACACAAAAATTATGAAAAAAAATATACTTTATTTTTCTCTTTTTTCTTTTGTATAAATCGTATTGAATCCTGTATTAGTAAATATCCTTACTGAATTCTAATTACATTCCATAAAATAAATTTTTTTTATCTCCATTTTTTTTCATATATTTTCAAAATTCAGTTAGCAACTTAAACTAAATATTTATGAAAATTATTGTGGTAATTTAGTTTTTCTTTTTCTTGTATTTTCAATTCATCTGAAGCACACAAAAAAAAAAAACATTTATCATCAAAATTCACTTTCCTCATACACAATTTTAGAAGTGAAAAATAAACGACAGAAAAAAATAAAAGACAAGAAAAAAAAATTTAATTATGATAAACAAATTTACACTTTCACTTTTTAATATTATTTATTTATTTTCTTAATAATACTACTTTTTTTTTTTTTGCTCTTCTTAATATTATTTTTTTCTATTTTTAAAATAAATTTATGTCTTTTTTTCACTTGTAACTTTTTTCATTTTTTATATTATTTTTACCCAGAAAAACTTTCACTTAAAATTAAAAAGAAATATAATATAGGAGAACAAATAAAAAAAAAAATAAATAAAAGAAAAAAAAACAAATTATAATTCAATTATAATATTAACAACTTCAACTTTTAAAGAAAATTATAAGATAAATAAAAATTAAAAATAAAGCATCCGAATTTTTTTTTTGCTTCAACAACATTTATATTTTAAAGTTTATTTTCACAACTAATATATTTTTTATCTTGAGTGGAAATTTTCAAATATTTCACACTTTCATTCAATTATAAAATTAAAAAACTAATAAAAATCAACAACAACAGTAGAAAAAAAAACTTTTAAATTTGAAAAAATAAAAATAATAGAATTTTTTTTTTCTTTTGAAAAAGTAATAATTTCGATTTTATTAATGTTGAATATTTATATTTGCGAACATTATTACCTCAGAAAAATCCGGCGTAAAACTAAATATTTTATTGGGAAATTCTTTTCTCATAGGAAAAATTTCCTTTTTGTTCACCATAGTTACACAAATACACACAAATACATATATGTATACCAAACAATATGAGAGAATATAATCTCATATTTCTCTGAATAAATTAAGTTCTATCACCTCTGGTGACTATAAAAATGAAAATTCAATTTGTATAAAATATAAATACAGAAAAACAAAAATCAGAGAAAACTGAAAAGAAAATTTTCTAATGGCGAGAGAAAGAAAATCTTTGTTCATATTTTTTTACTAATAAAAATATATATGTATGCACTATGTATGTACATACATATGTATGTATATATAAAAAATCAATGATGAGAGAAAAATTTTAAAGCTTTTCAACATTAAAAGCGTTTACAGCCCATATAAATTTTAAATTATATAGAAAAAAAGGATAATATAAAAAATAATAAAATAATTTGTAGGATTGAGTAAAAGAATTTAAAAAGTTAGTAAGAAATAGAAATAACAAATAACTAATGGAATGCTGAATAAATAATAATTATGTATCTATATATACGAGTATTTCAAAATTTCCATAAGTTTTCCATTTTGAAATTTTAAATTAATTTTCCACTCATTTTTAAATCTTTAAACTTACAAATTTTTTTGTTTTTGTTGAAGAAATTGTTAAATTTTTGTATTTTTTGAATTTTTCAAGCCAAAAAAATTCTGATTTTATCATTTTTAAAATTTTCAGACGAAAAAACAAAACAAAAACGAAATAAAAAGAAAATGATCGTCCTACTGAAGCTTGGAACTTTTGTAAAGTTATTTTGAAACCCTTTGTTTAAAGCAAGTGAAGAAATTTCTAATGGAAAATGTAGCGACATTTCCAAAAAACTGAAGAAAGAGATTGGAAAATCTGTATTTCGGTTATTAACTAAAAACTATAAATATGGGATTTCATATAGGTACTAATTTTAATTGGTGATTGTATTGTGCACTTCATGTACCATTATTATATTATGGCAGTCTATATTTAAAAAATTAAAAAAAAAAAAAAACATTTCCTGAAAATTTCAAATTGTTTAGGTTTATTTCAGAATGTACTTTTATAAATATTCGATTTTATTTTAACAATTTTGCTCACTGAAAATAAAATGAAAGGTTCATAATATTCAATACATTACATTTGTATAGATACTCTCACATCAAATACACACATGTATACTCGTACATACATTTATATTTGTTTTAAATTTTAAATATAGAAATGAATATATCTGCATTTTTATGTTTTATTGTCTTTTCAAAAACAAAATAAAAAATAAATACATAAAAGAATTATAACAAAAAAAATAACATATCCTTGAAAAAGTTTCTGTTAGAAACAAATGTATACATATGTAGTTTTTTTTATTTTTCTTTTATTATATTATCTTCGTTATCATTATATCAAATTATAATGGATTTTTGTAAAAAGTGAATTTTAAAATTACTTATACAAAAAGGAAACAATGGAAAAATATATATGTATAAGAAAAATGTAAAGGATTTATCTTGTCTATATAGAATAAAATATTATTTAATTTAAGAAAAAATTACATACATATATCCAATTTGTGGAAATTTCTTTCTTTTGTAAAATTTTTCAGAAAAATGAATAACAAAAAAAAAATATGCCGTATATGTGTAAAATTGAGATAAAATTTCTCAGAAAAAAAAAATAAATTATCCTTATTGAACCTTATTAAAATACACATTGAATTGGATAAGTAATTTTGAACATGTATGTATTTAAATCCAAATAATTAATCTAAAGTATGACAGCTGAAAAAAAAATGAAACAAAAGAAGTTTATTGATTAATCTTAAATGAGATTCTTTTTTTTCCTTTCATTTGTATTCAAATACTTTAAAATCTTTATAAAATTCACAATATAAAAGTAAATCAGTGTTTGTGATATTGTTTTTATATTTAATTAATTAGACTTATTATGAAAAATTATTACTATCGTTTATTATTATGGATTTAAAATATTTCATCTGTTCTATTTTTTTTTTTTTTTTCTAAATGTAAAAAATAAATTTTATACAAATTTTGATACATTAACAAAATACCACGATAAATTATTTTATTAAAATTTTTAATAGCTCATTTAAATTCTTGAATCTCAAATGTCTGATGAGAAATTTAAAAAGAAATTCATTTAAAATTAAAAAGTCAAAATGAAATAAATAAATAAAAATAAAAAAAGTAATAACAACAACAAAATATGTTTTATTATCGAATAAACTGAATTTAAATATGAATGAAAACTCTTTAATTTTATCAATTTGTCTTTTTTGTTTATTTTTTCTTTTACTAACAAAACTTTCTTCTGATACTTGTGTATACATATCTACATTATGTATGTATATGTGTGTGTATGTATGTACTATGTAGGTACTCACAATTTCTTATTCATTTTTCATTTGAAAATTTAGAAAATATACTAAAATCTTTCAAATAATTTTATATGAAAACCCACAAAAACCATGATACAACAAATATTTTGAAGATAAGTAAATTAAGTATGTACATATTTCAAAATTTTCATATATATGAAGGGATATCAAAAAGTTTCGGGAAGAAAAAAAAAATGCAAACTGTTCAAATTATTATTTTTCATATAGTGATCAAAATCCATATGCAACTCACTTTGGTTATATTTGGGTTTTTACTAAAATTCAAGAAGTTTTAAAGGATATTTATATCTATACTATAAACCATTTCATCCACTGCACTGTCACTCGGACGATAAACACCCTTTTCAACTATGGCATTTCATTCATTGTTTCTTGTTTCATAATTGATAAAAACTAGATATAGCTTATTAATATACGTAAGCATAGTTTTAAATGCTAACTCATCCTCTTTTACCCGTTCAGCTCAATCCTAGATTTTTTGTTCTTAAATATCATTACTTATATATAGTTATCCAAATTTTCAATTCTCTCAAAATAAAGGGGCTTAATAAGCTAATGTTTAAAAAGCCAGAACCATAAATTATCTTCATATTTTAATTTAATTAACAACAAGTTACAAAACTGATAAATGTCCAATTTCTTCAGGTCAAGATATCTTCATAATAACTTTAAACTGGGGATAAATCAAGAATTTGGTTTTCTTCACTTCCAGATAAGACTTATTAAGAGGATAAAGTTATCTGGTCATGATAGTACCGATTATCTCAAGATTAAAAATATTTTGACTACAGCTTTGAAAGCTAAAGTTTTAAAGCTGTTTTTAATGTTTAAATTTTTTTCATTAGGATTTTATTTTATTAGAAGTGGTTATGGATATTTTTATTAATAATATTATTATTATTTTTAAATTATTTTATTTTAACTTTAACTAGCAACTTCACTGGTCACTGATAATAACAAAAATAATGAAACGGTTACTTAACTGCTTAAAAATTATTCAAAATTAATCACGAAGTTGAACCTCATTTAGTATTCGGAAATCCGGAAACAACATTTTCAGGGCTGTGATTAGTATTTCTAACTGGATGATAACTTATCTGAGCTTTGGATGAAGAAAACCAAATTAGATTTATCGGTAGTTTAACTTTATCTGGAAGTTCATTATTAAGAACTATGAAGAAATTGGACAAAAGTAACATAACTTGACGATTTCATGGATGAGATATTTAATAAAACATCAATCCGGAAGCTTTATTATAGGCCCTTATATATTTAGAAGTACCTATACAGTATCACTTAAATTTACAGTTAGAATAAAAGAAAATAAGTATTCATTGAAATAAAGCTAGCTGATTGACTGCTTTATAAAATACTTTAATCTAATCCAACCAAGCAAAAAAAAAAAAAGTATCTTAAAGATTATTTTCATTTTTGAAATATTTTAATGATGAAAAAAAAAAAACACCAGAAATCTGAATAAGTTTTGGGGATATTTGACACTTCTTCTTGAACGTTATCATTAACGAATTAATGTCACCACCATCGTCATCATCATCATAACATTTTTTGAGGACAAAAGATACCTAGATACCCGTGTATACGTATTACAATACATATATTATGTGTGATAGATATGTATTTAGTTTTACGAATATATTGATGGCGGTGTTGAATAAATTTGTTCATTTAATAAATAAAACAATAGCAAGGATGCTTAATATGTATTATATAATATAATTAGAAAAACAAAAATGAAAAATGAAAATTAAATGAAGATAGGAAATTATTTTGGTAGCTAACTGATAGCAACTGTAAGGATTTATTTTCAACTGTTTAGATTATTATGTATTTATCGTATTATGTATGTATAGGCAATCGTTCTCATTATTTATTTTTTGTCGTAATTTTATCTTAAATTTTAATAAAAATTTCTAAATTTTATTAATTTAGCTAATATTGCCTTTATATCTTTATACAAAATTTTGTCCTTGAAAATACCACAGTATATAGTATATTCATATACATACATATGTTTATACAGACATTTATGTAATGTACAATACATATACATATTTATTTAATGCGAAATACATATAAAATAACACAAATAGAAAAAGTATTTCTTTGAATTTTTATTTTAATTTGTTTACCACTTCTTTGTAACTGTATTTTTGTTTACAAAAGTCTTTCTTTTTTTTTTATTCTTTCAATAAATTTCCCAACCGAAATCAACAAAATACAAGAAAAATAAAATCTTTCACAAACTTTTTAAAAAAAAAAATTTTTTTTTCTTACTTTAACATTTAATTACACGAGCTTCATTTTTTTCTTTCCTTCGTTGTTTCCTTTTTTTATTATTACTCTCTAGTTTAGAAAGAAAAAAAAATTAAATATAAAAAATTTCTAAATTTAGATTCATATATTAATGAAGAAGTATTTATCAAGTTTCAAATTTCTTTTAAGAATAAAATAAAACCAAATAATAAAAAAAAAAGATTTTTTTTCCTCTTTGTTTTCTAAACATTTTTTTTCTTTATAAAAGTATTTTTCTATTTTTCTTATAAATTGCCTTGTATAAACAAATTTACATAATTTCTATTGTTTTTATTAATGTCCTTCCTATCTTTTTATATAAATTTCATGAAATATACAAGAAAAATATATTATATACGTTATGTAGATACAAAAAAAAAAATATATGTATATCTCTAGAATTTCTTTAGAAAAATAAAATAATAAAGTAAATATTTTAAAGGGAAACTTTAAATGATGATGGAAATCTTAATATTCTATTTTTTTTTTTTTCATTTTCTTTGTTTTTTTATTATGAAGGTGATGATACTGATGTGGTTGAAGTGAGAGAAAATATTTTTAATAACTTTTTTTTTTATGATAAAAAAAAAAAAATTTAAATGTGAATAACCATGCAACAACAATTTGTACTACAAATTACGTTAAGTTCATGTTGATGACGTGAATGATGCAAACGAAAACTAAAATAATGTGAAAATGGAACGAGAAAAATTGATTTTCATTTTGTTTTTCTTTTTAAAATTTTTAAATTTAGTAATTTGAAATTTTCATCTTAATTTAATAAAATTTTATACATATGTACTTATATACATAACATACATGTATAGAGTATGTTCTACTTACACGAACGTAATGAAATAGTTAATTAGAATTTTCTTCATTATTTTTTTGGTTCGTAGTGTTTTTCTTATGAATTTTTTCTTAATACACACATTGTTTTTTGTGTTTTTGTTTAATTTGGAATTCAATGGAATATTTATAATGTATTTCGATAGAAAAACAAGCTAATTGTAAATTTATGATGAATTATTATGAATGAATTTGAATTCCTTTTTTTTTTTTTTGAAGCTCTTAATTTTCAAAGTCCGAAAGCTATAATTCTTCATTAATTTTTGCCGAAATTATTATTTTCTTGCAGACTTGTTTCTTTAAAATTCTTACATATCCTTTTTTTATTAGAATTTTTTTGAAATAGGACAAAGTAGCGAAGCATTTATTAATCTTTGTTTTTTGTATTCACCTATATAGGTGCGTTTCCTGATGTATATGTACACACACATACGTGATGCAAGTCATCACAAACGATACAAAAAAATATATATATATATGTATGATACATATATACCTGCTTTTTATAATAAAATCAATATCTGTCTGATAAAAATTTACTTTGTCTCTCACAATTTTCTAAATGAATTTCTTTTACCTGTTTAACATGAATTTTATTCGTGAAAAACAAAAGGAAATGACTTATGATTCAATTTATTTAATTTTTTTTTTTTTTTATAATTTCGTAAATTAAATATTAAAAGGAAAAAAAATTAATCAAGGTCATGGAAATATTTAATATACTTACATATACGTGATGTATGTATGTATCTGTATGTATATAAATATGTTTTATTTGCACAAAAAAGTTTCTTCTTATGAAAAATGTATACAACACGTGTATTGAACTAAATTTTTCTCATAATTTTACAATATTATTAATTCATAAGAAAAATACACAATATATAGTATACATAAAATATAATTAATGTCATACATCCTTGCAATCATTTTTATTCCTTTTTCGCAAGTTTTTTTTTTCATGCTTGTTTACTTTTTGTTTACATGCAAAAACGAAAAATGTATGTATTGTATGTAATTTTATTAAAACATTTTGTTTTCTACTTGTGTTACTTTTTTTTTTTGTATTGATTTTACTAATAAGATCTTACTGTTCTCAGCATTAGAATTGATTTATATTTATTTTAGCATTTTTTTTTTGTTCTTGTTCTTGACTAGAATATAAATGAGTTGATTTTGAATAAATTGAGGATTTAACTTATTTTTTTGTTTTGTAAAAATGGTGAAAATATTGAAAAAGAAATAAGTTACATGAGATAACATGCATATGGTTTTTGAATTTATTTATGTACCTACTCATATTTAAAAAGGTGTTTAGAATAAATAAAAATATATAGTGTTTACAAAAATCATCGCTGATTTTTTCCAAAGAATAATTTTTACTGACTTCTTAAACTGTAATAGGTCAACCTATTGTATTCCCAATTTGAACCTATATATTATGTTTAGATCCGTCCCAAATCCATTATGCTTTGAATAACTAAACCAATTCCTTTGAATTTTGTTTATGTGCTCAACATTCTGGTATATCAGGAAGACGCTGTTTACTAGGGCATTATAATTTAAATAAACCAACTATATAGGAACATCAGTGGCTTAGTCTTAGCGAATAGTGGTTCACATTTCATTTGGAAATGTAGATGTATCTTTGAAAAGAAAAAAAAATGAAAGCACATAGAAACATGAGTTAAACAAGCTCTTAGTCCGACGACAATGATCGAGAATTATCCTTAATCTGAGTTTCTTGATTCACTTAAAGTGGAAAAATCTATTATGAAATTGAATTTAAAAAAAAAAAGTTATTGAAATTATAAATTTAATAATTCAACATTGAAATCATCGAAGTTCATAGTTATAGTTATTTAGCATAAAATTATATATATGTACCTATATATATATATTTTTTTTTTCGATTTTTACAATTACGTTAAAATTCATACGTGTTTATTAGTTATTTATTAACTTTTTCAATCCTCTTGGAAAAATAATTATGTTACACCTTTAAGTTTCTATGTACATGCAAAATTTTCAACTTTAAATAAAGTAAAATCTTGTAAATTTATTTTTAACTTAATTTTTTTTTAAACTTTTTGGTTCTGAGATGCGAGCGTACTGAATTTCTTTACTATGTGGTACATGTGAATTTTCTTGTTTCATAATTTTATTTAATTTTTTTTTTCCATTGGAACTTTTAAACTTTTTTGGTGTTATATAATGAGAACATTTTATTATTTATCATACTTCAAAAATCACATTAAAGAACGTAAAATTTAAAAAAAAAAATGTTTTTAGACTTTATATATAAAAATAAAAAGTAAATTAAATGAGTTTTACTGGGATGAAAAAGTTTTATTCTCTCTACTCGCATATATGGTACATATATGTATATATGTGTACGTTGTATTCCAACCAAACAAGGATAAAATACATATAATAAAATGAAGAAAAAAAATAGGATTATAATACATATTTGTTCACTAGAGAAAAAAAAACAAGTAACAAAACATGAAATATATTTTTGATGCAAGTCAAAATTAAATAACTTGAAAGCATGTATAACAAGTTATTTAACAATTTTTTTTTATTCAGCATTTTTTTTTTATTAAAACAAAATTTATAAAAAAAATTAAACTGCAATTTGAAGACAGCATATTTCTCTTGGAACTTGAGAATTAGCTACTCTAAATTCAATTTAAAATTGAATTTTTGGTTTCTAGCAAATCATTTGAGCTTATTGTCTGTCTATCCTTCTATAGTTTATTTACGATTTTATCATCGCTTAAAGTTTCTTCTAAAGAAAAATTAAATTAAATTTTCGAGAATAAAGGAAAGAAATGAAAAATGCATTTTCACAATTTGTTTTTCGACATATGTATTTTTTTTTTTTAGATTTTCCCACTACGTTCCTTTTTTTTATCACAGAATTTCATTACGAAAAAATTAGGATAAAAACATTAACATAAAAATTTCACGAATTTTTCTAAATTATTTTATTTTTCTCTTAAAATAGCACATTAATTATTTTTGATCCTTTTTGATCATAGTAAACTTTAATTTAAACGATTTATAAAATTTGACATAGTAAATTTCATTTTGTAATCAAATTTCTATTTTAAAATGCTTCAATACTCCTAGTTCTAGAATATTTTTTTCTTTTACGTATAAACATTTTATTACAAAAGCATTAGAACAATTAATTCAAAATCATGTCATCTGTACCATCAGTATCTTATGGTTTTACTACATCAAGAATAAATGCTAACGATACAACAACAAAAATTCGAACAGCAGATGATTATGATAATGAATTTCGTTATTATAGGTAATTTTATAAATAATTATGTCATTTCTTGCTATTTTGTGAATAATATTATATTTTATTCCATATTAGTAAAATTGTTCAAGATTTAATTATATGTTTAAGTAAACAAGAAGATAAAGAAGCAATTCTACCATGGATTCATAAACTTTCGAGTCCTGGTTATAATGTTTCAAAATTACGTGATAAAAGAAATCGTTATATGTTAATGTTATGCATTTCATTATTAATGGATACTAGAGATGGTCCATTTTTAACGACACCACCAGAAGGTATACTTCCAGATATACAAAAAATTGAAAAATATCAAGGAGAAAAATTTGAATGGGAAATTGATACCACATGGGAAGAACAATTACGTATTATTAAAGATATTGAAAATATGGATCAGGATGAAGATACACCAAAATATTATAAAAGATCAAAATGTCCAGTTCATACAAGAAATTGTTTTTTTCAAACACCACAAAATGTTTTTATTGGAGAGGTTATCAATTTTAAAAAATCACATTTTACGTTTGTTTCATTTTAATTGTACCTATTTTATTTACGATATCTCTTTTTTCAGATTTTAGATAGACAATTTCAATTTTTACTTTGGCTATGTAAACCATATGCTGCAATGCTTTTACGTTCATCAGATCGTTTTCGTGCAGCAAAATGGATTCAAAGTTTATGCTCAATTGACAGAAAATATTGTGCTATTGCAAAAGGTATTCGAAATGATTATATGTTAGCATTATCTGGTCATCTTTTATATCAAGATCTAACAGGAGTATTTGAAGATTATCCATTAGATAAATTATATCCATTGGGTACATTAGCACAATTAAAATCAGAAAAAAGACCAATTACAGATCCAACACATCCAAAAGCAGCTGAATTTTTTATGAATGTTCCACATCCAGAAGAGGGTGCATTCGCTTTTATTGCTGTTACTGGTGAACTATATGAACCGAAATATAAGTAAATTAATTTTTAAATTATACTAGTAGGTATTTGTTTTCATTTTTCATTTTTTCGTGTAAAAATTTATAAAATATTGAGAAATTTTATTTAATGAATATAATTTGCATTTGAACACTGAATACGATTGTGCTTAGAAGAAAACAAGAAAAAAGACAATAAATAAATTTAAATTTAAAAAAAATTTTTTTTTTTGAATTAAAACTTACATTTATCTTGTTTATGCGAAGCGTTACTTCGCATTAACTCACTCCGTCTTGACTTAATACGGATGCATAAACCAAATTTCAAAACGCATTAAAGCTCTACGTCGTTTTGAGTTAATACTTAATACACTATTAAATCCGCATTTAAAATTTCATTTCGTTTTTAAAATGTGCATAAACACTTACTTCGTTTTAAGTAGTTGCATAGCATATAGAATAATAGCAGACAAAGTATGAATATCCAACCAAAGTAAAGCAGGAGGTATATATACACTCATGAAATAAAAAACTGAATTTTTTTTATTTTTTTTAAATTCAATTAGTGGAAATGAAATGTAAATATTTCATATTTTTCTAAACGAAAATTTCAATTAGTTAAAATGAGACAGACTGACATACACAAACGACAATATTTTTTGTTTTATTTTTCAGGTCACTGAATTAAATGTACATGTTAAATTGCTGATAAACAATAGGTCACTGAATATAATTTAACCAAATTTAACATATGTTCATAACATATGTTATTTTTAGGGTAGCCATACACAAGAATTATGAAATAAAATTTTTTGAAATGTTTGTCCGTTAGATGGTTTTGTTATTATCATACTCTATATAATTATATAGTATATATTTTTACAAATATAATTATATATTTTATATATTAATATTCACATTATATGAGTAGTATAATTTACAGAACAATGTAAAACGTAAATTACAAATTTCAATGTTTGAATTTTTTAATGTACTACCCACAAATGTATTCATTTGGTAGCACTAAATTATTAATTTTAAACCGCTGAATTCATACAATCATTCAACTTCATTGTTAATAAATTCAAATTCGAATTTAAAAACGGCGGAAAAATTTTTTTATAAAAAATTATGATTATACATAATATGTACCTACTTTCTATTAATAAATAAAAATTAAGGAGAGATTTTTATTATATAAAACTTCTAATAAATATTATTAATTTTAATTTGAGTTTTTTTTACGTTGAAAAAAGTTTTAAAGTATACTTTCAGATTATAGATATTAGATATTTATTTCAATTCAATTCAATCTAGAACTAGAGTTTGTATGAATAAAAAACATAACTTTGAATTCTAGATCGAGGTGGTGTGGAAATAGCTTCCTTTAAAATAAAATTTTCATTATTTATCTTTAAAAAGCATCACCAGATTTGTTACAAGTTACAAGAAAAGTAACAAGAAATTTGTTATTTTCAACCTTTTCTATAAAAGGTTAAACTTGTATAAAATATAAGTCTTATTTCATTTCCTAAAATAATAATTTTAGAAAAAATGACGTTATTATTTGTTGACGATTATTATTATGATTTAATAAATATTCCTTAATACTTGTACCACAATCAATTGAATGTCGTTTTGCAGTTTTTTTTTTTCACATTATTATTAACAAGATTTAATTTTTGCAAATAAAATTTATTAATGAATTATAATTTAAATTATCATCTTTTTTTATATTATTATTATTATGATTTTGTACTGATTGTGATGATATTGATGATAAATTATTATTTTTATTCACTTTGTTTCAATATTATTTATTATTGTTATTAAAATTTACATACCTACCCTACCTATAATCATGGTCAATTTGACGTTTAACATCTGATTCATAGAACGCTGAATGCTGAATTGAAAAAAAAAATTGAAAATTAAAGTGGGAATAATTTTATGTTTTATCTTTTTTCAGCTTTAATAATTTATAGTTCTATTTATTAAAGTGAAAGACAGACTCATCTCATATTTTTTTTTTCACTCACACCAATAAGAAAAATAACAATTTTCACAGAATCGGGAACACAATTTGTTCTACAGTTAGTATTCTATATTTCTATATTCTATGGTAGTTGTTATTACACACGCAGGTGTTCAACGTTTTGAGTGAGAACGAAATGTTGTATTACGCATAAACACCAATCAAAATGTATTATCTCAAAACGATGTTTAAAACGTTTTATCGTTAATACGTTTTAACCTTTGTGCATAAACAAGATAATTTACAAATGAAAACCTGGAATTTATCATCTAATATCTTTATTATTCCCATTAACAGTAAATTACCATGTTTTAATTAGTAAAATTTTCAATAAATGAACTTAAAATGCTATTTTAAAACAAAAGGAGAATTTTTTTTAATGAATGTCAATATGGATCTATAAAATAATTTAAAAAGTGGAACAAATAATAATTTAGAAAACTCCAAACTGACTAGTGAACCTTTCAATAGAATAAATTTCCTTCATTCTTTTACTACAATTTAAAAAAAAACAGTTATAATTTTAAATCCTTTCAAATTTTTATTAAAAACATCATATTGAAATGAAGTTCCACAATGTACATAATATGTATGATATCAATTAAAAATAAGTATTTAATTTTTTTTCTATTTTTACAATATTAACTCTACTTTTATAACGTATTAAATTACAAACATTCTACCAGAAATATATATAATAAATTTGCCAAAAATATTTCTCTTATATTTTCATTTCTAACAAAAATTTCCAATTTCATGAAAAAACAAAAATCCTTAACTTGGGAGTTACTAGTTAGCAAAACAATTAAAAAGTAAACTGAAATTGGGCATTTTTGTTTATCGTTTCACAAAAAATGTTCCACTTTTGTTTGAAATAAAATAAAAATGACGAATGGCAAAAATTTTAACTTAATATTTTTTTTTGTGTAAAGTTTACATAAATTTTAAAATTCTTAAAAATTTTTGAATATTTTCGAAATATTTTACTTATGAACCTTCGAATCACAAAATTTTGTTTTGAGCAAAATATTTATTTATCAATATTCTTTTTCCTTCCCCATAACCATCATACCCTTTTTTAAAATATTTTCTCTTAACATATCATAGCTGTTTTGAAGCAAAGTCCACTAAAAGTATATCCACAACTCACAAACCTACAATAGAATGGTACTCGACTAATAAACTTTGTTTTATAACTATGACCATGGTACATATTTGTCCATTTTATCAATCACGATTCCAACAGTTGAAAGAAACAAACCACTTTTTCACAATAAAGGAGAAAAGAAGCTTAATTCAAAAATAATTTAAAACCCTACTTAGTGTTGATACTTTGGTCACAACAAATTTTTATAAGATTTATTAGTGGAAGATTTCTACCCATTAGTGTACTTGGACGAAAAGAGAATATCAATACAAAAATACAAGACTAAACGCCTAAACCTATGAATTTTTTGGTATAATTTTGAAATTAAGATAAAATAATCTGGCAATTCACCTAACAAAAATTATTCTCTATATAAAAAGCAAATAAAATCTTAAATTTAAATACATTTGAAAACAAAATTAAATTTTATATATTTTAGATACGTGAATTTTGAACATTTTTTTTTTTCATGTTTTTTTTTTTACCATAAATATAAAATTTTTTAAAAGATATTGCATATATATCACGACACATACATATTTTTCAATAAAGTTAACCAAATGAAAGCAAAGTGTCGCATCTACCAAATATAGGTAATAAGGATAATGACAAGTTATAGCTCACATGCTATGCAAAAATAAGCCATCCAATACACAACAACGCCAAGTAAAGAAATAATTTGGATAATTGTTGCTCATCTTGATATTGTGCTGTTCCATGAGGTGCTATTTAGAAGAAGGAAAAAAAAAGAAAAGAAACTATAATAAAAATTTCTTCTTCTATTTATTTCTTATACACTTACATGGTGGAGGTCTGGAATCACCAAAATTAAATGATGATGCAAAATAACCAAAAGGAAATGCTCCAATACCAAATGACATATGAAATCCTCCATCACCGAAACCAAATCCTTGAAAACCTTGAGCTTGTTCTGGTTCAGTTCGTTGTCCTGCTGGTCTTGGTGGTACTTTATTTCTGAAATATTTTTTTGTTCTATTTTTATACCATGGAATAGCATTTTATTTATTATTTATTGTTTTTTTTTACCTTGGATCCTCTTGTTTTGTACTACCTCTTCCATATAAAGGTATAACTTTCTCTTTACTTATAGCTGCCTTACAAACTGGGCATAACTTTCTTGTTGGTCTTGTTTCAAGCCATTGATGAAGACATGGCCAACAAAATAAATGCCCACACATACTAACTACTGCATCTTTAGCTGTATCTAAGCAAATATTACATTCAAACATTGAATCATCTTTCTTTTCATCATCTCCAGCACCATCACCGGCTACATTTTCAATATTGAATTTTTTTGAATTATCATCATGATTTTTTTTTGTTTCTTCGGATGATGATGATGATGGTGATGAAGTATCTGTTGGAAAATTTGTTGCTGGATTCTCAGTTGACATTTTCTGTTTATTCTTTCTTCTTATTTTTTATATATGTATATAAAAAACAAACTTGTTCCTCTTCTATAAATGATTTAAGTACAACTGAATCACAGTCAAAATTGTCGAAATTAAAAGAAAATAGGAAAGAAAAATACGAAAATTTAATCTAGAATATTCTTACTATGTATATACATATGTATGTATTAAATTTTAAAAAATGAATGAAAATGAAGCAACAAAAAAATCAAATATTGATTTTTGAATTAATGTTTAAATTAGATTAGAATAATCATTCGTGGTCACTTTTGTTACATCGTTTTTCTTTTACACATGTACATACATACATAAGTATATTTTTAAATTTACATGAAAACATAGAATTTACAAATTATTCACTAAAAGTGAATACTATTATTTTTAATGTAACACCAAGTGTAAGATGATTTAAATTAATGTTTTTGAACATTAGGAAAAAAATAAAGTGTAGATAATCTTCAAACAAATCAAACTTGTTTGTATACATAAAACATCGAAATCATAACATAACAAAAAATACACATATGTATGTATGTAATATAAATATTTTGAAGATATGTATAAAGATCAGATCAGGTGATTGATCAGAAAGAACTCATTTTAGATCGCAAATAAATTGCAATTATTTTTTATTTGCTTATCAAAATTTATTTTGTTGTTGCTCATATCTAAAATAATGTTTATTATTTATAATAATATTAAATAGAAATTAATTTAAAGAACAAAACGCATAAACAAATTTAATCAAGCATTATTTAGTATCAAAATATGGTACCTATGAAAAATGGCCAGTCCGTAGTTGTAAAAAGAATACGTGCCCAAATCAAATGTCACAAAAAAAAGTAAATAGTGAAAAAAAAAAACAAACTACATAACATATAAAAATAAAAAACTTTTTTACATACCGTTATTTTCTGTATTTTGTATGATTTTGATAAAATATCTTTTTTAATTAAATTACACAAATATTTTTCATTAACTTCAATTTGTTTCAACTTTCAATATTTAATTTTACAACTTTCAATTAAAACTTTTTTTTCGTTTTCTACTAATAAATTTCCTACATTCATCTCTTTCATTCCCATCGAATCCAAATGAAATGAAAGTGAAAAGGCTAAATATATTGTACGAGTTTATGCCTGCTTCGCTTTTAATACGGATTTTGGTTCACTCCCAATTTTTTGTCGTATAAACTCGATATTCGGATTTTGGCTTAAGCCAAATTTATTTTGGTTTAATCCCAATTTTTCTATCTACGTGTTTATGTCTGCTCCGAATTTAATACGGATTTTGGTTTACTCCCAATTTTTTGTCGTATAAACTAGATAATTCGGATTTTGGCTTAAGCCCAATTTATTTGGGTTTAATCCCAATTATTTTATATGAATGTGTGAGGTAAAATGCAATATGGCGGATTCTAATTTTTATGGTGAAAGTGAAGCTGTCACGTTCTTCTTCTTTTTTTTTATGTGGAAGAAGAATAATATGTATACTATAAGTCTATAAAAATATCAACGTTTGCATGTACTTTTTTAATCCCAATTTACCGTTTCTAGCGTACTCCAATTTAATCCAAAATAAGGAATATTTTTTTGCCGTATAAACACTTTAAATGTGTTTTGAACCATTATTACAATTCACTTTGATTAGTTCCAATAAAACACAGCTATGTATATATGGGGAAATTCTAACAAAATCGGCACTCGGCGTCGACAGCTGTCAATGGCGACGTTAACATTTGACATTAAAATTTAAATTATTAAGTGGTTATCACACAAATATAATGAGAAATTTGCTTATTTTGTAAATTTTTCAATGTAATTACAATATATTTTTTATTATTTCAGTAGATTCAAAGGTATTAATTAAAACAATTGGAACTAAAAAGGTAAAAAGCCTCCAAAAATGTGAGTACACATTTTTGTTTATTATACATACTAATTATTGATTATTATTTATTGCATAACCTTACTTTCCATGTGAAGAGTTTTGCTCTTATAATATCAAAAATTTTTTTCGGTTTTTTTTATTTTATTAAAATCCAATTAAAATAATGAGTTCACATAATCAAGTTTTATCAAAAGATATAAAAATAAGTAAAACATTATCTTGGATACTTCGTCACGGTGCTATACAAGAAAATTTACCAATTTCAAATGATGGATTTCTCGATATTGATGTAGTTTTATCACATTATTCTCTACGTCGACTAAATTGCAATCTTAATGATATTGAACGTATTGTTGAAAATGATCCAAAAAAACGTTATACTTTAATAAAATGTGAAAATAATGATAAATTAAAAATAAAAGCAAATCAAGGACACTCAATGTCACAAATTGATAATTTAAATTTACGAAAAATTGAAAATCCCACACAAATATCAAATATTATACATGGTACATATTTTCGTTATTTAAATAATATTAAAAAAGAAGGTTTAAAACGTATGACACGTAATCATATACATTTTACACAAAATGAAATTTTTAATAAAAATTTAAGCGGATTTCGTGATAAATGTGAAATTTTAATTTATATTGATTTTATTAAAGCAATGAATGATGGTATTGAATTTTTTATAACAGAAAATGATGTTATTTTAAGTACTGGTATAAATGGATGTATAAAACCAGAATATTTTTTAAAAATTGTCGAAAGAAAAACAAAATCAAATAAAAACATAAATAATTAAATTTTTAACTATTTTAAATTTATGGTATATGTAATTAGTATATAATTTTGTTCTTCGATTTCTTTTCTTTTTTTATATATCCTTAAGACAGTTCATTACATTTAAAATTTATTAAATTTCATAATGGATCGCAAAAAAACTAAAAGAGGACGTGGTTTTGGATCAAAAAATAATAAAAGCGGTTATCAACAAACAACACAATCTCAAAAAATTTTTACTTTAAAAACAACAAACAATCAAGCTACTAAAAGCAATGTTTCTAATGTAACAAAAAGTATTTCTATTGGTGTTCAACATAAACCAAATAATGAACCTTCAATAACAGTGAGCAATCAAATTAATAAGGAACCTACTTATGGAATAAAAAGTACAACTATTAATAGTCAACATAATTTGATTCCTAAAGCAATAAGCAATCAGCCAAAACAAGTGTTTCTTATCGCTTCTACCAGTGGTCAACAGAAGCTAAATAATATAACTTCAACAGAAACAAATATTCAGACTAAAAAAGTAAACATCACAACAAAAACTTTGATTGCCACTGACCAGCCAAAATCAAATATTGTAACTCCAACGGCTTCAAGCAGTAAAACTTCATCAGTACCAAACGAACAAATAAAACAAATTTCGACCGTTGCTAATGTCGATGGCCAACAGAAATCGTGTACAATTACAACGACTAATGAAATTAGTAAAAAACTTGTCAAAAAAACAAACAATGTTATTTGCACTAAATCACAAGAACAGAAAACTAATTCAACAGAAGTAATAACAACAATCGATCAGACTACAACAAACAATCAACAGGTACAGCAAAATAATAATATATATGAATGTAAGACATGCAATAAAAAATTTAATACATTACCAAGTTGTTTATCACATGAATTAATTCATATAAATTTAAGGGAAGGTGGAAAATCACGAAAACGAAATAATCATAAAAGACAAAAATCAAAGCTAACAAAAATTGTTAATCAATTAGATGATACACCAGAAAAAACTGAATTTAAAATGTCTGTAATAAAAGTATTAGAAGAATGTAAAGATGGTACAGAAATAAGTTGTTTATGTAGAATGTTTCAACCATTACCTGAAGAATTATCAACGGTATATGAATATATTTTTTATGATTTAAATGATGATTTAATGAGCACTGGTTATAATTGGGATATATCACCATTTGGATCTACAGTTATGGGATTAGCATTTAAAGGTAAATTGTATAAATTTAACAACAAAAAATATGAAAAAAAAAAAATAATGCTTATGCTAGATTTTTATTTTATTTATTTTTTATTTTTTTATAATTTCAGAAAGTGATTTTGATTTTTATGTATATCCAATAAATACTAATTTAAATATAGATTATGTATACCGTATGGTTATTAAATTATTATATCGTAGTAGAAACTTTAGAACCATTATAACAATACCAAAAGCACGTGTACCAATAATAAAATGTTTACATCATCGAACTGGATATCAATTAGATATTAATTGTTCATCATTATTGGGTGTATATAATAGTTCATTTATTAGTAATTTAATAAATTTAGATTCACGTATACATTCATTTATGTTAATATTAAAAATATGGTTAAAATTATGGAATTTAAATGGTACTGGACGTATAACAAATTATTGTTTAATATTATTAGCAATTACATATTTACAATATGGTTGTAAACCATCAATATTACCATCAATAAAAATTTTACAACATAATACTGAAACAATATTAATAAAATCTATTAATTTTTCATTTAATCATAATTATAAAAATCATATAAAAAATCATCAAAATATTAAAGAATTATTATTTGGATTTTTTAAATTTTATTCAGAATTAAATTTTGATAAATATATAATATCACCATATTTAGGTAAAATTATAAATCGTCAAGATTTTATAACAAAAAAATTTTTATTTCCTGAATATGATAAATTATTAGAAAATCTTCAAAAATATTGTCAAATGCAAAATAATAATCGTTATGTTAAACGTGAAGTACATTCAGAACCAATTAAATTAGATTCATTAATATGTATACAAGATCCATTTTGTTTAAATCATAATAATTCAAATTCAATTGGTAAAACTGTTTATGATTCATTTCGTTTACATTTAAATAATGCATATAAAATATGTTCTAATTATTTTGATAAAAATCAATATAAACAACAATCACAAACTGAAATTGATTTTACTACTGATGAAATATATCAAAATACAATACGATTACCATCATCATCATCATCATCATCATCAAAAGTATTTTTACAACGTTTATTTTTTGAAAAACCAACACAAGAAGAAACTGATGCATTTATTAAATCAAATCAAAATTCTAATGAATTATCTTCAGCAACAACATCGACGATAACAACACAAATTTCAACACCAACAATTAGTACACCATCAACATCATCAACAGTAACAAAAATAATTCCATCATTAAATAAATTTTGTAAAAATTCAAATCCATATTCAACAGAATCAATTTCAAATTTGAATGATAAATCAATTACATTCAATATAAGTCCAATTGAAACTGAATTATTATATGTTCGTACATATTTACGTGAAAAGTATCCATTAAAATCATTTTTAAAAAATGATATTAATAAATTTTGGACAAAAAAAATTATTGAATATACAAAAGATATATTAAAAAATATATTTAGAATTAATATACAAGAATTTCATTCTAATTCAAATGATAATAATTTATTAATTAATGAAAAAAATGATAATATAACTTTTATAAGTGATGATGATGAAATAATTGATTCAGCACCAAAAGTATCACGTATAAATGTACAACAAACAGATGTACATCAACAAAAAAATCATGAAAAAAATTTAAATGATGATAATGAAAAGTATAAAATTAATTGTGAATTAAAGGCAACAATTAATACATGGACAAATCGTAAAAATGATTTTAAACGTAATTATTCACAATATTTAAAAGAACAACTTGAAATAACAAAATTATTTGATATACAACGTACAGAACATAATAATCCAACAAAATTACATTGTTTATTAAAAGCACAACCAAATAATGATTTTTCAATATTAACATTTACTTTTGATAAATTATCTACAATTTCAAATATAACAGAACAAGAAACAAATACTAATAATAAAAGTTTGAATATTTTCGTAAATGAATATACATCACGTATGCGATGTTTTTACCGTGCATATTTTGAAAAATTAACAAAATTTTGACAAAGAAAGAAAAAAACAAATTTCGAGTCAAATAAATGACTCATTAATGTGAAATAAAAAAATTTACTATTTTAAGAGAAGCATATGTTTTGATAATGTTTTTTATCAATGGATTAATTTATTTTTTTATTTTATTTTTTTTGTATATTTGTATATTTTGAATATTTACATATACATAACATTTTTAAGTGAAATATGTAACATGTTTTGTTTTTATATAATTTTGAGTAATCCCAATAAACGTGTGGAAAAAAAAAATAATTTTGTTGGTTTTTTAAATAGATAATGATTGTTTTACAATCATGTAAAGTTACATGGTTTAATGATAGATCTACCTCAGATGTTCATCTTCGAGAGAACATCCTTTTGTAGAGGAATCAAGAAATTTGCTTTACTGATGCTTTCTAATCAAATTGAAATTCAACTTAGACAAATCGAATATGGAAATATGTGTCGTCACACCAACATCTTCACCTTTGAATGTTGCTTTGATAAATTGTCTCAGCAAATTTGTTTTAATAATGAAATTTTTTTGTTCCATCAAACTAAAGATTTTTTTTTCTTTAAAAAATATTTTATTATGAAAATATCTTTTATATTAAAATAAAATTATTATTTAACAATAATTCTGTGTTGTTTTTTTTTAATTTTCTTATTTATAAAATGTATTTAAACAAAAAAGAAAAAAAAAACACTCCAAGTCTGTATAAATTTGTATAGAAATAGAAACTTTCTCCACAATAGAAAAAATAGAACACAAAAACTTCTGGAATCAGTTAAAAAAATGTAAGAAAATTAAAATGGAATGTTTTTTTTTTTAACACAAAACAGAAAAATTGGAAATGAAAAGTTAACTAAATCCAAATTAATTTTTTTTTTTTTTTAATTATAATTAAATTTCTACCTAAATTCGTGTTTTTGATGACCCTGTTTTAATATCGAAAAGTTTTCGGACAAAGAATACCTGAAAATAAAGGGAAAAAAGAGTAAATTGAAAATCTATGATGGAAAAATAATGATATAAAGTCGTAAGGACTTTGGTTAAAATTTGAGATGTTTTCTTTAAAAAAAAAAAAAAAAACAGAAAAAAGAATTTAAAATCCCACAATTTTGATATGAAATTTACCTGCACAGAACACGTAATTAAAATTATGAGTATTTGAGCAATTGAAAAATTTGTTACGTAGGAATTATTATCTAATAATAATGCATAATCTCTAGCCTCTCGATTTTTACCATGTGATTGATAGGATAACATATCATTAATATTTCTTTCAACAGTTCCAATTGCAGCCTAAAATTATAAAATGAATAATTAATTGTAGTATGAGTACAATAAACAATTTTTAGGTATTTTTTCAATCAACATGCTGACTTTTTACTTGACTTTAAGAAACAAAAAATTATTTCTATAAGATAAGATATTTATTTTATAGTATAATCGTCAACATGTTAACAAATAAATTTCGTTCTATAAATTACCGTAAAATTTTGCATATTTAAATTTAATGCTTCTATTTCTTTGGCATATTGATCCCATGCATCATATTTAACAACCGTTATATATATATTTATTAATTTACCAGCAAATTTTGAAAATTGATTATCAATACATACAGAATAATAACCACCATGTATTGATTGTTCTGTATAATCACCAGATGGTTGCCATTGATATGGTTTAACTAATTCACCAGCTGGATTACGTACAGCAAAACCAGCCATACCATCACCTCCACGTACAACCTAAAAATTTAAAAATGAAAATATATTTCTTTTTCTATATAAAAAAAAAGTGTATTTTAACAAGTGTGAAACATAATATGTAGGTTTTGAAATAAGCTGTGACAGTACACAGTTAAAATTTATTGGATCAGGATTCAATTCATAAGGATTAAGGACCCAACTGAACTACAACTCTTTGAGTTTTAATGAAAAAAAGCAGCTAATTTAAAAAAAAAAAAAAAACTAAGTACCTACATAATATGTAGATGCAAATCACAGATGATAAATCTACTTTTGAATATTTTAAACTAAAAAAGTGAGATGAGTTTTATTCTAATTGACTTCCTGTGAATCTGTGAAATTCAGATGAGATGATAATCTCTTCTCATATGCAGATTATCTGTTTCTTTAATGTTTTTTTGTTTTCATTTTTTTTATTCGTCTTTTAACTCGAATTTTTATAAAAAAAAGAAAAAAGAACATTTTAAAAAAACAATTAAAATTTTCTAAATTTGAAGAAAATCAAAAAAAAAAAAAAATTCAATTTTGAACAAGAGCTTAGAAAGAAATGTCAAATAATCAACAAGATGCAATTTTCTTTTTTATAAATTGAAACCTTAGAAAAATGAAAAAAATAAAACTTACACTAAATGCTACATAAAAAGTTGCTCCTGGTTGAACATATTGATAATAACAATCCTCTTTTCCAGAATCAATATGCACTTTATAATCCATTGCTACCGCTGGTAAATTTTCATACCACGGTTTATGAATTTCTTGTCCATTACATTTTTTTACAAAATATAAAATTATTGTTAAAAATGTATAATATATAAGCAACATTTCACATTAATTAAAAGAAAAATAACGAAAAACTTTTATTTTAAAAATAAATCGTCGAATTATTGGTAGTTTTGTGCCACGTTTTGAACCAAAATCAAAAATCTACCTTCGATTCGATTGATACAAATACAAACAAATATGGAAATAGGTATTTTTTAGTTTGACACAAAACCCTCTATATCACAAGCCGAGTTATGGCTTTCTGCACTAACACAATCAAACACGATAAAAGTGTTGAAACGTCAAAACATTCAATGCTGGTAGTACAAATAGTGATGTAAAGAAAATGTGTTTTAGTTAAATATTTTTGGCTTTTTAAATAAAATATGGTTTATAAAAGTTTTGAAATATAATAAATTAACAGTGTTATAATTTTTCAAGTGCACAATAGTCAAAAAGTTAAATAAAAAGGTGAAAAATATTGTGCCTTCTTACCTACTTTTAAGAGAAAAAATTAAAGTATGGTGAGGTTATATGTATTATTTATATGTAATAAAGTGAATAAATTGATTTGATTTAATAAAATTTAATTTATAAGTTTGTATTAATTGTTAAATTATTGAATCAAATCAATTTCTCACATCGTAACATAATCACAAAAATTTATATAAAAAAAGTCTATGAAAAAGTAAATAATTTGGTACATAATCTTTATTGTGTAATAAAGGCAAATAGACACTTAATTTGTGATAACTAATAAATTAAATTCTTTAAATCAAATCAATTTATTCACTTTATTACATATAAATAATATAACCTCACCATAGATAGGTATGTACTATGTAGTCATACTTTAATTTTTTCTCTTAAAAGTAGGTAAGAACGCACAACATTTTCCACCTTTTTATTTAATTTTTTTGACTATTGTGCACTTTAAAAATTATAACACTGATAATTTATTATATTTTAAAACTTTTATAAACAATATTTTATTTAAAAAACCAAAAATATTCAGCTAAAACACTATTTCTTTACACTAATATTCCACCACTCTTATTAAGAAACCATAAGAAACTAAAATGTCAAAACAAAACATGGCACTTCTTACTAATACATACACAACACCAGTAGGAGGCTTTTATTGTAGAGGGTTTTGGTTTGACATTTCGTTTTGACTCCGCCTGTTGCTCTATCTACATAATTGGATGCCTCACTTGCCAAATCGATTAACTCCATATAAAAAAAGTCTAAAAAAGTAATACATTAGACCGAAAAAATATTTTTAATTTAGTAGTTTAACTGCTTATCATCACATCCAATTACTTCGAATATGAAAAATCTAAGAATTAATCGAGTTCTGGAACTAAAACTTGAAAAACCTCAAAAATGGATTTAATCGATTTGGCAAATGAAGCATCCAATTATGTATGTATGAAATATAAAAAAACAAGTTTTATCGCACATCTCATCACACACAGCTCCCCTCACCCTCTTCATTTAAAATTTTCCATGTGGGTGATTTTGAAAAATACTTAATTTCTGCAATCTGGAGTAGATACTATGATATTATGATAAATTTAAAGCAATTCAATTTATAATTTCAAAAAGAACGTTAGAAAAATTTAGAATTTGTTATTTAAACAAAATTCTTCTACATATTTAAATTTATCATAAAAAATAGGTACCTAAATAAAATTTAAAAAAATACCTTTCTCTTTTTTAAAATTAATTATCTCTTTACACGTGTATTTTATTTATTCGCCTGTTACCGTTACGAGCCTATGTTTTGATAATAAAAACTTTATTACATGAACATGCATTTCTGTGATTGCAACTTTCACTTAATAGTTTTTATTCATAATTCTTCCACCTGTAGATCAAGCGTTAGCGGAGAATGAGTCCAGGATCTCTTACTCCCCGACAGTCTTGTTCTCTGGTGGTCCTTCCACTTCCTGGGCGCCTCATACGCGCTCAGCAGAAGCGCACCAACAACAAGAGCATCAACAGAATGGTACTCGTTCCGGAGGCGGATTCAGACCATTAGTAGATTCGATCAACTGTATTGCACAATTGAATCGGTCTATGAAAGAAATACTTAAATTTAAATTATTTTAAACAAAAATTCATTTTTTTATTCTTAAATTAAATTATTTTTATTATTTCAAAACACATAACATAATCCATTTTTTTTTTGTTAAGCTGCTGTTTGAAAACTATCAGTTGTTACAATTACATTGTTACTATTATTAGATAGAATCCATTGACTAAAAACATCACGACAATGAATTATAACACATTCATTACTACAATATTCATCTTCCCAATCTGGATTAACAATTGCATTATTGTTACAACCTTCTCTGATGCATTTTTGAATTTGCTGTGTTGACGATTCAGAAACAATATTTGCTGGATTATTTGTAGTTGCAGTAGTAGTACTAGCTATAAAATTTTGTTGCTGTGCTAAATGTTGTGATTGTTGTTGTTGCTGCTGTATTGAAGTTTCTAGTTTTTGTTGAATCTGTGAACTTTTTATTTGCGCTACATGAACTGTTGTCGGTTGATTTGGTGAAGTATATCCAGTTACAACTGAAGGAATACATTGTGTCAATGATGAATTTTGTATTGGAGATCGTGATATTGTTAAAACATTAACAATTGGTGGTGCTGTTTGTATATTTGTTTCAAGTGGTTTCGCTTGAATTATTGTTGCTGGAGTACTAGAAATGTATTCGGTATTTGTTATTGGATTTAATGTAGAATTATGATTTTGTTGGATATCATTATTTTGGATTATTATACCAGATGAAATTTCTTTAGGATTTTTACTATTAACACTTTCTTTATATGCAGCTAAAGATTTTAAATATTCTTTTTTAGCTAATTCACTTTTTTTCTTATAAACATTTTTATGTTCTGGATCTAATGCATCCCACATTGATGCAACAATTTTTGATATTTCACCAAATGATGCATTAGGATTTTGTCCTTTGATTGGGGCTTGTGTATCACGAAAAAATAATGCATATGCTGAAACAGGTTTTGGTGGTTCATTTGGATCACGTTTTTTTATTGGTTGTTTTGAATTTAATTTTGCAATTGTTGTGGCAGTAGATGATGATGTTGCTGTTGTCATTAATGTACCATCATCTGTTGTAATTGTTGAATATCTTTGTTCATCTTCATCACCAATTATTACATTATTGTCTCCCATTACAACTGTATTTCCACCGTAACCAATTATTGGAATTGTGCCTGAACCGATCGATTGTGTCTGAAAATCAGTAAACTTCAATTGAAAAAGAAAAACACAATTTAATTATTAAAATTAAAGACATAGTAACAAATTAAAGCTACTTCTATTGCTGAATTTGTTATATACTTTTCTAAAAGAATAACAGAAATAACAAAAAGAAGCTCTTACATGCCACTGATTAGCAATAGATGATTGATTCGCTGCTATTGGTAGAGCAGTTGTTGTACTATGAAATGATGATGACGGTGAAGATAATGAAGCAGATACAGGTTGAATATTAAGTGATAATTCTGCTGCTGATTGCTGATGATGTTCGAATGTTGGTGCTGTTAATATTTCAAATTCTTCGTCTCCAAATGATGGTGTATGAAATGTCTGCCTTGTGGCCATTCTCTTCACTTAATCTAATAATGTACAATTTAAGTATTTAAACAAATAAATAGATGCAGTGCCAAAACATTTAATTATTTTGTATATTTTTCTCTAAATTTCTAATGCTGATACATAAAAGACAAGTTACAAATTATACAATAGTATTTAAGTATATGCTTGCATGTACAACGTGCATGTTATGTATATGTACACAACAAAAACATCTATTTTCAAATTCAACGTAGGTACTAAACATAAACAAATGTAACGAATTATTCTTTTGCAAATTAATTATTTTTACTTACCAAATTCCATTTATGTTATAAAACAATAATTTCCTTTATCTTCTAGGACTAGGACAGCGGTCAGTGTCCAGTGACAGATCTTAAAAAATAAGTATGTATAAAGAAAATTAAATGATTATGTTTACACGTTGAACAACCTACGGTAGAATCCAACTTGAAACGACACTTTACTTTAGGGTATTTGGATTCACTATAATTACATATCAATTAGGTTTAAAATTCAGAATTATTTCACAAATTATAAAATTTCACTCTAAAAGAGAACAAAAACTAGCAAATTCATTCTAACAAATTCCCATTGAATTTCAATCTTTGACAATAAGTTTACGTATACAAATAGCATTCAGTTCAATTTACTTGAACCGATTATAGTTTCCGTTACCCTAATCATGTCTAGGTTTTTTTTTTTGACAGCAGCACAGTGCACGTTAAAATTTTAACCTTACTTCTTCAATGTGTCGTACGAAAAATTTGAAGAAATTTAACATTTAAAATATTTCTTTAAAATCTGAAAATGGTAACAGATCAGCAAGCACATCGATCTGGATCTTTAAAACAAACAAATAAACCACATAAAACTGGTAGACATCGTTCAAAAGGTGCTATCGATAATGCTCTTAAAGGTAGGTTCATTAAAACATTTTTGATTTTGAAGTTACACTTAAATAAAGCATCCAAATAATTTCTATATTTCAGGTAGAGTTTCCATTAAAGCAGTAAGTCATAAACACAAACTACAAGAAAGACGAGATCAACGTCGAAATCGTCTTAATCAAGTAAACAAATTGTTTCTGCAAAAAATTATCTTTTAATAAAGAAAAAAAAAATGATTTTAATTTCAGTTGCGAAAAAATAAAAGAGATGAAATTCTTGAGAAAAAAAGAAAACTAGGTGGTGAAGATTCTCCTCCATTTTTAGTATGTATTCTTCCTCTTCATTTGCATATTGATCCAGAATCAATTTTATCAGCTTTAGAAAAATGTGTTGAAGATGCAATTGTTGAGAAATCTTCTAACGGTATTACTTGCATAACAATACCAAGATTTAAACAACGTTTTTCTTTTATAATACCACCAATTGGATATGGATCCGAATTAACAATTTTAGATTATTTAAAAGTTTGTGACACAACACTTTTATTAACATCAGCAATAACGGGTGATGATGATATTATTGATAAATGGGGACATAGAATTTTTAATATGATCAGTGCACAAGGTATACCAACACCAATTGTTGCAATAACAGATCTTGAATCAATTACACCAAAAAAACGTAATGCATCAAAAGCTGCTGTACAAAAATATATTACAAAAATTTTACCAGATGAAAAAGTAATGCAACTTGGAACAAATGCAGAAGGATTGAATGTATTCCGTAGAATTGGTGGACAAAAAAAGAATGTACTTCATAATAAAGAAAATCGACCACATTTATTTGGAGAAGAAATTGAATTTACTTCAAACGATCAAGAAATATCTGATAATGTTGGTACCTTAAAAGTTACAGGATATTTACGTGGTAAATCATTAGATGTAAATGGATTAATTTACATTCCTGGATTTGGTGATTTTCAAATGAAAGGAATTACATTACATAATTTCGATTCAAATAATGGTGAAAAACGTTCAGTATATTATGAATCAGATCCATCAAAACAAATAAAATTACAACGTGAAAATATACCAGATGAAATGGATGGTGAACAAACATGGCCAACTGAAGAAGAAATTACAATGGCAAATGAAGAAACTCAAAAAGCAAAAAAATTAATAAAACGTGTTCCAAAAGGTATGAGTGATTATCAGGCTTGCTGGATTCCAGATGTTGAAGAAGCAAATGAAAATAAAAGTGGTGAAGGAAGAAGTAATAAAAATGATGATGATGATGCTGAAAGTAGTGATGAGGTATAACAAGTGGATAAAAATAATTTTTCTAAAAATTAAAATTAAATTTTTTTATTTTCTTTATTAAGGAAGAGTACATGTCATTTGAATCTGAACCAAATTCAGAAAACGAAATGGAAGATGCAAAAGACGATTTTGATCAGCAACTTGACAGTGTTACAGTTACAGAAGCTAATGATGAAAAATATGATCTTGGTATGATGATTTGAAGATTTAAAAAGAAAACAGAAAAAGAGATTGAGTTTTTTTTTTCAATTTTGTACAGGAATGGACTTCCAAGAAGAAAGAGAAACTCTTCAAAAATTAAAAGAAGCCAGAACAGATCAATTATGGCCAGACGAAATTGATACACCATTAGATGTTCCAGCTAGAGAAAGATTCCAGAAATATCGAGGATTGGAATCATTCAGGTAATATTTAATTTTACTATGTAATTATTTCTTATTTTTACTTAATATAATAAAATTTTCATCCAGAACATCACCATGGGATCCTAAAGAGAATTTACCATATGATTATGCCCGAATTTATCAATTTAAAAATTTTGATAGAACAAAACGTCGAATTATTAAAGAAACAGCTGATATTGATGGTACAGCAGTAAGTATTTCCATTTTCAATTATATCAATTAGAACTACATTATTTTTCAATTATTTCTTTTGTTAATAATTTCCCTAGGAGCCAGGGAACTATATAACGATTAATATATCAAATGTTCCAATTCCAAAATGGAAACAATATAAATCGGGAAAAGATAATAATAATAATTTAGTGGTATTTGGTTTATTACCACATGAACATCAAATGTCTGTTGTTAATGTTGTTTTAAAACGTATACCTGATTCAGAAATTCCCATAAAATCAAAAGAAAAATTAATAGTTCAGTGTGGATACAGGAGATTTGTAGTTCAACCAATTTTTAGCCAACATACAAATGGAGAAAAACATAAGGTATCTAAATTTTTTTCAATGAAATCATTTTTAAAATTTATACCTTTTTTTTTTGTTTGATTATTTTTAGTATGAAAGATTCTTTCGACCACATACTACAATTACTGCAACATTTTATGCACCAATACAATTTCCACCAGCACCAGTTTTATGTTTTAAAGAGAATCCAAATACAACATTAAATTTAGTTGCACGTGGTAGTTTATTATCGTGTAATCCAAATCGAATAATATTAAAACGTATTGTATTAAGTGGTCATCCATTAAAAATTAATCGAAAAGTTGCAACAATACGTTATATGTTCTTTAATAAAGAAGATGTTGAATATTTTAAACCAATTAAACTACGTACAAAATGTGGACGTTTAGGACATATTAAAGAATCTTTAGGTACACATGGTCATATGAAATGTATGTTTGATGGTCAACTTAAATCATTTGATACTGTTTTCTTATATTTATATAAAAGAATATATCCAAAATGGAATTATGAAGAATGTATTATATCATGTGAAAATGATGAAAATGATAAAGATAATCAAGAAATGGAAGATGAATAATTTAAAAATATGTTTATAAATATATACAATAGATAATTACAATCAATGTAATTTATTATATTAATTTTTTTTTCTTTTTACAATAAATTCAATAAGCTGATCTACATAATTAGTATTTTAAAGTGAAAAATTCTACATGTTCATTATTACATTAATCTATGTTATCTTCATCGATGATTCCATTTACATCAATTTCAATATCGATTTCTTGTTCTTCTCTAGGGATTCGTGCAGATGATAGAAGTTCCCGTATTGAATTAAGAATTGGTGCAAATGAATCACGAAATTCACGAATTGCTCGCATTCGTGTTAGATTTGCTGCTGCACCATTTTCATTTTCCACATCGACATCGTTTTCATTTTCTTGCCTATTATGTTGCTGATCATCAAGATTTCCCTGTAAATTAAAGCTGGGCAATATAGACTGGAAAAATATTGAAACTGATCTACTTGAATTATCCACATTAACAGATGATCTGTTTGTATTTCTTCTCGTTTCATAAGAATTTATCGATTCTGTTGGAGGTAAAGGATCAAACATTAAAATTGGTCCTCTTTCTAATGCAATAAATTCTGCCAGTGGAACTTTTTCTTTATAATCCGATAAAAAAATATGTCTCAGGATTTCTCTTGGTGGACTAACGTATCGCCGTAAGCGTTCCAAGTAATATTGCTTAACAATTTTTTCTCCACTTTCTATTCTATCCAAAATTCGATCACAATTTATTATTAACCATGATATAGTATTCGGATCCCTCCATATAATAGTCGCACGACAAAGATATAGACATATAAGTTGATGTAAAGCCGGAGATTGGCTATCAGACACTCCTGTGTTGAAAAATGTATGTGACATAACTCTTTTACTAGCTTCTACCGATAATTCTTTTAGTAAAGGCTTCACAAATCCCGGAAACATGAATAACGCATATTGTATTGCTTCATTTGCTTCTTCTGAATCTCCAAATAAACAGTATAAAGCTAAAGCATAAGAATATACCATATTTGGTAATTGAAAAAGATTTCTATTATTATCCCATTCATTGTAAAATCGTATAAACCACATATACTGTTCACTTCTTATAGCATAATAATCAATAATAAGAATAATCGCTAATGAATCTCTTATCGGATCAAAACTCAAAATAAGCTTTGATATCTCAAGTGCAGTCCGACAACAAGCTCTTGCTTCTAGATACTGAGCATATTTAAATAAAACTATATAAATATCTCGATTTTCTTGTATTTTATAATCCAATCTGTTGTTACCTAAGCCTGAAATGAATGAAGGATGTAAGGACTTTTCCAATATGTAAACAGCACGTTCTATAAACTCTGATGCCATGGAATAATTTTCGGTCATTTTACAAAGTTCACTAAGTTGTATTAAAGAACCAACATGATACGGAAATTTTGCAATGATGTTCATAAGAAAATCTGAATCCATTCGTTGAACAGCAGAAAAAAATGTTGCCTGAATATTTTGATAGGATTTACTGTGTTCAAAATAAAACCACACTGGATTATTTGTATTGGTTGAGCGTGAACAAGAAATTTTCATTGAAATCATATTATTTGAAATTGGTGGCCATGTTTCTTTAGGATTAACTAAGTATGTAGACTTTAATGTATATCTTTGACCTTTTTTCTTATTTTCATTATCAACAACTTTTCTTCCAAAAGTTCGACGCATCTCATTGTAAGGATTTAGATTTTTTAATTCAATATTTAGCAACATTCTATTCGTTTTCGTTGTAACAGAAACCATCTGAGTGAAATGCTTTGCCTTATTTGATAACTCACGAATGATTTCTTCATCATCATCATTATTATTATTACTAACTTGACATTCAAAACGTTTATTAATGCTCTTCTTTTTATTTTTTTTCTTTCTCTTGCTTTTCATCTTGGAAGCAGTTGATATATGTTCCACATCATCATTAACTTCACTACTTTCAGAAGAACTCTGTTGACGCAATAATAAATCATATCGATTCGAAATAGTTTCTGAAACAATTTCTTCAATTTCCAATGAATCACTTTCTTGCTTTAAATAGCTATCTTCTTGTGTTTTTCTCAAGGCTCTTAAAGACATTATTTCTAATTATGTATATTCCAAATATAAACTTTATATAAACTTCAATTAATTTACACGTAAAGCACACAGCAACCAGCAACTGCAGTTTAAAAATTACAGATATTTGATTTAATTTAATTACTGGAAAGAAAAATAAGTATGTAGTACAATAAATACCTCGTATAAATTTTGTAATTATCAAAAAATAAAATATTAATTAAAGAAAAATTTTGTGAATGGCTTCGTATATATTATGAAATAAGATATATTTATGTATGTACTATGTAATAATGTAATATGTATTGACAAGAAAATGTCAACTCTTCTTCTTTGTTTTTCTTGTAGTACCAAACCAAACCAACTACCAACATAGAAAATCAAAAGAAAAAATTGCCAGCAATATTTTAACCCTATAGGGCTAAAATACACTGGGGATGATTACAACCGTCTGATCCAATTAAAAACCGGTTATTACAACTGATTTACCTATAATAACCGGTTTTTAATAGGATTGCGACGGTTGTAATCATCCCCAGTGTATTTTCACACATAGATATTCGATAGTGGGGGTGGTCATAAATGAAGATTTGCGCAGAACTTAGTTATTGGGGTAATTTACACGATACAGCAATTGCTGGACGAGTTTTTGGCGTTTTGCTTTGAACTTGCTGCGTGATGTACTCTTGCATTTACACGGTCGAGCAATCATCCATGCAGCAAAATGACAGCAAATGCTTCTTCTTTAAAATGTTCATCCATTTTCTTTTGTTCGAGTATTCTTCTTCAATAATCAAGTATTATTTTTAATACTGCTTTCACAAAGTCGAAGAAGAAATAAAGCAGAGTTGAAAAAATTATGAAAAATGAATAGAGGAAATGTCAAATTGCTCGATGAAATTTTTGGTACACAAGTGATGTGCTACCCCTCAATTTGCCTCACCCCGATCGCGTTGGAATCGTTGCTTGATGGTTGATGGATAGAGCAATTGACGTATCGTGTAAATTGCGTGATTGCTAATCTGTAATGTAATGCATGGGCAGATGTAGTTTTAGGGTTTTAGACGCACTGCAATTAGACCGATTCAATTGTGCAATACAGTTGATCGTATCTACTAATGGTCTGAATCCGCCTCCGGAACGGGTACCATTCTGTTTGTGCTCTTGTTGTTGGTGCGCTTCTGCTGAGCGCTTATGAGGCGCCCAGGAAGTGGAAGGACCACCAGAGAACAAGACTGTCGAGGAGTAAGAGATCCTGGACTCATCCTCCGCTAACGCTTGATCTACAGGTGGAAGAACTTCCAGACCAACTTTTATTTTACCGATCTCCAAGCCCACTATCAACAATCATCCTCAGGCGCGCCTAACGAGAGGTAGATGATTTTTTGTTAGATCACAAGCCCCTCAGCCACCATTGGAAGAAGGTTGACTCTTGGATTTTGAATAAAATAAAATTGTGAGCAAAATCGAGTCAGATGTACATATTACTACATACACCTGACCGTCCTAACCACAAAATCAAAATCTAGACCGATTCAATTGTGCAATACAGTTGATCGGATCTAGTAATAAAAACCTAATAAGTCATGTATCAGTTTTTTTCTCAATAAGTATACACAAATGTAATAAAACAAATTGTCCTTTTCTTTCAATATTAAATTATACTACTTACTTGTTCTGCTCTATATTATGTATAATGTATATATCCCAATTTCTTACTTACTTTAGATGAATATATGTACTCTACCATTACATTGTTCATATGTATGTATCCCATAATTTAATTGTTTTATCCGATAACTTTTATTTACCTGAAAAATATATAGATATGTAGATACTTTTTATTCTTTTTTAGATTTAAAAGACTTATTTTCACAAAACTATTAATACCGCCTACCCACGCCATTAATACAACACTCACTTTTTTTTCTTGTATTACATTTAATTTACCAGCAATAAAATCTTCATATTGACCAACATCAGCCATAAAACAAATATTTGTTCTTTGTTGTTTTTCTAATAGCCATTTCAATATACAGCTTGTATTATAACTTATAATAAATAAATAAAATAATTTAAATAAACTTAAACTAAATAAAATATTTTCACTAAAAAACCTTCGCCATTAATGTAACATCCAAATGTCACTTTATATACCAATGTATAAACAATACCAATACCAATATAATATTTATATATGAAATATAAAGCAGACATAACCTCACTTTTAATTTGGTTGGGTGAGAAAGGTGAATAAACCAATTCCTTTTAATAGTTGAGTTAGGTGAAAAACCAATTCACTTTTGAAATAATAATGGTTTAAATCTGAGGATTAAATTTGAATTTGAATTTTTTTTCAGTTAGAAGTTGAATAATTTTGGAAATTGTTTTGTTTTTTAATATGTACTATATAAATAAAAGAATATATTCAGAATATATTTATTTATGGTGGTTCAATGTTAATTTCCAGGTAATGAATGAATTTGATCGACTTAATATACAAATTTTTCTATTAGGTGGAATCAGTAGAAAAATTTGTACTCTCAAATAATCGAAAATCATTGAAAAAAACAAAAAAAAAATAATTTAAAATTTGTTTTACATATACAAATACAAAAAAAAAATTCAATTGTTTAATGTACATATTAATAAACCTAGTACATAAATTTCATTATAAAATTACATATTACAAATTATGTATATTTTTATATATTCCTCTCAATTTTATATTGAGAAATTTTCCTTGTATGTTTTAAAAAATAAAAATAAAAATGCAAATAGATAATGATAACTTAAAAAGAATTAATGTAACTGCAATGATTTTTGCAGCAATTAAGAAATGCAGCAGTTCTTAATTTCTGAACACCCCCAGTCTATACGACGCATTGACTACCACTGGGCATCTAATGTCTAATCTTCTTCTAAGAATGTGGTATTTCGAGCTACGTTCAAAATTATTAAAAACAACAAAATAAAAATTAAATTTACTATACATATTTTTAAACATTTATTTTGTTTTGATAAAATTTTAAAATCCGACTACGATATAATATATTAAAACATTTCTTAAATTTTACTGGCTTCTTTTTTTTTTATATTTTCCTTTTTTTGCTTGCTGTTGATTCTTAATTTGATGTAAATAAATAAATCATATATTTAATAACATTTGTTGTTGTTGTTAACAAACCCCTTTTTCCTCATGGGAATTCACTTTACATTTTAAATTTTTCAATATAAATATAATGTTTCTTTTTTTTATTCATAAAAGATTGAATTTTCTTAATTTTTAAGAAACATATACATAATATGGAGATCACGTCTTTTTATACAGATTTCCAGAAAAAAAAATATATATATATAATCAATTTATCATTTTTTGTTTAAAAATATTGCTAATAATTACACATTTATTCTTAATTTAAAAAATAAAATAAAAAGGAAAACCTCCATATCCTTTGTCGGGACGTTCAATTAATTATAATAATAATGTACAATTTGAGTAAAAATTTGATAAAAAAATGGCACCCCGTACAAAGAATCTGTTTTGTCACACTTTTTTTTTCTCTTAATTTTCTTCTTCTTGTTGTTCCTCCAATTCTCTAATTTCTTTTAATAATTGTTTTTTTCGTTTAACTTTATCCAATTGATCTTTTTCAGGTTTTTTCAAATCACCAGATTTTAATTTTGTTTCAATTGCTTCAATTTCACGTATTTTCTTTTTTAATTTTTTCAATTTTTTGGCAAGTTCTTGTTTGTCATCAATTTGTAAATTATCTAATGTTTCAGTAACATTATCTGTTGTTGAATTATTAGTTGTTTCAATAGGATTTGTTGATGATATCGATGATGGTGTTGTTGGTTTCTTTGATGAAGATTTATCATTTAGAGTAGTTTGATGATGATTTGTACCAATCTGACTAGAAGGCAGTACAATAACACCAGGTATTGGATTTATTTTTGATTTTTTCTGTTTTTTCTTATTATCTTCAGGTTTTACAACTGGAGTAAAACCGGGTGGGTATAATGGTTTTTTAGCAAATTGTTTTCCTTTACTTTCATACAATGGTACTTCTTCTTGTGGTACGTAACCATCACGAACACGTCTTGCCTTACGCCAAGTACCATCAGGACGTTGAGATGCCGGTATAAATTTACCTTAAAAATTTTAATATGATTCATTTTATTTACATTTTTTTGTTTAAGTTTAAAACAATTAATGAATTTTCACTTTTACTTTTCATTTAATTTTAAGCATAATAACCTCCAAAAACCATAAAACATACCTTCACTGTCAGTTATATACGATGTCATGTCTTATATATTCGTCGTATTTAAATTATTTAATTACTTTTTATTCTTTTAAAATTAATTTTATTTATTTATTGTTTTGTTACCTCTAAAAAAAAAAGAAAAATTTACAATTAAAAAATAGTAAAAACACAAATGTCAACAACCGCGGCCATGTTAACAACCATGATGACAGTTATTTGGCAGCTGTCGTTGTTTTAATGTTTTTTTTTTTTTTTTTTTTTGAAAGTTGAATATAAATTCGAAAAAGGTGGGAACTGGTGGGTTCCGTTGATGAAAAAAAATTCAAATATTAAAATTATTTTATAATAAAAAAATTAAGTTTTATAGAATTTTTTGTGGAAAAATATTATTTAGGTATTTAAAATTAGTTAATAAAATTAATCTATAAGCTTTAGAAATTGTCTATCTGAGGTTCAGTTAGAAAAAAAAAGATTTATGTTCAGTTCATGACTTATTAGTTGATTTTATCCTTGAAATTTAAAAATATTATTCCTTAATGTAAAACTTTTGAGCATATCTTTAATCATGTAACTTAGAGACGTTCAGACGTACAATTCTTTTCAAGCTTGAGGATGACGAAGACTCTGTGTGGTCCATTGACCATAGTCCATAGTACTGTGACAAACGAGAAAAGGATACATACATATATACATATTATGTATTTTCAATGTGTTCAAAATAAAATTTCTGAAACAAAATATTCAGAATCGTGTATAATTAAAATGCATATGAATTTGTAGTTTTTGTGCATTTTCTACATTTATTAATATATATTACAACAATACAATAATTTACTTATATCTTCAAATAAATATTTATGGTATACAGTCAACATACAATAAAAACAATACATATAAAAATCTCTCTTTTTTTTTCTTCATTTTAAAATAAATATAGAAAAATTACTACTACATATTTAATATTTTTGATATTGAGGTGCAATTTATATTTTTGTAAGCTCATTATTTGTAAAAATATTTTATATTTTATATATATTTTTTATTTATAACATTTAAATTAATTCATATACATATATATTTTTTCAACAGTTGATTAATTTTACTTATTTACTTTTTTTTCTTAAAGATTATTTATATCGGGATATACTATAGATATCATTAAAGTTTATTGGTTGGAAAATTTTACAAGTACCTACATATTTTTATAACTAATTTCTTAGAATTAAAATTATAATTTTCTCCATAATAATAACACATATGTATATGTATGTATTCGCATATTAATAAAAAAGAAAAGTATAATCAATGTACACATACTTAAAAATGCACATTTAGAAATTAAAGCAATTTTTTCATACCTACATAAGTATGATTTTATCGGAACTTGAAAGCATTATACATGAAAACAAGCTGCGGTTGCAAATTTTGCTTCATTTTCAAATTTAATATGTAATATTTATATCAGATTTCAAAAAATAATAAATAATAATTTGTATAAATTTTATAGGAGCTTCTTGAAGAAACTTATTGTTATTACATTTGTAAAATAAATTTCTATTTTCCAATTACATTTATTTATAATTATATCTGTTTAAATCTTTGTCTAATTTTTATATTTGTTGTACAGTAGATTTTATTTTTTTTTATAAACGAAAAGACGTTCTTGTTTGGAATTATTATCTTCAGAAAAAATTACATTTCTAAATTAAATTATTAATTAATAATTAATTCTAAATCTTATTATAACTGTTATTTTAAAATTTTTAACTTAAGTCTAAAATTCAATGTGCATTATTTTATAACACTGACATTTTCTTTTAAAATTTTCAAAAAAATTAAACGTAGTATATTTCCACATATAAAATTTTTTTAAATTATATTTTTTATAATTTTTTTAATTGAATAATTAAATACTACATTAAATAACATTCATATTTGTTTATAATAATTTAAAAAATAATATAAATATAAATTATATTTGATAATTCCCAAAAAAATTTAATTAAATTTAATTTAATTAGTGGTACTTCTATTAAAACTAAGTGCTGATCTTAATTTTTTTCTTATTCTTGGTGATGTCCAACGTGATTGAACATTTCCAAATGCACTTAATGGACGTAAATCACTTGTTGGTACACCTTCATCAACATCATCAGCTTCAGTTTTTATTTCCATTTTTTGTACAATTAAACGTAATAATTGATGTTGTTGATCTAATATACGACCAATTTCACGTAATTTACGTTTTTGTTTATCCAATTCATTTGTTACATAATCATCATTATTATCAAATGTCATATCCATTCCATCTAAAATAAAAATATGAAAATAAATCAAGAAATGGAATAAGTGTCTTAATTATCTTTTAAATGAAATTAAATTACTTACTATCTTCACTAAATGGATTATAAAACCATTTGCGTAAACAAAAATCAAGAAAACCTAATTTGCATTTTGTATCATTTGGATATTCGATTAGTTCCAATTTATCAACTTTTTCAAGCCACATTTGTGGTAGCTTACGTTCTAATTCTGTATGTAAAACAACCTGAAGGATAAAAATAAAATTTTTAATAATTCTTTTTTTTTTTATAAATTATTATTTAGATATTTCTTACCTGCATTGCAAGGCGTTTTAATTGAGCATTTCGTCGTACAGATTCGATGTCTCCAACAGCCAAACCGATAAGAAGGTTCATTAGTAAAATTGGCATAAAGATCATGAAGAGGCCTGAAAGAAGTCAAATTTTTGTTCAAGATTTAGGGTTTGAAATTATGAATTTAAATTGATCAAAAAAGATGATTAACTTCTAAATTTTAAATTTTCACTCGATATAAAAAACTTACTCAAAATCAAAAACGATGGAATAGCTAATTTAAGCTGATTTTGATAAAATGGATTCACATAAGTTCCAACAAAATCCAATTCACCCAGCATCATTGAAAATGTTCTTAATAATGACATGGGAATATTTGAAAATGAAAGATGATTTGGTTGTGCATCTGAAATCTTCGAAAACAAAAATTCGTAATGTGTTAAATTTTCTATTATTTAATATAAGAAAAAAAAAACTTCAATTATAATACCTTTGAAAGCAATATAAAGAATGATAAACCAAATGCAATTATAAGAATCGAAAAAACTAATAAAACTTTAATAAGTGTCTGTAAAATTTCAAGGAACATAACGACATATATTCCAACCTGTAAAGAAACATTTTTTCAATGAGATTTGAAATTGTACTATAAGCTTTTATTAAATTTTTTTTTTAAATCAATTTTTTTTTTACCTGATCAAATCTTTGTAAAAATAATAAAAGTCGAAACCATGAAAAGAATACAGTTATTGATGCAGCCGAATAATGTATATTACTAACACGACCATCACCAAATAATACCGGTGATATCATTATAATTGCAGATATATGTAATATCCATGATATCATATTAACTGCTTCTAATATATAATGCCATTTTTGTTGATAAATTAATACAAATTCACGTAATGAATTTAATGATATATAAAAAATAATTGCAATTGCTGATACAATTATACCAGTTGTCTGTACTAAATGTTCATCATGTTCTAAAAAATCACTATTATCGAATATGACTGGAATTGGTTCTGATATTACAGCAGAACTATTATTTCTAAAAAGTCAAATTAAGAAAAAAAAAAATTTGGAGAAAAATTAAGCATGCGTCTATGAGAAAATTATTAAAATTTAAGCTAGAGTCAGACATGAGACAATACATGTTTTCTTTACAAGATCTTTCTACATATTTTATCTGTGAGAGAAAAGAAGAAAAATTTTTCTAGATTAAAAATCGTCTTTTTATTATATTCTTGAAGATTTCTTTCGTTCTATGACTTCACATTATGACTAAAAGATCTAATATCGCCATATATAGGTATGTTTTGTCTGACTGTAGCTTTAGATAAATAAAATTAATTATTTTTACCTTTTTGTATCATTATTATTTTTATTATTAGATATTTCAGTTCTATTATGTAATTCAATATTATTCATCATTTGTGATGAATATAATGTAACAAACATTAAAAATACTGAATAAAATAATAAATTCATTAAATGAAAATATTTTCCATATGAATTCCATTTCATTTGTAAATATTTTTGACTTAATGGATGAGCTAATAATTCAACACGTCCATGATTAACCATTGTCTAAATTTTATTAATGAAAAAAAAAAAGAAGAAAAAAATGATGATTATTATATTTTTAAAGAAAAAGCGGGAAAAAAAATAAAATAGCAATCATGCAAAGTAGAATTGAAAAAAAGTAGAAAAACGGTTTTACTATATATAGAAAGATAAAGTTTCATATATATGTATTATGTATACATACATTTATGTATGTATGTATTTGTAAATTTTATTAATAAGGGAAACCATTCTTTAATGATCTGAATTTCTAATAAAGAAAGTTTGAAATGTTTCCTCAAATAGTTATTCATTCTTAACACATTATTTACCATTTATACAAAAGGATATGTTCATCCTTGTAGAGCAGAAAAAAATATCTTAAATGGATTTTCAGTAATTTCTACAAAGAAATCATATGGATGCCTCACTTGCCAAATCGATTAACTCCATATAAAAAACGTCTATAAAAGTAATAAATTAGCTCTGATAATAAATTAATTATGATTCGAAGACCGAAAAAATATTTTTAATTTAGTAGTTTAACACCTTATTATCACATCCAATTACTTCGAATATGAAAAATCTAAGAATTAATCGAATTCTGGAACTAAAACTTAAAAAACCTCAAAAATAGAGTTAATCGATTTGGCAAGTGAGGCATCCAATACTGTTCGTACTGTACTGTTCGTTATTAAGATAGTTTCCCTTATAATTACAATTAAAATAGCGAGAAAGCATATATTTTATTAGAAATTGAATATTTGCATATAATAAATTTTAAAAAAATTACATAGAAGAACTTACTTTTAAAGAAACATAAATTTATATAAAAATTTCCATACAAAATTGTGTAAATGTTTGTAAACGACGAAATTTAAAAATTGTCAAAAACATGTATTTTTTCTGAAACTTTTCTTTTAAAAATTAATCAACTCATAATTATATCTTTTGTGTTTCTTAAGAATAATTTATTTTGATTGTACATTTGTGTGTGTGTGTGTGTGTGTGTGTGTGTGTGTTATTGATTTAATTTTCTATTGATTTTTTAAAATTATTATGTTTTTAGTGTCAGCTTGAAAAAAAAAATTTTCATAGAAGGTAGAAAAATTTCTTTCTTTTAACTCACATTGACCACAGCAAGTGGACTTGGTCGCCATTTAGGATCATTTAATTTTTTTCTGATTCTTTCAATTTCTTCTTTTGATTTTTCATATGGCCAAAATGAAAATTTAATCTAAAAATAAAAAAAAACAAACAAACAAGAGCAAAGCAAAATAAAATTGATAGCATAAAAAAAAAAATCACGCACAAAATAAAATTTAAAATTAAGAAAAAATTTTATATTTTTATTCAAATTTTATATTTTTAAAATTTTCATTTCCAATTGAATTTTAAGGAATCAAAGTTTGTATTTGAAATTAATTTTTGCTCACTTTTGAAGAAAAAGAAGAAGAATCGATATTAAGAAGCATTTATTGGTAAAGCTTAGAAGTAAAGCATTTTTCATAGACGTTTAGTAATTTTCATGCAAAATGGATTCGGTATTATATGGCCTTACTTAAAAGCATTTTAAGCACACACAAAAAAAAAAACGTACATAACTCAATTTAAGCAAGTAAAATGTAATTGCAATTTTTTTAAGTTGTAAGCACAAGCCAACGCAATATTATTTCTTACATTCAGTGCCGGTAATGGGATTGGTCTTTGAATGAGAAGAGCCTCTCCAGTTTTTTCATCCATTTGGGCATATAAATTTGGACATTGTAAACATGAAAATGAATATCTTATCTAATTTAAATGAAAATAAAATTTATTTATTTTAAATAAGGAATATTTAAATTTAAATTAAGAATATTTTTTTTTTCTCATCGAATTGAAAAAGATTTTGACAAAATTTTTTTAAAAATGAGTAAATCAAATTTTTGTTGCATTAATTTAAATAAAAAATCAATTTTTCTTTACTTTTTTTTTTTTTTATTGCAAAGAAAACATTGTAATGTCCAAAGGTAGTTAAAATGCAAATTTTATATCATTTGCTGAATTTGTAGAAAGAAAAATTAAACTTGGTGGTTAGAATTTATTCAAATGAATAATTGTTCGTCTTATCTTAAATAAATTCTATGCCAATTTGTGTTTTTTACCAACTTCAATTTGGACAAGTTTTTAATTTAATACTTATTATTTTTAATTCATTTGGATTGAATTCAAATTTTATTGTTTGATTTTTATTTTTGATATAAATGTTAAAATGGGACATAGAAATTTATTAAAATAATTATTACTTACATAAAAACATTTTGAATCCTTTTTACAATTAGCTTTTGTAATACATTTATCTTGTACAGCTTCAAATACTCTTGGCATTGACGCAATTAGGGCTAATGTTACACATGGATGTTTATCTGATTTCAGTGCCATTACTTCATTAGCACGTTCTTCATGTGTAACCATTGCTAATGCTGCTTCTGGATATTTATAGTAAATTGCATAATCAATTGCACTCATATCCATATAATTATAAAGCAATTTACATCCCATTGATAAAAGTACAGATATTGCATTCGGTTTATTTTCCATTGTGGCCAGGTGTAAAGCAGTATTCTGTTTGAAAAAAAAAAAGAATTTAAATTTATAAAATAAAATCTTTAATTTTCTCCTTCTGCTATGTACGATATATTGTTTTTCTAAATAATTAATTACCCCATCCTTATCAACTTGATCTAATAAATGCGAATGAACAGAATGAAGTAATTCCATTGTTTGTGTATAACCAGACATTGCAGCTAAATGTAATGGATTTCTACCATTATGATCACGATGAAGTAATGCACCACGATTTAATAATAATTGTACGACACGTGTATGTCCTTGTTGTGATGAAATATGTAATGGTGTTAATCCTTCACCATCACTTTCATTTATTATGAATGAACCTTTTTCAGAATCTAATAATTGACGAACAGTATTAAAACGTCCATAACGTGCAGCAAAATGTAATGGACTTTCATTATTATTATTTTTAAGATTAATACATGCACCAAGACGTATTAGATTCTCTAATGAACGTATATGTCCTTCACGACTAGCATAATGTAATGGTGAACATCCTGTATTATCTTTTTCATTTAATAATTGTAAAAGTGCTGCTTTCGATTGAGTTTTACAAACTTCTTCTGCAAATTCAGCTAAACGTCCGCCATTCATTATAACAAAATGTAATACATTACGATGATTAGCATCTTTTATACTTATATTTGCACCTAAACGTATCAATGTATTAACAGTTTTCCAACCGCTACGTGATGCTGACAAAAGTAATGGTGATCTATGCTCTTTATCTAATGCATTTATATCAGCACCTTCATTAACTAAATATTCAACAATTTCTGGATGATCAAACATTGATGCACAATGTAATGGTGTCATTTTTTGTACATCAGTACAACTTAAACACAATTTCTTCTCTTGTGGTTGCATTGTAAACATTAATTTAACAATATCAATAGCTCCCTAAATTTTATAAAACAAAACAAAACAACAACAAAATATTGAAATAATTTGCAAAAAAATTTAAATTAATTTTGTTTTTTTTTTTCACCTGTGCACAAGCCAAATGCACTGGAGTTGATAAATCATGCTGTTGAGTTGATATTTTTGCTCCAGATTTTAAACATAATTCGACTGCTTTAATATCACCCCCATGAACGGCTGAATGTAATGGAACATTACCTTCAGAATCATAGAATGAAATCATTTCTTCTCGAGTACAACCACGTGATTCACCCCACTATAAGAATTTTTTTTTGTTTTTTTTTTTTTGTAATTTTTGTTTTAAAAAGAAAGTTAAAATTCACAATTATGTAGGTATAGTACTTCAAAATATAAAGAAAAAAACTTCCTATTTTTAATCTTTTTTTTTTCTGAATAAAAATATTAGGAAAATATTTCATTCTTCTGAAACTGAAACTGACCATGAGATTTTAAGAAAATTGGTAAAATGTATCTACTTAATGCAATTTTTATCTACTAACTATGTATGTATGTATGTATCAATTTCTATTTGATTTATGAAATTATGAAGAAAGGATAATTTTTTCAATGTGCCGAATATTCTATTTGGTAAGTTTTTAATACACCAATTAAAAATAATAAAAATATTTTTAATTCATTCTAATTCTTTCATGTAAAAAACAAAAAACAAAAATGCTGATATAATAAATGAAATTTTTCTATAAAGTAAAAAAGTGCCATATTATTTTCATGGTGCAATATACTAAATTTCTATTTAAATAATTTAAGTAACAAATATAAGTATTTTTAATTTTTCTATTTTAGTAAAAGCTATCCTGATGTGATTTCCTATTTAAAGCTGTCACATCAAAATAACTTTTAGCAATTTACAATTCAAAAAATTTTTTTCTGTTTGTTAATAAACATGCAATAGTTTTATTATTTGCTACGAATGTATGATAGCTCAAACATCAATATTTTATATTAATTATCGCAAAATGTGGAAGTTTTAAAAAAAAAAAAAAAAAATTTAAAGTTATAAAAAAATTTCCCTAAATAAACAAAGCCTATGAATAAAGTATATGTAGGTAGCACATAAAAAGTAATGAATTTTTTTATATTTATTTCAATATTCTTCTTTAAAGTTAAAAGTAAAGTACGCTAAAAGTAAAAGTAAATTTTTATTAAATCCTTAAATTAGGATTAAAGTCTCAGGATAAAAAAGAGTAATGAGGGCAACTTTAGCATCTTTTATAGGCAAGAATTAGTGTTTACAAAGTTATTAAATTGATGCTAGTGTGCAACTCAGACTATGATAAAAACTACCAAGTTTTTTTTTTTCCAAAGTCTAAATTGGAAATTAGTTCGTGATTTAGCTGCCATCTCACCCACCATTAGGTAGTTCTTCATATAAGTAATAGTATCTGATAAAAATTTAATAATATATTTCAAATAATACGTGATATCACGAAAGAAATCTAAAGTTTGTAATATTTAGAACATGTGATTACCACAAATTTTTATATCTACATTGTACATTTTTACTTCATGAATTTTTGCTTAACAGTTAGCAGATTAAATTCTGTAAGCATCCCAGATACACAACATATATTATATTTGAAAAAGTAATATTTTACTCTTTACAATTTTTTAAAATAATTATTTAAAAACACAAAGCAAAACAAAAAAAATATCTGATATCAAATTTTGAAACATTGCATTTTTTTTTCTTCAAAGTTATATACAGTTCAATTTTAATATTTAATAATTTAATAAGATAATAAGAATCACACATCTAATCTGCATTGATATCTTATATATTTATATAATATGTACACAAAACATTAATATAATGCATTTACATATTGATAAGATAAATCAATACATTGCGCTGCAATGAATGTAATTTAAGATATATAAATATAGTAATCACGATTTCTAAAATATTATTATTTTTGCTTTAAATCTCATGGACCATTTCATTATTCTGAATTTTTGTTTTCTTCTATAAATTCTATATAGTTCCTTTACATGACTTTTAATAATTTTTCCTTTTCTATTATCAATTTTGGGGAAAAAAAAAGAAGTTTTTCATGTTCATATAACCATAAAATTATATTACAGATATTTTAAGATGTTTGAAAAAATAAAAATATTACAAAATACTTGCCTGAAAAAATACTTCCATTGTTTTTGAGCTAGCATTCTTTGCAGCTTCATGTATTGGATAATAACCATTATTGCATGGTTTACGTGGACATGCACCAAATTCAGTGATCTGAAATTAATTTGTTTTTTTTTTTCGATTGTTGTTGATTTTCAATTCACTCGTTTTTTTTTTTTTAAAAAAAAAAGAAGAATGAATATGATACATAAAGATTACAAAAAAAAAAAAATGTTCCATTAAAGTTATTACAATAAAAAAAAAAAAATTAAAAAAAAAAAGAAAAATTAAGAACTAAAAAAGAAAAAAAAAACAAAATTTACGCTACATTAAAAAGAGTGAAACGAAAATCACATATTTATCCACTTTTTTCCCATATTACGAGTAAGTACACAAAAGTTCTACTTGTTTTTTTTTTCTAATTTCCATATCAGAGGGGAAAAAATACATCTAACATTTATTTTATTATGTATTACTTAAAAAAATATTAAGTAAACAAACATTTAAAAATAAATAAAAAAAATATTTTTTTTTTGCATACATTTTAGTACATTTCCTATACAATTTCATTCTTTAAATTTTGAAAAAAATTAAGTCATATAACATTTCAGATTAATTTAATTATAGGTATGTAAAATGCATTACAAAAAACACAAAAAACCATAAAATTAACGTTTATACTTAATTAAATTACATTATATTAAATTTATTAAAAATTGCATAAAATTTTTGAATATGTGACTTACCAAAATCCTTGCACATTCTTCATTATCATATATTGCGGCTAAATGTAAAGCTGTACGTCCATGTTCACCACCTTGTTGTATATCAATAATTCCACGATATTTTCCCATAATTTGAAGTGCTTTAACACGATTTAATTCAGTTGCTAAATGTACTGGTGCTTGTTTCTTTTCATTCAATATACCCGTATCTACGGATCTGTATGGGAAATTTGTTTTTTTTTTTTTAGAAAAAAGAAATTTTTGTATAAAAGAATAAAATTTAATTTGTTATGAATAGGTACATATGTATACCAGATGCAGACAAAGTAAGCAAAATGTTTGCGATGCAATAAGATATTGAAATAAATAATTTAATAGGAGTATAATTTAATTTGTTATGTATGTATGTATGTCAGTTACAGACAAAACAAACAGAATGTTTGCAATTCGATGAGATTGGAATAGAATAAATCTTAATTTCTGAATTCCAATTTATACGCAGTCATGTCTATGAACGAGATTTATGAATGTGATATTGATAATTTTAGGTGAGACGAAAGGGACAACAAGAAGAATTCACTAGCAAAATATATTTCAAAAATCAAATAAAACTGAATGGTAACTGAAATAAATTCGTTTTGTCTACTAACGAGTTTAGTGGTTCGCATTTCACCTATAAACAAAAAACTGTAGGTACATGTACGTACATACTACAGAAAAATAGTCTAGGGAAATCAAGTTAACTTGGATAGGCTCTGGTTCACACCGAGTGTGTATTTTGTGTACAAATGAAATCAAGTTATTATACTTACATTTGTAATAAAAAATCGAGTGCATCCAAAGAATTATTTTCAACTGCAATATGAAGTGGTGTGTTCCCAGCATTATCCTGTATATTGAGATCTACCGAACAGAAGAAAAATACACAGATTATTGTAATGTGATTTATAGATTTTAATGATACATAAAAAAATATAAAATACGTAATTTAAAATAATTATTATTAATTTTATTAATTTACTCACTTCCTTGTTGATCACGTATAAATTGTAAAATATTAACACGATTCCTTGCTGCAGCCTGATGTGCTGCTGTACGACCCTTGCCATCACGAATTGATAATCTTGTGTTATCACCTTGGAAAAGTCTTTCAAAATCCTCCAAATTTCCAGATTCAGCTGCCTGTTATTTATTTATTTATTTTTTTGTGAATGTACGTATGTGTATGCGAATTTAATATAAGGATGAGAAATAAAAAAAAAAAAACAATGATTAAATTTTATTCATGTTCTACAAATAACGAAAATAACAGTTGACAGGGTATGAAGGATGATAAGAATATGTACTTGAAACTGATGAATGAAAAATGGTACATAGCTATTTCGTTTTTTTTTTTTCAGATTTGTACGTTAAGCAAATACATACATATAAGGATATTTTTATTTTTTAAGAATATTGAATTTAAATAAATAATTTCATTTTCATTAAGAGTTGCCATCCTATGTCGAATCTTTATTAGAAGAGAAAAGTTGAAAAACAAAAATAATTCTTTTTTAAATAAAAATTGTGTAATATTTTGTCTTAGACTATGAATTTTTTTCTCTTAAAGCTTATTTTTGGCACAGTCCAAAGTATTTTTGTTCGGAACTTCATAATAAACGCTATGACTTTTTTGATTATCTCATTTAGAAAGTTTTTGTAGAAATAATTCAAGTTAAACTCAAAACAAAGTAATAAGTAAAATATCCTTTTTTTAAAGTTAAAAGCATTTTTTATTTTAAATGTGACTAGTTTGCAAAATTTGAAGGAAATTTATTTATTTTTATTTTTCTTTTTCTTTAAAAAAATGCTAGAAAATTCTTTAATGATGTAACATTTTAAATTTTATAATTTTATGATATTTTGTACAATTTTTTAGTCAATTTATTATTATTATTATTTTTGTGCTCTTTTAAGTTGTAAAAGTTTTGTTTATTTTATTTAATTTTTTAAAAAGGATGATAGATATTTATTTTTCATCCTTCGGAAAACAAATATTACATGATTCCGTTTTATAAATTTTTATTTTCTATTTGAGATGTAAAATTTAAAGGAAATTTCACAAAATTTTGTTCTAGCAAACCTGAAAATTTATTGTTAAAAAAAATTTAATTTGATAAAAAACAGAAGAATGATTACGAAATGATTTACATTTCTGAAAACTTTCTAAAGTTTACACAAATTGTTAGTAACAATTTCTTTTAAACAATTACACAAAACACTTCATATGCTATTAAATTATTTTTAGAATTTGATTATTATGATTAATAAATGAGTAAATAAGTATAACAAGACGAATATTATGTAAAATTTCAGACTTTTACAAATTTTTATTTATTTTAATTTTAACTTGCATAAAATTTGAATTTATATAAACTTTTACAAGAAAGTAGAATTTAAATTAGATATCATCCAAACATTAAATTGCTAAAAATTTGTTATGCAAACTTTTATGTTATAGTATAGTAGTATACTTTAAAAATAAAAAAAAATTACTCAGGTCAAATGGAATTATATATATGAGTTAAATTTGAATGCACAAATACAACAATATATATGGTACACACATATATAAAAAAATACCAATTAAAATTTTCGGTTGATAAACACAAATAAATAAATAAAATATAAATATGTAAATAAACAAAAATTAAAATCGATTTAATCTTATATGTTGCAGTATTTTTACATTATTTAGATTCTCCTTAAAATATTGCAAGTTAATTACAATTTCCTGATATGTGATACATAAAATTAAAGACTATGTGAAACTAGAACATTGCATACATATTATGAATGTCCTTTGGCACCATAATAAACCTGTATATTTATTGGAATATGTGGTTAAATATTATATAAGAAATATGTATGTATACACAATTATTTTTGGCACTTTTTCAGTTTCAAATCAAAAAGAAAAACAGGAATTTTACGAAAAATCAAAATACAAAAAAAAATATTGTAAAATATGAAAAACAAAATATTTTTAGATTTACATGAATAAATCATTAAATTTGATACTTTTTTACATACGATTTTATGGTTTTTCGTGAAATTTATTTTGTAATTGTATTTTTTTTATATAAATAGTTTTTTTTTGTATGATCTTGAATTCGATGAACAATTTTTAAAATAAAATATGTAATTTTCGAAACACTATTTTTTTTCCAAGTTTTACATGCTTCGTTGACATTTATGGTAAAACAATAACGGAAAAAAACGTATACATACATTTTTTTTAATTTAAAAAATGACTAAAACATATAAAACTTTATTTTGTTATTTTTTAGAGCTATACTTTCACTTAAAAATGTTTTAAAAGTTTTTCAAGGGAAAGGCATTGAAATATGTAATTTAAAAAACAAAACAAAAAACTTTTTTCTAACATGTAATATTTGACACTTTTAATTTCGAATTTTCTTAATTTTATTTTTAAGCTCAAAGTAAATATTAATTAAGTAAAATAATTACATAACGTATAGTTTTAAAAGAAAATGAAAATGTAATTTCATACAATTAAAAATGTTAATTTAAATATGATAACATAAATTAAAAATCTACTTTAAGAATAAATTTACAAAAAGTTTTATTTTATTACGAATATTTTGAAATTTAAACTTTTTTAATTGAAATTATAATATACGAGTAGTATAAAACATTTTTAAAATTACATTATTCAAAGGAATGATCCTTTAAAACACGCCACATTTTCAGAAGGCCAAAGACAAAAAATATTTTTTTTATCTGTCAAAAAATCCTAGCCTAGCCGAATTTTTAGCAAAATCTAAAACATGATCATTCCGACAGAGTTTGCTGATAATTGTGATATTGTGAAAATTAATTGATATCTTCGTTTTAGGAATGTCATAAAACACTTAATTTTATTAGAATTAAAAACGACAAGGTTCTCTTTACTCCATGCATTGCAGAATTTTATTGATGTCTGATTTCAATTAAGTCTTTTACGATATTGAAGATGTTTATGTCGTCTCATTGATCGATGAAAGAGGTACAAAAAATTTATTAATTGAAGAAAATAAATTTAATTATTTTACCATTTATTTTGTTTTGTGGAAAAAAATTAAACTTATTTTCAAATACAAGTTTTTTATTATTATTTTTTGTAAAAAATTCAAAAAAATTTGATTATTTTTACTTTGTGAAAAAACGCATTCATGTAAAATTTTCTTAATTTTTTCTTTTATATTATCAATAAATAATAATTCCACATTTTGTTGATAAATGTTTTCTTTTGCGTTCACATATTTTATATCTATTGAAAATATTCGAAATTATTAAATTGAAAAAAAAAAAATTATACAGTAGAAAAATGTTTTTCTTTTGCATTTTCATGAATAAATTATAGTACAGTCTTATATACGTATATTTCTTGTCAGTAAAAAGTTGTTTGATGTTATTGAATATATTTTATACACAAAAAATACATTTTCGTAATTTTCAATACTTTAGCAATTTTTTGTACATTGGAATTGAAATATTTCAAGTTAAATATTTAAAACTATCGCAACGTTACCAATATCATTTTGAAATAGTTCAATAAGAATTTAATTTTAAAAAAAAGTATGCATGATAAACTTTTATATTTCATCAAAGGATTTGTTCCTTTTTTTGTTTTTAGAAATATGAAGAAAAAATATTGTTGAGTTTTTTATTTTTCATGTTTGTATTGAATTTTAATGTGGGTTGTTATATTGATTCTGGTTGACACTTTGTATAAGTGAATATGATCTTAAGATAATTTTTAATATGATAAAAAATTAAAAATATAAATATGTACCTGTAATAATTCATCTGGACGAATTTTTGTAATTGGTGATAAACGTAATACACGTGTCCAATTTGATGGAATTTTTAATGGTGCACTTACTGTTAAACCAGCACCTTTTGTACAACCATCAATTAAATAACGAAATGATTTTTGTGAATCAATTTTTGACATTTTTACATTTTTCATTTGATTATTATTATCAATTAAATTTTTATTGTTATTATCTTTTATTTTTGTATGATTATAAACTTCATGTAACATTTAAAAATTTATCACAACAAAAAAAAACAACAATATAACAACTGTTTGTTTATATGTACTAAAAATTTATATTTTCAATCTATTAAAAATTTTAAAGTTTTGTCTTTTTTTTTTATGAACTATATTATTAATATTTTTTATTTAAATGAAAATTAATTAAAGAGTGAAACTGATGCTTATGAAAATTTTTTAAAAACTGAGACCTTTTTTTCCTATTTTGTAAAAATAAAATGCATAAAAAATGTTTAATGGTTGCTTTTAATAACGTAAACCAAAAAAAAAAAAAAATGTTTTTTTTTTAATATTTTGTTTTTTTTATTTTATTTTCTTTTATATTAAGTAAATGTGGCTTTTGTGTGTTATGAATAGTTTTAGAATATTAATTAATAAATTCTTTGAGAATGCTCTTAGAAAAAAAATTTATCACACACGATTTTTAAAACGTTTTGGTGAATCAAAATTTTTCGAGTGTTCATTTTTTTTCTTCTTCTCACTTTTATTTTTCTCTAATTATGCTGATAGCAGTAAAATGTGTATTAAACTTTTAAAAATTGTGTTTAATGGAATCTTGAGTACTGCTACAAATATTTTTTTTTTACCATCCTTAAAACTGTAGGTGCACACATTCACGTATATGACAAAAGAATGGTATCTATGTATAACTCAGATTAGGTTGGGTAGTCCGTGGTTAACATAGAACTGATGTAGGTACTACAGAAGAAAATGAAGTGTTTTTTTTTAGAAAATTATCAAAATTTTATTTTTTTGTTTCCATTCCTTAATTGAAGGAAAATTTTCATAGAAAAACAATCGATGTAAACTTATTTTGAGTTCAGAAAATGTATGAATTACAAAAACATTAAAAAAATTAAATACCAATTATACTATTGCAATTAAGTCCATCTAAAAAAGATAAACTCATACAAAATAAAGCTTCAATTCTGAAATGAATTTTTCGAAAACTTGTTATCAAATTAAAAACAATTCACTCTCAAAATCTAATAAACTGTAAAATTATTTTTTTTCTTTTGTATAGTGAATGTGTATCATTTCTTGAACATGTTTCAAATTGATTAGAAGCAAATTTGAAGTACATACACACATACATACCTATAATAATTTTAATTAACGAAAATTATTGCTAAATATGACAGGCTCATAAATATTTCTGAAATTCTGATTCTATATTTTGGACATTATTGCTATGAGAGTTTTCTCTCTCTCTAGCATTTTTTTGGTTTTTGTTTTTTAATTTTTAAACATCAGAATCTTAAGAAAAAAAAATTAATTCTTATAAAATTGTTTTGTCATATTTTTATAAAGTATTTAATTTTTGTACTTCTTCTTAATAAGGACAACCAAATTTTCGAAATTCTGTAGAATCAAACATAAACACAACAAATAAACAAATTTAATAAATAAAATAATACATTACAAATTACGATTGTTAATGATATATTAGGTGTGAGCTTTTATTTCTAGGAAAAAAAACCAAATTATTCTATTTTCCACATGATTGCGCTTTTTTACGCATCAACAAAAAAAAACTGAAATTTATTTAATATGGCTATTAAAAAAAAAATTGAAATTGAATGTACATTAAAATTATGTAATCGCAGATAATAAAATAATGAATAATTTATTTTTCGTACAAGTATCATAATGTTATGAATATAAATTATCTCATACTTAACCCTTTTACATTATGAATTTTATTTTTTTAGAGGGAGGAATGTACGAGTACTTGTAAAATATTTTTGATCAACAATATGTTATTACTACGAAAGTATTACTTCAAATTTCGTTATTTTATGAAAAAAAAAGGTAATGTAAATTTTAAAAGTCAATTTATGTTATGATCAAAAACAACATATTTTTTCGATATATCATAATTTTATTTTAATAAATAAATTATAGTGAATTTCTAACTTTGAAAATATTTGAAACATTTTGTGTTATTAAACAAAATAATAGGCACCTTTCCTCAAATGCTATTTATTTCAGTTTGATTTTATCATAATTTTTTATCAAGTGAAATTAGGACTCGTAAAAAATATTAATCAATAAAAAAATATAATTCTATTAAAAATTTCACTCGTCTCCAATTTCAAAAAGTGAAAAGAAAAATATGATTAAGTCTTGTTTTTTTAATCAACTAATTTTTATTTATCATTTATTATTTTTTTTTTCTTATTCGGATATTCGTTTTTATTAAAACTTTATCTTCAAGGAAAATTTTTTTATTTATCTAGAATTTTACTTTGACAGTAAAAATCCATGTGAAACTAATGCAATACAAATATTGTAAAAATAATATTTCGGCTCCATGAGGACGACTGAAATCGTAGAGAATTATAAAAGTTCATATTTCTTTGAAATCCTTACACAAACAATACTTGTGTATATTTTGAACGGATGATTAAAAAATGTGAATTTCAAAACTTGTACATATTTTTATCATTTATAAACCAATTTTGATGAAATTTTGTGGTAATATTTCAAAATACTTTTAAAAAAACAAAAAAGTTTTAAAACTAAATTTTATATGCTTCAAATTCAAAACTTGTTTACCATGTTCTTCGAGGGGATTTTAACTGTTCGTAATTCAAAGAGTTTTGGATTAAATATGTACGTACAATATACTTTTCAATTTTTTTTTTTCATATCATTTTTGTTTAACTTCGAAAAACTTAAAACAACCTTAATCCTTAAGAACCTTAATCAGTATAGAAAAAAAGTTTATTTTGTTAGTAGTAAAATTGAAAATTTTAAAATTAAATTTTATATTAAAAAAACCTTTTAAAACTAAATTAGCGCTCGAATGGCGACTTGAAAAATAAGTTTTATTTCTTTAAAAAAAATTATCATAGAGTGATTTTTTGAAGCTCATCAGGTGTTAAAAAAATCTACAAGGAATAGAATTACAATTTATTGTGAAATTTTTATAATATACAATATCAAATTATTGTATCTACATTATTTTTTATATTACGAAAGAAAAAATAATGTGATAAAAAAATAACAAACTTGCATGTATTGAGAGAGTCCAGAAGCCAAAATCAATTTATATTTTGACAAAATAATAAAACAATAAATTGTCTTACCTTACATACAGAACATAGACATGTATTATACATTCATTCATACATATGTACGTACGTATATTGTAGTTATATAGACAATTCTTTTTCTGTTTTTAAAAAAGGATAATGAGTTTTTTCTTGGAAAGTTCTTTTGTTATGATAGTCTTTTTCGGAATAAGTGGATTACAAGCCTTTTTTTTTTATACGAAAGAAATTAAAGAAATAATTTACGTAATCTGTCTTATAATAATTAAGATACATCTTAATTTGTTCTTACTGTAATATACCAAAGTGAATAATTTCAACGTTTAAAAACGTGACAAAATGATATTTATTTTTGTAATAGAATATTTTGAGGATTTAAATAAAACTACGGACTACAATAAAACAAATTTTTTGTTGTATAGTTTTATAATTACAAAAAATTATTACGGAATTAAGTAAAAGTATTGTTTAGCTTTTAATTAATATTTTACGATAAATTTTATTTTGTGATTTTTTTAAGTACAACCATTTTACAAAAAAAAAAATCCCTTGAGAAATAAGTTGGTGTCAATTTTTGTATTCATTTCAGTGTGAAATTAAATAGAAAATGGTTTTGTATGTAAATTTATTATTTAAAATTTATTTTTGAAAATTAAATAATTATAAGAAAATTTTCATTAGCATCAGAAAAATGTAATTTTTTTTATATTTTTGTGGCAATTTACACTAATTTTTTTCCTGTTTTTTTCGATTAAAATTAAAGTTACACTTTATTTCAAATCGGTACACATTTGTATACTTTCAAAATTCACTTTTCTTGTTTTCCTAAATTATTTTCAATTTTTAGCTTTTCTTTTTTTTTAAAATGATTTTTTTTCAAATTTTATTATTTTATTTTTCACCTTTTAAAACAGTTATTCTCAAAAAACAAAAAAACACCAATATTTTCAACTTCGTCCTTACTTATTGAACTTGAACCGTTTAGGATAACGTTAAATATTCAACTGAAAGCTTAACAAAGATGCAGATTCCTTTTATAAGTTTTTCATTCATGTATTCTATATAATATGTATTTTGTGAATGTTGGATACATACATAAAAAAATTTAAAAGTAAAACGAAAAACAAATAAGGAGTCATTGAGAAAAACCGAACCGAAAGAAAGAGATGATAAAGATGTACAAAGTGAATTTGTGGGTAAGAAAAAAAAAGTAAATTTCCGGTTATTATTTACGGTAATACATACATACATACGTATATATATGTATATACACAATAACCAATTGTTTGATGTTAGATCTGTGTCAAAGACTCACATTTTCTTTTAAAAAAAAACTAATTTTAAGGAGATTGGGGTGGTTTACTTTTTAAGTTTCTCCTTTTTGCGTATTTTGACATATGATCTGATTATTATTTAAAAAAACTTTATAAGGGATTTTATGTTTGTTTTCGATTAATTATTTTCATCCGTTTTTATATTATTTTTTTTTTTAATTTACATTTTTAACGTCATAATTCGATATGTGCAGTTAAATGATCATTAAAAATAATAATAATTTTAGTCATTAGAAAGGAAAAAAAAAATATAAATGACCTTTTGTAAATTTGTAATTTGATTTGAATTTATAAAAAAATAAAACACATTATTTGTACATAATTAATATTTGAATTGAAAACTTATCTTTTAAAAATGTTTTCTAAAAAATGGAAAGTGAATCGTGGATGGTTTCCATATCACTCTTATTCAAAATAGCTTCGTTAGAATAAGTTCAACGATTCAATAGAAAAAATTGTATGTATTGGCTATCAGAATCAAAGATTTTTTGTGATTTTAGCGGATCATGATAGATTCGATAGCTTTCGATTGAATTCAAACCATACTCGATCAGTTGGCACTATACAACATATATTATATGATATATGATATTAGCATCATATCATATCACCTCCACAGTGTTTTATGTTACCAAATTGTTATAAATAATAACTTTCGTTTCTGTATTCTAGGGTTAATAAAGGCATGACCAAATTATAATCACGAATAAAATATACATCATCCTTAATAAATGAAAAAGTAAAGTTACTTTTTTGTACTGAAAAGCAACAAAGTGCCAATTTATTAAACGTATTTTTTATTATATTTTTAAAAAGCTTGAAAATAATGATATCTAAACGATATTACATTTATATAAAGTGTACTTTGGAGGTCAAGTTTAATACATATACATACATATGTACATAATTTCCTTTAGGGAATTGCATTTTGCATTCATGAAATTCAAAATAAATTTAATGAATCACCTACAATAAATATTCAAAGAAAAATGAAATATTCATAATTTTATTAGTGTATAGGTGTATGTGTTCTCTTTTAAATCTGATGAATTAAATCTCTTGAGAAAATAAATTTGTGTTATTTATGCAATAAATTTATCTTTTTATTTTATTCAATTTTCAACCTTATAAAATTAATGTCCTTTTTTCGCAAAACTTACTGTCGTTGTCATGTTTGTGCAGTTAATAAGAATATTTAAAGTTAAAAGAATCATTATTGGTTATGTAAAATATGTAAATTTAAGGGAAATTAAGTCCTTATTATGAAATACATATTTATAATATTTTTACTTACTCTTAAAATCCTGTATGGACTATCTTTTAATAGGCAAACTTCAGCTGATATTGTTACTATTTCATTGGTATTTACCGAAAGAATTGTTTGTAATTCACTATCATCAATATCATGTTGTGATTGATGAATATTATTTTGTGTCTCTGATGGTGTATTCCATTTTAATTTGTATAACATCCAAAGCTATAATAAAAAAAGATAATAATATTAAATTTGTAGAAAAAGTAAAATTTTTAATATTTTTTTTTTACCCTTTGATATTTTCTTTGACGTGCTTCTTCACTTCCACTCGAATCAGTTGAATGATCAAGTTCATTTCTGTATAGACGATCATCATTCATGTATAAACCGTTTAAAATATTCGACATTTTAATGTTCATTGATGATTTAAATTTAATTAAAATTTTCTAGAAATTATAAAAATAAAACAACAATCTTATTAAATAAATAAAAAATATTACATTTTGTAATTAATGTCAGTTTTATTTGTACTGGTAATATAAAATGATAATATTTATTGAATTTATCATAAATTTTTTTTTTATTGTAAATTAATTATGATTGGGAATTTACGTTAAATTAACGCAATTTATGTTCATATACTCATTGGTTTGTTTATTTTTAATGCTAATGGATTTTGTCTGTATCTTCACAAATATATGATTTGTGAATTATTACAGTTATCAGTTTTTTGATAAACTTTTATTATAAATCGATAAAGGTATAAATGTGATTTGATTAGTTTTATCAAGTAAATAATATTAGATTTGAAGTATGCGTAAATTAATAAAATTGAAGCTGAAAATGTGATAAAAACAAGTACTTTTTTTAAAGTATTATTTACCTGAATTTAAAAATTAGATGGCAGACATACATAATATGCACTTTTTTTGTATTAGTTTTGTGTGGCAAAAATGTGAAACATTGTTTTCTAATGAAGGAGGTTCCATATTTCACTTGGACAAAAATTGAAAATACAAAAGAAAAGCTGAAATGAAGTAGTCAGGAAGCATACTGAAATTAATTAAATCTATTCTCATAGGTCTCATGTAATTCTATTAAAAATGTCTAATTTCGGAGGTCTATATGCATGTATTTAATCTATGTATACTGTAGAATATTGTTCAATTAAGGAAAAAAAATTGAAGTTTAACGAGAGTAAAAAATTGAAATTATAATTAAAAGCTTAAAAAATTTTTTTATGTTAGGGAAGTTTTCAATTTATTAAAGTTCGATTTCTAAAAAAGTTGAAATTAAAGAGGATTTGTTAGTGCACTTCACACTCCTGGTCCTGACTATAAATTCAACTCGTCATTATCTCTCTTTGACATAGTTCAGGACTTATTTACCTTGCTTTAATAAAACAACATATATTTTCCAGTTTTTTGGGCTTTTTTTAAAATTCATTTTCAACTATAATCGATAGGTTCTTTAAGGACCATAACAAATAAAATGAATTATATGTATGTATAATAAACGGAGAAACGGAGGTTTAGTCAAGCCACTATTTAACAATAATAACGTTGAATATTTTTTTTTTTGTTTTTAAATCTTACGGAAAATACAATTATCTTTCTAATAAGTAATAATCCTAATTGACAAAATAAGTAAATGTATTTAATACCATTAGTACACTATCATAATGTCCTTTGAATAATTCAAAATATTATCTTGGTAAATAAATTTGATGATACATATATTCATTATACAAGGTAGACAAGAAAATTATAAATAATAATATTTGTTATCAGCCTCTAAATTATTAGACACGATATTATGTGGAAAAACATTTTTCACCTTAACAAAGACTGACCTATTTTAAAAAATTCAAATGATATACTCGTATTTTTCATCTTGACAGTAAATGATAAGTTAGACGATTCTCGGATGAGTCATTTGAAAAAAGAAAATTATAAGAATTTTCTTGTGATAAAAAAGGAGAAAAAAAGTACAATGTTTTAAATTTAAAATACAAACTTGAAGGAAAAAGAGGAAAATTTATTATGAAAAATTAGGACTTTCCAATTTTTATACTCTTGAAAAATTGAAATAATATTCAAAATTCAAAATTTTTTTCATATTTAAATTTCTGCATTATTTCATTTTTTAATAATCCATTATCCATCTAATAACTTTTTTCTTCCATTAAAACTTCATTAACACTTTTTATAAGCCTTGTCGTTTTATTTTAATTTTTCACGATAAAAAAGTTAAAAATGAGTAAAATCTTAAGAACCTTAATAATTAAAATAGAAAAAAAAATGCAATTCAATGTACTAACCCTTTTCATTTGGATGATTTTAAATGGAAAATAATATAGTAGATAATGGAATTTTTTATCTGATGTTTCCACCCAGAAATGAAATTGTTCAAGTAAGTATTTTCCAACTCTTTAAAATTCCATGAATTTTTTTATATTACATTCTTATCATGTACATACCCGTACAGGGAGATTTTAAAAAAACAGTTATTCTGGTTTAAAAAAAAAAACTAATTTAGCAGAAACTTTCTGTAAAAACAAACCGATTCATAAAAGTTAAAATTGGATTTAACCTATAATGATGTCAAGGATTCTAACAGGATATTCTTGTTCACGTACATATTAGTAGTTTTTATTTGCGTGTTCTTAATTATACATATCATATTTTAATAATATCCATATTGCTTTAAGAAAAACGTGTCTTCTAATGTACAAATGTACAATTATGATGTACGAGTATATGTATATAATTTTTGGAAAAAATAGTAAGCGAAAACTGGTTAATTTTCTGTTAATGAAACGAAATATTCACACTCTTAATAATTGATTAGACAAATAGTTTCAATGGTTTTTTCAGAGTTTTAGTTTCAATTAATGATGTTAATTACAACAAAATTAACCTTTTAGTTACTTTTTTTTTCTTTAATATTAGTTCTTTCCATGCGATGGAAAGCTCTGATCTTATAAAGGATAAAAAAGAGTACTATTCGATGAAATATCCCATACTGCTCCTAGTTATTGTAGAAATAAAAAAAAATTTCACAATTTTCTAAGCGACGACAGTTTATTCTTGTTTTACTCACTTTTCTTTTTCACCTGTTAAAAAAAATTTAAAAATCCTTGTATGTGAAAACCTATAGAGACCTTCAAGTATTCTTGTTGCATTTTACTTCAATGATTTACTTCAAAAATTAAAATTTTATTATATGAAACTTTATGTTTATTTGTTTTTGTTTTTAACAGCTAGAATCCTTGAATCTTTTTGTTTTTACAATCCAATTGTGAAATATATGAACGCTTACATGTTTTTTTCTTCTCTTCTTTTAAAGTTGGTTTTGAACATTTAATGCGTATAGCTATATATTTCTAAAGAAAAAGTTTAATTAATAGCTTTAGGGTTTAAAAATTTTTTACACATTTTTAAATTAAGTTTTTAAGAATAACACTAACCTTCCTACGTATATGTATGTGTACATTTGTATATAAGTACATATGTATTTAAACAGAATGTGGGAAAAAAAATTATATTATTCTTCAAATATATCGAAAAATATATACGTATGTATATCTACGATTACATACATATGTACGTTTGGATACGTTATGTTTTCGGGAATGAAATTTCATATTTATTTTGTCTATTTTTTTTTTTAGTTCACATACGTATATCCTCATGTATCTTTGAACTACATATTACATGTTGTTAAAATTTATTTTACTACTTCTTGTTTTTGTTATAAAAATTTAATTTTATTTAATGTTTTTCTAATGGTATACACAAAATTGACCATTTTTGTATCGTATTAAAATATTTTGTTCTATGTGGGTTAAAATTTACATCCCACTGAAATTAATTTGCAATTACACAAAAAAAATTCCGTATTAAATCAATTTTGAAAACCGGCTATTTCAACTCTGATAGCATTGCAGATGAGTTTTCGATTTTTCGTTCGAATTTTTTTACTATGGGCCACGTAACACAAAACATATTTCTTGAAATATAATGCGTCCTACTTTACTTTAAGAATTAGAAAAAAATATCTTCCAATACATGCTAGTATGGAAAAATAAACAAATTATTAAAATAAACCAAAAGCAAAAACAAAAATTGGTAATTAAATTTCTTTTCAAAAATTATTAATAATGTAGAAAATAAATTTGAGTGACAAAATTTCTCAAATATCATAAATTCAAGTGAAAATATTTACTATTATTATTAAGTATAAAATATACTTAACCATCATAGAAACACTTGTTTGCTGATTCTACATTATTTGTAAATGTATGAAACAAATAATAAAGCAATGAATAGAAAATATTGGAAATATTTACGCTGAATATTTCTTTTTAGTTTTTAGTTTTATTGTTTTTTTTTTTTTTTTTTTATTTACGAATATTTTGATTATGTTGTAGAATTGCAGAAATTCCATTTTTTTCTACAAAATTCTTAGAATATTTAGAAAATTTATTTGTTTTTAAAGTTTTGAAAAGTTTTCTGTTTTTTTCGAACTTATTTTTTCAACATTTACCATGTTTTAAAAGCAAAATTAAAACTTTGAAATTATGGAGAACGTTAAAAAAAATTCGAAAATAAATAAACGTGAATTCCAATAAATTTCAAATTAAAAACAAATTCATTTGTGTTTTGCCCAAAAAAAAAAGTATTTAATGGAAATTTGTAGAATTCTTATTTGTTTCTTTGACTACAAATTCATTTTAAGCATTTTTTTTTTTTTTTTTTTTTTTTTTTTTTTTTGAAGAGAAAAAAAGAAATCTTATAAGTGCAAAAAAAATTTTTCTCTTCTTCAATTTTCAAAATTATTTGATTTTTTTCACTTACCTAAATTTATGTCGATTATCCTTTAAAGTTTGTAAAAAATGAAGAAACCACCACACTAAATTTTTGTTTAATTAATCAATTTATTGCGAGAAAAGTAGAGAAAAAAATGTCCACTTATGCATGTTAACTGAACTGAAGGATATTAACTGAAAACTGTAATAAAAGGTTCATCATTTTATATACGTATATAAAGCAAACGTTTTACGACGTCAATAGAATTGTGAAAAAAAAGGAAAACATATAATTTACATTGTAGTATGTATATTTTTTAACTTTCTCACTAAAAAGCACTTTTACTTTTATAATTCTTTTTCTATTTTATTTAATTACTTTTCTTTTAATTGTATGTTTTATTTTTAATTAATTTTATTTGTTGCTGTTATTATATGTACAATTGTTTTAATTATCCTGAAATAAATTCATATAACGGTTACTTAAAGTTCATTGATTATTTATTTTTTATATAACATATGGAATATGTATTATTTTTAATTTTTCAAATTGTTTTGTAATACGATAAAATTAATAATTATTACAGACCACATTATATATATATTTTTTTTCAATTATTTTTAATTCTATTAATTATTTGATTAATTCTTTTTAATATTTGAAATTGAATTGATACATATTTTATTTGTTTTATATTGGAAAATTTTTGTAGGCTATATAATTTAAATATCACCTCGAATATCGAAATATCTTTTTTAATTTACTTAATTAGTAAAATGCATGTTGTGTAATAAAAGTAAAAATTTTAAATTATTCACACTTACCAATTTAAATATGTACACAAAAAAATAATTAAAGTAAATTAAGTTTTAGTTTTAAAGTTTTCCTTTAATTTTTTTTTTCAAGAATGCGTTAAATTTTTTTATATTTAAATTAACTGTAATCGTTGTGAAAGATTCTTTCATACTAAAATTGAATATGTGGCATCGCTATTATAATTTGATTAATGTAAAGGCTAAACTATTCATCATTGTTCATATACATACATATGTCAAGTACTTACATGTATTATATTTGTTTCTGTATTTTGTTTAAGTGATATATTATTTGTTTGTTACAAGGGTGTGAAAATTTTATGAAATTCATTCAGCGAAATGTGTTATATCTACACATATATGTATAAACATATACATATAGGTACATATAAGTTTTCCTTCTTATTGTTCTTTTTGAAGCGCAACAGGCATATAACTTATCACTTATCATAAACATTTAAATAGTGGGTGTTAGCACATGATAATATACATATACATATATACATTGTTAAGACATAAAAAAGATAGGACAATTATTATCATTTTAACATTCAAATACACTTAAACATCGCATTCAATATACATTTGTTTGTATATGTACAATGTACATTGTACATACATGAAGCATATAACACGAAATTTTGTTTTTTTAAAGGAAGTATAGAGAAATTATATGTTTTTTTAAGGTTTTTTCTTTAATTATTATTCTCACAAAAAAAAACTATTAAAATAATATTATAAATGAGAAATTAAAAAGCACAACGCAAATATTTACTTTTGCTTTTCATTTATTAAAATGCTTTTTTTATATACTTTTTATCCACTTACTTTTGACTTTGTGGGTAAGAGTGTTCCTCGTGACGTAATTGAAATTTTGGAAAGAGTTTTAGGGTAGTAAACGTGAACGGATTTACATGGGGTTTTCGGATTTGAGATGAGTGAATAGAATGCTTCCTATCTAGAATCGATCCCTTTCTTGAAAATAATTAAATATGATGGAATATTCGAAAAATATGAATTTAAAGAACAAGCTGTTACTGAGAAACTTCCGAAACGTCCTCGAATAACTCTTTACTCGAATATCATCGTAGTTACAGAGGCTTTATAATCAATTTATAAAAAGTATAATATGTTTTAAAAGTTTTTTTAACCTTCAAGCTTATTGTTTTAATTTTTTTTTTCTTTAACCAGTTTTATGGGAAAATACATATAAATGTATGTTTTGTTTTATTATTATTTATTATTATTATTATTTTTTTTTGTTTTTTTTTTTTGTTTATTGCGATATATTGTATGTATAATTTTTTATAATATTAATTTATTTAGTGTTTATCTAAGAGTGTACATCTAAAAGATTATTTTTTGGTAATACAATGTAATTTTAATCGGAAATTAATTTTCAGACATTATTAGAAATTTATTTGATGAAAAATATAAGATATTAAAAGAAAAAACTAATTTACTATTACAAAAACTATAACACCGGGATCATCGTATTTTTATTTATTATAAAAGTGGAAACAAAAAGTAAAGTTTTTTTCTAATATTTCCATTAAAAAAACAAATAGTCGTATAGCACTCCAGAAGACTTCATCGAACACACCTTTTGAAATATAATTAGTACCATAAATTACCAACTAAGATAAACAATACTTAAGAAAAGGAATTTATTAAAGCTTTCGTTTTTCTAGTTGTTTGAACATCATGTCATACATATGTACATGTTGCTAATGTAATATCTTCATAATTCGAGTACATACTAAAAATTAATGAAAGACTTCAGGCAATTCACTAAAATATTAATGACGACAATCCACCGATTCAAATGAAATTAAATTATGTCTTGAGCTCAATAAAAAAATTAATGTCGTCATCAAAGTTCAAATTTTCTATATACTTGTAATTATGAGTAAGAAAGAGTATATTTAAAAAAAATATTATTTAGGACATTCTATACTATTTGGTTTTTATTTGATAATTTTTTCTGGAATGGTTTAAGTTTATCTAAATATCTTCAAATAAGTTAGTGACGCACAAAGTATTTTCATGTCAATATTTTTTTCTTAAAATTTATTAAAAATATATAACATAATAAAATATAAATAAAATTCTAAAATAATTTAAATTGGAATAAATTTATCAATAATTTTTCCTGGAATTGAAATAATTATGCCATACACTAAAATAATTATTACAAAAATAATTAAAATTGGTATACATATTTTCTTTAAAGCTGGTAAAAGTATAAGTTTTATTGATTTCAATGGATTAGAATACCAAGGAAATGAAGTATCAGGTCGGCTAAGTTAAAAGTAAAAGTAAAATAAATATACTCGTATATTTTAGATAAACGTGAATTTTTGAAATTTTTCCACCAAAAAAATTATACTTACTTTGGAACTGGTAAAGCATTGGGTGGTTCACGACCCAATCCAACAGGATTTAATTCTGCTTCTTCTTCTGTAACAACTTCTAATTCTAATTCAACTTTACCCTAAAAGTTCAACGTTAAAAAAAAAAACAATTTTAAAAAATAAAAACGAAATTACTCAAGAGTATTACACAAAAAATATCTTTAAGTACAAAAAGAAATTTATTTGAAATAAAAATATTTTACATTTGAAATGTAAATTGAATTTTATAACATATAAACTTTCTTTACATGTGTTCAAACGATTTACGGTCAGTTATTAAACTTAACGGACACTGTAGTTAAGTATCTTTGTCCTTTTTTTTTGTATTTGTGAAAAGAAAATTGTTATATTTCTTTTACATTTTCATTATGTAACTTCAATTTAAATCATTTAAAAGTCACTCAATCACTCACAATTACAAACAAGTTATTCTAATGTATGTCCTTTTAATTTTGTTAGTCACTGTATGAATACATTTGCTACATACATAAATATTATATACTCACTGTCATTCCAATTGTACCATTTTTCAATTCAGCTGTTGTTGGAAACCATCCTTTAATTGTCTTTTTTGTAAATAAATCAATGTATGATTTTTCAATTATTTTTTTCTTATTATCTTTAAATGATGGTAATTTACATTTACTTGCTGAAGTTGATGGTTCAATTATATGTGCTAAATCAATATCTAATGAACCTAAAAAATCATCTGCTGACATTGTATCATTATCCCATATTTGAATATGAAATATTGCTGGACATTTTATTTCATTATCATATTCTTCAAATGTAGCTCCTTTTGTTGTTATTACCATCTTAAGAAGAAAAAGAAAAAAAATAGAGAAGAAAAAAAAATTTTTATAATATGAAATTTAATCTTTTATTAATTAAAAATGAAGGCAAAAAAACGTTGTAAATATTGATTACAAGAAAATAACGATTTAAAAATTATAATTATTTGTTTTGTCTAGTTAATTGTTATTATTTTTTGTTTTTGTTGTTTTTTTTTTTGCTTTGTAATTAATATTGAAACTCATTATAAAAGTAAAAATATACATATTTTGATTACCATTTCTTCGTTTTTACTATATTTCAAAGGGAAAACCATACGCCAATTAAAATTTCCTTTTCCAGTTAATGATCGATAATGAACATCAGTGTTTTGCGCTTCTGCAGAATCATGTAGCCATCTTAATTATAAAAACATAAAAAAATTAAAATTGTTTTTCTTGTTAAAAGTTTATAATATATTTATTTTTTTCAATCTAATAAATTCTGTATATGTATATACGAGTACGTATAGTTTTAATTTTTCAAAATGAATAAGTCAATAAGTCTCTTACATTACAGTACATACCCTTTAACATAGATATCACTCATTTTACTTCCAAATATATTTGTTTCTTGTAATAGAACATCTGATGTATTCCAAACTATAACTCTTAATTCATAAGTTTTAGCTGATATCGGTGTTATATCAATCGGAGAAGGAATTTTATCCTTTTCATATATTTCAACCCACATTTGTAATTTACCCTGTTCCATAAAAACAAAATCAAAGAAAAAAGCCATTATTAAAGAAAATAATTATAAAAATATTTTTAAAATTCAATTAAAATTTTACCCTTGAAAATTTAATTAAAATAATAAATTTTTACAAAGAAATTTTAACCTGTTCGACTCCAGGACGATCATCTCTAAATAAAGATCGTGTTTCAACATGTTCTGGTACAAGGTTATATCCTAATGATGGAATTTCATTTAATCTTTTCAAAGCAGATAAACTTAGTCTTTCTAGAATATCTTCATCTATAAAGGATATTTTAAAGATTAAATTTAATTTTTAAAACGAAATTTAAAACTTGCGTCAATTCAAATTTTTATCTACAAGAATCTGAATGTGCCTACATTTGAAGAAAATTATTAAATTTCATAGGAAAATTTTGAAAATTTTTGGGAAATAAGAAAGTTGAAATGTAAAACTTAACTCATCGCAAAATGAACATGAAGTGACGCAAGTGTTCCATTTTTTTAATTTTTTTTTTTACTTTTCGATATTTCTGTTGAGTCTTCAAATTTAATTCCTTCTATTTCAATTTTACTACCTGTTATACTTGGAGGATTTAAACCATTTTTCAAACAAATTTCTTTGAGTATTTCACTAGGTTTACTATAGTCTCTCCATTTATTGTATCCAGTCCTAAAACAGGATAGAAAAAAGAGAATGCTAAATATAATAACACTGTCGAGTAAAATGTACACTTTTCTTTTACAAAATGAAAATTTACAAAAAAGAAAAAGTGTTTCGGTCTCAGAATTTCCCTAGTAACCAGTACTCAAAGTATAAGAAAGTATAGGTTTTCTATATTTACACAATATTGTTAAAAATGCAATAAAGTCCAAGAAAATGGCTAGGACTTATTTCTGGATGAGAATAGATATCTTGTTTTTGTTTATCTAATTTGTTTTAATTTATCACACAATTTACAGAATTTATTCATTTTGAAGATGATAAATATTTTAATTGCATAAAAAAACTGCAATAAGCTTTAATCGATTAAAAAGTAATTTTTAGAAATTTACTAAAAATCGTTTTCACACGAGACAAAATAATTTTTATAAACAAAAAATAGATTGTTAATTATTCAAGAGCTAAAAAGCAGAACCTGAAAATTTATTTTTGAAAATAAATTCGATTTAGATAATAAATATCAATGATTTTGATTACAAAATTAATGAAAAAAAGAACCATTTACATGTGTCACATGTACAGTTCATATAATGTACGTACATATATGTATGTATCTATAGACAGTACAAATGTAACATATAAATTGTGTAATCATAATGCATTTTAGTAACACTTACGTGCTATATTCCTTTGATATTCCAATTCCGGCATGATGTTTACTTCGTAGTCTATCTTCTAAATCAATACATGTGCAGCCAATTAAGTCATCTATCATACCACGGTCGTAAACTGAAATGTGTAAAATATGTTCCCTGGAAGTAAATTTAAAAAAACAAAGACAAAATATGGAAATAAAAGGAATTTAAACAAATATCGTTTGTTTTATGGAAAACTGTATTCTATACACGTTTATTTGGAAAATTTTCTTTAAAACAAAAGAATGAAATAAAATGTTTTTCATCAAAGAGCATTCTTCCAACAAACGTTTTGCCCATATGAAATTTGTAATTCTTTTTATAGATAATAAGAATGTGGTATGTAAGAGGATTCAAATTTTAAAAATGTTCGTTTTCATAAGACTCGATTCAATTGGAAATTTTGATTTTTTCACTTAACTTCGAAAATATAAGACCTTAGTATGTTTAATTTGATTGATCTATCGTGATCGTTCGATATAATTTTTAATTATTCTGTATAGTCTGATGAGAATTTAAAGCCACTCAAAGAGTATGTAAATATTCTAACATATTTTATTTCTTTTTTTTTTTTTTAATTTTTTTAGTCCGAACAATCTTTGGTTAAATTGTTATCGGATGTATATATAGCACATTTTTTGGAAGAATATTCAAAAGTATTTCAAATAAATCTAACACACTGTGTAGAGAAAAATCTTTGTTGTTCTTTGAATGCCATTTAGAAATAGTAAAACAAGTCTTTAGAAAAATATTTAAAAGCTTTACAAAAAGAATATTTACTGCAAGATAACACAAAGCAAATTCGTAAATACTTTTTTTGTAACTAAATTAACCTAAAAGTATACGGTTTATATATTTTTTTATGAGTTTTTATAGTTCTTTTTTATTTTTTTTTTTTGTAAATTTTTAATTAACTCATACACCATTGTAAATTGTTTTTTTTTTTTTAAATACTTTTTAAAATCCCAACAAGGAATAATACATAAATTTTGTTAAAGGGATTTATTTTAATAATTCAAAATCCTTGAATCCTTATGTTTTCGTGAAAAGTCTTCTTTAAAATTACATATAAAAACACACATGCTATTTTAAGGACATTTTTAACAATTTAAAGGTCAAAGAAGCTAAATAACATGTAAACTAATATATAGAAATGAATCATTTTATTACAATTACTTAAAGTCTTTAAAAAACTGATTTTTATAACTTACCTTGGTATGATACCTTCAAATTCGAAACGTTTACCAAATATTGGATTTGATTGATTTTGTAAATAATTAAGACGATCATTTATTTTTTGTGAACCAAATTGTAATTTAAGAAATGGATCTGCTTGACTATAAACATCATATGAACGTAAATTCATACCACGTACAATATAAACACGTATAAAAACTTTAATTTCATCTGTTAATGAATTTAACATATCATATTTTGTATTTAACATTTTTAAATTAATTGAATTATTATCATTTGTTGCTATTGATTCATTTAATGATTTTAAATTAATTTTATCATATGATTTTATTTTTATATTACATTTTAATGTACAATATGATTCATCATGTGGTAAACGATTTTTACGTTTTTTTATACCACGTACCATATGAATTGGTTCAGCCCAATCTTGAAAATATTCAAATTCAGATTGTTTTTCTAATTCTGAACCATAAATTATAAGTTTATGTTTACGTTTTGATGATGATGTATTATTATTTTCATCTACATCCTGTAATAGATAAAAAAATAAATAATTTAATATCGAAATTTACACAGTAAAAAACACAGTGCACAAATTTTATATTGCCGAAATTCTTACATTTTTTAATGAGTTATAGAATTTTGTCCACCAATTATATTCTTCTCTATCGAAAGTCATCATTGAAATATTTTCACTTGCTGAAACCTTTGTTGTCATATTGTTTGCAAACGTTTTTACTTTGTTTTTTGTGAATTTTTTGATATCCGACAACATTGAAAATTTCTTCTTATCTTTAATAAGAGGTGTTTTTTCTCCGAAATAATCTACTAAATGTTGAGGCTCTATAATTTAAAAAAAATTTTAAAACATAAAAAATTCTCAAAATATATTTTACTACCCATGTTTGTTCCTTCAGTGCTTTTTCGTAACATTTCAATAATATCTTTTCCAACTTCAAGATATTTATGTGATGCTGAAACCAATGACGCACCAATTGTTACTTCTTGATTCTTTTTTGATGTTTCAACATGAGCAAAAATTAATGGAGGCCAATATTCAAGTTGTTCGGGAAGAGACTATACGCATGAGAAAAAAAAAAAATAAAACGAAAAAATTTTAAAAGATATGAGAACTATGAAATATTATACGTACACATATACCAGTTACATATGGATCCATAAAATTAAAACTTTCATTCATTCGTGTTTTACAAGGTCCACTGTAGAGACATAAATCAGCAAATAAACATTTCATTTTATATTTTCCTTTTGACAAATTGAAAGTTTTATGCCAATTTCGAAGACCAACAAAAAAAATTTCAATTCTTAAGAAAAAGAAAATTGAAAAAAGATTATTAATTTTTTTAAATGGTCAAAAAGTTTGATCATTCATGTCTGTTTTAAATAAGGCTCTTGATTTGATGAAGCAATAAGAACGAAAACTATATAAAATCAAGAATATAATGTAAAAATCTTAAATCCCTTATATTCCTAGAGAGTTTATGAAAACATTGGAAAAAGGACTCTGTCCTATAATTTTGAAATAATAAAATATTTATTTAGGCAACTTACTTGTATTTTCCCATAACTGGAAGAATTTCCTTCGGTATATTTTCGCTTATATCAATATTTATTATTGTGTCGGAACCTTCACGTGGCTCTTTAATTTCAATAAATTCTCCAGATGCAAGTATTTCAGCTAAAAGTGCAGCATCACATGCAACTGGAATCCATCTTAATGGTGGTGGAAATAATTTTTTTAAATCTTTAAATTTTTGTATTGCAAGTTTCGTTTTAACTGAATGTTCTGTATTATTCGTTGTAAATTCATTAAATTTTTCAAGTTCTTTTGGTTTTAATTTATCTAAATTATATTCATCTTCATTTTCATTTTTTTCATAAAGTATTTTTAATGATGCTAAAGTTTCCATTTTTAATGGTTTAACAGCTAATCTTAATAATGTACATCCTAAATAATCACTTGATGTTTCTGAATCTATATCATATAATTCTAATGCAACTAATGGTGGATTTTCAACATAATATTCACATGGACCAGGAAATATAAGATTTTCAAATGTTATTGTTTCACTCCATACTGGTGATAATGTTTTATAAATAACATTTGTTTCTTTTTGACAATTTAAAAATGTTATACGAACTTTTGGATCACATAATCCTGTTATATCACTACCAGGACGTATTTTTGCTTGATGTAAATATATTTTACAATTAAAATATGTTTCTTTTTCAAATGCATAATGATGATTTTCAATTTGTTTCCAACCATTTTTTATCAATACCGATGATCTTTCTGACATTGTTCCAATCCAAATCCAACCATCAATTTTTGCATAAATACAACCACAACATTCACATGTATGAGGGCATTTTAAAGGCTTTAAAAATGATTTAAAAAAAGATTAAAAACATTTAGATATAGAAATTTAGTCTCGTGGTCTTTTACATAAAAGGATAAAAGTGTTACATAATTTAAAGATAAATTTTCAAAAAAAAAACCCCTATACATGTGTTTTAAGAAAAAACTCTATTGGATAAAATTCCTGCCTCTTTAAATTACCTTAAATATCAACTGTTGACGTTTACCACATAACCTTCCACAATTTTCTCCCTGTTTTGAATACATAAACATTTTCGGATCAAGCTTACAATATGCAACAATTTTTTCTTGTATCCATAAATTTATTAATAAATCTGGCCAATTATCTTGAATTCTTATTGATAAAATTGTTTCGATTTCTTTAGATTTTATTAATAAATTTTTCAATGTAATTTCAATATTATTTAGAAAATTTTTTGTTTTTGTTTTAAGATTTTTACGATATTCTTGAAAATTATTTAATGTGTTTTTCTATAAAATATTAAAAAATTAAGTAAAAATTTTCCAAAAAGAAGAACTTTAAAAAATTACCAAAAATTCATTTAAAAATAATCGAAAATTTTTATCCCAATCAGTTAATGCTTTATTACCGTTATATTCAATTTTTGTTAAAATTTTCTCAATAACTTCTTCAAAATTTGTTATGAGTGCTTTTAAACATTTCGCATGTAAACGACGATTACCAGCATTACGAATTTCAAACATTTTAAATATTTCTAATTGTTTTTTCTTAAAAGGATTATGGAAAAAAAAATTAATTACATTAGTTTTCACTAGTTCTTTTTTCTTTTTCATTAAAATAAAAATTATACCTACCATTGTTGCTAAAAAATCTCCAATTAAGATATCAAGAGAAAGTTTCTCACGACAATCAGGAAAATGTGTATTCAATGAAATTGATTTATGAGGTATATCTTGTTCGAAACATTTCAAATCTGATAAATTATAATTATGAAGAACAAATTCCATATGAAATGAATCCCATTCTAAAAAAAAATAAAATAAAAAATAATTAAAAAATGTTTTCAAGCTAGTAACTAAACAAAAAAATGTAATTTGTTAATTCATTGTATACTCATTACTCGTACATGTTTACAAAATAAATAAGGTGTATACGTAATATACTTGAAAGTTATATTTCAGGTTTCAAATTTACAGAAACAATGAATAGTGTTTTTCTTGTAAATAATTTTAAATTACAGAAAAACAAGAGTGAAAACTTTTTTATGATTTTATAAATAGTAGAAGAATAATAATTTAAAATTGAATTAACTTTTTAAAAAGTTTCAAGAGAAATGAGTAATTTTTTGTCCTATTTTTGTCACACCTGTATAAAGAAAATAGAAAAAAGTTTAACACTTCAAGGAAACTATTTTCAAATTCAAGTAATAACATAATAAAGGTCATTGACTAGAAAAGCGAAGGTTGTATAAAATTGTCGACCATTATAAATTCTAATTGACCTCATACATTATTAATAATAGTACGACATTAAAGGATACAAAATCTTGCAAATTTTACTTAATTTTCTACAAGCCGAGGTACACAAAACCAAGTAAGTCAGAGCATATTATAATTTATCAGTTTCATATCTTTCTAGATTTTACAATCGATTGTTTTAAATTTCTACTAAATTCTCTATGATTTCAAATATTTTCGACTATTCTGGGAATTTCAAGGTAAATCATATACGACTCCTCAAACCAACCAAAGGGTTCTTAAATGATGTAAATACTTTTCACATGTGATTCTGTACAATCTGTAGAATACTTACTTCCACATTTTACAGATATTTTCATATTATTAGCATTAGTGTGTATAAAATCTCCTTGCCATATTAATGTTTCAATCACGAAATTTTCATCATTCCAAAATATTTGCTCAGTTATCGGTGTTACTGATTGTATATTAACATCTCGTCTAGCATTTGGTACATCAATATTTTCTGTTTTAATTTCCAATAATAATTTTCCAATATAATTGAATGTATTTAAAGGATCATAAAAATGAATATATGTAGGACCTAAGCAGGGTGAAGAATCTAGAAAAAATTGAGAATTTAATAGAAAATTCAATTTTAAAAATTTTCTCAACAATCACAAAATGAAAAGTGAAAAAAACGTAGAATATTATACCTGGAAAACATATTTCATCGAAATGTATCTCATAATCACTTATACATTTCCATTGTATAAATTCACGACACATTATTTGTATAAAAAAAACTTTTGTCAATGATGGATAATAATAATTTAATCTAATTGATTCATTCCATGTTGGATGTTGTGTTGATTTTATTGGTCTTGTTTTAGCCTAAAAAAATCCATAATTTCGTATTTTTAATTAATTTAAGTAAGTGTTTTGATTTTTTTTTTTAAATTTAAGTTTATGTAAATAATTCTTACATTCATACCAGCAAAAGATACTTGTATTAGGTAATCAGCTTTTTTAGTAAAACTTCCATCATAAAATATAACATGATATCGTACGTTACATGATTTTTTCTCATCTTCTTCAGTTAAAAGTAAATTACTGGAAAATATGTGTTAAAATTTTAGGAGATAAAACCTTTATTATTTATTAAAAAAATATTATAATATTACTTTTCTGTCTATACATATTGAGGTGTTTTGAATTATAATTATATAATCGAAATAAATTCGATCTAATTAGGAGTATTATTTTGATGAGTAGATTTTTCTTTAACCCCTTGAGAACATTTGTATTTTTAAGTGTAAAGTGAAGTGTCTAAATCGTTCTGCGACTATTTTCAATACTATATGCACTTATTTTAAGGAAAAAATTGAATTTTCAATTGAAACTTATTGATTTATTTTTGCACGCAATGTACATTATTTAAAATCCATATAAAAAATTAAATCGAATCCATGTGGAAAATTTTCTTCAAATTAAATCAGATCTCAAGAGGTTAAAGTCGCTTTAAAAATGAACTTCCAAATAAATTGATAGATTTGTATTATTAAGGACATTCTAAGTGGGGACATTTACTATATTTTATCCGTTGAAAAATTACATTTTCGTTAATATAGACAGAAAAGTAAATATGTATTTTAATAATTTTTGTTATGTCACTTTTTCATACTTTTCAATATCATCATAATCGTGTGGTTCAGATATTGCTGGTGTTGGAGGTTCAGTTTTTGATATAATTGATAAATCAATTTGTAAATGACCACGTGTTTTTATTGATGTTTTACCTAATGGATTTTCTAATTTACCCCATTTTTTATAAAATCTATGACCAGGTTGATTCCATACAGTTGCCAAATCAATAAATAATTCACCAATATTATTATCAACACAACAAGATTTCTTTTTTATTTCAAATAATACAGTTAATCTTAATAATTCTGGAAATGTACAAAATAATTCAAATACAAAATACTGAAAAAGAAAAAAAAAACATATTAGAATAAAATACAAAATTTTAAAATAAATTTCTGCTAATTTTAAAAAGAATTATAATTAAAATATTGCAAAGTATTACAATTTATTGATTAGTTCTAAATATTTTTAATTAAGTAATTTAATTTACCTCACTGAAATATGGATTTTCAGAATTTTTGTAAACTTTTGTTGTTTTATGTTTTTTATCAACGGTAACCTTAACATAAGTATCAGCATTAAAAATCGATAAATTTCTTGCTTTATGAACCGTTACACAAATTAAATATTCTTGTTTAATGTAATTGAAACATTCAAATGGTGTTAATTCCATTATGTGTTAAGTTTTTTTTTCCTTTTTTTCTTAAAATAATATGTACTTTTTATCCTTTTAATCTTTTTTTTCCTATATAATTAATATATTTAAATATAATTAATATGCACTATAAAATTGTTGTCTTTGTTGTTTTCACATTGACAGAAATTGTAGTTATTTGTCATCAATAAAAAACAATGGTTACTTTTTAATTTATGAAGTTTATGTGATAAATTAGGTTTTCAACATCCACCCACATTGAATATCAATACATATATTGCTTTTTCTTTAATGAAAATTGTCGTTTAAAATAAAATTTAATTGTTTTATTACACTATTCATATAAAATGAAAGAAAATTATAATTCTTAAGACTCGCTGCACTTAAAAAAAAAAAAATTAAGAAGAAACGTGAATTGCCTGTTATAATTTAAAAAAATTTCGCCAAAATTCCTTAGGATCGCTCAAGTTACTACTAAGTATTGAACAAATTTGCACTTTACTTTTTTAAAATATGCTTGATCGTTGAAAGCATACAGCAATTTTGATTTACATATTTGATTTTTCAAAATAAACTCGGATAAGATTTGAACAAATTTTTAAAAGTCGCAAGTTTTCCAAATATTTTTAAAAAATTTCCATTTAAAATAAACAATTTTCATATTTCCTTTAGTTTTTCAATTTTAAAGGTAAATTTTCATATAAAATTATATCAACACTATTCAAAAAAGCTTTTTGAAAAAGTTTTTAGTAATTTATTTTTCTTCGAAAATTCGAATAATATAACTTTTCGCGCCATTTTATTTGTTTACATTATTATTATAGTGACGTTTTGTAGCTATCGGATTAATTTATGTATATTTCTTTTAAAAATCTTGTGAACTCTTTCTTTCTTTATAAAATTTTAAATTATTTTGGTAGCCGGTTTAATACTGATAATAAATTTTTCTACCTTTACTTCATTCTTCTGGTATTAATTGTATTGTTTATTTAGAGAAAAAGAGTAAATACGGAATATAATGATAAATTGGAACATTTTTGTGAAGGAATTGGAGTCTGGTCTGGAGAGCTTTTTGATGGAGCAACAATGGAGCAACAGAGTGTGAATATTAAAAGCACTGGGAAATTATTTTAGCTCTTTTTTTATAAGTAAATAAAAATAACATAAACTGAGCTGTAAGACGTAGAATATATATTTTCTATTCATTCCCATTTGGGCATTTGTTGAGATTGTTTAATTGTCATTCATTGAATTTATTTTGTTTTTCTTTTTTCAATTTTCATTTTTTATTTTCAATTAAATCACAATTCGAATAATTTATAACGAAGTAATAAATTTTATCTTAATGACAATTTGACAATATTGTGTGTTTGATTTTAATTTGAAGAAAAATTTAAAATTGATGAAATCATAAAAACGGATACATCACAAGAAAAATTTACAAAGATTTATCATCGTGAAAATATTTTTCATATTTTTTTTATGTTTAATTTTCTTTGTTAGTTTTTACACGTTTGATTTCATTGGTAATTTGTTATTTATAAATTTAAAAAATTTCTTTTGAATAAGATAAACGATTGCAAGTGCGCGATAAAGATTGTTTGAAAAAGTGTTTTTTTATTTTAAACATTGATTGAATTTATTGAAGTGAAGTAATTTTGCATTTTTTTTGTTTATTGCAAATAAAAACCACCTGTTGATTAAATATCAGTAAACAAATTTTTCTTAAAAGTGAATGCATATTATATTGAAATTTAAATTACATAGTTAAACGCAAGCATTTAGATTGAGAGTGCATTTTTAATCCGAATTTAATCGACTTTTATTTGATTTTTTTTCAATTGAAAGAATTCAATTTCAAATTTTTGAAGAAAAATTTACTGCCATTTTTTTAAAAATATATAAAATATTTTTTAATTAAAAAAAAAACAGCCAAACAAACGACAAGTGCATGTGTAAATAATTACAGTGAATTTATAAAATTTTAAATAAATAAAAAAATAGGTAGATAATGTTTTAACGGTATAAAAAAAACGAGTATAGTAGGTACTTTAAATTTTAAATTTCTTGGGAAGAAATTTAAAAAAAAATGAAATAAAAAAATTCCTGAATTTTTAATTGTTTAAAAAAAAAGAATTTCGAACAACATATCAACAAGTTTTCTTCAATTTTTGGATTAGAATACATTTTTCGACATAAAGAAGTGCTTTTATTTGGATTACACAAACAAATTGTGAAAAGTCTAAGAAAAAAAACAAGAACACAAAACACTTCTACTGTTTTCTATTTCTTCTTTTTTTTGCCATCATCATCATCATCAAGTGTTTCTTTGTTATTGTATAGATAAATTCATTCAGGTAAGTTTTGAAAGTTGCTTTTTCTGTTATGTTCTTATTTTCTATTTTAGATATTCTGTTATATTTTTTTTCTTTCTTATTTCTTATTTGGAGTCCATGAAGACAAAACAATACCATGAAAAAAAAAAAGATGAGAAAAAAGAATTATTGGAATATTTATTTTTCTTGAAAAGAACAACAATCCGTATGCCTACATTTTTAACAGTCATGTTCAATTACTTCATTAGCTTATTGTACCTACATTTTTTTCTTTAAATGCTAAAAAAAAAATAATCAGATACTTTTAAAAACAAGAAATGAAAGAAATACAAAAGTTTTAAGAGTTAAAAAAAAAAACAAAAGAAAACATAAAGTTTGCCAAGAAAATGGTCTTTCGTAAGAACCAGTTTCTTCTTTTAACGTTTTTAACGGACATTAAAATTAAGTGAATAAATACACATTGATGGTTACCAAGTTAGCTAATACATCGACAAAATATTGAAGAAAAAACATGGAAAAAAAAGAAAAACCAGACATTTTTTATTAACGAATATTCATATAAAATAAATAAGTACCTACATATTATGTATGTATGTACTGAAGTCGCGTCTTAAGAGTTGTTGATGTTAAGGAATTGTGTCATTAGTGAATTATGTTAAACATGTTAATATGCTTTGAAAATATAACTCAACTAAAGACAACAACAAACAAAAACACATACACAAGAATTTCAGAATTCGGTTTTTTTTTTATTTCGTTTTTCTTCTTTAAAAACAAACAAATTTTTTTAAAAATTTTATTGATACAGGTGATTCGTGCTGACGTTAGTAATAAAATTTGTATAATTATCTTTTGAAATGTACAAGAATACATACATATATGTATGTACCTGTGTTGTTAACAAGATGTAATTTCGTAATATGTAAACTCTATGAACTGTATGTCATAAAATATTCAATAAACTTAAAACCGAATATTTAATAAATTTTTATTAATGTGAAGAATTATTTAAATAAATTTCAATTTTTCATCAAAAAAATGAATAATTATGGAGTAAGTACAACACGTGTGTGTACTCTCAGGTACAATTCATGTATTTAAATCTTTTTTATTCTAATGATTGAATTAATTGTTTTATAAATCGTTTCGGAAATTTTCAACAAAACAAATTAAAAAAAAAAATACTATACATATGTATGTATAAGGCACACCTAAATTGCAAAAATTATTACACATTATTCATTCATGCTAAATATTAATTTAAAAAATTAATAATTTCATAAATGAATGAAAATCATGTGGTTATTAACCTGAAAATATAATAATTATGCACACGTAACTGAATATATGAAGATTTATTAAATAAAATTATAAAAATAAATCATACATACACTCCTATGAAAAGCAATTGCCAATTGAAAAAAAAAAAAGAAGAAAAAGAAGAATAAACAAAAAACTTTTTAATTTGAATTAAATTTTTTTTTATATCGTTTGAAAATTATTCATTTGTGTTAGCCGCCAAATTCGAAAATTTTATATTTAGGTACTCAATAAAAAAAGTGTCAAATATATTATTTTAAAAATGATCTGGATTGGTTTGAGTTAAAATACAATACATTCGAAATTAATAATACATTCCATAGCAACAGTTGGTTTTGTGAATAAAAATAAAATTATTTTTCAATTATAAATTTTGAAATAACAGCAAAAAAAAAAATTAAAATATTACTTTTTGTCGAATAATAAAAAAAAATTCAAAATATTTTTAAATATCGTCTTTGCTTTGCATTTGCATAAAATACGGATATGACATTTCAAAATATCCTTGATTTTTTAAAGTCATACAAGAAAACAAAATTACTTTGGTGTTTGCAAAAATCATTTGTAAAATCTTTGCTCAAATTTTGAAATTTCGATTACAGATTTTATGATTTTCATGTCAAATTTCTCAAAAAGCTCAATAAATAATTTCACTAGACACTATATTCAACAACCGCAAGTACGCTCTAGTAAATCCCTTTTGTTTTTCCTTTATAGTTTTTAATAAATAGCCTAATTAACATTCAACCCTGACCTCAGAAATTAATTAACCTACGACAAAATGATTTATCTTTATTTTAAAAATACAGGTGAAACTACATATGTATGCTTGCACATGGTTATAAACATCATCCATTATCAAGATTTATCTGAATTAGTATGTCACGATTCAACAAAATACCTACAACATTACTTACTCCACATTCAAATTTATTAAAAATATAAAAAAAAATAGTACAAATTTCCCTTTGCTTTGAAAACAATAGAGACATTACTGTATTTTATGATTTCAAACGAGTACTATAGCTAATCACATTATTGTTTTCAAAGACAATAAGAAAAGCACAAAAATTGTCAAAAAATTTATTTTCTAAACGCACGATTGATGATTTTTTAAAATCTATTTTGTGTTGTATTGTTCAAGTAATTTTCATCAAGTATACACACAGGGTGTATTTGATTGATATAAGAAAATATTAAGCGGAGTACTTTTTCGAATAACAGGAACTTGAAACTTGAAAACAATGACTATTTCTAGACATAGAAGCTATAAAATTTAAACATCTTTCAATTTTTAGTTCCGGTTTCACAGACAAAAATTGTTCAATTTTGAAAATGAATATTTTAATAACTTATGGAAGAAAATTACATAAACTTTATTTAAACACCCTCTTTCTGGTCATAAAAAAAAAACTAATTTATTTTCATCTTTCATACCTGTTGTATGTATTTATTGGCGCACCTCCAAAACTTTTGATCGCTTTCAATGAAACGTGAATAACGACCTACACATTTTTTGGATCTTTTTTTCTTTTGTGCCATCATACAAATATATGGAACTCTTATGAACAATGTATGTATGTAGATAAAATGTCGTTCACTGATTGCTAATAAACAATTCATCAAACTGTTGCTACATACATAGTTTAAAAAGTTAGCAAAAAAAAAAAAAGCGATTTATTTTTTTTACTTTTTATTTTCCAATTAATTTGTATGTATAAAGTAATTTGTATTTTATTTTTTCTGAAATCGACTCAAATGACACAAATTTGGCAAAATATTTAAAGGTAAATCTATCTAAAATTGCTATACTTTACATATATTATAAATGAAATTGTGCGTGAGTGTAATTAATCTTCTTTAAATATTACGTATATGTATTTACATATTTTGATGAGAAAAAAAGTTATAAAAAAATAAATAAATAAATATAAAAATATGTATTACACATGATTGAAGGTAAAATGTAAATTTATACACATGTGTATATATCCACATCAGATATACCTACACAATTGAAAAATTACAATTATTTAAAAGTACTTTTACACTAAAATAATAAACAATATTTTATTATTATTTTTGCAAATAATATTTTTTATGGGACATATGTACTTGATTGATTTTATTAAAAAATTTGAAGAAAAAAAAAGAATGATAATAGTTTTTATTATGATTTTTTTTCTTTTTCTTTATTTTAACACACTTGAGACAATTCAGTGTGACTATGGGGCTATCTATAGGTTATACAATTGCATTTAAATAACTTATGTATGTATGTAGGTATATATATAATGTGTGTACATACATTTTTTTTTCTTTTAAAAATTCCAATTGAATATTGTATACGTGTAGAAGGTGATAATGGTTAATTCATTATTTTTTTTTTCTTGAAGGCTAACAAGTAAATTTAATACAAAATATTAAAATGATATTTATTTGTAGTAATATATATCTATAAAGAAAATATATCTGACAATAAATAAGTTTTTATACATAATATAAATAAGCATAATATGGTGAATGTACATATAGTAAAAAAGAAAGAAATAAAAGAACTTTCAAGTACCTTTTATGTAGAGACAAAACATATTTTGCGACATCATATTACTTTTGTAATGTGTACCTGTAAATGTACTACCGTACATATTGTGTGTCTTGTACACCTGAGAAAAATAATGATATTTGCTAAAAAATTAAACACCACATTCAAACTTCTTTTATTTAAAAAGATACTTTACAAGTTTTCACAAAATATAATATAATAAACTTGTTTTCATTGTTATTAATTTAATATACATATATTTGAAATTAACAATTTAAATTTTAATAATCATGATAATTTTTAAAAATTAATTTTTTTTTTTTTTTAAAACAAGAAATATGTATACAATTCATAATTGACATTCTTTGTATGGTCGAATGTCTATACAATTTACATTCTTGTGTAAAATTTGATGATTATTTGAAGGTGGTATACATAGAGTGTTTATAAACACGTTTTTTTTTTTTTTTTTTTTTTTCAAATTAAGGACATTTGTAGTTTTGTAATTTTGTATCTTAAAGACTACAAATTGTGTTAGTAAACAATTTCATGTTAAACTCTATGTGTTTTAGGTTGAAATTACATACTATACCATTGTTCAAATTGATTGTATAGGAGCTATCCTAAATTTGTACATTACATGATTTAATTTTTTCGTTTGTTTCATAAATTCATCAATTTATATTGGAAACATTAAAGAAATGCGAACCTAATTTTTAAAAAACCCACAATAAATTTAGGATTAAATTTGAATAATAAAATATTTTATTTATGCAAATTTTCTGTATGGTTTTTTTTTTCTTCTGTGTATTTATTTTTATTTTGCCATTTAGTAAAATTGATTTGAATCTTTGAATGGTTTCCATATGAATAGAAACGGTCTTGTTTTTTTTTTTTTTTTTTTTTGTAATTTTTAAATTAAATATGTTAAATTTTTTAATAATAAAGCTTTTAAATTTAATTTATTTTTAAAAATTACTCTGATTCAATGAAATCAGCATCATTATCATCATTTGTATAGATTTTTCACACCAGATAGATAATTAAATGTGGTATAGGTATAGATTTCAAAAGCTTTAGTGTGTATGTGTGAAAAATTTAAAGATAACATGTGTGTTATTTTATTATTGTGTCCATGAAAACGGAAGCGCCATTAAATATTTCAGATACTCTTTTGTTAAATTATCCATTTAGAAAAAAATTCATAATAACAATAAATTTAGGTGGTAGAAATATTTATTTATAGCTGCATGATATAAATATTTTTTTTTATTGTATAAAAGATGTACATATGATATATATTTATCTTAAAAGATGTGTTTCTGACATGTTTATTGTAATAAATTTTAAGTTCTGAAGTTGTGTTTGTGAGAATTCTTATATGGCAAAAACAAGAACAAAAATCATTTTGAATGATATAGTTTTTTTTTCTTGATTCTTTTTTTTTTTTTTTTGAGGTAGCAAGCATAAACTTCCCACAAATGACAAAGAATTTATTATTAGTCTTCTATAAAGTTGAAAAAAAAAATAAAATAATCAGAATTTTTATATTACGCACATATCAATGATATCATTATTAAAATTTTTGTTTATAAAATATGTACATACAAAAATTATTTTTTTTCGAAATTATATTCACAAACAATAGAAGTATTTTATTTTATTTTGTATCATTAAAGCCCCCTATTACTTTTTTTTTTTAAATTGAACTATAAAATATGTTAAAACTACGCCACTTTGTTTACATTTAAATTTCACATTTAATATTGAATTTTTTGTTCATAAATATTTAGCTAAAATTTTTACGTCTTATTTAAGAGTTTTATGTAAGATTTTATTTAAAAATTTAATAAAAATCTCAATATACAAAAAATTATCTAAAATGACTACCAACTACATATTTAGATACTCATATTACAAAACATCTTCAAATTTTTGGGTTTTCTCAAAAATAACGTGAAAGTGAAAGTTTTTAGAGAAAATAATTTGTTTTTTTTTTTTGCGTTCAAGAAAAAATTATAGCGTGACGTTATTTACGAGTTATATCAAATTAATGACGACTAATATGGAAAAAATTAAATTAAATCAGAATTATGTATAGTTGAATTAATAAAAGAAATTAAATGTTCTTTTAACTTCAACTTTTAACAAACAAAAAAAATGTATGTATATATGTAGTTTGTTCAAATATTGAAACGAATGATGTGCGCAGATGAAGGCTTAACTAAAATATTAATACAAAAAGCTTTGATATGTGAATGATTTAAGCTCTTTCTAACCTGATAAAATGAAATCAAACGATCCAACACTGTCTCGTAAAAATAGATTTTTTTTCTATTCAGCACCATTTTTTGTTAGTTCCAAACACCCTGTTTATTAAAAGAATAATAAATTGCGTGCGAAAGTAATCAATCAACAAAATTTAATAGATATCGAAAATACTAAATACAAAATGGTTACAAATTATCATATATCTTTCAAGGAAACTTAAAATTAGGAATTAAAATTCAAATTGAGTCGAGAAAAAAAAAATTATTACAAATTTACGCGCTACACAAAAAGTTGCTAGCATAATTTTCCAATTTAAGAATAAGCCATCATTCTATATAAGCAGTGTAGGTATTATTTTGTCATGATTACAAAATGCATTTTTTTCTCCAGATTTAAACACTAATTTGGTCACATCCATAAACGTTGTATAAAATTTAGAAGAAAGAAAAAATCGTATTTGAATGAAAATTGAAATAAAATTGATTTAAACACTCAAACTTAAATCAAAAGTCAAAAATTATTTAACTTTAAGTTTTTCTTCTTTTCCATAAAAGGTGTGTATGTGTATTATGAAGTAGAAAATTAGTAAATTAAAGTCATTTACAATTAAATTGAAATTATGTAAAAAATAAGTTGGTTTTTTGAATTTTTAATGGCAGAAAGATATTTATGCGAATTACCTTTTACACAACAGAAAATTCTTCATTGAAATATAAACGGTCGTGTCTATAAATCAAATTCCAAGAAAATTCAAATATTAAAAGGGTCAATTTCGCTTGGAGACCTTACAAAGTGTACACATATTTTTCCCATATGTACATATCTCATATGTAATGTTGCTAAGCCACTAGGAAAATTATACTATATTTGAATCAACATATGAAACTGTGGTTTAGTGAATAATAAAAAAAAAAATTTTCATTTATTCAGCTGCCAATTACGTATAAAAACCGCAATACAGAAATCTTTGTACGTATACATAAGTAGTTTTCAATTTCAATTAATTTTCTGTTGAAATGTATAAGTATCCTAAGGTTTTTCAAATTTTAATTCTATACAATATCTTCAATTCATCATGTTTTTCCATTTCAATAATAGCCTATACTATTGCTATTTTTGTTTTTGCATCTACATATAAGATTATATTGCTTTTGGCTTTTTCTTATTCTCATTTCCGCCGCAACTATTACCAAAACATTTTCAAATCATCACATAAAATAAACACAAACTGAACTAAAGATTAAAGATCATAAAAATATGTTTTCTTCTCTAATCGATCGATCTCTGTTGTATAAGTGAAACATAATCGTAATTTGAAAAAAACATAATAATATATAATAGATACCTTATGTATATATGTATGTACACATATGTATGTACATATATATTATGTATAAGTACACAATAAAATATCAAATTTCATTAATGTCCAATTGATTAATTGAACATCATCTTCTTTTATCATTGTAGTGTACAATATGTATTAGATACTTTATAAGTACATAATTTCAATCTTCAAATATCAAATAAAAAATACTCTTATTTTTTTCTGTTGATGTTTTAAGAATACATACAGATATACTATATTTTAAAATGTTGTGTATTAACAGTTCGTTGATTCAAAAAATTGGCTACATTTCAAAAAATCTATTGAATGTATCATGTCAACAAGATACCGCATTTATTGTATTCACTTTTTCTTTTTTTCTTTTTTCAAATTAGAAAAAAGAAAAAAAAATCATGATATAGACATGTATCTTTAAACTTTCACTTTCAATAATTTCTATACAAACGATGATCATTTAGTTACAGACTCTAGATTGACTATTAAGTGATTATTCGGAGATTCACCTTATATTTACAGGTGATTTTTGATGCATTGCAGTTTTATTTATAATTTAAAAATATACATGTAACATTTAAATTTTATTTATATACTAGTTATACATAGTTTCTTATGTCGTATATTTAATAGAAAATATCTATTCATATACATCATAATATTTAAGATGCATATATTTATCTTTTAAAGATCTTTTATAAGCTTGTAAAATTTATGTAAACTTGTTTATTTTTACACTTTAAAAGAGAAAAGAAAAATAATAAAGAAATAATGATACTTTTTATTTACATAAAATTTATTATCTGCTCTATTGAATTTTATTACGTTTTTATTTTTATTTTTTTTTTTTATTTATAAACTTTAAATTTTAGTTAATTTTATGAAAGTACCGATTAGAAGTAGGTATCTGAGAAAATTTAATAAAACAAAATATATCATATTTCTTTTACTCTTTTTTTTATATCAACGTAATTCTTCATCGATTAAATTGTATCTTGATCCACTTTTCTCTATCATGATTTATGTATGTTTCTTATTAACGTTGTTATAACAATTTTTCAAAGAAAAACTCTAGCAAATTAACTTTTAATACAAAGAAAAAATAAATGAATTAATTTTGATTGATTGTGAATAGATGAACTATTTAGCGAGATATCACGAATTAGGAAAGGCAATAATCTTCATATCACGACATTAATGAAAATTATAAGTGTCTAATGTATTTTCTATCAATTTTTTATTTTTCAATTTTTTTTTTGTTTATTTTATTTTATCTTGTTTCTTTTTTTTTCAATTTAGTCAATGTTATTTAAGACATTGATTCCAATGTTCAAGCCATTCATCTAGATACATCTACAAGGTGAAGTTTAAGATTCTCAGGGTTTCCTACATATATCTTTTGAATTAAACTGTAATAATGAACTGATTGATTTTAAATTATTGTTCCGTATTAAAAATATATTATTTTTTAGTTTATATAAAATACATTGATTAAATTGCATTCATTCAATATAAGGAATAAAATTAGGTTAAAATAAGATCCCAAGGCGTTACATATACATACATACTTAGAAAACAAAAAAAATTTCTTAGCAATTTTATTGTACTACTCACATAATTTTTTCCAAATTCTAAGGGCGGCGGCTATTACAGAGTCACATTTAATATTCTTACATACTTGGAAATGAAATAACTTCAAATTAGTCTTTTTTTTTTAAATGCCTGAATAAATTATGAGAATGCCGATTTTATTACAAAATAAGATCTTTAAGTATCTATTATTGAAGTATCTGTTAAAATATTTATAATAGCTATAATGTGATGATGATTCACAATATTGCATTGGACTAAATTTAAATATTAGGCTGTGTTTTTTGTTTTCTGCAATTTAAAAAATAATTGGTTATGTTATCTTTCAATTTAATTGATTAATTTTAATTGTCAATGAGGAAGAGAATATTTGTAATGACTGTGATGAAAATTAATTCATAAGTATTAATTTAAAATACAATAAATAAATATGTCTCTGTTTTTTTTCTTTTCTTTTTTTGTTATTCTTTATACAAAGAGTTCGAATTAATTAAGTTAATTAAAGATTTTGTAATAAATAATTGATTTAAATTTTGAAATTTTAGTAAAAAAGTTTATTTTGCATCTTACAATTATTAAGAAATAGATGTAATGTATTTTGAAATTTTTAATTGGTTAGACTGGTTTATGTGGCTGAAAACTGTCTTGAATCTGTTTTGATGGGTTTTATTTAAAAAAATCAAAATACATCATATAGTTTGAAAATGTTATAAGTATGTAATTCGAAAACAGATGTTTTCTACAACTTAAATGTCCTATAAATTTGAATATGAGTTAATTATTGTCTACTATATTTGTTAGTTATGTAATCATGCTTTATATTTTACATCAGCTTCTATAATTTTTAATTGTATTAAATTGTATATTGTATAAAATACATATGAGACGAATGTCCAATAAAGAAATTTAGTCTTTAATAATCCATAGTTTGAAAATCCATTCAAAATCTATGAGAAAAATAACTAATTTGAATTTTTCTTTGAAGAAAAAAAATATTGAAATAAATTTTTGTGTTAAATCTGGCCTCTAATCTTCAAGCTCTTTAAATTCTTATTGTGATTTGAAAAAAATGAAAAAAGCTTTTTCAAAAGCAATAAAAAAGTTCAAAACAAAGATTATATTTATTTTTGTTAAGAAATTTTCAAGCAATAAAAAGAAATTTAATTAATTTGAATAATTCATAGAACAAATAACACATATATAATGAGAAATCACATATTCAAAATTATGTCACGTTTTATGAATTTAATTTCTTTAAAAAGTTGAAAATTTTAGAAAATTCAACAAAGAACATAAAATTAAATAAAACAAACTTTCAGTCATGTTTTAAAACAACTTCAAAAAATTAAACATACTTCATTTAATTATTATTTATTTATTTATTTTTATTTTTTTTATTTTTCTATGTTTTTCTTTCTTCTTGCAAAATTCGTTACACCACATAAAAATCTTTATGTTATTCACCTGTATATTTTAAAATTAAGTAACAACAGCAAAGAAATGATGATCAAATAGGTAACTTACTTAATAAAAAAAAAACTGTTCTTTTTTTTTTCGTTTTGTTGTTTATTAAACCTGCAATATATAAAACCTTATCAGTAATAATTACTATATTTAAAAAAAAACGAAAGTAATGAATAATGTGTACTTAAATCATTGAAAAAAACAATGACCAAACAATAAGTTACGGATATAAATACTTCATTTTGTTTGTTCGTTTTTAATTGTTGTTTTTGTTTACTTATTCGAATATCTTACATATATTTTTATAGTGAGACTTTATCGTAAGGAAATAAAAATTACTAACAATAAAAAATTATTAAAAAAAAAAAACAAAATACACTTTAAAAAGGAAAGAAAAAATTGTATGCTAATAGATAAATTTTCTAATTAGGTAGTTTTAATTCTTTCATATGATATGAAACGGTGAATTACCTGAAAAATGATTAATATATAACTGCTGAATTGTTATGATATTGAAGTACATAGATAATTTATTCAATATTTGATAATGGAAACCACATTTATCATATTCTGGTTTTTTTGTTGCTTTGAATTGAAACGAAAATGCATTTTATGATTTTTCAAAGTTTAAATACTTTTCTCTAATATATTTGTAATGTAAAGCGAAAGTTTATAATACTGGCAAATTATTTTTCATTATTATTATATTTTTTTTACACACAGAAATAAAAAAAAAAAGATTCTCGTGCTCGATAGGAGTTAATTTGAACTTAAGGACAGGTTAAAAATTAATTTGCGGTTATATGCATAATCAGAGCTGAAAATATAGGTACCTTTTTTTTATGAAGAAAGAAAGAAAGAAAGAAAAAGTGAAAAATAAGAAAAGAAAAACAAAATTGTTCAAGTTTTTACTTTCATCAAATTATTACTATAGCGGCATATTATAATAAATTGAAGAAGAAAATTGAATTTTACGCTTGTTATTTTAATAATGTGCATAACTTTAGTCTAAGATATTTCTTTCTATTTAACTTTCTATTTATTCAAGATATCGTTTTTCTATTCGGAAAAATAATATGTGTAAATACATACATAAAAAATATACAACTGCATAATTATTTGTTTTTTTTAATATTTTTATTTATTTATTTATTTATTTATTTTTGTTTTTTATTTAATAACGATACACCGAAATGACGATGAGATAGTGATTATGATGAAGCAATTAATATAAACCCATCATCATTGATGATGACTTAGTAAATTATTTTTGCGTGGGTGATCTAATGTTGTTTTTATGTGTTATGTAGTCGAATCGAATGGGAGTAACAAAGAAAAAATCATTATTAGGAAATATATTATATAGTTTTGAAAATGATCTGAAGTAGATTGAAGATGAAATAGAAATAACTATATGTACATATAGTTTTATTTTTGTTTCTTCTTCTTCACAAACTAATAATCATTGAAGCAAATAATTATAATATTAAGACAAAAATTTTTTTATATGAAATTTAAAAAAATTTAATTACTTACTGGAACGTTTTAGTCAAGCGAAAACGTTTTGAAGTTATTAACCTTTTTTATGTTTTTTTTTTTCAAAGAGTAAACTAAAGTGAAGTTAATGTCCATCAAAACAAAAAGTAAGAAGTAATTTTTTACTTGAGACGTAATTAATTGCAAAAATTTATTTTTCATATAAGCATTTTGAAAATTCACTTGTCTACAAATTATAAAATTAAAAAGGATATCGTGTAAGTCAAATAAAAGGCTTTAAAAGACAGTTTTAAAAAAAAAATTGTTGTTGTAAAATCCTGAGAGCCTTCAAGAGTACCCCACATACACCCATAATATTGAACACTATTAGTCTTCAAGGCTACTAAATTGGGTCGTTTTTTTAAAATCTATACGTTTGAACAAACAACTGTTTTTATTTGTCTCTCTGTCTGAAAAATATTTTTTTAAAAAAGTAATTTGAATCCAGTGATCCAGTTTTATTTTACTTATTTGAACATAAGACTAAGTAACAAGCCCTAGGGTGGAAATTAGATAATTTTCTAACCAGTTTCCTTGTGTTTTTTTTCTCTGCTTTTTTTCCACTTGTTTTTATTTTTTTTTTTTTTTTGAGAATTCAATAACTCATTTATAATGATGTAAACGATCTGTTGAAATAAAATTTACAGTTAATAAGACATTAATTTTCCACCTTCTCATTAAATACAGATGAAATAATTATCTGTCTGTTAAATCAATAAAGGAATATGAAAAAAAAAAAACAATTTTAATTATTACCTGGTTTCCACTTAATTACTTTGTTATTTTATTTGACCTGTTGCTACTTTTTAAGCAAAAAAAAACAACAAAAAAACCAAAACATTGTTTTAATAAAACATTACAAACGTACTATCAATTTTAAAAACAAAATAAAAAAACCGAAAAACAAAAACACTTTTCAAGATACATATAAAGTTGCATCATTTTTGTACTCAGTCAAATGAAAGTAGGACAAGATCAGCAATTTCTCAACTCAATAGAAATTCAACATTTTTATATACATCATTAAATAAATTTCTAATGAAATTGGATTTTTAAACGAGTTGAATATACAAAATTTTCATACACATATCTTTCTTGTGTATTACTACATAGATCATTCCTGTGTAACCTAAAAATTAAATCTTTTTGAATTTTCCTTCAATATTTTCGATTGAAAAAAAAGAAAATACACATATTAAAGAAAACTCATTTCCTGTGAAAATTTCTTTTTCAATAATAATTTTATAATAATAAGATCATTTACCTTTAAGTACATCGAACTGTTATTTATTGATGAACACATAGGTATGTATACATATGCATGCATGTGTATGAAATATAAACATAAGTATCTTCGCGAAAAAAAAATATATATATAAATTTAAACGTGACAAATGTAATGATGCTGTGATTAACATCATTTTTTTCAAAGACCTGTTTTATCTGTGTGATGATTATCAAGTTCAACTACCTATTCATTATACTTTTCACTTAAGTATCATATTTTTAAAAAAAGATCTGTGTTTTTTATTTTGCCTTTTATTTCATATAATAAAAAAAAAAAAATTAGAAGGAAAGAAAACAAAAACAAATCTACAAACAGGATGTGTCACATTATTTAAAATTGAAAAAAAAAAAAACCTTAAATACTAAATTATTATATTGTACGCGTTACAAAGTTTCATTTTATAAAATGAAATGTTACATATCCTGTGCAAATAAATTAATCAATTGTAATCTCTGCTTTCTTTGTTGTGATTTTTATTTTCAAACAAAGTGGGATGAAAAACTTTTCTCTCACGAAGAAAATTTCACTAGAAATCTTTAAAAATTCTAATAATAAATTTTATCAATTGAAATTCAAAAATTCAAATTTAAAAAAAAACATAGTTTCCCTGGACTCGAGATATGTAGATGATAATTTTGCCAGTGCATAATTCGGATATACGTATACTATACATACATACATATGTACACATAGCTCATATAGTTAATATCATATCATAGAACATTTTTAAATCGATTAAAATATTAACCATATGAGTACGGAATAACAACCATACTCACAAAGTAGATAACAATATTGACACTCTACACTCTACAGATTAAACCATATTATGTTAAAATGATCTTTCAAGTTGCTTCAACACATTTCATATACTGATGATATACATACATATATCTTTTAAGCATTATACATTATGTTCATGTTGCACATATCATTATAATTTATAATTTTCATAACAATAATCATTTTATAATTAAAATGCAATATATTTGTGGTTTATTATTCATGTGAATAAAAGATGAAAGTAAACAATAAATATGATGTTTTAAACTCTAAACATATTTCTATGTCACGTATTTAAAAGTTCATATACATACATGTATCTTTTCATTAAAATAAATAACACAAGAAAAACTAAGTCGAAAGAAAATATATAGTAAAATGTTATGAAAGTTATATTACATTAAAGATCACATATTGAACATTGCGATTCTCAATTTCTCATATACATGATTGCAATTAAGATAATGATGATAATTATGATGATGATGCGAATAATTTAGAAAATTGCATAAAACGGTAAATTGTGCGTAATAATATATCTAACCTTTTAAGATTTTAACTATTTAATATAAATAAGCAACATTATTTAAAAAAAAAAACACCGAATTCACATGAACTAAATAAAAGAGATTTGTAACTGAATAAATGGGGAGGTTAGTGCACACATTACACCGCCGCACCACCCATAATGATAATGATATATCGACGTTGTGTGTAGTAGGTCTGATTTTTCAAATAATGTTAATAATTTTCTTATAAGATATTTTTTTTTTGTATATATATTGAAAAACTAAGCAAAAAAAAAACAAGAATAAATTTTTCTTGAAATAAAGTACATAATATATTTCTGACTTAAAGCACGTATACTCAATTATATGGCGATCTACTTATTCAATGTACATAAATATTTTAATTTATTAAAATAAATATATATATAGAAAAAAATCTTTTACTTGGTCAGTAAGATAACAAAATTCATTCTCCTCATAACCTACAAAATTCGGTCTCTTTTAATATGTCATGTAGTAAACTTGTTGTATGCAATCTTACATAAGAAAACTTTTTAAACAGAGTACCTAACAATACATACATACATACATTTTTTTGCCATTAACTATAAAAATAAAAAGTAAATTGGAAACAAAATTATTTAAAAGAAGAGAAAAAAAAAGAAAAAATAATCAAAAATGAAGAATAAATGAAAAAAATATGCACAAAAATCAATTTAAATTATGTGTTCTTATACCGGTTTAACTGGTCGATTAGATAAGATTGGTAAAATGATTGCAATGTGTTATAGGTACACACAAGTACGTATATTATAATAAATGATTAATCGGAATCACCTTTATTATACATATGTTAAATAACAGTTTATATGTACTTTTTTTCTTTTCGAATACAGTTAAACCCATCGTCACTTTTTCCTTTCATTTGTAACTTAACTGTTGTAGGTATCTATAAAATGTATCTATACATACATAAATAGGTACATTATGTACAATTTAATATTTCAAGACATCAGGTATAAAAATCATTTAAATTGTAGAGAAAAATACAATTGTATCGGTGTAAAGAAACCGATGATTACTTACTAATTATTATATCATTTTAGATGGTATCAACTGTGTTTTCCAATTTTCGATTTTTTTCTCCCAAAAAAGATAACAAATACGTTGACTTTCAAGTATACTTGATGAGATATGTTTTGCCTTTGAGATTTATTTAAAAAAAGTAGGGACCTATTTACAATTATATAAAATTATTCTGTATAAACAGGGTGTAATCGTTCGCAATGAAACTCTTCTTTGAATAATTTTAAGAAAAAAAAACGAAGAACGGAGGAAATCAATCTATCATACAACGGAGTTTTCTTTTTCTAACTACATGATAACCATCTTTCACCTTTTAGAAAGATATAATCAATATCTCTTTATTCTGATACTCAAATTATTATGATAAGTTCACCAGTTTAAAACTTACAGGACTTTTCAGCCAAAAATTAAACATAATCTTTGAACTTTGGAACCAAGTATCTCGAAATGTTGTCTTAAAATGCGAATAATAAAAGTATCTGTTGAAGGCTAATAAAGCCTTTTTTTTAAATATTTTCTATAGATCGAAAAACAACAATAAATCCTTGAAGGAAAGAACTATAGAATAATTTTTTATTATTTCGTTTCGATTTTTTTGAAATATGTCGGAAATACCAGCATGCATGCTATGAAACATAAAAACTTGTAATTTATCTTACATAAATATTTCAAAATTTTAATTGTTTCTTTATTTTTTTTTCTTTCGAGAATTACTAATCTTAGGTTTAATCTTAATACACTTCCTGATTTTAATCAGATAATTTACAAAATATGTATATAATTTATAATTCTCATAAAAAACGACAACATATCACATTACATAAAAAAAAAACCTATAAAAAGAAGGAAAAAAAATTCTTACCTGCAAATCTTTTAAAATAGTCGTATGTACATTACATGTATCTATTCACGTATTATATGAATTACACCTTAAGAAGAAAAAGAAGTTGAAAAAAAACATTCACGCTTTCACATGAAAAAAATTTTTAAAGCTTTTTGATACGCATCTTACACATTTGTTTTTATTGTTATTATTATTAAGTATCTTTTTTTTTTTTTCAATTTTAAGGTCGTTAAACTCGGTATAGTGTATCTTAAAACAGGGCTGGGTCGTTTTTCTAAAACATGAAAAAAATAACAAATTTGTAACTATCATAATTCAAATTTCATATTAAAAAATATGTATGTGCACATGTTTGAAAGTAAACTCTATTTCTTTAGGTCCATATTCAGAATAATGTTTTAAAAATTTCAGTTTTACATTAAATGAAAGAAATGAAAGAAATTAAATATCTTTTCTTGTCGACTTACGGATACACTGTGCAGACGTGTGTATACTTAAATGAATGAATTTTATTTATGTTTTACATTCGAGGAAAATGTAGGCATTTTATATATTTTTTTCTTTTCTTTCGCTTGTATTGTTAAAATATTTATTAAATTTTACCTGAATCACGTGCGATTGTAATTATACAAAAACAAAACGGTTACAATCAAAAAGTAAATAAAAGTTTAAAAATATTTTACAACAACTACCGTAATAGATCACATTTATTTCTTAAATATTTTATTTGAACTATTCATGCTTACTTTTACAGGTATAACCTCTTAAGTATACCTATAAAATAGTGCTTCGGATACTTACTTACTCATTTTTTTTACCATCATTATATATTAACAAAACAACATATACTCATGAATTGATGGCGTCGTTTTTTAAGCATGAAAAAGTTAATAATTTTCACCTAACAGTGAGGAAAAGTTTTCTTGGAAAATTTTTAGAAAAAATTGTCGTCATGGGAGATTTGATTATAGTATATTAAATGAATTGCACCTATTTTTTTTTTTTTTTTGTATGCTACAAACGCAGTTAAATTTGATACGCATAAGGTGAAATTTTATTTTTGTAATGAGTACATGTTATTTTAATAAAATAAATCGATTCTACTGTATATGGTAAATACTGTACATAGTTTAAGAAAAGAAGGAAAATAACATATAAAAGCGAAAGAAATAAAATTAAAAAGATGTAAATAATGTGCAGTTATTGCACTTACATATGTTATGTACATATAGTACATATATATTCTATCTTTACACTAACACATTAGTTGGATATATTTTTTTCTCACATTTTTAGGGCGACATTTGATAATGAGGAAGAGCAATTTGATATAGTGAAAGGGGATCAATACATATATTATTTTAATAAATAAACATTGCATATTATATTTACACATGTAATGTAATGTATCTGTGTACCTACATACCTACATGTCATATATTATTATATCCTATAATTCCTGTATGATATGTGTATCAGATTTATTACAATATAAGTTGTTCAGTAAAATACAGTAGCGATGATAATATGGATATGAATTTAAAATAAATTATAAACTCGATGAAATGTTTAAAGCTTCAGTTCTCACAATCTGTCATCATCATGTATGTGTGTGTGTGTGTGTGTGTGTTATTGAATGCGTTTTGATATTTGAGATTTTACAAAGAATGTTTTGTGAAAAATAAAAAATAAAACATTTGAATTATTATTTAAACGTACACAAACGCATATTAAAGAAAGAAGAAAAAAAAAGAGTTAATTGTAGCATTTAATATCTTATATGTTATAATTTTCTCTATTTCAATCAATTAAGGCAATTTACGAATTATTTTACTTTCTAATCGTTTATATGCAGTTAACATTTATGCAAGTTGTGTTATTTTTGCGTTTAATAGCTATGTTTTAAATCAAATATCCTGTAAAATTCAAGCGATATTTTACTTTTAGATAACAGTTAGTTTTATTTTTTTTTATTTTTATTTTTTGTATTTCTTAAACTAAAAAATTAAATTAAAAAATATTTAAGGCATTCCAACGTACTCCCCTATGGATTGATTGAACAAATTTTTTTTCCTATATAACGTAAAATTTTCTTCAAATGTCAATAATAAGAAAATTTTGTTTTTTTTTTACAAAATGAAAATCGATTTACATCTTCAAATTAATATTTTTATGTTATTTTTCAGAATGAAAATAAAATAATTCCGATATTTAATTTTTTATTTTTTTGTTATGAATTCAAGAAATCAGTCCCAGTCGCACTCACACGGATACGTACCATCTTACGAATATATTATATATCAATGTGAAGGTAAAATTTAGTTTAAAAAAAATTATTTCTTGTAACTTTACCAAGGTTTTTAAAAGAAAAAAAAATTCATGTCTAAAACATTCAATTAGTAGGTGGTAATTATTTTGTTTGTGTTTTTACAAATATTTGTAATATCAGATTACAATTTATAAGCATATTATCAAACTATTTTGTAATTGTATCCGTTAAATCTTATTTAAAAAAGAAACAGAAAAAAAAAATTAGTGCATTCGTCAACATTTATTTCTCGCTTATCAATGGATTAACCCATTTCACTATAAAGTCACTAGTGCATTTTGTTTTTGTTTTTTTTTTTTTTGCAAAACCAGATAAATATATTAAATGCATATACGTATATTTTTTTTCTTTATTTATTTACCTTAAAACTTGAAAAGTTTAAAAATAACTAAAATAAAATTTGCATTCATTTATTTTTTTAAAATTTTTCTGTATAATATACTTCTGTTTTTCAGATAACATGGCGTCAGATTGTGGAATGTGGATAGCAAAATATGTTTTGTGCATATTTAATTTCATATTTTTTGTAAGTATATTCTACGAGAAAAAATAATAATGGAAAATATAAGCAATATGACTAATTTTCATTTATTTTAAATTTTTTATTTGTTTTTAGATTCTTGGTACAATTGTACTTGGTGTTGGCATATGGTTAGCTGCTGATAAAGCATCATTAATAGCACTTTTAAAAATGGTAGAAAGTGAACATATAAAAGTAAGTGATTGTAATAAAAAAAAAAATTATTTTTAAAATTATATGCAGGTGTTGTGCATATTGCACACTTATCAACACAAACTGAAAACATTACATACCTACAGTGAATTGAAAAATAAAACGGCACCCATAAAAATTGTACTTTTACCACGATTTTTCCTCTATGAATCATTAATGAAAATCGTGACGAGAAAAATACTACTGTTTTTCAAAATATAGAAGATAGAGCTGAAAAATAAAAATTTATTTATTTTTGACAAATACATACAAGTATAAAAATTAACACCTCATTCACAATTCATAAATGGTCTTGAAAGCAAAAAACAAATAAATTCGAAGCAAGTTAAACATATTTTAATTTTTCCGAGAAAAAAAACACTGCAAAACATTTGACGTATTTTGTTATAACTTTCATTGGTTGTCCATTTACTTTTTCTCGTTCACTGTATATCTTGAATTACATACTTTTCATATGAACTGTTTTAATTTAAGTATCAAAAAGTAAATAATGTATCACATCTATTATATTATCTACATACCTACGATGGCATTTCCTATTCTGTGTTAATGAATCATTTTTTTCACCATATGCATATGTTGGAAAAAAAAAAACCTTATAATTTTATCTATTTATTTAGAACTTAAAAATTTCAAGATATGAGATGCTATTAATGAGGTACAATAAAAAAAAACTGAATTTAAAGAAAGAAAAAAGAAAAGTTTATTCACCTAAAGAGAAAACTTTATCTTTCATACTTTTCTAAAAAAAAAATTATTATCTTCCTTCAAAAATAAGAACAAAAATTAGTTCTAAAGTGAAATCAAAAGTTACATTTGCTTACTTCTTTTTTCATTGCATAATGATGCAAATAAACGATCTCGTAATTTCAAACTTACTTGTTTTTATGTAATGTCTGTAATCATAAGACATGAACCCCCTTTTTTTTGCAAAGAAAATTCTAGTTAATTTTGATAAAAAGTGTTGTGTTACACTTTATTTGTTTTTTAATGATAAAAAAAGTTGATAATGTTTTTAAATTTTTAATATTTTATTTTTATTAACATTAACATATGGTTTAGAATGGAAGTTTCAGTTTATTTATTTTTGCTGAAAGTAAACGTACATACAAATAGCGAAAAACTTGTGAAGTCACATGTTTGACTTTTGTTTTTTATTGAGTAAAAATGTTCCAGATTACCTATATGTACATATTTATTTTTATTATCAAATAAAAGTACAAAATTTTGCTATAACTTATATGACTTCATCATTTTTATTTATACTTCCATTTAAAAATTTACACGTGCTTTATACATATACATAATCGTATAGGTAGAAATTTGGAAAAACATTTATTCACATATGTTAGATCTATAGTTTCATATTTTTTTACGATTAGAAATTAATTTTGAAGATATAAATAATACAAAAAATATTCAAAAATTATTAAAAGCGTAATTTTAATATGATTGAGATATAAAACTTGAATGAAACTTAAGCAAAATAATGAGAAAAATGTTATTTTAAACCATAATGACTATGCAAATAAGAAGAAAAAACAGGTTTTGAATGACAAATAAAGCTGAGTTTAATACCGAGAGGTAATAGTTTAGATGTTTTTCCCAATTTCATTATAAATTTTGAAACAAAATGTAATAAAAATAATGTAAAATTTATATGTATTTTTCAAAAATTTGGCACTCATACAATAATTCAAAAAACCTCAATTTTATTAGAATAGAGTTGTCAAGTAATGGCATTATTTTATAAATAAGTATAGCTAAACTTTTCTTGAAAGTTTCACTAGAATTTGGAGAAAAAAAAACTTTTTATTTATATTTTTTCTATAAAACGAAAATTAATAAAACATACCCTAAATCATTAAAATATGTACATATGTTCAGAACAATATAAAAAACAAAATATTTCAGATTCTACTGGAATTCTATACAATAGATGATTCCACTAATAGAAGTTAAAATTACATTCAATTAATAAAAGCTATTAATTTATTTTTAACAATTTACATATATTACATAAAATTATAAAAATAAATATATGTCAAATGAATATTTTATGCATCATCATTAATATAAATAAAATAAACAGAAAAATCAAAAAATGACATTGAAAATTTATTATTTTTTCCAAAACATATTTATAATATTTTTATCGACTATTCAAAATAATATTATTATTTTATTTATTCTTTAAAATTATATTTCACAATTAATTAATTAATTACACGTATAAAATGTGTTATTCACAAGCATCATAAAGGTGACATTATCAGAACATTAGAAAATGAATAAGCCATTTATGATTTGAAAAAAAGAAAAAAAAATCATAACAAAAAATAAATAAAAATTTAATTTTTACAATAAATAATACAATATTATAAAAAATGATATATTCAACGTGAATAATGATAATTATTATTGCGTTATTGTCATGCTATGAATCTCAATTGTTTAATGTACTCGTATATCAGTTAGTTTAAAGTTAGTCAGTATTATAAGATAATGAATAATGATTCATACATATTTTCAAGTGGGTGGTATTTTTGTTTTCTAGATAGAATGAATTAACTTTAAAACCTACGTGTTGGAGCAACATAAACAATAATTTTTCAAAGTTGATTTATCTAAAAAAAAAAATATTTTATGATAATTTTCAAATTTAAATTTAACAACAACAACAAAAAAACATTAACTATACCATCATCCACTTGTGCCTTAATTAATTGTGCAATTATGTTAAAGGGAACATAAGAATTAATTAAATTTAAATTCATTAAAACATTGTTACAAATTTTTAAAGATCTGATCTAATTTGGAATTTATTCAATTTATGAAAATTTTTAGTTAGAATTTCGTTCTAAGGTTCAAGGTAATTCATAGTGGGATGATACTAGATACATATATGTACTTACATATCTAATAGATAATATTTACGATAAATGAAAGATGGGATTCGATTGTAACACAAATTTCATGTTTTTTTTACAGCATAATTTGTAGCTATAAAAAAATTCTGTGATGAAACAAGTTAAAACAATGATCCATTTTTTTAGTCATTGTGTGGCTTTGAGTTTCCTTGAAACTTACGCATAATTTGTTTGAAATAACTACCAGTACCCTCTTATTATCATTATAACTTTTTTTTTCGTGTACCAGTTTAATTCCTTAGAACTTTAATGATATTTTTAAGAATTTTTGTGGGTGGTGTTACTATATAAAGAATCAAAACCACAAATTTACAAATCTTTTGTATCTGTAATTTATATTCAAGTTTATTTTACAGAAAAAAAGAAAATTTTTTTAACGGAAATGAGTAATTTTTTTCGTTAGATTCGGACAATGGTAAAACTAATAATTTGCATGGGAAATCATATCTTTAAAATAATAAGCAAAATATTCTTGAAATGTTCGAAATCTTTCTTTAAAATAGAATTCTATATAATTAATTATTATAATGTGATATTTATTTTAATTTTTAAGTCATTTTTCCGAAATTTGAAAAAAAAAAATCTAGAAATTAGAATCTGAAACAAAGAAAATTTAAAAATATATCTAGAAATTTGATTTAATGCAAGAAATATATGAAAAAAATGACATGTTAAACTGTTAAAAACTCAATACATCAATAATTAACATTTCAATAATTAATTATGAATAATTATTTTCAAATTCAGGTCAATATATCAAACTATAAACTTTAAATTAAATATTTTATATCTGACACATATTCTACACATAATAATTAACAGTACAAAAGTATGTTAATTTTTATATTCAAATAATAAAACAAAGACAAACAATTAAATAATTTTAAAGAGAAATAAAACTTTTATTCTTTCATTAAAAACACAAAAATACACTTGTTTAACAAAATTATACTTTAATTAAAATGATGAATGTTTAATGAAAAACCAACAATAAATAATTGTATGTATACAGTCTTCCAACAATACACACATTACATATAATAATTATTCTCTCATATCGTACGTAAATTATATTTCAAAACATTCAATTTATTTTTTTTTTATTTTTGTTCCTTTTTCAGTTTTATTTATACTCGTATATTCATCTGAAAAGTAAAAAATACCAAAACAAAACAATGCTTGCATATATTTATGTAGATACTTTTCAAATGCACATACATTTTGTATGTACCTATAGATATAATGGAAAAATACATATAAAACATCCCCTAAGATTGTTTGGGGTAAATAACCTTTTTTTCTAACATGTATACATACATTAAAATTATTTTTATGTACTTATAATGTACGTTAAGGGAAGTAAATGAGTAGTTTGTCCTAATTTTAAAAGAAAAACTTGTTTTTTTTTTCTTTTGTTTTTTTTAATTCCATATTATTTTGTGTAATCCCTATTGGGAGGGAAAAAAGTTTTGTATTAAACAAGAAAAGTTAACTTATGTACAAAAAATCAACATGCAAGTCCAATTATTTGTTGATGTTGTTTTTTTTTTACCATTAAATAATAATCCATGTGTTATTATGAAAGACTTATACTTAAAGCTTCCTATAATGGGTAAAGATGATAAAAGGGATGAGAATATACGTGGTGTAAATCTAAACCATACGTATGGATGTGTTGTAACTGGTGTGGGTAGTGGGTAACGGTAGTTCATTTTTAATTTATATCATGATAAAAAAAAATATCTGTGACAAAAGAGATCGATAAAAAAAATAGAAAAATATTATTGATCATTATTTTTTGATGAAATACGGAGTATAATTTATTTTCATAGAATTTTTAAGTGCCCTTCCTTAGTGTATATGACATGATTGAATGACTAATATTGGAAAATATATACATATGTACATAGAATCAATTACAATAAAAGTTCACGTGAATATTACACGTGTTGTAATCTGCAAACAGAAAAATATAATATTCCTTACATCTACAATATTAACGTTAATTGTCTCAATTAGATTATATGAACTTTTATACGATTATTTTTACAATACGGCCTGTGGTTTGAGGTTTAGTTGGTTGGTCATATTGTTACTCTTTTAATTTTTCTATTTGAAAATCTTTTTATTAGATATTTTGATGACAATGACGTGTAGAATAATAATGTTATAGAAAAATTAAAAACATACTTAAATGTACAATAAAAAAATGTTATTTAATTTGTAACATGTCTACTTTGGCTAAAATAATTAAAGATATACACAGGTCAATGGTACCGACACAATAAATTCGTATATACGAGTAAAAATTGAAATAATTATTTAATTCGAAAATAAAATTAGAAAAATAAAAATTGTTTTATGAATGCCAACATTAAACGGTTGTTGAACTTTAACGGTTAACAGGACGTGTGTGGAAAGAAATTTTTTTCGAGATTATCTTATGTTTATTTCCAATCAACTTAATACGTTATGTTTTAGATAAATTTATTTAAAATTTTGGTTTATTTTCGATGAAAGCCCATACCATAAATTTAAAATGAAGATTTAATTTTTTTATGCTAAGATCTTTTTTTTCTTTTTTTTTTAAAAAAGTTGCTTTTTTTATGATTGCAAAAAATAGGGGCCTAAGAAAAGATTGAGTTTCTAACAAAAAAAGGACACTAAATATCCCCATGAATTTCACACAAGTTGTTTTCTTAAGTATGTAAATTCGATTTAGATACTTTCTATACAAGCACCAACAGATAGATATCAGAAAGTTGAAGAAAAAAAACCTTTGCAGAAGGGTACACTTAAAACCGGTCAGTTTGACAACTTGTGGTAGGTTTTATTTGAAAATCCACATACATTTCAAAACAAACCTATGGGTTTTTGGAAACTTGTTATTTTTTATTTACATAGGTATTTTTTTTATGTAGGTTAAATATTTAACTGTTTAGAATTATGTACGAGTATGTACAAAAAAATATCATAAAAATATTTTTTTTTTTAATTCATTACCTATTTCCCCCCCCCCTCCTTTTTTTTTTTTTGATAATTAAAATTGTTCACTTTATTCAGATATTCCACGCCTTTTTCACGCGTCTTCTGCGAAAATTCTTGGTATAACCGAAACCAGCCCGTTTTTATTATATTAATTATGTTATGAAGAACAATTCTTATCTTAGATAACATATTTTACTTCTGTAAACATTCATACATTATTATATGATACATATGCCTGTCTGTTTATAATGTTCAATTTTGACTTGTCATTATAGAAGAAGAAAAAAAAGTTGTAAGTAAGAAATAAAAAAAAAAATACGTAAATAAAAATATTTTTATTTACCCTTCAAATTTTTTTTCATTTAAAAAAAAAATAATAATAATTCGAATAAAAGCCATCAGAAAAAATATACAATTGATAAATTTTAATGTCAAGTGAATGAGTTTAATTATAATAATTTCCCTTTGTTTGTTATTATTTTTATATGTGGAAAAGGTGTGGGAGTGTACAATATGCGCAACATATATCAAAGTCATTAAATAAAAAATTTATATTCATTGTTGTTGTAGAAAAATGAATACATACATACATGTTTTATTTATTTTTTTGAATTTTTTACTTTGTACAAAAGTTGAGGGTATTAAAAAGAAAAATTGAAGAAAATTAGGAAAAATTTTCAAAGTATTCATTGAAAAAAAAACACGGTGAGAAAATTATAGAAAAAAAACTATGAGTTTTTGGTTTTTTTTTGTCTTACTAGGACATTTGGCACGTGTCCTCCTTGGCAAAATTTTTTTGTAATAGACGAGATTTTAAAAAAAAAAATTCCCGTACTAAATTTGTGTGTTTTTTTTGTTTGCTGTTTCTTGAACCTCAACCAGACCGTCACCCAAAATAATCCCATTCAAATAGAAAATCTCTAGAAAAGCAGAACATTATTTTCAATCTACCAAAATGAGAAAAAGAAAAAAATTTCACGCCTGATTGTAAATTTATATTCTTATATACCGTAAATCTGAACGCAAACTGGTAAATGAAAATGAAAAAGCTCCAATTACATGTGATTCAGATCTCATGGATCAATGAATACGAGTATGTACTTGATTTCTTATTTGGAATTTATAGAATTTTTGAAATCAAATCTAAATAGGTCTTCGTAGAAATGGGCTTATATTTTTTAATTTATTTATGACAATATTTTTTTCTTTGTAGAACTTTATTCTTTTTCCCATAAAGTATATTTTAAATATTTTATTGTTGCTCAATTTAATTTAAGTCATAAAACACCCCAAAAAAAAAAATGTATCAATTATTTTATGATGTTGTTATCGTTGTTGTTAAGTAATAATAATTGGTTAGAAAAAAAAATAATAAATTACATTTTGATTCTTTCAATTGACCAACGTAACTTAAAGGTCAACAGCTACACAGCGATGTTGTTTTATTACATTTTCTTATTACTTATCTGATAAATTCATGTTAACTGTCGTCATCTTACAATCTCTGAAAAAATTTGGTCATTAAAAATTATTTATTCCATTAAATTACATTTTTTTATAGAAAATTTGTTCTTTTTTCTTTAATATCTTAATGACACAGTTACATAAAAACCTGTTCACAAAAAATGAAAAAAACAAAAAAAACAAATACTTAATGAACTTTATGTCATGACACTTTCATTTTTATTTTAACTAAATTTTCATTTATGAAAAATGTTTAATTTAAATTTTTTTTTTCTTTTGTATTTTTTTTTTTCAGCAATTCACACAACCGGCTGTGATAGAACAAATGGCCTATGTATTAATTGCTTGTGGAGCTCTTGTATTTTTACTTAGTTTTCTGGGTTATTGCGGTGCAATAAGAGAAAGTACTTGTATGTTAACAACGGTAAGTATACATATACATACTCGCATATGTTTGAAATTTTTTAAAGAAAAACTTAAATTTTTGTGTTTAAAAGTTGCCTTTTTTTGATGAATTTAACCTGTTTTTATCAATTTATCATGGTTGTATGATACTTGAGTAACAATGCAACAAGTCAGTCTTATGCAGGCCTTTTTTTTTATGTATTTGATGTTAATTTTTGTTTTAAAAAAAAGTTTAAAACAAAAACGGTTGTTTCACTTTTTAAAAAATTATAAAACTACAAAATTAATAAATTTCTTTCTCTCTTTTTTCTTAAAAAAAGGAAAGTACAAGATTTAAGTTTTAGTAATTTTGTAAAATTGTCGATTAATAAACATTTATACTCTGTTCACAAAGTTTTTTCAATACAGGTCTTTTAGACATATTTTGTCTTGTTTTTCCTTTCAGACTTCAGTAATTACATAAATGTGTTTCTGATTTTTGTCACCGACAGTGTTGCCCTTCAGTTTAAATTTTGTATCTAAAATCAGCAGGATTTTATAGTTTTCTTTCTTTTCTCACAAAAATATGATCTATTTCAAATTTTTGACAGTAATTTTGTAAAAATTTGTTATGTGACATTTTTTTGACAATAATTTAATTCATAGAACGGCGCCTTCAGCAAAATTAAATTGTAGCTGGCAATTTCGGTTTTCTTTCTTCTACCCTGACGATTTTTTTATTGATCACCCTGCGATTTCATATGCAATGAATTCTCTATAATATATTGTATCCATAATTCATTTGAATTTGTTTCAACAGATTACTAATTATAACTAAGGAAGAAAAACATTATTTAATCTATACTTTCCTATTTTAAAATGTAAAAAAAAATTTTAAAATAATGCAAGTACATAAATTTCCATTTTTTTATCATCTCAAATTAATTGTGGAGTTCAACGAACTAACTATTTCTTCCTCGTGCGTTAAATCAATATAAAAAAATCATTTTTTCAATTTTAAAAGTATTCAATTACCAAAAATAAAAAAGAAATATGTATATCGCAATTATATCAAAGTGTCATAGTAATCAAAATAATAAATAAAAACAAATAAAAATATTCACTACCTAATTCTCATTTTTATTATTTGTTTTTTTTTTTTTTTTTGTTTTTCTTTGGTTAACCATTCAACATGAAATTCGATGAACTTATCATCACCACCGCACACCATCGTTGAAAATAATGATGAATTGTTAAATATTAATTTTAATATCCGTTTTTATAATTTTTACAAACCATCGAATAAATATATAATTTTTTTCTTTCTTTCTTTTCTTTCTTTTTTTTTCAATGGCAAATTAATTAAACTCAAAACTTGCTCACTCATCAACACCTTTGTAGTTTATATTTTTTGCTTTTTTCTTTTTTTAAGTTTTTCTTTTTGATTGTGTATTTCTAATCAATTTTGATCATATTTCATTTAAAATTGAATTTTTCATGGATTATTATTTATTGACTAGTTACAACTTTCTTATTTAAACAAGTAGGCATATAGCCATTCATCATTAACATATAAATTAATTAAATAAAATCAGATTTCATCTCTTTTGATTAATATGAATTATTATACAATATATTTTATTTGAGCTTTTGAGGAAATTGAATTCTTTTGAGAGAAAAAAAACAACAGATTTAATTATTGTAATTTCACTTTCTATGTAACGTTGTAATGTATTACAACAGGTTTACTACTGTTTGTTTTGTTATGTCAATTTTTTTTTCTTAATTTATTTTGATTATACACATACAAAAAAGTCAATGAGCTGGATAACAGAAAAAAATATATATGTAATACATAATGCAGTTTTTTTTTTCAATTTCTTTCTAATAATAAATTGTTACAAGCAAATCAAGGAAATTACGAAAGAATTCCAAATTAAATTAATTTAATGGAAATTGTCAAGTATTTAGTAATTAGAAAACCAGCTAACAAATTTCCCTGAAATCGATTTTGTCAGAGTAAAACGCATGAACAATTTTGTAGTCTGAAATATGTTAATATGCATTCATTTCACGATTTATATATTTAAGAATGTATATATCTTTATGCACTTTTACACACAAACGTAATTACGCGTCTGATGAATTACCGTAGAGGTGAAGTTGAAACTGCTATTTCCAAAGGTTGAGCCAATGGAACTTTCAATAAACTTTGTATTTCCAATGTTTCATTCAATTCGACCATTATCCTTTTCCAATTCATTTTGTAATATGTCCTTTTTCTGTTTTACAGTACAAGTTTAAACAATTTATCTACCATAAATTAATAGTCAGGATTCTTAAACTTTGAAAGTGATAAAAATTTAAGATAAAAACATAATTTTGTTTCATGAAAAATTATCATCATTATCAACCCATGGCAAGGGCATGATAATCCGTACCGTATAGAACCTTGGCCTCCTTTCATGGAAAATAAAACATTAGTATAGGTATACAAGTATACTAAAATTTTGTTACCCTAGATGTGTCTAGATAGGAAAACTTTTGAAAATTTGAAAAATATTCGTTATATTTTATATCCACAATCAGACTCACTGAACTCAAATTTTTAAATTTAGTTCAAAATTTACTAAAGTTTAAACTTTCACTATAACACTGTATTGTATATAAATTTTTTAAATTTTTTTTTTAAATTTATTAAATAATTAAAATTATATAACTATTTAATTTTTTATAATTTATTATAAATTTTTTGGGTAAAAAACTGTTACGATTATTTAAATTTTAACGTTTTTATTATTGATAAACATCAATCATTTTCTAATTAAATTTATTATACAAAAAAAAAACTTTTATTAAAAATTAGAAATAAGGTTTATTAACTTATTGTACATCTCACGGTCAAGTTATAAATAAATACCCGATAAAAAATTGCAAAAAACAAAAAAACCCCCAACAATAATGTGACTAATTATAAAAAAAATTATCAGATATTCAATCTTAGTTAGTTGCATAATTGCATATACATCAAAATCGACCCACAACAAATTTATTGTAGCTAATTTGAATATACATAAATATTTCGATAACTTTCATAATTAATGGGTTTCTTGAATATTTTTATTCAAATTTTAAATAAATTTGAAGGTATAAATAATATGAAAAACATATATGTATACCATATACATACAAACATAGATTTTTATGCAATCTTATGTGAAAAACACAGTAACAAATTCAAAGTTTTTTTTTATTCAAAAATTCACTTTTAGATAACGAAAAGTGAAAATTTCACTTAATTTTTTTACCGCGTTCAAAATACTTGGAATCTATTTAAAAAAAAAAAAATAAATAAAAATTTAAATCAAAAAATTTAATAGCACATTGATTTAAGTTTTTTTTTTATTATTTTTAAGCGTATTTTTTTTCATTGAAATTCAGATAACAACATTTGAGTTTATTTTTATTATTTGAATTATCAATTAAATTGATTGTTATGGTTGTACGTTTTTTTTTGCAATTTTCGACAAGGTCTTTAAAGTCTAATTTTCTTTCATTGGGATATTTATTCATTGGGGTTTTTTTTTGTCATTGCAATTCTGCACATGTGATACAGGGTGAATCAGTAATTATTTTTAAAAAAATTTTAAATTTGAGTTTGATGAAAGTGACTACTACTTAGGATTCATCTCTCACCACCGTTTTTCATGCATTTTTTTATCTATATAAGTATATATCTATGTACCACATACTAGCCCTAGAAAGTCATTAAAAATTTCTTGTGAAAAATACTTTACTTGGCAGCCTGAAGATTCCAAAAAAAAGCAGATAATTTAAAAGTTGCTGAAAATTGATATTTTATGATAAAAAGGATCGAAATATTTTCTGAAGTTGATTCTCAACTTGTCTTTCTTGTTTTTCATAATAAAATATTCGAACAACAGAGCACCCTTTAATTTTTTATCTATATTATAAATAGGACAAAATGATTGTCATTTAATACTCGTAGATACTGTATACATATACATATACAAATGTACTACATATTTTACAATTTTGCAAAAGCTTTCTCATTTCACCTATGTATTAGAAATCTTTTGTATATTGGCAAAATAAAAGAACGCCTTTCTAATTCATCTTGAAATTTCTTGTTTTTTCTCACAATTTTTATTTTCTATTTAAAATTGAAACTCTAAAGAATTCAGCAAAGCGTAAAAAATTTGTGGAAAAAATAAATAATGAAAAATGTATGTTCTTACAAAATTGAAAGTTTTTTTTTTAATACTGAGCTAATTAGAGCTGAAAGACAATTTTATTATTATTTTTTTAATGTTTTTTAAGTGACATTCACATTAGCTTGATTTTTTTCTTAATTAAGTTTAAAAAAATGTGAAAATAAAAAAGTTTGAAAAATAAAATAAATAGAAATAGAAAATTTGAAGCAGAAAAGTATATTTTTTTTATCATTATTTTTAAACTGTTTAAATTATGGTTGAAAAGATGAAAATCTAAAATAATAGTGAAATATCATTTACAGAAAAAAGGGTTATTATAGTAAAAATTATGTTTATGGGAAAATGACAACAACAAAAATTAAAATAAAAATATGTATTTTTAATGTTTTTTTTATTTGTTAGAAATTCTTCATTAAATTTTGTTCAGAATTAAAATTAAGAGAGTAAAAAAAAATTATGACCACTAAGAGAAAATTTTTCACTAGATGGTCCAAAAAAGCCAAATTGATTGGAAACAAATAAATTTCGATTTGGTATAGACTTTTTTCTTTCATGTTAGTTCAAGTGGAAGACCTATGGGAACAAACTGGAATTCAAAAATTAGCAAACAATAATTAATAGCAAAAAAAAATTCTTCTACAATGCTGGAAAAGTAATAGGGTGACTTGCACCAGTAATTTTCAATATTTTAACAAAAATTGATTGGTTTTATGAAACAATTAAGTTTCTGTCAAAGAGAAATCCAAAAGTCATTTCGTCTCTTGAAAATCATCATGTCCTTTTTCCTTAGAACTTTTTTGCACTATCGTGAGAAAGAAAAATTTTCAAAAGGAAAAATTATAAAGAAAATTGATGTTTGGAATTTTTGTTAAAATATCAAATTCCAGTGCGAAGTCTAAAATGTCCACAACAACCAACCTAAAATAATTGAATTAATTAATCCAATTAAAATCTAAAATATTTTTTTTATAATTAAAGTATTTTATGATCAATTTTATATAATTTTAAATTTATAATATTTCAATTTCAATCTAAAATCCACATAAATATTAATTTACCTCTTAAATGTGTGTTAACTGTTATCTAAGAGTTAAATTTATACGACTATAATTTGTAACGTGATAGCCACAACACAATATTTATATTATATACTTAACGTGTTCGTCCTACAAACATACATATATGATAAAATTTACTTTCGAATACATAACTACTTCAATATCAATATCGCCTCTATGAAAAAAAGTATACCTACATATATATTGAATTTAAGATGCAAATTTAAATCATAATGACGTAAGTATACATAAAGTGTTTGTAAATTGATTAAAACTCAGTTTTCTTTACACAAAAAAAAAAAAAGTAATAAAGTTATTGAGACATTAAATGTTACCTCATTTATGTCATACATCACCTTCTTTACTAAACAAATTTCCGTGTTTTATAATTTCATTTTAGATCAAAATTAAATCAAAACAAATAAAAATTATATTCAAATTCAAAAATTTCACTCAAGCAAATCAACTGATAATTTATTGTGAGATACAAAAAAAAAAAACAAACGTTGGATAAATTCAAAAATGCAATAATGCAATCAGAACATGCAATTTAATGCATAAAAATGTATTTTATGTTTTTTTTATTATTGTAGATTATAAATTTTCGAATTAGTTCAATTCTTTTCCGAATTTTTTCTGTTGGTTGTTTAAAAAATTAGAAATATGCGAAAAAAATTATTTTTTTAAACAATTAAAGCTTAAAAAAATTTTTATTAATTTTTTTTCTTGTTGATAAAATAGTAAAAAAATTTAGGTATTACTTAATAAATCAATTAAAATTTTGTAATACATATATACATACATATCAATAAAATTCAGTTGCATACAAAAATAACCTATATTTTTACTTTCTTACTTTTTTGTTTTTAAAGTCTGATGTATGATATTTTTATGCGCTAAATATCTAAATAAATGGAAAATTTGTTGCTGTTTGTTTGTGTTTTTTTTTTCTCATGAATTTTTAAAATTAAAAATTAAATAATTTCATTTTTATTGACTTTTCATAGCATGCATAATTAAAATTGTAATATAACTAATTGTAAAATATTTAATTATACCCTGGGGGATTCTCAACTTTAACACAGAGAAAAAAAAAATTGAAAAAGAAATCATTAGTTGGTATTTGTTTTTTTTTTTTACAATTTCTATGAGAAATTATAATTGTTTAGTCGAAATATACGAAATAAAACAAAAATAAAAAACTTTTTTTCTACTGAATTTTATTTTTTCATGTGTATTATTACGTTACAATATGAGATAATGTATATATATACATACCTACATACTTATATTTAACTGAAATTATGCAATATATACAATTTCATTGAGTAAACAGCCATCGTCTAAACTTCATTCATTGTATATCCATATAATTTTAGTATCATCATTGTACCTATATTATTTTATTATTTGTAATGTCCATCTCCATAAAATATAAATTTAATATACAATATATGATACTAATTTTTTTTTTTTTTATAATATAGGTAATATGTATGTATCTATAAGGTACCATTCGCTTCGCATGTGAAAGCAAACATTTTTGCTAACAAAAAATAACTCATGTGTGGTGATGAGTTTCCTGTATAAATGAATGATTGCACACACAACATTGACCAGTTTTTTTTTTTCTTGCATTATAATTTGATTTTTTTTTTTTTTCAAATTTATCTTATATCTGAGCCCTAAGTAAACTTTATGCATACAACATAAAACAGAAAAAAAAACCATAACAAGATTAAAATTTCAAGTAATACTTCGAATTCATATTCTAATATATTCAACAACAGCAAAAAAATAACAAAAGGAGATCAGCCAAGTGAATCCATAGTTACTGCCGGGTTGATTAATTACCACCTGAATAAAACAAAACTTTTTGCATATACATAAATATTTGTATGTGTGTGTATTTCTGTAATACCTGTTATAAAATAGCCACTTACATTTTTGGTAGAAAAAAAAATATTGTGAGAGAATAATTAAAACAAATTTACAAATATTGGCTTAACAAAAATACCATTTTCAACCATTGAATGAACCAAAATTTTATCTAATTGGATGTACGAGTAGAGTATCTATATTTATGTATAGTATATATACCTATATTTTTTTGTTTTGTTTTGTTTTTTATTCCAATTTTCACGTAATTAAATATATTTCGTCTTTTAAGTATAAAAGTTTCTTTTAAAATTGAAAAGATGTCAAAAGATCAAGATTACATTTTTTTTTGGTGGTAGATATTTAAAAGTATCTGTGAAAAAAAAAACCTTAAATTAATTTTGAAAAAATTCACGATAAAAACATAAAATAAACGGAACAATTTTTGTTTTACACTTTTTTTACATATACACTGTTAACATGATTAAAATTTTCCAAAAGATTATATAAGAAAATACCAATATAAAATAAAAAAATGTTTATGGGAAAATTTGACCTATTCCCACACATTTAAAAAACAAACTTTGAAGTTTACATAACCCAGTATAGGTTTGTCCAGGCATCTAAAAATTTGATCGATTGAAAAATATACTTGTCGTAGCGCGGAAGCTGAAATATGAAATAAAAATAAAAAAATTCAAATTTTTTCAATTGATGATCTGAAGAATAAAAAAAAATTGTTTTGTTTTTAAAAATCAGTCTTTGAAAAAATTACCGAAATCTCGGAAAATAAAAATCTTTCTAAGAAATCATATCATGCTTAAAAAGCTGCACCAATAAAAAAGTGTACCGTTGTTCAATGCGGTATGCTTGGATACCCTTCATGTGCAGAAGGATAATGCGATATTATTTTATGATTGTTGTTGTAAAACCGATATGGAATTTTAATATCTATCTAATTTGCCCTAACTGTATGTAGGTAGATACATTAAAATTTCTTGAAAAATAATGGAGAACACTATCCTTTATTTTTTTTTAAAATCATTCCATTATGATATTCATGTCAAGGGGATATCAAAAATGAATAAATTAACATTTTTTTTAACTCCAAAAATTTTTGGTTTTCTGTAGAATATTCCCACGTTGATCAGGACTTCAAAATACATGCATAATTTGATACAAGTAAGTACAAGATAGGTACTTACTAATTAAACATTATATTTAAAATTCAACAGATTCAGACAGAGGGACAACATTAACAAAAAGACTTGTTTTATTTTGATTTTACTCTTTTCCCATCAATGTCTGTCTCACATCAGACAGTATAATTTAATTTGTGCATTTTTGTGGCTTCAATTAATTATTCTTCTTTCACTTTTTTTTTTGTGGTATCTTCATTATTATTATAAATTGTTGTTCGTGTCATTAATGGGCAACAGAAGAATAACTTTGTATGAGTTCTTATCTTGTTTATATTTTTCTGATGTTTTAAGAAAAAAACAAAAAACATTACATTGTTAATTTGAAATTATAATTTCTTTTGTTTTTTCTCTCTTTTTTTCACATCAGTATGGTATTTTCATGATTCTTATTTTAATTGCTGAAATAACAATTGGAGGACTTGCAGCAGGATATAAGGATACAGTAAGTACTACTACAAATTTTGTATTTAAATTTTTTTTTTAAATCATTTAATTGACTTACACGTTCTTTTTCGAATTTAAATTTCTTTTACTTGTTTTTTTTTTTTTTCACAGGCAAAAACAGAAACAAAAACATTCCTTCAATCAACAATAACAAAATATTATTCAAGTGCTGAACATACAGATGCAGTTACATTAATGTGGAATCATTTAATGGCACAAATGAAATGTTGCGGTGTTGAAAATTATAAAGATTTTGAATCATCATCAACATGGACAGCAAATAAAGGAAATCGTACAGTACCAGAGGCATGTTGTATATTAATTGATATAACAAAATTTATACCAAAAGATCCAGAATGTCCAGCATATCCATCAGATAGTAATAGCTATCGTGATAAGGTAAATTTAGATTTTTCTTTTCTTTAATCTTCAAATTATAAAGAATGCGCAAATTTAAAAATGAGATGTCCAATTACAATTCAAAATTCAATTTAACACATTTGAATTGTAAATTGCCAAATTTCATCTAATTTGTTATTTTTTTTTTTTTTCTTATTAAATCATTTCTTCTTTTTTTGCATTTTTTTTCAGGGATGCTATGATGCTGTTATCGATTGGATTGTTTCAAATAAAAATATTATTATTGGAGTTGGTATTGGTGTTGGTGTTACACAATTATTCGCCATATTTTTAGCTTTTTGTTTATGTAAATCAATAGATAAATATAGAGGTATGAGGTTATAAAAAATAAATTATAAATAAAAATTGAGAAAAACGACAAACAAAGAAAGAGTTTTTCAAGAAAACTAAAAAGAAAAGAAAAGAAAAAGAAATCAGAATCTTAATAATATAACAAAATAAGTACCTTCACAGCATAATTCATTAAACAACCTATACATCAAGTATACAAATACATTGAAAAAAAATAATAGTCTTTTTTTGAAAATAAAATAAAATACAAATCGTTTTTTAACGGTCATTTTTTGATTTCAAAAAAAAAAAAAAAAAAAAAAAATGTTCAAAATTATAAATAAAAAAGTTCAAATTTTAGTGTCAATTTTCACGAATTTTTAACATTTTTACTTCCCTTACAGTTTGCTCGATGTACCCTTTATTTCTTTTCATTTTTTTGAATATAGTTTTTTATTTTGATTTACAGCAGTTATGATTTCTTTTTAACGTATGGTCGATTTACAATGTTTATTATGAAGATGATGAGATACGTAAAAAATATTTTTTTAAAAATGTTAAAAAAAGAAGAAAAATTGAAAATGGATAGAAATTGAAGATTTCAATGTACCTGTTAAACATTTTTTCTTTTTTTAGGAATCGACCACAGAAACAAAAAATAAATGTAAATAATGTTTTTCTCCTTAAAATTTATATTTTATTGTTCTATTTTTTTTTTCTTTTTTAACTTGTTTTATTATTTTTCTTAAAATATGAAGAAATTTCTTCTTTTTTTTTAATATGTTATGAATTTCTACGCTTTAGGTATTTTTATTATGAAATTTAAATTTTAAAATTTAAAACAAAAATCAAAAAAAAACAAAAATTTTATGATATTATTATATTTTGCACGTTTGAATTATTAAAATAAAACAAAATATTTAAAAAAAAATAAATAAAAGCATTTAAATTGAATACAATTCAAACAGATTTAATTTTAATTTTGCAATTTTTAAAGTTATTCGAAAAATTTGCAAAAAATCAATTTGTGTGTTCAAGAAAAGAAAACGTATTGAACGTTTCAAATAGATATTTTATGCATGTTTCACGGTATTAACAAGAAATAATTAAGTGCAAAGGATAATTAATTATTTACTAATTTTTTTAAATCTGAAAAAGCAAATAAGTTCAATTTAAATTTTCACAACTGATTGTTTTTGCATTTCAAGTTCATCCATTAAATAGTTTGATTTGTATTCAATGAGCATTTCTTTTTAAAAAATTTAAAAAATTTAAAAAAAAAGTGGAATGTTTTTTTCTCTCATAAATATTTAAAAATATACTATTAAAATTTTAATAAATATAATTTTAAAAAAAATTAAGTAAATTTAAAAGTAAATAAAAATAAAAATGAATTTTTGCAATCTCTTTTATAAATCTTTTTTAGTTACAACAAAAAAATATCGTTCTTTTTTATACTGCAAAGACATTTTTTTTTTTACACTTTTTTATGAAATAATTTAGAATTAGTGTAATAATCATTAGATATAAATAAATATAAATATATATAAATAAATAAATATAATATGTAAATTGTTAAATGTATGTGTATGTATTTATACATATAAGTATTTTTGAAAAGAGAATGTAAAAATAAAATGAAATTTCAATTAAAAAACAAATAATAAATAAATCAAATAATAAAAATACAAATTTTTCAATTAATTTACAATTTTGTAAACTGAGTATTTTTTTTATATTTGAAAATCTAAGGATCTTACAAGGTGATTGTGAGCTTGGTAAAACTTTTCGAATTTTTTTTGGTAATAAACATTCTAAGGACCTAAAAATCAATTGGTTTTATATAAAATTGTAGAGCACCAGAAGAAATATTTGTGTAATTTTTCTTGTCTTTCAAATTACATATAATCTCATTAGTCATTTCTTAATTCAATCCACTAGGTTACAACTATGAAGATGATTTAAAACTCTTTGGAAAAAAAAAATTAACATGATTAATTTTTAAGACCTCAAGCCTCCAAAATTCGGTCGATGGTGATACTCTTCCGCTTTCTGATTTCAAACCTTTATTGTTAAATCTTCTAATACCTTAATTTTGGTTGTACATGATCCGTATTAATAATTTTTCTGGAAATTTTCCCATCGTCTTTTTGAATGAAGGGCTTTTACTTTTTGTGCAATTTTAAATGAATTAACCAGAACAAATAAAACACTTCAAGAAAATAAATTACATATTTGAAATTGGACGTTTTCAGAATTGCTTTGTAAAAGCACAAAACTTCCAGACTTGAAAAGTGGCAATTGAACAACAACAAAAAACAAATATTATAAAATTCAGTTTGATTGTAGAAATTTTAATTTTATTGAGCAAAACCAATACATAAATTCTAACAAAAATAACGCATTTGTAAAAAAATAAAAAAAAAAAATGAAGACTATAATACTTTAGTTAGTTTAAAAATGTTACAGAGAACTTTATTCGTTTTTTACACGCTTAAATTGACTTACGATTCGGAATCTGAACTAGATCAACCACAATTTAAATTTAATTTATATAAATAAAATCTAAAATTAAGAAAATTTCGATTTTAAGCAGATGAATAAAATTGCTTGTAAATCAACATAAAATTTAATTTACTCATAAGTAGTTTTTTTTTCTTTAATAATTATAAATTGCTCAACATGAAAAAAAAAAAAGAAACTATGTATTTTTTTTTTCAGTCGGAATGACATGTTATTTAAATAGCGATTTATTAAATTATGTCATAGTACCAAAAACTGGATTATGTCGGCATATTCCTGGTCCATATTCTTCATATGCAGCTTTTGTGTGACAAACATCATAAAATTCTGGAATTGATGCTAATAAACTTCCACCAAGCCATACAGCATAACGTTGAACATGATGACTTATAACACGTACATCAATTGGTTTTGGTTTAATACGACCTTCACTTAAATTTTCACTTATTTTTAAACGTGTATCTACAGATTTTTTTATATCTCTTTGTAAACGTCGACCAAAATCTTTAAACATTGTTGAACCACCACTTAATACAATATTATTATATAATGGTCTTCTTACATCAATTGGACAATTTTGTATAACATTATCAACAATTTCAGATATTGGAATTGTAAAATCTGGATTTGAAAATTCTGGATGAAAGAAAATCTCTGGACCAAGAAATCTTTCATAGCCCACATCAATATTGAATGGTTGTTTTGTTATTGCATTTATTCCTTCATATTGTCGTATCCAGCGATTTGGTTCAGTATCATATTTAGAAAATTCTTTAACAATATCTGGACAAATATAGCAATGTTTCTCTTTAATTGATTTGGCAGTTTCTAAACTTTGTTCTGGTGGTATTCCAACTTCACGTTCTCTTAACAAACTTTGAATAAATGATGTTATATTACGACCAGCAATTGGTATATGTTTAATACATGATCCAATAATATAACCTTCAGCTACAGGTATAACATGAGTCACACCATCACCACTATCAACAACAATACCAGTCAATGTTCGTTCTTCTAATGGTCTAAAGGCCCATGTTGCTGTTAATGCAAGAACTGCTTGAACTGCAATATACAATCCAGGAACATTGAAAGTTTCAAACATTATTTCTGCGATATATTCGCGATTTTCTGGTGTATTTAATGGTGGTTCAGTCAATAGAAAATAATGATCTTCTGGTTCGGCACGTAAATACTTAAAAATACATTGTTCAAGATATCTTTCCATTAGATCCCAATCTTCAACTAGACCATGACGTACAGGATATTTAACAGAATAACCAGTTGCTTCAAATGCTTCATCACCAATATAAAAATCTAAATCATCAACACCTTTTGTTAATCTTCGAGTATTTTGATCACCAACCCTTGCTGACTCATTTATTGCAATCGCTGATGGAATAATATGTTGCGGCCATTTATTACCAGCAAAACCAAGTTTTGTATAGCCCGTACCCACATCAATTACACATGCCGGAAGATGTCCTGCCATTTCTTGTATTCTTTTAAATTGAAAATATTTTAAATAATTTACAATAAATTAGTTTTTTTAAATTTAATTGTTCAATGTAACACTTAAAAAATTTCTCCAAAAGTCCGATTAAATACCACCACACCTTAAACAACAGATATGACAATCCAATGACAGATAACAGATAGCCGCCGATGAATGAATAAAGTTTACTGGAATCCAATGAGTACAGATTTAAAGAAAGCGACACACACATCCCTTGTTCGATAATACAATTTTTATTATGTTTACGAAAAATTCACCATTTTTCAATGCAAAGTCTTTCACATTAATCGTTAATATTAAAATTTGAAAGTAGGCAGTTAAAGTTTTTTCTTAAATATTGTTTAAGGATTAGGATAACAGGAAAATAAAAATTAGCTATGGCCTATTATCGCCGCCATACCAACTTTACGAATAAAAAATCTTTGAATCTGGCAATGATTGGCAGTTTATTCGACTTGACGTTGACACTTTGACAGTGACAAGTGACAACAACTTCAAATCGAACAAGGAAGAGACGAAGAGACCTCACCTGAGACACCAAAATAAAAACAAGTCGGAATCGGAAATAAATAATTAAATTAAAGAAATACCGCAATTATGATAATAAAATTAAAAATATTTCTGCCAGAAAGTTTAATATCTCAACAGACAAATTGTACATTATATGGTGAAGTTGCAATTGAAGAGAAATCTCTATCATATTTTGTAATATCCGCTGATTATGACCGAAACGTTCAAGATTCATCAAGATCATCATTCCTACAAAATCAACATCAACAATTTAGAAAATTAGGTGAAATTTCAATTGAACGTAATAAATATTCACAAAAAGATTATATACCAATTTTAATTAATAATTTATCAAAAACCAATGATAATTTATTATATTTGTATTTAACAAATTTAGGTATAAAAGATGTTGAAAATTCAATTATAAATATTTTTTTATATTCGGATAATACAATTTTAAGTTTAAATTTTTCATGGGATGATGAACAAAATGATATACATTTTTTAAAAAATTTAATACATGAAAAAAATGAATTATTAAATAAATCAAGAAAATCAAAAAATATTATGGATTTATTTAAATTATTTTTAAAAACAATATTTAATGGTATTTTAAAATTACAAAATATATCAATTGTAAAACGTTATTTTGGTAATACAGCATTATATGATCAAATGAATGATTGGAAAAATTGTATGAAAATAAGTATAAATGATGAAAAAAATAATGATAATGGAAAAATATGGATATTATTATTTGATGTATTATCTGGAATGTTATTAATGTTATTATTTTTATTTTGTATAAAACCAGATAAATATTTAATTAAAACAGCACAAGATATTGTTATACGTTTAAGAATATTATTAGAATCATTAAAAGGTAGTCCAATTGGTTTAAAATTAAATGAACAATTAAATAATTTTTTATTAGATTGTTTTACATATCATGTTAATTTATGGGCAACATTTTTAATAACAATATCACCAGTTATAAGTTATTTATTTATACCAATTGCAATATTAGGTTTTCTTGGTTTATCATTTCAATTAGCAATGTTATCAGATTTAATTGTATTAATTAGTTTACATGCACATTGTTTTTATATATATGCAGCTGTATTATATAATATTGAAAAAGTCGGTTTATCAGCATTATGGAAAGTATTTTTAGGTAAAAGAAAAAATATATTAAAAAATCGTATTGAATCATATGATTATATGAATAGACAATTATATTTGTCAACAATGTTTTTTACTGTATTATTATTTTTATTACCAACAATATTAGTTTATTATACTGTATTTGCAACATTACGTGTATTTATATATTTAATGTGTTATACATTAATGAAAATACGAAGAAGAATACTTGAATTTCGTATTGATTTATTTTTTAAATGGATATTAGGTAATTATTATGATGCAAGTGGTATAGAAATTGAAAATTTTTATAATAAATATAAAATTGAAAATATTAAAAATCGTTCAATAATATCAATATTTAAATTAAAAGCAATTAAATCATCATGGAAATATGTTTTATTAAGATCACATCATCGTACACAATCATCTGATGATTCATATATGACATTAAAACAATTTTTAAATGGAATTTTAAAAGGTAAAATGATTAATTTTAGTCAAGTAAAATCAAATTGTTAAATTTAAATGGAAAATTTTTTTTTTTTTTTGTAAAGGGTAAAAAAAATGCTCAATTGTGTAATTTTTAAAAATGATTTCTTATTTTTAATTATCAATAAAGATGACTATTGTAAAAAAAAAATGAGTTTTATTTTTTCTTTAATTGAAAAAAAGGCCTAAGAATTAATAGAATTTACAGACTCGATACTTAATAGAATTAAAGTAGGTCTCACTGAAAGAAAATTTAAAACATTTACATTTTCAAATATCTATTAAAAAGTAAATAGATCATGATGGTATCCATTTATTATATTAAAATGGTTAATTTAAGTTCACTCATCCATGAATTTTTTTCTCTTTATTTTATTCTAAAAATCTTTCATGAAATGTAAACATATCACCAATTATTTCTTCAAAATAAATGACATCTTCACCGATTTCTTTAATTGGTTTCCCATATTTTATTACTTTACTTTATGCAAATTCTCATAAAATTTGTATAAAAGTATGAAAATTCTTCAATATATCACAGTTTAAGTTTTTGTACTCACTTGGTTTACAATATTTGAATAGTTCTTTGAATTTTAATAAGAAAAAATGATTTCATTTAATAAAAAATTTCTACTTTTCGTAATATTAACGTTTAAAAGTTTTGGTAATTGTGATTTTTCACATGATATTACTTCAGAAACAGTAACATCAACTTTATCATTAATACCTTCATATTGGAATCATTCTAAATGGAATGGAAAAGATTCAACAAAATTTACATTAATAAGTCGAAATTCAAATAAAAACTTAGAAAAATTTCAACAAAAAGAAAATGTAACTGAATACGATACACCAATCAATGATAGATCAATTGATCAATTTTATGATTTAATTTTACATTCGGCACCAACAACTCCATCAACTGGTACTGGTACTGATTTTGGAAACACTTATCATCATCATCATCCGCATTTTAATTATAATTTGCAATCAAATCATCATAATAATAGTTTCTTTTTTGTTATTAATTTAACTTTAATTTACTCATTAATTACAATTTTAAATATTTTAAATAAATTAATAAATTTTTCACCGTTATTATTTCCAGAAAATATTCAATCATCAAATTTTCTTAATCGAATGAATGATGAAAATTTTCTTGTTAATTTTTTTAATAATACAAAAATATAAAAAAAAAGAATTTCTAGTTGATATATATTTTTTAATACTTTATAGATATTTGGTGTGAAATTAGGACAATTAGAAAAAAAACTGTTTTTTTTCTTTTAAATTTTCACTGAAAAAAAATTATTGGAAAAAGTTGAATCGTACTTTAAAAGCCAAATAAGTACCGACAGAAATATTTTTTTAAATATTACATTAGAAAAAAAAAAGTAAATAAAAATAGTAGCCTGAAAAGAATCCTTGTTTTTATTTTAAAATTTTAATTTATTTGCACTTGATATGTTAATGTTTAAATAATCATTTTTTTTTTTTTTTTTGCAATTAAGCTAATTTATAAAAATATTTTTTTTTTCTTGCGAGTTAAATTTTCAATTTTATTGTATTCTTATTTATTATTTTATTAAAAGCATGCATAGTGCATTTATACCGTATTATATAGTAAAAAAGTAAAATAAACTGGATGTTTCATTTACAATCATTAAAAAAAATATTCTATACGAATATAAAATATAGAAGTCATGTTAATAAAGCGAAGTAATTGAAAAAAAAATATCTTATTTTTCATCTATAAAAAAATTTATGTAGTTCATATAATTCAAACTACATCTCAAAGTAAAATCATAAAAATTCAAACAAAAATAATTAAAAGAAAATGTTTTTTTTCTTTCTTTCTTAAAAACAAACGAGATAAAAAAATCCTAAACTCTAACTTATACAAAAATAATAATAAAATAAAGTCAATTATTTTTTCGTACGCATTGATGCCGCTCTATTTAAGCGTACACGTCCTATTGAATTAGTAGAAGAAGTAGCAGTAGCTAGTTTCGAAGGTGAATTTGTTGCTGTACGAATACGTTGACGATTTAAAAAGTGAGCTGCTGCAGTATTTAGAGCTGTAAAAGTATTTATAATTATTTTTTTTATTTTTAATTGGTACAATTTATTGAGCTAGTAAAATAACTACGTAATATCTACAAATAAAAAACAAAATAATAAAACTTAATTTAGAAAAGAAAAAAATAATTTTGAAAAAGACCAAATGAACTTGAAAAAATTCTTTTATTCAAAAAGAAAGTTAAACAATTATTTTCTACAAAAAAAACACATTATTATGAATTTTTCCATTATCAGTTCTACATGTCTTTTATTTTAATTTTAAAAAAAAGAAATAAAAACAGAATTAAAAAAATTCTAAAGAAAAAAAAAGGTAGTACAATTTGCTTTTATAGAACGTCAAAGAAAATATATAATAATAATGATATCAAAAAATTAATTTACCAAAAATAATATAATTGAATTAATTAAAAAAATGCTTCAATATTTATTTTAATAGATTTTTAAATTTTTCAAATTGTTTATATTAGATTTAATAAATCCTAAATAAAAAGAAAAATTATATAGTAATTAAAATATATCATGCATTATTCAACATTTAAAATCATATCATAATAAAATGAGATTTCTACTTTATTGGAAAAATAAAATAAAATAAAGAGCTATTTTGATTTATTTCCTTTTACCTCGATTTCCTATTGCTGTTCTTGGACTTCTTCTAATTTTATTTGGACTAAATCTTTTATTTTCTTTATTTAATGATGCTGCTGCAGCAAATTTCGATAAAAGAATCGGTTTGGTGATATTTGTTTTCATTAGAACTGTGTGAAAAGAAAAGGTACAAAATCCAAATTAAAATAATTTCACAAAAAATATGTATAAAAAAAACATCCTATAACAGAATCTTACCTTTATTTATCGTAGCACCATTTCTTAAATTAACATTAGCATCTGTTAAAATACTCTTTAAAATATCATTATTTATTTTACGATTATTATTTGTTGTTGCTGTTGATTTTGCAACTGGTACAACAAATGTTGAATTAGCTCCATCATCAAGAAAATTCAATTGATTTACAACTTGTGTTTCATTTAAATTACATTTAATAATTGGTGATAATAATATATTTGGATTTATTGATACAGTATGTTGATGTGATGGTTTTAATAATTTATTATCAATATTTGCATCATTTAAATTATTAGCATTATTTTTAATTGCATCAAATCTTTCTTTAACTTTTTTCTTTAAATTTTCAATATTATTACCACAATCTTGTTTACGTTTATTTTTTAATATTGTTTTCTTTTCAATTAAATTATCATGATTTATTTCAGTTTTTGTTGTTGTTGTTGTTGTCGTAATACATAAATTCATAACATTTTCATTATCAATTTGTTTTTTATCATCATATTCATTTTGTTGTCCATTTGTATTTATCATTTTTATTAATTTATTATACATATCATCTAAATTATCATCATAAATATGATTTGTACGTAAAATTAAATTATTATGTTGTAATATTTGAAAACTATATAATAATGTTTTACATATTAATTTTCCTTCATTATGATCAATTTCTTGAACTTTTTTCAAATGACCAAATTGTATATTCAATTTTGAACATTCAATTTCACGATCTTTACCCTTTAAATATGAATAAAATATTGTTGATGATTTTGTTGTTTTAATTTCTTGACGTAAATTTTCAAGATCTTTTACAGAATCTTCATAACGTTTTCTCCAATAATCCATATCTTCTTTTTGTGAAACAGTTTGTTTTGTTAATCTATCAGATGAATCTTCCATATGTGCAATATTCTGGAAAAGAAAATAATAAACACGTGAATTAATCAGATACTTTTTTTATTATTTAATTTCCAAAAAAAAAAAAAAAAAAAAAAAAAAAAAAAAAAAAAAAAAATTCGATTTGAAATAAAACCAGTGAAAAAACATTTAAATTCAAAATTATTTTCAGTTACTAAAGTTCGAAATGTAAATTTAAGGTTAGGTTTTATCATCAAACAAAACATCTGCTTCTTCAATTGTCAAAATTCAAAATATGTACTCAAAATCTGTCGAGGAGGTCAAAGAACTAGGAGGTCGCTTATTACGGGCCACGGCGGCATCATCAGTTTAAAATTTAAAAACAATAATGTTCACACGAAGGATTATTTGTTTTCGTCCTGTTTTACGTGAATTGAATAAATTTGTTCGTTATGGTGGTAATATAAATTCAGAATTATGTTGTGTTCCAGCTACAACAACTAAACTTCAAAGTATTACCGGCAATAATCATCAAATTCGATATTATGCAAAAAATAAAGATAAAAAAAAAGATCAAAAAGGTAAAAAATCAACTAAAGTTGAAATTAACGAAACATTATTGAGAGATGTTATTAATTTCGATGGACTGAATAATCAAATGAAACGTGCTGTAGAACAAATGAAAGATGATTTTATTAAAAATTTATCATTACGTTCAACAACTGGTTCAATTGAAACATTAAAAGTTACTATTGATGGTACAGAACATGAATTACAAGAACTTGCACAAATATCACGTAAAAATCCAAAAACAATTGTTATTAATATGATTGCATTTCCACAAACAATACCAGATGTATTAAAAGCAATTGAAAAAAGTGGAATGAATTTAAATCCTCAACAAGATGGTACAACATTATTTATACCAATACCAAAAGTAACAAAAGAACATCGTGAAAATTTATCAAAAAATGCAAAATCATTATTTATTAAATGTCGTGATAATATTAAAGATATTCAAAATACATCTATAAAAAAAGTTAAAAAACAAACAGATACTATATCAAAAGATGATATTTTTAATATTCAAAATCAAATTACATCAATTGCTGATAAATTTATAGCAGATGCTGAAAAAATATTAGCTGCTAAACAAAATGAATTAATTGGAAGTGGAAAAGATTGAAATATGTAAAAGATCTCACTATAAGAACATGTCTAGTTACTAGAATGTGGTGAATACGAGTTAAAATGTTTGTTGCTATAATTTTTTGTACTGACTGAATCGAATAAAAAATAAACTTAAATCAGAAGTATTTTTTCGTTTTTCATCTTTATCAACGAAAGATTGTATTGACTGGAGTATTTTGAAGTAGTAGGTATAAGAGAAAAGAGAAGTGAAACGTAATAGGCTTCTTGAACGTTTATCCATACACTGTTGGAAATCAGGATTTAAGTTAACATTTTGTTGTACCTAGTTTATATTGCCTTTTTTTCTATTCTACTCAACTAAAAATTGATGCTTCACTAACTTACATAGCTACTTATTATGATTTCGTTTAGAGAATAAGAAGCTCTTTTTGTAAAGGACATGTAAATTTATGGTTTATTTGAAAAATTATGAAAATTTCTTGCATTAATGCAAATTTTTTTTTCACTTACCTCAGAAAATTTTTGTGGATCAAGATTATATAATGCCTTTCTGCTGTCTTCAGCATGATTTTTCTTCTTTGCTTTGAGTGCTGAAATTTTTTCTTTACTTTCTAAATCAAAATAATATTCTTGAGCTTTAATAACAGCTGAGTAGATGGTGTCAACTTTTTGAGTCCAAGTTTTAAATTCAGGTTCATCGAAACTGTTGTTATTGTTTGTAGTTGCTGAAACAGATAAAATGAAAATTAATGAATTTCATTTGTTGCATTGTTTTACATTTTTTTTTTTTAAAATCATAATTACTTACATTTTATTGAATTTTCTAATTTTTCCTGTAATTGCTTGATAGTTTCTTTAAGTTTTTCATTTTCATCTATTTGTTCTGATAGTTTTTTCACATAATAATCCTTTGGCATATTTGTCTTCATAATATTTTGTCGAATTGTTGTACGAATCTTTTTAGCTCGACTGGCATACTAATAAAGCAAAGAATAATTGAAATTTTGAAATGAAATTAAAACTAAAAGATTTTATTTTATATTTTACCTTCAATGTATTATATGTATCCTCAAAAGTTAATGAGGATGGTGATACATTTGCAATCATTACAGTTTGACAATTACCACCTAAACTATCTTTTAAGATTCGTGTTAAATTTGAATCACGATATGGAATATGTTTTAGACCATCAGCTAGTTTATTAATACAATTTCCCAATGCTAATAGGGATTTATTAATACTAGCTCCTTCTTTAAAACGTAAACCAATTCCTTTTGTACTTGCTGCACGTTCACTACCAGCTAAATCAATCATTGATAATTTTACATACCGTTTTTGACCAGTTTTCTTTTCGGTCATTCGTATATGAACTTGAAATATTGCATGACTACGACTACTTTCAGCATTTGCATCAGTTGGATGTTGGGTACGATTTTTATTACCACTTAATAATAATGTTATCAATTCATCTGCACTATGAATTGGTGTTAAAACTAGACCACTAACAACAACACCATTTGAATCTTCACGAAGTTTTAATGGTCTACTTTTATTTATAAGGTTCATTACTTGTTCATTATATACTTCTAAATAGCTAATTCCAATTTCAAATTTTCGTGTATCACTCAATTCCATAATGCGATCGAATAATTCCTTCATTGTTAAAAATGTTATACCTGGTAAATCATTATTTCCTAACATTGTATATGTTTTACCAGCTCCAGTAGCTCCATATACGAAAACTGAACAATTGTAGCTACAAAAAAAAAAATAAATTTATTTTTGATTTTTTTAAACCCTGAGAAAAAGCAAAAAAAAAAAAAGTACTCCTCACCCATTTAGGACTGATTCTACTAAAGGTTTTGTACATTCATTAAAAATATCCACATTTGATGATTCCGGTTCAAATATTCCATCAAATTCCATACTAAGTTTTTTATTAACCTTTTTTGTAATGTCTCTGTAATTTTGTTTAACACCTTGATAATAAAATTCATCTTCGTCCTCTTCAGGATCAAAAAGTAATGTTTTTTTATCAATAATATTTATGATAGTTCTTTGATTTGTTTCACGTTCACGTCTATTATTTGGACGAACTCGAACAAAAACACGAATATTTTTTTGTTCCTCCGCTCCCATGTTTGTACTGTTATTGTAACTGGCTTTTAAAAAAACATTCAATCGAAAAAATTGATAAGTTTTATTGCAGTTTTCGTCACAAAATAAAACATTTATCTTTACGGAAATCAATTATTCGAATATTAATAATGTAATTCTTTTTAAAAATAATTAATAAACCATGTGAAAAATCTAAAAGATAAGTGAAAAAATTACACAAAAAGAAAAAACTCCACAACAATGGAATAACTGATTGGTCGCTTTCTTCTAATTTAAAATCAAATTTCAATTTTGAACGTTTATTTTCTATTGTAGAGGTTTGTCAACCTGAGTGAGTCATAGCTAGCATTGCCATTAAAAAATTTATAAAAAATATGTGGGGAAAATTATAAAAATGGGAAATTTGGTAATTTTAAAATAATTACTTTCATTATTTTTCTAATGGAATAGAAATGAATTTGATCTTTTAAGATATTATATTTTTGTGTTTCTAATAAAAATAAATTTGAAAATTATTTGATATTGTGATTTATTATTGATTCAGCCCAATCAAACGCCATGAAAAAACTACAGAAGAGATCTGGATCAACTTTTTCTGTCGAAATTAATCCATCTAGAATAAAAGGAACCCTAAATGAGAAAAAAACTAAAGAAATTAATAAACCTTTCTTTAAAAATGAAAATTAAATGGATTCCGTATTTAAAAGAATATGTAAAGGAGCAAGAGATGATCCTCTTGAATTATTCCAACAGTCATCTGGCAGTGATATGTGACCCCAACATTGTGGAAACGTAGCAGGTGCATTCATGAAAGCGTAGTAGATTCGCAGCGAGAGTAGTAGAATTTGAAATAACTCATATTTATTATAAGCATTAACATTTTTATTATTGCATTCATATTATATTTTATTAATTTAAAATCCTTAAATTTTTCATAAAAAAGCACATGCACTGCACAGCACACTTACAGAAAAGATAAAGAATGAAAGAACAAAGAATGTGTTTGTCTTCTTCTTTTTAAAATACCCTATAAATTACTTGCGAATTACGTTAGTCTGTAGAAACGAAGGGTAACTTAACTAACTCAAAGATCATCAATCAGCCCTATACCAATCATAGTACGAGTTTATGCCTGATTAGCTTTTAATAAGGATTTTGGTTTACTCCCAATTTTTTTATATGTATGTGTGAGGTAAAATGCAATATGGCGGATTCTAATTTTTATGGTGAAAGTGAAGCTGTAACGTCTTCTTGTATTTTTTATGTGGAAGAAGAATAATATGTATACTATAAGTGTATAAAAATATCAACGTTTGCATGTTATTTATTTAATCCCAATTTTACCGTTTCTAGGCTACTCCCAATTTAATCCAAAATTCGGATTATTTTTGTGCCGTATATAAACTCTTTAATACATATTAATGTGATATGTGATATTGACCATCTACATTATTTGACAAAATTAACTAATTAAAAAAAAAAACATTATAAAACAAATCAAAGCGTGGAGCTCCTTCAAAAAGAAGACGAAGTAGATTTTGGGTAAAAAGTAGTAGCGTACTTGCGAAGGCAAAATGTAGTAGATATACCACTATTGTAGTACGGGTCACATCACATCACTGGTCATCTGATGAAAATTAAGTGTCGATTGTCGAAGTACATTTATTAAATCGTCATAACTTTTTTTCAAAAAAAGAAAACGCCATTTTGACAAATAATTCGCGTCCTCATCGAGCTGTACTTGTTGAAATTTAAAAAATAAAATTACAAATATTTTAATTTTATATAAATTTAATTGAAATAATAATAAAAGTATTTTATTTTAATTAGAAAAATTTTTTAGAATAGAAAAAAGAAATATGAGTAGTAAAGTTTTATTTGCTTGTTCAAAATGTTTCTCAAGACATCCGTTTGAAGAATTATCAGTGGGTCAGCAACTTTGTAAGGTGAATAAAAAAAGTATAAATTTATTAATTTTTAGTTTAAAAATTGTTTCCAAGAAAACAAAAGTGTTAAATTAAAAAAAAAAAAAATAGGAAAATTCTTGAAAATTGAACAAAAAATGGTGTATTAGTGAAATTGCGACGTTTATATGTGGGAATTTTCAAGGGCAATGCTAATTGCTATGACGACGAACGAATGACGACAATTTGAAATTTCTTGTGAAATGTTGATTGTTTATTTCTAAAAGATCTAATTTAATAACAAAATTATTATGTATAAACAAAAATACATGTAAAGGACAAGTTGTTTGTGCTTGACTATAATTTGTGATTTAGAAAATAGAAAAAAAAATTAGAACATTATTGTGTACACGTTGAATTTTTCTCATGCTGATTTTTTTTCTCTTATTTTTATAGGATTGCCGAGGAACATTTTCTTTAGTAAAATGTAACTACTGTAGATCGGAGTTTCAACAAACAAGGTAATGAAATAATGAAAAAATATGATTTTTTTTATATTGTTGTTGTATAAATTACTAATAGCATCAATTTTATATTTTCTATTTAAAATTTAATTGTAAATTTTAAAATATATAGCAAAGGTAGTAGTAGTACATCATCGATATGCAAGAAATGTGAACAAAATGTTAAACAATATGGTAAACCAAGTGCTTGTAAATGTTGTAATATTATAGCAGCATTTGTTGGATCTAAATGTCAACGGTGAGTGAATGTTTAAAAAAAAAATTTCATCTTACAAGTCTTTTTTTTTATTTAAAACCTTCAATAAAAATTCTCTATGAAAAATTGGATGTTATGATAATGAAGAAACTGAATTTTTCGTTTGTTTCTGCTGAACTAAATTCATAGAACCAGCCAGAGATTAATTTTTCAAATAGGGTTGCGGGTGTTTCCATGGTGAGCTGTTCTTTTTCTTGAGACTGACTATCTTTTTAAATGATAGTAAAATTTCATTCATTCTCAGTTCAATTTTAGTTTATTTTAAATTCCAAATTGGTAATATTTCACTAATGAGCCAGCTCAAACACTCTTCAAAAGGTTTTCTGCAAAAGTATCAGATTTTTACAAGTAATGTGTAATTTTATTTTAGTAGTACTCGGCTCTTGAAAGGTTTTTTGAAATCTTAGTATCTATCCTCAAACGATTAATTTCGAGTTTCCACAATAGCAGATAAAGTTCAGTCAGCTTGAATTTAGCTAGCTAATGCTTTGCATAAGTAATCCCTTAAAATCTCAAATTGATGGATATGAGTCAATCAAGAACATTCTTTTGAATTTTAAACTACTTGCTTGCTTTTCCATATATTTAGCAATTAAGAAGCAATATGAAAAAGTGCTTTTGGCTACTTTTATTTATTTTTTTTTGCTAAAATGCTGTCTGAGGCCAGAGATAGTAGTCAATTTATGTTTTGCAGAAATACAAACAGCATATTCAATTTCAATAACCTCTCATCAAAATATTAGAGAAATTTTACTGAAGGTGAACATTTAGTTTTTATTTATTTTTTATTGGAAAGGAAAAAGAGCAATTACCTACATATATACATATGTGTATATTTGTTTTTGTCTGTATAAAGGTAAGTCTTGTTCATAAATGCAGAGCTGCAAAAAGAAAATTACTGTAAGAATGCAAAAATTCCTGTTCAAAATTAGGAACTCGAAAAATATTTCATTGGCAAATTATTATTTTTATAATTGTGATTATTTATTCTGTGATTAGATTTCTGTAAATTTGTTGTTTTTTCTTCTGTAATATCTTAATATGATTTTTAAGAGTTTATAATTTTTTTGTCAAGAAAGTACATACTTCATATTATCTTGAAATTTTAGTTTTTGAAAAGTACCTATATAATTTTTTTTCTCAATTTAAATGGAAAGTACAATGAACTCTTATCGATGTCTGTAAATCTCGAATATAATAAAAGTTTCATGAGAATCTTTTAGGTAGACATTGATAATGATTAACTTTTTGTTTGAATTCTTACTCCATGGCGCTATGGCCCGTCAAGGGCCTTGGCCTCCTTTTTGTTTGGAATAGTATTTCAATAATATTAAAAAACTTATTTATTCTTTAATTTCTAATCATTGTGTAAATAAACAGAAAATAGATTAAAAACAATAAATAAAAATAAATTGCCAAATGGAGTTATTTGGAAAAAATTGAAAAAATAATTTAAAAAAATTGGGCAGTTCTGAATTTTATAGACAAGACATTAAATATTTGAATAAACATAAATTCACTGAAATTATGTGATTTTAAGAAAATTAAAAAAACAAATATTATTCTTTTTCTTTTTCAATAAAATTTAAAGTGTTTTTTTTTTTTTTATTTATTTGAAATATGAACATCATTTCAAACGTAGAAATAAAAAAAAAAAGTAAAAAAATAATGTACAAACAATGCTTATGAACGCAAACTTTTCTCTCTCTACTCTTCGTCTATTAGGTGCGCCAGTTCTGAGTTAAAATATGGACCTCCAGTTCAATGTGAACAATGTAAACAACGATGTGCATTTGATAAACATGATGAAAAGAAGAAGGTGTGTGTCATATATACGTTACATTTTGAAATAAAGAGCTATTTTATTTTCTGTAAATTATGCTAACAAATTCTTTTAAAAGAAAAAAAAAACAAAAGTCAACTTATAAATTCAACATAATTATTGAAATATAAATTAAAATTATGTTAAAGAAGATTTCTTCATTTTTGATAGTCTACAATTTTGTAGAAAAAAATAAAAAATTAATAGAAATGTACTTTTTGAATTTTGTATAAAATAAGAAGCTCAAATGATTCTTTTCTAAACATGTAATCTATTTTTTATGTATTTAATTTATGACGAAGGAAAACAAATACTGTATAAAATATCATAATTTTAATGAATTCAATTGTTAAATAACCGTAAATTTTTTGTAAGGATAAAGTTATAATCCGTTATGTTAAATTATTGAATTGAAGTAGTTTGCGTTCATTATAAGCAACGTTTTACACTTTCTTTTATATATTTAAAATTAAGGCATTATTTTTTTTATACATGAAATATTTAAAAATTTTAATTTTTGTAAATAATTTTTCAAAATTTTCAGATTGATGGTAAACTTTTATGTTGGCTTTGTACTTTATGTTATAAACGTGCTCTATTGAAAGCACGACAAGTTGATAGAGATGTTGGACGTTTAACAAAAAAACGACCATCTGAAAGATCAATAAAAGAGAATTCTAAAAAATCAAGATCATCAGATGGTTCATCAGTTGCCAAACAATCAACATCAAATGATTTAGGATCTGATAAAAATTCACGTCATCAATCTGGAAATAATATTGTTGGTGGACTTAGTGGTTTAGGTATTGTTGCGGCTGCACCAACAATTGATCCAAATAGTTCTGATCATGTTGTTGCGATGACACAATTAAAAGAACAAATTGCAGGTTTACAAAAACGTTTAATAATTAAGGATAAAGAGTTACTAGAAAAGGATAAACTAGTAAGTAAATTGAATATTTTAATTATCTTCTGAATTGAAAATCCATTTTTTTGTTTTTTCAGATAACTGAATTGAAAGGTAGAAATTTTGAAAATGAGAATGAATTACGAAACAAAATGAAAGAAAGTGAACGTTTAAATGATATAAAAATTGATTTTCTAAATAAGAAAGTTTCAACATTATTGAGAGAAGTTGCAGTTTTAAAAAAAACTGTTAAGAAAAATGACAAAGGAAACAGTGGTGGTGTTAATAATAATTTGAATAGTGGTAATATTAAAGAATCAGCCAAAGATAGTGGAGGCTCTGGTACAGATAGTCCAAATACAAATTAGTAATTTTTGTAGAACTAAGTGATATTTTTTTTAAATATTTTTTTTCCTTTTAAAATAAAAAAAAAACTTGTTGCCTGGTGATTATGAAAAAAAAAACATAATTTTAAGTAAAACAAAATAAAAAATGTGTTTTTAAAATAAAAGTAATTTTGTTGTGAGAAAGATAAAAGAACAAAAATAACAACAAAATAAAACATTTGTATGATAATTATGTTGTATTATAAAATATTACATTTTAAATAATTACTAGAAAATTAATTTCTATATGGTCTAAGTTCTGATATATGAAAAAGAATTAACGACAAAAAAAAAAAAAAAAAAGGAAAATTGAATTCAAATTAAGTGTCAACAAGAATTAATTAATTTTACATTATTGTTTTAATAGAAGAAAAATTTTAATTTTAAATAAAAATCATTTTTTGTTTGTTAATGAACAAAATGGAATTAATGTACAGTACAGTATGTATGAAAAAAATTCCAGTCAGGATATAATATAAGCAATTTATTTTATGAATTTTATTTTAAATTACAATAAATCATTTTAGCAAAAATTTTAATAAATGAAAATTGTGAAATTTTTATTAAAATTGTTTTCATTGTTTATTGAATTTATTTCTTACTCTAAAAATAATAAAAATTTGAAAATGGAACACGATTTAACTATATTTTAAAAATTAAAAGCCTGGGTAAAATAAAATTCAAGTGATGGATGCCGAAAAACCAATTAGTATCGAGAACTTCCTTTAAAAAATGTCTCCGTCTCTTCATAAATTAGCTACGATCTCTATTATCTCTGGAACTATTTTCTAATATTAAAAAAAAAACAGCTTGTTTTTGAAAGTTAGTGTATCTTCAAAAATGCATGATGCAATGCTGATGCTTGTCATAAATTCAAAAATGCAACGCAACTTTTATGATGTGTTTTCGTCACATATTCAAAAAAGCATCGCACCAAATCAAGTATTTAAAATTCCTTGTAATATTCAGCTGTCATGTAGCATTGCATCGCCAACTTTTAAAACATTGCATTGTCATAGCAACAAAGTAGTGTTTACGTATCACGAACAGAAGAGCATTAGCATATTACCAAAGCAGCGATGCATTTTTGAAGAATCACTTATTTGAATCTACTAAACTTAAATTGTGACATGAAAATTTAAATGAAATCCGAGCATTATTCCAACTTCAAAAATACAAAAAAAAAAAAAACTTTTTCCTACGTGACATGAAAACTGGTAACTTTTACGATTTTTAGTATTTATAAAAATTAAAACCATTTTTTTACGACACATAAGTACTTTATTTTTGAAAAACAAAATATATATAACAGAGAATAAACATTTTTCTTCTTAATATTAAAAATATGAGAATCATTTTATTGTCTCCTTGTAACATTCATTAAGTTTTGATAAAGAACATTAAACATAAAATTTACAATAAACAATTTTTTTTTTTTAAATTAAATTTTTTTAGCTTTTAAAATAACATTTGGTTCTTCGATATCTTTTTTTGATTGAATCAATTTCAATTCACAATCAATTGATTGAATTTCACGTTTACCATTTTTTACATCATCTGGTAATGAATCAATTGTACGTTTAATAACTGATTGTAATGTTGCAATTGTATATTCAAATGCTTTTAATATATTTAATGGATTTAATGTATTATGAGCAAGAAATAATGATGCAAATAAATCACCAGTACCAGTAAATGATATTTTATTTTCAATACCTTGTTTTGGTATATTTATTGTATACTTTGATTTTAATAAATTTTCACTTAAAAATGCTTTTAAATTATTCGATGTATCACCTAATTCTGTACTTGATATAACAACAATTTTAATATTTTTATTATTATGAAAATATTCCATTGCATTCCATACATCATTTTCATTATTTATTTTTTTTTCAGTTAATAATTCAACTTCATATTGATTTGGTGTTATAATATCAGCTAATGGTATTATTTCATCACGATATATTGATAATAATTCTTTTGGTACATACATTTTACCATTATCACCCAAAACTGGATCACAAACTTGAATATAGAAATAAATAAATAAAAAATTATGAATTATATTTACATATGTAAATAAAAAAAATATATATACATATGTTTTTTAAATAATGAGATAAAAATATGTTTATTTAAATATGTGGCTTAATTACTTTTCCTAATTTTCTTTTTATCTTTTAAAATTTAATTTTTATGATATCAGATTAGGTAAATTTGATTTAAAAATTCTTATCTTATGTTTACCTTAGAATAACAATTAAAAAAAAAATAGTCCAGGTATTTTGTAATGTTAATACAAATTAATATTTTTAGTGAAATTACACATGAAATATTTATTTTCATTAGGAAAATTATATTTACTTACCATAAATTAAATTAGGATTAGCTTCTTTCAATTTCTTAACAATCACTGAAATTTGTCTTAAAAACGATTCATTTCCAACATACCCGGTCAACAGATGTGTATAGTAACTAAATAGATTATTTTTTTCAAGTCCTTCAATAAGGTCAGCTATAATTAAAAATTAAGAAAAAAAAATCAGTTAAATTTCAAAATAAATTGTGACTATCAGATGCAAAAGGAGCCTTTGTATGTTAAGTCATTTTGAGTCATTAAGCAAAATTGTTTCTGAAAGAAACTATCAATAAATGTAATGAAGAAAGTGGACCAAATTGCTTTTACCACTAATAGGACCATGTTTCAACAAAAAAGTAAACAAAATAATTTTGATCGATTTATCGAATAAATTAAAATGAAAATGATCCCTTTTGCAACTAGCTAGTATTATTGTACTAGAAAAGAGTACAATTTCGCATCAAAAAGTAGATACTCTTTTACAGTACAATATTGTTGCAGTAAGAGACTACATTTAACTGAAAATTTGAGGAAAAGGTACCGTTTTGCAAGTGAGCTCATATTTTGGTGATCAAAATACAAAGGAAAAACTATTTTTTTCTTTTAAAAGTAAAGTAAATAAGTAGATTTTTAAAAGATCATTCAAATGATGTACATATATCTCATTTTTTTCAAAATATGACAAAAAGACCTTTTGCAACTGATAGATACAATTATTCATGATTTTAATTGATTGAATTTTGTGTGAAACAACTCACCCAATTCTTTTTCTTGTAGAACTTGTCCTTTAACAGTAGCATAGCCAGTATGATTGGAAAATTGTACAGAATTTATTGTATCAACTTCAAAACCTAAAACCTAAAAAAAAATAACAGATTAAGTTTTATAAATTCTAGAATAATTTTGAAATGAAAAAAAAAAAATGTAAAAAGAGATAATTAATGTTACCTGAAGTGGAAAAGTAGCACTTTTATTTCCTACATATCCATGAACAACATGACTTTGAATTGATAGAACACGTTTATTGGTTGTATTGGAAGACATGATATATATTTTTTTGTACTTTAATTTTTAGTATGTAATATGTTATTTAATAAATAATTTAAAGCAGTAGCACTATAATTTAAACTGTATTACTATGTCTTATGATGACGACAGAATGATACTAAATGATTAATTTAACGAATTTCAGTTTTTTTTTATATAAAATATGTAAGTACTAGTACTTTTACATTTATGATAGCGTAACGATATGAGAGCAATTAAAACTTGCTATGTAGATGTAGTTAGTAGAGTAGGTACAATGAAAAAGTAATGACTTTCAATTAAAGCCTTAGATTCTATAGTTTTGTTGTTTTTAAATATCACTTAAAAGTTAGTAAGTAGTAAGTACTATAAATTGAGAATTGATAAATATATTCGAGATTATTTTTATGGTTGTGTGGTAGTGGAGTGGGGACAGCACAATATTACAAATATACATAATATGTTCGTAAGTACTATTATTGATCTGTAACTGAAAACGAGAAAAACAACAAATTATTAAAAAAATATAAAATAATAATAATAATCAATCAATTTTGATTTAAATAATAAAACACAATATTTGACTGCATTTTTCTAGTCTTTTATCACCTCCTAATTCCTATACTCTTTACCTGTTAGTTAATTCATTTTTTTCACTGTATTCATTTTATTTTTAGGAAAATTTAATTTAATTAATTTAAAGTAATTACATAATCTTTTTTTTAAGTAATAGATATTAATAAGTTGAATAACTGAAAATTTAATATGAATTATGAAGAAATTATCACTGATAATCACTGATAAAATATTTTGATATGAAGATTAGAAGAAACGTAAATAAAATTTATTCACCACGAACAGCTGTGAGTTATGAATTAAAGGTGAATTTATTTATTTTTTTATAATTTTGACAACCGGATGTTAGTATTTAATGAACTAGTGCGTGCACATGTAAGAAGGATAGGAATTTAGATTGAAATGTGCTTGAAACTGAATCAACAGGGGCATTCGAATTTTGAAGTACATAAAGCAGGTTTTTCATGTTTTCAACATTCAGTTCAGTTTTTTTGCTTCATTATTAGGAAATTTTAGCGCCTTTTACGACTGCCACTTAGCTTAGACACCTTAGACAGTTAGAATACGTATTAATATTAATCGTATAATTGGGATTATTATGTATGTATTATGTATAGAGATGAAAAAAACCATGAAAAAAACAATTTCGTTGGATTTTTTCATATTTTTCCGGATTTTTTCATAAAAATCCTGCTTTTTAAATGCTTTTTTCACAAATGAAAAATACATTCACCCGTTGCTTTTTATCGGTTTTTTTCCAAAAAAGCGGAAAAAAACAGGAAAAAAATATTTGTTTTCTGGGTAGGAGTTATTGTAGTCCTGGAAAAGGCTTATTGTAGTCCTGGAAAGGACTTATTGTAGTCCTGGAAAGGACTTATTGTAGTCCTGCAAAGGAATTTTTGTAGTCCTTTTCAGGACTAAAATAACTCCTACCTAGAACTAGAATAAGTCCTTTCCAGGACTACAATGTCCTTTCCAGGACTACAATAAGCCTTTTCCAGGACTACAATAACTCCTACCCAGAAAACAAATATTTTTTTCCTGTTTTTTTCCGCTTTTTTGGAAAAAAACCGATAAAAAGCAACGGGTGAATGTATTTTTCATTTGTGAAAAAAGCATTTAAAAAGCAGAATTTTTATGAAAAAATCCGAAAAAATATGAAAAAAACGGAAAAAAACAATTTTGAAAAAATCGGCTTTTTGCTTTTTTCATCTCTAATTGTATGTGGTAAAGAGGATACTGTGTTGAAATGCTTGGTAAATGGGGTGGAGGGTGATTTACGATTGATAATTATTGATCTGTGAATAGGGGAGCAGGTTATCAATCCTTATCATATATGCCTGAAGATCACAGAGTGAATGAACTCAAAAAGTAATGCAGTCGGTAGTAAGAGTGAGATCTTTTTTGAAAACATGGTATCAGGATTCAGGAATAATTACATAATAAGGGGATTCACTCTTTGGTGCAAATAGGTATTGCATCGTTGCATTCGGTGTATCGTAGCACGAATTGTTGTTGTATCGTTTGAAATTCGTGCTACGATACACCGAATGCAACGATGCAAATGATGCAATACCTATTTGCACCAAAGAGTGAATCCCCTTAATATGTTATGTATGAGCAAAAACAATTTCTACAATTTAAGCTAGAATAGAAAGTCTTCCTTTTTTAATTACTAGACGATTGAAAATATGGCCCTAAAACACACCTAATGTATTTTGTGGAATAAAAAGATCATTATCATAGCATGGGTTCAACAAACCACAGCTAATATTTAATAGTCCTATAATTTATATTAACATAAACACATATTTACGAGTAGTATAGTATATGGTTATTATAAAATTCCCACAAGTGCCGTGTGTCTAACACGTGCCCTCACACATTCAACACTTCAAAAGAAGAATGACTTTTTTATTACCTCTAAATTAATTGATAATTGAGTTTAAAAACATTTTTTTTCCTTTTTTGTTTTTTATTATCCTGTTTTGAATCTCTGACACGTGATATGCAACTGATGCCGAAATTTGCATCATAAAATGTTCACAATTGATTTAATGGCTTTAGAGGTGGCGGTTACATATATGTACATATATCGGTTTGTCTGTTTTTTTTTTAATTTCAAAAATAAATTAAATAGGTATTTCTATTAAATTTTGGATATTTAGCTCTTAAAAAGTAAATCAAAATGATTTTGCATTAAACTAAAAGATATAAATTATAATAATAAGAAAAAAAGTAGAAAAAATGGATTAAATTCCAAGGAAAATTTAATTTTTAGTGAAAATTCAATATAAGTTGCCTTCTCCCATATTTAAATTTTTTGTTGTTATAATTTAAGTGTCCTTTTTTCGTTTTTATGATAAATAACATTGAAAACCAAAAAAAATTTGGAAAAAAAGGAAGAAAATTATATCACAGGATTATTATATTTGTTCAAATGATAGAAAAACAAACATCATAATAAATACATAATACAAAATGTGTGCTAATCAACAAATTTTTTTGGTCCCTTTTGTGTAGATTTAACATTTTGATTTGCGTATATGTATATTTATTTATGAAATTTCAGGATTATATGTCCTTTTGACATTCTGACAGAAAGATGCTGATGTAGCTAAACAGCTTTGATGTATAATATGTGCTCTGTACCTATATTACGTTATAATGAAAATGAACTGTACGAGTAGAATATGTAAGAAAAGATCCCTTGAAGGGATATAAGTGTACATATACATACATACATATGTATATATACATAGTATAAACAAATAAAATTCATTCGATATGGTTGATTAGAAAATATATTAGGGATAATTTAAATCATACAGGATACAGAGATTACACACTTTCAAGATGTGAGTAGAAATGTTAGTATAGTTATGAATTTTAAATAGTGTCAATTAGTTTTTATTTCTGATTTAAAAAAAAACAATCACATGAAGGTAAAGTTCAAGCGTGTTTCATTTATTATTATTATTATTATTTTTTTTTTTAAAATTTGAAAATTAAAACGAAAACTATCTAGCATTTTTTTAAATGAAATTAAAGTCATTGTACTCTTGATATCTTTTTTTTTTCTTTCTTCCAATTATATTTGAATTTATTATATTATTCGAACATGACATACCCTATTCATTCGGATATCAAATTTCAATGCAAACCTTTGTTTTTTCTTTCTTTGATTATTATTATTATCATCATCATCATCATCGTCATTATGTACCTACATACATACATATGTATATTCAGTTATATGTTTACTATCTGCATGTTTGCTTATTGAAATGCAATTAGCCGGCGGTCATAGATTTTCCGCACTGATTTCATCCGTTTCATTTTTATATTTACAATGGAATATACAGTGTGTACATATCACATCACAAATTATATGTATGTATTTTATATTTGCTTTTACTTTTTTACTTACTATATTAAAAACAAAACCTTTTGAATTTTTTTCCTTACAAACCCCACAGGAATATAAGTTAAAATACAGATATCCGGTATTTGAAGTAAATAAAAGAGTTCTAGTCCGTCTGAAACGAAAAAAAATGTTAAAAAATGAATATGTATATGTATTTTTTATTTTTTTTTTATTTGTGCTTTGTCCATGAAACATTGAGCACAAATGCAATTTTATGTGTATTTTCAAATGAATAAAGATTGATTTCCACTATAGCATGGCAAAGAAGCTTGCAAAAAAACAAAAAAAACAAAAAACTAATGCCAGTCGGTTGGGCTGAAATAAATATTTAAAAAAAAAAACTGTACTAGAAATCAACCCTAAAGATAGGTAATGGATTTTTTTTTGTCTCATTATAATTTTGTTCTTGCACCCATCCTTCTTATATTATAAAAAAAAATATTTAAGGGATGTTTATGTTTCAATTTTATAAGAGTCCTTGAATTTATTTTAAGTGGAAAAGATGTAAGATAAGTGTTGAGATAAAATGAAAAACATTAAATTTACTTATTATTTTTTTCATGTTTTTTTATTAAAGGATCAGATAAAACGTGCGTATAATTTTCAATAATATTTAAAAATTGTTACAATTTAGTCAAGGATATTCATGTACAAGTTGGATAATAATATGAGTTTTTTTTCTGTTTTCATTTTAATTGATATTTGCACTTTCAACAAGTTCTTTCTTTTTTTTTTTTTTTTTTTAATGAAAAATTAGTTGAAAAAAATATTGTTTGTAATCATATGTTATCCAACTGTTATAATTTTTTTCTTTTCTGAATAAAAAGTGGAAAAAAAGAAGCATGTGGGCATAGGTAGTAATTTTATGTATAGCTAATTTATTTTTGAAAATTCCATTTCTAATTAGATTTTCAAGAAAAAATGGAAACAACGTCGAACAAAATAATTTTATACAACAAATCATTGAGTCGAGTGCAGTAAAATATGTACTTATGTACATACATGAATCTTTTTAAGTAACTACATACATAGAAGGTAAACAATTAAAAGCTGATAGAAATGTAATTTTATATTTATATTTTTAATTGTGAAAAAAGTGACGTTAAGTTAGTTATTTCTTTTTGTTACTCATTCTTTTCTTTAAAACAAGACAAAAACATAATTTCCATGCTTCCTTTTTTTTCTCAAAAAAAAAAAAAAATGTTTGTTTCCTCAAATTTTGGATGGATATTCTATTAAAAAATCTCATATGGGAAAAACCAGATTGATTATTGGAACTCCTTCTCCAAATAAAAACTGAATTCGATTCATAAAATTTTTTAAATTAAAAATAACTTTTATTGAGTTATAAAATATTTTTCCATTACGTTATTCACGGTACAAATTCAAATGTAAAAATTCATTTTTCTGTACCTAATTAATTTTTAACAAGAAGAAAAGTAGATTATAACAAATATGTAAGTACAAAAAAATATTGTAGAAAAGGAAAATAACTTTTCATTTAAATACCATAACGAATTTTCTATAATCGAAATTAATATTCCCTCGAGGTGTTTTTTTCTAAATAAGATTTATCACCTCCTACATAAGAAATTCATAAAAATACAAATAAACAAATATCCGAAAAAAAAAAAAATGTCAATAGTATTTTATTTATTTCCTTTTTCTGTTTTATACGAATTTTGGATAAATAATACAATTTCATGTATACCATATCAATTGTCATGGTCCATTTTTGTCCAAGAAAGGAAATAGGATTTAATTTTTATTTGATTTTCCAAATTATGGGTAAACAGCTGAATTTTATATCCCTGTCAGAATTATTTGGAAGCCAATTTCACATCAAATCGAAAAATTCGTTTTGGTTCTTTAACGTCTATGTTATATTTTTCTTTAGGGTAAAATTTGTTTTTTTTTTTGTTTTTCTATTTTGTTTTATTTCTTGTGTACGTCTCACAGTAGATTTGTGATTGTTAGTTCATTTGTGGTTTATGTGTGTGTGCGTGTGAAGGAAGGATTATTAGTTTTTCTATTTTTAAATACATAATTTTTTTTTACTATTATTATTTTTTTGAGAAAAAATGGTGTCATCTTATGCATCTGTTTTTTATTAAAGGATGCGTCCTTTAAAAAATTACTAACTGTATTTTTTTTATTAATTTAATATTCAAGTATTTTGCAGGTTTTTAAATAAATATGTATCAGTTTTCGCACGTGCCATTTCAACAAATCTCAATTGTTTAATGTAATCAGATTCTATAAAAATAAATTTGCCCACTAAATTAAATAATTATTATTGTTATTCAGACACCATATCATAACTATTGTATTGATATATGTATACCAGTTGTGCAAGTCACGTGCTTTAAATTTAGGAAAACAATAAACAAGTGGGAGATTGAGAATTTATTTTTTAAATAGATATCCTTAACCACATTGGCAAATTAACCAATTATCAAAGTTTATTATTTTTTAAATTCTCTATACAAAATTAAGATGAAAGATAAATTTGAAGTGTGAATGCACGTGTTACACACGGTACTCGTGGGAATTACATAAACACTTTTTTAGGAGTGGAATAAATAATAAATGGTGTTAAAAAATGGATAAAAGCGGAAGTTTAAGACACGTGCCATTGGTTATGATAAGATACACAGGATAATAATAAAATATTCAACAGGATATATTTTATGTTATTTTAAAAGACTGTTCATATAAATACATAACTTAATTAAAGGATTAAATATTGTGTTAATTTTCGACAGACTGATTTAGTTCTTGTGAAGTATCCGTATGATGAATTTTTAGGGTGTTAAGAGTTACATATACTCAGGCAGATATGATGTTGTCCAGAATGAGTATGTGACATTTTGATCGAAAATTGTGTTTTTTTTTTCAATCTTCAATCTTAAATTTTAAATTTGACGAAAAATTTTTTAACGTAGAAAAAGATGGATTTTTAATATACATACATATATGTAGTTGTTAGTACAATATCTATATTGTTTTTAGCCTTTTATATTCAAGCAAACATTCAATCAAGATTTCTTAAAAAGAATGTAGAATATCTGGAATGCTTTTACAATAAATTTGAATACTAAGACTGATAAACTGAATAATAATACTAAAAAAAAGTTTTCTGTAGTCCTAATATATGTTTCATAGTATAAGCTTTTTTCCTTTTTTTTTTTATTAGTACAATGCCATATTTTATGAATTGAAGCTTATTAGCCTTATCTTGTTTTTTTATTGTACTAAAAAATGATAAGAAACACTTATAATTGTTGTTATGAGGAACGCCATAATATATTTACTTAAAAGTAAATATTAAAAAAACACCATGATTACAAGTAAAACCAACAGGTCGAAAATAATTTTTGTTTCTATTAATATGAAAAAAAAGGAATTTTTTTATATATACATAATATGTACATCTGTAATGTAAACTCCCTTTTGAATAAGAAATATGAAAAATACTAAAAATCATATAGGACAATGGTTGAATAAAATTCAACTTACATGATAAGTGAAATACAAAAGAATCAACCAAAAGCCCAAAATGTCCCTTAAGCATTTTGTGATAAGCCTCAAGCAACAATAAAAGGATATAAAAATATCATAAAGGGAATCCATTTGATCACCCTAATGTCATGCAATTCTATTGGTTCAACACCAGTAGACCAACCCCCCGACCATATTTACATATACAAAAAAGTAAAATATGAGGGTTGAGTTGAAAAAAAAAATGTTGAACTTAAATCAACATTGTTAAATGAATAAAACTGATGAACGATTGCTATGTTGAGTTAGTAGAAAACGGAAACGTGATACGCGACCATCAAACGTTTCTAGTATTTTATATAAATTATTTTGCTGAGTCATTAAATAACAGTTTCAAAGGATGACCAATATTTTTTATTTCATATAAAAAAAAAAAAAATTAAAACAAAATATTTCTACTAAATAAATTTAAAAGAAAAAAAAAAAGTGAAATACAATGAACAAGTGAAAGAATTTTTTAAAGTGAAATAATGTCCTCCTGTTATAGTGGATTTGAAGATCGATCATTTGAATTTGATGAATCATCATTTGATAGTGGTTTTGAGAAAACTTTCGAAACAGATTGCAGTTATACACCACGTAAATTATTTTATGATGAATCGTCTTCAAATTATGAACAAGATCAACAAACAACAAATTCACATTTAGAAATTAATAAGCTCAAAGATGATTTTTCACCAAAACTTGGAATTCAAACTTCAACACCAACAAAACAAAATTCACGAACTAAAAGGAAATATGCTGTTGGTAAAAATCGAATGACAAGATCAAGAAGTCCGACGCAAGTTATACGAATAAAAAAACATCGACGAATGAAAGCCAACGATAGAGAACGGAATAGAATGCATACATTAAATGAAGCTTTAGAACGATTACGTTGTGCATTACCAACTTTACCAGAAGATACAAAATTAACAAAAATTGAAACTTTACGATTTGCACATAATTATATTTTTGCTTTAGAACAAGTCCTTGAAAGTGGATGTGCGATAAATTTGGATTTAGAAAAATTACAAAGTATAACATTGAGCGGTGAAAGGATCACTAAGGAATTATTTAATGCAATATTCGTAAATCAAACACCATATCATCCAATAGGATCCAATTTTACTTCCTGTGATTTTTATAATAACATGAGACAATATGGAGCTTCTACTCAACAGAAACCACAAAAAGAACCTGAATATTTTTCACAACAAAATTATGAATTATTTAGAGGAACATTTGAAGCAGCAGTAAATAGTGGTTATCAGCAACATAATACTACAATGTGCCATAACAATAGCAACAATAATAGCGAATATATTACAACAAATGATTCTGGGATGTGCAAAAGTAGTAATGACTATGTAAATCAATATTATAATTATCAGCATCATGGAGGACCAATTGATAATATACATCAGAATAGCAGCTTCTTTCAACAAACACCTCCTTGGAAGGATTACAATGAACAAGTAGTTAACAATAGTTATAGTCAATTTCCTGTTCTTTAGCTCAAAATGGTTAGTGATTTAAAATGTTAGGTAGTAATTTTTTTTTTTTTAAAAAGAAATATATTTGAATATTACCTTCACACCAATTTGATAATACAAAAAAGTTTTTAAAATTTAAAGATATGTTTATTTAAAAAAGAAAATTAAATAGGACATCACAAATGAGTAAGTAATTCAAACAATTTTAAAATTAATTACATATCGATAAAGAATTGTCTTCAGGACGAACATATTTCGAATTATGCTTATTCAACAGAAAATATAACTTCGATAAAATATTTTTCAGTAAATTTAAAAAAAAAAAAACGAGAAACTTAGTCCTTTTTATTTCAGTTTATGCACAATTTTTTTGTTACAAATAAAATTTTCTCAGTCCGTTTAAATTCTTCCTTAATTGATGATAATTTATTTTTTAAACGTTTGAGCATGCACTACATTTCAAAAGTTATTTGAACATGACATAAATAGATAATTTTCTTTGACGTCAAAATTTCAGAACTGTCTATTTTAGAGGCTTTTTTTGATTTTTCTAATTGACCTACCGACATGCTATAGAAATAAATTAAGTAATTTTTATTCGGTGGAAAAGTTCTATAGATTTTTCAGTAGATGTTAAATTCATAAAATAAAAAAGCTCATTTTCATATAAAAGACCTACATATTTTTTTTATCTTTAAAAACTAATAAAGTCTACTACTTGAACAATAAAGAATTTAATAGAAATTGATTATAAAATAAAATTCAAAAATGATCTTACATAGAACAAAAAAAAATTATTTTGATGGGCTTTAATTTATTCATTTTTCAATAAACGATTTCAAAAGTGAAAATTTAAATAAAAACTGAAATCTCAAATTCAATTTGATTTAAGCTCATCCACATTATGAATTTTCAAATTTTAATAAAATCACGAATTTTTAAAATTTTCTTAGAATTCTTTTTAAAAGAAATGCAATAATTAAGAAGATGGTAGGTAATTGAGATCCGGACACTAAAGGCCTTTGTTTTTTCCACAGTAAGGAAAAGTTATATCTCTTAGATGACGCAGAAGTATAATAATTGAAATCGTAAAATCCTTGGTACAAGCTCAAGAGTACTTACAACATTAGTCTTGTTTCATTTTGTTATTGTTAGAAACCCCAACAACTTTTTCAAATTATAGTTTAAAAGATTTTTTCCAAAATACTTATTTTGTGTCCAGTTAAAATTAGCAATAAAGAAACAATAAAATGAACGAATATTTCATAATAATTTTATCTGGACTTGCAACAACAAAAATTAATTAATCTATTTTTTTTTTTTCAAATTTGGAAATTTCAATAAATTGAAAATATTTTATCGAAATTATATTCAAAATTGTTATTTTTGAAAAAAAAAAGAAGAATATATTTTTATAAATTATAAGTACAAAATAATTGAGAACTATATCTACTTGCCTTTTAAAGTGAATTGAAAGAGAATCGAAAGTGAACAAAAATATTTTTATATAGAAAAATAATAAATAAAATTTATATTTATACAAAACAAAAAAACAAAAAAAAAATTGTAAAAAAAACCATTTTTAAATCATTTTTTTATATTTAATACACATTTTTTCACAAAACTGATGTGCATAAAGTCAAATTTTCTAGTCATAGAATTAAGAGAGAGAAAAAAAAGAAGCATTTATATATGTATTTTAAAAAATCTGTTTTTAAATAAATTCTCATTAAATTTTAAAATTTTTGTTTAATTTTTGCATATTTAAAATTTCTTTTTAACCTCCTTTATTTTTTTTTATAGGTCTGTGGAAAAAATTTAGGTAAAAGGTCATTATATTTTATTTTCTTCTATGAAAATGTTTCATGTTTTAACACCTTTATAAATCTGTGCTATAACGGTTCATTTTTCTTTTCAATTTTTGTAAAAATGCAAAAAAAAAAAAAAAAAGAATCTCAATTTATAACTGCAATATTTTTATATAATGAAAGATTTATAACTTTTTATGTGTACGAGTATGTGCGTTCATATACAGTATAATGTGTAAAACTACCCTTATTCTTACGAGCATAAATATATGAAAAAATGTAATGTTTTCTGAATTCAATTCGACATGGGGTGAGTACAAAACAAAAGACGATTTCACGTCACCTGCCAAGCATAAATGAATGAATGAATGGTTTATGTTTTCTGTTAGACCATATCAGAGAATCAAAATGATGGTAAAAACTGAGTTGAGTAAAAGGAAGGAAGAAAACAAAATTACTAGTACTTTGTACAGATACAGAATAAAAATAAGAGTATGAGTACTTTCATATTTTAGCAATATTCAGTTAGTTATTTTACTTACCTACTTACATATATGACTTTTGCAAATGCAAGGCACCCCCGTTTCTTCTTTTCCAATGAACAAATAACAATCATATCAAAAGGATATATTATGTATGTATGTACCTCTACCATCCAGACATGCAGTAAACGACTAACTGACTGACTAATAATAATTATTTTCAATTGTAATTCTGAAGGTACTGTTAGTATATATTTAAGAAAATAAATCCTGAACAAAAACAAAAAAGAAAAAATAAAATGTTGACGTTTTTAAATCAGTACCGTTATATGTGGTGCATATCGAAATATGTATACATGAATAGAATTTATATATATTCTTTTACGAGCACATGAATATGTTTCAAAGGACCTTTAAGTTTATTTTTTCATCATTTTTTAAACAAAAATACAATAGTTGTTGTTGTACTTAAAAGATTCTTATTACAGACGAATGTACATGTAAATCCCAATTTTAGAATCAATAGACCCTTCTTTTTTTTTTTTTTTTTACTTTTTTTAAGTGAAAATTTTGCCTTTGGGGATGAAACGGAAACTCAAATGATTGATACAACAAAAATAAAAGAAAAAAAATTGTAATAAAAAAGTAAGAAATTCTTTTTCTTTTTTCTTGACGTCTATGAGGGCTGATGTATGAAAAAAAAAATATAATACACAAGTATGTATGTTGAAGGAGAAAATAAAATTTAAGATTAGAAGCGGAAACCTCAATATAATACACGAAATTAAAATAGTGCCTTAAGGTTAATGATTAAGGATTACGTGTTGTAATTTTTTTTTATAATAAAAATTCGATTATATTATTCATGATCAAAGTTAGTATACATTACTTTCTCTATAGGTACTCATATATTACGTGTGAGCAATTTGTTTTTTGTATGATTATGATAGCACAAAAAATGAGATTATTTTCATTTTCGATTGTGATGTTTATTTTCTTATTTTAAAAATTTCTATTCTCATGGGATTTTCTATTCAAATATCGTAAAACAAAAATAAATAAAAGCATTAAAATCTTTCTTTTTTTTTCTCGATGAGTTCAATACAGTCTGCTTGAAAAAGTACGATAATTTAAAGTGAAAATCTTTCTTTGTCATAGCAACATTTTACTTCTTCCGATACAAAATAATTACAATTTGAAAAACGTTTCAATGACAAAAATAAGTGTCGGCAGTCAATTGCTATTTAGGTAATTTTTTTCTTTTTTGTTTCATAATATAAATATATCCTGTCATTGAAATCACAAAACAATGAACAAAAAAAAAAAAATCTATATTATATGTAGCGGGAGTTATGGTTCGTTGATTTTACCAAACTGCAATTCTCCAGCTGCAAAAAAAAAAAAATAACATTTGAATTCATTTATAAAAATTTTAAGGGCTGATTTCATTCAATGATTGTAGAAGAGTTAATTACGTGAAAAGTCATTATGTACTTACTTGCAGTTTTTTGTATTTTGAAAAAAAAAATGCATTTTTCTCGATGCTAAATTTTTTGTTAGAAATAAAATGAACCTAAACAAGTTTTTGGAAATTGACTTTAAATGCATGCATTCTTTTTTCACAAAAGAAAGGTGTACTCAAACACGATTTCACGAAGAATAAAATATTTGAAATTATTCTTATCGCCTTTTTTTTTTCTGCAAAAAATTAATTATATTTTGCTCCAATTAAATTGAAAAAATAACATAAGTAAAAAAAATAATAAAATTTAGAAATGGCATAAAAATTAGTTGCACTCCATATGTACATAATACCTATAAATATCGGTTTATTGAAAATAATTAAAGTGTGACAAAAAAATATTTAACCCGTTAACAAAAAACCCTTTTAAAGTATTTTTGCATTTTATTGGTATATATTAATATTGATAAAAAATTAATTTTGCACATGTAACAATTTCTATTTTTTTTTACAAAATAAATTTTTTGGTTTTTATTACATTCGATTAATTTTCTAATCGTATCGAATTTTTTATTTGATTTTATTGATAATACATTTATCCGCTTAAAGTGGGATGTAACTGTGAATTATCAATAGCAGAAAAAAATTCTTTTAAAAAATTGTATTTGAAAAAAGAGATCGAAGCAAAAAATGAAAGGGGTAAGTAAATAGAAAAATTGTACAATAATTTATTACTGTGTTATGGTTGAATTGGTACATAAAAAATAAAAAATCTACAGATACACCACATTTTATTTTGCAAATAAAAAACGGAAATATTTTTCAGATTTAACAGATTAATGTTTGAGTAGTATTCATATCCTTACGTTTTTTTCTTTCTGTAAACTGAACTCGAAACAGCTATGCAGGACGATTTAGGTTATCTGAAAAGTACTTTTATTCTTTAAAAAACGAAAGATTTAAGCGAGAAACCAACAAACTTTGTTTACAAAAAAACACTTTTTTTCTATTTTTTGGTGTTGGACATTTCTATTTGAATAGAAAATGGTCACAATTGATTTTAATCATCTCTTTATTAATAGAACAGTAGCGCTAATCATTAAGAAAATTTTAGGGAAATTAAATATTTGTCAAACAGTCATAAAATGCTGATCAATTCAAAGATTATAACAGCTTTGTCCCCTTGTATATTAGTATTATTCTACACGCATTTGTTTAATTGTTCACCAAAAAAGTTTTTTTTTATGTAAGAATTCTATTTTTTTCACATTTTTATATATATTTTAGGGAAACTTATTATTGTTTGTTATATTTGAACACTAAAAAGTGATATTTTTTACCTAGAAAAGTCTGTTTTTTTTTATTCTCGCTGTTTTTGTTGAAAATCATACAACTGCAAGTAAACATACTTTCATACATCTGTTAAGGGTGTCAATGAGCCAGATTACTGATTTTTTTTATATAGGTAACGCATTGAAAAAAAAAGTGTTATTAAAATTTCTATTAACAAAAAAATATGCATTTATCAGATTGGCAAAACAACACCTGCCATTTAATTTTTGTTAGTTAAGTTTGATGGTAACTGATTTCAGAATAACAGGAAATAAAATCTTACATACCATTTGGTTTTCATTTTATGTGGAAATATTATATAACTTAGTAGTATATTTCATGCGTAGACAGAATAATTAACACAAGAAATTAAATCACTTTATGACAGTTAAATTCTTTGTATGTACTCGTAATTTTCATTAATCAAAAAGAGAAAATCAATAATTTTTATGTCCTTTCTTGAAATAAAGTCAATAAAATAAAAATCGAAATAAGCACTTTGATGTACATAAAAGTCATATAGAAGAGTATTTGTATACGTTTCACCACAAATTTACATTTTTATTTGTTGTTGTAACGTTTAATAAGATTTTATATAGGTTGTTGTTGTTTTTATTGTAGCTATATAGTATGAGGGGTAAAATTACATAAAAGTAATAACAATAACAATAATAATACTTATTCAGAAATATTTCAGTTATGAATAACAAATTACAAGAAATTTACTTAGTATCCCAATGGGATTCTGTACACAAAAAAAAAAAAAAAAAACTTTTTTTCTATTCATCCGTTACTGAATTTCAGTACTTACACTTACATAAAGTCTACAATAAAAATATCGTACAATGTACTGTAGATTTGAAGGGAATACATTCACACATCCATCATACATATGCATAATGATGTAATCTTAATACATTAGTTATATACTGTAGAAAATATTTTATCAATAGATTTTGATCAGAAAATTGTTTTTATCCTTTTGATGATAACTTTGATGTATTAACGCATATAAAAATAATATATGAAATGGATTATGATACAACAACAAAAAATATTAGATATAACAATTTTTGTAATTGTAATGGTAACAATTACATATTCATAAAAATAATAAAATAATAATGATAAAAATCTAAATCTATAAATAGTAAAATGGATGCTCAGTTTGAAGTAAAAAGATTTTTTGCAGTACATGTAAAAGTTGTTTTAATTTTCTTATCTTCTTGGTAAAATCTACACAAGGATATACAAAACAACAAAAAAACTAAAAAAAAAAGTAGAAGAAAGAAAAAAAAAATCTCTAAATAGTTACATGCCACATTTATATACATAAATCCTTCATTTGTAATATCCTGCTGTGTAAATTCTTCATTGTACGTATAAATACATATCCCATTAATATGATCGTAGATTGATAAATTCTAACACCTTTTAACAAAAAAACATTGTCAACTCTTCTCTAATTTGGATCAGTTCAGATAGTGGAATAATCTGATGTTGTATTTTGGGCATACAATGATTAAAGATTGTTCACAACAACAACAAAAAGTATGAAATGAGGGGAAGAAATAAATTATATTACATTCGTACAAATGAATAATAAAGAGCACAAAAAAACTGTTTTGGTGTAAAAAATCCAATTGAAATAGAAATATTCTTGTTGACTAAAATTCTTAATTTCTAAAAGGAAGAAAAAATCAGTGTTTTCTTTGGACCAAGAAAGAATATTGCTCCGTGTTTTCTCTTTTGCTTCAGCTTTATTTTATTTTCAAAATATTAAAAGTACCGCTAAATACAAATTTGTTTTTTATTCATGTTCTAGATAATCCTTTGAATCCTATACCAGCCTTGAAATTTTCAATTTGTTATGGTTGTTGCCTTTTAAATGTTACATCATGAATTTTTTTGTTGCCATTTTTGTATTACAATATTTCAAAATGCTAAGTACACATATAATAATGGTTTAACCCTTATTTTGTGAATTTTACATTGGAAAGTATTAATAATGTTTTTCTTCAATGTTGAAAGTGAAATTATACTATAAAATTTATATGACAACAAAAACAATTTTTTTTTTAAAGAAAAATACATATGTAAACTTTTGTATTCTGAATATAATATTGATTGGAATTAATCCTTTAAAATCGTTTTAGTCAATATTTAAAGGATTAATGTCAAGAATTGAGATCTTCTTTCTATTTTTTTGAAGTTTTTATGTTTAAAAAATATTTGTTTATTTTGTTTTATTTGTGGTTTAATTTGATAGTTCGATGGATTTAATTAAATCATATAGGGAAAAATTGAAAATGTAATGATAATTGGAGAAAATAATTTTTTAAATTTTTTCTTCTGAGTTATTCTAACTCTAAGCTTAAGCATCATCAATTTCGAAATTTATTTACTTACGCATTCCATGTAGCAGCAACCTGTCTAGAGCTCCCACATCAACTTGAAATTTTTAAAAAAATTTTCTAAAATTAAAATTAGCTTGCTTTTTGAATATAAGTAGTTCTTATATATGTATAAAGTGTGTATGTACAAAGATACTGCACCATTTTCAAGGACTATCTTCGAGTATATCAAAAATTTAATCGGTAATATTGAATTTTCACTAAAACTCGTTTTTATATTTTGTACATTTTCGAAGTGAGTTCTCAAGAACCCTTTGTATCAATTTTCTTTTTTTTTCTTCTTTTTTTGTAAAGCACAGTTCTAAAAATAATCAAATTTTAACTTGTTTAAATAAATGGATTACGTTATAAAAAATAAATACAGTTCAAATTAGAATACTGTGATGTATTTTTAATGAGTGCTTTTCTATCTTCAGTCATATAACTCTTCAAAGCATAAACAACGTAGAACAAATAAGTTTGTACAGCAAATATTGAAATAATCTGATGTAAATTAATTATTCAGCCTTTGAAATGTGTTTGTTTTGAGTTTCTAAGGAAAATCAATTTCTTACATATTTTTTGTTTTCTTGAACAATGAAATGTGGTAAATAAAGGAACACCCTGAAAGGAAAATAAGTATATAGAGAAAATGTCATAGTTTACTTTTTGGAAAACTTATACGTTACAATAATTTTCAAAAAATTTGTTTTAAAAACATAAGCGTTTTGAAAAATTTAACGTTTTTGAAAATTCTTTAAACAAAAATTTTTTATATTAAAAATCTAAGAGTTAATTTTGAACATAACAAAAAAAAAAATTATACGTAATGCATTTAAAATTAAGTCGTTTTATTGCTTCGGTAGATGGTTATATCATAGTTCGATCAAAACAACATTGATCCTATCAATCTTATATTAAATTATATATACTTTTTTCAATGTTTGTATAACGAGCCAATCTAACGTCAATCATGAAAAAATTTGTAGTTCCGTGACTTGTACATACTTATATAACAACTATGTATATATCCTTAACATTCTACTAAATAAACTCATCCATCATCTTGCATTTCATGAAAATGACAAGGCAAAGTGCTTCCAAAGTAGTTCTGTTTACCCTTGTTTTTTTTTTAAATTTTTTTAAAAAGTACTTTTATTTATTGAAGCACCAAAGGTAGGACATTTTTAAATTTTGAAAACATAAATTCTAATGATCCCCTTTGATATGCAGCCAATATTTATTTGTATACTGGTAAATTGTATTTTGGTCAGTTGTATTCTATTTTTTGACTTTTATCATTGTTTACAAAGAAATAAAAATAAAAAATAAAGAAAATAAAACATACGTGTATGATGTATGTTTAGTGGATGGCATCATAAAAGTGAAATATAAAATTATGAACTAATGATGATTTTTCGTTCCGAATATGTTTTTAAAATTGAGAAAAAAATAGTTTTCTGGAAAGTGTTTTCTTGTCGAATCATTTTATTCAAACATTTATTATCAAGTGTAAAGTAAACGAAAAATAAAATTATTATTTTTTTTTCAAATATTGAAACATTTTAAATATTACACGGGACACCCCTATCTACAGCATTGTTTTTTTCTCCTTTTTTTTAAAATTTTTTCAACATCCATCGACATTGTAAAAGGGATCAAAAATGATACTGTTTTCTTAATGTTTTTTTTTGTTGAAATTCTGTTACTAGTTCAAGATCAATAAATGCACGTACTACATATCAGAATCGTTATCATTTTTAATGATGGCAAAATTTAAGAGGCACAAAATAAACTATGTATGAACGTAATCGAATACACACACAAACACACACACACTGTAAAAACTCATAAATTTTAAATGTTATTATATGTTTAGCACAACCCAGAATGTAGTCTGAAAAAAAAACCAATTATCCCTTTTTTTTATTTTTATTCTACTCTTCTTATTTTTTTTTTCTAATTCGTAAATCAATGTACAATTTTTATATTATTCTACCAAGTTTATTTGTATTTGTGTTACTAAAACTATATAAGTTTCCTGTTGTTGAATAAACGTTATATATCAAAGATGTACTGTACCATATATTTCATGTATGAAGGGTTGCAAAAAGGACGACGAAAAAATAAGTAAATACGAAAATGATTAAATGATGAAGCGAAGAAGTGGAAAATATTTGAAAAAAAAAAAAAGAAAATAAAAAAAAAACTACCCGTACTGTAATAATATATAATTGTGCACTAACGAAGGGTTAAAAAATTATTTTTCTTTAATAAAACGGTGTATGATACAACAAGAGATACTATATGAATATGTGAAATGTATAATATACGAGTAAAGAGAAAAATTGAAAATTCATTCTGTTACAACATTGCAAGGTAGGTGACAAAAAAAAAAAAAAGAAAAAAAAATAATAATAACAAGGAACTTTATATTTTTCATTGTTATTCAAATTTTTATATGATGATGGTGATGATGATGATGAATATTTTTTTTTACATAATTTTTCTTTGCCTATTTTAACATGCAAAATGATACTAACTTTTCATATAGGTACATATATACATATTTCATTTATGATGCATAAAAATAACAGACAGTTTTTTTTTGTTCTTTAAAAAAAACTTGAATCAATTATAAACAAAAGAAGAGTATGTAATCCCAAAACGAATCTATATAAACAATCATTTTGAAAAAAAATAAAAATTTAAATGACAAGTAAAACAAAATTAATGAATGAATGAATGTATGACATGTTAAAATTTACGACTTATTCTAAAGGTTTTATGCTTAGTTAAGATAATGTAAACAAAATATATATAAAAATGTTTAGTATCTGCAGTACTACGATATTTTTTGTATTGCAAATTAAGTTTGTGAAGTTGTTTATTGTAAATAGTAAAAAGACCTTTAAAGCAATACCTGTAAAGTCAAGTTAATTTCTGTGCAAGTACAAGCTTTTTAAAATCGCATTTTTTTTCCAATTTCTCGCGCAGTTGTTAAGTTTAAGTCAAAAACTTCACAAAAAATGTCTCAGAAGAATCTACGGATCACAATAAACAATAAGATTTTTTTGATGATTTATGTTAAATATTAAATCTACATAAATGATGCCAATGGGGGTGGATTTGTCACACACTGGCACTGTGAAAACCACAAAACTGTACCAGCAAAGTAGTTTTATAAAAGTAGGGAAACTAAAATGGAGGTCAATCAAAAAATACATGGAGACAAATGACTAAAGATGCAGAGAAAAAATGACACAATAACAAGACACTGGAAAAGTAACTGAAAGAAATAGAAGACCTGTGTGAAGCTTCAAAGCTCTTATGAGAATAGCAGGAAAAAAAGTGTTAAATTTTAAGTATGTATTGGATTTTTGTTGAACGAAAAGTGGAATTGTCCAAAGTTTATTCAAAAATGCATTTTAAAATTAGTTTATTAAGGTTTCTAAAATTGAAAAAAAAAAAAAAATATGTCTTCAGGCATTATTATTTTTAAAGTTGGGTTGAGGTCACGTAAAATTCACTTTATTTTAACTTTCATAGAGTTCATATTTTACAATATCGTTGAATTTAAATTATGGATTTTGGAAATTTATGGTTAAAAAATTCACATGTAAAAATTTAATATTGTATTGTAGATATTCTCATACATACTATGTAATCTAATACGTTCTATTGCGTCAGAAAATCATAAATAAAAAAAAGTACTACTAATACCTTATAATATTCGTAAAATCCATAATCAAATAAAAATATCTAATAAAAAAGGTAATAATAACACCGGTAGCTAATATTTAAATTTTTTATTTACTATTAAATCCCAATTGAGATATCTACAAAAAAAAGCCTAAGGAATATTAATTATTTATGTACTCATTTGACATGTCAACATATCATGAAGGTTTATTAAATTGTCACAAAAGGCAATAATGGGCTTAGTTTTATTTAACATAAACTTATTGAAACATATGTTTTATCATTTACCTATACAAAAAAAAAAAAAACTAATAATCAAATTAAATATTTTAACATGTAGAATATTTTCATTGAATTTTTTTCATGTCTGATGATACAAATGTTCTACTTCTATACATACAAATGCAATTGAATCTTTTTTTTTCTTTTATTTTAAATGGATTTTTGTTTGTAATGCACTTGTATTTTTAATATTTTTAGATAATGTTATCAATGATAACACAATATTTTATTAGATAATAAAATGTTTAAAAAAAAGCGAAAATTTTTTGCATGCAAATTATGTGTGTTATATATGAGAAGTTCTTAATATATAGTATAAGTGAAATGTGCGAAATATTCCATAATATTTTTGAAATAGAATTGATTTTATAATTTTTGTATATACGTACACATATGAGTACATGAAAAAAAAAATTTAACGACATGAAGGAGCCAAATATTTCAGAAAGAATAATTATTCGATAATTAATGGCAAACGAAATTTCAATCAAAAGATATAAAAAACAGATTCTATTTTCTCATCTTATATTTGTGTTGCCTTTCAGATAATGATTAGAATTTTTAATTTTATTTTCCAGTATTTTGAAATTTAGAATATGGAAATTAGTATTTTGTGACATACAAGATTTTATTTTTCTTCTTTTTCACCTTCATGGAATGATGTACAATGGTGGTCCAAAATCAAAAAATGCTTGTGAAATCTACTTTTCCCTGTTTAAATTCAAAACATCTACGCAGGTAATATAAACAGTTCCAACAAAAAAAAAAAAAAAAATAGAAATTAAATATTTTTTGTAATTTTTGTGTGTCTAATTTTGGTTATTTCAGGTGATACTTGCACTTATTTTGTAAATTTCCAGCGTATTCATTGACTGGCTAATGCTGACAATAGAATAGTATTTCAGAAGAGTCTGAGCATTTTAAGATTTTTCGTAATTTTTCCTTTAAGTCAAAATTAGATAGAATTTAGCAACCTAATTTCCAAGAATAAACTGTGTTGATCCAGCTAAGTTTTTAGTTAATTTTGTTTTAATTTTGGGATAAAGTAAGCATCTAACGAAATATTATAGAAATAAATTGAAAAAATAGATCGACTTTTCCTGTTTTAAGAAACAGAGCTTGATTTTTTGTTAACAGCTTGATAAAAGTGAAAAATGAGCTACAAAATTATTTTTGTTTTTTGTAATTCTCTTACTTTTTTGAAATTTTATACAAAATTAAATTATGATTTTTTTAAAAAATTAAATAAATATGTATTTTCTATATGCTTTTTTGTTGTAACATTTTTATCATATTTTATAGTAGTATGCTTACAACTAAAAATTTAAAAAAGTAATTATACAAATATATATTATTATCAATATAAGGCAATTAAAGGATTCATATCACAAAAGCGTCATTAATCAAGTACTTACTTTCATCATTTCCTTAAAAACAAAATCATAAACATCATACAATTATCATTAATTAATTTTAAAATTAAATTATAATAATTATTTTTACTGTATGTATGTTTAAAATTATTTGTTAGATAACTTAAAATTAGGCGTACATATGTATGTATGTATTTTAAATTTTTAGCTACAATGGCCCATAGATTGGTTCTGAATAAAATGTTGGTGCTGAAACACTGAATGGATCAGTACGTGATGATAGCATACGTTTTGCGTGTTTTTTGTACCTGTAAATTTACAAAAAAAAAAACATAAGAAAAAAAAAATTCAAATAAAATTAAATTTAACGTTCTTTCAAAAAATATAGTAATTTACTTTTTGGCAAGAAAACATGCTGTACATGTTGCAATTATTGCTGCAATACCAATTAATGCTGATAAAATGACTAGCCATATACCTGGTGATGACATAATATTTGCAGTTAACATTCTTTTATTTATTGAACATGTTTCAACACGACTAACACTATAATTAACATAAATTTGAAATAAATCTTCTTTTAATTTATTTGAATCCATTAATTTTTGCATTTCTATTAACGGTAATGCTGTACCATTTTTAAACATTTGAAAACATGAACTTGTTGAAGTAAAATCTAAACTATAATCAGATTTTGTTAATACTTCTGTATCAAATATATGAAGTTCTAAATTCATTAATTTCAATTTATTTTGTATATCATTTTGAAAATTATATATATTAGCTTGTATTTCACTTGCTGGTCTTGTAAATACAAAACGTAAAAGTGTTTTATCACGTATTACAAAAATTTTTAAATCATTTATAACATGACGTTTTATTTTATGTGAATTATTTGCTTTTATATTTAATAAAAAATATCCATCAACATAATCAAATAAATTATTTGTTGTACGAATTTCACCAGTTTGATTATTTATAATGAAAATTTGTTTTATTGATTTTTTTGTTGTATTTTGTCTTTTATAAAATTGTGGTACAAATGTAATATTTTCAATTGAATAATTTATTGGTAATGCATCAGGATCTTTATCATATGCTCTCATTGTTATAATTGATGTATCAACTGGAATATTTATACGTACACCAATTAAAGGATTTTTTTGTTCAAATTCAATTAAATTATCATCGATATCTTCAATTTTTATTAGAATTTGTATTTCAGAAAAATCATTTTTATTGTAAATGCTTTTTGATATTTTAAAATTATTTGTTCCATATTTATAACATTTCACAGTTAATTGATAAAATTCGGCTTTTTCACGATCAATTCTTTTATTTGTTATAATGATTGCTTTACTATCATTTGTACGTTTTATCAAAAATAAATCTTCATGATTGCCATCAATGAACATGTAATCAATAGCACCATTTTCATTTAGATCTTCATCGATTGCTGTCAAATTTCCAACGAAAGTTCCAATTGGTCTTTCCTCAGTTAAGATAATTTCAATTGGAGGAGAATCCTATAAACAAGAAAAATATAATTTTTTATTTCCTTGTACTCTGATTTAAAAAAAATTAATTTTGAAACACTAAAAATCCTTTAAAAATAATTGAAAGGTCCTTGCTTAACTTGAATTGAGCAGAAGGATGCTAATACTTACAACATCACGAATAAATCTTGGCTTATGATCATCAATATCCAAAACATTGATTATAAGGACTCTTGTTACCGACTGTGGCGGATTACCATTGTCAGATACTTCTAGGATAATATTATAAACGTCTTTTGTTTCACGATCGAGAATTGCAGATGTGGTTATAAGTCCTGTTTCTGGATCAATATGAAATGTATCAGCATCTAAAGTATCTTCTTGAATTTTGTATGTTAACATTCCTGATGGTGATGTCGGATTATCTGGATCGCTTGCAATTACTTGGAAAACAGGTGATCCAAGTGTGGCATTCTAAAAATTATTGAATCATCATTTATTTGAATAAAAAAGTATCTATATTTGATAAATACCTCTAAAATATTGGCGACTTGTCCTAATTTCGGAAGAACAAAGAAAGGTATTCCATCATTTGCACTGATATCACCAATATACAATGTAAATGACACCGAAGAATGTAATGATTCTTGTTTTGGTACTTGACCACCATTATCTTGTGCCCTAATCACAAGTTCATATGGTTCAGATCTACCTTTACCAGTTAAAACTTTTTTTGTTGTTATTTCTCCAGTTATTGGATTTATTTTCAATAATCCATTAATTTCACCTTCGCTCAAGAAATCATATCGAATTTCACCACCTGGACCATCATCTGGATCTGTGGCACTTACATTTAATACAGGTGTATCAATAGGAACATTTTCTGGTATAACAGCTGTATAATTTTTTTTTTGAAATTGTGGAGCATTATCGTTAATATCTAAAACATCGATAATAAGATTTGCAGTTGCTTGTCTTGATTCTGTTGGAAATTTTGGACTATCGTGTGCCCTAATAGTTAATTTAATTAAAGGATTTAATTCTCGATCAACTGTTTGATTTGGAGCAACTGTTATTTCTCCTGTAATATTGTTAATTTCGAAAAGGTATGCATTTTCTCCATGCAGTGAATAAATTATTTCTGAATAACCTACAGCTTTGTCTTGTTCAGTTAAAATTGCATCTTTATCTGTTGCCTTAGCAGTTATTAATTTTTCTGGATACATTTTATTTTCAATTAGTTTTACTCGATATTCATTTTCTTTGAATTCTGGAGAATTATCATTGACATTTTCTACAGTAATATTCACTTTAGCCTCAGTCATTCTACGTCCATCTATACTATTTGCTCTAACTTGAAAACTAAACACATTTTTCTTCAATGATTCATAATCAAGTCTTTTTCGTAAAATTACATCACCAGTTCGATCATTTAATTCAAAAAATCCAGATTCTTCAGGACCAATTAGATCAAAACTAGTAATTGGTAATTCAATAACAGGATCTTCAGCTTGCAAAGTAAATAAAATACCATTAATTGGCATTTCTTCTTTTATATTAATATTTATAATTGATTTCGTACTTGTCCAACCACCAGTTTTAAATATTGGATTTGTATCTTTAAATGACTGAACAAAAATATGAACTTCAGCCGTATCAAATTGCTTTTCGATATTGATTTCAGCATTAATATCACGTACTTTAACTGTTAACATGACAATTGCTGCAAGATCATGATTTAATGATTCATTTACAAAAATTTGTCCAGTTGTATTATCAATACGAAATGCACGACGAGCATCATACATTGCTGTTGAAACATTAACACCAGATTTCGTTTTAGCTCTTATCGGTTCAATTATTTCATATTTAAGTTTTGAATTTAAATCTTTATCTGTTGCAGATACTTTAAGTATTTCAAAACCAATATTTGCTATCTCAGATACATAAGTGGTATAACTTGATTGTTCAAATTTTGGTGATTCATCATTTACATCTAAAATAGTTACATAAACTGTAGTTGTAGCAGTTTCTGGAATTGGTGAGCCTGCATCTACTGCATTTACAACAATTTCAAAACTATCTGAATTTGTATCGCGATCTAAACGTGCTTGTGATGAAATTTTAATTAAGCCCGATCTATAAAACAGAAAATGGGCATTTCAAATATTTTCAGGAATTAATTAAAAAAAAGTGTAAAATTACCGTTCGTTGATTACAAAATTGTCATTGGCTCCAACGATTCTGTATCGTAAAAGAGAATCAATCCCATCAGGATCAGATGCTGTAACTGTCGTCACATTAAAACCTTCTGTTGCATTTTCCGGAATATATGCACGATATGTGGGTGGTCCCAAAACAGGCAATTGTTCTACTAGTCTAAATTGACCTTTAAATATTGGCCGTTGATTACCAGAAATACCGACTCTTATTAGGGCACGTGTTGTATTTTTTAAAGGCGGATGCCCTGTTTGAAAAAAAATAAAAACATGATATAATCAAAATTATAAGTTTTTTTTTTTTTTAAATCATACCAAAATCTGTCGCTGAAACAATTAATTCGTATTGTCCTCTTTCAGTATCCATTGATCTTGCATCTCGTCTCAATGTTATTTCCCCTGTTGTTTCATTTACCGCAAATACATTCCCTGAAATACTATTATCTGATTCTAGTGCGTATATAATTTTTCCACCGCCTTGTGTTGGACCATCAATATCAGTTGCCCTAACAAAAAATTGTGGTTCAAATTCAGTAGCTCCCTCTCTTACAGTTCTTGTATATTCTAAACTTTCAAAATTTGGATAATTATCATTAACATCTGAAATATCAACAAAAATATTTGTATTCGCTTCCCGATTGCCACCATCAATTGCAACAATTGTTAATGTATAACTTGTTTGATATTCATAATCCAAAAATTTTTGTGTATAAAGACCACCAAATTTTTCATCAGTGAAGAAATTTTCTGATCCAAAACCTTTCAAAATATATGTTATTTCACCGAATGTGCCAGAATCAAGATCAGTAGCAGTTACATTTCCAATAAAAAATTCTGGTTTTTCATTTTCTTTAACTGTAAAACGATATGATTGTTTATCAAATATTGGAGAATTATCATTAACATCTTCTAAATTTACTGTGACTTGTGCTGATGCCATTTCTATATCATTTACAGAAGCAATAATTTCAAAAATGAACATTCTAAGTGTTTCATCTTCAACATCATAATCTAATTTTTCAGTATTAATAATTTTAATTGCAATCGGTGTTGTTTCTTCACCACCAGTTGGTGTTATTTTAAATACACCTTGAGAATTTAAAATATTTTTTAAACTTAAATTGTATCTTGCATTATGTCCGACATCACGATCGATAACAAAAGCAGAAAATCCTGGTAATGGCATTCCTTCACCTAAATTCTCTGGAATCGATATATTGTATGAAGGTTGATTGAATTCTGGATAATGGTCATCAACATCAGTTACTATAATTGTTACAATTGATGTTGAGAATTCTGCCGGAACTTCATTATTAATTAATTCAGTTGCTTTTACAATGAATGAGTAAACACCACCATTCTGAAGAATTTTTGGATTTTCACGATCTATAGGAATGTTTGTCGTTTTAAGTATAGCTTTTCCCCTTTCCAAGTTTTCCAATTCAAAATGTCCAAGAAATTCATCTTCTAAGGTTAAAAGTATCGGTCTAGGGTTACCTGCATCACCATCTGCAGCGGCAATTGTAAAAATCGATGTACCCTAACAGAAAAAAAAAGAAAGAAAAAAGAATGCAGTTCATTTCATGTATGTACAATTGTATATATTTGTTTATTTAAATTCAATTTTTATGTTATTTACCTCTGGTGTATTTTCTTCAATTGTTGCTGAATATGGAGCATTTAAAAAATTTGGTGGTTGATCTTGTACATCAACAACATCGATTGTAACAGTTGCAAAAGCTGCAAGCGGATTTGTTGTTGCACTATCACGTGCCATTAAAGTTAATATATATGATGAACGTGTTTCAAAATCAAGTTGTTTACTTAATATTAAAGATGATGTGAAATTTCCTTCAGATATTTTTTCTGTTTTAACATCAAATGTATTACATGCATCATCTTGACTGTTTGTATCTTTAAAACATGTAATTTTAACATCTGCATTAAGACCTTCATCACGATCAGTTATTATTATTCGAGGACGTATATCAATTATTGTACCAATTGTTGTTGATTCACTAATTGTTGCTGAATATGGTCTACCAATAAATGTTGGTGGATTATCATTATAATCACGTATTGGTATTTCTCTTCTTAATGATATTGTATTTGGTTCAGTACCAAGTAATCCTTCATCTGTAATACTTATAATTACTTCAACACTATCTTGTGTCTCACGGTCAAGTTCTTGTCTTAATTTTACAACACCAGTATCTCGATCAACTGTTAATACTGGTCCTGATATACTGTAACGAAGTTTACTACCATCTGGGTCAATTCCTGTTTATGGGTGAAAACAAAAAATGAAATATTTAATTTTTTTATTTAAAAAAAAAACTGCTCAAATGACATTTTCCGTTGATTTTGAAATTTTTGTACTTGAAAAACTTTTGAATTGTTTTAACAATAAAAAATACTTTACTGTTATTATTATTTTTTTTGAAAGTAGCTATTTTCAAAATCTATTTTTGTACAGTTTACACTTAGAAAACATAAGGTAAAAAAAGCAAATTTAATTGAATTCATGATATTTTATTGTCATACAGAAAATTAAAAGACAAATTATGTGTACAAAAATGTATTATGTACATATGTGTTAATAACCTGAATAATAATGTGTGAAAAATTGAATACTATATTCTCTCACACGTTGAACAAAAGAATCTAGTACGATATAAATAACATTTGAAAATAAGAAATATTTAAGTGTTTCCCACTTTTTATAAAAAATGAAATTATAAAAGTACAATACCAAGATTTAAAAGTAATAAAAAGAAAATACACACAATATATCATAGCTTTAATGGGTTATAATACCTGAATGTATATGTATTGTATGTATCATAATATATAAGTATAACACATATTAAATAAAGCACTTTTTTGAGTAAATTAAATGTGTGTAACAGTTGAAAGATAAGTGCAAAGTGTGTCAAATGAATTGAATTAATATGGTCGAATATAAAATAAAACATTATATACATATGTATGTACAAATTTATGTATAAATGGCGTTTGATTACTTTGACACAAAATTTTCTACGTAGGGTAAGCGCTCTCCACTTCGAATAGCTCCAGTTTCAGGTTAATTTTAAATTACAGTGATATTTCTTAAATTTTGATATTATCTGGAGATTCGGTTCGAGTCAAAATAATAATTTTTTGGAGTATTTTCTTTATATTTGACACTAAAAGTTGTTTCTGACCGTAAAATGAAACAAAAGTTGTCGGAACTGACTGCATACATATGTAGCTAAAAATATTATTTTAAAGTTGTAGGCGTCGATTGGTCGTAAAACCCTATTTTTCTTGTAAAATAATGATAAAAGTTTTTCGGCTTAATTTTAATTGTTTTATTTTCGAAGATAGTAAAAAAATTGAATTTTTTTTATCGCTCAAATATTTCAATCAAATAATAATAATTAATCAAGAGAAAACGACAAAAAATATCCAATTTAGCTTTTTATAGCTAAAAGTTTTTTCTTCCTCTTTCATGATGATTAATATAATTAATAGTTTATGATTATGAGTCCACATCAGTCTTTGTTTTTTTGCCTGTCTTTTGCAAATCATATATTTTATAACATCATCACACCACCAACATCAACATCGATGCAATTTTTTAATTACAAGTTATATTGAAATCTTGCTTTATAAAGATAATATAAATATGTAATATAAATCTATGCAATATGATGCAATGATATAATTTTATCGAGTTATGTTATTACTATGGTGAATTATTTTTCATTTTATATATAAAAATATGAATAAAATGAACTAAAAAGCGTATATCATCAGGTACATAGTCTAGTTATGATATTTTTTTGTTATAAGAAAAGCAGTTCATAAACCGCATAATGCTGTGTAAACTATGTAGATACTATATGTACATACACTGTATTTTCAGATACATACATATGTAGATATTTATCTTTATAGAAAAAAGATATTTTTTTAATTTAACCACTCTATCAAGTTAAGTAATCCACGCCTGTTTTAATAATTATTACTATTCCTGCATTGCATTGAATTTTATTCATTTTGCCATTATATATAAGTATGTAGTTACATATTATATGGAAATTTCTGAATAATATTTTAAAATTACTTTAAAATTGAGAAAAAAAGATTGCAAAAAATGTATACAGAAACTCAGTAAAAAAAAAATGGGAAAAAAATACACGTGTGAAAATTTATTTAACAACATTCAACGTTTAAAAGTCTTTTAGATTTTTTGTTTTTCCTCAATCTTGTCTGAAGTTGATTGACAAGCTTTTTGATGTTATTATAACTTGTACCGGACAAATTATTCTTATTTGGTAAGTGAAAAAGAAAAGAAAAAAAATTACAATCCGGAAAATTTTACGATGTACATACACCTATATACAAACAAATGTTAGTTTCGCCTCATAAGTTTTTACAATGTCTTATATGGATTAAATGAATAGCTTAAAAGAAAAGTATTTTTCTATTTGTACTTAAAAATATAAACTGTAAAATAGGTAATAGCGAAAAACTTATTTTGCTTTCATTATACAGTAAGAAATTTTTTTTGAAAAAACATGTAGAAAGAAAAAAATAAGTTACGAAATATATAATTGTTTTTTTTTTTAAATTTTTTTTTTAATCCAAGTTTTTCCAAGTTGAGACAAACAGGTATAAATAAATTACTAACTACAATTTTTTGGTATATTGTCTTCGCAAAACAAAAAAATATAAAGAAAAAAGAAAAAATTTCAGCAGCTAATTAGACAAATAATTATGTACCTAATCGTACTTCCGATGAATTTTTTTAAATTGTGACTCAAATTACAGAGAAAAGGCGAAAAATTTTCAACTAGCAAAATACTTAGTATGGTGTTTTGAAAAATTGGTACTCACAGTCTCGTAATATTATATTTAAAATTATTTTGGGAAAAAAAACTTTATAAGTAAAAATCTTGACTTTTATGTTTTGAATAGAGTATACTTTGGCAAATACAAGGCAAACTAATGGCAAAATAGTGCCAACAGATGAAACAAAGTGTATATTTGCATATGATTTCTGCTGGAATTATTGTAATTGTTTTAACTATTTCAGAGTCAAAGGACTTGAATGTTGAAAATAAAAATCATAACTTTTATTCTGTTATATTGATCAGAGATTCCTGAAATTTTCTATACTACTGCCCTTTCCTTAAAAAATAAAAGTAACTCTGAAATTTTGGTTTTAAAAATTAGAAAGATTTTAGACAAGCCATATCATTCAATTTTGGTAAAAATTGACTTAGAATGAACTTTGGTAAAAGAACAAAAATTCCAGCAGTCTTCTGAATTACAGAACCATAAAAATATTGAAATTTAAAGAAAAAATGTTAAAAATAAAAGAATTCCAAACTGCTAAAAGTCGTAATTCCCTTAACATTTGTAATTAAGAAATTAAATGAATTTATGAGAATATGTTTTCAAATACATACATTTGTTTTTCGTAAATCCTGAAAAATCTAAAAACATTAGTTAATGTCTGTCGTAACGGAATTATTTCTCATTAAAATGTGTAAAATTCATAGAAATTAAACTAGGTAAAATAAACAAGAAGAATAAAATATGTTACGACTTAAGAAGGTCAAATCATTCGATATACATAATGTTTATCATTCAAACTAAGCATTGAAAATTGTAAACATAATGATTGTATATATTAAAAAAAAAAATAATGTGTGCACACACTTTGAATTTGAATAAATGTCACGTATATAAATTATGGGTGCAGTTGTAGAATTGCAAGTATATATTTTAAATATTTTTGTTTTCTTTGTATATTTTAATTACAAAGACACCGGCCTATGAAAAAAAAAAATTTTTTTTTGATCAACACAAGATTTTATCTGACATCAATAATAAATTCTCCTTTTAATTTTTTGTCTTTTCATTTTTCAAAGATAATAAATTTTTATTTTATTTTTCTTCAAATGATTTTTATGTGACTGTCATCATTAATCTAAAAAAAAGTTATGCTTATCTTTTCTATTGTAAGCCTACAGCTACTGTATTCCAGATTCAATTGGTACTTTATCCTACAAAGTATTTGTGTACTTTTTGTTCAATAATAAACTTTTTTTAAAAATTACTTCTACCTACTCTGTCGTCGTCGTCGTCTACGATGACATCTAGTCATATGAAAAATTATTAATAATTTTTTTTAATTCAGCTATTGTCATTAAAAATTTTAATGATCATTCATCATTCAAGAAAAAAAAATCTAATGAATTACGAGTAATTTTAACTACTTCTATTGTGGTTTTTTAGGCATTGAAAACTTTGAATTTGAATTAAAATTATTAAAAATATTTCGAAATAATCCAATTAAGATATTTTTGAAGTGATAAAAAAAAAATTGAGGATGTAATTATCTGCATTGTTTTTCACTGTTTTACTTTTAAAAATTTCTTGCATAAGTTTGTCAAGGATATTCCATCATACATAGATTTTCAAAAATTTTAAAAAAAATTATATATTCGAAAAATTCAAGTACATACATACATATGTATAATGTTAGATTTAATCTTTTTATTTTGTTTTCTCAAAGATATCTTATTAAGATTTTAGATTTTCCACGTATCTATATGTGTTTGATATATGTTATCGTGTTGTTGAATGAAAATTAATTATACTATTATGGAATGCAGTTTGACTTCTTTGTTTTTTGGTTTTTCTTTTTTTTTTCAAGATTCTTTTACTATTATCTACATTTACAGTTTGCTTGTAAAGTGTATTTTCATTTTACGAATGAGAAAACAAATAAGATTTTTGAGAGATTTGAACAATAAAAAAAAAATTTATGGAAATCAACTTTCACTGTAATAAATACAAAAATATTCAAATAATTTCAATATAAAATTTACCTTTTAATTGATAAATTGGACTACCAACAACTGTATTTTCTGATAAACTAAATTTTGACATATCACCAGATCCGGGTACAAATCTTGGAGGCCGGTTTATTATTTGACATGTTATTGGCCGTATTATGAATAGTAGAAAATATATTATAACTATAAACATTATTTGTGGATTTTTTAAGTAGGTTAATAATAATGTAATGCAATTAGAAGTCCGCATTATAATAATGTTTTCTTTTTCAACACTTCACACTGTTGTTTCAAATCGATTTGAATCTTTTGATTATGTATTTTTTTTCTGTTAATATCTGTTGTTGTAATTTTTAATGATGATTAATAAATTTTACACGTTTGTAGTGATTATTATTCGTTTTTTTAAACTTTTGAAAATTTAACCTTCGACCTTGTTAAATTCCAATAATCTCCATTTTATTGTATTTTAATGTAGTGAAACCACCATCAACTTAAATCTTTCGTTTTTTATTTTATTTTTTAACATTTTAAATGAATTTTTCTTTTTTAGAAATTTTTCGAAAAAATTTATTATAGCAGATTGTTTTTTTAAATTTATAAAAAAAAATACTTTGATTTTGTAATAAATCGTGAATTGAAAAAAAAAATGTACTTTTCACTTTTTTGCAAACCAACTAACACACTTTTCACTCGAACGATTTTATTGTATTATTCCTATTATTATTTTTTTCTTGTTAAATAAGGCGACAATTTTTAATAAAAAAAAAAATGTTTTAAAAAAACACATAACAAATTCCAACACATAACTAGGAAATGCAATAATTCAGAATACAGTAAGACATATTATTTATAACTACTATAAATTTAAAAAAAAAAAGGAATCCATTATGAAGGTCACATTTTCAGTGAATTATTATTCATGTAATTTTCACAACACAAAATCACTAAAAAGTTCTAAATTTTTTCTCTGAAATATCCTTTTTTACGTATTAAATTCAATTTTTTAATGAAATACTGAAAATTTTATTTTTTTCTTTAAAAATGAAAAAAAAACTTAAAAGAAATTATCGACGTGTGACGTGTTTCAAATTCGAACTTAAATGTTAGACTCAGACAAAAGACCATCGTTGTATAGTAAAATTCTTGTTTAACTTTTTTTTTTTTTCAACCTATAACATATCTTTGATATATGGATATAAGTACACGTAAATGCAGGTATATACCTGGTGAATGTTTAAATTTATATTTGTTCAAAGCAAAATATACACAACATTAACAAACATACAAGAAGTACCTGGTTAAAGACTGGTTTTTCTTGGATATTATTATATGTACATAGCGGTTTAGAATTTATCTCTTTCTTACCAATCAGAAAAAAAAAGTACCTATGTGTAGAATCACATGATATGACCAACAGACAAGACAATATAATTTCTTCTTGTATTGATTTAAAAAAGCTAACTCTTCAATATGTATATATGACTATAATAAACGATGCTCAACAGAAAAGTGTGTAAAGCATCTTTTGTTTAAAATATCTACAAATTTTTAAAATTGGTTTTTTTTATCTCACTCTCGGATATAAATAAAGGTAAATATTGTACAATTTGAGATTTCATTCGTTCATTATTTATGTTGTCATCATTATTTTACTCATGTAAAATGATAAAGAAAGATAGATGAAATGAAATTTTTTCTTTTATGAATTTATTGGAAAACGCTATACTCTTACGTTCCACAATTGAGAATGCAGTTCAGTTTCGAGTTTTATTTTATTATTTCCCCTTTTCAAAGATATGTAAGTTGTTCCATTAGAAAAAAGAAGAAGGGGGAGTTTGTTTAGAAAAAAATATTAAAGAAGAATCAACAATTAGTCTTGCTTTTTATATTTACATTGTGTGTAAAAGTGGATTTAGTTTGGAAAATGATGAAAAGCACGTGGTATAAGTTTCTCGCTTTTGCATTGAAATCTTTTGTTTTTTAAACTGATTTTTAGAGTAAAAATAAATTTTCTATAGTTAAATTGGGTGAGAACATTGCATACTTTATGGCGTTAGTAAAAAATAACACTGTTTAAGTGCCTTCATAAATCGTGATATGTTTCAGATGTACCTACTTTTTAAAAGATATAAAAAAGGACATAATTTTTAAGTAATATTTTTTATTTGTATTTGATTTTTTACTGATTGAATGTATAAGAAAATTTGTAGAAATTCTACATTGAAACTAAAAAATTAATTTTCCAAATGGAAAAAAAAAGAAGAAAATTAGCAGAAACACATGAAGATTTTCGTAAGGACTTTGACGATCAGGTTTGGTTTCATACTTGTATATACGAGTGTATGATAATAAACGCTTCAATCTTTTTTTTTTTTTTTGGTAATTCTTAACTTCAGTTTTAAAATTAGCTTGAACTCATGTATATTTTGTTATCCGAAATTAATAGAAAAAAAAATCAAAATTTTTAAAACAAAATTTATTGCAAAAATAACAAAGAACATTTTTAATTTTTTTTAATTAATTCAACAACAAGAATTCAAGTTCAAAAAACAAATATTTACTAGTCAATAATGTATATGTGTTTGTGTATTAATTATAATTTATACTAACTGCACAAGAAAAAGCTTTAATAACTGTAACTAACATTTTTCTAGGATGGAGCTATTACAGCATCATCATATTCAATATTCATGATTTCTTCATTTGGTAGATGAAAATTATCAGCCGTTCGATTCCATGTATAATTTGACATTGAATTATCCTTATTCTTTTTAACACCTTCCAAATACCTGGTGTCAATTTGATACTGTTTTGCTTCATTAGTAATTGTATCTGAATTGAAACAATTTATAGGAGTTTCATTGGAATTTTTATCATAATTCAAATTACATTTTATTGAATCATTGTTATCATTGAAAACCACATGACGTTTATTAGATGGTGTTAACTCAATTTCCAAAGATTCTAAAACTTCTTCACGATGATTTATTTTCTCATTAGTTTTATCATTTCTTCGTTTATTAATAATAACATCATCATCATCATCATTATTATTATATTTGTTATTTTCTGATAAACTTCGATGTTTAGATTTCTTTTTTGGATATAAATTTAAATGTACCATTATTTGACTTGGATTTGTATTATCTGTATTTTCATTTGAATTTTGTCTTAAATTCATATAATAATCATAATCTAGATCAAATGGATTATTTAGATATGTGTTATGATGTAGATTATTTGATTGAATATATTTATTTGGTCGTTGTTGTTGCTGTTGATGTTGTTGTTGTTGTTGTTGCTGTTGAACTTGTGGAAAATTAACTGTTTTGAAAAATGAGTTATCCAATTGAAGTGAATGTGATGGTATATCATCTGATGCATCTGGACTTAAATATGGTGAATTTGAAGGATAAATGGGCTTACGTTTTTCATGATATGGTTTTTTTGTTGAACTTAAATGTGGTTGATCATTTTCCGGCATTGGATAAATATCAAGCATTAAACTGAAAGGTTTATGTTGTAAACTGGAATTTTCTTTTCTTGAATTTTTTGGAAAATTTTTAAACTTTTGTCGACTAGCTGCAAGTATAATACGATGATAAATATCTTCAAGATATTTTGGATCAAACTGATGTTGATTCAATTGTTCAATATTATTAAATTTTGATATCATTGAAGAAGGAAATTTCACTTGATTCATTGTTAGTAAATTAACATCACTTGGAGATTCTGGTTTATATAGATAAAATGGATCACCATCTCTATAAATTTGTTGTGATAATTTTGAGGCATGAATTGGTGGTGAATTATAATTTTTGTCTCGACGAGGAGGTCTTGTACGTGAAATACCTTTACCTTTTAAATATCTATATCTTCCAGAAATTTTAATACCTGATGAACTTGTTTCATTATCATCAATTTCTTTTAAAATATCTTGAATGTTATTAATTTCAATTTTTTGGTTTTTACGAAATTTTGAAGGCGGCGGACCGTATAATAAGAAATGAAAAGGGCGAGGACGGTTGATATTATCTTGACGTCTTTTTGATTGTTGATATTGTCGTTTCAATCTCGGTGGCTTTGGTATTTGATCTTGAATATAATAATGATTTATTTTTCGCTTATGTTGACGATGTTGACGATGTTGTTGTTGTTGTTGTTGTTGTTGTGATTGTTTATGTTGTTCATCTTTCGATTGAATAGGAAATTTCACTTTCAATTTACGTTGTGCTGCATATTTTTCTGCTACCGGTTGCTGTTGTAATTGTTGTGAATTTTCACGTTCTAGTAGATACTCTGTTTCATTGATGAAAATATGTTCACTTGAATCTGCAATAAGATCATTATCATATGCGTAATTATCATCATTAGATGATGTTTTGGCCCGTTTTAACATTTTATGTATATCCATTTGATCATCTGATAAAGATGAATTGAGTTCGTTGATTTTTTTTTCAATTGAAGCATTTATTTCTTCATTTATAGTTTCATCATCTTCATTATCAGGATTTTCAAATTCATATTGTTCTATATCTTCTGTTGAATTATTAATATTTTCATGAGATAAATTTTCAAATGATTTTTCATTATCATAATATTCATAATTTGAAATATTTTTGAAATTGAAATCTTTTCTAAAAACGAATAATGATGTGCTTGAAACTACAACAAATACCTGTATTTTGAAGGAAAATATTTTAAATATCTAATAAATATTTCAGGAACATAAAAAAATAAAATAAAATATTAAAGCAGATTAGTCGTGACTTCTATACATTATTTAGTTTAAACTAATTTTTTTTTTTAAATTTTGTCCTTTAACAGCGCCTAATGTGAAAATCACCTTCATAATATTTTGAAAATTTACACTATCTATGATCTCGCCATTATTGTGTGTGAGGAAAAAAAAATTGTTTTTTAATTTTTATATTACGTTAATCTGTTTCTTAGGACGAATCTAAATGCATATAATGAAAAAAACTATTTATTTCTCCATCTCAAACCGAAAAATGAAAACATTTTCATTAAGATGTTACAATCAAAAAAGCCTAATAAGGTTCGCAATGAACTTTAAAATATGATTCGATTGTTTATCCGGAAAAAAACCTTTCTATAAAATCAGAAAAAATAACGAGGACACAGCGTCATTTAAGCGAATTTTTAAACGAAACTTTAAAACGAAAAAAAAAAAGGAAATAAAAAACTTCCATAATTTTCTTAGAGAAATTACTTTTGTTTTTTATATTATAACAATAAACTAAACAATTTTGTACTTACTGTTATAACAATTAAAAGAAGTATTCCCATACACATGTAAAACCATGACATTCTATAAGTTTTTGATAATTCAGAATTTTCATTAACATTTTTACCATTTTCGTATTTATATAAATTAAATTGTGATAATAAATTTTTTGTATAAGATGCAGGAATCGTATCTCCAATTTTATCACTCATTATGAATTGAATTTTAATTTTTCATAATTTCTTATGTTTTTTAAATTTTCACGTCAAATACAAACGAAATCTTAATAAAAACTAAAATGAAAATTTTGAGGTAGAGAAAGGTTTCTTATGATAGTTAGTACATATATGATATATCTAATGCTCGTACAAGTAAATATATTTCCATTAAAGATGACGAAAATCATATTGCCGTGAAAACTTTAATTGTGCATGGAATTTCTTTTGAAAAATGAATAAAAAAAATTGCTAATCAGTGGTGCGTTCTTACCTGATCATTATTCTTCTACAATGTCATTGTTTCTATTTTAATGACAATGTTTGTGATATTTTTAAAGTGACATGAAAAAAATGTTTTTGTGTGTATGCTTTTGTTGTACTATTTCATGTGTGTTTTTGTTTTAATTTTCGTTGTTGTTTCTTTTTTTTTTTAAATTAAATTTTGTGTCTTTTAAATGAAATAAACCAATTTTAAGTGAATTTTTTATTGAAAAAGAAAATAAATTAGGTAATCATTGCCTTTCGATTTGTTGAATTTTTTTTTGTTTTGAATTTTTTTAAATTTCTTGTTGTTTTTTTTTCAAAAATTATATAAATATATATATATATATATATATGTATATATGTATATATATATAAAAATTATAAATCAATAAATTAAATAAAAATTCCTGATTTTATTAATATGTTAATATTTTTTATTTATGATAAGATTCATCCAGTTTGGTTTTTGTTATTTTATAAAACTCGTGTGTGATAAAACCCAATCAAACATACAAATTTGAATAATATTTTTGATCTTGAATTTTGGATATAGTATAACCTTCAACATAAATCAGACAAAATTGTGTCAAAAATTTTTGAAAACTTTAGGAAATTTTACTGGATGAACAAATATTTTAAAGATGTTTTGAAAATTTGATAAAAACAACAGTGGGATAATCTGTTTTTTTTTTTTTTTTTCATTTAAATATTTTTTTTTAAAACTTCGAAAAATCGACAAATACTGCGACTTTAGCATTACTTATTGCCGTATTGTATTAGTTTGTAATCGTTGAAAAAAGTTGTCCAAAATTTCAAAAAAGATAAATTATTAGCATTGCCGCTAGAAAACAGAGGCGTGTGTAATGTTGTCCTTGAAAGTTTTATATAACTCAACTATTTTTACAAAGAAATCGATTTTATCTTTTATTTTTGATAAAATGTACGGCAGTATTTCCATCCACATTAAAATTTTTTCTTATTTCCATTTTTCTTCCAAAAATCCGAACTTGACGAATACGGAGTAACATAGTAATATAAATACGATATTGTGTGTGGTACCTATGACATCATATTGTTGAATAAAACATTTTTTATTATTTAAAATTCTAATGTTATGTATGTGATAACAGTAGTTTTTGAATGAAATTTATTTTTATTCAAGTTTTATTTTTACGATTAAACTTTGTCTTATTGACCAAACGCTTGTTTATGTACATACATATATGTACATATAAAGAATGTGTATGTATTTCGATAGAGATTATGCAGAGTTAGTTTTTCTGTAGCGAAGTTAAAAATGATTTTGCTGTAAGTTTTCAAATATTAAAACTACAAAAATAATTTTTCTACAAAAAAGTTATTTATAAAAAAATTTAATTTAAATGTGAAATAATACAAAATTATTTATAAAAAAATTTTGATATACACAATATATGTATATAAATTTATAATAAAAAATTTAAGTAGATATATATGTATATATATATATATACATAAATATATATACATACATATGTACATAAAGTATATTGTATAGTTTTTTCTTTTTGAAATACAATGGCAAAAATTCACATTACATTTTATTTTATCATAATAAAAATTGACTAAAGCCTATATAATGAAAAACGCAGGATAACAATGTATTTAACATACATACAAATATATAAATCTATCTTTTTTTAAATTTTTTTTTCAGGTTATATATTTACAAAATTATTTATTCAATTTAAAAACAAACTTAAAAATTTCAAGAAAATTATTCGAAAACAAAATTTATAGATATAATTGTAATTTAATTATCGGAAAGGGCCTATAATTTGAGATATTGAAATATTCCATGACTAGTTCTTGATAATTTAATACAACAAAATTAATCAATATTTATAATTAAAATACAGGCGGTAAATAGGTAGGCCCTGGCGTTGATACGCTCGGAATAATTGGAGGCAATGTTGGTCGAGTTCTTCTAGGTGTAGGAGGTGGAGGGTATGATGGATCAGGAGCAGGTGTTGTTCTTCGAGTGGGGATCGTTGTGGGAGTTTTAGTTATTGGTAAAGTTGGACGAACAGTTCTTGCAGTTGGAGGAGTGTTAATTATTGTCGACGAAGTAGTTCTTAATTCAGGAAAAGTTGTACGAGATACTGGAGTTGTAACTTTTGTATTATCATCTGGCGGAAGATAAGGTATACCCGATGTAGAAGATCTAGGGGTGCTTGTAGTTGGACGGGTTGTGGGACGGGTTGTTGTAGGTGGACGTGTTGTTGGTCTAGTGGTAGTGGTTGGACGAGGTGTCGTTGTTGGACGGCGAGTCGTTGTTATTGTTACTGGCGTAGAAGTTTTAAATGATGAAGTGGTCGGTTCAGGAGGAAGGTAAGTTATACCTGATGTAGAAGTTCTAGGGGTGCTTGTAGTTGGACGGGTTGTGGGACGGGTTGTTGTAGGTGGACGTGTTGTTGGTCTAGTGGTAGTGGTTGGACGAGGTGTCGTTGTTGGACGGCGAGTCGTTGTTATTGTTACTGGCGTAGAAGTTTTAAATGATGAAGTGGTCGGTTCAGGAGGAAGGTAAGTTATACCTGATGTAGAAGTTCTAGGGGTGCTTGTAGTTGGACGGGTTGTGAGACGAGTTGTTGTAGGTGGACGTGTTGTTGGTCGAGTGGTTATGGTTGGACGAGGTGTCGTTGTTGGACGGCGAGTCGTTGTTATTGGTACTGGCGTAGAAGTTTTAAATGATGAAGTGGTCGGTTCAGGAGGAAGATAAGTTATACCTGATGTAGAAGTTCTAGGGGTGCTTGTAGTTGGACGGGTTGTGGGACGGGTTGTTGTAGGTGGACGTGTTGTTGGTCTAGTGGTAGTGGTTGGACGAGGTGTCGTTGTTGGACGGCGAGTCGTTGTTATTGGTACTGGCGTAGAAGTTTTAAATGATGAAGTGGTCGGTTCAGGAGGAAGGTAAGTTATACCTGATGTTGAAGTTCTAGGGGTGCTTGTAGTTGGACGGGTTGTGGGACGGGTTGTTGTAGGTGGACGTGTTGTTGGTCTAGTGGTAGTGGTTGGACGAGGTGTCGTTGTTGGACGGCGAGTCGTTGTTATTGTTACTGGCGTAGAAGTTTTAAATGATGAAGTGGTCGGTTCAGGAGGAAGGTAAGTTATACCTGATGTAGAAGTTCTAGGGGTGCTTGTAGTTGGACGGGTTGTGAGACGAGTTGTTGTAGGTGGACGTGTTGTTGGTCGAGTGGTTATGGTTGGACGAGGTGTTGTTGTTGGACGGCGAGTCGTTGTTATTGGTACTGGCGTAGAAGTTTTAAATGATGAAGTGGTCGGTTCAGGAGGAAGGTAAGTTATACCTGATGTTGAAGTTCTAGGGGTGCTTGTAGTTGGACGCGTTGTAGGACGAGCTGTTGTAGGTGGGCGAGTTGTAATTCTTGTTGTAGTTTTAGGCGAAGGTCTTGGTGTTGGGAAAGTGATTGTGGGTGTTGGGTATGTGTATCCGGTTGGCCTTGTTGTAGCTGGCCGTGTTGTGGTTGGTCGTGTGGTTGGACGTGTAGTTGGACGAGTTGTAGGTCTGGGTGTAGTTTTTAGTGATGGCGTTGGTGTTGGAAAAGTAATTGTGGGTGTTGGGTATGTGTATCCGGTTGGCCTTGTTGTAGCTGGCCGTGTTGTGGTTGGTCGTGTGGTTGGACGTGTAGTTGGACGAGTTGTAGGTCTGGGTGTAGATTTTAGTGATGGTGTTGGGGTTGGAAAAGTGATCGTAGGTGTTGGGTATGTGTATCCGGTTGGCCTTGTTGTAGCTGGTCGTGTTGTTGTTGGTCTTGTGGTTGGACGTGTAGTTGGACGAGTTGTAATTCTTGGTGTGGTTTTTGGTGATGGTGTTGGTGTTGGGAAAGTGATCGAAGGTGTTGGGTATGTGTATCCGGTTGGCCTTGTTGTAGCTGGTCGTGTTGTTGTTGGTCGTGTGGTTGGACGTGTGGTTGGACGAGTTGTAGGTCTGGGTGTAGTTTTTAGTGATGGTGTTGGGAAAGTGATCGTAGGTGTTGGGTATGTGTATCCGGTTGGCCGTGTTGTAGCTGGACGTGTTGTTGTTGGTCGTGTTGTTGGACGTGTAGTTGGCCGAGTTGTAGGTCTGGGTGTAGTTTTTAGTGATGGTGTTGGGAATGTGATCGTAGGTGTTGGGTATGTGTATCCGGTTGGCCTTGTTGTAGCTGGACGTGTTGTTGTTGGTCGTGTGGTTGGACGTGTAGTTGGACGAGTTGTAGGTCTGGGTGTAGTTTTTAGTGATGGTGTTGGTGTTGGGAAAGTGATTGTGGGTGTTGGGTATGTGTATCCGGTTGGCCTTGTTGTAGCTGGTCGTGTTGTTGTTTGTCGTGTTGTTGGACGTGTAGTTGGACGAGTTGTAGGTCTTGGTGTGGTTTTTAGTGATGGTGTTGGTGTTGGGAAAGTGATCGTAGGTGTTGGGTATGTGTATCCGGTTGGCCTTGTTGTAGCTGGACGTGTTGTTGTTGGTCTTGTGGTTGGACGTGTAGTTGGACGAGTTGTAATTCTTGGTGTGGTTTTTAGTGATGGTGTTGGTGTTGGGAAAGTGATCGAAGGTGTTGGGTATGTGTATCCGGTTGGCCTTGTTGTAGCTGGTCGTGTTGTTGTTGGTCGTGTGGTTGGACGTGTGGTTGGACGAGTTGTAATTCTTGGTGTGGTTTTTAGTGATGGTGTTGGTGTTGGAAAAGTGATCGTAGGTGTCGGATATGTGTATCCGGTTGGCCTCGTTGTAGCTGGTCGTGTTGTTGTTGGTCGTGTTGTTGGACGTGTAGTTGGACGAGTTGTAGGTCTTGGTGTGGTTTTTAGTGATGGTGTTGGTGTTGGGAAAGTGATCGAAGGTGTTGGGTATGTGTATCCGGTTGGCCTTGTTGTAGCTGGTCGTGTTGTTGTTGGTCGTGTGGTTGGACGTGTAGTTGGACGAGTTGTAGGTCTTGGTGTGGTTTTTAGTGATGGTGTTGGTGTTGGGAAAGTGATCGAAGGTGTTGGGTATGTGTATCCGGTTGGCCTTGTTGTAGCTGGTCGTGTTGTTGTTGGTCGTGTGGTTGGACGTGTGGTTGGACGAGTTGTAATTCTTGGTGTGGTTTTTAGTGATGGTGTTGGTGTTGGAAAAGTGATCGTAGGTGTCGGATATGTGTATCCGGTTGGCCTTGTTGTAGCTGGTCGTGTTGTTGTTGGTCGTGTGGTTGGACGTGTAGTTGGACGAGTTGTAGGTCTTGGTGTGGTTTTTAGTGATGATGTTGGTGTTGGGAAAGTGATCGTGGGTGTCGGATATGTGTATCTGGTTGGTTTTGTTGTAGTCGGACGTGTTGAAATAGTGGTTGACTTTGTTGGGTATGTAAAAGGTACGTCTGGTGGAGGATAGCTGTATCCTTTAGGTTTCGGTGTATTCTGGATTTTATTAGGGGGCTTCGTTGTTGGGTAAGTAGAGTAGCTTGGTTTTGTGGGGCCCTTCACTGGAATTCGTGGTTGTGTTACTGGTTGCGGTGTTTTCTGCAATTAATTAATAATAAACAAGTATAAAAAATAAGTGTGTATGTAAGTTCGTGATAAGTAAAAGTACTTACTGGTTGTCTTGTAGACTCAAATGGAATATTTGGTTTTGGGTAGTCATAACCATTTACTGCTGAATTATGATAGTTTGCAGAGTACGATGCGATATCGGCATTGTTCCTTATGACGCATAGCGCCAGTAATAAGTATATAATATTCTGTAAAATTATTAAATAAAAATTTTAGTTTTTTCTTAGCTTAGCTTTGAAACAAAATTTTATTAATTTCAAAAATTATTTTTATAATAATTATATGAGTTATGAATAATTGTTTTACTTCCATTAAATTTTTTTAACAATTATTTTATTTCATTTATAGTTAGCTTTATAATCATCTTTTATTTTTATTTGACATTTGAAATGACAAACATTTTATTATTGATGTATAAAATATGTGAGAAAACGTAAAATAATGGAATAAATGTTATTGTACTTTTGTATCCTTATTTATATTTTTATGATTTTCATTTTTTTTTTTAAAATATTTTCATATATGTGTATGTTTATAGTAGAAATATACGTGGTAAAGTGTTGATATTTTACTGGAAAAACATACATATACTCGTATGCGTTGAAACTATTTTACAAAGAAAAAAAATGCCAAGGTTGATATTTAAACCATTAATTTGTTGTACGGCTGGCATTATTATGGAAATGAATTTAAAAGAAAAAAATTTTGAATTTTTTAAGATGTAGATAATTTGATTTTTTTTTATATTGTATTTGATTAGTAATTATATTGAAAAGTAAATTTATGAAAACTGTTAATAATTTGATTATTGTTTTTTTATCTTGCTAAATTAATTAGTTAGATAGTTAAAAATAATAAAACATGAAAATAGAATTTAATTTAGAATAATATTTTTTAAATTAAGTATTTATTTGTTTTTCTCTATTTTATATATAAATACGTATATGTATGTATTTAAAAAAAAAACTGAAAAACTAGATTTTAGTTTTCAAATAACATTACCGTTAATATGAACAATATTAATTTTAATTTTAATTTTTTTTTTTTTTAATTGTGACATTTAATTTATTGGTTTATAATTTTTCTTTTGATCAGAATAATATGTACACATAATATAGTTTTGTGTTTTGTAATCAGGTTTCAATTTTCAATTTGATAATTTGATAATTATTTAAATTTTTATTGTTGTTTGATATTTTGCGTAAAAAATTGCATTTTTTTTATTTAAAATGTAAAATGTTAATGACTTTTTAATTTATATCATTCTTCAAAAGAAAATGTCAAAATTAATTACCATGCTGAAAAAATTTTCATCAAACAACAGTTAATTTGGCACAAATTTTCACATTAAATTGTAAATAATTGTTAATTGATTTTTTTTTTTTTTTTTTTTTTTTTTTTTTTTTTTTTTTTTTTTTTTTTGAATAAATTAATCATTATTTAAAATTGTATGTAAAAGATTCGTGTGAATAACGATTTTTTAGAACTACCGTAGTTTATTTTGTGATCGTGAGTAATAAATGAAGACAAAATGAACAAAATAAAAAAAAAAATAAATAAATAAGAAGCTACTGTTGACTGAATGATGATTATATTTATTCAATATTATTTACAATTTATTTGATATGGTATTATATGTAAGATAAATTGAAATTTTAAATCAACATTGGTACATGAAAATATAGAATTTGCAATTAAATATCTTAAATAGTCGTTATTGCATAACAAGAAAACTTCTTTTTTTTTAAAATCAATCTATTGCTGATCATTATTTTCTTGTTTTGCAATTTAACAATTTACCATACGTGAGAATAAAAGATTAAATTATTACAGCATATAGGTATTACTTATATGAGATATGTATATAGTATAAAACATGTACATATGTATGTATATATGTACATATTTATATGTGTATGAATATCTTGTATATCTACTTTGTTTTAAAATGACTGTATTTGAATAATGATTAAACTACCGGTCAATTTTATGAATAATAAAATATACTTATATGTATTCTGAATGATCGAAATTTGAAAGATAGAATTGATTTAAAAAAAACAGAAACAAAAAGAAAAGAATTGGGAAAATCCAAAATTTGACATTTTTTTAAAATTTATTTTTTTTTTATCGTTTTCTTGAATACACCTAAGGAAATAATTAATATGCTCAAAGTATATTTTTCTATCACATTTCAATTTATTTATATTTTATGTGTTACGGTCATGTAAATTATGTATTATAGATTTTCTATAGATTTTAGGTATACATAGTTATATTTGAATCTTCTTATTGCCAAGATATAATGCGTATATTTGAATGTGTGCATATTTATAAATTGTGTAGTATAGATTTTGATTATCTCATTTTTATCACAATTTTGTAGGTTGAAATTGCAAACTTACGCTTTTATTTAAATTTTAGTATCACTGTAAATAGACATCAAAGATATATTTTAAGGTATTTTTTTTCCCTTTTTTTTTCTTCAAAGTATATATAAATATAAGTTTTTTGTATGTTATTATACTGATGTTTAGTAGGTAGATGTTGACGGATTTTAAACATTTACAATAACAGCAACAACAAGAAAGATATTTGTTACAAAATATTGTAGACAACAATTATGATCATAATCATTTGAACTTTATAGTAAATTAATAATATTTTTTTGGAAAAATACTATTATGTCTACCTTGGAGAAATGATGTTTGACCACGATTTTTTATTATTATTTTTTTTTTCTACGAATTTCTAATTTGTATAATTTGTATTTACATTTATTTATTACAAGAAAGAGTAAAAAAAAAATTATTAAAAATGATATTTTGTATATTTTATGATATTATTTATTATGATATATCATATAGTTTTTATATTTCTTGTTATTTTTGTTTGTAATGAAATTATTTGAAAATTTCGTTTATAAAATTTTCATTTAAATTATTTTTGATTACTCAATTTGATCATAATTTTAATGTAAAAACTTCTTGTTTTATCGTGAGAATTTTAATGATTTTTTTTTTACACACATTAATGTTATGTATGATCACTTGTAATATTTATGTTATATGAAAAAAAAACAAAGGTTTTACCTTATTATACTCTATTGATAAATAAAAGACAATATATTTTGTAATGAAAGTAGGTGTGACTTTAATGATAGTTTCAAATTTTCAAATGTTATTTTTCAACACTTTTAATAATTGATTTTAATAATTTTTCTTGATTGTTATTAAGTTGATTTTCAAAATTATTACTGAATTTAGATGAGATAATATTGTTATTGTATACAATTTTAGAGATGTTTTTTACATTAATGTATAATTAGAGTGATTTATGAAGAAATAAAAAAAAATTTTAAATTGATAAAATATTTAAGGAAGTGGAATTTTTGAAATATTGTATAAATAAATAATAAAAACATGTGTGATATTTTTGGTAAAGAATAAAAAAGAATTCGTTTTGAGACTTGTGGTTTATTTTATAGTATTATCATTGTTATTTTAGATGGTCAATAATATTATTTACATTAATGGTATGTATGTTCTTTATATTTAAAATAAATGTTGAAGGTGACCCGGTATCATCAAAAATTGATATTATCTTGATAATGCCATAAGATACAGCTTGGTTTTATTTTAGAATAACCACGATAAGTGCTTATTTGTTATCAATTATTCTGGAAGATATATTAAATATTTCATCAGAACATAGAGATTACAAATTTATCATTTTTTGTTTAAGCCATTCTTTTGTTAAATTAATTGAAGCAATTGAGAAGAATAAACGTAAAGGCCAGTAAAAAAAACTATAGGATTTAGGGAAAAATTAATAAAATATTAGTAAAATTTCACTGTAACGTTGAGAAAAAGGTTTCATATAAAAGTAGTTAAACATAAACGACACTGAGCTGGTTATTTCATTAGAATAACTAATATGATTGTACCTGAAGAGGTATATTACGTCTATACAAAGTATGTAAACGTTTTTTTTCTCTAACAAATAATATTTAAAATAATGTTGAAATTTATTCTTTTCCAAATTATCTTGTCTTATTTTCAAAACTGTTTCAGTCAATTAGAAATCCTCAATTACCCATGACCTTGAAACACGATGTTTTTGATTTCTTTTGGAATCGTGATATTTTAAATTTTTACTTTTGCTGTTTAATACGAGAATGCTCTAAAATTTACGCATAGCTTCGAATTATAAGTAAAGGTTTTCCAGTTACATGTGACCAACGTTACACCTCATATGTTACAATAAAAATTTGAAAAAATGTGTCAATAAATTATTCATACATAATCACAATATGATTATTTTTTTTTTTTTTTGAACTCCAATAATTTTTTTGTTCATTTCAAACATATTTTAAGATTTGTAAAGCTTTTCTAAAAATAATAAAATAATTACGTATGACGACCAAACGCAAAGTACATGAAAATTTGCTTGGTTAGTTACAAAATTATTTTGAATAAAATAAAATGAATTAATTCAATCTTTTCCTTATTTGTTTCTATTTTTATAATACATATTTTAAATGTTTTTAATAACTTTTATAGTATTATAAAGCCCTAAATTAATGATTATTTATAGCATTGTTAATTATTGTTACATTACATATAAATTATAACTTTCTTTTGAAATATAAAATGTAATTAATTTTTTTTATTTAATATTACAAATTGCATAATAATTAATAAAAAAGTATATACATTATACAATTTGAAAAATTAATTAGTAAAGAAATGACAAATTGATAATGTCTACACCGCACTATATAATTTTTTATTTCTGGTATTAACCCTACAAAGATCTAATCTTGTAAAAAAATGTATTTAAACATTTAAACTTTGAATTTTATTTTGAGCTCATGATTCTTTTGAGTTAGGTTTTTAAAATTTTATTAATCTCTTTTTAGAAGGGTTTAACAAGATTATTTTTTGTTTCGAAGCTCCAGCTCGGAATTAGTAGAATTAAATATCCTTCTTTTTTTTTATTCTTCAAAAAATTGTTTTGTATGGACATAATTAAATTTCGACTTCCAACAGGTGTATGACAGCATACTAAAAACGTATACTAGGTATAAGAGGTTGAATACAATTTCAAAGAGAACACATCAACAAATATTTTTGTCGGAAAATTAAGGCTTTTAAACAACAGGTGTATGTCATACAAAACGTACTGTATACGCAAAACAACTCTTGAACAAAAACTATGGGTTATTTATAGAGTTAATATCGAAGCTTGGTTTATAAAGTGAGATGCTAAATGAAAAACAAAAAGAGTTAAAGAAATATAGATTGAATAAGTAACCACAATTGTGTCAGAAAATGTTGTTGTTTTTCTCTTCTTCTTCTTCTTCTTTTTATTAATATAAATTACAAAAAATTAGCATATGTTTTGTAGAATTAAGCTTCCGTATTAAATTATTACGTTATTTAACACTTTTTATTCATTGTTATAATATTATACTAGAAATGGTTTCCTTTTCTTTTTTTTTTCTTCAGAAAATAATAAAAAGGTCAGGAAATATTGATTCATCATAACAATTCTTTAATAAATTTCGTATATTAACAGTTGATATCTCCCTCTGTGAGGTAATTTTCATTTTTTTGTTGTTTTTCTTTAAGATTTTTACAAAATTTAAATTTTTTTGTTAGGTTTTTCAAACAAATAACATTTGTCCTTGCGTTTCATTTACTAGCTATAGCTATTATTTAATTATAAATTATATACTAAAAATTCACATTAAATAAAACTAAAATCTATCATAGTTTTCGAAAAAAAAAAAAAATAAAACATTTTTAATGATTTTGTAACGTTATATGAAATTGAAAAAATTAAAAAAGAAAATAAAAAAGCTAAAAAGAAAATAAATAATAAAAAAACAACAACAAAATTATCCTTGAACTAAAACTCTTAATTACTTATTTATCACATTTTTAAATTGTCATTATATGTATATCCATTATTATTATTACATTTTTTCTTCAATTTAAAATAATGGTTCATTTTATTTTATTAGAAAAAAAAACGACAACAAAAAAGGGAAAAATCAAACATAATTTCTATCGTGTCAATTTAAAACGAACATATTGCTTCTCATAATAAGCAAAATGAATATGATCAAGTTGCATTTTAGTCAATTTAACAAATTAAATAATTTTCAATCATTTATCATTCTTGTAAAGATGCTATAGAAAAAACAAATCACACACATCACATGCAACACAAACATCAATTAAAACAGCAACAAAAAAAAAACGACAAATTAAAAATCATGTTTTTTTTTCTTGTTCAAAATAGTCATAATGGTCACAATCACATTTTCTGCGTAGATTAAGAAGATACTTCATCATTAAAACTTTTTATTATCAATTTTTTTCTTGATCTCATCTTAAATAAAATTATAATTTTTGTCTTCATGTGTGTGCTATTTTTTTTTTTTTTTTTTCAAAATATTTTATAATATTTATGCATTTTCTTCATAAATCACTTTTCGGTTCATAAATTATGTAAAAATACGAATTTTTTTCAAAAAAATAAAACAAAACAAGAAAAAAAAAAAAAATAAGAAAACATTATAAATTCCATTTAATAAAATTATCATACATGAAAAAAGTATTTTTAAAAGTTAGTTAGTATTTTTATTTTATTTTTTATTTTATGTTTATTTTTTTTTATTTTTTTGTTTTTTAAAAAATTTTTAATTTCAGAATTGGGACCCAAATTTACTACATACTTTGCATGTGTATCTCATACATATTTTTAGTGTTATTTATTTTTTTTTTTTTTTGTTTTACAACACTTTACATTTTTATATTAAGCTGTAATTATAATAATAATAAAAATCCAACATTGATGGTCATCAGTAATGAAGAATGGTTGATATTTACCAAGTAATCATTTAACACATAAACGATCATACAATTTTATTTATTAATAAAAAAAAAGAATATTGAAAAAAAAAAACAACAATGATTTTTTTCTTTTTTTAATCGCTTCAGGTTAATATTAAGATGAATATACATATTGCACATATTTGTAGCTTGATTTTGCAATTATACCAACAATTGCATGCAATCGCGTCTTAATACAACTTTTTGTTTTTTTATTTTTCCATTTTTTTTTAATATGAAATGTTAAAATGTTAAGTAAATGAATACAACAGGTAAACTTATTTCTGCAATTTTCAATCTCTACATATGAATATATAGGTTTTTTTTATTTTTTAAATTATACTCCTGCTAGTAATATGTGTACACATATAAGTTTCAAAGTATAAAAAAATAATTATACAAATAAAAATTTATCCATAATCAAACAATTCAATATACTAAGTAATATAAAATAATGTCGCGTTTTTAAAATGTCAAAACTGTAGTTTCGTTTTTTAATCCACATTGTATGTAAAAGATATTAGATATATCTTACATTGATGAAGAACATATAAAATCAACGTTGACACTAACAAAAAAGAAAAAAAAAATACTTACCATATTTATTAATGAATATTATACGATTTATTTTTATAGTTTTTTCTTGTTATCCTCGATAAAAAAAAAATTATAATTCCTTTTTTTTTCTCTCTAAAAATTTATTTACAAAAATAATTATAGTTAATTTAATTTATGGTGTCACACTTTATGTTTTTTTTTCTTTTCAAAAATCACTTTTTCCTTTTTTTCAAATTCACAACAAATTTTGAAATTATTTTAACGGTTTTTTTCTTTTAAATTTTTTTTTTTTTTAAAATCACACTAAAAATTCAACAATAAATTTGAATTTTGATTGATTTAACATTATTATAAAGAAAATTTGAATAATAATTTTTCACAAAATTCAATCTAACAAAAATAAAACACAAAAAATTCGTGATTATTAATCCAATTAATGTTGAATAGTCTGATTATGCATAATATTCGATTTTATTTATCAAATCATGATGATAATGATGATAATAATAGTGATGGAATATGATGATGAAGATTTTAAGATTTTAGCCCAAAAAATGTATTTCCACTATATTTTGAGTATGGTGAATTATTTTGTATCTTTTTTTTTTTCTCCAATAGTTTTTTATTTGTTTGTTGTTATTGTTAATCCTTGAAAAGAGTTATCTAAACGAATTGTGGACACCAACTAAATTGTCATTTCATTATGATTTTCTATATATACTTGATGAAGGTATTTAATTGAAGATGTTTTATCAAAATGACAAAGATGGAAATATATATATATATATTTTAGTATAAAATTTTGTTTTTGTAATTTATCTAAACATTCTCCATACAAATAAAAGAGAATTTCAATTTTATAATATTTAAATACTACAAGAAATATATACGCAGAGTTTGTTTTTAAATTTTTAGTTGTTTTTTGTTATGTCAAGTTATATTTATATGTAGGTAGTTTTGTGGTTTTTCATTTTAATATAAGTTTTTGCAAAAGCAGTTTGAAGAAGCTTGAGGAGAAAAGAAAAAACACGAAAAATGGATAAATTAAAGGAAGAGGAAAAGGAGGTAGAAGAGAGAATTGGATATATGTATTTATATGATATATTTTTTTCATCTCTGTTTAAAATGGTCATTTTTACATAACATATGAAAAAAAAAAGATACATACATAATAATATGTCGTATATGTTTTTTTGTTTTGTTTTTGAAGAAGACACCGCATCATAAAAGTAACAGTGACATGGTGACTTTAACTGTTACTGAGTGCGCCAAAAATAGAAGAAAATCATAAGTTGAGTACATATATGTATGGTTTATCTAAATTGGATTTAAGGCCAAAGCTAAATAAGTATGAAGATATTTTTTTTTTTATCTAATCAAAATCTTTATGAGTACAAGTATGTTATGTTATGTTCATTCACCTAATAATAATTTTTATTTTTAATTTTTTAAAAGTTTTAACTTGTTGCATATTGTCCATCAGCAATTAACTTCTTCTGTTGAATGATCGTGTGCTAATTATTTTTCTGAAATATATACATATATTGTTAGATGATATAATATATACACTTGAAATGATTATATACAGAGGTGATATGTATTTTATAAGTACCATCAATTTTATGTGACATTGATAATTTGATTTTATTGAATGAAATCTACTAATCAATGAAATTGAATTATGTATGCGTATATTGGCATGTTTCGACGCCACTATTCTTTAAGAATATTCAATAAAATTCTAATTACATGTAACATTTTAAAATAATGTTGGTAATTCTTTGATAATTATATATAATTCTTTTTTTTTATTTCTTAATATGTACAATGTACATACATTTTCTTGTATCTTTAGTATGAAATAAGTTTTATAACTTAATAAAATAAAAAAAAATAAATTTTCGGTATAAATACAAAGCATCAAATCAAGTTTTTTTTTATTATTTATTTCAAAAATGGCTATTTAAAATAAGTTGATATGGCTCGTGTATCTAACGAGACCCTCAAAATGAATTGGTAGCTAATGATGATAATATGCATATTTGATCAGCATTATTTTTACAAAGAAAAACAACAACAACAAAAAACTAGTGTTTAAGTGTAAAATATTAAATAAATTTCTTTAGTTCATAAAAAAATATGAGTATTTTATTAAATAATTTTTTGAAAATGAGTAGTAGATAAATGAAGAAAAATAAAAGCTGATTAAATTACACTTTATATTATGCTATTGAAATTTAATAACATTTATTTGAAGCTTAACAACACGTTTTGTGAATTTAATAAACTTAAATAATATTTTAATCCGATATGTACCGTATATACATATTTCTGAAATTTGCATTTAAAATGGAATATTTTTAATTAAATTGTCAAATATAATTTATTGATTTGTCTTGTAGAGATATTTATTATTTTAGTTGGATATTTTTTCTTAGATATTTAAAGTTTTTTAAAAATTTTATTCAGTTTTACTATGCAGAAATTAGTCATTTTGATTTTTAAATTATGAATTTACTATGAAAATGTGCTGTAACTGAGAGGTTTAAGGACAATTATTTAGTGAATAATGAAAATTAAAGAGATTGTGGACAAAAGAAGAGACTAAATTTACATTATTGAAATAGATTCAAGATTTTTAAAAATCTGTATTTGTGCTATAACGTCTGAAAAATTATTATTTTTTTATTTTGAAGTTATTTTGAATAAATCAGCAGGCTTTCACAAAAAGAGAACTAAAATTACATAAAGCTTTCTTTATATAAATCCAAACACTTTATTTTAATTTATCGTAGGATAAAAGTGGCTATCAAGTGAAGATAGCTTTTGGTGATTAAAATTAATCATAAATAATAAAATTAAGAAATTTTCTCAATATAATTTAAATAATAATACCACAAATTTGGACAAGAATTTTCACTTTAAAATTGCATAATTTTTTAAAATCTCTTGTTACTTTTTTTTCTTCTAACAATCAAATAAATTATTATTTATTTTATAATTCTTAATTACAATTCAAATAAGAATATTTTGAAAAATAACATTAGTAATAATTTATATTTCTATTTATATAAATTAGTTTATTTATTAAAAAAAAATGTCAAATGTTAATTAATTTTTTAAATTTTATGATTAAAATTCTTTTGTTTTTAAAAAAAAAAAAATTAAATAATTTCTAAAATTTAAAAATAAAATGTGAAAATGATTTTTTTTTAAATTGAAAGTTTTCATATACTTATCACAATTTTTTTTTTAATATTTCCATTTTAATTGATATTCTTGTTTTTTTTCTTTTCAAAAACTGGTCATTTGAAAAAAATTTATCTTCATCAAGAAACTCCTTTCACTTTTTCAAATAAAATTCTAGATTTTATGCAGATTATCATACATTGACTTTACAGTTGCTTTTTATTTTTACCTGTTTTTTTTTTATTAAATAATTTTTTTTCTCTCTAATAAAAAAATCCGATTATCCGTGCTGGTTGGAAATCACGTTTATCTAGCTTTTTTTTTTTTTTTTGTGATTTTAACATTAATTTATTGTAACTTTTCAAAAATTCTTGTGAATTTATTTATTTATTTATTTATGTGTTTTTTATTTTTGGGTTTTGTTGTCTATGCATAATTTTTTTGGTTACACCTTTTTGTTTTATTTAAATTTTAAATTTTATTATATTTTTCTAACGCTGTTTATCATTATATAGAGGGTTGGGTTTTTTGTTAATTATTTTGATATTTTAGTTGAATAATGTTGAAAAATTTTCAGCTTTTTTTTCCAAATTAAATAGAAAATCAAATTTTATAAATGTTTTGTAATTTTCTAAAAATTTTTATTGATAAGTTCGTTTAAAGTTTTTTTTAAGGAAAGAATTTTTTCATGTAAGAATTTTTAGTTTACAGCAATATGATTAATTTAATATTATTTTCCATTAGAATTTCTTCAATATTAATCTTTCAACTGCTAGTGAATTTCTAATTTTTTAATACTTCACATTACTCGATTGGATGAGGGTTAAAATTATAGGCTCGTGTCTTTTTTTTTTGTTTTTAAATCCGGTTGTGTTTTATAATTAAAAACTTTCCTAGAATATATCCTTTCACATAATAAACAGGCTTAAAAATTAAATAACACAAATTCATCTAGTCCTTTAAAGGTTAAATTTTAAAATTACAATTCAAAACTTTTACTAAGAAGAAAAGTTTTTTATTCACGAAAGTGTTTACATTTCAATTAGAAAAGGACGTCATTAGTTTTCAAAATTCAGTATTTTGCTTATTTTAAAAAAAAAAAATGAATTATATTCTTTTTTCAAGGCCATAGATACTGAAGTTGTTTATCAACTTTAAGTTTTTTTTCTTAAAAATTTCTAATTAAAATTTGAAATTTGATAAAACACGTTAAAATATTTGAAAATGTTAATGTTATAAAAAAATATGAATTTTTTAACATCAATATTTTATAATTAATTTTTAAAATTTTATCACGTACATTAATCCAATAAATATTTTAGAATGAGCGTCAACTTGAAGGGAAATAAATTTCAATGAGCGTTGAATTAAATTAGAAAAAGCATAAATATGTTGTTTTTTTTTTAAAGAAAAGAGATTAATTCATGAAGAAAACTAAAATATTAATTGAATAATAACTGAACAATCCAATCGAAATTGATTAATTACGATATATTTGCGGTAGAAGATGAAATCTGTGAAAATCCAAAATCATTTTGTTGATAACCTTGACTCTTTTACCTCAGGTTATTAAAACATTTTTTTTATTTATTTTATTATATTTTTTTTCTACATAATTTGCATAATAGTTAATAAAATCTAAGTGGAAATTGCAAAGTCATAAATTCTAGACGCCATCGAAGATGATTCGTTTTTTCACGACCATTAAAATACTTATTTCTTTATTTGGAAGCAAGAAAAATTATTTATGTTTTATCTTAGTTCTTGTTTTAGCACAGGAAATAGAAGAAAAAGATATAAAAAACAAAGAACAGTTTATATAGAGAGCATTGTTACATAACAAAATAGATACATATTTCTCTTTAATCAATATTTTTCTATTCACTTTCACTTTCAAAACAGAAAAGAATAAATTTTTTTGTTTTTGTTGAATTATTTTTTATTAATAAACGTTTTTTAAAATTAAGTAAATAAATAAATAAATTATTTCAATTAACATCAAAATTAATTGAAATAATTTCCAGTTATATACATTTTAATCAAATTGAAACAAGTTATCACACCTTTTAAATAAATCAAAGTAACATCATTAATTATGATTAAATAAGTATTATTAATAAATAAAACAAATAATTATCATTATAATGTATTGTGACGTAACATGTATGAATAAGAAATTAATGAAAAACAAAACAAAACAAGAACAGTAGGTACATGTAAAATTAGTAGTATTTAAAAATTCCATATTGATTTAGAATTAAATTAAATAAAAAAGGAAAATATTGTTTACATACATAAACTATAGCCAATAAAATTAGACAGGTGAGATTACCTATTTAGCTATTAAAAATTTATCTGTTTTAACTGTAAGTCAGGTATTTGTTTTTATTTTAATTTTTTTTTTTAAATAGGTACTTATGTTTTATTATTAAAAGATTAGAGGAAAAAATGTCTCATAGATGTTTTCGTCCTTGAAATTTTAATCACTATTTTTACTTTTTATTTTTATCATAAATTTGTGTTTTTTTTTTTAGTCGAGATGAGAACTTGGAAGCTAATTAGAGAAAAAAAGTCTAATTGGTTTATTATTTTTTTAAAATTATTTTTTAAATAATACTTTGTTTATTCTTTTATTATGTTAAAATTATTCATGAACATTATGAATGAATTATATATGATTTAATTATAAACCTGAAAATGCATTTGATGTTTTTGTTTTTGTGAGAAAATGGAATTGATACGGTGTGAAAATGATAAATTTAATAATGTTTCTGGTTTTTTTTTTTTGCAATGGAAAATATTCAACGATTATCTAAATATAGGATTTAAAAAAAAAAAAAACTAAAATTTTTAAATATTGACAGAAACAGCAAAAATAGAGTTTGTGCATGACAATTGTGTTTTTTTCTATGTATAGTATAAAATCAGAAATATTCATAATTGCACATATTTTGTAAACCTTAGATTTTACAATGACCAGAAAACTTTGCTGGAATGCCAAGAACTTCTTAAGAAGTACAAAAAAATATTTCTAGTCATCTGATGTATGTGTTAACTATCAAGTTATTTTGGCCCATATTTTAAATACAACTTCTAGTCTGGTACCTGAACGCAAAATTATAAAATGTGTTTTACTAAAAAGTAATGTTTTGGAGTTTTGAAAACGTTCTCATCTATTTGAACACTAACATTAACAACTGCGGAATTCTAACTTCTATCATAATGGGTGTAGGGTTCCGAATTAATATACTCTTTTAATTATATTAAAATACTCTTCTAACAAGGAAAAAAGTGAACTAAATTTAAAGAAACTATTTGCAAATTGTGGGAGGCCAAAATTCACTCAGGATTGTAGTGTTATAGAAGAAAAAGAAAGTAAATAAAACTAAACTGATAGGTTTTGCGTTTGTCAATAAATCAATAAATTTTTTTTAAAACAAATAAGTAAAATATCTAATGAATTTATTTTATTTATATATACCCTTCATTTTATACATCTTCAAGCTTTTATCTCCATCTTATAGATTTAAAAATCAATTTAAAAACTTTTTTTCTAAAGCTTCGATTTGAATAATTCATAATTTTTTTTAAATTTACAGAATTATAGGCGAAAATTAATATTTGAAAAAAAAAATCTACTTTACAATGTAGAAATTTAATTTTAAAAATATATTTTCAATTTCATATTCAAATTAGTTTTCTAAATAAAAAGAGGAGAAAAAAACACAGTAAATTTTATAATTTTATTGTTGCTATTTATATTTATATGTTCAGACAGGTTATTGTACATGAATGAAGACAGTAATAGTAGTTGTTTTCATATGTAAATTAACTGTCGCGGTAATTAAATGAAATGGACTTGTAAATATGAAAATTTAAAAAACAAAAAGAGAAAGAAAAAGGGAAAATCTAACTACTTTGTTGTCCCTATAAAGGTTATTTGCATTATATTTCAATTTAAATTAGAAAGATAGGTGTGTAAAATGGTTTGGGTAAGTCTGAAAAAAAAAATATTTGATTATCAACAGCATAATCAAAATGTACATTATATACATAATGCAATTAACAAAAAAAAAAAAAAAAAAATACTTAAAAAATTATTAAATTTAAGCTAAAAACATACAAATTTTTAAATAAAAAATACATTAAAAAAATATTACAAAATATTTAACATCTATATAAGGTCAAGTACAAAATATATTGTAGGTATGTAATTTCAAATTTTAAGATATTATATCAAGTATCCATTTAACACCTGCTTATATTATAACATTACACAAAAACTTAAAAATAAAAAAAAAACATAAATAAATAAATAGATAAAAAAATTAGCTGCTAGTTCCGGTGCTTTATTACAGGTAATCATATACATATACTCGTAATAACGCACTACTTCTTATTGATAATAAATTTATAATGATCATGATGATTTCATCTTTTTTTAAATATTTTATTATTTTTTAATTGAATTAACAACAAATAAACAAAACAAAAAAAAATTAGACAGATTCTCCGTAACATAAGAATATAATAATTACAAACAAGATTTTTTCATAGTTAATTGAATTTATTTATATTTACTCGAATAGCTGTTATTTATTTATTTTTTTTAAATGAAAAAGATTTATTTTCTCAATTACATTTTTTTGAGAAAAAAAAAACTGAAGTGTACATAAATTGACGATTGTAGAATAAATTGTGTTGTGATTAAATTTTAAAATTTAACTAATTTTTTTCTGTATTCAATGATAATTTTTTTTTTTTCATTTTTTTTATTTCTTAGAATAAATTAATATTAAAATTTTGAAATTTAATAAGTTTACATGAAAATATAATAATAATTTAGTTAAGCAATTGAAAGTAAAAGGATTCCTTAACAATGTGATTTATTGATTTTTAAGTACTTTATATAGGGTGTTTTTAAATTAGCGTTTACATTAATTGCCGTTGTTCTGAATTTATAAGGACCATAAAATGAAAGTGAATTTGAATTAGAGCTTTACTTTGAGTAAAAATATTTAAAAAATAATAAACTTCTTCGTCAAGCCTACATAATGATAAGTGAAACATAAAAGGGCTCAATTTACTTAAAACTAAGTTGGCAAAATGAAACCTTCACACATTCAAAGAAAGTTTCTAACTTGTACTTGACATAATTTTTATTTAAAGTTTTGACTGTGAAGACGCACGTTATTTTTTTTTGGTTCCTTATGATGTTTTGAAAGATGGAGAAGAATAAAATGAATGAAAGTTGATTTTTGACTTCTTACTTAAAAAATTCTAGGAAAAAAAGCTGACTTTAATTTTCTATTATTCAAAACAGTATTTAAATACTCGAAAAAGTTCAACAAAGAATGGTCTGCAGACATTAAGCTCCATTTATCAAGAATCGAAAATTTTGTTTTTACTTCAACATGACATTTGAACTTTCAACATTTGATGTTGAAGTAAATGTTGAACTCAAACTTTCGTGTGAAGAATCCTTTATTGCCAATTGTTCTAAAAACTATTTTTTCATACTTTTCGAAAAATCATCAAATACTATGTGTACATACACCAATATAAACAGACTACATGCGTGTTCTATCATAGGGGTCATGAGGTCAAATCATTTATAATTGCCAGAGCTGAAAACGGGTCTAGCTACAGCTAAAACTGGTCTCAAAATAGCTTCAAAGCATTTAAAAACAAAATTAGCCTCAAAACATTTTAAAACACACATGTCTCGTCTTAGAAACTAAGGTCACTCATTGAAATATGACGTCATCGCACATTTTTACACTTTTACAAATAGTGTTAAATTTATTTGGAAATTCTGTTTCACTCTACTTGAACTTTCTATATTTGGCAAAAGAGTTGTGTTTTGTTAATTTATCTTAGATTTTATATATCTGCTCCTTCAAGAATAAGTACAAATTTAAAAATAATAGTTTTTTAGAATTAATTGCTTCATGTTGACAAGAGTAAAAATTACTTTTTATGATGAAGGATTGATGAAGACTTATTAGTAAATTCACTAAAATTTTTTCTTAACCGTTAAAATGTTAATTAATATTAACAGAAAAATTTTTTTTTCATTAACTAACTAATTTTATGGTTAAATGAACTGACACTTATAATGTCATAATTTTCATTAAATTTTTAATGGACCTGTTTTGAAAATGTCAATTCTCATCAATTGTGTTTTTTGTTTTTCTTTAATGTTTATAACAAAAAAGAAAATTATACCCTGTGCATTGTAAAAATATATAAAATTAAAAAATAAAAAAAATAAAAATCTTTCAATACAGTTATAGTGTATTATGTATTGACAGCATACCGTATCTTGTTAAAAAAGTTTTCCATATTTATGAACAGTGATAGATTGTAACATTATGACTGTACTTCGAGTAATGTCCGATTTATATCTATATGTAATTAATTTCTATTCAATGCTTTTTAATATAATATGTATCTAATAATAATAATAATAATAAGGTACACGAATAAATGTAATGTGATAATATGTTTAAGTAGATGTTTGAAAAAAAAAATATATATAAATAAAAGAAAGACAAAATTATCATTTTCCATATTTAGATATACCGCTGATGAGTATATATGATTATTATGATTATACATACTTATACTATCTATATAAATATAATTAATATCTTTTTTGTCTTATTTTTTTTTCTTTAAATAATTGAAAATGTTACTCAAACATTTATTTTTTGTAAAACTAAGAAAATCCCATCGAAACAACATTACACACATAAGTAATGCATCTTCCTATAAATTTATCATAATGTTTATAAATGTATATATGTATAAAAATATCAGTACACTATGTTTATTTGAATACATATTTACTTAACAGTTTACATTTCACTGTTTCTTTATTATTGACAGACTAATTGAAACTTCACTTTTATTTAATATTTAATGTGACCTCTAATCTGATACCTTCTGTAATTGAAATGAATTTAATTGTCAGCTTCTGTAAATAAAAAATTTATATGTGAGCAAATGTGTATATTTTTTTCTACTTTTTTTTTGTTTGAATTAATTAAAAGACAAATTATGATCACGATCAAATAACATTCATGTAAAAAGAAGTGAAGAGAAAAAAGAAAAATAAAAAACAAAAGTGTTACGTTAGCAAAAAAAAAATTTAAAAAAAAAAGTGGTAAACAAAGAAATAAAAACTATGTAACGTAACGTCCGTCGTCCACAATTTAAATGGCACATCAAATTTTTGTTAAGTGTTATGCTCTTATATGTATGACTTTTTTTTTTCTTAAATTTTATTTATAAATGCGAATTTAGGAATTCATATTATTTTATATTAATTTTTTTTTTTTTTTTTTTTTTGCATGGGAATATAATGACGATTGAATAAAGAATTGATTTAAGTGGTTTTTTGATGAAGGTCATGGATATTGCAAATTTCAAACCGAATAAAGTAATAAAAAAAAAACAAAAAACAAATCAACAAAAAAAAAAATTGAAAATATTTTTAAGTGTGCTCGAAGAAAAAACGTGATGATTTTTTTCTTGAGCGTGAGTGAAATAATGAAACATGTGGATACACTTATATCAAAAATGAAGAGATTCATCTTAACTATACATTATTATGATATGTGTGGTATACCAGAAGGTATAACAATAATAAGTATGTACGTAGATAGTCATTTTAATTACAGTCAGATGTAATAAATCATTATTAATAAAAATATTTGTTATAATAATTTTAATTATGTGTGGAATTTCCTTGAATTTTCATTAAAATTAATTGCAATTGCTTTTTTTTTATTATCATTTTCGCATTGTTGTTGTTGTTGTTACTGCACAGATGAGTTTTTTAAATATTTTTTTCTAATGAGTTCTATTTTTAAATTTATTCTATTGAAATAAGATTTTGAGACTATGAGAAATTTTTTTTGAATAATATGTACATAAATATGTGTATATACTCATATGTATAGAAATATATGTATTACGTAAACTCATATATCGTTTCGTAGGTGAATACTTTTTTGAAATTTAAATCAGGTATTATTACCACTGAGTTTTTATTAAAAAAAATTCCTAGATGAAGGTTTTTGCTTCACTTGTAGTTATAAAACTCTCGTTTTTATTGCCAATCAATAAAAACTTTAGATCTTTATGAAGATACTATTTATATGTGTTATGAATTTCTACTGTGTTTTTGAGAATTTATAATTTTTATTACAGATTTTTAATTTTTTCGTGGATGAAAAGTAATTTAGCAGGATAAAGTTTTATAGATTTATCTTGACATATGATATGTCGTACAAGTTCTTAGAAAATACTAGCCATTGTCCGCTACCTTACTATGGCATACAAATTTTTTCTATAATCAAGTTTCGCGTCCAAATCTTTTGTTTTTTTTCAAATTTTTATCAACGAAAGAGAAAACCGTTTCAACCTTTTCCTGTGTGATTCAAATTTGAAGGATGAAGATGTCATCAACATTTCATTGCAAAATTTTAGTCCGAAAATTTTTGATCGTAAAATCTATCTTGAAATTACATGCATACATTAACAATTTTCTAGTTCAAATTATGTTACTCAGTTAATTTTTTTCTACCTTCAAACTGAATTGATCAAGTACAAATTTAAAAAAAAAATTAAACTTCATTGAGATTTTCATGATTAGAAATTTAGTACTTTTTGTTTACATCATTTTATCTTCAAGTCTTCATAATGATTATTTAAAATTCTAATCACATAGTAAAAAAAAGTACGTATGTTTTGAATATAAATATGAAATTTAAGTTTGGTTATCTTCACCTTTCGTTTTAATTTATCTTTAATGTCGGCTTGAATATTTTATTTGTTATATCACCTGGAATTTTGTTTGTCTTTAGAAAATTTCTAAATTTAGCATTAAAAAGATTCTTAAAATATTAATAAAATTAATTGTAATTGTTTTGTTCTTATTTCATACGTAAGCAGCAAAAATAAAACAAAACATATTTTTTATGATCAAGTTTCGCGTCTAAATCTTTTGTTTTTTTAAAAAATAATTACAAAATTTATCTACAATACAAATACTTCCGTTATTTGATCATTTCATTTATTATTATTATTATTATTTTTTTTTTTTTTCAAAATAGGAATGTAAAACCTAAAAATTATTGAAAACTTATATTGATTACAATTTAAAAATTTATTGGTGTTAAAAATAAGCTAATTTCAAGTAATATGACTGTGTTGATTATCTCATTTTGAACAAAATAAAAAGTGAAGAAGATTTCCATTATAATTGTGTTTATAAATAAAATTTATTGAATATAAAACAATAAAAATACAAAAATGTTTTTTTTTTTAAATTTTTTTTTTGTAAATTAGTCGTATAATTATTCAATTGTCTTTCAAATTTTTCAATAAGAGGTATTTTTAACTTTTGTGTGAATTTAAACAAAAGAAGTATTTATATATGAATACAATTTTTTTGAAGTGGAAAATAATTTATGTAATTAAAAACAAAAGTGTTTTTATTGAATGAAAACAAAAATGTGGATTAACATTAGAAATTTAAGTATTTATTTATTTATTTTTTTCTAATTAAAATGTGGATTAAATATGCTATATACTTGAAGACAAAGACGTTTTTGATTCGCATGTTGAATTTATTTCGCAGATAAGGATTATTGAAAATATTTAATTCAAGGAAAATTAAAAATATTGCGAATTTCAATTAATGAAAGAGAAGTTCATTGCCTTTTCAATTACGTGACATTGATTCTGAATTTTAATTAAAGATTCCAGGAATTTCCTATGAAATAACAAAGAAAATGCATTGTGACATCATAAAGTGTTTATTACTAATATGATGTCAAATCCAAAAAAGTTAGAAATATTTTTACTTAGATTGCTTCATTCATTTAATGTGGAATTTCCGGTATATAAAAATAAATGATTCTCAATATACTAGTATACAAGTAAAAGATCGGCGCTTAGATCCGTAAGTGTTACATCATTCGAAAAATCTTGTTTCTTGAATAAAGTGAAAAAGAAAAAAAAAAGTATTTAAATAATAAAAAACTGCCACAATGAAATTGCAAATAAATAATTGATAAAAAACGCGTAATTTATTTATTTATTTTTTTTATTATTGTTAAAAATTAATTAAATAAAGAATTTATTTGATCATACGGCTATTATTCAATTATGATGCTATAAACTTTTTTATTTTCGTCAAAAAAAAAAGAATAAAAAATTAAATAAATGATTAATTTCTTAACAGATAACATTAGTAGTGCAATTATGTTCAATTATTTTTTATAAGAAATTAAAAATAATAATTTGGTTTTTTTTTGCTTTGTTGAATTTTTTTTTCTTTTAAATTAATTATTTGTTATTATTTTTTTTTTATTCAAATTTTCTTGCTCTTTAATTTGTTAAGGTGGTGGTCAAATTAATAAAATTTCGTTGCAGACATTGACCTATTTCTATGTTTTCACAGCTAAGATTTGTTTAAAATTAAAAAAAAAATATTTGGAGGTTGTTGATGACTATTCTTTTTAATTTTGTTATTTATTTTTGATTTTGTTAATTGATTAAGAAAAGAATGAATGGAGGAAAACAAAAAAAAAATGTTGAAAATAACTGGCATTATGACATCAAAATTTTTAGATTTTAATCAACTCTTTAATTATATTTCACTGTATATAATTTTTGTCTTTTTAGGAATTTTTTTCATTACATTCAAGACATGTCGTAGTAGTGTTCTTGGAGACAAATTATATAATTGCGTATATTTGATTAGAGGTGTGACTTAACCATCAATCATAATTCATATCTCATATTTGTTGTTTGCTAACACTGAATTTACAAATTACAACGAAATTATATACTGTGTATGTATATGTATTTATATGCACAAGAGATATGTACATGAATGGACACCTTGAATTTAATAAATGAAACAAATAATTTTGTAAAAAAAAAAAAACTAATTTGTTTATTTGAAGAACGATTAGTTTTCGAAAATATAATAATTTAGACTATTTTAAAGTTAAATTTTATCTAATATTAGATCTACTCTTAAAAACTAGTATTCGAAGCTTTTAGATGGAATTTTATAATTATAACCGTCTGGACCAAACGAATGAGCTGGCTCTGGTTCAGATTCACCTGAAGGTTGAGATGCTGGATTGTAGCCTGGTTGCTGAACAGGTTGATAACCTCCACCTGGTCTTAAACCTGATTGAGATCCTGATCCTGGTTGTACAGATGGTTGAGGTCCTGGTCCTGGTGCTGGTTGAGCAGGTTGTTGAGAACCGGCTTGATCTGGAGGAAGATATTGTGATCTTGGACCTGGACTTGGTCGAGGTGCGCCAGCTTGGCCTGATCCAGAACCTGGTTGACCTGATGGTCCTGGTCTGTATCCAGTTTGTGGTCCTGTTCCTGGCTGTGAACCTGGTCCAAAACCTGGTTGGGGTCCTTGCCCAGCTTGTGGTCCCGGTCCTGTTTGTTGTCCTGGACCTGATCCAAAACCTGTTTGAGCTCCTGGTCCTGGTCTATAACCTGGTTGTGAAGCAATTTGTGATCCTGGTCTTGGTTGTGCACCAGATTGAGGTCCCTGAGGAGGTAAATATTGTGAACCAGGTCCTTGTTGTGGCCCTGCACCAGGTTGTGGTCTACCACCGGGTTGTGGTACTGGGCCAGGTTGAACTCTACCACCGTATTGTGGTCCTGGACCAGGTTGTGGTCCAGCGCCAGGTTGGAATCTGCCACCAGGTTGTCCTGCGCCAGGTTGCGGTCCTACATTAGGTTGTGGTCTACCACCAGGTTGTGAAGCACCAGATTGTGGTCCTGAAACAGGTTGTGGTCCAGAGCCAGGTTGTGGTTGAGGTCGTGGAGATAGGCCTTGTCCAGGTCGCTGCCCTGGAGTAGGTTGTGAACCGGGTCCGAAACCTGGTTGTTGAGCTGGTCCTGGCCCATATCCTGGCTGTGGAGCTGGTTGTGCACCTGGTCCTGGTTGACGAGAACCAGACTGATCTGGAGGAAGATATTGTGATTTTGGACTTGGGCTGGGAAGTGGTCGAACACCTGGAGCTTGACCTGGTCCAAAGCGCTGAGCTGGAGTTTGTTGCGATCCTGGGCCAAAACCTGATTGTGGACCTGGTCCTGCTTGTTGTCCCGGTCCTGTTTGTTGTCCTGGACCTGATCCAAAACCTGTTTGAGCTCCTGGTCCTGGTCTATAACCTGGTTGTGAAGCAATTTGTGATCCTGGTCTTGGTTGTGCACCAGATTGAGGTCCCTGAGGAGGTAAATATTGTGAACCAGGTCCTTGTTGTGGTCCTAAACCAGGTTGTGGTCTACCACCGGATTGTGGTCCTGGGCCAGGTTGTGGTCCAGCGCCAGGTTGGAATCTGCCACCAGGTTGTCCTGCGCCAGGTTGTGGTTGAGGTCGTGGAGATAGGCCTTGTCCAGGTCGCTGCCCTGGAGTAGGTTGTGAACCGGGTCCGAAACCTGGTTGTTGAGCTGGTCCTGGCCCATATCCTGGCTGTGGAGCTGGTTGTGCACCTGGTCCTGGTTGACGAGAACCAGACTGATCTGGAGGAAGATATTGTGATTTTGGACTTGGGCTGGGAAGTGGTCGAACGCCTGGAGCTTGACCTGGTCCAAAGCGCTGAGCTGGAGTTTGTTGCGATCCTGGGCCAAAACCTGGTTGAAGACCTGGTCCTGGTTGTGGTCCTTGCCCTGCTTGTGGTCCCGGTCCTGTTTGTTGTCCTGGACCTGATCCAAAACCTGTTTGAGGTCCTGGTCTTGGTCTATAACTTGGTTGTGAAGCAATTTGTGATCCTGGTCTTGGTTGTGCACCAGATTGAGGTCCCTGAGGAGGTAAATATTGTGAACCAGGTCCTTGTTGTGCCCCTGCACCAGGTTGTGGTCTACCACCGGGTTGTGGTACTGGGCCAGGTTGAACTCTACCACCGTATTGTGGTCCTGGACCAGGTTGTGGTCCAGCGCCAGGTTGGAATCTGCCACCAGGTTGTCCTGCGCCAGGTTGCGGTCCTGCATTAGGTTGTGGTCTACCACCAGGTTGTGAAGTACCTGATTGTGGACCAGTTGGAGCTAAATATTCTTGTCTTGGTTGTGGTTGAGGTGAAGGCCGAAAGCCAGGTTGTTGAGCTGGACCTGATCCTGGTCTTCCAGGTGAAGGCTGAGGTTGAGGTTGATAGTTCGGCTGTCCGGGTGGTAAATATTCAGGTTGTGGTGATGAACCCGGTCCTGGTCGTGGAGCTGGTCCTTGTTCATATCCTGTTTGTTGACCTGGTTGATATCCTGTTTGTGGACCAGGTGCTGGTTTCGGTGCAGGTGCTACTGGAGCAGGCTGTACCGATAGATCATTTGAAGGAAATGGTATGGCGGGTTGGTCGTAATGGTAACCATCGTCTTTGAGTGCTCCACTCAAGTGCGAAACGTCTGCTAATGCTGTTGCAAAAACCGCAAAGCAAATAAGCAACAATTTCTGCAAAATGAAAAAAAAAGAAAAAGAAAAAAAGAAAAAACAAACAAACAAAAATTGTTAAGAATTACTTTTAAAGAATTTGTAATAAACAAAAATATGGGTTGTGAGTTCAAGGTAAATCTATGCAATGATTATGTCATTCCTTATTCGTTAATGAATTTCACATTTTTAGTAAATCATTAATTTTTTATATACATATTTAATTGAAAACGTTTTTATTATTATTATCATATTTCTAAAAGTATACTGTCAAACATTTAATTGGTAATATTTTATTATATTTATCATCTTCTATTTTTGTTAAAGTCATACTTTTAATATATTTGTACTCTTATTCATTTATATACACATACATATAAATTCGTATATATTACCATTCGAACCGTAAAAATTTTATACGTTTATCACATACAATATTGCATACATAAATACATATGTATATGCATCATCACACTTATCTATATTCTTTCATTTCTGGCCTTTTATGAAACTAACCAACCATCACGATTAGACTATTACAGCATTTGCAATCGTGGTTACGCGGGTGGTATAAATATTACATTACATTTCACTGCGCGTGAACGCTTGATTTACTTAAAAAAAAATACCAAACAACAATAATAAACAAAAAAAAAAAGGTTAAATGGAAAAAAAAACACACTAACGAAAATGAAAATAATTCCCGTTTAATATTATATTAATATGCAAAAATGTACTTAATAGAATCATCATTCATGGTGTCGATGTAATTCCACTTTTCTTCTAATGAGATCGTAAATGATAGATGTATCCGTCATTGTGTCACTACTCACAATATACAATGATTTACCTGAATTATTCTTATAAAATACTTTGTATCTATTTACTTGTAATACACTCACCATATTTACTAATATTTTGTACTTTTTTGTTTTCTTGTTTTTGTATTGTTTTTTATTTTTTTTAAATTTTAATTTATTTGTTTTTTTTTTAATTTTAAATTACTATATGTGTAGAATATCCAATATATTAGATGTTTACTAGTGCAAATTCACTTCGCGAATGATGATCATTATTGAATTCAAAGCATATTTATATTTTAAGCTTTGAAGATGTTTTTCTGGGAGTATAATTATGTATATTTTAATTCATGTACATATGTATATTTTCTTATTCAGAGAATATACATATATAGAATACGCAATAATGGAAAAAAAATGTCTATAATATAATATTAATATTTGTTGTGGCTACTGGTTCAATAGGAGATTTTTTACTAATACATACAAACATGTACATTGTACATACTACCTAACTTAAGCTATCCTCATAATTTTTTTTTCTTCTAATTCATTTGAGAAGGACCATATTATTCATTCATTATTAGTATATGGAAAATGTACTTCATAAACTTAAATATGTGTATATTTTTACAAAAAAAAAAAAAAACGAAAAAAAATTATATACAATAGATAAAACTTGTTAGACTTTGTAAATTCAGTTGATCATCTTGAATCGTGCTTAATAGATGACAATTTTTTTTTTTTTTGTTCAAGATACAGTGATTGTTTTAGGGAAAAAAATATACTATATAATCTTGTATAAGTTATGTTGTTAAACTTTTTCTCAAACTATTCCGGTGTTGTTAGTTGTTACATGGTATTAAAAAGTAAAAGAAAAAAACATTTTTTTTCTTTTCTTGTAAAAATTTTTAATAGAAATGTGAAGATATTTATGTATGTACAATATTATATTTTTATTTTAAGATCGTGCCTTATCATGTTGAAGAAGAAGAAGAAGAAAAAAACATATTAAAAGACTATCATTATCAAACAATAAAAATTACTACGTAATCTTTTAGTGCAATAACAATATTGTTAATTCTTGTTTACCATTTAAATCTTTTTTTCTTTTCTTCTTCTTTTTATTGTTTATTTTTTTTTTACAAATTAGCAATAGTATATCAAAATTAGTAATCTGATTAAAAGATAGTCATAATTAATTTTTATGAAATCATTTTATGTTTAATGTACTCGAGATCAAATTACATTTTTTTTTTTGAATGATATTTTCCTCTTTAACTTTTCGCTTTTCATACTTGTTTTCTCGTTAAAAATTTTCCTTTGTTGTTTGATGAATTTTCATTTTTGCTTTGCAAATATGAAAAATTGCAAAAAATATATATTTTTTTTATACGTTTTTGGTTTATGCTGGTTCATTTTAAAATCAAATTCTATCTTGATGTTTAATTCAATATTATAGTAAAAAAATTTGAAGATTCATATTTACCTTGAAATTGAAAATTAAAAAAAAATTTTTTTTTTTATCTGCATGAGAGTATAAATCAAATTAAATTCAATTATTCGGTAATTTTTCTTGGTATGTCGTGGTTTTTTTTTAAAAATAAAAATGTGTTTTTTTTTTATTCCTCTTCAGACGGGTCAAAAAGTTATAAAAGTGGCAAAATGTTAATACCTATAAATAGTAAATTAATGTATCAATAAAAATCAAGATAAAATGTATTAGTAATATTTTGTGGTTAATATTTGTTAACTGAAGTTGGTTTTTTTTTTTCTATGACAAAAAAGAGGAATTTATGTATAAAATTTTTCAAATATTAGCATGTGTTTGTGAATAATTCAAGTTCTATTTTAAGATAATTGTTCAGGTGACATGTGTTGAGAAAAGACTACAATGAAATAGAAATAAATAAATTAAGGACACAGATACTTATTGAAAGATCAAGAAGCTTCAAAACTACTTTAAAACATTCGAATTTTTATTTTATTGAATTTATTTTTTATAAAAGTACATACAATTTTTACAGAAAAGATTTATTTAAATGATTACCTACTTCTATGACTATGTATTTTTTTTTCTTTTCTGCTTTGAGTACAATTAAATTTTTGCACTTTTTCATGAATTATAAAATAAAGTTATGAGTCTTATACACTTTTTCAGTTTTTTACAAAAAAAAAAATAAGAGTTATTATTTTTATTTAAAAAAAAAAAGTAAAACTTGAAAACTGCCACGAAAAAGAAGAAAACAATTCAAGTGGTTTATTGTTGTGAATCACGAATGTGTTAGAAAATCTTTGAACTTGAAAAAAAAAGAAAAAAAAAAGTAATTTAATTTCATAATATTTTATTAAAAAAAATTGCGAGTTATTTATTTTTACTTTTATTTCATATACTCTGAATAATGAATTATGGCTTGAATGTAATGAAAATGAGAGCACTTTGGTGGTTTATTTATTCATATTTATATTATTAAATTGAATCTCACGATAAAAGTACTTTTATTTAATGTCAGATAAAATATATAAAAGATTTTTTTTGTGAGAAATAATACGAATGTGGCAAAATGTTTAATCTAAAAGTAGAATATAACACTTTTGTTATTCTTGCTGAATGTTTTGACAAAGAATTCCCACATACACTATGAATATTTTTTTAAATTTACAATTTTCGTGTAGTATATGTACTACATACATACATATGTGTATGTTTTATTCCTTTTTTTTCATAAATTATTTCCGCTGGAAAGAAAAGGAAAAATATGTTAAATATTGTGAGATATGTAAGAAAAAAACTAAATTCTTTCTCCGTGTGAAAACATTGATAATTTTTTGTTCGATTTTAAAGAAAAGTGTTGTAAAATATTTTGTTATTTTTTTGCTTATAAGCAAAAATTTGATTTATAAATCAAATAAAATCTTTCAGAGTAGGCTATTTTTTCTTTATCTTACGTATATACATATGTAGGTGTATCTTCATTGATCGTTGCGTAATATGGCATAAAAAGTTTATCACGAGTTCGACTGCACATGTATTGCATGTATTAGTATTAGAAAAAGTGTATAAGAGACTACTTAAAAAATTTTTTAAAAATAAAAACCAAGTTTAAGTTATGAATTCTCCTATTATGGAAACATTGATTCAAAGAATTAATTTTAAATTGAATTAGAAGACAAAGAGTAGGTATTTATTATCATTCAAATAGGGTTTTTGGTTTCAATATCGTTTTCAAGATTTTTGTGTCACTAATTCCTTCATCATCGCCAATACCTTAAGATTCTTTAAAATCAACTACAAAAATCTGCAAATAGTGAAAAAAAAATATTTTTCGTGAATTTATTCTAAAAATGTGCCGAAATCTGAAAAATAATTTCATTAGCTCGGTCATTATGTGAACATCTGGTACGTTATTAAAAAATATACTTTTGATTTGTACTTGCTCTTTTATTCATGGTTAAAAATGAATTTTCTTGAAAGCGAAGTTATTTCTGATTACATTTATACATACATATGTAAACTTGAAAAAGCTTATAAAAAATACTTATAGCGAAGTGTTTGTGCTTATATTTTCTATTCTTCTTCTTTTCGATTTTTATTTCATAAAAAAAAAATATTAGTCGGTGATTTTAAAACTCAAGAGCTTTCACTCGTTGATATTAAATCACAATTTTTTGCTTAGGGGATGATTTTTTGTATTTTCTTATTATTTTCTGATAAATCGCCATATCATTGTTTCAAGGTGGATATGTACCTAAAGTTCTATTGTTTTGAAAAGTTGTAGTCATTCTGAAGATGCGATTTCTAGTCAAAATTTGCATCAATTTTTAGAAAATATGAGGATTTTTTTTCGAATACTTACCCTAAGAGCCTTGAGCATCATATTCTAGTAACAAATACTAATTGTAAGTATGAATAAAAATATGAGACATAAAAATTATTTACAAGATACATAGAAAACCAATGTTGCTTATAGTAAATCAATAAATTTTTATTAAAAAAAAGGATTTTAGTATTCCAAATAACCTATTTGCTATAGGTAGCATATTTTGCAATTTTTCAGCCGAACTTTTTTGCTGTAAGCAAAATTATGTAGTTTTCTCCCATATGGCCAAATAATTTGTATACACATGAATTTTGTTAATTAGATAGTTTTTTCTAATTTGCAGACAAAGGTCGTTAAACACTACAGTCAAATTTCCAAAGTAAAATTAGTTCAGTGGATTTTAATTTATAGTTTTGCATATTTTTTGGATTTGAAAATTATCGTAGAAATATGTACTATTATTAACAATAATTCTTCAACAAGCCACTACTACTATAAGTCAAAGGCCACAGAAAATTAATTTTATTTAAATTAAGTGTTAAATTTTCACTCTCTATAGTCTCTAAACTTAGTCGATAATGACAGTGTTTAACAGTTTAACCCGGATTAAGTACACCCACACAATTTATTTTGGGAGAAACCCATTTACAGGATTTTAATTTATTTCTATTGTTCTTACATGTATGCTTGTACCTGTATGATTTCATTTTTATTCACTTTCTTACATATAAAGAGTCTTTTCTCATTTTCATTAACAAAAATAAAGAATTCCCTCTGATGTCATGCATTCAAAAATATTAAATTAAATTTGAAAATGCGGTTTGTTTAATAGAAATATAATTTATTAATAATTATAATATGCAAATTATTACCGTTTATTTACAACGAACATTTTTTTGTTGTTGTTTTGTTTTGTAATTATATTTATTAATTTTCAGTAAATTAATATATAAACTTTTTTCAGTCATGTTAAACATTTAAGCAATTTTGTTTTTGATTATAATTTTCAGTTGCAATTTATGATTATTGTTCTAACATTTTTTGTAATGACGTCAGGTGTAAGAATGCAAAGCAATTCATTAAAGCAAGTAATTAAATAAAAAAATGTAAAAAAAATTGTTTATACTTCGAATAAGCTTTTATTTTATTAATAAGAATTTTTTTTCTTCAATTAATTTATGATTTATCAATAATAATTATAAAAGAATAAAAAATAATAATAAAGTGAAATTAATTAAAATTAATTTGAGTAATTTATAAAAATATCAAATAGTCTTTTACTTAGAAAAAAAAAAGGAATAAAATATAGATTAAATTTTTATAAAAGCTTGAATAACAGGTGAAACGTTTTTTGTTCACTATCGTTTGTTATGATTGGTTCACGAAAGAAAAAAGAATGATTACATAACTTTTTAGAATGGAAATTTTAAATTTCTTATAAATTCACACGGTTTAAGTTCTTTTTTTTTTCTATCGATTTATTTCACCATTATATTATTTTAAATTTTGTGTACACGTGTTTTATTATTTTTGAATTTTTTGATCGTTCATTATTTTTTTTTTTTTTCGATGGATGGTCTCAATAAAAACATCTATTTTGTAATAATTATGAAATTTTGCATATTAAATTTTATTTTTTTAACCTTTTTTCTTTTCATTATAATATTTTAAAGATACTTCAATAACACACTTATTTTATATTTCATTTTATATAATTCACAATATCAAAAAAATTGAAAAATCAATTTCTGTAAAATACAATTGGAGGATTTGGAACATTATAAACATAACCATTATTGTTTGAAACTTTATGTACATGGTTACTTTCAATATTGAAAGTTTGTGATGGAATTCTGTATCTGTAGCCATCAACGCTTGAAGTATGTTGAGGTAAAGGAACTTTAAGTGGTTTCACTGGTTGTGGATATTGATATCCACTATGTTTTGATACTGAATGTGATTCTAGTTTTTTAACTGGAACTGGATAATGATATCCTTCTGGATGTGGATGAGCATTGTACTTTTTGGCTGGAGCTGGATAATGATAACTATTATAATGTTGAGATTCATATTTCTTTATTGGAACTGGATAATGATATCCTTCTGGATGTGGTTGTGGCTCTAACCTTTTAACTGGTGCTGGGTAATGATATCCTCCTGGATGTGGTTGTGGCTCTAACCTTTTAACTGGTGCTGGGTAATGATATCCTTCTGGATGTTGTTGTGGCTCTAACGTTTTAACTGGTGTTGGGTAATGATATCCTTCTGGATGTGGTTGTGGCTCTAACGTTTTAACTGGTGTTGGATAATGATATCCTTCAGGATGTGGTTGTGGTTCTAACTTTTTATTTGGTGTTGGGTAATGATATCCTTCTGAACTAGGTTTTTTTGCAGATTGTGTCGGAGCTGGATGTTGATGTTCTTCTGGACTAGGCACTTTTGTGGATTTTGATGGAGCTGGATAGTGATATCCTTCTGTTTCTGTAATAATTGTTGGAGGTGGTTCTGGCAAACTGTATGAATATCCTTCATCACTTGAGGTGTGTTGTACTTGAGTCCCTATATTTGAAAATTCATGATCTGCATTCGCATATGTGAGCAATGCAATAAAAAAAATCGTCGTTTTCTGAAATAAAAAAAGTGAATTTATTGATAACAATTAAGAGTCTGTTAGAAAAATTATTCTTTACTTTTTTCATATTTGTTTTTAAGAAGTATTTTTGGGATCTTAACACGAAAAGTTTACGATGTTAAATGACTGCTTTAAATAGTATAACTTGATATTTATTCGATGAAAAGAACAGGAATGATCATATTTTTGTATAAATTAATTAATTTTAGTATATGTTCTTAAAAAAATATACATATATATAACACGGGAGTGATCTGTATTTGTAAAAAAAGAAACTAGTCAGAAATCTCATAAATAAAAAAAATCCATTTGTATATAAGAGTGACAAAAGGTTATGTATCTTGAGGACAATAAACTTACCATATTAATAAAATAAAATTTGTTTAAAAAAAAAAAAAAAAATGCCTATACATTAATTTTTACCATCGATTCTGTTGATAAGACATTCTTTTTGATTGAAATCCAATGTCAGAGAGAACAATATTGTTTACAATGATGAGGTTAGCCCATTTGGCATACGTGTTTATATTTTACATAAAAGTTGTGTGACAGGTAGTGTCATCAAAATTAATACAAAATTAACATAAAAAACTTATATTGAAACAAAACAAAAATTATACATGAAACCAGTTTGAATTAATAAATATAGTGGGCGATTTTCATAAGCTATAGTTTGAGAATATACGTACCTATTGTTTCGTTGATACATTTTTACGATTATAAATTACATAATTTGTATTGTTTGTGATGAAGCATCTGTTAAAAGTTCTTTTTAAATGTAAATAAACAAATGATTAAGTTTTTAATTTATTTGAGAAATGAATAATTATTATTAATTAGATGGAACAGGGTTCATCAAAAATTCACATAGGTGCCTTATTTTTGAATATTGAATAATTTTGCTTTAATTTTTAAATGATGAAGATTTTTTGACTAAAAGTCAGGGAAGGGAGTGCTTTTAAAAATAAAAAGCTTTTTTCTAATTCAATTTTTTTTATAGACTGGTGAAAGTATAAGTTAAAGGCTTTAATTCAGGGACTCTCAGCTATTTCAATTTCATATAGGATCAGTTTTTTTGTTAAGCTGAAGTGCAGTGAAGACTAAAGGGATATCCCTATCTTGTGGATTTCTATTCTAATCTTTGAAATAGAGTATTTCAATCATTCAATCTTTTTGGAATTTGATAAAAATTAAGTATTATGAAATTATCGTTTTTGAACACCTGTCGTAAAATAATATTCACTTTTCTACTTGAAGAGAAACTATTAAAAAATATTCATAAATAAAGCAGCATGTTTCACATTTTTATTCAGACTAACTTTTGATTTTGAATAAAATTTAACGTTTTAATTAGGATTTAAAAAAATAGAAAAATGAAAAAAAAAGTTGTTTTTCAAAATATAAACACCCTATCTATATCTTACATAAATTTTCACACATTTTTGCTTTTATAGTTTTATTTATTTTATAAAACTAATGGAAACCTTATATTAGTAATTTTTGATATTATTTATACTCGTACACATGTATAATTTATTGGTAATTTAAAAATTTATAAAATTCCATTAACGATAATTAAGAAAAAAAAATGTTCACATTAAAAGAAAATCTAATTCTTTTCAATCGAATCATCAATAAGAACAATATTACATTGATTTACATAAATCAAACTAAGGATACAATTGAGTAAACCATAATAATATGAATAAAAAATATTACCCACACACATAATATATGTTCATGTATTCATTGTCGTCTTCATAATAAATCTTTGATATCAATCTTATAAAGCATACATATATTTGAATTTAATGAAAATTCAATAAAATGTAAATAAATTATTAACAAAAGTCAAAATAAAATATTAAAAAAAAAATCATATTTAATTACATTATGATAATAAAATGCTCATTTGAATATTTTTTCATAATTTACAATATGTATCTAATAAACGTTATCACACGATTTTAAATAAATTAAAAAATAAAAAAATGAATAAAATTTAAAAAAAAAAGTTCATCTTTTTAAATGTAAATTTAATCAATATGATGCTTAGTTCGTTTTTATTTTTCACTTCATTGATTTGTGCTAACGCTCCTAAATATCGAAATATTATGTATAATTCAAATAAAAAATTAGAAAAGATAGAAAACAAAAGAAAACTGAAAGAAGATAAAGGAAATATCATAATTAACGATGTGTAGGCAAATTGAATAATCTTTTTTAATGATGTACTATGATGATTCATTCTGGAACTGCATTTCTTTCATGAATGAACTCTTCTTCTTAGATCAAAAATACATTAAAATACATGAATTTATTCAAAAGGCAAAAAAAAAAAAATCAAAAATTATTTAAAATAAAATTTTCGCAAATTTGCAATAACCTCAATAGAAAATTTTGCAATCTTACATTTTTTTTTTTTTTTTTTGTGTTTTAATTTTTCTGAATTCAAGTTTCATATTATTCAAATTAATTTTTTGAAATCTTAATTCGTAAACAAAATTTCATATGTGAAAGGTCAATATTGATTTTAACATTCAAATTTTATTTATAAATTAAAACTAAATCCGTGCATTAAAAAAGATATATATTTTTTTATCTGTTCGAAACTACATATATAAAGATTTTTTTAAAGACAATCATCTTATTTAAGCATACCTTCCTAATTAAATATTAATTTATTCAATTTTATTTTTAAAATTTAGTCGAAAATAACGAAAAAAAAATATTATGGAAGATTTTACTTTTTTATTTATTTTTAATTTGCGAATTAATGAATGATCAAAATAATTTCATCTTCCGATAAAAAAAAAAAACAAATGAAATTTATATAATTTTGTGAACTGTATAGCATATATTATTTAAAAGGTTATGAAACTGGTCCTTGCCTCGTATAACCTTAACCTCTACGTAACCGTATATAATTATTTTTAAAAAAAACAATAAAGGCGCGGGGGGAAGCGGTGCAGAAAAAAACTACAGATCTTCTTTTGTTTTTATTTTTTATTTTTTTTGTTTTTTTGTATGTAATAAATTAATTCAATTACTTTTTGTTTGTTTTATTGTTAACTAAAACATTGGCTAATTTACATGCATACTAAATTATTAGATATTTTCATCTCTAATTTTGTTTTTAGTAAAGGAACTATAAGATATGTACAAAAAAATATATATATATAATTGTAATAACATATTAATTTAAAAATTATTTTTATTATGATTAATTACGACGTCTGAAAACATAAAATTTTCGTGCTTTTCTGTAATGATATCCATCAGCTTGTAAAGTATGACCAGGAATCGGTGCTGCTGAACGTGGAGCTGGTGCTAATGGAAGAGCTGGTCCTGATGGTCCTGACGGTGGTAAATCAATATCAATATATTCTGGTTCTGGTGTTGCAATATCTTCGGGTGATGGTCCTTGTGTTCCACTATCAACAATAACAGGTGCTGGTGCTGCACGTGGTAAAGCAAATGATGGAATATTTGTTTGTGCTGCTCCTACTCGTGGTATAAAATTACTACCTGATGGTAATCTAGATCGAAATTGAGGAATTGGTGGTGGTACATATTGATGACCTAAATGTGATACATCAGCTAAAACGGTCACAAGGACAGCACACAATACAATAAGAAGTTTCTGTTGAATATCAAAATAAAATTTATTTCTTAGAGATTTAGATGAAAAAAAACTTTAAAAATTTTTTAAAATAATTATTAGAAATTGACTGTTTAGCCTCCAAGTCTGCAAATATATTTTCAAATTTTGAAAGTCTTAAAACATTAAAAATTTATAGTAAATCACAATTATTGTATTAGGAACTTTTTTCATTATTCATTTTTTTTTTTTTCAAAATTGTTTCTTGTATGTTTCCTGTTCACTTTTCCCTAAATTTCACTTCCTTTATTTTCTAGAATTATATAAAAACTCTAAACAATTAGAGTAAACTCACCATTTTTTTTATTTTCACACACTTTAATCCTTTCTATTCAATAAATGTTTTTCTGATTGTTCAAACAAACAATAAATGTAAAAATAAAAACAAAAAATCCTTCAAAGTTAACTGAAGCAATTCAAAAACACAAATGCCGAAAATAAAAGTTGTTTCTGCATATTTATATAAGATCTGATATATGTATATAAAATTTTAATAATATGATAATAACACTTTTTTTTTCTCTTCTGCCAGATTGTCTATGAAGATCAATAAAAAGATTTAAAATCAAAAATTATTATAGACTACAAAATTTTAAAATAAAACCACATCACACATACAAAAATAATATTATGTATGTTTAAAAATTCCATATAGAAAAATATGCAGATTTATATACTTTTATATGTCCATATGTAGTACTACATGTTATATGAAAAATGATGACCAGTAAAGATTGCAATTTTACACACATGCTTGTAAATACCTTCTTCTTTTTTTTTTTAATAATATAAAAGTATTTGGAAGAGTTTTTTTGAATGATTAACCAAAAAAAAAAACAATTTATTTTCTACTAAAGTTCAATTTTTTTGTTACCTCTTGTAAACAAATATTTTTTTTCTGTTAATCCTAATACTAAAGTTTATGTTTTATGACATACATATATGTATAATTAAAGTGTTTTTTTTTTAAATGCCAAGAAATCATCATTAATTGATGACTGAGTTTAAGTGATATAATTTTAAAATTATTTAAAAAAAAATAGAAGATGAGCAATAATTTTAGCTATGGTATATAATGATGAGGTGGTCGTCTATAACACCTATCTATCAAGAGAAAAAAAATTAGATAATAGAAAAAAATAAATATATAACAAATTCAATTCAAGGTCTTATGTGTACAAAAACAAATTCACGTTATTTCAAAATATAGGTATTTTTTTTTTCTAATAAAATTTCCATATTGCATGTACAAAAAAAAAAACTTTTTTTTTCAAATAAAAAAGGCGACAAAACTCAATTCAACATGAAGAAAAAATTGTTTTTTTTTGCTAAATATTTTTTTTTAAATCAATGGCACTTAAAAGACGTTATAAAATAACGAATTATACCATTTTCATAGACCTGTTACACATACGAACGAGTATTGGTACATTTATGTGTATAATATGATGTCGCTCAGATATTAATAAAAAAAAATGGAAAACAATTTTTTTTTTTTCTAACAAATAAAAAAAATATTATAAATAAACTGAATTATAAACGTTTGACATTCAAACACTTAAAAAAAAAATAACACTTTTTTTCTTCTTGTATTTGTTTTAATCAAACCAAAAACAGAAACTATGTATCTACTTTTGCCTAACATTCTGGTAAACTATAGAAGAAAAAAAAGACATGTATGTATAATTTTTTTCGGTTGCTATACATGTAGACAATTTTTGTTGTTGTTTTATTTTTGAAAAATAAAAACCTAAAGTCTGATGTTTTATTAGTTTGAAAATTTATGTATTTTCATTTTTTTTTCTAAGCTTTTACTTTTTTTTTTCCTACTATAAAATGTGGATAATCCGATTAAATGAACGGAAATTAAAATTACAATTTTATGAATAAATACTTTTTATGTTTTGACTTTATGAATGAATTTAACTGTAATTAAATTGTTTTAATGTAAAAAATCAGTAGGAATCGAATATTTAGTTAGGCTTCAAAAATTTTTTTACTTTAAAAAAAAAAATCAATGTTATATACAAACAAAATTTGATATTAATAAAAAATTGAGTAATTCAATCATATTAATTTTTGTGCAAAAATGTAATAATTTTGCAATTTCAAAAAAGAAAAAACCAAGAACTGAATTTTTAATTGATTTTTTTTCATTTAATTTTTAATTAAATGTTCGAAGGACACTTGTTTTTCTTCTTCAAAGGCGGCTTACAATTTATTACATTCGAAAATCGTTTTTTATTGTTATTGAATTTTTTTTTTAATAATATTTATACAACATTGTTACATATGTATATTCAAAATCACATTAACAGGAATTAATATATAATTAAAAAAATAAATAAAGAACATATTTGAAAAGAGTTAAAAACAATAAACACACAATGTGCGTGATCTTGAATTGATGTATCTGATAACATATTTACATGGTTGCAGTATAAAATTTTTATATTAAAATTTGATTATTCTTCATTTTAGTTAAAATTTGATTGTGACGGTGAAAAGTGCATTATGAAAAATAAATTAATAAAAAGTATATGAAAATTAGAGGTGAGTGTGAGTGATCATAAATATTTAACTAATTTATTTTTAATTGGTAACATAAATTTAAAAGAAAAATTCGCTTCAATATTCAAATTAAAAATTTAAAAAAAAATTCAAAATATTCCATTTGGTATGCCCAAGGAAAATATCATGATAATCTGTTGTTTTTCCTTATTTATAATATTTTAATATTTGTTTACGTATTTTTATTACTTATTTTTATTTTGTAAGCTCGAGCACAATGTTATATACGTCTCATATTACAGAAAAAAAAACAACAACAACTAGGAAATTATCTAATTAATTTTTATTGATTTATAATTTGTTATTTAAGAACGATATGAAGAGTTCACTTATAATAAACTTTTTTTTTGTGTCTGTTAAATTTAAAAATAATAATAAAAAATATAAATTATAGCAGTTAAAAAAGCTTTAAATGTGGGTCCTACGATAAAAGCTGTGGAAAACTATTTTTTTGTTTGTTTAAAAAACGACTTTTTTGAAATTTAAAAAAAAAAATAACTTGAAAATTTTCGAAATTAATTATTTCTACAAACTTATTAAGTTTTGATTGTTAATTTTTTATACTAAGAAGCTTTTAACATAAAAAGTAACAAATAAAAGAACGCTTTATTGAATATAAAAAAAAGTTTAGTTTATCGAATGATTTCTACTTTGCTCAAAAATATGTTGCTGATACTATCATATGTGTATGAATTCTACACTTCATATTAAAAATGTTGCTAAAAAAATTCCATGTAAGTCCTGTAATAATGTATAAATGAAACAAAATGCAAGGAATAAAATTGAAAAATAGATTTAAAAAAAAATATTTTTTTTTCTAAGTCATAACTCAAAACCTAAGATTATTGAGTCTTAAAAGTCTTGGTACAATTTTTTAATATTTTTAAGGACATTCCAATAATCTGAGAATGTTGAAGAGTGTGATTGTTGCAACTTGAGAATAAATGCATCAATTTGTTTAACAGTAACAAATTCAAATATCTTGTCTTTTCTAATATTTATAGCTAAAAATGTTAAAGTAAATATTTATAATTTATGTAGAATACAAAATTAGTGAGATTTTCATTATAAAAAACATGCATATAGGAAGTAAGTAATAACTGTTTTGGGTTGTCATAGGCGCCAATTAATTAAAATTTATAACAATAAATTTCAAGACATTTTTGTAATTAAAAAATTAATCTGAGGGCTTAAAACTGAAACTTTATTAGAATAAATATTTAAAAACCACATGTGGATTTGAAAAACATGAAAAATTCATCAAAGTTTTTTAGCAAAAAAAATGGCATTTAAATTTGAAGCAATAAAAAATCGTTGTTTAATTTAAAAAAAAAAAATTTAATCGAACCAGTTTATTTATTTTTTTTTTTTTATTTTATTTTTTTTTTTTGTTTACAATATAACATCATATGTTATTTATATTCATACACATAAATACAGTTCTTTGTTATTACTGTTTTTTTTTTCGATGGCCTTTTTTAATGTTGTTCAACTAGTTTTTTAATAGCTTCCTAAAAATATAATTCAAAAATACAAAATTAAATCTGGTAAAAATGCTTTTAAATTATTTCAACAGTATATCCTTTAATAATATTTTTATTTCCTTTCGAGATTTTCATGGAGGCAAATAATTGATGAATAAGGTAAAAAATGTTCAAGGACTGATATGGTATATATGTAGATATTTTATAAGTATGGTACATTATTAATTTAATTAAAATTTTATAACAATAGAAAATGTTTAAACAATGGAAAGCCACATTTTAAATAAAGACAATAAAAACAAGTTTTTTCAATTTAATTTTATAAAAAATAATTTTTAATTAATTTACAAAAGTCTAAGAATTCTTTTTTTTGTTAAATTAAGCGTCTTACATTAATATTATGACAAGATAACAATTTTTTTCATAATTTTATTGGTTTTTTTTTTGATTTTTATTAAAATCTGAATCTTATTGCTGGTCGATTGTAGTGATATCCATCATTAGATGGAGGAATGTATTGATTAGAGGGTGGTAAATATTCTGGAGCTGGTGGTGGTGGAGGAGGAATATATTTTGGTGCTGGTGGTGCAGGTGGGATATATTGTGGTGGTGGTGGTGGAGGAGGAATGTATTTAGGTGCTGGTGGTGGAGGAGGAATGTACTGAGGTGCTGGTGGAATATATTGAGGTGCTGGTGGTGCAGGTGGGATATATTGGGGTGGTGGTGGTGGAGGAGGAATGTATTTAGGTGCTGGTGGTGGAGGAGGAATGTACTGAGGTGCTGGTGGAATGTATTGTGGTGCTGGTGGTGCAGGAGGAATATATTGAGGTGCTGGTGGCGCAGGAGGAATATATTGGGGTGGTGGTGGTGGAGGAGGAATGTATTTTGGTGCTGGTGGTGCAGGTGGAATATATTGTGGCGCTGGTGGTAAGTATTGTTCGCTTGGAAGTACTAATGGATGATGTGGAGCATCATAGTGATAGCCTCCTCCTCCTCCTCCGGAACCCCCTAGTAGATGAGATACGTCTCCTACTACCACTGAAATGATTGCACAAGCAATCACGATAGATTTCTGAAAAAAAAAATCAAATAAAAATATAAAATTAAACTTTATTTATCATAAATACAATTCAATTTTAATTTAAAACTAAAAAAAACCGTACGATTGCATTTTAAAAAAGTACAAAATCAAGCTTTTATTTTTGTTACTTGAAAAAAAATGTGTATGATTGGCAATAACACCTTAAAAGAATTTCGTGTAACTCTTAAACTTATTTGTTACATCGAGAATTTGTCTATAAACAGAACTATTTCAATTAACACACAAGCTAATGTTTTATTGTAAAATATTTTTGATTTTTTCATAGTACATATGTCCTTTTTCTCCCAGCCAAAATATTTACTATCAAAAGTGCACTTTTTACTCTTTTTTTTTTTTTTTTTGATAAACAAAACAATTATTTAGGTTTCCACAATCACACAAAATTTAAAAAATTTATTTCACAAGACAAAAAATGTGTCAATTATCCAATAATTGAAGTTCCCTTTTTTCTGTCAAAATTTTTTTTTTTCAAGGAAATTTCAATGAAATTAATTTTTTTTTTTACAACATTACTTACCATTTTAATATTGTTTATTGTTATCTATATTATTTAAAACCACAAAAAAATTAGATATTATTAAAATATAAAATGAATATCTCTACTTTGACGCTTAACTTTCAATCTTGCGAATGATTAAAATTAACAGTTGATGTCTGTATTTATACGACGGCCATCAAAATTGTGCTAAAACGGAGGATTTTTCTTCATAAACTTTATTGTTTCGCTATTTTTTTTTTGTATATCACATATTTACATTTAAATATCATAAAAACGATGACGAACGGATTGTGATGATGACAGCAAAAAAAAAAATTTATATTCACAGATAATACCGGTACATCTACAGTAGGTATAAAAAATAAGAAGACAAAAATGTATATACATACTTGTTATTCATACATACGTGTATGTATGTATGTACTCGTTACAGATTATGAATTATTTTTTGATATAAAAAATTCAATTAATAATTTAATAGATTGAATTTATTGAGAACATAATGCGTACGTGTTAATCCGTAATTGATTTTACGTCACATGTGTAAAGATTTGAAAAAATGTAGATAGGTACCTATTTTATGTAACTTAATTTTTTTTTTTGTGAGAAAAAAATATATGACATACACAGGCAAGCATGAAATCATGTGTGTGTGTGTGTGTGTGATTATAAGAATAAGAATAATTTTGCTACATAATTTTTAATAATTGGATTGAATTGAATGGGAAGATAAATGATTTTTGAATCTATGTGAGAAAAAAAATTCTTTTTTTTATTAGTTTGTTTATTTTTAATTGTTTACGGTTTGGTTTAATTTTAAATTTAAAATATTATTCTGTTTTTTTCTTTTTTTCTGTTGTTTTGTTTGTAAGTTATTGTTTGAATAAATTTTATATTTTATGTCTTTTATATATGTATATATTTTTTTTTTAAATTATAAATTGTAAAGTCTGTTGTAAAAATAATTAGGATAAATCAATATTATATTTTAATTGTATACGTATGTAATGTTTGTGTGTATTATTTATAATATATAATTCTAAGAATTAATTCAATTTCAATGCCAACGGGTTAATTATCCAAAAAATTATGTTAGAATTTATATAACATGAAGGACATAAACTAAGTATTTAGCTAAAAATAATAAAAATGGTAATAATAAGAAGAAAAAAAAACAAACAAGATAAAGGATTTAATTTAATAAAATAAAAAATACATTACATATTTTTATTTTTAAAATAAAACAATTTTTTTTTATTCTATTCTAAATTATTTAAACAAATTTTTTGTTTGTAATAGATTGCTATTTTTATAATAAAATGAATGTTTATAAAGGTTCATTCACATTTATAATATGATAATAAAAAAGTTTCTGTTGTTTTTTTTTTGTTCTTCTTTGCAGTTTTTTTTCTCTCTTTTAATTCTAAAGAACTTGTTTTTTTTGGGAAGAATTAAGAATGTAAATAGACAAATATAGAATTTTATTATTATAATAATCTTATTCTAGAGTTAGAATATTTTAGCGAATTTTATTATTATAATTTAAGACAAGAAAACGGCTATACACATATTTGGATCATGAGTGAGATTTTGACGAAAAATAAAACCTAGTAATAATAAAAAAGAAAACTATACGACTTTAAAAATTAACAAAGTCATTTCACGTTTTAACATAAATAATAATTTTTATTCTTTTGTACTTTGTACAGATTATGATTTTACATTTTTGGAAATTTCTACAAGGGTGTGAAAATGATTTGGGAAATTTAAAAAATAGCAAAAAAAAACAACAATAGGTTAATAAAAAATTATTAATTGGTAGAAATTCCAAGTTACACAATATAACAGAATTTTTAGAATATTTATTTCTTTTTTTTCCAAATTGTGTAACGTATTTTTGGATTTTTTTTCACATGTAATTTACACTCCCTCCACCTTTTATTTTTAAGAAAAAAAAAAGAAAAAAAAATTGGTGGCATCCGAATTTATAATTGAATTATTAACAGAATGCAGATTTCCATCAAGGGTTAGGTAATAAAACCTTCAGAATTTTATAGATTCGTAGAAAATGAAATAGAACTAACTTCGAATTAGTGATTTTCTTCAAAGGAATAAATCTATGAAACTTCAAAAATGATAATCTTAGCGATAAGTTCAAATAAAACATGTGTGTGTGTGTGTTTTTTTTTTTATTTTTTAAATTTGATTATTTTTATTCTCGTCGATATTACGAGAAATTACGCTTTAAGAACTAACAATGTGTTAAGAATTATGGTTATTTATAAAAAATGACAATAAAATAATTTTAATGATATTTTTCAAGTGTACGTACATAAATAAAATGACCATTAAAAATAAAATGAAATATGATTGAAAGATTCAATAAATTGATTAATATTTATTTTTCTATTGTATTGATACTTCAATAATATATGTTGTTTTTTTTTCTGATGTTTTATCAAGGTTTTTTTGTTTTAATTTAACCACATAACAAGGTTTAAATTATGTGTGTGTTTTGTTTTTCTTTTGCGAATCAATAGTATTTGATGAGAATATCTATTCATATTTTATAATAATAATAAAATATTTTAACCCTTAATAATTAAATGTTTTTGTGTTGCACCTTAAATTGAATGTCGTAAAATAAATTTTAAATTTTTACGCGATTAAAACTTTTTTTTTCATCCTGAAAACAACAATTGAAATTTTTGTGAAATTTTTGTTTCAATGTCTTTCTGAGTTTTTTTTCTTTGTTTTTTGGACTATTTTTAGCTCAATGTTTGTGAGCTTCCTTTTGATCAAAGATTTCTCTAAAATGATTCATGAGTTTTTGAGTTACTTTGAGTAAGGATCGATGCATTTTAATGCAACTTAGAACTGCAAACATTTGTAGTTCAATCGGTTCAGTATAAGCTTTAAGTTATTTCACCTCAAAATATCCTAAAAGTTTATTTTTTTTAGGTTTCAGACCATAAAGGGTTAAATGTGTCATTCAAATGGTATTTTTTTTATCTTGATATTTTCTTTAGATATTGTGTTTTGCTATCGGTTTAATTTATTTTTGTTCGCATGAAGAAAAAAAAAATTCACATATTTCAGGGTGATTGACTCTTAATTTTTAAATAACATATTAATCAACAGCATAACATTTTTCATTATTTATTTTTCTTAATGCTATTTTTAAAATACATTTGTTTTTTTTTCTAGGTTGATGGGACAAATGAAAGTGTTTTAAAAATTTTTTATTTAATTTTTTGTTTCTTCTCTTTTAAATTTTTATATAATAATTTTCTAGTACAAAATCGTGATTAATTAACGAAAAATATAACTGAATCAATGATATTGATATGAAAATACGAAAAAAATAATAATACAAAAATGACAATAAAAATACATATTTTAATGATGATGATGCTGCTAAATAGGTAAAGTTTACGAATTCATTTTTATTTGAATGCTGTACTATTGTTAAAGGAAGCTTATGAAATTGATAGCCATTATGAATGAAGGTTATTGTTCTCTCAGAAAAATAAATCATACATGTATATTTTTGTTTCATCCAAAATTAAATTTTAAAAAAAAAAAAAATTAAAATTGGCATTTCATTTTTTTTCAAATGACATTTTTAAAAATAATAAAATTTTATGTTATTTTTATATTTTTAATAAGTTTTTAAAAATAACACATTGGTAGTTTTTTTTTTTTCTAAAGTAATTTTGATAACAGTTAAATGACAAAAGGTAATAATAATAAAATAAATAAACTGTCACATTTTTAAAGTTTATTTTTTTGCAACAACAAATTCAAATATTAATTGAATGTGAATAATAACAACTTGTAATAACAGTGACACAATACACTTTTGCTTTGAATGTTCATTAGTATAATTAGAAATTAGTTTTTAATAACTTTTTGAAATATTGTATGGCAAAGTAGTCCTAGTCCACTAAAAGTGCATTCACAAAAAAAATATATAGTATATAAAACGAAGGAGAATTTGTTTTTTGTCAAACATGCTTGAAATTATTATTCTGTGTGTGTCTACACAGAATATTTTTATTCTTTTGTGTAAATCTTACCACCTGATTCTGTATGTTATTCTGTTTTTTTTTTCTTTTTTTTTTTTTGTAATTGTTATTTTTCAAATTTAATATTTTAATGAATTTTTATTTGTTTTATTGATTTATTTTTTAAATTCCTGTGCTCACTTTTTATTATTATTTTTTTAAATATTATCTATTTTATGTGATATTTGTCTTTACATTTTTTTATTTCAATTATTTAATCGTTAATTTAAGTTTATTGTACAAGTTATATTATTTATAATCTTGTATTGTTTTCTTTGTTTTAAAAATATATATGTACAGTTATATTATTTGTTTTTATTTCATCACGATAATTTTCTAAACATGTTTTTCATATAAATAAATAAATAAATAATTATTTAATTTGTAAACATCGATAAGAAAACGATTTAATATGCAGATGTATTAAAATGTATATAATTTAAGCATCAAAATTAATTTTTAGAAGTATTAAGTTTTTGTATTTTATGATTTTTTGAATAATGAGCTTTTAATTAATGTCAAACTTGATGATTTGTTTATCAAGGTATTTCAACGTGTATATAATTAAAAATTTCAAACATATTTTTTTGACTAGTACAATGCATTATTTTTTTTTCAAAGTAGTTTTTTTTTTCAAATACCTAGTGACATCTTAAACAATATGTTACGTACTTTATAAAATAAATTAAATAATTAAACTTTGAATTTTTTTTCTGTTTTGGTTTTTGCTAAAAAAAGAAATTAATTGTTAAATTTTCAACACATTGCCCAGTCAGAATAAATTTAATTTTGTGATGTTTGAATTATTTTCAAGTTTAATAGTACACGTTCGATACATTTTGAACAACTTTATTCGCTATTATGATAACACTATAATGTTCTGAAATTCCACCACCTACATTTTAGCAAAATTTTTCATAAATTTTTTTTTTTTCAATGACTTTTTATTTAAATTTTTTATTTTTTTTATTTCGTGTACCTCTTTCAATATACACCTCCATTCATAACATAAAACGTTTTTATTTGTTTTTTTTTTCTCAATAAATTCTTAAAGTAAATAATTTATTTCGAAAGCACTTTCGCAATACAGAAGAACATGGTCACATGCCAAATTTATTCGAATGACTTGTGATGATTGAGTGGATCTCTTAATATGTTGTATAATAAATAATATTTATTTATGCAAATTACCTGTTATACAAATCAGATCAACGAAACGAACGACAAAAAAAAAGTACAATTATTGATAAACAATAATTTGCAAATACATATGTACTATGTACATAAAAATTCACTTTCATTAAAATCTCAATGAATGAGTAGGTATTTCATTCTGAATATTTGTTCATACTTAAAATATAGTTTTCCTATTTCATTTAAGGATCTTTTGGTATAGTAATGTCTTTTTAAGCAATTTCAATCAGTTTTAATTTGAAAAAAAAAACGTATTTTTTTTGTTTTTTCAGCGAAGTTCAATAAATATTATAATTTATTTAAAAATTACTTAATTTTTTTAATTGGCGAATAAAATTTATTTCAACATTTTGATTTATATTATATTGCGCGTGATATTTAAAAGATAACTGAAAAAATTGAGTTTGGTTGTTTGTGTTTTTTCCCAAATGTTACAATTATTTAAATTTATTTTCCTCAATTTTACAACACAAATAAAAAATACCAAAAAGCATGTCATTGAATTCTTCATTACATACATAATATATGTATATGTACATACTGTTCGTGATTTATTGGTATTTCCTGCATTTTAAATTTATTTTTGTTTGTAATCAATAAAAAAAATAAATAACTTTCAATTATTAAAATTAAAACAATATACCGTTTTAACGATAAAATAGTAAAAACGATTACAAAATTATGAATAAATGTTTTTTTTTGTCGAAAAAAAAAATGATAATGCATGTAAATATGTAAATTTATTGATTATTGTATAGTAAGATATTCTAATTAATATTTTCATATTTGGAGGTGACAAATTACTATACAAGTTGTAAATTTTATTTTTTACCTTTAAATATTAAAAAATATAGTTTATTATCTTGATGTAATTTTAAATTAAAATAGATTAAGTGTTAAGATTCGATAAATATTTTTTTAAATTGTGAATAAATTGAATAAAATTACATATTTTAAATTTTTTTGAAAATTTATAAAAATAATGTGTGTATTAGTATTTGTGTTTTTTATTTTTGAAATTCAAATTTAAATGTAAAATAAGATTTTCAAATTCATTTATAAATTAGAGCTTAATATTGGTGAAATAGAATACATCGAAAATGACATATGTATCTAAGAGACAAAAACACTTTAAAATGTCATTGAGGATATTTTTTAAATAATTTTTTATTTAGCAACTTTAAATTGAAAAAAAAAATGCTTTTCGCAATACTTCAAATAAAATTATCGTGTTTAATGAAAAACCCTTAGATAATTAAAAAAACTTCTTGTGAAAATTTTTAAAAGGTTCCATTAGCACTTAAAAATTGTATTATAGAATAAAAATGTAAACTTCCGTGTTATAACCTTATTTTGGCTGTGTCTTAGATTATAAAATATTTCTAAAGTGTTTATAGATAAAATTAGTTAGTAAATAATAATTATATATATTCATAAACTAAATAATTATTTTCAAACTAAAATTACCAGAAAAAAAAAAATAATTCACTTTACAATTCACCTTCTAATTATTGTCATTTTTTTGTGTTATATAACCATTTCTGACTGGCACATAACAAGGTTCGTAAAGTATCTTGCCATTTGGTTACAATACATCATTATATGAACCGCAAGATGTTTCATTATGTATTTTCAATTTGTAGTACAACATAAGTTTATAACTCTATAAATTATTACACACACATGCAATTATTATATTTTTAGAAGTACTTTTTTCTTCTAAATTTTCATCGATCTAAGCCCTCAATGTAAGATGATTTAATCATTCAAAATTTATTCAAGCATTCAGCTTCATTTATTTCAGATTTTCGTTTAAATTATGTGAATATATTTGTTAAACTTGTTTGCTATAAACATACTCGTTTATATAATTTCTTTTTATTTTCTTTAGAATAAATGTATTGTGTACAATTTCTTTTAAGTTCTTTAGCCTTTACACTGCATGAGGCGGTCAATGACATAAACACAAAAAAATAACTGTTATTTATAGTCATAGTCATAGACTAATCAAATGTGAAAGATACTATAAAAAAAAAAAAAACTTTCAAAAGTACCAATAAATGTACAGTTTACTCTATTTCATGTTTATAATGCAAATTAATTTAATATTTGAAAAAGCACATTAATTTGATCAAAAACAAAAAAACCATATTAGTGTCTAAAAATTATATATTTTTTTCATGGTAAATTGTTTGAATTTTTTTTTTTTTTTAATGTTTATCGTTTTTAATTATGTTAATTTATTATTTTTTGTTTTGATTAAAAAATTCAGAATATAAAATTTTGTATGTAAAAATGTGTAATTTATTCATCAGAACAATTAAATCTCTTTGTTACATATAACACATACAAAAAGTTTAGCGCTTAAATCTTTTGTTTCTGTATTACGAATTTCTATTAACAACAACATACGCTTGGGGTCACAAAGCATAAATCACTGTGTCAAGGTGTGTAAGGTGTGTAGTTATGACTCGTGGTATTATTAGTCATTAAAGTATCGTTAATTTTTCATGACCTGAACAATAATAATTGTTCACTCCACATAGCTCAGTTAATTATCTGCTAGTGATGGGAACTATCGAATATTTTTGACTATCGAATAAATGAATAATGAATAGTTTTAACTATCGAATAAACGAATAATGAATAGTTCAAACTATCGAATATATCGAATATATTCATTCTTTATTTTTACACACGTTATTGTAATTTTATATAGAATCTTAAGACATTTTTAAAAACTCAACATAACAGAACAAAACGAAAACAAAAAGAAAAATACTGACTTGCAGAAATTTTTCAACTTATTCTAAATTATTGCTCAAAAACAAAAGTTCATAATTTGTGTTTCCTGAAAGGAGGTTTCGTCTACTAGAAACCAGTTGCCCGGCTTTGGAGAACAATCTTTCTGATGATACAGATATTGCTGTAACAAATGCTTCTTTTAAATGCAATTTATACAATGTAGGAAAAATATTTTTATTATGCTGCGAAAAATGTAAGGGATTTTCTCTTCTTTGAATATATTTGAGACTTAAATAGCGTTTTAATTCCACATTGGCCGAAACGAAATTAGTGTTTTTTCTGAATTTTTTTTTCAATTTATTGTCAAAAAAATTCCAAATACTATTAGAATTAACCTTTTCAGTTTCTAATTCTTTTCGGTGATTTTTTTCGCCAATATTTATCGTTACCTCGCATGTTTGAATTAAAATTAACGATATCATTTCTTCAAGAAGCCATTCTGGTGCTTTTTTTGCATTAGCTTAAATTCCAAATGAATGCTTTTTTAAAGCGAGATTCGAGTGAGCCGTTTGTTAATTAAGTTAAAGACGGAAACGCAATGTGTAGCTGTAGTATGTAGTTCATGTAGTACTACAAGCTGTCAAAAGTACAACAGTAGTGTGTAGCTGTAATTAGCTGAAGCGGAAAGCAGACATTTTTCTACTTTATACTACAACCTCACGTCACAGCTACACATTGTGTTTCCGTCTTTACTAAAGTTAACTTTGTTACGAAAGTTAAAGAAAGAAAAATATGAAAGAAAATGTAACTTTATGTCAATTATTTGTTGGGTTTAATTCCAGTACATAAATATTCGAATATTTATCAATCATTCGAATACATCGAATAGTACCAATATAGATATTCGAATGAATATTTTTGAGCTGACTATTCGAACTATTCGATAGTACTATTCGATAGTTCCCATCACTATTATCTGCTCGTATATGAATGCAGATACAACACTTCATCCTTTCCTTCACCAAATCAAAAAAAAAAAAAAAAAAAAAATCTATATAGGTACATATTCGATTATGCTTTGTGAATATTGATATTATCTAATCTAAGTAATATGTGTACACATACTACATAAGTAAAATATTTGCAATGATCTTCATTGATTCTTTTAAAATATTTTTATTTTATTTATTTCCTATATTTTTTTAATTTTCTCATATCGGACACAATACCAATAATAAAATCAATGTGTAAATTTGATATGTAAAATGCATGTGTTAATTTACAATTATTCAATGTTTGCGAAAATTATTATTTCAGACATTTATGTTGTTATTTCTTTCAAATGATATTTTAACATAAAAATTAAACAATTTTTTTTTTTTTTGAGATATGAAATTTTTTTTTTTATTACTTAACAATTTTAGTTAACAATGTTGTTTAACTGTACAAACATATTTATTATATTGGTGAAAGTTTAAATATATAGAAAGAAAAAATAAGTATTATTGTAATAATGGCTGTATAACTTATTATTAAAAAACAAAATATTTACACATTAGAAAAAATAAAATAAAAAGTAAACACACACATAGCTAAACACAAAAAAAAAAGTTAAGAAATTTATTAGAAAATATTGTATCACAAAATTGAAACAATTTTTATTTTTAGTTTTTTTTTCAATTTTTCTCACTTTTTATGTAAAAAATTGAACAGAAGGTCGTCGATAATGATAACCATCATCTTCAAACGTGTGCGAAGGTGGAGGTTCATGGTGATGATGATGATGATGTTCTGGTGCAGGTGCACTAATTAATGGACTTGGTAATTGCGGTGGTAAATATTGGTTTGTAGGCGGCTGAATATCATAACTGGAATGATGATGTTCTTGATGATGATAGACAGGAGCCGGTTGATGTTCTGGTGGTCCATAAACTGGACTTGGATGATGGTGATGAGGTTGAACAGGTTGCTGATAATGTTGATGTTGTGGTGGTCCATAAACGGGACTTGGATGATGATGATGATGATGGGCAGGTTCAATTGATTGATATCCTGAATTGTGATGATGGTGTTGATGAGTAACAGGAGGCGGTGGTAAATAATTTGATGATGGTGGATGATCTACAGTTGTTCTTGATGGCAAATATTCTATAGAAGGAATTGGCTGTGGTAAAGATGGCGGTGGTGGTGGCAAATAATTATTAGAAAGAGATTGATATTGTTGCAATGTTGGAAAGCCTTCACCCGATGGTGGTGTAAGAAAACTTTCTGTATGTTGATGATGATGATGGTGACTATGTTGCGACGGTGGCAAATATTGATTTGATGGTCCAAATAAGTGAGACACATCTCCAGATGCAATTGTAAAAATTGTAAATAATGCAACAATTGATAACTGTTTGTAGATAAAAAATATAATATAAAAAATCTCATTGTTGATAAATTAATATTAAAAATGTAAATACAAACCATCATGTTTACTCTGATAATAAACAAAATAGCTTCTACCACACCAAAATTATTTTTTAAAGTGACAATTTTTTAAATGACGTTACCAATTTATATATAAGTTAGGGCAATATAAATTCACCTTAGTTTTTGAATTCATCTAATGTTATTTTCATTAATGATCATTTCATCATTGAAAAATCATTGTTTATTTAACTTAGTAATTTACTTATACATTGATGTAACTATATATTTTTATTGTAATACTTATATTTTTCTAAAGAGACAAACCTCAAAGTTACATTTGTGTATCTACATCATTAAAATTTTATAAGATATAAAACAAAAACAAAAAAATACATTGAATACATGGGTCCCATCATATTATCATTTAGTAGTAACTATAAAACAATAAAATAAAAAAAACAAAATGTATTTTAAAATGTTGTAGTTTTGTTGATTTTTTTTTTTAAACATAAAAATTTATAACGTCTAATGATGAATATGCTGATGATGAATATTTTACACATGATGGTCAATAAAAGATATAAATATTCACAACACAACTGTCACACCTACTTAAATGAATTAACAACAACAATACTTATAAAAAAAGATTAAAAAAATAAAAATAAAAACAATATCTTGATTTTATGATTGTTCAAAATATGAATTTTTGATGTAAAGATATTAATGTATCTATCAATGAAATGCATTAAATCAATAGGAAATAAAAAAAAAAACTTAATAAAGTTTGAAGATTTGAATTTTTGTTTTGCCGTTTTATCTTTTATTGTTTTGAACGTTTTCTGGTTTTTTTTTTTTTTTTTTTTTTTTTGTGATTCCTAGACACCCGCCCAAATTGATTTTGTAATACATAAATCATTTTATTTCCGTTGTGTTTAATTAAGATATGTATATTTTTGAAATAAGAAAAAAAAAATACATACTATTATTGATAAATGATGTAAATAATATAAAATGATTTTGATCAAGTGCAAAGATAACACATAATAACAAAAAGTAACAACGATGTATTCAAAAAACAAAAAAAGAGAAGAAGCTTGTGTTGAAGAATCCATCAATAAATTTGAACTAAAATACAACAAGAAAACATTCGAACGTGTTTTTTTTTGTGGGTAATTTTATAATTACAAGTTTCTCAAGTTACATGAATGTAGAACATCTATCATTTTTTTAGAGCATTATTTAGGTTTTTTTAAGCTTATTCTTTCTTTCAAATTATAATAATTAAGAATCATATGTCTTATTAATTTCAAACACGAGCATTATTTAAATCAATTAAATTTCATTTTATGGCTAAAAGTATTTTAAAATTATTTTAACTTTAAAATATATGAATTGATATTAGTTAATTAATTTTTAAAGAAAAAAAAAGTGTATATGTATTCGTAAGAAAAACATTATAATATTTTTCTTAAGGTTAACATGGAAAATTAATGGAATTTTCCTTTGTTTTGGTTAATTTTTTTTTTATTCGAAATATTTTCATGTATTCAAGGAGAAAAATTTTAAAGTTTAAATGACCGCTAAAAAAACTGTAATTTTATAATGAAAGCCAAGCTGGTGAATATTGTTTTGATTATCACGTACTTTTGTGATAAATAGTTAAAATTGAATTTAACTTTAATTACACATAAATACCAGTAATATACATTATACTATACGTACATTTTAATATACGTAGTACGTACATACATACATAATATGTATGTGTAACTAATTATTCCTTGCCTTTGTGTTTTATGAGTAAATATTCTCATAGATGTTTTTGATTGAATATTATTTCAAAAAAAAGTGGGGTAGTATATAAAAGATTGTATTTATTAAAAAAATGAAAATTCGAACAAGTAATTACAGGTAATACAAAAGGAAAAGGTAGAGAAAAAATTTTGAATACTTTTTGTGACCATGTGTGGGATGGGAGTGAAAAAAAATTGAATGAAATTTTTAAATGCAATTGATATGAAAAATTATCACCTTATCAGCACACGAATTGAAAGCATAAAATATTAGAAAATCCAGATGGAACTGACACCAATCAGTTGAAGCTCTTGACTTGGTATAAGTTCAAACAAAGACAAAAACCACCTAAGATCAAACACATGTGGTCTTAGATGGTTACAAAAATATATAACAAGAATAAATACAAAATATAGAAGAATATTAAAAAAATCGAAGACCTCTTAAGCTTAATGTTAAAGAAACAGTTTTTCATTTCTTTATTCTTTAGTTAACAAGCCAGTTATTATTAAAATACAGTAAAGAAGCTTTTATATTTAAACTATTCTTCTTAAGATAAAAAAAAGTTAAACAAGAACAACTTAATATTTGTTCTTGTTTAACTTTTTTTTTATGTTAAGAAAAATTTTCAATAGATCAAAGAGAATAAAATTCGTCGCCTGAGAAAACCAATGTTGTATGTCTTCGTAATTTGTATATAACATACAACATTGGTTTTCTCGGGCGACGAATTATTACCACTCCAAGAATAGAACTGGTTCAGGAGAGTGGTTCTATTCAAAATTATGCTTTTAAAAATAGTTTTAAAGTTCTCGTCTCTTCTATCCAGCTAGAAAATAAAAGTAGGTAATGTTGATAAAGAAAACAAAACAATCTGGAAAATAAATCTAAAAACTCTTTTTGATGAAATCTTCTATTTTCCCCTTTTTTTTAAATAAATTTAATGTTCTCTTGGACCCACATTGTTTTTAGCTGCACGGCAATTTCGTATGGTGAAAAGAAAAGCATAAAAGATTAAGAAGGAAAATACATGATAGTATTCCACAATTTGTTTTTCATTTGTGATGATATACAAGGATTTTCTTGTAATGCGAGAGAATATGAATTTGGAGGGCATACAGCATACATACATAAGTTATTTATTTTTTTAGAGCATTTTCTATGAGTTTAATTTTGTAATAAGTTCGAGAAGTAAAGTACTGATACTCTTTCAATCAATTTTTTGGCCTAATCTTGTATGCAACCTACACAGAAAGTATTATGTTGTAAATACTTGTTTAAATGTGACTTTTTGTGTATAATAGTATTCAAAGTATAAGGTACATTTTTTTCTTAACTTTATTTTTATAAAAAAAAAAAAAAGGAAATGTCAAATAAGTAGTTTCGAATTTACCTTATTTATTATACACACAACCAACTCTTGTGAATATCCACACACGAGAATAAAAAAAAAATCATCTGTTATGTCTTAAATCATTGTAGATGTTTTTGTCTTCAAAAATTAATTAATTTAATCAGTTTTTTTTATTGATTGCTACCATTTGTGCTACTAAAAAGTAATAAATACAATTTTTTTCCTACTTAAACTGATTAGATTTATTATGAGAAAAAAATTTTAACTATTTAAAATCAAACACAAAACAAGTTTTAAGACAACTTAAAAAAAAAATAATGTGTTCTCCTTGTAAAATACTGCCTTATTTTTATAACATCAAAAATAATTATAACAATAATTTTTAAAAATTTATATTAAGTTCATTAAATACCATGATTTTAAATTAAGACTGAATAAATTAATTATTTTTATATATGGAAATTGAAACTTATTAAAATCATCTTAATGATCTAATTTTGCTGTACGTATGTAGATTAAAAAAAAAAAAAACAAGAATATTTTTAATTGATGATTCAGAATTGTATGAAATAAAAATAAAAAAACCGAATAATTAATTATAATCCTATTTTATTAAGACTCATTACATCAATTTTTAATTATAATTTGGTTCATTAAAAAAACATACGTATTTTTATACATATGATTTCACGCATTTTAAATTTTTGCTAATTCAATCTTTTTATTTATTGGCCCTGATTCGATGTTAGAAAAAAATTAATTAAGTAAATTCAAAATTTATTAAAGGAAGCTGAGAACGAATAATTAAAAGTAATTATAAAAAAATTCTTAATTAAAGTAAAATTTAATTAAAAAGATTTTTTTAAATTTTTCTTTTAAAGATTCTTAAAACAAAAAACAAAAAATAAGTAGAAATTATCACTCGAATTATTTTAAATTCATTTCGCTTAAGTTCGACATATTAAAATTTAAAAATTTGTGAAAAAATTTGGGTTTTAATCACAAAAAAAACTCCCTTGGATTTTGGGCTTTTGTTTTAAACGATTTTGATTTTATTGAATTAAGATTAATTTATTTGTTGAATTTAGAAAGATCTATTTTTTTTGCTAATTTTATTTTTAAACAAATATGAGTAATTTAATAATAATCCACACCATATGAATTAATTACTAATTAAGTAATCTGTATTACATGAAGAATGGACATTTTTTTTAAATTGATGTAGGGTAGTGAACTTAAAATCTATAGATAAATCATGATTTAATATCATGTATGTATTAAATTACTGTAATTTAAGTATTTTTAACTTTTTTAACCGGTTCGATAATCATATTTGCCCTATAGAAAAGTGTATTGTATTATTTTTTTTTGTTTTGGAGAAAATTTACATATGTTATTTATATTTATGAGGGACACATTACATAATTGAACTTTTTCTGGTTATCATCAAAAAATTTGCTATAAATACTAAAACAATTTCAATTCTTAATCATTCAGTATTCCTTCACAATTCGTGTAATAGAGTATTTTATTAAAAAGAAAAATAAAAATTAAAAATGGTTAGTAAGACCAGACAAACTCAATTAATCAGAAATTAAATATAGTTAAAATTTTTCAAATATTTCGAAATATTATTCTTTTAATATTAAACTCTTGTAATCAAATTCAATTTTTTTTTTTAAAAATCTTTTCAACAGAAATTAGCAATTTTTGCTTTGGCACTTTTCGCAGCTGTTGCAACAGTTTGCGCTGAACATTTATCACAAGAATATCTTCCACCAACAGGTGGTGCTGCTGCTGATGTTGTTGTAAATGTTGATTCTGATGTAGGACTCGGTGGTGGTGTTGGAGAAGTTGAAATTGATGATGGTGGTGCAGTACTCGGTGATGATGGATACCGTTACAAAACACATCGTGCACGCAGAATCAGATACAGAAATCGTCGTTATCGTCACCGTGCATAAATTAAACATTAGACAATAATAACAACAATTAAAACTACAAAAATACACAAGACATTCATTCAAGATGTTACCTGATCCAAAAACAAGTACAAATATATCACAAATTATGAAAAATTTAATATTTAAATTGTAATAGATTATTTAAAATAAATGAAAAAAATAGTAAGATACTAGAAATTTGTTTTTTTTTTATTATTTGTTCACAGATGTTAGAAATTGCATACGTGTTTTTTCTCCAAAGTTGCATAGCAACTGATATTAAACAATGCAATTAATTCGATTGAAATACAACTTGTTGTGCAACTTTTACAGATGGTCTTTTATTGTTTTCGATAATAAAAAGTGTTTTTTTTTTCTTCAAAAATGTGTTTTTTGATTTGTATATTGAAATGTGTAGATTTTTCCAGTTATTTTATTTGTATACTAAAGTGTGATTTAAGCGTGTGATTGTATATTTTTATTACTTGTACAAAAACTTTTATTATTAAGGTTATTTAATATTCGTAAATATTAATATATATACATATGTATGTATATTTTTAAGACATATCTTTATTGTTAATATAAATTTTATGTAATTGCTAATTAATTTTCAAATAACATTAATCGTCATTTTAAAACATATTGTATGTAACGATACTTATCTGAAAGAGTCTGATGACATGTCATAAAAATGTGTCTAGAATTTTAAAAGAACATTTCGGTATGAAAAAGCTGACTGCAAGATGAGTGACGCATCTGTACATTATAAACTTGAATTCATAAGGGCACAGTGGACCATGAAATTCTTTTTTTTTCTATTTGTTCAAGCAAAAAACACATAGTAAAAATGTTTCAATCTTTTTTAATGTGTTTTATATTAAATCATTATAACCTTGTCAATTGAAAAATAATTGATATTCAACTGAAACTTTTATTAAATTTGAGGATGTTTTTTTTCTTTTTAAATTACGAGGAAAAACAAGGAGGGAATAGGGTTAAGAGGTGTTGAATAAATAATGCTTAAAGAAATTTAAGGTACAATTTACAAGATTTTATAATTAGTTTGACTAACCTGATTGTTATTCTTATTTTTTATAATTTCGGTTGAACATGTGCCTTGATATTTTTAAATTTCCAATTAAGAACAAAAAGTTATTATTATCATAAAATTCTCATAATTCAGAAGAAAAAAAAAACAGTCTTTTTCATTTTCACTTTTTTCTAAATTTTAAGTTTTAGAATAAGATCAATGATTTCCACACACGACTTTGTCAGGTTATACAGATTATGATTAATTGAAAAGTATAAATCTTTTTCTTCGGCTTTTTAATCATTTTGTGTGTTTATGAGCCTATTTTTATGTTTGTTTATATTTTTATTGAGCCAAATCCCATAAAACAAATATGTTAAGCAATATGTACGTTAAAAAAATAAATTTTATTAGTTTGTTTGTTTTTTAAAGATAATTTTTGTAAAAGTGGTTCCTATTTTAAATTTATAAATAGGTTTTTCTAAAAAGCCTATGATGAAGAAAAAAATTTTTACATAATAAACTTCCAAGTTCTTTGTTTTTCAATTTTCGAGTAACAAATGGGAATATTTTTATGGAAAATTAAACTGAAATTTTAGTATAAATATCAGTTTTAGATTGGTTCTTATTTATTCATTAATTAGAAAGTCCCCAAGTAAAGAACTTTCTTAAATCCACAAAATAATATCGAATATGGTAAATTTTTTACATTGCTTTTTAAAAAATAAATTTGGAAAATTACTAATATTAAAAATTAATTTTCAGAAATCTTTTATTGCAATTTTTGCTGTTATCTCTGCAGTTTTAGCTGATGTATCACATCTTGTAAACAATGAATACCTTCCACCAGTACAACAATATGGTCCAGGTCATGTTGCACCTGTAAATTATGGATTTCAAGTACCAACTGGTGAATATTTACCACCATTACAAGTAGTAAAAGAACCAATTATACCAGGGCATGAATTGACAGATGATGGATACGTTTACAAGAATCCAGTTGAAGAAAAACGTCGTGCTAAATTACGTACACATCGTCTTCGTCACAGAAATCGTCGTGTTTAAATAAAACTATTGATTTTTTTATTCATTTAATTATGCAAAGAATACGCTTTTAAATTATTTAATAAAAATTTAAAGAAAAAATTTAAATACCTAATTTTTTTTAACTTTAAAATATTTTTTGCATACTATTTAGGCGATCACTGATTTAAAATTTGACTTTCAAATAAATAGATCTTATTTTTAACAACAGGATCTTTTTTAAAAGATGAGTATTCTTCATAAAAAATTCGATTGCTTTAAAATTCTTGTAGTTTTCAAAAGTTAAGGAGAATGATGGTCTTAAACGTTAAACCCTGGAATAGTGTAGAATAAGCAACCTCCCCTGAGTATTTATCAGGTTGGTAAATATCGTAGGATTCGTTGGTAAAGTGCGTTTGGAGGGTTGAATAGTTTCTACTACGTGTGCTTCTAATTATTTTTATAAAAATTAAATGTTAGTAAGTTTTGAATTTTTATAGCAATTTATTCTCATAAATTGTATATAAACGTGATTTCAACGTCAGTAAAAGGGTTGATAGAGTTTAATGATTAGATTTAGATTAATTTAAAAGGAATGAGATTTTTAAAAGTATAGTCATGCTAAAAAGGAGTAAAAATATTGCTAATTTATTTATTGTGCTATTACCAACTATTATGGAATGATTGCGGAATTTTGTAGGAATATTATTACATTTTGTCTTCATTTTTTTTTTCTTCAAAAAATATAGCAGATAATTTTTATCCCAGAATAACAGAATTTTTAATAAATTTAACATTATTTCAATTATCCTTGAATTTTTGCATAATAAAAGTCTTCTCCACCATCCTTTATATTTTTTGTATCATAAATTAGAAAAATCTGTCAGAACTAATTGTAAAAATTAAAAAAAATTAGGTATGCATCAATTTTTTAGTATTGAAAAGATTTTACAAAATTTATGAAATGTCTTCCTGTTGAATTTCATCCTTAATTTACTCTAACAATCATTTATTTCTCCAGTGCCACATAATTATCTTTATCATGGTTCCAAAGAGTCCTGATGTATTTATTATTATTAGTCCATATGTATCAAAAAGTAAAAGTGGATTTTTCAAGCTTAAAAGTTCGATGGCGTGTACATATTTAGGAACATCATTAAAACAAATATTTGAAAGAATTCCTATAGAGAGGTGTTTTAGAAAATTGTCTCAAGCTTGAAAAAAACTATAGACTAGATTTAAATTTTACAAGATACAATTTTGGCGATACTCATTTAAGTAAAATAAAAAGATAAAAAAAAAATTAACTTGAAAATCAGTGGGATCTAAAGCTAAAACTATGTTTTTTGTTTTTTTTTTGTTTTTTGATGTGGGTTTACTAGTAATTAAACAAATTTTAAGATCATAAAATTGTATTATATAACAAATTATTTGCTACTCCAAAACTGAAAAAGATTATCTCAAGACTGGCAATGATTTAAATTTAATAAAAACCATTAAATTGTGGCTCAAAGAAAAATAAAATATTTTCTGTTGCTGAATATTATGTAATGAATTAAACAGGTAAAAATAAATTTTTGTTCTTTTTTTTTTTTTTTTAAATTTTTATTCAATCACACAAAACCCTCAAAAATTATCTGTAAAATGACTTTGAAAGAAAACACGTTGCTTTTTAAAAATAAATTTTTTTTTTTATTTAAATTTTCAACACAGTAACTTAAAAGCAAAATGAAATTAGATCAATTTTATGTAACATAGATTTATGTGAAAATATTATTTATTGTCAAGGTTACAATAAAAATCACTTTAATTATACATGTAATAAAATATATGTATTTTTGAAAAATCTTATAGGTATAATGTATCTAAATATATAAATTTTGTATCTTTCAAACTAAATCAAATTATAAACTGATTAAAATTTTATGTAAAACACTGTCTTTTATAAAATTTTATTGCATGTGACATTGAGACAAGACAAACATCAAATTTACATTATTTATGATATAAATGTTTTTTGTTGTTGTTGTTGTTGTTGTTGTTGTTGTTGTTAATGATCCCTTCCGCTTGATTACGGTTTTACATTTTTACTTAAATATTTTTCATTATTATTGTGGAGTTTTTTTTTTAAAAAAAAACTAAAGAAAAATAAACAAAAGAAATGTTTCTAAATAACTTGATTTTTAGTTATTTTGTTTTTTCAAAGATTTTTTGAAAAAAAAGATATTTTAATTGAGTAAGAAATTTAAATTTTGATTTGTTTTATTGTTTTTTTTTTCTTAAATTATAAAATTGAGGTAATTAAAATACATTTATGTTTTTTTATATTTATTATATTGAATAATAGGGTCATTCCTTTGCTACGTACAGCGCTTAGCATTATGGAGCCACTGGCAAATGTCCAAATTTTCTAATAAGTTCAAATTAGGAAGTCAATATGAAAAAATTATTAATCAATAAAAGATTTGCTTAAGCTTATTATTTTCCAATAAAATTAAGATTGCTTTTATTTCTTCTATGAAAAAAAATTAAGGGCATCAAAAACTATCAAATAAAATTAAGATAAAAAAAATGTTTGCTTAAATAAACTCAAGTTGGTAGGTTTCTTTTACGTGATTGATTACATAATATATTTTTTTGAAAATAATCTATTTACATTTTAAATTCAATTAGAGGACCTTCAATATTAAAACTTAGGTTATGTTTTTTTTCGGAACTTGTAATTTTTATATGAACTACCTTTTTTCGCAGATGTTTTTGAAAAAAATAATATTTACATATGTATATTTAATTTGATTTTTGATGACACTTTTTAGAATATAATAGTAAATTTATGTTATAAATGGTAATTCTGTATTTTACAGTAATTTTTTCAAGGGAAAATATTTTTGAAAAACATAAAAAAAATTGATTGTCATATTTTAACATAAAGTGTAATTTCTATTTTGTTCATATTTTTTATATGTAAATTATGTAAAAAATTCGGAAATATAAATACAAATTTTTGCGAAATTTGTTCAGTATTTCTTGGATTGGAAGAAATCACACAGGAAAAATAGAGGAAACATGAGAACGATTTTGGTTAGTATATAGTAAAAATTTATGTATGTATATAATTAGTTTGTAAATTTGGTAGAAATTTTATTATTTTATTGAATGATACGAACACTGATTTTTATATTTTATTATTTATTTACTGTGCACTTACAGAGGAGGTTATTGACTATTTTGGCTTTGACAGCAACTGTCGTTGCAGATGTGTCAGAAATTGCATCGCAATATTTACCACCTGCCCCTGCGCCTTCCTCACAATATATACCGCCTGCTCCTGCGCCTTCACCACAATATATACCGCCTGCTCCTGCGCCTTCACCACAATATATACCGCCTGCTCCTGCGCCTTCACCACAATATATACCGCCTGCTCCTGCACCTTCACCTCAATATATACCACCGGCGGCACATCCAGCACCACCACGCGCACAATATTTACCACCTGCACCTCCAGCACCACCACCAGCACAATATTTACCGCCTGCTCCTGCACCTCCAGCTCAGTACTTACCACCTGTAAGAAGTGTACCTGCTCCTCATTCACCTTCCCAGTATTTACCTCCTGTGGCTCCTGTGCAAGAGTATATACCACCAGCACATGAACTAACTCCACAAGGATATCGTTATAAAACAAACCGTGCACGACGATACAGATATAGAGTTCGTCGTTATCGTCATCGTTTTTAAATTTATTATAATTCTAAGATAATACTAGATTTCATTCATTGCAAAAGTAATATGTATGTGAATTATTTAATGATTGTGGATAATATGTTAAAATAAATGAAAAATGATTAATTTCTGTTGAAAAATATATATATATATAGTTTTGATAGAAATTTCAACTTTAAAGAAGCTGTTCTTTTGAGGTTTTTATAATTCAGAATAAGTCTTAATGGTTTTTTTCTGATGCAGTTTTAATTTATTCAAACCTGATAAGATATTGTAATTTTAGAAGACCATTCAAAGAAAAAACACCCACATATATACGTATACTACAAGAAACTATAGGTACTCGTAATCCATGGCAAAACTTCGATGTATTTAGCTAGTATGATGTAACACATGATTGTTAAATTTCAAATTTCTAGAAAAAAAAAAAAAACAGGAATACTAAATACTTAAAAAAAAATTGGAGTTAAAGTATGTTAGTCAGCCAATTTTAACGTTCTTTTTCTAAATTTCATTTAAATAATTGATTCAATGTTCCGGAATCAATAAAAAATCAAATAAATGACGCAATCTTAAAAAAAAAATGTATTAAAAATTAACTTTTCTAACAACAATTCACATTGATACTTATGTAAATTAAGAGTCAAGAATTTGCACAGGTGATATTTTGAAATTCTTGACTTATAATTAAATGCGAACCACTAAGAATATGTGTAGAATTTTATAAAATGTGTTATATAATTTTAGAATATTTAATAGAGCATCATTAATATTACGTAGTTTGAAAACATTTCCAATTGATGACAAATTAAGTTGATATTTTTGCACACTTCAAATTCATGTAACCTTGACATCAAAATTATGAGAAAAAAAATAAATGTTAAAATTGTTTACATTTGTAATTTTTATTTTAAATTTCTATATTTTTAGTAACCTTGAAAATTAAAGCAATACCTACATCCTCTTCATCATAGTTTTATATTTTTTATGCTAGAAAAGAAAACACTTATGAAAATATCAGAAAAAAAAAAATCTTAACATTTCATTGTAGATACTCATTAAAGTGTTTCTCTACTTAATTTTTTGTCAATAGTTTGTTATTATTCACATGATTCACACGACTTATACAGCATAAGTTTTAAATTGAATGCAATTTTTTATTTTTTTAAAAAAAAAAAAAAATGAGGGCTATTGACTTTGAATTAATTATTTAATTTATTTGAAAATTATGATCAAGTGCACCACGTAATTTGAAGCATTATAAATTCAAATGAGAAAATAAACTGTAGACATCTCAACAATTTTTTTTTTTTTTTTTTTTTTTTTTTTTGCAAAATTGCAAATGAGATTTCCTTGTCTGTTATATCACCTTCAAGTTTCTGCTGATTGGTATTTTAAAATTTAAAAAAAAACCAATAATCTTACACGAGTCTAAGAAAAAAAAAAGCAAACATAAAATTTGCTAAATTATGGAGTTATCTATATGACAACATTTTTCTATATAAATATCAACACAAATTTTAGTTTTTCATCATAATTCATTAATTGGATTCAACGAATTGATTGCAATATTTTATCAAGTAGAAATTAATTTAATTTTATTTCTTGAAATGGTAAATATTCAAAAAAAAATTCTTCTTTTTTTGTATTTAGAATGTGTTTAATCGTATCTCATTTTAATTATTTTCAGAAGAAATTATTGACTATTTTAGCTTTAATAGCAGCCGTTGCTGCAGATGTTTCAGAACTTCAAACAAACTATTTACCACCACAACAATTACAACCAGAACCTGTTCAACAAGAACCTCTTATTGGGCTACCAAATCCTGATTATTTGCCACCAGTTCCGCAACCACTACACCCACAACCACTACTACCACAATCACTTCCACCACAACCACTTCCAAATTATCTTCCACCCGCACCCGCACCCGCTCCCGTACCAGTACCACTACCAGCACATGAACCTGTTGTTCCAATACCAGTTCCAGTCAATCAACCATTTGGTTACAATTATCCTGCTCCTATTCCACAATTTTCAGAACAAGGAACAGAAGTTGCAGATGATGGATACCGTTACAAAACAGTCAGAAAAATTCGTTACAGATTCCGTTATTAATTTTATGTTTTTAAAAATTCATTAGAATTTACTTGAAATTAACATTATTTATTAGTAAAATGTAATTATTATTATATTTTTATAAGAAATTTTTATCAATAAAGAAAAAATAAAGAACAATTAAGTTAATTAAAATTTAAAATGTTTTATTTTGTTATCATCATGAAAAAAAGATAGGGTAAAATTGAAAGAAACTGGGATCAGTGCAGTGCATGAATAGTGTGGACAACCATTTCACATTCCACAACCAAATAAACACTTTTGTTATTAAAAATAAGAATTTTGCTTGCTATGTTTCTAAACAGAAAAATATTCTATTGTCTTCGATAAAGGAAGGAATTCAAATGTGAATTCGAAAGTATTTTTTTTTCAAATCCACTACCGAATAGTTCAGGTTATTCAGAAGCTAAATTAAGCTTTAGTTCATATGATTCTTGTTTCTTAATCTTTCGATGTAAATGAAAATAGGTATTTACTCAAAAAGTAATCGTTTTATTAAACCTTTGCATGGTTATATTCATAAAAATATCTATAATTTGAAACAAATTAGTACTAATTAGAATTAAATAAATTTCTGAAGGATTTGAAAATTTAAAAAAATTTGAAACCTCAAAAAATTTTCCACACTTATTATTCTTATCATTGTTTTTATTTTATTTTTTGTTTAATTTAAAATTCAATGACCGTGGTAACATTATAAGTAATAAAAATGCTATAAAATTTTTTATTACTTATTATAAAGTGATATGTCGTAAATTTTGTATTTCAGGAGACAAAACAAAATCATCTATAACTTATGTATTTTTAAATATTTTAATAGATACAATTTTATGAATGCACACGTATTTGTGTTAAGTGTTAACTAAATAAAATTTCGAATTAATTTTCAATTTTAATGCAAAAATTTTTCGAATGAAAACAAAAAAGTAAAAAAAAATTTTAATATAATATATAGAAAATAGTTAAAAAGCCCTAAATTTAATATTAATTTTTTTCGGTATCTTTTGATCTAAATGGGATTTTTTTTTCTTTTTCTTATTTTTTGTTTTTCAAAGTGAACGTGTTAAAATATTTTTACTTTATATCATAAATTATGATGTATATTTAGTTTTAATATATGGTTTTATGTGTTTAGGAAGTGAATTATTTTTTCATGGTATTCAAATTTATATTACATATTGTTTTTGTTTTTGTTTTATTTTTCGGTATGTATTAATTTAGTGGTGATTGATCAATTTTTGCGACAAAGTATTTATAAATTTTTGATCGTTTTCATATTAATGGGTTACAAATAAAAGATTACACCGTTACCTATTGAAGGTCTAAAAATATGTATTTATTCTGTTAAAGTTCAAATTTGATTACATATTGCATGGAGGAAGTAAACTATTTAAGAAAAATAATTTTAAATAATATATTAGACGAATATCAGTATAAATAGTTGGATAATTTCTAATATAAAATCATTCAAAGATTTACAGAGTTTCAAGTAAATTCGTTTTTATTTCTTTAAAAAATAAATTTTACAAAATGGTAAATAATAAAATTTAAAATAGAAAAATTTCAAATATTTAAAAACAAAAAGGAATTTTTATAACTGTTTTCTTTTTCTTTTTTTTTTTTGTAAATTTTTAGAGAGTTCTTTTGGTTGCAGTTGCATTTTTTGCATTGGCTTATGCTGATGTCTCAGAACTACCATCAAGTGAATATTTACCGCCAGCTCAACCAGAAGCTCCAGTAATTCCATTAGCTCCAGCACCGGCTGCTCCACTAGCACCAGCTCCACAAGCTGAATACTTACCACCTGAAGCTCCATTAGTTCCATTAGCTCCAGAAACTCCAGTTGATGAAGGAGGATACAGATACAGAACTGTCAAAAAAATCCGTTATCGTTTCCGTCATTAAAAAGTAATAATAATTGTGCAATAATGAATAATAATCATTTAAAATAATTTTTTTGTATGCAAAATAAATTTGTTTCCTATTCCTAGTAAATGAATGAATCCTAAATTTACAGTTACAAATTGTATATTATTATTTTAATATTCAATTTGTATTTTAAACATTTAAAAATCGATGTAATTTTGTTTTAAATATAGAACGTAGAAAAATAATTAATCAAATGTAATTTGGTAAATAAATGAACATATCTAAAAAAAATACATATTTTTTCCTAGTTTTTTTGAGAAGGCATATTTCAATTATGAGAAAAAAAATTTAAAATTTTTGAATAACATAAAATTTGATTGTTAAAAATATAAAAATGTCATTAAAATGATAATTGTGATATTTAAACACGATGAAAAATATTAGGAAATCATCTAAAAACTTAAATAAAACAAAAACTTTAATATAGGGTGTGTTATGTGGCTGAATTCGAAAATTTAATTGATTGTAGGATCGTATTAAGCCACTGTGATACAATATTCACTGGCAATTTTATTAAAAATAGAAAAAAACTGAGCAAAAAAATCGCATTGTGACACCTCCAAACTTGAACTTTCAAGCAAAGCAAAGGATAACAAGTAACGGTGTAACGATAGCTGATCGATAATAATTTGAATATTTGAATGACTAACTTTTTTAATTTTGTAGCTTAGTGAATTTTTAAGTTCAGCCTTTTTTCATCATATAAACTATTGTGACAGGTAAATTTTGGATATTTTCAATGTATAAAATTAAAAGGGTGTTTGATTACTTTCAAGATGTTAGATATTTTGAAGAAATTTCATTTTTTCTCTTGAAAAACTTAATTATATGAATTTTCTGTTGAATTTCTAAAAAAAATCGAAATATTTTCACTGAGTTCTTATAAAGTTTAAAGTAACAAATGCACTTTTTGGAACATCCTATATTATTGCAATTCTTGAATTAATATTCGAAACAAATGACACATGGATAAAATTAACCAATTGGTTTAATAATACGATTTTTATATGATATTTAAATAATTTTAAACTTGTTTTTGTAGTATTTTACTTTTTTTTTTAGCTTTGTGCTATGATCTGCATTTATTAAATTATAGTATGTATGTATGTATGTCATAAATATCATCTCTTTAACAAGGTATGTATATGTGTGCTTATTCTTATTTCCTGTTTCTTTTATTCACTTAATACCTAAAATGCATTTGTTTAATTTGAAAATTTTCATAGTATTCTACATTTATTCTAATTTATTTCTATTTACTTAATTATGTTGTCCTTATTACTTGTTTTCATGAATATAGAAATGTGAAAAAACCGGTACAAAATTATTAGAATTGATTCGTATAAGATTATTGGTATAATGCAATGTTTTTCAAAATTCATATAAATATTGTCAAATTTTCATAAGCTTATCATTCTTAAGTTGCAACTCATCATTAGATTTATAAAAATGGTTAGTTTTGTCTATTGGAAAATTAAAAAGATCAATTAAAATTTTGCAACAGTTCATTTCAATTGAAGAAATTTTAATAATTTTTTAAAAAAAATTTATTTTCAATAATTATACTTGCAGAAAGTCGCATTGGTTACTTTGGCAATTGTTGCCGCCGTTTCAGCCGGTGGAGTCTCACAAGATTACTTACCACCAGTTGGTCCAGGTATAGATTATGGTCCAGGTGGTCCTGGAGTTGAAATTCCTTCAGATGTTGGAGTTGGTCCAGGTGTAGGTGTTGGAGTTGGTCCAGGTGTAGATGTTGGTGTTGGTGTTGGCGTTGGTCAAGAATACCTCCCACCAGTTACTGGAGAAGTTCCAGGACATGTACTTGCTGATGATGGATATCGTTACAAAACAGTCAAACGTGCCCGACGACTTCGTTACAAATTAAGACATCGTCGTTATTAGATTTTTAAATTAAAAAAATGTACAATGATTTTCCTCCACAAACAAATAAATAAATCTTTTAATTTATAAATTTAAGAGTTTTAATTTATATTTAATTAACATTAAATTTAGTGAAGTGAAGTTGCAATTTTTAATTTTTAATTACAATAAGAGTTTTGCTCAAAGAATTTACAGACAATCAATAATTTAATTATGTCAAAAACTGCTGAAAAGAGATCACAAATTAAAAAGTAAAATGTCAATCTATTAGTGTAATGTAAAGTTGTAGTCAGGGTAAATCTAAATACAAGAAGTATTGAGCAATCACAATCCAGTCAACTGAAGAAAAGCAATGAAAGGGTCAAGTGAATTATGTTAAAACCCTACTTAAGATTGAATTGAAGTATCCAATTTGATTTGAAATAAAACTCATGAATTGAAAAAAATGCAAAATTTTATTTATTTCAGGTATATACGTTTCTTTATTTTTATTTTTTCTTATTACTATTTTTTATCGAAATTTTGAGTATCATTATTCATTTTAGCCTTGTTCATAACCGTTTTCCGTAACTAAATGAAACAATTTAGAGGACGCGGACACGACGACGTCTGTTGGTTCTGAAACGGTATTTCTTGGCACGATGTGTTCTGTATCTGTATCCATCTTCGGATAAAGTATGAGCTGCTTCTGGTTCCGATGCAGCAGCTGCAAGACCACCACCACCGCTGCCAATGCTTGAGCTATGTGATTCGGCTACAAGAGGAATTTCTTGAATGTCAAGAGGAGCTGGAGCTGCAGCAACTGAGACATGATGATGATGTGAAGCTGCGGCAACTGGTCGTGGTGCAGGAGCGACTGCTGGAGCTGGTGCAGATGCAGCTGCATGATGAACAGGTGGTAAATATTCTTGTGATGGTGCGCTATGTTCTGCTAGAACAACAGCGATGAGTGCGAAGGCGAAAACGAAGAATTTCTTTAGAAAAAAAAAAAACGGAAGAAGAAACAATTAAATTAATAAAATAATTAAATTAAATTTTAATTTTTGTTTTTTTATTTCAATTTGTTTCTTACCATTTTGTTACTTTTTGATAAGAGAACCTTAAGGTAACTGATGATTTGTCCTTAGAATCATGTAAGTATTTATACTATTTTTCTCGATATCTGAAATACATGTAAAGTTATGTAATTTGCTATTCTAAAGTACAAAGAATTCTTTGTTATTTGAAATATTGTTTTTGCAATTGGTGTTAAGAACCGGTAAAACTAATTTTTATGAAGGTTTTCCGGTTTTTTGTTTGTCTGGTCTGAAGTTCTATAATTATAATAATTTATCAATAAAGGGATTTTAAATTCCTTTCTTGTAAAGATTATTTAAAAAAAAAAAATTATAATAATAATGATAATTTAAAGTACGTCATAATCCATTCGAATTTAATATATCAACAAAAATGTATCACAAACAAACAAAAAAAACCAATAACAGCCACAAAAGTTTTTTGCCATTTTAAATTTTAAACATGATTCAAATTAAATTTACATTTAATGTTAATTTTTGTAAGGGTATTTTACGTATTAAAAGAACTTTAAATAATTTAAAAAAATATAATTGTTGAAGATATATTATTTTTTTCATTATATCTATGGACCGGTTTATTAGATTAATGACTATCTATAGATTTTACATGATTTATTTCTCATTAATGTGGAATTACAAAAATTTAATGACAATTCTCTATTGAAAAAAAATTTAATTCGAATATTAAAATTTTCATAAACTTAAATTTATTTTAGTTTTTCAATTCATTAGTTCCAATACATAGAATTACTGTTTCGATATTTTCTTCTATCATGAAAAACCAATTAAATAAAAATAAAATAAAATGTGTAACTAACAGCATAATATACTTCCGCACCTTTCTTAACACATTTTATCCTAAAATTAATTAATTTGTTTTTAGCTTGAAAGGACATTTATATTAAGTAATAAGTAAGTTTAAGGGTAACGTATCAATTCTGAATAATTCGAAGGATTTTAATGACTTGATTGTTTATTTTTCTTTAACTCATGTAAATTACAATACCATTAAAATTTCCTAATAGTTTATTTTTAGAATAAAAATTTTTTCAAACAATAATTTATTGTATTACAGATTTGATTCATTATTGAATTATTTTTAGAAGATATTCAAGCTGAATAAATTATAAGACGTAAACCTACTAACAAGTTTGATGATAATATGTACATATAGGTATAATCTGCTTATAATTATGCTAAGCTATTAATTAGTTATTCTTTGTAAATTAATGTATAAATTTACATATACGAGTATGTAGATCTATAGGTAAAATAATTTCCTGAGGAAATATTAATAAAACAAACATTGGATTTAATTGGAAAAATTTATTTATAGAATGAAATAAAAATATTTGCTTTGTTTTATTTAGAAACGATGACGATAACGACGATTTCTGTATCTTATTCTTCTTGCACGGTGGGTTTTGTAGCGATAACCATCATCAGCGAGTATTCCATCACCTTCAACACCCCCAACACCATCAAATAAGACAGATTCATCTTGTTGACCAAATCCTGGTTGAACAAGACCTGGTTGACCAATACCAATATCATTACCAAAATCGACTGCTGGAGGAAGATATTCTTGTTGCGGTAATAATCCTGCACGAACAGCAGCAATTACAACAAAAAGTACTAATCCACAAATTGCTAATTTCTGAAAAAAAAATTTTTTTTTTCATTTTAAAAATTTGTAAAATTTTTAATTATGTATATAATTTTATGTTTTTCTTTCAAACGCACCATTTTTCTTTTTCTAAATGCTTAAAGCTAGCTAATGCAATACAAAATACGTGTGGTGTGAAATATTGTTATTCATGCGCTTTTATAGAAAATTTCTGGTATTTTTCTTTCTCTATTTGTTTGAATGTCTATGACAAAAATATGACATGATTCTAGTAATACAAAGTTTTTGATTTCCTTAATAAATAATAAACTGGTTAATTCTTTATTTTTAAGTTTAAAGAAGAGTTTTGATATTTACAGATGCAATTTTTTATATTTTTGTTGTTGTTGTGAAGAAATACGAATATTTTAATGCAAAATAAGATATGGGAAATTAAAAATAGAAGAAAAAATTGACAAACAAGCTTGAAGATTGTTTTTTGTAGGTTAAATATATATCATATTATCAGACTGCATAAATTATTATCAGTTATTTGTCTGGTTAACAAATTAACAAACGTGATTAAAAAAAAAGCTAATTTATTAATATATCAAGGTATTAGAAACATGAATTGTTAAAAATTGAAAAATGAACAAAAGTGACATTGATTTTTGTATTCATGAATGAACTTGCAACATTATTTTAAAAAAATGCTAGTCGATAGTTGGATATTGATAAAAAAAAGCCAATAATACTTTGAAATAAAATTGAAATACATTCATATTCATTTAAACATAAATATTTCCTTTTAATACAAATTCATAATATTATTAACCATATTTTGTACTAAGAAATTAAGAACAAGTCCATTTTATTATGCTAATATTTGATTTATTGTTTTTGTTTTAATAACGATGACGATAACGACGAGCTCTGTATTTGATTCTGCGTGCACGGTTTGTTTTGTAACGATATCCATCATCAGCAAGGACAGAACCACCATCATCAAATCCAGCTTCACCATCTACTCCACCAACACCACTTCCGAAACCAACATCATTTCCCACTGGAGGAAGATATTCTTGTGATGGCAATTGAGCGCAAACTGCTGCAACAGCGACGAAAAGGGCTAAAACGAAAATTGCGAATTTCTAAAAGAACAAAAAAAAGAAATGAATCAAATAATTTTAAAGTCCTTCAAATTGCTACTTTATTCTACTAACCATTCTAATTTTTTCTGAATTTTATTTTTCAAATACTAAAATTGAGAAGTTATAACAATGAAATCGAACGATTGATGTCCAGATAGAATCGGTTCCCCATATTTATAGTAATTTTGGGTATAATTTTTATAATATCTGGATGCAGATGAAATTATGTATTAAACCGGTTGGTTACTTTATTATTTGTCTTAGTTTTTTGAAAGTGTTTTTTAAAAAAAATTCTTGTCACAGGAACACGCTTTATGTTTGGGGCAAAATGAATGTTATTATTGTTAGATTAATTGAATCATTATGACTTATATAAATAATTTTCAGTGGATAAAGACTATAAGAAATTTAAAAAAATCGTTGTTTTTGAGGAAGGAGTTTAAAAATTAAATAGAGATCCTTACAATTTTTTTTTATTCGGTTCCATGTTTATGTTTTAAAGGAATTTTTATTTTAAAATAAATTTTGCATTATGACAGTAAAATCACGTTTTAAGGGTGTTCCAAATTAACATATGTTTGTTTTATCAATCTCTTCAATTATTGACAGGATATAAATGTCCCAGTCTGGTTTTTTCACCTTTAAAATTTTTACATATTTTTTGAAATTTATTATTAAATTTCATTGCTCCACTATGAAAATCAAGTAAAATCAAGTTAATATTTAATGCCAGAAATGCTTGTATGTACATATTGTATCACGAATCAACTTTTCAAAATAATTACATTATATCATAATATAACCGTTATGAAATTATAAAACGATTTAATATTATTGATTTTTATAAATTTTTTATGAGTTAGAAACAAACTTTTAATACTGTTTATTAGTTCTTGTATAAAACCGGTTCAAAATAAAGAAGAAAGATTTTTATTTTGGGTCATCATCATCATCAAAAATATGACTAATATTTGTGTTAATCAAAAAATGGATGTAATCTTCCAATAAATTTAAAAATCATCAACAAGAAAGAAAAGAAAAGAAGGGGGAGGGAAGGAATAATAAAATGGTTTGTTTATTTTCTTTTTGGATGAAATTTTCAAAATATATAGAGTCCTTGAATAATAAATAGTTCAGTGATTCATATTCCTCATTTTAATTGGAGAAAATCTTAAAGATAACCTCTTTTTAATAAAAAAAAACAAAACAAAAATTATAAAATCATATAAATATATAATATACATACATACATACATATGTATATTCTTTTTGAAAAAATTAATGATTGTATAATTTTGGCTATAATTAACAGATAACAGATGTTCAAATTAGTTTTATTATTATGTTTTGGCTTCAAAATTTTTTTCTCTGATTAAACCAGATTTTATGCGCAGGATTGTCAGATTTGAAAAATTTATTGAAAAAAAAAAAGAAAAAAAAAGAGCTAGCTCTTTTATGTATTTTAATTTTTAATTAGTTTTTTTTTCGTTTTGAAGATTTAAATTTAAATTTTAATAAATTTATAATTTTCGGTTTCTGAATAAAAAGATTATTTTGCAAACTTTCAATTGAATATTTTTTTAGTTTGAAAATTATTTAATAAAGATTAATTTTTGAAATTAAAAAAAAATTTATAATTAACTCAGTTAACTCCATTATTATTTTGAAAAAATAGTTATTACCATAAATAGAGTTTAAAATTCTTCCCTATCGAAAGCAACTACATATCGTCGGTTTGCAAGAAAAGTTGCACAACTCGAAATCGAAGTTTTAAAATAATGATTCAGTTCAATATTGTATAATAATATATAATATATTGTGTTCAATTTAACAACTTACATATGTTATTAGTAGATTATAATGTTAACCAAAAAAATATCTGACTGTTTAACCAGATACAATGCCTCTTTTTCTTTTGCATCCTCGAAAATTCACGTTTTTGAGTTGTGCCACTTTTCTTGCAAACCGACGATATGTATTCGTCTTCCGGTGTCATCCTCTATCTCTTTTTTTTCATAAATCATTCAAAACACATTCACATTGTAAGGTTGCAATATCTTGAAAATAAATTTTAAATGGCCGAGTTTTTTCTTGAATTAATTTAAAAAAAAAACATGGAGCAGCTTTTTCCTCCTAGTCCAAAATTCGACATTTTACTCAAATACATTGAGATTTTTTATTCGTAAATTTTTTAGATACAATAGAATTGGATCAAACATTTTTAGTTAACTTAATTTTGACATTGATTTGGTTTTTTTTTGTGTGCTGTTACGTCATTTGAACAAGAAAAAACAAAGACGATCAACTTGAATGGCTGCATACGCTAGAAATATTCATAATATTATTGTATAACCGTGATCAAATCTCAATATTGAGAAGAAATCGATAGTGAAACTACGTCTTTTGAAAAATTGTTTTTTTATCGAATGTATATTATTGTATATACATATGTATATGTCTGTATGTATTTATTTTTAATTATTTTGGTCCCTAAGCTTTTCTCAATGTCAAAGACAGGAACTTCTACAAGGTTTTGAAAAAACCATTAGTATTTATGTATGTATATATGTGTACCTATATAAAGATAATGAACACCTACTATCTCTTCTAAAAATATGGTATCATTCAAGACCATTTGCCAGCTTCAAAGTTTATTTTCACTAATTTCACTCAATACTCTCTAATTTCCTTCAAAGCAACTCATACATTACATACATATATTGTAGTAGAATTATTTTCTACGACACTGGGATCTGAAAAATTTATAAATTGGAAATTTACTCGCGGCATTCTTTTTGTAAAAAAAATCGACATTATTATTTTTTAAATTTATTCAACATAAATACATATAACGATGTTAAAATGAAATTTTTTTTCTCTTCTTTTCGAACTGGTTTGTTTTTTTTTTCGCAATTTCTACAATGATTTTTGAATCAATATCATTATTATATTGTTTTGTTTTGATTTAATTCTTAAAATACACATTCATATTCTATTTGGACGGATGTCCGTTTTATAGATAATGTTTTGTTTTTGTTTCTCATGATTTAATTCAACAAAATAATATGAAATGAATGAGTTTTAGTTATTTTTATATAAAAGAAAAATTGAATGAAAAGTAGAGAAAGTTTCAAAATTTAAAAAAGCCATCAAAATTATAAAAAAAAGAATTTTTATAAAAGTGTTGATTGAAATTTAGAAATGACCACATTACTTTTTATATTACCCCCTTATTTTCTTATCGAAAACTAAGATTTCTTTGTAAATTTATTAATTTTACATGTTTTTGGAATTTTTACGTATACGTATAAATTATAGATTGTTTTCTAATTAAATTGACTAATGGCACGTGGTATTCAAAATATAATAAAATTTTGAATTTTTATAAATAATGTGATAGATTTCTTAAATACGTAATCTATAATTTATGAAGAATTAAACAAGAATGTTTTTATGAATTTTCAAAAGATGCTATAATTTATTGAAACCAGTTTATTGTTGTTGTTGTTTTGCATTAATTGTTGTCAGAAAAATCTTGATCTAATTTAAATTTAAATTATACATTAAGAAGATTTTGCAAAAGAAAAAACAATCTTAGTAGTATAAAATCATGTTTTTCAGAAATATTTTTTTCACGATCAAAAAAGGATAATTTAAAAATATCTGAGAACTTTAACAATATGTAACAGTATTATGAATTTAATTTTTGTTACTATTTGAATTTTTATGATGGAAGCAATAATTAATGATTAACAATTTTTTTTTTATTAAATCGAATTTCATTAATTTGAAAAATAAATGTGCATATTTGTATTCAGTTGTTGTAGAGAAAGGACTACTTAAAATTCAAAAAGTTTTTGTTATTTTTTCTTTGAATTACTGATTTTTAAAAAATTCAGACTTTATAGAGGAATTGCATCTATATACATACTCGATAATTCAAAACCACTTTAATAAACAAAAACAATATTACAAGGTTAGAATTTTTTTTGTAAAGAAAAACAAATTAAAATTATTTAAATTATTTTATAACATTAATGTGCAAATTTATGAAAATTATCTTGAGAAACTGTTTTTTTTTCATATCTGGATGAAATTCATTGATAAATTATGTGTTAATGATGTTAGATAATAAAATTAAATTTAGTGCCTCTTGAAAAAATTTTGAACAATAATGTATTGTCGTGATTGAAACAATGGCAATGGTATCTTCATTTAATATTGAATTGGTTTTACTTATATGGGAAACTTAATTGAAAAAACAAAAAATTATAACATAAAAAGTTGATGTGCTTTTACACGATAAAAAAACTCAATTATTCAGAAGTGATGGTAAAAAGTTTGTAGGTTTTAGCAGTAATAATTTGGTAAATAATAACTGATGGAATTACTATAAATATGTTATTCAATTCTAACTGGACATCAATCGTTCACGAACTATTCAAGGAACAGTTTTCAAAAACTCATATTAATACAAATCAAAATGGTTAGTAGAATAAAGTAGCAATTATACTTTAAAGGACTTCAAATTATTTGTTCATTTCTTTTTTTTTTGTTCTTTTAGAAATTCGCAATTTTTGCTTTAGCCCTTTTCGTCGCTGTTGCAGCAGTTTGCGCTCAATTGCCAACACAGGAATATCTTCCTCCAGTGGGAAATGATGTTGGTTTTGGAAGTGGTGTTGGTGGAGTAGATGGTGAAGCTGGATTTGATGATGGTGGTGCTGTCCTTGCTGATGATGGATACCGTTACAAAACAAACCGTGCACGTAGAATCAGATACAGAGCTCGTCGTTATCGTCATCGTGTTTAAATTAAATTTTGGGTTTCTGAAAATTAATTATGGAGAAAAAGTATTGTAGAATAAGAATTTAAATATTGTATAAAATTTCACATTACAATTATTGAATTTAAAATGTAAATTAATAAATGTTGGGTATTGAAATTCAATGAAAGTTCACTGTTTTGCATGTATTTATATGTATAATGGAAAGTCCCTTTTTACAAGAATATGATATAAGTAGGTATGTCAATATATTATGTAAATACTCGTATTTGCATATCTAAAAAATATTTCTAATGATATGTTATAATATTGATGATAAAATTTTGAGAGTAGGACGACGAAGCTGTGATATAAAACAAATAACAAAGTCGGCTTAAAATCCCGTTTTACCCGTTATCTCTCCCAATAAAATTTAAAATAATTGGAATTCAAAATAAAATTAGTAATACTGCGGTAAATAGAACAACAACAAAAAGAAAAAAACAAATTCATAAATATTTTTTTGTGAATTGACGTCATATAGAGCGAATGAAACAAAAAACTACTTATTTGTAGGAAGCCTGATATATAATTTGAATATATTTCCATACCTTGGAACTCTGTTTCTTTTGATTGCTTAAGCGAAAAATTGGAATATTTAAAAGTCATCGTTAAATGTCAATAACACTTAAATCCAGAATTAAAACAGTTTCATGCACGTGGAATTTTTAATTTATTAATTTTGAAATTTAAAACGACTCAAATAATTTATTCGATAGTTTTCTAAGCCTTGATACCCCAATTTTACAAAAAGTAGGTAACAAAAAAATTCAATATAAATATGAGTTTATGAATTTAAAACGTTAGTCTTTTGAAAATCATATTCAATAAAATAAAAATGGTTAGTAAAAATTGAAAAGAAAAAAAATTTCCAATTTAAAGTGTAGATATCCTAATATTTTACTCACATGGAAATTAATTTTTAATTCTTTACAGAAATTTTTACTTTACTCTTTCGCTTTTGTTGTGGCTGTTGCAACTACAAATGCACAATTTTTCAACGAAGCAGGCGGCGGTAAGTTTGCTGCGAGAGGATTTGAACGTGAGTTTGCTGCTGGTGGAGCTGCTGGAGGTCAGTTTGCTACTGGTGGAGTTGGAGTAGAACGTGAATTCGCCGCTGGTGGAGTTGAACGTGAATTCTCTGCTGGTGGATCTAGAGGCCATTTTGGTGCTGGTGGATCTAGAGGCCACTTTGCTGCTGGTGGAGTAGAACGCGAATTTGCTGCAGGAGGAGCAGGAGGTCAGTTTGCCTCTGGTGGATTCGAACGAGAATTTGCTGCTGGAGGAGGAGGTAGAGGTCAGTTTGGTGCTGGTGGAGGAGTAGTTGAACGTGAATTCTCTGCTGGTGGAGTTGAACGTGATTTCTCTGCTGGTGGATCTAGAGGTCACTTTGCTGCTGGTGGGTCTAGAGGTCACTTTGCTGCTGGAGGTGTTCAAAGGTTTCAATTATAATAACTTTTAAAACAATCTTTAGTAATGTTTTTGAAAAATAAATATTTTGAAATAATTTTGATCATTGAAAGTAATACAGCTAATCAAGTGAAATAAATGTGTTGAATTTAATAAGTTTTTATTTAATTTTTATGTAAATAAATAATAAAAGATTTCATTAGAAAATCAGAATTTTAATTACGATAGCCCAAAAAAAAAATATTCGATAGTTTCAAGTACATGCCTTTTTTTTATTTAGTTTATTGAAATTTATATAAAATTAATAATTTTATAAATGATAACTTAAAAAATTTGATATGTAGGGTACTTAAAATTATATTTTTGCTTTTTTTAAAAACTGTTTCGAAAACACTACAATGAATATTTGAAAGGGTTTAATCACTCACGTTTATTTTGTATATGCATTAACATCTTTATTATGTAGGTATTAATTAATTAAAATTATTGGCTTTTGACAAAATAAAAACATCTGGAACATGTGGAAAAAACAACAACATAGAATGCATAAAAAAACACAGATATTAGTCAAACTTGAATTTTTTGATCATTTTATAAAGGATTTCAAATCACAAATTACAGAGAACTTTTCAAATTGAATTTAGCCCACTGTTGTATTTTTAATTTAGATTGAAATGTTCACTAGAATAACAAATAACAAAAAAAATTGTTTTTCAATTAATTTTTAATTAAAAAATAAAATCATTGTACATTGCGAGGCGTTTATTTATTATAACAGTAGGTACTCCAGTAATCTAATAACGGCGATGACGGTAACGGAGACGATAACGGCGTCTGGCACGACGTCTTTCTTCAACTGGATTTTTGTAAACGTATCCATCATCATGTAATTCATGTGCTGGTTCTACATCGCCAACTGCATTTGATAATGGTGGTAAGTATTCATTTGAAATAGCTGGACCCAATTGAGCTACTGAAACAACTGGAGCCTGAGGATGATATTGTGGAACTGATGGCTGATAATTTTGTACTGGTGGAAGGTATTCATTGTTAACAAGATGTGATACATCAGCTACAGCGGCAGCAATAATAGCAGAGAGTGCAATAATAAATTTCTGGAAATCAGAATAAAAACATGAAAAAAGAAAAGATTAATTATAATTATTATGTTCAACTAAAACAAAACAAGAAAGTTTTGTTAATTTTATTTTTCTTACCATTTTGAATTTTAGAATGCGAATGTGTATGTGTTTCTCGGTAATAAGAACAAAATCGAATGACTTACTTGAGAAAGTTTTGCGATATTTATATACGTTGTTTGTCTTACAATTTCAAATATTTCAAGTGGCACGTGCTTTTAAAAAAGTATATAATATACAATTGAAAAATAATTTATATTCTAAGGGATGATGATATAACCGGTTAGAGAACTTTATGGAGTAAAAAAGGTGATCTAATTTTTCATGTTTACCGTAAATAGAAAAGAAATGGTTTTTATTTATTATTATTACTTTTATCTTCTAAAATAAAATAAAAAATAAAACGAAAAACAAAAACAAATTAAAACTATAATGACATTAATTAATTTTGAATAACAACGTATCTCTTTTTTAAAATACAACTTCAAGAAAAAATTAATAAAAATTACAACAAAAACTACTAAATATGATTTGGTTTTTTTACAATACTACTGACTTCATTCATAAAAAAATTATGTACAATTTGTGACTTGTGTACACAACATCTTTTTGTTGTTGTTTTTGATTGTTTACAAAACACTTGAAAATTGCTTTGAATTGAATCTGTTTATGTTCAATGATTTCGTAAAAATGAATAGTTTTTTTTTAATCTTCATAGTCTTCAAATCATAATAATTATAAATTTAATTTGTCTTTAAAATGGTAAAGATTGATTATTACGTCAATGAATTGACTAGACTAAATAAAGATGTTTAAAAATAAAATGCAAAAACGTAAATAACACATACTAACTGGAAGAGTTTTATTTCAAGAAAAAAAAAAAAAAAAAAAAAAAAAAAAAACACATTTTTTACTACGAATATTAATAAGGAAGTTGAATTGTTCATCGCCTACTGTAAAAATAAAATTATTAAATTGTTTCATTCAGGATGAGCTATATGTGAAGAGTGTACTTGAAAAAAGTTAAATTTAGAATTTATTTAATTTTAAGTGTTTTTATGATACAGCAAATGATTCAGATAGTCACTGAGATTTTTTTTGTTCCAAGATGGCAGAAGGATATAATTTTATTTAATTAGAACATACTTTTTTTATGGTAGACTTTTATTTCTCAAGAAGATATTCAGTCAATTCCTTTTTAATAACTCTTTAATTATAACATTTCCGTTAATTTTTTTTTCTAATTGTGATCTTTAAGCTTCTTATTTAGTGCAGTAAACAATTTTTTTTGAAGAAGATAGCATGCTCAGCTAAACTGTTAAAAATTCTACATTCATTCTACTAGGATATTCACTAATTGGAAATTCATTCTATTAGACTCACGCAAAAGTTGAGTTTGCTTGGTGTGATAGTATATATCTACATACTTACATACGATTGATTATCTGAAATAATTTGCATAATAAAACTAACCTGTTCTAGAATTCACGATCATAGGGTGGATATGAAACTTGAAATGTTAGTTTTATTCTTGTCTTTTTTGCCGGTAAAAATTCAGAATTTAATTGAAAATAAATATTAACCATAGCAATGATGACCAATGCCAAATGTCTATTTTTGTAGATACAATTCTACTCTAAGTTAATATGCATCTAATTCGATGTTGTGATAAATAAACAACCTGTAAGTTTAGACCTATCCGAAGTAGACAAAATTTTCTATACAAATTTACAAATGTAAATTTTTAAAACTGATATAGAAAAACTTACCGAATTTAATAACATTTTCTTTCTTGAAGAAAAAAGATTTACATATTTACTAAATTTGTTTTTATTGTTACAACTTTTAAACTAATGAACGCTATAAGATTACACGAAAAAAATCTTTAACAAGTGACATGAATTTTTTTATGTAAATTAGAACCATATTGTAATTCCCAAGCAGTAACTCAATAATGTTATAATAATATTTATTCTAAACAGATATGCGATCTTTGGGAAATTTTTAATTTATGTATTTTTTATTTTAAAAAACAATAAACATAATAACTAATTTATGTATATCCTATCAAATGAGATAAAATTCATCGATCTTTATTTCACATAGCAACTTTGACATTTTTAGTGCGTATTATGGGGTTTGTTTGTTTGTTTTTTTATTTATTGTAAAAAAAATATAATTCCTAATATTGAAAAAAAAAAATTCGAACAATATTTTTTTGGTGAAATTTCTTCGAAATAAACCTATTATAAAATTTCTTTTTTTGAAAATTGCCAATAGTATTCAAGATATTAATCTTTATTCTTATTCGCATGTTCTAAATGATACAATAAGGTTGTATGTATTATGTTAGAACACAACCGGTTAAATGGAAATTTATTACGAAATGTAAAAATTCACCATTTTTGGAAAACTATTTAATATTCTATCGAATTTAATATCCAAGTATAAATAGCCGTGAGGATCATGAAATAAGTCATTCAAGTTTTTTTTCTAATCCTGAAAAGTTAAATTCCTTTCACAATGGTAATATTTATTAATTAAAACTGTAGGCTTTTTTTAAAATTTTTTTATATTTTATTTAAGAAATTATTGTTGGCCGTATTTGGTATTTTATCTATTGCCGCAGCAGATGTTGGAATTGGATATAATTATGTACCACCAGCAGTATCAGCTGTACCCCAACAACCTACTCTTGAATACCATCCACCAGTACATCACATTCCAGCCCCAGCCCCAGTTAAAGTACATCACGCTCCAGCTCCAGTGAAACATGTCAAACACACAGCAGTTTCAGTTTCTGCCAATGTTCCAGTCGCACCTGTAAATCATCATCACACTGTTGCTCATAAACCAGCACCTGTTCAACCCGTTGTACCACAGCAACCAACTTATGAATACGTTCCACCGGTACATCACATTCCAGCTCACGTACCAGTTAAAGTACATCACGCTTCAGCTCCAGTGAAACATGTCAAACACACAGCAGTTTCAGTTTCTGCCAATGTTCCAGTCGCACCTGTAAATCATCAACACACTGTTGCTCATAAACCAGCACCTGTTCAACCCGTTGTACCACAGCAACCAACTTATGAATACGTTCCACCAGTACATCACATTCCAGCCGCAGCTCCAGTTAAAGTACATTACGCTCCAGCTCCAGTGAAACATGTCAAACACACAGCAGTTTCAGTTTCTGCCAATGTTCCAGTCGCACCTGTAAATCATCATCACACAGTTGCTCATAAACCAGCACCTGTTCAACCCGTTGTACCCCAACAACCAACTCTTGAATACCTTCCACCGGTACATCACATTCCAGCTCACGTACCAGTTAAAGTACATCACGCTTCAGCTCCAGTAAAACATGTCAAACACACAGCAGTTTCAGTTTCTGCCAATGTTCCAGTCGCACCTGTAAATCATCATCACACTGTTGCTCATAAACCAGCCGCACCTGTAAATCATCATCACACTGTTGCTCATAAACCAGCACCTGTTCAACCCGTTGTACCACAGCAACCAACTTATGAATACCTTCCACCGGTACATCACATTCCAGCTCACGTACCAGTTAAAGTACATCACGGTCCAGCTCCAGTGAAACATGTCAAACACACAGCAGTTTCAGTTTCTGCCAATGTTCCAGTCGCACCTGTAAATCATCATCATACAGTTGCTCATAAACCAGCACCTGTTCAACCCGTTGTACCCCAACAACCAACTCTTGAATATCTTCCACCGGTACATCACATTCCAGCTCACGTACCAGTTAAAGTACATCACGGTCCAGCTCCAGTAAAACATGTCAAACACACAGCAGTTTCAGTTTCTGCCAATGTTCCAGTCGCACCTGTAAATCATCATTCAGTAGTTTCTAATGCATTGCCTGTTTATCCTATTGTAGTTGAGCCAGTTGTTCCAGGACTTGAATTGACACATAATGGGTACCTTTATAAGATCCCAGTTTAGAAAGGGCATTGTAAAAACTAGTCATAAATTTTTTTTAGTTGATTATTTTCTTTTTCACCATAATTTTTTCGATTTTGATAAATCGTTGTAAATAATACATAAATACAATAAATAAATAAATAATTTAATAACAAATTCCTTTTGTTTAATTGGTATTTAAAAGGCTTAATGAATAAATACTATCTGTAGTATTTGTTATTTAATTTTAAATTTGAAAGGATAGATTCTAAAAAAATTATTTTGAAATTTTATACTGGTATCTTTTGAAATGGCCTTGTATTACTTCCTTAAATATGTATGTCGTTAGAAACTGTACTGTACCTTTTGTAATGATTTACCTGTTAGGTTTTTACCTTTTTAAATTGATAATGATTTATTCTATCTACTTTTATATTGTTCTTGTATAATGATTTATTTTTATCGGCAGTAATATATTGTTATCTCATAGGTTTTTCTGCAGCTGAAAGCAAGTGAAATTCATTTTTCTTATAAACTTAAAATCTAGAATTTTGTTTTTAGAATTATAATAGTTGTCGGATTGAAATAAACTATACAAGTTAAGGACATAATGTTGTTATAAAAAAATAATGCATGAACCGAATGCAATGAAACAAAAATTGATAAATCAGGAATTTTATCTTGTTTTTTACAAATGTTAAACATTTAAGGACATTTGAACAGAATTAAATTACAAATTAAAAGAAGATTCTTCATAAAAATGTGTTTTGGTATAATTTTGGTACCTACTGTAAATCCGGTTCCAGTGAACAAATTTTGATAAAACAGGCTTGTTCTTGCGTATTGTCAACTAAGCTAAGGAATATTATATAAAAATTTCAATATCCTCCTCCTACGAAGAAATGTATTTTTTTAGGAAAAGTTATGAATATAATTCACCGTAATTTTTATTGTTTATTATATACATCAACTATTTAAAACAAATTGATTTAACAGCAAGCAAAACGGATTGACTGTAGTAGGTACTTTGATTTTACAAGTATCTATATAATCTATACTGAAACTAACAGAAAACATTTCCCAAACTTTCTAAATAATAAAGGTATTTTAAAAGTTCGATTTTAATCTCAAAATCACTTTAAAACGTAAAACGATAAAATTATTATCTAAAAATTTAATAACAAAAAACGATAGAAAAAATTGTATGTTATTATAATTCTGTATTTCTGAACATGCGCCTTTTGTATAATTATAACTCAATTTACACAATTCCCACATAAATTATATTATTCCGTTTTTGAAACACCTGTAACTATTACATAATTTTTAAACATAAAATTATATAGAATAACTTCTTAAGGAATTTTTATGAATTTTATGAAACACATTAAGAATTTCCCATTTTTGGGAAAATGATGATTTTAAATCGTAAATATCTCATCATTCAAAAAATACGCACATTTTGTGCGCGTGCAGATTTTGATAATAAAATTTCACAACAAAAAAAAAAGGAGCTTGCAGTCACAAAAATAGATTGAAAATAGATTATGACCACAAATTTCAAGGTTGATAGTTGAAACACCTGTGAATTTTTAAAATGGGAACAGGTTTATCTTTTTTTCTTGGATGATAACTCACAATTTTAACAATATTTCTTTAAATTTTTTTAATACGAAATTTTATTGTAGTGGTTTTAACCATTATAATGCTACAATAGTCCCGAACAGTTTTTATGGATATAAATAGCTGTTGAGAATTTTAAAAAATTCATTCGAGAAACATTTGAGTTCCTGGAAAGTCACAAAATACAATCTTAACAAAATGGTAAGCTTGAAAGATATTATTCAATTTTAATAAATCCATTTAATAAGTTCTGGAATGAGAATAATAACATTTAAAAAAATATATTTTTATTTATAGAAATTCCTTGTTGCACTACTCTCTGCTATTATTGCTGTAGTTGTAGCTGATGTATCACATCTTGTTAACAATGAATATCTTCCACCAGTACACAATTATCAACCATCAGTTCCACAGTATCATCCACATGTTCCAGTAGCTCCACAATATTATTCAGAAGATCCAGTAGCTCCATCATATCATCCACAAGTACCAGTATCTCCATCATACCACCCACAAGTTCCAGTATCTCCATCATATCACCCACAAGTTCCAGTATCTCCATCATATCACCCACAAGTTCCAGTATCTCCATCATATCACCCACAAGTTCCAGTATCTCCACAAAATCTTCATCCAGCACCAGCGTATCCAGAAGTTCCAGTTGGTCCACTCGTTTCAAATGATTACTTGCCACCATTAACAAATGACGTAGATGCAGCTCATGAATTACATAATGATGGATACGTTTACAAGAACCCAGTTGAAGAAAGACGTCGTGCTAGACGCCGCTACCGTCTTCGTTACCGTCATTATTAAATTAATAAATTTAATAAATAGATAATTTGGTTCAAGGCTTAGGATTTTGAAATACGATAATGAACAAATAAAATAAAAATAATTTATTAAATGAAAATAATATTTTAAATTTAAATGTGTAAATTACTACTCCTATTATATAGTTATGTTTACAACCAATAAAAAAAAAATTTATTGAATTCTAAGAAAAGTTTTGACTTTTAATAGTTTTAAAAAACAAAGTCTTCAATTCCATTCAAATTCATTCAGACAATAAAAAAAATATATGTTGGTCCAGATCATTTATTTGATTATACTTTTCCATTGAGTACATTTCATTTTTCTTAATTGGAATGGGCCTTACTTATAAACATTTTTTAATTTTAATACTAAAATAGTTTCGACTTGTAAATCAGAGTATGCTTTCAAATTCTTTATAAAATGAAGAGATAACATATTAACTTAACATATTTTATATAGAGTTTCAAAGCACACTTTGATTTCCAAGTTGAAACATTTTTTAGTTTTAAAACTAAACTAAACTAAAAAATGTTTATAAGTAAGGCCCAATAACTTTTAAATAAATTTTCTGTTTTATCAAAGGTTGTCTTGGATTCATACTAAAAAATAATAGACAAACTATTTTGATTTATGGAAAGATCTTAAAAGATACATGGAATTGAGTCATCAGTTATATCGTTAAATAGAGAGATTTTAAATTTGGCAAATGGTACAGTATTGGTTTATTGTTTCTTACTTTTATCTAAGTACATTCATAATAATCTATTACTCTGCAACTTTATGTCTTTTTCAAATTCTCCCAATTATTCCTTCTGTACTAAGCCCATTTGAAGTACAAGATATATGACCAGCCTAATTGAATTACTAAATTGAGGAGAAAAACAAAAACATTTTAAAATAAATTTAAATAAAACTTAAAATTATTATGTAATTAAAATTTTCTAAAACATAAAAGAAGAAAAAAAAATCTATCACAAAATATTACGTCTAACTCATAGAAGGGGTTAACAACACTTTTCTATTATAAATCCTTTTATCAAATTATTCACTTCATTTTTTAAATTAGTTATAATAAATTTTGAAAAAGTAAACAATATCTTAAAAGTGTCTAGAAGAAAGTTTTATTAATTTCATAGAAAATAAAATAAACTAATAAATTAAATATATTTTTATATTGATCGTTTCAGTCCTGATGTCGCCTATTTCTATATATAGTGCTTCCACGAATAATTTGAACAAGTTATATTTTTTTTGCAATAAAAAACTCCATATATAAATTCACTGGAATATTATTTTTAATAATGTCTTGTTCTTATAAAGAAGTTGATAATGGAAAATCAGAAAGATATTTTTTAATAAAAATTTGACAGCATAAGTATATGGATTGACCATAATCAGTAGTTTTTAAGAATTCTAGATAAAAATCTAACATGAATCGATGAAATAGAATTTTAAAGTCCAATTAGTTTTTTTAAAAAGATAAAAGTTTTATTTTACTACCAGTGTTAATTTACAGCATACTTCATTAGTTTATATTTTATTAATTCAATTCAAACAAATATTTTTTAAAATAAAAAAATCATGTACAAATAATTTTTGAAAGCACTAAACGTTATCTAATGCAACATAATACGTTGTGAAATTAACAGGTTTAGTGCTAAATTAAATATATGTAAATGTATATTCAGTTCTAAATTGCTAATATATGTTATTTATTGTTTTGTCGAAAGTTTTCTTTAATTTATATTGCGGTTTTTTATACAATATAGATACTCAATTGAGAAAAAACATTTATAAAAAAAGCTGCCTCTATTCAGGATGTTTTCGAAGAAGTTAGTAAAAGTAAAAGTAGCTTAAAAAATTTATTTCACATATTAAAAGAAAAAAAAAAAGTGATATTTGAAAAAATAAACAAAAAAAAATGTAAAACAGTTAACGTTTTAGAAAAACTGCAATAGCATAAAAAAAAGATGAGAAACTTGTTTTTTTAATTTTAGAAATTGAATAAAGGACAATTTTCGTGAGTTTGAGATTAACAGTTTGGCATCAACAACTTCAAAAAAAAAAAAAAAAAGCATGAATAGAATATCAGAATATGATATTAAAAAACATTAAAAATATTGATAACAGAGAGTCTTATAAATACCCGACAATTCTTGGTATCATCATTCAAGAAATAACTTCTGTGAAGTTCAACACATAAGTTTAAAAATGGTAAGTTTAAAAAATAATTTAATAATTTTCAAAAAAGGATAACCAATTATTGTTGTTTTTGTTATTGTAGAAATTCGCTCTACCAATTTTAGCTATTATCGCTGCAGTTGCAGCTGATGTATCACATCTTGTAAACAATGAATACCTTCCACCAGTACAAAGTTATGAACCATCAGTTCCACAATATCATATTCCAGCTCCAGTTGAACCAGTAGCTCCAGTAATTCCACAATACGAAGAACCTACAATTGAAGACGTTGAACCAGCACATGAATTACATGATGATGGATACGTTTACAAAAACCCAGTTGAAGAAAGACGTCGTGCAAGACGTCGCTACCGTCTCCGTTACCGTCATCGTCATTATTAAATTGTTTAAATGTATGAATAATTTGGTTTGAGAATTTTAAAAATTTTGAAATAGGATAATGAGAAAATAAATATGTTATTTAATTGAAAAGGAAAATAAAATTGTTTTTAAACTTATTAGCGTAATTTTGCAATTTTATTTTTAATTTATTTAACTTTATGTCCTTACTATATGAGTACTTCAGTTTAAATACATACATTTGTGGAACATTTTAGAACTTTTTCAAACAATACAATTTACTATGACGCACAAGAAAACCATAACATGGTACATTGGGTCTCTCAGCACCCACACGATATCTTGATATTTTGTGCAAAATTTAATTTTTTACACACCAACTACGTACCTCATATGTATGTATATAAAAATTGTATCTATGAAGGCATTGTTTTACATACGTTTTTAAACATACATATATAAATTTCAACCTTGTTGCCAAAGTATCTAAATTTTTTTTTAAAATTTAATTTGAGTCTAATAACATCAAATCTTGAAAATAAGAGTCTGCTTTTTAAAAAAACTCGTGTGCAATATTTTAACACACAAAACTAGTTTGCAAATTATTTAGTAGATACAATTAAATTTTAAATAACAAGAAATTTTTATTTTTAATCAATCGTAATAAAATTAAATTAACAAGGTTACTGCATATCCAGTGAATTTGAAAATTATCAATTTATAAAAAAGTTAAACCAAATTTTTTATTTTCAAAAATAATTATTAATAAATAAACATTTCGTGTTCTAAAGCAAAAGGTTCTATTCCAGGTCAAAATTAGAAATGAGTGTGTCTTTCATTTAGTAAATTCTAAATTCAAAATAATCTTTTCGTTTTTAGCATTTCTCAAACTTTTCCACAACCATAGATTTTCCTTTAATAATAAAGTAAAAATTTTTAGATTGCTGCTAGTCGTTGTTCTAGAGTCTTTTGTAATTAAAGCTATTCTTGTTTTAGAGGTTGTGATGAGCTTACATAATAAATCAAACATTGGTACATAGAATCTAGACTCACCATATACTATACAGCAATTTTTTTTTTTTTTTGTAGTCCCTATAGAAGAAGTTACTACTCGAATTTTAGTCCACAAAGTCCGAAAGGACAAGGAAAATAAAACACACAAGACATTAAAAAATATAAAGTTGAAGAGAAGTATCGCCATCGCACATGTTAAAAGCATAATAAAACTTTTTTTTTTAAATAATTTAACAATATTCGTTATTACTTTTGAAAATATTCGTCCTTTCTTATGTGTTTCATTTTCTCTTACAATAGGTAAGCCGTTCAACTCCTACAGCCAGTTTACAATTCTGTGTGTTATTTCTAAAAACGCAGGAATCAATCTAAACAATAATGATTTTATTTCGCTCATCTTATACTATTTTCCATTGAAGGTCATGTAATTTACAAAATTTATTAATTACATAGTTTGAAAAGTAATATAAAAAAAATATGTAAATAGATACATTTTTATGTATAATATTTTTTTTTCTCTGCTAAATCATAATATTTTATGTGTTCAAGAAAACCAAAATAATTCACATACATAATTCTCATTCAAAATTTTTCTAATGTTTATGTGTGAGTGTGTATGGATTCATGTGTGACATAATAAGTTATACATAATGCCTATCTATAGTCATGTAAAATCATAATAGTAGAAAAGATTATTAAAATTCCTATTATAATTCAAAATATTGCTATACATAACATTTTGAAATTTGAAAATATTTTGCCGACTAATTCAAAGTAAGTTTTTTTTTCCTTTTCATCTTGTTTCATCGTTAGTTATTAAGATAAAAAATTAATCAAAACATAGAAAAACAAATACAAAAATATGTATGTATGTATAAGTTTTTTTGTTGTTATTATTTTCACTTTCAGAATGGTTTTTCCTTTTTTTTTATTTTTTAAATCGTAAAATATAACAAAAATATGAAAAATAAAAAGATAAATGTTAAATTTAAATTAATTTTTTTTCTTCTTTTTTAATCATTTTTATTTTTTAATAAATTGTTTTCATAATGAATTTCGAATATTCATGAGAATTAAATTTAATTTTTTTTCTAGTTTTGAAAAAAAAAAAACAAAAAACAATCGGCAATCTTTATTCTTAACAACAAAAAAAGAGAGACAAAACAAGTTTATATTTTTATTTTATATTTTTTTTGCAAAAATTTTATTTTCAGCGATTTGAAATAAGAAAAATGATCAGTTTCTGTGTTTCTATATACATTTTACTTTTATGTAATTTTTTTAAAGTATCTTCTGAATTCTGATGAACTACATGGTGATAAAAAAAAAATATGTTAGCATCAATGATGTGTTGTTACATAATAAAATCCAGTTTTCTAGGAATATGGTTTTTGTGTTTTTATTTCTTTTATTTATTTATTTATTTTTTTTTTACTGTATAAAAAAGTCATTGTCTTTGATTGTCCATGAGAATGAAAGTCATATTAAAATTTATATATTTTGTCTATTTTGTTCGAAATTAGCATATTTCGGTGGATTCAAAATAGGTAAAAAGTAGTTAAATAAAAACATACTAGTTGTAAAATCCGAAAATAATGGAACATGTTATTAGATAAATGAAGTTCAATGGCCAATTAAATACGTACATATACATATAATACATATTTACATATGCAATGTAAAAAAATAGTCTATTCAGATTTTAAGATTAATAGGAAAAATAAAACGTTTTCTTTTAACGTTAAAGAGTGATAACATCAAAATACAGATTCATAAATATCTTGTTCATTTTTCTAAATAAATTTGTAGCTGTTAATATTGCCTGTTTTTTTTTTTTAAGAAACTGTAAAAAAATATATTTTCAAATAAACAACATTTAAATGCGCTCTCAAAGAATCAGACTATAGAAAAAGATTTAAAAAAAAAGAAAAAAGAAAAACTGAAATTAAGACAAATGTGTTGATTCCCACTAAGTCAGAAATAACCAAATTTTGTTCTCATTCCTATTTAATTTATTATTTATTTTTAAATAGAAAACAGGATATTTTTATTAGAACTAATTTTTTTCATAAATCAGAGAATTATTATTTAAATGTTAAATAATACCTACATACATATGTATGTACATTTTAATTAAACTGGTATATTTTTTAAGAATGCAAGTTATTACTATAACTACAGTTTCTAAGGCCTCGGATATGGGTGTCATACTGTCTGCCATTTATTTTTAATTCACCATAATGAATAACCATTAATTATTTAATTGTATTTTAATTTAGAAAGAAAAAAATATTAAATCCTGTTTAGAAGAAAATCAGATTATACTCGTATGTTGATGAATTCGATTTGATTTTTTAATTAATTTTTTTATAATTAATTAAAATTTGATTCAATAAAATTGAAATTAAAGTAGAAAATATTATTTACTTTCTAAAAATTTTTCATAAATATTTCATTATAGATATTTTTAAAACGGAAATTGTTATGAGAAGATTTATGTAAATACTAAAATAATTAAAAATTAATTGTAAATAACTTAATATAATCTCAAGATTAAAATTTCACTGATAAAAATTTATGCATGATTTAATTAATTGGAACCTAAAGTACATTTTAATATAAAAAAAGATCCGAAAAAATACTTAATTTATAATAATTGCTTTTTCTGTTCATTTTATAATTTAGATTATAAATCATAAAAATTGTAGTTATTAATTTTATTTTGAAAATTTGCATGACAATAGGCAAATGCAAAAGCAAGTAATAAAAATAAAAAAATATTATTTCCATAAAAAATTTTAAAATTAAGATTATAGTTAAAGTTTCACAATATTTTATTGAACTTGATTATGTTTTTAAATTATTTAGCTGTGAAGGATGTAAAAACCAGTATTCCTTTCTCTCTTTCTGCAATAATTAAGTATTTTCCAGTAAAAATATTCCATGAACAATTTTCTTTAAAAATTGAAAAAAGATTTATGTGCATAAAATAAATGTTTTACTTTACCTAATCCTTTTCATTAGTCGTTTGCGTCATAAACAATATGGTGAAGGATTAGGTTTTGAAAATTTCAAAAGTATGAAAAATTATTGATCACACTTTAAAAATACTTAAAATTTGTTAGTAGATTTTCTCAACATTCAACAAAAATTTATGTTTTTTAAAATTCTAGTTTGCTTTAAACACAATAGACTAAAATTGCCCTTTAAAATCGATAAAAAAATAAAACAGAAAAAAAAATTACAATGATTTTAATTTCATTGTTTGGCAAAAAATTTAACAATGACTTGCTCTGAATTGAATTTCGATTTAAAGGGCATATAGGTATTATGTACATATATGAAAAACTAATAAAACTTGATTTATGAATTTATAATTGGTATTTTTTATGAATGAATTTAGAATTAGTAGAAAGATTTTTCTATTCGAAAAAAATGTTCTACAAAAAAAAAGTGCGGATTAAATGGTAGATGAACGTTTAACACTTGAAAACCTTCAAAGTAAAAAAAAACTTGAATAATTTTTTTTCAAAACAAAGATTTCTAATTAGTCTTCGAACTTGTAGTACTTGAAGTATTTTTGTATTATTTGAAAGAATTAAAAAGATTTTTTTTTTGTAAGGTTACATTGTGTATAAATTACACAAATTTTTTGTATAAATATCGTGAAAATTTCCACAGAAAGTTAGAAATTCTAAATCAGTTTTAGTGAATTTTACATTAAATTAGAAAATTTATTTTTTAACAAAATGGTACGTGAATTAACTTAATTAAAAAATTAAAATTAAATTTAAAACAAAAAAAATACAATAAAATAATAAAATTTCTAATTTAAAAAATGTTTTATTTTTCGAATAGAAACTCATCATTTTTGGTCTTGCATTATTTGCAATTGCATACGCTGATGTATCAGAATTACCAGCTAGTGAATATCTTCCACCAGTTGCAGCTGCACCAGCTCCAGCACCTATTCCAGCTCCTGCTCCAGCTCCTGCTCCAGCTCCAGTTTCTGAATACTTACCACCAGTAGCGACAGTAGAAGAAGTTGAACCCGCTCATGAATTATCTTCAGATGGATACCGTTACAAAACACATCGTCAACGTCGTATCAGATACAGACAACGTCGTTACCGTCACCGTGTCTAAATTAAATTTCCAGTATTGATTCATTGAGCAAAATTTTCAGTACAAAAAATTTTTTTTGTAAAGATCTGAAATTCACTAAAATTGATTTATGTTCATATGAATCATTCGTTCCAATGTAACTATTTTTTAAAAATAAAATTGTATATACTTTAAAATTTTTGATTTTTTTTTTGATTCAAAAGGTTCAGTTGATTTCTTTGACTTGAAATTGTGTTAGAAGGTATAAGTCATATCTTAAAAAAAGATAGAACTCCTGAACTTTCAACGCACTATAGTCATAAATATTGGTGAACCTGATTTTCTCAGTTAACCTAATAATAAACGACTTATAAAATTTGAATAGCCTAATGTTGTTTGTGTGGGTGGGAGGGATGCGGATTAGGTATCCACGGGCACTCAGACTTGAGAGTCCATTGTACTCATGAATAGCCTCAACTATTATAGTTTATTCAATTAGCTGAGTTCAAAGTTCGTTAAATTTGACTTTTATGATTAAATTAGATTCTTGTTTTTTTGTCAATTTTTTTATAACCAATTTTGCAGAAATCTTAAGTTTTAATAAACTAGTTTATTTCAATTTCAATGCACCAACTCTTGTCATGGTTGTGTAGAAACACCTTAAAATTCTTATTCACATTTGCAATTTTTGTCAAAGGCTGTTCAAAAAAAAAAATTCTTAAGTAAGAAATTTGGGTATAAAATTCAAATAGGTGTACAGTAAATTTTGAAAAGTACGTTTAAAATGATTTTTCATCATTTAACATTTTTTTTTAAAGTTTGTAAAGTTTAGTTGTTAATTTTAAATATAACATTTTTCTAACATTTTTTCAATAAATCTTAATTAAAAATTTAATACTGTGCACGTTTTTCTAATCTTTAAATAATAGTTATTAATTTTACAAGCTTAAATGAAAACAAATTGGCTTTTTTCGTCATTATTTAAAAAAAATAAAAACAAAGCAGTTATTGTGAAAATTTTCAATAAAAAATTTAATCAAAACACGTGTGAAAATGGAAAAAATAGATTTTTCATATTAATCAAATTTCTTAATTATTATTTGTTTTTAAATTACAAATCATTCTGTTTGGAACAAACTGTGGGAAACATATTCGAAAAAAAATTGAAAATTAATAAATGAAAGTTTGGGAGTTACTTGTTATTAAATTGATATTCTTTTTAATTAGAATGTACAGAAATTTGCGTTAAAACTATTGGAATTTATTACAAAAAACAAAAATGATTGTCCTTTGCAAAATACCTTTCAGAAACTACACACAAAATCGTATTATCAGCATAAAAAAGCCGTTGGGTTCGGGATGATGTAAAAACAAAAATAAGCTTCAAGGTTAAAAAAACTTTTATAACATATAATTTTTAAAAATTGATTATAAAGCCTCTGTTACTACGATGATATTCAAGTAAAGAGTTGTTCGAGGACGTTTCGGAAGTTTCTCAGTAACTTTCTCCGTTCTTTAAATTCATATTTTTTGAATATTCCATCATATTTAATTATTTTCAAGAAAGGGATCGATTCTAGACAGGAAGCATTCTATTCACTCATCTCAAATCCGAAAACCCCATGTAAATCCGTTCACGTTTACTACCCTAAAACTCTTTCCAAAATTTCAATTACGTCACGAGGAACACTCTTACCCACAAAGGAATAAAGTAACTGGATAAAAAGTATATAATAAACAGTTCATTTGAAAAAAAGTAACAGTTTAGTGAACAATTCGATTGGAAGGAGTAATTGGGCTTTCCAATGCTTATTTTAAACAAAATGATTCAACATGGCACAAAATAAATGATGTTATTCCTATATCGTTTATTAAGTATGAAAATTAGGCACCAAAAGTATGTAATCTAAAACTTTCCTAATGTTATAATTTTGGAAGCGACTGTAGATTAAAATACAAAAATTTAAAAAAATAAACAAATAAATAAAAAATTAAGCAAAGTAGGTAGGCGGTGATAAAAATTTATTAGCGAAGTCGCCAAAGTGTATGCTAGTCTAACATTTTAATCTATACAGGGTGATAAAATTGTTATTTTTTAAATAAATTTTTAATTTTCGAAATTTAATCATATTGTATTCGTTAAATTTACAATACTATTTATATATTTTTTTAAATAATTTTAAAAAAAAAATGTAACGTTTTTTTTATCGTCCTAAAAATAACTGTTAAACGTCGTGAGATGTAAGATTGGTTAAATAAAAGTTTTCTTTCATCAGTGGATAAATTCTTCAACAGTGACATCTGATAACGAACTGGTCATAAAAATTTAAATGATCCAACAAAGTAAATTAAGCATTTCTGGCAGTATTTATGAAGGTATGATAAAAAAAAAATTAGGAAGAATCTCAGATATCGTTGATAATTAATTACTAACATTCGCACATGTCGCATACATTTATCTTAAATTTGATAAGTGGTAATAAATATATATGCGAAATGTAAAATTTCCAATTCCTTATCCTGAATTTACACTGTCTGGTAATATTGTCTTATTAGTTTTCCAGCAGATATCTTTTGAAAGCAGCATTATTGTCACTCATAAGACTAGTATTGGCATGTTGTTATTTTCTTTCAAGAATAAAGAAAAACAAAATCTAATTAAAATTTGAACCGATGGATCCTACCTTGAAGAATTTTTAAAGTCTGATTGAAATTCATTGGTATTTTAAAGCAATTAAACACGAATTTAAATTAAATTAAGTACATATTTTATTACAAAATTTATGATTTTATCTCACAGAAAAATCACATACATGAAAGATTTGCATAAGCATAATGACTAAGATTTGACACACTTTTGATTTGATTTACTTAAATCTAGAACAAGAAAGGTATAGCAGGACGAGGATAGCTGTAGCCATCTACACGAGGTGTTGGTTTTGGGTAGCTGTATCCCGTTGTTGGTGGAGGAGGTCGTGCGGTAGGTGGTGGAGGTTTTGGATAATCATATCCTTTGCTTGGTGGAATATAGGCTTTTTTTGGGGGAATATATAAGTTTTGTGGAGGAGAAGTCGGTCTGGAAGGAGGTGGTGGCGGCAATCTGGTTGTTGGTGGAGGGAATGGAACGGAAGGTTTTGGATAATTATATCCTATTTTGGGCTGTGGAGGGGGAGGAGGAGGCCTTGGTAATCTAGTTGTTGGTGGAGGGAATGGTACAGTTGGTTTTGGGTAACTGTATCCTTTTGTTGGTTTAGGAGGAGATGGTGGTGGTGGTGGAGGTGGAGGTAGTCTAGTTGTTGGTGGTGGAAATGGAATTGGAGGCTTTGGATAATCGTAGCCTATTTTAGGCTGTGGAGGCCTGGTTGGCGGAGGAGGTGGAGGTGTTGGAGGTCTTGTTGGTGGTAAATATGTAGGTTGAGGAGGTTTTGGATAATCATAACCTATTTTGGGCTGTGGTGGCTTTGTTGGTGGTGGAGGAGGAGGCCTTGTTGGAGGCAAATATGTAGGTTGAGGAGGTTTTGGATAATCATAACCTATTTTGGGCTGTGGTGGTCTTGCTGGTGGTGGAGGTGGAGGCAATCTAGTTGGTGGCGGGAACGGAATGGATGGCTTGGGGTAGCTATAACCAATCTTTGGCGTCGGAGGCGGCCTAGTTACTGGAGGTGGAGGTGGTCTTGTTGGCGGCGGCGACGGTGGTGGTGGTGGTCTAGTTACAGGTGGCAAATAAGTTGGTGGAGGAGTTCTTGGAGGTGGTGGTCTTGTTGGTGGCGGCGAAGGTGGTGGTGGTGGTCTAGTTACTGGCGGCAAATAAGTTGGTGGAGGTGTTCTCGGTGGAGTTGGTCTTGTTGGCGGTGGTGTCCTTGGAGGCGGTGGCCTAGTTGGCGGCGGTGGTGGTCTTGTTGTTACAGGTGGTAAATATGTTGGCGGCGGTGTTCTTGGAGGTGTTGGCCTGGTTGGTGGAGGAGGTGGTGGTGTTAGTCTCGTGGTTACAGGTGGTAAATATGTTGGTGGCGGTGTCCTTGGAGGTGGTGGTCTTGTTGGTGGCGGAGGAGGTGGTGGCGGTAGTCTGGTTACAGGTGGTAAATATGTTGGCGGTGGTGTCCTTGGAGGTGGTGGCCTAGTTGGCGGGGGAGGCGGCGGTGGTGGTCTTGTTGTCAAAGGTGGCAGATAAGTTGGTGCAGGTGTTCTAGGTGGTGGTGGTCTCGTTGGCGGCGGCGGTGGTGGTCTAGTTACAGGTGGTAAATATGTTGGCGGCGGTGTCCTTGGAGGTGGTGGTCTTGTTGGTGGCGGAGGAGGTGGTGGCGGTAGTCTGGTTACAGGTGGTAAATATGTTGGCGGTGGTGTCCTTGGAGGTGGTGGCCTTGTTGGCGGAGGAGGTGGTGGCGGTGGTCTTGTTGTCACAGGAGGTAGATAAGTTGGTGCAGGTGTTCTAGGTGGAGGTGGTCTTGTAGGTGGCGGAGGAGGTGGAGGTGGTAGTCTAGTCACAGGTGGCAAATATGTTGGCGACGGTGTCCTTGGAGGCGGTGGCCTAGTTGGCGGCAGAGGCGGCGGTGGTGGTTTTGTTGTTACAGGTGGTAAATATGTTGGCGGTGGTGTCCTTGGAGGTGGTGGCCTAGTTGGCGGGGGAGGCGGCGGTGGTGGTCTTGTTGTCACTGGAGGCAGGTAAGTTGGTGCAGGTGTTCTTGGTGGTGGTGGTCTTGTTGGTGGCGGAGGAGGTGGTGGTGGTAGTCTAGTTACAGGTGGTAAATATGTTGGTGGTGGTGTCCTTGGAGGCGGTGGTCTTGTTGGTGGCGGAGGAGGTGGTGGTGGTAGTCTAGTTACAGGTGGTAAATATGTTGGTGGTGGTGTTCTTGGAGGCGGTGGCCTGGTTGGTGGTGGCGGCGGCGGTGGTGGTCTTGTTGTCACTGGAGGCAGGTAAGTTGGTGCAGGTGTTCTTGGTGGAGGTGGTCTAGTAGTTGGTGGTGGTGGTGGCGGCAACCTTGTTGGCGGCGGCAAGTACGTTGGAGTTGGTGGTATTACTGACTTTGATGTCGGTAGCGGAAATGGAATTGGCGGCTTAGGATAGCTGTATCCTGTCGGTGCCGGTGGCGGTCTCGTTGTAACAGGAGGAAGATATTCGTTGTCCGGAATTTTCGGTCGTGGTGGTTGTACTGGCGGTGGAAATGGCTTGTCTGGTTTAGGGTAATGGTACCCGTTCTGCTCTGGTGCGCCATACTGATAAGCCGGTTCAGCAAGCACTACACTTAGAGTACATATCAAGATGAACAATTTCTGTAAAATAGAAAGCAAAAATGATAAAATTAAATTCCTTTAATAATACACGTGATGAAAACACTAAAATTACTTAGTAGGAACTCACGAAATCTTGTGAAATCCTTACTACATTATCCAATTTCATTTTACTAAATCAAAATTCAAACAAATTCACAGTTCAAAAACATAATTGGTCTAGTTTTGTGTCTGTATACCTAACATTATTTACATTACTTTTAATTTTTGTAACGACTCATATAAAAACTTAAAAACTTTTATTAGCGTTCGAATAACCAAAACAAAATTTTTTTCAAATCTAACATACAAAGCTACCAATTTTATGATTCAAGTGACATTTACTTATAAAATATTAAATACCATTATGTATTTCGAAAAAAAGAAAAAAATTTAATCGTATTCTAAATACGATTATTCAAATATGTGGGAAGAATTTTATGTTAATCTCATGGTATCTTTTCAGTTACATGTCTTGATTCTTAAAAAAAATCTAAGTAAGTAATAAACAGATGTGAAATTAACTTAATTTAATATTATATTAACACATTTTATTTCATTATAGATTTCAATGAATAATATTTAGTAGGCGTGATGACACAATTTTATTTTTTCATAGCTTTTTCTTATTTTCTATATTAAGAAGTTCCGGTCCAGCAATGTCAGAAAAAAAAATTTAATTCCAATGAAATTGAAATTGCAAAAATGTAAACTCTTTAAATAGCAAGGCCTCTCTGGTATGTTTATTAATTTTTTTCATAAAATGAAATTCTATTTATTTAACCGTGAACTATTTTATCATAAATTTCAAAATAAATACAATTTAAATTCAATTAATTTCGTTTTAATAAAATATTAAATCTATTTTTTAGAAAAAAATAATATATGAAAATTTCTTACTACTTTTTAAATATTTATTATTCATTATCTATTCCAGTTTATTTTTTTTGAACTAATTTAAATTTAAAAAAAAAACTATAATTGACCATTAAATTAATTTTCCAATTTAATGTATTTTCTTGTTTTCTAATCTAAAAATATTTAAAAAAAAAAACCGGTAAAACAATCCTTGATATATTTCATTTAAATAACAAAAAGAAAAAAAAATTGTTATTTGTCAAGAATAATATTTTCTTTTCTGATATTTAAAAATTAGTTTAATTAATTTTATCCATTAATTAATAATAGCTTATATATGTACATATGTAATTATGTTGTATATTTTCATTTTTTTGGCTTTTTTAATTTTTAAAATTTATGTAATTAAATTTCAATCGTTAGTTAAATTTCAAGGAAAACAAAAGATTTAAGCAAGAAACTTGATTATACAAAAAATTGAGACAAAAAAAAGGTAATGCTTATTAAAAGTAAACACATAAAAAATTTCAAATCAATTAATTAAATATTGATCAAAAAATGTCTTTTTATATTTTAAGTTTTGCAAATTATATTTATAGGCACACGTTAATCATTTTATAGAAGAAAAAAAAAACAGAATATGTTTGTGAGTAAAAAATTCATATTAAATTTTATAATTCATCAATTATTTAAATCTTTATTAATAGCGTAAAAAACCAGATTGATCTAAATTCATTTTTCGTATCTTAACATAATTTTGGCAAACAGTATTAAAAAAATATATATATAATTTCTATTTTATTAATTATGATTATTCAAATTTTTTACACTTAAAAATTCACTCATTTTTTTTTTCTTTTTTTTTTTCATTAAAAAAAGTTTATTTTTAAATCAAGTATACATTCCATTCATGTATTACGTAATGGTTTTAAATTTCAAAAGAAAAAAAAAAATTACAAATAAAATATTTTTCTCTTATAAGAAATTCATAAAGAATCTTGATGACACATTTTATTTCATTGAATATCCATTTATGGAAAAAAATTAATATTTTATTTTTTTTTTAAAAGAAAAAAAAACACATTAATAAAAAATGAAAACTGCTAGTATATCCAAAGAAAATCTCATTGTATCTTTCTTTACCTTTTTTTTTTTGTAAACTATACTATTTCATATTGAATGAAAAATATTTAGTATGAGGTTAAATTTATAAAACTGATAAAAATTCAATTCACGTTGTACGCTGTTAAATGGTATGAATAAAAAAAAAAAAACTAAATAAAAATTGTAAAAATCAATTTTTACGATCAAACAGTCAATCAATTTTATTCAAATCAAAAAACAATAGATTCATCATATATCTAAGTGAAAATATTTAAATATTTTCTGCACTGTTGTAAAAAATTCATTTTCAACAGAAATCGTACGGACGTTGCTACTAATAAAATTGTAATAAACACAATTGATATTTTGGCGCCATTTATTATTCATTTTTTTCTCTGTTTTATTTGACACAAATAATTTTTTTGTTAATTGCATTTTATTTTCACGATTTAACACTTTTTTTTCTTCATTTGTTTTTTTTTTTAAGGTGGGTGAAAAACAAACACTATGAATTTCAAATTTTTTTCATCTTCTTTTTATTCAGCGACTTACCATCTTGATGCTCTTAGTGTTATCCCTTATTTTGTTTTTTGTTTTTTTTTTTGTTTATGGAAAACTATATTCCAAGGAACAGTTTAACACTTAATCCTTTTATGGAAGATGTTACTAAATCCTTTTTTGGTTTTTAGTTCTATTTTATTTTTAAAAATTTTATACTTTAAATCCTTAAAAAAAAATTATTTTTGTATTTATTTTTTTTTTGTTTTTTTTTTGTTTTATGCGACCTGCGTTCGAACAACCGATAAATTAAAATACCACCAGATGGCCTTTGATTGTTGTATTTATACGAAACTCGTACAAATTGTTTTATTTTGTTGTTTATGTTAATGTTAGTTAGTTGGTGATCATCATGATGTTGATGATGGTGTCAATGTGAAATGATTCGGGCGCTGTATAGTCCCAAACAGAAAGATTATCATCATAATCTATACAAACAAAAATTTCAGTATAATATCTACATCTTATTTATTGTATATGTAATACATATATCAACCTACAATATACAATTTCGAAAAAAAAAAAATAATAACGTATAGATGAGATAAATAAATATGTAGTTATCTTCAACACTATAAAATTTCGGTACAATCTTCATTTATACGCAGGTGAACTGAAACTATACCGAATATGTAGATGAGATACATCAGTAGAATTACTAAATCTTAATAGCAAGATATGTATAGTAAATAAGTATGACACCTGAATGAATGGATAATGATCATCATCATCATCATTATTATAAATGTAATGTAATGTTTTGAAGATCAACCGGTTAACTATGACTAGTGGTGCAATCAATGTCGCCTTCATAAACAGTTGGAAGTTCAATTTTTCAATATGTACATACATAAGTATATGTACAATGTACATACATACAAATATTTTTATCGGTCAATTGAGTATCTTATTTTTTGTTAGTGTTATTTTACTTCTGATTTTTTCAACATGTAAGATATTTGTAGTTTAATAAATGATTTTATACAAGATAATTGCTTTAAGCATGCGTGTCATATTGTATTAATATCAGATTTATGTGGTTTATTAATGAATGAACAGTGAATCAAAAATATGTACTTAATTTTTTTTTCTTTCGTTTCTTATTTTATCCAAATATGTTATTGCATTATTATTTAAAATTTGATTTCTTTATTTGTTATTGAAAATGAAAGGTAAACAAAGGTAAACATTATTTATTTACATTTTTTTTTTCCTTTCATGGTGTATTTCACTGTTACATGATAAATAGTGTAAAAATTGATGTTTAAAAATAAACAAAAGATTAAATTACAATTTAAACGATTAAATTATATAAAATTGTTTAATATTACAATAATTGCTGTTGTTATATTTTTAATTAGAAATATATACATAGATGTTGTTTGTATGTGTTTTGCGAAGGTATTTAGATGGTTTGTGATGGTTTTTTGTTTGTTTTTTTTAGAAAAATTTAATTTTTGCTTTTAGTAGTTTTTAAAATTTTAATGATTTTCAAAAAATAGTATACCTAAGGATGTTTTATTTTTTATGTATTTTTTTTTAAATTTGTTTCATAAAAATCATCACTATTTTTCAATAACTACAGAAAACAGTGTATGGAATTCGTAGAGTTGCAATTATCTTTTTTTCAATTTGAGAGTCCTAGCATAGTGATTTATTAGGTAGGAGGACTATTATAATACTATAAATTTTTGAAAAAACCAAAAATTTTTTTATAAATTTAGCAGTCTGCTGGTGGTAGAAATGTGGTTTTCGGGATGATTTAAGAAAGGGACAATTGGGAAATTGTTAAATTTTTCTATCAAAAACATTCATATTTCATATGAATTATTAATTATTCCATGCTAAAAAATGGTCACGTTTTTCCAATAAAAATGGATTAATTCAATTACATACTCCTAGTTTTTTATTATCAATTTAGAAATATTTATTTTAAAGCTCACATAATTTTCTTTGAAATCTGAAGTTTCATTTCTGCAATTTTTGTTTTTATTTGTGATATTTGGGGTGTAGGAATTAATTGAAAAGCAAATATTGAAAAAAAGTTTTTGCATATTACAGGAAAGTTATATTCTGTATTCAGGAGAAAACAAATTTAATCACCATTATATCTTTCTTTGCTGAATTATAAAATCTATACTCTGTTCTAATTTTTCTGTTCCGAAATTGAAAATATTATAAAAATTGTGTTAAAGTTTTCTTTAAGTAACTGTTATTCATTTGTAAAATCAAAATTAATATTTTTAATATATGAACGCAAATTTATAAAATACTATTAACTTTAAAAAATTATTTTTCTAAAAGATGCGAAAAAAAACATTAAAATAGAGGTTTTATTACATATATGCAATATATAAACAGCTTATAATGATTTTATTATATAGAATTTTGCCATATTTATTAGTATATTACCACAATAAAAACATAATGTGGGTTTTCTAATTTGCATTTATATTTCATCAAACGTTCACTATATCCCATACTTTGTCATACATACAACGAAATTAACCATTTGAAAACAAATACATAAAAAAAAAAACAAATATTAATCGAAAGTATATCAAAATTCGCACATTTGTTTTGAAAAAAACATTCGAAAAATATAATCTCACATTTTAAAACGATATTATATTTTGATCAAGGACATAATTTTTAAACGTATACATTATATGACATAAAAATTTTCAATAAATTTCAATGAGATATACGCTCATTAAAACAAAAATAATTTATTATAATAACTGAATTTCAATTAGAATACAAAAGTTTGTATCTTATATTTTAACGATAATTTATTTAGTAGATCGTAATTAATATCTAGGAGTATTATTTATTTATATTTTCAACACCATTTTCGTAAATATTATCAGTTTTCTTTTTCTATATTTAATTTATTTTCCACAATATAAAAATTAATAATATTGAATTGATGGTACAAAATACAATAACCTTACCATTATTATTTTTACAAAACTAAAATAATATTAAAATGAATTATTATTTCTTCGAATGGATTCTGAATTTCCTATTTTTATTTTTTACATTTTTTTTTTTTTTTTTGTGTTAAGGTTATTTGAAAGTGTTTTTTTTTTTGCAAATGTGAAAAGTCAGAAATGTATTCCTTTAAAATTGTTATATTTATGAAATTTATGACAATTTTTAATGTTAAAATTATGCAAATTTTTCTTACAATGATTGAAAAAAAAAAAAAAGACGAACAATTCTTTTCAAAATTTCGTATATAAAAATTATAAATTTCAAGAAAACAAAAAAAAACATCATCTTCAACATATTCACTTTTTTTTTTCCTAATTGTATAACTTCAAGGAATTTATTGACGTTCTTCTTCCAAAGTCATAATGTGTTTTTTTTTTGTTTTTGTTTTGTTTTTTTGTTTTTTTTATATTTTCTTAGTTGAATTGATAATAAAAAATCTGTATATGGCGATTTTTTTGTTTTGTTTTTTGTTTTCATATAAATATACATAAAAGAATGCATAATAAAAATAACTAAAAAAAAAAAGAATATAATATACTCGTACATTGAATAATGCACAAATATCATATAATGACCATTTTTATAAAATTTATTAAAGCATTTTTATATTATTTTAATCTTTTTTTTTTGTCTCTACAGCAATGTGATGTTATAAAATGGTCGGTAGACCGACCTATTATATAAAAAAATTCAAGAATTTATGCAAAATTCAACAGAAAAATTAAGATGTGTAGGTATAATTAAGAGGTTTTAAAACAGTAACATTTCAAGGTACACACAAAGAAAAGAATCTAAAAATTTACCTAAAGATTAATTACAATGTGTCTTTAACTTCGTACACACATAAATATATATGTATATATACAATACAGATAGGATACTGTAAGAAAAAACAATAATGGTGTTTCTATTAAATTTTACTTTTTTTTTTAACCTTAAATTTTGAAATAAAATGCGTTTAATCTGATGAAAAAATTTAATAGGGTAATTATTTTAAATATTAAGTTTTTTTTTTTAAAATTTTCTGAAGGTTAATTTACTGCTATTTGTTGCATATTATATAATTATAAGAGTTTTTATGTTATTATGAATTTTTAGAAGAAATACAAAAAATTTTTAGTTCTGTTTTTGTTGCTGTCTTCTTTCAATTTTTTGTCTTTTAATTACTCTGTGATTATATTTTAATATGTTAAAGAGTTTTTTTTAAATTTCAAAACAATTGTAAATATTGAATGGGAGTCGGAATATATTTTTTAATATCGCTAATGAACGAACAAAAAAAATAATACTAAGATGAAACTTAAGGTGAAAGACAAAAAAAAAAAAAAAAACAGTACCTAACTACTCCAGTTAATTAGTTAGATTTTTGGAAATCATATATTTGAAGAATATTTAAAAATAAAGGTGGTTTCGTTTATACATAACATTATGTACATATATGTATGTATATGCTATATAAAGCTGGAAATATTATATTACCTATATATAAAAATATTAGTGGAAAAAAAGCATTTCGATAAGTAGAGAAAAATGGATTGGTACAAACTTCTAACTAGTTCCTTTTAAACAACAGTCTCTTATATTTCATCTCAGTTACTCCCTGTCCAAATGTCCTGTACATATTTCATATTATTTAAAAGAAAGCTTTGGATTCAGTTTGATCCAGTGATCAATCTGAAATATTCAATCTCAATACTAACTTTTTATAGTTGTCTAAGTCTTAGAACTATTGCAAATAAGATATTTATCAAACTGGAACAGGATATTGAGAATTCTATGTTATTTGTATGGTTTGAAGAATCTCATATTAAGAGATTATTGACATGCGCTAGAAGTGTTTTTTTATAGCTTAAGAGTTCATTGTACGCTATAAAATGACTTCAGATAGAATTCGTGTGTTTGTTTAGATTTAGAGTTCTTATAGTAGCATGGAGAAAGATATCTTATTTTTTGAAATAGCTTCGTATTTTTTATTGCTACTGTTTTATTAATCGTTTAATCGACTTTTTTTTCACGTTTTAGCAATGATTTCAAATCATAAAGATTACAAAACGTGATACAGAATACACGGTAATGTAAGTTGAAATGTTAAAATATTTATAAATAATAAACTATTCGTGAACTAGATCGTGTACATATTTTAAAAATAAAAGTATAAACTATTCTATTTATAAAAAATAATCATAAATAAAACAAAAAACTTGTTTATTTGAAAAATGAAAAAGTTCATATCAAATTTAATGTGATAACTTATTGATTTATTAATTATTTCTGGTCAGATAAAAGCAAAAGTTAATGATAAATTTTGTTTCTCTTTGAAAATCCTGATATTGCTAAATATTTAAGATTGATTATAATTATATTTAAAGAAATAAAAAAAAAAGTAGTAGGTTGGCACGCATATGTATTTACTCTAAATAATTTATGTATGCGACGCATATTATCTTAAATGTCAATTGATTCAGTTTTAACGTCATTAGACTTGAACATAACTGAGTTTAAAACAAAACGACAACAATAAAAATCATATAATAAATAAATAAAATAAATAATCCATAAAACATAAGAATTATAAAAAAAAGTAAGAAAATAGCAAATATCTGAAATAGACATTTATCAGACATGTGCCAATGCCAAATGATGAGCGAAATATGATATAAAAACAACTTCCTTATGTATCAATTTCCATTTTTAATTTCAAGAAGAGAAATATAACAAAATTTATATGTTTTCTTTTTTTAAAGTCAAGACTTGAAACTAGAAATTAATTTCCATATTAAAAAGAAGAAAAAAATAATTGAAGTCTATTGAAAAATAATGTTTATGGATTTTTAGTATGCAATCATTAAAGAAATCATTTTTAACACTTAATTCAAATTTTGTTTAATAACATTCTGCCCAAATTTCAACTTCCTAATTGTACGAGAATACACATCCTTTTTGTTATAAAGGAAACAAAATATTTTTGATTTTTGTATACATTTGTAATCTTAAAATTAAATCTAAACGAGATCGGAGCGTTAAACACTATAAGTCTCTTTTGACTACATTTTGTCTTCAATTGAAAATTATTATAAAATTATTGCGTCACTTCAAAAATTAATGTTCTTTAATTATCAAAACCAGAAGGAAAAACTAGTTTTCAAAATAAGGATATAAAATTTATTTTTTGTTCAAGCACTTAGTGGTTTTTTTTTACTTTTATTGATATTGTGTTAATTTAAACCATAAAAATATCATATTTATGTAAATTGGAAATTTTCACTTCTACTTTTTATTTATTGTTTTTATTGACAATTGAAATAAGTCAAATTACATTTTTTTTTTTATGAAAATATTTTAGAAAGGTGTAAGATTTTTTTTTAATAAATAAGTATTATAAAATTGCGTACAATAATTTGTGTACACATATAGTTTGCACGTTTTTACGTGTGTTTATTTTGTCAACGAAAATTTTTTTAAAAATTATTTGATCGTTTAACAGAAAGTTATGTAAATTAATTGGTAATACATATACATATGTAATTAAATGATTATGTAATCGATTTTTTTCTGGTAACATTTAAAACTTAAATGGTATTAAAATGCCATGTTTAGTTAATTTTTTTTATTGATTATAGCGATATTAACGATATATTAGAGTAAAGATGGATACCGCATTTCAAAGCATGATATTAGAAAAAAAATATATGTACAATGTTAACTTTTTTTTATTATATCTTTTTGACCTACGAAAAAAATAAAATCAATTAATGAATTATAAAAAAAATCGATAAAATGAAACATGCTATACTAATTTAATAGAAATCTTGTTGTTTTTTGCCATTTGATTTTAGTATAAAGCAAACAATTTCAATTAATGCGGAATATTTAAATTTTTAAACATTAATGGCTTTTCAAACATATTAAATTTTAAACTTGAATATTTGGAAAAAAAAAAGTTTATTTATGTGAAAATGAGAAAATTGCAAATAAAAATTGGAACATAGCTACTTTTTGAAAAAACGTAATTATTTAACTAAGGCAATCTTGTTTCAAAACTTCTCTGCTTGATTGTGGAAAGCTGCCGAAAGTGCGAAAATAATAAAGTGGGTACAAATGATCTTCAATTTTTGAATTTACTTTTTTAATTTTTCAGTATTTTTCTTGAGAAAATTTACAAGTAAACAATTTCAAAAAAGATAATTATTCAGACTCTTTTCCCATTTTAGAACGAATCAGTTAAAACGAACCTCCTTTAAAATACGTAGACAGATTATTATTAACATAACTCATTAGATATTTTTTTCTTACCTCTTTTTAATACAGTTTTTGATTAGATCATCTACGCATAAGAAGGACAATTTTGAAAATATATTGGAAAGTGCAAAATATTCATAAGCACAAAATATTAAGCTTTTAATACGATAGACAATTTTTTTTATTAAATTCCGGCCAAATTTCATTGACCTATTTATTTTATTATAATATATAATTATAATAATTTTAATAATTATAATATGCAACATAATAAAAATCTTATTAAATTTATAAATAAATATCTTCGCGTGTGAAACAAAAACTACCACTTTTGACATATAAAACTTCCGTTTACCTGTATTGGTAATTTAAATAATATTTATCCAAAAATAACGAATTTTTCAACCTAATAAGAAAGTATCTTATTTTTCTAATGAAATACATAAATTATAAGCGAAACAAGACAGAGAGAGAACGAACAAAAAAAAAACAAATAAAGTTCATAACCACAAACCAAAAGTATATTTTGCTATTAATTAAGAATCAAATGCAACACAAGGTCAACTTGATTTATTTTTTTTCACTTTGGATAGCATTCAAAATTGAGTAATATCAATTTAAAATTTAAATGAAAAAATAAAAGAACAACAGTCTGCTATTTACAAAAAAAAAAAAAAAAAAAAAAAAAAAAAAAAAAAAGAATTAAACTATTAAAAAATGATTTATTTGAATGAAAAGCATCATTTAACATTTGTGTGTAATTAAAGAATAGCCAATTTTAAAATCTACTTAATATTTAAGTATAAGTAATATATCATACGGATTAGTTATTATACTTATGATTAATTTTTGTTGTTGTTGTTTATAAGGTGTTACTTGATAGACATACACACCTGAAAGTGTATCTTTACCATTACACATTGTATACATAAAATAGATTTCATTAAGAAAGTTACAATATTTATTGTAAATGATTTATCATGCACGTATAAATTCGTAATACATATATTAAACACTTTTAATTATTCATTTTCTTAATTATTATTATGGTGTACATAATATACCTACTCAAGATAATATTGAAGAAGAAGAAGACGAAGAAATAGAAGAAATACAAAAAATATGAATGAGAAGTGGTAAAAAATATTCAACAAGAAAACTTAAAATAATGAAGAAGAAAAAAATTTAGAAATCATACAATAATGAAAATTATAATTTTTTATTGCTATTTTGTCATTGACATTGCTCGAAAAGGTGAGAATATAACAGTTTTTCTTCTTTTTTGATTGCTTATGATATGTTTTTTTTTTAAATTCGAGATGAAGAAGAAAGATACACAAAGTATATACTATTTATGAATTTTTAAATATCAAATGTATTTTTTTTTTGAATTGTTTTCAGATCGGATAATATTTTTTTTTTTAAAATTTTTTTTTCATAAAAGGCATGAAAAAGGTAAAAATTATGCATAAATCCGGTGATTGACCCTTAAAATTTTTTGTTGTATTTTATTTTGAAATTTAGGTAAGAAAAAAAGATTTATACTGTGATTTTCAAGAAAACGTTTATATAATTTTTTTTTTTGGGTTTTCGCAATAGTTAAACATAAATTAAAATTTTCAAAAAAAAAAAAATTCATAAAAAGCATTCATCAGATATTAAAATCAGGTCATTAATAAAGGAAAAAAAAAATTACATTTCAAATTTAAAATTATTTATGAAAAAATATTTTTAATGTGAAAAAAATTCAGTTGATTGTATTTTAATTTTTTTTAACCATTTATAATTTAAATAATTCAAATGATAAAATAATTTTAAAATAATTCTAAAAATTCATAACAGTTGTTCTTTTATTTTGTTGTGGTATTGTTTATTTTCATGAATTTATTCATCGTCCAGAAACAATAAACAATTGATCCAGAAATTAAAATCTACTTTCATTTTTCAGTTTTTCTATTTATTATTTTTTTAAATATTTTTGCCAGATTTTTGTACATAAATTTCAATAATGAATTTTTTTGTAGACGTAGCTCCTTGTTTTTAATATATGTATACATATTATGTATGTAACTTTTTTTTTGTTTACCAGTAAAACTAGTAGTCAATAGTATGCTTTCCAGATAGATTAGCTTTTAAGGGGTTCTTCGCCTAAAAAATTGAAAAATCATTGTATAAATTTTGAGACAAAGGTTATGGGTTAAAAAGGTTATTGTGATACTTTGTGTAAATTTTCAATCAATAAAGTAACAATTTTCTAGTAGAGTTCTAAGATATATATTTCGAAGTTCTTTTCATGATTTTGTATTAATGTCAGATATGTAGTTGTTTTTTTTTTTTGGATTTTGAAATTTTTACGCAACAAATGAAAAAACTTTCATTTTCAATTCCATAATTTCGTGTATTAAAAGGAAAGATTAAAAAATCATGGCAATTATTTGATTAAAAATACTTAAGACGTTTTGTTTTATTTTTCTACAGAAGAGGCATCTTTATGCAAACATACATATTCCATAAAATTAATTCATTAATGATTATAAGAAAATAACATCTGATTTATTATAAAAAAATTACAATAAATTTATGACTTTACAATATTTTCTTAAAAATATCAATTTTAACAACTGTAATCATAATGAAAATGTTAATTATGATATAATTTTATCATACTTTAATAATAACTTTTTGTAAATACAAGATAATTGGCGATGTTAACTACAATTTCATGTCTCCTCCACTAACAAAAAAGACTATAAGACGTACGCATATTGTTAATTATTATTTTTAAAATTTTATGTTTTATGAAATAAGTATGAATGAGATAATTTCATCAGAAATAAAACATATTTTGCTGTGTGATAAAATATGCATCTTTTATGTTTATTATTGTATTCGTATAGGTATATGTAATATTTAATGATAATTTTTTTCACCTTGTTGTGCACCTTACATTACTTTGTAATTTTTCAATATAGCTATACATAAAAAATAAAATAATACAACCTACTCTATATGTATTTTCCCTTTGAGTGACCTCAACATCTTTTATTTTCGTTTTTCATGCTAAAAAAATAAATAAATAAATAAAAATGAGTACCCGATGGTTGTACTATTGTATCTCGTGCTAAATGACTTTTTTGGTTACTGACCATTTTTATGTACATCAACCATTTAAGATGAATAAAAGTAGAGAATTTTTTTTAAAGAAAGATAAAACGAAAATGTTAAATAAAAATGAGAATAAATTATAACCTTTTGTATTAAAATCATCCCGGACCTCATCAGTTCCAATCGTTTATACATTTTCACATATACAAGACTACCTTGAATTGATAAAATCATTAAAAACACAAAAAAAAAAAAAAAGAAGAGAAAAAAAATCATATCACAAAATCACAATAAAAAAAATACCATCAGTATTGTTCCATCATCAAAAATCACATGATAGCATAAATTGCTGTTGTTGAATATACCTTTAAATGTTGTCTCATCAGATTTCAGGAAAATAATGCTGTGGTCAGTAAGTTCTTTTACATTGCTATTTATTTCAGAAATTTATGGTTTTATTGTTATTTTTGGGTTCTTAATTAAAACTCAAATGGTTTTTTTTTGTTTTTATTTTGATAAATGAAATAAATTTAGCAGAAAAATGAAAATTTGAATATGTTGACATTTAAGAAGTATGTAAACAACTGAACTGTAATTTTCAATCTATTAAATTATTCCGTTATTCACAATTTTTAGTTTTTTCATTCTTCAAAACTATTGTGAAAAAAAGTCAAAATCTGTTTAATTTAGTTTTTTGAATTTTCGAAATAAAAATTTAAATTACTGGGATAAAAATATACACTTATAATTTTCGTAGAAAAATATTCAAGTAGTATCTATTAATGTACATTTTCAAAAATGTGAAATTAATACGCATGAGAGCAATCACACTTCAAATATCTATAAAATATCCAGTTTTAGAGAAAAAAATACATATTTGTTTAATAAAACAGCTAGAAATCTAAGATCTTACACAAAAGTATAAAAAGAATATTCAGTTAATCAACAAGCTAATATTATCTACATGGATGTGAAGGAGACATCACAACATAGCATATTCTCAAGCTCAACTGAATAATGTACTTGCTTTCACTCTCAATAAATTGAAAAGTACTAGAAGAAAAAAAATACTATGTACGAGCATATACATAAGTTTGCAAAAAAGAGCCAATAAGAATAAAATTTAACACCTGAAATAATTTTTCAATATCCGTTAAGATTTTAACTGTAATAATAAGGAGGAACCATCATATGTACAATAGTATAGATACAGGTGCGGTATAAATTTAACATAATTCAAGAATAAACTAGTTTTGATTTCATCACTAAAGAATCCACGAGGATGATGATAAATTTCCTTTTTTATTTCTCTCATACTGTCAGGTGTATTTTAAGTGAGAAAATTAAGCGTGCATGTATTTACTAAAGTGACAGTAGTTTTTTATAATACGAGTATATACGAGTATGTATATATTTTTTTTTTTCAAAATAAATTTCTCTTTTAACGAACGACCTTGAAAAGTTTAAAAATAAAAATCAAAAACAAAACAACAACAAAAATATGTAGTATTATCTCATACTACGCACACCTTATTTTATAAAAAAATGTGGTAGAAAAAAAACATATAACATAAACCATTTCCATTTTTAATACCATTAAAATATCACGACATAACGACATAAATGTACATATACATATATGTATACACTGGTAAAATGCTGGAAATTACCGAAAATATTATTTTTAATTCATACAAATATATCTTAATTTGCAAATTCCTCTTTTATTTCTTTCTCTTTTTTGTTTTTTGTTTTTTAATTTTGAAGTTGCTAATTCCATGTAAATACCATGTGACTTATACAAGCTTATATGTACATATGTGTAGTGTATGTATATTTTCAATTAATAGATGTTGCGTTGCGTCTACTGTTATTAATTTTGCATATAATTTATATATTCAATGTTATGAAATATTAATTAAAATGAAAATTTTTATTTGATAACATGTGTTGTTTTAATATAAATATGACCTAAAGATTGGCCATGAACTTCTCTATTTTAAATTAGTGCAAAAAATAAAACGAAGAAATGAAAAAAATCAAAAATTTACATATATAAAACAAAAGATTTCAATGAAATTAAAAACGACAAACTTTATTCAGTTCATGTCAAATTTATATTTATGAAGATATTCATGGTTAAATATTATGAAATCAATTTTCCGTCAATTAAGTATTATTATTTATTTATTATTTTTTTTTTTCAATTATAATAAAATATTATTTCTTCATAGCCATGACTAAACACATGGTATATTTATTTATTTACATTTATTTATTCAATCTACATATATGATATTTAAGTATAAGTAGATTTATTAGGTTAGTTGTCAATATGAAAAGAATAATGATTGCTAATTATTTCTGATGAGAAATTGATTTACAAGAAAAATAATCATTTCAGATTTGTCAGTCATTTTTTTGTTATTGTATGAAATATTTTTATATTTATGTAGGGTGAATGATGCAATAAGGAGAGAAAACTAGTATAGATTATGACAATTACCACTATACGAATAAAATTCGTACTATACCACCGATTTAGTGGTTTGCATTCTAGATAAAATTGTAAAACCGTCGAAAGAATTGTTAAGTTAATTTGTAAATCAACTAATCAAGGTTTACAAATCACAACGGATTGTATTTAGTATACAAGAAAAAGTATTGTGGAAGTAGAGTGAATGGCCATAAGCCTTTTGTAATCAAACTACTTACACTTAAAAAGGTCAGACTCCTACCATAGAGATAGATTACTTTTCTACAATCGTTGTTTGCATTCCACATGAATCTGTAAGTTGCAGCTTTGAAAATGTTATAAAAGCTATATGACAGAGTTTCATGTGAATATTTCGCCCTATTGTGATCATCAAATTATCTGATTTTTTTAAAGTTAATTGAAAAAAACATATACTCGTATATGTATACAGAAATTGTATAAACACAAAGAAAATGAGTTCTGATTTTATTCAAATTATGTTACAAATTGAATATAAAAATACAAAAGAAAAAAAAACACATATTTTTTATACAATTCACATTTTAATGTCAGTTTAAAAAACTTGTGTAGAAAAAGAAGTATAATATGATTGTAATTTAAATTTCTCACTATGCCTTTTTTCTCTGAATAGATTGATTTGTTTATTTTTAGCGCTTCTTAACTATTCAATCGATTGATATTCTTTAATTAAGTTTTCATAAATTTTGTATTATTTGAGCGGTTGTAAATTTTTGAAAATAATTTAAATTTTAAACAAAAATAATATTTATATGGAATTATAAACGAGCTGTCAAAAATTTAAGATGAAAAAAATTATACAATTATACAATGTTTAAGGGCTATTTGTAAAATAAAACGTTTTTGGTTATAATCACCACTGTTTAATGGGAGATTTAAGGTATAGTGTCTTATGAATTTTTATTATTTAGCGTAGGTGTAGCATTTTAATTTTAATTTTTTATATTTTAGTTACATATTTTAATGTAAATATGTATTTAGAATATCTAAATTGCTTAAAATATTCTTTTGTTTTTATTCTAATTTGTTGTTCTATTAAAGTATAAATGACATTGAAATCTTTCAATAATTATTTATGTAAAAAAAAAAGACATTAAATGATAATAAATTTGCTTTTAAAAATGAGAAATAAATAAAAAAATATTCAACAATTATGATTTGATTTTATAGAGTTATACCGTAGTATATTAGTAGTGTCTTCAAGAATAAAAATTTAAAAAAAATATATTTATTAATTAATTTATTTAATTTATGCAAAAAAACAAAATCTTGTTTTTTTATTTTTTTGTTATTTTTGGGTTTTTTAATCTTTAAAAATTATGTGAATACACAAAATATAATTAATTAAGTCTTGACAAAATATTTTATGATTTTCAAAAAAATTAGAAAGTATATACAATACATATACTATATATTGTTTATAGAGATATTAAACACACTAAGAAAATAACAATGACAGAAAAATAACATTGATAAATTAATAAAAAAAATTATCGATAAGAAATTTTTTTTAAATTAATTACTAAAACTGAGATAATTGTTTCATCACCTTTTTGTAGCTTTGTTAATTTTATTTTAATTATGTTCATCAATTTATCTAAAAAAAATACGTATTTTTTAAATCATTTATCTTTTGAAAAAATAAAAATACATACATATTTTAATGAGTATTTTATTTTAAACAGATTTGAAAAGTCTGGTACATATTTAGACTTATTTCATTGTTGTTTTTTTTTTAGACAGTCCAGAATCCAGATGTATGTACACTTTTTTTTAAGTGCAAAGATATTTTTTTATAGTTTGAAAAAAAAAATTCAACAGGTGTAGATTTTTTATAAAATAATATATTTATCTAAAGCAAAATTTAAATTCATTGCTATTTAATATCCGCCACATTAACTATGAATTCTTAAACGTCTAATTTTCTACAAAAGCTCAATGTTCAATTGATAAGAACTTAAATTACATAAGTAGAACGTGCAATTTTAAATAAAAACCTATAATGTCGCAAAGAGTGAAAGTATGTACATATATGTATGTATATATAAGAGTCAATACAGATATGTACTGAACACAGGTATGAAATACTGTACATTATTTGGGACGCTTTAATTCCAATCTATTTTATTATTCTTGAAAATATTATAATAACAAGTAATTGAGTATATTTGGAGTTAAAAGTTAAATAAGCCTGAATATTGTTAAAATAGAATCAAAAATATCCCTAATTTTAACAGTCCTCTATCTATTTTATTAAATACTCGTACTTTGTGTGTGTAGACGTTTTAATTTTCTAAATTTTGGTAATATCTTTGTTTCAGAATATTTGTCATTTTTATTGTGTCATCTTTATTTTCAAATTAACAAAAAAATCTTACATTATTAATGAATTCATAAATTATCAAAACAAATAATATTTTTCTAATTAATTATATTATTTATTAACCAAAAAAAATTATGATTCCATTGAACTTTTGTTTATTTATTTTTTTAATGAAATAATTATACCATAAATGTAATTTTAATAAATCATCATATTTATATTTTTTTACAACAAAATAAAAAACATAAAATGTGTGTGTGGGTCATATGTTGGGCATAAATTAATGAATGCCCTTGATATTGAATAAGGTAAAATAACTTAAATATTGAAACAAAGATAAAAATAGATTAACTGGTGAAATCATATCAAACATACCTTTAGTAGACTTTATATTACTCACATCTTAATTATGTTAATTGTAATTAAAAATATGTATCTGCGTACTTTAAAAGTACCGAGACAATTATTAAAAAAATAAAAAACTTTTGAGCAAATAAATTTATTAAAGCCACAATAAACTTGAAAAATTAGCACTACATCATTACTATGTTGCTATTTTATGAATAAAAAAAAAATTCACGTGACAATTTTATTTACACTTATCAAATTGTTTGTTCAAGAAATATGGTAATTAACCTTAATAAAAAAATTATAATATTATTATTCAATGAGGGGTTTATTTAATAACTCGTAAGATATCTATAATTGCATTTCATTATATAGCAAAATTAATACTCTAAAAAAAAATGAATATTTAATGATAGTTTTCTTTTCTTTCCCTTCATGTAACCTATTTTTGTTTACAAAATGAAAAGTATTTGTATTGCATAATTGTCGAGGAAAAATAATAAAAACGTGACATCCTGCGTTAGAAAATAACATTGTACGCGTATTTCATATTTATTTTTTTTTTATTGCTAATTTTTTAAGTTTTTAATTTCGATTTAGTTGAAGAATCTTTACTTTTTAGACATATTTTAAAACCTAGATCCATTAACCCTAGTTTTCCCTTTTTGTTTTTTTAGATAAACTATTGGAACTGTCCTTGGAATTTTATCAAATATTTTGAATATCTATAAAATGTGGTCTTGTTACATAATTATTTAATATTAGTCACATATCTAAGTACATTTACGTTTTCAATATATTTTTGTAATTTCGAACATACAATGATATAAGTATCCTGGAAATGACAAACAAATAAAAGAAAAAATCATTTTTACTTTCCACAAAATTTATAATACTATATTTTCTTAAAATTTCAAATTTTTATATTCAATAGTTTTAAATTTAATTCGAAATACAAGAATAAAACCAAAATTCAGTTTTATAAAAAGAAATTATAAAAAAAAAACATCATATTAAATTTTTATTCGAAATCACTGTTCACAATTAAAAATTATTTAGCAATTTTTTTTTAGAACTTTGGTATTATCTAGAAACATTTTTGATAAAAAAAAAAAAAAAAGAAACCATCATGAATGTTCAAAAATATAAATTTTTTTATGAACTGCTTTCCTTAGTAGGGATGATAGTAGCCATAGTAAGGATAGTAGTAGTCTACAAAAAATTTTAAAAAACAATTAAAGCAATAAAAAGATTAAAAATTGAGCTACAAATCAGTTCTACTCACTTTTATATAATCCATAATTTCCCCAATAAGGATAACTACCATGATAATATCCATATGGCCAAATACTACTACCATAATATCCATAACCATATGATGAGGCACCTTTCAAATCATCTTCAGATCCATCTTCTAAATCTTCAGATTTTTCTGGATGAACATTTTCAATATCTTTTGTTTTTTCTTTTGGATCCTGAGGTCTTGCTGAAATTAACATTGCACTAAATGTTACAATTAAGAAAATTGCAAAAATAATATGTAATTTAGTTGACATTTTTTCTCAAAGTTTTTGCACAAATTTAATAATTTAAAATTTTCGAAATTCTTTTTTTTTCTCTAATAAAACACTTTCTTCAATTTTATTGCAATGTTGTAACTGCTGCAACCAATAAAATGTAATTACACTTAGACACTTTAAATGAAGAATAAAACTTGCATGAGGTAAACATTCAGCTTATATTTATATTAAAATTTTCTTAAACGTAATACTACGTCTTAGATACACACATACATAAGTACATACAACTTTGTATTTGTTTATATTTCAATTTTTGTTTTTTGCTAAGGGTTTCGGAAAATTCATGCTATAATCTTACAAACGATGTTTTAAATTCTTAGTGGTGATTTACTGTATAGTGTGTATGTATAGCATAATGTAGGAAATTATCATGTTTATACATATGAAAAAGAAACGGATAGACAGGGCGGGTGATATATTATTGTAAAAAACAAAACAAAATGTTTTCTCTCACATGACCGATCTAACTAATTAATGATTCAACAATGCCAAAGTATCACAAAAAGAAAAAAAATCTAATCATCATATTGGAATTCATATGAAATTGAAAGTACAAAAAAATAAATACAAAATACATACTTAAGAAAAAAAATCATTAAATTAAATAGGAAAATAATTATTTGCAAAGAAAAAAAAAGTCAATGAGAAGAAAATTTCAAAAAAAAAACAAAAACAAAAAAACTAATTAGTAAATACAATTGAGTAATCTACGCATAATCATAAATAATAATAATTGTTGTTGTTTTCTTACTATTTTTTAAGATAGATACGTTATCTTATAATATTTTGTCTTCTTAAAATGATAACCGTCCCATGCAGATAATTCTGCTTCTGTTCGTGCAAAACACATACATACATAGAAAGAAAAAAACGTAGTAACATATTGTTTAACATGAAAGAAAAAAAATTACTAATAAAAAAGAATTTTACCTCAATATTGTGGCATTAGTTCGTAAAAATAATAATGTTTATTTGAAGAATACATATTATTATGAAGAGAAAAGAAAAAAAAATAGAAAACCTTATACAGTTATTATTTAAATGCATACTACTTTTAAATATTGGGCACGGACCCCTTTGGGAAAAAAAAATTTGTTATTGAAAAAATTAGCAAAGCGAAAAAAAAAATTATCTATCATGCATTGTTATGCAGTTAAATTATATGAAATGAAAAAAAGAAGAAAGAAAATTATAGTGAGTAATAAAGTAAGGAAAAACAACAAAAACTTATAACGGACATGCAATATGGTTGTACGTACAAAAATAAAGAAGGTGTCAAGTTTATACAACATACAAGGGTACATGCAGATAATAAAAAAAAAACATTTAAAAAACGTGCACAGTAAATATAAAACAAAACAAAATAAAAGATTAACGTCACCACTAATGAGATTTTTTTTTCTGTGAAAAATGAGATTATTTTTGAATTTTAAAATTTTTCATGTTTTTTTTTTTTAGATCTTTTTCTATACTAAAAATTTGCAAGAGTTTGATAACCTAACTTACCTTGCGAAAAACATAAAATATCATTTTTTATTATACATTCTCTTAAATACAACAATTTTCTTTACTAAAAAACTATATCTAAGATATAAATTTAATTATTTAATATATGATCGTATACCTATATAATAGTATTATTTTGATGAGATAGTTAAACCACAATAAGCTCGTTTTGTTATAAAATTTAAAAAAAAAAAAGAAACAGCTATAAATTCTACACGAGAATATTTTTACAATAAAAAAAATATTATGCAAAAAAATAAAAGAGATGAAAAAATTCACAAAATTCTGGATTTTTTATTCGGGAAAACCTCAAATAGAAAAAAAAAGTGTATATTTATCTACTTAATTTGATGTTTTATATTTAAATTTGAGAACCAGTTTCAGACATTTGTTTTATTTTTCTTATTTTGTGATATAAATTGGGGGATTCTTAAACCTTTGTGGTAAATAATTTTCTGTTATTAAATATATTTTGAAGAAAAAATAAAAGAACTACAATTTACTCTGGGTCTTCATTTGAAAGTTTCTAATGGTCGTAATGTCATTACCATCCATGATCAGTTCTTGGTTCATTGTGCTCGGGCCATAATAGTGTCTTGTGTAGATTATTCCTGTCCAAAAGTTTTCAGGTGATACACCTTTTGTTATCTACAATAGATACAATCATGGTTTGTTTTTTATTGTTTTCTTTTAAAGACAACACTCTAGGATAGCCAGTAGTTTTAAATTTCAGACTAATACAATGTAAAGAAAAGTTTGGGAATATCTCTTTGTTGACCTTGATCATATCTTGTGACTGCTCTTCAAACTTAAGACCATTAAAATTGTCAAAGATTTAAAAATACAGTTGACCAGGAGACAATATTATTTGATAATGGAGTTCCAGGGTTAAATAACATTCTGTAGGCTTCAAATATAACGTGTACACGAGAACGATATTTCTTGAAATATATTAATTAAACAATAAATTATGAAAATCAAAAAGGAATTTCACCTAAAAAAAAAAGGCTTAACGACAGAAAACAAATGTCTTTTCGCGCCTATAATAACATTTTATTCAAAAATTCTAATAAATATTAAAAATTTGATTATCTTTTATCTTAATGTGATTTTTATGTGCGTTATTTAATATTGAAAATTAATCGATGATGACAAGAAGCGAAAGTCCCATAATTTATTAATATATTTTTTGTTATGTTAATTAACTCAAAAATTTTAATTTAAATATGAAAAGCCTATTGAATAATAAGCATCAATATCAAATGAATGAAATAAGGTTTTTGACTTCGTCTTTTGTTTGGAAAATTAGCAAATCTGAAGAAATGTATTTCATTACGAAAAACATAAATTTAATGTTTTGTTAAACAAAATGATGTCACTGTCAATGTTACTTTCTTTTAAAATGAATATTAAGTATGAAAATATTCGTCAATTTAACTGCTTTTGGCCAAAATAGTATTTTGTCTGAATATGTATAAATATTCATCGGCAATAAGAATTTGAAAAGAGAGAGGATCGTCCTGGAAAAGGATAGGAACACTATGTAATTCTTAGTGTTCTAAACTTGGAAATTCGATATACAGGTTCACTTCGAATACCAGTCGTACCTAAGAGCAATTATCTAAGAATGCCATTTTTCTTGTAAACCATTCCGTCTTGCACTCTAAAATTTTCCTTTTTTTGAAATACCTTATGAGTTGTGTGGATTATTATCTATAGCCCTTCCAAAGAATAAACATACATTCCACCTTATAAAATAAATAAATTTCACAACAACAGAATACAGAAAAATATCGAAATTATGTATAAAAATTTCAATTTTTCAAAATAAAATTCAGTCAATTGAAACACAATAAATTTCACCATCAAATGTTTTTATTTCAACTTTTAAACATAAAAAAAATAATAATAATTTCAATAATTTACAACAACAAAAAGAATAAAATTAAAGTAAATAAAATTATCACTCTTGTTGCGTGTAGGAGATAAAATGCTCACGTAATACTATAAAATTAATACTAAAAAATATGAAATAAAATAAATTGGTAAACATTTCTGATTTTTACTATAAAAAAAAAAATTAATGATCGATCCGTCGTAAAACAACGTGATTTGTGATATTATTTCACTGTTCAATAAATTTTATCCTATAAGGACCATTATTGTTATTTGTTTTTCTGACAGCATTTTCATGAGTAAATCTTTGTACATCGGACGGTTGTAAATCTGTTGAAGTGGAAGATCTTTCAATTTCTAATGGTGCTGTTGTTTTTCTCTTCCTTTGACGAATTTGTGGTTCGTATTTTCTCTTTTTCTGTTCAATTCCTTTTTTATTTAAGGATTTTGAAACTTTTTCTGGTGATGATTGTGCTGTTGTTGGTTCCATTTTCATACTATAAATTTTTCCATCATGACGAATCATATAAACTTTTGGTATAAATTGTGTTATATCAAATACTTGATAAGTTGTATCAAAATTATATTGTGATGGTATTGTTGGTGTTGGAGTTATTTGATAGTTTTCAAATGTTTGCTGTATATTTTGTTGATCTTTAATTTTTCTAGAAGTCGGTATGTATGAATGTGATTTAAATGATCTTCCTCTTCCTCTTGGATTTTCTTTCAATTTCGTTACTGTTCTTGTTTCAACTGTTTCAGCTGCATCTAAAGTAGGATAATCAATTGATTCAGATGCTTTTGATCTTTCTAATTGTTCATTAATTGTCTTCATTACATCATTGTAAACATGATCTAAATTTGATGGACGTTCTGCATGTAATTGTTGTGCATCTGGTACATTTATTGGTTCTTTAAAAAAACGATTTCCTAAAGGATCTTTTCCAAAGAATTTCGTTTTTAAACATTCTAATTTTCCACCAAGATTTTTTAATTTTCGTTTTTTAGAATTCTGTTGAAAATCTGGTTCTTCATTTTCATCGCAATCATAATCTTCTTCATTCTTGTCATATGGTGATTCGTTGAAATTTTTTAATTTTTCAGCATAATTAATTGCCGATTTAAATGGAATTATATTAAGATCAAGTTTCTCAAATGGGAATTTTATATTATATTCTTCACTTGGTTCGATAGCAACATTCGTTTGTTTTAATAAAATTTCAAGTTCTTCCGGCTTTAATAAAATTGAATTTAATTTTATGGATGATTGTGAAGAGCTATCATTATCATTTTTAAAATTTGAATTTTTATTTGATAAAGATTTTCTTTCTTTTACAAGTCTTGATATTTGTTTAAGTAATTCTTGTCCTGATAGTTTTTTACCATTTGAATCCATCATATTAATTGCAACTGGTAATTCTTCAATATTTTTTGATTTAATTAATTCTACAACATCATCATCATTACCAGATGTTTTTGTTGAATTAATTGCAATGATATCTCGTTTCTGTCGTTTTTGTTTATGTTGTCCATGTCTTTCTTCATCACCATGATCATATTCGACATCTTCAAAACCTTGTTCAGAATACACAGTATGACTTTGTTGTGTTTTTAATCGTGATGTAGCCCTGGGATTAGTTGAAGGTGCTCTTGGTTGATGAGAAAGTCTATAAAATAAAATACATCAAAAAAACAAAATTTTGGTATTTTTTTTTCTGTTAAAAAAAATGTTATGTAGTAATTCATTAAACAAAAGAAAGAAAAAAAAATTAAAAATCAAATTTATTTTACATAGATGAATTAATGAGATTTTTGGTTTTTGTAATTCCCTTAGATAACTACTAGTTTAATATAATTAATGTGATAGTTTACAACAAGTTTAACCTTCAAAATGTCACAAAAACGACGATTATGTACAAGTCGTCCAAATATGGAACTCGATTACGTGTAAATTTTTACTATTTTAATTATTTTATTTGTTTGTTGGTTTGTCCTAAAACAAATAACTTGCTTTAGAATTATTTTTAGTAACCAGAAGCTCAACACGAAATAAATTATAAAACTTATATCATAAACAAAATTTATTTGTATGAATTTTTAATTAAAAAAAAAAATCCACATTTGAAGTAAATACATTCACTGATTATAGTAAACCTTGTAAAAATTTTTCAAATTTCAATCCGAAAGCGTTCCAATATTCTAAATTTCAAAGAAACCATGAAAACTTGAAAATATCTAAAAAAGCGAAAATTTTTGTTCGATCATTTTAATTTTAGATATTTTATTAATCTATTTAAAATTAGTTTAGAACATGAAATCGTTTTCCAGATTAAGTTTTTTTCTTTTGGATAAGGCTTTTCCATGAAAAATCATTAATTTATTTAAATCTTTCAATCTCTTTAGATGTGATAAGCTGCTAATTGAATTACATATAAATTTTGAGTAAATAAGACAATTTATTGTTTTAAATACTCAAAATTATTGAAAATATAAAAAACAAATCTTAAATATTTAATTAGATTAAATTTTATAGATTTTAAATTTTATAGATTTTATTAATGTTATTCTCATTGAGAAAAAAACAACTAATAACCATAACAGTTTAATCATAAAAGGCACACTTTAACCAAAACTACAAAAAAAATTTTAGTTTGTTTGCTTGTTTCACGAATTACTTAAATGATCTTTAATTGGTTTTTTAACGAATTTTCGAAAAAAAGTGAAATTGAAAATAATTATAACTTTCTCTTGAGAAAAAAATAAATATTGATTTAAAAATGAAAGTACAACCTGTTAGTATGACGTACTGAAGCTAACATTTGATATGGAACGAAAGATTCTTTTTTGCCAGAATTATTATCTTTAGTATCACTTTCAATTGAATGAGGTTTTGGTTTATTGTTTGTTTCACCAAAATTATCCTTTAATTTATTATAATCATGTTCAGCTTCTTTGAATACATCATATCCTAAAGTTTGAACTTGTGTTTGTTCTTTTGGTTTTGGTTTTCGTCTTTGTGGTGTTGGTCGTCTTTTATGAGAATTCACAGGACGTGCTGGATGTTCATCATCTTCATCTTCAAATTGAGATTTCTGTTTATCTTTGAATGATTGAATTTGATTACGAATCGAATCTGAATTTGGTGTTTGAATTCCAGTATAAGTTGGTGAAGATTTTGATTTTTCTACAGGCTTAGGCTTTGAACGTTGTACACTTGGAGAAGGTTTATTATTGCTAACGTATTTTTGTTGTTGTGGTTTTATTGAAGGATATGGAAGATATTCTGGTCCTCTATAGTAAAATTCATCTTGTATAGGATCTCGTTCATGTAAATATTCTGTTGGTATTTGATGTAATGCTAATGCTGAAGGTTTTTGTGATTTTTTAGTTGGTCTATCCTTATTGTAATTTACTATATCATCATCGTATTGAAGTAAAGGAGATTTTTGAAAATATTTCTTTTGTTCTTGAAAATATTTTGGTGGATCAACAATTCGAATAGCATCACTTGAAGAAGCTTGAAATTGTTCTGGATAAATGTAAACATCATAATTAGGAGTTTTATATGTGTTAATATCCTGTAAATATGATGGTACACGATTTGATGGATTTTTTGGTTTTGGAGCTGATATTCTATATGAATTATTTTTATTATTATTATTATAATGATGATGATTTGAACGTGTATGTTTTGGTGGACGTGGCGGTCTTTCTTTATAATCCAATGAGGAATACGATGGAACTTTTAATCCTTGTGATAATATTGGTATAATCCAAATTAAATAAATGCCAAATATTAGAGCACTAAATTTGATTTTAATGAACATTTCGAAACAAGTATGTTTTTTTCTTTTTAAATTAATAAGTAAACCGAACCGATCGAGATCATTTTGCAAACTGTATCCCGTGGAAATAAAAATTTTCACTTTTATACCAGACTTTCTAACTTAATTCAATTTTGTGGGTAACAATAATCTATACACGATTTTCCGTATCACCATCATCATGATCGTTAGAGTCATTTTCAATTTTAAACAGTACATTTTGAAGCAAAAAAAAAAAAAAGTCTAATTGAACTCTTTTTACCGCTGCATAGCTGATATACGGTTGTTGTCGTTATATTGTACTGGTTTTAATATATCATACAACTACAACATCATATAAAATAGTATCTAAAGTTAACTGAAAACTTTTTTTTTTATACTTCATCATCAATATCGTAAATTTTCTCACTTCTTTTCCAAGTGCGTATAACATTAAAGATTTTAAACGTGATAGTCAAACAAGTGTATCGAGGAAGTTCATGAAGCAAGAAAAATAAAACAAAAACAGAAGCAAAAACAAAATAAGAAAAATAAATTAAACTTATTTTTACAAAAATATTATTATTATGTACTCAATCTAATGGACATTGGCCAATAACAAATCTAAATGTACATGTAAGTATATCTCTATCTGCCAAATAGTAAATATACGAGTAATCACAGTTTATAGTTGAAAAGCAAGAAAATTTTCTTCGGTTTTACCATAATTTCTTTGTATTTGATTTAAAAATAGTTTTTTTTTCTGATTTTTATTCATTCAGATATATGTAAATAATATATTTTCTTAGTGATAGAAAGGGAAACTTTTACTATATACAGGAATAATTGAAAATAATAATCATGAAAATAAAATCTATCTAAGTACTTACCGGTTTTTTTGTACAATGGAAAATATTTTTTTTTTTCAATTTTGAAATTGAAATATTTGTATATGTAAAGTGTAAAGTAAACGGTAAATTGTTGTATGTGATTGATTCGTTGCGACTATTTTATCTATAACTACTGCAAAAAATTATTAGACCGTAACAAAAGTTTATGTATACATTTATACTGTTACACTATAAAACATATAAAACAGAGAATCAACGTATAGATCAAAGGCAAGCAGAGGAGTTATAATAAAATTTTTAAGCAAAAAGACAATATCATGTTCTGTTCATGTTACAAAAGAAAAAGTTAAAACGAAAATAAAGTATAAAAAAAAGAGCAAATAAACAAATCAAAAATTGCTAGAAAATTCAAATTTCTCAACAGGTGAATGTTGAACAAATCGATAAATTTATCAAATGGTCAAAATATATATTGTTCATACAACAAGAAAAAAAATTTATTAATAAAATAAAAAAGAAAGGAAAAACCATAAAAATTTTCCTTTTAATCATAGAGAGAGCTCATTCACCCCTTTTGGATTTTTTTTTATTGATCGATATTTGCATACACATAACAAATTCAAAAGTGAAATATCTTTTAATTAAATTAAAATTCAATCTATATTATTCTTCAAACTAAATATAAAATATATTAATGGTATAGAAATTTTCGAAAATAGAAATTTGAAAAAAAAAAAACAAAAAAAGAAAATGAAAAGAAAATTTCGCACGTGCTACTACAAACACAAGATCAAGTTCAAGATTATTCAACTTTTGTGTATGCAGAACAAGTGCGACATCATATTGTATACCTGTTGTTAATTTTAATGAACATAAAATTGGCGCCAAATATGTTTGATCTCTTTTTAATAAATATAAAATAAATTATATTTTATAGAAATTTTATAATAATACAGTATTCATTTTAATATTGCATCGCTGTATGGTTTTTAAAAAATACATACACATACACCCAAACAAATGATTAACTTGTTTCTTTTCACACTTTTCATTTTTCTGTAAAAAAAATGTAATTAAGTACTTTTGAATGATATCTGGTTGTGAATACATGATATGGCATACTTTTGTCAAACATAATTATTTCACATATGTTTGTGCATATGTGAAAAATCAGATCATATCATAATTAATATAGTTATTAAATATGAATTTCAGTTAATATTTTTTCAATGATTTTGATGTAAAATTTTCAATGATAAAAAGTAAAATTCAACTTGAATTTTTATGAAAGTCAAAGTGTGTATAGTTTCATTTTTTTTTTTTTTCAATTTAAATTCAATTAATATGAAACAAGAAATTTCACTATACACACAAAATGTTAAATATTTGATTAAACTTAATTTTCATAGGAAGATGAAAATAATGTAAGTGAATTTTTTATTTATTTTATTATGCATGACAATTTTTAAAGTAATTAAGGAACTATAAAAACTTGTCAATAAAATTATAATGTCACCAAAGAGATATCAGAAATGATTAATTAAATTGCATATTTACCACTTTACAATTATAAGGAAAATATAATAATTTTTAGAGTACATGTATGTAAATTTGAATTTAATTATCATAAAATCTTCAATACTTTCAGTATAAAAAAAATAATTGGAATATGGAAAAAAATATGTAGTGGTTAATGGATTATTTATTAAGCAACATTTTTTACACAGTTTTAAAAATTAAATTATAAAAATGTTTATGTCATAAAAAAATTGAAACTTTTTAAGATTAAAAGGATACAGGAAGTTAAGTGATGATGAAAAGTATCTCATTATTGTAATTAACCTTGCTACCGTAACAACCACAACTCCGCCATCCATACTGTGTGTTCCTGGATTTATATCTATTATTTGTCCAGTCAATTAACTTAAACCTTAAAAGGACAAAAAAATTTATTCTTTTCCTGAGCCCTGAAGATATCTTTACTCCTTTATAATTTCTCTTAAGAATCCCCTCGTAATATGCACGTATACACTATACCTATGTACATATAAGTATATTCACAGAAAATTTCTACAGAAAGCTTTTACTCTTGCTTTAGGACTGTCGCATAAAAATCCACCGAAAAATAGTCTAAACAGAGAAAAACTCGATGGACCAGGTATTCTCTAGAAAAAACAGTTTTCTGTGTGAAAAATAAATTAGCGAACTTAAAAGCCTAGTTTCAGTTCTTAATTAAAGAATTGATATTTATGTATTTTTTTGCATGAGCGTAATTTTCTTTTCCAAAATTTTTCTTCAGATTTTTCTTCTTCTTTTTTATTCACAAATAAAAATGAAAGTTATTTATCGGTAATAAATTTCACTTTTTCAATTTTTATACACATCATAAATTATAAATCAAAATTACACACAAAATGATAATTATTGAAAAATTTTCAAAAATATATGTATTATATATTAATAATTTTCATTTTATTCATTTTAAATAAATACTTATAATTTAATAATAAAAGAATTATAATAAATTGAATATGAATATTTATAATAATATGAAAAAATTTTATTGAGTGAAAAAAAAATATAATAAAAGTTTATAGGTCATAAAACGTATAAAAAATCATTTTTCTATGAGTAACAAAAAACAAAGTATAAAACTGAAAATTAATAAATAAATTATAAAGAAAACAAACAAATTGAACATTTTTATTCAATAAAATTAAAAATAATGAATAAATTTTACCACAAAATTAGCAAATCAAGCTTAAATGAAATTTTTCGAATTTATTTATAGCAAAAAAAAAAAAATTAACAAAAAAGAACAAAACATTCCATAAATTTTAATTTCTGTCAATATCTTTTCACTTACAATTTTCAAAATTGTTGAAATTGATTTGAAAAAAAAACTACATACATACATAAAGGTATAGAAATTAAGTAGTAAACGATACCTGTGATCATACATCTATCTTACAAAAAATGTATCCGACCACTTTTGCTTTTTGTTTATACATGTATACTTTCATTTTTTATTTACCTTTTTTTTTTTGTTCCACGTAAAATTTTTTTCAATCATGTTATTATTATATTACAATGCAATATTATGCACTGACACCATAAAAAAAAATAATCATATTAAAAAAAACAATATTATGAGTGTAGAGTAAAAGAAAAACAAATTGATTGAATGCATGAAAAAGTATAGAAAAATGAAATTTTATAATGCGTGAAATATTTTTTATATGCTTTTTTTTTGTTTAAGTTTTGTGATACGTTTTTTTTTTTTGTATTTAAAAGATGATTTAATAAATAAATTAAATAAATTACTTAAATTATATCATACGTAATTAATTTCCTTTTTTAAAATGTAGGTTTTCTCACGAAAAATGTTTTGTGTTGGTGTTTTGTGGTTTTTTTTGTTTAATTGAAGCTTTAATTTTGGGCATAGTTGAAGATCATCAGTAAAAAATTGAACTTATTAGACTTTAGAAAAAGCACCATTAACCAGCACGTATTGGCATGGTATAGGTCTTTTTAGTATTTTACCAGTAAATACTTAAAAGCAAATACCAGTAAACGCAACCAGTCTTATAAATATTCACAAGTACCTACAACGAGTATAGAGTTAATATTAAAAATTTTATACCATAGGATCTAAATAATTGAATTTAAAAGATGTTAAAAAGACTCAATCTCAACTTTAAGCCAGAAAATTTTGTTTTCCCAATCTTTAATGGAGATGCTGTTTCAACAGTTACTCGTAAATATTTTAAATTGAATTTGCATTCACTGGCAATCGTATTCTGGAAATTTTTAGTAAAATACTGACAACGACAGACCAAAACATTATTCGTACTGATTTATTATTTGTGAGTTTTCATTATCAATAAAGTGTGTTTAGTATTTTGCTGTAGAAAAATCTTTACAGTACAAGTAAAGGTAACCGGTTCATATATTCAAATATCAATTTTATGCGTCTCTTATGAGTAAGAAGCTTAAAACTTCTAAGGAATGCATTTTTTAATGACAGAACAATGATTTAAGAGTTTCAGTGTCATTTTGCAACTTAGAAGCTTTTAATTTCTTACTTTAAAACTGAAAAATTAATATCCAAACCTACCTACATCTTATAAATTACATTTATTATAAATTAATTTTAAAGCTAAAAATATTAAAAAATTTAAATAACAATAATTAAATTAATTATTCAACAATTAAAGGTCGCCAATCATTTACGCCCTCATTATATCCAATTCTTGAATTTTTAGATGATATCATTCCAATGTTATCATTTTTGATTGTTTTCCCTAATGATACAACAGTTCCTGGAGATGGTAATCGTATTGCTGATCCAGATGATGATGATGATGTTGATGATGTTGATGTTGTTAAAGTTGCATGGCCATCAAAAAAATCAATTATCGGATGGTAGTTGTAGTTGATCCTTTTTGACACATCACCCTTGGTATTTTTGATGATGTTTGAATGGAAAATTGCCTTCGGACTGGATGTGATCTTAGTGGGATGTGCGGCGGTCGATGAAGTGGATGAAAATGTGGAGATGGACTTTGACGGTACTAAAGTAGAATTATTTTTATTTGAAAACTTTATACGTTTTGAACGTATTGTAGATGGTTTTGAAGTCGAAGGAAATACAGTTACCTCTTTACCTATTTCTGTTTCAGAAATAATTTGATCAGCACGGTCATCACTTTCCATATAAGTATTCAATGATGGACGTCGTATTCTGCCATTATTAATTCCATTTTTATTTGTTGTTAAATTTGGTCCTCTTTTATATGTTAATTGTGAATCAGAACTTCCTACTGGTGGACTTAAAAATGAACCTAAAGTTGGTGTTACTTTTGAAATTTTTGTTATATCAAAACGATTTTTTAAATTTGAACTGCTCGAAAATAGTTCATTTGGATCATATTTATTTGGTTTGATTCTTTTAAAACCATTTGAAAACTGATATGCAATTGATTCTTCTTCAGATTCTTCTTCGTCTTCTTCTTCTGGACTTTCAATATCATCTTCTTCTAATATTGTGCTATAATGTTGATTATTTTTGAAAATATCAGCTGGAGTGAAATCATTCAATTTAGGGGATGTAAAATCATTTAATTTTGTTGATGCGAAATGAGAATTTGTCAGTGGTGGAAATGTTTCACGATATCCATCAACATGACAGGAACAACATGTTGGTACTTTGAAAATATCAACATGCAATCCACGTGTTTTATCCCAACTTAAAAGACGATGATAATTATAAACTTGAAGACATCTCGAACGATAATTATCAGAAAGGTATGAACAACTTTCTTGTGGATTGCTAAAAGAAAAAAAATATAGAATTTATTTTTTTCACAGTGTATGTTTATAAGTGAGATCGCTAAAAAGTATGCAAACCTGCATTTTTCTAAACGTAAAGTTTGTGTATGCTGACCGGTGTTAACGATATATTTCCATTCACCAGTAGCGGAACGGGCTTTTTGTGGTCTTGCATATCGGACAATACTTGAACATAATCCTCCAGGTGTTACAAGATTATTATCTTCACGTCTGAAACAGGTATAATTATTTCGAAAACATGAATATATAAATTTATTTCTTTAAAATTTTTTTAAATTTTTGAAATTCTTTTATTTTACCTTTTCTTATTTAACTCTAAATTGTTAAGATATTCCTGGTATTCAGATTCAACATTTTTATCACGATACTCTGCCAAAAGAGCTGACATTGCATGCTTGTGTCTTCTTATACTTCCCATAATTTGTTCCCTTTATAGGAAAAAAGTGAAAATATGTATAATTTAAAAAAAAAAAGTTAATTAAATCACATACATTGGATAATCATCTGCATGAATGCACATAGATGGTGTAAACCTTTCACATTTATTATTCACATGATTACTTGCACTTGGCATTGGTCCTGATGGTTTTCTTGGTCTGGATAATCTTTGTTGAGCCGTTAATGGTTTCCTTGGTCCATTTCCTAATTTATTACTACCTTTTAGACGAAGTCTTGAACTAATTAAACTCTCCGGAACAGGTAGTTCCTCAATTTGTGTTTCATTAATTGAATATGCATCATTAAATGTTTCAGTTCCATTAATATCAGAAAATGCTAAATCTTCGACTGTTTGATATGTTGTATTGAATTTCTCATTCAAATTTATTGAATTATCTTTGTCATGAGTTTTAAATGGACCAACAATTAACATATGATCATTATCATTTTCGTAACCTGATATATTCAACTTTCTATCATGTTGTGTTCTGTCTGATGTAGATAATATTGGATTATGTGATAATTTTGAATTTTCATTTTTCATATTATCAGAATTTGTTAATGAAGATAATGAAAGTGAACGTTTTTTACGAGAATACTCATTTTTTGATTCATTTTGTTGTTCTTTTTGTACCAACTTTAATAATCGACCTTTTCTTGTTGTATAATATAATTCATCATTAATTTGTTTTGCATCAATTATCTCATCTGGTATATTATCATTGTTACCGAATATTTTTTCAAAATTTCTTCTAGAGATTTGTTGTTGTGGTTGCGGTTTATATTCTTGATGTTTCATTTTAATATTAGGCATCTTTTGCGATGCATATGATTTATTTAATGGATATTGCATTTGAAATGATGATTTAGCTGCTGTTCTTATCAAATTTGCAATATCGAATACTAAAGGTATTATTAATTTTTTACTGTCACCGAACATACTTTTAACCTGTAAAATTTTTCAGAGAAAAAAAATTAGAAAGGGTTAGAAATAATAGTTGTTTATTTTTTAAATTATTGTAATTGCAAGGTGTTTCATAAAATTTCCGGAAATATCAGTATTCCATTGAGAAACGAAATAATAATTTTTTAAGTAATTTTTTTTATCAACTATTGTAGATTTTGGGTATCTTATTTCGTTAGTAAATAGCTTGATTTTACCTAAACTGACCCTAAACAATTATATTAATGATTCTATTACCTTGAGCATTTTGAGTACATGACATAACATCATTAATGACCTTCGGTAAAACTGACAAACTGAAATTGTTGTAACATTTCAATTACATAAAAATTTGGTGTATATTGCTACAAATTCATCTTTTATTAATTTTTATTTTTTATTTTTCAAAGTTAAGGTTATTTTTGTTCATTGTGTCCGCCGTACGAATATAAACGTGTTAACTTATATAAGTAAGTAATTTGTAAAACGATGTTTGTTTTTCTTTCTTTAAACTTTAAAGATAGTTTTGCAAATATAGAACGTGTTTAAATATTGCAAACTTTATTGTTGCATTTCTTTTTAATTTATGAAATTAATGAGACTCGTTTTCTATTAATGATGTGGAAAATTAACAAATTATAAACACTATAATTGCAAAAACAAAAAAACAAAAACAAAAAACAAAGAAACAATAATTTCTTGTTGTTGTTATTATGTTTTTGTCTGTGCATAATTACCTGATCTAACTTTAGTTCCGTTCCAGGTTTAGCATTAATTTGTGCAGATATAAGTGCTGATAATGCTAATCTTTGTTGTGATGATAAAACTCTTAAAATTGGTACAACTTCAACGAATTTTTGTCTAAATACTTTATTTGTTAGAGCTTTTGATAATGCTGTTCTCAAAACTTTCTCTTTAATATCAAAAGCATTTTTTTCATTATTTTTAATTGTTGTTGTTATTATTGTTTCCTCGGTACCATCATTATCATCAAATAAAAAAATATCATCAAGTTTTGAATTATCATCATAATAATCCATATTAATTTTACTTATTTCAGGATCATGATTTTTTTTTGAAGATATTGTATCAAATTGAAAGTCTGCTAAATCATCATCATTGATGTTTTTAATGTTTTGAGTTTTAACAACATCAATTATTGAATAACATATTAACATGAAAGAACAAAAGAGTCTAACACGATATGTTAAACAATTTTTACACCACATAATGAAAAAAAATTATTTCTTTCCAGATTCAAAAAAACAAAACAAAACAAAACACACTAAAATAATCGCGTTTCTCCTATTAAATTTGTTAAAGTGCTAAAATTCACTTTTAAACTCTTTCACTTAAACGTAAATCACTTTTCTTCTTATTAAATCTTCTTTTATATGCTTTTTTTTTTTTATTAATTTTAATTTTTCTTTCGTTTTTCTTTTTTTTTTGGTTTTTCTTGAAAATTTTTATTTCTTTTTGATGGTATGATGTATTCACAGTTTATAACACATATAAAATAACGGTAATTTCACCTTTTATAACACAAAAAAAAAAAAAAATAATAATAAAAATCTTTTTTTTTTTATTGAATGTATGACAAATTATTTTTGATTTATTTTAATTTTTATTGATTAATTTGTTAAATGTTTTCTTTCAAACAATAGAAAATTAAAATTTATTTCAAAAATTTGCCATACATAATATGAATTACCATATAATGTGAAATTTTGAAATTTTCCTTATTAATATAAAGATAGGTTTTTTTTTTTAACTTTTACTATATTAGCACATGTGATTATGTTTTTTAATAGAATTTAAAATGAAAATTTTACTATGAAATTAGAAATTTTCAATAGTGAATTTATTTTTAAATTAGTAACCGGTCTTATTCGTTTTCATATGAGTTTTCATCTTTAAAATTTTTTGTATCTTTTTGAATTAATGAAGATATATATATACCTTATACGGATATATTTTAACAAGGAAAAAAACAGGCATCAGAAATTTTAAAAAAAAAATCAAAGTGCAAAATAATGTTTTTTTATATAAATTTACATAAAAAAATTTACAAACTACAGAATTTAAAAGCAAAAATGTGATTTACGAGTACAAAATTGATAAAAATCAACGCATAATTAGCTAGTTGATTTGAGGATGGTTCACTTTCGAAATATATATTGAATTAAAATAAAAGTGCAAAAATATGGATCAAGGAATTAATTAAGCAGACTTGAAAAAATATCTAAATGTGGAATTTGATAACATCCAACGCGTTTGCAATAGAAAATTTTAAAAAATTTATACGTACAATATAATATGTTTGTATATAACTAGTTTTCACAACTTTTAATTGAAAAAACAAAAAATAAATAAATAAAAATTAGACATCGGTATTAGTTCCTTGAATTAATTGCTAAAATAAGGAAATCGACATTTTCAAATAAATTTTTGCTAACTTTAAGGTAGTATTTTTTTTTTAAACATAGATTTCTTGATTGATCGCTACAACAAAATTTGATGAAATTTAACTCTGTGGGGTATTTATAATTTTATTTATGTGTTCCTCTACCAAAACTCGTATCAATAACTTCGATTTTGTGAAAAATATTTTCCAGGACTTTTTTTTTTAATCTTTCTGTTTTTTTTTCAAATTATGTATTATCTAAATTTTTTAAGGACGATTAGAAGTGTTAATTTAACGAAACGCCAGCTATTATGAATAGGTTATCTATATGGGTTTTGTTAACCTGCGTGTGTGATTATTGATAATTATTGTTTTTTGTTCCAAAATATTCCAGATCAAGCTACAAATTACAATGAAAAAAAAAAATTAAATAAAATCAGTAATTGCGAACGATTTTTGAATAATTTCCAAACGTCTACTTTCACTGAAGAACACCGTCTTGAAGGAATCATTTTATTCGCAACATTGAAAATTATCCTGTTGAGGCTGAGTTTTATAAGAAGTAAATAGGAATTGGAATATCTATCTTAGGTCGAAAATCTCGTAAAAATGTCTTAAAATCATTAAATAACTGAAAATATAAAAATAAAAACAAATTTTTGCACACCTACATTGTGATTTAATGTTGATTACAACTATCATGCATTATTATGCACTCGATATATGCATTTAAAATTATTGTACAGATTTTTTTTCATAAAAACCATGTTAGCATCTTAAAAATAAAACTAAAATTAATAATTATTTAATTTTTTTCAATTAATTAATTATCATATTATTAAAATCAAAAATAACAAAATAAAAAGGTTCAATCAAATTCACTATAATTTTATGCTTTCTATTTTTATAAAATAACAAAACTATATAGTGTCTGATTTTCAAGAAAACATATTTTTTGTATAAATTAATTTGTACCTAGCACGTGAATTAAATGTTGTGTTTTTATTTTTTTAAATTAATAATATACTATAAAATAATAAACGTAATTGTAATACAGTGCAAAATTTCCACATTAATACATGTGTACGTATGTATATGTATGTATATCTTTTTTAAATCAACACGCATAAAAAATTATATACACGTATACATACATATTATATATTTTAATCTTTAATTTGAATTAACAGATAAAATCGTCTGTTCCAACCGATTAACCCACAAAAATATGTTAAAAGACTACTATAATATAGAAATATCTTAACACATTTGTGTATGTGCCTAGTCCAAGAGAAAAAAATCATAGAATTTCACCCGCAAATTTTATATTAAAGCCAAGATAACACACACACATACACATGAACAAATAAATCATATCTTACCATATGATCGTCTATATATACGCATGCATTTAGATAAGAAAAGCAAAAAAAGAAAAATAATATAGATTGATATAAGGAAAAGTCGTCTCTATTGATACTTTAATATCCGTATCAGGTTTCCAGAGAAAACAAAAAGATATCTCCTATCTTATTTTGCAAAGCTTAATTTTCAGATTTCCTTGTCAAGTTTTTTTATTTTTTGTAAAACAGGTGCCTATATTAAGGTTTAAGTAGTAAATTTATAAACTTCAAGAAATGCCTTTGAATATGTTGACAATGTCAGGTTCAAAGCGAAAAATGTGATTTAAACCTAATACACTGATTTCTGGTACATAGTACATATTTTTAACAAAATAAAAGTTGTACGTGCAATAAAAAAAATTATTTTTTTTTTATAAAATTTTTATTAAAACAACATCATCATTGCATTGCATTTGTTGATATGTCACGACGACACAAATCTTACCCGAACAATTCACTTAATTTTCATCTGTTTTGGTTTTTCTTTAAAGTTAAAATTTACACTTTATACACGTGTCACAAAAACAAAGGTTTAAGAAAAAATAAATTAATATAGAAATCCTTTACCTAAGGTTAAGGTTAAATTGTTTGATTATTCATTAGATTTTAGGTCAATGAACTGTAAAACTCAATAACTATGATGTTTTTTTTTTATTTAAATAAAATTTATCTTTAACTTTATTTAAATTTATTTTTAATTTTTTTGTATTAACTGTTCAATGTTCAATTGAAACTACGTATAAATTTCAAATGTTATTTTCTTAAATTGATTGAAAATTATTTCCGGAAATGTTGTAGACTTTATAAAATTCACATGTTTCCAATATAATTTCTCTCTTTGAACTGAAGATATAAGATTTCTTTAAATTAACATTAAGTCAAACAAAACAGTATACCTATGTATAGTATGTATCTAAAGTTGGTCGATTCAAATGGTGAGCTCAAATTTTATATACAATACACATTTACTGACAAGGTAAATATAAGAAGATGATGAAGAAGAAGAAAAAGCAAAAGAAAATAAATGTAAAGAAAACATTTAAAACAAATTTTCAAACAAAACAAAATCATCATCATTATCATCAACAACATACACAGGTCACAGACTCTGTGCATAAATGCGTTAATTTTTACATTTCTTATTTCTTCAAACAATAATTCTTCTTTTTCATCATCACCATCATACTTACCTTCACTGATAATGAATAATAATATAAAAAGAAATAAATAAATAAATGAAGTCGCGGTGAAATGCGAGTATCTTACAATACACAATATGGAAAAGATATTTTTTATTATACACATACACATACATATTATGTATCTCTGTTGGTATGTGCTTATTTTTTTTCTTTCTCTTCAAGTTCGCTTTTAAACAGTTATTTTTTTTTATTACTTTTTTTTTTTTTGAAAAGTTGGTGTTGACCGATGAAATGTTAAAGAAAATTAAACTTCATGTAAAATGTTAAAAAGTTTGGCTAGTCGTACTTCACCGATTTCAGACTTTACAGCCAAAAAGAACTTTAATCAAGGATTAAAGACCTTTAAACATAAGGAAGTTCGTTGTCTAATTATTTTTTTTTTCAGTTTAATTTTTGGAAGAGCAACAATATATGTAAGTTTTAAGCTTTCCTGAGTAGCTAAGTATTTTAACAGTTAATAGTTTTTTTATGGTGCAACAGCCCTGATGCGAGCCTTGACTTGACCTCTTTAATATGTAGTTTGCCTATCAACTGATAGTAATTTTCATAATTTTGACTTTTTACAAAATATTTTTGGTTCTTTTTGGATTCATTCAGTTAACATTGAATCTAAAGTGGCCCGCGATTTTGAAATCAGTTTAAAAACTACAATTTTGGAATCTAACACTTGATTGAAAAATGTATGATGCATGTTTTGTTCAGTTTCTTTTTGAAAATTGAAAACGTCTCTAGCGATTCAAAATATTCAGGAAATTCTAATAAGGATATGATAATCATGATTTAGGAAGTATCACACCATGGTAGTAGTGATTTAGTTAAATTTTATTTGCTATCAAAAATTTTAATTAACATCACATAATTGTGTAGTTCATCATACAGGTATTTCTAAGTCCTAATTATGGTTCGATATTTTGAAGGTGTCATTTTACAATAATTTTCACTTTAAAATATTTAATCTAAACCAATAAATAAAATCTAACAAATGAATTGGAAAATATTAGTCTAAAAATGTAAGTAGGTGAACTCGATTGAAAATAAATTCAATGTGAATGACATTCAATTTTTCACAATACCCATTATCAAAATTGGAAAATGGTCATCATATATAGTCAACAACTTTAAATCTTTAACCATTTTTACCATTAGTAGGAGAAAAAAAAAGCACATATACGAGTATGTGTATATAAAATCACGATAACATTTATTTAAGCTTTATTTAGGTCAAATATTCAAAACAGTTCAATGTTCCACTTGCAAATTTTTCATGCTTTAAAGCATAAAGATTAGCGAACTGTGTAATAGGTTTTATTTTTTGTGTGTATATATCTATGACAAATATAAGATGATTTATTATATTATCAAACAACAACAAAAATTATTGTAATTTAATCATTTTTTTTAAATAAATTTTTTTTGTAGAGTCATTCCACAATAAAAACTAAAAATAAAAGCATTACAAATCAGAAAATCGATCAAAAAGAATTTTTTGAAATCTTTCTAAAGTTTTTAAGGCTTGTAACATTTATTTTACGTTTACGATACGTTTGTTCTCAGTCCAGTATTTTGTTATCAATATTGTGTGATAAATAGCTTTTCCCAGAAGCTGTTGGATTTTCGAAACACGATTTTCAAAAAACAAATCTCTTTTCAGAGAATCATAAATTCACATTTTGAATTTTTCAAACATTTACGATTCTTACTGGAATACCTTAGACACAGGTGAAAAGGTTGTGTGATCATTTAATGGTTATTAAATTTAATGTACAAATTATAGTTAACGTTAGTAAAATTTAAACAAAACAGAACAGTAATAAAATAATAATCTGATTTACTTAATATTTTTCGTTTTTCCAATGATTTATTCCATCTTTTGTTTTTTTTTTTTAAGATTTCTAAATATATTTTTAATCTTGAAAATTATTCATATTTGCTTTTATGGAAAATTTAAACGATCACTTGAGCTTAATTGTAATTAAAGGAGGAAGATGATTTTTTTTTCGAATTATTGAACCTATTTTTAAAAAAATTCTTCACTTTCTTATATTTTCCAATTATCGAAAACATGTCAGTTTTAAATAGAGACTTCATCAGTCATGACTTGTTTTTCTTGTGATTTATTTTTTCTCTATTCAATAATATTTTTATTTTTTTTGCTCAAAACAGGAAGATCATGGTCACGGTATTTTCTTGGCGTTATAAAAACATTTGAATTGTAATAACGTACAATTACAAGAAAAAAACAAAAACTGTAAGTTATTACAATTATATCATCGAAATGTCTCAGGTTTTTTGGTCTTCATATATATTTTTTTTCTTCAGTCAAATAACTAAATTTAAAAAAATTTATATCACGCTTTATAAACACACCATCGGAGACAAAATTTAAAAATAAAATTGTTTTACTTCCAAAACAAACAAAAAACAAAAAGGTTCGCATGAATATTGAAATTTATATCGGAGAAAGTTTTATTAAAATCATGACACACCTTCAGTATTGCTCAAAAGCAAAATATTCACGTTTTAGGCAATTATAAGAATAATATGCGAAAACAACAAATAAACGAAATTTTTTTTTCTTTTGAGTATCTTTAGACCATAAGAAAAATTATTTATAATAATTTTCTTAAAAAGAAAAAAAAATTACTTGTTCATTCACGTTCTTTTTTTTTCTTCAAAAATAAAACGGAAAATTTAAAAAGCACGTGCAACTTTGTTGCTAAACTTTTTCTTTTTGTTTTTTCCCTTTTTTTCTTCAATTTTTTCATTTTAAAAATTTCGCATAGTCACAAAGGAAATTGTCAAAAAAAAAAAAGAAAATAAAAAGTAACGTTTTAGTAAAATTTAGAAAATAGGAAGTAAAAGTAATCATGGATTTGTTTTTTTTTGCATTTGAAAAAAAAAAATTTCGTAATTCAAACTTGTTTCAATTCAGTAATTGATTAAAAATATCCTAAAATTAATTTTGTCAGTGAACCATTAAAATCTATTTAGATGGCAATGACCGTTAAAACATTTTTCAAGCAGATAAATTGGAATTTTTATGTAATAATTACAGTTATAAATTTATACTTGCAATGGAAAAATAGTTAATTAAATTTTATTAAAAATATTTAAATTTTTATTCGAATAAAAAATATGTTAATTTTGTGTTTCACAAATTGAACATAAAGATAAAACAAATTATAGCATATTTTCAGGTGTAGCAGAGGAAGAAAAATATAAAGTACAGTTAAAGTTAAAACTTTTTTATTTTACTTTTATAGAATATCCAACAAAAAAGCGAAATCGCTGAGGTCGCTTACATTTACCCGGTAGTTTACCCGGTAAGTTACCCGGTAGTTTACCCGGTAAGTTACCCGGTAATTTACCTGGTAATTTAGCCGGTAATTTACCCGGTAAGTTACCCGGTAGTTTACCCGGTAATTTACCCGGTAAGTTACCCGGTAATTTATCCGGTAGTTTACCTGGTAAGTTACCCGGTAGTTTACCCGGTAAGTTACCCGGTAGTTGACCTGGTAAGTTACCCGGTAATTTACCCGGTAGTTTACCCGGTAATTTACCCGATAATTTACCCGGTAATTTACCCGGTAATTTACCCGGTAATTTATCCGGTAATTTACCCAGTAATTTACCCGGTAAGTTACCCGGTAGTTTACCCGGTAATTTACCCTGTAATTTACCCGGTACGTTACCCGGTAGTTTACCCGGTAATATACCCGGTAAGTTACCCGGTAATTTACCCGGTAGTTTACCCGGTAATTTACCCGGTAGTTTACCCGGTAATTTACCTGGTAATTTACCCGGTAAGTTACCCGGTAATTTACCCGGTAAATTACCCGGTAGTTTACCCGGTAATTTACCCGGTAAGTTACCCGGTAGTTTACCCGGTAGTTTACCCGGTAATTTACCTGGTAATTTACCCGGTAAGTTACCCGGTAGTTTACCTGGTAATTTACCCGGTAGTTTACCCGGTAATTTACCTGGTAGTTTACCCGGTAAGTTACCCGGTAATTTTGGGATGATGTTTTCGCGACTGAAAATCCTTCAAATGCTTTTGATACTTTCATAAAGTCTCTGAAAGAACACATTAATATTAGCACTATAAAGCAAAATTTTACTATAAGCAAACGCAAATTTTTAAAACCCTGGATGAATAATTATTTGTACGTAAAAATAATTTGTACACTAAGCTCCGCAAACACCCTAATAATGAAGCTCTTAAAGCTCAATATACACATGCTAGGAAAAATATCAAGTCCTTGATTGCTGCACGTAAAACGCAGTACTATCATTATAAACTTTGTAAATTAAATGAAAATCCTAAAGCTCAGTGGCAACTAATTAATAATTTGGCAGGACGAAATAAACCTACTACTAAAACTACTTACTTAAAAACCAAAAATGGGGATGTTACTGAGCCACTAGATATCGCAAATACCTTCAATAAATTTTTTACAGAAATACCACACAGATATACTTTGCCATTAGAAAACACATCTAAGTAATTATGGTAACCCATTTTTCGGTAATGACAGAATTTCATCAAGTTTTTACTACTACCCTGTTGTTCAAAATGAAATTATTTTAACAATACTTTCTCTAAAAAATAGCTCTTCCGTTGGCACTGACCTAATAAGTTCCTTAACAATCAAGAAAATTGCATATGATATTGCTGATGTACTATGGTATTTAATAAATTCTAGCTTTGAAAAAGGAATATTTCCTAACGCGTTGAAAACAGCTATTATTATACCCATACATAAGAAAGGTGACCTATCTGATCCTGGGAATTATAGACCAATATCACTTTTGTCTGTATTTTCTAAAATTTATGAGAAAATTATCGCGCACCGCATAATTTCATTTCTATCTACACATAAATTCTTCAGTAACAATCAATATGGTTTTAGTAAAGGAAGAAACACCGAAGATGCTATATTGGACTTTATTGATAAAATCTTCACTAAATTGGATAAAGGTGATAAAGTGGCTGGCCTATTCATTGATCTAACTAAAGCTTTTGACCTTGTGGATCATACACTACTACTGCAGAAATTATATAAGTTAGGTTTCAGAAATAATATCTACGACTGGATATTATGTTACTTGACTAATCGTCGACAAATAATTCGATTTAATGGAGTGTATATAGTGACGAGTATTTGTTGCACAGTAAGGGTATACCACAAGGATCAGTTTTAGGGCCCCTCCTCTTTCTCATTTATATTAACTCCTTGTGCTGTTTTAAATTCAATGGTCAATTAACAGCTTTCGCTGATGATATATCATTCGTATACAGCGAGTTCTCAACTGAAAAACTAAAAAGCCAGATAGAACTGGATTTACTGTCACTTAATATTTGGCTTGACAGTCATGGCATGGTACTTAGTAATAAAACAAAACTCATGTTGTTTAATTTATATGGCAATTCAAAAATCACTGATATGACTTACCACAGAGGCCATAACTCCACCTCCTGTACCACAAATTGTTCTCAAATACAATGTGTTAGTGAATTCAGATATTTAGGCATTACCATAGACCACAAACTGCATTCTTGAGAATATTTTACTACATTCGCTCATCTTGTCCAAAACACATTCTAAGACTTCTTTATTTTGCATTAGTACAGTCAAGGTTAGAATATGACTTAGCATGTTGGGGCGGTGCATTCAAGTCAAATATAAGATCTTTATTAATTGCACAAAAAGCAACTATTCGCACCATAAATTATAAAAATAAGTACTACCCTTCTTTACCAGTCTTTAGATCAAATAATATTCTTCCATTAAGATATCTATACGTATATAAAGTTCTAAAAATATTTTTTATCCGTAGTGGCTCATTGATCCATAAAACACATTCGGAGTATCAGCTAAGAAAGCAGAATTATTTTGTAGGACCAAATGTCAAAACTGAAAGCCGAAGAAGATTCTTTACTAGCATAGCTCCTTTCATATCTAACCAACTACCTACCTGATGAAGTTAGACTTGTACGCAAAAAGTATGATTTTTTTGAACAAATTAAAAAAATGGCTACTAAGCCTAGATGATGTCGAAATACTATTTAAAAGCACTAATATGATCTAGATTGCCTCTTAAGATTAACTTGGTCTTAACCATTGTATGTATATCTTTATTAATTTATAGTAAGCCTTAGTTTTCTTTGCATTGTATCCTGCAACTAAATTAACAACCTGTAAACATAATTACAAATTTCATATAATATAAATATCCGTTCCTATTAATATATTAGTATATCAAACATTTATCTTTATCTTTTTGTTTTATAATTTTCATTTTCATTTTCATTTTGTACTTTTTATATTTTATTTTTCTTGTACTTCACTTCCCTTTTCTCTCTCACGAGTGTCATATAGAGTAATTTAGTTAATAATACATTTTAAACTGACATTACATATGTCACAAATGTATTTAGTTCAGATTATAAAAGCTTAGATGTAAAAAATTTATTGTAAATAAATAGATTGTAAAATTGTAAATAAATTGTAAAATTGTACATAATAATAGCTAATAATAGCTAAATTACCGGGTAAACTACCGGGTAAATTACTAGGTAAATTACCGGGTAAACTACCGGGTAAATTACCAGGTAAAAGACCGGGTAAAAGACCGGGTAAAAGACCGGGTAAAAGACCGGGTAAAAGACCGGGTAAAAGACCAGGTAAATTACCGGGTAAATTACCGGGTAAATTACCAGGTAAAAGACCAGGTAAATTACCAGGTAAAAGACCGGGTAAATTACCGGGTAAACTACCGGGTAAACTACCGGGTAAATTACCAGGTAACTTACCGGGTAAATTACCGGGTAAATTACCGGGTAAATTACCGGGTAAACTACCGGGTAAACTACCGGGTAAATTACCGGGTAAATTACCGGGTAAACTACCGGGTATATTATCTGGTAAACTACCGGGTAAATTACCGGATAAGTTCAAGTCTGCTATTTAATTTTTAGTTTGAAATAATTTTTGAAAATCGGTCGAATTGATTAGGAAGAGTAATTTCATAACAACTCTTCATAGATACAATTTATATCAAAACGACGAATGGAGGTATTAATCGTTATGTTATTTTACGGAAGAAGGGTTGAAATTGACCATTCAATTTAAAAAAGAAACTGGGATACTTTTGAATATAAATTTGAACATGACTGTTAAGGGGCATTATGAGCGATATTTTCACTATTGTTTTTGAGTGAAAGTGATATCAAAATCAAGGCAAGATTTGTTTTTCCATCTATAAATTAATTTCAAGAGAAAAAGATGGTACATTTTTACTAACTTTAAGAATCTGTATCTAAAAAAACGTAAGAAACTAAAGTCTAAAGTACTTTAGTTTAAAGGTTAAAGATTTTTTATCACTAACTGAAAAATAAATTGTACATTGATATTCTACATGATTGAAAAAATTTAATGTACACATGTTCTTTTTTTTTGTTGTTTTTGAATCTGATTTTTTCCTGAATCCAAATCTTTATACTTTATTTAACAATTAAAGTCAGTATTGTGCTTATGGAAGCAGTAACCGATAAGTTTTTTGCCTTGGTAATGTTTAATTTAAAAGATTTCCCTAGATTGAAATTGAGATCTGATCACCCCACACACGAGACAGATTTATTCAAACAATTTGTGAAAGAATATAGAAAAGTATGCCTATCTTGCCTGTACTGACTTTAATTGTTAAATAAAGTATAGGTATAATAGGCTTTTATCTTAAATTTTAAGATCAGTCATTTATCTTCAATAAATAAAAAAAACAACTTAATTATTTTTTTAAATTTTTTTTTCATTGCTTTTATTATCAACAATAATTTAAGTATTTTATTTATTTTTTTCACAATTTCATACAATGTTGGTATTTCATGTTTTGTTTTCTTTTTATTTAATTAATTTTATTTTTATTTAAATTTGTTTTATTTTTAGAACAAAAATAATATGTCCATGCTAAATTAATAAACTTAATGAAAAAAATTCCTAAAAATGATAATAGACTAGAAATTTCTACGAAAATAGACAAAACAAAAAATAAATTTTTATAAAAATATTTTTATACATAAAAAATAAAAATAATATGTGAAATTTTTTCTTATCTTTTGTTTTAAATTTTATTCTTTTTTTTTTAATGAAAACTAAAACTAAAAATAATAATAATCGTAGATTATTTTTTTTTTTTCCATTTTTCTCTAACATAATATAGATTTTTTATCTTTTGTTTTAAACTTTTTTTTTTTTTAAAGATAAACAGTGCATTATATAATTTGAATTTCTTAACACATATAAAACATTCTTAAAACTATTAACAATGCAGCAATATAATGATGGATAATGATGAATGAGTATGTGCTATTTATACGATGATGATTTATTTATTTTTTTTTTTTCACTTAATTCATAGATACAAATATATAAATTTTGTTTTTAATCTTTTAGTTCATAAAACGTACAAATTTTAATTATCCTTTTTTTGAATGCCGCGTCATAATAAGCAGTGATTTTTTTATGAAATTTAATACTGAAAACTGATGTTAAAAGATGCACGATGATGATAATAATATAAAAAAAAATAATAAAAAATAAAATAATAATAACAGCATCATGATGAAATTATAAATATTTAATTTCTCTTGATTTATTTTTCCTCCTATTTTATTAAATTTTTTTTTTCGAAATTTCAGATTTCACATTCAAATTCAGATATTCTTCGATTAAAATAAACCATTCCATGTTCAAGATCTTCACTGAATCCGCTAACATCCATATAATCAGAATTTGATGAATCATCATCAACCCATTTACACATTGATCTTGAAATTTCGATTCGTGCTTCTCTAAATGTTGGTCTATCACGTGGATCTTTATGCCAGCATCTACACATTAAATCCCAAAAATCAGTTCGACCATCTTTTGGAGGATCCGGACGAGTTCCATTTGGAACACAACGGATTACCTCACGTCCAGAAAGATTTGGATATGGTGTACAACCTAAAAATAAAATAAAAGATAAATTTAATCATGAGAAATAGCTACGAAAAAAAAAATTGAAATCAATTAAAAATGTGTAAAATTTTACATTACCTAAAGTTGCGATTTCCCATAGGACAATTCCAAATGCCCAAACATCTGTTTCAGTTGAAAAAATATGATATTGTAATGCTTCAGGTGCCATCCAACGTATCGGGAGGGCTGGTCTTTTACTAATTGAATCATGATGTTTCTTTTCATGATTCGTTTGATTAATATTATTATTATTATTATTACTATTATTATTACTATTATGTTGATTAATATGATTCCAATGATTAATTAAACGCCCACCAATATCAAAACGAAATCTACTATTTTCAAGGGCACTTGATGAATGACGTACAAGATTTGTTTTCCTTGTCGGTAATTGTGTATTTTTAATAGCATCTAAATCTATTGACATACCAAAATCACAGATTTTACAGACACCATTATGATCTAACAATACATTTCGTGCAGCTAAATCTCTGTGCACAATCTGAAAGAAAGAAAAGAAAAAGTGAAAAATTAAGATACCACGAAAAACGTAACGTTACAATTACACATTACGTGATTTTTGATATACATATATTTTTTTTTTGCTTGTGACTTACCCTTCTATCAGCAATATATTCCATTCCTCGTGCTATATCTAATGCAAATCTAGCTAATGTTCTTGGTGAAAGTGGAGCTAAACTTCGACCTCCTGGTACTGATGCTGGTAAAATATTTGTTGCACTTCGTGCTGCTCTTAATAATGAAAGTAAACGACCTCTCATTGCATATTCCATGATTAGAAGATGAGGCTCTAAAATAAAGAAAAACAAAATTTATGAAATTTCATTATATCATTTCTTTTTTTTTTTTAAAGAAAAAATCGTGATGCGGTAAATCGTGACCACCACATAAAATCTTATTATAGGTATTTACCAGTTTCAATACAAGCACCAAGTAATGTCACAACATTTGGATGTGATCCTAATTTTCTCATAATTTGAGCTTCTTCTTTTAAGCCACATTGACTACTTCCGGCTCTCACAGTTTTTATAGCAACAATTCTTGTCGTTCCTAAATGACCACTTAAATCATCAGCTTCGGCTTTCCATACTTGACCAAAATTTCCTTCACCCAACAGACTTTTGAAACGTAAATTATTTCGATCAAATTCTTGATCACTTGCTATTGAATACTGATCATTATGATCATCATCAGATTGATCCATTTTTCGAACGGGTGTTATGGGTTGTTCATCATTCATGCAATGATCAAGATCTGTATCATCTTTCATTCTACGTTTGAAAAGCAAAGTTTTAACGATGTACAAAATGATGACAATAAGTGGAAACATTCCTAGACCGGCTAACACATAAGTTGCCATATTGATTCGTTGCATTTCAATTGTAACTTCGTTATTTTGAACTATGTTACCGTCCATAGCAGGTGTATCAGAGGCAGATGGATTTTTCTCTTGGAAATTTGGTGAAACATTTGGGAAAGTATCGAAGAATGTGAAATTGTCGGATGAAAATACGGTCTTATTAGATGATGATGATGAAGGAGTGAGAGTTGCTTGTATTAAGGTCGGAGATGAGGCTGTCGTAGATGTAGTGGTAGTAGATGTTGTTGTTGTTGTTGTTGTTGAAGTACTAACGTTTCTCGTTCTAGGATTAACAGTAGATCTGACTGATGATGATACTGTTGTCCTAGTAAAACTTTGAACTGGTGGAGCATCTGTGACAGGACTTTCTGTGGTGCTTGTGGTTGTTGTTGTTGTCGTCGTCGTGGGTTTTGGTCGATATGTTGTAGGTGGTTTAACAGTAGTTGTAGTACTTGTTGTAGTTGTGGTTGTTGCCGATGTTGTTGATGTTGTTGCTGCTGTTGTTGAAATTTTAGGCAATCGTTTAGATATTGGTGCAGTAGTGGTTGTCGGTGGTTTGGGTGTTGTTTTGTTGAGAAAAATTATTAAATTCGGTTTTTCTTCAGGGGGATTATGTACATAAGGCATATTAAAATTATGCGGTTGCAATTTATCTACAGGTTCGCGTGGGGCAGCTTGAGTAGTGACTTCAGTAGGTTCTTCCATTTCAGGTACACTTATTATAAGAGGAGTCGATTGATCCTCCAGAATTAATGTCACAGATGATGTTATATTTCTTAATGGCGTTTCAGTTGAATTCAAATTTTCTTCGGTTGTGTTAGAATTAGATGTAAGTTTTGCTAATTGTGATTGATTTTCTGCACTTCTTGTTAAAACTGTAATTGTCATATTATCTTCTACTGTTGCTTCTTTAATTAGTTTTTCTTCAGAGCTTTCTCTGAATAAGCCCACTGGAGATGAGGTCAAAGGTTTTTCTGAGGTCGTTGGAAATCTTGTTATATTTCCTAAACCGTGTCTTCGATTATATGCAACTAAATTTCTATCTCTAAGATGATATCTTGTTCGTCCTCTACTTCTTTCAGTTGGTTTAGTTACAGAAATTTCAAGAACTTTTGGATGATCATCAACTTTACTAATTCGAAGTACAGTTGGTTTAAGTGGTGGCAATTTTCGACCAAAATATACATACGGTGCCATATCAATTTCTTCAGCAGATAATTGTTGTCGTGATTTTGATTTTAATTTTTGATTCTTTTCTGTTGAAGTTACAATAATTTTTGTACCTGATTGAGATATATGATTTACAGTATCATTAAGTTCTTTGGTAACAACAAAAAATCCATGTGAGGATTCATCAGTCAAAAGAATTTCATTATTATCTTTTTCATCAACTTTGGCTTTAGATGACACCAACAATGACGGTGCAGCTATATTAGATGAAGGTTTTGTAGTTGTAGTGGTAGTGGTAGTTGTATGAAAAATTGGTACTTTATGCATCATAATACAACGTCTCATGCAACTAGCAGTAGTTCGTCGTGTAAAATTTTTCGTACAATTACGTTCACATGTTGTCCGTGGATCAGAAGAATTTTTTGAAGATACCTGTGGTCCAACAACTGTTGCATTTGTTACTGGTACACGACGATGTGTACGATATCTACCTAATTGTAATGCACTACGTCGAGCTGCTAATAATGACATTAATTTATTATCACGATTTTGAGATGATTGTGCACCATTACGAACATTACGGTATGTTGTACCAGAATTTTGTTGTGATGGTTGTACATGCTCTGATTTTTCTGAAGCAAAAAAAAATAAAATATCATAGAAATATTATTGAAATAACTTTTCATTAATGTATTTATTAAATAAGTTATAATTAAAACATAACAAAAAAAACATATGATTACGTCAGAAAATATATGTATATATTTTTTTTTTTCAAACCTACAATTCAAATGTGTATAATGAGTATTTTAAATTTAGTCTGTATAAGAATAAAATGTTAAAGATATTCATTAAAATTCATGTCAGATAAAAAACATTCCAAAGTGATTTTGTATTTATTTTTTTTTATTTTCAAGTATTAATTTTTTTTTCAAGCTTTAAAACTATTCTTTTGTTTAATTTTAGTTACAAAGACTTGTTTATTCATATACACTTTATTTTATATTCGTGAATTCATAAATAGAATTAACACGCAAATATTATGAAATAAGACATAAAATATATAGTTACATTCTTTTTTATTTGTTAAACAGGTATATCATTCAGTTAGACCATACTCATACCATTTACAATATGAAACCATTAAAATGCAAATAAATTTTGCTGCTATTTTTTTTTTTTGTTAATGAAACCACTTTAAAGATATACTTTTTGTATAAAGTGAATTAAAAATATTTTTATGCGGGTGGTGTGCGTTTTTATTGTATGTAAAATATAAAATGTAATTGAAGTAAGATTTTATAATTCAGCACTATGATCATTTACGTATATATTATAGGGTTCATAAAATTATGAAATTATTAGTATGTACCCATTAAATTAAAATATGCAAAATTGATTTGTTCAAGTATAAAAACACAATGTTTAATATCGAAATATTTACAGGTAAGTTTTAACAATAACAGGGTGTTTAGTTTAGCTCAGAAAATTCTTTGGATGTTGAAATTTAGAAGGTTCTTATAATGATTAAGGTGGTAGATATGTATATATGTTCTGACGGTGAGAAGATACATATTTTCTCACCACACTAAAAACAAAAATTTTATGACAAGACTTCAGAGGTTAGACTACGTTTTACTTCCCTATACTAATTCTGAATAACGTTTTTGCCTCTTTTTGTTTTGTTATAAATTTCTAGGGGTAATTAACTATACATTCAAAGTTCTTTCAAATATTTGTGGTTTTTAATAACTATAATAATAAGTAATAATGAAGCAATCTATTTTAAATCAATTAAATCTAAAAATGCCAGGTGCAAAATAATTTCGACTCAAATAAACGAACTTTCAATCAATCAGATAAAATGAACCTATAGCTAAAAACTCATTCTCATAAATTCCATTCTAAATTATATATTTTATTTTAACAATCACTTGTCTTACTAGTTAACTTTTTTTTGACTAAAATGCATAAAATACTTTAAAATCAATTTGAATAAATTTCAAGCATATAAAAAACCTGTTATCTAACTACGTTGCATAGATATCAAAAAATCTAAAAGAACGAAATTAAAGTTTAAACAATGTGATTTAAAACAATCTAATTTAAATTATTTTATTAAATCATTAGATAAAAAAAATAAATATAATGTTGTCTATCTATGCACTTTGCAATCTAAATAAACTCCCACACTTAATTTGAACACTCGCATATAATAAATAAAATAAAATGTCTCAAATATTTTTCAGTATATAAAATTAATATTTTATTTTGAAGAAAAAATAAAAATAAAAAATAAACAAATACGAAAAAAAAAAGACAATGTTTACCATTCACTTTCATTATGGTGCACACATATATCATTGAAATTTTTGCATATAATTTTAAAATTTATTGTTTCTTTTAAAATATATGAAATTTTTTACTACATATTCCACTCGATCTGCAACCGGTTTGAATGGGCTAGCCGTGGTGCTGTGTTGATGTGTATGTGTGTATAGTGCGATTAATAAATGAATAAACAGATGAAGAAAAAAAAAAGTATTCAACAGAGAACCACACCTCAAGATACTTTTTTTTTTTCTTAATTGATTTTTATCACAGTCACAGGCTTATGAAGGTTGCATTTAAAATTTATTAAAAATATTGTCCAAAGTTAAAGTTCATAATGAAAAATGAAAAAACTAAATAAAGTTGAATAGCTAATTATGGTATTTTCTGAATTTTTCAAGAAATATAAAAAAATAAGACAATTAATTTTTCAAAAGAGAAAAATAATGAAGTAGATTAAAATAAAGATATAAATATTTGGAAAAAAAAAATTTACGTTTTTTAGAAAGTTTATGTCATTTTGAATTTTTATAAAATTAATTAAATAAAAGGATTAAATCCACAATGCAACTTTCTTAGATTTGTATTAACGTATAGGTCTTTAAAAAAAAGTATCTAACGTTCAAAAAATATGCTTAATTAAAATCAAAAAGGCTTAAAATCATTAATTAAAAAAGTTTTGAATCAATTTATTCATGAGTCATTTCAAGTTTTTTTTATTTTTTTATTTTAAAAATTTATAAAATAATATTAATTGAATTTCCAGAAAAATTTTCTATTATAAAAAATTATAATTAATCACTATTTTATGCCATAAATTTTAAATATTGCATTCAACAACCTTATAAGCCGCATAGAAAATAATATAATTTTTATATGTAGTGGTTTTTTTTTTCTTTTATGTGCCATATATGCAACTGCAATACATATTCATGTACTCGTAATATGCAACAGATTTGATTAATTATCATCACATCAATTGAATTTAAATTTTATTATTAATATGTTGTTGTTTTTCTTTTTTAATTAAAAAAAAATAAACAAAAGATTTAAAAGAATGTAATTCTATATTGCAATTAAAAATCATAAAATATGATATTTCATCATATAATAATTTATTTATTTATATCAAATAACGAAATCACGTTGAAAGGAGGTTGGTATTGTTTTCTTTTATCGCATAATACATTCTCAAGTTAATATCTGTTTGTGTAAGTGTGTCATTAAAAGATATAATATAAAAATTGAATTACAAACGAATGCTTGTAGAATTTAATTACATGCATAATCACACATCACTTCCTCAAATCGTGCCTACAATTATATTGTGAATCTTTAAATTACATCCATTATCGATGAATAACTATAAAGAAAATTAAATTAGGTGTGTGATTGTTTCCTTTTTTTATGAATTTTATTTATTATTTATTTTTTTAATATTTTACTGACACATAATTTTAAATTTTTTATATTCGTTACGAGCAAAGTTCCGAAAATCGTTTGTAAGATAAAAATACGGATACTTAAGACGTACTGTTTTTGAGAATTAACTAGAGAATTAAGTAAGAGTCAGGTTGAGATTTTCCAAAATAAACAAACTATGTAATCTTTATAAATTTTCCGAATTAAAAAAGTTTTTCACTAATAAAAAGAATGAATTTTCAAATGCAGTGATGCAAGTGAAGAAAATACAAAAAAAAATTTGCTTGATACTCGTGCAGAATGTATCAAGTATACATTTTCGGAATTTTATTCACTGTTATTTATTAAATTTTCAACTATCATGTTTAATTTGTACAAAATTTACACACAAAAGTTATAAAAACCATGTACTGTTTTTGTGATTTATATGTTAGATGTTCTAAACAACGGATGCATGCTCATGGTCAGATTATGTACATGTTTTCTTTTTACAATTTTATAAAAATCGGATATAACAAAATTTTTTTCTTTTTCTATAATAAAAATACATAAGGGAAGTTCGCTCCGATGAATTTAAACATAATACAAATCATTTAATAATATATTTATTTTTGTTTTCTGTTTATTTTGCTTGTTTTTCTTTTTAATCCATATATGACTGATTTTTGAATTTCTAAAAAACAAATTATAGATTCAATGAAAAGTCTACAATATTTTTTCGTATTGGCATTTGGCATGCATGCATCAAAAAAAAAAAAAAAAGGAAAAACCAAATGCATGTTTTTGTTTGTTTACTTTTTTTTTCAAATAAGTTTTTTAAAAGTTTGATCACATAAATTTCATTATATTATTTTCTCTTTATTTTTTTTGTTTTTCGCTTCATTATTGTCGAATTAAATGTATAAAAAATTTTTTTTGCAAAGGGTATTTTGTTTTGTTATCAATTTTAAATATTTCACATGTTTTAGAAATACTATATCGTACATTATACTTATTATTAAAGAAAAACCAAATTTTTTGAAGTGGAGAATATTTAAAAAATCTTTAAGAAAGTGTTAACCAATTATTAGGTTTATTTGTTTAAAAATGAAACAACTACCGAAATATTAAAACACCCTGTATAGATTTTTTCAAACAAAATTTATATAAATTTTATCAGCTTTCAAAAATGTTGAATTATTATTGTATGTTTTTTTTTTGGTATGTAAATGATTTTTTTTTTCTTTTCTAAATTATTAGTTTATTTGTGCGGTTATGACTTGGACCTCGTAAACACAATTTTTATTATGAAAGTTAATGTGTTTTAACAGCAATAAACAAATAAAATTGAATTTTTAAATGAATATTATTTGTTATTGACGATAAAATACATTTTTTTTTATAATGTATGTATGTATTTTTGATTTATTAATTTGCATACATGTGCACAAAACATATGGCAATGAAAAAATCATTTTTAAAAGAGAAAAAAATTTTTATTTGGAAATTTTTTATTTTTATTTTTGAAGGAAATAATAAAATTGAGGAAAATTAAAATAAATTTTGTCGATAAGAATTTAAAAAGAAAAAAAAAACTTTTATTTTCAATTACTTCATTTATTTTTATTACACTATGCATAAAATTACAATAAAATCGATAATTTTGTTTAGATGATTTTTGAAACATAAAATGACATAATGAAGCAACGATAAAGGAACAGCACTCGTATTACGTTGATGAAATCCTATTCCAAAACGATATTTAACTTTTAAAGTGAACACGATATATGTATGTAGGTATATGTGGATATAAATTTTAAAATTCAATACACGTAATTCACAGAAACTTTCAAGTCTTGTGCTAGCTGCTATGTCATGTAATATTTTGCCGCGTTTACTTATGTTCAATACAATACACGGTGAACTGTCATGTTTATTGCACACGCCTTAGATACCTACTTAACTTATCATACTATCACCTATAAAGATAGGTTTGGTGTTTGACTTTGCATAAACAAAAATTAACTTCTTTTTTTGTATTCTTGAAAGAAGATCCGCCTTTGATTCTCCTAAAATAGCATTGCATATATGTGATGTACGTGTATGTTCATAAGGTTTTATGTAAATTTTTTTGATGCATAGCAAAAAAGAAAAAAAAACAAACCATTGCAAATGTATGTTATAACTTTATGAGCAGATACGAAGGACGGATAATATTATAAAATAAAATTTAATTATAAAAGAAATAATTAAGTATTTTAGTTCCAATATACGGTAATTTTGTTTAATTATCAAATTTGCATTGCACGTATTGAATATGAGTAAATTCAAAATTACAGCAATAGAATCACATGCATCATGGTTGTATATACCTATACTTTTTTGAAGATGTCCTGTTTTGTACTAATCCTACAAAAATCAGAAAAGTACTAGTTGAAAGAAGGTAAAAGAAAATAAAATAATTAGGTCATACCCTCATGGAGATCAAATTTCAACATTTTTTTTTTTTACATAAAATTGATAATACCAAAAATAGTATATAGGAAAAGATAAACATTTTCATATGTCGAAATGGAAGCAATTTTATTTTTGCCATTACCTGATATCAGGTGGCAACATGTTGAAAATTTTCATTAAACATTCTGCATACACTTCGCATCACTTGGATACATAATCAAAAATCTTTATCAACAATTTTCAAATTTTTGCAACACTTGATCATCGTCTATTAAATGGTAGCAGTGTAGGAATTTAGAAGAGACGGACAATGTATATCCTATATACTATTTTTGATAATACTGAATGAAGTTTGGCTGGCTTTTTATAAGTTATTTGAGTATAAAAGAAATTACATACATATTTAATTCAAGGACTTCTTATGCTTATTAGTTTGGAGTTTCAATTTAAACTTCAATAGAACATAATTTTCAAATCAAGAAGAAATGCTATCGTTCAATATTATCAACAACAATTTTACAAAAACCGGTCATAAATTCGAAACGTGTGAAAAAATTTGTTTTAATTACTTTTTGTTTTAAGCATTAAATATTTCTCAATTCACCTTAGAGCATAAATCATTCATTATGAAGAAAAAACAAGAAATTACTGTGAATAATAAAATAAAATATCTATTGACCATCCGGATGTTATAAGAATTCATCTAAGGCTCATATAGTTTGATTTTTTTTTTTAGTTAAATAAAAAGTACAAAAAATATTCGAAATTATGAATAAATTCAAGCAATTAATAAGCATTAGGATCTTTTGAAACATCTTTTAAAATTTATACAAAAAAAAAAATATATTTAATAATGTAAATTCAAGTAATTATAATATGAAAATAAAAAACCAATCTAAAATATATGAAAAAAGTAATTTTTCAGTAACGATGATGTATTACTGTACATATATACATACGTATATACAATATATTTTTTTTAAATTTACACGTGTGTAAATACAATATTTTCAACAATAAATAAATATGTGATATTTTATGTGTATTTTAAGGAAAAAATATAAATAATAAACACACTGTTTACAATACCAAATACAAAACAAGATTTAAAGAAATAAATTAAATGAGGTCATCAATTGAATTTAATTGAAGGTCATCGTAAGGGCATATGTGGGTACTTCAACCTTTTTTTTTTTTTGTATTATTTCATATTTTTTATGAAGCTTTTTATGTGCATTTATAATAATCATAAAATCATAATTCAACATGCTGTATAAAAAAAAAAAAAAAAAATTATGAATAATGAAAAGTAAAATCTTTGTAGGTATAAAATAGAAGAATTAAGTTTTAATTCAAACAATTGTAGACCATGAGAATTACTTTTATGTATTTTTATTATCAAATTTTATTGAACTTTGTATGAACATCATGGTTGTTTTTGATCAATAATTAAGTAATTTTTACATTATTAATTATTATTAATATAGCTATTACTCATCATATTACAGGATGATTCTTAATTAATGATTTCTAATTCAAAATTTACACCAAAATATATAGGTGAATGTGTGATAGATAGATAACACTAAAAGTCAAGGAAATCAAATTATTTTGCTAGGTCAAAGTTCAAAGATACAAGTAAGTAAATTTAAATGAAATCGATTTGAAGGAATTTTTCAATATTTTTCATTATTTCCTCTAAAGGTAAAAATATAAAAAATCTTCGTATATATGAAGTTATGCTGACAGATGCATAAAAAAATTATTCTTCTAAAGTATCTTTTCCCCCACTCCAGAATAAAATCAAATTTACTTAGTATTATTAGTTGTTTTTTTTTTAGTTTGAAATAACGAAAAATAAAAATGAAATTAAGTGGAAAATAAGTAGGAAATACACGAATACAAAAAATTAAGTGAAAGTCCATCTAAGATTTCTTAAAAAGTGGAAATAAAATAATAATTTTTATATAAATTTTACAATAAAAATTGTTAGTTGCAAATATATACATATCTATAAAATGCATTTGAATAATATTGTGAATGTGAAATGCCTTTTATTTGCATATAAAAATTATACATAACCATATACATAATCATGTCTTACGTAAGTGTCTTCTTTAAATCAATTAAAGAAAAAAAAAACATAAAAGGGAAATCTAAAAATGTCATTTCATAATTTTATGTTTGCAATATTTTCGTTTGTTTATTGTAAAATTTTTCAAATAAAATCCATGTAATATTTTTCAGTGCATTATAAAATAATAATAATAATGCATTTTCTTGTCTGATTTTCAATGTGTACGCAATTATTTCAAATAATGTTACGTTTTTCTTTTTGTTGTTGTTGTTATTGCAAATTATTGTTGCATTGTATTTTTACTTTGAAATTTTTTTACATTTTATATACATACATATATGTTTTTTTTTTATTTGTGTTAGATAAAAGAAATTTCACTTGATTATGTATTGTGAACATACAAATATCTGAATGGGTATACAAGTACATCACACAGTATTTCATATATTATTAATATTGAATAATATAATAATAAACAATATGTAAAATAGTATGTATTTCCATAATATTCGTACTTAATAATGATGGTTAGTATATTTCGTTATGGGTATGACTTAATGAGAAAAAAATTTATATGTATACACATAAAAAATTGCCAATCAGTTACGCTTATTGGACATCGTGACTATATGAAAAAAAAAATGTATATTTATAATGTTTAATTTTTTGTCATCTTTTTCCTGTTTTCTATTTTTTGTTGTTGTTTTTTTTTTCCTTTTCTTGAGTTACATATAATTAAAATTATTATTGCTATATTGACTGGCAAAAAATATGATTTACGTAATTTTAAATACTAAATAGTAATTAGTTTTAAAAACATTGACCAGATACATCATCAGTATGACATTATATTTGAAATTACAATTTGAAAAAAAAAAAAGAAGATATTTTTCATCCAATTACAATTTTTCAAACAACGATTTTAAGAAAATTAGCAAAAAAAAATTTAAAAAAACCTGAAAATTATTTTATACAGAAATAAACTGTGAAAAATGTTTAAAAAGCAATTAAAAAATTTTCAAAAGATACTCTAAGTACCGAATTTTAAAATGAAGTTACGAGATGAACGAAGGAGGAGGGGGGGTCTGTGGACACTCAACATCGTCTTATTAGAAATTGATCGGCCACAGTTTGTTTTACAAGATTTTTTCAACACTTACCAAAACATCAATAGCTATTTCAGAAACTTTTTTCAATAATCACAGAGGATAATATGTCACCTTTCGAGTGTCAAATAGAGATGTCAAATCAAAAGATTCAAGCGAGAAACTTTCATTAAAACAGGGTATGTATGATGGTATGGTGGTGTGAAATTTAAACAGCAATAATAACCAAAAATTTTTGCTGCTTATTATTTATTTATTTTATTTTTTATTTTTTTTTTTAATATTTTTATTATTTTTCTTTATGTTGGCTTACATAATTTCATTACAGTTCAATTAGTATTTACACTAGCCTTAAAAAATTCCACATAAAATATTTGTTTAAAAGAAATTATATTTATTTATTACTTAACATACGAGTAGATTACAATGTTGTATTTTCCAATTTAGCTTTTCCCTTTTCAAATGCTTTGAATTTTCAAAGAATTCATTACAAAACACAAATAGTAGAAATTTTAAAGATCTCATTAAACATTGATGGTTTATTTTTAATGATTTCCTTTTCATTATTGAATTTGTTTAAATGTATTTTTTTAATTTTTTTTTTTGTAATTTCACTATTTTTGTTGATTCATATTAAAAAAATATTTTTTTTTACAGTGCCAGTGCAATAAAATTGGTTTGGTTGACTAACTTATAAATGAGATTTATTTAAAAAAAAATTAAATACATACATGATGTATATACATTTGTACTTTATGTACACTTTCACTACTTTAGAGTTTATTGATTTTTGAATAATAATTTTTGCTTGTATTTAATTATATTGTAAACATAAAATTTTATTTTGAATGTAAAATAATTTGTTGTTTTTTTTCTTCTTCAATTTTTTATGATAGATAACAATTATTAATGATGTGCAGAAAATAATATTGATTTTTATAGGTCGGCTATAAATTAATTAAATTTCAAACAAAATTACTCGAAAAGAAACAAATTAGATTCTTTTTTTTTTCAATTTGCACATCACAAAATAGAGACTCATGGTTATTAGATAACCTAATTTCACTTCATCATTTTGAATGTTAAATTAATTAGATCAGAATTTAAGAAAGAAAAAAATCAAAATAAAAAGCATTATGAGCGTGAAGTGTAATTTAAGAAAATTTTTTGCAATGGCATGGCATTTGATGTATTGATTGCCTCAAGAAAAAATGTTAAATACGAATTTTTTTTTCTCTTCAGGAGCTGAAGCATGTTTTAATTTGATTCAGTTTTTTTTAAAATCATATATACACGTACATACATATGTGGATTTAAGAGTTTTTAGATGGGCAAAATAATTGCAATGTTTCACCTCTTTTTGTGCAAAATGTGTATATAATTTTGTATGTTACTAACATTTTTTTAAATTATGATAAACCACCTTGTTTGTTTTGTGCCGCGTTTATACTATAAATCATGATTTTTATTTGACTTGTAAATATAAAAATTTGAAATTATTGTTGGTTTTTATTTAGATAACTGCTTTAATTGCAGAAAGACACAATGTTAACCCCAAATTATTTGAAAGTTACTATAACATGAGAATTGAGAAGTGATCTGAATTTTTAGCATATACAAGTATATATTTTAAAAAAGTCTTGACCACTAATAAATGAAAGAAAAAACTACATATATGCAACATACACATGTTATTTAAAATTTATTCATTTTTTTTTTTAAAGTTTTTTTTTTTAAATTTATTTTCACATTGACAAATTGTACATCATTTCAAATTGAAGGTTGATCGAATTTTAATAAGTATAACAGCTGTAACAATATTTTGATTATTATCCAAACAACTTATTAACTAATTATCATCATTTAATTAGTGGAATTTCCTTGTAAGTACGAAAAAAAAAACATAGATTTTTCCGCTACTTGATTATTATTGTTGTATTGAATAATTATTATTGATTTCAAGGTAAAAATACCGAAGAATAAACATCATTGACATTTTTATTTGAAGTTCATTATTAGATTAGTCATTAAAAGTAATAAAAAGTATAGTTATGTGATAATTTTCGAAATGTTTTTTCTCTCTTCTTCTTTTTTTTGTCCACAAATTTTACTAATTTTTTTATTTATACTTAAAATGATAATTTCCTTTCTATCTTAACAATGGTACTGCAAATAGAAAAATATCAATGTGAACGAAACGAAGTACATATTTTTTTTACATTTTTCATTACCCAAAAAAAAAAAAGTTTTATTGAGATTTTTTCTTTATTTTCAAATAGGTAGTGAGAAATTAGTTTAAAATCATTGCGTTTATTTTTCTAATTAGCAAAATAAATAGCAAAAAATATATAAAATGCCAGAAATCCAAAAGATACCAGAAAAATAAAATAATATTTTCAAATTAAAACACACAAAAAAAAAATCAAGGAAATTTGAAATTTATTCAATTTTAAAATTCATTAAAATAAATTTTTTATTATTATTTCATTGCTTCTTTATTCTTTTTTTTTCTTTTCTACCTTATTTTTATTACGTAGTCTCTTTTATAACATAAAAATGATTTTATATTTTTTCTAGAAAAAAAAAACAAAAAATTTCTAGTACATAAATCACAGTAATTTATCTCATTATATCACTTGTAAATTAATTTCATTTCATGTTAAATTTTCTATATATACATACGTATACATTATACACATACCATAGTAATTGCATAACACACATGCATGTGATTTAAAATTCAAAAAAAAGATGTACTACTCGTATTTTGTGTTATGAAATTATTATCACTTTATTTTCATTATTTATATATTTTTTTTCCTCTAAAATTCTATTAAACAATTCAAAGAATGTAATGATTCGCATCTAATGGGTCTATAACAACTCATATATGATGTAAACATCATACATATAGGAAAATATATGGTGTTTAGTATTTTTCTTTGGAAGATAAATAACATTTATTTTGTAATATTTTGCTTCTGGGTAAAAATACAAAACATATTTATGATAAAATGATATAATAAGCGTACTTACTTACGAAGAAACAATGTAATAAAAATATGTATGTACAAAAATTAGATTTAAAAAATGAGAGAAAAAAAGTATTCGTAATTTCTAATGATGAAAATTACTTAAATTCAATTGAATTTTTTCTTATGTAGAAAAAAACAAAAACTATTTCTTCATGTGAAAAAGTTTTGCCATCAAATTTCATATATAAGATGACGAAAAAATTCCAAAATTCAAATTATAATTATTTTCTATATACTTCAAGTACAGGACAACATTTAAATGGAAAAGAAGAAAAAATTCAAAGAATTTCCGAAGAATTTCGTTATACTTCAATAGTAACGAGCATAGATCACTACAAAACAAAACAAAAAAAATTATAAAATGCTTTTTTTATTTACACCCACAACAATTTTTAAGTGTAAACACAAAGTTCATTAAAATTAAAAAATAAATAAAAAATAGTATTGTAAACTTGTTTGTGCAATTAAATGCACCATTTATTGTGTCACAACGTCACGGATTATTGCTTTTATAAATTTTTTATTGAAAAATGCTTATCGTACCTTTGTATATAAATATGTGTAACTGAATTCATGATTTATATTTTATTGAATATAAGATAGTATGCATAACAGAGTACATATACATATTTCAATAATAAAAAATTAATAAGATTATCGTTTGTTCAAGATTAAAAAATGTATTTCTTAATTAACTTGTAGATTTTTCTTCATATATACATATACACATAAATATACAGTATTTTGTAACGATTCAGTAAACGTAATATAAAAAAAATCGAAAAGGATAAGAATATTGTAACACTCATATGTATGAGTATGAATAAATAAAATGTTTTTGTTGTTGAACATGAAAAAAAAATAGTCATTATTTTATCATTTTATGGTGATTAAGATCCATGATATTACATATTTTGTTGGTATGTATGTATTTTAAAATAATACCATGACAATTGCAGTAAATTTATCAGCTTTTGTTTTTTTTTTTTATTTTTTTTTTTATATTACAACATTACGTCACACTCAATTAACGTTTTTGATATTCAAATTCAGTAAACAATTTCATTTATTTCTAAATGATTTTTATTAATTCAATTATAACGGTATAACAACAACAAAAACAAAAAGGTAACAATATATGTATACATATTTGTTGAACAATTTTATTATACTGAAGGTAAGTTAAAAGAATAGATTACACAATTTAAATGTTCGTAAAATTCACATAATAAACCTTAACATGAAATTAAAGATTGAAATTTGCATATATACGAGTATGTCTATGTACTATGTAAGTAAGCATATGTACATGTACATACGATACATACATACATATAAATGTATGCATATGTAAAGTGATATTTTACCTATATAAATGCCATATTATTTGTTAAGCTTTAGATTTAATTTTCAGAAAATGTAGATCGATTTTAGTTTAAAATTTTAAGACCTAGTCTATGTTTAATGCTGCTATTTCGGCTATTAAATTTTATTTTTTACAAGGGAAAATGTCACCTTGAAAAATATTTCTAGAAATCCGTGTTTTAAAAAAGTAAAATAAAAATAAAAATAATTATTTAATGTTTATACAAATTTTAAAGTCAAAACATTCTCAAGTTTAAATAAAGACCAATATTCGGCGTCTGAAAAACGTTTTATTTTCTTCAGAATCCTAAAATAAGCAATCTATTAAAAACAGATATTATATTAAATAACGTGACTGACGTACATTTATTTTTTCATTTTACTAAATTTTTAACCTAAGACAAAAGTGCAAATTCAATGTGATGAATTTATCATCAGTTCATCAGTTTAAAGGCATTTTTTATAAAATTTAAATGAATTAATCATTTATCTATACACAAATATGATCTATTATTTCTTTTACTTTGTTTTTTTTTTTTAAATATTTTTAGAAGGAAATTTAATTTAAAATTAAAATAAAAAATATTGTTTTTCAATTAAAAACTGCTGTAAAATCTTTAAAAATTGTGAAATTTATTTTTCACGCGTGAAATAAAGAAACAAATTTTAATAAAATAAACATCAACTGATATATCATGTGTTTAAAGTATCTGTTCAAACAATCTATACAAAATATACATTCGCAAAAAAATAAAAGTTAAAAATTTAAAATAAGAAGCTTTTTTTTACATTGTTGCCATATTTAGTTTAGCTGAAAAACATTAAGTAGTTATGTATGTACACCAAAATTATATGTTTCCAACTGAGATACGATGATTTTTTAAAATTTTATAGAATTTTTACGTTTTTTAATTTAAAAAGAAAGAAAAAAAAATTTAGGTAAAATCGTTTTATTTAATAATGAGATGAAAATAAAAAGTCTTAGAATAGAGAAGAATTATTATTAAAGTTAATTAAATTCAGTAAACGTGTAGATACTTTATTTAAATAACAATGACATTATACAGTTACCCATCCATTATTATTATTTGTTCATGTTTCGTTTTTCTTTTTTTTTTTCTATTTAATATTTCTTGGAAATTTGTTTGATAATAACACCAATACCATATTTTTATAAATATTAATTCAAGCATATGTGTCTTGAAACTTAATTGAAAAAAAAGAAACAAGCAAATAAAAAAAAAGCTTAAAGAAAAGACACCTTAATAAAATGTCTTATACCTTTGTTTTTTTAAATTTAAAATTCAAAAATATATATTATAAAATATGTATAACCGATACTGTCGGCATAGAAACATATTGTATTGTACATACATACATATGTATGTAAATAACATTATTATATTTGATTAATGAATTTTGTCACGTGAATATTGAAATTATAATGAATACGAAATACTAACTGTTTTGCTTCATATAATTTTTTTTTTATCAGCATAATAAAAGGGAAAAAATGGTGAAAATTTATTTATTATTATTATTATTATTATTTTAATAATTCGAATTACAATGTATCTAAGATTTATAAAGTATCTTAACGCTTTTATGACGTGGCATAGAAATTTAATCAATTAGAAAAAAAGCATTAAAAAAAATAATAATAAAAATTAAAAGATATTAATATCTTTATTTCTAACCTGATTTTTATTTTTTTTTTAATAAAAATAACACTGAAATTGAGAGAATAAAAATATAATAATAATTTTTAATGATTGTCATTTACACATTTAAAAAAAAAAAAATTATGAAGATATTATTAATAATATTTCGTTGGTAGTGCGGTTTAAAATGTGAATCAACAATTACAACAATCATATTATAAGATTTATTTTTAACCCACTTTTTTATTGTAAATGCAATATTTTATTTTTTATTTTATTGTTTTTTTTATTTTTTTTATGACTAATACACATTGTTTGTATACAATTTTAAATAGCATTGCATTGAGAACGAATAATTCAAGTACCTATCAAAACTTCATGTCAATAACATTGCAAACGCATGTATTCGTATATATACGTAAATTTTTTATTATGCTTTCAAAAAAATAACCTTGTTGTTGTCATTTTTTTAAAATCGAGGAGGAATTTTTATTTAAGAAAAAGAATCTCGAAAATTTAAGAAATAACAAAACAAGTTTTTTCTTTTTTTGTAAATGCAATAAAATTCAATCAAAATCATCACGTTACATTTAAATAATTAGTAACTAAAAATTTATATGTGAAAGAAAGAATAAAAACAAAACAAAGCAATTTATAATGTTGAACCTCATTTCATGAATTTTTAAAGAAAGTAAAACGTGATAAAACCAATTTCACAGCATGAAGATAAAATAACATACATATGGAGAGTTATAGAGATGATTAATTATTTTAAAATGATAGGTATTTCAATATTTCTATCTAATTGCAGTTTAAAATCATACATATTTGAAACAATTATTACTTTTACAAAATATCACTGTTATATGATTTTGATGAAGATTAATTATTATTTCTTGTTTTGAATTTGTACCATGAATTTTTTGGTTTAGTTTTTTTTTTTTTCAAGTGCATGTCAATATTAAATGAATTGTATTTCACTTAATTTTTGTTTTTTTGTTTTTTGCAAATATGAAAAACTTAAAAAAGTGAAAGTTACAACACATATACAGATATATTTTTTTTTAAATATTGTAAAATCTTGCTAAAAGGAAATAATTGGTTGAAAAATTTTATATATAATTTCATAGTTTTTTTGTTTTTCTATTTTTGGAAGAGAAATTTTATTCATAATATTAAATATTTTCACTTTATTCGTTTAAAAGCCAATATAGTATCATAGATATAATCAATTTTTTTTTTTAAATCTTAAACTTAAAAGAAAAACAAAAGATGGTGACAACAAAAATTTTACTAAGACTGCAATATAGCAAGAAAATGTGTAACAAGAAAGAAAATGAGAAAATCAAAAATAATGCTTAAAAATAGGCACAACTATTTTAATCAAATCATAAAGTATATCTTGAATAAAATTTTAACCTTGACCTCAAGTAAGTATCACACATAATTTCAATTATAATTTTATTAATTTTATAAATTTGAAAAATAAAACCGCAAAATTTTACATAAGCCTCAATTATACGATTAACTATATTTATAATTTATTATACAAATTGTAAAAGGGTTAAATTTAATATTTGAAAAATAATAATAATAATAATAAAAAACACTTCACAGCTACTGTTCATATGCAACACACGGTAACATAAATTTTTTGTATAAAGGAAAACAAAAATATGTATTTCCAATTGATTGATGATTTAAAAAATATGAATTATGAAATTTAAATGAAAAATAAAGGAATAAAAGATAAAACCGATTTAAATCAGTCAGTAGCATCATCAATTGGTATAATTTAATTAATACAACAACAACAACAACAACAACAACAACAACAAAAGGTATTTTTTTTTTTTTGAATTTTGTTGTTGTGAAAAATGTATCTTCAAATATTGATTTGACTCAAGTCTGTGCTATAAGCTTTTGGTAATCAATCAATTCATAATTTGGTTACACTTAATTGAATACTATACTTTTGACGTACTTATCTGGTTTTTCTGTAGATTTGATCAAGATTTTATACATACGCTGTTCAAAAATTTATTTAATGGTAAATTTTTAAAATCAAAAAACCGCTGGATGCTAATTCATGTGTTTTAATTTTTTTTTTTTATAAAATTAATGGTAGGTATATATGTACCTACCTTAAATAAAACAAAACCACTGTAAAGTAGTATCTTTTATTGCGCGAAAGTTTTCTTGAATTTTTAATCTTTCGTTTTGTGTTTAACTGTGAAACAAAAAAATATGACTTTTGAAATCTCACAAATTTTTTTTTCAAATTCTGATTCTATAATCTTGAAGGAAAAATAATTTACAGTTAATTTGAAACTAATTTTCTTAATATTCTGGTTTTTCCCACAAAATACTATTCAAATTAACTTTTAAAAATTTTGAAATAAAAATATTGTAATATTCTTTTTAAAGCAAAAAACGAAACATTATTTACTTTTTTTGGACAATGGTTTTCAAAAAAAAGTCTCTTAAAATGAATATAAGTAATAAGTATGAATTTACCATTCAATAGAACTGATGATAAAATTATATTATCAATAGGTGAATCACAAAACTCCATGACCCATTCAACACCATCAACAATAACACATACTTATAAGTATTTTGAAATAATAAATAATTGACAATCATTACAATTATACAATACGATACGATAAATGTGGGTTTTCTCTGATAATTTTCTCATTATTGTTTATTCAAACAATAAAACTGGACACCTTTATTGTTTGTGATTAAGATTTTAAATTTTATTTCTTATGCTTGACCTAAAGATTTTCAATTTTTCATGTTTGATATGAAAATGTGAATTGAGTGGACAGAAAGAGTGTAGGAAGATGAATAGATATATTTTTGTTTTTTCTTTTAAAAAAAAGTTACTATAAAAAAATTTTTCATTTTGAGTGGTAATTGTATTTTGAAGGAAAAAAATGAATACAAAAAATCATTAATTACATTAGGAAGAAGGTAGTATATGGTTATAGTTTTCAAATTATGAAATTCAACTTATATGAGATTTTTTGTAGGTACCTCTTGAAAATTTGAATGACTTTATTTGAATATTCAAAACAAATAATGAATTTTCGAAAATTTTTAAATTAAAATACTCATAAACTCAATAGCATGAAAATAGATTAGATATGACTGGTTTAGAAGTCAATGTGATTAAGTCCATAACAAAATTTTAAAGAACAAAATAATTTACGTCTTTCATACCATATAAAAGGAACTTTTTGACTAGAAAATATTAGTATGTATATTCAAAAATAGAATTAATTACTCATATTCATTGACTGGGGAAGTTCAATTTTTATAAAAATCCTACAAATATTTTTGAAAATAAATCCTAATTGTTTTTATTCTCATCTGTCATGTCACCCTTTTATTATTAAAAATTTCCATTTGTTTTATTTTTTCTGACAGGTTTCCGAAATGGAATTTCACGTAAACTTTAACAGATTTCTTCTTCAAAATCTTAAAAATGTATCTGTAATATTTTACAAATTTTTATCTACCTACATACTTATAAAAATAACGTCGTTTTAATAAGACATTTTACTTTTCTCTCCACTACTAAAGTGGAAAGTTGATCTTATCGTCCACACATTTAAACAGGGTAACCGAAAAATAAAAAAAGAAAAATAAAAACTAAATAAACATCGTGGATTTACACCAAATAAATAAAATTGTCTCATTATTTTAATTTTTTTTTTCTCAAATAAAATTTGTGTGTGAGTAATTGATTAACTGTATACATATGCATAAATGTATGTCTTTTCTTTATTGTGCGTTTTCATATTTCATTTTAAATCAAACAATAGAAAGAAAGTGATCATCATGCGTTTTGTTTTGATTTTTTTATTTTATTGAAGAACAAAAAATTATAATCGTAATAAAATATATCCGGTATTATATGTATTTATCCAGTTATAAAAAAAAAAATATTTTATTTTGATTTTAATAAGTACACATATTAATTTATTTGGATTTCAGTTCATATGCGGTTTCGCTTTCACTTCTTTTCGTATTGTTTCATGATTTCATGTAGACAAATAAAAATAAATTCTTTATAGAGGGGTTTTTTTTTTTTGTTTTGAATAGTTCAAATAAACAACTAAATGTGGTAAAAGGTGAATGAACCGTGATTGTTTAAGGTAAAACTAAAACTCAGGATTTTGTTTTTTTGTTTGTTTGTTTTAAGTTCCTTTTAAATTAATTAATTTATAGCACACAAACCTAACATTAACTTAATTTTTTTTTAAATTTCTTTTTAAAGTTTAAATGACTTTAGAAATTGTTTTTAAAGTACTTTTTTAATATGTCACCTACAGCAACACATTATTTCATAATACGAGTATAAAACATATTATTATCAAGAAAGAGTACACAGTAGGAAATTATTAAATGATAAATGCCTCTGATGACACATTCGACTCGACAACATTTTTACAATTGTCTAATGCTGTTTTTTTTCCTGTTGGTTTGTTTTTTTTTATTTTTAAATAATTGTCAATAAATGATTTATGTTTTCCTACAGGAAAAACTTACTTTTATATAAAACTGTGGTTAATTTTTTCTTGTATTATTTTCTTTTCAGTATTCAGTATATTGCGGTTTTTTATTTGAAGAAAAACTGTATAAATAGTTAGTATTTTTTTTTTGTTATATTACATCAATTGATATGATATATGAAATGAAATATTATTCGAATTATTGTGGTAAATAATAAATTTATAAATATAAAACAAATTATATTACAGCGTCACTACCTTCATAATCTATAAATAGTTACGTACTATTAATTGCTATCAGGTATGCCTGTTGTTAATTATTTAATTACAAACAAAAAAATAGTTTAGATTTTATTACACTAACAATAAAACTGTGTTGTTATTACATGAACAATAAAACATAATTGCAAATTTAAAATAAAGCAAAAATAAATATTGGTATAATATTTCAAATCACTCACAGCCTAGAGTATTTTTGTGGTATTTTTAGTGAAATTCTTAAATTTATCATTGTAATGAAAATACCTATATTATATGAGGTGGAGACAAAAGTATTTTCCTGTTATTAAGTAACATATCATATATATCAAATTAATGTTGAAAAAGATATATTATATTAATTATCATTTATCATGTGAAATAGGAAATATTTTGCAATTTAAAGTGCATAAATACCAAACAAAAGACATGCATCATTTTTAAAATATTTTATCACAATGTGAATTGCTTTCCTATGAGATTTTAACTTTAAATAAATTTTTTACAGAATTTACAATGTTCTTTGACATGCTTCTTTAACTTAAAAAAAGAGCTACTTATACATTTTCAGGAAAAAATGTTTATAAACAAATCCGCCCTATATAACCCACTTTTAATCATTTTTTTTTTTTTAATGGGACATTTTAAGCACAACATCACACCTGAAAATAATTTTTCAATCATATTTAAATTTCAATTAAAATTTCTACAGTTGTAACATTATTTAAACAAGATGAATATTTACGTTTAATATTAATTTATAAATAAATATGGATAAATAAAAAATAAAATAAAAATTTCACTTTATGTTTATTTTAGCTGTGTTTTTCCAACACCTGAAATTGTCTACTTCCATGCAAAGTTGAATATTCACTCTGTTAATTTTTATTGCAGCATTACAATTGCATTTTTGAGTTAAAAAGAAAATGTTTAAAAAAAAAAGAAAAGAAAAAAAAAATACACACAAAACAACAATAAATTCACAAGAAAACAACTTTCTCTTTAAATCTATTTTCAGACATTTATCTACACCTTTCATTTGTATATAATGTCGTGTTAGTTAGTATCTTGACTACATAAGTATAATCGGGTTCGAGATAATTTTGCAAATATACTTATAGCTTTTCTGTTGTTAATTATTGAACAAATTTTTATCTTGAACGATTTATTATTATTATTATTTTTTTTTTAAAAAGAAAATAATGATAAAAAAATGATAAAATAATGTATACACAAAAATTCAATTAAAAATAAGTTAAATATATCTTTAACCTACCATTTGAATTAATTGATGATGATTCTATTTTGGCAGTTTCTGAAGATGATGATGATGATGATGATGATGACGATGATTGAGAGATTGATTTAGTTGTTGTTGAATTGAATAATTCAATATTTTTTTGATGAACTGGTTGTAATTTATCAGTTTCTATTTTAGGAGTAGCACCTATGAAGTATTTAAAATTAATGAAAAGATTTAATTTATGTTAAATAAAAAATCTATTTAAAAACCAAGAAATTACTAAAATAAATGAATAGTTTAAAATAATTAAATTTAAATACAAAAAAGAAATACTCTTACTACATCAAATGTTTTCCAAACGAAAAAATACAACAAATTATCTAAAATGACGATGAAATTAAAAAATATGACGACGATGAAACATTTTAAAAAAATTTTGCGTCATTTTACAATGCAAAAGTATTTGATTTTTTGCATATGCATACTTTTTTCTATAAATGATTACAATCTGCGAATAGTGTTATGTGGAATGTATTAAATAACTTTGAATGTTTGTTTCTTTTTATTTTTATTTAATTTATTTTTTCTATATTTTTTTTTTCTTCTTTTTCTTTAAATATTGCAACATTTTATGTATTTATGTAAAGTCAGCATTTTCTTGATAGTAGGTAAACCATATAATATACAATAAATAAGCAAACAAATTTAAAAGTTTAACAAAACACAACTGTTGAATTGAATTCAAGAGTTACTTTTAGTTAGTAAGCCATGGTCGATATATTGAGAAATTAGTATTTTTTTTTTTTAAATCTTTTTCTTTCGTTTGCGTTTAATTTATTTGAAAATACAATGCATTTTAATCAGAGTTTGATCTTGTTTGAATACCATTTTTTTTTTTTTTTTTGTATTTTCTAACATAAATATGTATTTTGTTTTTCAGATATTAGAAGTCGAGAACAAAAGCCTATAAAGAAACGGTGTACAAACAAAAATATGTTGTATGTTTTATTTATATTTTTTTTGTTAAATTTCACACTTCATAAATTATTTGAACAAATTACAAAATAAACAAAAAAATCTCTTTTATGAAGCATAAAAGTTTCTTAATATTTTTTTAACGGCTTCGTATTAACTTTGACTTTAAGATGTAAAATACACATGGATTATTGGCAAAATGAGATACAGAAATCTGATTATTCGATGACAGAAAATAAACTCCGTGTGCCAAATTAATCTTCATGAAAAGTTACGTTATACAAAAGATTTTTGTTCAAAATTTTCAAACGATTTTCATCGATGATTTAAACTGTTGAATGAAAAATATCGCCAGAATTGTATTTTTGTGAAACGATAAGCTAAATTTAATAAACTTGATTTATTACAAAAATGAAATAAAAATGCAACAATAAAAATATTATTAAACTGATTGATGTTCCAGTACAACTTTATAATAATTTCATTCTCATGTAAACAATAAACTTCTACTCAAGTATAAAATTGAATTTATTTATTATTTTTCAATTAAAAATGATAAAAAAAAATATTCATACATGTAGTTTAACAATATGTGAAGTAATAACTGACTTTAACGAAAATAACATCTCATCATATGTGAAGAAAAGTCAGTATCATCATTTAATTTATATGTGATACACGTTTTATGTATTAAATTTTAATACAGGATTATAAATTATACGTTGTCTCACATGATATGATAATAAACCCACATTGAATCTTCTGAACCGCAATTATTACATAAATTTAATTTTACGTGTAATTTTTGTCTCCTTTTTGAGATACTATCTTTTCATATGATACTGTTTTAAGCACATATGTATGTACAATGTACATATATTTTTAGTACCTAATATGGGTCACATTTTGTAACAAAGTGTAAGTGTTATTTATTTTCTTATTAAATTTCATAATTGGACACATATTCACTTTGCATCCAAATTCAACTAAAATATGAAAGTTGTTTGTGTTTTCATGTTAAAGCTCATAGTGACAAAATATTACAAAATTCAAAATACAAAAGATCCTTAGCATCTACCGATGACAATTTTTCGTGTATGCATGGTTGCGGTGAACTATAAAATATTGTAATGTCATTTAAAAAGATGCTAAGTTAAACAGTAAGAAAATAAAAATTGCTCAACATAATTTATTTTTTGTCATCATAAATTTATATCTTATTTTTAAATATAACAGATTATGTACAGTTAAAAGTAACTATATGCTGTATTGCTTAAAAAAAACATAAATATATATAATTTTTTTTCTTGCGTGATTACATTATCTTCTTCATTAACGTTGAGCAATCTTAATTTAGTTTAAGCCATGCAAATATGTATATATGATAGAAAGTTGCAACTGATGTTGAGTAAATAAGATATTATTACACGTATGTAGATGGTGATTGCACCTTTCTCTTTTTTTTTAGTTTTTTTTTCTTCAAAGAAAACAGATAATAATAATAACTAAGAAGATATTCATGTAAATTTAAAAATATTTATGAACAGTAAGCAAATTTCGAAAGTAATAAGCATCATGATTGTACTCGTATATGAGTATGTATGATATTGCAGTTAAGAGTAAGTAAATACGAAGTAGAGCGAAAAATATTGCAACTTTGTTCATAAAAATGGAAAAAAAAATTATTTTTATCTCATATAAGAAAATTTTAACACATTTTTTAATATTAAATTTAAATAGTAACTGTACAAAAAAAAAGATGGAAAATATGAAATTTGTGTAACAAATGAATTACTCTTTATTTAAAATATACATAAATTAAATACACATATGTATGTACTTGTATATATAAAATATAAATTTATTGTTAAAAATTTAAAGGAAAAAAACTTTTAGATATATTCAATTTTTTTAATTTTTTATTCAATTTCACTATTAACGAAACATCATGACAAATTCATGAAGAACTAATTATCGTGTTTCTTTTACATATTACACCAAACCTGACGTTTGTATTAGCAAATATGCAGTATTCTTTTCAAAATAAATAAAACACGATCTGATTTTAAGAATCTTATTTTAAACTTTTCAAGGAAAAGAGATCGTGAATATCGACAGTTACATTTTATATTCCTTTTTTTTCCGTTGATTTTCATGTAGGAAAAGAATTTGTTAAAGGTTTTGAATTTCATAAAAATTGGATTTGACTGAATTTATACAATACAAAAGTTAATCTTTTGCAGAGTTACAATCAACCAGCATCAAAAGTAAAAAATAAAAAAAAAAGCCCAACCATGGTGAATGTCGATTATACAATTTATACCATGTCACGATTTATGTGACATTCATCCGATAGATGTTTCGTTGTTTGTAAAAAAAAAAAAAAAATGAAATCTATCTTGAAGGACACATTATTTGTTTTATTTATTTATTTATTTATTATTTTTTTTTTTTTGCAAAAGAATGTTTTGATTGATTTTAAATGTAATATTGTTGTAATATAGAATATTCAGTTTTTATAAATAAGCCACGACGAAGAGAATGTACTTTATGTGAAAAAGATACAGTTTTCTAGGTAACATTAAAAGTTATTATTTTTAATAAATTCTTGAAAAAACTTTAAATTCAAGTAACAAATTAATAAGTTAAAATTTTCATGAACAAAAAATCTGTAATGCATTATCGATAATCTTTGAAATTCCCAATTGCGTTTTTTTTTATATTTTGATTTTCTTTTTATCTTTTTATTTCGATGTGAATAAAAAATGATTACCGCATAAAATCCATCAATAATGATAATATAATGCAATATTAATAAAAAATGTCAGATATGTCCTTGAACTTTCAAAATTAACTGATAATATTAAATCAACAATGTCACAGTAAAAAAATATGAAATTCATATTTTTTAATTTAAAAATTTTTTATATCACGTGAAGGTAAAAGATTTATAAAATTTTTGTCAATATAGTGCACACGTTTATGATTTGTTGAAATATGTGTCAACATACATGATTATAATCAATTTTCAAGAACACATTGTTAAGAAATCATAATAACCTTCCATAATTTCTAAATTCAATATCATTTCATTATTTTTAATATTCAATTAAAAAAAAAATGTTCGAGTAATTCTGGACTACGAATTAAATACGTGAAATTCTTACAACAATTTTGTGATACCAATGAATAACAGCATAACTGCTTGTAAGTACACCTTTATTCACAACGTTAGTATGTATATGTAGTATGTATAGCATCTATTCTACACAAGTAAAAAAATTTTCCAAACTTAATTGCTTTACTATGAAAATCAAGCAGAATCGTGTTATTCTGCCGTTCCTTGGTGCCACATGAAAATATTACGATTTATTCTATTTATTTTTTTTTTATATAATAAATTTTCCACGATCTCAGGTTTTTTTTTATTGTTACACCTTTTATTTCCGGTTCAATTTGTAATATAGGAAGAGGATTGGCTTTTTTTTCAATCATTAATTACATCTATGAAATGATTTTTTTTTATCCACAATTAAATTTAAAACGGAATTATTTGTAATAAACGGACCGTGACTAGCAATTTGATTAATTTTTGTTTTGTGTAAGCAAAAAATAATCTAAATAAAAATAATATAATAAACACAATTAAAATTAAATTTCATTTTATTTCAGTTATTTTCGAAAATTGAAAATTTAGAACAGTAACTGAAAATAATTTGTTTGGATTTGCGACGAAAAACATCAAGAGTTGGTTTGATTCTGATCAAATTTCACACGTTTTTTTTTTGTTGTTGTATTATTTTCAATAATCTTTAAGAAAAAGCTAGGATTTTCTTGAAGTCAATACTCGTGAGGTTCTTTACCTTACTACTACTTTGTCATGAAAATTCAAAGTCAAAAAAATTAATTATGTTATGGAGGTAGTACAAAATTTATTATTCACTACTGCCATATTTTATTCGAATTTATTTACCTATTTTTTTTTTTCTTTTTTTTTTTTCAACAAATCTCTTTTTGTTCAATTTATTGAAAGAGTGAGGGTGATTTTTTTTTTTTTTTGAGGTGAGGTAGATGATCAATATTTTACGTATTTAAAAACTTAATCAATATACAACTGACACTTCATTAATTACATATAAATAATAATACGAAAAAAGTAAACAAAATAAAATAAAATAAACATTGAATTTATGCAAACCTCAATGCTCAATTCATTATAAACAATGACTTTTTCAAAATAATTTTGCAGGCTCTTACATAAAATTTTCAGAGCACATACAATGAAATATTTATTTAAAAATACATATATGTATATGTATGTAAAATCTTGTACTTTTCATACTCAAAAAAAAAGTCAAGGAGCATTTTTTTTTAAAACTAATTAAAAAAATATACATACTCGTATAATTATCATTTTAATTTTAATAATAATTACCTAATAAGATTTACTTTTTTATTTTATTGAAATTTAATATACTTTAATTCCAAACATTATCACGTTGTGTGTACAAATGTTTTATTTGCACACATAAAACAAAATAAAGAAAAAAAACTCGTTAGACTTGAATAAACTGTATTTTTTTTTTTCAATTTTAGTTACAACTAATTAAGTACATTATTGTAAAAAAAAATAGGTATGATTATGATTATTATTAGGTTAAATTATAATGTGACAAAGTTTTTATTAATATTCTAACATATGTTTTATTCTCATTTGTTTTTCTTTTAACAAATAAAAAAATATATAATATATTAGTCATAATTATAAACAAACAAGAAAAAAACAGACTTCAAATAATTATTGTTGTACTTTTTTGTCACACAACTTTAATAGGAAAATTTTTGTATCTTTGCTGAATTTGCATAAAATTATACTTAAACAGTGTTTTTTGTTTTTTTTTTTCGTTTTGGTATTTGAATTTAGTAATAATTGTAGTTGAAGTTTTAAACTTAAGACATTAACATAGTTTCAAACTTAACTTTTTGAAATTTTTTATCTTGTATTTTTTGTTTGTTTTTTATTTTTTCCAAAAAGGAAGTATTTAAAAAAATGTTATTTTTATAATTTGTCATTGAAGTTATAAATAACTTTAAAATTTATTTTAATTCGCATGAGTAGATACATTTTTTTTTAATATTTCGAATCATTCAAAATTTATATACATATATTGGTATTTCAGTTACAGAATGAGAAAAATTTAAGCTCTACAAATTATGTACATTTACAACGAAATTTTAAAGCCAAAAAGTTTATATTTCACCGTTTTTGCACACACAAATACTTCAAACAAGGATCAAACTTTTTATTGGAATATTTTTTGCGGACTTTTCGTGCTAATATAACGTACTCAAGCACATATTATACTATGTATGTAATAAAAAATTTTCCGTTACAAATTTTCAATTTTTATTTCCTTTACTTTACGCAAGATTTTATAATTTTGAAAGTATCAAAATTAAAAAAAAAAAATAATTAAAAATTTAAATTTTCTCATATTGAATACCAAAAATTCAAAAACTTAGTAGGTATGTGAGTGTGTTGAACTCTTCGTGGTTGAAGTATAACGTGTGCACTGGAAAAAAAAAGGAAAGTTTTAAAGTCGAGCAAAGCAATCACAGTCTTACCACCGTCATGGTGTTTTGATCATACGAGATTACATATATGAATTTTGAACTGATTTAAAAAAAAAAAAAAAGTAATTAATGTTGAAATGTTGATAAAAATATCACGTATCTTTTTCATATATGAAGGAGGACATTCAACTTTATATTTTTCTTTGTTATTTAAAAAAACAAAAACTAAACTTTTCCATTGCATTCCATTATTGTTTATGATTTATTGAAATTTGATTAGCCTTTTAGATAACAATATAAGCATAAAAATTAAACAATTAAAAACTCATCAAATATTTTGTGACAAAGCAGAAAATTATTTGATATTTTGTAAAGGAAAAAAAAAAATTATAATTTCTATAAATGGCATGATTAATGTGATGTTTTAAAAAATAGACTTTTGTCGAAAAGAAAAATCCCTTGAAAAAAAAAACAATATTATTGAACGAGTTAGAGATACTGAAAATTTTTAAAATGATCATGAAAAAGTATATAATTCATACTTTTTTACAAAAATACGGAAAATTAAAAAAATAAATATAACTAAAATTTGTTAAAAACTATTTAAACTTTGAACTTTGATTATATTTTCGACAAAAAGTTAATAATTTTAAACTGGAAACATCTTCAATTATTTTTGTTTTTAAAAATCATAAATTTCACGTTTTTAAATTCTTAATTAAAAAAAAAACTTGTTTCATCGAGTAATTATATTGAATTTTAGTAAATTCGAGCATATGTATTGTATTAAATTAGTTCATTCGTAAAAATCGTTTTGAAAACTTAATATTAAATTTAATTTTGTTATTGTTGTTGTATTAATTGACCTACATTTAAAAATACGCCATTTAGAGAAAACTTGTTTTAAATATTATTAAGAGAAAAAGCAGATAAGTACAAAGTGAAAGTGCAGTAACACTTTTTGTTGTTGTAAGAAATTAATTGATTTCTTTAATTCAATTGAATTTTTTTTTTCATATTTCTTTTATAATATTTTCATATACCACATTATTTACAAATTCATAAGATATATTTTTATTTTTAAATCTTTTGTTGCAGAAAATCTATTATAACCATATTCGCATTTTATTTATAAGCTTTGCATGTGCATAATTGTGATTTGAAAAAAATATTCGCATACTTACGATGTACGTATGAGTATCAATTATTATGATGTAGGCAAAACCAGAAATGAAAGGCAAAATTTTCTTACAATTTTATCATTTATTTTGCAAATATGTACATACCTATATATTTTTATTTATATATGATAGATACATGTAAAAAAAAAGAAATACCTTAATTTAAAGAACAGGTAAAACAGGTCAAAAACGACTTAATAACATATACAGTTTAATAAAATTGCAATCTACTGACATTAATCAACAATTACAACTTTTTATATTGTCTGGTCAATGGTTAAATAGAATAAAATAAAATTTAATCGTGATATTTTACACAAAAATAAAATATGAAAATACATACATACATATGTATACTGAATGCAATGTAAAGACTGCATTATGCACATGTAGGAGGACATATAAAAAACACATCATACCAGACCAGCAGAGCTGCAATTCTTTTATGGGCACAAAAATAGTAATGTTATGCAGTACTTAACATTTTATTTGTAGAATGTTTGTCTTCAATATTAATATGTGTATATACATCTAAAATTACATCTACAATACTGTTATTTTATATTTCTTTTTATTATTTTATTTTTCATATACATATTGTGCAATATTTTGTACATATTTTTATTTGTAAATGTTTGCATTGTGAATGGATGCTGTAAACATAAATTCACATGTTGTCAGATACAACACAATTACTTTTGTAAAGTAAAAAATAAAAAAGATGCGTTGATTTATGATTTTGTACAACAATTCCACAAAAGGTGATAAAAGTAATTTTACAATTTTTCAATAAAGTGTAAAGTGCAAATGTTATAAAAATAGAAAGAAAAAAAAAAGACATACAATAAAGTAAATGTTAAGTTAATTATAGGAATTAGAAATAAAAGGAATTAAATACATTATTAAAGATTGTTTAAGTGATGGTGTAAGAAAAAAAATTCAAACCCAAAGATATATTGAATTTTATTGAAAAATTTTCCTATGGGGCAGAAATGATATTTTCAAGATGTCATAAGATGTACTGTATTCAATCATCTTGTTATTAAAATTTATTGTAATAATTCATTTTTTTTATGTTTTCATATTTTTACACTTCAGCCCCATAGCACTACAGTAACAAAACTCCATACATGTAAAAATGTTAGTTGGTTTTAAAGGGTCAAAATGTAAAGGTTTTAGTTGAATTAATTTCTAGGCATTGAAAATATTTCCAGTTTTGCAATTAAAAGTCTAGAAATTTCTTCATGTTCACGTCAATAAATAACCCAAATTAATGAGCTAACATGTTTTGATTTCGAATTTAATAAAATTTAATTTGAAAAAAATTAACCTTAAATTTGTATTTAATAAAAGTGTTTTTAAATTACTAAGTTCCTTGTAAATCTTCCTCTAAAGATGTTTAAAACATTTTATTTTCCAATTCACAATTCCTCAAATGAAATAATTTTTCTAGCTATAATAAATTACGTACATGGTACATACAATATTAAATGTATATAATACACACCTTGCATTTCACGTGATGTAACAACAGAATTAACATCAATAGTAACTTTCTCGTATTTTTGTTCATTATTACGTTCATTGACCATTGATTTTCCATTATTACTGTTTGACGATAGCACCGCCGTTCCTGCAACATAATTATTTCCTATAGTCACCCTATAGCTGGTTGTTACCACAAGCACCAACAACAAAAGATGAAAATTCATCTTAACCGAATGATTTTTTAATTTTTTTTTTATTTTTTTGTAAATTGTTGATTTCTATTTCCTTTAAAGGTGTTTCTTTCTTTTTATTAATAATTTTATTTTTTTATATCAAAAAGAGATTTTTTTACATCAAATTCACATTTATTTCAAATTCTTCACAAAAAAAAAACAATAAATTGTAATTAAATTGAACAACATCGGTAAATGATTTTTATGTTTATTATACTTTTGTAATTTTAAATAATTTTTTTTTTTAATTCCTACTTCTTTTTTTTTTTCTTACTTTACTTCTTGTTTTACACAATTTTGATTACATATTATGACCACAATAATCATAAGGCACCGAATAAATCACTAATTTAATTTCTATATAAAAAAAAAAAAAAACAATTAAAACATGTACTAAATTTCTTTGACAGTTACATTTTTGTAATATTATTAATTATAACAATAATTTTCTAATTAAAATTGTCAACGATATATGATCGATAATGACATTAAATGAATTTAATTTAATTACACAATAAAAATAATTCATTGTTCATATTATGTTAAAATTAATGCGTGGAACGATTTAAATTGCATGTTAACACCAGGTATATATTTTGAAATATTAATGCATCAGATTGCAATTTATATGAATTGTAATTATGATATCGCATGATGACACCGTACTTTTAATACTTTTATTAGCAAATTTTTTATTATTATTTTATTTAACTGTATAATGGTTTTCGAAAAATAATAGTAAGAATGGTTCCGTAACCGTATTTATTTGAAAAGAAAATTTCACTTTAATATTTCGTTATTATTATTATTGCTCTTTTTTTTTTCTCTTGAAATTTAATAATTGCAATATTTTATTTGTAAAGAAAAAAAATATACACACATACACAAAGTTAAATAAATACTGAAGTTTTAGATTCAAAAACGGTTTCTGGTGATATGAAGCTCTGTCTTTGCATACAGTTGGTTTTATGGTTGAGAAATTAGAAACATAGAATAAATACCTGAAATTAGAAAGTAAAAAGAAATTGTATTAATTATTTAAAAAAATTTTAGGATAATTACAAGTATGTAATAATTACAAAAAAAAATGTATTGGAAAATATTATACAGTTTGTTATAATTTGAAAAAAAAAATACATTTTTGATTGAAAGGTGTAAATCAATAGAAAGTTTGCAATAATTATCAATAAAATATAATTTTGGAAAAAAGTATAAGCCTTTCAAAATGTTAATTAATTCTTTCCTATTTAGATTATGATTTTACTTTGGCTAGACAATACTTTTTAATTATATAATTTGGAGGAAAAAAAAAATTGCACAAACTTTCTATTTTGTTTTTTTTTTTCTCATACTTTAAATAATTAACTTTCATCGCAGGTTTAACCAGTATTTTTGGCTTCTGTTGATTTGTTAGATAATTTATTTTCTCACAAAGCAAAAAATTAATTTAAAACTAAATACTTAAGTATTTTATGTATGTAAAACGTAAAAGTATCTGAATTTCTTATTCACCATACAACAAACCCATATAGTCTGTTTGATACTAATGATAATTTTGTTTTTTTTAATTTAAAATTGTACTTTTCAATAATTAAAATAAGCTTATGATGTGCTCATTTGTATATTGTATATATGTATATAATATTCATTAAACATACGGTTATTAAACTTGTTCATCACATTATTCAAGCTTTTTGGAATTTCCATTATTCAAGATATTTTTTGTAATTAAAATAGCTAAAATTAATTAAACGTAATGTGGGCTTTGTCTTATGGGAAAGAATACTGTATAAAATTAACAGAAACAAAAACTAAACAATTTTCAGTAGCTATCGTTTGTTATTTTAGGGTGAACAGGACAAACAGATAATGGGTTATTTTGCAAACATTTTGCCTAACTATTTGTGAATCTCTCGACTTTTAATTACGGCAAAATAGTGCACCACCCTGTATGCACTTTTAAAAGAAGTTCTTATCAATTATTTTTTAATTATTTTGCATGATTCTTATTTACACACTACTTGTTCAGCTTTTTGAATTTATCTAAATTTGGATTTTCCAAAAACAAAAGTAGATTTTCCTTAGTTAAATTTTAAATTTTTTCTAGAAGGTTGATTTTTCAAATAAGCATAAATTGTAAACTAGACCAAAAATCTTTACAAACATAACTTCTTAGTATTAATTTTAGCTTATGTAAGTCAACATTTTAATTTTTTCAAATGACGCACCATAAAAGAATATACATATAAACTATAAAGTTCTATAGAAACTGGTATTGCCATTAGAAATAACGTACATAAGTGTGTATTTGGATACAGCTTACACACACGATGTATCTTGCCCACCAGATACCAGATACCATTCAAGAGGCTGTACACAATGTGTTATTCTTACCTAATATTCTCACAACTACTTTACTATGTATACCATGTAATGTGTTCTTTTATAATACAATTACATTGTAACTAATTGTTAAAAATTATAATTTTCAAGGTAATGAATGTAATTCTGTGAAAAACATGTTTCTCTTTCTTTTTCATTTAATATAAAGTTGGTTTTAAAGAATTATTATTATAGAACTGAATAGAAAACCGTTTTTAATTTATTAGTTTTTTAATGGTGTAGAGCAAGAAAAACCGTTTATAACTTTAAAAAAATACAAGAAGTATTCTTTTATTTTCATTTTAAATGTCATTGCATATGTATGAGTATATGAATAAGAATTGAAGAAAAAAATACGAATTGTATTTGAAAAGATATTTACAAGTATAATTTTCATTTATTCATAAATTATAATTCTTTGTACAATATTGTGTATTAATTATGGAAACGCTCAATTCATGAATATATACAGTACATTTGTGTATTCTATGATATCATTGTAGTCTGTTTGCCATAATCGAATTGTCTTCAGACTTGCCTACTATCCGGTTATAGACATATTATTCAAGATTAAAGAAGTTTTTTATATATGCAAAAAATTCACCTATGTTTGTACCTTACCACCCAACAGAAACTGAACAACATTCATAAAAACTAAAAAAAAAAAAAAGAACAAGATACGTTCACCTGTAATCAGATTGTAGTAGATTCTCCATTCACTACCAGTTGAATTGAAATTATTATCTGATCATAATTTTTAATATATGATTTTGTGCTAGCACACACATATGTATACGAGTACGTACATATGTATTTCAATAAAATTTTAATGTTGCAATAATTCGCGCTTTAAAATTTTAAACTAAAGGCACGCAGCTTGATTATGTTTTTTATGATTACAAGCATTTTAATTATTGTTTATTATTTTTTTTTTAAATTTTTATAGAAAATATTTTTTATATGTATTTTTTTTTCTTTAAAACTTTATCATTATGTTTTGTTGAAAGTAATCACGAATTTCAAATTCTTGAAGTTAGTGGTCATCATTAATTGCACAGAGCTTAATTAATAATTATTATACGATAAGTATGTAGGAAAACTATGAGATAGCATTATTATTATTATTATTTTTTTATTTAATTTTAATTGTTTATTTGTTTCTTGTTTTTTGTTTTTTTTGTGTTATAAACATTTAAATAAATAATTTAATAATGATGGTATTTTTCATTTTATTGTATTTAATTTGTAAGATAGAACATTGAATAAAAATTTGAAAAAATAAAAAAAAAAATTACTTCACGGTAGTTAATTCTATGATCTTGAATAAAAACACAAATTATATTTGAGCAATATACCACAAACAAAAATACCAAAGTGTACAAAATGTGATCTTGAGACGGCGTGATAATGATTTGTATTGAAAATTTGTTACTGCATATGAAACTATTGTATGTAGTCTGAGATTAAAAGTAAAAATCAACAAAATTTGCCAATAAAAACTTAAAAGATATTAAAGTGTTTAAAATATTTGAAATTTTTCTATAAAAAACCGATTCCACGTTTGTTTTTCTTTTTATATGACTGGGAATTCCACAATAGTATGTAAATTGGAATTTTTAACAGTTAATGTTTTTCAATTCAAAAAAGAAAATTTCACATATAAATCTTGAACAAGAGGGAAAGTTCAAAATACAATCGACCTAAAACTGATGCTGCAGTTTCATTTTTTACATTTCGCGTCAAAAAATACATGAAGAATGGAAAAAACAAAATACAATTTCTTACAATTTTTCAACTTAACTTTCAATTTCGATCACGGATATCTTCAAAAATTAAAAATAAATTTTACCATTTCTTTTTTTTTTTTTACCTTGCAATCCATAATACAATTTCATTTTTCAAGTTTATTTTGTGAAAGTTATTAAAGTTGAATTTAAAAATGGAATTATAAAGATTTTGTTTGTTTGTTTTTATTTAAAACAAAAATATAAAAAAATATTCAAATTAAAAAAAAATTTTTTCTTAATACCGAAATAAATTTAAGAAATTTTTGTAATTCACTTTCGAAAAAAAAGCTCATTCACCTTTTAAAAAGGTGACATTAAAATCGAATTTGGGTTTCTATAAATATAATTTATTTGTTTTTTTTTTTAAATTTTTACTTTTCATTTTTTCTCTATTAAAATTTTTAGGCTTACCTTCCTTTTTTACAAACTAATTTTCCGCCCTCTTTTCTGTTTTACAATTGAATTCAATATTTAAATTATTACAATGAATAAGCATAAAAATTCAAATTTACAACTGAAAGGTAATGTAATTTGTTCAAAACAGTTATGAATTGTTTTTGTTTTTTCTTGTTTTTCTACATGGAAAACATAAATGAAAATTAGTATAATCATTGCGGTTTATGTGAAATTTTACTAAAGTTAATGTAATGAAGTTTTGCGTACAGTCAACCAGTGAAACAATGCATAAAACGTTGTGGAATAACTGACCTGGGTGCGTATAGTATTTATACGTATATGTAATTAACTAACTCACACAGTATTAAACCCACAGCTAATAAATCCATCTGAACAAGGTTTCATTACAATAACAATAAAGAAGTATACAAAGTTATGTTGAAATTTCTTTTTATTTTATGATTTTTACGCAACAATAACAACATATGTACATATACATATACGGAATATATGTGAATACATATAGTAAGTACAACATAAACAAAGTAGCTATTTTAAGTCATTGCTGCTGTATGTAAAATGATTTGATTTTTTTATTCCATTTACAATTGCGTAAAGAAAATTCCAAGTGAAAATCTTTTATATACATATGTATGTATCTAATAATAATAATTATAAAGTGAATAAATTTTTTCACATAAAAATAAATGTGTAATTTAAATAATGTTTGTGGTAATATGTGGATTGGCAGTATTGTGCGCACATACATATCACTATATAATCTGTGAATATAATTCATTTGAAAATATAATTTTAGAAAATTTATTTTTAACTTTAACGATATGGTAAACCTGTTAGTTTATGAAAAAATAAATTTTCACCTGGTTTCCTCTGACACATACGCCAACAACAACAAAATAGTATAAACAGTAAGGTTTTCATTATAAATTTTATTATGAGTTTAAATTGTTCCATGAAAAGAAAGTGAAATATTAGTAAAAGTTTCATTATTGAATTAGAGTTTTATTTGAGTAGATTCTTCATGAATTTTCTTTTTTTTTTTACAATTATACAAATATTTTATTTTGAAGAAAAATGAAGATTTAATTCTATTTTTAAAAGAATGTAGTATATCCTTAAACCTCAAGATCTCGAAGGATTTATTGTATCATGCATAGAGAAAAATTGTCAATATTGTAATCTCAAGTAAAATTAGAGGCAATAAGTTCCTATAAGGAATTATAGCAAAGGAAAAAAAAAATATCTATACATATATGTACATGTATAAAAATATTTTTACAAAACTATTAATTTACTCGAATTTGTGAATCCCCAGGCAACACAATGCACTGCTTGAACTTTTGATATTCTACCAAAAACGAATTATAGCCATTGTTATTCTGAAAGTGCATTTATGAATTAAATGCTTTTTTTTTTTCTTTTGAATGAGAAATATTTTCAAGGAGATTTAATGAACTTCGGATACGTCCTCTATCATTCACACGTCATGTCCATCATGTAATTACAATACAAAAATTTATTTTATTACATAAATAAAAAAAAAATAAATAAATAATAAAAACTGCCGTACCGGATGTACAAATATGAGAAACTTATTTTCTATCTAAAGAAAACAATGTATTTCCACGATAAAAAAATAAATAAAATTTTTTTAAATGATAAAATAGTTTTTCATAAGGTTTTTGTTTTCTTAACATATGTATATGAACACCTTTTCTATTTGGCGCCTATGATCTCAGGTAAATCAAATTTTCTTTAACAATATATCAAAAATAAAAACAATTAACTCTATTTCCATCTGTACATATACTTTATGTTATCTTTAAACACTAGCAATTTCAAAGATAAAACGCTTTTGAGCGTTTATCATACATGAAACACCAACTGACAAAAAGAAAAAAACAGCAGCTTCTGTTCACTGCATTAATTCTAAATGTGAATGCAAACAATGAAAAATACTCATTAACATTTTTTTTTCTCAATTAGTTATACACTCTGTCCTCGACATAATGTTTATATTAAGTATTCGAAATCTTTATTCGCCATACTAAAAATTTTACCTTTACAAAATGTTAATGTACCTATGTATATTGAGTATTGTTGTTGTAACAATTTATACAGTGACGGAGTTTAAATGAGAACGGAGTTGGTGTATTTTGGAATTTTTTAAATTATTTTCATTCAAAAGATAAATCATGCTTATAAAGAAAATTTTTAAAAAAAAATATTAATTTACATACTTTTAAGAAATAATGACGACATCAGAATGAATTTATGTATTTTGATGAAGAATTCTCATTTGTAGGTAATCCCAAATTTGTTTAGGTAATTTTGTTAATTGAAAACAAAACAAAAAACATTTTCTTTCACAAACTTCTTGTCACAATTTAACACTTTATCAAAAATATTTCATTTCTTTTTATTTTTTATTATTTTTAAATTAAAATATAGAAAATTTTTCTTGATCACAAATTCATAACTATATTTTTCTTTCTAATATAATTTTTATTAGAGTGAAGGTCACATTTTAACACCTTTTTTTTCTTAATTCAAACATTAACTAAACTTTTTTTTTTACAAGAAATAAAACTAGCGTAAACACAGTACGACGTTATTCGCGCAACCGCAGAGTAGTAACTGTTAAAATTTACTTTGAATCTCACAGGTAAAGTCTCACAAATCACATTACAGGTAAATTGTTAAACCTGGCCTAAAGCTGAACTCAGAAAAATTATTATTATACTTATTTATTGGTTGAATTGTGGTGAAAATTCATAACAAAATACAGTTGGAAAAGAGTTAAAATTGAATTTTTCATTTTGCTGAAAAAAGAGTAGATGTTAATGTTATTTACTCTGAAACAATCATTCATTAATACTCTGTCTCTCCATAAAAGTGGTAAGTTTGAAAATATCTATGGTATATGTACGTATAGTATATCATATTTTGTAAATAATACTTTCGAAAATAATTGATTAAATTCGAAAAACTTAGGTTGTCGGTGTTGAACTTGTTGATAATGGTAACTTATGGAAAATGATAACTTCTTTGCATCTCTTGGTTTGTAAATAACAACAAGATAAACCAAAATATTTACTTTTTTCATAAATATTGAATCGATTTAAAAAAAAAAAACTCATTGAAAATTTACTAGTTTTCTCTATTAAAAGATAAAAAGAGTATAAACTTTCAACTAGGAAATAAAAAAAAAATCATTTAATCGGTATTTTATCACGTGAAAATATTTTTTTTAAAAAAGAGACCATTGAGCAATATTTTTAAATAATATTCATATCATTGCAACATATCAACGCATTTTTTTTTTTAAAAGATGTTATCGACATTAAAAAGACATTTTGAATAAATTTATTATAATCAGAACTTTTTATCATTTTGAAAAATTTAATGCAATACCTGCCAAATATCTATTATACTTATAAATTGGTTACTTTTGTTTCCTCTTTAAATACAAATTTTGATCATATATCACCTTTTTTCTTTTGTTTTGATAGACGCAACATTTAAATTTTTACCTTTTTTTTTATTATTATTATTTTTTTTTTTAATAAAAGACCATGTTGTAAAAATGAAATGATTACAAAATTAAAGTGTGAATTACGTTACAGAATCCAATAAAAGAAAAATTATTGTGATGCGTCAGATTGCTATAATGAGGAATGTATTTGTAATGTAATATAGCAATTTTTGTATATTTTTTTCAATTCAATAAAATTGTATGTCAATTTGAACACAAACCATTTCAACAGGTTAACACCTATGCCAATCAATGAATATTTGATGGATGATATGTTATGTACAAGATATTTGTTAAAAGAAAAAAAAAGAAATTCAATTTATTGTTTAGTCTAGGCAATTTAATTGCTTTTTTTTCATTTCGAAATTATTTTTTGTTGTAATTACTTCCAGTTAGATATGAAGAAGAAGTTTGAATTGTTAAAATTTTAAATTGACTTTTTTTTTTTTCGTTAAAAGAGATCACATTTTTACATAATAAATCTATAATAATTGTCAACCAGATGTTTTGAATGTAGAACAAAATTCTAAGTATTCATTGTATTTGAATAAATTACATAAGTAAATTTATCGCTTTCTAAAACTTAAGAATATAAAATATTTGTATTGTTTTACCTTTCAATAAAAATAAAAAATTGTATTGTATTCTTAAAATGCAACTGATAAACGCAACATTTGTACATCATTAATAAAACTACACAAAAAATGTTCAAAGAATTCAAAAAAAAAAAAAAGAAAAATAAACATCGCTATAATTATCTTTGTGGTCTAGATTTTTTTTTCTATGGCCTGAAAAAATTTATTCATTTTAATTGAAAAAAAACTTTCTCTGTAATTAAAATTGTGTTTATAATCTTTGAAGAATAAAAATGTATAAAATAATAAATGAATAAATTAATCATTTCTAAAATCTTAAATAGAAATCTATGCTTCCATTTATTTAAATTGAAAATCAGATAATTCAAACTTAATTACAATGAAGTGAATTCTTGTTGTTTTTAAATAAAAGAGAAATTTCCATGTGTGTTTAATTATTATTTATTCACGCACGATTTTTTGTTGATCGAGTACATACTACTTTAGATGGTTATAAAGTTTGCAGATATTTTTAATAAATACTTCTATGTCAATTATCAGTTCAAGATATAATTTATGCAAACATATATCGTTACACTCTTATTGTTTATCAGATTACCACACTCAAAATGAAAAGTACTGATTATACATAGATTATTTTTCGTTTTCTGAAGTAATTTTGGAATCAATACTAATTTTATTGTTTATCGTAGAATATTGAATTACTAAACAAAGAAACAATATTTGCTCATCTACTTACTTACTTCATTGAAAACAATCAACAATACATACAAGCAGCTTTTTGTTTTTATTTAGAAAAAAAAGAAGTAATTTATAATTAAATTTTTCAAAATGAATAAATTAGGAAATTTTAATCAATAAGAAACGAATTTATATTTTCTTGAATATTGGAAATATGCAATTGATGTTTCTGTTCAACATAAAGATGAAAAAGACTAATTTCTTCATTGAATGATGATCGTTGGGAAATGGAAAAAAAAATATAACTGATTGATTATTATTGGCTTTGTTAAATTGTTAAATGATGTAACATTGTTGTAACTTTAATTAATACATTAATGAAGAAATCTTATTACAATATGATTGAACAGTTTGTATTTTTTTTTTTCAAAATGGCAATTGACAATATAAATACAAATTTGGAAGAGAAACAAAATATTTTCATAATTTCATGTTGCAATGCAATGAAGTTTTTTTTCCATTATGAGCCACAACGCAGGGATGTCCCTTTACTACACCTTTAATATACACAGCGCTGCTATATCATATAAAGGTGGGTGGAAAAATAGGTGGAGTAAGTTAAGGGGGAAAAGAAAGGAAGTGTTGATGGATACCACATTTGAATTTCTAAAAATTATAAGATATGTACATCAATCAAATTTGAAAATTTTCCTGGACTATCGTCTGATTTATCATGACACACAGGCTGTGTGACACAGCAGATTAGAAATTTCTCCAATAACTTTCTGGGCCTCTACATTGCTGGTCTAATCGTATTTCTGCTGTGGTACGTCGCTGATACACGACTACTAAAAGCTAATATCGCAATGTAAACTACAATTAATTAAATTCTTCTAATTTTCGAAATTAACATAAATTAATCATTATATTATTTAAATTTTTGTACTTGATTAGATTTTCCGGTCATTTATCAGATTTAGTTAATTAAAAAGTAAAAATAATTTATTTAAATATTTTTATTGTTTTAAACTTGTTTATTTTCTCACAATTTTAAACATTTTTTTTTTCTATTTTAAATTTTTCATTTATTTAAATGTTTATATGTGTGTACTACATATGTATGTATGTCGTTATACGTATTTTTTATTTAACGGAGATAGAAAAAAAAATCTCACAACTTCTATGAATTTCATTATCGCACTCAAATTATAAATAAAAAATTTTTAGTTACGATGAAAATTCATTGAGAGTTGAGTTTGAATGAATTAAGATTTTAAAAAAATTGTATTTGAGATAAAGTTTTAGTTTTTTACTTAGAATTTTGAAACGAGATCTTGCTGGATTATGGTAAAATTCAAAGTCATGCGAACTTCTATTCCAAAGTTCAAATACATATAATATGTATGTATGTAGGCATACGTATATGAATATGAAAATTCAATTTTTTTGCCATTAGATTTTTAAATACAAAAAACTCAAGATAACGTTATCGTGGAAATTATGACATTTATTTTAGTTTTTTCCCTCATCAATTGTCCCCTGTTTGTTGAATGAATGAAATAAAATGTATTTAATCAAGATTTTTGTTCAAGTCATGCAATTCTTACGTCATTTATCACCAGTATATACAAATTACAATATTCATGAATTAAAATTTGAAAAAAAAAAAAACTAATTTAAGAAATAAATTCCCACAATAATTTTTAATATTTTTTAAAAAAATATTTTTCAAGACGTGTGTTATTTTCGTTTTTAACTTATGAAAAGTTTACATAGCTGACAGTTATCGAGCGTACAAAGAAAAATTTTAAATATGTAATTTACAAAATTTTACCACATTTTTTCCACATTTTAATTTATTTACAATTTTCAAGTCTAAAAACCTAAATGTTTTTTTTTATAACCTTGACCTGATCTTATTTGTAACAGAAAATAAGAATCTATGTAAAATAAATGTAAACTATTTACTATTACAAAACAGAACTATAAAAATTTATTATTGAGGAACGTGTTTCACCTTCTTTCAGTTCAAAAAAAAAAAAAGAAAAATAGTTTTGTCAATAAAAAAGTTATTATTTAAAAAACAAAATCTTTGAAAAATTCTATGACTTTGCGTGACAAAATTGAAATTTGAAATATCTGAAATGTTGCATAATCAGTAATTAAAAACAATAATATTCTAGAAATTTTCTCAAACAATACGCTATTTTCACATATTTTCAATATGAATAATTAATATTTACATGTAATATGTAAAATTGAATTTTTTTTTTTTAATACATAAAAATACAATTAAAACTTGTTTTTGTTTGTTTTCTTCTTTCTTTTTTGTTTGTGATTCATGTCTGTAAAACAACATTTTGTACATGAAATTATTCAAAATCAAATTTCTAACAGACCTTAATTTATTTTATCTTTCGCACGTGTTCACATTTGATTGATCCATTAAAATTTTTATTAGAGCTGAGATTAAAATTAAATTGAGCGTTATTGAGTATAAGTTAAAAGAAGTATTGATTTTGGATGAAAATAAAAATTTTATTAATGGCGCAGGATAAATTAATGGAAGCCTGATGCTATAAGTTTATTACATACATACTTTGATTTAATTATCTTTTGTTTTAGTTCAATTATTTATGCTTTTTGCATTGATAAAAAATTCTAAAGGAAAATAATCTCTACAGTTTCATAAATTTAAAACAAACGAAAATTGAAAAAGTTTATTCAAAAGTTTTGGAAGATATTTTTGCGTGATTTTTCTAATTTTTTAGTTTCAAAAGTGGGTAAATTATAAAAAAAAAAAATTTTTTAATTAGATTAATAATTTTTTTTGTGTTTAAATTTTTCGATCAATGCAAATAAACACGAAATGATTTTTAATACTGTACATGAAAATAATCATAAAAAGTAAACTGATCATGAGGTGTTATTATCGCTTATGTAATGTGTTAAATTTATTGCTAATAAATTTATAAAGTATCTTATTTTTATTTGAATTAATGATAAAAAATTGTATATTGTTTTGAAAAATATACATTAATTCGCTCCATTTAAACATCATGATTTTTGCATTATAAATATATCAGAAAAATAGTCTTTATAAAAATTTAAGTTAATTTTAGTTAAGCCCTGGCTCATAACAAACTGTTGCGCCACTAAATGATGAATTATAAAAATTCAACAATATTTTAAAATATTATACCTTTTACTTTTCCAATCCAATCCATATGTAGAAAATCATTTTTTTGCTATTTTTTAGGACTGATATCATAATCAACAAATACCATGGGTTATATAAAAAATTAGTGATTTTTAATTAAACAAAGGAAAAAAAATTACCTAAAACTTTTTCTATCAATTAGTTTTTGTTGCACAATAATTTCGATTCGTAAATGTCATAAATAAATTACTAAAAGATAAACACAACACCTATGTTGTTTCGATGTTTGTGTAATTTCTAATTACAGACATAAAGCTTTTGAGTTACCATGATTGCTTAGATAAGCTTGATTATGTCTGTTATGTCTTTATATTATCTGCATGTTTGTCTGTCATTAAAAATTACATACATACTTGTATCTACATACATATAAAGTTTGTGCATATTTGAAAAAAAGCTTTGAAAAAAAAAAGAATTTTTATTTCATACATAATTTTTCTTCTTATTAAATGTTTATTTTATAGTTATTAATTTATGATAATATCCTAATGTCATGATATTCACATTTATGAAACAGGTTATTTATTAAATATCACTGTCCAAAACCTTGACACCTATAACTTCTTGGTATTTTATTACAATAACAATTAACTCCACCCAAATAATTAAATTGATATAACACTTTTTTTTGTAATTGAATATTACTTTCGTAAAATTTTATCAATACTTAATATCAATTTTTTTAAAAACATTTTTTTTGGGTCATGTTTAAAAATGAACCACAGAAAATTTATCTAAAACCACAGTAGCTAAAATTGTCATTTTGTGATAAATGTGATAAAAATATGATTAATATGTCTTGTAGAAGGTGAGGTGTTATATCACTTTGAATGACTTAATTAATGTTAAATTTTGTTTTTTGAAATTTGAAGTTTTAAATTCTAATTTTAATTTTTTTTTTATATTATGTCGAAACTAATGAATACAACCTTACTACACTGGGACCCAAAATGGTATGAAAAATTTTAAAAAAAAATGTTAGAGAAAGGAAAAAATACACTTTGGTGAAATTAAACTGAAGAATAACAGATACATATATTTACCAAAATCATGAAAACACATCTGTAAAAATGTTAATAATTCAGTAATTAGTATTTTCAGTTTTTTATTACTTATTTCTCTTTGTCATGTTGAAATAATTAATTGCTTTTTAATAGTCACTAACAACTTGAACAAAAAGTACTCGTGTATTAATTTTTCTATTTATTATTGTTTTTCTAAAATCATAATCCTACTAATTGCCAATAATTTGATAAAGTCATCAATAACTACATCCCATCAAAAGAATATTAGCGGTAAATTTGTCAAGATTAATGTTCAATTATCATGAATGGAAACGTTTCTAGAATATATTTTTAAAAATATTTTTAAGTAAATAAAAGAATATTGTTTTGTATTTCTAAATAGAATTAAAATAAATCTAATTATTAAAACGTTTTTTTATGATGATTTTTTTATTTGATTGACAGATATAATAAATAATTATGGAAAAGATGACTCTGTAAAGTAATAAATTGTAGTATCGGATCGTCATATATTCTTATTGAAAAAGTATTTTATGTATGTTTATGATGTTATAAGCCAATCAATATGAAAAAGATGTAAAATTGATAATTTTCATTAAGTAGATACATATATTAAAAATCTTATGTTATGTATTTACATATAAGTAGTTGAATTAGTAAGTATGTCTACTCAGTACTCACCTATGTACACACCTCAAGATCATTAGGGTTCGCGTGATCATCAATAAATGAACATTGTTATGAAAAAATCTACCGAATTTTTTTTAACGTTTTTAAAAGGTTTAAATCAACTTCATGATGAATGAATATTAGTAGTCAATGAACATGGTAAAACAAAGAAAAAATCATGCATAGGTCTATTCCACCTGTTTTGTTTAAAGAATATAATTTTTAATATTCGATTTGACCTTATGAAGTATGAGAATAACGATTTTTTATATGTTGATTATAAAGTATTATTTTTGTTATTTGAAATTAATTAATCTTGATCAAGATAATCATTTCATTTTTTTTTCTAATTTTTACTGAACAAGTGCAGGTACACAAGGATTATTTTTTTTAAAAATATTTTCTTATTCACAAAGAAGTACATACTTATACAAATGTATAAATAATATACATACATCATATTATGTAGCTTAACTTGTTTGTTTTGGAATCGAAAATAAAACATAAATGTAAATAAAACGATTGTTATTCCTAAATCTTGACAAATAGATATTTTATTTACAAAAATTACAATTTAATTTTTATTGTATATTCAAATATTTTTTAACATGTCGGATTTCTCAATTTTTTATATTTGTAAAAAGTATTTTTTTCTTTTTTTAATACATGAAAAGCCATTATGTGTAATGAACAAACATAGGACGAAAATTTCAAACATGAATCAATGAAAAAAAAAAAAGTACTTTTTCAATACAATCAATTTAAATTGTTTTAACAGTTTATAATTGAGAAATAATAAAATTTCTGTAATCTGTAACAATACTAAAATCGAATCGTGAAATTCCTATATTTTTTTTTTAAGTTGAATTACAATAGAAAATGACTTCAATTGATTCTAGATCGTTGAATGTCCTGATTGTGTTATTGTTTTAATTATCATTAGGAACATGATGTCGGTTATCGATTGTTGAATAAAATTTTAAAAAAGATTTTTTTTTTCATTTATAAAAAATAAGGATTTTATTTAATTCACATGATAATGAAAACATTAAAAAAAAAATAATCGAAAATAATATGGTGTTTAATATTTCATCAAAATGTTATGTTATCTCTCGAATCTTTCTTATTTATTGTTTGTTTTTAAAATTTTCTATTATCTAAAATGCAATTATAATTTTACAACGTAATGTCCACAGAAATGTAAAAAAAAAATAAGAGTTATATTGTATATAAGAGAATATACAAGAAATAAACATGTACGCTTTTTTGTCATTTTCATGTTCAATAATTTAAATAGGGAGTCACTATAATGTTTTCGTGACAAATTCAAAAATCTTACAAATGGCACAATTTTATAATTTTTAAATCACGAAAACGTGATTACGGACATCGAATTTTATGTAAAAAAAAGTTTTTGTAGATAAATAAGTAAAAACAAAAAATGCAATTTCGATAAAGAATGTACATATTTGTATGTGTATGTGCTTTTAAAAAATAAATGAAAAGATAAAAAATTGAACTGATAGATTTAACATATGATCGCAATAATTAAATTTTAAAATAACTTGCACTGATTTATTACTGCACAACATTTATACATAGTAGAATTTTATTCAATGTAGTGAAGATGAAAAAAAAATATACATATGTATTTACTTCCATACATGAAATTGAAAGTGTTTGAAAAAAGTCTGAAAAGTTTATATGTTTTTTTTTTTGTGATAATTTTTTAATGTCTTCGGAATGAGTCAGTTATTTTGAAATATTATATCTTAAAACCTCCAACTGAGAAAAAATGAAATAAAAGAAAATTCTTTAATGACATAAATTTTTTAAAAAACAAATCTATACCAGATTTATTAGGTAATGGGTTTTTCAAGCAAAATATATCTTCTTTTTATTTTTAAAATTAATATAATTTCTCATCAACACCATTCTATATTTACATATCAATGTGTATAGTGTATAAAGCATCAGAACGATGAATAAATTGAATATCTGGAATGTGTGTTGTAATTTACTACCCTGAATAATACATCTTATTAAAATAAAAACAAAAGAGTTTTTCTATTTTATATATTTTTTTTCTTTTTTTGTAAGAAAATGCCAAGATCAAACTACACAAAAAACTTATAACTAAACAAATAATTAAATCTTTTTACGTTATGGTAATTTTATAAATTTAAATTAAAAAAAATTTGAATTTCGATGGCATAAATTAATTATTTTATTTATTTTTATTTTCTAAACAAAAGATAAAAATAAATCATTGAAAATAGTCAAATATTAGAGTTATATTGTAGAAACGTTCTTTAATTGAAATTTATATTAAAAATTTAATAAATTGAAAATCTGCAATTCAAAAACGATAACGAACATTATAATGGCAACTTTTTTAATCTTGAAAATTATTATTGATCACAGTAAATTAAAAATTCTGCTCACATTTTTTTAAAAAAAACCTTGAAAAAATTTATATACTCGTACATACGAAAACTATTGCTATTTTTATAAAAATAAATTTTTGCTTTACTTTAAAAATTTAAATATCAACGTCAGAGAATAATTTAACACCTACACAGTACGTTTTATGCATCTTAATTAACAGGTAAGTATAATATGTTTTCTTGTTTATTATTGTTTTTTTGTTGATTTTCCGGATAAAATATAAAAATACACAGAAATTTTATCTGTTGAACAATAAAATTCCCATGAAAATTGAAAATAAAATGATTTCTAGTATAATTGCAACAAAAAAAGTATCTAAATCACTATACTGGTTAATTGAATAAATAAATTAAGAAATAATTCATGAGAGAACATCTTAATATGTTTTTTTCTAGAATTTATTTATCAAATTCATGTGAAAACATTTTGAAAATTTCAAGATTAAAATGTATTTGTATTGTAATTAGCTAAATGAAAATGGAACTACAGAAAAAGAAAAATTTTCAAAGGCTTGGAACATTAGAATTATCTTCGGTTATGTCTAATTTTATAATTAATGAATAAATTTCAAAATTAAATAAAATTATTTGCATCAAAGTCATTGTAGTTTCTTAACATTCAGCAATCTGTACTTCATGTGCCAAATGAAACCATTTACTTGAAGAAATCCGCTCTTATATAGAAAAGTAAAATTCTGAATTATGTATGTACTTTTTCTTAATACTTAGCTTTTTATTCTTATTCAACAATCTATACACGATGTAAAATATAAAAATTTTTTAGATTAATATTATTTTTCCAATGCATTTCCAGATGATTTTTTTCAAAAGACTTAATTGACACACGGAGTTCATAACAAAAATAAAAAATAAAACAACATTATGTAACCAACAACAGATTTCGCAAACATCTTAATTTGCTTTTTTAATTTAAAAAAAAATAATAATTAAGTAATTAACTCGGTACTGCTTAAAAATTATTTAAAAAATAAAAAATAAATTATATAAATCAACAAAATAACCATTTATTATTAAGTAACCACAAATTATATTTTAGCCAATAATAATTTGTCGAATACACTTTTGAGAAAAAACACATTCTCATTATTATTTCACACCATTATTCTTTTGGCAGAGAATCATTCTATTAAATTTTTTGTATTATTTAACCTTGTAATCGGACTTGATTATCTAATGGGAAAATTAAATTTTTTGTAATTAAAATTTTAAGATAAAAAAAATTCTCATTAAAAAATAAACAGATTATATGAGATGTTTACTTTTCCACAATTCAAACATTTGCAGGTGGTCTATTTGATTTTTTTATTATTTTTTTAATTAATTTGTTTTTTTGTTTTTTAAATAATTATTTATTAATTTAGTACATTGTTGTAAATAATCTTAAATTTAAAAATTTTAAATTCAATAATAAAAATACAAAAATTTTTAAGTAAAATTTAAAATGCTAATGAGACGATAGGTGATGGCAAATAATTTTAATACGTATACATGTACATTGTACATACATACAATCATTTATATGGTAATGTTATGACAAAAATATTAACCAGGTAAAACTTTATGTCAATGTTTAAACAGAAATAACAACAAAAAATTAAGATAAAAGCCATACAGGTCATGGTTTAAAATACAATATACTGTAACATTATATCTTATTATTTATTATCTATCTCTCATATATGACTATCTAAAATAAAGAAACAAAATAAATTAAAAAGATATAAGCTGCTGATTTTTTTTTAAATGAAATTATTTTTGTATAATTGAAGTTTTTTTTTTCAATGTTTTTTGTTTTATGACTTTACGTAGTACTGTTTTTGTTATGGAAAATATGTATTTGATTATTTTAAATCTTAAAACCAACAAGATAATAAACATTTCACATTACTATACTTATGTACATATTTAAAACTTCAATTAAAATACAAGTCAAGGTCAATAAAGTATATTTTACAAAACAGGTGTAGGCATCAGAGTTAGTAAATAGTTGAGGTCAAGAACTGACGTAAATAAGATAATTTTGGTGAATTACAAGGAGATTTTAAATTACAAAATACCTAGATTCTTCAAAAGAAAAACGAAAAATAGTTTTAATATTATCCTCAAAAAATGATGAGTTTTCTTCACATTTTAATCACCAAAACTACTCAGAATCTACACTAAGAACGATCTTTTGTGATTAAAAATTTAAACTGAGAAAACAACAGATGTTAAAAGCATCTTATATACATACAAATATGAATAATAATTCTTAAGTTTAATTTTTTTTTTAATAAATTCTACAATGTACTACATGAATTTTAATATGGAAAAATATTAATAACCTAAGTAGTACATAATAATTAAATTAAATCACCTATGTACTCGTATGTTTTTTAGCACCTATTAAAATCAGCCGCGGTTATACCTATAACAAGTTACACCTCCACTATCGTTTAAAAAAGAATTAAAAAAAACATTTACATATTCTTTTTTATCATATCAAGAATTTTTGTGATTATCTTTTGAAATTTTCTAGTATTTCAATTGAATAAATAAAACAAGTTTTTATACAAAGAACCTGAATAACAAATAAATGAATATGTAATTACATCAGAGCTATTAAATTCAAATTGTAAAATGATGATTTTTAAAAGATGAAGTTGATTAATGTTAATCAAGATTTTATATATACCACATTTAAAATTTTTTGAAATAATATTCTTTGAAGGTTGATTAAAATAAAAATTCTAATGTTGTGTGTTCTGTTCTGTCAGTTTCATCTTTATAAAGTGTCAGTAACTTCTTAATGGAATTCTTTGATTTTAAAATTATTTTTGATTAGTAGGTATGTTGTGTTGATTTTTGCAAAGTATCTATTTTATCAAATCATCTAATACTTAGCATGATTTTCAAGGTTAGTAATTTATATTATTTAAAAAGGAACTTAATACTTTAAACTGTCAATCAAATGTGGGCTTTTAAGAATTTTTTTTTTATTTTTAAATAACAAAGAAAATTAGTTCATGCAAAAAATGTGTTCTTTGCAAACAACAAAATATTTTAAATTAAGAATAATTTTGTAGGAACAAGAATAAAGTATATGAAAGATATTTTTTAGGTAGAAACAAATTTGATTAATCTAGTTTAAAAATATGATAATTATCTTGAAGAATTATGTATAACTTCTCTGCATTTCAATCCATCAATTTACTTCATTTTAAAAACAAAATATCATAAATTATTATTTGCAAAGTAATTGCATTACAAATTTTAATACAGTCAACAATAACTTGCAGCTTTGGCAATTCGATAGATCAATATTGACATATTGCTAAAACATAGTAGTAAGTTCGTGATATTTGGACATCTTGACTTGATAGATGCTAAAAGATACACATTAATTTTCTTATTTTTTATGTGGTTGCAATTACATCACACTTCTTTTAAGTATCATCTTTGCAAAAATCAATAAAAGTATCTTTTTGAAAAATAACTAATGGACAACGTACTTAAATTTTGTAAATGAATTTAATCATAACGTTCACTTTAAGGAAGTACGGTTCGTTGAATTTAACTATTAAATAACTGATCATTGTTGATTGCAATAATTCCGTTTTAACATTTAATATTGTGAAAGTATTCAATAGTTGACTTGAAATATTTTGAAATTAAAATAATTACTTATATTCGAATTATAGAAATTAAAATATTTAATAAAAAATTTATAATCATAATGTTTATTAACTCTTTCATAAATTTCTTAACATTATAAAATTATCAAAATGTTTACTCTAAAAATTAATAAAATTTCAAGCCAAGATTCAGGTGAATTAATTACGATTACTGTAAACATAAAAAATATAGAACATGGGAATTTTATAAAACCCACATTTGACATTTTATATTGTTATTGTAGCTAATACTTGATTGATTTATTTGTTATTTGATCATTAAAATTAATCAATAATTACGTTGTTTTATTTATATTTTTTTTTTTTACATTTTATTAAAAGTATCTACACGTCTGATTGGCTTTGAAATAAAAAATATAGTTCTTTTCAATAAATTAAAATGTTCGTCATTCTGTTTGATTGATATTTTATATTTCATTAGCTAACATTATCATTGTCTTGATTGCAAATAATCATGCAATTATATTATTATTGTCATAAGTCACTTTCACAAACATAATAGATTGTTTTCAAAACACATAAATTACATATAGAATAAAATTCTATAGTGGTAATAAAAAACTTCTATTAATAAAATTGTTTTTATCACATTTTATATATGTACATACAGGCAAAGGAAAGTACATTTTTCTTGATTTTCTTGAAATTGCATACAAAAAGTCAATCATTAAAATTAAATCGATGAATTTATCGCAACCACAAGAAGTTTTCAGTTGAACATTGAACTATAATGTACTATTGTCCAAAATCAAAATCCCATATCAAGTGACAATGTTAATTTAATTTTTTTATTTATCTTAATTTAGTGATAGAATAGAAACATTCTTATTCCAAATCCAAATTTTCAAGACACGGCATTTTAAAGCTGACATCAAATGTAACTCGTTGTTTTTACTTTTGAAAAATTATTTTGTAAATTTCATGAAAAAAAAAGATCCTGTGCTTTATTTTGAGATCATTTTCATGTAAAACGAAATATGGAAAAGTCCTTTTAAATAAATTTTAATCAGAATGTCACAATTTCATGCAAAATTGAAAATCGAGGTAGAACATTATTATTTAAACCTTGTGAAATAATTAAAATATCGAAAAATGGATATTAGTTTCTGACTTCTTGAAACTTAAATGTATCCACACAATAACTCATTTCTACACCAAAAAAAATTTGAACCGAAAATTGAAAAAACTCAAAGCCTAAATGCTTTGTATTTTCAAAAAACTTATTTAACCCTTTGGCGGACAGAGACGTGTATAGACGTCATGTGAGTGTTCTTCCGTGGGACACGACGTGTATTCACGTCTAAATTTTGAAATTCAAAACTGCCAAGACGAGATATCACGTCCTCATTTCAATGATAAGGCATGCTAAACAAGTACGTTGTGTCCCCTTAAAACCTTTTAAACAAAATTTCTGTCCTTTTAGAAGTATTAATTAGTTTTGTCTAGGACGGTCTCGTCTTTCAAGAATCCTACTTTGCCATAAAGCAAATTGTCCTACCAGAAACGTTAATAAAAATTCGGTGTCCGCCAAAGGGAATAAAACAAGAATTAATTATACGATTATATGTATGAACGTATACGCACACGACATATATTTTTAATTGTTTTTAAATTTCATAATTTTTTTAAAAACAAGATTAAAGTAAGACCAAGGTGACAAAAAATCAAATCTCTAACACACTGGGATGTGTGATATTTAACACATAATTTTTTTCTTGCCATTTCAACTATAAATTATCACATGCATGGACATAATATGTAAAAGTACATACATACATACGTACATATATAATTTTATGTAGTTTAATATATAAAAAAAATTTACACTGTTGATGTTTTATATTTAAAAAGAAAATCTTTACAAAATTCTAAATCAAGGTAAGTTTTAATTCACGTGCGGATTATTTGCATATTTTGTTTTTGTAACATTTTGTTTTCATAGTTGGTTTCACGTACATAGTTTGTTACCCTCGCATGCAACTTACATTTGAATGTGTTTTTATGAACTCATTTATCAGGTTTAAAAAAAAAGTGACTAAACAAACAAAGAAATAAGCAAGAAAATATTTAAATTTAATGTGACATTTATACGATAATAATGATTTATCTGAGAGAAGCGTGAGAGATAAAATACATTTTAGAAATCATTATGCTTTTAAAAAAAATAGCAAGAAAACTTAAGATGAACACAAAGAGTATTCAAAAAGCTTAAGTATCTTAATTTTGTTGTTGTGATATTTTTGTTTTTTTAGAAGTACTATATCGAATCGAACGACAAACAAGTTTCTTGTTCTTGAACGGGAAAAATTTAATTTTAAATGCACTTTTGTATAGTATAGTTTAAAGTTTTCTAATTTTTAGCGTTTTATACATAAATAAGAAAAACAATTTCAAAGATGAAGAACATCATCCTATTATGAATCACGAAAATCAGAAAAATTCTTTTGAAGAAAAATTCTAGTCCTTTCCTTGCAACACATACTCACATCTGTGTGTACGCCAAGTGCGATTATGATAAATCAATAATTTATTTATTTTAAAGTACATACCTTTATTCAAAATTATTAAGCTTATAACTTAACTAATCATTTAATTCATCATTGTTATGCTAATTTTACTTACTTAATATATTCATGTGTAATTATATGTAAGTTATATAAGAGTAGTAAATTAAAATAATTTCATTTTTTGTATAAATCTTTTTAAATTTCATAATAATGATTAAAAAGACATGAGTAATCATAAAATTTAATTCTATATATGATATTTTTATATCTTTTCACTTAATTTAAAAATAATAATGTTTTCAAGCGACTACGCCTCAAATGTAAATTTCAAATAAATTAGTAATCATATAATTATTATAAGTATGCATATGATTAGCTTTTAAATACCTCTTTAATCAATCGCTACACAAAATTAGCTAACGAAACATTAAAAAAGTTAAAGTATCTGAATTTCACATACATATTATACACAGTAAATCTTGATATTTTTCTACTTTTTATTTATTCATCATTTTTTTTTTGAAAAGTTTTTCAGTTTCACTTTAATATTTTAACAATAAGATTAAAGGATTAAAAATTTCTATGAATACGAGTATAATTCTCGAATAATTGCCATTTCATTCATTCATTATGTTTCTTTGCTTGCATCTATTATTTTTTTTGTGACATTAATCTATTTTTGATTGACGTAAGATCGCATTTGAAATTCTTTTGCCAGAGCAGAAAATCTTTATTATATTTTTACACAATTTTTTTTTTTGTTTAATCCATAAAAAATTTTAACTCACCGTCACTTTGAGTATAATATGAACATTTTATTAAGTGTCTCAATCGAATATGAATTTCGTAAATTTTTTATGTAAAACTATTGTTACTTTTTTGAAAAAAAAAAATGTTAAAAACCTGAATGATCAGAATTTTGTTATTTTGTTATTCGTCAAAAACCTAAATGATTAAAATGATTTTTTTTCATATATAATTGTCTTTTTTTTAGTTAATTTTATAATTGGTAGAGATACAGATATGTATAACAATTTAGCCACATGCTACAGGTGTCGTACTCATAAAATTCAATTCTATAACTAATTTAGGTCATCATCGTCATTTCATAACACCTTAAACTATACATTTCAATTACAGATTTTTGTTGCACTTTTTCCAAACCAATCAATTTCTATTTATTTTGAAAATTGATGGGAAAATACTTTTCTTAAATTTATTACTTCTACGAAATTTGTCACTTCTTCTTACACAAAAAATGCCAAAGTCCCAAAGATTTATCAATGTTATAAACAGCTTAGAATTTTCGAAAAGGCCATCAAAATCTTTATTGTTCAACATTGTAATATGTATTTAAAATACATTGTAATTGTACCTTTAAATATAACTTTAAAAAAAAAAAATATATGTGTAATTAATAACAGATCTCAATGTAAAAATTTCATCACTTACAATATTACAAACACACCTACTAACCAATATTTGATCACATATAGACATCATAAAAGATCATACATCAGGTCACGGTTGTAATTATCTCATTTTTTTATTGATTAAATATTAACAAGTGGTAATGAACTGTATTAATATCTATTGTAAGATCCATTCAAGTAATTTGTTTTGTTTTGTTTTTTTTTTTTAAATTGAAATTATTCAAATTACAATTGAAAAAAACAAAAATTATGTTACACAACGTATTTTTTAGTCGCTTACTTGCCCTGAATTACAATACATTAAAATAATAATACATACTACTTAAAATTTTTATTATAATATAAAAAAATTAATTTGTTTAGAATGTAAATAAAAATCAATAACTTATGCAATACACTATATATGTGTGGGCGGATCAAAATGATTCAGGTCAAGAATTTTATTATTGTTTTGTATAAAAGTTTCATTGTACTTAAAAGGGATTTATTTATCTTTAAAATAATTTTAAAAAAGGCGTTAAAAAATTTTAATAAGATTTCGATAACCAAAAAAAAAATACTTTATTCGAATTTTTTAAGTTATAATTAAAATTGTTAGGTTTTATACGAATTTCTAGTTTTATTTACATCACTTAATTTTTTTTTTTTGAATAATAGTGTAGCACATAAGTACATTATCTATATTCTCTTATGAGATACATACATACATATATACATGCATATATCTCAAATGTTGATCATTTTTCTTAATATCTTAATTATCGTATATCTTTCAAATATGATAAGATACTTAAATTTTTGATTAACTGGATCGGAAATTATTTAATTAGGAATAGAATAAATTCCTAACACCAAAAATCATCAATAAATGAATAATTGGCATCGTATAGCCTAAAACCTTGAATTTAAAGCACAGATAAATATTTATCAGATTACAAATCAGATTTTCATATTACAAAAATCAATCATTCTTATTTGTTTTAAAACATTTTAATTATTATTGGTTATTTTAATTTTATACTGTCTATGTTCTTTAGTGAGGTTTTAGTAAATATATATGTATATGTGTTTATGGTACATACACTATAGATACTGTACATATTTCCTCAAGGTTGATCAGCTTTATCATAATTATAATCGTTCTAATTTGATATTACTAAGAATTTAAATGCTTGAAAAAGCTAAAAAAAATTTAATTTAAAAATAGTTTATGTCTCTTTTCGTTAATCACAATCCAACAGAAAAAATAATAATAATAATCCCACGTTAACAATTAAATTAAATTCTTGTCTGCAAAAACTATTTCATATTACAAAAACAAAAGATTTAAGCACGAAACTTGAAAATATAAGAATAATGAAGAGAAAAAATACAAGAATTTTATTTTACTTTAAATTTATTTGTGTGTATAATTCGAATTTCAAATACTTTTTGTCTTTTGTTGCTCGTTAAAATTAAAGCGAGATGATTGAGTTAATTGCAAGAAAAATGACTTGAAAACCTGTTATGAAACCAATTCATCTAATTAAAAATATTAAAATTGTCTGCAAAATATTTTCTAATGTTGAAACAATAACTTATATTCACAACGAAACTTATAGTATATTTTTCTACAATTTAACGGGTTATGTATTCTTCCTTAGTTATATTGAAATCACACATTCACGTTTTCATGTTCAGTTTTTAAAACTTCAAAGATTTAAAGACCGAGCACATAATTCAAAAATATTTCTAAGTACTGTTTGTAGCCCTAAATGAAAGAAAATAAACTGAAAACAACACAAAACATAAATCTAATTAGCCAATTTCATGAATATATGGTGCAAACTAAATACCTTTTGCCTCTTTTGCCCATCTCAAGTGAGCAAATATTTAAGATGTTTATATTTACGTTGAATTAGGTATACCAGATTCCAAACAATTTGAATAAACAGTTTTCACAATATCAAAGATCTTTGCGAAGACAAAAATGTGAAAGTTACAAAGTTTACTCACGCAGAACGTAGTTTTATAATTACTGAAAAATATTCACTCTTTGCGTATATGAATAAATTTAATTGTTTTAAACTTTTTACAAACTGTAAAATTTTCTCACGGTTAAAATTTTTGCATCAGATTGTTGGACTTTTCTATTGAAAATTTCCCAAAAAATATACACCAAATATATCATACACCTAATTTTAATAATTTAGTTCTTCTGGGAAAAATTTAAATTAATAAATTTGGAAGAAAATAAATATGTACTATTTTTTAAAAATCTATTGTATCTTGCATAAATTTATAATTAATAGATAGTCAAACTGGCAATTACCATAAATATTAAAAATTCATTTTAGATTTTAAACAAAATCTCATTTCATAACCCTTTTCTTTTTCTTTTTTTTTTTAAAGTCTTTTGTGTTTTTCTTTTGCAATATTTGTATTTGATTTATTAGCTTCAATGACCATGTGAATTGTTGCAATTATACATTTGTTTCCATTTTATCATAAATCACATTCATAACATTTTAAAAGTGAAGCAATCTCTAAGATCCGTATTACAAATTTGTTGAGTCTGCATATGATGATGTATGTATGTAATTCAATGATTTACAATATATAAGCCCTAAATTCTCATAATATACTTTTTACATTCAAATATAATCTAGTTCACGGGTCATCAAAAGTGAACGTTGAAGCGTCATTTGTTTTTATGTTGTACGTCCATCAAATTTTGAATTTGTAAAGAAGCCATATTAGGTAAAATGTTTTATTTTTTTTTTTATCATTAAATCTTATTGATCATGCAAAAAAAATTTAAATAAATATTAAAGAAATCTATGAAGTATGATTTTATTTGAATTTCTTAGAATAATTGTATGAATTTATTTTTTTCCAATAAAAATCAAATACAAAATTTTTAGTGAATAAAAAATATAGAGAAATGGTGGCTATAAAATTAAGTTTTAAAATTTTTAAATGTTCTGTTTGCCAAAACCATCTGCGAGAAGCTACCTTTCAATATTTTCAATGACTCTTTGTTCATGTATTCAATAAAAACGGATTTTAAAAAAAAAAAAAGTATGTAAATAATTAAAATATTTACGGTTAAAGACAAAAATTGATTAGTGATCATTCCATACGTTAGAATTTCATTTAAATTCAAATAATATCTGAAAAATTTAAATTTTGTTCACTTCATTATCTTAACCAAGTATGTGAAATATAGCTGTGATTATTACTTTAATAATTTAACCTAATAGTAAGGTTATTATCATCTAATAATGAGTAATTAACAATTTATTGTAAAAACACATAATCTATAGTTCATTCAAATTTAACCCCACATTAATTACAGTTATGGTAATAGTTATAACAAACGATATCATAAATATAATCATTGATATTAAAAACAAATGATGTGCTCATATAAAGGTTTAACCCCTGACAGCACAAAGTATATGTGCATTCTCTTCTACTTAGTAAAAGTTGTTTTCAATGGCTGACTGACTTAAAACCAATGATACCAAAATAACTGGATGGAACTTCTCTATCTAATACCATACTTTAAAAATGGGACTAAATTTATATTGTTGTCTCACTCTTAGGGAATTCGTCGTGTTTCAATGAACGACGATTAATTTAAACATTTGATATTTTTAATAGATAGATGGAGGCACAATTTTCATTTAAATTAAATTCAAATTAACTGGATTTAAATTAAAATTAAATTTCAATTCGATAAAAATAAAATTGTCCCAATAGAAATCATTAATTTACTTGTAATTACGTTATTTCAATTGGAGATGTTCCAACAGCTTTGACAATCGATTAATGAAAGTGAGATTGGTAATTTTGAATGAACGAAAATAATGCATATGTATATACATATGTCTCACTCTCAGAGAATTAACGAAATTTGTTTTGAGCACACATGAAACAAGAAGTTGTACAGTCCATATTATATACATATAAAGTCATTACTTAAAACGTAATTTAAAAAAATTAAAATAAAATAGAAACTTCATATATTATACTTCTAAGGGTTAATACACACACAAATAATTACAAAAATTTTACACTTTATTATATCATACTACATACTTAGCATCTTAATTATAAGTAGATATAAAATTTTTGACCGTTACAAGTTTAATTTAAATTCCAATAATACATAAGTGAGTAGTTAACATATTTTATTAAAATCCCTAAATAATTGACTACCAAATAATTTCTATCAATACGTTAATCGTTTATGTTAAATTAAATGTCGAACAAAATAAAAGCACATACTTATATCATAATTTAAACATCAGTCAATCAAATTTTTATTTTACATTTTTTTTTTCATGCATTATATTTTATTTTATTTAAAAAAAAAAAAACCTGTTAGTTTCACTTTAATGGTTAATAGACATATCGAAGATGAATTAATTTTCTACGTGTTCAATTTTTACATGATATCATTTTTATTTTTATTTTAATTTTAATTCAAATCTGTGTAAATTTACATTTATTAATCATTGACATGATGAGATCAATATGTTTTCGAATACCGAAAAAAAAGGTATCATCTCTCATTTAACTCTTTGAAATTTTTTTCAAATTAGATAAATTTAAATTCATCACTTTTTAAACGTCAATTACATTTTCTTGTTCATCTTAACGTTTTTTTCTTCTTTTTATTATCTTTTAAATGATCAATAAAATAAAAACAATTTTTTTTATCAGATTTTGATCAATTAGATTTAAATGTAATGCATGTTTTTAATTTCGCATTCCGAACAATTAAAAAGTTGGTATTTTATAACTTTCACAATAAAAAAAAAATTTAAGTATGATGTTCGAAAAAATTGATTCAGAAGATTCAAATGAAAAACTATTAAGATATCAAAATGTCGTTGATCTTTTGACTTTATAAACATCCACTGCCGCCGTATACACCAAACCATTATAACATTTTCAATTTCAATTTACTATACCAGACATACAATAAAAAATTACGATTTACGACTATTATTATCGAATGGAATGAATAATACGACTTTGTTCGAGCCAAACAACATATGAAACTTAAACTGTAGTCATAATTTAATTGTGACGAATTTTAGCTGTTGTTAAAGTTATCTTATCACTGTCAATAATTATGACAGGCTGATGAATATGGCGATAAGAGAAATTATGTATTGAGATGATTGAAATTTATGGATTGTGATGTAAGAATAAGTCGAGGATATACTAAATACGTATACATATATGAAAAAAAAAACTAGTAATATTATTATTTTATTTAATACTATTATATTATTTAATAATCTTTTAAAACACGATTTGGTTGAAGGTTCAATTGTTTTCTATTCAACAACTCTTTTTAAAAAAAAAAAAAAATAAGTTTCCTGTGCAAAATATTTTATACGAATACGACACACCTTTAGATTTTTTTTTCTGCATGAAATTGATATTAATTCAAACAAAAACTAATAATTAGTGAAAAAATACATAAATGATTTAACAAAAAGATTAGTGTTTACGAACAAGGTATCACCTGTTGTTTTGCTTTTTTTTTCTTTTAAAAACGTGTTTGTTTTTTGTTTTATTATTAAAACAAATATTATGTATATTATATTGTAAGATACACCCAAATTTATGTCAAGGTGATAAAAAAAATAATAGTTTGATTCAAAATTCAAATAGGTAAAGAAAAAGATATTTTCAAGAGACCAAAATATCAAAATCGCCTGAAGTCTGGACTGGAGTTGAAAGGGTCCGTAGACCGTAGTTAAATCTTCAATTGAGTCGTTCTTCGTAACTATATCCACAGCTTTATAAGATTTCAAGTGTTATTTTGTTTTTTAATTTTATTAATTTTTTTCATATCGTTTGGAAGAGCATAGTTTTTTTCTGAGATTCCATCTAATTAATCAAAATATTCACAAAAACTAGAAGTTTGAAATATGAAAACAAACACTGAATTTATATTTAGGAATAACCAAGTTCTTCTTCTGTATTATTTCTTTGTAATTCTTTTTAAAACCTGTTTCTTATAGCATATTGCACAAGAGTAAAGACCATACAGAAATATTTGATACCCACTTTGAAAATTAATGTCTTGTTTAATAAAAAAGAAAAGAGTAATTAACAAGTTTTTTTTTGGAAAACTTTTAATTACTAAATGTATTTTTTCCCGCTAACTTGTCCACTTAAGGAAATGTGATCAGATTAAAGTAAACATTCAACTAGATAAATCTGTTTTAATTTTATTTCAACATATTTACCACAAAATTATGACCAATTATAAAGTCGTTTTATATAAAAAAAAAAAACTCATAATATGACGTATATTATTGTCGATTTTAATTAAAACACACGGTGATTCATTAAAATTACATTGTTGCAGTTTAAAAAATTTTGTATAAAAAATTAATGTCCACTCACGTTTTCATGTTATCTTTTTTTATTTTTTAATTAAAAATGTTGTTGATTCATCGTTCATATATGTTTTGCTTTTTGTGTTTCATCACGAAGTAATTGTTTTTCGAATATTTTTTTAATTTTCTTAATATTATCGATTTCATGTTTTTAATTTTTATTTAATTTTGTTTTTAGATTATACCGATAAGTATATATTATTCAATTAAGTTTTTTTATATAATTATAATAATGTAATTTAGTAAATTGAATGCAATTGCCCAACTAAAAGTCGATAATCAAATATAAAAATTATTTATTTTATAAAACAGAACCGCAATAAGTTACAAAACAAAGTTTAATTTGAATACAAGGACATCATTAAGAATAATTTATAAAAATTCATAAATAATTTATTTTCATGAAAAAGATGCACGTATCATTAACAAATATTCATAATAGAGAAAAATTCTTTGTTAGAAAAAAATAAATAAATAAATAATAGAGAAAAAGTCGGCGGATAAAAAACACTTTAATGATTTCATCAAAAGAAGTAAATTTCTCTTCTTATTTTAACTTTACAAAATATCCCCTTTTTTTTTAATACATTAGATACGTGTGATGAGTTTTACATACATACAACATATGTACATATGTGTATATTTTCAACATCAGATAATTTTATTTACAATTACCTAAATTTTGTACTGTGATAAATGAAGCACGTTTTCTTGTGGGTAGATCGAAAAATTGAAATTTTGTAAAACACATTAAATTCAGTATGAGAGTGCTTGTTATTGATAAAGTATATGGTGATAATCTTATACACTTTCTTTAAACATGAACATGTGTACAAATGTACATAATATATTTATGTGAACATATACACGTAATTTGAGTTTTTGCTTCCATTTTATACTAAATAAATGTGATTATCTAACAAAATCTTTCATTCACCTACAATTTTATAAGATTAGACTGTAATTTAAAATGAAATTAGTGTTATAAAATTGTCTACAACAATTTCTTGATTGCAATTTTCTATATTATATTTTTCTCTCCAATCCAATTTATCACATTCTTTGGTCATATCAGGAGTATACATAACGAAAACTGTTAGGTAATTTTAGACTTTTAGTACAACAAAAATATAAACAAAATAAGAAAATCGTGAGTCTCTTTGAACATTAAAGAGTCACTTCTTCTAATTTTCATAGGTGTAGGAAAAGTACTTTCCAAACAGAACACGAAATTTTCCAATTCGAAAAATGTTTAGTTTTTTTTCGAAGATAAATATCTGGACAGAAAAGACATACAAAAAACAATTTTTTCTTTTCATAAAATAATGTTTATCACACTGTCACGTTACGTGCCAATAAGAAAATTTTTTTAATCCTTATAATTATCACCAATGCTTAGTCATTTAATTCAGAAAACAAACAAAAACTAACAATTCGATAATATATGAACATTATCGTTCATTACAAATTAATCACAACTATTTTTTAATCTGTTACAATCGTTTACCTTTTTAAATTGCTAACAACTAATAGAATAGAAAAAAAAGTTGACATATGAACGCGTAATATTTTTTGCAATGTTGTTTTTGACTTATTAATTACTGTTGAATAACAGTCAATCAATTTTTCATTAAAAACAAATACATAAAATGACTTAAGGCGATTAAATAATTCTCGAACAATTTTGAAAAAATATTAGAAAAAAACAACTAAAATTCATATTTAAAAAAACTATATAGCACGTGTTAGATATTATTTAATGGTACCTGTAGAATTTACACACTTAACATAAAAGTGACAGAACTAAATTAATGCACATATACTTAAGCATACATATATAAATATGTATGTACACTTACATTTCATAATCTAAAGATTACTTTTGAAGGTTTTACCGTTTGAATATTAGACAAAATTTTCATTGAGTGTGAAAATCTTGAAAAATTCCAAAAATAATTTTAACATATCAATTATGATAAATTAATTACATCAAAACAGGTAAATGTCTTAGAATATGTTATTTGAAGTTTCTTTATCTTAATTTTTACTGCACACTTTTGTAAAATTCCTAACAAGTGTAAAATCGAGCAGTGAAATTCAACACCAAAAACATGTTTAAAGCGTCGAATTATTTTTATTATTATATAAAATTTCAATTTCATCCACTTTTATTTATAATATCTATAAACATATGTACATATATACTTACTTTTATTGACATTATGACAAATTAAGCTACTGTGGTTTTATTTAAATTTTTATGTGGTTAATTTTTAAAACATGACCCAGAAAAATAAAAAAAATTCATAATAATTATTGATAAAATGTTATTGATTATTGTCAGTTTTCAGTAAAATCATATTCAATTACAAATAATGGTGATATAATTCAATTTAGATATTTTGGGTGGAGTTTATCAATTACTATTATCATATAAAAACCATCAAATACATAGTAAAAGGTGCCAAGGCTCAGGTGTATTGTTATTTGATAATATGTCCACAAAATTTAAAAGTCATATCTATACATACAAATACTTGAATTAAATATTATTCATAAATAGGTAAAAGATATTATGAAGCTGTAAAGACAAAAACAAAACCGGTTTAAAAATTTTTGCAAAAATTCAATTTATTTACTGTTTTGCTATTTACATTTAGTATTTTTTTTTTTTTCAAGATATATTTTAGCAATAAAACATAATGTGATAGATATACTAGAAAGATACTTAATTTATCAAAAAACAAATTTGAGTAACATTTAAATAAATGCTTACCGTTATATATTTGTAATTACAAAATGTCAAGTGAACATTAATAATTTTTCAAAGTAATTTAATGCATTTTCTTACAAAACGTAATTTATTTGAACAAGAAAACAAGTTCGATACGTAAAGAAGAATAATTAATATGACTCATTTTTAAGGATTGTAAATTCAAATAAATATCAAATTGTTTCATCGTTTAAAAAAAAAATACTGGAATTTTATTTAAAATAATAATTGATCTGATATTCAATTTGTTTTACTAGAACATCTTGTTATTAGATTCATTAATATTTATAGACGTATGTTGTCTTCAATTGAGCTATTTGTCATCTGATGTACATTTTTATGCCTTAAGATAAAAGATGTAGATGATATTAAGATATTTGTGTGATAATAATCACTGCTTGCCAATATTTTATCTCTAGTAAATAACAACTTAATCGTGATATAATTAATAAAACGGATTTATGAATATATTTTCAATATAATTGCAAATAACGGTATTTTAATTGGAGTAAATATGGAGAGAACAAAAAAAGTTATTTTTATAGATTTGAAAAAGTAAGTCAAGAATAAGTTGTAAAACAGGAAAAGATTTTCTTTTTTTTTTTCTAAAACAAATTCAATGTTTAAAATTGAAAAAATTAAAATTCATATTGTGATTAAATTTTAAAATCTTATTTGCAAAGAATTATTTTTTATTTATTTAAAAAACAATAAAAAGGTGTTGCTATGAAAAATTATTGCACAATCAAAACACAGCGAAAATTCATTTTTTCTTTTCCACTCAATTCTACTAAAATTATACAATAATTTAATTCTTAATTATTATTTCTCATTACAGAATGACCCTGACTGGACAATAAATTTACGAGATTTTATGTGATATATAAAATGCGTCTTTCACATGCTGTAAAAGTTTCATGTTAACATTCAGGTAATTTATAATTGTTTTTAATAAAATTATTTTTGCAAAATTTATATCATTTATTTTAAACTAAAGTTCTTCCTACTTAATTCAAAAGGAAGAAGAATAAAAAGAAGAGAGAAATTTATAAGATAACCCTCAAGCACCATTAAATTAATTTATTGAATTTTGGTTTGTACCATTTCATGTTTTTAATTTACGAAATTCTCTAGAACATAAAGTACAATTAAAGTTGTTTTTTCTGCAAGATAATTCAATATTACTTTGTTGTGGTATTAACTCTAAGCATGTTGATTTTTAAAATTATTTTTCTGTAAATTTTTCAATTTATGTATCGATCCCAAACTCCGTACATTAAAATTGTCTGAACTAAGAGAAAAAAATTATTATTTTTGGTTTCTTGATGAATATTTCTTAAATTTATTAGAAATATTAAAAAAAAGTAATTGTCTAGAATTTCAAGGTTTTTAACATATGATTAGACTTACCTTTGAACTGTAGGTACAATTAAAATTTTTCTTTTTAAATTGAAAATGAAAAAATCGTTGAAATGAAACTATACAAATAATGAGATGTTCCTACTCATTATCCAATAATAATTACATCTCATGAATTTGCAAATAATTGATATAATCATGGAAAAGAATAAAAAAAAAAGTTAAATAAAGGAATAATAAACATGTATGTACATAGGTGTGAAAAGAATTGTGGCGTCTTAAAATTAAAACTTAATAATCATGTTCAATTGAAATTTGTTTTTAATTTGAAAATTTCCCAGAGAAATTAAAATCTTATATAATTAGAAATCTGCGCATAGTTAAAAAATTTTACACGTGTTTTCAATTACAGAAATTTTCAAATTATAATGGTTTGTTGTTTTTATTTCTTTAGAAATTATACTTATTACTATGGAAAAGTTACATATGTGATTCTTATTTTGAGATTATGCAATTTGAAAAATAGAATTTCACATGAAAAAAAAAACATTTAAATGCTCAACTTGAACATTTGAAAAGCAAATAATTAATTTTAGATGTTATATACATCCGGTTTGCACACTTTATTCTTTTCATTTTGGTATATTTGAGATAATTTTTACATATACTAATGTGTTTTGTGGTTTTAAATTATCAAGCTTTTTTTCAATTATTTTTATTTCTATTTTTAATATGACAAAGACAGTGTGTAAACCAGTGTTCTGAACAAAGAACTACATTTACTAAAAATACTTCAAATAGTTCTTGAAATTTTTACAGTAAATATTGTAAAACATTATTTAACCAATAGTATTGAAAATATTTAAATTTAAAAAAAAAACTAAGATATTGAAAATTTCTTTTTTATTGAACATATTCCATTCCAATGAAATGATCTTCAAGCATACTTGAATATCTTATTGCTTTGTCTTTTTAAATATATGTAAGTATATTGTAAATTCAACATTTTATCACCTTATTTTCATCTTACCCATTTCCTGGAATTCAATATTTTACATGAATTTACCATCGTCATTATCTGTAAAGATTATACAATTTAATTTACAATTTTATTTAAAAGTTAAAATTACATTTTTATTTTTAAATTACATAAAAATTACATTAATTTTTTTTTCTTGTAATTTTTATCCTACACTTTCATCAAAAATGTTCAAATCATTTTTGTTTAATTTGATTGAAAATAATACATACGGGTAAATGTAAAAAGATGTATTAAATTTATTAATTCCATTACATCAGAAATCTAAAAATTTTATAAGAGTATTCACCAATGATTTGAAATTTCGAAGATATCCCTTACTAGAACCACATTTAAGTGTTCTTTTTTTTTCATGAGCTTCATTTCAAGGTGTTTATTTAAAAAAAAAAATAAAAAAAGATTATATGAAAATATCATCAAGTTACATGTCCATCATTTTATAATAACAAATTGGTACTTTTTTTTTTGTAGTTTTTTCGTGATCAATAAGAATGATTACTGGCCATGATGATTTTATCACACTTCAATGTAAAAACTAAAACAAAAGAAAAAACATTAGGGTTTACAATTAGTTTCAAATATGAAAAGGAAGTTAATAAAGCACGAAGAATCTTATTAAAAATTTAAAGATACCTCTACATTTAATTTTGATATCAAAATTTGATATGCCCAAGATTGAAATTTTTCCATAAAAAGTTATATTTGCTTCCTGGTCCAATTTTACTGATGATTTTTTTGTTTCTCGTTTAAATATCTGATTGTGAAAACAAATGGTAATTTAATTCAATATTTCATTAATTAAAAATAATTTAATTAAAATTTTTTGTTTTTGGTATTTAAAGTCATACAACAATTACAAATTATCGTAATTTTTATGTATTTTGACTACCATGGTTTCTCATTAAAATTATTGGGGATAAAAATTTCATAATTTCATCTTCACCGAAGACTTTATATTATCCAATACAAAATTTATATCATTTTTCACCTCATTCTCCACCATTATCAATTTTATTTCCGTGATATTTTTAACATGATTGCAAATGATTTTTTTTTTATTATTACAAAAAGATAAACATAAACATAAACAATAAAAGGGAAATATTATAACAGAAGCGCAAATGCCATGTTTTAGAAATGAAATGAGTGTTGAAGATCATAAATACCTAGTGTATTACAATATCGAATTTCTTTTTCAAATCAATCATTCAAAGGTATCACCAGCAGAGTGAAGCTACCGGCAGGCAGCATTTAAAAAAATTTAAATAAATATGTAATACATCGATTGCTTTAAATACTGGTATGTATATTACTTGTACGTAATGAAATAAAAAAATAAATTGAAAAAAAAAATTATCATTATAATTATTTTTGTAAATTAATTATTTATCGTTGAATGTGATTAAATGTTGGTTTCATTAAAAAAAAAAACAAGAGTCTTTTATTTTGCACAATTTTGAATTAAGGAGTGGTATTTTAATCGAACATGAGCGGTTAAAAAGTTCATAAACTGAGCCGAATCTGTATTGTGTTTTTATATTTGTTCAATCATAATCTAAAAAGCGCATAAGTTTTATTTTCAAAACAAACGTTGTGCATGATAATAATAAAAAAAATTATTTTTCATATGCAAAAAAAAATTCGATTTTTTTATTTATTTTATCACATTTATTTACACATTTATTTTATTGTATTGAACTGAACTTTGGTTCAATGTAAATATTACGAAAAAAAAAAACTAGTACATGGGAACATGTACAGTCAATGAATTGTACAATTTCACCTTTTCCTTCTCAGTTTTTCCGTTTATTTTTACTTTAATTACTTTTTTTTCGATTAAACAAAAAAAATGTGGACCAATAATAGAATAGTTAAATTCTGCACCTATTTTAAAGCCAATAATATTTTTTTTAATTTATAAAATTGATTTATTACCAAATTATAATCAAAATTTACCATACTTTTCTCTTACTCGAAACAAAATACAAGCTAGTCATAAAAAAAATCGAGTTAAGGTGTTTTTCACTTGAAAAAAGCAAACAACAGACGAGATAAGTAGTTTTATTTCTATATGAAATTATTACTAAATAAATACTTTTCGTTTTTTTTTGTGTAAGTTAATAAATCTTTAGTTTAACATATTTAATTTTAAATTCTTCTAGATTTTGAATTGCTCTAGTATCTTCTGTTTGTCACTCTTAAAACCCACTTTTATATGCTTAAACTTTCAACTGTAAATAATACTATTTAAAGTAGTAAATTTTTTATGTATGAAATCATTTTTATACTGTGACTATTTTTTTCATTATTATTTCATAGCATTGAAATAATTTCAATAAATAAAAAAGTATAACATGAAAGAAATATTATTTAATATGTCATTATTTTATTAATAAGATTAATACCTCATGCTGAACACTTATGATCTCATTGATTTATCCATAATATTTAAAATAAGAATAGAATTTCAAATCGTATAATTTATTCAAATCTTGAAAAAATATATACATATGCAACATTAATTACCGGGAATTGTGGGAAATCAATCTTATTTCATGATAAACGTGATTACTGCGGCAATACCTATAAATTCTTTTATGAATACTTTGTTTGTTCAAAAATATTATTAAGTAAATATATTTCACTCTCACAATGAAATGATTGAAGAAAACTAAAACAAAATAGTAATCAAATTCAAATAATATGCAAATTTGAAAAATAAAAATAAAGAAAAAAAAATTGTATATTTTATCTGTTTTGATGGACTTTTCAATAGCCCATTTTGTAAATAAGTTCATAAAGTTCAATATTTTATTATTGTTAAGGTCCAATGATTTTAAGAAATCTTTAAATTTAATAGTTGTTTCTTTTTTTTCAATTTGAACATAAACACCGAAAAAGAAGAAGATGAGTCTTTAAACGTTTACTTTTGATAGCCCATGAAGTAATTCATGTTTTTCTGTTTTTATGTGAAAATATGTTACGAAAACTTCTAGTTTATATATGATGTGAAGATTTATATTCATTGGACTATATACATCTTCATTTAGTTATGATATACACACATATGTATGTATATATGTGTATTAATATTAATTTGCATGACCATTTGAACTAATAAATTAACAAGAAATTAGAGAAAAACAAAAGATTTAAGAGCAAAACTTTTTGATGAAAATGGTTTTTAATTTAGGATTTACATTTTAAATTAAATTAATAAACCAAGTTTTTGGAATTCTTGTAAATAATGTTTTTTCTCTTTTTTTTTTAATTAAAACTGTTATTTTAATTTATTAAAATTTGTAAACATTATGTATGTACGTATACCTATGTCTGATTCAAGAAAGTGCTCATTTTTATTGTTTTTTTATTTTACTTTTTACTTTTATTTATTTCGTCAATTGTAATTGTTTAATTATTTGTGAAAATTTATTTAAGCATTCATATATAACAATTATTTGCATAATTCTTTTAAAATTACTCGAATAATTTACAACTGTCTTTATATCAGTAACCAAGCCCAAGTTATTCTTAAACATACATATATGTATGCAAAAAATGAAGCACAAAGTATGTATGTCTGTATGTCATCTAGTTTATTAATTTCAGCCAAAGGCAATTCACGTTTATTTCTTTTGTTATCTCATTTTCATTTTATGACCGATTGACATATCAATTGAAAGTGTTCAAATGTGCTAATTTTGATTCAAATAAAAAAATTACTTGTGAACTGATTTTAAATTAGAAATTTTCTATGGAGTCTTAAGTAATCATTAATGTCAATTTAAAATTTTTTTTTTTTCTATTTTCAACTTATTTTCTTTTTATTTGTGATTTTTTGAATAATTTTCAACACAGTACAAAAGTTTTGCGACAAATATAATACCTATAGATTAGGTACTACACTTACATAAGAAAATCTATTCAAAGTAGATATTACAATGAATTGTTATCTAATAAACAAAATATAAAAAGAAATACTAAAAATTTTCTATAAATTATGATTTATTTTGAAATTGTACTTTTTTCTTAACCTCCTTCACCACGATACTAAATCAAACAAAAACATTTTATTTTTTTTTAATTTATTAAAAAAACAAAAAAAAAAACAATAATAATCCAGTAAAACATTCATCTTCGTTATCCCTTAAATGATAATGGGTAATTTATTTTATCTGCTGGGAAAATAGTACATAAATCTAAATCTTTTGATATACTCAAAAAAAAAGTACTGAACTGAAAACATACCAGCATATTTTTACTATTTTAAAAATAGCATACATTTGTTTTTACTTAACATTTGTCCATACCGCAGTAATAGTAAAAGTTTCTCAAACATATTTCATATAAGTATGTTTGTTACATAAAACTGGTGATGAATGTTTGCGAAAAAAAAAAAAAATAAAGAAAAAATTGTTTGAAAAAAGTCCAATTATATTTTCTAGTTTACCTCTTACATACATTCAGGAAGCATTGTCTTACAGAAAAAAGATATGTGAAAAAATTATTTTAAAATTTTAGGAATATTTATTTTCTCAAGAAAATAACTAGTATATGTAATAAAGTGGTACTCGTATGTATATACATATACCATGAGTTAAAGAAATACGAACAAACAAAAACTTTTTTCTAATGTCTCTTTGAAGTAAAAGAAAAAAAAAATTAAGTCAAAGATTATTTACCGAATTTATTATTTATTTTATTAGGGAACTTTTATTTTTAAACATAAATTTAATTCATTTAAAAGGGCTTTTTATAGTATATACTGTATTATGTAAGAAATACAGTGAGAAATGACATTTGTTGTAAGTGTTACAAAATACCAGCTAAATAAATGATTTTAATTTAATATTTAATTTTAATTACGAAGATTTTGTGTTAATTGAAATACTTTTTGATTACCTTTCTTGTAATATTTGTCATCAATCAATGTTTGCTGTTTCTTTTGAAGTATGATATTTTTTTTTTTACTTCTGTACGCAAAAACTAAATAAACAACATTTCAAATTCTTGAAGATAATTCTACCAACATGTGTGTTCACACGCTTCAGATATTGTTTGTCACAACAAAATAATCGAACTCTGTAATTGATTCCATTAAGCTGAATAATAAATCAATCAGATCTAAATAAGAAGTTTTGTTTATAGTAAGTCAATATTGATTTTTTCTACAATTTTCCCATGCACTTTATTTGTTTTTTTATTAATTTTTTTTTAGATATTCGTTCTGATTTGAAATTTTATGTGTTTCTAGGATGAGAATTCTTATTTAGTCGATTTAAAAAAATAAATCTCAACGCTTAAAAGTTTGTCATATAATGAACGAATATTTACTTACTTTGTGTATTATTTAATTTTTCAATTTTTTTTACGATTATATTTGCAATGTACTTTGAAATTATTATTAATTCAAATTGTGTTTTTGAAAATTGTATAACTTATAACTGTCTTTCATGCCAATTATTATTTATTTTCATACAACGACATATTGAAGTGAAATCATTTCAACCAACAATGATCGCGACTATAGTAATTAAATTCAACAAAGCATACTTCCTTGAAGAGACTGTTACCATTAAATTTATTTATAAACCAACCAAGACTCCTAAATCGACAATTATTATTATCGTTTACTAGATATGCTGATTATTGAAAAGATGCCACTGAATGTCTTACATAAATACCACATAATATTAAATTTTATTAAATTCAATAAACGTTTATCATAATTATAGCATGATTATAGTCTTTGTATAAATGTCATGCAAAAAATAAAAAATAAATAAAAAATTATAGTATCTTCTAATTTGAATCATAACAGAAGATACAAAGTCCAAAGAAATAAAAAGAAGAGAGAGAAAAACAGTTTGTGTTTGAACATGATAGCCTCTGGAGTTAGTAAAGAAGAATATTTTTAAGTGTTATAAGGAAGATTGCTACTTTAAGTATACATATTTGTCAAAGTTACAGTTTAAAGTTAACTGTACTTAAATTTATTATGTAATGTTTTTGTAAATACATACTTTCAAAATAGGTACTGACTATTATTAAAATTACATGAATTGCGGAAGTAATCATTATTTATAAATGAAAACAGTAGGTACATAAAAGTGATAATTTCTTCTTTCCAAAACGTTCAATTATCATATTTTATGTAAACAAATTTAAATTATATGTTGTTTGTTTTTTTACAGTTGTAAATATGAGAAAAATCTATCAAAGAAGTCAAGTGAAGTATTTAATTATCAAAACAATGTAATAAAATAGAAAGTGTCAGAAAACTTACATTAATTGCCCCTTTATGCTTTATTTTATTAATTTTTTTTTACTAAAACAAAAATTCGAAACAATGAAGATTTAAAAAGTTTTTCAAGAAAAATAAAAAGTTTCTCACTTAAATCTTTTGTTTTTTTGAAGATACATACGAGTATATGCATAGATTTTATTATTGAAATCAATTGAAGTTATTATTGTTAATGGATTTAAAATATCGTTTAATTTATTAAGTGTCAACAAAAATTTTTAAATAACATTTAATTAACCTTGAATTTAACTTTAAATTTTTTCTTAATTCATAACGACTTAAATTTAAAAGAAAAAACTCAATTGGCAAATGACTGACATTTTGTGAGAATGTAACCGACAGAACATGACACATATACGGTATATCAGAACATTCTAACAAAATGTGTGGGAATCTGATTTAAAGTCATAGCTTTATAGTTTTTATATCTTTTTTGTACTCTTTTACGTGCTAAGACTTCATGTTATGATTTTTTTTTTTTTGTAATTAAGAACTTATGTTTTATAGATTATTACGTTCTCGATTTAAAATTGAACTACTTAAAAGCTGCTATAAAAATTCAAAATTAAAATGTAACATTTAGAAACAACTTGAGCGTGATCTTATTACTTTGTAATTTGAATCAGAATATGTTTAATGGGCCTTAATTATTCACTAGAATCAATAATGATTTCTTGACTTAATCATATGAAATTCATATGTGTCTCTCATTATATGTACGATTAGGCTGTACTGATTTTGACAGGTTAGCTTCAGAGTTCAGATTAAAGGCTGTCTGATATTTTGTAAAAGCCATTACTAAAAGTCCACCTTAAATGTTTATTTGCAGTTAATTCAGAATATTATTCAACTGACCATAATAATTTATATGTAGCTAATTTTGATGATTCATATTTCAACGAAAGAGTGGGTTCATTATGAAAGCAAATAATTATATACGAGTATTAGCATAACCTGTTGTCAATTTTACATAATAATGTCGATAAATAAATCATGGAAGATTTCCATTAACTTTAACATTTCAACAGAAACTACTTTATTTTTCTAAATTCATTCAGCACTTTTTTTTTTTGTTTGAATAACGTCTTCAATTTTTGTCTTATGATTGGAAAACTGCACGTTAAAAATATTCAATATGTATTTTTAAAAGGGTTTTGTATTCTAAAAGATTTAATCTTTTCGTCTATTGTATTTTGTTTCTATTAATTCTTATTGAAATTTTTATTATTGTTTTAAAATGCATCATGCACATTTACATACTTTCTAGTAACTGTAGTGTGGAAGAAAAAAATGTTAAGTTAAGTCCAAAGTCCAAAAATCCAGCTTATCCAGACACATAACAAATAGAAGACAGAAAAATTAATGTACCTTTGAAAAATCATATTTAAAATAATTAATTTTTATTACCTATACTTAAAATAAATAAAAAAAAAAAGCACATTCTACATAATTCATAATTAATTTTTTTACAACGTCAATAACACCTTAAAAACCTCCGTTTTTAATTGTTGAAAAAACGTGACGGATTAGTATAAATTTATGTTTTATTTGAAATTAAGAAAACAACATTTTTCAAATACTTGATTCTAGACAGCCTAAGACGAATCTAACCAAGAAAAAACATAAAAATAGACAATATTTTACATTATTTAGTCAAAATACTTGCTTTAAACACGATTTCATGTTAATTCAAAATCACATTATGTTTTATTTGTTTTTTTTTTTTAATTTTATTTTGTCATACACCCAGAGAAATATCACCGTAAATTTAAGAACTTTCATTGGTAATAATAAGAATAAAAGTTATTATTTCGTGCTCAAGAACTTTTACTTTTACTATAACAGTTTCAAAGTTATTGTTTTGTTAAGACTTTTTGCAATGTTAATTTAAAAATGTTACCCTTTTATTTGTTATTAAAAATGTTAAATTGAAAGCGCGAAGTAGTTGGTTTAACAAGTTTCGCTTTTGTCACACATTGTTAAAATAACATTTTTTTCTTCAAATCGAAATATCGCACTTTTTGAATTAACATTGTACTCTTTTGTTAAGACAACCTTATATCTTTGAAATGAAAATACGTTATTGTTGAATTCAAAAGTTTTGTATTCAAAACAATAGTGTACTTTTTTATTTTAAAAATAAAATACTTCTTAAATCAAGAAAATTCAATTTAGAATTAAAATTTCCTACCTCAATTTAAAAAATTCAACTTTTTAAATTAACCCTGCAACCTTTTAAATTTAAAATGGAATTTCTTTTAAAATAAAAAACAGTTTATTTTATTTTGATTTTAAACGTATTTAATTTAATATTTTTTTTAAGCGAATAACTTTTTCCCCAGTACATAACTTATAGAAATGTATTGGATGACCATCAAATTCATCAGGATCCTATTTTACATAATTACATAATGTAATGATATGCCTATTTTAAATGATTTAAAATCATACAAATATTCTAAAACTTCCCATTGCATAACAGAATGATGAAAATGAAAGTCTTCTTGTGCATCAAAAATTGTTGGATTGAAGTTTTTTGAAATTCTCGGTGGTTGAAGCACAGAATGATTGGTTTTAAGATGATGTAATCTTTAGAATCTAAAAAATAAAATTATTATTTCCAATTATATTCAAAATACATGTATACGAGGTGCTTCGCTGCTTGATAAAATAATGAAATCTTTTATCAAGCCAGCGAAACATCCTGAGTAATATTGTACTGTAATATAGTTACTTTGAGAAAAAGTTGAAGAATCCAGTTGTTAAGAATTTTGTTTGTTGTGCTTATCTGTTATACTATTTTTATATATATTTACAATTTTCTCGCAAATTCATTAAATTTCTCTAGTAATAAATTTTGTTTTCCTGGGAACAGCAAGGAAAAGTCTATATCAATCTAAAATTATAAAAACAGTATTAAGTAAAATGATCTTTAAAAGTTGAAATGTAAATTGTTACCAATTCATATCCATTTGAATCATTTTATCTGGACCATGTTTTCATCAAGTTTATCAGATCTTCTTTAAAATTTCAAAAACATTTAGTACGGTACTGATGTGTTTTTCTCTAGTACTCACAAATTTTGCTCCACTGACTGTGATGCGTCGTTATTATTTGATAGTCAAATTAAATCACAAATTTTGTGATGTTGTCACTCTTCATTTCTAAATATATTTTTATTAATTAATTTTAATTTTTAATAAAAATAAAGAAATTCAACTTACCTTTAATTTTAAATATACATACGTCTTTTATAAAAAAAAAACTAAATTAAATAAAAAAAGACACTTTAATTACTAAAATTTTATATAAACTGTACGACCTGTTCGTATAAAATCACAATACAAAATGAAATATCCGCTAAGAATTTCGATTTGGTAATAATAAACCTTATTAGAATAACACTAAAAAATGTTATTTTAACAGTTAATATTGTCAAATCAACAGTGTATTTATTATTTTAACAACGTTCATTGTTGAAACAAAAATTAGACTGTAAAAAAATATGTCTTTACCGTTATAGACGAATTATTTGATTTTTTGTTGCTATGTACAATAGTAATGTGCATAACGAACGTTTTTAAAGTAAAAGTGTAGACTTTTAATTTCAAAAGGAAAAATGTTATTTTAATAATGTGAATAACAGTTGTTAATATAAGAACTTCAGCTTTTTATTTTAACAATGTATCATTTAGAAACAAAATGTTTCCACTATTAATTATACATTTCGTTGTTAATTCAACATAGAAAATTCTTAATTCAAAAAATAAAAATTGACAATATTCAAATTTTTAAATTAATATTTTCACAATTTTGCAATAAATTTTCAAGTTATTGAAATAACCTTTTTTTCCATTAATTTAAGAAGATTTTTGGTAATTTTAACAATTTTTTCAACAATAACGTAAGTAGTTAATTTTACAACCACATTTTTTTCTGGGTGTACATAATAACGATTGTAGGTGATAAAATCTCAATAAAAATCCCAAAAATGGAAAATAAGACATGTTTTTTTTATCTGATATCAAAATTCTTATACAGAACAAATAAAACATATTTTAAACATTTAAAAAACTTTTCGAATTATGTGTTCATGAGTTAAGGTACTTCTATACACAATTACATGATATCAGAAATGGAAAATTAAATGACAATAATAATAAGCAAAAAAAAAAAAAAAATTGATTTTTAATATAAATGTTGACACTAATTAATGAATTCATTCATCATGTTATTTTGTAAAGATTTTTGTATGAAAATTTGAAAATTTTATGTTCAGAAAATTCCATTATGCAAATAATTTTAAATCAAGTTTTGATATACGAGTATTAATTTAGGTTAAAATGAAAATAAGTGATTGTAACTCTTATTTTTTCATTGTGATTACAAGCTAGTGTTAATTATTTTTAATATTAATTACTATAAGCACACACGTTAAATCCATCGAGCCAGCTGTTTATCTTTCAATTACATTTGCATGTTTTTGTTATATTTGATGTACATAAAAGTCAATGTCCACTCACGTTTTTACACTTTCAAATTAAATTAAAAAATTGATGTCAATTTGTTGTTTGTACGTTTTTAGCATCGTGATGAAGCCATTATAAAAACGCCTTATTTAATTTGCAGAAAAACAAATAGATATATGTACCTAAATGAAAAAAATATACGAACACATAACCATTGATTGTGCACGTGCATTAAATTTTTGTTTTCTTGATTTTTAAAATTTTAAAATGTTGTGCTGATTTAATACGAAAGGTTTTTTTTTCAGGCACTAAATAAACTATAATTCAAAGTATCTTTTGCATAATAAATTACAGAATAATGCTTGATTTTAATCCAAGGATATCAGTCAGAACAACTTAACGAAATAGAAAACGAATTTGTGAATTAAAAAAATCAATAAAAGAATTAACTTTTTTGTAATGAATATTTTTCTAATCAATTTTTTCTTCCAGAAGCTTTACAACAAACGAATTCTATTCAAGGGCTTGGAATTTTTTTTATAATGACATCCATGCTAACAAATAAAAATAAAAAAGTAGCACAATCAATATTGAAGAATCGTGGAAAGGCGTTTCCTATTGTAATCAAACTTAAAAACGAAACATTAAGAAAATATACTTTAGAGGGAACTTAGCGATTTTATTCTATTGTGTTACAAATTACAGCATTTTACTAAATGTCCAATGTACACTATGTACAGGTACCTTCATAAGGTATATTCAAAGCATGATTATTGTAGTTACAATCGATTCAAATAATAATTGAAAATATTTATCGGATTAACAAAGAAATATTTTTTTTTTTACAATTCGTGTATGCCGTGTGTAACTAAGTGCATTTCGTTTCAAAAGAATTCAAATATTTAAAAAATCATGATTTTTTTACATTCACGAAAATTAGTTTTACATGATTTTAAACTAATTCAAAGTGTTAAAGTTTTTTTCTACCAATAATTCAAATCTTCTTGGTTTTAGGTTGAAGAAAAAGAATTATTTGTACATATAAACATTCTTCATTCTACGAAAAATATATCAGAATAAAAACTATTTTTACAGATTTACAAAAGAAATACAAAAGCTAATGCAAAAGTGAAAAAAGAGTTTTTTTTTGTAGGTATAAGGTAGGATAATCCTGAAATAATTACAGTAAATGCCTTATTACCCACTTTTTTGTGACCCATGAAAATCTTATTATCACCTTAAAACCCTTGACAACAGACTAATGGATGTAAGAGTGTTGATCCTATTAAACTTAAACTCTTTTTTTTTCACTAGTATTTTTTTTTGTCATTATTTAGAGCATCACTTTCTATTTCATGACAATTTACAACACTTAAAAATCTTCACTACATAAAAGATGTTTTTTTTTTTCTATCTCATTTAAAAATTCAAATTGTGATCTTCATTTGAAATTTAAAACAATCTCATCTCTTGATTTTATTACATTGTGACAAGTTGCACAATCAAATATATTATTTACCATATTAGAAAAAATTGTTAGCAAGTAAATTTTATGTCGACAAGTACATCACGTTTTCTTGTAGGTAGAATGAAAATTAAAAATAAAAAAAATGATTTTCAGACAAAAGATTAAAATCAAAAAAATGCTATATAGTTTACTTTTAAAAATATCTACAATCTAAATATTGTATCTTCAAGCACGTACTTGTATGTAGGTACTTGTGTCTCATGTGGCATATATTTTTGCCATTTTAAAATATGTATATTATAGTGTTTCATGGTTTTAATCAGATAAATGCACTTTCCTTATAAAACTTTTACTTCACCTACAAAACAACAATAATACAATTAAATTGTTTGCAATTGAGACTAAATTGGATGTAAAACACTCTTTAAATTGTAATCTTTTTTTTTTGTCTTTTTTTTTTTGTTATTATAGGAGAATTTGAATTTTTATGCTATACAATGAACTCTTTAAGTTTTGTATTTTTTTTTTTCGGGGTTAAATTTTGTTAAATTTAAAATCTTTGTTGATCATCAGATTTATTAACTATGTACATAAAAGGTGTTGCGTGCTATGAACTTTTCCAGTGCATCAAAATTGTTAAGTAATATTGTTTGAAAATTGTTATTTTTTTTTTCTTTTTTTTATTTAACAGAGCAGAGATAAATCAGAATGTAAAAAAAAAATTTTTTTTTCAACTTTTGATAAAAAAAAAATTGAATTTTGAAAAACATTATCTTTATGTGAAAATTTATAAACGATTATTATTATGTGTTAGGAACGCATGAAACAAAAAAATAAAGATTAGATTATAGTTTTTGAAATTTTAACGTTTTGAAATTATGAATGTATAATGTCTTTTATAATTACCCTCAAATTTATGTATTCAAATATTTGATAAAAAATTAATAAACAAAAACATATACATAGTTATTTCCTCTATAGATCAGACCAAAATGTATTTTATGTGTTTAAATAATATATTCATTGCAACATATGATTTTTAAAAATATCTTTATCTAAATTATGCATTTTCTTTTTCGGTAAAAATAGTACAATATTACAATATGAAAGATTTTGTTATATGACTGTCAATGATTGTGACACAGAAACCTACTTTTCCAAAATAAAAGAAAAGCTAAATTATAGTTTCAACAAACTAGTATACTATACATATAGTATTGATTACATTGTTTGCTTCCGCATCTTAAAAGTAATAAAGATTAAATCAAAATCTATGGTTTCAAAGAGAGTGAAACAATTAAAATCGAAAGCAAAAGGTCATAGAAATTTGATACAAGTCTATATTTTGTGTAAAACGAGAATATGGACTAATTATTCAATGAAATTGTTGTAAAATATGTATTTTCATTATTAGATTTTAATTTTTCTTAATATAAATTTTGAAAAATAAAACTGAAAAAACAAGACAATAAAATGTACTGAATAGAAGACATATCGTGAATTACTGAAATTATTTTTAATTTAAAATTATTATTCAATTGAGTGATTGTGTGAAAATCACATACATAGTACCCACGTATTTTTTTTTTTTTTATATTTTAAATGCCATATTAAAATCTAATTTATTATTAATTATCAAACGACAAATTAAGCTACTGTGGTTTTCAAATGAATTTTCTTTTCTTTTTTTTCTTTTTGTGGTTGAATTGTGAACGTGACCCAAAAAAATAATAGAAAAATTTAATGTAATTAATATAAAAGTTATTAATTATTGTCAGTATTTATTGGCATCAAATTCAATTGTAAATGACGTTAAATTCAATTTAACCACATATTTGGGTGGAGTTTATTGTGTAAAGATATATCAAGAATTTAAAGGTGCCAAGGTTTAGACAGATATATTCGATAACCTGGCGTCCATAAGTTCAAAAGTGTTGATAGAAATATTAATTAAAAAAACGGAACTCTTGATTGCCATGCAGGTAAGAATTATTAAATAATAATAAAAAATTGATTTTTACATAATGCAAACAATTGTATTAGAAAAACTTCAAAAGATTAATTGATTTATTTTATTAAAGCAATGAAATATCCAACATATAGTATTTATTTTTAAATACAGATTGTGTGTGGATTTTTTTTCTGGAAATACATTTTAATTTTTAACAAGATGAAATCAAGTTGTGTAACTGAAACAAAAAATATCCAATTTTTGATCTTTGAAGAAAGTCACGGACAACAAAGACCAGATAAAAGAAAGGTCTGTTTAAAAGCCATTGACCATCTAAATCACACTCACATTTTGACGTATACGCACAATTTTCTTCAACGACCTTTTGAACTTCAACCCCTTACTCAGCATGTTACTATCGATATGTATATTTTTGTGAAATTATCAGTGTTTTATTAACCAATCTCTTAAAATTTTAAAAACACTTTCACACTATGTGTGTTCTTCACATTTTTTTTTTTTAATTTACAAAAATTCAAACAAACAGTATTCATTAACATTTTGTTTTTTTTTCACTTTTTTAAAAACGTTTTTCTTTCAGTATATTGTAATAATATTTTTTATTTATTACAAAATTAATTAAAGTTACAAAAAAGTTACATTACTCATCTTAGTTAATAATCAATCAGATAATTTACCTTTCCATTTCATGATGATTATTGTTTAGCCAAGTTTGTTGTATTTTTTTTTTTTTTTTGCTTTTCCAAGTTTAAATTAAACAAAGAGAAACCAATTATTTTTTGATTTTCCAATATTCAAGAAATACAAATTATTTATTGATTTCTATTTCTCAATTTGTTCACTTTTAATCTTTAATTATTTTTATTTCATTGAAAAAAAGACCTCTATAAATGATTTAACATCATTACTCGGGTGAACAAATACAGATTCTCTGCAATTCAAATATGATTTTCATAATTTTTAAGTCATACTAATTTCAATGTAATTTTTTTAATTAGGTAATTAGAAATTCTGTGTATTATAGGTTTCTAGGATGAGAATTTTGTAATTTTTTTAATAATTGAATAAATATGCGAGTATTTCAAAAATTTTAATATTATAAGATTATTCAAGTTTCTCATTCATTTAGAAAGGATATTTTGAAATTTAATGGAATTCCGTTTTTTGTTTTTCTCGTACGAAATATTACAGAGTACTTTTCTTTTATTGCATTTATATACGAGGATACAAATAGCACAAACTTATACAATATAAAAACTTGAATAAATTTGTCACATTTTTTTAAATTGACTTTTTTTTACTCCAGTTGAATCTAAAACTTAGACGTTCCTTTGAGAATAAAAAAAACTTTAATTTTATTTCTCATTTCCAGGAAGATAAGTTCAAATTAAATAATGATGCTATTTTCTTGACGAACCTGAATTTAAACTTATGTAACAAATTTTCACAGTGAAATAATTTTCCAGTAATAATAAGATTTCAAAAATACTCAGGTGGGTGACAACAGTTTTCTGTATAACAATCTGTTATTTACTTTTAAACAACTGAACTACATAATTTGTCCATTAGACTCACTAACTAATTAAGAAATAAATTTCACCAGAACATGCTTGTCAAATGTTTTATTACAAAAATTGTATTACATTTTTTTTTTTATTAGTTTGTACAATTATTTTAAAATGCATACTACATAAGTTTAGTCACGTTTAGCTTTAATTGAGAAATTACAATTGCAAGTTTTCCGTTCACTAAGAGCGTATATTAATCGGAATGGTAATTGTTTATAATAAATCCTATTGGAATGTTTTTTTTCTGAACAATTTATGTTTATTTGAATCAATGCAAATCCTCGTTAAACATACTTGTATGAAATTGCACAAAAATCACAATACAGCTCCAAAATTAATGAAGACTTTTTTATATGAGGCTCAATGGTCTAGGGGTATGATTTTCGCTTTGGGTGCGAGAGGTCCCGGGTTCAAATCCCGGTTGAGCCCACTAAATTTTTTTTATTTTTTTTTTTTACAATGAAGTTTTTTTATTGTAAGTGAAATTTTATCTTTTTATTGTAATATGAATTACGTAAGTTATGCGTGAAATTCTTTAAATCATTTCTTCTCTTCGGAAATTTTTCAAAGTGAAAAGAAATTTGCCAACAATTTTCTTTAAAAAAAAAAAAACGAAACATCACTTTTTTTAATGTATATGTCAATTTCATCAGATGGATGTTAAAAATGATACATGAATTCATTTAATTAAATTAACAATCATTTTAAATTTTCATTGTATTACATATTTATATGTCCTATATTTTAACGCACTACAATATCGAGTGTAGGAAAAACATAGAAATACGAGTAGATGTTTTATTTCTTCTTCAATAAAATTTACGAATCACTTTGTAATCATTATCTTATTTTTACAACACGATCTTTTATTTAAAATGTCAATACAAAATATTGCGTGTATCAAAACAAAAGAAAGTGATATATGATCAAATTTGTATCTATAGGAAACAAAATTGAAATTTATGGATACAACAGATATTTAGTAACTAATAGATACCATGAATGATACAAATTCTGATTGTAATAACTTTTTTCAAAATACCTGGGTTTATATCATCTTCAAAAAATGAATAAGTATGTTGCAATGATATAGTTATGTTATGTCATTTCATAAAAATTACCTAAAAATAAGGTTTCTCATTATAATAATGTGCTATACAGGTGATAAATATTTCAATAAACAATTTAGAAAAAATTTGTAATCCTAACTTTTTATAACTTAGATAAAATATAAATTAATATTTTAATATGTGAAATTTGATTAATAAAAAAAAAACCCGTTTTGTAATTCGTAAAAGTAAAAAAAACGTCTTAAAATAAATAGCTGAAGTTTGTAATTTCTTTATGACACGAAGACGAAGACAATGTTTGTTTAAATAACTCACTATACTATTTTTCTTTTTGGATGTCAGTACAGGCAAGATAGGCATACTTTTCTATATTCTTTCACAAATTGTTTGAATAAATCTGTCTCGTTTGTGGGGTGATCAGATCTCAATTTCAATCGAGAGAAATCTCTTAAATTCAATATTACCAAGGCAAAAAACTTATCGGTTACTGCTTCCATAAGCACAATACTGACTTCCAAAAAGAAAAATACTATAAGCTATCATATTTATTATCATAATTAATATTATTATATTAAAGAGTAATTTTTCTCTTTCTCTTTTTCCAGTAAGAAAAATTCAATTCGAAGTATTCGAACTCTTTTTCAATCTTATTCATTTGATTTTTCACCATAAATAACCATACTGTGCCATTTAAGCCAAAAAATGTATCTCGTAATAGTGCGACAACGACCTGTGATTTACCTGTCACAATTTAATAAAATTTGAATATTTTTTCTCTGTATTGAAAACACAAATATATGTAAATATGTACATATATAAGTACATATATATTAAAAATATGTACGTATAGGATATTACTTTTGAGAACATGTGTGTGTAATTCACATATATTGCAAAAGAGTTATAAGAACCCGTCTTCTACTATTTGTTTTGATTTGGTATTTTCTTTTTAACTTGAAAATCATTTAATTTATTTTTTATGTGTAGTCCATTATTTTCAAGTAACAATAAAGTATTAATAAGATTTTTATAAAAACGACCTAACACTTTCTCTAAATTTTTTTTAAACCAAAAATCTTACATTTAAGTTTTTATTGAAAATACTGTTCAATATATGCTCGAATATAAATTATTTGATTATTCATTCAAAATTATGAAAAATACAACCATGCAGTTTTTATATATTTTATCCAGCAAATTATGAACTGAGAATGAGTATAATAAATAAAACCTACGCAATCATTATAGAATTATACTATTTAAATTTTTTTTGCAATAAACACTTAAGTAAAATGATTGTTTTAGATTTTTACGATATTGATGATTTATACTATTTTCAATAATTTAAAATTATAAATAATTTTATATGATATAAAAAATATTTTCAGTCACAAAAAAACCAAGCTGTTTGCCTTTTATGTTTTAAGCGCGGTTAACTACAACATTAAATAGTGTCATAAAATTATTTGTGAATAAAAATCATATTTAACACAGGTGATCGTTTTGCTTTCAGATACTCATACAAGATATTATTTACTTTTATTACATATGTACGAGTATAAGGAGAACTGTGATATGATATCTTTAAGCCGGTAAAAATAATGATGGTGGACAACTTCACAGATAATTTTGTTCTATGTCACACAAGTGTAATGACTGGATTAATTGAAAGTATTCATAATTAAAATACAATTATAGAAAATAACTATTATTTATAATTAATTAAATTGCTTAAGTACGTATTCAATTAGATTTTTATTATTACACTGAGGACTTGAAAAATGACTTTTAAAATTTAAATTAAAATACTTTTGCATTTTATTGTTATTGTTATTATTATTGAGGTTTTTTTTTCTATTCTTTTTGTAAAAACAAGATTTCCTTGGAAATTAAAATTTACAAGAATTAATAGCAATCTAAGAGAAAGAAACGTTATGTGATAATAAAGTAAGTAATTGTGTTGTATACAATCTAATGTAAGTGTTTATAAGTTTGAAATTCTTAACCAATAAAAGAATATGTTTTTATACATAATTTATACTGCAGTTTTTTTATTATTACTCTGTGTGCGAAACCAAAACAAAATCATCTTAGAAATACAGTCTTTCATAAGAAAAAAAATTCTTAAGTTAATTTCAATGCTTTTCATGCAAGGAATCACATCATTCCAAAATTCGAACAGTTTCGGAAATTTCACTAGTTTTTTCTCGTACACAATGACTTTTCGATAACAAAACGATAACTCGTAGGTATTTAGCACACGGAATTATTATCTAGAAACATTTTTTTCTTATTGATTTTTAATTCTTTTTTTTTTTAGTTTTCAAAAATACATAAAATATATTCGTAGATAGGGTTTTTCGTTTACCTAAAAAAAAATCAAGCAAAACATTTTTTGTTATAATTACATTTAATGATTTACCTATATCATAAATATTCATGATATTTTTTTTTTCATCTACCAAACATATAATTATTTCGATTGAATTGAATAAGAAAAAATATTTTTGTTGTTTACATAAGTTAAAAATTTGATTGCGGAAATTCCGAAAAATTAATAGGAAGTTGATTACTTATCATGATTATTTTTTTCTTTTTTTAGATTTAAGTAATTATAAGTTTTCTAAAATAATTTAACAACTGTAAATAAATAGTTTTGGTGATGTTCGAAAAAGATAACTTGAAAAAAAAATGAATTTATAGATAAATAAATTTTATGTTTAATTTGGAAGTAAAGTAAAAATGTGTTGGAAATGGAACTTAAGAAATTGTTAAATTCACTGAAGTTCAATTTAAATTTAGAAAATCTATTATTTAACAAAATAAATCTATTCAAAAATATACAGACATAGAAAGTAATGATATAGAAATAGTAAAAATATAACATAATTCGAATAAACATTTTTTTTTTAAATTAATGCACCTCGTTAATAATTATTTTGGCAAATATGTAATTACAATGTCATTGATTGAGGAATATTATTTTTTATATCGAATAAAATTTTAACGTATATAAAGCATTAATTTTTTTTGTTTTTTATTTATTTATTAAATCTTTCAATGTTTTTAGAGCATTATGATTAGATTTTGCAAAACAATCGCATTTCATTTTTTCATCTTTATTACAAATTTCAAAAATCAACTCATCAGCTGGTACCTTAATATTATATATGCCCATGAAAATCAATTTTTACAAATCAAAAAAAGCATTTAGATTGTGAGCATTTCGATTTGTCTATAAAATACTACTGAAAGAAATAAAAAAAAAAGTACAATGATGTCTTAATTAATCTTCACCGTGACATTGTTTTTGTGTGTAAATTGTAAATAAATTTTTGAAGTTAAAGGACGTTTGATTTTAATTATTATATCGAGTATTGGTAATTGTTAATGAATTTAACATTATAATCAATCTTTTAATACTCACATAACAAAGAATTCGAACTATAATATCAAACAGGTAGCAATATAATGAGTTTTCTGTTTACTTTACTTTCATTTTCACCTTTTTAAATCGTGTATTTGATTAGAAAAATATAATTATTTATGATGTGGGTTTTCTGACAAATTGATTTAAGTATTATTTACAAGGTTGATTTTAAAACTAAAATGCGTTGGAATAATAAAAAAAACAATACTTTAAATATACAAAAAAAAAACCTTCAAATTTTGATTCCATAAACAGAAAAATTAAATGTAACTGCATTACATACAAATTTTTAAAAAATTTCATAGGGTTTGAATTAATTAAGATATACCTATACTATTGAGAAGAGTACAAGTTCAATTTTTTTTGGAACTTAACTTAAAAAAAAAAAAAAAATTTCAACTGGAAAATATTGCATTTAAAATCAATCAAAACATTCTTATGTAAATAACTGAATATTACGTCCTTCAAGATAGATTTTTATTTTTTATAAAATGCGAGAAATCTATCGGATGAATGTCACATAAATCGTGACATGGTATATAAATTGAAATTGTTATTCACCATGGTTTATTTTTTTTTTTTTTTTATGCTGTTTTAATGTTAATGCAAGAGATTAACTTTTGTATTGAAATTTCAATCAGGCTCACATAAGAAAACCTAAAGCCTGAAACAAATTCTTTTCCACGCTTCAAATAATACATACTCCTCAAATCCAATCGTGCTTTATTTATTTTCGAAAAAAAAAAAATACAGATTTGTTGTAATATAAAGAACAGGGAAATAAATTCTTCATTAACTGTAGTAATGTTCCATTGATTATTGCCTTTAAATTGTTCTTACTATTTTAAGAAGCTTGATACTAAGATTGAGTCAAATCTACAATCCCAATTTTTTTTTTTTTTTTTTTCAAATTAAAAAAGTATGTCAGTTGTTTTCTTTTGATGGATTTATTTTCAAATTTGAAGGAGAATTTCATTCTATTTCACATTATTTGTCAACTTTTAATTTCAATCTGTATATGTATGTATACGGGAGATCGTACATATAGTGGGTGTAAAAGACAGTGAAAATCGTATATTTCGAAACATCGAAACATTGAAAGAATCGATTATTCAATGGTGGATACCAATTTACACCAATATTCAACATTTCTTAGTTTGTTCTTAAATTTAATTTAATTTTTTAAACTTAAAAAAAACTTCAGAAAAAAAATTATGAATTCTTTTTTATTATCTTTTAAAAATTTTCCGTCATAATTTGAATAATTCATTGATTATATATTTATCGAAAGATATTTTTAATGAATAAATACTAAATGTGGCTAATTTATAATTTATGTGAGTTTAATGACAATTTGTGTACGATATTTAGAAAAATTTCCAACTAATTAATTGTAATCGTTTTATTTAACTTCTAAAGTATTAGATTTTTTTTCTTCTTGTAAAGATTCTATTAATAATAACCAATTAAATATTATATTTGAGGGTTTTTAGTTGCAAACATAAAAAAATTGTTACAAAAACACCGGAACTAAATATATTTTAAATTTGTAATAAATAAATAATTTCCATTAACATGAATTCCGATGAAATACTATAAAAATGTCATTTCGAATGTTTTATGATCGATTTTGAACTTTAAGTTTTTGCTTATGAAATATGTATAATTTATGACTTGGTAATTTTTTTGTTGCAGTTTGTAAAAAATATAATATGTAGTAGATATGTTTTTTGTATTGTGAAAAAAAAAATCTCTTTTGATATTTTTATTATTGAACTCTCATTAAATTAATAATTATTGACTAATGAAAAAATATGGAAAATTCTTAAATTATATGAATTTAAATATTAAAAAAAAAAAAATCGGGAATTATGAAAATAATTAAAATATGACAAAAAATTAAAATTATTCATTTAAAAATCAAAAATAAAATGAAAAATGACAAAAATTTAAAAATATTATCATGTACATATAAGTGTTGAAAAAATACTTTTAACAATGTATTATATAGCCGAACAATATTTTCATATTAAAAAATAAATAATGTATCTAAATCTCAAAAACAAAACAACAAAAAAATGAAAGTAAAAAAGTTAAAAAAATCATAATTAAAAACAAAAATAGAAATTTTGTATGAAAATACATTTTAAAGACTTTTTTTGATCTTCAAAATAAAAAAAATAATAAAAAATAAAAAGTTAAGTAATCATAATAACTATAAAATTCAATATCGTTGAAATTTGAATATTAATTTACAAGTGTCAATTAAAATTTACTTTTTAAATTGAAAAAAAAAAAAAAAACGGTTGGTTGGAGAAAAATTCACAAAGCTGAAAAAATGTTACATGAATAAAAAACATGAATTGGTGAACTAATTTTCAGTTGAATCAGAATAAATTACATAATTCTATATATACATAAGGGATTTAGTGAATATTTTTTACATAATTCAATTATCTAATCGATTTATTATGATGAATATTTTATTTTTGGTTTATACATAATAAAATCTAATGAGCATGAAATTTGAATCAAAAAATTACAAAAAAAAATTGTTTATTTAGAGAAATGTACCGCATGTAGGTTATAATAATAATAAATTATGGATTTTCAATTTGTAAATGATTTTTTTTTTAATAAATTAACATTTAAAAAATAAACATGAAAATTATCATCAAATAAATTTTTGGATCAATTTCATATTTTCATAAATAAAATCAACAACCGGAAATTTTTATGATTTTTACACGTGGATTAGGTATAGGGTATAGAGAGATGGTACACAAGGTATACTTTCTCTGAAATTATTTTTAGATTATTATTATTATTACAATTTTTTTCTTTACTTTAATTTTAAAAAAATAATCTACCAATTCAAAGGGCTATAATGCACAAATAAAATATTTTAAAATCGAAATAAAATAATGAGAAAACAAAAACAACTGTATTATTACGTACAGGAAGGAAGTTTTAATTTAAAAAAAAGGAAAAAAACTCTGATTTTAAAAATATGTATTAACTATTTCCTGAAAAATATTTTTTATTTTTTTTTTTTAAAAGTCACATTTTTAAATCGATTTTAAATTTTTTATTTGATGACAAACAATCGAGACCGAGAGCGATTTAAATTTTTTTTTAAATAAAGAAAGTTGCATTTGATTAAAATTCTTTTTAATTAACAAAATATATGCCAAAAAATTTATATTATAATGAATTTTAAAAAAAAAAAGACATATTAAAAATACATTTTCGTTTTTTTTTTTGCAATATTTTAAAATTTAGAAAGCCAATTGGAATTTCGTTTTATTTTTATTTGTTTTTTTTTTCTTTTTATTTCCGTTTTATTTTTTTATTTTGCAGGAACGTCATGTGATCATGTTGTACTTGAGCTCTAAAAAAATTTCCAGTATTAATTAATTAATTATATAATATGGCTTAAAATTGATTTGATTAAAAATGACAATAAACTATACATATTCGTATATACATACGTATGTAATATTATTTTAATTTCAAAGATTATATGTACTAAAAAAAAAGAGATTAACAAAAAAAAAAACTGTTACTTCTTTTATAAAATTGTAATAATTGAATTTATATTATTTTTCACCTGATTTCTTATTATTTGCAATTACAGTAATGAATAAATATGAAAAAAAAAGCATTGAACAGATCAAATTTCTTCGAAACTCAATTATTAAAAGTGAAAAGTACCACCATGAAGGTGATATACTGGTGTTACATTCACAGCAGTTCACAGCAAATCGTCTGTATTATTAGGAAATGTAAACAAAACTCTCAACATATTAAGTAATAAAATACAAAAAAAAAATAAAAAAATCAATAATCATTTAAATTGATGATAGTTCAAATTTTCCACTTAATTTTTTTTATTTTTTATTTTTATTTTTAGAGCAATAAATCTAAGTAGAGGAGTGCCAATTTCACCAGAGAGCACAAACTTTCAAAAAAATTAGTCTATAGATGGTATTTTGTAACATGACAAGAAAAAAAAAGAATTGTTACTCGATTATAACAAGCTTTTATTTTTTTTATTGTTTTATATTACACCTTAATTTAATTTTGTAAAATATATTTTTGAATGGATATTGAAAATAAATACATATATACATATAAAGAAAGTTATAAAAGATATTAAATTGGAATTTGTATTTATTTCATTAATGTAATAATAAACATTAATGATTGTAATTTATTGGAATTGTTTTTATTCATTTTTTTTTATATAGGTATATAAAATAAGTGATTTATTACCAAATTATAGTAACATTTACTTTTTATCTGTTCTTAAATGACACAAAATTGAAAATACAACTTGAAGGCGAGAAAATTTCAAATTTTTCAGATATATAGATATATAATGATAAAATTCGTATGAAGGCGTTTATTTTTTTTTTTCTACTTTCCTAAAGAAATAAAAAAAACAGTATATGATTGTGAAGAGGAAGAACGCGGAAGAGATATTTTTTTTACAATTTTTTCATTGTATCTACAAAAAAAACAGATTACAAAAATTTTGTATGATCAAAGATAAAAATTAGAAAACTTGTAGCAAATTCAGAGACAAAAATCACATTAAATTCCATATAAGTAGATTTTAATCATTAAACTAATTGGCAACATGCTATATAAATAAATTGACAGGAATATCGATCATGTAATTTTTTTTTAATGGAAATAAATCATAATAAAATTTTGATTTTAAAAATTTAATAGTTTTTTCACTGTCGTTTGTTTTTGTTCTTAGTTGAAATATGTGAACATGCTCCATATTTTTTAATCTTCAGAACATAATCTGCACATTTCCTACATTATTTCATTTTTATTTATTATTTTCTACTATTAAATAATAATTTCCAAAAACATTAAGCAAAATTATTCTATATAACTACTTCAAAATATATGAATATACGAGTATATACTTATTTACAAATTCAGACCACCCACCCAGACCCAGTTTTAAAGATTGTTTTTCGAATTGAATTGAACACTTTTTTTCCCCTTTTTCACCAAGTTAATTTATTATTATTCATCTAACAAAAACTAACTACATATTGAGAAAAAATTATTAATCATAAATATTGTTATTAATTTATGTTTTTTTTACTTACTGACATCATAAATACTTGCACTTTGCTTATCCTTCAATTATAAATTAAGAACAAAGTCAAACGAAGATCATTTTACAGGTTGAAATATTCTTCAAATGTTCAAATTTAGCACTTACCAAACAGGTTTAACACAAAAATAAATCTAATACAACCTATACAACATATTTATTTACAAATTTAAATGTTATTGATTGACATCTTCCGGTCATTAATCAACCGTTCATACAGCTTTCATATTATTAAATTCAGTAAATTTAAATTTTAAAAAAATAAATCTTGATTTGTGAAATTTTTTGGCTGACTCTTCAAATTTTCAACTAAACATATTTGATGACTTCAATAAATTAAAATTTTTAAAAAAATATGATGACTAGAGAAAAGAAGAAAATGAATTAAAAGATAGAATTTAAAGAAAGAAAAAATAGAACTGATCAAACTGTCCAATCAATTCTTCAAAATAACAAAAACATGACATTTCAAATTTACACATAATTACAAAGTTATATTTTTAAAATGTGACTGGTAACAGAAAAATTAATTTTAATAAATAATATTTTCCGCCATAAAATAATCGTTTTTTAAATTTAATTTTCAATTTCAATTTTTTTAAAATTATCTTTGCATAGTTATAGGCGAACTAATTTCAGTTCCTAAAATAACATCCGGCGTATTTTGAAATTTTAAAACAAAAAGAAACGGTAACATTAATTTAAGCTTATGTCAAAATTGTAAAAGAAGGAACCCAAATAAATAGTAGATTAATGAATAATAAGCAGCAGTACCAAAACTAAATTTATTTTTGCAATAATAATAATTATTGACAACAAAAATCGTTTGCACGCATTAATATTTATTAGACGTGACACGTGATGTTTATATTTACGTGTTTGAAGTAATCTAAACGATATGCTATGCATACATACATTGCATGCATACTGGAAATTGGCATACACTTTCCAAGAGTATGTTGTTTTTTTATCTTATGTCTACTACAATTCAGATTTTGACATTACAACTTTTTTTTTCAGCAATAATGACTGTGGATTGTGGAATTCAAATTGCTTTTTCAAAAGAAAAAGTCAATCAAAGACAAGGCCGATCGACAACAAAAACACACAACCATCATCACCTGGATTAAAGAATTTTCATTCGAAGTATTTTTATTAGTTTTAATTAAGTTCAAACAAATACAAAATGCTAAAAATAAACTTTATATTTTATTTAAACTAGAATAGAAATTAGTGAAATTAGTGAAAAGAGGTGCTAGTTTTGTTTTTTCTGTGGCAATAGATTTTGTGAAAGTTTTCCTTCTTTTTTTTTAATTCCTTTTTTTTTTTTTTTCGTTTTTTGTAGTTTGTTGTTGCGTTGCGGCGACACTCATCTGTCATTTAATATTTTCTTTTGTTTTTTTTTCTGACATTCTTCTCATTACCACATTTTATTGGAGCACTTGAAAAGGAAGAATATTTATATCCCATCCTACAAATTTATATTAATCATAATAACAAAATAGCAGTATTCAAAGTGATGAAATAAAAGAGGATAATGAACGTCTAATTCTGTATCCTTTTTGTATCGAAAAGTTTTTGTATCCTTAAATCGTCGATTACAAAAAGATTGTCTGAAGTATGTCTACCGAAAATGGAATGCAATCTACTGGTAACCGTATTGGTTCGCCTAAATCATCATCGACGCCATCATCACCGCCCTCATCAGGGGGCATTGAACTTCCTTTTCAACCAAACGAACCTGTTGGACATCAATCTTCACCTCATAGCTATCGTCATTCACGTGCCTATCGCCATTTCAAGAATCCTCCACAACCTCATATGTGTATTCGTGTAACAACAGTCAATGGTGAAGAATTATTCATAAATGTGCTAAGTTGGACCAGGATTGTAATACCGCAAGAACCAAGTGATCCGATCCCACTTTATGGAGGAATGAGGGTATGTGTATTTAAGATAAATTGAATTGATAATTAAAATGTTTTTTAATAGGTTCCTCCTGGTAGTCCAAGATCTCCACCTTTAGTTTATGCTGTAATGGCAAATCCTGAAGTTTTAAAAGATTCTGGAAGACATAGCAAGGATCCAGAGGTAAATGAGATATTATTAATGATAAAAAATTAATTTACCAATAAAATATGTTTTCTTTTTTCTAGGAGAGAGGTGCAATGGTTGAGTTAATGTGTGATTTTGTCGAAGCCATGAATCCTGATATTAAATTAACCAGGTAAAAATAAATAGAAATATGTACATTTTTTTTTATTTTAAAATTCTTTTTTTCGTTTTAGAAATGCTGTTATATTAAAAGATCGTGACATATCTGGAGAATTAAAAGATGTTTGGAATGCAGTTCAAGCTCAACGTGATCGTGAACGTGAAGAACAATTAACACAACAACAGCAACAACATCATTATCATAATATGCAGCCTCAACAAATTTATTTACCGAAAGCAGCACCACAATATCCACAACAATTGCTGCATAATCAACAACAACAATTTAATTCACAAACGCACAACAATAATTCAAATTTAACAACAATAGACAATAAGATTATATATACAGAGACTGGTGAAATAGAACAACAAACTATAAATTCATCAACTATAGAACATGTAAATGATTCATCACAAGGAAATCATGATAATGTTCTTCAAGATAAAAATTTAAAATTTGAAAGTGCAATTAATAATACAGAAGCTATTAATATGAATGGTGCATCAGGAAAAGATAAATCTCCAACATCAAGTAATAATTGTATCATAAATTTTGACATAAATGTAAAAGATGTTACAGATTCAACACGATTAACATCACCTGTAGCTGGAGCTCAATCTATCAATAATATAACAAATAATCAAGTAACCAGTTTGCAACAGCAGCAATTACAAGTGAGTAATAATTTACAACAATTAAATTTAGGAAGTTCTACAGGATTACAACAGCAACAACAGGTAAGTCCAACAGCATCAGTACCAACTGTTATTACTGCCGCAAATACAACAGCAATTAATTCAACAATTACAACAACGACAACAAAGACTGTTACAACAAATAATTCAACTATTCCAGCTGCAACTGTAACACCAACAACAACTTCTTCAACAACAACTACAACTACGAAAAAAGAAAAATTAGGAGGATTTTTACCGAATGGATGTCATAGTATTTTTCCACGTTTTAAAAATAATAAACATAAGGATAAAGAAAAGGACAAGGATAAAGATAAAGAATCCAAATCAAATAATCATTCTAAAGAAAAAACTTTATTAAATTCATTTAAAAAATCGACAACAGCTGCAGCAAATGCATTTAATAATACAAAATCTCAACAACAGCAACAACAACAAAATGATGATAATTCAAAATCTCAATATGATAAAAACTGCCTCAATCTTGAAAATGAAGTTGAAAAATTAGATCTCAATAAAATTGATTCACCAGCAAATGAAGTGTTAATTAAACTTAAAGTTGCTTCTTCAGGCGCTAAGTAAAATTTAAAAATTAAGATAAGATTCACTTAACTTTTCATTTTTTTTTTTTTCTTAAAACAAAAGCAATTTAAAAAGAAAAATTATTTGAGATATAATGGACGCAAGAAACTTTAAAGAAAAAACAGTAAATATTTTATGGTGAATTGAGTTTACGAATTTAAATTTTTTTCATGATTCAACTTCATTTTATTGTCGTCGAAATACAAAGTGTTTTGCTTTCATTGTATCTTTTAATATTAGAGAATTATTCTAAAATTTCATTCATTTTATACATGAATTATTTTATAATTAATTATAATTATAATTATTGTTCCTTCCTTAGAAATTTCACTTTTATTTAAGTCATACTTTAAAAAAAAAAAAAAAATAGAGTTTCATTTACATCGACATAGATTCATTATATTATATGTATATTGCTTATATTCTCGAATATGTATTATACAATCATATAATATGCTAAATTTATTTTTATTATTATTTTTTTCTTCTTCTATAATTCAATTAATTCAGTATTCGTTCGTTCAAGTAAATATGAATTTTCTTTTTAAATTTTTCAAATAAGGTAAATTTTATTTAGTTTTTATGAAATTCTTTTTCGAATATATAATTAAGTAAAGTATTTTGTCGTCAGAATAAGAAAAATTCAAGCCATTAACTTAAGTTTCGAAGTAGGTATATTTATGATTATGTAACATATTTTCAACTATTCCAATTAAGTTTGAATTAAAATTCCTTTAAAAACAATTGAACAAAAGAAGACAGGAAATCATTGTCCATCGAAAGTTGATTTCGACCAGAATTCAAAATTAGATTATGAGAAATTTAGATGAATAAATAAATGATCTTGAAGAAATTCTTGAAGATTATAGGACACGCAGAGCTGATGTTGCTAAAAAACTTCATAATGTTATGGAAACACAATGGAAAAAAGCATTAGAAATTTTAACCAGTCCAACATAAATTTTATAAATTAGCTACGACACACAATTTGTAATTTAAAAATAACCACAAAAAATGAAAATAATTAACACCGCTACATGAGCATCACAAGAAAATAATTACACAACTCATTTCCACATTTAAAGAGGTATTCCTCTGTTATTCTTCATCTTGGGCTGAACCTTGCCTCCGGAACTAGTCCCATTCTATTACTTGCTCTTCCTATCTTCCTTGCCTATCCGGCGCCCAGGAAGTGGAGGGATATGTCTTGAACAAGAAGGTTGAGGAGTAGGAGATTTTAGGATCTCATACTCCACGACCGGTTTTTGTACTCTGGAGCAAGAGTAATTAGGCTCTTTCATTACTGTCCTTCCAGCTCTAGGATCAATTTTTTTTTCTTTCTAGCATAGAAGAGGTCGTGGTCATCAACCTTTCTTTTGCGAACAAAACGAGGAGTAGGAGATTTTAGGATCTCATACTCCACGACTTGAGGAGTAGGAGATTTTAGGATCTCATACTCCACGACTTGAGGAGTAGGAGATTTTAGGATCTATTTCAATTTTTACTTTAATTAGAAGTAAAAAATCAGTTAGATTTTTGATAGTCCCAAAATTAGTTTAATGGCATAAAAGAAGAATCTCAAAATTAAATTAACTATTTACTTTATTTTAAAATTTTCGAATGTTTTCTTTTTTGACGACATTATTGCATTATTATGAATCTTCAACCTTTTGTGCAATTTTATTTTGTCCAATTATCAAGATGTTCCTGGATTTTTTTCAATTCAAGTTAAAGAAATAAATAAAATAAATTTTCTTCTTGAAAACAATATGTAAATCAATTTCATAAAAAAAACATGAACCGTTATTAGATACAACAAAAAATTGAAGACTTATTTTATTTAATTCTTAATTCTACAATACGTTATTTTCTCCTGAATTTAAGCCATTCAAAAGTCGAAATTAATTAAGCTTAATAATAAATACATACATAAAAATTGGTGCTGTTTAATAACGGTGAAATAATTTGATTTATAAAAAACATTATGCTTTAAAATTTAATGGTATTTCTCCAGAGCTTTTTTTTTATTTAGCTTTTAATCCATCTGATTTTTTTATTACAAAAATTTCGAAATTACCTATAAAACAGATTATTGCAATGAATTAAGTGTTTAAAAAAAAAACAAGAAAACAATTTTTTAAAACAAAACAAAAATCAATTTAAATAAAAAGATGAGAGCTAAATGTCTGATTTATAACTAAAAATCCTATTTTTTAAATACATAAAATTAAATATTTTTTTTTTTACATTCAAATTACATTTCTTTTTCATTTTTATTTTTGATTTCATTCTCTAGTAAGTTTTCAAATTTATTAATTCGTATAAAATAATGTATTAAAGCAAAATTATTAATGCCATATTTATAACGAAAAAACAAACAAATTAACAGCATGTTTTTTGAAAGATAAAAAAAATAAAACATCACAATTCTTTAAATTGTAAGTTTAAATAAAAAAAATATGTAATAAAATTAAAAAAATAAATAAATAATAATAATAAGAGCAACAACTTATGCGGCATTTTTTGCCATTGTGTTTTCATATGATAAATAGCAAAAATAAGAAAAATATATAAAAAAAAAAATTTTATAAGCATAATTGAGATAAAAAAAAACACAAGAATGTCGAGCAAGAACAAAAAAAGTTAAATAATAAAAAAATAACTGTTAGTCTAGATTAAGTCAATTAAAATTTAAAAAATTGATTGTTTTGCATTAGATTTGCAAATAAATATTTTAAAAAATATATTAAAAGAAATAAAAAAGAGAATGTATAACGGTAGAAAAAAAAATACATGATTAAAAAGTTTTTAAAAAGAATGATACAGATATACATACATAAATGTTGAATGAGCGCCCCCTCGAAATATTTAATTTTATTAATTAACATCAAAAATAAAATAATTATTATTTTCTTTAAAATATCAATTGTAGATAAATAAATGAGAAATTAAATGAAATGAAGAAAAAACAAAATGTAATGTTAGTGAAAAGTAATTAATATTATTAAAAGATAATAATAAATAAAAAGTAAAATAAAATTAAATAAGAAAACGTTAAAAGTAAGTAATAATAATAATCTCAAAATCTGTTAATGTTAGTTGATTAATAGAAAAAGAGATTTAAAAACAAAGCAAAAGCAAAAAGAAGAAAGAAAAAAAAGAAAATGGTGCACACAAATCATATAACGCATTCATAATTTTTCTTTTGAAATTTATTAATCGAAATATTTTGTGTATTTTCGTCTTTTTTTTTTTTTTTTTACTTGTGAATTTTTAAATAACAAAAAAGAAACAATTGTGACTTAATTCATATTTATTTGCAAAAAATCTAGTTTTACTTTTTCCACGTGAATTCTCTAAATGTAATTATTTTCTTTACATTGGAAAAAGCTTTTTTAATTTTTGACAATAATTTTATCAATTTGAGCTGAAGCAATATCCAAACGCTGGAAAAATATAAAATAAAATAAGAAATTGAAAAAATGTTTAATACAAATACAAAAAATTCCAATAATTAAAACGATATTATTGACACAATTTTGTAAAATTCCTTTATCCTTTCATTTTTATACCATTAAAAAGTGGTTCTGCCTATCTTACTTCTTATTCACCATTCCAAAAATTAAAATACATTTAGAGAATCTCATCTTGACAAATTAATTAATTATTTATTTTAATTCTTTTCGATTAAATTTTTTTTTAAAAAGAAATTGTACATAATTCTATCTTCAAATATAATTTTTTCATCTATTTTCATGATCACATTAGCAATTAATAAATTTCTTAGACTACAAAAAAATTTTAATTGAAAATTTTAATATGTGCATTCATTTTTTTTTTTTTTTAAATTAAATATTTTATAGAATGTAATCGTACATTTTTTATGAATTTGCATTACTAATTTACATTTTACTGTATTGAGAGTGAAAGAAAAAAACGAAATTTAATTTTTATCGTTTATGTAATCGATTTTTTTTTTTAAAAACGACGATAAAAACAAAAAAAGATATTATTGAATTGAAATTTATTTTTTAAAATTACACAAATTTAACACGTATTGAACTAATTGAAGCGAAAAATTAGACAATATTTCATTATTAATTTTTTTTATAAAATCAATTTTTAATAAATGTATTATTATTTTAATATAATATATATATTTTTTTTTTAAAGTTATTTCTAATTTTTCTTATGTGTTCATTTTTTACGTAGCCTATAGTGGAAAGCTTTTATATTCAAAAAGAAAATTAAATAAAAATAAATTAAGAATTTTTTTCTACACATAAAAAAAAATAATGTTTAAGTGAGATTTTAAGGGCTCCATTAAAACACATACACTGTCACACAGAATAAAAATACTGAACACATTCGTAAAACAATATAAAAAAAATAATAATGAATATAGAATAAAATTACAAAAGTATAAAAGAAACATGAAATAGAACAATATATTTGTGGTTTTTTGAAAGTTATATGATTTTTAATTATTATACAGAAACAAAAACGATTTTTAATTTAAAGAAAAAAAAATTAAAACGAAAAAAAAAACTATTTAAATATTATTATTCAATGCTCTTATGTATTTTTTAGCATTTAAAGAAAATAAAAAGAGAATTATACAGTTTTTATATAAAGAAAATTTAGCAATTAAAAATAATGTTGTATTATTTTAATTTGATTTTGATGGTTATTTTTCTGTCAGATAGTATGTAGGATTTGAAAATGGTTTTTCTATAAATATATTTTGTAGTAAGTCATGCTTGAATTGGCAGGAATCTGGTTACGTTCCTTACAATTTTTACCTGGAATCACGTTCTATCAGAAAGTTTAATTTTTTCACCTCTGTGGAATATTTAAATTTTTTTTTATCCTAATCTTATCCTAATCAGAGGACTGTAATCATAAAATCGCAATCAAATAAAAAATTTTCCACTTAGAGATTGTTTTTTTCTTATGATTAACGAAGTAACATCTTAATTTTCTAAAAAGTTGTTCTTAAGTAAAATCCCTAGGTTTTGGTAACAATTATGTCCGCAAACTTATCAACTGATGCTATACAGAAATGAGCTTCTTTTGGGCATAAGAAATTTTTTTGTTTTTCTGGAAAATCACCTTAACTCATGTACATACATAATTGAATGAGTTATGGCTTCAAACTGCTTGTTAGAAGATTCTACGTATTTTGATCAAGTCTTATTTACTGAAGAATAATACACACATACATATATATATATATCGTCGGTTTGCAAGAAAAGTGGCACAACTCAAAAACGTGAATTTTCGAGGATACAAAAGGAAAAGAGGCATTGTATCTGGTTAAACAGTCTGATATTTTTTTGGTTAACATTATAATCTACTAATAACATAAGTTGTTAAATTGAATACAATATATTACATATTATTATACAATATTGAACTGAATCATTATTTTAAAACTTCGATTGTGAAAAATTTCGATTTTGAGTTGTGCCACTTTTCTTGCAAATCGACGATATATGTATTTCTTAACATAAAAAAAATAACGGAAATTTTAAAACAAGTTTTGAATCTACAAGCAATAAAAAAAAATTACATAAAAATGTTTCTTATGTTAATTTCGATAAATTCCACATTGTCTTCATAATTTTATTTTTTTAATTTTTTTTTTGTTCTTTTTCTCATAATGACCTTGAAATTACAATAAACTCCATATTCATATTTAAACTATTTCACGAGTATATCCTATAATAAACTATTAATTCTCATGATTCATCTTCAATAATTTTCAAAATAAAAGTAAATTAGAAACCAACAATAGCAATTAATCAAAAATATTGTTAAGTTTTTTTTTTAAATTTTAATTCGTAATACAAAAAAATTTACAAGCCATTGACCATTTTTACAAAGCTTTTAAAAAAAATACAATATATAATTAAACTAGATTTGGTATGTTATGTAATGTTCTTGAATTACGAAATTAATTTACAAATTTGAATACTTAAAAAATTATAAAAATTTTGATTATTTAATTTTTTTATCTTCTCAACGTATTCCATAAATTTTTTTTTAATTTCTTTTTCTAAACAGCAACTCTACCTGATGTCTGAGACCTGAGTCTGACATCTTTTATGTACCAAGCCCACACTCCCATACGATTTATTTTTCACTTCAGTCTAGCTCTCTTAATTAAAAACACCCTGTATGTATATTGTAACATAATTATACAAAATTAATGATTAAAATTCACTTTATTATTTTTTATTGTTATTCAACAGTTTTAATTGCATATTTATTTGCTTATTATTTTCTTAATTGATCAGGTATTGTCAGGTATCGGATACCAAATAAATATTTTTTTTTTTTCACTTTTTCATTTAAAATATATTTTTAAATATTTTGTTTTCATGTTTCAAATTAATTTTAAAAGACACAAAAATATAATTAAAAACTAAAGAAGATTGCAAAATATTTTTCAAGAAAAAAAAATTGTTTTTATTGAATTCTTTAGAAAATAAAATTTTAATTATAGAACTTATATCATTATTTAATTATACGAGTATGTTTTTTTAAAAATTGCTTCAATTAGGTATTTTCTTTTTATTCTATAAATTAAAATGATTTTTTTTTGCAATAAATTGAATAGACTTGTTTTAGAAAAATTGATTATTTTAATGGCTTTACTTCCGCATCTGAATAGGAATTTTATTTTTTAATGATGATTGCGAAATTTTTTTATTTAAAATGTATTTTTCGATGTGATTTTATTTTGTTAAAATTGCTAAAACGCTGCTTTAAAAAAATTATGAATAAAAAATTACATCATTTCTATTACCTATACTATCATTTTTTTGTGTGAACAAAAAATAAACAAATATAAATAATTCATGAAGATTTCCAAAAAAAAAAAAAAAAACCAAATAATAAAATTAGTATTCAAATCGAACGATATTCGATATTTTTCTCAAAAAATTTGTTACATTTTAAATCACATGTGTCTCGTGATTCAAAAGAAAAATCTAAATTCTTAAATTGAACAAAAAAACAAACGAAAATTTTTAAAAATATTTTTCATAATGAATCATTCTTACATTTTATTTTATTTTATTTTTTTCCATTGGAACCTTCTTGACTAAATATCACACATCCTGTTTTCAAAACTGTGTATCATTTGAACTGGTTTTTTTTATGTCGTAAAATATCAATTTTTTAAAATGCACACGAAAAAAACAACAAACATATTTATTTTTCATTTTGTAAATATGTTATCTTTTAATTAAAATTCTAGATAACATCATAGCTTATTTTGAAACTTTAAATTTTTATTCTAAAATGAAAAAAAAAAAAAACAATCAGTATCATGTTTACTTAATTTTTATTTTATTTATGAAAAAAAATATATATATATTGTAATCATTTAAAATAAAAAATTTATTGAGAAGTCAAGAAGAAAAAAAAACGAAATAAATTTTTTTAATGAAAAGATATTTTTTTATATATTGATTTTATTATAAGAGAAGAAAAAAAATTTATATTTTCTTGTATTTCATGAAACATGATGATATTTTTTCTTTTGTTATATAATAAACACAGATTAAAAAGATAATATCTTTCTAATGTGACTAATTAGTCATATTGGATTTTCCATTCATAATAAATAAATATTTTCTATAATCTACAATATAATCGTATATTCTAATGTTAATTTTATTATTAAAATTATTTTAATAAATAATTAATAAATTATATTTGATAACCGTGCAAAAACAGATAAAAAATAAATAAAAGGAAAGGTGAAAAGGTCAAATAGAACAAATACAGTTCAAATGATGGCTTTAAATTTAGAATTTGATTTTGAAAACAAAAAATAAAGCTCGTGAAATAATGAAATCTTAATTGCAATTTATTTAACTATACATAATGGTCATGTATTTAATATGAAAAAAAAATTTAATACAAATACTTATTATTTGTTCTTCCAAAAGGTCTATAATTATTCCACGTTGAAATGTCAAAACGTTTTCAAAATTAGTCAGGTATTTCTAGTATAATAAAAATTTTATAATTGATTGTATAATCAAATAAAAATGTATATTCGAGATTTATTGATTCATAAAGTAAACGTTTGACTACATTTTTGGAAACTCAATTTACAATCCCTTAGAAGCTTATAAACAACTACCCTTTTTTGTACAATCATAGATGGTAAGCAATAGCGCTAAACATCCTTTATTTAAAAAAAAAAACAGCCAAAAATCATCCAGTACATATTTGTATTTGTATTGTATGCATTTATTTTTCTAAATTTCTACTCTAAAGAACTGTACCATCACAGCATACCATTTTTTAAACATTCGAATTTAGGTAATCCTGAATGCTGCCAGTTTTTTAAAAAAAAATATTTCTTTACACCAAGAAGAAAGTACTAATAAGATGGCAACAATGGTCTTTTGTTGTGATCGTTTACAAAATGTGATGAGCAAATTACTATGCAAAATTAAATCAATGGGAATCACCAAAAAATTATGAATGATTTATACATTTTTTATGTATACTCGTATATTTGAATTTAGATTTTTATGGATTAAAACAATTTGAATTGTTATTGGATATTCAGAATTTTTATTCTGGTAAAGTAGAAGTTCTTGACTTCTATGTCAAAATTAAATCGTGTCACATTTAAAATTCATATTTTAGATTTTATCTATATTGATCTGAGACGACATTTTATTACTAATCTCTTCATTGAAAAAAAAAAAATCTAAATCAACAAATTCTTGCTTTAAAAGTGAAACTTAACATAGGATGACTGAAAATAATTTTAAAAAATGTTTACCCTTATTTAAATGTGATGTTAATTCTGTTTACAAATTTTACATTGTTATTACATAAAATAAATATAAAAAAAAGAATTATTCCACTTTTGACAATTTAAACAAGAAAAAAAAGGTTCGATGGAAGTTAAACAATTTTTGTTTGAATTAATTTAAATTTTTTCTGAAACATCCTATAAAATCGAGTAAATTCGAGGAAAAAAAAAGACGAAACTATCATAAATTTAATTTTCAGTTTAAAAAACTTGAAAAAAAAAATGCAAATTTATTCAAACGATATAAAATTTCCTTTTTCATATAAATTATCAAAATTTTAATTTTTGCTAACTTTAATTGACCATCGACTTTTACATTTTAGAATAAAAAACCCGATGATAATAACAAAGAAATTTAATTTGAATTCAAATTTTAAAAATTATTAATCAAATTTCTTTGAAAATTATAAAAATTAATTTTTGCAAATTACCATAAAATTATAATTTTATTTAATTTGAATTATTTATATTTTTGAAAAAGTTTAAAAAAACGGTTTGCCCCACAGAAAGTGAAAATAAAAATAACTTTAAAATATTGTACCTATTTTATTTGTAATTTAATTACAGACATATACATAACTTACAACTTTACAAGCATAATTCATGTTGAAATATGGGGTAAAAATCGGCATTCCTTTACAACAAGTTATTATACATTCTTGTCTGCTTTGTTTTTTTTTTACCTTGTAATTTACATTGAAAAGCATCATGTTTATGATGTACTGTGCACTCCAGGGTGTCGTATTTAATTTTACATGAAAAAAATTCACATTAAAATTACACGATGTGAATGAACTCTATTTTTGATTTACAATTTCAAGTTATATTTGATATATTTAACAGTATGAGGATCCATTTTACTACGTATACAGGGTAATTTCAAAAAATAACCAAGTAAGAAAGTAAGACGTTCGAAATAAAATTGTATGCATATTCACTAGTTTTATTTTATGAAACCTTATTTTTTTTTACCTAAAGAGCAGTCAGTGATCAAATTAGTAGAATATTGGTTTCTGAAATTTGACAGACAGCGGTAAAGTAGTACGAAAAATAGACTCTGACTGCCGACTGGATTGAGGATGTTGCGCAATTCCAGAATGTGGAATCTGTAAAGCTGTAGCCAAGTAGACGATAGAGTTATGTTATTTTGTTATAACTGCGACAGAAATATCTATCTAGAGTTGAAAATAGTTATGTAGCTTGTTCGTGTGACAACTTACTGTACACTATAAACTACATGGAAAGGATAATTGTCATAAAAACCACTCTGTATTGGATGAATGTTCTTGACATTGCAGAAAAACATAAATTTTTATTCCGTGTCATATGATTTACATGAAAAAGAAACTTATCAAGGATATCCTTTAACAATTATCATAAAAAATAAACATTATACATGCTCCTTGAATTAAAAATAAATTACACTATAATAATATTTGATGATCTAATACAATTTTTGTTTAACATAATGTCTGATAAAAATTTCATCCCCATTTCACACAAGTACTCATACTTAAAAACAAATAAATAAAAAAACATAAAATTTAAATATATTTTAATTGAATATCATAGCAAATTGTATGCGTCAATCATTAAAAACAAAAGATTTAAGTACGAAACTTGTTTGTACGATAATATATTTTGTCTCATTTATTAGTTTATGTGTATTCGTTTTTTTTTTTACAAAAATATTTAAAATTTTATGAAATTACATCATGATTCTATTGAAATTTAAATTTTTGAAAAAGAAAAACAATAAAAAGAATTTTATTTATTTGTTTTTTTTCTCAAAAAAAATTTTCTATCATTTTTAGAATTATTTAAAAAAAAAAAAACATTAACATTCTTACTACGATGTATAAAATGTTCAACATAGGCGGTTTATCTTCTATTTAAAAAAAAAAAAATCAAAAAACAAAAACAATGTAATAATAGCCGGAAGAACATGCAACATATCATAGCAATATTTATGTTTTGTACTGAAATCTTCAAGTGAAATAAGTCAAACAAATAATTAAATTTATGATGTTAAGATAATAAATTCCCTTTCAATCTTGAACATGAAGAATTTATTTTTGAAAAAAAAAATCATCATTTATGTGAAAAATTGTATGACTTTTTCAAGATACTTAATACACCTTTTGTGTATTATTGTGGTAAACAAATACAAAATAAATAACATACTTACATGATAAAAAAATAAGATACATCTTTGTTTTGTTATGTTACAACAATATTCTACACTTTATCCCAGCTAATCGGAAAATTTATGATTCTGTTTGATTTTGTAAATTTAAGCCTTTTTCAGTTATGGCTTCTGGTATCTACTGGTATCCATACGGATATGAGTATACATAATATATACTTTATAAATGACCTTCATGTAAAATGCAATTGTCTGTTCTGTTTATATAAAAACACATTGATTATTCGCACGAAATCCATAATTATTATACTCTAAAGATGCGTGAACTGTTTAAATAAGTTACAGATTACATTGTGGATCAGATATAATTTTTAAGAAAAGCAACATCACAAAATAACAAAATAAAAATATTTTTTTTTTTAAATTGAAAACGTCTTGAAAAAGTAAAGAAAAAAAAATAACATTAACACACGTACAGGTACGGGTATGTATGTACATTTAATTGAAAATTCTTAATTACTGTAATATGGTGTAATTTAATATCTAATTATAGGTAGAACAAAAAAAAATTAAAATAATTAAATTATCCTGAGAAGTCAAGAAAAGTAAAATTATATATATATGTGTGTGTGTGTGTGTTTTTTTTTTTTAAATTCAATACGTCTTGCTGAGATCATATTTGAAAATTTTTCCGACATTTACTCTTTTTTCATTTTATTCTGACTTGTCGTGATTTTAATAAAAATTTAAATTTTATTGTTTATAATTTGCTGGAAAAAAAAATTCAAATAATATAATCGTCGTCTTTTATTACTTCCAATTTGCTTAATTTGAAAAAAAAAACAAAGACGAAAAAAAAAACAATTTACGATTAAACAGTAAAGAACAATATGTGTAAATTGCAAATGACATTACATTCTAAAATTGAATATCATTTTTCGAGTATTTTATCTATTTTTAAATAACAAATATAGCGTTATGAGAAGCTCATTTTATTGTAAAATTATTGAAATTTATTCTTGACAGAATGACTTTTACAATAATGTCTTTTTTTGTCGTATTTTCTAGAGTAATTCAAGAAATCTATAAAATGAAATTTGATATTTTTTTTTTTCGTTTTAGTATCATTTAAAAATTTATTTAATATCAAGTAAATTGCAAATGTAGCTATTTAATGTTCAAATATCCATTTTAAGAATTTTCAAATGTAATTATATACACTACCAGTTAATGTTACTTAGAAGTAATGATAAAGATTTTATTGGAAGACACATTTTTAGCTAGAAAGAAGTTCTACCATGTTTAAACTTTATTTTGCTTCTTATATTTCAATATTATTCCATTTATTTTTACTTTGCGTTTTTGATATGCATTACAAATTTCTTTTATTTACAAATTTTTATTGCCTTTTCTATTACTCCTTTCTTTTTATTCAATTTGCAGAAGATCTTTAAAAAAAGGTCAATATGTATCCCATTTGAATATATAATATCATTGGTTTTTGCGTTTGAGAAAATCATTGATAAATTGTTATTTGTGTTAACATAAAATCAAGTTAACATAAAAGTCTTTTTTCCATTTACATATTCGGATATGTGTTCTGCAAATCAAAAAAAAAAAAAAAACAATAATTACATTATAACGGAGAATTAAAATACTCAGCAAGTAATAAATGTTTATGACTACTTTGTTAACGTTTTTTTTTTCTTGAACTTTATAAAGTTTATACGAAAATAGAACAATCTTGATGTCTAAAATCACCTTTTTTAATTGTGATTAAAATTTATTTGTTTTTATCGAAATAATCCATATTTATTTTTTCAGTGATGACTTTTTAAAGATACTTAATTAGAAAAGAAAAGATGTTTTCTGTAGATTAAAACTGCAGATAAATATGTACTAAATTGATGCTGTTTTCAGGACTAATTTTTTATGGTAATATATAATTAAAAAATAAGTAATAAAGAAGAGCAAGAGGGAAAAATGATATCAAAAAATTGACATTCAAAAGAGTCGAAGTTCTCCCTGCATCTCTTTAGGAGGCCACTTTTTTACTTTACCACTTCCTTTTTTCATACATTCATAACTGCACTTCTTTGTATAATTTAGTTTTGTTATTTTTTTTAATTTTTTTTTCATATATATTGTTACAGTTAAAAATACCAGTAAGTTCTAAAAAAAATTTGTGATATACCAATGCTTAAAATTATCATAAATATCTTCAATTTTTATCGATTTTCAAAGCCTAATTGAAAAAAAAATCAACGTTACTTCAATCATCAATTTAAAAAATTTATTTACAAATTTATTGTTTTTCTCTTTTGAAATTAATATTACTAGTTAAAAGAAAATAAACAAAAAAAAAATCTGACAATATTTCAAAATTTATTTCAAGATAAACATCTCAAGTTTGCATTTACTTCCGTTGCAACAAAATAAATAAACAGACAAAATAAACAGTAAATTATTATTATAGCTATTAACTAACCATACATTTAGATATTTCAAATTTATGATGTAATTTTCTATAATTGAAATTTTATTTTAAAATTTTTTTTCTTTATCTAAAGTGATTATTCACTAATGTGTAATCCTGCCGCGCATCGTATACATAAAAATCATTTGACATCATTTTTTCAAGAATTTTCCATATAAAATTGCAACAATAAATATTCAAAATAAAAAAATATAATATGATAAATAAATAAAATCACAAAAAATATGATTCAACAAATAAAAAGAAGAATGTTTACATAAATTATAAATTTCATCGTCTTATCGTCTACATAATCTGATTTTTTAAAAATTCGAGAATATATGTGTATCATACTTATTTTCCAAAAGATTGATTTGATACAGAAAAATATATATGATGTGATAATACAACAACAAAATAATAAAATTCTATCTATTCATCTGTCTGGATTATTTAATACTACTATAATATACTTAACCACACACCTTTTACTCTCACCATTATCCATAAGGTGCAACTTTTTCCGATTTTAGTTTCATTTTTCATTTTCATTTTTATTTTTTCATTTTTTTCATTTTTTTTCCACATATAATCATCATATCGTCACTTATTATTATACATCTTAAAGATATATTATCTTGTCACACATGCTTTTAAAGTTAGAGATGAGCAAAACAAAATTAAAAAAAAAAAAAAACAATACGTTCACAAACATTTTTGCAAATACACAATTTTACAGAATCATTCTCTCTGTATATTATTGTTGTTGAAATCTATATAAGAATCGATGTCTCAGAATCCTGAACGTTATTATAAATCTGTTTGTGATCGAGGTTAAATCGTTCTTTTAAAACAATTTTTAAAAAATATATATATATTGTATATAAAATAAATTTAACGAATTTTCCAAGAACAAATTAAAAAAGAAAAAAGAAAATTTATTATTCAAAAAGTGAATTTATATAAGAATAAGTTTCGCGCTTAAATCTTTTGTTTTTTTTTTTTTCGATAACTTTCAAATTTAAAAGAAAAAAAATGAAGTGGTTCGTGGTAACAACACTTTTAATGGTAAATTATGGAAAAATTATTTTATTTGCTAAAATTTATTCTTTTGTCAAAAGTGTGATTTAAAAGGAAAAAAAAAATACTAATAATTTATAAACGGAGATTATTAAAGATCAATAGCAACGAATCTAATAACATTTCCATTTTAGTTTGTTTAAAATCAAGTTCAAGGCAATTAACATATTTTGTATATTATAAATTTTCTAATATATTTCCAGTTTTTTAAAATATTTACGTATATGTAAATATGTATTGAATTAACGTATAGTAAACAACCATAAATTATGATTATATACGGTGTTGCAATTAATAATAGATTTTATTTTTTATTTTTAAATGGAAAAAGGCAGCATAGTAAAGGTGTTATTGATATATCGTTGTTTTTTTTTGTATTATGAAATGTTGTTTTATAGTCGATTATATCAGCGATCGTAATTAGAAAGATGAGCATCTTTATTTTTTAATCAGAAGTTTTGCGTCTTTTTTTTCCGTATAGATGATATAAATACAAAGTGAATATGCGGTTATGTTATAAAATATAAACATAAACGTATACAAAAGTATATATGAATTGTGGTTTTCGAAAGAAATAAAAAATAAACATGTTTTTATTTATTTTTCTATTATTATTTTTTTTTTAAATAAAATCTAACAAATACAAATATTAGTAACGAAAATAAATAACATTTTGTATATGTGTTAATAAAAACGCGCGCAACAAGTTCCCGGATTTACATATTTAATAATTTTTTTTTTTTAATTTATTACTATTTTACTTATCTGTTTTGTAACTAAAGGTCAAAACAAATCATAATCTATACAAAAATTCGATTTATATGCAATTATAACAGATTTTATTTTTTTTCTTCATATATACATACGAATATATATGTAATTTGGCTAATTAAAAACTAGGCTAAAACAATACATATTGTTAATAACACCGTGCAACAAAATAATTTTTTTCTAATTAATATTTTTTTGATTAGACGTTTTTTTTTTGGCTACAATAATTTTCGATTCAAGTATAAAACTCATATTTTTGGTTTGTTTTTTTTTTTAACGAATTCAAACAACCACTATAATTTCTAAGTTATACTAGATAGCTTAAAATTTTATTTTAATTTTTAAATTAAGCTGAATGTAATACGTAACATATACTATGTATACAGTTAAAAGTTACATTATTTGTCACATTTCTACATAATATTGCTTCTAATATTTAGGACATAGGACATTATTGAATTTAGAACACTAATTATCTCTGATTTTTATGAATTTTTCTATTATTAACCTCAAAAATTACCCATCCTCGATAAAAAATATGAAAAAATTACTGTTTTCTTGTTATCTAAAGTTTTTATATTATTTTTTTAAACTCAGTTAAATTGTAATAATTAGCATTGAAATATCATTTCAGTTCAAATAAGGTACTCTAATTAAAAAATAAACATAAAAAAGCCCAAGACAACGTAAATAACAAAAGCTATTTTTTAGTCAATTTCTGGAATTTCTCAAACTGTCATATGTATGTATGGTACATATATATTCGATAAAGTTCATAATTAAATTGGTCATCAATTTTTTTTCTACGAAAAAATAAAAATTTTATAACCACTCAATTAAAGCTAAACGATTTAAAAAAAAACAGCTGCAAAAAAAAACACATTTCAATTATTTTAGATAATTTATCATTCTTTTTTGATCTGTTTTTATTTTTCACCCAATATACTCTATACCTGTATTCTAAGAGGAAAAAAAACCAAACTTGAAAAAAAAAATTAAATTCCTTAGAAATAACACAGATTTTATGGATTTTCATGTACAATTCAGAAAATATTAATTTGCTGGATTTTTCTGATGAATAACATCATTTGACGTATTAAAATAACCTTGAGAATTCGCATGTCTTCCTTTTCAAGACCATAATAATATGTTTTAATATATTATTATGTAGGTGCTTTTGAAAAAAAAAAAAAAATGTGTCAATATTATGATCACGAAAATTATGTAGATTCATATCAATCTCTATCAAATAAAAATTCTACGAATTATTTCAAGACGAATTATTTTTATTCTCAAATATCTTTGATCTAACATCTAACAGATCAAACTCATCAACGCATTAACATTGATTGAATAATTTTCTAAAAATTTTAATTCTTTACTTGTCACATGTTATTTTCTGCACGAATTATTTTCTTAATGTTGATATTAATTTTAATACAAAAAAAAAATGTCAATGCCATATAACGCATAACTTTCAAATGTATTGTGAATTTTAAAAGAACAAAAAATGGTAACGGAAAAATATTAAGTTTTTTTTTTCAACTAAATTAACATGAGCTGACTTGACTGACTTTTGCAATTAACATTTTTTACCCTTTTTTTTTTAAATTTCAGATAATTGGATCAACATTCAGTGAAAATATCCTTCTGTTAGATATTTCACCTGAAGAAGCACAAAAATATATTGCATCACAAAATCTTGATTTAAATTATGCACCAAAATTAGGTGAACGTGCTTTACCAGTTAAACAAAATGAAAAAGGTGAAACTGTTTATCAAGGACGTAAAATTGATAATCCAAGTGAATATATTGAAGAAGAATATTTAGCAAATCAATATCATGGACAAGATGGTTTAGGTAGATATCTTTTTGGATATTCTGATTGGAATCAGGGACGTGTTGAAGGTAAAAATGCTGATGGTGATGTACGTGGTGCATATAAATATGTTGATCCAAATGGAAAAGATTTTGTTGCAAATTATTGGGCTGATAGTTTAGGTTTTCATCAAGAAGATAATCGTCCAAAAATTGTTCTTGAACCAGTTACTGATGAACCAGCTGTTCAAGAAGCAAGAGAAGAACATTTTAGAAAATGGAAAGAAGCTGCTGAAGCTGCTAAACAAAATCCAGATCCAAAAAGTGATGTTTATAATATTAATGCAAATAAATTTGATGAACAACAATCACGTTTAGATCAAGCAAATGAAATTATTGGAAGTCATGCACAACAAACACAAAAACAATATGAACGTGTCGATGATCCAAAGAAATATGAATATCAACCAAAAGAAGATGAAGTAACTGGTCCACCAAGAGGTTTCTTTTACAGTTTTGATTATCCAGTTCAAGTTGCTAGAAATCTCAAAGAAAGAGAAGAATTATTACGTGCAAGTCAATCACAAACAAAATAAATTATAAAATGAATTTTCTAAATATATTCTTTTGTTAAAAATCACTTTTTTTTTTAAATTCATTTTCCTGTTCTCATTGTAGAATTAAGAATTAAATTATGTGAAAATTAATTGATTGATTTTTTTAATGGCTGTATACGCTTTTTTGTTTCAGTTTTAAAATAAACATGAAAAATAAAAGGAAGAATTTGTAAAAAAAAAAATAACACTTTTTTGTAAAAAAAATATTTTAAAAAAAAGCAAAGAAATAAATCTAAAAAATTTTACTTTTGGAATTTACTTAGTTTGATTTGGAAGTTTTATTAAAATCTAGAATATTTTGGTTTGTTTCAAAGTTCAACATGTTTTCTTTCTTTTCTTCTTCTCACTTTTATCAAACCAGGGCCCAGGCATAATGTAAGATGTATTTATATTTAATATTAAAAAGTATGTATGTTCATTGGGGTTTTCAGGACTGATACGAGGGTTTGTTCTCTATGAATAATGTTCTAAATAGATTATTGAATTAAGTAATATATGTTCTTACTTGTGGCTTTGTCTTTTGTTTCCTTTTAATGACCAGTTTTAATGAAATTTAAAAAATTTAGAAAAATGTATCTTTTTACTTCTTGTGAATAAAAATCTATAGATTAACATGAAATATTTAAAAATTATGACTGTTTATTTCCTTAACGGTCTTTACTATTGAGTAACTCATTTTAGGTCTTTACTTGAAATCAGTCTATTTGGAATGATCGATTCTTCTACTGAAATTCACGCCTGGCGTCTATTTCGACGTGAATGGGTTAAGGATATTACATATTACACTAAAATATATTTAAAGAGACTAAAAATTAGGCTAAAACTACACTATCTAAAGCAAAAACAAGATTTTAATGCTTCATTGTGAATTATTCTTTTTTTCTCTAGACCTAAAAATATGCAAAATTAAATGTTAAATTTTTTAAAAATTTGTTAATTCAAAAGTATTAAAATTAAATGCGAAATTATTGAAAATATTAAATTCAAGGTCAATATAATAAAATCAATAAATTTCACACCATAAATTTTCGATATTTTTCAATAAATTTTTGCATAATCATTATTTTTTTTGTAACTTGTAAAAAATAATTATGTAAACAATAAAATATGTACATAGTTAGAAAAAAAATTGGTAATTGAATAAAGTAGTTCAAGTTTAAAACGAAATTGTCATATTTCTGGAATATCATTGACAATGAAATAGTTAAAAAAACAACAACAACAACATAAAAAGGTAAAAAATTACTTTATTATCATTTTTATATGCATACAAAATTTATTGTCCAAAAAATTTACTGGTTATACTTGATTTTCAAGATTTCATTTAAACATGAATTTTTAATTTTAAAAAAAAAAATTAATTTTTTTTTATTGAAAAGAAAACATAACAAAAAAGACACACACTTCTGTACTTATATATTTATAAATTTTATTAAAATTATATATTACATATTTACTTTACTTTTTAGGTTTTTTTTTTTTTTATTTGCATATGTATTTTCAATGAAAGACTATATAAGGAACCAGTAAAATTTTGTTAAGTCGAAGCAGTAAGCTTGTTCATAGCATACATATTTTCTTTTTTTTTCGTTTTCGTTATTTGTAAAACAATTAGATTTTTTTGAATAATTGCTGAGAAGTAAATATGAAGTGGATAATAATTTCAGTAATTTGTCTTTTCATGGTAAATAATTATTTAAAAAAAAAATATTTATTTGTAGAAAATAATTTAATTAGATTAAGATAATGAAAGTGAAGTGAAAATACGTTTAAAAACAATGAAGAAGAAAATGTGATTTGTTTTTGAAATTAAAAAATATTTTTAATTTTGTAAAAGTGATACTAATCGAATCGAAAAATATGGAAATTATTAATGTAATTTTTAAACATTTGGAGATCAAAGGTGGCATATAAATTATCATAATATTTTTGGAATTGCGATTATGATTCTGTTTTGGTAGCTTTTTCTTTTGAAAACGAAAACATATAATTTTATGCCGAATTTCTAAAGCAATAAAACAAAAAAAACCTTAGAAAATTGCCGAGTCAAATGATGCAGAATTTCTGTGGATTATTTCTAAGAACATTACAGAGTTACATGACAATTCAGACATTTTAAGAAAAAGACCGAATAGATAGTCTTGTATCCAGAAACATAAAGAAGGAAGTATTCACAGCAGTCTTCTGGTTACTAGGCATCTTCATTCGAAATGTTTTTTTTTAGAAATAAGAATCTGTTTAAAAACACAATTTCATTTTTTATTACAACGTTTTCGATTTATTAGTATCACTTTTTAAAAAATTTTCAAAATAAATTATTGACTTTAAATTATACAAGTATTTCTTGATTATCTTTGTATGTACTATCTTTTATTTTATAATACTTCACACGAAACATCAGATTGAACTTCAAACTGTCTTTTACTTTTTCTTAATCTTCCGTATAAAAATAATAATGATAATCTCAAACTTAAACTTTGATCTTTTAATATTTCAATTTTTTCATACATTAATTTTTAATAAGTCAGAAAAAATTCTCACGTAATAATCACATGTACGAAAAAAAAAGCTACAAAATACAATACAACGCAATTAGTATTTAAATCTCATTATTATCATCATCATCCTCTACATCATCGCCTTTTTCTAATTCTATCTAATTTTCTGAAAATCTTTAAACTTGTTTAATCTCCAATCAATTAATGGACAATCTAATGACGAGAACAAAACAACTACTTACTAATCTAGAAAAAAAAGAGAGAAAAAAATAGATTAGAACCAGAAAGTCAACTTTTTCTCCATCGTTTTTTTTTTTTAAATAAATTTCGCAGTATTTCTGAAAAAAAAAAAAAAAAAGCGGCGCGTATAAAAAAATTAATCTTATTAGCTAGTTAGCAAAAAAAAAAAAAAAAAAAACACAAGATGATAATTCAAAGTATTATTTCCCTGTCATATTTTTATTTTTTCCTTTTTTTTTTTATCGTTTTTATTTTAGATCGCATCTCTTGCGATTTGTCAAGAAATAACTGGACAACGTTTAAATTTAGAAATAGTACCACCATTAAAAACACCACCAGCAAGTTTAAATGAAATTTCAAAATATGATACAACTGATGATAAATTTATAAGTGATACAATTGGTGAATATAATAATAATGATGATGATATTGCTAAATTGGATATACCATTAGAAGATGAAGCACATATTAATGAAGATAAATATATTAATAAAAAATTAAAATTAGAAGATTATAAATTTAATCCATATGTTAAAATTGATGAAGATACTGATGGTATAGAATCTGAAGAATATAATAATCGAGCTATATTCTTAGCAAGATTTCTTGATCCAGAAAATTTAAAATATTTACGAGCACGTATTAGACGTTCAGCTGAACCACAACAACAAAATCCATCAGCATCCGAAATTAATTCTAAAAATAATGGTGGTAAGCAAGAATCAGCACCAGTTCCCGATGATGATGAAAAAGCTGACAGATTTTTAAACACATAAATTTATAATTTAATTAAAAACAAAAAAAACATAAATTAGTTTTAGCATTAATAATTACTAATATGTAATTTACTTTTATTTTTACCAGTGAATTGTGAATTGATTTTAATTTTTTTTCCAATTTAAAGGATACAGTGATTCCTTGTTAAAAAAAATAAATAAAATTATTGTTATTATAAAGCAAAATAAATACTTTTTTGTTTTAATTTTTTTTTTCTTTGTATTTATGATTAAAATTATTTGAATATTGTTAAAATATTTTTATAATAATTTATTTCAGTTTTTGATGGTGATATGTGACGATATTCAACAGTAAAATTCAACAGAAATTGATGAAAAAGCTGATAACGATTTTATGCCACATATTGTTCCTTATAGATTCTTAGAAACTTAATTTAGCACAATAAAAATTATTATTTTTAAAATTTTATTGCGCAATTTACCATTTTATTCTTTTATTCAAATAAACACATATGCTCAAAAACTTCGATTTTGTTTAAACTGAACTTAAAATTAGTTTGAAGTTAAGTTTAAATTAGTTTTAAATGTTTTTTTACAATTTTAGAACATTCGTAATCATTTTTTTTAACAACAATAATAAAAAAAATACAATTTTATTTAAAAACATAACCTTTTTTATTTAAAAAAAAAATTCATAACGATAATATGGCTAACACTCAAGTATAAATAAACTTATCAATTCCACTTAATAAAAACCCTTTTTTCAATATATGTTTAAGGTTCTCCAACAACTATATAATCTCCATTTTCAATTTCATCATCGTCATCAAACTCATTTAAATCATCACTGTCATTTTCTAATATATATTGATGAACCTCTTCGGTAGCCATTTCATCCTCTTGATCGTCATCTTCATTGTTATTATTCATATTATTTGAATTATTATCTTCTTCTATTTCTGTTTGAAGATTATCATTATGATTTTGTGATGATATTGTTAAAGATGATAGACTTGATGGTATATTAGAATTATCTTGAATTTCAGTTACAATTGGTATAATAACTGGTCGACTTGTGTCATCATAACGATAAACAGAAAAGAATTTTTGTATTCTTTGTAAAATTATTTCTAAAATTGGTGGAAGTCTTGATTCAGTACCTTCACCATAAATTTTAATTGGTTTATTACGTATTCTTTGATATTTTTTCTTTTTATTATTATTATTATCAATATATACAAATTTTTGATGATTTTGTGAATTTAAATTTAATGGTAATGGTAATGATGGTAATAATGAACTTGGATCAGGTACATTTATTGTTGTATTTATTATTGGATTTTGTTGTGATAAATTGTCTAATAAATGTTCTGCAAATGATGTTGGTATTGAAATTGGTAATCTTGGTGGTCTAATTGGTAATTGAATTGGTAATTGTGGTAATAGTTCTGATAATTGTGGTATCTGTGGTTGTAGTTTTAAATTTATCTGATTTAAATTTTCACGATTATTTGTTAAGGTAGATTTTGATGATGATGACGATAATATTGAATTTGAACGTGTATTTAATGCGGAATAATCCATTGATGATGGCACTGGTGTATAAATAACAGCAGGAACAAGTATACAAAATACAGTTTGACAAATCAATGGTGTCATGATGATAGTTTTTTTTTTTAAAAAAAAAAAAAAACTATAAAACTAAAAACTTATCCGACGATCGAGGTTATACTTCAACTGCTAAAAGAAAACTACTGAAAGTATTTTTTGAAAAATAAAAAATATATATTCGCTGTACCAATTAACATTTCATACTAAATAAAAAACAAGTACCTAACATACATGAAATTATCTTAAAATTGAAATTTTATTTTTTATTTTATAACTGTACTTAATATGTGCTCTACATGATAATTTTAAAGAAGAAAAAAAAACTAATTTGTTAAAAGTAATATTAAATAAAAATTTTATGAAGTAAACTTTCCGGAATCCATTAATACACATTATCCAGTTGTGAAAAAAAACATCAAAAAAATTGTTCATATTGTCAAGAATTGGGTTAACGATGATAAAGAGCAAAAGGGAAAAAGAAAGACTTTCATCTATATAAGCAAAAATTAAAAATACATATATGTGTAATAAAAGTTACGATACTTTGTTCTTGAAAAGAAAACTAGTTTTCTACAATCTACACATCTAATTTGGAATTTCTTTTTTTGGCAGAGATGAAAAAAAAAACTGCGAGATTTTTACACTAGTATCTTCATTTTGATTGATTACCCTATTTAAAAAAAAAAGTTCATAAACATGTTACGCTTTTGTAAAGTGAAAGGAAAATAATAAATCACTAATAAATTATTGTTTCGTGCACAAATATGTACATAATATGTATGTATGATGTATATTCTTCGTTTCCATGAGAAACGCCCATTCTACAATTCTATTTTAATTTATGTAGGTACATTGAAGATGCTCATGTCGTATCTGCACACCTGCCCAATTATAGTAGCTCACCATTTACTTTTCAATCAAAATTATTTAATTAAAAAGTGTGTAATTACATGACAAGCAAAAGTTTAATATTTATTCAAATATTACTGTTTTTTCACAAGTCTCAATAAATTTACTTAAATGCAAAATCAGAAAAAGTAAATTTTTAAGATAATTTATGGAAAAAAAAAGTAGTAGGAAGTTTATGAACTGATCTCAAGCCTTTCTATTTTTAGTTGACCTGTTTGAGTTCAATCAGGACTTATTTGAACAACAATGCCAACCTCACAAATTTACGATTTCTTCCTTTATCAAGGTAGATAGAGCTCTTAGCAGAAATCTTTAACCACATGCACAATTTCTTTTTTGAAGGGTAAATTTCAAGGTGGTTCAATTATTTAACAGGATTTATTATATTACTTAAAAAAATAACGAAGTACAAGAAAAAGCAAGTAAAAAAAAGATCCGAAATAAAACATCAATTTAGTAATTCTAGCAAGCTATTTTTATTATTACGCATTTTTAATTATTGTCCCTTTTGTTTTTATTAATTACTAGATATGTATTATATTTCCATATAAAGGAAACAAAAAAAAAAAAACTAATGAAATTCTAAAGTACAAGTACAATGCCCTATTTTCTATGTTTTCCCTACATTTTATTCCTTCTATTAAACTACCCAAACCAAAAAAAAAAAAAAGTTCAGTCTTAGAAAATTTTATTTTAAAATATGAAAGTGAAAATATTCTGAGGGACCCTTATTATAGCTCCTATAAATCTACGCATTAATCTTCTAATTATTGATACCATTACGGTTAACGCCTGATTTGGCTGAATCCCCTGCATCTTGAAAGCCAGATATAGACGTTGCTTCTGGTGCAGATAATGCAATACCCTTATTACCAACAATTGCGGTAGCTAATGGAACTGATCTAGCTAAACCACCTTTGGCAGTAACTGCAACCGCAACAGGATGAGCATGTGCAATTGATAGATCATCAGATAGTTGTTGTTGATGTGGGGAAGCTTCATTATGAAAATAAAAAATAAAAAACAACAACAACAACAACAAAATCAAATAGTTTTTAATATTTAATAAAAAATTAAACCTTATCATTTTTATACCTTCTTTGGGTACTACTCCTTCTAATATTCTTAATGATTTATTTTCTTCACTTTTCAATTCAGTTTTTCCTGAAAATTTATCAGAAAAATCTGAACGAATTAAAATTGGTTGAGGTTGAAAAATTTTTTGTTCAGTTAAAAATTGTGAAAAACGTTTTGCAGCTTCTCCTGGAACAATTTTAAATTCTTCAGAAGATGATGTTGAAACTGCTTTTATTGCTGAACTGGATGGTTCTAATGCTGGAATTGGTTGAATTTTAGTTTCATCATCTTTACTTATTTCTTTAATTGGATTTAAAAGTAAAACACGTTGTTCTTTATCTGTTTCAGGCCAACGAAAAAATGGTGATTGGGGATTTCTTAAATAATCAAAATTTCCATAAAATTGTGGTGTACCAGTTATTGTATAATAAATAAAATTATTTGGATAATTTGGAAGTGGAATAGTTGATGCAGGAGTTAATTGTGGCGGTTGGGGTTGTTTTGGAACTTCTTCAGCTTCTGGTTCAAGTTCAATATTTGAAGGTTTGGATAATAAACTAGTTGAAGCGGACTCATCTAATGGTGGATCTCGAGTTCCTCCACCTAGAAAATTTTTTCACATTTTTATTTTCTTTAATCTCTTCAAAAAAATTTTAAAATCTGAAATGTATAAGAAGAGTAAACTAAAAATTACAACAAACCCATTTGACCTGGTATCTGTTGAATAAATCCCCAAAACTGATCAAAGAAAATTTGTGCTGGATTTTCTTGTTGTTTTAATAATGGTGGATTTTGAGAGGTCGCTAATGGTGATAATGGTGTATTGGGATAAAATAGAACCATTGATTGTTCATTTGGTCCTTGTACTCGTCCAAATGGTGTAAGTGATTGAATTAATGGTTGTTGTAATCTAAAAGCTTGTTGATATTCAAGCTGTTGTTGTTGTTGTTCCGGTCCAAATAATAAAACAGGTCCACTTGAATGACTCACCTCTACTGGTACAGCTTTAACTTGTTCTTGTTGTTTTTCTAGTGCTGGTGCAGAACTAGCTAGAACTGCACAGCATCCAATCAAAAGAATCGCAGATAACATCTAGAAAATACATTTAACTTTTTTTTTTACAAAAATAAACAAGACAATTTTTTTAATTGAGAAACATCATCAGATATTTTTCTTCAAGAACTATGAATAAAAGATGCGCAAAGTTTAAAAAAAAAATAGAAAAATCAAAAACAACTTTGATACTTTTATTGCAAATAAAACCAGTTTTTCTTCAACCTATTTAATATCTTCAGATTCAGTAGACATATTACAATATAATCTATGCTTGCACATTTAAAAAAAAAAGAAGAAGAAGAAAACATTTTAAAAATAAAGTATGTAGTTACATATAATCTTCACATACATGAGATAATGTAAACTCAATAAAATACAAAAAAACAAAAAAGCAAAAAAAAAATTTAAAAAACGAATTAAATTGCATCTTAGGTATCAATTATGTTTAACTGATCGAAATAAGGTTTGTATCGTTCATTTTTTTAAAAGGAATCCATTAAAATAAGTTCGTGCAAATAGTTAACTTTAAATTAATGAGAATTGGACATACAATAAATTGCATTGAGTAAGGTCAAGATTTTCTTAAACTGATATTGTGATGGTCATGGTCATCTGGAAAATATGGAATTGAAAAAAAAATTATATATATGTATAACAAGAAGATGTGAAAAAAAAGTTGAAAAGAAAATAATGTTAACGAATTCGTACAAGGTATAAGTTAAGAAATAAAGCAAATATAATAAGAAAAAGAAAATGAATGATATGAAATGAAAAAATATGTATTACCAACATACATAATACATATATTTCAGTTTTGTAACACCGGCTATTATTGCAAATTTCAATCTCAAACGTGACAAATATTTCTAATATTTACATTTAGCCATTTGCCAGATAATAAATAACGTGAGTTTAATACAAATTTAATTAAAATTTAAAGTTATTGCATTAGATTTTACTATAATGAATAAGATATTTTTGCATTGATCAATAAAATATCGTATGTGTGGTATATTACCACTACACACGTGAGAAAAAAAATTTAGAACTAAAAAAAAATTGAAAATTTCTGCAAATTTAAATAAAAAATCTGAATTTTTGTAGCGAAATTAAAATTGTTGGCAATTCAGATTATTTTTCAAGTTTTTCATGTTTTTTGTTTTTTAAATCTACAAAATTCGTAATATATTTGAATAGTTCGTAATAAAATTATTAGTTCATAGAATACTTAATTTTTTGCGTTATTTAATATTTTCAAGTGGAAAAATTTTATATTTAATATAATAAATAATTATTAAAAATTCATGAAAACTAGAAAATAATAACAGTTTATTTTTAAATAGTAATTGTCTTATAAAAACTATTTAAGCATTAATTTTATTGTCCTGTTATCTCCTTTATTAAAAAAATAAATAAAGATGAAAATAATATGAAATAAATTTTAACGACCAAGTAGGGCATTATTGTTTCTCTTATTATAAAAAATATGTCTTTTAAAAGAGACAAGGAATACAGTAACTTTTAAAGGCTATTTAACACTTGCGAAAAAAAAAAATTTTATTTAAATAAAAAATGGTATAGAAAGGTAATTGTGGGTGATGAATTGATGATGATGACTTGAAATTACTTGAAAGGAGTATTTTTGGAAATTTATATTTCCATATATATTCGTGAAATATCGTCTAACCATATTTAAGATAAAAGTAATTTTTCAAACCTAGTAAAACTGATGTGCTGGAATTTGTCAGATTAAATTATGAAATAACTTTGATCAAAAAGCCACAAGCAAAAAGCCCATATGAAAAAATTTATTTGAGGAAATTTCGAGACAAAGAACAAAAATAAAATTTTCAATAATTTTCAATTTTTATAATCTATTAATTTGTATCCTGAAATAAAAAATATTTTCTATAAAATTTAATTCTTTAAAAATTGTGAAAAGAAAAGCAACTTAAAAATGAATTTTTTTTTTCATAACTAAGCGATGAATTACTTTTAAAATTTCACACTCTAAATATTATTTTAAAAAAAATTTAGCTTGATATTTGCAAATAAATGCATTTTTTTTAATTTTAAAATTCTCAAATATGTAATGTACATTTTTTCTAGCAATATTTGAATATTTTCTTCTTATATTGTAATTACAAGTATCGTATATTACACATATGTTTGGGCTATTCCAAGAAAAACTATTTTTGTTAGAAAAAATTCTCAAGTTTTGAAATTTTCAACCTAATTTTAAAATTCGAAAGAGAAAAATACAAAATAAACCAAAAACGTATTATTTGAATACGAGTATTGAAACTCAAGAATCAAAAGATTTTAAATTAACTTTTAGATAAATTAACTTTTTTTCAAAATTTATTGTATATAATTTCGGTTATTTTTCAGATATAATATATTTCTATTCAAATAATGCGTAAAACTCCTAAAATAAATTTAGTAGAACCATTTTTTGACTATTAGAAAATTTTTTTTCAAAATTTTATTATTACAAAAATTAAAAACTAAAAAAATTTTTAAGAATTACATTACCCTAATATTTATTTTTCAATTTTATTTAAAAATTTTACTTTACTTTTTAAGAAAAAAAATATATATACGTATATATCACACACAACACGCAACTTTTCCTTTCAACTGAATCGAACAAAGTGAATTCTTAAATTGACGACGCCGCCCTTATATAAACGATGATGGGCAAGTTTTAAGTCAATTAAAATAAAACAACTAACAACAACAAAAAATTACTTTAAAAAACACTTTTTATAATATAAAGCTAGTTGTCCTATAACATCCAATTTTATTGGTCTTCTGCAGAAACAAATTTTTTTCCATTTCAATTCTTATTTACCATCTAGCAACAAAATCAATTTAAATTTATATGCATTTTATTTCTCCATGCCTACTTTTTTATCTACTTATCTTCTTCTTTTTTGTAAGTACATAACATACATATATGACCTGTTCATTACACATACTTAAATGTGATAAAAAACAAAAAATAAATAAAAATAAAATTGAAACAAGATTGAATAAATGAATAAAAGTACATTTTAGTGAACATCCATAGATACAAAAATTGTTCATGAATATCTTTTAGTCATATACATATACATGTATGGATGTAATAGAGCAAATAGTCAATGTTTCATTAAATTACGAGTTTTTAAATATGTATACACATATATATAAGATGATAATTGACAACTACTTATCTATAGTATTTATTCTATTTCATTTTCGCTTAAGTATATCGATAAGGAACATGAGAGAGAATAAATTAAAGAATTTATTGCTAAAATTTTCAAAAATGAAATTGGATATATGTATGTACACCTTTTTAAAATTTACTATTTTTTTCTTGTTTGTAAGTAAATCGATTCTAAATTTCAAGAACTAAAAACTTGAAATTCTCCACCAACAAAATAAAATTTTAAATTTTTGAAGATAAAAATTTTAAATTAATAAAATCTCACAAGGAAATAAAAAAGGCATTTAATTTAATAAGGAAATAAAAACAACAACACATTTAATTTATCATCTATTTTTATTCATTTTTAAATAATACTCAAGCATCTTTTTTATTTAAAAGATGATTATTTTCATCTTTCTGAAGAAAAATACATAGGTATATTGTATAAAATTTAGACAAATACAACTTCAGAAAATTGTGAATTTCTTCCTGCTGCTGGAACAGAAATAATCGGTTGAAGATTACCAGGTGATTGATCAAAAATTGGTAATCCAAAATAATTAAAATATTCAATTGGAATTTTATTTCCCCCATAATATCCTGGAATTGTAGTATGAATATATGGTGAAGTTTTTTTATTATCTGATGTCGTATCAATTCTCTGTTCTAGTATAACAGGATTTTGTTCATTATTCAATTTATCTTTATTATCAATTTTATCATAATATATTTGAGCATTTTGTAATTGAACTTTTTTAGGTTCATTTACATTTTCTGATGAAATTCTAGATTCTACTCCAGGACCAACTAGAATTCCATTCGTTCCTAGTCTATAAGAATAACTTCCAAGCGGTAATGGAGAAGAAGATGAAGAAGCATCATTTTTATGTGTTGCTGCTGTTGTTGTAGATTTTTTAAAATATGATTGTTCTGGATATCCAAATCCAGGTATGTCTTCTGGTCTTACACCGGCTATTGCAGTTGCAACTGGTCGAGATAATGCTAGACCAGATTCACCAGCAACTGCAGTACCAATTGGTTTTGAAGATGCAACCCCTCCTTCACCAGCAATTGATAATCCTAGACAATAACGCATAATAAAATCAAAAATAAAAAGAAATAAAAAATAAAAAACAAGAAAATAATAAAATTAATAAAACAAAATCTCAAGAATGTTTACCAACTGGTTTTGCTTCAGCAACAGACGCATCTTGTTTCGGTGCATTCACTTGAACTGCATCATGATCATCATTTTGAAGAATTGTATCTGGTTCTTCAACAGGATCATGAAGATATTCAGAATTGAATTTTGTTCCAGGTGGAATTTCAAAAAGTTTTTTCAATTGATTAGCATTTTGTTGTGTTGATGCAAGTTCTTGTGCAGCAATACCTAATTGATATAAATTATCTGCGTACAATTTACTATCATTTGATGAAAATTTTCCTCCTTTCATTTTTGCTAATTCTTGTATTGTAACTAATTTTGATGCCGCTTGTTGAATTCGATTTAATGGATTATTTTGTGTATCATCTACTGAATTTTCATTTTTTATAATTGATGTTGTTACTGTACCATCAGAGTTATGAACTATTTGAAGAACTTGCCCTTTAGCACCACCATAATAAGGAAGAGTTACAACATTTCCAACATTGGTACTACTTTGATGTTGATCTTGTTGATATTGTTGATTTTGTTGTTCTTCATTATTATTTGTTTTATGCCTTAAATTTTATAAATAGAATTCAACATTGTCTTGCTTTTTTTTTAATGTTATTATTTTATTACAAAATTGGATTGCATCCAAATTCATAAAATGCAAAATTACCTAATAAAAGAAGGTGTTGCAAAATTTATGCGAAAAAAAAAAAATTTTTTTTTATTGCCAGGAAAATAAAATTAAACGTGATACGAAAGTAAAAGATTTATTGTTTTAATAGATTAAAATATAGGCCACCTCACCTATAGAGTGTAGAAAGGAACAGAAATAAATTTAACAAAAAAAATACTAATTTTATGAAAAATTTGAAAAGTTTTTATGAAAAAATTTATTTTAAAATTTAAAAAAAAAAAAAATCACAAATAAAATTTTATTTACATTCACAATACAAAATTAATTTACAATATTTACATACAAAAATTTGTTTGTCAATGAAAACAATAAATAAAATTGTTGAGCTTTTGTTGGTTTTTTTTTCCTTCCATTATTTTCTATTTATATAGTCAATAATTAAATCTGATTGAGCATGTGCCTTTCCATTAGCACCGGCTATCGCTACTGCTTCTGGTCTAAACTGAATTCGTGTTGGAACTCCTTTTTTAATTATAGCATGAGAAATTGGATTTGCAATTGCTGTTCCACCATTACCTGTTACAACAAAAGACATTGGCTCTAAAATTATTGTTGCTTTACGAAATGTTTGTCTACCATTATTCAAATATCTATTTGTTGTTGGAAATGGTACATTATTATATCTACTACGAAATGAATTATTTAATGGAATTCTAGAATTATGACTAGAAAATAATCTTTGTTGTTGTAGTGGATTTCTTAAACTATTTGATTGGTACAAAACATTATAAGCTTGATCAGGACGTAATGTTGAAGATAATTTTGGTGAATTTTTTGATGAAATAGCATCATTATCACGAATTAATTGTAGATTATCTGTTTTAATTTTCTCTGGTTTTTTTGTAATACTTTCATTATTATTTTCAAATGATGTCGCTTGATATAAATGTGCTCCAGGAATTGAAATTATACCGTCAATCACAAAATTAGCATTTTTACGATCATTTTCTTGAATTAATTTTTCATTTGATAATGTTCGATTGTCTATATTAACTTTTGGTTCAATTTTTTTCAAGTCTAACTCACTTTTTGTTACATTTTCAGTTGTATTTAAAATTTGAGCTTCCGATTCTTTTAGTTTTTCAGTTTCATTGTTTTTCACTGTAGATTCTGATAAATTCGATTGTGGAACTACAATTCTATTATTGAAGAATTGATTAGGATAGAGTGAAAAATAGACTGCATTTAAAGGTGAAGCATAAGAAATAAAGGATGAAATAGAAGAAGATGTTGTTGAAGGTAAAGTTGTTAAAGCTGAAGAATCAGATATTTCAGAAGTGATAGGTTTAAGAAGTAGTTGATTTGATGATGGAAAATTCTGTACAAGTTGCTGAAGTTGTATTTGATTATATGGCGACTTATTTGGCCATTGTACAAGACTTGTTGTTTGCCATCTATTAAAAATCAGTAGAAAGATTTTAAGTTAAAAGAAAATAATTTAAAAACAAAAAAAAAGATAAAGTAAAAGTGAAAATAATAAAAAGTTTAGTAAAGCAAAGCATGCAATTAAAAATTATGAGAATGAAAATTACAACAAAAATTGAAAAAATGTAAATGAAATTAAAAGAAATATTCATTTTTTTATTTAATTTTTATTTTTTTTATTTAAATAAATAAATTATTCCATATTCTTAAAACTAAATTTTTCTAAAAATTGCAACTAGTAAAATCATTTTATTTCTATTTTCCTTACACAAAAAAAAAAAAAAAATATTACGAAAAAAAATCACTCGGCAAGTATTAATAAATTTCAGTATCAGTTTGTAAATTCTCTTTCTCCTCTTCATCGTTTTCCGGATTATAATAAATTGCAGGACCAGTTGCAACAAGACGTCCTTCTTCCAATATACTTTTACCTTTTATTTTTAAAATTGCCTTTTCTAAATCATAAGATTCTGGTAATGCAAGTACTTTTGCCCCTGGTCCAGCAATAGTTAAACTTTTTGGATGGGTTAATGCAACTCCACCAGGTCCAACAATAGCTGTACCACCACTGCCAGCTGTTGCTACACCACCAGGACCAGCAATTGCAATTCCACCTTTTCTTACTTTTAATCTTTGAATAATAATTCCACCATCTTTTAATGCTTGTTTTTGTGTTTCAATCATTCCTTTATGTCCAAAGAAAATTCCTTTTTCATTTTCATCTCCATCTTGATCATCTTTATCATCATCATTATCATCATCATCGTCATCACCATTCTTATCACTGTTATTATTTGGCTTAACTTTTTGTTGCTGCTGTTGATGATGATGTTTAATTTTTTGTTTGTTTGACAAATTTTGTATTGCCTCTATTTTTTGTGGTGATAAAAGGTGTGGTTTAAGAAATGCAAATGGTCCTTTACCCAATTTATCAACACTCTTTTCTGCAACTTGTTTTAATTTTGTACTATTTTCTTCTGACTTTTCAGATTTATTTGCATTTTTTGGTTGACCTAAAATACCTGTATTTTGCATCATCATTAAATCTTGAAATTGTGATGGTAATAAAACTAATTTTATTGGCAATTGTTTTCGGCTATTCATTGCTTTTGGTTCATCAATTGAGTCTGAACTTGATTTTGCTTTTTTCAAACTTGCTTCTTCAACAATTTTTTTAACATTATTCAATAACAATTCTTTATATTCTTCATTATTGATTGATTTCAAACGATTTTCATCATCTTCAGATACTTTTGGAGCATATTCAATTATGCTTGTTACATCATTACTGATTGCCATTAATTTTTGTGGTACTTCATGAGAACTAGATCTGTCTGATTCTTTAAGTTCATTCTCAAGAGAACTATTAAACTTCTGTGGCTGTTCAACATTTGGAGGTCTTAAATGTTCTATAGGATAAAAATAATTTTCAGGCATTGAAACTAATTGAGGCAACATAAGTGAATGATGATGAACAATTTTTCGAGCAACAATTGGTTGATTTCTTCGTAAATTTCTTATTGTCGGTGATAATGATATTCGATTATTATAATTTGAAAATATTGGATGATTGTATGCTGGTTGTGGATAAAGATATGTATCAGCATCTAAAATATTTGGATTATGTTGATTTGTTTGTGTTGGATTTTTAACATATCCAAGAGCAATATTAATTTTTTTAATTTCTTCTAAAATTCGACGAGTTTCATCGGATTGTTGTTGTGTTGGATTTTGTAAATGTTCATTTGGGAATTTAATTAAACGTTGTTTTTCAATCCTAAAAGAAATACAAAATAAATTAGTTCGAACAAAGGAACAAATAAATAGGAGAATAATTACACTATAAAAGAAAATTACTGTAAAATTGACACAGTATTCAAATGGGGTGATTTTCACGACCTACCTAATTGTTTTCTATTCTCCTTTTCAAATTTTCAAATTTCACTTTTTCTTTGCCTTTTATAACGAAACTTCAAACACTTTATTTAGCATAGACACAAACCAATTTACGATCAAATTTGTGATACAATTACTTCTGTTATTTATTGTATAACAGTTACGAAATTATTTTAAATAAAAAGTTAGTATGTATTTATTGAATTTACTTTTAAATAATGTTTTATAAATTATGAATTTAGAAACTCGATAAAAATAATTATGATGGTGAAAACTACCCCATAAGGATTACAACAAAGCAACATAAAATATAAGAGTTAATATTACTACATTTATCATGCTGTTACACATTCAAAAACAGATATTAAAGCAAATACAATAATTTTATATTAAAAAAGCTTTTAAATCCAAAAAAAAATTGATAAACTACTTACTCGACTTCGCCTGGACGACAGCTTACTAAAATTATTGTGCTAAGCAACAGTGATAACTGTAAAAAAATTAAAATATATATAAGAAAAAAAATGCATTATTATTACGTAATTATAAAAATAGAAAAATAAATTAAAACAGACTACACTGCAACTAAAAAAACTTAAAAAAACTATAAACCATCTCAGTAAGAATTTAACAGAAAACTTGATTTAAAAAAAACAAAGAAGATTCCTGAAAACTTGAATTTTCGTGATTAAACGAAAAGCAAAAAATATTTAGATTTAATTTTAGATTATAATATTTCTTTAAATTTATATTATTCATATCAAAATTATTGATACCAATTTAATAACAAGTTTTATAAAATTTATAAATGAATTTCAATATGTCACATATAAATTGAAAAAATTATCATAAAAATATATTTTAACCCTAAATTAAAAACAATAAATAAGTAATGAATGTTCTAATTATATAAACACTCCAGACAAAAATATTTATATCAAAAAATTAAATTGCAAAACAAAAGATTTAAGCAAGAAACTTGTTCAGTCTTAATTGAAAAAGTCTGTAATATTATTTAATTTTTTGGTTTATTTTTCATGGGGAATTTTCGTTTTTATTAAATTATAACGAATATTTAAGAATAAATTAGTTATAAATCCCTTATTAAGAATGTCAATAAATTCTTGAAAATACATATTATCAGAATCAAGAGTGGGTTCAATTCAATAAAGAAAATAAAAAGGTTAATAAAACTATATTACATACCACAATTAAATCAATCTTAAATTGGTTTTTATTATTGTTATTGCCTTAAATTGTTTTACAAACTGATAATCATTTTTTGTTACAGGGTGTCAGTATTAGATTTTACTCAGTTGTTTAGGAAAACCCTGTACCCACACAGACCACATTACTGTAATTGTAAAATAATATTTGAGTGTAGAAAAATTAATAATGCATGAAAAATATGACAAGACTAGAACAATAACAAAATGTAATAATATCGAACGCTCAATAATTGTGTCAATTTGAAAATAAATATAATAATTCAATTTTCCAACACTTAAAAAACTGGTATAAAAGAATTAGGTTAAATTGTGGAAAATAAAAAATTATTAAATGTTCAATAAATAATTCTTTTAGAAGATTTTACAGTAATCAAAGACAATAAAGTACCAGATTGAATTGAATTAAATGTAATAAATATCTGTAAGTATAGATATTTTTTTTTCGCTTACATTTATAACTATACTACCTATATCTGCCTACAATGTATAATAAATAATAAAATGTACAACCACAACATTCAACGCAGTTATTATATATTTTCATTATACACTTGTAAAAATAATGTAATGTCAGGTTAATAAAACCAATATCTGTGCAACTACATATATGACTTCTTTACAACATCATGTTCATTAAAACAACAATGAACTTGATCATATTTCAAGGTATTCACATAATAATTATAACAACAACAAAAAAAGCAAGAAAAAAATACGAAAATCATTGATAAAAAAAAGTAGTTATAGTACAAGACAAGTTTTGTGCGCTATTAACGCAATTTCATGCTTATTTAAAAGTAAGTTCAAATTTTGTTTGCTCGATTGAAAATTTTCATGCTATTTATGTTTATTTTTTTTTTTAGTATTCTAAATGGGAAATTATAAGTTCTAAGGAAAGTATTTATTAAGCAAAACCAATTTTCTATCTTTCTTTTGAGTAGTACTCGTGTTCGACTGGTAACAAAAATTTTATTGACCATTTCAAAATGATGTGCCAAATGTTAAATAGCGTATAAAAAACTTCCATTTAGCCAGAACAATAAGTAAATAGGTATTTGTTTTCTTAATACATTAATGGATAGTTCAACAATGATATAATGGGTTTGTCATTTGAAAATTTATTCATGCTTTTATTTTCTCTTTAAAGATTTGAAGAAAAAATTCTGGGATCATCATTTTATGGATTTGTATGAAGCGTGAATAGAATATTTGAGAAGTTTATGTTCATGTATCCTTTTTAAGTATTCCTAACGCACACAATATTCGTGATACAATGGATTTCGATTTGATATTCTTACAAAATTGTCGTTAATATTTTTTTTTACTATTCAATTCATCTTAAAATTTTATCTATTAGCCTTACCCTACACCCGGATGTGAACCTCACACTTTGAGAAATTTTTTCAAATTTCTTTTTTAAATTCTAAAATGAATTTGCAAATATTCAAATAAAAATTTTACATAAAGGACTTTGTGGCAATCACAAAGAATTAGGCTAAAATCCTCGAAAATTTCATTTATTTTCATTGTTGAAGAAAGCATGTAGGGAAAACCAACTTTTAGAATGATATCGTAAAAAAAAGTATTAGGATCTGCGATATACGAAGTGAAAAAAAAAATGTATTTCTATCTCACGCCCCCATATTTGAATAAAGAACTTGTTGGACTTCTCAGATATTTGACCGCTTATAAGTACAAAAGTAATTAATTAATTAAATTAAAATTTAAAAAAAAATAAAAAAGTAAAATAAAATTGTAATAAGTTTTACATTTCACTTTTTTCATTAATCTTTGTGACATCCAACCTAACAACAAACAAGTTCAAATCTGATAAAAATCAAATTATCTATTTTTTAAAGAAAATCAAAGTAAAGACCTTCATGCATTGACAACTTCTTTAAATCTTTTACTTTCTTAGTTTAAATTTAAGTCATTTTTACTCAAGAAACAAAGGAAGTTTTCTAAGCAAGGTGACAATAGGGAAATTAAAACACAATAACTTGTCTGAAACCAAAATAGAAAATAGAAAGAAAACTATAACCATTGTTTTTCAAAATCAATAAAAAAAAATATGTTAGATTTTTTTTTTACATTTCATATTCCATCAAAATAATTTCAAATTTTACTCAAAATTTTTATGACTTACATACATATTTAACATTTTTGTTTTGGTTTGATGAACGTAATTTAAATTATAATTTTTTTTTCTTTACACAATTCTATTGTTTATGAATTTTTAATTATTTTGGTGTATTAATAATACATGATGTAAATGAAAAAAAAAGAATTGTTACATGAATAACTTTCTATTCTGACATAAATTAAAATGAACATAAAATAACATTCTTTGTTTACTCTTTTGGACAATCATACATACAAGCAAAAAATGAAGATATAAATTAAAAGACAAATATAAATTAACGAAAAAAAAATAAGAAGTTCAAAAGTACAAGCATCTCATTAACCAAAAAAAAAAAAAAAACAATTTTGGAAAAAGCTAGTTTAACATTTTAGATATTTGTTTTAATGTTATTTTGACCATCATTTTTTTGTTTTGTCAATTTAATTTTCCAAGAACATGGTTTATTTACGTTTTTTTTTCCTTTCTTCTCTTATCTTTTAATAGTTTGGCGCACATTTTTGACCTAATTTCTTGCGAAAAAAAAAAATATTTTCTTTCAACTAATAAAAAAATATTTGCATATTTTAATCATCATAATGTAAAGAATTCTTTTATTTTAATTTGTTTGGTTTAAAAATGCTTATTAGCAATCAAAATGACAAACAACCTATCTATTGTGAATACTAATTAATTGTGATTAACTGTACTTTAAATTTATATCAGATATCAGAAACATATAGAAAGAAATACCTATCTTTTATCTTTTTATTTTTTTTCTTTTTTAAATTTTCATCTCCCTTCTTTCTCTTTTAAATATGGTCTCTAGCACATTAAATGAATTTTTTCATACATAAAAAAAATCATCAATTAATAATTTTCTACCTACTTAATAACAATTTAAATTTAATTTATTTTTCATACTTACCGTAAAATAATTCTGCATTTTTTTTAGTTTTTTCTAATCAATAAGAAAAACAATCAAAAACTATTCTCTATCTTAGTTCTCAAGTTATACCTTATTTCAAGAATTTCTTTTAAGAATTTTAATTTAACTTTTTGCAAGTCACCTGTAGTTTTGTTGTTTCAAATCCAGAAATTTTAAAAACAAAAAATAAAAAATGAATTAAAGACAAACAAAAAAAATTTATAACACAACACTTTTGCTTGTAATAAAATTAAAGTTTAACCATAAAAAAAAATTTTTTTTTTTTCAAGAACCAGAAATGCACTTTATTTTTATTTTTGTTCTGTGATACTGATGTTATTTTTGTATCTAAAGATGTTTTATCAATGTTGTTTGGCCTTCGAAGAGATCGTAAACCTTTTTCAAAATTTTTTTTTAAAACTTCTTTTAAGTTGCAACTTAATTCTTTCTGTTTTTTCTCTCTTTTTAGTTTTATTTTTTATATTTTATTTTAGTACCAAATAAGTATTAACAACTTATATTGTTCCGATCTTGTCAACTTTATTTAATGAACTGTGATTCAAGCATCGAAACGATCAGCTTTTTAACAACTTTTGTGATGTACTTATATATATATGTATATGTAAAACAGACGAAAGTGTAAAAAAAAGAAGAATACTCAAAATAAAATAAAAAATTGTATTACTTTTTTGGTATATGTATACAGGTAGATATATCGAGTATATCAGTTAACAAACCTTACACTCTTCCAAGGTAAAAAATAAAGAAGTGGAATTTAAATGTTAATTGGTATTCTGCTTCTTCATAAGTATTACTGATAAGTTTTTTTAAAAAACAAAATATTATCATCATATGTTGAGAATATATAACCGCAATATATGAGCTTTCTTCTAAATTAATGTACCTACATACATATACGAGTATGATATACACATACATGCACATACACCTGTACATTCATTCACCTGTTATACAAAGTAAGTGGAAGTATAGTAAAACATTATAACTCCATAAAAATAAAAATAAAGTAAATAAATAAATGAATTTTTGTTGTTTTTTGAATCTTAAAAAGATTGCCATTAAAATATTTTTTGCATTTAGAATTTAATAAAGAATTTTAAATTGAGTTTAGTTCTTGTTTTTCTCCTTTTCATCATCATATTTTTTCTGATTTTTTTGTTAATGAAAATATTATAAATTTAAAAATAGAATGACATATTTTTGATTTTTAACTTCAGTCTTTGGGATCAGTCTTAAAAAAATCATTTAGCACGATAGGCATAATACAGTTGTTTATTATATCTAATTTGCATATTGTCAAGTGGAAAAGAATGTTATATGTATACGTACACATATTATACAATTTCTGGTATAACTTACAACTTGACAACTAACGATTGATTAATTTTATTTATTTACTATGCAAAAATATGTATGTATATTGAATTCAGTTAACCCTTTACGGTCATTTAAGATATTCTTCTTTTAAGGTCAACTGCACTGCCCACCCATAGACTATAATGATAAATGACTCTATAACAAGTTTATACTTACTTATTCAAAAAAAAAAAAAAAAATACTCAGGGTTAGAATATCCTTTCGTTTTTCCACATTCTTTCACTCTTTAAAATAACACGGTTCTCGAAATACTTGTCCACCAATCCAAATCACATTTTTGTAATAGTTTTGAATTTTTCTATAACATTTCATCTTTTCACTAATCAATTCTAGAATACGATCAGAGTTCCACATACATATAAAATATTATTTCTCCGTAGTAATTCCAATCAAAAGAAAACATATGCTTACATATTGTAAATCTTTATCTTTAGTTCAAAAATAATTAAAATAATTAAACTTTTCATGTACCCAATAACGATGATAATAACAATTACATTCTCTAAAAGAAAAAGGGTCATTACAAGAGAGAGAAAAAATAAATGTGTGAATCATACATACATAGTAACTTTCAATTCATTTCAGATACTGATGATTACAAACTTGATTACTACATACATACATATATGTGATGTTCTTTATTTATAACGCCGGCACCTATTTTGCAGTATTACACAGCAAATATGTATAATATAAAGTTATATATTATTTATTAATGACTTCGACATAACTCATTTTTGAAGATATGTATCACAGATTTTGAATAAGGGTCATGGTATAATATCTTTTATCTTTTTTTTAATACTTTTTTTTTTTCTTATGCGTACATAGAAAAATAATGTGAATAATTGGTAACAATTTCTTTCTATTGTATAAAATCTAACAGAAATTCATTTTTGAGAACATATAGATACATATAGATACACATACTCGTCCTCATTCTCAGAATGCTTTTAGCTACATTTTTAACAAATTAATTAACTTTTAACTAAAAATACTTCATGAATATTTCTTTTAAGAAAATAATAAGAGAAGAAAAAAAAAAGATGATGGAGGAAAACATGTAAATCAAATCTATTCATTAAAACTTTACTAAAATGTTTACTTAAAAAAAAAAAAAGAAATATTGTTAGTTATTTTTTCGTTACATCTTGTTTACATACCTATTTTGTTTATTTTTTTTTTATTAAAATTTTTACACTCACATTTTGTAACACCGAATTTTTATCTTTTATCGTAGGTAATTTCAAATTGCATTTTATTTAATTTTTCATGATGTTGTTAAATTGTTTCTTGTTTTCTGAAAATAAAAATTTTAAATTATCTATTATGTCTTTTTCTAATTCTCCACTGAAATGACTTTGTACACAAATTTTAAAAAAAAAGTCTTATAAAAACAGTAAATAAAGAAATTTCTTTTTGCTTTTGAGTATTTTTTTGTTTTTAATTATTGTATTCCATTCTATTCCAACTTCTTCAAGCTGGTACTTCCCCATATTCAAAATAAACTCAAAAATGGAAAGGGTTGAAATGTATGATTTAATATAGGTTCTTATTTTTACATGAAATAATTTTTTCTGAAAAATTCACAAAACGTATAAACAATAAACAGACAATTTTAATGTTATATGTTGAAATTATAATTTGTTATATTCGAATCAATGACATAACACAAAATAATGCAATATTCAAACAAAATAATCTCTATATACGTAATTGCCTAATATTATATGCTTTGCAAAATTTTGTATATTATAATTCATTGAAAATATATAAAAAAAAAAAACAAAGAAAGAAAAAGGCGGTATAATGAAAATTAAAAAGAAAAACTTTCACATTAAATCGCCAGCAATTTACTTTTACTTGAACAATACAAGAATATTCAATGAACTTTTTCAATGTACCTATAACTCTTTTTTTTTCGTTCATTTATTATTTAATCAATTATAGACAATAATCAAAATTTTAATTTTCTTATAGATCTGAAAAAAAAACATTTAATAAATCCCATCGATAAAATCAATCAATAAATCAAGAATACAAATTAAAATATTAATATTATTTTTTTATCAAATTGATTCAAATCATAAACTCCCTCTATTCTTTATGTTTTTACCTTTTATCTTTTTCTTTCTTTTTCTTTCTTTTTTAATTTAAAACTTTGTGTTACATTTTATAATTAGATAATCGTCTATACTTTTTTGCATAAAAAATAAACAATTAAAATATTTATCCAAAACACGTACAAATAAATACAACTGTAAATATAAATTCGCATTTTAAATTTTCACATAATATGAACGTTTTTCGTATATAAATTTTTAACACATGTTACATGTATGTACATATCTTATTTTATTCCACTTTAAAAGCTTCGTCATTTATTTCTTCAGATTACATATTCAACAACAAAATCCTCTAACAAACTATTTTGTACTCAATGTCAGTTATACATTTACAATTTTGTATCTCAACTCAATAATTATCATATCCATGTAGAAATAGTTATTATATGTTTTAAAGACATACTTTGAATATTATGTTACTACAATTGTTATTATCTCATTTCAGATTATGCAGATTATTGTATCTCGTATAGCTCAACAACATGACCTTGCTATTACTGTGAGATGTATTCACAAGAAATAATAATTATTATTTTATATTTTCATGAATGTTTAAAACTCAAAGGATTTCAATAAAGAAATTTAAAAAATCTGAACATTTTGACATGTAATGTCTTATTTTAACCTTTGATATGAATGTAATGTTAAAAGCATGACATGTGTATTAAAATTCTTAAGAATTTTCCACAATCAAGAACAGAAATGTAAAATAAAACATAGAAAATTAGAAAAAAATGTTTTTTATTTATTAAAAATTCCTTTGTATTATTTTTTTTTTAATTTTAATTTTAAAAAACGGTTAAAATTATATACTTATCTCTAAATATTAGAAGAAAATAGTATTTAACAAAATTTAATGCAAAATATAATCGACATGTTGAGGTTTATTTACAGGCAGAAATTGAATTCCATTTAAAGTATAAATTGGTATTAAAACTTTTGGATATTCATTAGATTCACGTTTTTGATCCGTTTCTACAGGTACTTGACCTTGATTAGTTGAAGATTGTACATTTGAAACTGCAACATTAGGTAAGCCATTCGGAACTGAAAGTGATCCTCCCGTTGGTAAAAAACCTTTCTCAGGGCCTGCTTCATATGATAAATCATGAGTACCTACGTTGTTCACGTACGAGTATTGTCCTTTGACATTACCTTCTGAATCACTGGATTCACTACGAGATGAATCTTGATTAGAATATGAAAAACTGTAAGAACCATTAGATGTAGAACTTCCTTCTTCAACAGATGGTGATTCATTTTCATTAGAATTTGAAGTAGTTTTTGAGTTAGATTGTTCTTCTACATTTGATGAACCATTCGAAGTTCCTAAACTTTCTCCTGTTACACCTGATACTGATCCAGAATTATCTCCTTTGTTTTCTGATGAAGCACTGTTTCCTAACTCACCTCCTGCTTTTCCACTACCATCTTGAGATTCTGACTGTGTAGAATTTTCATCGCTCTTAGAAGATTGTGTATTTTCAACTTGAGCGGGCATAATTGACCCAGGACTGTCTTGTGGTGCATTTGATGAAGTACTTTCTCTAATCAATGTACTTGCTGGTGTACTCCCACTGATTAATATATTTGCTGTACCTAAATTTCCATCAATTCCAACAACTCCAATAATTCCAGTATCAGTCATAGAATTTTGAGCAGAATCATTTGATGTTGAATTTTCACCATCTACTGAAGTTTCTACAGGAATTTGTTCAATCCCAATATTATATCCAATATCTCCTTGGATTTTATTTGTTGCGTTAGCATTTTGTTCTGTAATTGTTCCTGCTTCTGTATCAATTGTATATTTATATCCAACATTATTAACTAACAAAATATTCCCCCAATACGAACAATACACAAATGACCAAAATAAATTGAAAACTAACAAAATTTTCATAATAACACAAATTTTTTTCTACTAGAAAAATATAATTTTAGTTTTAATATACCTATGAAATATCTAGCGCGTATAATTAGATCAATCGAACGATATTAAATGTATAACTGACCCAATTGAAAATTATACTTTTGCTTTTATATATAAGGTGATTAAATATGCACATTTTAAGACAGGTTTTATAATTTATTGTAATAAATAAAATAATTAAAATACTAAAAGATCATGTTTTGTATACGTGTTACTATACAAATACATATACATATATTTACCTATATTATTTTTAAAAATAAAATTTTCCAATATATAATTATATTGAAATTCTTGTATAACAAAAATATTTTTCAATTTAATTAGAATGTTCTAATATGATAAATATTATGTTATGCAAGTTAATTTTAATAAGAAAAAGAAATTAACATTATGCAGATAAAAAAAACTACTTCTTTAAAAACATTAGAGATTTCTAGTTCAACCGCCTCCAGAAATCTGCTTTACTTTAAAAATGTACCAGTTAATTTTAATTGAGTGAAAGTGCTCAATACTGCATTAGTGGGAAGGTTCTAATTATACTGATCATAACAAGTTTAAACTAAGTTGCACCACGCATATTCTGAGTCCTGTTATCCAATCAACTTCATTCTACATAATGTAATTCTATACTAATAGCCGACACAGATTTAAAAAAAAAAAAAAAATGAAAAATTAACATTTTTATGTTCTTAAAATTCAACTTAATTTGTATCGATTCGAGAAAAAAAAAACCTAAGTATTTGAAATCAGTTTGAAAGTCTACGTAATATTTACTTAGAAACTTTTTAAAAAGAATCTAACATAAAAATTATCTGTTTTAGTTATATGAACACCCTGTTTATTATTATTTTATATATTATACATACGTATACAAACTCCTACTTATTAAGCCAGGTACTCCATATATGAATATGTATTCATTGCAGGAAAAAAATTATTTCAATCCACAAACAAAAAAAAATGTTAAATTACTGGAATACATATTGTAAAAAAGTATCTTGAAATTTTCCAGACTATATTTTTATTTTGCATCCAATCATTTTCCGTAGTTATCCATTTTCAACATTTGATTCACACTATTATTTATTCGTCCAGATCCAGACATATATGTAAGTAATATATGTACAATAAAATAATGTACATCATAATAATTAGGAAATAAATTGCATGCAATATTGACTTACAGATATAAAAGATGTTTACCTTGATATTGTGAAATCTGTATCATCTTATGCAGTAGCAGGCTTACATAGTTATTTTTTTATTTATCTTTTATTTTTCTTGCGTTTTCTTCAGTTGTTGTAGGTATCGTTTTTATTTCAGTTCCATTCGCATGCAATTAATTTATTAATTCACATTTTAATAACCATAAGTAGCTTTATTCATGTTATTTTTTTTTTTAAATAAATATACTGCGTATTCAAGATAATTCTGGAATTTTAAATCTATATACATTATATATGTACTTACTTATATATACATTCTTGATTTTGTTCTTGATTATTCGATATCAATAATGTAATTTTTTTTTTAAACTTTTATAATGCCATTATAATTCTGACAAATTATACAGTTTATTAGTATTAATCACATAAAATATTATATTAATTTGGTAATAAGAAGCCTTATTTAAAAATAAATATCTAAAATAAAAATTATAAAAATTTGTATAATTTTTGCCGATATACAAATCAAATTCGTTTATCGGGTCTGCAGTTCGATGCAAAAATAACGAATTAATAACTAGAACTCTGGAATTATTAAAATCTTTTGTCTCATTTTTTCACATTCTTCTTCAAATGGATCAATGACATACCACACGTGCTATAAACTAACAAAACAAGTCATTTAAAAGGTCATACTTGTACAAAGGTCTCATAAAATTAATTTATTTTCACATTATTATTAAAAAAAAAAAAAAAATACAAAAGATAATTATTATTATACATGAAAGACTATTGATTATGATTTCAAATTAGTAATTTAATATTTTTCTCATTATTTTTTTTCTTCAATTGTTTAACAATATTATGCATTCATATGCTATTTTCAAATGAATGCACAGAAAAAAAAATCATCTTGTATATTATATCAAAATAAGATAGTATTTTTTTCGAATGGATGTTGTCTTAGAAGATCATATTTTCTTTGAAGCGTAAAAATTAAAATATGAAATTGAATTATTTTCTTAAAATATTTATGTAAATTAAAAAAGCAAGATTTTTAACATGTATGTAATATATGTAGTAATAAGAATTAAATTAAATTTGTCATGTTGCTTTCAATTCATCTCTTAAAAGAGCCTCCGACGGTGCTACAGCACGTCCACCTAATGGCAATAAATCAATGCTTTGTACATGTGCTCGAACAGCTGAACCTGGTGGAAGACCAACATACCAATTACCAACATTTTTAATTACAGTCGAATCTCGACCTCGTGCTGACCAATCTCTATCACGATCAATTTCTAAACGACGTTTGTTCTCTGTCACGAGAGGAAAATCTGATTCGTAGTCATCAAAACCTCGCTCTGCATCAGGCCGTCTTCTATAACCTGAAGTACGGTCTGTTGGACGACGACCTCCTGAAGGACGACGATTCCCGGGAATACGACTTTCATCTTCTCCTAAATTTGGTTTACTTTTTCTACTACCATCACCATCTTTACTTTGACTTTCATCGAATCCTTTATCGGTAGATGATAAATGTCCTGTTTTCCTTCCAAAAACTTCATCGTCATAATCACTTGATGCAAGATCGGGTTTTCTGCCTTTACCTCCAGATCCTTTACTGTACTCATATCCTCTGGCATACCCATCCTGACCCGCAGAATTTAAATCGTTTCTACCTCTACTTTGTTCTCTTTCTCCTAACGTTCTTTCTTTACCATCTAGTCTAGTTTTTGTAGATGTTCCTTCACCTCCACTTGCTGCAGATCCAGCTCTTTCTAAACTTCCTCTTCCTCTTCCGCTGCTTGTCTCTCCTCGTCGTCTACTACTTATTACCTCATCATTATTTCTTGAATCTACTAAAGAATTAGTTGGGCGGGTCCTCGCCCTTCCTTCTCCAGCTCCTGGTCTTTTACTTACTCCATCACGAGACGCATCTGATCCTTCATAATCAGTTCCATCTGATGTCCTTCTTTCAGGTCCAGTAGGCAGAGAGTCTTTATCACTTTCCAAATTATCTAAACTATCATCCTTCGGACGTATTCGACCAGATTCAGCTGTTCGCAAATACCCATCATCATCAAGATTATTTGTCTGATAGTCTCTAACTCCGTATGATGGTGATATAGCTGCCCCAAGAGCAACATGTGTTCCTGGTCCTATTAAATTTTTTACTATACGATAACCTATTCCTGGTCCTGCTATATACTGAACAGTTCTTTGAACACCCTTATCATCAAGATACGAATATGAGCCTCGCACAACACCATCTGGTCCACTTGTTTCCGATCTCCTTTGATCTGGTCCTGATGAAATAAAACGATATTGTCCGTCAGGACCTCTTTGTACAGACATTCTTCCACGTGTTCTTCGAGGTGCCTTATATAACGGAGAATTATATGCAACACTTGCTGGAGTATCTGGAACTGAATTTAAAACTTCAAAACCTGTACCTTGTCCAGCAGCGTATCGTACAGTATGACGTTCTCCAATATCATCCAAATAAGAATATAAACCTAAATAACAATTTATTACCGTTTTTTTAATTATTCTGTAAATAGGTCTATTTTAATTAAATACCTCTTACACGACCCGTACTATCTGCTTCTTCTTTTCTTTCGTGTTCTAACGTTCTATAGCTAAAATCATAACTTGGATCATCGTAAGGATCCGCAAGAGGATCATCTGGGCTACCAATTGGTCCTGGTGGATATTGTGATAAATCCATGCGTCGATGTATTGAAGGTCCTCTGGCACGAAATCTGGACAAAATAAAAATACATGAGAAAAAAATGGTTCGTAAAATTTTATTCTTCTTATTTATTTCTGAAAATCAAACAGCAAAAAGATTAATATGTAAGATAAAATGCCTATTTAAATACACCTTCAATAATACATTATATTACACACATCTATACATTCCTATCTCGAATATGAACGAAATAAATTTTACGTAACGCACTTGTAAACATAACCGACAACAATAACTTCAACTTGACATCAGTATGTTACATAGTTAACATTTCTTGAAAATAAAAAAATAAAAAATAAAAGAAAACTGTGAAACTATTTGTAAAGCTTTTTTTAAAAAATGTACATGTAATGTTATTTAAAATTAAGAAGCAAGTCGATTTTTTGTATGTCTGATGTTTTCTTTTATTGATTCAAACGACCGGAAGCACAGTGCATTGATCACTTGCTTAAGAAGATCTGTAAGAATTTATTGTGCAGATCAAACATACAATTGTATAAAAAAAGAGATACATTTTATATACACAAAAATAAGATATTGCGTTAATTCATTTTTATATTCGATTCATATAAGTTTGTATATTGGAAAAATTGAACATAAACATTGAAAAAAAAAATGTATACACCTATTTCACTTTACTACACCAATAAAATGCATTTACATTTTTGATTTCATTTTGATTGTGTATGATAAATCTCATGAATATTTTAATTAGAATTTCATCAAAATTTCGTTTGTTGTAACACATGTAACATAAGTAAATGAAATTTTTGAATTGACAAATACTAGGTGTTTTTGTTTCTCATTTGAATTTTTCAGTATATTTTTAAAATTAAAGTAAAATATAACACAAAACACTTACCCACGTGGTCCGGCTGTATAAATTGTTTCTTCAATACGTCCAGTATCTGGATTTCTCGAACCATAACGACCTCGAACAATTTTGTTAGGAGATCCGGTAGCAGTGTGATAGTGACCTCCAATATCATCATTTGAAAGCCTAAATAATAAAAAAATTAAAATAATAATAACCAAAATAATTTGTTTTGTTTTTCATATTTTTTATGAATAATAATATACATATTTTCTAACATACATCACAATATGAATATAAAATAAGGAAATTAAAAATAATAAGATTAAGCAAATGGATAATAATTAACGTGTGCTACAGAAAACTAAAAAACAAAAACTTTAAAAAAAACTTTAAAGCCCTTTATTAAATTCTTTACCCAATTTTTTAATTGTGAATCATGTAAGTAATTTTAAAAATATTTACAAAACCAGGAAAATGCTTAAAGATCTGTTATGTTTTTTTTTTTTTTCATTTTGGCAAAACAAAGATAAAAGAAAAGAACAAGTTTGTGGTAAAATTATCTACAATTAAAAAAATTGAATGAGCATATGAGCATAACATCTGCAAAAAAGTCAATCTTAAGCACTTTTAAGTAGCTTAGATAAAAACAGAACAAGAAGCCGTGAAAAATGAAAACCAGCTAAATGTCACTAATTGGAGGATTGAAACTTTAAACAGTTCCAACTGAAAGCACATTCATCTTTAAACTAAGGATCTTCGAGGATCTTTATTTTAAAAAAAAATATTCTCATTTGCGTTTTACTTGTTATTTCTTCAAAAAAAAAAAAAAAAAATTATTGATGTCTTTGGGTTAGCTCATAAATTTTTTTTTAAAATTGAACCCTCTAATTAATGTAATAAATTTAAAAATTTTAGATTATAATTAACTTTTCTGATGTTTTTGATGTTTTCTTCTCAATTATGTATAAATAATTTTTGGAAATTCCTAAGTAAACAAAACAAGACCCGATTCGTAAATAATTATAAAAGTTGAACGCATATTTGAATAAGTTTTAACCGTTTTTTTTATTAAACTTAAATATATAATTATTTTGTAATTTTTATAAAATTTTTACCCAAATAAAAATCATGAAAAATGTAGAATATAATCACAGCTTCTGAAATTTTCAATTAGATAATTATATATAAAATGTCCTGACAATGATCACGACATACAAGAATAACATTTTTTAAAAAAGTGGTAGACTAACATTTCTTTCATATTTGAATCAAAAATACTTTTTTTTAAATTTTCTGTTACTTTTAATATTTTACTCAAGTTTTTCATAAATTTCGATTATAAATTTTTATCTCAAAGGACATTAGAGGATAGAACAAAAATTAGCCAATAGCAATATTTCGAAGTACTTATTTAGTTATAAAATCTATTAAAACAAAATTGAGGAAAATCTATTTGAATTCATAATTTTAAAAATCCTTGTTTTCTTAGTTTTTATTTTTCAATTTTTTTAACTCAATTTTCACCAAAGCTTTAAAAACAAAACAAAAAATATTTTTATACCCAAATGAAAAGGATCCATCATTATTCACTTCATTGTAATCCGTACCAGCATCTCCAAAGATATTTTGTATACACACAACACTAATTATCACAAATTTTTTTAACATATTTATTTTTTTACTATATTCCTTTAATTTTTTTTTTCAATTAATTAAAATAATTTTAACAACACAAAAATATAATTGATAATTTAATTTTCCACTTTCGCATTTAGTCACTTTTAATTTCATTAATCCTTTATATGAGTAACCGTACTTCTTCTATTGTAATTTTGAAAAGAATAATTAAAATAAATAATTTCCTAAAATTAATTTTTAATTATAGAATTTTAACAAAATTTAATATATTTTTTTAATTTAAAACAAAAATATATATTTTTATTTTATCTAATCGAATCATACAAACAATGAATACTAAAAAATTATTATCCCGTAACAGTTTTTATATAGCCTCACACCACCCACAACATTAAGTGAAAAAATTTTCAAAAACATATTTCAGAATGAGTATCATCATCAGGTAACCCTATATTTATAACAAGAAAATTAAATTTCAATTCAATCTTCGACTATACAAGATCACTCATGGATAAAATTCTCCGCGAGAACACCTATAAAATATAATACAACAATAATAATAATAATGGAAGGGATCCTCAATGATCTATTCATAAAATTGCCTAAATACTATCAAAAAACAAAACAAGCAGTTAATTGACCGCATCAGTAGACATGCGAATTATATGTACATACATATATCTTTATTTTTTTCTTCTCTTATTATTTCATATTAAATGATTCACCTATTCATCTAGCTACTTTTAAGTATTCAGAATTTCAGATATTTATTTACGAGATTTATTAGTTGCTACTGCTTTACGTGTTATAAGTACCACAAAATATGACGTACATATTTCCCTCATAGTAATTTTTTTTCTTCTTCTTTTTTGAGGTGCCAAACAATTGTTTTAAGAGATATTCATTTTGTATTTACACTTTTAGCTAATTAGTAGGTACAACATCAATAATAATCATTAACCAACAGCGGTAGCAGTATTTTTTTTTATTATGTTCGTTTTATGAGAGTATAATTGAATTATGATTTTGCATATGATGTCCGAATCATTTATCTTTATTATCAGTTATGTTGGGGTCAGGTCAATGTCTTTTAGCTTGAAGATGATAATGGTTTTTTAAGTTTACTATTCACACAATACAACATACATACAACATGTATACATTCATTTATTTTTGCATGCAAAATGTTATGATAATCATTTTAATTGTATCTTTTTTTTCGATGAGTTTAGAAAAATGCAAAAATTCTTAATAAATAGTTTTTTTTTTTTAGCATGATGAATTTCTACATGTATACTTAAATACATACATATGTATGTTTGTACATAAATAGGTATGTCTAATTTTTTCTACAAATAAAAATTGTTATATATGATATACCACATACCTAATAAATTTAGTATTTTTTTTATAATAATTATAATTACACAGGAGATGGTGGGCGGTTATTTTAGTAAACTTTTATTACAGTTTTGTTCGAATAATTTGTAGCTAATTTAATGGTAAAATATTTATTACGAATTTAGATGTTTGTAAATTATTACAATGAGTATGTTTAAAAAAAAAAAGAATTAAATTTTTTTATAGTTTTTATATGGGATATCAATTTTCCGGTGAAAATAAAATTTAATTATATACCACCATTGTTTTTATAGCATTATAATTTTTACACATTTTAACCTTTTGTATGGAAATATATTTAATTGAATTTAATTTTTCTCATTAGAAATTAAAAAAATAATAATAAATTATTAAAATCTTAATTTTTTAAAAAGAGTTTTGTATTTAATGTTTATTTATAAGAATTTTTGAAAAACATATATTTTTCAAGGAAGGTGAGAAATTTTATGAAGTCAATAATAAATCATGAAATATTTAAAAAAAATATATGCATCCATATGTGTATGCGTAGATAGATATACTCGTACAATATGTTCTTAGAATAATCTCCAAAGAGTCCAAAGTGCTAGATGCTCAAAATCTTATGTTAGTATGTAATATGTATATACATACAGGGTGATTCCGTTAAGGTGTCCGACCCAGAAACTATACCGATAGGTCTCGGTGATGGCGAACAAAAAATCGTATGGTTGGGGAGTTATGGAGTTAGAGGGGGGAATGATTTTTGGTACTTTCTTTTTCCTTATTTTACTCTATAACTTTTTGCAGGGGCACGCTTAACGTTGCTCGATTAAATAATTTTCTATAACTAAATAGTCAAATGTCCAAATTACAAATATGTTAAATGTCATAACTATGGCCCTTATTCTTATAGTCGTATGACTTGTTATGTGATGTGAACTTAAATATCGTCGGCCTAGAGCCAAAGGAACGTAACTGAATTTCAAAAATTTTGGAAGAGAACATGAAATTGTCTTAGAATTTTGATCATTGAATTGTTTTCTACCATTTGGACAAGAAAATAAGAAAGAAAAGACCTGATACTGTTTTATTTTTAAAATGGTATAGATAAAAAACAAAAGATTTCAACATAAAGAATCAGTAAATATGAAAAACATAATTTTGGAAATTTTTCAGTTACGTTCCTTTGGCTCTAGGCCGACGATATATGGTATTACCGTATCACATTGTACAACAACCCTCAAAATATTTATTTAAAATAAAATTTAAAATTTATTCTTGAGGAAAACTAAACAACACCAGCGTGACAAATAAGTTTATAGTTTTTCTACTTTTCGCCAATGTTTCAATACTTTTGTTTTTAGAAATTTCATAATCTACAAACTAATAAATTCAAATTTCACACTAGCTTATAAAAATCTTTCACTTGAAGCGTTAGAAAAAAGCATTTATTTCATTTTAATAAAAATTTCAAACATCACCTAGAAGCTATTAATTAAAAACAAAAAACAAAATCAATACAACACAATGAAAAAAAAAAAGTTTCATGTCTACAATTAACAACCTTGAACATCAAAATCCTTTATATACGTATAATCCATAATCATTTTTCATATCCATAGGCCATATCAAACCACACCATTGATATCCGCTCTAATATCAAAAAAAAACATATAAATACTCAATTATCATCACTTTTTGAATAACAAAAATATCCGACATTGAAAAATTATGTAATAATTTATTAACACCCACTTATTTCACTTCTTCTTCTTCTTCATCTTATTTTTCTCCTTACAATATATTAACATATATGTATATTCTTCCTCTTGAAAGCCCGCATATCATTCACAGTTTAATATTATTGTACATTATTATACTTTTGTAATACTTATAGTTTTTTGGCAAATAAATGAAAGTCAGTAATAAATTAGCATACGTACACATACCCATACAATTTTATTATTCATCCATCATGTACATTTTTAAAAATCAGCATAAAAGTGCAGGAATTATGAATGAGAATTCATCATACTATCTGAAAAGATTAAATTAGATAATATCTACAATAAAAGATACACATAAGAAAATTTTTCAAAAAACATCAAAAAATTGATTGTTTTCATCCCGAAAAAAGGAAAAAAAAATAACAATATCTTATCTATTCCATCACCGGTCTTTTATAGTTAATTTTTGTAGTAATTTTAGACAACCACGAAAAATTTGTAGTTACTATTGATTGACTTGAAAGAGATTCTCGATATTATATCATACTTACCTATATGATATTGTATAATATTGTTTTATGATGACGATGATGAAAAAACAAAAAGACAACAAAACAAAACAGAATCACCATAATGTAAACACAAACCATCATTTTGTAATCATCATGATTATATTCACAATTTCCATATAGTATAGACAAGGTTTCAATATATACAAGATATGTAGTTTGTATACTCTACAACCAACATCCGGTCATCTATCCGCGAACTAGAATTACAGATTCTTACTATAACAGTATATTTCATGGAGAAAAAAAAATATATTTTTAATTTTTTTTTTTATTTTGCAATTGTTTACTTGTAAAATACATTTTTGGTTTTTGAATTGCTATGCTGTAGTAAAAGAATTTTATTATTTGATTTCTTAATTAAATTCCTTTTTTTTTCTTAATTTAATTGAAAACAGATTTTTTTTTTTCATTACGTAGTAAGTATACGTTGAATAAAAAATGAATATATTGGTTTATTTTTTACCTTGACCTAATCATAAAATATGTTTTTGATAACCTATTTATTGAGAAATTTAATATACATAGGTACGTGCAATATTCATCTATAAAAAAAATACTTAATTAATAAAAAAAGACAACAAAAAAATTGAAAGAAATTAGTTGCAATAAACGGAAATGTTTGTTATAAAATAAAAATTATACATAAATTATGTGCTTTATGGTTAAAAAAAAAGATACTATAAATCTTAAAGTCTTAATAAATACATACTTCAAAGTTGATATTTATAATCAATCAGATAAAAATTATCTCTTATATGTGTGTTCATGTTGAAGTAATATTAGCTATATCCGTAAAATATTAAACACACATTATTAAGTTTTATCTACAAAAGTCACATGGAAATTAATTGTTTTTCAAACAACACTATACAACATGATGGTTTCTACATGAATTTAAGCTTTAGAGTGAAAAAAAAATGTAGTTTTGCTTAACAAGTGAAACATATTTTGAAAATTTTTTTTCAGTGAAATTATTTTATGATAAAAATACTTTTCGAAATACTTTGAAAAATAAGAAATAAATTTTAAGTAGAAAAGCCCTTTTTCCAAATTGTTTTTGCCAATGTCTCACTGTTTTTAAACTGCGATTTTCCTACCGAATTTTTGATTCAAATCTTCCTTTTATATTCATTAGTTCTATATGACCCCCTTATAATTTATAATTTAGGCCATAAGGTCCTTATACATTTTGAATTGCGTACCGTAAGTTCATAACTGCAATTTTGAAAAGATCCCTTATTTATAATTTGAAACCTGCCACTAAGTTCTATTCAAACATTACATATTACACCAGCAATTATTTTTAACATCAGAAATTCATTCCATATCCCAAGTATAACAAATTTAAGATTATCCTTCCATATGGAAAACCATTACAACCTATTCTAAGGATGTTTTTTTATTTCTAGAAGGAACCTACAATTTTGAAGTGAGGTGTTTTCAAAGTTCGAATCATTAGAATAATTTGAAACCATATACAAACTAGCTATAGGGTGTTAACAACCTGTACCTACAACATTTGTTGCTTAGTTTAGTTTTCTAATATAATTACTTCAAGTAACAATAATTAAAACAAAGCACAAAGAAATCAAATGATAATAACGCAATCACAGAATGCCAACCGAATCAAAATTTCATTAAATTTGCGATTGTAATTATCACACATCAATTGTAAAGAAAAAAAAAAGTACTTTGTGGTTTGTGATACCTAAAAGAAATCTATGGATGATAATCTTTCATATTCAAAATCTTACTACATATATCTTATTTTATAAGCCATACAATACATCCGTTATTTTTCATATAGTGAGCATTAAGTAATTTTATACATACACATGCATCATTTTTTTTTTTTTTTTTTTCATTAATAAATTGGCAATATTCAAGGATTTGTGCAAATTAGCGAAATATTCAAAGTTGAATCTCAATTAAAAAATAATTTTCTTATCTTTTTATTTTTAATTCCTTTTCTTTTTAACTAATTGTTCTTTATAGTTTCCTTTAATACTGCATAATGCTATTTATGTAAAAATTCTTGACAATGATTAGCCTCCATATGAAAACAAAAAAAATAAGCGAAAAAAATGTTAATATGCGAAAAATATTTCGTTTATTGTATACTAAAATAAAAGTATTAATTGACAAGAAAGGTTATAATTCGTATAATATAAAATTCTTCTTTCTATTGTAGTAAATATCTTTTTTAATAGTCATTTTTATAAAAATTTAATTTTTGTGAAGATGATCATGACGATGTTTCATTTTAGAAGGTTAAAACTCCGAAAATGACTTAAATAATGATTTTTTTTTTGTTATTGTTGCAAAAATTGATATTTTTCAGATTCTAAAAAATTTTGGATGTTCATTATAATTAAAAATTAAGAATATTAAAGAAACAGAAAAGTTATTTTATACCATAAATTTATTTTTGTATTATAACTATCAAGAACAATCAACGGAAATTATTCACATATGGTAACGGTGATCATTGATCAAATGACATCTAGTGTAAAAAACAAAACAAAGTAGGTATATGTACAATACATATGGATATTATGTATGTTTATATATTTCGTTTTAATACGTATTAATATACATAACTTCCTCATAATATTAAGCTTCTCTTATTTATTTAAAAAAATTTTATTATTTGCCAATTCTTTATTATTTCTATAAAATGTAGATACACTTAATTGTTATGAGCATTTATTAAACTATAGTGTATTTAAACGCTTAGATTCTTATCTTGTATTTCAATATCATTTTTTTCTAAATTATGTATGTAGTGTGTAGGTTGTGTGTTCAACTTGCAATTTTTCAAGAACACAAAAAGTTTTCCCATATGAGCATCATTTTTTTTTTTAATTTTAAAACCAAATTAATGTGGAAAAGGAAATTTTATTTTTGGTAATATTCTTTGGACAATACAATTATGTAGGTACTTTTTAAAATTTTAAAAATATGTGGGTAGTAAAAGGTATACTAAAATTGTCTCCTTTTAAGTATAATGTATGTAGTTTTTTAAAAAATACCGATGAATCAAGAGTGTTTCAAAATATTTCACCTAAAGCAACTCAGAAGTAAATACTCAGACTATATGTATATAGTCTGGTCACCAGTTTATATTACGTCAAAATCCACGAGTCCTTTTCGTTAGGAAGTGATATTTGAACTGTTTTTATATTCACTTTCTTTTTTTCTTTTCTTACCCTTATTTTATACTTTAACTTTGAATTCGCTGTCACGAATTAAGAACATTATAACATCGTTTATATTAATTCGCATGACGCCCTTCTACAGAAAAACGACTGAACAAACTCTTGTAAGACCCCTTGTATTATTCAGAAATTTATTTACAAAACCTACCAATTCTAACTTAATTTTCATTTTCATTTTGTACAAAGTGAAAACTAATGTGATTAATAGATTGTACATATCTTAAAAATTGAGGAAAGTACATCTTAAACTGTTCTTACATTTTAAGATATCGTTTTGCTCTGAAAACAAACTCTATAGTATATGAGGGAAAAAATCAAAATGTGTGATATTATTAGAAAAACTGAGAAGCTATAATTAAAATTAAAATCAAATTAAATTTGGCATAAATTTCAAAATTATTTGCAAAAAAGTGATCACTAATCGTTGTTTTCTCACACAATAGCTCAACAGTATAAGAAACTATTATTAAAAATTTTAAGAATATATTTATTATCTTTCCAAGACCATAAATGCAAAATAATTGTATTTTTTGCAAAAAAAAAAAAAAAAAATTTACTTTGTTTTATTACCCAATAATACCTTTTTCTATATTTCTTCACGTAATTATAAATGTAAATATGTATACATGTATGTATGTATGGTGAACAATCTTAGAAATCATCATTTACTCGAAGCTAAGCTAATTTTTTTCTGTTCAATTTTGGTGAATGTTGAAATGAAAAGATGAACTTGATCTTGAAGTTTTTTTTTGTTTTTTGTTTGCTAATTTCACACAACAATACCTTATAACCTTAAGATCTTAGATATAATTTACAACTTATTTCTTTTTTAAAAAAAAAATATACATACAATTTATCATATTAGTTGTTAATTATAATATACAGTTTATACAAAAACTGGTGATATTTGAATTTAGTTGCAATTGAAATACTAAATACATATAGCATTATACATTAATGAGCCTATACACATTTTTGTTTCTATTTAATTTTATTGATTGTTTTTTTTAATTATTTTATTTTATTTTTTTGTGAATCATGATAAACAAGTTTGTCTACTTCGATATAGACGAAAATGGTTAATCAAAACAAGATTGTATTAGAAAAAAAAATTTTGCAATAAATATACAAGTAGGTACATTGAATTACAGTTGGACACTATATAAAAATTAAACATTTTCTTTTCTATTGCATATGTAGAAGAAGAAAAAAAAGTTTTACTTTCATTGATTTTAGTGAAAATTTATTTTTTTTTTCTCTTGAATTCATCTGTTTAGCGACTTTGGTGATTTGATGATTTTTAGTTTAGTTTGAAAATTTAGTGTGAATAGTAGCATCTTTTTTATTAAATAAAATTTTATCACAGTTATTTTTCTTCTTATTTTTTTTCAAATATAAAAATTTTATTTTCTTAAAATTTTTTTATTTTAATTATTATTTTTGTTGTTGTTGTTATTGTTGTGGTAAAAATGAAATATTTCATAATTCAAATAATTTTATTACATACATTTTTTGATAATTCATTATCATTTAATTTTGCTAATTTGTTTGGTATGCGTAAAAATATGACCAGTGAAATGAAAATGACAAAGGTTTGAAAATAACTTTTTTTTTTTTTATTTTCATTTTTTTTTCTTCCAAAAAAATGTTTTTTTTTTTTTCAAATTTAATCGAAATTTATTATTTTGTGCTAGAAGACCAAATGTTTAAATCCTCCAAGGACTGCAAAAAAAGTTGAAACCAACATAAAAGATTGCCAAGAAGAAGTTAAAAATAAAATTATTATAGGTGTGTAAAAATTTTTATTAATTTTGAATGTACAAATTTTTAACTGAAAAAAAAGGTTTGGTTTTAAGTAAGTTAAAATTTGTGAAAATTTTTAGTTTTAGTTTTTTTTTTCAATTCAGGTAAAATTACTGCGGAAAAATGAAAGTTTAATGTATGATTTGCCAGAGAAGTGAAGAAGAAGTTAAATTTCATACACTAAAAAACTCGTCAAAACATATTAAATATAATCTATAGGCCTTAAAATTGTATTGAAGTCGAATAAAACATACATTGAAGATGCATACAAAAATATTACCTATTGTAATAAATGAAAGGATCACTTAACTTGAGTAATTTCTAATTCAAACATAATACTTAAGATGCTCTCAAAATAAGCTAACGTTAGAAAAGTGACTTTGAATTTGAGCTTATTTTAAATAAATTTTACATTTCCTTCTGTTTTCTCATTTTCAATTTCAAAAAAATTGAAAAAATTTTAATTAATTTTCAGACCTTATTTTAATTAATTAAAATGAGGCCAAATTATTTATTTTTGCTTGCAATTGCAGTATAGTACTTACAACTTTAAAGAGACCATGTTATCATTATACTGAACTAGAAATTTTCCGGATATTACTTAAAACAAGTCCTAACAACATTTTAAATGTCGAAATTTATTTTATTTTATTAAAAATAAATTTTTCTTAAAGATGCTAATTTTACGATCTTAATGATTTATGAATCTTGATCTTGAAACGTGTAGGAATTCCTTGAAGTAACAAGTGAACAACCTGAATGAACAAAGTGATGTATATAAAAATTCGACTAAATTAACACATTAACTACCGTATATTCATATGATTTTTGTTTTTCTGAAGTCCAAAAGGAATATTTTAATTATTAAAGTTTTCATATAACTTTTAAATATAGGGAAAGGTTTGAAATTTCAAAGGTAAAAATAATCATCCAACTGTCGACTGTCGTATGGCCTAAAAAGTAGTGTACAATGACCGGTAGTTTAAGTGTTAAATAAAATTTCTAAGTTATTATCGGAATGAGGTATTAGATGAAATTTTATCTAAATGAGGGAAAGCAAAATACTCGTATACTCTTTAAAAAAGAATTTTCAGTGGTTGTGTTTTTTTAAGTCACCGCCAAACGATAGAATTTTCGTGATAGATTTTGTTTATTTCACTATACAGAGTATTTTTTTTTTGTTTTCCGTGAGGCTACAGAAGAACTAAAAATAGTCTGAGCAGCTTATTTGCATAGGAAAAATTAAATTTTTAGAGAAAACTATAGCTCTTCCGTTTGACTGTATCTTAATTTTTCTAATTTTCTTTTCTAAACTAAATTTTTGTAGAAGCCTTTGAACTTATAAGGGGAGAATTCGACCATGAACATGAAATTGAAGAGGAACACTTTGAAGATTTCCATAAAGATCACATTCATCATCATGATCATAATGATTATCATCATGATCATCACGGTCATCATGATTATCCTTATGATCACCATGAACATCAGGATCACCATGATCACAATATACATGATGAAAAAGTAGAATTTGATTTATCACCTGAAGATAATTATCATCATCAAAAGCATCGTTATTATCATAATTCTGGTGATTTTCATCATTATGATCATCATAATATCAAAAAACGAAGTTTCTCATATCATCCAACACTGGTTGCAAATGAAGACAAAAGACTTGCCGGTGTAAGTTAATTGTTTTTTTATTAGTTTATATATATTATATAAAAATTTCCTTGAAAAACAAAGACTGTTTTCCTTGATAATAATTTCAACATAAAATCACCCTAAATCCATTAATCATTTAAAACCTACCCATAGTGTATCTAATTTTCTATTAAAATATAATACATACATATGTATATGTATATAAAATACAGTCAGCCAACATCATGGTAGTCAAGGTTGTATAAAATCTTCTTGTTAAATCTTAAAGATATGATGAGTACCTACATACTTGTGAATTTATTTAATTTAAGAAGAAAAATGAATTTTATATTATTTTTTTTTCTTATTTTCTTTTACATTTATAATTTGCAGTGTCTTCTCCATTGTGTTTATGCTAAGAATAATGCTATAGACAAATTAGGCTGGCCAACATTGGATGGCCTTGTTCATTTTTATTCTGAGGGTGTAAATGAGCATGGATTTTTTATGGCTACCTTGAGATCGGTCAATTTATGTTTAAATGCAGCAACATATAAATATCATGTTAATAGAAATAAATTACCAGAAAAAGGTGAAAGTTGTGATCTTGCATTTGATGTATTCGATTGTATATCAGATCAGATTACTGCATATTGTCTAGATCACTATAATCATGATTGATTTAAAATGAAAAGAAAATTTTTATACATATAGATAGATGTTTACTCCATAATGTAGATGCATAATATAAAGAAAATTTTATTTTCATCAATAATTTCATTGACTTTATTATTTTTTTAAATGTGATGCGATGAATATGACCATTTTGTTGAATCAATTGCGTGATAATTATAATTAAGCAATTTTTAATGTAATATTATTTTTTTTGCTATTTTGTTAGTTTTATTTTCTGTTTTTTTTTTTCGAATGAGAAAAACAAAATGTTATGTAATTTATGATTTTCGTACTTAATTCTAATTAAATTATAAAATATAAAAATAATTTTTTTGAATGATCATTATATTTCTAAACAATAAAATTATTTTTTATAAATGAAAGGAATTTTATTTTTAATTCAAAATGGGAAAATAAAAACTTATCTGATCGTTTTGTACCTATTTTAGAGTTATGGATAAATTATCCTATTGACAATATTTCCAAAATATCTTCGTATGCACCAATGCGCACCTACCAATATGAGAACTTTGTGACCTTTGTGTGTCATTCGAGTTATTATATTTTTTTGTGAAGTGTCTTTTTATACCGCCTCCACGGAAAAAGGAATTTTCCTATTCAAAAAGTCGACAATATTTTAGTTGTTCCAGTATGAATTCTTTGTTTTGTAAACCCAGCTTTTAGGGACTGGAAAAAGAAGTTTATTCCATTAAGAAAAATTTAATTTCAAAGGACCATAAGAAATTAAAATATGAACTAACAAATTTTTAATTTACCTCCTTCAAAAGAATTCCTTATTAGTATTTTAAAACTCTTCTGTATGACTACTCTATTTCCATAGTTGTAATTTACTGATTAAATTTTAAATAGTTTAAATCAATTTCACAAACAAAAACTTTTTTGTGAATTCAAAATAACACTTTCTGCTTAATTTACCATTTAATATGATATGCCGGACACAAGAAAAAAAACAAACCAAAAAATCATCCGTTATTACCTAACTATTTAAATTTAACTGATAAAACTAAAATTGTATAGCACTCTGACATTATTGCGTATTTATAGGCGAATTCAAAAAAGATTTGATTTTTGAAAGAAAAAACAGCAGTTATCAAATCATAATGTTCCATAATATAAGCTATTCCAAAATATAAGCCTATGAGAGAGGAAAGGGTATGTAGGATAGAAAATAGGATGAATAATTTGCGTTACCTAATTTTTTTGTTTTCCACAAAATATTTTAAAAAATTTCTTTTTTTCTTCTCCAACCTTGCTATTTAGAAAATCTACTACAAATTTTTACTACTTCTTCTACAATTTCTATACTGTATTCACAGCCAACTTCATACTATTAACATTTTTTTTTCCAAAAAAATATTTCGTCATTTTTATCCCGCTCCCGTCAATTTCTGACTTTTCTTTCGATTCAATATCGAGTTTTTGCGGCTGGCAGGTGGTATATAAGAAGATTTTTATAAATTTTTGAAATCTTTAAAATAATTATTAATTAATTGAAAATTTTTAAGAAAAAGTGTAATATTGTTTGTATTTCATAATTTACTGAACAAATTCATCGCAAATTAAAAGGAAATATATAATTTTTGGTAACGTCATCTAAAGTAATTGGTAAGTGTGTTCACATAAGAGCAAGGTTTTTTTTCATTATTTTTGTTTTTTTTTTTATTTTAATTTAAGTACTAAAGACAAGTGTAGATATTTTCTTATGTAATTGAAAATATTAATCTAGTTTGAGATAAAAAGTAAAACTTTAAAATTTATAAAGAGAAAAAAAATATATTGATTATGATGACGTTCTATCCACCGGTATGTGTGTTTGTGTATCTATCTGGTGAGTGGCGTTCATTCTGTAATATGATGTCTCTACTTTATAGTCTACAATCTACATATTTATTTTAATGAAAGGGATATTGGATTTCACAATTTTCAGATACATTTACATTATTTCATTTACTTTTTGTAATGTATTAAAACAAAATCATGACCTAAATTCTTTTGATTTTTTTTATGATATGAATTTAAATATATTCTGATTGTCAAAATGCTGTAATTGAATTTTTAAGTATTAATCTTTTTGGAAGAATAACTTAGATGTAAATTATGTACCTACATAATCATACAATATATACCTGTCCTGTGTACTTGATGATTATGGTACTTCAAAGATAAGTTTGTTTTCCCAGACAGTTTAGTTTATTTAAAGCTTGACGTAATTTATTTGTACCTCTATTATGTAATTATCTTCAATTGCACAAAATGATAATGTTATTTTTTATTTTCTCTTTTAAAAAAAAAAATTAATAGTACAGTAAATACTTTTCCATTAAAGTTATGTATCTATCTATAAAATCAATCAAGTTGAATGTATGTACATGATTTCATTTTATGACTTGTCAGTTGTAAGTTCATCAAATTATCTATTCTTATACTATAAATATTTTCACAGTGTAGGTATAATAGAGCACGATTATTTATTGCATAATATCTTTTCGTTCAATAATAAATAACCTACTATTTATTTTGTAAGTGCTGTACAATGAATCGAAAAGTTTCATCAACTTTTTTTACTCGTGAAAAAATCTCGATAAACTTGATTTTCAATCAATTAATTTAGTCGATAGAGTTAAAACAGAAAGAAAATATAAGGAAATAAAATGAACAATTAGCTAGAATATATAAGCCTATTATTGAAATGTATGATGGCTGACAACGAACGGAAGAAAACCATGCCAAGGGCACAAGAGTAAATCAAGTTAAATTGAATAAATATTTTTAGATCGTAGTATTTCTTTGTTGTTTTTTTGCTTTTTTTTATATGCCGTTCGAGTTCTTGACAATGACAATGTTATTAATTGACTAAAACGATACTTATGTGGAAGAAAAAATAGAGAAAATCTTTTTTTTAGTATGGAAATTATTTTATATTTTTACTTAACCCTTAGAAATCCATAAGAGTGTCATTGACATATAGTTTTAATACATTTTTTTTACTCGGCAATAACTGCTCACTGTTACCTCAAATGCAATTATTATTTAGCTTTTTTAAAGGTGAAAAAAAAACGATTTTCGCATAACATCAAATTTTTTCGAGAAGTTCAAAAGGTCCTTTTCGTGTTTAAAATGAACTTCTAATTTAAATTCTTTGAATATTCGTAATGAATCATAATCAAGTACAGTTATAATAATTTAATATTGTTCAAAATATTTACTTGTTAATTTTTCAATAATTTTATTGCCAAAGTACTCTAAAATTGTTGATAATTTATGCCAAAAAAAAATTGACCAAACTGTAAGGGTTAATATTATTTTAAAGTCGAATTTTCTAAAATTATTAATGAATAATTTTTTTTTAAGTTTCTCTTTTCATATTAATAACATTGTAAGATTACAATCTTCAAAAAAAAAAAAAAAAAAAAAAATAAGCGAAAGTATTTGGCACTTAATTTATAAATTTTGTTATAAATCAAATGAAATAATGATTAAGCACATTTTTTCATAAATTTTTTTTCTTACTCTATTATTTAAAAAGTATCTATTTGATAGAATTAAAAAATCACAACAACGTTGAATGCTTATCACAATTTCGATAATACAATTAAATAAAATGCAATATGATGTATGTATTGTGAAAATTATACAAAACTTTTGAAATAATTTTTTTATAATTTTAGTTACAATAGAAATACTTTTCATATATCAATTACTTTATCTCTCTTTTTTTTTAATTAAAACTTCTAATGATGATTTCATGAAATAGAAAAAAAGCAAACAAATAAACGAAAAAAAAAATAAACGAAATACGTCGATTTGTACGAAGAATACTATAATTTTCTTATTTATTCGACATAAGAAAAAAAAACACCTACATCATGTGACAATTTAAAATTGAAAGAAAAGAAAAATTAATTTCACAACAAGTTTTTTGTTTTTTTCTGTTTATTGTATGTACTTGATATTTATTTAAATATTTATTCGAGACATAATAATTAAATATAAATTAATTATTGTTTTATGTATCTTATTTCAAAAATAAAAACAAAAACAAAAAAGTCAAATTTTCAATATGGTCTTCATTTCATTTAACGTACATTATCTAATGTCATGATTCATTGCCATAAAAATCTACTTACTTTAATGTTTCTAAGATACTCTATAGAATTCCGTTTTTTTTTTTTAAATTTATTGTTCATAAAGTTTATTATAAAAAATCATACATATTTATAAAATGAATATAATTTTTTTACATAGTTGTCACCTTGAATCGTACATTCAACCTTTTTAACTTCAAAGACTATTTTAAAATTCGCGAAGGTTAGATGTAGAGCAAAGTCACTAGTTTTTTATATTATGTAGAAAAATTGCAAATATGACTAAAATGTAGATTTAAACAAAAATAAAACTTACCATAATTTCTTTTCTGTTAATTTTTGAAGAAAATATCATTTGAATAAAATAACTGGAAACAAAGGGCTGATAACTTTTAGGAACTAAAAAGTTCTACAGTTGTTTCAAGTATAGGTTAGGTTTAATTCACCTCGTTCTACTTATAATGGTAAGTTTACACGACAGGAGAGACTTAAAAATATGTAGAAGGCTAAGGTCTCCATAAGTCTATAGTCTCCGGATACCATTTTATAATATCTGGAAACCAAAGTCTCCTGTTGTGTAAACTTACCATAACACTTTCTCAAACCCTTGATCAACATAAAAGATCTTATTTGTTCTGATGACCTAGTTGTACTTTTTTTCAATCAATTCAGAATAAGAATTGAATAAGGATCCTTTTAATAATTTTCTATGATATTATTCTGTGTAGATTTGTCAGTATTGTTTTAGAATGAGTTGTAATGGCTTTAGGAATTTATTTTTGTTTCATCCACAGGATCCTTTATAATAACTTGTCATAACTTTATTTATTTCTCTGGTTTTCCTTCTTGGTATTGTTTCTTAAATATGTAATTTCATTTATCTCCACTTTCAAATTACATTTCAATTCAATTACAATTTATCTTCTTTTAGTTTTTCGAGAAAAAAAAATTTAAAATAAAATATAGCATATTTCAAATTATTTTAAATTTATTTTAAATTATGATAATTATTGTAAAATTACACATAAATTTTGTTTTAAATCGCCTGTTCCTGAAACCTGTTTAATATTTCAGCGGTTTCACGTATTGGAAATTTTTTTGGAATACATTTATCATAAACACTTAAACAAGATGGCATTTCATTTGAGCACAAAAGAAAGATTATTATTATTAATTGATGATATTGAAATAATTGCTAAAGAATTAATTGAAAATACAATTGCACCAAAACATCAAAAAATTTCAAGTGCAGAACATTCAGCACTTGTTGATCTTTTAGTTGCTAAAGATGAAGAATTTCGTAAAATGTTAGAACTTGCTGATGAACAAGCTAAAATTGAACAAACAATGAATGATTTAAGAGCTCAAGTTGATATTCAAGATCGTGAAATTCAAAAATTACAAAAACAACTTAAAGAAGCTGAACATATTTTATCAACTGCATTATTTCAAGCAAGACAAAAACTTACAAGTATTTCACGTGCAAATAAACGTCCAGTAGCATCAGAAGAATTAATTAAATATGCTCATAGAATAAGTTCATCAAATGCAATATGTGCTCCATTAACATGGGTTCAAGGTGATTTACGTCGACCATATCCAACAGATATTGAAATGCGTTGTGGATTTCTTGGAAAATCCGATTTAAATATGAATGGAAATACAAATATACATCAAAATAATTTAAATGATTTACATAAAAATGCTGGAGGTGAAGTACCATCATCATTACAAAATCAATTTGGATGGCAAATGGGTGAATTACATATGTCAATGGGTTCTGGAAGTTCAGTACCATTAGATACAAGAGCTCATAAGGAAGCATCACAAGATGATGTTGAAGTTATGTCAACAGATAGCTCAAGTTCCAGTTCCAGTGATTCTCAATAATTCAATCAAGACTGTAATTTATTTTTAAATATTCAATAATACAATTATTCATTTAGATTTTAAGTTTTGAACTTCTAAAAATGGAAATTAAAAAGAGAAAAGAAAAAATTTTCAAAATAAAATTTATGGAAAATTAAGCCTTTATTTTTTAATTTAATTTCTTTTCTTTTTGAAAGTGGACTAAGATAAATGAAAATTTCAGGTGAAAATCTCGATTACCTAAGTGAGTAAAAATATTCTTAAAACAAACAAAAACCTTGAAGATGCATCAAATTTACGTTTTATCGTAACAATATCGAAATTATTATACAAAATATTCAATGCGAAATAAAATATCAAGTATAAACCAGTTTAAATCAGAAAAACTAATTTAAAAATGAAATGATTGTAAAATACACAGCTGTAATCGAGAAGAATGTTGGTCGTTTTAACGATAAGACTGTGTTATATTACGAATAAAGTTCATTTAGTCATCGTACATTAAATTAAAAAAAAAAAGAAAGAAGAATAAAGAATTAAATAAAACTTTTACGGTAACCGAAGGCGTTAAAAAACGATGAAAGAAATTCGAATATTGTGTAATTGAAAGTGAAACTTGATTTTTGCGAATTTAATTAAATGATATCTGGTTTAAGAATTTTAAAAATTTAATCTTTAAAACTTTGTTTACAAAGTTAAAAAAACATTTAACCACAAAAAAAAAGATATATTCTCGTGTGTAGATTATTTAAATTTTATAAACAAATTTTTTTTTATAAATTTGTCATGTCTTAAAAAAAAGGAACTTGATGAACTTAACGACTTTTGACTGTCGACGATGTTTTTTACAATAAATATTCAACACTTTGCATGAATTGGACATTTAAAGAAAGATTTAATAATAATCTGTTTGAATAATAAAGGAAAAAAATAATTAATGAAGGATCTGTGCTAAAAATATTTTTTATTCCCAAGTATGTTCGTGCTGTGCTCTCCATTGAACAAAATTCAAATGGAGAAATAAGATCATTAACTCTCAATCGATAGAAAAAATTACTTTAGTTATTATAAAATTTCATTGATAAAACATGTTCAGTAATAAAATAATACATCTTTTTGTGTACAAGAATTTTAAAATTAATTTAACATTTTTAATTCCCACGAGGATTTAAATTTTTTAAATTTACTTTCAATTTGCTGATATAAAATGCATTGTTGATTTTTTGACCTGATAATTCATACAATCAACCAAAATTCATTATTTAATGAAAAACAAAAATTTGTGTGTTTTTATGATTACTTACATGTGTTATTTGACCATGACAGCGACAAATGAGTACATGAGAATGAATAGATAACACATATCGAAAAAAATATATTTGTATTCAAATATTGATAATTGTTTTATTAAACATTTATTTCTATTGTTCATTACTCTTTGACCATTTTAAATTATTACAATACTTAAGTTTTAAATAGACAAAATTTTTCATCACATCATTCAACTTATATAATAAATAAAAATGATAGATGCAAGTTCAGAAATATCTTAACTACCTATAATCTCACCACCTCATTAATCTAACAATTGTTATTCATTGAAAATATTAACATGTAATTTATTCACATAAAGAATCATCAAGTCTCATCACAAAATTATTAAAGACAAAGCCAAATAATTGAAAATTGTAAAAGTCATTATGGATATCACATGATAGCATCATTGTCATGTCATATTCTTTTTTTAAAAAACAGAAATCATGACCTACAACCTACAAGATAAACTTTTATGACACTTTAAATCTTTTTTGCTTTTTTCCTCATGCATTATCAATAACTATTTATTTGAAAAAAAATTTATAATAAACAAACAACAAGAATAAAGCAATGTTTTTTTTTTTACATAGTTCATGCCCTCTTAGACAAGCCCCCCATTTCTTGTGATTATTTTATACTGATTTTCCGAAAACGTCTAGCTTATGTTTTTATTTCAATCGTTTTCATTTTTTTAAATGTTTTGTTTCATATTTATTAAACTTCCAATGTGTCATCATTTACTTTTGATAATATTACAAATACGAAAAAAAAAAATTACACGATTTAATTTTGTAGACGAAGCATTTTAATTTAAATAATATTATAATTCCTTATTTTAAATGATTAAAGAAAAAATACTTGAACTTTAATCCAATAACACACGGTCGATTGTTGTCGGTATAAATAAAATAATTTTCATTTATTATGAATTTTCTTTCCGTTATGAAATTTATTCAGTAGATCTGTAATCTATAAAGTCATTAAAGACTATTCAAGAAAAAACAAGCGAAAAAAAAAACAAATTAAATATGTAAAAGCTCTACAATGGATGCATATTTTGTTATATAAAAAAAAAAAAAAAAGTAAATCAATTTATTTGAAAAAACTAAGCTTAAATCCATGTGACAAAACGAAAATATAATCGATATTTTACGAATTTCAAAATACAATATTGTAATCACGAGTTTTTCGTAAGCAAAATAAAAATGATTTCGTTATAAAACAAGTTAATTTGTTTTTTCTTTCGGTTCCGAAAATTTTGTCAGTTTTATTTCATATGAATTAATACATACTGACTTAATTTTATGAAACATTTATGTTTTCTACATGAAAATAAGCAAATACAAAAAAAAAAAACGAAAATTTAAAGCTTATCTAAAAAAAAAATACGTTACATGGGAAAAACTCGATTTTATTGTTAGCTTTTTCAGTCACTGCAGTACTTTCGGTGCGGCAGGCAGCTAAAGCTTAAAGATAATTGAAATTCAGGTGCTGTATAAATTTAGTACAATTTTTGAAGAAAAAAAGAAATTTCTTTTTGTCATTTTAAATTGGTTTTTTTTTTTTTGTTGGAAAAAAAAGATTTAAAGAAATTTCAAAACAATTATTGTGATTTTTAATATACAAAAGTGAGAAGAAAAATAATTTTTTTTTTTTATTTTGGAAATTTTAATATTTTGTGGTATTTTAAATTGTTGACCCAATTTTTTTCATATAGTATTTTCTAGATATTTTGAGTATCTTTAAAACAAAAAAAGGCACAAAGAAAATTTTTGGATTATATAAGAGAGGAAAAATTTAGCAAAAATTTCAAATAGAAATTTAAAAGGACTGTTTTAAGAGGCTGTGATTAGTTTTTAGAAAAAAATTTAGAAAAAAAAAAAGGATTCTTACCATTTTTTTAAAAGAAAAAACGAAATTCGAATTTATTTTATAATCGATAAAAGAGTGACTAATAAAATTACCTTTTGAAGAAAAGGTAAGTTGTTTTTGTTTTTTTTTTTTCATATTGGTTTTGATTGATTTTTTTTTTCGAAGAAAATTCTCTGGTGATATAATCATTTTATATTGCGTCTTTTTTTTTTTATTCTAATTATACAAATTGTTCTAGGAATTTCTTATGTTCTATCTATCATAGAAACAAAAATTTGTGATTATGTAATATTGAAATTGTTTAAAAAAAAAAATGTGACATGGCAAATTAAATTTCATGTGTTTTCAAGTGTTAGTAGAGTTTATTTTTCTAATGAAACTAAATTCGAAATTACACAAATTAAAAGCATTAAATTGACATTGGCTCATTAAAGAGAATTAAAAAAAAGAAAATAACAGGCATAATAATTAATATCAATTTAATTTTTTCGAAAGGTAATTGGACTTGTAGAAAAAAAGTTGTTTGTATAGAAAGCAAAATTTAATTTAAAAAAAAAAACGAAAGAAAAGAGAAAGCAATATTGAAAAAAAAAGAAAGGTTTTGCTAAAATGTAATTAAAATTTTATATAAAGAGCTTTCACTCGAATATCCATCATGATAATTTCCTGTACAAGTACTGTCTGTACATAATTTATATACAATTTTCCTAAATGAAAAATTTTTCACCCATTTTGCCACGCCTCCCAACGGTACACAAAACAAAAAATGCTTTTTCCAGCTGTTTGAAGGCCAAGGTCAATGACGAAATCATCTGTCCGATATTATGTATTCATTTCCCTAAATATTGAAAAGAAAAATTCGGAGGGGTAATTCAAAACAAATCATTAATTTGAAAAATGTTCTACCTATGGTGTCTTTTTCAATGTGAAACTTGTTAGAAAATTTAAATGACTTGAAATTTTCAAATAAAAAAATTTAAAAAGTGACAGGTATAGAGATTTTTGCTTTTTTCTGCTTATTTCAAAAATTAATGCTGAAGGGGTTTTTTCCCTTTAAGTGATTTTCATATGCTACACATGCCTATTATTAATTTGGAATTTTACAAATTTCCAACACAAGCAACTTTTATCGATTTTCGATAATTTATCAAGCAGATATATTTTTTGTCAACGTTATCAAAACCGGAATTTTGATCTAATCTTAATACTCACCTGCCTGCCTTGTTAACTTTTCATGATTCATGCGTTTTTTTTTTTTTAATATTTCTTTTTAAATATTTTCTACTTTAGTATGGTGTTTTAATTTGAAAATTAAACCGTAAATTACCTATATTTAACCGGAATGTATAAAAATATTCTGTGTGTGTATGTTATGAGAAAAAAATTAAATATGCATACAGTGTTATGACTTCAAAAATAAACTATGTATATTACATACTTATAGCACTTTTATAGCCTACCAGATCGATTACTTTCATTAAATTATTTACTATTTTAATAAACTTTTAATAAAAGGTGTTAAGTGTACCGATACATTTCAATTAATTGAATTTACCTTGAGTTTCACCAAGGCAGAGTGCATTGATATTTTTATTGGCTTTAAAAGTTTTTTTTCTTTCACAAAACTTGTTTTTAATTATTTTAAGTTCCGTTTAATAATTTAACTTCCGGATTTTCATTATACATATACCTAACCTACCTCACGTGAGAAATATTTATTACATGAATTTAGTATAATTAAAAAAATAAATATTCACAAAAATTTGCATTTAAATAGATTTTAATAGATTGTTCTCATATTGAATTGATAAATAAATTAGAAAAAGAATTATTAGAGAAAGAAAAAGTGAATTTAAAAAAAACCTGAGGTCGATAATTGTACATTTTGCAACAACAACAAAATTATTGACAAACAGTCTAAAACGACAACTGACGTAATTATCACGCTTTCATTAGCAAGATGATGTTAAAACTTTCAAGTTTTGCTATTAAATTAATTCTGGTGGAATTTTTTCATGAAGAAATTCATTGGAAATTATTTGTTCCTTTTTTTCCGATCTTTTGTTATTTGTTCTGACCAATGAACAACTCCGAATTTGATATATGTAGTGTATATTACGTAAATCATCTTTAATTAAATGTAACCCATCTTCTATGTTGTTCTAAAAAAAGAAGAAAAAACTTAAAAAAACGATTAATTTTATTATTTGATAGTTTATTTTTTTCGATCCTTTACGAATAACGTGTTTATTTGAATCGCAATTTTATATTTCAGTTTTGCAGCATTAAATTGGTAAATACCAATAATTAAAGTCCTGGAAGTGAAATTTTATATTTAATTAAATCTACTTCAATAATAATTAATTTTAATGAATTGCTAATTTTAAAAAAAAATTAACGATAAATTTCACCTTCAAAATAACTTTAACTAATCACAGCTATCTAATCCAGAGATTTTTTTTGTTTGTAGAATATTAAAAAACAATGTGCTGTGCACAGGTATAAAAATATCTTTTCAATTTTTTCTCTCTTTGTGCTTTAAAAGACGAATATTTTTAGATTTTTTAAAACGCAATAAAGTTTTTTTTTTTTTATAAATGAGAAATAAATTTCAAAACCAAAAAAATTTATTTTTTTATTTTTTTGCACGTCAATTTTTTTTTTATTTTTGTTTATTTAACAAGAATGGAATAGTGGAAACATTATGAAATTTTAATTGATCAATAAAAAAATCTAATAAACATTTTATTTACATTTAATAAGTGTGCATTATGCAATTAATTTAATAAAATAAACTATTTATTGTTATTTTATTATTTTCTATATTACGAATTGAAAAAAGCACTAATTATCAGAATATTTACTTAAGTTTTACTTTCAATTTTTTCTTCTTCTTTTCAGTTAATAAATAAAAATGCATAGAGCAAATACAGCCTTTTCATTGGCAATCGCCCCCCTAGGACATCAAAATTTTGCCGTATGGCTTTTAAAGGGTCCCATTAAATCAAGAGTAAGTTTAATATTTTATTTTTGTTTTATTTTATTTTTTTAATTTGAAAAGTAAATAAAAATTTACATGAACATGCGAAGCATTAAAAAATCAGCAAAAATGGAAAATTTAATTTTTTATTACATTTTTTTTTTTTTTTGTAAACTAGCCAATTATGAGAATAAAACAAAACAGTCATACAATTTCTAAATATTTTCATACGACATAATTCAGGAAAAAAATATATATTACCGTTTATTTATTTACATATTTTTTATTTTCTTTAATGACGTAAATTTGTTTTGGCCAAGATACTGAACTTTGGATTAACTTTCAATTGTCGACAATTTTTGAACACAATAATATCAATTTAGAGAAAAAATCATAATACCTACAGTGAAATTTTTCAACTTTTGCGAATTATTTTTTAATATTTACTTTTTGTCTCTAAATTTCAATTTTTTGTTGTTATTTTAGTTGATTAAAGATGCATATGCTGCCTCTGCCGTCAAAGGTTATAATTCTGCTGCCGCTGAACCCTTCTTAAATGGAACAACATCCAGTTATGTTGAAGAAATGTATAATAATTGGCTCAGAGATCCAGCATCTGTACATACAGTGAGTACCAATTGAGTTTTTTTTTTTTTTTTTTAATTTTCCTAGTTTATTTAATTTATTTTTATATTAATTTTTTTTAGTCCTGGGATGCATATTTTCGTAGTAATTCATATGTAGCACCACCCAGTTTAGCACCACTTCAACGTAATCAAATTCCACTTTCATCAGTTCTTGGATCAGCTGGCGGTAGTGCACTTGCAACTATTGGTAAACCAGATGAAAAAACAATTGATGATCATCTTGCAGTGCAAGCAATTATTAGAAGTTATCAGGTAAATTTTAAAAAAAATAAAATAAATTACATTTAAAAAAAAACAAACAAAAAACAAAATTTATAAAATAGTTTTGAAAATATTGATTTTTGGAAAATCATTTATTTCTCAAAAGATTATTATTAAATTTTTGTATGTTATTAAAAAGTCTGTGATAATTCATGCATTATTAATTAAATTACTTTTTTTTAAATATTTTTATAATTTTATTATTCACTATTTCATTTTTTTTTCTTATGATTTTCCAATAACCAGTATTTTCATTTTAATTATGTATTAGTCTTTATAATTTTTAAAAATTACACCAATTCACACTTGAACATTTTTTTAATCAATCAATCAATTTATATCACCGAAATTTTTGTTTATTTTATTTTGAAACGTTTTTAGAGATTTTTCTTTTGTTGTATTTTTTTGAAAACATTCCTACTTCACTTTTTTTTTTTTTTTTTTAAATTTTGTGTTGATTAAACTCCACAAAATCATCACATTTTAGAAAAATTCAAATCGTACGTTCATTCCGATTTTAGAAAATAAAAAGTAGTTTGCACTTCAAAATTATTATATTTATTTTTCTCAAAATCTGTCGTAGAATTTAGAAATATAAAAATATTTGGGTTTCATTAAAGCAAATTCAAATATTACACCTTGAGATTTTCGAAATTTTGAATTTGCTTTGAAAGTAACAAAAAAAAAAAACAAAAGTTTGTCAAGCAAAGAAAAAAAAAATCATTTCATTTCATCATGTATGAAATCATTCGAATTTGTTTATGATATTTAAGTTTGTTTAATTTATTTTGCATGAAATAGTCACAGACGATATATTCAATCTTATTTTTCATTCTTTTTGTCATAAATTAATTGTACATTTTTTTCAAATGTAAATATCTGATGTAAACTTTTTTTTTAAATAACAAAATAAGGAATAATGCATGATAATTAATTAAAAGATTGCATTATAAAACTGAAGTTTATGAGGAAAATAACACTAATTTGAAAAAAATATTAAAGGCAATAATAAAAGTAATTCAAAATAAAATTTTCTGTTGATTAAATCAAGATTTTACTTGATTTTTTCGGTTTGAGTTGAATATTGACTAGTAGTTAGTTAAGACCGGAAATTTTAATTTCTTCATTCAAGTTTGAATATAAACTGGTTAATGGTGATCGCTTAAATGTTGCGCTTGATTTAAGATTACTTTCACGGTTTAAAAAACGTTGATTTAGACGAGTAATTCTTCGATAATGTGAAAGCACGTTTTTTGTTTCACCTAATCTATTAAGAAAACTACTTATATGAAACTCGATGCAAAATTAAGTGAACTTAACTGGGTACTTTATTAAATAACGTTAACAAGAAATACAAACAATTTTAAGTATAAATCTTATTATTCATAAATTATTCTTAATATTCTTCAATTACTTAATGTCTTACCAAATTTGGGAAAACTATAGGAACTACTACAATAATCTATGCTGTTATTTGGTAACGAACTTAACTTCTTGGCTTATCAATTACATACTTTGGAATAGACGTGTGCCGTGCATGTTTATTTACAAGAACTTTAGGAATTAGTTTTAAATTAAAATCGAATACTTTGAATATTTAGTGATCGTAATCCCTCCAATTTATAGCAACTTGCAAACTGACGGTTACGGAATTTTTTTTAAAATATGTAATAATTTTCATAATACATATGTACAAAAACACCCAAAAGAAAAAAGAAAAACAATATAATAATAAATTTTAAAATAAAAATTATTAGTCACGTGGCCATTTAGCTGCTGAATTAGATCCACTTGGAATTGTTAATCCAGAAGTAACAGTTAATCGAGATGGTTTAAAACGCCGAGCAAACGAAGCTGTTCTTAGGCAACACAATTGGTTTATGTTGGGTAAATTATTTCTTTTCTTTCTTTTTTTTTTTTTTTCAATTATGTTTAAAAAAAAAAAAAAACACAAAAAATTAAGAATATATAATTTCCTTCCTCTACTTTAATATTATGTACATTAAAAAAAAAAATTTATATTTCTTTCTTTACTATTTTTTTTTTCTCCAAACACATAATTGAAATTCGGAGATATGCAAAAAAAAAAAAAAACAAATTTACTTTAAATGCATATTTTAATTAAAAATTTCAAATCAAAAATTAAATTTAAAAAAAAAAAATAAAATATTAAGGAAAAAAAATTTTAATTATATAAAAAAAAATATATATTTAATCTCTCTTTTGTATTCTATATTATTTTGCTGCATGTTAAATATTCTCCCCATTTCTATTATCTGGAATTTGTGTTCTAAACAAACAAAAAAAAAATAAAGAAAAGCAAAAATAATTGATTTGAAAATTAATTGAATTTTTAAAAGACAAAAAAAAACTATATAAAATTATAAATAAATTAAATGCATATTTGCTTTTCTCTAATTGTGTATATAACATAAACAATTTAAATTTAATTAATGTATGCACTCAAAAATTTGTTTAATTGCACTTTTAAAGAAATTTTTAAATGCTAATGATAATTAATAAACTTTTATTTAATAACTGTAGCATCATTACAAAAATAAATAAATAAAACATAAAAATATGTCATTAATAAAAAATATCATTCCACTTGTGTAGTTTAACAGCTCGTTTTCAGGCACACATCTATTACATTTTTTTTCTTTGTATTTAACATACACGCACACAAAAAACACATACACAAAAACAATTTACTTTTTGTATGCACTTTAATTTACTTTTTTGTTATATTTTTTATAAGAAAAACAAACAAAAAAAAAAAACACTTTTGTTTTTTTTATGCTAAATTTAATTTATTTTGTGAAGAAGAAACAAAAAAACATGTTTTGAATTGGCATAATTATTTACAAGCAAAAAAAAGTATTAATTGATTTAAAAAAAAAAAACAAAATTATTTTAAAAACATAATAATAATGTGAATTTAAAAAAAAAAACTGCAAAATGCCTATTAATGCGAAAAAATACATACACTGATAGATTCGAGGACATAATATTGCTAATCTCGATCCTCTTGGTATTAACGTCGCTGAATTGACTGATAATAGCACGACAAGAACCATATACGCTAATTTTGATTTTGGTAAGTAAATTTATAATAGAATTAGAAAAAAAAAAAAACGAAAAAAAAAACAAAAACAAAATAGAAAATTAAATGAAAATAAGCTTTTTTTTTTTAATTTTATTTTGACAAAAAAAAAAAGGACAATAGCTATTTATATTGAAATATACATATATATATATATATGTACCTATATATTTTTTATATGTATTAATTTCATTTATTTTATCCTTATTTGCTACTTATAATGCAAATTTTCATATTCTAAAGGTTGTTTTGTTTTCAACTTTTTATTGTTCCTTAATTTTTTCATTTAATTTAATTTAAAAAACAAAAATGAAAAAATAATTTTATAAAAATTTTTAATTTTATTTTCTACTTTTTGTTCTATTTTCAAACGCACATGGTACTTGTTGTTTCATTATTTTCACTATTTTTCTGTAATAAGAGCAACACCAATCATTTAAAATATTATAATCAAATTTAATATTCAATATTTTCTCAAAATCTACTAAATTGAGTTAGTTCTATTGCTTACCGTTTATATCTTCTACTTAGAATAAAATATAGGTTAATAACTCGTTTAGAAGAGTGGAAGCCACTTTTTTGTCAATTTGAAAAGGTCTCGTACATTATAAAATATCGCAAAGTCTTAAAAACGGTAGCTTCGAAATGAAACCGACGCAATTCACGGTTATTAGAACTTCTAAATTAGTTCCACTCAATTCAAATAGTTAGTTTCAGTATGAAAGGTTTAAAGTGGAGAAAGAATTTTCGAATTGATCATTTAAGAAAGTAAAAGAAAATACTTGAACATGGTGAAGAATGCATCGCATTCAAATTTACAGAAATGTTCTCAAATACATACATAAATTCGAAACTATAATAAAGTCGTAAGCGTTTGAAAATAGATTGAAACAAATTTGTGAAATAAGTTAAGATTTTGCATGATTTTTTTTTCCCCTCAACCATTTTTTTTCTCGTTAAAAAAGTTTGTTATATCGCATATTTTAGACAAGTTATTCATTTAATGATAGTCTAGCAACCACTTAAAATTTCCAAAGTAAATGTTTTGATGTCCCACAAATAAAAAAAAATACTTAGAATTATATTCAATGCACATTTTTTATACTTTTCATGTCAAATTGTTTGTTTAAATTTTCAAGCAAAATGAAAATATTTTTTTTTTTTTAAAATCACGCTTTAAAGTTTTAATTTAGAAGTAAAATTCACAAATTTCATCATCAAACACAGAAATTAATTATATTTTTCTTTCACGTAAAAGAATTTCTAGTTCACAAGAAAAGAAAATAAGAAATTTTAATTTTTAATTACATAATTTTAATTTTAAAAGAATAACAAATATTTTATGGAAAATTAAATACGATTACAATTTTTTTATCTACTTAAATTTGGTAAATATAAAATTGAAATTATTTTAAAATAATTGTAAAAGCTTTTCAACATTTTGTTTTTAAATTTTAACTCAATAACAATTAATGCAAAATACATATTACTCATTTTCCGCTTCTTTAGCTTCTATCTTGCTTAATCTCTTCTACCTCCGAATTTCAATAATTTCTATTATTCTGTAACAACAACAAAAAAGCAGCAATAAAAATCAAAACTTAAAAAACAAAATTCTTAGAAGAAAAAAAAAATTAATAATAATAAAATGCTTTTTTCCCTCCTAAAATTCCTTTTGATTTTATTTTATTTTTTAAGCCATTTTATTTTACCGCTTTTTTGAAAATTTACGAGTACAAATTAATTTGAAATATTTTTTTTTTTTATTTTTAATTTTTAAAAAAACAAATTATAATAAAAATTAGGCGAACATGATATGGATAGAAATTTCAAATTGCCAAGCACTACTTTTATTGGAGGTAACGAAAAATCTTTATCACTCAGGTAAGACATTTAACTTTTCGTTTTTAAACTTTTTATTTTTTAACTAAATCTCATTTTTTTTCAATTAGAGAAATATTGGATCGTTTAGAGAAAGTTTATTGTAATAAAATTGGTGTAGAATTCATGTTTATTAATTCATTGGAACAATGTAATTGGATTCGAAAACATTTTGAAACTCCTGGTGTAATGGATATCACTCCAGAACAAAAACGTTTAATACTAGCTCGATTGACACGTGCCACAGGGTAAAAAAAAAAAAGAAAATTAGAATTAGAATTTTCTTTTTTTTTTGTAATTTGAAAAAAAATTAATTTGTAAATTTTATTACAGTTTTGAAGCATTCTTAGCCAAAAAATATTCATCAGAAAAACGTTTTGGTCTTGAAGGAAGTGAAATTATGATTCCTGCATTAAAACAAATCATTGATGTATCAACAGAACTTGGTGTTGAATCAATTATTATGGGAATGCCACATCGTGGTCGTTTAAATACTTTAGCAAATGTTTGTCGTAAACCATTACATCAAATTTTCACTCAATTTGCTGGTCTTGAAGCAGCTGATGATGGTTCCGGTGATGTAAAATATCATTTGGGCACATATATTGAACGATTGAATCGTGTAACAAACAAAAATATTCGTTTAGCTGTTGTAGCTAATCCATCTCACTTGGAAGCTGTTGATCCAGTTGTCCAAGGTAAAACTCGTGCTGAACAATTCTACAGAGGTGATGGTGAAGGCAAAAAAGTTATGTCAATCTTGATTCATGGTGATGCTGCATTCTGTGGTCAAGGTGTTGTTTATGAAACAATGCACTTGTCTGATTTACCTGATTATACTACACACGGAACCATTCATGTTGTTTGCAATAATCAAATTGGTTTCACTACTGATCCACGTTTCTCTCGATCATCACCATATTGTACAGATGTTGCTCGTGTTGTAAATGCTCCTATTTTCCATGTGAATGCTGATGATCCAGAAGCTGTAATGCATGTATGTAAAGTCGCTGCTGAATGGCGTGCAACTTTCCATAAAGATGTTGTCATTGATTTAGTCGGTTACCGACGTAACGGACACAATGAAATTGATGAACCAATGTTTACTCAACCTTTGATGTACCAAAAAATCAGAAAACATAAGAATTGTAAGTGTATTTTATAATTTAAAGCTTCAACTGAAATAATTTAATTTTTTTTTTTAGGTCTTGATTTGTATGCAGAAAAATTGATTCAAGATGGTGTTGTGAGTGCTGAAGATGTAAAATCTGTTGCCGACAAATATGACAAAATTTGTGAAGAGGCTTTCGAATTAGCTAAAAAAGAAACTCATGTCAAGGTTTGTTGAAAATTATAAATTGGTATAGAAGATTGCGCACTCAACATATGCTTTCTATTTAATTTAGTACAAGGATTGGCTCGATTCCCCATGGTCTGGTTTCTTTGAAGGTAAAGACCCCCTTAGAGTTGCTCCAACTGGTGTCCGTGAAGAAACTTTGGTACATATTGGAAACAGATTTTCATCTCCTCCACCAAATGCAGCTGAATTTGTTATTCACAAGTAATTTTCTGAAAACAGTTAAATTTTTAAGTTGAACATTAATTTAACATTAACAACTTTTTTTTTTCTTCGCTCATTTTTTAGAGGTTTATTGAGAGTTTTGGCTGCACGTAAAGAAATGGTTGACAAACGTATTGTTGATTGGGCTCTTGCTGAAGCAATGGCTTTTGGTTCTCTTTTGAAAGAAGGTATTCATGTCCGTCTCTCAGGACAAGATGTTGAAAGAGGAACATTCTCACATCGTCATCATGTTTTACATCACCAACTTGTTGACAAGGCAACATATAATCCTTTACAACATTTATATCCAGATCAAGCTCCATATTCAGTATCTAACAGTTCATTATCTGAATATGCTGTACTTGGTTTTGAACATGGTTATTCAATGACAAATCCAAATGCTCTCGTACTTTGGGAAGCACAATTTGGTGATTTCAATAATACAGCACAATGTATTGTTGATCAATTTATTTCATGTGGACAAGCTAAATGGGTACGTCAATCTGGATGTGTTATGCTTCTTCCACATGGTATGGAAGGTATGGGACCAGAACATTCATCAGCACGTTTAGAACGTTTCTTACAAATGTCATCTGATGATCCTGATTATTTACCACCGGAATCAGATGAATTTGCAATTCATCAATTACATGATATTAATTGGATTGTTGCAAATTGTTCAACACCAGCAAATTATTTCCATATTTTAAGAAGACAAATTGCTTTACCTTTCCGTAAACCACTTATTTTAATGACACCAAAATCACTTTTAAGACATCCAGAAGCAAGAAGTTCATTTGATGAAATGACAGAAGATACACACTTTTTACGTGTAATCCCAGAAAAAGGTGTTGCATCTGAAAATCCAAATAAAGTTAAACGACTTATTTTCTGTTCAGGACGTGTATATTATGATTTAACCAAAGCTCGTGCTGATAAAAAATTAGAAAGTGATATTGCAATTGCTAGAGTTGAACAGGTTTGTATTTTATAAGTTCAAACGATCTATGAAATTTTAATTAACTTTTCTTTTTATTTTTTAACAGATTTCACCTTTCCCATTCGATTTAGTTAAAAAAGAATGCGAAAAATATAAAAATGCAGATTTAATATGGGCACAAGAAGAACATAAAAATCAAGGAGCATGGTCATATGTTCAACCAAGATTTATGACAGCATTAAATTCAAGCAGGGATCTCAGGTAATTGATTTTTTCTTCTTCTAAAAATAATTTTCTTTCAAAAAAAAAAAAAATTATAATTTAAAAATTGAATTGGTTTATGGTCTATCAAAATTCTCTGATTATTTATTACTTATGGTTTTTTAGTTTTATTATTTTTACATTGGCTGAGTAGAAAGGATACGTTAGATTAATACATGAAAATGAAAAACAAAACACTCATTTTTGTTTTTATTTTCTATGTATAATGGAGGTACTCCATAAATAGGCATTTATACACCAAATCATTTACCGTTTAAAAACAAATTCAGAGTATTTCACCGCTGTCAGGATATATAAATCCTGAACAGATTATGGATTGGAAATGTTGTTTTAAATTTCTAGAATTTCCAAATATTTATTTCTTATGGAATATCTGTAAAAAGTCAAATAGTGTATAAGTGCTCATTTGTATATGGACGACCCCAACAAACAAACAAAAAAGTAGAAAGAAATTTGTGAAGGATCATTATTACATTAAAAAGCATTATTTTATTAAAAGCACAAAATTTAATTCCCTTTTTTTTATTGAGTGTTTGTTTGATAAATTTTTTTTCTAAATTTTTTTTTATTTGTTAGCAACTCCCCATTTAAACCTTTGTTAAAAATATGTATGATGAAAAATTTTGTTTTATGTTTTTTGTATGCTTGAATTCCCTTTTTGCGAATTACATATTATTATTTTTTTTTTTCCAATTTTATATTTGATTTTTATACATAACAATTTTGGCTAATTTTGGAAATACTGGAAGAAAAAAAAAAGACAGAAAATTTCACATAAATTAAACAAAGAAAATTTAACTTTTTTATTTTAATATTTAGTTAAAGTTTTTTTTTCTTTTTTGCAATATTATTCCTTTGTATGTTCATATGTATGCGTGTGTGTGTGTGTGTATGCGTATTGTATATGCGTATGCGTGTGATATTCGTAACTACTTCAAAATTTGTGTTACAGCCCAAATCCAAATAATCAAGGAGAAAATGTTGTTGCTTCTTCTTCTTCTTCTTCCACTTCCAATACATCTTCTTTATCAGATAATCAAAAAACCAATAATGATGGAACATGGTTGAAAAAAATTTTTACACAAAAATCGAATGAAAATACATCAACATCATCATCATCATCTTCATCAGAAATTGGCAATCAAAAGCAATTCGATATAAAAGTATCATTCGATTCTGGTAAAGATTTTAATAGACCATCAGATGGCAATGCGGCAAAATCTCGAAGAACAAACAAAGGCGGAAGGCAAATTAGGTGAGGGACGGGATAAATAGTTTAAAAAAAAATAATAATAAAAACAAAAAAAAAACATTTTCTAATTTATTTTCTAAAATGCAAATTTAAAAAAAAAAACTTCTTTTTTTTGTACATGAATTGGCTAATTTTTTTTTCTTCAAATTTTTTTTTTTATTCAGAAAAAAAAATTCATTTTATTTTTCGTTTAATTTCTCTCTTTTTTTTTGTTTTCAAATTGCAAAATGAAGTGCAACATAAAATCATAAATCCAAAAAAAAAAAAATTTTCCGCAAAACAAAAAAGGAAAAATTAAATTCAATTTTGTTTGTATTAATCTGTTTCACAATTCTATTTTTACTAAATAACTGTAAATATTAATTTGTGTTTTGTCAAAGAAAATTTGTTTTTTCCCTTTGTTTGAAGTTTTAATTACTTTTTTTTTTTTTTTAAATTCTATTTTGCTTGTTTACTAACTTCAAAGTGAACCAGTAATCTTATAAATACTTACTTGAAAAAAGGTTAATACAAACAAAAAAATTAAGAGAAAAAATTAAATTAAAAATTAAAAAGAAAATACAAAAATGCTAGTAGCGCTTCTACTTTTATTGCTTTTTCTTTTTTCAATTCTTATTTATATTTAGTGAGAAATATAGATATGTATATATATATTTTTAAACAACAAAATATAATTAAAATTAATTTCGTTATATTATTTATTCGTTTTTAACGCATAATTCATAAATTACTTATACTCGTAAACATGTCCAATATTCTGCTTAAGTTTTTCTTTGATTTTTTTTTCTCCTAATTTTCAATCTTATGTTTGGCTTCTTTCTATCTTCGATACCCTTTTTTTTGTCTTTTTTTCTTATTTTCAGCCTTCTACAAATTGTTTTTCTTTTAATTTATGTTTTTTTTAATACATTTTTTTCCTTTAATTGAATTAAAATTTTCTAACAATTTTTATTATTATTATCTTTTTTTGTTAAACCCGTCCCTCTTCATACAGAATGTGTTTGTTTTATTATTATTATTTATTGATAAACGAAATTTATGTAACTAAAAACAACATTTGAATGCCTTCATTATTTAAAAAAAAAAAATGATAATTTCAACGAAAAAAAAAACATTAAAAGTGTTAAATTACTGAATTGGGTTTCACACATAATTTTATAACAGAAAAAAAAAAATCACAATCATTATCATCCACACACTGTTCGTTTATCAATTTTCAATGTTTTTTTTTTTTTCATTGCACAGTTATTATTGAAACATAAACATATGAAAAAATTTGAATTTTTGTTAATAATTTAATTTAAAGTACCTATGTAAAATTTAATTCTTGAATAATAAAAATGTAATTTATTCGAGATTCCAAATAGGATGGTGCAACAGTCAACCAATCTATCGTAGGATCAAATTTTTATTTTAAGAATTGATTTATTTAAAAAATCAAATATTCATTGACACACTCGGCGGTTGAATTGATCCTATGAATGATTTGATTTAAAACGACATTTATGAAAATGCCACAAACGATACAACAATCATCTATCAATTATTTATCTAATAATTCATAATAACGATTCAATTATTGTAGAAACAATTAAGATGGACACGTCATATGATATTGAAGATAATTAGAACTCACAGTCGATTATTAAGCCATAAACTAAATATATAAAATTACGCTTGCTAAAATTCAAGCTGTGAAACGAACCTAGCGTAAAATTCGGTTACGGTAGCCAACCATACATGTACTATAACATTTTTTGACAAAACCAAAAGATTAAAAATTTGTAATCGGTAGCTTTTTTGAAGGATCTACTAGTAAGTGCATCTTCGAAAACGTCAGATGATCGTCAATTGATGAAATTCAGCAATTCAAAGTTTTAAGCTGACTAACTCGAAATAAATTTTGTTTATTAGGTAGATAGTGAGGAAAACCTAAAATCATCAAGGTAAAAAGTCAGTAAGGTAGTCCAATTAAGAGCAATATAATGATAGTTTAGTTCGCTAACTTTGCTCAGTTGAAGTCATACGGACACTAACACCCACAAACAATTTCTAGTGTAGGAAAAAATTGGAAAATTAGGGATTTTAACTCTGTTTGTACTGTTAAATAAGTATCCTTTATAAATAAGAGAAAAAATCATATCAAACTTATTCAAAGAATTGTCAATTTACAAACAAAGTGTAAATTCTAATTGATATCCTAGAACCTAGTCTATGTATTATAATGATTTTGCATGAAAAATCGCTTATTGTTTTATAAATTTACCATCTTGATTTGACCAATGCAATGTTATAAGGGATGTTTGTGAACTTTTTTTTAACAGGACCTAAAATTTATTAAATCTATTTAAGACTGTCTTGCACCCTTCATATGTTGAAATAATTTGAAAGAAAGAAGAAAAGTATTCGAACAATTAAAATTTGTATTTTAAAAATATTTGTTATTTGTGAATAATATTAATTTTTTTTTTTTCAAATTCTGATTATGTTGCATTAAGTTTTTTTTTTTATTTCTTTAATTCTGTTTTTTTTCATTCGCTTTGTTTTTCCATGGTCCTGCTGCATGATGAATTTTTGTTAATTTTGTTTTGTTTCGTTGTTTATATTTTCTTTATCGCCCTTTATTTTATTTTACTAATAAAAATAATTGACAATTATCATTTTATATCACTTTTAATTTTTAAGAGAAAATCAAATAAATAATTTAAAAAACAAATAAATAAATAATATACAAATTTTTATTTTTTAATTTATATTAAAATTTTACTTTTTTTTTTTTCATTTCAAAATTTTTTCATTCACATTCCGTTCTTTACTACCCAACAACAAAAACAACATTAACATTCAAATTGTAAATATAAAAAATATATATAGCTATGTTGGTCGTGCCTGTGGAGCATCAACAGCTACTGGCTCAAAAGCTCAACATATACGTGAATTGACACAACTTCTTAATGACGCAACATCAGTGTAAATAAATAAATTAATTTAAATAAATAAAAAAAAAAAACATACATAATATAAAATTTAAAACAAAGAAAAAAAATTATATGATCATTGTTATAATAGCATTAGAAACGACCCCCTCCCACTATAAACGATATTAATATAATTTAATAATAAATGTATCCTATCGAGTAAATAAAATTGATTTAAAAAAAAAAAAAAAAGCAAAGAACAGGAAAATGCAAATGTCTATAATATAAATAATAATGGTGAATTTTAGTAATTAAATAATACCTTAGTACTCATTTGAAAAAAAAAAAAACCAGGAAAAAAAAGTTTAAAACAACAAAAAAATATAGTCAAAAAAAAAAATGAAAATTATATGTATATCATCATTATTAAAGTCAGTTATATTTAATTTATTAAATTATTTTATTACGAAACGAATTAAATAAATAAATATTTTATTTTTATTATTATTATTATATTTAGTCTGTATTATTTCACAACATAAATTTGAAAAGAAGTTTATTTAGTTCATTATTATTATTATTATAATTATTTTCTTTTTTTTTTTTTGTTTTATTGAAATTAGATATTTCTTAAAACAAAACACAATTATAATAATAAAACAAAAAAAAAGTATAACAAATTAAAAGTATTGTTTTTATTCATAAATAAATCTTCTTTTTTTTTTATTTTTAATTTAAAACCTTTAAAAAAAACATCAAAAACAATTGTAAAATATATATATGTATATATATATTTTTTTTTGTTGTCTGTTTCCTAATTTTGTTAACAAAAACAATAAAAAATAGTTTAACTTTTTTTTAAATAATTCACTTCAAAATTAAAACTAAAACAAAAAAATTAATTTAAAATTAAATTGAAAAAGTAGTGCTTTAGTAAAATCTTTATATAATATCAATAATATATTTTGATATAGTATGTAAATTTTTAAGAACAACTTTAAAAATTAAACAAAATTTGATAATTCATCATTTCAAAATATTGTTATTTAATTATAAAATTTACTTTAGAATTAAATTTAAAGCAAAAAAAAAAAAAAAAAAAAAAAAAAAAAAAAAAAAAGCAAAACAAACAAACAAACAAAAAAACATGTCGTGCTAGAAATTTTAATGCTAAGAAATAAATTATATATTTTTGAATTATTTTTGTTTTATTTGTTTTTTTTTTTTCGTTTTTCTTATGAAAAATAATATTTTTTTGTTTTTTGTTTTAGTAGTTTAAGAGAGATAAAAAAAAATTGTAAAGGCATTATGTAAGCTACGATGATAATAAAAAGAAACACAAAAAAAAAAAAAAAAAATAAGAAGATAAGTGTTATAACAAATTTGAGTAATTAGTATGTTGATTTAAACGTGATAAAGAAAAAAAAAATTAAATTAAATAAGATTACATATATGAATAAATTAAAATACAAAAAAAAAAATTATTCATGATATTTGCTTTATTTTTTCAAATAGAAATTGTTGTAATTAAATTTCTTTACTAATTACTACTAATTAAACAAAAATTAACACAATGCACTCCTCTTATTATATATATATTTTTTTTTTGTCTAATATCAAATCGAAATTATATTTAAATAAAAATTAACAACAACAAAAATTCTAATTGATAGATATTTAAAAAAAATTTTTTTTGGAATTAAAAAAAAAAAGGTAACAAATTTTTAGGAATTTTATGTACATTATTAATTACACCAATTTAAACGTGAAAATATGATAAGTAAGTAGTGTATAAAATTAAAAGGAAGAAAAATAAAAACAAAACAAAAAATTCTGCATTTTTTACTAACAACAACTTATTCACTTTTCTACTCGTAATGTTCTTTATTTAATTGATATTCATGCAATTTTCATGGTTATTTTCTGTCCATTTTACCATGGCGAATAGGCGAATTTCAGTTTTCAATTAAACTCGTATTAATTTCAATTCTACTTTAATCTTGATGGTGAATACCATCCTTTAACTGCGCATTTATTTTGGAAAGAAAAAACTTTACTATTTGGAAGGTACTGCGACTTCGAAAACGTCAGATGATCGTCAATTGACGAAATTCAGCAATACAACGTCTTAAGCTGAATATCGTCAATTGACGATCATTTGATGTTCTCGAACTCGCACGTATTCGTGCTTGTGTTTGGAAATATACGAGTAGTAAAACTCAAATTCTTGTAAGGATTTATTTTTGATGGTCGCATATACTCAACCCATAAAGTCCAGTAAAATTTAAAAACTGTTTGAATTAAAAAGACTAAAAAATGAAGGCAAAAATTTGTAGCTTGTTTCAGTAAGTATAGTAACTATACATAAAAATTAAAAACTAATGTGAAAGGGGTACCAACAGATACGTATAAAATGACATTTGTCGACACATACAGTACTTTTGCCGAAATAAATTAAAATTCAGCTTTTTAGTGGCAAAAGATTGATTTTTATACTTCCGCCTTCATACTTCATACAATTTTCCTATTTGTTTCATCAAAATCTATTTGTAGACGAATTTTAATCTCAACAGCTGGGAAGGACTTCCATGTATAGGAAATAGGAAACAAATGTAGAAAATGTATAATTTTTTTAAGTAGGTACAAAGACCGTGGACGATAAACCAAAGTCAGGACGTCCACCAATTTTAGATAGAGTGAAAATAATTACCATTTGTCTTGTATTTCAAATGTTTTTAAACTGAATTATTTTTTAGAAATAACTTTGGCAATTATATTACACTTTCTTCCTTAGTTTCTTTCAAACACATTATACTCATCCCCTAAATATTTACTGAAAATAATCAATATTTAACCTTTTCGCACCTTAATCCAAATGAAAGATTTTCTATTTCAAGAACGTTGACTCACATTTTAATTTCAGTTAAATTTTACATTGTATTTCAAGTTTTAGTAATGAATCATAAATATGTAGTATATGTAAAATCACTCGCTCTCAATATTATTAGTATATGTCTAGAAATGTGATCCTTTGCTCCCGGTTACGGATATGATGTTGTCTTTTGATTGCCACTTTTTAAAAACATTGAAAAGAAATACAAACACCTTTTGAAAATTGAAAATAATAAATTTAATTTTTTCTTTTGCTTAATTTCACTTTTGAAATCAATGAAAATCTAGCGAAAAAACTAATAAAGTAATTAAAAAAATACGTTTTTATTAATATCAAATGACGTCATAATATCCTAAAAGTACACACAAAATTTAATTAGAATATTAGAATTTTATTAGAGATTATTTACACAAAAAAAATCAATGACGACAATTAAATTCTTGAATTCAAGCAAATTGCTTGTATATTGACGTCGTTTTTTCTTGGTGCACTTTTTAAAATATCGAATTTATTATTGAAAAAAAATACAGATACGAACTAGCTATGTATGTATGTATTTAGTTTAGTTTTGTTTCTTAAATTTTCAAATTGAAAAGCTCTGTTGCAACAAAAACAGAAAAAACACATTAAATTATAAAATGATTATAATGAACTTTCAATGCTTTTTAATTCAAGGTCAAGAGGATTTTATGAAAATGTTAATTAAATGTTTCAAAATGTAATGCAATTTTTATTTTATCTCATTGATTGGTTGAAATTTTGGCTCAAAATTCTCAATACACTTTAAAAATATTTTCTTAGTATTATTTATCAATGATTTAATGCCAAATTACAATGACCTATTGACATAATGGTGAATAGTTTTTCTTCTCTTTTTTGTTTAGTATTTTGAGGTAGTAGTAGGTACTTGTTATCTATTTTTGTTTTTTTAGAAACTGATTACGCAGCTGATAAATAATTCTTTAATAAATTTGTTATCATTTACATAGATTTAAATTTTTTCAAAGCGAAAACAGTCAAAAAATCAGAAAGTTTAACATTTTAAGGTCAAAAATAAAAATTGTAAAAAGATTTTTTTTCCTCTTTAAAAAATCCTTACAAAATTAAATTAAATTTTAAAAAAAAAACCGATCCTTGACTTCAATTTTAAAATAAAATTGTAAAAAGTCTTCAAATAAAACAAACCACTTTTTTTTTCATACCTGCATGAGTAATTCAAGGTCAAAGTCAAGTGATGGTTTTTCTTTACAAAAATCAGAAAAAAAAACGCAAAAAACAAAAAAATAAATAAAATTACATACTGTAGGTATACATATTATATTGCAACAAATTGTTTCGTTGCCAAAAATTACAAACAACAAAAAAAAATGTTTCTTATTCTTAGTCCTCAAAGTAGGTTACATTTTAGTATTTAAAAATATTTTCAATTTATATGTGTGATATAATTTGAGTATCTTTCAACATAAAAATCGATAAAATCATTAAGTACATTTCGAAAAAAAAAACATGCAACTAGTATTTGAAGTTCGAATTAAAATTTTAAAACAATAAAATATTATTTACAGATTTAATATTCTCATATTTTTGAGACAAAGTATCAGAATACTTTTTGTCTAGACACATAATTTTTTAATATGCACAGAAAAATCGTATATAAAAATTTATTTACTGAAATTTTGGCCCAAAATAACTATAAAAATTGAGAACTGAATATAATAGATTCTCAGACGTTAAATTTAATGTTTATCTATGAGGACATTAATATCTGTAAAAATCTGGTATATAGAACTTGAAAACCAGACATCAGGATACTCTTTGAATCATTATTGATAAGTATAAAATATGTTTTTAAGCTTTATACCAAAGCACTATATCTACAATTTTTTTTATTTTTTCAAGGAAAATACAAAAGGGTTTGAAGAATCTCATACTTACTTATTTATATAAAATCTTCAATCGTTCAAGTTTGAAGTATGTATGAACATAAAGTTTGTTTCTGTCTTTTTTTCCCTACTCTGTATACTTTTCCTGCTACATACATATTTAGGTATAAGGGCAATATTAGCCGACAAGAATATCATGTAAATACATGCATATATGGCAATACAAATCCTTATAATTAGAAAGAAATATCCCAATTTTTCTCCTCATAAATCACCCTGTAATTTACAAAGGGTACCTTGTTCTGTAGTGTTCGAGAATGCTGATACAAATCATTTGCTGCTTGTATTTTCATTGAATTTCTGTTTGTAAACGTTCCAAAAATTTGACACTTCGAATTTTCGGAAAAAACAGGGTTCTTTACTGTTTTAAGAAAGAATCCAATTTGTTGGCAACAATTATGTCTTTTACGTGGTATTTCTCATGTTTTGAAATTGTATATGAATATGCTATACGATTATTTGGTAAACGAAAGATAATATGATTGGAAAAAGGTTTTCAGCATTCTATTTTACCGAAGTATCGTCCATACTTTAATTTTTTTTTTCCATAGCACCTCGTTCTACTTTTTTTTTTTTAAATAAAAAGTTGTCTTATGTTTTTAAAGTAATACAGAACAGTCAATTAATTTGAACAGCTTTATTTCACTTCAAAATGGCCTTCGAAGGAGACACATTTTTCATGGAATTCTGAAAATCTGAAATTCAAATTTCAAAACAAAGAACTAACTAAAACTTAACATCAAGCTATAAAAATATCCCACACAGATTTCGGTTTCTTATGATTATTTCCAATTTCCATAAATGTTATTTTTTTAAAAATGAATTTATTTTCTTTAATTGAAAAAAAAAAATTCCATGTGAATTCTCATGAAAATATTTTACACATTATTTACATAAAAATGTCAAAAATGTTCATTAATCTTTTTGCACCGTCACAAAAACAAAATAAAATATTTATTTTATTAATGTGGTTTTCTTTTTTTTTTTTTTGTTTTCATTTTCCAATCTATTTTAGTCTGCAATATTATACAAATAAATAATATTTTTATTTAAATTTAATTATTTTTTCTTATTGTAGACATGAAAAATTTAAATTATAAAATAAAATATACAAAATTATTTGAAAAAATTATACTTGTATATTTTTTTTTAAAAAAAATTAATGTACATTCTGTCAAAATTATTTTCAAAAAATTTCATAATTTATTGAGGTTTATAAACTTTTAGATATTTTTTTAAGTAAATGCATCATTAAGTAGTTTTTGTTAAAAATGACATTTTTATTATATTACAGCACAGTTTAATTACAAAATAAACTATAATCATATACAATTTGAAAGCTGCAGCAAAAGTTATTAAATAAATTTTTTTTGTTTCGTTTTATTTTAGTTTTTTTTTTCTTGTGTACAAATAAAAATTATTTAGAATATTTTGTATCTTATTCTTTCATTTTCAAATAAAATACACAATTCTGACTAATATTTTAAGAATATTGCCACGTGTTTATAACCTTGAGAGAAAATAAAATTATTTTTTTTCATATGTTCTCAATTAACACCATAATCACCATCGTTACCATAACCACCCACACCATTCATTAATACTCGTGTCAATTTGAATATCCGTATGTCTTTTAGACCAATTATCTGAATCAATTTGTTAGAATGTGAAATATAACGGTTCAAAGTTGCAAAATTCAACCTGTTCCCACTCATGTTTATGAAGTTTATGGTCTGAAAATCTTATACAAAAATCCAATATAAGTATTTTTCACATGTGATGACTCAGGGACTTAAAAAAAATTTCAAAGGATTCATTTAATTTTTTATCAGAAACGAAAAATAGATTGAGAAGCTCTTTAGACCTATATACATATTATACACTTCCGCTTGGCTATCTGGGTTAAATTTATAGTCTTTGAAACTTCATATTAACTAATTAGGATCCTTGCGAATTTAAATGCTTCACAAGCCTTTTAAGAGTTTAAGTATATTACGAGGTTACACTTAAATTTTCATTACTTGGAGTTGAACAAATATTTGTTTGTTCTATATTATCCTATATCCTCTACTGTACATGATCAATCAATGTCGTATGAGTTACCTTGATGGATAAGTATATTCACCAACTGCAGATTGTTTTGTGGAAAAACTCAAAGATTTTTCATAAAAATTTTGAAAAAAATTAAACATGATAAAGTGACTGTGAACGTGAAGAAAAGTGGAGCTACTCATTGTTAGGGGTAATTATTATTATTTTTTTAAATGGAAATTAGTGTGAAAAAAAAAATTAATCCAATTTCAACAGATTATTTATTTATAGAATACTCAAAATTTTTCACATATTTTTGAGTATTGTAATTCCCGAAAGCCAAGAAAAAAACAATCATCTATTAAGTAGCTTTTTATATACTTATAAACTTGCATTCTTTGGAAAATAAAAAAAATATTTTTGATATTTAAAAATTTCCCATCGTGATAATTTTTTAAATTATTATTTTTGTAGCACACTGGCAAAATTATAGCGCGATACATTGGAATGAGTGAGTAAGTGGGAAGGAAATACCAACAATTTAAAATAGGAAATATATTTTTTTTTTTCGAATAAATTCTCTATAATTTTATTTTGAAGAAAAAATAATAATATGTAATTTGATTGTGAATTTATGAATTGAAATAAATATGTACATAATATGTAGTTATTTTTAAATTTATTTTAATTACGAGTATATTTATATGTGCTCTAATTTTTGAGTTTTCAATTATCACTTTTAAATTATTTTATGAATGATATTTTGTTTTTTTTTTTTCTTTCATAAATAATTTGAATTGAAATCATGTGTTGTAGTCGTGAATTTTAATATTTAAAGAATTTTATTTATAATGAAATTATTTATAATTTTTTTTTTTTTTCGTATTTACTAAATATGAAGATATGAAAGATACGTACTACATGTTTTTTTAAATATTTAAACTTTATGTATCAATAAATTTGTTTAATTTTATTTTATTGAACGGAATTTCGAAAATAAATAAATAATTTTTTTTTTTTTTATTTTGATTTTTATTTATTTTTGAATTACACGAAACTTTGTAACAATTTTCAATAAACGAAATAATAAATAAAATTTACTTAAAAGTAAAATTTAATAAAATAAACATTTTTAATAATTTTTGTTCTACATTTTTCTCAAGTACTCGTAAAATAAAAATTTTTGCCACATCAAAAGAGAAAAATAAGTCAAGGTTTATTTAAATTTTTTAAAGTATATTATTTGAAATATTTATTTACTTTTATGAAAATTTTTCAGAAGGATATATCAATTTTTCGTGCGTGTACATATTTTCATGAAAATATTACGTATACCCAACAAATAAACGAAAATAACTAAAAATGTTAAGCATAATTAATTTTGTTTTACGGAATCAAAGAAATTTCCAATCTCAAAACTTCCATTAAAAGTGTACATAATGCATTACGTTGACGATTTTTAAGATTTCTCAAAGAAAGAATATTTTCTTATATTTTTTTGTGGAGCTAGAATAATGAATATCGATAAAAAACAAGTGAAATTCAAGGTTTTACACTGCATTTACATTGAATATTTTTATTTAACTTCAATCACAAAAATCCATATTCCGGTGTTTTTCAACAAAGAAAACAGTAAACCAGCGTTGACTTTTGTGGATGACAATGGATATCTCCATAAAATAACTGATCCTTTATAGAAAGAACATATGTATCAGTATGTATATACGTATTACTTTTTAAAGGACACCAGTTTCGGAAAATTAAAAAACAAATAGAATAAATTGGCTTACGAATTTTTTACGAACTCATCTAAGTCGTAAACATATAACCAGCTGAATAATGCCTCTGCAATAAAGCATAATTTTAGCTTACCAAACGTAAATGTTTGCCAAAAATACGTGCTCCACCATTTTACATGATTAAATGAAATTTTTATGACATCAATTCAACGAATCCTATACATTCAAAAATCTTAAATTTCACACTAAAAATAAAAATCAAGTCAAAATTTTAAATTATTAAAATCAATTCGTTCTCAATTTATTTTCAATACTTGTTCCTTCTAAACATTTATAATAAGTATGTGTGTAGTATATATACATATAAGTAATATATATTTATATAATCCTAATTTAACAAAAGTAAATAACATAATTAAAATTACACATTTATTTTTTATTTAACAATAAAAATATTAATTAAGAAAAAAAAAATAAAATAAAATAAAATAAAAACAAAAAACAAAATTGGAACAATATTGACTTATATACATAGTAACAGTCAATCTAAAAGTGTTAATAATATATAATACAATACATATACATGATAATTTTTAATATTATTTTACAATGAAAAATATTTGTTTTATTATTTTTTTTTTTCTTGTTCTTTTTTTTTTCAAAATTATACCATATTAAAAAATAATTATTATACTCTAGCCCAAATATTATATTTTATTTCTGGTTCTTCGTCTTCACTTTCTTCATCATGTGCATAATCAATTTCTAAATATTCTTTACCACCGAAATGTACTTTTTTATCAGTATATTGTTTAATATAACTAATATGTGCTGGTTTCTCTTCACCTTCAACTTCTAATCTATATGATATACTTGTAATTTTTTCTAAAACTTTTGCTTTTTTCCATTTCATTGTTTTCTTAATACGATCTGCATACATAACAAATTCACCTGGTTCATATGCACGTATTTTTAAACATGATTTTTTACCTGGAATTTTTTCTATTTCTAAACATTCTGGTGTTTCTGATGGTATTTTTGGTTGAATTTCTTTCTCTTCAATTTCTAATTCTGGAATTTTTTCTTCAGTATCTAAAGATAATCGACGTTTAACACGTCGAATAACAACTTTTTTTGATTTACGTTTTTTACCATCTGGTGCTGTAATTTTAACGTCACTTTCTTCTGTGGTACTTATCGTAGCATTTTGATGATCGTTTTTGAATGTAGTAACTGAAGAATTCTTGGGTGGTGTAATGTGTAAAACCAATAAAGGATGAATTTTGGCCATTTCCAAATTTGGTTTTGTTACAACAGGCATTTTAAAAGGTGGTCTTTTAAGTTCAGCTAATTTTTCAGTAATTGCATTTCTTTTTAGAGGAAATTTAGGATCAGATTGATTTGTTTGGCCAGAATCAGAAGTTGTTAATTCTTCATTTTTGGCAAGAGATTCTGCTACTTCGGCAGTGTTGGATATAGATTCTGTTGTAGCTTTTGGAGACACTTGAGGAGCTTTGATTGAAGAGGATGTGTTATCCGCAGGCGTTTTCGAAGTGTCCTTTGGAACATTATTTGTCGTCGTCACTTGCGTAGTACTATTTGAAGCAGATGCGGGTTCTATTTTAGTTTTTGTAGTAGCTTGTGGTGTACTGGCCGACGAAGATGATGAAATGGAAGTCTCCGTGCTAGGTTTTACAACTGGCTGTAAGGAGCTAGGTGAAGTGGATACAATTTCAACAGGTTTCGAAGTTACTTGTTGTGGACGACTGACTGAAGTAGATGTAGTTGCTGTACTAGATTTTGTAGATGTTGGCGGCAAAACAGTTGAAACGGATGTAGGTTCTGTAGAAGATATCGAACTCACCTGTGCTTTGCTAGATGAAGTGGATACAATTTCCGTAGTTGGTTTTGAAATAACTTGTGATGGTGGTGTAGTCAGTGTAGATTTAGATAAAGAAGATGTTGTTTTATTTTGTATCAATTTTTGTGAAGCAGGTGAAACCTGAGGGGTAATTTTAACTTCTTGAGAATTGGTTTGTGGAGCTACACTTTTTATTGAAGAATTCGTTGTCTTAGAAGTCGTGCTAGATGGCACAGAAGTGGTAGAAACTTTTGGTGTTGATGGTGGTTTATTTGAATCTGATGTTGTTGTTTTAGTGACAATTTGAGACTTTGATAAATTCTGTTGTTCTTTTTCTTTCAAAAGAACTTCTTCGGACACCGAAGTTTGATGAATTTTTCCTACAGTTTGATTAGTATTTTTATCTGATATTTTCACAGTACTTGAGGATTGTGTAGTTTGTTTTTCGTCTTTTTTTGAATCCTTAACAGATGTTTCTGCAGTTAAAGAAATTTGAGACGTTTTATTATTATTATTTTGTATTACTTTAGATTCACAAATATTTTCTTTTTCTGTGTCCTTAATATTTGATGAAGAATTTCTTGGCAATGACAATGAATTTTTCTCTATTTCTTGATTTATTTTTATTTTCTCTGAATTCGTTTCCGTTTTACTTTGGCTTTCAGAGGATAAAATGGCAGAAATTTTACTATCGTTCGTTTTTATTGACGTATTTTCAGATTTTTTAGACACAATTAACTTACTCTGTAATTTTTCTTCTTCATTTGTTGTAGATAATAATTGTTTATTTTTAAGTGCAAGACGAGATGTTGATGATCTTCGTTTTTCTGTTACAGGTATTTTCGGTTCTGCAGAAATTTTTGTTGTTGCAACTGATGCTCTTCTATCATTTACAATTTTAAGATTTGTTGTTGCTAATACTTTATCTAATGCAGTAGACACAGTATTTGTAATTGCTTTTTTAGTACCAGTTGTTGCTGTTTTAGTTATTTTCTTTTTAGTTTCTTCTTGTACAGAATCACTTTGACTGCTATCCACGGATGCTGCTTTTCGTAATTTTTTAGTTCCATTCTTTTTTAGAATTTCTGGATTTTTCTGTTCAGAACTAGTAACTTCTGAAGAGATTTTTAATGCACTATCCACAGAATTTTGTTTAATAAGTTTCTTTGTCCTTGTTGGTTTTTTATCATCACTTTTATTTGTTGCTTCATTTACATCAGTTACCTTTTTACTTTTTGGTGAAATTTTCTTTATAATTTTCTTTGTTAAATTAGGTTTTTCATTTTTTCCTTTAACTTTTTCCTCGCTTTCAGTTTGTTTTTCCTTACTTTCAGTTATTTTTTCCTTTTCGTTTATTTTATTTACAGAATCAGCTTTTTCAATTAATTTCTCATTTTTCTCAATCAATTTTTCTTCAGAATTTTCAATTTTATTTGTTTCAATAATTTTATTTTCAATTATTTCAACATTTTTCTTTGTTTCTGTTTGTTCAATTTTCTTTTCTTTTTGATCTTCTAAATTCAGAACTTTATCTCCTTCATTCTTTTTATCAGAATGATCAGATACTTCTTCTTTTTCTTCGTTGATTTTTTGATTCTCCACAATCTGATTTACAATTATTTCTGTTACTGCATTTTTATCATCATCGAATGTACTCGTTCTTCGAACTTTTTTAACAAATCGAAAAGTAACAGGACCACTATCGTCAGGCTTATCGTTTTCTTTTTCAGATTTTTCGAACTTTTCTGGCTTATCTGGTTTATCTGGTAGAACAGGCTCTCCATGTTCTATAAGAACAGCTTTAACTTCTTTTAAAGCATTTGAAATATTCGCTTTTAATGCATTTAAACGTGCAATAGGATCATCAACTTCAGAACTGGCAGAACGTTCTTTCGATTTACGTTTCGTTTCATTAATACCGACGGCACTTTTAAAATTTTCATTATTTTTCACATTTTCATTTAATTTTTCAACTTTTTCTTCTTTTTTATTAGATTTAATTTGATTATCATTTTTCACATCATCAATAATTAATGACGATGATTTATTTTCACTGATATTTTTCACATTTTCTTCTTCTTTATCAACATTAATTATTTTCATTGAATTTTCATTATTTTCATTATTTTCAATATTTTTCAATTTATTTTCACTATTATCACTGTTTATTGATATATTTTCTAATTTTTTATCAATATTATTTTCTACATTATTATTATCCTTATTTGTATCATTATTATTAATTTTATCACTTTTTTCAATTTTCATTTGTAATATTTCATGAATATTTTCATTATTATTTTGCGGTTTAATAACAGTCATTTTTAATGAATTTTCAAAATTTTCTTTATTACCGACGTTTATTTCTATTGAATTTGAAATTAATTCTTGTTCCTTTTTATCGATATCGTTATCACAACGTATGATATCATTTATTACCACGTTCCGTACCGAAATGTTATTTTCTTGCAACTGATTTGAATTTTTATTATCATTTTCAATCGAATCAGATAGGATTTGTAGTGGTAATGATGTTGATGATGATGATGATGATGTTCTTGTTGTGGCTAATAATAATTGATCTGGTGATGATATTGGTGATTCTAATAATGTACCATTTGACCCGTTCTCCTCGTTCACAACTTCATTCTCTTTCGATTCAGTAACAACAACGGCGCCCATATTATTACTTTTTAACACCACAATATCACTCACACAATTTTCATTTTGATGATCATTTTTAATGATATCTTGATTATCATTATTATTATCTTGAGAATTCGTCGTTTTCGTTGTTATATTTTTAGAATTACTTTTTGTTCTTAGTGTTTCGTCGTCATTAAATTTATCACAAACGGTATTACTTGGTTGATGGCTAATTTCCAAGTAATCTTTTTGCGTCATTATTTTTCTTTTTTTTTTGTCTTCCTCCTTCTATTGCTGTTTTTTTTATTTTTTTGTTTTGTCTAAATTTATTGTCTGTTACCTACATACTTAATACATGATCTTGTTTTTACCCTTTTCCCAATACACCTATACATAATCAATTTAGTACATAATATGAATTAAAAATAAATTAAAATTTAATACATAATAGAAATAAAGCAAACAAATTACACAATTCATTTTTAGAATATTCTATTTTATATATTATCACTTTTAAAACTTTTTTAAAATGACATTTTATAAATAATTAAAATTTAAAATTAAAAATGAATTAACATGATTATTATTACAATGTTGCATCATTAAATTTAATAGTTTTAAGTTTTTTTTTCTTTTCTTTTTCTTTTTCAAAAATTTCCGTTTTACTTTTTGTCAATGAATAAATTGTGAATTTTTTCTCAATTAAAAGTAATTAACTAAAATAATTATATATAAAATTATTATAACCAGATTCACTACATTCAATGTAATAAAACATTTTTCTTTGATGCAAAAAATCATACTACTGTTCGCATTTTGCTGTTTATTTTGATGTTCATCAATATTCAAGAAACACAAAAAGTGCGAGTGAATATGTACATATTTACATACTTATATACAAATATTTTTTTTTTATTTATAATATTAGTACATATATAGTTGCAAGAAAATTCAATTACACCGCACGAGTATGCATATATTATACGAGTACATACAAATAGCAAAAATTTATTTTGATCATTGATATCCGGGACTTGGCTCTCTTTAAATAATTCACACATATATTTATCATTTTGGCATCAAATGTAACACACATGGTTTATATCGGAAAATTTGTTTTTTCTTCTAGATGTATGTAAGTATATACATATGTATATATGAATGTATGTACTTCATTCATTATTGAAAAAATAAATGTTTTTGACATAAAAATAAAATATTTTTCTATTCAGACATTTTTTGACATCAAAATTCGTTCAAATCACTATTTTTTCACATAGTTTAAAGTTTCAATATGTTGGACAGATTTTACTCAATTGACTAAAACCCAATTATAACCAAAAAATTTTACATTTTAAAATTAAATAAGTTGTATTTTTGATGTGTCGAACGAATAAGTTTGTTCTCACTTCTCTGCTACCAACTTGTGGTTCGAAAGACACGTGAAATTGAAAATTTATATAGGTATAACAGTATTAGAAAGCTGATGGGCTGGTGTATTTGGTCCTCATTTGATGGAGGGTGTGTGACAGTTGACTTTTAACAAATGATATGAAACATACTATATGAGTTTATAAAAAAACCATACTAAGTACAACCTTAACTTAACTGAATTACTTTAAATAAAAGACATATGTATCTCCGAGAGAATATCTGGAAATGAAAAAAGTAATTAGAAGTTAGCTTTGCAGATGTTACATATATAATCTTACTTACGAGTTGCATTAAGGCTCCCTTTGTGTACTAACTAGCTTGATCCTTCATCGGAACCGGTCCCCTAGAAAGATGCTGCTACTTCCGCCGTAGGATGCTGCTGTTGCTGTTGATCGTAGAATTTCTGCTGCTCCTGTTGGAAAAACGCAGGCATGCTTCCTCCAGCACTCATCTGCGGTCAACAGAAGGCATTTGGCAAGTAGGAGATTCACGATTATATTGAGGAGTAGGAAATCTTGTTACCTCATTCTCCTCAGCCTCTTCATCATTACTTATACCATAAGCTCAATAATGCAAATACTCTGAAAAGTGAATAAAAATTTGTGAATTTCGTCGTCGTTTTACAAAAAAACAAAAAAAAAAACAATAAGAAAAATAAATATTTATTGTTTCTTCACTTCTTAATTTATATTTCAATGTTCCATATCCACATTAAGATTTTTTTTTTTTATTTAAATAATGAAGATTCGTATGGAAGCACATGCATAAGTAAAATTATATCATTTTCTCAATCCTAACAACTCAATAATTGTGTATTTTCATATTATTGAGATACCTACATTTATTTATACGAGTACCAAAGATACTTTCTGATTGAGATTGACCATGAGCAGATTGTTTGTTTAGTTTATTATTGTTGTTATTTTCAATTTGAAATTATTTTTTATTGAATGTATCTGTTTTATTTTTGTATATGTAGGTTGTCGCATTTTTTCACATTGTGTTGATTTTCACATAATAATAATGAAAATATTTTTTTGGAAAATGTCCAAAACAATTTTTTTTTCTTTGCTAAAGCTAATCATTATATACAGAGTTTGAAGAAAAAAAGACAAGTATTTTTAATTTTATTGTTTAAAAAAGAAAAATTCTTTTCAACAAGAAAAATATATTTTAAAAAAATTTATTAAAATATTTTCCTCTTTGATGTTGTCTTTTTTTTTGTTATTTAATTCAGTGTTAATATTTTTATGTTTATAATTTTTGTCGGTTTTTAAAAAAAAAATATTTTTAAATAATATATGTATTGGTTTTGCGTGGATTATACATGTTTTCTAAAATACCAAAAATTTCCCAGACCTTGTTATTCATGTAAATTTTATTTTATTTTTTAATCTTAATTTTAAATTTATATTAAAAAAAAAAGTTAGCATTTTTTTTTTTTTGGTTCCTAAAAATGTGATGAAGAATCAGGTAAACAACCGTTTAGAAGGACAAAACAATAGGCTAAATAATTTCATTAAAAATTTCAAATTTATAAATGTGTACATGTCTAAAAGCTTTGGCGTCCTTTATTATATAACTTACCTTTTTTTTTTTTCATCGAGAAGTAAAGTGTTGTGATTATTTTAAAATATTGAAAAAAAAAATTTTTATTTTACATGGGAAAACAATGTATTTTACGTCTCTCAATTATTTTCGAAATAAAAAAAAGACCTATACAATTTCATTAATAAGTTTTTTTATCTTTTTAAGGAAGAAAACTTATGAAATCGGAAATAGCAAATATGTATAAGTCATAAAAAAAATTGTATATAACAAAAAAAAATAACACAACACTTTTCTTTGGCGCCAAACTTTAAATATTTTATATTTTTAAATTATTTAGAAAAAAAAAATAGAATTTATTTGGTATTCGATATTTGTCAAATATGTATTTTCAATTTAACCAGAAAAAAAATTTCCTAGCGCCAAATTTTCTAGCAATTGCGAGAATATCATCATTTATATTTGGCTATCAGAATCATGGCATCATTTTCAACGGGCAATGATTCTACAGCCAAAAATTTTATGTTTATAACGGCAAATGAGAATATATTCATTGTTTTTTTCTCTAATTTTTTATGGTTTTGATTGCTGATTAAAAAAAAGTTTGTATAATTTTAATAAATTAATTTACAATAAATGTTATTTCATTCAAAAAAAAAAAAAAAAAAGAACACAATATACAATCGTATACAATTGCATTTTACAAAAATTTCTATTGTTGATATAGAAAAAGGATTTTGGCAAAAATTTCATTAATTACGTTGTTTTAATTTTCTTTCTTTTTTTTTCTCATTTTCATAGCTAAAAACACAATTGTCTTAAAAACAATAAAGATACTATTCTGTTGTTGAAAAATCGTATATAATTTATTTTACAATAGAAATGTTTATATCAAAGTAAAATTAAGACAAAATAATTTGTAACACGAGTATTGATGACCACGAGTTTTTCATTTTCTGTATGGATACCCAGGTTATGTTTGATTTAGAAGGAATAGAAGGATAAGAGACTTTTTTTTTTGTTTTTGTAAGAGTAAAAACAATGAAACTGTATAATTTTTAAAAAAGAGTTATTTTTTTTGAAAATTTTCTGGTTTTATGCTTTTAATTTTTTGTATAGTTTGAATTAACGCGAATGAAATAACATATTATAAAATATCAGATTCAACTTGACATAGGTACACACATTCACATATCCTTGGAAACACTTTTCTCCCCTTATCCATTTTTCTATGTTCTGAGCTGATTAAATGTCCAATAAAAGAAAAATTCGTTGTGGCTCATAATAATAAAATAAAAATATTTAAATTCAAAATAAACTAAAATCATGTTAGATACCCGATTACCCGAATACCCGGTTATTAAAATAAATGTTTAATATTCAGATTAGGTGTTTCTCTTAAATTAACAATGACGCAAAAAAATTCATCTTAATAAACGAATAAACATTTCCATTTAAATTTTTGTCTTCTAAATATTTTACTTAGCTTTTAAATAAAATAAATCAATTAAAATACTATTATTTGAAAAGAAATTTATTTGAATTTTCTTTTCCGCAGATATATGGGCAGAAAACCTTCATCGTCACCAGCAACAGGTAATAAAGTGTTACATGAACAAGAACGTAAAGAATTTATAGAAAAAGAATTAGACGAATTAAACTGACGATACATCACACGAAAATTTATAAGTAAAAAATACATTTGTGCATATTATATATTTTGTATTATTGTATACGAAATAATAAAAATAAGAAATTAAACAATATAATTTAAATGAAGTTTTTCAATTATTTAATTTGTTTGTTCTTTAATCATATAGGACTCCATTCAAATCTAGCACGAGCTTCTATGGCAGCGAATATAGTTTTCTCCAAAGTTGTTTCTTCCTTTGAAATTTTTCTGGAAGTTCCATAGTCCCTGTATAAGGGTTATTTTAATTAATTTAGTTTAGTGATTTTTTAAATACAAATACTGTTTTTTTACTTTAGAAATGAAAGACGACAACGAAATATTTCACAGCCACTCAAAAACATGACTAATCGATCCCTTGGTTTTATTCTTTTAATCGAAATTTGAAAATCCAGATTCTGTAGGATGTCTTTGAATTTCAAATTGAAAATATTATTTAAAAAATAAAAAATGACTTACAATTTGTTTATTTATATTACCTATAAGCCGTTTCAAAATTAAAGGACGATATTTTACAATGCCATTCTCTTCTGTTGGACCATAATTAAGTGTTACATTATTCATATTTAAAATATGAAATTTAAATTTTACTTTTAGATTTAGATTAGATTTAGAATTAGATTTCACTAGAATAAATGATTTTTCGCAAAAGTTCAAACAACAAGTCAAAATTTTTTAATTTATAAGGAGTCCAGTTCAAAAATCTGTCTTTATTAAAAATTTATTGGAAACAAGACATTTTTGGCAAATTCTACAACCCAAATTTATCTTTTTATCTCTTTATAATTTGAAAGACAATTTCTTCCAATAATAATTTTAATACTCGTAAATATAAAAGTACATAATTAATATCTAAATTCTTCAGTTTTTTTTTTTGAAAATAATTTAACGCCTATGAATAAAATATTTGGCATCATGGCATCACTGTTGTTCTATTACAATTTTATTATTTTAAAAAAAAAATTTCATTTTAACAGTTTATACGGCACAAAAATAATCCGAATGTGGATTAAATTGGGAGTAGCGTAGAAACGGTAAAATTGGGATTAAAAAAGTACATGCAAACGTTGATATTTTTATACACTTATAGCCAGTTTCACAGTGTAAGCTTAAGCGAAGTTTAAGTCTTAAACTGAGTTTAATCACTTTTTTCAGATTCACAGTGGAAGCTTAATTGTTAAACTGAGTTTAAATTTAGCTAAACTTAAGCGGTCAAATTTCAGAGCTTATACTGAGTTTAAGTAAAAAATATATTGTTAGTCAACCAAATGTCAACAAATATAAAAAAAATAAATCGTGTTTTCATTGTAATTTCTTGAAAATTACTTCTTAAAAAAATTAAAATTGTTTGCTTTTTATAAAATGGATTTTGACATTGACATTTTTATATATTTTTAGTAATATCTTTTTTATAAATAATAAAATACGCATGACACTTTTTATATTGACATAATAAATTTCAAAAACAAAGCAGCTGCAGACATTTTTTTTTTGTTAAACTAGGTTTAGTTAAGCTGTAAAAAAAATAAACTGTGAAATCTAGTAGTCTTTATCTGAAGCTTAAGCTATATACAAAAGCTTAGCTAAACTTTGGCTTAAGCTTCAACTGTGAAACTGGCTGTTATAGAGTATACATATTCTTCTTCTTCATCATACAAAAAAAGAAGAAGAACGTGACAGCTTCACTTTCATCCATAAAAATTAGAATCCGCCATATTGCATTTTACCTCACACATACATATAAAAAAATTGGGAATAAACCGAAATAAATTGGGCTTAAGCCAAAATCCAAATTATCGAGTTTATACCACAAAAATTGGGAGTAAACCACAATCCGTATTAAAAGCGAAGCAGGCATAAACTCGTACATTATCAGCTGATTGTCAAAATTTTGCACTTTTTTTTATTTGTTCGTGCATGTGGATTTTAGATTTCCTGTTGATAGATAGTTGTGAAAGGCTGATGGACCATGGCCGCTATTTCAAATTTCGTGAAATTTGGTTATCAAAAAAACATTGATTTGGCTTTAAAATTTTCAAGAAATTACAGTAATTGTTTAGCTAAAGACTACAATTTAAGGATTTTAACACAGAAACAAAATATATACTTGAACAGAGTAAGTATTATACAAATTAAATTTTTCTTCTCTCACATAATTGATGACATTTGAATTTGTATTTGATAGATTTTTAAAAAAAAAAAAAAACTACATACAGTTATAAAATATTTGGAAATTCTATTCAATAAATTATATTTTGTTAAAATTCTGTTTTCAGATATAAACAACATCAAATTGTCATCAATTATATTGTTGAGAAACTACAAACAAAAATTACGTAATTTATTGGTTAAATTTATTCTAATTTATGTGACATTGAACTTGAAAAAGAAAATATACTTTGAAAAAAGTTAAACAAAACATAAATAAAAATGGGTCGAACAGGAAGAAATCGAAAGAGAAAAATCTTTAAACAACAAAAATCAATAGAATGTCCAGAATTTTTTGAAGCTTTTCAAAAACTTTCCTCTTGGCTAGGACAATTAGGATGGAAAAATGAAACTCGTTTAAATTATAAATATTTTCCAGATACAGGAAGAGGGTTATATTCTAAAAATGAAATAAAAACTGATAGTGTTCTGATAAGAATACCATTTAAGGCATTAATTACATTACATACAACTGAAAATGATGATAATTTTCGAGAATTTTTCACTTCAAGTTTAAAAACACTTCAAAACAATAAGATATCATTTCAGAGTTTTATTTCAGTATTTATTTTATTTCATCAACATCTTAAAAATTCAAGATATCACGCTTATATTAAAACAATCCCAAAAACATTTACAAATCCATATTTCTGTTCAAAAACAGAACTTGCCTATTTACCAGAAGATATTTTAGAAGCAATTGTTGCACAAAATCAAACAATAAAAAATAATTATACAAGATTATGTGATGCTTTCAAAGGAAAATATTGTGAATGTTGTGGCAATGAATATTTTCCTAATATCATTTCTATAGAATTATTTAAATGGGCATATTTTGCAGTTAATTCTCGTTGTGTTTATATCGATCCAAAATTAATATCATCTCTGGTAGAACAATCTGTATTTTTAAAAATTCTTAATGATGAACCAAAATTAGCATTATCACCATTTCTTGATCTTATAAATCATTCAGATCATGTAAATACTGAAATAAAATTATTTTTACCAGATAATAATAAATCTAAAGATCAAATTTTCTATGAACTTTATACAAAAAATAATTATAAACCATATAATCAAATTTTTATAAATTATGGTAATCATACAAATAAAAAACTTCTTATTGAATATGGTTTCTTTTTAAAAAATAATCGAAATGAATTATTTGAATTTAATATTGAAGATATTGAAAAATTAATTCATTCAAATACATTATATTATTCAAAATTTAAAAATGAAAATCGTAATAAATTTAAATTTATTAAAGATCATAATTTAAATGAACAAATGTTTATTAATTTAAATGATGGTATTTCATATAATCTACAAGTAACACTTTATTTAATTTTTAAATGTGATACACATTTTACAAATGTTCTTAATCAAATTGCATTTGGACAAATTGATAATTTGGAAAATTTCATTTTGAATGATTGTAAATTACTTTTAGAATATAAAATTAAAGAATTTCAAGAATTTATAAAAGGTTTTAAAAATCTAAAAGATGAATTAAGTGAAAGTGGTTCAGTAGTTTTAAGTTATCTTAATGAGTGTATTCTTTATTTAGAACATTGTTTTAATAAATTTTTTTAACTGAATTTTGTGTAGTTTAAATCTTTTTTCACAAATAGTCTTAGATCAGAGATGAGACTGTCTAAATCTCTTGAATTTCTAGGCACCCATCTCGTAGAAAATCTTACTGAATCTTGATTATATTTGAAAATGTTCTAGGAATCTCAATAAAAATTAAATTCTTAATTTCAGTTATATGTTTCTTCTTCTAACGTTCACGTTCAAGATGCAGATAACAAACAAACTAAGAAAAAATCACATACAGTTGCAACCAGTAGTATCCTTGGAAATGTCTTTGGCAATAAGCGGCAAAAAGCAGGTAAAACAAATTTAAAATTCTTTATATTTTTTTTGAAGAAAACTTTCAGGATTTCTGGATAATCAATACAACTTTTATAATAAATGTGTAAAAATTTGTAATATGCCAGTAAATACGTAAGTTTCTTAAAATAGGAGCTTGTTCTGGCTTAATCTTTTTTTTTCTTCATTTTACATTCATTTAATGTAAATTATTTTTATCATTTATCTCGACACTCAAAATTGTAACTAAAACTTTTCCATACCTTCTTTTAGTTTACACATTCACTTTTTCCTTTTATTTATAATTTTTTGTTGCGAAAAAAAAAAAGAAACATTTTTCTTTCTGTTTGTGGCATGTTGTGTGACTTTGAGGATGTTACTTTGATGACCTTAGTAAATCCTTAGGTCCATGGCAGCCTGTACGATATTGTTTCCATCCAGGCGGATCATTGGTAGGTGGAGAATCTATTGGTAATTTAGATGCACCTCAAGTGACATCAAGTGATATGATAAAAGCAATGATGGCTTATATTTGGCCAAAAGAAGATCCGTTAGTAAGAAAACGGTAAGTGTATAAATAACTTTTTTATAGCCTCTAATAATAATCTAAATTATTCTTTGTATTTCTTAAAGAGTCTCTGTAGCATTGGGATTACTTGTTGGATCAAAAATATTGAACGTTTGCGTTCCATTTCTTTTCAAAGGTGCAGTCGATCAATTAGGAATGCTTAATATGGATTCAGCACCTGAAACTGTATTAGCTGTATCTTCATCGTTATTGATTGGATGTTAGTTGATCGAAAAACTGATTTTTTTTCAGTTTTATTGATTTTTTTTATTTTGTAGACGGTATTGCTAGAGCTGGAGCTGCTGGCTTTAATGAACTTCGAAATGCAGTATTTGCAAAAGTTGCCCAACATTCAATTAGACGAATTGCAACAAATGTTTTTCTTCATCTTCATAATTTAGATTTATCATTTCATTTGAGTAAACAAACTGGAGCTCTTTCAAAGGTTTGTTGATAAAAACAAAAAAATAAATAAATTATTTTAAAATTAAAGTATTCAAAAAAATCCTTTTTAGACAATTGACAGAGGATCACGTGGTATTAATTTCGTTTTAACTGCAATGGTTTTTAATATTGTACCAACAATTTTTGAATTGGCATTAGTTTCAAGTATACTAGGTTTTAAATGTGGTTTAGCATTTGCTGGTGTATCAATGGGATGTGTTGGAATTTATGCAATTTATACATTAGCTGTAACACAATGGAGAACAAGATTTCGTATTTATATGAATCAAGCTGAAAATGAAGCTGGAAATAAAGCTGTAGATTCATTAATTAATTATGAAACTGTAAAATATTTTAATAATGAAAAATTTGAAACGAATCGTTATGATAAAGTATTAGAAAAATATGAAGATGCTAGTTTAAAAACAAGTTCAAGTTTAGCATTATTAAATTTTGGTCAAAATGCAATATTTAGTGTTGCATTAAGTACAATAATGGTATTAGCTGCAAATGAAATTGCTAAAGGAAATATGACAGTAGGGGATTTAGTTATGGTAAATGGTTTATTATTTCAATTATCAATACCATTAGGTTTCTTAGGAAGTGTTTATCGTGAAGTTAGACAAGCATTACTTGATATGCAAACAATGTTTACATTAATGAATGTTGATTCAGCAATACAAAGTAAACCAAATGCACCACATTTAGCAATAAGTCGTGATAATGCATCAATTGAATTTAAAAATATTACATTTGAATATGAAAATGGTAAACCAATATTTAATGATTTATCATTAAGTATTCCACCAGGAAAAAAAGTAGCTATTGTTGGTGGTTCTGGTTCTGGTAAATCATCATTAGTTCGTTTATTATATAGATTTTTTGAACCACAATCTGGTGAAATTATAATTGGAGGACAAAATATTAAAGATGTTGATATTGATAGTCTTCGAAAATCAATTGCTATTGTTCCACAGGTAAATGAGCGAAATTTTGAAATTTTTTTTTTTTTTTTTTGTAAAATTCTTAATAGAAAATTTTATTTTTAAAAAATAAATAGGATTCAGTTTTATTCCATGATACAATTAAATACAATATAAATTATGGTAATTTAACGAAAGGACAAAAAGATGTTGAAAAAGCTGCAATGATGGCTGATCTACATGATTCAATAATACAATGGCCAAATGGTTATGATACACAGGTTGGTGAAAGAGGTCTAAAATTATCTGGTGGTGAAAAACAAAGAGTTGCAATTGCACGTGCTATATTAAAAAATTCACCAATTTTAATTTTTGATGAAGCTACAAGCAGTTTAGATTCAATAACAGAATATGTAAGTTTAAATAATTTACACACTGTACCATTACCATATGATTAATCAAAAAACCGAAATTGAATTTTCTTGTTTTTTTTCATTATATTTTTTCAGCATATTCTTCAAGCATTATTACGTGCTACTCAAGGTCGAACTAGTATTTGTATTGCTCATCGTTTATCCACTGTTATGGATGCTGATGAAATTTTCGTACTTGATAATGGAAGATTAACAGAAAGAGGTACACATTCGGATTTATTAAAAAATCAAGGTTTATATACGAAATTATGGGAAACACAAAATAAAATTGTACATTAATGTTTAATTTTTTCCATTAAATTTAATTTCGTACTTTTTTTTTTTTTTTTTTTTTGTTGAATTATGAAAAAGCCAAAACGATATATTTTTATTAATATTTAATTTTAGTTTAGAGATGAAAACAATTATACATATATTGTATATTAAATTACTGTCTGTGCTGTAGATAATAGTTGTAAATAAGTTTTTAAATTTAAAAAGAAAAGAAAGTGTTAAAGTGAAAATTAAAAATAGAATATTACAAAATAATATATTTTTGTGAGAATATGTATGTTTTATTTAATTGATAAGCAACTTAAAAACATCTTCTTTAATGGCACTACAGCCAACAGTCAGCCCCTTCCTCCTCCAGTAATTTCTTCCACTCATTCCTGTCTTTTACACTTGATCTCAGATAATTATAATCAAGGATTTTATGTCCTCTTTTTATGCTCCTAACTATATCACAGTCGTGATACTCTTTATACAATTCAAGAGAATTATTCATAATATTCTGCGTAAAAAGAAGCCGTTTTCTTTTGTCTTCAGCATTTGATACCCATGTTTTTGAGCTATATATGTCTGGATTTGAACAGTTTGGAGAGCCTAAAATAAACGTTACTCGTCTTTTGGTTTCTTGCATGAATTTTTATTTTGCTCTCACCAATTACCAATTGTTTCTCGGGAACTTTTTGAATGGCAATAAAAGCACACTTCTAATAATTTAAACATAAAACAAAAAAATGAATAAATTAAGTTTTTAATTTTTTGATATTAGACCACTGTTGTCGACCTAAAGAATTAAGGAACTTAGGAAAAAAATTAAGTTTTTTTTTTTTCAATTTCTGATACATACAATATAGATACATATATTTATTTAAGTACACTTTTTATTTTATAATAATTTACAAATTCTCATATGATATATAATTTAAAATTGTTAATCCAATTGTCTAATTCTAATTGGCATTGGAACACCATACACAAGATACAATATTGAATTTCCAACATTATAAAGGAACATTTTATAATTATAAACACGATCTAAAAATTCATTCCATAATGGTAAAATTGATTTATTATTATTATTATTATTTTCAAAAGGTAATAATTGAATTTCTAATTGTTGCATTGTTTTATTAACATATGTATACATAAAACATGATGGAATTTTACTAATTGTTTTAATTTCATGAAATTCACCAGATTTAATTGATAAACTTTGTCCAGAACTAATCGTTTCTATTGTATCATTATTTTCAATATTAAAACGTACAATACCTTCTAATACAGTTAATGTTACATTATCTAAATCTGGTGATATATAATTTTCTAATGTTAAATTTGGATAATCAGCAATAAACATAACATCAGAATGATTACTCCATGATAATACATCTTTTGTAATTGAATTTATTTTTGGTCTCATATAATTTAATTCATTTAAAAGTGGTAATATCCAATCAGTTTGTTTAAATGGTGACCATGATGCTTTTAATAAATCAATACGTGGATCAAATACTCTTTGTTGAAAACGACCATTCATTGAACACCATATATCAAAATAAATTGATAAATTTTTTGATGATAAAATTGTATTTGGATTATTTTCAAAATCATCAATTAAAATATTTTCAATACATTTTGCATATTGTATTGCCATATCAGCATGTTTTGTCCAACGATCATATTCTGAAAATGCATATGGTTCTAAATAATGTTCTTTACCATTTTTATTATCAATAATTTTTACAGATGTTAATATTGTATCATATGAATGTACCATCATATCCCATGAATATCCATAAATTCCATTTGTCCAATTATTAAATCCTTTTGTTATAAAATGAGAATATGGTAAAAAACATTGAATTGAACAATAAATAAGAATTAATAAAACTCGAAATTTTTCTGTAGATGAACATTTTAATGTATCTTCAGTATCATTAGATTGTGAACATTTTTTCAATGAAATTTTATTAGTATCATTTTTAAAAGATGATATTCGTCTTCGACGTAATTCAGGACTATTTACATGAATTTTTGAATTTTCAATATTTTCATCTTTTTTAACGAAATTATTTTCCTGATCGATAATTTCAGTATTTTCTTTTTTCAAATTTTTATAATTTTTGATTTTTTTAAATATTGTTCGTGGCCAATCAAATTTAAAAAATAGATGAACTTCAGCTAAACATACCCAAGGAAACATTCCTTTAAAAAATAAATAAATAAAATATTTGGATACATTTTATGTAAATTCCGTTGAATTAAATTTTTAATTAAAAAACAATATGGTTAGAAAATTTAAATATTTTTCTTTTTAAAATTTCAATCCTATACTAAAATCGAAAAATATCTAGGTACTTACCAATTGTAAATAATCTTGAATTCATTAAATGAAAACTTAACATAAATGGAAATGCTAATAAACGTGTTTTTTCGTATGTCATAAAAAATGCAATTGTTAAATCAAAAATAGCTGTAAACCAATGTATAATTATTAATTCAGTCATTTCAACACTTAATATATAACGGAATGGTGTAAATAACCAATGATATCCTAAATTTGTCATTGAATATCCAGATAACCATTCAATTGTCATTTTTTTTAAACCAGCATAAAAATATAAAATAAAAAATTGAAATTTTATTATAAAATAATTCCAATAAGGTATAATTTGTTGTTCTTTTGGTAGTCCCCAACTATCGATTGCCCTGCAAAAATAAAATTTACAAAAAAAAAAAAAAAATGAGTTTTTTTTAAATAAAAATTTATTCTATAAAAATCAAAAATTTAAAGAAAAACTTGATTTTAAATTGATTTAATTTTAAAAATCACATACCAAAATTGATTTGCTTTTGTCCATAAAAGTAAAAATCCACATAGACCATATAAATAACTGTGATTATTCCATGATGGTTTTTCAAGTAAAAATATATACCAATACGGTATTGAAAACATTAAACATGATAATTTAAATTTATATCCTATTGTAATTCCAAATGCTCCAAACCACATAATTAAATAAACAATTCCCATATGTGGTAAACTCAATGGTTTTATTATATCAATTAATGGAAAATGACAATGTTTTAATTCACCAAAACGTGTATCTAAATTTCCGCCTTGTCGTTCTTCTGGTATATCAATTAACATTGCAATTCCTTTATTTAAAAAAAAAAATAATAATAAAATTTTGTAAAAAAATATAAAAACAGCAAATAATAAACCAGTATTAATGACATAATATAAATTTTCATTTGTAATACAAAAAAAAGAATTAATTTTTTACCAAATAATATACGAAATATTCCCAATGCAGATGAATCCGTCGGTGTATGTAACCATTTTACAAAATTATCATATGAACTTATATTTTTAATATTATGTCCTGTAAATTCCTCATATAATTTTGGTATATTCATTTTTAATTGTAAACAAAATTTTATAATATGCATATTAATGATATTAAATGAATTATTTGTGGTATTTTTTATATTTTTTATTTGAATTGAATTCATTTTACTTTTTAGTTATTTCAATAAAAATTTAAATTTTAATATGATATTTATCTACCGTGTGTAAATCGTTATAAAAAATTATTTAAAAAAAAAAAAAAAAGAATTTTTTAATATGTTTGTAACATTTCACCCTAGCTAAAATGCTTATTCCTTAATCCTTATATATTTTGAGAACACAATATAGCTATAATTACGGTAAAAAAAAATATATATTATAAAATGTATTCGTATACTGTAAACTTTAGTAATTCTCAACAGTAAAAAAAAAGGAAACTTTGAATTCAATTAAATATTGAAAAAAAAAATTCCTATTTTCTATTTTCTTTCAAAAAACAAAAAATATACATTATATTTTTAATAATTTAATAAAAGTAACAGCAAAATAAAAAAATCACAGCACTTGATTAGTAACAAAAAATTTTACTTAACTTTCTTGCACTTTTTATTATTATTTTTTTTTTTTTCGTAATGTTTAGGTTGTGAACCTTATGAAAGTAGGTTTCTATCTGTTAAGAAATTATCTGCATCCTGAAAGCTTTTATACACAAATATTTTGTATATATACATATGCTGTTATGAATCTATTGCGCAAGTACATATAATATTTTTAAGGAGGTGTAAAAAAAAGAACAACATCCTTGATGTATTGTAGATAATGATGATGATGATGGAGATATTTTGAAGGATAAGAAAAGGAATATTCTTTTATTTTCTTTTATATATTGAATTTCATGTGGTATTTGTAACCAAAAATAATTAAAAATTCTTAAGGATTACCTTTCATGTTAGGTAAAAAAAATACAAGATAAAATGCTGAAAGGATTAACCTTTAACCGTTACATAATTTTTTATTTTGTTTTTTTTTTTTTTTTATTTTTTCTTTAAATTTGTATTCCATTAATGTCGGATGCTGTCTTTTTGTGTTTGTTCCTTTTCAATCCTCATATGCTTTTATGTATGTTGGTTTCTTTTTTGTTTTTATTTTTTTGTAGGCACCTAGGTGTATACATATGTCATGAAATCATGAAAACATAAATTAACAAAGCTAACATTGAACGTATGTGTTACAATAAATTAATGTTAATGAAAACACATAATGTGACATGTTTACACTTCTTTTATTCAAGCATAACAACATATGTATTTATATCTACATAGGTACTTACATTAAGTATTAAAAGTACCTATATGTATTTTCTTATACTACATATTTTCATTATTGTTTTTTTTTTCTTTTAATAAACTAAAATTGTATATTCGAAAGGTTTTGAATTTATTTATTCTATAAATGATTGAAAGTGTAGGCGATGATAGTTTCACCTTGTCTCTTGAAATTATGTTTATTTTCAAAATATTTGTTTTTTTTTTTCTGTTTATTTTGTATTTGAAGTGTAAGATAATTATGTGTGACGGTTTGGATAAGAACAAAAATGAAATAAAATAAAAAGGATTTGTTAAAGTATAAAGTTAAAGTCATTTTCACTGAATGAAAAATAACTTTAAATTTCACAAAATGACGAATAACAAACACACTTGTTATCCATTTCTAATTTCTTGAATAAATTCATTTAAAATTAATTTCTAAATTGAATACTTAAAATTAGTTGAATATCATCAAAAATATACATATTTAAATAAAGCTACTGTCAGACGAAACAATACATTTTTTTTTTTTCAGTTGCCCGAAAGATTTTTTTAGTCATAAAGACCATAAAGTTGTCACAGCTAAAATCTTCTACATTTAGGGTCTTTCCAAAATTTAGTTTATTAATATTAACTGTTGCTATTTTTAAATATTTCGATCTAAAGATCGAAACACGGTCTACTTTTCAAAAATAATTTTTTCCATACAATAATTTTTAATCAGAAAACTTAATTTTCAGACCACTTTTTATTTTATTTTTTATTTATATAAAACAAAAAAATTGTAACGTCCGACCATAGGTTAATAATAATTAAAATTTGCATGAATTTTAATTTATATTATAATAAGTTTAATATATATTTTATTTTTCGAATAAAACTATAATGTATAATATAAAAATAATGTGAGGTCCCACAGATCCACTCGAATAATTTAGTGTGTTACAAAAATCCATATCTTTTCAATCAAAAGAAGGTTACATAATTATTGAAATGTCCTGTAATATGTAATATTCTACACTGGACACACCACTAACTTCGATGTTTTTAGGATCCGTGAAATTTTTCACCTTTCACAAATAAACTTTATAACAAATAATTTGATTTTTTTACTTACATATTTTTTTTTTTTTTAACACTAATGCAATAAAAATTCTATTATTTATTTTAATTTATTGTTCAATTTTTTTTATTTTAAGTAATTTATTGTCCAATAATTGTATCTAGATACATAATTTTTTTTATAAATAAGTACAATATGTATATGTCTGTAAATAATACATAATTTGATTATATCATATTTTAATTGACTAAATTTTCAAATAACGATATTTTAATTTTTTAATTTTATTTAATTAAAATTTTTTTTTTTTTTAAATGAATGAAAATGATGTAAAGTTTATCTGTGAAAAAGAAGGTACAACAAATTAATTGAACAGTACTGAAAACATTTTGAAAATATCTTAACTGTAAAATTAAAACATGGCGATTAAGCGTACATTTTGTAAATCAAAAATGATCCTGTATTATTGCAATTTCCTTTTATTTTTATTGATTTATATTTTCATTTTTAAATTGAGCTTTTAATTGAAAACTTTCCCCTTGATCATAAAGCAAATACAAACTAAATAAATAAAGTACATATACCTATAATAAAATAATATTTAAATCAAGCTTTCCGATAATTTAAAATCACACTACTTAAGTACTTTTCTTTTCATAATAATAATTGACGTGATATCACGGATTTGGTCATTTGGAATAGTTTTAAAAAAGTCTTCAGCCTTATTTTATTGTCCTTTAAAACAAACAAAAATGAAAGAAATACAAAAACAAATTTATATTGTTATTTTCAGTTATCATTTTTTTTAAATATCCAGTCAGGTAAAAAAAAAAACAATTCTAATTCAAATTTCAAATCTAAAAAAAAAATATATAAAAAATTAATATGTTTTAAGTAAGTAGCTTACATTCCAATTTTTCATGGTACATATTTGTAAAAAGGACTTTTATATGTACATTATGTAAATATTTAAATGGGCACATTCTCGATCATCTAACATTGATTAAAAAAAAATTACAAATAAGTGTCGTTTGTAGCTTAAGCTTTATGAAAGTCCACTACATTTTGTAGGCTTTACATGGCCTTACTCTGCTTGTTTTTTGAAACATTTTAAAGGGCACGAAATGATATCACGTCAAAAATCAATTCTATTCGAATGTACGAGTATGAGGCATCCAATAAATTTATCAGGGCTTTCTTTAGATTTTCCATTTCATTTTAACAAAAAAATTATTTTTCTAAGACTCACAAAGTGAATGAAAAAGAACGTACAGCTCTGATAAATAATTCAATCTGCGGAAACAAGGATTTATCAAAATTCTTGGGGTTTAGGAAAAATACGATGAGAAATTTCGGTTTCTGGGCTTTTGTTTAAAAAAAAAAAAGGATAATCCGAATTTAAGAAATTAAAACTTGTAGAATTGCCAAATGTTTTCAATTTCACTAAATATTTTGTCCTATTATTTAAGTTTTAAGCTTTAACAAATAAAACTATTAAAAAACAAGAAAGCATGTTAAAAAAGTCCATAGTCAATTGATGAAATTTTGAGTAAATTATTGAAAATTTCCTTTTAATGTATTTTTCTCAAATTGACACGAGAGAGGTAACGAAACTTGTGTAATATTTTGGTTTTTGTACTGATATAGAAAGGTCCTGCGGACTGCGGTGTTAAAGAAACAGAAATTCATGTTATTATTATTATTCATCCAAAAGAACTACACTACCAAAAATGGAAATCGATAAAATCGATTCACATACATCCGATTCGGTATCGATTCGATTCCCCTTCGTCCGATCAGTTTAAGGTATTTTTTCATGTTTGTATGTTTTTCAGACACATCCGGCTCATTCCGGTCACAAATCACATACAAATATTTCAAAATGCCCTGATGTGTGTTAATCGACTTTAAAGCATCTCGGAATTTTTTCTTGTAAACAATTTTTGTGTTATGTATTCTTATGTACCATATCAAAAACTTTCAATCTAATCCTGAATTTCAACTATTTTTTTTTCCATTGTGACAATGATGATGAATAAAATAAAACAAAAATGATTTTAAAAGAAAAAAATTTTCAAATAAAAAAAAGGACAAAAGGGATGAGATGAGATTTAAGTGCAAAAAATAATTTTTATTTTTCAATATTATGATTTAAAAAAAAAAATGATTAAATTACAATAAAAACTAGAAAAAATGCTAAAAAATAAATTATATATGTATGTATAAATGTAATGCTTTTTTTTTTCGTATACTTAAAAAAAAAGAAGTAATAGTAAAATATGTGTGAATCAGGAAAATACATTATCATAATATTATTTTTCCGTTCAATTATATTGAACTAATTAAATAATTTATACTCGGGCAGGATCAACAACACCACCAGGTCCAGGTAAACCACTTGGACGTCCAATTAAGAATGAATCAACTTGTCGTGCAGCTTGACGTCCTTCAGTAATTGCCCAAACAACTAAAGATTGACCTCGTCGACAATCTGAAGAAGAAAAATAAAATCATGAAATATAGTTTTATTTGAAAAATAGAATTTAAAAATAAAAAAATATCTTTTACCTCCAGCTGCAAAAACTTTTGGATGTGAACTTCCATATTGACCATTAATTGATTTAATATTGCCCCTATTATCAAGCTCTAAACCTAATTCGTTGGGTACAGATTTTTCTGGCCCTAAGAAACCCATAGCCAAGAGAATTAAATCTGCTGGATAATGTTTTTCAGATCCTGGAACTTCTTTCATACTCCATTGGCCAGTAGGACTTTGTGTCCATTCAACTTGAACTGTATTAACACCTTTTATATGACCATCTTCGCCAATAAATTCTTTTGTTGTTGTACTGTATTGTCGTGGATCTCTTCCAAATTTAACTCGAACTTCTTCGTGCCCATAGTCCACTCTACAAATTAAATTTGAAAAAAAAAGAAACAAAAAAACTTAAAATATTTACAGAAGAAAAAATAAACGAAAATTACATACCTGAAAACCTTTGGCCATTGGGGCCATGGATTATCATCAGCTCGAGTTTTCGGTGGTTCTGGAAGAATTTCAAATGTCGTAATACTTTTAGCACCTTGTCGAAGTGATGTTGCAATGCAATCACAGCCTGTGTCACCTCCTCCAATTATGATTACATCTTTACCTTCAGCTGAAATATTATTGGGATTGCCTCCTAATTGTTTCTTTTGTTGTGATTCAAGGAATTCCATTGCAAAGTGAATGCCTTTAAGATCACGATTAGCCAATGGTAAATCACGAGGCCATGTCGATCCAGTTGTCAGCAATATTGCATCATATCTATATGTTAAAAATACAACATAATTGAATTCAAATTTTAGTTTAATGAAGTATTGAAAATATTTTGCTTACTCTTCAATAAGATCTGCAGCCTTAACATCTTTTCCGATATGAATATTCGTTTTAAATTCAATTCCCTCAGCAGCCATTAAATCAACTCTCCTTTTAACAACATCTTTAGAAAGTTTCATTGTCGGAATACCATACTGTAAAAGTCCACCGATACGATCATTTCTTTCGAATACTGTCACCAAATGTCCTGCTCTATTTAATTGTTGTGCAGCTGCAAGTCCCGATGGACCTGAACCAACAACAGCTACTCTTTTATCTGTACGTGTTTGTGGGATTTCTGGTTTAATCCATCCTTGTTCAAATGCATGATCAATAATTGCACATTCAATATTTTTAATTGTTACTGGAGGCTCAGAAATTCCAAGCACACAAGCTCCTTCACAAGGAGCTGGGCATACGCGTCCAGTAAATTCTGGGAAATTATTTGTTTGTAAAAGTTGATTAAGTGCTTCTTTCCAAGAATCATGGAAAATTAAATCATTCCATTTTGGTATGATATTACCAAGAGGACAACCATGTGTATTTGATTGACAAAATGGTACACCACATTCCATACAACGAGCTGCTTGAACCTTAAGCGTTTTTCGTACATGAGAGAAATTGTACACTTCATCCCAATCTTTTTGTCTTTCAGTTGCATCACGATAAATTCCAGTTTCTCGTTTATATTTGATGAATCCTCGAGTTTTATCCAAAATTTTATCTGCTCGTTTCTTTTCAAGAGCAAGGTCTTGAATGGCTTCTTCGATATCTTTAATTGATGGTTCAGTTTTATCTTTAATACCATTTTCAATTGGTTTTTGGATTTCTTGTGCAGTCTTTTCTTCCTCCAAAGCTTTGAGTGCTTTTTGATATTCATATGGGAATACTTTAACGAATTTAGCTTGTTCTACAGACCAATTTTCAAGAATATATTTTGCTACTATAGATCCAGTTTTATCGATAAATTCTTGAAGAAGGTCTTTCACAGTGGCGACATCTTCCTCTTGTTCAAGAGGCAATAGTTCAACAGTTGCTAGATTGACCTTCGGCTTGAAAGATCCATCAATATCATAAACATATGCAATACCACCAGACATTCCTGCTGCAAAATTACGACCAGTCAAGCCGAGGATCACAACCAATCCACCTGTCATATATTCGCAACCATGATCACCAACACCTTCAACAACAGCAGTAACGCCAGAATTTCTCACACAAAAACGTTCTGCTGCAATACCACGAATGAAAGCTTTACCTTCAGTGGCTCCATACAAGCAAACATTTCCAACAATTGTATTTAAATGAGATTCAAATGGAACATTTTCTGGTGGCATTATAACAATATTACCACCAGACAAACCTTTGCCAACATAATCATTCGCATCTCCTGTCAATTTTACATTAACACCACGAGCTAAGAATGCACAAAAGCTCTGACCTGCAGAACCTTCTAAGAGTATATTAATTGTTCGTCCATTTGGAAGACCAGCTTCACCATATTTGCATGCAATATGATATGAAAGTGTTGATGTATATGCTCTTTCTTCATTGTTAATTTTAGAAGCAATTATTATAGATTCTTCTGTTCCATTTATAACTCCTTGTGATCTAGCAATTAATTCATTATCTGCACGTTTTTCTAGACCAAAATCTTGAGGTAATGATCCACCAATAATGTTCGTTTCTGGTCTCAATTCAAGTGCATTCTTCAATAAAAGAGATAAATTCAATGTTGATGCTTTCTGAGTTAAATTTTTACGGACTTTAAGGAAATCTGTTCGTCCAATTAAATCTTGGAATTTTCTTACACCAAGATTTGCCATAATTTGACGAATCTATAAAAGATTTTCATAACGGTTAAACTTTATGTATTTTTAAAAAAAATAATAATCATAAAACTTACATCTTCTGCTAGCATAAAGAAGAAATTAATCACATGTTCTGGTTTTCCAGCAAATTTCTTCCTTAGTACAGGATCCTGTGTAGCAATCCCAACAGGACAGGTATTCAAATGACATTTTCTCATCATTGTACATCCTAAAATTATGAATTCAACATTAAAAACACCAAAATTAAATGAAATTTAGATTTGAATATTACCCATGACAATAAGAGGAGCAGTACTGAAACCAAATTCATCGGCACCTAGCATTGCTGCAACAGCAACATCAAAACCAGTTCTTAATTGACCATCAGCTTGTACCACAACCCTATTAAAATTTTTCACTATTAGTCTATCTTTAGTTCAATTTTAAAATTTAAAAAAAATGTTTAAAAACAAATTACTAATGTATAATCGCTGGCCGAACACAACACATTTTTGAACGTGGGGAACAAGCGCGGACTGCATATTTGGCGCTAGTTCTCGCGTTCGTGTGAGCAACACATTTATAACACACACCCTATGGTATACATGATATTTAGCTTTTTGCTTAGACGTAGTTTATTGTTTTTTTCTAGACTAGCTTTCACACAGGCAGGTCACACAATACAAGGCCTCATTTTTTAGTCTCAGTCACAATAAGAACATTCTGTTCTCTGATTAGTCTTTTTTTTTTCAACATTTTTTTTTTCAATATTCTAGACTAGAACACACATAGGATGCACAGAGAGGATGAATAAAACAACGATCAATCCAAACAAAATGACAAAAATCACATCTCACCGCAAGATTGCATATCAATCCCAAAGACGGTGAAGATTTTTGTATTTTTTGGTTTTTTATATATTTGGTTTGCGATAAGAATTTTTTTTTCAGTTTAAAGACCAAGTTCATTTCGATACATTTCTCTATCTGGATAACCAGGTGTCAGTGTAATTAAAAATATTTTGAAAACAATTTACCTTGATCGAAGATTATTTAAAACAAGAACTTGATGTGTTTCAGCAATACCCAATTCCCATGGTAGACCAGCTGCCTTAATACCAGTCCATGAGCTAGCACCAGTACCACCATCATGACCAGAAATAACAATATGTTCAGCTTTACCCTATTTATGTTATGAGACGATATTATTTTTAATTAAATTTCCAACCATTTAAACATTATTTACTTTACCTTAGCAACCCCAGCAGCAACAACACCAACTCCAACTTCAGAAACTAATTTTACACTAATCCTGGCTTTAGGATTGGCACATTTCAAATCATAAATAAGTTCAGCAAGATCTTCGATTGAATAAATATCGTGATGTGGTGGAGGTGAAATTAATCCAACACCTGGTACTGAATGACGTGTCGTTGCAATATCTTTAGTTACCTTATATCCGGGCAATTCTCCACCTTCTCCAGGTTTAGCTCCTTGGGCCATTTTAATTTGTAAATCATCAGCATTTGCTAAATATGAAGCAGTAACACCAAAACGACCTGAAGCTACCTGTTTAATGGCGGATCGTTTATTATAAACGGGATCTTGGTCTGAAATGAGAAACGTATTAAGAGATTTTGTCAATTTGTTTTTTAAACATTAACCCTGAATGACACGATGTACTATGATATATTGGAGATGAGCACTTGTGTTGTGATGGATGAACCTGACCGATTGATGTTCTTCACATTTGTTGACTTACCCAAGTAACGATCAGCATTTTCCCCACCTTCACCTGTATTACTTTTTCCTCCGATTCGATTCATTGTAATGGCTAATGTTGTGTGAGCTTCCAGGGAGATACTACCAAAACTCATTGCTCCTGTTGCAAATCTATAATATGGATTTTGAATATTTTACTTTATGAAAAATACGAATATATAAAAGAAGCTATTTTACCTCTTGACAATTTCACTAGCTGGTTCAACTTCTGAAATATCAATTTTCTCGCGATCAGTAACAAATTCTAATTGTCCCCTTAATGTACATTGTTTAACACTTTCCAAAGTTGAAGCTCTGAATCTTTCATATGCACTTTTATTATTATTGATGGCGGCTTCTTGCAAAAAAGCTATAGAAGCTGGCTCATTAATGTGCCCTTCACCTCCGTGACGCCAATGATATTGTCCTGGATTACGTAATATTCTTAAATCTGGAGAAACTCTACAAAATGTAAGTTCATATCTTTCAAGATTCTCTTTTGCTAAAATCTCGAATGTAACACCACCAATTCGACTATGTGTTCCTTTGAAACAACGATCAATAATATCTGCTCCTAAGCCAACAGCTTCAAATATTTGAGCACTCTTATAAGATTGTAGAGTGCTAATACCCATCTTAGCCATAACTTTAGAAATACCAGTTTCAATTGCCTGAGCGTAAGCAGTGTAAATTTCCTTATCGGTCACTGAAGGTTCAATGACACAATCATCACGTAGAGCAGCAGCTAATTCAAAAGCCAGATATGGACAGATGGCATCAGCTCCATAACCCAAAAGTACACAAACATGATGTACTTCTCTAGCTTCAGCTGTTTCAACAATAATTCCTACTTTCATACGTTGACGAGTTTCAATTAAATGATGATGAAGACCTCCAAGAGCTAACAAAGCCGATATTGGTACACGACCTGGACCAGTATTACGATCAGATAAAATCAGCAATTGAGTTCCTTGTTCTGCTGCAAGTTGCCCTTCTAGGCAAATTCGGCGTAAACAATCAGTGTAACCTTCAACACCTTCATTGTATGGAAACGTAATGTCAAGAACCTTTGATTTCCAGCCTCGATGTTTAATCCTTTTCAACATTTCAATATCAGGAATGCTTAGAATTGGATTCGATAACCAAAGTCTATGAACTTGCGCTACTGATGGTTTCAACAAATTTGCTTCTGGACCAATTGGACATTGTAAAGACATGACAACTTTTTCACGGAATGGATCAATTGGTGGATTTGTAACTTGAGCGAACAATTGTTTGAAATATTCATATGGCAGTGGTTGGAATGTTGATAAACATGCTAAAGGTGCATCATTACCCATTGAACCCAAAGCCTCTTTCCTGTAATTATTTCAAAATACAACATATCAATCAGAATTTAACAAACTGACAACTGAATTGACATACTTATTTTGGAACATAGGGACGAGAAGCATATTTATTGTTTCCGTAGTATAGCCAAAAAGTGATAATCTGGGATCCAATATTCCTTTTTTCTCGGGATGAGCAATATCACCATTAAGTCCATTTACACCATTTACAAGTTTATTATCATGACCGTTAGTAACAGTATCAGCTTGCCGAATTTCATCCATGGAAATCTACATAAAATATTTATCAAAACTATTAAGTTTATGTACAAATTAAAAAATTGAAATTTTGGCGAACTGAACTGTACGTGAATTTTAGAAACCGAATTTTTTTTTTTTTAAAATTGGTTTTCTCCAAAAATAAATTCATAAAGTGTCTTTAAAAAAAGCAAAAAATTCGGAAGCCAAAATGAAAAGATATGAAAATCTGTACAGTTCATTTCAAATAATAAAATTTTTAAAATAAATTCCTTTAAAAAAAAAAGAATGAATAGTCGAACATGCAAAAATGATTCCAAATATGTATAATAAAAAATCTTTTTTACAAACAACTACACACCATTTTCCATACTCCAAAAAAAAAAATAAATAAATAATAAGAAATAATAATTTGGGAATTTTTAAGGAACAACTTACCATCTAAAATAGTCACCAATTCGTATTTTTACACGTATAATATGAAGCATAATAAATAAAAATAAACAGTTAAATAGTTAGTAAATTTCGAAAATGGACAATATCACAAATGAAATGTGTCAGTGTGATTAATATATGTACATATATCTATATGTTTGTATAAATTATGGTTATAAGTATTTATAATTGTGATCTTTTGGAAATGCATATGTTTTTACAACAAGAAAAAAAATTACCTTCTCTTTTAACCATTCAGAATGTGGACGTGATTTTGCAATTCTTGTTTTTAATTCAACATCCTGAATGAATTTTTTCTCTTCAGTATCAACCAATAACATACGTCCTGGTTTTAAACGACTTTTAATAATAACTTCTGAAGGATCAACATCATAAACACCAACTTCAGATGCCATAATTAAAATATTATTTTTTGTAACATAGAATCGTGATGGTCGTAAACCATTACGATCAAGTACGGCACCAATATATCTGCCATCAGTGAATGAAATTAATGCTGGACCATCCCATGGTTCCATAACACATGCAGCCCATTGATAAAAATCACGTTTCTCTTGTGGCATTGTTTTATCATTTTGCCATGCTTCTGGTACCATTGTCATAACAGCTTCTGGTAATGTACGTTCACCATTCATTGATAGAAATTCTAAGACACAATCAAATGAACCAGAATCAGATAATCCTGGTTCAACAATTGGATATAATTTTTTTAAATCTTCACCAAATATTCCACTTTCCATAACACCTTCACGTGATTTCATATAATTAACATTTCCTCTTAATGTATTTATTTCACCATTATGTGCAATATAACGTAAAGGATGAGCACGTTCCCATGATGGAAATGTATTTGTACTGAAACGTGTATGAACCAATGCCAAATATGAATCGAATTCAGGATTTAAAAGATCAGTATAATATTCCCATAATTGATCTGATGTAAATAAACCTTTATAGACAATGGTCTTAGTTGATAATGAACAGATATAAAATCGACGTCCATCTTTTGTTAATTCATGTGTTGCACGTTTACGTAAAACAAAAATTTGTCGTGCCAATTTTTCACCATCTAAATTTTCAACAGTTACAAAAACTTGACGTGAAAATGGTTCACTATTTTTAGCAACACCACCAATTGCATTACTATTTGTTGGTACTGTACGCCAACCTATAACATTTATTCCAAGACTTTTAGCTAAATCTTCGAATTCTTTTTCACTTTCATTATGTGTATCCTCATCCAAATAGAAGATTCCAGTTGCATATTTACCATTTGGTGGTAATTTTATACCTTGAGCAGCCCTATAAATTTGAAAAGAAGAAAAATAAACAACAAAAAAACAAAAAGCTTTGATCAATCAAATTCAATTAAATCCAATTTAAAATAGTTTATGCAATCTATAACAAATTAAATTGAAAAGATATTGACAATGTCATAAAGCATATAATTATTGATTAAATGCAAAAACAAGAAAAAAATTATTCTTTATACTGACATCATACATTCATTGCAATCATTAAATTTGATTACCTGATAATTTGTTAACTAAGTTGAATGCCACTGAATTTGTGAGATTTAATTTTTTCCAGTGGCACAGTAGCTCTTATTAAATCAATTATCGACATGAATAGCATTCAATTCATTGAAATGTATAATTTAATGCTATAAACAAATAATATTGTAAAAGAATAAAGTAAAATCGGGTAATATAAATCTCTCAGTATTTTCTAAGAAAATAATGAAAAGACTATTCTAGACTATAGACTATTGATTATAATTAATAAATAATAATTACTGAAATTGGAACAAATTTAAATGTTAAATGCTATTTGAGACCAATATATTGGCCTGAGGTAAATAAAAATACATAAATTGAATTCACTTAAAAATATAGAGTAAATAAGTAAATGTGTATAACAAATTGGAACCAATTATTCGAACTATGCAGAAACATGATTTTGATTTTTAATTAAATACCATCTGCTTTGAACAATTAAGATAATTTTGTTCTTGTGATTTTGATAGTTCAGTATTTGTATCTACAGTTTTAAGTAACTTGAGAACCACAATTCGTCCAACAACCTTTATAATAGCTGAGATAACACTAAATGACCTAAAAAGATTTATTTAAAAATCGGAGTGGTTTTCAGGATAAGCCACTGATACTGTCGAAGGGCACTAACAATGGGCCTCTAGGCCTCTGAATGGATTTGCTTTAAATAATCAAATTAAGGAACAAAAGGGTTCACATTACCCAATCTTTCTCTATTTTAACATTGAAACTAATAACAAACTATCGTACAACAAGATATCTGAATTATAAATTGAGGTGTTAATTAAAAAAAAAAAATTTTTTAATTTATAAACACCTCAGAAAAAGTGTGATTTTTATTTTTAAATTTCATAATTTGATTTGTTATTGCATAAGTTTTTTTTTTCTTCAAAAAATATATATCTTAAAAACTAATCTACCTTCCTCCTCCTCCCTTTTTTTCTCAGCCCGAAACAAACAAAAAAACAATTCATTAAATGATAAAATTAGGGAAAAAAAATATTACATAAAAATTTTCCAATGAATGAATTTTATTTGAAATAGGAAATAGATAAGAAATATAATATAGATTTTTTGTTGTTGTTTATTTTTATTTTCATTTTCAATTGATAGTATAAATTACGTAAAAAAATGTTTGTAAATGAACATTGACCCTAAACCCTATATTTCCCCTTTATTTTATTTTTTTTTTTTTAATTTTTTTATTTAAATATTATTTAAAAAATATTATTTTCATTGTTGGCATAATTATATAGCGTATCTTAAAAGGAAAACAAATCTCTTATCAAATAACTTGTGTACGTTATTTATATACTATATAATCTTACATGAAAGTTTACAATTATGTATAATAAAACTATTTAAGGGGCTATTTGATCTTGAACTTCTATCTGACCTTCTGACACATTTCAATCAATTCATTGATAAAATGAAAATTATATTAACAGAGATCAAATGAAAAAAAAAAATGTGTTTTAATTAGAAAATAAAATTAATAAATAAAAATAAGTAATAATACGAGTAATAAAGGAAAATTATATACGTAATTATATTAAACACATGTTTTCAAATGCATTCAAGTCGAAGAACATTTTTTTTTTGTTGTTGTTGATCGTTTTATTAAATTAGTGGTTACGTTTTTATAAATTAATATAAAAAATATGAAATGATTTCATAATCAACCCTCAACAAAATGTAATGAAATTTTCTTTATATGAAAGTAGATCTTTTTAAGATATATACTTTGAAAGATAAATTCGATCGTCATCTTAAAAATGCATTCACAACCTTATTCAATTTGATCGGAATTCCGTTCCCACATATGAACATACATACATAGAATTTATGAGGAGCTCTTTGTTTCGACAACTAAAATTCATTATTATTGCTCGTAATTGACGTAACTTCCTGTTTAAAAATTTATTATTATCTTCTTTAAAAATCACTAATGATTCTTTAAATTAAGCATATAGCTATAGTTTCAGTTTGTGATGAATGATGATTTTGTTCAATTTTTATCACACATTTCCGTAAGATGTATGAATGTACTCGTATATTTGTCGTTTAAACGCTTCGAAAGTTAACTTTCATCAAGACCCATATATGTACTTATTATAAAAAAAAAAAGAAATTAAAATGAAAGTAAAGAAATTTTTTCTTACAATTCTTTCGCATATAACTCATGAGGTATTGATGATAAAACACCTGCACCATCACCAGTATCATTGTCACATGCACAAGCACCACGATGTTTCATCCGTTCTGACAAGGTCTGGGCATCACGAAGAATCTGTGAAATTACATTTAATTAAAATTTTATTTTTTAATAAAAAGCATGAATTTAATTATTAAAAAAATAAAAATTACCTAACATAGTTAATACTGTCATAATTATTTGATAAACGAGATAAATAAATATATGACTAATTATTTAATGATATAATTATGAAATTTTAAAAATTTTATAATTATATTTTTAGTACGTACGTAGTAAATTGTTTTATAACTGAGACAATTTGTTTTTAATTTAGGTACATATATTCTCTTACACAGTAAAAAATGTTGAGATATGATCAAATAAAAGAATTATTATTGTTTATGAAACCTGAATTTCAAATAAATTATATAATCGAAAATTAAATTTCTTATTTATTATAATTTTCGGTGTAATTAATGGATTAATTATTTCATTCGTTGTGAGTCTTACTGGCTTGTTATTGATTTTTTGAGAACTTCTGTGTTCTGTCGGTTTTACCAAGGCAAATTTTGAAAGAAAATTTTGATCAACAAACAAGCTTTTTCTATGATAAATTCGGGATCCGGAAAATTCATCGCCAGCAATTCATCGCCTCAACAATTCATCGCTACAGCAATTCACCGCCAGCAATTCTTTGCCAGCAACTCGGCGGTGAATTGCTGTAGCGATGAATTGTTGAGGCGATGAATTGCTGGCGAAGAATTGCTGGCGGTGAATTGCTGGCGATGAATTTTCCTAGACCCGATAAATTCAAGGTCTCATAATTTCGAAAATAATGGTCAGAAAATTTGAACAGTCAAAGTATTAGAATCTTCTTGTTATTTCACTTTGAAAATTCGTTAAAAAAATGTTGGCAAGAAAATTACTTGATTTTCCATACTTTAACATGATTATTAGTTTTACGAAAATATTTGTCTCTGAATAAAATATTTTTAAGAAAAAGTAATTCTTTTTTTAAGTAATTTAAAATTATAATAATCAAGAAATCGATTTTTCTGCATTAAAAAAAAAAATTCGATAAATAAATAATAAAAAAGATAGAAAATTTGAATTAAATTGGTCTAATTTCAAAAACATTACTAGTCTGTATATCGAAGGAGAGGACTATGATATCCAGTCAATAAATTTAAATTTAATTTTTACGGTATTTTTAGTTATTTCTTCCAAGGAAATCAACAATTGTGAAATCCATAATTCCAAAATGAAACATGTGAAATATACCACAATATTTTTAACTGTGTTTTACGTAGACAATTTTTTTTTTCATTGTAAATTTTACGAATTTATATAAGTACATACATATGTACATGTATTTTTATTTAGAGTTATGTATTTTCCAATATGTAAAATTTATAGTTCCAAAATAAACTCTTTTATTTTTAAATGACACAGATGTTTTCTTTATTGATTTTATATAAAATTTTAGACAATATTTACGAAAATATTTGGTGGTTAATAAATTTTACCATTTTTTCTTAAATTCCCGATATTTAATATAATTTGGAAAATTTTAATAGTTTTTTAAGAAAATATCAAATTATTGAATTCAAAATAAATGTAATTTTATTTTACCTTGTGAGATCGTTTGCCATCAATGGCAACAATGAAACCAACTCCACAAGCTTCATGTTCATTTTGAGGATCGTATAATCCTTGTGCTGATGGACCATACCATTTACATTTTTTCCTTTCATATTCATCATTATTATCATTAATTTCACAATTAATATTTTTTATATCTTTTTCAATATTATCAAATGAATTTTCTTTAGCAGTAGTAAATTCACCACTATTCACGATTTCTTCAACAAATAACTTTTCGTTATCGCTTTTTTTATTTTTATCAACTTCACATCCTGATTCGTTATTTATTGGGGCCATATTATGTTTAAACACTCCTGTCTTAGATAAAATTCTTTTTTTTTTATGGCCTTTTTTTGTTTGTTTTTAAAATTTCAAATATTTATAAATTCTTAAACAAATCACAATACTATAAATTCTAATATTTATGTAAATTTATAATTATGTAATTATATTATTATATACGATTAAATAATTATGATTTACGAAAAAAAAAAAAAACAAAACTATACTGTTAATAATAAATGCACTTACTAATATTGTATAGGTAAGGGGAAGAGAGATTAATATTATTGTGAATAAATGAGAATTTAAATAAGAAAATTTTATAATGTTTAAATTAATTACAATATTTTTAATACGTAATTTATTATTAATTAAAATTATTTATATTTATTATAATTTATTAATCACTTTCGCGTATTATTATTATTATTAATTTTATTAATTTTTTTTTTTTTACTTTATTTAAAAATATTATTTATTTATTTTTTTTTTTTAATTTTAACAATGTCCTTTCTTTATTCCACTTTGCTTCTCACAAATTTTCTTGAATACGCTTTTGGAGCTTTTCTCATTTAGAATGGAAGACTTTTCTTCTAAATCAATTTTAAACAAATTATTTAAAATTTTATCGATTGTTCAAAATAAAATCTGAAAAAAAAAAAAAAAACAAAATTTTAAAATTTTATTACACTAAAATTTTATTTGAGAAAAAAAGCTGAAAAAAAATTAAAAGTTTAAGGTCAACTAAGCAAAAAAAATTAAAAATATCATAAATTTACGTCAAATTTATCCTCAATTTCAAGAAAAATATTAAATCTTTTTCTAATTTAATTTTTTCTTAATTTAAATAAAATTATGTAACGAAAATTTCTTTCTTTTTCCGTTTTATTTATTTAATTTTCTTTTTTTAAACAAGAAAAATATTCTAAAAATAGTTCAATGTACTAAACTATATTTATTCAAATGAAAGAAAATGAAGATTAATAATTTTAATATTAAATTGACGATTTAATCAACAATTGGGTATTGTAGGTATATGTATACATTTTTAATTTTTTATTGTGTATAGTAAGTAATAAGCACGAGAATTTTGCGTGACCACAAAGCGCTCTTGAGCAATCAAAATCACAAAACAAATGAATTAACGGGCGCCACAAACTTGTCATGTCAGTTACAAAAATTTATAAACAGTAGTTTTAATTATAATAAAAAAAATACCTAAAATGTTTTGATTTTTTTTTTTTTTGAATTCAAATTAACTGATGATTTAACTAATATAACAAAAATTGATCAATAAATGATGATTTGTAAATTTATAATTTTTAGCAAACTCTATAACGATAAATTTTAAACCGTCTGAACTTGTTGATAGCTTCAACACGAATAACTTTTTGAGCGTAGCGGTAGCAGCAACAGTAGCGATCTGCTTTTTTTTATAAATTAAAAATTTCACAATTTTCTTTTTATATTAGACAATTCTAATCAAATATATACTGACTCTATAAACTAATTATCATTGATCAGATGATACTTGTTGTTAATGAAAATTACAACGTATAGATATAGAGGTGCTCAGTGCTCACTTGTACTAGTACACCGTACGTACATACATACATACATAAAAAATATATTTTTCTAATTTTATTATTTTTTTATATACATATGTACACTCATATATGTATGTATGTATATCTACTTAAATTTTCTACTACACGAAAAAAATATGTACCTATCTCTCATTCTCTTATTTCTTATTTATAATTTTAAAAAAAATAAATAAATAAAAATCTGTTATATGACAAAATAAATTTAATAAGTTTTAAAAGCTTTTAAACACGATTCAACAACACGATTTTTCATTTTACTTACGTACCCACCATCCCAACATATAAAAATAAAATCTGTTTACACAGATCCTCTTTTTCGTATGAATTTTATTTAATTAAAAGAAAAAAAATAATGTTCCACAATTTGTTGTTGTTGATAAAATTTTTCAAAATACATTATCATGTTTAATTGAACTTGATTTAAATGAACCGAATGAATTGTTGACGTAATGATTATGATGCTTTACGAGACAAAAAAAAAAGACAAAAAAAACTTTGTAAATTTAAAATACGAAAACAAAAAAATTAAAATGCATTTTTTTTATACACAAAATGCATGTATGTACAATTGAAAATGCATTTTAACAAGAAAAGATGTTTTTTCCTCTTTTCATTCATGCAAAATAGTTCTTTACAGGGGTTCAATTAAATATATATTACACAGTTGCTAACCTCTTTTCATTAATTTTCAATAAAAATTTGTTTACGCAAAATATATTCCATTTGAGATTGACAACAGAATAATCAAAAGATACATGAGAAATTTTGTCTCTATGAGCTTGCTTTTTTTTTTCATCTTCGAGTCGAGCGTACACTGGTTTTTATTTTTGAGGGTATCAAAATCATAAACATTTTAACGTTAGGAACTTGTCAATAAGATAGAAAAAATTATTTTTCATTATATTTTAATTTCATAATTTGAAAAACAGATTTCTCATTTCAAGGATTTGTTTTTTATTTTTTCTTTTATTTTGAAAAGTTCTTCCCTTATCACTTTGGTCTTTTTCCTAAAACCGTTATAAAGTTCAATTTTAATCACCCTGTTTATACTGAATAGAATAATTTTAAAAAATTAAAAAATACTAAAGTGTTTATACGCATAAAATCAAAAACATACATATGAGGTGCCCATACGGTGCCTATATACTATACACATAATTTTTTTTAACTGACCTAAAATTCAAACTTGCATCATGACTTTAGCAAATGTTTTGTCAGCAATAAATCTGATGAAATGTTTATATAGTTGTAATTGTAATGAGTGTGTATTATCATCATAAATAATATTTTGTTAATAAATTATTTTTTTTTTCGCAGACTTTCTTAAAACAAAACAAAAAATATTACATATGATTATATGTATTATTTTTATTATTAACTGTAACACAGTCTCTACCAATTGACGTCGTGTTTAATACAAAGTTGATAATTTCACGTTAAAAAGCGTGTTAATTTTGATTATACATAAATGGAAATTGGTGTAAAAATAATAATAATAATAATTAGGTGATAGGAGGGCATGATTCATTTAAAATGTCATTGATAAGAAAATGAAGAGTTATATATAGATACTTTTTTTTATATGTATAGAAATATATAATATGTAACTATAAAATAATATATGAAGTTCCTAGTTGAAGATAATAAACAAAATAAATATATTGTTTATAATATGAAATTTATTAATGTATGTGCGTGGGTAAAATTTTGAAAAATTTCCATTAATTTTATTAGATTGCGATAAAGTAATTTTGCTTTGTCATATTATCATAATTTTAGTTATAGGTACATATACATATAATATAATATATACATATAAATATATTGCGCATCTGTCTGAAAATTGATTAGATGTTGAGTATGTCTCCTTAAAAAAATTTATTGCTTTTTTTTAAAATAAATTTATTAGAATTTACAATAAAATGAATTAATTGTACTTTTACTTCTAAATGGAAAAAAAATGACATCAAGCAAAAAAAATTCAATTATGTACATACATACTTCGTTTAGGGGTTTTTTTAATATCAGTTTTAGAATTTATATGTTATAGATAGTATTGAAAAAGTAAGTAAATTTATGATATTTGATTGTTAAATTATATTGATTAAAAGAAAAAAAGTACCTAATAGTATTTTTTTTTTTACTTTTGCAAGGTTATTTTTAATTTTTCAAATAAAAATAAAGAAAAGATTTTTAACAAAACAGACAAGAAAATGTTGAAAATTTTCTTCAGAAAAATAGGAATAATTCAAATTAAATGAAAACAAACATAATTATACAACTATATACATATTTCGACCTTCTCGATTATACAATTTATTTTTTTTCTCCACTATTACCTTGTCTAGCAATTATCTATATTTTTAATTATCTGTTTTTAGCCTAACACACCTAAACTCATGTGCATGGAATTTTGTACGTGGGGATTTCTATATGGGAATTTCCACATGAGGATTGCATATATGCATATAAACCGCATTTTAGATAAACTAGAGTCGTTACAATTAGTTTTACCGTCTATATTTTTAGTTTTTATTCTTTGAAAAATATATCCAAAAAAAAAGACTGTCTCAAAAATTTTATTTTGAATATTTAGTAGATGTTTTTAAAACTGAATTCTGTATTATGATTGCATCACTGCATTTTTGAAAATATACTAAATTTGAATATGGATTTTACAGTTACTTTTATTATAATAATCTAAAAAAATACTGAAGAATTCTTGTAATCACAATATGACATTCAAGTTATTTTTACGACTTCAAAATTCTATCAAAACTAAATTGTTTATTTTGTATTTAACAAAACAAAACTAAATTAATTCAATATGCATTTTCCTTTATTAAATTTCATATTTTGTTAATATGACAAATCAGGTGATGTTGAAGTATATGCCAACTATTACAATCAATTCAATTTATTATGAGTGGTTGTTATGATTTATATACGACAACGTTGATGATGATAATGATGATGAGCTCGTGTACTCTATTAAATTTTTTTTTTTTTTTGTTATCAAAAGAATGTGTGTGTATCGTCAATTTAAGTAATATAAGAACAATGAAGATTTTGTTTATCATTAAAATTTTATAATTTTTAAAAACTTTTTTCCACTTTAATATTTTAAACTTGAAAATAAATCAATTTTAAGTAGATATAGGTATTATAAAATTAAAATTCCGCTTTCCTAGAGTGTGTTTGTTATTATTGTTATTTTTTTTTTTTTCAATTTTTAAATGTGTGTTTGATTGCAGTGAAGTTTATTAAGAAAAAAAAAAACAGTATGTAGGTATATAAAATGAACACCTAGGAATTCTACATATATTGTGCCTCATTTTTTTTTTTTTTAAATATTTCTCTCTACATGCATCTCAGAAAACAGTTTTACAAATTGACTAGACGTAGACGTAGACGTAATGAGACAACATAAAAGTGTTAAATATAATTATAGAAAAAAATAAATATAGCGTGTTTTTTTTTTCTCAATCAACTGAATTAAAGTCAATTTTTATAAGTGATAAAATCATGCTGACAAACGTGTGCTTTTATAATACATTATTAGAATACTAAAATGTTGACTTTTCTATATCTATATAATATATTTATCATATATAAATACATAAATGCGTACTGTTTTAAAACAATTTCAATTAAGAACATCAATTTATATGAAAAGATTACATTTCAAAGTAAATTAATTGAAAATTTTTCATTTATTTTTAGAATTTTATTTATACTATTGTTTTTGTATGTATGTATGTATAATATATATACAATTTTTAAATTTGTACAGAGAAAAAAAAAATAATTGCTTGCATTGATTTTCAAACATGTTATCATCAAACTAGTCTCGAGAACGTTAAAGTTCATTTGGAAAATATCATTAACAATATTTTTTTTTATAAAAAAATAAAAGTTTTCTACATAGACTTCGAAAAAAGATAAAAATAATAATTAATTATTTTTTAAATGAAAATTAATTAATGAATTTACATTTAGACAGCTTGAAATCAATCTCATTTCATTTGAAATTTTTTTTTTGTCATAAAATGGATACCCGAAAATTGATACAAAAAAAATAAAAATAAATAAAAAATTTCTTTCTAGAAACTTGTGAAAATTTATGAATTTATTTATATTCTACGATATTACACAAATCACAATTTAAGAAAAAGTTTGTAAAAGTTTGAATAACTTGAGGATTGGACGGCAATCCTGTAGATTATAGGCCAAAAATAATGTTCTGTTTTCAAACCTATTTTGGAAAGCCGTCAAGAATCTTGACAGACTGTACCGTCAAGGAGTAAAAGTATGACTTTATTAAAAAACTATTTATTTTGAATTTAGTTTAAATTGAAAATAGAATATTATCAGTTAGAGATAGCCGCCACCAATCTGATGGTAATTATGAAATAATAATTTGTTTTTTCGATAAAGCCATTAGAAAATTATCCATAAGGTTTACATGCAAAGAGATATATGTACATACATATATGTACGTAGTACATATATGTATATATTATATAAATGAATAATTCCATAGTTTTGCCAACAACGGATCGATTTTATTATGATTAAAATATCTTTAATAAAAATTATGTGGTTATACAGCCAAAAATTAACTTTTGTCAATACGATAACATAGTCAGTAGTCACATGTACTCCTCCGACCTCCATTCTACCAGTATTTATCTTTGCCAAATAAGATACAGAAAACTATTGAAAGCAATATAATATATGTTTTATCAAAAGACAATATGACGGCAAAAATTCACATGCATTAAAAAGATGAAGAAAAGTCTTGTGGGGTGATGGTTATCTTTTATCCTGTAACATGGTGATCATAACGTCCAATAAGTTATGAATAACTTCCACTCCATTTTCAAAGTACGAAAATATGGCATTTCAAACTCATACTTTTAAAAAACTTTACTGTAATTTTTCTAAAAACTGTAGATTATGAAATATGTCCCAATATCATATCAGTTTTATTTCTTTTAATTTATTAGCTAGAATTAAATATTAATTCGGAACATTACTTAATTATTTTCTATCATGTTTTTTATTTTCAATGGTTGTTCTGCATTAGTCATAAAATGAAATTAATTTTGTTTACTGAAAATAAACATAACATGAAATCAATATCATGAAAATTGATATCAAATAAGTAATAAATTGCAAAGACAAATAATAATTTCATTAATATAAATTTTTTTTTTTCAAATTTCAGGTGAGTTTTGTGGTGTGTGTATATTTGATCTAATGCAATGTTACAAGTAAATATAAACAAAATAAAAAATATAGAAAAATATAAATAAATATTTTATACTTTAAATTATTGTTTAATTGTCTATGGCGTCAATATTGTATCAATTTTCAGTAGTTATGATGACTATTCTTACATTACAAGACATTACGATATTATGAGCTTTAGTTTTTTTTTTATTTATGATTATTTGCCTTCTGATAAAACAAGTATGTACATAATAAGTGGAAATTAAGAGTTGATGTTAGGTGTTTTTTTCTTTCTTTCTACTAGATACTTCACTATAAAGATACCTACTTACATTTCACTATACTTAAAGGTTTTTTTTTTTTTTCATATACTTGTACAGAATTCTAATTAAACACGCCTCGTTGTTTATTAATTATTGTATTTTATTGACATATTAAATTTATAGAAAGAAAAAAAAAACAACCTTTATAATATTCTATAAAAATAAATTGCACTGAATTTAATCTTGAATACAAAAAATAATAATCATGTATATAGGTATAATAAAGTCTTATTGCTATGAAGATGAATTAAATTGGAATCAAATGAAACCTAGACAAATATCTATGTATTTACATTATAATAGTTTTATTGGTTATACTTTATATACAAGTAATTTATATTGTTTTTTTTTAGCTTGTTTAACTAATTAAATTGAATATTTTTATTATCTTGTTATGAAAGTAAAGTACAGAAACAGAATGCAATGTTAAAAAACATTTAGAAAACAAACAAAAAACAATGCTGTTTATTGAGAAAAGTTAATTTGTACTATATACAATACAGTATACACACATATTTATATATATTTTTTTTTAAATTGACCTTTGAAGGACAATCTATTGCGCGGAATTTGAAATTTATACATTACAGAAAAGATGTCATGTAATGTAAATTAATATTGTTCATTGATATATGCTTATGATTTTTGAATTTGTTTTTATATCTTTGTGGTAATTAGTTATTTCGTGTAATGCTTTATATCGTATTTATATATATATAAAAAAAAAAAAACCTATTAGGTAAAAATGGTAAAATGAATATGGTCGTACATGAATAAAACATGTTTTAGCTTATATTACGTGAAAATATTCATATGTACGTAATTATTCAGCATTTTTGTTATCATAGAACTAAAAAAAGAAAAAAAAAAACAATTTAAGAAAATAAATAAAATAAGAACGTAATCTAACACAAATGATATTTTGTTATCCGTGGTCAAATTCTTTGTACAAATTTAAGTAATTTTATAACATCAATTTTAAGATTTCCAAAATTAACTACCTATATCTATATCTGATACGACAGTTTTTACATACCTGTTTTTTTGATTAATTGATCAATAATTGAATAATTTTTAAAATGAATTAATTCCTTCTGATTTTTTTAAAAAGCGTTGTTCGAATAAAGAATGACTAACACAACTATATAGTTGCTAATTAAAAAAGGGTTTGTTCTGATTATTATCAATCGAATAATTTCGAGTAAGTCTAGGACAATACAATAAAAAAACTTATATTATATAATTATAAGTAAACTATTTTTATAAACTGTCTATTGTCTAATCAAACAAGTTTTACAACAAATTGGATAAGCACACACAAACTTTAAAATTAATTGATTTCTATGACAATGACTTGCATTTTTATATATTTTGTATAGTATTGTACCCTTTTTTGATATAAAAAGGAATTTTAAAACAAATACGATATTGAATTTTCTATTAAATTAACTTCTGTTTTTGCTTTCTTCAAATTACATTACCAATTTTAAAAAATTCTGTTTTCCTTTAATCCACCCACTATGCTAAACCTATTTCAATTTACCATATCTAATACAACTGTTAAAATATTTCTATGTAAGCACAATTTAGTTTATATTAGAAATAAGGTCAGCTAAAAAGTATTTATATGTATACTTTATACAAAAATATATCAAATATACATATATATGTAGGTTTCTTTCCATATATGCGATATTTACATGTATATGTACGAGTTTATCGTCTTTTATTACCCACTATATTATATTTACACATTTCGATATGGTGATAAAAAAATAAGTAAATAACTTATACCTTGGAAATACATATGACTTGAAAATAAATAATAAAAATTAACAATAATAGAACCTTATTTCACTTGCTTGAAATGCATTATGTTTTTTTTTTTTCATTACCTACAAATTACGCCACAACGTAGAAGATAAGGGAAATTTAAAACCTTTTTATCAATGAAATTATTATTTCTTGTTTTCTTTTTAAATTTAATATTTAAAAATTATCAATTATTTACTTTTTTTAATTCAATGAATGATTTTGCAAAATTACAAACATACAAACATAATATCACTCACTACATATACATTTCATATGTAAATAAATTTGATTCTTATTAGATTTTTTTGTTGTATCAAATTACATAATATTATACTTGGAATTAAATTACACATCAGCTTCTTGATAATTGAAAAATTTATTAGATTATTTTTTGTATCAAATTTAAAGATAATTATATAAAGTATAATTTTATTTGAAAAAAAAAAAAGAAACTTAATTTAAATTATCCAACATGTAATAACATGTTGAACTTATTCACCTATAATAAGGATCAAATCAAACGGAAGGCTATAAATAAAGTAATAATGGTTATTAAAAATTAACTACAAATTTGTATGTTGTACATTGAATTTGTCGCGTCTGTCTTTTATTGAAAAAAAAACATATTATGGATATTGGATTATAATTTTTCAAAGAAGAAAAAAAAAACATAATTAAAAACTTACTTTAAAAAACTTTTCGAAACTTAATTTAATAATACGCGTTAAGAATTAAATAAATAAAAAATTATCAAAAATAGGACATTCCGCCGGTTGATTAATATTCCATGAATTACATATCGTATTGATTGATTTTAATAAAATCATGAAATTTGAGGTATGTATGTAGTTTGAAATCTTTAGGAAAAATATTGAAAAATTTACTGAATTGACTGTTTCTATTTTCGCAACAAGAATTAATTAATTTTTTTTTATTTCAATTGGTAAATTTCAACACGTGTAACAAATTATTGTCAACAATAAAAAAAAATTCTTTATATGACCCAGAATTTATAACAAAACGCATATCATTACGTAATCACTTGTGTATTTATGTATAGATATTTCTAAATTCATTTAGATAGTATAAAAAAAAATACAAAACTCTTTTTTATTTTTTGCAAAAATAAATGAAAGTTCAAAAATAGCTTTTTCTTTACAATACTATAACAATAATTATAAAAATTATTACAGTGTAAAATATTTTGATACAATTTTTACTACCTACCTATATTATGAATAATTTTAAAATTTTGTTTAATTTTTCTTCTATTTCTCGAAATAATACTATTATGAAAATCAAATAACGAACAGAAATATTATTTAAATTTGGATAATTGCCAAAAGTACAAAAAGTAGGTATAATGAAAAAAATTAAATGTTGGAATGTATAAATAAAATTTTTATTTAAACATACATATTTTCAATATTTAAGTTTTTGGTTTAAAAAAAAAAAAAAACAATAATATATGCGTATTTAACTTCTGGAAAAAAAAAACTGTTTAATTAAATATGTTAGCGGTAAGATACAGTTCATATGAACTTCTTTTATTTGTATCACGTGTTAAAAGCGCTAAAATATATTAATACATAGGTACGTCAATTTTCCCATTGAAAATGACAGTCAAATGATAATTATTTTGTATTTTTTGAATAAAATATGCATATATTTTTTTCTTCTATTTATTCAATTCAGTCAAAACAATAAACGATATCACGAAAAATTAACAACAACAAAAAAATGTTATCTCAAAATTTAATACAAAATACATCCGTTGAAATTGAAAATTTTTTGCAATACGATAATTAATTTGAAAAAAGCAATAAATATTCTAATCTCAATTGATACTTTAAAATCAGTTGGTGTCAATTAAATGTATCGATAATAAAATTTCGCCGGTAATAATTAATGAACCATAATTTAAATGTCAATGATATAAAAAAGTAAAAAAAAGTACGTTGAAAAAAATCTAAAATTGAAATTTGTACTATACGAGAACAAAATAACCTTATTATAAAATAAAATTGGACTTTGCATCAACTTGTCAAGCTTAAAGAAAAAAAATTTAATAAATAAATATCAGAACTTTCTTTTTATGAAATAAAAACTGGTCTTGAACAAATACTGCTGAACAAAAATCTGAAGAAATTAAATTTTTCATTTTTAATGTAAATTTTTAAGCATATGTTTGTTATAAAAATCATGAGTATGATACATGTTCTCATATGATACATGTGTCATATATATGTATATATAGGTATATACTATGTATATAATCTACGTTATATGAATTTTAATTTTAATGGAATTCTAAAATTGGATCTTTTAAACAGTGACGTAGAAATTTCAGAATTTAAAGGCATTAATTTATTGTAAAATTTAAATTTAAAAGAAATTTTAAAAAAAGAAAAAAATCTGCTAACGAACTCAAAGTAAATATGTATAACGATCGCCGTACTTATAGTTGTACAAATTTTTAAAATATTTTATGTTTTTTTTTTTACATTTGAATTTTTCCTTGGCTGATAAATTATTTCTAAAAATAGAACCAGAATGATTAAGATAACAAGATTGTGTGTAATAATAATATATTTTCGTTTATGTTTTTTTTTTTTTTTTTGTTTTTAAATAAATTCGAAATTCAAGAGACATTAGAGAATTTTGTTTTCTTATCTTTTCAGTGTAACATAATGTGTACATGTGTGCATACGAACATAATATACCTATTTGTCTCAAAATGCTTAAAGGTGATAAAATTTTATTTACACGTTGTTGGAACTTTAAAAATCTAAAAACGTTTCTTTTGAAATGGTCCGTATAACCAGACAGTTGAAGAATTTAAAGAAAACAACAAGTAGTAGGTACATCGAAGTAAGAACTTATAATATACAAATTTACATACGTGTATAAATGCATTTTTAACCCTTTGGATACAATTGATGACCATCATGCATTTTTTTTTCCCAAGTGCAAGATTTAACTCATTCAAACTTTTTGTTATACTTTGTCTTTTTATTTTATTTTGATTTTGCAATTTTAATCACCTGAAATCATCTCAGTACTATGAATGTTCATATCAATTTTTTTTTTAAAGCAGTACGTAAAGGGTTAATAAAACTGAAAAATTTCTTTTAAATAAATATTCATTACATTTTAGTAATAAAATGAATTATACTTGTACATTGATACGCATACAAAATATGCAATACGTTTTATGAATTTATAATATAAATGCACATACCTACACCCAATTTCGATGAATCTATTTAAATACATATACGTATATTAATCAATAATCTGGAGAGAGAAAAAAAAATCAATCATTTGTCATTTCATTCAATGAAATTGTTATGGTAGATATTACTAAAAGAAAGAAAAAAGAAAAAGGAATCCCAGAAATAGAAAATTAATATGTACCATATTTAAGAACCAGAAACAACAGACCATATTTTTCATGAAATATATAAATAAGAAAATTTTGAAAAATTAGTCATTAAAGAGAAAAACATAATACAAATAAGAAATTTTCTTGAAATAAACATAAAGCTGTATTGCATTTTTTCTCAAATGCAAAAATTATTATTTTTTTTCTTTTTTTTTTTGCACAATCATATTTCTGTATATCACATAATTCTGAATAAAATTTCATTTCACAAAATAAATCGATGTAGTAGGTAGAGGTAGCTCATATGATATTTTTATAACATTGTACCGGGTCACACAGCTGGAGAGGATTATATTATAAAAATTTTCTTTATAAAAAAAATATATACATAAGCCTCGTCTGTCTGTGGATGAGCTATATATATTTATAAAGTACACGTACCCTATACATCATGATTATAGCATATATATAATTATAGGTACCTACTATTGTACTAATATATCACATTTTTCTATATACATAGTACATTATGTATGTATAAATTCTCTACATTTGTAATAGATAGAAAATTCGAGAATTTTTTTTTTCTTTTTTTTTTCCAAATCAATGTGAACTACATAATAAAATTTTTTTAATTAATGAAAATTAAAAAGAATTTGATTAAAAATGAAAATTTAAAAACAAAATTGTGTACTTTAATTATTAAATACCGTTTGATTGATATTCAAATTTTAAATGTCCTTATTATTGTGTTCATAATTTGATTTAATTATTTAATCTAATTACCTACATTTTTTTTTCTTCTCTTAAATTTAAATTTACAGTTATAAGAATTTTAATTTTTTTTTTTCGTTTAAAATTACATTCAGTTCAATCACAAAAATTGACACTTTTTTTTTTCGTTGTGAAAGTTGAAAAAAAAAAAAAAAATAAGGAGAGAACACTTGCTTTTCTCCAATTTGCAATGTACTTTCTAAATTCACCCAAAAACTGGATAAGAAAGAAGAAAAAAAAAATTAAAACATAATAATACTTCACTTGAATGTGAGTACACACTTTTCTTCTTTTTTTTATATATATTCAGATTTTATATTTTGTTCAAAACATAAATTAAAACAAAAAAAAAAAATTAATTTAAAAAGAAATTTCAAAACTCCACACCTACTTTAAATTGTTTTTGTCTTTTTTTCTCAACAGTCTTCTTTTCGTTTTAATTTTTTTCCCAAAAAAAAAGTATTGACCGTTTTTTGATTTTCTTTTTTCAATTAAAAAAAAATTATAATTTAAACAAATAAAAAAATTATACAATTTGATTACAATTTAAAATCGTCTTTTTTTCAGTATAATTATTTTTTCTAGATATCACATAAGTGATGCATGTGCGCAGAAAAAAAAATGTTTTTTCTTTCTCACCAGAGTTTCTTTTTTTCAAATTTGCTTTTTTTTAAAATAATTATATTGACTATGAGATAGGTATATTGAAATTATTATTCACTTTATTATAAAATTGATATCAAGAAAAAAAACTTTGATACGTCTTACTAACTTTGAAGCCCGAACAAAACTAAATGTGAATAATACTACTCCTCTGTGAATTGAACAACAATTTTTTACTCAGAAATGCTCAGAAATTTAAAAATAAATCTAAAAATTCTGACGATGTTGGTGATATGGTGAACACTAGAACTTGTTAAACGTTAAATTATATACATGATGGATATATGGCTCAATAGGAAAAAAAGAGATTCAATATGTTGTAAGGGAAAGGAAACACAAAACGTATACCTTTAGAATATGCTGAATACTTATTATATAAAACACCTCCAATGAGGTGGATATCAATAGTGGAGAATTTCTAAAATAATGAAAAAATGTACTACGTTAAAAAAGAAAATACATATTTTATTTATTTTTCTCAAAAATTTACTTTCACTCATATGAATCTTGTTCATTATTTTATAAAATCCAAATTGCGGACAACTAAAGTATAAAAGAAAATTAATGAGTACGTACATGCGCAATATTTATACTTCGTTATTCTCAAGGAAGATATTTTCTCTAATGATATTGGTTGCTTATTTAAGGAAAAATTATGGTCATAAATGAATTCAAGGGCAAACGATAAATAATGTCATAATAAGGATTCTTGTTATGTCCTTTTTTTGCCCTCTATTCAAGAGAAATTACGCTCTAATTCTCTATAGAAATTTATTATCATTATTAACACTTCTTATAAAAGTTTTTTGTTCCAACTTAAAAAAATTAATTTGCATTTTTTTTTGTGTCTTAGGAAGATTTATTTCTTTTTTGATTTTTGTAAAGTTATTCTCATTGAAATTGTTGAATAATGATTTTTTTAAATAATTTTGCGTTTTATTCGTTGTCGAGTTAGAGGGTTGTAAGCCCAATCACAGAAAATACTATTTTAATCTAAGAAATTATTTTTAGAAAGAATGGAAAATTTTCTTCAAGTAGGTACTTCAAGTAAAATTAAAATTTAATAATAAAAAATGTGATAAGTATGTATTTAATGCAATAGGATTTTATTTATGATTAATTCTTATCAGTCTGACTCTGATATGAATATACCGAGTATATACTTGTAATTATTTATACACATAATTTAATGCAAAAAATTAGATTTAAATCGTGATTTATATACAGCAGATTTATTGCGCAAATTAATAAAAAATGACGTAATTAAAAACTAAAATGAAGAAAAATGTAAAGATAGGAAGATTTTAAACAAAAAAACATGTCAATAGATAATTTTATACATGTAATGTAATTATGTAAATTTCAATCAATCATAATTCAATTTAATAGAAAAGGAGTCCACAAAAATGTACCAAATAAACAATTTTTGTTTACAGATTTCGAAAGGAAGAAAACAATGGTTTAAAGTTCATTTTGCATGTGGAATTTAATTAAAGTGACAATGTTTTCATAATATTTTTGAAAAATTTGAAAGATATACATATTTTTTCTAAGCTTCTTCATTCAACGAAAAAGAAACGTATGTGATTTTGTAGTGATTTTACTTCCAGGATGTTAAAAAATCACACTTTATCATCATCATCATTTCCTTGTTATCAGAATTTTATTTTATAAATTCAAATAAATGAATTTACATAATTTTTTCCTAAAAAATTGGAATTCTAAAAATAATTTCTATAGTAACGGAAAAATTTAAACTACCTAGCTATTCAAGAAAAAATCATCATGTACTCGTACAAAACAATATGTGAGTACATCTTATTAATCTATTATACATATTATATGAAAAAAAATACATGAAATAACACTTTACTCATTTTATCATAAAAAGTTTTAATATAATATTCTTGAGATAAAACTTTTATTTTCTTTATTGATTTTTTTATATGAAAACAAAACAAGATGCAATCTATGAAATAAATGACAATATCTTAAGAACTTTCGTTAGAAGCATTAAAAGTGCTCGTTAAGATTAAAGATAGAAATTAAAATAAAAGTGAAAAAAGGACAATAAAACTAAAAATAAAGTAAAATAAACTAATGATCAAAAACAATTTAGAGAAAATGTTATTATTAATTTGAAATAAAGATTTTGTGGAACTTGCATGCGTAATAAGGTGATATTGAGAAGTTAAGGAAAAAAATTACGAACGTATTCCCATAAAGCAAGGATAAAGGGACCCTTATTATGAGATGTGAATCACCTGTGATACGAAGCGAATTTATAAATGTGGCATTAAGCGCATCTCAGAATAAGCGTCAGGATATTTCACTCAAGCGCACCTTATTATGATACTTCATATCATAATAGTAATATGTACGTACATTATGTACACATGTACACATTATGTACGTACCTACAGCTTTTAATTATAAATTTAACCCAGATACCTACCATTAACAAAATTCTTTTTCCCTTCAGCCAAAATCCAAACTTTTATTTATTGAACCATGAAAAATGACTTCCCGCCTAAAAACAATTCATACAACACCAACAACAAAAACTCATATGTGATATGTACTATATTTACCTATTCTGGCGAGTGGCGAAAAATCTTTACCTTATGATTCCTTTAAAAAAATCGCAAATTATCCTTTAAATATTTCCGATTTTCGAATGTCCTTTCATCCTTTGATTTCACTCTTACCTTGTTCTTAGAAATTGAAATTAAATTTGTTCTGACTTCCGACTTTTTAGATACCGCTAACCGCACAATTTATACTTTTATAATGAATTTTTCTGGCATATCTTGATTTGTAATGGCTTGCTGTAGCATGGCCCGCGACCAGACTTAAATAAGAGTTAGCCAAAAGTTTACATAAAAATTTAAATTTTGAAACTAATATTTTCTTGGCTACCAAAGTTAGATGGAACGGTAACAATTACTGTCATTAAGTAGTCAAATGCAATGACTATATAATTACATCAATGGTATTTATATGGTTTTTGTCAAATGACAGCTTCTGGCCACGGCATACACATAACAAGGCAATGTAAATATCGTAGTGACCGTTAGCATTGTGACGTCATCCTGGTCGTTTTATATGAAACAAATGAATAAAATTTAAAAAAAAAAATTTATATGCTCAGACGACCTGAGTGACGTCACAAAACAAATGAAAAATTTTCTTTACATTGCCTTGTAATGTGTATGCCGTGGCTTCTGGCGGTATGTCAAAATTATAAAACTAGAAGCAACGGTAGCATTAAGTACTCATACATAACAACCGGCCGTATGTCAAAATTGTAAAATAAACGTTAATTTTTGAATGTGTGAGTTTGTGACAGAACCAATCAATACATTTCACATTTCCTTATGTTATAAAAAATGATGTTAATGTTCAACAGTTATCATTTCCCGTATATTATATTCATATTACTATGTATAGATTAAAAATATGGCAGCAAAAACTTCCACAAAATCACATCCCATCCCTGTTTCACCGACTTCATCATCAGCTGTTTAATTGCTATTCCATCCAATCCAACTTTTCTATAATATTGCTTTGCTACTGATTAACTACCTAGCTAGACACGTAGAGTAGAGGTAATTAAATCTTTTTTAATTCGTAATTTTATCAATTAAATATTTAAAAAGATGAGCGCATAAGTTTCGAATTAAAGCAATGTCATCATAAAAATTATTTTGTAAAGTGAAAATTATGCACTAATGAGTACAATATGAAAGCGGCGGGAACAAAAAAAAAAAATAAAAAAAGTGATTCGTCGTCGAAAAGATCCAAAGATAAAACCAATAATGAAGTGAATAATCAAAATCAAAATGTAGAAGCAAAAGCACTCGGAAAATTTGAACAAATTCAAAAGGAACATTTAAAAAAAGCAAAAGAATTTGTTGAAGAGTATAATTCCAGTTCAGAAGAAGAAGATTTAAACAACAATGATATTTTAAGTATGTGTTATTCTTTAAAATTAAAGTCATGATTTTCACTTATTTTAAAATGTTTGCTTTCTTTCAGACGGAATATTCAAAAAGTACTCAGGTGAACGAACACAACTTACTAAAACTCAATTATTTTTGGAGAACTTTCTTCAATCTGGCTCAGCAATTTGCCTTGTTTGCATAGGCAGCATTAAAAGAAGTGATTCTGTAAGCTTATTCTTGAAACAATATTTCTTTTTAAAGAATTTTATTCAAATAAAATACAATATTTACTTATTTATATATATATTTATATTTTAGATTTGGTCATGCAAAAGTTGTTATTGCATATTCCATTTGAATTGCATTAAACGTTGGGGTAATGATAGTGTTGCACAACAAAAACTTTACTATGATCAAGAACAAGGATATTATAATAATCAAGGTGAATATGTACCAAAGAAAATAAAATCAATTAAATGGTATTGTCCGAAATGTCGAAAAGAGCATACACCTGAAGATATTCCAAAATTATATGAATGTTTCTGTGGAAAAGAAATTAATCCACCAAATCATTTATGGCTAATACCTCATTCATGTGGAGAACAATGTGAAAAATATTTATATCCAGATTGTGGTCATAAATGTTTATTACTATGTCATCCGGGACCGTGTCCACCATGTCCACAAAGTATATTTGTTTCTTGTAAATGTAGAAAATCACCACAGAAATCAATTAGATGTTTTCAAAAATCATGGTGTTGTGATTCAAAATGTTTAAAAGTACTTCCTTGTGGAATACATAAATGCCAAGAATCATGTCATGAGGATGGTAAATGTCCGCCATGTTCAAAAAAAAGTAAACAGAAATGTAAATGCGGTAATGAAGTTTCCGAAAGAAATTGCTATCAATTGACATGGCAATGCAAAAAAGTTTGTGGTAAACCGTTACCTTGTGGATTGCATCAATGTAAAAAAGTATGTCATGCTGGTGGATGTGGTGAATGTGCTCTAGGATTACCAAGAACATGTCCTTGTGGGAAAACGAAATCAATTGCTCCATGTAGTGAAACCATTGACACCTGCGGAGATACATGCCAAAAAGTGCTAACATGTGGTCAACATTATTGTACAATGCGTTGTCACAAAGGTGAATGTAGTCAATGTTTGACAATAACTGAAAAAAAATGTCGTTGTGGATTGCACAGTAAAGAGTTACCTTGTTCAAAAATATTTACATGTGAAACGAAATGTAAACAGTTAAAAGAATGTGGAAAACATGTATGCAGTAAAAAATGTTGTGATGGTCAATGTTCAGCATGCGATAAAATTTGTAATAAAACATTATCCTGTCGTAAACATAAATGTAAGTCAATATGTCATGATGGTCCATGTTATCCATGTGATTTAAAATCACAAGTGAAATGTAGATGTGGTCAAACATCAATAACAGTTCCTTGTGGAAGAGAACGTAAAACTAGACCACCAAAGTGCCGTCAACCATGCAGGTCAGTATTGAGTTGTGTACAATTTTATACATTGTACATAATTTGTTTCTTTTTTCGATATTTCTTAAAGAATTTCTTCAAAATGTCACCATCAAAATCCTCATAATTGTCATATGAATGAATGTCCACCATGCAACCAAAAATGTGGTTTAAAAAATACTACAACAAATTGTAATCACCCTTGTGAGGCTAAATGTCATGACTCTGTAAAAGTTCATATAAAAAATGATAAAAAAATGAATAGCATTTGGGATTGGAACCAAGACGAGGTAAAAAAATTGGTTGTTTATCTAATTTTTAATCATTTTTGTTTTCTTCAGTTTGAATTGAAGAAGTTACCGCATCCAAGATGTGAAGTGAAAGTGATGGTAACATGTATTGGTGGTCATGAAACATGTTTATGGCCATGTTGGAATTCAAAACCGACATCATGTGAGAAGATTTGTGGAAGATTATTAAAATGTGGAAACCATTATTGTCAGAGAAAATGTCATGCAGTTGCAAATTTGAAAAATATGAATGTATGTTTTTTTTATTAGGAATATTTTCCGTGTTTTTTTTTTTTAAGACAAAAATATAATTATTATTATAGGAGCAAGAAGGTTGTACTCCTTGTGAAGAAGGTTGCAAAATACCAAGACCAGAAGGATGTATACATCCATGTCGTAAACCGTGTCATCTACCTCCATGTAATTCCTGTAATGTAACAGTTAAAACTAAGTGCCATTGTGGCTTATCTCAGGTCTTTTATAAATGCTCTGAATATAATAATTTAAACATGAATGAAAAAGAACTCAAAATATTTAGAGAAAAACTGAAAAGCTGTGGGAATAGATGTATGAAAAATGTAAGTTGTTTTGATGTTTCTTTTTTTTTTTCGAAATTAAATGCTCAATTCTTTTTATTTTAATTTATTACAGTATCTTTGTGAGCATCGATGCGTTTCAGTTTGTCATTCTGGTTTGTGTCCAAATCCAGAAAATTGTAAAAAGAAAATGAAAATCTATTGTGAATGTAAAAATTTAAAAAGTGAAATAACTTGTGAAAAATATCGTAATGGATTAATAAAATTATCATGTGATGAAAATTGTAGAAAAATTCAACAAGAACAACAAAGAATACGTAAAGAACAAGAAGATAATCAACGTAAAATTGAAGAAGAAAAAAATCGTTTAGAATTAGAATTGTTTGAAAAGAAATTTGGTAAAAAGAAATATAAAGAAAGGAAATATATTGAAAAGGAACCTGAAAAGAAAAATTATACAATATTATGGATAATTGGAGGAATTATTGTAATATTTTCGATAATTTTATCAATTTATTTAATAAAATAAATAATTTTGTATTTAAATTTTTTTTTTCTATCGTATTTTAGAAGATTTTTGTGTGAAAAAAACAAGAAAAATAAATACATCGAAGAATAAAGTTCTAATGTAATTGAATTTTTTATTAAATTAAAACGCATATTTAATTTATAATTCTTTTTGAATACAAAGCCTCATCAACAATAACATACTTACAATTTTTTTATTTATTTTTTTTTTATTATTAATCTTTATCTTTTTTTGGTTGCTTAAAGAAGTATGCAGCTAGAAATACTGATAAACTCAAACTAAATGAGATAATGAAGTTCGATAGCAACATTAAATCACCTGTTTCAAAGTATACTGTGTAAATTCGAGCTAAAAAAAAAAAAAAAAAAAAAAAAAAAAAAAAAAAAAAAAAAAAAAAACGTAAATTTAATAAAAGTTGTGACATCACTGTAACTTGCTCAAATTTTTATTTTTTTTTTAATAAAAAATTATCTTACTCAAATTTGTGAATGCTGATAACGTCCATGTCGAAAGACTCACTGCATTCGAATTTCTTATTCGAAGAATTTCAATTAATTGAAGAATTTTACTTGTTGCACCAATTGGAGTACAGAATGGCTAATAGAATATAAAAAAATATAAGTGAATTATTTTTAATTGGATTAAAAAAGTATATTAAGTTGATGTTAAAATGTCGAAATATTTATGAAAGTAAGCTTACATTGTTAAATCTTCACTAATTATCTTCATTAAGCTTTCATAACATTTTAATTTGATTAATTTTGTTTCTTAAATCATGCTCACAAATCTCAAAAATAAAACCAAACATTTTAAGAACATCAACTTAATAAATTTAAAATCATTATTTTTAGTAATTGATTTTAGCTTTTATAAATAGTTTGTAATAAGTCGGTAGAATTCAAGTTTTCACAATTCATATGAAGCCAATGGAATTTTATACAAAAAAAAAAAAATTAACTGACAATTTTACTATTTCAAAATAATTGGATTTCGTCAATTTTTTAAATAATATTCAATTAATTTCAATAAAACTGTAAATTTTCATAGTTTTTTTTTTTTTTTTAATGAAGTCTCAATCATTTGAAAGGGATTATTCTTGGAACTAAATAAAGGAAATGGGAAAAAATTATTCAGAAAAAGGGAACTTTACAATTTTTTGCATGACTTTTTATTAAAAAAAAAAAAAAAAATTTATCTTACCACTAAAAACGATAAAATAAATATCGGCATCATTTTAAAATATACTAAAATTGATGATAGTATATAAAAAACAGCAAAATATGATGATTTATTTCCTAATAAATTTTTATATTTAAATACTAAATAAATTAATACATATTCTTGTATTAATAAAATTGGATATTCCATATATGAAAGAATTTTATAATCATTCGTGTAGTTATACGATGTCATTACAGTATAACCAAATAACTCCAAGCATAATCCCATTACACTAATCCCTGAAAATACACAATTTATATACAGAAAAAAAAAAGTAATAGGTACATATATACATTTTTCTACATATACATATTATCATAAAATTTTTATTAATAACCTGCGAGCTTCAACGAATTATGATTAATTTAAATTCAAGCAATAAAATGCAAATTAAATAGTTCTTCTGCAAAAAATAAAAAATTATGAGAAAAAAAAGCGTTTATTAATTAAATATAATAAATTTAACAAATAATTTACTTGCCGTGGTCCGTGGATGAATGAAGTTAATTGTGATTAAAATTATAAAGTACTTACTACTATGTACAGGTACAACTGTGCATAAAAACTCTATCTAAATTTTAACAATAACAAAAAGGAAAAGAAAATTTACAATAAAATAAATAATTTCTTTTTTTAAATAGCTTATAATTAATGTTATTATAAAAAAAAAAACCTTAAATTTAGAAATTCACATTGGTATGGAAGTCATGCAATCAGTAGGAAATGTACTTACCTTGAGCAGATCTATTTTGAATAATTGTACGAATTTGTGGTACTTTTAAAACAAGACATGATGATATCGTAATAAGACTTAAAAAATCCGATATTATTAAAATTGGACCTTTTTTTAAATAATCTTCCATTGTATGAGTTTTGCAAATTTCACGAAATTAAACTATTTAAAAAAAAATGTATCTAAAAATAGACAAAAAAAAAGTCTGGGATTAACTGTAATATGTAGATGACTACCAAACCAACTAACTGTACTGTATGTAGGTGTTTAAAAAATCCTAACAAATTTCAGACAGGTAAATTTTTTTTTAAATTTTATTTTTAACATCTTTTTTTTTTTTTAAACGATTCTTGACAGCACTGTCAGCTGTGAGCTGTGAGATGATCAGCTGTTTCTTGTTTTTCTATTCTTTTTTTTTTATAACCAGACAGAATGGACCGAAAATTTACATCGTTTATGTTCATCCGAAATTATAAATACGATTCAAAATTATCGTAGTGTAATCTGACGTTACATTAATATGATTTCGAATTTCGAGTAGCATAAGCTTGCTTCAGACTACATTATTTAGCATATGCTTTTTCTTATGTTTGAAAACTTATACGTCATACAGTGTGAATTTATACATATCTGCCATTTGTCAGTCATATGATAAAAGCATATGCTTTTTTAAAATTAAAACAAACCCTAATTCCTATGACAAAAGCATATGCTTTTTAATTTTTGCAACACTTGATCATCGTCTATCAAATGGTGGAAGAGACAGACAAAATTTTGAGAGGATAAGACAGCACAAAAAAAGGAAATGTTGCTGTTGTGTGAAGAAGTATTGTTCTTCTTCTTCGAATCACACAGAAATATCAAATAGGTGTAAACAAAAAAATATCAAACGCCATGATTTTTTGAATCATATAACAAAACATATGAAAGTTATATGACTGAAACATATGCTCAATATTGTAGTCTAAAGCAAGCTTAGATACTTCCACATTTTGGTGAAAAAAGGATTAAATTTCTTCTACTTTCAACTTTTAAGTACGAAAATCACTCTACAATTAATTACTACTTTTCCCATCCTACTTTGGGCGCTTTTGTCAAAAAATTTCAACTAATCAGCGTCTATAACAAAAAAGTCTAATTTTCTATAGTGTGGAATTAGCTTTTAAAATTCGGATTTCATTGAATAATATTTTTACATCTGGTAATACCTTAATACGGAGTATTTTGAGTTTTGACGCTTCTTCTTTTATCACATTTCATTTCACATCACATCACATTTTTTAGTACTGTTTAAATGGCCGTCGAATTTTAATAATATTAATTCGTTCGCGTCGAACTGGTTATAAAAAAAATTTTGTGAATTAAAATATTTTGATTTCTATAATAATCTTAATAATTAAGTTTTAAGTGTGAAAAAATGTTAATTACCAAATTATTTTTATAAATAAAGGAATTAATTGTATTGGTTCACAAGGTAAGTTCTCGTTTTTTTTTGCTACGTTTTTTTTTTACGAGTAAATTTTGCATAGTGATTTTATCTATAAATTTTGTTTTATACAATTTTCTAAAAATTTAATATTTTTGACCAAGGAATTTTTCATTTATTTCAATTATAATTGAATAAATATTCATAAAATTTGTTAATTAAATTGAAAATTTAAGAATTAATTGTGAGAAAAAATATGTTATATCACAACCACATTGATTCACATTCATATCTTTTTTTTTTTTTTTACCTTATGAAAAACCTTACATATTTAGCTATACTAGCTCTAAAAAGTAACTACATACTTACATAGCTAGCCAGAATGCGGTCCCGTGGGAACTTTCATTGGTAATGGGAATTTTTTGAAGAACATGACATTTTGAAGATGGGCGAAATGAAAGTAATTATGTATCTTTATATACATATTGTATATGTGTATATACGTAAATACAATTTACAATATATTGGGGAGATTGCAATTTTCATTGAACATGATATAGTAGCAGGGTGGTAACCAAATATATCTTAATCATGGTATATTATAAAGGTTGACTGGCTGGCAATTCACGTTCATTATTATGATGTATACCAGCAGTACCTATCACTTGTTCGACCTTGTTTTGAATTTAATAAAGTACACAAATACTGACTAACTGAAGCTGCTAACAAAACAACTCCAGTCGTGTCATAAAAATAAAAAAAATTTAATACAAAAAAAAAGAATAGGAACAAGTGAATGCGTGAGACGTGAGATTCCCACATGGTGGCTATGTTCATTTAATATTTTTTTCTGATATCGCCGTCATTTTCACATCAACTTGTATATATTCAATATGGACGAGTTTTTTCTCACAAAGTAACTTAATCTGAATGAATAAATTTACCCTTAATTTCATTTGGACATCAGAATTTACAAAAAAGAATTAGGTACGTTTTTTTTTTTTCACCTTTTCACGTTAATTTTTTTTTTGATAAAAACGATTTATACATAATTTAAAAAAATCAATTTGGTAGGTGTTGTTTTTAAGATTAATTTTAAAAATACTTCTATAACTTTTTCAATAATAAAAAAAAATTATTTGAATTATATTCTTGTTTATTGAAACAAAAAATATTTAAAAGATTTATACTTATTTATTCCAGTCAAAATGGGTTTAAATCTGGTTTTTAACCAGATGATGATATTTTTTTTTTTTAATTTCTCATTAAAAATATAAATAAATACCTTGTTACGTATTAAAAAAATTTATTGATTATAAATTTATAATTTATCTTTTATTTATGAATTGTATGAAATAATTATAAATTTCAATACAATTATTTTTATTTTGTAAATAATTTTATAATTATTATTATTATTTAACCTTTATGTAAAAATAAAATTATTTTTCAACAATAAATCAAGACAAATTTTTAATTGTAATTTGTAAATATTTACTTAATTTTATGAATAAAAATAGGGAAAAAAAATTAGTCAAAAAAAAAAATTTTTTTTAAATTCATTATCATTTCATGTGAAAAAAAATCTGAGTATTTTTTTTAAATAGAAAAATCTTTCAATTACAAATTCTACACGAATGTTAGTTAGTACACATATTTATTGTAATAAAAATCGAGTTCCCATTATTATACGATATATGTATATATAAATTTTTTCTATCTATCTCTTTGATTTTCACACATAAATCTTTTTTTTTTTTTTTGTATTCTTTTAAATTTTATTCCTCTTTACCTTCAGAAAAAAAAAAGATAATAGTCGTCTTGAGCATCCCAAAGATGATTTTTTTAACGCTCTTTCTACAATTTTATTTAACTTTTTTTTTTTTTTTAATATAATTTTGTTAGTATGTACTATAGTTTGCCGGTATAATATCGACAATCGAAAGGAATTTTTGACCTGAGTTTTTATAGTAACCAAGTGTGTGAAGAAATAGAAGAGGGCATAGTTTGGTATATACTATATTCTTTAAATAGATATATACCTAGAGATTCTTCTTTTTATCCCATGAATAGATATTATGTATGATAGTAAAGTAAAATAAAGTAAATAGAGTATACCCAGGTATACAGACAGGTATGTTTTTTTATATATATCTGTATCTATGTAGATATATACCTTTTATAATAAAGGCGAATCATTATTATTTGTTATTGTAAAAGATAGGTCGAAGTTAGTCGGAAAAAGATAAATTAAAATCAAAATGTGATGCTATTCAATCATAGTGATAGTCAAAAATAATAAAAGGAAGATTCTTATACAATTCCACCAAACTTACAATTAATATTCTTACTTTATAGAAGAGTGAACGAATTTAAAAGAAAAGAAAAAGTGGGAAAAGAAAGAGTAAAATAATTTTAAAAAAAATTTTTTTCTTCAAAACATGAAAATGAAAAGTGAAATTTTAAAAATATTTCTTCATATCTAGTTAGGTACCTTGTTGTATATTTTCAATAATTATTAGCTGGTTACCTATTTTTAGAATTTTTAAAAATAAATTAGAAAAAAATTCTTTTTTTTTTACCTAAATTACATTATTTAATATTTAATTACTTAAAAAAATTCTTTTGATGTGGGTATTCATGATTATTGTTAATTATTAAGGTTGAAAATTAGTTGAAGGACGTGGCAATAATATCATAAATATTAAAATTTTATAAATACCATATTTTTATTTTTTCAACTTTTATTTCATTTTTATTTTTGTACATAATTTTTCAAACTTGATTGAAAGACAAGATTTCTTGCTTTTTATCTTTATATCTTTTTTTTTATGTTTAATTATTCGATTATTAATTATATCAACTTTTTATTGTGTTTACGCATATCATTTGATTTTTTTTTACCTGTTCAAGGGCATTTAGTTTTGATAGACACCTTTTTATTTATTTTTTAATTTAAAACAAATACTTTAAATTGGATTCCTAAAATAAAAGCAAAAATATACAGATTTACTGTTAAATTTACTTATTTTAAACAGTTAATTATCAATAAATTTTTATAAATACGAAAAAATATATATAACAAAACAAACGTTGAATTTTAAAAATTGTCCAATTTTATTTTAAATTTGTCTCAGTTTCGTAATTTTGTTTTTTACTTTTAATTTTTTTGTTTTCTTATTTCACCGATATATGTATGTAGATACTACGTGCACATGAAGAAAGAAATTTTTATCATTTTAATTTACTCTTGTTTTTTTATAAAATTTATTTTCAAGCAAATTTAGTAATCTTTCGGATCATTTAAATTTCATTACAGTTCTGTACGTAAAATTTCCATAATTAACACTAAACCTGTTATTTTGTTATAAACAATATGCACAAATTACTTTGTAATTTATTTTATGTAATCACATTATTTACACAAATTAACAGAAAATTTCGTTCAAATATGGTATACAAGTACTTAAAATATTTTGGAAGGCGTAATTTGTCTTTAATTTAAATATAATGTGGGTAACAAATTTATTTTTATTTTTTAATGAAAAAATTCATGATGTAAGAAGAAATCAATCACATTATAAAAAAAAAATTTAGCTTATGTTTATACGTAGTTATGCAATTTTTTATTGAAAATACTGATATGGTTTTTCTAAAAGATGTTAGATACAAAAATTCAATATTTCTTTTATTTAAAGTAATTTCTTTATAAATAATTATATTTTCTAGATTTGTTCTTTATTTTTTCTAATTTTTCAGTTAATTTTTCTTCTTTCTGTAATATCATGAAGGAAATGGCAGAAAAATGTCACAATTCACAAATAGCAACAAATTCTGTAGCATCAAAAAATAAATTTACAAATATTGTTGAAATACAAAAATCAAATAAATTACGAACAATAAAAAGTACATCAACACAATTCAATAATACATTAGACGATTCATTAAATATTGTTTCATCAAAAAATAAAAAAGATGTATCTGAATCATCATCATCATCATCATCGTCATCTTCATCATATTTACTTATTTTAAATGATGAAGAAATAAATCCTGTAGAAGAATATGATGATGTTGATAGAAAAATAACATTAAAAGATGATGAAGATGGATCAATTGAATGTTGTACAATAAGTGATGAAAATATAACACCATCAGGAGATGAAATTACTGAAAAATCACATCATCATCGACGTCATCAGAGAGATCATGATAATATTCCAAATGGTATTTATTTAGAAACACCAGCAATTGATGAAAATAATATTTCTTGTATAAATACTGTTCATGATTATGAAAATGCAAAACCAAAAAGAATAAGTGATGATTTTTTTTCATCAGATGATGGTGATGATGGATCATCATTAATAACAGCTTCATGTGAAACAAAAAATTCTGTTAATGATAATGCCGCTAGTGTTACTGTTTCTGTTACAAAATATCGTAATGATGATAATAGCATTGAAGAAAGAGAAGAAATTTTATTAGTTCCTTCACAAGAATTTCTTGAGGATGATACAAATTCATCATGTAGTAATTTAATGGAACGACTTACTAATAATTTAAATCAACATAATAAAACAAAACAAATGAAAGTAACAGCATCATCATCTTCATTGTCATCAGATAATTTAATTACAAATTCAGAAAAATCAAATGAAGCAAATGACACTGCTGATAATGATGATGATGTTGAAACAATTGTTTCAACACATCCAACAACTAGTTCAGCTGAATCAACAGTCACATATTATGATAATGATGTGCAATCAATGGATGCAATTGAAAGAAGAGATTTTGAACATGAACAAAGATTAACTGGTGGTGTTATAATTAAAGCAACATCTTTAGTCAATAGTGATAATAAATTAAATTTAGAATTTTTAAAATCGTACAAAGAAAATAATAGTGTCAATGTTGGTAATAATGATGACAGAAAATCATCATCTGATAGTAAAATTACTTTAATAAATGATGGTTTATGTACAACACCAACAAGTAGTAAACCATCTTCAGTTCGTTTAACAAAATCAACAGCAAAATTAAATTTATCTGCAACATTAGATCGTTTAGATCAACATAAATTAAAAGAATTAAAAGATAAACCATGTTCTAGCCGTGATAATATGAATGTAACTAAAGTAATACCTACAGCATCATCATCATCATCATCAGGAATTCCAGTAGCATCATCGTCATCATCATCATCATCGTTATTATCACATTGTCAACGTGTTGTATCTAAATTTGATATATTTATGAATTCAAATTCAAATGATAGTCTATCATCAGATAAATCATATAATACCTCATCTAATCATTCCTTAAAAAATATTTTTAATAAAACGAATATCAATAGTAATGAAAAAATTTATGTAACATCTGAAGAAATTAGTGATAAAAAACGTTCTTATACTTTAAAAACAATACGTGATGAAAATAATCGAATTTCAGGGGATAATGAATTATCAAATAATAATTTAGCTAGTGGAAGTAATGGTGTTGTATATTCAACAGATCCAATACCATCAACATCATCATCATCATTACATTCTTCAAAGTGTCATTCAAATTTTTGCTATGAAAACAGTGCAAAAGTGCCTGTAACAACAGCTCAAAAAGATACATTGGCAAAAGAAATACAAATTTCAAATACGATTGTATTCAATGATAAAAAAAATGTTCCATCAACAAGTTTATCTAATAGCACAGTTATAGTACCTTTACGTGGTAGTAGTAGTAGTAATAGTTGTAGTAATAGTAATAATAATAGCAACAATAGTAATCGAGAAATTTGTGATGAACACTTAATTGATGGATTATTTAATTCAAAAAGAACAACAATAACAACAATTGCAAATCCATCATCGTCATCATCATCATCAATTCGTCAAATAAATTTGGAAAATGATCAAAAATTTGAAGAAGCAACCATGGAAATATCATCAAAAAATTTAGCAAGTATGCCTAGTACTAGTAGTAAACATGAACAAATTGAAAATGATTTCGATGATGAGACAGACACTTGGGTTGATTTTGGAGAAAATTCTGATGAAGAGATTTGCACTTGCCACAATAATGATTATACATCAGGAACAGTAAATCGTTTGAATACAACAAATGCAAGCGAAGATGATTTACCTTCTAAAGATGTAGATTTATCTGGTTATATTCAAATGGTTTCAATTTCTGAAGATATGTTTCTGCAAGATAATAATTTCTCATCGGATCTACCATCAACGATTCAAAGGAAACGAAAATTGAATGATGGTCGTTGTGTAACAGAAAACAATAATTCATTTAATAATGAATCAATGAGTGAAAGAAAAAGGATGGCATTTGATTGTGCATCAACACCAAGAAGTTCACAACAACAACAACAACATACTCCTACTACTACTGCAACGGTATCTAGTCCATCGACAACAGCAATGGAACGTCGAACTCCAAGATCATTGATACCAACCAAAGATAATCCACCACCAGAATTACAAGATTGGTTAAAACAATTTCAACGCTGGTCACATGTTGAACGTTTACTTGCCGTTGATAGTTTAATTGAACGTTGTGAACCAGCACAGGTTCGTCATATGATGAAAGTAATCGAACCACAATTTCAGCGTGATTTTATTTCACTTCTTCCAAAAGAATTAGCATTACAAGTTCTTTCCTACCTCGAACCAAAAGATCTTCTTCGTGCAGCACAAACATGTAGAAGTTGGAGGTTTGTATTGAATATATTTTTTTTAAAAAAGTACTTTTTCAAAAAAAGAAAATTTTTTAATTATTATTTGTAGATTTTTATGTGATGATAATTTATTATGGAAAGAGAAATGTCGACAAACACAAATTATTGCTGAACCAAGAACTGATAGACCAAAACGTGGTAGAGCTGGAAATATGCCACCAATATCATCACCATGGAAAGCTGCATATATGCGACAACATATAATTGAAATGAATTGGAGATCACGACCAATACGTGAACCAAAAATATTAAAAGGTCATGATGATCATGTAATTACATGTTTACAATTTTCTGGTAATCGTATTGTATCTGGATCAGATGATAATACATTAAAAGTTTGGTCAGCTGTTACTGGAAAGGTAAGAGTTAAGAATAACATTTCATTATTTAAATATTTCATTTTTACCTAACATGAAAGAGAACCATTTAAAAATTATTCAAATATTTTAAAATTAAAGAAAAAAAATAAGGTATATGCATATTTTTGAAAAAAAAAAAAGTTGAGTTTTTGAAATCAGTTTTTTATTTCGACTTTGTTAATTTTTCGATTTTTTTATTCATTTTAGTGCCTTCGAACACTGGTTGGACATACTGGTGGTGTATGGTCTTCTCAAATGTCCGGTAATATTATAATTTCGGGTAGTACAGATCGTACATTAAAAGTTTGGGATATGGAAACTGGAGAATGTATTCATACATTATTAGGTCATACATCGACAGTACGATGTATGCATTTACATGGAAAAAAGTAAGAAGAAAAATCTTTTTTTTTTTTTAAGTATAAAAAGCAATTACTTACTTTTTCGTTAAATTACAGAGTTGTTAGTGGTTCACGTGATGCAACCTTAAGAGTTTGGGATATTGAACAGGGTAGTTGTTTACATGTTTTAGTTGGTCATTTAGCTGCTGTTAGATGTGTGCAATATGATGGTAAATTAATTGTATCTGGTGCATATGATTATATGGTTAAAGTATGGCATCCAGAAAGACAAGAATGTCTTCATACACTTCAAGGTCATACAAATAGAGTTTATTCATTACAAGTATGTTTAAAGTGTAACATTTCAAATGGAAGAATGCTGTTTTTTATTAATTGTCTATATTTTTTTGTTTTTGTTTTTAAAGTTCGATGGGATTCATGTCGTTTCTGGTTCTTTAGACACATCAATACGAGTCTGGGATGCAGAAACGGGTAATTGTAAACATACATTGATGGGACATCAAAGTCTTACATCTGGAATGGAATTAAGGCAAAATATTTTAGTGTCAGGTAATGCAGATTCAACGGTTAAAGTGTGGGATATTACAACTGGACAATGTTTACAAACTTTATCTGGTAATTTGAAGAGAACAAAAAGAGAAAAAAAAAAAAAGATTGATAATTTAGTCCTTAAAAAATGAAAGCTTGTTTATTTCTAAAATATTCTAAGTCTTTGATGGACATTTTTCTTCATTTATATGAAACTGTTCAAGCAGCATCTTCATCATTTAAGGACTAAAATTAAAAAAATTCAATTTAGAAAACAAATTAATGTTAAATTTTTTTTCTGTGTGTGTAAATTATAAAATAGGATCAAATAAACATCAATCAGCTGTAACATGCTTACAATTTAATTCACGTTTTGTAATAACAAGCTCTGATGATGGTACAGTAAAATTATGGGATGTAAAAACTGGTGAATTTATAAGAAATTTAGTAGCTTTAGATTCTGGTGGATCTGGTGGAGTTGTTTGGAGAATTAGGTGTGTAAAAAATTTGTTTAAACAAAATTAATTACAAAATATTTTTCATATACATATTGTCCAATTATTTATTAATATTATCAAAAATAATCTATTATCCTCTTTTTTTTTTTTTTTTTCAATTTTAAATTTTAGGGCAAATGATACAAAATTAATTTGTGCAGTGGGATCCAGAAATGGCACAGAAGAAACAAAATTAATGGTATTGGATTTTGATGTTGAAGGTGCCTGCTTAAAATGCTCATAAAATATAGCTTTTTTATATGATAGTCTTTATACAAAAAAATAAAAAAGAAAATACTATGATGTAAGTTCACAATTATGTTCTTAAAATAAAAAGAAAAAAAAACTAAAATTAATAATAATTCACTAGAAAATTAAGTGAAAAACAAACAAACAAAAAATAGCAAATAAAATATATAAAAAATTGAAACGAAGGAGAAAATAAGGAAGAAGAAAAAAGTCTTATTGATACTTAAATAGATTCAAATAAATAATGATAATAATTTAAAAAGAAATTAATAAATTTGAAAGAATGTTGTATGATATGAGATTAGAGTTATCTATGAAATAATTTTAAAAAAAATAATAACATTCATACTCGTAAAAAATTTAAATTAAAACAAAATGCATTAGGAAGGAATACGTAAAAACTATCCTATGGAGCAGTGTTGTCAAATTTCTAGTGAAGATTATGATTACATCAATGAAGTAAATGGCTTGTTAAACCGATAAAAGTACACTTAACTAAGCCATACATTTGTAGAAATAGTCTTATCTCGACAATAAAGTTTATAGTTGTGCGCGGATTGGAGTGTTGTGTATCACATCCGAGAAGTTGAAGTTGAGTTAATAAAGATTTATACCAATTTCTACAAATTAACGTTTAACAATCGGATGAAAAAAGTCAGTTTTAAACTGTAATTTGATTTTAAATTTGCAATTACTTAATTTTAATGAAGTACGAAAATCGATATAGAAAACTAAAGTTCATTTAAGGGACCAGGGTTCTTCAAGGGCTTGTCGAACCATTAAAAAAATCTCTCAAGTTACACTCTAACTTGCACGCTATTATGATGTGTAGAAAACATAAAAGGAAAAAATTATGCCAATTGAATTATTCGAAAAACTGCATTGTTTGTATAGCTTACTTTTGTTTTGACAAATATCACTTATTTCTTGTCCTTTTTATTGATACCACTTCAACATTAGTTCTAATGAACGATGGTACTAATTGTAAGAGAAATACATTTGTCGAGACAAAAAGAATTATAATAAGTTGAAAACAAGTTTCAATTAAAATATTGCAAAGTTAAAATTGACAACACTGTTAAAAAAATCTGTAAAAAAAAACAAAAATAATTTAAAAAAAAAAGAAAATAATAATAATAATACTGTATATTGTTTAACGCGCTTATAATTAACCAAACAAATTTATGGTACGTATTAGTTAATCGTATTTTATAATAAAAAATTTCAAAAATATTAAAAAAAAAAAAAACAAAAACAAAATAGGGAAGAAAAGAAAAAAAAACAATTTCATTGTTAAATTTATTTTTTTAACATTCAAATAAGAATAAAAATAACAATGTTTTTACCAGCTTTATAAACACATAAATTCTTAAAAACAAAACAAACAAAAAAGCTTTGATGCAAAATGAAAAACAATTAAAAAATTCTTGCAAAATTTTTACAATATTCTTTCTAATTAGGCGTGTTCACATTGTGTGATGATAAAAAAGAAAAACAAAAATTGCTAAAAACTTTTGTTCATCATTATTTTATGATCAGTGAAATTTGAACTCGATTGTGCGTGTGCATCAATATATTATTGATGTAGAGAGACCACCTTGATAGAAGACATCGAAGATTGAATTACAACAAGATCCACCGTTATCGAAAAAAAAAAATTTAATTGTAATTTTTATGAAATGTAGCGATGACAGCAGCTGTTGTTGTTGACTTCACATATGCGATAATTTGATGCGTTGTATTGTATATTACTTTCTCACGCTACGCAATGATGTGTTTCAATTTTATTAATATGTATGTATGTGAAAATATATTTTTTCATTGTATCAAGATTTAGAGATTTCTTTTTAGTTTAAATGAGTTCAACTGATCATAATTTACGTTAAATTCAAACAAAAAAACAAACAAAATTTAATTTTTACTAATTCACTTTTTTCTGTTATTAAATTTTTACAATTTTTGTATTATGCTTTCCTTTTTCATAAATTAGATATACATTATATCAGTAATTAATATTAAATATGATGAATTTCTTAATGATTCTTGAAATCAAATGAAAAAAAAAAATTATATATATAAACATTTCATGTATGGTTAATCGCATTGTGCCATTATTTCAGTTTTTTTTTTCTCAATATGGTAATTCATGTAGGTATGTACAATATTCTGTTCAAATGTGTGGTGAAAGCATAATTCGTAAATTATAAAAATTTAAAATTACAAAAAAAAAATAAATAAAGTTAAAAATTAAATTGAACTAACATAATTTATAGGTAATAAATATTTTTTTGAATATAAAATCCATCACATTGATTAAATAATAATTGTGTCTTTTTGAATTCTCTAATTAGAGAAAAAAAAAATAATAATTTAAATAAATAAAAAAAAAAAGTTGTATTACTGTGATGTATTTTAAATTATCGAAGTTCATTTTAATTTTTAACATTTTTTTTTCCTCTTGATAAGTTATTTCGTTTCTTTATTGAAATTGTAGCTTGAATTGTTAATTTTTTGCTAACTTATTATTACTATTATTATAATTATAAATATATTCTTTTTTTTTTTTTTTTTTTAAATTTTCTTGTAATTAAAAATGTTATATTATTTTTTAATATGATTTCTTTTTTTTTCGCCTATTTTTTAACCCATAAATTGTGGAGATTTTTCTTTTCTTTTTTTTTTTTTGTTAATTATTTTTCTATATTTTTTTTTTCTTCTTTTTACCGTTAATGGAAAATATTGTTAATTATTATCGAAATTTTTGTAAGTTTAAAAAAATTAAAAAGAAAAAAAAATCATTTTTTTTTATCTGAAAAAATTTATGTTTATTTCTTTTGGAATGATTAATTGTTTATTATTTGTTTTTGCCACGTTTATTTTGTTGTCTAAAAAGAAAATTTTTTTTTTTAAATTTAAATTTTTTCTTTTTTTTTTTTACTTAATTTTTCTTGAAAAATTTTTTAATATTATTTTACTTTCTTGCATACAAACTAGGAGAAAAAGCTGTAATAAATTAAATTACAAAGAAAAAAAAGTGGAACAAAAAACAATATAATTTTATTTGCCACAAAATTGCCATTTAATAATTAATTTTTCAATTTTTTAAATGAAAAAAAAAAATAAATAAATAAAGAAACAATAAAACAAAGATAAAAATAAGGGTAAAACAAAATATTATAAAATACAATAAAATAAATTTAAAAAAATAAAAATAAAACTTTTCTAAGGTATATTATATTTAAAGAAGATAAATTAAAAATTAAAAAAAAAAAAACAAAAAAAGCAAAACAAAATATTAGAACAATAAACAAAAAGAAATTTTTTCTTATATAATAGACTGATTTACCTAGTTATTACTATTATTAATTATTCTTCAAATTAATTATTATTATGTAATTATTATTATAATTTTTTTCTGTTTAAGTTTATTAATTGAAAAAAAAAAAAAATAAAATAAAAGAGAAGAAAAGAAAGAAAATTACTTTGTTTCAGTTGAATGAATTATTTTTTATGTAATACACAAATTTAATAATTCTTTTTTTTTTTTTTGTCGCTGTAATTGTAAATTTTTTTTTTTTTTTGTTTTTAGTCAAATCTTTAATAATTATTATTATATTATATAGTTAATTAACAATTTGACATATGAATAACAAGAAAAATTTAGCTAAATATCATATAATTGTAGAATTATAAGTTCCGATCATTATTTTTTTTTTGTTTACAAAAAAAAAAAGAAGAGAAAAAGAATTATGTATTTGTTTTAAATGAAATTTAACTCTAAAAATAATACAAAAAATAATAAAAATAAAAGTGTAATATTATTTTTTTAGATATAAAAAAATAAAGAAAAAAAAACAAAAACAAATAAAATAAATTAGTAACACCTCTTCTAGATGATTAAGTAAAATATAAAAAAAAAATAACAAAATAAAAAAATAAATATTGGGAATTTATAAAAAACAAAATTATGTGTTGCGTTTTTAAAATTTTAGGATTAAGCTTGTTTGTAATTCGTGGGGGAAAGAAAGAAGTAGTTCAATATTGACAGGGTGATTCAGTTAAGGTGTCCGACCCGGAAACTACGGATAGGTCTCAGTGAGGCGAACAAAAAATCTTATTGATGGTTTGGAGGGGGAGGGTAATCTCAAACGTTACGGAGTTAGAAAGGGTGAAAGATTTTTGGTACTTTTTTTCTATTTCATTCTATAACTTTTATACAGGGGCACGCTAGGCTCATCTACCCTTTTGCAAAATTGTATAGGAACCCTGTGTTTTTCTATCAACATCTGGCATGCCACTGTACCTCTTACCGCTAAGAAGTTATTATAAGACCTGAAAATCAAAATTTTGTCATTTTTTTACTTTAACCCTAATTTTCTCGAAAAGTGCTCGATATTAACCCTTTTTTATAGCAGACAAAGAATGCTCATTTGATTATGCACCGATTTGCTATCTGTTTTTTTTTTTTCGAAAAATGGAATACTGTAATAAAACATGTCTAATAATTCTCTCCGACAAGTTCGTGTTCAAGAGTTTCATACGACATTTGTACCGTGTAAAATAAGCCAATCAAAAGTAACCACAACCAGTTAATATATTCGAATATTTACCTTTTCAGTTAAGCTATGTCATATTTGGTAGCAGCACCAAGCCCAAGCATATGGTGAATTTTCAAAAATACCTTATTGTTAACAATAGGAGGCAACGATAACGGTTCTCTCTACCTTATGAAAGTATTAAATAAAATTAATTTTTTGTAATATTAAAAATAATTTTTATTGTTTTAAAAAAAAAGTATGTACTTCACATAACAATAAATAATACAAGGAGTAAAAATTCAGCAATCCTTATTAAGTACTAAAAGAGGTAGGGGAAAAAAGAAATGTTACAGAAATACTTAAAAATATAGAATAAAATATCATAACACTTCATATTAATAGCATTAAAAAAAAAAAAAAACTGGGAAAATATAAGATTGAAAATAAAAATACTTTTCAATAGGAAATACATTATAATAATTCAGTGTGTTTCCTTTAAACTTTTGGTTTTTTGGCTGAATGTCCTTCAATAGACATTGTACATCTTGATACAATATCCTGTGGTATTGGAATTTCAGTAATACCATTACCATTACTTGGCCTTTTTCTATTTGGTGATGGTACTGGTGATTTTTGTTTTAAACATTCAACGTCATCAAATATAACTTGTGCTCCACCACCACATGTTGGTATTACATTACCCTTATATAACTTTGTTTCAACATCACCATCAGTATCAGCTTCTTGTGATACAAGACAATATTTTGATGTACGACCAGTTAAATCTTTAACATCCGTTAGTTTTGTTACTGATTTACGATTTTTAAGATATGGCTGTAATATTGTACCCAATGGTACTGGATTCGGTGATCTATGTTCAAGCCATTTTTCAGCTGATCTTGATCGACGATGACGAATATTTGCTGCTGGTATACCTTGTAAATTCTATAAAATAAAATAAGATAATAGAAATATATATATACATACATATTTAAAAATGTCCTAAAAAAATAAATCAATTGCTTTACCTTATGTGCTCTTGGTGTACGATGAACATCGTGTGCATTACGTTCAACTGTTCTACTTGTTGATGCTGTTGGTAATTTTGTTAAAGTTGTTAAATCTTCTGTACTAATTGATTTAACAATTGGTTGTAAATTTTCAACTTTATCTGTATTTATAATATTTTTAACAAGCTTTAATTGTTCATTTTTAAAACGCATTTGTTCATTTAATTTATTTCTTTGTTCAAGTAATTTTGTTTCTAATTCACGATTACGTTTATCGGTTTCAATTGCCATTTTTGTTGTATATTTTTTCTTTTGTTTTTCTTTTTCTACTTCTTTTTGTGATAACTGAATTTGTTTGTGATTTAATTGTTTTTGAAGTGTTTTTAATTGATCATCACGATCATTTAATTTACGATTTAATTCATCAATTGAACTTTCATAACGTATAATTTTATTTTCTAATGCTTGATTTTTATTACGTTCTTGTTTTAAAACTGCTTTTATTGATGCAATTTCCGTTTTATATGACATATTTTCTTTTTCTAATTGCATTAAATGTAATCGAAAATTATCATCTATAAGATTAACAAAAAAAAAAAAAAAAAAAAATACATTCATTAAAAACAAGTAGAAAATAAATAATACTGTACTTACATCTTGCATCCAAATCTTCACGTAATAATTTACGTTTTTGTATTCTTTGTTCTAAAAATTTTTGTAATTCCATAATTAAATGATTTGTTTCTGGTGAATCTAGTCGATATTCTGGAAATTTATTATCTAAACTATATACCAAACCAAGATCAATTTTCAATTTTTTAGCATCTGGATCATTTAAATTATTTACAGCTGTTTTGAAAATTTTATTAGCCTTACGACGACCTGGTGTTAAACCGATATCAAGTTTAATTGGATTTGGTCTAGTTATTTGAACTTCCTGTGTCATTTCAGCAAACTTCATTACTTGCTAAAAATTGTTTTGAAGAAAAAAATGAAAACAAATTAATTATATAATTTTTTTAATATTTAAAAATAAAGTTTAATAATGTGCCAATTTCTGTTATCGTTTTTATAGATTTCAATTAAATTTTCTATAAACTCTAAATTCGTTTTTATTTCGAATTTAGAATATTAAGGAAGTGTTCTGATTTTTAAACTTCAAACGAAAACAATTTTGAAATCCATCAAAACGATAGAAAATTGGAAAAATTATGTAGGTATTTAAAAAAATTTACAATATTCTCATCATAATCCTCAGCTCTAGGATTGATGCAAACTATCATCGATACTTGTCCTTCACCATCAAAATAATTTTTGAATAGATGTGTAATTTTTGAATCTCTGTATGGAATTTTTTTATTTGAACCATTTAATTGATTTTCTCGTAAATATTCTAAACATATTCTTAAATTCATTAATGAATTATTTATATTTCCAGCTTCTCTTAAACGTTGTCCAGTATTTTTAGTTCTACTTGTTCTTTCACTTCCAGCTAAATCAACTAATGATAATTGACTAACTGTTATTGTACGCTTATCTTGAATTAAATTTTCTCCTTGATTATCAGTTGGTGCCTGAACTAAACGTACTGTAAATACTGAATGACTTCGACTTGATTCAGCATTTAAAATTGTATGTCCCATACGTTTACGTTTTTGTCCAGTTTGAAATGCTTCAATTGCTTCCTCAACAGATTTTATTTCAACTTCAGTTACACCATGAACAAACATATTATGATTTGCATCTTCTCTAACTATTTTGCTTTGTAATGTTCTAAAAATTGTAATTAAAAACAAAAAATGATATAAAATTAAATCAAATATATTTCTATTAATAAAATATTTAAATACCTTTGTATATTTCCTTCTTCCAATAAATCATAAACACTGTTATTGTAAACTTCAATGTATGTAATAAATACTGCATACATATTATCTTCATCAATTCCAGATAAACAATTTGGTTCAGCAGATGCTTGTGATGCAATCTCTGGATCAGATTCTTTACGTTTTGGTTTTGAAAATTTTGAATTCATTTCAGCTTGTCTTTCAAGCATTGCATCTGCATCAGATAATATTTCAAAACCATTTAAACGATCTGGTTTAAATATGAATTTTTTGGCTTGATAATCTGATATTGTTTTAAATAATGCATCAAAACATCTTGGCATTATACCACGATCATGTATATCACCGGTCATTGTATATGTCTTACCACTTCCAGTAACACCATATGTAAATAATAAACCATTTTTACCACGTATTAAATCTTCAACTAATGGTTGAGCAACTGCTTCATAAACATCTCTTTGTTTTGAATTCGGTTGAAATACATGTTTAAAAATATATTGCATTTCTTTTTGTGAAAGTTTATAATTCACAGCAGTTTCTGGTGGTGTTAATACAACTGTTGTTGGTGATTTAATTCGTACACAAGATAAATCACTATCAGATTGTAATGGTCTTATACGACAAAAAACTTGAACTGGATGACGACTTTTTAAATTACCTTGATCATTATTATTTTCTGATAAAGGCATTTTTTGCGGCATCCTTGATCTGAAAAAAAAAATGAAGCGGAAAAAAAAAACTAGATTACAATTTATTCACAAATTCTATCAAAAATTCACAACATACGATTTCATCTTGATTTGTTTTCAATATTTCTTCTTTTTTAATAAATAAATATAAATAAAATATTTTTAAAAAATTTATATATTTAGGAGAAAATCGTATTTCAACTCGCTGCTTCTGATCACGTTCACTGTTTGAGTAATGAGTTTTTAAATTTTAAATAATTCGGTTGAAAATTCTTCTTCTTTTTTAAAAGTTCGAAAAGGAATGAAGGCAAGGCAAGGAAATACGATGAAATTTGAATTCGATTTAAAAAAGCAAAGCACATGTGATAAAGGGTGCGTTCTTAAAAAATTAAACTACTTGTTGAAAATAATTTGAACAAAAAAAAAACTGATTTAAAGAGTTTATACGGCACAAAAATAATCCGAATTTGGATTAAATTGGGAGTAGCGTAGAAACGGTAAAATTGGGATTAAAAAAGTACATGCAAACGTTGATATTTTTATACACTTATAGTATACATATTATTCTTCTTCCACATAAAAAAAAGAAGAAGAACGTAACAGCTTCACTTTCACCATAAAAATTAGAATCCGCCATATTGCATTTTACCTCACACATACATATAAAAAAATTTGGATTAAACCGAAATAAATTGGGCTTAAGCCAAAATCCAAATTATCGAGTTTATACCACAAAAAATTGGGAGTAAACCAAAATCCGTATTAAAAGCGAATCAGGCATATTGAAAAATATTTACCACGTATACATGATGATATCCAACTACATCTACATGTTTTTAAAGGGGATTCAGACCGGATTAATTTAAGATTCAATCCGTCATGTATACGTAGTAACTATCAGCAACAACAGTTTTTGAATATTTGAATATAGGTATTTATTTTAACCGAAATTTTTTTAAAAATTTTGTATTCAGATAATTTTTAATGACATTAAAATGGGTGGGTAGTTTTGAACCTCGTTTATTATTTTACATCCATTTTATTTTGTATTGTAAATTGTAAATTGTTTCACTTGAGTTGTTTCAGTTTAACGTTCAAACAGTATTTGACAGTTCAATTTTTAATATTTTCCATACAATTTTAGTGGTTACTGGTTTTATAATTAAGCTCCAGTGGAAAATATAAATAGAGGACTGGACCTGTCATATAGACTATAGTTAGTGCTCAAGGATGTAATTTGGATCTCAAGTCTTGAAAAAACCATTGGAAAATTTATTGGCCTCCTTACAGGACATGCGAAACCAGGCTCATCCACAAAAAATGGGTAAGAAAAATGAGCAAGTTAATAAACAAACGAATGTACGGTACTCGGTAGATGGAGAGTATATAGCAGAACCATAGGCAATCATAAGTCTATGGAACTCCAAAAAAATTTCTGGTAGGACTCGTCCGCGTATTGAAACACTTCAACTATACTAAACAATAAGTAAGAATGATTGATACAATAAACTTATATTAGTTTCTGTGTCAGAGAATAAAACCCGCACCATTTTTTCTTTGTAATTAAAACTTTTGTTATAATGAGTTTTTATAAAGTTATGAAAGTTTCATTAAAATAATCGAAGTTTAGACAGTTTTTTTGTACCTAACTTATTTTTTCCAAAAATGAACTTTTTTAGTGAGTCCAAATTTTTATTTATCAGCTTTATTCTTTATTTAAATCTTCTTTAAAATAATCAACATTTTCTTGAAACATATAACTTTGTAAGAAATCAGATTTTTGTAATGCTGTAAATGTAATAGGATAATTATATATTAAATGACAATATTGATCTTCAATATTATCAAATTGATGTTTACTTTTTCGTGCTTCATTAACAAAAAAATTAGCTAAATACTGTGACGCTTTTATTCCATTTGTTGAACGACATGTTGGATAATTAATTAAAGGTTCATAGGCATTTTTTTCTGGATGAAATTGTAGTCCATAAAACGGATAACTGTTAAATAGAAATTGTAAGAAAAAAAAAAGGAAATCACAATTGAAATTTTCCAAACTGACCCAGTTAATTTCAAGTACTTACTATCTATTTTCTATTGTTGAAATATATTCAAGTCCTTTTTTATCCTTGTTGGTTGATAATGCTTTCCAGTTATCCAATAACTTATAGTCTTCTAAATCCTACGTAACGAAAACAAAAAAAGCACATACAAACATAAACATTTTTCTATAAATTATTGATTCATTTGATGAAATTTATAAATTTGTATTTTTGTTATACCTTCTCAGTTATACAGTATCTATGATAATTGAATGTAACATCTTCCGTTCTAAAAATTTCTAAAATATCTTCAGGAGCTTTACTAAATAAACGTCCTAAATCTATAAAATTATTTTAAATTAATACTGAATTTGGAAAATTTTAGAATTTCAATCTTTAAAAAAATTTACCTTCTTTAAATTCTAAAGGAATACAATGAAAATTTCCTTTACAATCTTGTCTAGGATCAATATCATCAGATGGATTTCCTGTAGCAAGTCTTCCTTTATTTGCATCAATATATAATAATAATTCATATCCTAAACAAATACCTAAAATTGGCATATAATCATCACAGTTATTCATTTCAATTGCAATATTATAAATATGAGTTCCAGCATCTCTATAACCGTTTTGTTCATAAAAAAATAATGCACCTCCAGGAAATACAACTCTATAAATTTTTATAAATATACATACATACATATTTACACATAAATATTATGTACATCATATTATTTTTCTTTCTTTTAATAATATTTTTAATACCTACCCATTGATCTTTTGCATTATATCTTCATAATACGATCTATCTTTTCCAATCCTAATGAAATTAAATAAAATAAATTTTACATATATTGTATGAGAGTTTGAAAATTTTTATTTGTATTGATAATATAATATTCTTACTTATTCATGTATTTTTAGGGTTTCGTTCATACTTAAAAAGTTATATCAAGAGAATTCAAAGAAACGCAGATATAGTACGTTAAAACCATAAAATAGTATATACATACTATATCACTTATACTTAGTATTTATCTTTTATCTTTAAATTTAAACACAAACGACTTTTTTTTTTTTTTTGAAACTATCTTCTTCAAAAAGAAAAAAGGAAATACGTAATCATTTTATGATTTAAATTTAATAAAAAAGATTAATTCAAGTATGTACATAATAGGAAGTTCGTATTATATTTTCTTATTAAAATAAATTATATTTCACCATGCTGGATACTTTGAAAAAAAAAAAAAGAAAACTTAAATTGTTTATCGGTTTAGCGGTTTTGTGGTTCCAATCCAATCCAAATATGTATCTGAAAAGCCATAATCAAAAATTCTACATACATTCAAGTTTATTGTTCTCTTTCTCTCTATTTGATGAACGTATTTTTTTTTTAATATATGAAAATAAAATTTTAAAAAACCTTCAACACTTTTATCAATTTTAGAGTCTAGTTCTATGTCCAAATTTTGTTAACCAAATGAGTATATCACATTGATATACTAATTTAACATTCGAGTTAATTTTAGCAGGTTTTCGTCAAAAATCAGTTTTCAAATTTGAATTATTTGAAATTTCTGCACGAATTTTTCGAAAAATTACGTTTCTGTGCATTTTACCGTATAACTTTTGCACTAGTTGACGGATTTCTACCATTCAAAATTTTGTTTAGTAGAGAACCCTTTAAGGAATATTCGAAAGGAACTACAAAAGTGTTCTCAGCATTGATCCGCGTATTTAAAATTAAAGCAAAATCGGAATATTAAGCTTAGAGAAATGCCATTTTCATTTAAATTCTAAGCGGGGGGTCATGGAGTAAATTAAAAAATATTTTAGGTCTTTTTCGGAAGCCGATTTTACTTTCTTGTTTTGCTAACTTAGGTCCTATATAACGCATTTTCACCATCATAAGTTTTTTTTTTTTCAATTCTCCTGAAAACATTTTTATAAAATTTCAATTCCATTTTCTCACATGAAATTACTTTTCTAAGGAGAACGAAAAAAGTATCTATCTATTAATGTATTTTCAACTTTTGAACACGAATTGGTGTTCTTTTATCTTTATCGACTGAAAAATGTGAAATTGAATTTGAATACAATATATACACGTAAATTGATGCAAGTATTATTAGAGAAATATATACAAAATCTTCTCATTTGAATTTCATATGGGAAATTTTTAAATTTTATTCTAAACAGACAGAAGATGTTCCGAAAGTTTTTAAATATTTTTGAATTCATGAAATTGATTGTTACTTCAAAAAAACTGTTCTTTTTTCATACCAGCTATTGTTCTTAACGATTTTTATACATAAATTCAGAAATGACATTAAAAAATAAATACCTAAATAAATAAACTCACTACATATTAACAAAAACCTAGCTTTGTTCATTTCCACTTAGAAAAAAAAAACGAAAAAAACGAGAAAAACTTTTAGAACAACCTTTATATGTATTTGAAACTATAAATAAATACTCCCACGATAGCAATGCGCAATTATTACCTTGCGCGCCGCGCCGTTTACCCAGCTGATTTTGATATTTAAAAAAAAAAAGAAACGGAATTAAAAATAAAATTATTAAATAACTTACCAAATTGGTACAACTTTAGCACCAGCGCCTTCTAAAAATTTCACATATGATGCAGGAATATAACTTTTATATTTTTCACCATATTTATCTTTTAATTTATGTTGAATATCAAGACACAAAATTCCGATAACAGGTCCTGAATCTTTTTCTTCATCTATCATTTTTTTTTTTTAATTTAAAAAAAAAAATACTACCAATCGAAAAGTCGGTCGGTGCGCACAAAAAAAATTCTATTTATTAATTTAGTAAATTGTTACGGCATAACTTCTACGACCGATGCATTCTAGATAAAAGTTTTGTTGGAAATGAAATAGCACTTTTTACGATAGTTGAGTCTAATGAATTTTGCAAACTATTAAACATGAATTTTGCATTTATATGATTACGTTTTTCTATTATTATCGCACACTTCATACAATAAGATATAATAGTTTTCATTTTAAATTCAAACAAAAAAATAATTAATAATAATAATACACACTTGAACAACAGTAAAGACACTTCAAAATTACATTTATGTAAAATTTATTTTATCACTCCAATTCCATGAATTTTATACGATAAAATGCAATATTTTATTATTATGAAAAATTTTTATTTTTAGATACAAAAAAAAGCTTATTTATTTAAAATGAAAACAAAAACGACCTTGATATTGTATCGGAAATTTATTTGTTTTAAATTTAAAAGCTTTAAGAAAAAACTGCGGAAAAGAGAAAAAAAGTAATAATTTCAGAAGCGTGAGAATTTCAGAAAGCTAAAGCGATGCGTCTACTCTACATGTACATACATACAATTTGCATCTAATAAAACTATTAGGTGCTTTAGTAACCTTAGTAAAAAATAAAAATCTTTTTTTTTTTTAAATTTAATAACTGGTGTAATTTATTCATATAAATTACTTTTTTTTAATTATACATTTCAAGTTGGTTGGTTGGTTTCAAGTAAAATATAAAAAAAAAAATTAATTTTAAATTTATGTATATAAACGAATCGTTGAATCTGCACCACTTGAAAATATCCATGGTTGTGTTGGATGCCATACAACACTAAAAACACCAAAATCGCTAATTTGTTCGTGTGTTTGTAGTTTCTTTAATGGAACAATTAATGGATTTTGTAATAAATCATTATAAACCATACCATGTGAAACAATAACAGATGTATCATCACTAGCTGAAGCAAATAATGGATAACGTAAATGATAAGCAACACTACGAACAGCATTCTTATGTAAACGTATTGTTTGATATGGTTTTGTTGAAAGATCCAAATCGAACCATAACATTTTTTTATCGTATGTAGAAACAAGTAAATTATCACCTTTTGGATGTATAGCCATATGTGATATCCATTTACTATTCGTTAATAATTTTTTAATCAATTCTTGTTTAACTAAATCATAAATACGAATGTTACGTTGTGTAGCAACAAAGAAACATGGTTTAATAGGATGGAACAGAACACATTGAATTAAACCTTTACTCTTTGAGAATGGAATTTGTGTACGACGTTTAGATAATTGATGTATAAGTGCTGATCTATTTGCACCATCAGGCATTACTGTAGCAAAATAATCACCTCTTCCATGCCATGTAACTTGTGAAATAGGTTTAAAATGAGATATAACAATACGAATACCCTTTTCTTGTTCATCATCTTCTGCAATAGACCATTGAACTGCAGTTCGAATTCGTTCATTATCTAAAATATCATTTTGTGGTGCTTCAGTTAATAATTCATCAGTTTTCTTTGTAAGCATTTTATCACCAACTTTTGGATTAATTAAAAGTAATTTTTGACCAGTTGCTACAGCAATAATTGAAAGTTTTGGATTAGGACACCATGCAACTGAACGAACAACATCTTCAGTTTGAATTGTACGAATACAACGACCAGTACTAATTTCCCAAATTTTTACAGTTAAATCATCAGAACCGGAAACAATGTACTCACCTTTTGGTTCGACACTAATTGAACGAATAATGTCTGTATGACCTTTATACACAAGACTTTCTACTGTAGGGAATGGTTGTAAATCTCTTGGTGATGGTAATTTTGGTATCAAATATTCTGCATCAATATTTAATTTCATACGTCTTGCTCTGGGACATAGATATAGATCTAAACATCGTAAGAATCGTTCTCTAACATATCTTGAATAAACTGGAACTTGACGTAATGAATTGTACTTCTGAGGTATAAAGTGCAATTTTCTTTTTTGTGGTTCATCCTTTAATTTGTTCCATTCTTTTTTCTCTTTTTCATCAAAAAGATATTCTGGTGGTGGATTATATGATTCAGCATGTCCTGGTAAATCTCTCTTTGGTGCTGAAACTGGATCATGCATTCTACGCATATCTTCTCGGCTTGTATCCGTTTCCCAAAGCATATAGAATTTTGGTCCTTTCTTAGCTTCACGTTCTTTTTTCAATTCTGCTGTAGTTTTCATCCAACCCATTTTTAATGCATGAACCATTTTTGATACAATTTTTTTTTCCGATTGTGATGGTAGAAATGAACGTTTATGATCTGGAATATTTTTAATTGGCATTTTTTCAACTTCAGATGTAAACCATTCAATCCATGGCTCATAATCATTAAATGTAACATCTGGTATTTTACCAGCATTAATTCTTTTTATTATTTCAATATCAGCATCACTTAAAATAATATCTTGACCAGTTTGTGGATCTTTAACTGTTCTCCAGAAATTTGGATCTTCAATTTTCTTAAGAAAATCATCAATTTGATCCCCTTTCGGTGGTTTCATTATCTTTTTTGCATCCCAATCATAACCAATATGTTTATATTCATCATACCAATGCATTGGTATATTACCAACAGTATTTCGTATATCCTCTTCATCAGATGTGTCATCTTCATATTCATCTTCGTTCTTATCATTTTTTGATTTTTCTGATTCTAATTTTTCTTTAAACATTTTTAATGCATTTTTTGCAATATTTTTCTTTTTCTTTTTTCGTATTGTAAATTTATGATCATGATTAACTTTATCTTGGTCTGTATTCTCATCATTTTCTTCATTCTCTTCAACATCACTTAATTCATCTTCATTTAGCTCAAATTCTAGAAATTCTGATTCAGATTCATCGTCATCATTTTCAGATGAATGCAAACTCTCTTCTTCAATGTCATCTTCACTGCTTGATTCTATCACATAACTTCCATTATCATTACTTTCAAAACTAAGTACTTCATCATCATCTGAAGTGTATTCTTCGTCTACTTTTTCATCATCTGTAGTATCGTCCTCATCACTGTTAATTTGTTGAAGTAAATCGTTATGTTCGTTCTCACTATTATCATCAACAACTGAAGATTCTCCTTGAGTTACATTTGTTCCTTCATCCTTTTTAGACACTAATGATTGCGCTTTTCGTTTCGCTGCCATTTATTCTAATTAAATCTGCAAAAGATAATGAAATTTTATAAAAATTCACTTAAAATTACAGAATTATTTGAACATACTTCACTAACCTACTACACGTGTTGTTAAAAATTTGACATTATTTGACATTTGTTTTGATTGACAAGACAACATCGGAATTCGGAATGTGTACCGGGTGGGATTCAGGGTTAGTAAAAAAACAGACATCACTAACAAACATCTCGTTCCCACAGGCCACAAGTACCGTAAGTTTAATTACATATTTTTGAATTTTATTAATTACAATTACATATGTACCTCCAAAATAAAACAAGCAATTATTTTCGATTTGTAAGAAGAATGTATTACTTTACATTATTGACTATAAAAACTAATGTACAAGATGGTAAAAGGGAGAGATTAAAAATGACGTAAAAACTCAAGATTATTCGAATTTTGCTTAAAAATTATACAATTGTGCCTTTTCACTCTTCATTTACATTTTCCGAATTTATTCGATTTTATGTTTCTTTTTGATTATGTGAATTTATGGTCTATGGGATCTGCATGGCATTGCTTCAATTTGTCAGAAGCGGTAAATTAGGAGTTATTACTTATTAGGAGGAGTGTTAGGACTTCTGTAAATTAATATCTGGCTATGTGGTCTGTATGGCAATGCTAATTTGTACTCTCTTTTTTTGCATATTCTAAGGGGAAACGTCACAGGATAGTAGGAGGTAAACGTGATTTCTTTTTCATACTTATTAATTTTTATCAAAATTTTTTATAAATTTATAAATTAAATGTGAGTGTAAAAAAAACAATTATATTTAATGCAAAGCAATTTATTTAAAAAATTTGAAAAAGTCGTAAGATTATTGAGAAAACAAACATTTGCAAAAAGACATTTTTGGAAGAACATGGACAGCGTGGATTTACATCCACCGAAAGAAGTTCGTGGGATGATTAATTTAGATAGAAATTTATTTCAAAAAACAATTAAAGTACCAAAATTAAAAGTTTCTGATGAAATTCTTAATAAAATATTACTTATTGTTAAAACTTTATTTTTAAAAATGGATAATTTTAAACCTGTTCGAGAAATATGTAATGGCGGCGATGATGGTGCCACACAAAAAAATTTTAAAGAAATTATATTACACCCTTTAGCTGTTAAAAGTTGGGATGATATACCAAAAGATGTTCATAAATTTGGAATAAATGAATCAAATTTCTATTATGACACCATTAAACTTACATATGATAATTGGAAATCAGATGAAATTTTAAAATCTGTTCTTCCAAATGATAAAGAAAATCTTACTTCGTTCTCCAGAATTGGGCATATAGTTCATGTAAATATGAGAGATCATCATTTACCGTATAAAAAATTAATAGGTGAAGTTCTGAAAGATAAAACAGTGGGTTGTCGAACAGTTGTAAATAAAGCACACGTAATTGAAAATACATATCGTAATTTTGATTTAGAATTAATTTGTGGTGATCCTGATTATAAAGTTGAAGTCAAAGAACATGGATGTATATTTGAATTTGATTTCTCTAAAGTGTATTGGAATCCAAGATTATCAACTGAACATGATAGAATTATTAATCTTTTAAAATGTAATGATGTTCTATATGATGTTTTTGCTGGTGTAGGACCATTTAGTATACCAGCTGCAAAGAAAAAACGATGTTCAGTACTAGCAAATGACTTAAATCCAGAAAGTTTTAAATGGTTGAATAAAAATTGTCAAAGAAATAAATGTACAAATCTTATTAAAACTTTCAATAAAGATGGAAAACAATTTATTCTAGAAGATTTACGATCAGATTTATTAAATCGATGGAAATCATTAAATGATAAAAATTATAATATACATATAACAATGAATTTACCAGCAATGGCTTTAGAATTTCTTGATTCATTTAATAATTTATTCCAAAAAGAAGATTTCGAAACAATTGACGTTACTAAAATTTCAAATTTTCCTTTGGTTCATGTTTATACATTTTCAAAAGATAATAACGCTAAAGAAAGTTTAAAAGAAACTGTAGAAAAATATTTAGGAGGTTATACATTAAAAGATAATTTAATTGGAATTTATTTTGTACGTAATGTTGCTCAAAATAAGGATATGTATAGAATATCATTTTATTTAACAAAAGAAATACTATTCGCTTCCGAATCAAAACAAATAGAATCATCGTCATGTTTGAAGAAACGACCTTCATCATCATCTTCAAATGAATTAGATATTGTTCACAGTCATAAAAAAATATGCGAATAATACAATTGTTTATTTTTAATATACTATATTTATATGTTACACATATATCTCTTATTTTTAATATAAGTTAAATTATGTAAATAAATATTTTATTAATTTTTAGAATTTAATCTAAAATTTATTTTCTCTTTCTTTATGTATACCAGTTCCACTTTTTTAATTTAGCAAAGAATTTCGTAAAATTTTTATATAAACCGTAAATAAAAATGGCAAAAAAATCTAAAGGAGCTGGTGGTGCTAAGAAGAAAGCAGCTTCAAAGACTGATAAAACCAAAAAGGATAAAAATGTTTTTAAAGTAGCTGATTCAAAAGCTAAAAAACCAAAACAAGTGGAAGTTCAATTGAAAAAGGTATTTTTATTATATTTGCCCATCATTCAGATTTCTACATTCTAGAACACAAAAAAATATTTTAAAAATTTTAAATAAAACTGTAATTTTTGATATTTGCATTCAAGCAATTATCAGTTTATTACCAACAGTTACAAATTGTACTCAGAACATTTAAAATAATCGTACTTTTGTAGGAGAAAATTACATATTCCTTCTTACCCTTTAATTCGTACTTTTTTATTTTGATAATTATCTGAAGTACAATTAAAAAAGATTTTAAAAATTAATTTCACAATCAAGACTTTTGTTTCCACTGATGTTAGTTTTTTAAAAGTTTAAATACCAATTTACCGATGCCTTTTAAAGTGTGGCATTCTGTTCAGATATGTACTTATTTTCTTCTTTTTCAACGTATAGTTTTCAAAGTAAATTTTAATTACCTACATACCTGTACGTCTTAATGTAGTTATCGAAACACAAAGAAAATTTGAGAAGTGCTCGAATAGAACTTGGAATTCATGAGTATAAATTCAATTTCTAAGTACAATATTTCAAGTACAAACACCAGGAATTGCAGTTGCATTTGAAATTCCTAAATGTTTCTTTTCCTACCCGTTTTCCTTCTTCATGTGCGCTAGTGTTGAACACAGTACACCCTACGTCTAGTCACATTAAAAAAAAAATGTTGATACTTAGTCGAAAACACTTAATTTTTCTAAAAATAAAAATAAAATAAAAATTTACATACTACTGTTTTTTGTTTGTTTTATAGATAAAAAATAGCGTAAAAGATAAAAGAGAAAAAGTTGATGAAAAACTAAAAGATTTACACAAAGATATGGTTGTTCCATCCACAGCATCTAAAAGAGCTGGTACTGCTGCTGCTGCTACTGCTAGTAGTGGCGGTGGTGGTGGTAAAGGCAGAAAAGCCAAAAAATCTACAGCTAATACGAGTAAGGTTCAACAGAAATTAGGAAAAATGCAGGTTTAAATGGATTTTTATGAAGAAAAAAAATACCTTTTAAATTTATAAGAAGAAAAATAAGAGTATACCATCTGTTCATTCTAACCGTATTAATGTTTCGAAAAAAATTTAAAAAAAACCATTTAGGTACTCATTTAAAGCAATTACAATTTTTTTCTTTCAAAGTTTTGTTTTTAATTTTTAACATCAAATTTGTATTACATCGTTGATAAAGGGATCACTGTTTTTTTCTTTCTAATTATTAAAAAAAATCAAAAAAAATTTTTAAGTTCTTGTTCCTTTTTTTTTATCATTCTTATTTTTTCTTTTTCTTTTTTTAATTATTATAGAACTTTATAAGTTAGAAAAACATTTATAAACTAATTTTCAAGCAATACACAAAAAATATTAATTGTAAACTGAATTTAGAAAACATGAAAATAAAAAATGAATATTCTGAAAAAAACAAAAAAAATTATAATTAATTGAAATACAATAATATTGTAACTTAAATGTTTTTATGTGCGAAAAATTAATTACATAAATAAAAAGTACAAAAATATAAAATGATTTTTATCTATCTATGTACATATCATTAAACTATTTATTATACAAGACAATAATTACTGGATTTCTGTGGAATGTCCGAATGCCCGAATCTATCTATTTAATAAAAACGGTTTTCTTAAGCTAATGTATATCCCTTCAGAATTGAAAGGGTTAAAAATAATTTGAACAATAAAATGTAAAGCTATCATATCCCAAGAGTATTAGATACTATATTGCATTTTGATTATATACTGCCTAACATCAACTTCATTTTAAAGTAAATCAATAATATGAGGTAAAAGTAATTCAACGGGTTTAAATTGTTCTTACCTGTAAAAAAAATAGGTGGTTGAAACGGTTATTTAACGCTGGTTATAAGTTGTAACAATAATGGTATAATTTTTTCCCTTGGTCTAAAATAATTTTAGCTTCACGGTTGTAATATAGTGCTTCTTCAAAAATGCATTGCTGCTTTGGTGATGCTAATGCTTTTCTGGCCGTGATGCCTAAACACTACTTTGTTGCTATGACAATGCAATGTTTTAAGGTGGCGATGTAATGCTATTACATGACAGCTGAATATTACAAGGAATTTCGAATACTTGATTTGATGCGATGCTTTTTTAAATATGTGATAACGCATCATAAAAGTTGCGTTGCATTTTTGAATTTGTGACAAGCATTAGTTAGCATTGCATCAAATGTGCAGCGATGCATTTTTGAAGATACACATCTACTTACACTCTCGTTACAAATGGTCGTGCCACCTTTAGAATATGTAATTTGAGCAGTTGTAAAACCAGGTTTTTAAACTAGTTTGCGACGGTTGTTACAACTACCTAATATGTACTTGATGTAGCGGATTACCTTTTAACTATATTATCATTTTTCCTAGTATTAGAGTAGAATATCCTTTCTATACTATGGCATACTTAATACATTTATTTCAGTACCCAATTTATTTTACTGTTAATTCATCTAATATTCTTTTTTCAATAATGGCTTCGTTTCTATGGAATTTATCTAATAGCAACTGAACTGATTAATTGAATTTTGTAAGCATATGAAGAAGAAAGTTTGGTGTATTCTGTGGATAAACTGACCACAAAAATCACGAAATTTACTGATGGTCATTTTCTACAGGACACCAATTTGTTTATAATGATTTTAGATGTTACAGTTTACAAACAAAAGAATTTAAAGTCTGGTACTGGTCTGGACATTCAATATCTTTAAATTTCGTTTGAATCACAGACTGACCAAAAAAACGTAAAAAGTACATAAGAAAAAATTGGAATCCTACTTTTAAACAAGGACACAATATTTGAAAGTGAAAAGATTGAACTTTGAATATTTTATCGCGTATGAAAAAAATGACGCTAACCATGTATACGTATAACTGCATTTTTTTACAGGTAAATGTTTTATGAAAGTTTTCCAATAAATTAGTTAAGTAATTTAAATTTAGATATGGTTTTTAGTATGATTTCAAAACTCATTTATCTTCTATGAAGCTCATGAAAATACAGGAATATAAATTATTGGAATGTTTTTCCATAGCTTTGAATACGATTTAAACTACATACATACATACATTTATTTTTTCTAGTTTCAAGGTATTAATTACGTCAATCAGATTTTCTTTTCGATTCAGTTATTTAATTGAAAAGAATAAAAATATTTTGTATAAATAATGAAATCAGAAACAAATATATGTACATACTATTTACACACATGTATTGATTTTAAAATACATATGTATATATGTATGTACTATGTATGTATGAGTACGAGTATCTATGAAATTTACATAAATACTGATTTAAAAAAATATATATCTACACAAAAGTGTTAAACGTAAATTTTATTTGAATATAATTTTGTGATTATGTTTTAATTGAATTACCTATTGAATTTAGGTCGTTTTAGAAAAATAAAAAATTTTATTTTTGTCATGTTAGCGAAACACTATAAGAAGGTACAAGTTCAAATAAATGTGTACAAATATACACACTCTTTGTGTATTGCATGTGCATAAATACCCACCCACCCATTCAATCTGTGCAAAAAAGAAAAAAAAAATCTGTTCGTTTTGACCTTAACGCTTAACTTGTATTTTTCAATTCTCATGCAAAAAGAAATTACGCAAAAAACAAACAAAAATCTTAATTTAAATTCTAAAGCTAATCCATGAAAATGAACTGATTTTATAGACTATATAGATTAACCGAATTTACCAATTATACATATATGGATGTGTATTAAAATGTTATTTTATTATTTGATTAATCCAAATAAATCCAAATTAAAATAAAAATAAAATTAGCTTTTAAATTCAATAAAGATATAAAAGATGATGTTAAGAATGGATTTACGATCAGTAGCAAATCCAGACTTTTTGATTTTTGTCAAATTTATTTTAATTATTTTTCTATTGTTATGTTTTTTAAATTTAATTTTTAAAAAAATATGGAATATTTAACAATTGCTAGTGATCCATTATATAATGTATCATTTTTTCGGCCTGAAGCACGGTATTATATATATAAAATTAATTTAAAAATAAACAAATAATAATAAAAACAAAACAAAAAATGTACCTACTGTGAAATATTTAAAAAAAAAAAAAATTTTTTTTTATTGTTTTATATTCCGTTATAAATTTAAGGATATCATCTGAAATGCGATTACTTGCATGGAATGTACCACCAAATGAATTACAACATATACCAGAACATTGGTTATCATATCCAGAACCACCATCAGATCATCATTATATCCTTGCATTTATTTACATCGGATTTACATTTGCATCATTAATAGGAAATGGTTTAGTAATTTGGATATTCATGAGGTTTGTGTAATAAAATTGTGAAATTAAAAAAGATCATAATTTTGTGAAAAAAAAACAACTTAATAATACTTACTTGATCAAGTCGTGAATTACGAGTTTTTGTGAGAAAACCTAAGTGCACTGTGCAGTAAAAGGATTACAATATATCCTTACGCAGTTGCTCATTAAAAAATTGTAATATGGTAAATTTATTCTGTGAAATAAACCTCAAAATTCCTTAGAGTTAAAAATAAAGAAGTAAGAAGTGCATAATTTTATGACTTTATGACTAATTTCAATTTTTAAATTTTTTTTTCTTGGTCGAAAATCAAATTATATTGTACACAGATACCTTAATGTAATTTTTTACATGCTATAAAGTCTCCTTTCAGAGCTTTGTTTTTCTTATACAAAAAAATTTCTATACATAAAATACATAAAATAATAAATTATTCAATACATGTCAACTCAGCTTGTAACACGGAAATCCTTTAGGATTTCCTCTACAAATTATATTTCTCAATTAAAATTCGTTATATTTTTTTAAAAATAAAAGCGTATGTATGTATGAAGTGAAAAGTTTTCAATTATGTACTTAATTAATTGAATTAATAAATCAGAAACTATAAAATTAATTAGTTACCACTTTTTATTTTAAAAACAAAAAACGTCCATTTAAATAATTGAGTAGAACATACATATTATAGTTATTCATAGAAATTAAGTCCCTTAATCCTTCGGACTTTTAATATGTCCAATAACAAGTCATACAATTATAAGCAAATACTGTTTTTGTAACAAAGTGGTCACAAAATCAAAATTTATCTAAATTCAGATCGGAATGGGAAATTATATTATATATCGGAATCTTCCGAAAAACCAATTAACATTGAGAGTGCCATTTTAATACCACACTGCGCGTAACCGATACGGAATGTCGTTCGACATGATGGTAAGAGATCTTTATAACCATCCTGTATTATTCGCACAAATTAACTATGCAGAAAAAATTTAATTAATGTTTAAAAATAGCAATAAATATTCAGTGGGAACATCTCTGGTACTAGCAGAGGGCTTGTTACCCAGCTCTGCGTTTTTTATATACCTATTTTGTTAGAAAATTTTCTAATTTTATATTTATTTTTCTTCTTCTGAATTTATTAATATGTATGTATTTTCCTTTTTGTAATGAAAATTATACAAAATAATAAAAATAATTATTTTATATTGGATTTAAATCTAGAAGCACATCTTCAGAATTTATTAATCTTAAGAGATTTTCCAATTCGTTTGGCCATCTTCTTAAAATCCTTTTATTTGACCTGCTTTTATTTTCAATGTCCGGTGTTTTTTGTATTTTTCAAAATTATGTTTTTGCACCTTCTCAAACTTATCAGGTTTTTAATTTGGGAAGCTACATTTCGCCAAGTCTATACATATACACTTGAATTATACAATTTTTTATTTCTTTATAATTTGTTTAAGAAAATTTCTCTAGAGTTTATTGAATTTTTTTTTAATGATAATTAAAAAATTAATTAAGTTAAATATTTTTATATTTTTGTTTTTCCAGTGCAAAGTCATTACAATCAGCATCAAATGTTTTTGTTGTTAATTTAGCAATATGTGATTTCGTGATGATGTTAAAAACTCCAATATTCATTTATAATTCATTTAATAGAGGTTTTGCATTAGGACATCTTGGTTGCCAAATTTTTGCATTTATGGGATCATATTCGGGTATTGGAGCTGGTGCAACAAATGCTTTAATCGCATATGATCGTTATAATGTGATTGCACGACCAATGGAAGGTAAAATGAGTAAAGGCAAAGCAATTATGTTAGTTCTATTGGTTTGGATATATACAACACCATGGGTTGTTTTACCATTTACACATACATTTGGAAGATTTGTTCCAGGTTTGTATATTCACATAATAATATATCTACATTATTTTTCAGTTTATATAAAAATAATTTTAAAAACAAAAGGTAATGTTTAAATCTATAACAAATTAAAAATATTCACATATCAGTATGATTACTTATACATAGATGTACATATACATATACATATGTACATCATAGATAACATTTATATTGCCCTTTATTTTCACATTATTACAGTAAAACTTATGTACAGATGATACCTTTGAAATGCCTGATAGGATCATCGTTTGGTACAATAATTGTATATACTTGTCAGATATATCTAATTAATCAAAAGTATTTACAAATAACTTCTTTAGAAAAACCTAACTTATTTAAATTTAAAAAAAAAAAAATAATGAAACGACAAAATTCTTTTAACATTCCTGTTTTCATTGGCCTTTTAATTGAATCCCTATAAAAGCATTGGTTTAAAAAACAAATTCTTTGTAAACCGCAATCATATAATAAGATTGTGGGAAAAAAATAAAAGATATTTAGAAAATTTAAATGTATATAGCTAAGTAAGGTAAATTTGTAATAATTTTATATCCTTTGCATGCGAATACTATACATATCTCTTTAATCACGTAAAATATGTGGGTGGTATAGTTCTGTATACAGATATATGAGGGGTGATTGACTATAGTATAATATTGTGGTGGTAAATAATCTAAATTTTGCACACATACCTTTATGGTTGGATGAACAAGAATAAATTATTCACGAAATACCTTCTTTTTTTTTGTTTTTTTGTTTTTGTCGTCTGTAAATTAATTGTATAAGTAAGATGATATAAAAGAAGAATCAAATTGTATCGCGAACACAGTGTAAGTAGTGTCAAAGTAACATGTTGCAAAAGTGTAAAAAAAAGCAACATCTTTGACCTTAACACCAGTTAAAATTGGTTATTATTTTTTTTTAAATTTTCTTTTTGTTTAATTTTAAAATTATGTTTGATAATTCGATAGATGAAAATTGGAATCTATCATTATTTCGACCAGAAGCACGGTAAAAATTTCAGTTATTCGATCGTATTTATAGTTTAGTTTTTTTTTTTTTTTGAAAATTACTTTTGTGTGTCTTCGATTTAGAATACACAAAAAAAAAAAATTGAATAAGATAGTATTTTCAAATAAAAAACGAATTTATAAAATACGGTTGATTAACAAAAAAAATTATTATTAAAAAACAAAAAAAAAAAATAGTGCTATAAGTTTTATTTTACTTAATCGAATGTACTCGCAGAACATCTGCACGTTTCTTAGCTTGGAATGTTCCTCCAGAGGATTTACAATATATTCCTGAGCATTGGCTATCACAATTGGAACCAGAACAATATATGCATTATATTTTATGTGCTGGTTATATAATTTTTATGATTATATCATTAATTGGAAATGGTTTGGTTATATATATTTTTGCTAGGTTTGTTGTTCTTTTTTATTTTTTATATTGTATTGTGCCCTCTATATGAATTCCGTATGAAAAATAAGTTTTAATTAACTTTGATTTATTCAAAACCAATGGAATTCAAATTTTGGGTGATATTTTAAAAAATTCAAATTCGTACAATTAAAATTTTCCTTTTTTTTTTTCTTCTTGTAAACAAATAATAAATAAATAGTGCAAAATCATTGCGTACTCCATCGAATATATTCGTTGTAAATTTGGCGATATGTGATTTTATTATGTTGACAAAGGCACCAATATTCGTTTATAATTCAGTAAATGATAATAAATTTGCACTAGGTCATACTGCGTGTGATATATTTGGTTTAATTGGCACATATTCGGGTATTGGAGCTGGTACAACAAATGCTGTTATTGCAATGGATAGATATAATGTAATTGCTAGACCAATGGATGGAAAATTAACATATAGAAAAGCATTATTTTTAGTATTTTTAATTTGGGCATATACAATACCATGGGGAATTATACCATTATTACGTATATGGAATCGTTTTGTACCAGGTTAGTCAATTATTAATAACAATTATTAGATATTTTATAAAAATAATCAATATTTATTCGTCAATTTATTACCGATAACACAAATATTAATTGGTGGAATGTGATAAATATTTTTATTTTAAGAAAACACTTTTTTTAAAGTGATCTACTTTTAGAACATCTTTAATTATTTTGAATTCAAATAATTTCAAATTTCAAAAAATAAAGTGTTTAGAATTTTTTAAAGTTTTTTCCAAACGGTGAAACAAAGTTAGTTTGTGCTGAGTGTATAAAAAATTACTTCGAAGAAAGTAGAATTACATATCGTCGGCCTAACTCGCAAACCTCGTAAGTGAATTTTTGTAAATTTTTTACATTAGACTTAAAAAACTGTTTATTTTAGGCATGCAATGGAAATTTCTCAAATTTATCAATGAGTTTTAATATAATACCTATCATTAGTTAAATGAAGTTGAAAAATTATAATTTTCTGTATATACGCAAAAACTATGAGACATACGAGTTTTGTTAACAAAATTTTACAAAAATTCATTTACGAGGTTTGCGAATTAGGCCGACGATATGTAGAATTAGAATATTTATAAAAAAAAAAAAAAAAAATTAAAAATTTATTAGTTACCTAAAACGCAGTTATCTTATACTATTTTGATTTTGATATAATCGCTCATAACTGTAAAATCAAATCCGCGAGATTTTGTAATATAAAAATTTTTTGATTTAAACTTATTTAATTTGAGGCTAAATACTCACATATGTTCAACACGCCAGTTTTTAGGGAAAAAAAACAATTTTTGGGATATTACCATCAAGGAATCAGAAAGAATAATTCCACTTAAAACTGTAGGTGCATGTATATAATAGAAAAAATTGTCTGAAAAACATAAGTAGGCTTTAGTTCACATCGAGATATGTATTATTGTGTAGCTAATGATGATGATCTACCAAGAATCTCATTATCAGATCGATTTTCTATGTTGAAAACTTGATTTTAATATCAATCTTAGCAATTACGTGAATTTACATGACTTTTTTGACAAGGTTTCTTTAAGTTTTCAGGGTAGAAAATAGAATTTTAAATTTTGTACGTTTGTTCTATATTGAACATTTTCTTTTGACATTGTAAAATATTTCAATTTCATGTACGAATAGAAGATAATATAATTTTCTTGCTAGTAATTTTTTAAAAATTTTCAAATTTTAATAATTTAGCAGTGAATAAATTTCAATTATTTATTCAATTTTTAAGAGTTCTAATATGTATGTGAAATATTTAACAAAAGAGCTTGTTCCACAATTTTTTCAATTTATCTCCTCCTTGTGTTATATTTTCACAAAACTAATTTTTTTCTCTTTGAAAAATCCTTATAAACAATGAATAATTAGCCAAATTTTGAAAAGCTTCCCTGAAAAAAAAACACGTTTATTTCTATTAGGTCACTTTACTGGTTTACATTAAAATCCATCACAGTAATTCTCTAAAAAAGTTATTTAATCTTTGTAAATTGTACCACGAACTTTTTCTCTTAGTACTAAAAATCATTAATCAATTTTAAATAAGAGTTTTTAAAGAGAAAAACCATAGCAGAACAGAAATAATAGTCACAAAAATATTCGAAATACGAAAAATTCACATTTTTAAAATTATTATAGTTTTCTTTTTTGTCTCTAACTGTTTATTTAAAGAAAATTAATTAATTTTAAAATACATAATAAAAATAGTGTTTTTTTTTCTTTTATTTTAAAAATTATAAGTCAAATTTTATTATTTCCAAATTTTTAAACATTATTTTTACTACACCTAAAAAAAAAAAATAATAATTAAAATTAACGATTCGAAATAAATTAAAAGAGAATAATTATTTCAAATCAAATTAAAATAAAATATAAAAAAAAGTATTTAATAATCTGTCCTTATTTTTTTTTTTAAATTTCATTCGACATTATAATATAGTTATTTATTTATATTTTTTTTTTTTTTTGTGGAAGAAGAAAAACGATTTCTAGTGTGCGATATATAAATTCTATCTAACTTAAAAAATTCTTGTTTTTTTTTCTTTTTCAATTAATTTTTCGCATTTTATTACTGATTAAAATTCAATTTAGTTTTATTAATAATATGTGTAAGGTATGTTTATATTAATAATAATTATGATAGTAGGTAAATTAATAATTAAAAAAAAAAAAAAAAAAATTAAAGATAATTATAATATGTACTATATATATTATACGCAAATTTCATAATATAGATTTCAAAATTATACTCTTTTTAATTGGGGTATGTACAAAAAGGTGAAAAATTAAAAACAAAAAAAAAAATTAAAATCATTCTTCACATAATATTTTCTATTTTGTTTTCTATTAATATTAATTAAAAGAAACATTTTTTGATATAATTTTAATTGAATGTAGAGTGTGATGAATAATCACTTCGAATTTATTTAAATTATTTTTTCTATTATTATTATTTTTTTTAAATATATACTTTCTGTTTATCAAATTACGATTAATACATAATTAATTATTGTAATTATTATTTTTTTAAAAATGTTTAAATTATTTCAAAATATGCTTCTACTTTTTTTTATTTTTTTTATACAATTGATATTGTTACATTAATTCCAAGATTACCATTATCAGCAAATAATTGAGCAATTGATGTATCAAAAACTAAACAATCTGAATTTAGTATAGCACTAGCAACACCTTCATGAATTGAACGTGGCATCGCTTCCCATGTTAAACGACGTCTATTACCATTTAATTCCAATCTATATGCAAAATTTTCAGCCTCTTTACGTGAACCAATTAATTGTACAATTGCAAAAAATTGTTGATGTCCATCAAATTTTTCTTGTTTTTCTAATACCAACATAAAATGATGTCCAAAACATGATTGCATCATAACCCAATCAACAGCACCAGGTAAATTAATATCTGTTGCTAAAAATACAATATCTTCACCTTGTAATGTTGTTATACTTTTATGTGACATCATTAAATGTGGCATAACTAATTCTAATGGTCCTTGCCATTTACATGATGCACCTGGACATGGGCATAAATATGGACGATATTCACATGTTTCTTCATGTTCTGTTTTTTCTGTATAAATTAATGATGCTGTACATCCATAACTAGAATGTTTACATGGAAATTTAACATTTGATGCAACTTTTTCCATTGCTAAATTTCTTATATTTCCCAATGAGCCACGACATGTTGGACAACATGTTAATTTTGAACGGCATGATGAACATACTAAATGACCACTTTGACATTGTAATATTGGTGGTAAAACATAATCAAAACAAACAGGACATTCAAATAATGATGCTAAATCGGCTGACATACCACCATCACCACCACCAGCTGAAGATAATGATGAACTTGATGATGATGAAGCATTCGTTGCTTCACGCCTTTTTGGATTTATTTTATTTGACATTATCCGAGGTATAACAATACAATAATTATATAGATGAACGTTTATCTGCCCAATTTGTATTCCTTATTCAATCTAATTTCATATTTAAATACAAATTTCTCATTTTTTTAAAATTATTTACATTAAAGTGAATATAGATTGAGAAGAAAACCAACTTACTTGATAAATTGCAGCAGAATAGAGAGAAAAAAATATATGTAATTAAGTACCTATGTCAAATTAAATGTGATGCCACCACTTTCGTACAATAAAGATTTGTGGATAATGTATCTGTATTCTTCGCCTTCTGTTTTTTTATTCCGCTTCTTATTCATGAATTACATTTCAGAAGTCGAAAAAATAAACATAGGTACTTGAGGTTTAATTCACTAAAAAAAAAAAAAAAAACAAATTATAATAAATCACCCGAGAAATAAAATTAAAATAAAATTCAATAATAATAAAGCCAAATTCAGATGACAGATAAAATAAGCACCGAACACCGAAATCCGAATCATCCGAATTCCGAATAGAAACAAATAACAATAAACTCGATTTACAAATCACAAGCACAAGTCATCACACCACACAACACTGATGACTGAACACAGACAGCCAACTTCGTTAACAAAGGTATAGGCAAAATCATAAAAGTTGAAAAAAAAAGTATATTGGACTGAGTTCAGTAATAAAACTTGAAGTAAATTCCAAGAAACAGGTTTTTTATTTCGTAATGTATACATAAGAAAATCACTACGCCATGTAAAACATGCGCGAGAAAACCTCAACTTTTATTATTTTGCCTATATCATGTTGTGGGCTGTGACAATTATTTTTATTTATAAAATTAAAACATAATTTACTTTCATTTCATGTAAAAAAATTATAAACAATGGGATTGAGGTTAGATTTTAGTGACCGTGACCAGATTACGTACTAATTCGCTGAAAACTTAACTACATGACTTGATTTTAAAGCTGAGCCTCGACTCGCACTCGCACAAATTTGATTTTTGCAAATTTGATTCCACAACAAGGTTTTTGATTGCTTTAAAATTGTCAAAAATCGAGTTTACCCTACAGTCTCCACTTTTTTTTTTATTAGTTTCGGGAAGAGAATCGTCATTCGTCAATCACCAAAGCTTAATCGAATAGGAAATTCAGTGTTGTCCACACGAAATTGCTTCAGAAAGAAAATCAGTTTAAGGGCAAATTTTCGCAAAGAAGGGATCAAGGATAAACAAATCTTGAATTACAACGGTAATTCAGCGTCTGCACATCGATTTTTTGACTAAAAAATAAAAAAAATGCCATCGACCAAGCACTGTATTCGATATATACAGCCCCACTTCCACTTGGTGGGAATTAAAGTGGTATGTATAATGAAATTCGCAGAAGGACAAGGAGCTAGAAGCCATACCGAAAAGTGCATATAAGAAGTGCTCCAATGTCTTTTTTTTTCTCATTGGCGTAATTGCATCTCACAAAACAAAAAGTAAAAAAAAAATTAAACAATTCCTGGTAATTATTTAACAGAAGGTATAACTGTTTACTGTACTCTTTATTTATTAAATTTCCCAGTTGTTGTAACCTGAATTATGGAGTTAAAATCGATCTTTATAAAGGATGCTTATTTAGTTCCTCTCTCCTGTAATTCTGTTTAAGTATCCTTGAATATGTTCTAATCTCCTGTGAGTCTAATCTCCTATGAGAACAAAATTCTAAAAAAAAAACTGAAAGGACGAAAATCAATTCAATGTTATCCTACTAGTTTACTTTTATTTATTTTTTATTAATTATTAATTTTCTTTTAATCAATATAGAGGGTTATTTAACATCATGCACTTTCGATTATTTAACTGAAAATTTTGAAACAAAAGTATTTGTTGGATTGATATTTACATGCAGTTATGTAATTCCAATGACATTGGTAATCTTTTATTATAGTCAAATAGTAAAACATGTTTTTGCACATGAAAAAGCGCTAAGAGAACAAGCTAAAAAAATGAATGTAGATTCATTACGTTCAAATACAGATGCAAATAAAGAATCAGCTGAAATACGTATTGCTAAAGCAGCATTAACAATATGTTTTTTATTTGTTGCTGCATGGACACCATATGGTATAATGTCCTTAATTGGTGCATTTGGTGATAAAACATTATTAACACCTGGAGTAACAATGATACCAGCATGTGCATGTAAATTAGTTGCATGTATAGATCCATATGTTTATGCAATAAGTCATCCAAGATATCGTTTAGAATTGAGTAAAAGATTACCATGGTTGGCAATTAATGAAAAACAAGAAACTACAGGTTCAGCAACAGCAACTGAAACAGCAACTACAACAGCGTAAAAAAAATTTTAAAATTTAGAAAAAAAAATAAAAAATTACAAAATAATAACTTAGAATATTTTATGAAACTTGTAAAATTAGTATAAAGAAAAAAAAAAAATATTTAATGAAAAAAAAAAAAAAATTAGAAAATAAGTTTAAAAAAAACAGATTACGAAAAATGTTGACGACCTTAAAAAATGTTATAATGATTACGATTTTGTGAATATTTCGAACTTAACGGAAAACAAAAATGTGTTTTTTTTTAAATTTTTATTTGTAGATAAATTTTATTTTGAATAAATATGTTAGTTGTGATTTTTTGCAAATTGAAAAAAAAAATATATATATATATACAAAATTGTTTTAATTCATTTTTTTAAAATTTCAGTTTATTGAGGTCAAAGAGAAAAAAAAATAAAAACTTAAAATAATTTTTTCTTTCAGAGAAGATGCAATTATAACATTGTACAGAAAATTTTAATAATAAAATAAAATAATACCAACAATTTGGGTGATTATTTATTTTTTAAACTAAAATAAATTTATAGAAAAAATTAAACTAAATTTTTTATACATATACTATAATTATATGTATGCATGTATGTATTTAATATTATATTTTTAAAATTTTTTTTTTAAGTTGCTTTCGCTTTAATTAAATTATATACCTTATTCATCATCATACAATCACTATTCGATAATTCTCCAATTTTTGCCATTTCATTTAATTTATGTAATTTTATTTTTACATCTGAATTTAATACATTTATAGCCATACATTTATCAATGATACTAATACATTCTCTTGACCAAAATACAGACTTTTCATTTCGTCCTGTATTATCATTTAAACCTATTTTATTTAATAAATTCTCACATTGATTTTCCCATATTTTCTTAACTTCATTAATTTTATTTGAAACAAATGACGATGATTTAATAGATGATGATGATGATGATGGTAAAATATTAATAACATTTTTCTTAATATTTTTTTCAAGATTCGTTAATAATTTTGAATTATTTTTTAACTGACCTGCTGCTGCTGTTGTTATTGTTGTTGTTTTAAAATTATTTGGAGTAATTGAATCATTATTCAAGATCTCAATGTTATTATCCATTGTTGATTCAGCAGGAGTAGAATTCGTAATATCCTCTTCAATTGTCAAATCCACAATAGAATGTATATTTTGTTGTTGCACTTCTTCCTGTTGTTGCACTTCTTCATGTTGTTGCACTTTTTCTTGTTGTTGTACTTCTTCATGTTGCTGTAACTGTTCTCCTTCCTTTCCATTATCAATAGCTTTTATTATTCCTGGAATCAATCCTTCATATAAAGAAAACGGATTAAAAACCAAATTTTTATTCTTCTTACCACACACTGTATCCAACGATAGTAACGATGACGACTTATTAGGATCATCCAATGATTGATTAAAATTATGTCTTCTAATGAAATTAACATAAATTGCATTCTTACCTAATGCTTTAACTAAATCAAATTTTACAATTTTATTATCTTTTCTCATTCGAACATATTCACGAAATATCTGATGAATATCTTCATGAAGATGAGATGAAAATATATATTTCCAATGTTCATGAATTTTTGAATGTAGATTTTCTGGTACACGATCATAATCATTTTCTTGTATAATTTTAAGAAGTTCTGTTAATTCTTTCAAATGTTCTCTACCATTACCAAGTCCATATTGACCAAATAATATCATATTTAATAAACGTCGTCCTTTACGTGATATACGTCCACGTTGTTTTGTTAAAACAGTTTTTGGTATTGAAAATTGTTTATAAATTGTACTTATATTACCTAAATTTTTTGCTAATTCAAGTATTTCTTTTTGTATAAATTTAATTAATGGTATACGACGTTTTGGAATTTTTGAATTTATATCAAAAGTATTTGGTTTTTCAGAAATATTACGAAATGCAAGTAATAAATCTGTATGAAATTGTGCCCGATCTTTTGGATAACCATTTATAATTAATATATTACCTTGTGATGTCCAACTTATAACTGATTTAACATTATGTTGTTTACATTTTAACATTAAAAATTTTTGTCCTTCAGCTGATAAAAGATATTTACCATGAAAATTTGTTAAATAAATTTTAGCTTTACCAGGCATATCACGATCAGCAATAAAATTTGTACATTCACCTTCATAATTTATACCAGATAAACGATGTGATATACCAATTGGTGTATTTGAAAAATCACCATTATCATCATCATCTGTTGTTGCCAAAGGAATATAATCAGGTAATTGTGAAACTTTTTCAACATCTTCATTAGAAATTTCATTATTCGGTGTTAATACATTCATTAGAAAATCTGATGGTGGTTGTTCCATATTTTCATTTTTGTCTTTATTTTTTCCATTTTCATCATCATCATCATCATCATCATCATCATCATCATCATTGTTATAATTATTCTTTCCATTATCGTCTTCATCAGAATTTGTATCATCTGAATAATTTGTATCACCATCAGTTATTTCTATAGGTGAAGGTAATCGTTCTAATTTAACGGATGTTTCCAAATTTTGAGATTTTTCTAATATTTTATTTTGTGTTTCTTGTGTATCATTTTCATCATCAGCACCACAATCATTTATAAAAATAACATTTTTATCTGTATCATTATTTTCTTTATTAGATTGTTCATTGATTATTTCATCAGTACATTCTTGTTGATCATTTGATTTTTCATTTTCAACAAATTCTTGATTTTCAGTTTCTGTTATGGCGAGATTATTTTCAACGATATCTTCTTCCATCATATGTACTTCCTCTTCAATAATATCATTTTGGAGTAAATCTTCTTGATTTTTAGTTTCTGTTATGTCGAGATTATTTTCAACGATATCTTCTTCCATCATATGTACTTCCTCTTCAATAATATCATTTTGGAGTAAATCTTCTTGATTTTTAGTTTCTGTTATGTCGAGATTATTTTCAACGATATCTTCTTCCATCATATGTACTTCCTCTTCAATAATATCATTTTGGAGTAAATCTTCTTGATTTTTATCTTCATTATAAATAATTGTTGTGTTATTTTGTATTTGTTGTTCATCCAGTTTTTTATTATTTGGCATTTCTAAACTTTTATTTTGTCTTTCAAAATTTTTTTTCAATACTTTTCTTAAAAGTGGATTTTCAGATTTTGATCTTGGAATATTTTTCAAACTTGACAAACTTTCTACTTTACTTATTTTGAATAAATTATTATCATTAGTCAGTACATTCATTAATAAATCTCCACTATTATCATTATTTTTATCAATCACGTTACAATTATTCTCTGTAACTGTTTTACTTCTTTTTTCTATTGGTTCCTCATTACATTCATTATCATTTTTATTTTTATTTTCAGTTTTAGCATTTATTTTATTTGTTTCACAAGTTATTTCTCTTTTTCTTAGTATAAGATGTCTTAAACCAACAGCATCTAAAAATCTCCAATAATAATGACGATTTGTTAAATTTTTATTTAATGAAAATTCAAATTTAATTCTTTCATTTGGTTCATAGAATAAATTGTATCCAATAACATTTGGTGCTAATTTAAATGATGTATGAATATCTTGATATGATTTTGTATGTGATTTTATTTCACATGAAATTAGTGGATATTGACAAAATTTAGATGCATTACGACAATTATCTGGTAAATGTCCACGACCAGCGCATATACAACAGACTTTTCTCTTTTGGTAGACAACATTCTTATTCGGGTTTTCATTTGGGATTGTCTAATAAAAAAAAAATAATATTAATAAATATCAAAGTAATGAACAATAAATATATGTACATATTTTAAAAGATTGACGACATGACACGCTTTTTTATTTTCTTATTTACGTAAAAGATTTGTTAAAAACAACAGAAAAGAGTTATGAACAACAATAAAAATTGGTAATTTGACTGTACAAACAAGGGAAATTCGAAAATTGACCATGGTAGCTACCATATTCTATAATTCATCAGTTATAAAAAGTAATATTTACCTTTTCGGTCAAATTTTATCAATGGTTGATTTGGTTACTTACCATATGGTAGCAACACCAAAATGGTGCTTACCTACGGTGAATTTTCGAAGTTCCCCATAAATATCAGTTCCATTCCAATCAACGAATTTAGTGGTTCGTGTTCCACTTTAAACTTTAGTTAATTCGAAGATATTGTGACTCTATTTGAGTTGCACAGTAGCTAAACTATAGCAGATAATAACATAGTAGACTTTTCTTTAACAATCTATAATAACATAGTATAGGCCACGGCATACACATAACAAGGCAATGTAAATATCGTAGTGACCGTTAGCATTGTGACGTCATCCTGTCGTTTTATATGAAACAAATGAATAAAATTAAAAAAAAAAAAAAAAAAATTTATATGCTCAGACGACCTGAGTGACGTCACAAAACAAATGAAAAAATTTCTTTACATTGCCTTGTAATGTGTATGCCGTGAGTATAGGCATTCTTTGGAAATTGGACTGCTTTAATTCATAAGCCTTCTTTACTAAAGTCGACAATAAAAAGCTAAATTAATAGAAATAATTACAATTATGTGATCTAGATGTGCTGAATATTGGCAGCAAACATTGGGATTCATGGGGTGATTTACGTTCGTATCGCGTGGAAATCAACTTTTACATACTACCAACGATTTCGCAATTTTATCGTAATCTTCTGCGACGCGCCATAAGGAAACTTTCTATTCTCGTTCTTATCTTTTATCGCTTTTCGGTTAAAAAGAAAATATTATTTTTATTCCATCAGAAGATTTATTGTCCAAATGTTTACTGGGTTAGTAATAATAGGTATAAATTAAGGTCTTTGGAAAACTTTATATGAATGTATTAATATTTAAGATTTGGAACTTTTAAAAAGCACTTGAAAATCAAGAAAAAAATCATAAGATATTTCAGAAATTATGCTTTAAAAAAAAACTTACCGTTGAATGATATCGTCGCCATTTATCTGGACAAAAGTCTATACTATGACCACGAATTTTGCAAATTGGACATATCAATCGATTTTGAGATGAACAAAGACTGCAGAACTTCATAAATACACGTGTTTTATTGCCACACTAAAAATATTTTTAAAAAAGTACATATAAAAATAATTGAAAATAATAAATAATGTGCATTTTTTTACCCTTAAACATATTGTATTTGGACAATTTGGTTCTCTATGACCTTTCTCACCACACATATAACATACAACTTCTTTTTTAGGCATTGGACAACGGTTTTGATTATGACCAAATTCACAACAATTAAAACATTTTAAATTTGTAAATTTCTTAAATTTTGGAATGCGATCAATATCCTTAATTGTCCATTTAGAGTTTCCTACAAAAAGAAAAAAAATGTGTATGGTTTAAAAATTAGTTTCCAATTTTCAAATATTATAACTTACTATTCATTGATCTTTTAATTGCATAAACTGTAAAATTCTCTCCACCCCATGATTTATTATAAAATTTTATCATTTCATCATTCCATCCTATATAATCATCATTATTTGAATAAATAACTTTTAAATATTCACAACCACTTTCTGTATCATCATTATTTTCAGTAGTTGCCTCTTCAATGTTCAAAGTATTATCATTGTTAAAATCGTTATTTAAATCACTTGCATTTTCATTATTCTCAAGCATATTCACTTCTTCAATGTTATCATTTTGATTCGAATCGTTTATATATTCATCAATTTCTATAAATTCATTTTCATTTGAATTTTGTTCTCTAGCATTTTTGTTAACACTATCTTGCCATTTATCCAAAATACCTAAGATATGATTTAATTTTTCACTAACTACTGGAATCGCATTGGAATCTTCTTGTTGTTGTTGATCTTTTTGTAATTGATTTGTAAGATTCTGGTTTTGATTTGTTTCATTTAAGTTCTCAACATGCTCTTCCTGTCTTATAGTATTCTCAGGATGATATTTTCTGTTTTCTTTTTCTTCAATTGCCTTCTTCTGTGCTTCCGTTTTTTTATTTCCAATACTCAAACGTTTATTAATCACTTCTTCTGCTATTTTTCTTGCTGTAATATTTTCCTCTTCTATATCAGTTTCATTACCGTCGTTTTCATCATCATTACCGCATTTAACAATATTTTTCAACATATTAACAAATTCATTATCATTTGTTGGTTTGTCCAAAGATTTTGTTCGTTGTTTTTTATTACCAAATTTTATTTTACAATTTTCAACTGCTTCACCTCGTTCAATAAATGGCATGGCTGTTTCATTATTTGATTGATTTTCTTCTTCCGATGTATCGTCATTTGTTGCAGAACCTCTATTACTAGATGATCGACGTTTTCGTAGTTTTTTAGTTTTATTTTGAATTTCTCTTGAATCATCATTTATTTCTTCAACGTCTGAACTTGATGATTTTACTTTAGATGGACCTTTAGTTCTACCTTTAGCGTAAACACTTTCAGGCATATCGGAACTTTCACTTTCATAAACATCTAGTGCTCGGAAATTTGATTGTGTAACTTGATAATCTGGACTTGTTGTTGTTGTTTGTTTTTTCATTTTTGTCCTCTTTTGTGGACTTACAAAATTATCTTCCTTATTTAGAATTTCATTTGAAATTTCTGTATTTTCAGAACTTTTCATCAATAAAATTCTTTCGTTTTCATCAATCATATTTTCATCCTCTTCCATTAAACGATACCTGTCTGCATTTCCAATAAAATCATCTGTTGAATTTGGACTAACAGAACGAGTTGTTATTGGTTGTTCTACTGAATTAACTTCCATTGTTTGATCTTGATCCATGTTATTTTCATCATCAGAGCTATCGGCAACTGTTACGATCGGCGGTGGAGGAAGCTTTATTTCAATAACATCATCATCATCTGATGAATCTACTTCAATTATTTGTTTTTCATCTGTTTTATTTATGTGATATCTTGCAATTTCTTCGATTTTTTTCATTTTCACGAATACACCACTAACTTTATCTTCACAGACTTTACCACCAACTCCATGTCTAGTTCTTGTGTTTGTTTCTTCCATAACCGTACACGCACATATAATTTAAAAATTAAAATAAAAAAGCAAGCGCTTCAAAAGCAATTAGCCAAAAAACAAAGGAACAATTAAAATTTAATAACAATCGCTAATCACGTTCCTCAATCCTCATTCCTTATAATCCGCAGTAGACAGCATAGAATATAGAAATATAGAATACTAACTGTAGAACAAATTGTGTTCCCGATTCTGTGAAAATTGTTGTTTTTCTTATTGGTGTGAGTGAAAAAAAAAATATGAGATGAGTCTGTCTTTCACTTTAATAAATAGAACTATAAATTATTAAAGCTGAAAAGAGATAAAACATAAAATTATTCCCACTTCAATTTTCAATTTTTTTTTTCAATTCAGCATTCAGCGTTCTATGAATCAGATGTTAAACGTCAAATTGACCATGATTATAGGTGGGTAGGTATGTAAATTTTAATAACAATAATAAATAATATTGAAACAAAGTGAATAAAAATAATAATTTATCATCAATATCATCACAATCAGTACAAAATCATAATAATAATAATATAAAAAAATATGATAATTTAAATTATAATTCATTAATAAATTTTATTTACAAAAATTAAATCTTGTTAATAATAATGTGAAAAAAAAAACTGAAAAACGACATTCAATTGATTGTGGTACAAGTATTAAGGAATATTTATTAAATAATAATAATAATCGTCAACATATAATAACGTCATTTTTTCTAAAATTATTATTTTAGGAAATGAAATAAGACTTATATTTTATACAAGTTTAACCTTTTATAGAAAAGGTTGAAAATAACAAATTTCTTGTTACTTTTCTTGTAACTTGTAACAAATCTGGTGATGCTTTTTAAAGATAAATAATGAAAATTTTATTTTAAAGGAAGCTATTTCCACACCACCTTGATCTAGAATTCAAAGTTATGTTTTTTATTTATACAAACTTGAGTTCTAGATTGAATTGAATTGAAATAAATATCTAATATCTGTAATCTGAAAGTATACTTTAAAACTTTTTTCAACGTAAAAAAAACTCAAATTAAAATTAATAATATTTATTAGAAGTTTTATATAATAAAAATCTCTCCTTAATTTTTATTTATTAATAGAAAGTAGGTACATATGTATAATCATAATTTTTTATAAAAAAATTTTTCCGCCGTTTTTAAATTCGAATTTGAATTTATTAACAATGAAGTTGAATGATTGTATGAATTCAGCAGTTTAAAATTAATAATTTAGTGCTACCAAATGAATACATTTGTGGGTAGTACATTAAAAAATTCAAACATTGAAATTTGTAATTTACGTTTTACATTGTTCTGTAAATTATACTACTCATATAATGTGAATATTAATATATAAAATATATAATTATATTTGTAAAAATATATACTATATAATTATATAGAGTATGATAATAACAACACCATCTAACGGACAAACATTTCAAAAAATTTTATTTCATAATTCTTGTGTATGGCTACCCTAAAAATAACATATGTTATGAACATATGTTAAATTTGGTTAAATTATATTCAGTGACCTATTGTTTATCAGCAATTTAACATGTACATTTAATTCAGTGACCTGAAAAATAAAACAAAAAATATTGTCGTTTGTGTATGTCAGTCTGTCTCATTTTAACTAATTGAAATTTCCGTTTAGAAAAATGTGAAATATTTATATTTCATTTCCACTAATTGAATTTAAAAAAAATAAAAAAAATTCAGTTTTTTATTTCATGAGTGTATATATACCTCCTGCTTTACTTTGGTTGGATATTCATACTTTGTCTGCTATTATTCTATATGCTATGGTAGACAGTCACTGATAATAAAATTAAACGAGTCGAATGGCGAATGTCCGAAATCCGAATGACAACAAAGTGACATTTAATAAAATGATATGGCTGACAAAAGAAAATTTGATTTGGCATGGTAATGCCAGGACGCCAGGTACTGACAAGTGACAAGTGACAACTACTGAAGTACTGAACACTCTGAAGGTCTGAAGTCTGAACAGCTACATCTATGGGTAAGGACATCAAGGAGGCATAAGGCGGAGCGGAAGGCCTTGAATTTGAAATTGAATATAGTTAATCGTTAATCAATATTGATGTCCGGTCCGGTGGTGGTGTTCTGGAACCGAAGAGTCAAAGATTACCATCTAGTCTAAAATCTACTTTTCAACAGTTCCATGAACTTCATCATTGAGGTGGTGTGGTGTAAGGTGTTTCTTTAACCCGCGCTCAACAACCTTGATGTTAGTGGAGGGGGTTGTGAACAGTGCATGAACTGTTCAGCAAACTGCACCAACACCAACTGCACTTTTTAGTTGTTGGGATTTGGGAAATATTGATAAAATTGTAATTAAATTTCACATAAATTCATTGTATTTCGTTCCAAACTATATTTTCTAGGGTGCCAATTATGAAACATGTTTGAGGGTTCATTACTTTGTAACAGTATAAGGTATAAATTTTTTACTATATTCACAAGAAAAATAAAAGATTCTCCTAATTTTTGGTGATTTAAAAAAATATAAGATTAAATTAAAAAGAAATGAAAACATTTACAGGAATAATTTCCTTCATAGTGAAGATGTCAAACCTTCTTTTCAATTTTATACTTTTCTTTCTGATGGAATAAAAAGTCTACAACAGTTCAAATTCTCTTATATTACATTAAAAGCATCAAATCATAATTTTAATATTTACTTGTTTTCAAAAACAAAGTAGATTAACAGCCCAGCCCATTAATGAAACCTATCAAGAAAATTGAAATCGGTTAGACTAGAAATCCTCTAATTCTCATAGAATGCGTACCAACACAGAGAAAAAACATTTTTAACGTAAACTCAATCAGAACAAATTTGAAATTATTTTAAAAATCAAGAAAATTGTTTATGCATTACATAAGAAACTGAAATATGAATTAGAAAGATTAAGCTTATTATATTTACTTTAGCGTATTGAAGAAAGAAATCTATGCATTAAATTGAAAACAAATTAAATTATACGGCCAATAATTTTTTTTTTACTTTCTTTAAAGCGTCTAAATTTTATATTGTTACAAAAAATATACTCGATATTAACTGTATTGATACAATTAAAATTGTGTTACAATAGATATTTATTCTTTTTTTCTTTCATTTTATATTCAAAAAAATTTTTTAAAATTATTATTGATCAACTAATGAAATAATCTCTTTTATACAAAAAAAAAAAAAAAAAGGTATATTTAAAGCTTTCTTCTAAAAAATAAATAATTAAATGTGACCAGAAAAACATGTATTTTGAAAAAATTTTGTTTATATAATTTTATATAAATATACCTTTTTTCCTCACAATAAATTAAAAATTTGTATATTTTCGTTAGTTTTTTTTTTTCTCCAAAATATTTCAAAAAACAAATAATTGTTCTTCTTCATTTTTTTTTTAAACATTAAATTAACATTTAATTAGGCAAAAAAAATTTAACCACTTAAAACTTGTTTTATTTTTTCTAAAAATTCTTATTTTGGTCATTCAATTATATGTGATTATATTTTTCGATGATTTTAAATATGCATGCACTTTTTATTGATTACAAAGCAACAAAAATGTTCATTTTTTTTTTAAATTTATAATCAATAATAGTTAAAAATATTTAATATAGTTCATCAAGAATTTATAGACAATAATAGGTAATTGAAATTAAAAAAAAAAATAATAATAATAATAATTAAAATATTTTAATATTTGAAAAAATAAAGATTTTCAATATTAAGAACCAAATTTAAATGATGTAGGAACTGTTTGTTGTGTAAATGCAAAACCACCACTTTTTTCAATTCTTTTTGATTCTTTTTGTGCCTTTTTTTGATCAGCTGTTACAACAATTTCTTGTAATGCTTTTGTTTGTTCTGGTTTTAAAGCATTTGTAAGTAATGTATACCATGGTTGATCTTGGGTTGAAATTGCTATAATAAAAATTTATTTAGAAAAAAAAAAAATCTCTATTTATTTTTATTTTTACCAGTAATAACTTCTTTAAAAGTGATGTATTCATCTATGGCATCATCTGTATCTTCTGCATCAATTGGTGTTGTATAACTTTCAAGTTGTGTTTCATTTAATTCGTCATCAGATTCTTCATCATCATTTTCTGAGTCGTCATCTTCATTTTCATCATTCTACATATAAATACATGTGCAAATTATTTTTAGTTTACGAAAGAAAAAAAAATAATAATAAATTTGTTTTTCTCCTACCTTAATATCTGTTTTCATATCAAAACCAACTTCTTTTGCTTTTTGTTTCGAAAATTCAGAAACTTGTTCCAAATAATTTGGTGAAAATTCATCGATTTCATCTTCATCACTCGACAGAGCTTCTACATTTAGAAAAAAAAAAATATGAAAAAATAATTTTAGAAAATAATAAGTTTTTCTTATTAAAAAATAATAGAAAAAAAATTACCTTCACAATCCTCATCCTCATCTTCATCTTCTTCTTCCTCTTCCTCTTGAGCTCTAGCTTGATAAGCTTTTTTCAAACCTTCAAAGAGTAAAATCAAAGCAGGAATAATCTCAGTAGCAACTTCACTTAAAACTGGTGGTTTTGCATCACCTAATGAAATTAATGTACATAATCCAAGTACACAAAGTTTCCTATCATGAATTCTGAAATTAAAAAATAAACAAAAAATTTGTTATAAGTTACACAAAAAAAAAAACCAATAAGGAAAACAATTACCCTAAAAAGCAATCGGTATCGTGAATCCATTGTTTAATAAAATGTGAACTAATTGGTTCGGAATTTGGTTGTGGCATTTTATCTAGTATTGAAAGTAAAAGATGTGGATTATAGTATAAGGCCGCTATAACAACCTAAATAAAAGTGAATAATAAAATAATATGGATAAATTTAAATATATTTTAATTATTTTTGTTTTTTCTTACCTGTAAACACATTGTTCGAAGCTCTGAAGAACGAACTTCTCTTGTTAATCGAGATAAAACAAGTTCAACAAATGTTGGTATTACATAATCAATTTGACCTTTACATTGTAATATAATAACTTCTAACAATTTAGCTGCATGACATTCTGAATCTTCTCCTGGTTCACTAGTTAACATCTGTGTGTGTGCGTGTAATAATCATTTATTTAAAAAAAAGCCATTAAATATAAATTGATAATAAATAAATAAATAATATGAGTACATATTTAGTTCTTATCAAAGGAGTTATGGTAAGTTTAAACGACAGCAGACTTTGGTTTCCAGATATCAAAAAATGGTGTTTGAAGACTATGAATCTTCTGTAAATACTCAAAAAATCTAAAAATATCTACCAAAGGTATTCAACCAAATATAATTTTTTGGTATATTGGAAACCAAAGTTTTCTATTATGTAAATTTACAATCGAGTGATATATTTTTAAAAATTAATTAAATGTTACTTCTATCATTTTTGTAACATATTAAATACATTAATACACGCACGCGACTGGTATAAATTCGAACAAGTTTCTTATCGAAAGTAGCACACTTTGTCGCTACTTGCTAATATTAATAAAATTTAACATACTTATTTAAAGAAAAAAAAAAAAAAGAAGTACAAACCGTTTTACACATATCAAACATCGCTAATAATCGATTAGGATTTTGTAAGAATGCTGATGTATCAACAATTACATAATTATGTAATGCTGGCATTATATCAATAAAATAATCGATTCCATCTTTTTTAAACACTTGATAAATAAGTTCTAACATTTGCCACATTTCTGGTGATATTATTTTTGATGTTAAATCATAGACTAATGAAAATGTTTCTTCATAAAACTCTATAAAATAAAAAATATAAATATATAATTATATGTAAAATATACATTTTTCGTTTTTAAATATAGGCTAAAAAAAAAAAAACATAAATATTTACCAACAATATTTTGTTGAAATATATGACCAATAACATTAATTATAATTGGATGTAAACTTGCTATAATTTCTGGATGATTTTCCATAACATTTAATAATGTTTCAATTGTATTTAATAGACCCATTGCTGTTATTGCTTTTTCATCAGATGTTTCTTCTGATTTTAATACTTGACTAAATGTTGTTGCTAAATGTTGACATATTTCAACAGCAACTGGTAATAATTGATCAGAAAATGTATATACAATTTTTTGCATAACATTTGTTAAATCTTCATTTTCAGTTTCACGTATTATTGTTAATAATTCTTTTGTAATCTCTTTAATTTGTTGTTCAATAAATTGTGATGATTTTTCTTGAGATGTTAAAAACATTTGTAATGCAATTGCTGCTTCAACTTTAACTGGTAATTCTTTATCATTTAATAATGCATGTGATGTTAAACGCATTATTTCAGCTAAGATTTGTTGATTTTTTAAAGGTATATCACTAAAATAATGAAGTACCCAACATGCACGTGCACGCATATGACCTTTAGTATAAAAATAAATTAAAAAAGAAAATAATTATTCAATTTTTTCGGATTCGATTTTTTTAAGAAACAATTTTTCTATTTCAGTAACACCTTGTTTTATTTTTTGTTTTTAATTTAAACAATTATGTGACTGAACACAGAAAAATTTCAGATATTTTAAATCACCGTGTGGATTATTAAATTCTGGGAATACATAAGTAGTTAGCATTCCTTCAAGTTGATCACGGTATAATTTTTTCTTCATTAAAATTTCAGCTAATGTTCCAATCATATGAAGTGCACCATCTTTTTGTTTGTCATCAGCGTTTGGCGAAGTGATTATCTATTGTTTTTTTTTTTTTTTTTTTTTTTTTTTTTGAGTTACAAAATAAATAAAATTAAATGAGTGTACTGTGGATTTATTTTTAAATAAACAAACGTACCTGCATTATTATTTGCATTGCTTTCGATAATATTCCTTTTCGTTTTTTACAACATGAATGTAATAAACCCTGAGCAGCAGGAACTGGTGTAGTATAATCTTCAAAAATATCTGGAACACAATTTATTAGTTAAAATGAATAAGCAATTGTGAGTAATTTTTTTAAAAGCAAAAATTGACTTACCAAATTTAATTCGAATATACTCATGTGGATCGGTATCCCATAAATCTTGATCGGATTCAGTAAATGACATTATTGGAAAAATAACATCTTGAATTATAGCTACCATATGAGGTTTTATTAATTTCCATGAGTATGCATGACTTACACTAAAAAATTTTAAAATTAAAAAAGAAAGTTACAATTATTTTTAGTTTTTTATTATAAAAAATCTTAAAAGACTTACGCATTTTTTAAATAAGCCAAAATATCAGTTAAAACTCTTGGTGATATATAAATTTTATTACGATATTGATCTAAAATTTTTAACATAACTTCTAAAACACCAGTTGTAAATGTTTTTAAATACCATTCAGCAAATTTTTGATATTTTTCACTAACAACATTTCTTGGGCTTCCATATCTAAAATATAAAATTTTTTCTTTTATAATTTTGTTTATAATTTTTATTCTATTGAATATATTAATTACCTTTCAAACATTCGAACCATTATATGTAATGCCCATTTTTTAACTTTCCACCATGGTAATTCAGGTCTTTCATCTTCATCAATATGCGAACAATCTGGTACTGGACGATCAACAATTTGTCTGCATATTTCCATCCATTGTGAAAACATTTCTTCTGTTATTAATTCAAGAGGTAGTGAGTACTAAAATATAATTAGAATAGATGTAATAAATAAATTTCTAATTTGAAATATATTTTTATTATACCTGTGTAAGTGCATAATAAATTTTTAATATTTGTTTTTGTAGGAGAACACTTTGATCTGATGGATCATTCATTAAATTTATTATTAAATTATAAATCATTGGTAATAATAGGTTCATAGCTTCATTTAGTGGAGTACGTTCATCAGACTTTTTATATTCATAATGTTTAACTAATTGATACATTGTAAGAAGTGCTCCATTCCAACTATTTACATCTACAAAAAAAAAAAAAGTTAAATATTTTTAAAGTAATTAATATAAAAAATTAACAACACGATAAAATTACCTGGATTTTGCAGATATATGCTTATTTTATCCACAACCTGGGTCCATCTACCAGGGAAATCATATTTTATTATGTGGTTCACACAAACTCCTAATTGAATTCTGTAAAATTGAATTACTGATTAAAAGAAAAAAATTTACAAAATAATACAATTTAAATTTAATCATACCTTATTGGATCTGGTGCATGAACTATAGCATCTACAATACTACCACGTATCATAGCACGATCTTGTTCATGTATTGAATATATCATTGGTTCACATGGCTCATTTTCACGATCTTGCCAATTTTGTGTTATTAAATTTTTGAGGTAGATTGCACCAGCTTGTCTAATAGGTAATTCTAAATCATTTTGCATAACAATTTGTAACAATGTCGGTACAAATCCGATTATTTTATGAATCTAAAAATCAATACAAGAAATTTATTTCAATTTTTAAATTGTGGTCTGTGGAACTTTGATACAATTGAAAATCATGAAAGTATGGAATTAAAGTAGGTTTATGTAGTAAAATATGCTTGGTAAGAATACAGTAAACGGAAACGATTTCCTATCTTAAAACTTTTAAATCATGAATTCATATCACGTATTTTGAAAATTAATAGTATTGTTGAAATATACGATAATAAGATTTTCCAATTTTCATAATTCTGAAATGTGTAACATAACCAAAAAATTGTGTCAACATTATAATAAGCATTAATAATTAGATGAATAATCGCTGAATAATCAATAAATTCATTTTACATTCGGAAAAATCTTACAAATATAAATTTCTTCGAAATTTTATTGCATTTCTTAATTTGAATTTAAATATAGATATTTGAGTGAAGATTAATTGAAACTACCACATGGTAAAAACGTGAAAACGGTGAGCAGCACCAAGTAGCACGCGGTACATATAAAGGATAAGAATTTTTTCTATAATGCCACCATTCATGTTGCCTTTTATATATTTTTTTTACTTGTTAATATTTAAAGCAAGCATATTTTCAAGAACTTTTTTTTGGTAATTAAGATAAAGGATGAATCGATGAATGATATTCATTTTACAAACCTGAGCTAGCTGTTCCTCAGCTTGTTTTCGCTGTTCCGACGCTGGCTCTATTGTTGCTCTTAATAGGTCTGTCAATTTTCGAGTATCCATTTTCACAAAATTAAAAAATTCTAATTATTAACAGGAAAATTAACAAAACACTTTTCTATTTAAAACAAAAAAAAACCCAAACTGGCAAAATCGTGGCGCCCCCGGTACTAAACTTCAAATTTTCTTGTTTTGTGCAAAAAAAAAAATGGCTTTTTTAAAACCATAGACATAATCAAAAACAGATTTATTAGAATAAAAGAAGCCTCATAGGGCAGTAGGCACTCTTACCCTGTATACATGATGGATTGAATCTTAATTTAATCCGGTCTGAATCCCCTAAAAAACCACGTATATGGAGATCGAGTCCAAATTGGGATCCAACCGATCCGATCCCGCCTTTTCTCCTGATTCGAGTCGAAATATAAACGTACAGACACGGATTGAAAGATTGGAAGATCGAAATTGTTTCAGGCTATGTTATTTATTGAAGTGTGTGAAAACTTTATTTGTTTCATTTAAATAAAATTGAAAACATAAATAAAATGGCAATAAGAAATATTTGGGGACATGAAGAAACTCTAAACTTGCCCTAATATTTAAGTTTACATTCAAATATTAGGAAAAGTAAAAAATTCAAGGTTATAATTTATATATTTTGAACCACGTTTGAATCTAAACTGAACTCGTTCTTTCGATCCAGGATACTGAAATACGCAGATCGAAATTCGATCTTTCAATCGCTGGATCTTTGGATCTCATCATGTATACGTGGTATCTATCTATATAGTGTTTTTGACAACTGAAAAATTATTCAAATTACAATCAATTAAATCAAACAATCAAATTACATTATAATTGACTTAGACTCTTAGTTTGTTTTTACTTAATGATTTGTTATCAATAATTTAATTTCAATATTAAATAACTTAAAAACTTCAATTAAAAATCACAAATCCACACAAGGCTGAAGGCATATCCCTGATCCCACATCTTATACCAGGTTGTGGTGCCGTGTCGAAAAATAAATGTCAAATTGTAGTCAAATTTTTTTTGGTAACTAAATACAAGAAGGAACGGTAACATTAATTTAAATCGAAAATAAAATCGTGCTAGATTTAAATTAAACGGTTGAAATTGGAAATTTTAAAAAAAGGCTCTAAAAGGCTCGTGAATTCTTGAAATTGTTTCTGTATTATTATTTTATTTTATACATAGAAAAAAGTGTTATTAAAACAATAATGATTTGAAATGATATAAAAAACTTTATTGATAAAATTAATACATTGAATAAAATAGTAAAATTTGTTAGATTATTAGTTTTAAAAAATTTAATTTTTCATCAAGAAACATAAAAGCAAATTAATATTAAAATAGGGATACTAGCGTACGCTAGTACTAATAATGGTCTGAATTCGCCTCCGGAACTAGTACCATTCTATTTGTTGCTCTTAATTAAAATAGGAATAAGATTATTATTATTATATAATTATGTAAGCTTTTTAAATATATTTTTCAAGAAATTTTCCAAATGAATCCTTGTTTTATTTTTTTTTCAATGTTCAAATCAGTAGATCCAAGAAGTACTTCAAATATTTGTATTACTATAACCGTGTTACGTAAGGAATTGTCTTTAAGATCAAAATATTTTTTGAATAAGGTGATTGCTTCATTTGCTGCCTTTTTACTTTTAGTTATAAATGGTTTTCCCATAACTTTAAAATATGTCTCTGAATTTATTGGCCCATTAGTAAAATCAAAGTATTTTGGTATCTCACATGAACCACAGTGACAAAATTGTTTAAATTCCAATGGAACATCCGCTTCAAACTTTACACTATAATAAAAAATTGTTTGGGAATTAGTTTAAAAAAAAAAGAAAATAAATTTTTAAATATTTTTTAAATGTCATTATATATGTACATAAATAAAATTAACAGATTTTTCTCCAGAATGGAGATTTTAATTTCATTTTATTTCAAAAACATACTTGAATTTTTTAAATGACATTTATAATGTGATATGTATTTAATTTATTTATTTAATTTTCGCTCTACAACTGCCTGTTCGAGCTCATAACGTATACATATGTATGATGAAAGAAAAAAGAAACTTACTCTGATAAGGCATCAATTAAAATTCCATTTGGATAGATCCTTTTAGTGACCACAAGAAAAGCTTCCTTTCCATTGAATACTGGATGAAAATTTGATGAATTACTACAACCAGGTTTAATATTTCCTTAAAATGGGAATGCACCAATTGCATAAGGAAGTGTAGATTTTCCATTTACCATAAATTGAAAAATTGGTCTTTGAATACGTTTTACTACCAAAATATTATGAAATATAAATTCATTTAAAATATTTTTATCTTCATTCGTTTGAAAAATTTGATTAAGTGATGTTTTCTGTAAAAATAAATTACTGATTAAAGTTGTTACTAGTATAAAAGAAATAAATTCATGGATTGAAATATTTTTTTGATTTGTTGGATGACAAAATATTGCTTTATATTGTTGTTGTAATAAAGTATCGTTTCCATCTGATGATGATGATTTAAAATTAAAATCAAAAATTGTTTTATTTAAATAATTTATATTATTCTCATGCATCATATTTTTTAATTGTTTTATATCAGTAAATGTATTAATTGCTATTGTTACTCTTATAGCAAGCAAATAAACATGATGAAATGTTTTTTTTAATATTGAAATAATTGGACATTCATATTTATGAAATTTTTCATAAGCTTCTTTCATACAATTTTTATTACAAAATAATGCAATTGTACAATTTGGACATGATATTAATGGTATAAGATTTTTATTACAATTTTCACAGCAAATATTTTGATAATTATCATCTAAAATTGTACAAAATGGTGTTTCAAATGATATTATACATATCACCTGGTAAAAGTTCTTTTTTTGTATAAATAATTGGATTTGAAATAGTATCAAATTTTATATTTAAACATGATGAAATAAATGGAATTTTACGATTATTTTTATAACATAATTCAAATTTAAATTCATAATCATCTTCGTTATTATTATTATTTTTTAATTCATTTAAACAACGTTTTTCTCTTTCAAATAATTTACGAGAAAAAGGATATCCATTATTTTTAATACTTTCAATATCTTGTAAACATTCATTATAAAATTTCGTTTCTAAAAATATTGCTGAACGATTTGCAATTGATAATATATATTCCATTGAATATTTTGGTGAATTTACAATTGCTTTATTGTAGAATTTGAATGCATTGTTGTAATCTTTAGCATTATAACATAAATTTCCTTTTTGACGATAATCTCTTGCAATTTTTTCATCTTTTTTATTGACATCATGTAAATTTTCAAAATAATCAAAAATTTCATAACGTTGTAATATTTCATATGTATATGTTATTTTTCTATGATTATCATGTATGTTATGTAAATTTTGTAAAAACTTTATAAAGATTTGTTTTTCAAATAAAACTTTATACAATTCATTTAAAACTTTGTAAAAATATAATTTTTCCATGTCTTTTTACTGTTATATATTAACTTATGACTTAATTAATACTTAATACTTTTACTTGATATTTGAAAAAATTTTTTATAACTTATAAAAAAATCACTGTTTAATTTCAGAGAAGGTCTACCGAATTGGAACTTTCAAAGCAAAATAATTTCAATTCAATTCCATTATGATTAAATATACCGCAACGAACGTTATCTTGAATTTTTGTAATGTCAGCATTCTTTATTCTTTATTTATTGTTTTTTTATTGGTCGAATTATATCAATATCTCCTACTGACATTGAATATTTTTAAATGATATTAAATCAAAGACTAAAGAGTATTTAGTATGCATAATTATTTCTGATGAGAACTATATTGATGATATTGTTTGCATATTTATGATATTATGTTTAGGAAAAGGGATGCCAGCATTTTTTAAAAGTAAAGTGAAAATTTGTCACTTTAAATCTGAGATAATTACCAAAAGTATATGAAAAAAACTCAGTATTTTATTTTTTTCATGTAAAAATTCAACGAGAGAGAAACTCTTACCCACTTAATATCTCTGCATCATGCAGTTGTTAAGCATTTGCCAAAAGCAAGGTATACAGAACATTGAGAAGTTTCCTATTTAAGAATCTGAACGGCTGAACGACATTTCCAATAATACGGTTGGGGACGTGATCAGTTTCCTGAACAAAATAGGAAGGATGTGAATATCTCATTCCAATAGTCAACCATAATTAGCATCCTGCTGCTAGCCTTGACTCTGGAGGTGTACGAATTAGATCTCCTCAACCAACCACTTACAATATTTTATTTTATTTTCATTCTCATGAAAATGTATGCATTTTAAGACAGAACAAAAATTTGAAATTAATATTTAATTCAGGATCTAATTATTTTAGAATCGACTATGAACTCAAAACAATTTTTAATGAGAAAATTGAAACAAAGGTTTGTTTCTTATTGTTGATATAATAATTGTTCGACTTTCATATAAATATTTATTTGATCATTATGTTATTATGTATACATATGTACCCCTAAAATAAATATTGGGGATCAATTTTTCTGCTGATTCATCATTTGTTCATGAAACAGTATAGAACAATAATAATTAAGTGAAAGAATAATAAAAAATAAAAATGTTTTTTATATTCTTTTGTTTGTTTATTTGAAATGTTATTTATAAAATTCTCATAGATGCCAATGACCGGTCGACTTATATATGTATATATAAATAATACGCATGTATTATACAAATATGTGGATTGTGGAACTATTTTTAATGCAAAACCGAGTATCTGCGATTTTCGTCTTCTACATGAGAGATTTTTCTGAACATTTTTAGCTCACATGGGTTATTATTCTTAGGTCAATTAAAAATTGTTTTTTTTTTTTTTTTTTTTTTTTTTTGTGAAATGTTAAATTTTCTTTCAAAATTTGAAATTACTATAATTAACTTTTGCTAGCTGATAATGATTTACATATACCTATGTTTATTGTAATTAAATAATTAAGAATTTTTCAAAACAGTCGAATGAAAATAAATTTAAAAAAAAGGAAACGTGCAAATAACCGGTTATTAAAAATTAAACTAATAATAGCTTTTCTTAGAAAATTCTGTTATATAAAAAAACTTAAATTCAACTTTTCAGAGACAGCGTGAATTTTATTTAAAACTAGTATAGGTATACAATCTAGAATTTTACAAAATTAATTAATTCTTGTGGTTTTTACAAGGAATATTTTTGTGTTATTTTTGTTTTTTGTAAAAAAGTAAGATTTTCCAGAGATAAAAAATTAGACCTAGACAGTAATGTAAAAATTTCAAAACCCGACAAATTTGCAGACAATCTGTTATAAAAGAAATTTTAAATTTTTAAATTTCATATTAAATATATTCTTTTAATAAAAAGTATATGTACATATGTATGTATTACCGAAAATAGCATCATGGATGAATCTAATACGAATGGGTTTTTTAGACTGTTTTTTTATTTTTTTAATTATAATAAATAGCGTTTTGTATTTAGCAAAGATAGTGTATGAGAAATATTCTATTCTTTTTCTTTGTATCTATAGCCAATTTAGAGTAATAGAGTGATAATCACATCACATAATAGGTACATGGTAAAGGGAATAGGGTTACCTTACATTGTGGTTCACAAATGGAAAACTTAAAATTCAGAGCTTTAATCTATTCAAATTAACTTCAGTTTCAGCTACCATTTTTCTGTTATCAATGCACTTGCAGTTTCAAGTGGAATGTGAGCCATTAAATTCGGTGATAGACTTATAGAGAACGAATTTATTCGATAGAAAAACAAATGACTAATGAGTACAGCCAATTTTGACAATTTCGTTGAATAATTCATATTTTTAGAGGAAGAACTAAGTCTTTCGAGAAATTTGAAAAAAATCCTAAAAGAACCAAGAGGTTAATAGCCAATTAGCACAAACAGGTTCAAATGAATTCGCGAACTCCACCAACTTGAAAAATTTAATAACAAATGATACATCTATTATCGCTAAATTATAGAATTGCAGATATTAGTGCAAAGATGAAAAGTAATTTAATTCTCAAACTATGGCCCGTATCGATAATAATCGAATTGCTGTTTAATTATATGAATTATTTCAGTTCACTAAAGAAAAATTAAGAACATCTTATGATTAATTATTTATTAAAAAAAATACTTTATTTCTATTATTAGAAATCTATCAGTAAGATACCCAATTACTCAATTTGGAAAATATCTCACCCAACTTCCAATTATTCCCTGTCAGTCAGGTCAGGTAAATTAAGAAATTGATATAAATTTTTTTTATATAGTGCATATACCTACATAATATTATGTATATGTATATGAATTATTTTACATCTTCTTCAAGCATGAAAAACAGTAAAACACAATTTAAAAGTTACATGGAAATATTGTTAAGTATGTGAAGATCAAATGATACGTCATAAAATATTAATTACCATTACATACCAACTAAATACATAATTATATTAGTGCTCAATTCAATTTAATAGCGTCATAAAAAAATTCCAAAATTCTCATTTTGTTAAAAATGTCTATGCAATGTGTAACAATTTTATAGTTTTTCCCCCGGTGGTTAAAAAACATAATGTAAGGTACATACCTATAGCTACAATACAATATCATTTGTATAATTTTTTGAGCCTACATGTGATAAGAACGTCATATGGAGTTTCAAAATGCCTAATAATTATATTTAGATCTACATATATATGTTATGGGAATACCTCTATATTTTCCAAAACTTTTAATCACATTTCATATAGAGATCTATTGATAATACATATTTGAAAAAAACACAACATACACACATATATACAGATGTGTAACGCTGCAGGTTAATTTTTTTTTTTTTAAATTACATTTAAATTCGAAAATTTTGTAAAACCAGAAAAAAAAAATGAATAATTATAATATTATCTCTCACATTAAGTTGATGAGTACGATACTTATATATACATATTTGTATATATATTTTGTATCGAAAATCTGGTTTAATTAAATTATTATCACACCCCACTAGTTGTATAGTGTACCTGTCATTTGTGCGTATTTTTTTTTTTTTAAACTTACCGGTTAACTGATTTTTTTTCTGTGTTTTTCAATAATAAATAAAATTGGAGGTGGTAGAATTAAGAATGAAACAAAATGTATATTGGAACATTATAAATAGCGCGGTTAAGCATTTTTAAGATTATTTATTTTTACTATTTATATAAAAAAAAGTGAATTAGCACTAAGGATATTCGCTAATTAAGTAATTACTTTAGATATTTATTTATTTATTTTTTGTATAAAAAAAAAGGATATTTTAGTAAATTTAGTAAAAAATTAAGTTTTAATTAACGTGTAAAATGTGCAATTTGATAAAATTTTTATTTTTGTTTTGTGCTGTGGAATTATGTGTTACTCGTCCAAGTAAAAAATCAAAACAAAATGGTACGTTATAATTTTTAAATTATTGTTGGAATTATTTAAGATTAGAAAAAAAAAAATTTAAATTAAAATTAATTTCTCGCCACTAAAGAAATTTTAAGAAATTTTATTTTAATTTACAAACGATTTAAAAATAAGTATTTAATCTTTGCAAAAGTGTGTAATTGCATATTTTATGAGCACAATATTAACTTGTTGCTCCAGACTGGTATTAACGAAAAATAAATTTAATTGAATGAAAATTTTTCTACGTTTCTAAATTTTAAATTAAAAAGAAAAAAAAGAATCTGTTTTAATTTAAAAAATTCTCTATTAAAATAAAGTGAAAATTTATTTGTATATATGTATGTGTATATGCACACACGTAATTAAAAAAAAAATTAGACACAAAAAGTAATATATATTTAATTACACTTTCTCTAATATTATTGAAAATTAATTTTTAAAAAATTCTACTAAACGAACCTGTAATTCATTATGGTTCCCTAATGATGTACAAAGTTTAAAAAAGCAGGTTTTTTAAATTTTGGAGAATCAAATTTTCGGTTTATTGAAAAGATTTAATATTAAATTATTTTAAATTAAAAAAAAAAAAATCAGTTTGATAATAAATTTCAAAATCTTTTCAGATCAAGAATTAACTGAAAGTTTTTGGTTTAATGAAGCACAGGATCAAGTTTTTGAGCAAATCATGAAATTTCCATCACTAGAAGAAGCAAAAAATGTAATATTATTTCTTGGTGATGGAATGTCTATTCCAACAATAACCGCTAGTCGAATTTATAAAGGACAACAAAATCAACAGAGAGGTGAAGAAACTAAATTATTTTTCGAAAAGTTTCCTTTTACTGGTCTGTCTAAGGTGTGTATAAAATTGTGTACTTGATCTTACCTGTACTTTACCTATACATAAAATGCAAAATAGAAAAAAAAAAATATTGATGGTCAAAGTCAATAATGCTAAACAGTCTTTGAATACTAAAAAAAAAAAAAAAATAATTCCATAATCTTTGTTTGAATTTTATTTTCTAAAAATTTTATTTGTTTGTTATAGACATACTGTGTAGATAGACAAGTTGCAGATTCTGCTTGTTCAGCTACTGCTTATTTATGTGGAGTTAAAGGAAATTTTGCAACAATTGGAGTAACCGCTAATGTTACATTGAATGATTGTTCCTCAGCTAAAAATCTTAAAAATCAAGTTAGTTCATTAGCATCATGGGCTCAAAATGCTGGAAAAGCAACTGGAATAGTAACAACAACTAGAATAACTCATGCAAGTCCTGCAGGAAATTATGCACATATTGCAAATCGTGATTATGAAAGTGATAAAGATATTTTTGATATAACTGGAGGAAATCAAGATTGTCAAGATATTGCAAAACAATTAATATATGGTTCGACTGGTAGTCAATTAAATGTGATTTTAGGTGGTGGACGAAAAAAATTCCTTCCAAATACAGTTAAAGATGAAGATGGTAATTTAGGTGAACGATTAGATGGAATAGATTTAATAAGTCAATGGCGTCAAGAGAAAAAGAATAAAAGTAACGCCAAATATGTTGGAAATAGAATGCAATTGAAAAGAGTCAATACAAAAACAACTGATTATTTACTCGGTTTATTTAATTCTGATCACATGTTATATAATTTAGAAAATGATAAAGGAAAGGAACCATCCTTAGCTGAAATGACAGAAATGGCAATTAACATCTTAAGAAAAGAACAAAATGGATTTTATCTTTTTGTAGAAGGAGGACGAATTGATCATGGTCATCATTCAACATATGCTAGAAAAGCTTTAGATGAGACCGTTGAATTAGATAAGGCAATTCAACGTGCAACACAATTGACATCAGAAGATGATACACTTATTATTGTGACCGCAGATCATGCTCATACAATGTCATTAGCTGGATATTCAAAACGTGGTATTGATGTATTAGGATTAAATTCTGAAATTAGTACAATAGATAAACTTCCTTATACGACAATCTCATATGCAAATGGACCTGGATATGTTCCTTCTAAAAACGGAAGTCGTGAAGATTTAACCGGAAGAGATTTTAGTAAGTTCAATAGAAAATACATTTTTTTTTTTTAAATTAAATTTAATATTGAAAAATCAAAAATAAATATGTATGTACGTACATGCTTATTGTTTTTATTTTATTTTTTTGTTTGAAGTTTTATGGATTTCATGTTATGAATTTAAAATTTTTATTTTTTTTTTGCATTTATAGATAACAAAAACACAATGTATCCGAGTTTATTTCCCCTTGAGCATGAAACGCATGGAGGTGATGATGTTGGTGTTTTTGCACGAGGTAATTGCATATTATTGTATTATTAATTTAATAATAATAATTTTTTTAAAAATCATTAAATGACATTTAAATTGAATTGAATATTTTTAGGACCTTGGTCTCACCTTTTCACTGGCGTTTATGAGCAAAACGTAATTCCACATATTGCTGCATATGCTAGTTGTATTGGAAATGGTCAAACTGTTTGTGATTGACAGCGTTTTTTTGTTTTTTCTTTAAATTAAATTAAATGTAGACTATTAAATGTGTATTATTATTTATTATACTGTATAATTATTATTTATTTTTATTTATAAAAACAATTATTTAATTTTTGAACAAAAAAAAAAAAAAAAGAAAAAAAATCTTGTCAATGTTATACGAATAGTACAAATGTACAAAAAAGTATTATTGTCTTACTTTAAAGTATGATGTAAATATAATTTTAAATATTTAATAATAATATTTTTAGTGTTTAATTTAAATAAAAATCATATATCTTTTTCTTTTCTCTTACATTTCATACCGTTACTATTAAATACATTATATTGATAAAATGTGAAAGATTGTCTACGGTCCACATTTTTTTTTCATATACATACATTCGAGACAAAACGTGAAATAAAAAATAAATTTCATGCAGCAACATCACCGGAAATATTTTAAAGAATTTCTCACGATTTAATAAAATATAAATATTACAAAATATAATGCATATGAACATGTACATATGCATGTATGTATATACTAGTGTATGTGTAAATTTTTTTCATAATTTTTTTAAATTTTTGATAAAAAAAAAATTTGTTTGCTGTATAAATATTGCAACATTTGCAAATAATCTGTTTTTTTTTTTTGTATATTTCATTTAAATATTTAAATATTAGAATTAAAATTTTAAATTATAATGAAAAATTTTGCATTTTTATTGATTATTATTTTTATATTTTTGGTAATTCAAATAAATTCAAGTTATAATGAAAGTAAGGAAAGTAAGTGAAATTGAAAAGAACAAAAACAAGAAAAACTAAAATGTAAATTAAATTTAATAGCTACTAATTAATTTATTTATTCTATAAAAGTTGTTTAAAAATTATTGTTTGCTTGAATCTTAAGATATTTGTGAATAGCTTTGTTAATGTAAATTCGTTGGTATATGTTGTACGATTTTATAAAATTAAATTCTAAACTCTTTTAGCTGTTAAAGCTGAGTTGTTGTTAAAAAGTATTATAATAGTTGTGACAAACTGAATAAAAAATATTTAAAAAAATTAATTGAAAGTGTCATCTATTTGAAATAGTAAAGATACAATGTTTTAACCCTCCTACGTCGTTCGGGTCTTTTTCGAGCCAGAGATGAAAACTATACTTGTGTCATTTGTATGCAATAGACGATCGTATTAAAGTCAGACGACTTTTATCAATTTATATTCCTAATACCCTAGAAGGAAGGCAAGTTAGAGTTCCACTTTCCAAACAACAACAATGACAAAATTACACTCTAAATTTTTCGGGTTTAAGGAAACAGCGTAGGAGGGTTAAGTAAAGTCAGTGGAATATATAAGTAGGTACATACTTAATAAGGTTGATAATTTAGGGAGAACAAAATTTAATACAAAATGACAAAAAAAAAGGTTTTGGGAGAAGTTTTAGAGTTGTACCTATATATTTGAACCCTTTTCAATCGAAGTACGAGATTCCAATTCTGGCATATTGCATTAACAATTATTTTGGCAAATTGGATTATATAGGCAAGGTAAAAATGTAAAAAGAGAAACCTGTGATACGTTATGTTAAATATCGTACTATTCCACAAGGAGATCAGGTGAAAATAAACAGAAAATGATTTAGCGCATAATTGATGGATTGGCGGAGAGAAATATAAAAACCATTCTAGATTGTAAAGGGTTAACATTTTCATTAAAATTAATAATCAGTGTTGAAGACTTCACAATTTCACATTTGAAGAATAGAGGACGAAAATAATAGATAATAATTGCATGAAATTTAAATTTATTCAAATTCTGAAAAATAATATCTAACTTTTTCTACTCTTGTATATAATAATTCTCAAGAACATTAAAAAAACGCGTGAAAATTGATTTTAGAAAAGAAAAATGATTAGTCACCATTTGTTAAAATAAAGAAAAATAATAGTAATCTTCAAAAAAAAGAAATCAAGCAAACAATTTTTATAAAAATTTAACAAACCGTATAAGGCATAACCTTTGAAAGTTCGCATCGCATCAATAACTTCCCGGTTCATTCATTCATTTTATAAGATGTAAACTGGATACAAATGCATAGAAAGGCTTTTTCAATAGTGAATAGCAATATTAGCTTCGGATTTTATCAGTGTTTAAAGAAAATTACTAGATCGATTGAGTTTCAATTTTGCTTAGCTTTGAGTTGTATCGGTTCTTACTTGAATAAACTGAATCATATCACCTGTTCTAATGAAATAGTTATTAAAAATATTCCAGAAAGACTCATGAGGTCTTGAATCATAATAATTTTATTACTCACACATAATATTGATTAATAATTTTTGGGGAAGTTAACAAAAATGTCTTAAACAGGGAATTCCCTCCAGTATTTACTCGCAAATAAGCAGAAAATAATGTTATTGCAAATTGATAAAAAAAAAAGATGTGACAGATTTTATTCGAAAGTAATTTAGTATTAATCACAAATTTTTCAACAGAAATTGTTGCAGTTAAAAAAGCGCAAAAACTACCTTTTTGCAATTGTTTTAAAAAATAAAAAACAATATTTTGGATATAAAATGAAGACGAAGAAGATCATTTACGTCACGTTTGTGAAATAAAATTGATATGATCCTGAAAATGTGAAATAATTTGTATATTTTTCAATGAACTCTTTTCTTTTGCCACATACCTACATATTTTTTTTTTGATTTTATGGATTAATTAAAGTATGTATGTATTGTCATATTATAATAATAAAAACTTTGAAATAGATATTAAACAGTATTATGTTTGTAAATTTTAAATCTGACCTCGATTTCAAATAAAACTATCTATATGCACATAATAGCAGTTATAGTTCACTGACTTCATTATCAATTTATTAGTTAAATTGTATGTTATTATCACCACGTAATTTGGCTGATATCATACTGTTTCAATACATAATTTAATTAAAACAAATTAAACACATCAATTACTTGTTCTGGTGGGAAAATTACCTGAAATAATTATAAATAGTATTACAATTTATATCTAGTATGGTATGTATTGATATTTTTGAAGAAAAGCTTCAATACCCTCTTGTAAGCTTAATATCACACTACGTTTCAACATTTTGATCATGTTTTTGTGTTTTTGGGCAAATACTATACATACAGTTGTTTCATTTCACATTTCTTAGTAATTAATGACTAAGGAAGGAGTCTTTCATGTATCTAAGACCAGTGACATAGGCAACATGCGTATACATATTATGCTAATTGTAGATAAAATTCAAAAAAAATACATAAAATATATTCGAGTTAGTAATTTTTCCATTTTTCGTTTTATTTTCTATTTTTTTTTTTTTTTTTGTTTTTTTTGCAGGTGTTCCTTTACGTAAAAAACGGACAAAAAATTTGAAATATGAAAATGAATTGAAATCAAATTATTGGATAGAGAATGCAAGAAAAAGCCTTTTTGATAAAATAGCAAATCAATTAAATTATCGAATTGCAAAAAATGTAATATTTTTCTTAGGTGATGGTATGTCCATTCCAACAATAACAGCTAGTAGAATATACAAAGGTCAAAAACAAGGACGTTCTGGAGAGAGTTCGAAATTATCTTTTGAAAAATTTCCATACACAGGATTAGTAAAAGTACTGTACTGTAATTTTTTTTTTTTTTTGAATTATTGTACAATTACAGTATTTTTATATGTATATTCTGTTAGACTTATTGTGTTGATAGGCAAGTAGCAGATTCAGCATGTTCAGCAACAGCATTCCTTTGTGGTGTTAAAAGTAATTTTGCAACAATTGGAGTTACACCGAATATTTTATTTAATGATTGTACAGGATCAATGAATAAAAGTAATCATTTAAGTTCATTAGCAACATGGGCACAAGAAGTTGGAAAAGGTACAGGAATTGTTACAAATTCTCGTGTAACACATGCAAGTCCTGCTGGAAATTATGCACATGTAGCAAATAGAGGATATGAATGTGATGCTGATGTTATTAAACGTTATAAAAAATCAGGATTTTGTCAAGATATTGCCAGTCAATTAATATTTAATAATCCAGGCAAAAATTTCAATGTAATAATGGGTGGGGGTAGAAGAAAATTTTTACCAAATATTAAAAAAGATGAAGAAGGTTATTATGGGCAAAGACTTGAAAGGGTTGATTTAATTGAAATGTGGAAAAATCAAAAGAAATCAATAAATGCAAAATATGAATATGTTTATAATCGTACTGCTTTGAATTCATTAAATTATTTACAAACAGAATATTTACTTGGATTATTCAATACAGATCATATGAATTTTCATTTAGATAATGATTCAAAAACAGAACCAACACTTGCTGAAATGACTGAAGCAGCTATAAAAGTTCTTAAAAAACATAAAAATGGTTTTTATTTATTTGTTGAAGGTGGTAATATTGATATGGCACATCATAATAATAACGTTCATAAGGCATTAGATGAAACATCTGAACTAGAAAAAGCTGTGGAAGTTGCAACAAGATTAACATCTAATAAAGATACATTAATTGTGGTTACAGCTGATCATGCACATGTTATGACTATGTCAGGTTATCCACCCCGTGGGCAAAATATTTTTGGTATAAATAAAAGTACAAATATTAGCTATGCAACACTCTCATATGCAAATGGTCCATCAGGTTGTGAAGCAACGTCTAATAATGCATCAAATTCAGCAAATGGTAATAATTATGTAAAGAAAAAGAAATTATGATTGAATGAAAACTGTCTTGAAACGACTTTTAAACCTTTTGAAAAAAATCACATTTGAAAATTCCGTGTCCATATAATTTTGACGAAGGCTCACTTCTTCCATTAGTCTTCACAAAAGCTCACCAGAGCAGTGAGTTATGAAATATTTTTTTTGCTTCTGTTTCAAGTTCACATAAAAATTTTAATTGAACATAAGTGACTTTTATTTGAAATCTAAGAATTATAAAATTTTCATGTAGGTACTGTACTTTTCATTTTTTTTTTTCACAAACAGATAAAAATACAAGGTACCCAGCTATGGTTTTTTTACCAACTGAAACGCATGGTGGAGATGATGTTAGCATTTATGCAAATGGTCCTTGGGCTCATTTATTTACTGGAGTTTATGAACAAAATGTCATTCCACATTTAATTGGTTATGCATCATGCATGGGTGATGGTCCTTCAATTTGCCAAAGCTTCGTAACATAATTTAAAAATAATTATTTTTAAAATTATTTAGGAGTTAGAAACAAAATATAAATTATGTATAAAAAATATGTACACATATGTTCAGTTATGACATATGAGTATTGTACTGAAATTTGTATAATAATGTTTATTTAGTTATTTAATTAAATTTTTAAAAAATTAACATAAATATTTAACAAATTTTTTTTTTTTTCAAAATTGATCAATCTCATATTTCATTGGGGCGAAAGAGCGATACGTAAACATTTTTCCATTGATTATTTCCAAAAAAAGCTATATACATAAGTACATATTTTTACTAGGATTTATATAGTCTGCGCATTTTGTGTTAGGTACACAAAGGTTAAAATTAGTGTTAAAATATTATATTATGGCATTCAGATATTTTTTCTCATTATTTTTCAATATATGAAGTTTATATGTACATACGAGGTACCATTGTAAAAAGGACAAAATATTCCTTCATATGATACCAAAAAACATATATGTCCTTTGTTAAGTTTTAGAGATATACCGTTATCAAGATAAGTTGAAAAATTGATTTTTAAAAAACACGAAATTTTGATTTCAAGTCTCTATATCTTAAAAACCATTGATCTGATCGAAACAAAATAAAGTGTATTAGAAAGAAAGAAAAAGTTCTCTTTAAAATACATTATCAACTGTTATCCTGGAACATCTTGAAATGAAGAAATGAAATGAAATTACATGATCCCTGCCAAAGTCACCCTCAGTTATGATTTTTAATCCCAAACGTTTACACCTACAGTAGTGACAATACACTTAACAATTTTTAGCCATTATACTATGATAATGCCCTATGTAATTCTGCCATGTACTGGCTCTCACTGTAATATGTATTGTAATATTTATTTTTTTTATGATGAAAACTGCAAAATGTGCGTATTTTATACATTTGTATACGCACGGCTAAAATTTTGACATTGTCGAACAGACAATCCTAGGGTTAAACAACTGGAAAAACAAAAAAAAAAAATCATTTTTGAAATTGTTAAACATATTTTCAAAAAATCACAAATATTTAGTCAAGATATACGAGTGTTGTACTGAAATTTGTATAATAATGTTTATTTAGTTATTTAATTAAATTTAAAAAAAATTAACATAAATATTTAAAAAACTTTTTTTTTTTGTTCAAAATTGATCAATCTTTTATTTCATTGGGCAAAAGAGCGCTACATAAACATTTTTTCATTGATTATTTCTTAAAAAAGTTATATACATAAGTACATATTCTTACTAGGATATATGTATGTATTCTAATATGTATTTATTTTTTTATGATGCAAAATATATGTGCGTATTTCATAAATTAGTTGTTTAATTTTTATTATTATTTTTTTTTTTTTTTGAGAAGAAACAAGATAATTTAAACATGTGCTTATTTATTAAACAACTGAAAAAACAGACCATTTTTGAAATTTTTAAACATATTTTCAAAAAATCTCAAATAAAAATTTTATGTATAAAAGAAGAGAAAATTTCAATACGAATCTCATAATTAAAAGCTTTAAAACAATCGACCTACTAATTTTCGAAAATGGAGTTAAAATTTGAATTTTTTTCTTTAAATTTGTTGTTATTTTTAATTAATAGCATTTGTGATGGTGTGTGTTAAAAGAATAAAAAAAAAATCTGTACTTTTTATATAAATTTAAAAACGGTATTTATTTGAATTTCTTGTAGGACTTGTACGACCAGAACCAACAATTCCATTACCATTTGATAGAATCGAAGAACTTCATCCAAGTTACTGGCATGAAAATGCACAACGAAAATTATTAGAACAATTAGCTGTACACGAGAATCGTCATGTAGCAAAAAATGTAATTTTTTTCATTGGTGATGGTATGTCCATTCCAACTATAACCGCTAGTCGCATTTATAAAGGACAAAATAATAGAAAACGAATCAAAGGACATTCTGGAGAGAATTCGAAATTATTTTTTGAAACATTTCCACACGTTGGATTATCCAAGGTAAATATTATCACTTTTTCTTTGAGTTTAACAATAACTCCTCTACCTTTTTACTTTTCTCGTCAAAATACTCCCTGCCTTTTTCTCTATGGTTTCTATTGCCCGCCCAGACCAGCTCTTTCTTCTCTTCAGGAGTGTAAAGAGTTTTGTTGTTGTTAAGAGTTTCCATCCTCCTCAGAGCAGATCTGTAATGCGATGAAGTTCTCTAAACTGTGAAGACTACCATGGTAAATAGAATACCTATTCTATGCCTGTTGCATGCACTCTAATGAAGAGGAATGCTCACGGCTCACCCTACCTACCGAATTTCGAACGTAACTTTAGTTTATGTTTGAATTTTTTGTTACTAATTATTATTAAATTTTTTTTTAGACTTATTGTGTTGATAAACAAGTTGCAGATTCTGCTTGCTCAGCAACTGCTTATTTATGTGGTGTTAAAGCAAATTTTGCAACAATTGGTGTCTCAGCAAAAGTTATATTACATAAATGTGAAAATTCAATGGATGAACAAAATCATGTTAGTTCAATAGCTGCTTGGGCTCAAAATGCTGGAAAAGGTACAGGAATTGTAACAACAGCTAGGGTAACACATGCAAGTCCTGCTGGAAATTATGCACATGTTGCATTTAGAGATTATGAAAGTGATGCTGATGTTTTTGAACATTATAAAAGTGAAAAAACTGAAAAATGTCAGGATATTGCAAGTCAATTAATTTTTAATAATCCTGGTAAAAATTTCAATGTTATTATGGGTGGAGGTCGTAAAAAGTTTTTACCAAAAAATGAAAAAGATTCTAGAGGTTATAATGGTGAAAGACTTGATGGTGTTAATTTGATAGGAAAATGGGAAGAAAGAATGAAGAAAATGAAAGTCAAACATCAGTACATCGAAAATAAAAAGGAATTAGAGTCGGTTAATTATGAAGAAACTGAATATTTATTTGGGCTTTTTAACTCCAGTGATATGGCATATAATTTGGATTCTGATCCAGAAGTTGAACCAAGTTTATCACAAATGACTGGAGCTGCAATAAAAACTCTTCAAAAGCATAAAAAAGGTTTTTATTTATTTGTTGAAGGTGGCAGAATTGATATGGCTCATCATACTAATCAAGCACATAAAGCTTTGGATGAAACTGTTGAATTTGATAAAGCAATTGAACTTGCAGCTCAATTAACATCAAGAGAAGATACATTAATTGTAGTAACAGCAGATCATGCACATGTTATGACAATGTCTGGCTATGCTGATCGTGGAGCAGACATTCTTGGTTTAAATACTTTAAAAAGTGATAAGGATATGAAACCGTATACAACACTTTCTTATGCAAATGGGCCTGGGTATCAAAATCCACATGAAGGAGTAAGACTAAATTTGACAAATACTGTGTTCGGTAAATCACTTTTATTTTTAATGATTTTTTTTTTCATACTCACTATTGTTATATTTTGTAGATAAAGAAACTTTATATCCAGCTACAGTTCCACTTGTAGACGAAACTCATGGTGGAGATGATGTCGGAGTTTTTGCTCTTGGTCCTTGGTCTCATTTATTTTCTGGAGTTTATGAACAAAATGTTATACCACATATTTTAGCTTATGCTTCTTGTGTAGGAAATGGTCTAACTGCATGTAATAATACACTTTAACATTTATTTTGTAGAAATTTTAAATGAAAAACTAGTAATTTTTTTTGAAAATCCTTTTTTTTTTGTCATATTATATATTTTTAAGTGTTTTATAATTCACCATATATGGACTTTTAATAACTGTGCAATTGTTCAATTTTCGTTTCAAATTAAAATTCACACCAAAATAAACAGTAAATACATACCAGTATCAGTAATTATTTCACTTTCGTCACTGTCGGAATCACGCGATACCATTTTCAAAATACATAAATGAAATTAAAAAACAAAAACACAACTTCTTGTGAAGTCACAGAGCGTAATTTTACAATCTCTCACTTTTAAAGTTTTTTTTTTTTATGGGACTTTGATCACAGTTTCCCGTTTGTAAAACGTTAAAGAAGGTCATTCAAGATATGAGAAAACAAAATATGTATGTACTACATATGTACGTATTTTTTTTTTTTTTAGTGAAAAAATGAATTATGTAATTAAAATATTTGCTTTGTAAAAATTTTATATTTATTTAATTTAAAATAAACTTTCTTACACAACCCATACTATAAAGAAAAATGTTCGCTGTATAGATAAATTGTAAAATAAATTGTATATAACATATAAGTATATTTTCTAAAGAATAATAATAGATAATAATAAAAGGAAAAAAAAATACAAAGAATTTATATTAATTAATAATAATAAATCAGGCAATAATACAACACATTGATACAATTTTTTAAATAATTATCGATTTTTATTTTAGAAAAAAAAATAATAATAAAAGAAGAAGAAGTAATAAAGCTACATTATGATTTTGTTTTTCTTGTTTTTTTCTTTTCTTTCTAAAATAAATCGTTATATTTTAACAAATACCTTTTGATGTTTACAATATTACAATAATCCTTTCTTTTCCAATTTTTTTTATTTTTATTTATTTTTTTAATATTTTAATACGTAAGAAGTTACAAATTATTCTTATTTAATAAATTTTTCTTTGTTATATATTTTTTTTTAGTAGTATAAAAGCAATTTGTTGTTGTTGTTTTTTTTTAAATTTGTTTATTTATTCTTTTTTTTTCCTAATAAAAAATTGATTCTTGTTTTCAATTTTTTTTTTCGTCATAAGAATTTAATAATTTAAAAAAAAAAAAATAAATTTGAAAATTATTGTTTTTTTTTAAAGCAAAATATAATTACCTATTATATATGATAAATTTTTTTTTTTTTTTTCAATAATACATACATAATCAATATATTGTAACTTGTAAAAATTTTTTTTTTTTATACCACAATTATTATAATTCACGTTTGAACCAATGCAACACACACTTTTTCTTTCGTTCCTTATTTTTAATTTTATTAATAATTTTTTTTCCATATTAGTTTGTTTTTTTTTTTTTTAAATTATTTTCATATCATAACTAGGTCCCCTATGATAAAAATGGATTTGATGATGATGCAGGTGTATCTGATTTCATCCAAGGCATATTATTATTATTATTGTTCTGTTTTTAATAAAAAATAATAAAGTAAAAAAAATAAAATCATTATTTTTATGTATGTAAATTGTAAATAGATTAGCAATTATTTAGAAAATTTCAAATGATTACATTATTACAAAACATACTATATAGATAGAATTAATTATTACAGATAAAATTATTTTTTTAAAAAAAAAAAAAAGATGAAATTTAGTAAGCGTGAATAATGAAAATTTGTATAATTTTTGAATGGTTAGTATTTTTGTTTGATCAATTTCAAAGAATAAAATACTTTTTAATTTACGCGATATTTAAATGAAGTTTAAATTTTGGACGAATAAGCAATATCGTTTATCTAGTGTAGTCTATTCCGAACTACTGGTAACTGAATTATGTCACACATTTTTAAAATATACACTGATGAGAAAAATTTTCCGAATCTCTATTGTAGATTCCATTCGAATAGCTGATAGTATTCAAAATTCTTTCGTTCGAAAAAAAAATTGCTATTGCAGATTTATGTGCCAACTATTTTTCGAAATTAACCGATCGAACACATTTTTCCGAACGGATTTCACAACACACTTTTCTAAAATTTGTTCGAAAGGAATGATTCGGAATTCAACTTTCGATTGGAAAGCTTTAATAGAAGTGTAAGTAATTTTTAATATTAAAATGTCAAAAGTTCGTTTTATGTTTTTAATCTTTTATTTTTGAATGATCAAACAATTATAGTGTGTGGGACACATGCACCTTAAAACATACCTTAATTACCTTAAATATTGAATATTTCCAAAAATTATTGTATTTATTAATTAATTATTGAAATTGTTGTTAAAAATTTGATAGAATAGGAAATTATCATCGGAATCTCACCGAAATAATTTATCACTGAAATCTGATTTCTAAAAAAATTCTAAATTCTAGCTTTAAAAATTTAACAACGAAGATTTCAAATAGAAATTTTGTAAAATGTACAATAAATAAGCTGTAAATTTCTTTTGTTTACCTAAAATTATTCCAAGTTACTTTCTTGATATTGTATGATATGGTATTACGCGCTGTTTGTTGAGAAAGCAAAATATGTACATTCGAATGACTATTTTATTTCGAAAAAATTTCAAATTTCTTGTTAATTTATTTTCTTTGAATGAATCGTGAGAAATAACAATAGCTTATGTTGGTAATTTCAATTTATAAAGCATTTTAAAATGGTCTTCAAGATCGGCCTCATACCATACACAAAACTATTATAAACTTGGGATTAACATTGAGCATGTTTCAATTTTTTTCTCTTTCAAAAGCTATTGAACATTCTTTTTAAAAGTACTCGTGGCTATTATCATTAAATAAACAACTCGAGAATTATAAATTAAAAAAATTTAAAAAAAAAGGTGTATGTGCCCCTTGTTATTTTCATGCAATAGTTGTTAATAAGAAATGTTTTGGTTTTTTTTTTACCCATTATTTAAGCATCCAAGCTTCCATAGTAGGCTACAAAAACAATACAATAGTTTGGATATTAAATTTAAAAAAAAATTTAAAAAAAAGTATTATAATAAAATAAGTATGTATGTAAGTATTTTATGAGATTTTATTTTTTTAATTACAAAAATACCTAAGAACCTACATTTTTTATTAAAATAATTTTTTAAATACTTGATTTATGTATTTTTAAATACTGTTGATATTATGATTCATTAACGTATTTTTCATACATTATTAAAACAAAACAAAAAAAAAAGGATATCAACCAAATGATGAATTCCGTTATAATCAATTTTTGAACGAATATGACTGATTTTTTTTAGTTTTACTTGTAAAAATAACAGTGACAGTAACGTTTTTTTTTATTTTGTTCGTTCGAAAATTAACTCTGACAAAACTAATAGCCGAACTAAAGAGATCAATTCGAAAATTGATTGATTGGAATTCAAAATCATTATTATTATTCAGTCGAAATTTACTAAATCCAAAAAAGTTTGAGATATCTATGCGTAAAAATTATTCATCTCTTAATTTTCATAATTGTTTTGAAGTCAAATATTCATAAGAATTAATTTGTAATTGTTGTTGCTTTGTTCTGTTTCGGTTTAATTCTTTTCTACTTCCGATTCCTATGGTGCCGCAAGGTAAAATCGAGACAGAGCCTGTAGTAGACTAAGAACAGAAAAAAACAACGAAATTCGATGAGGCTTGGAATAGAAACACAGACCTCTGTCTTGCCGGAACAGTGCTCTTACCACTGCGTTACCGAATGCCATGATGTTTGCTGTTCTTAGTTACCACGTAAACATTGATGATATTTAAATCTCCTACAAGTCTAAACTCAAGTTACTTTGAGTTTTCTATATCGTTTTCCTGCACATACATGCACATAGTGTTTAAGGTGGATTGCGAACCACTAAATTTGTTGGTAGAGAACGTTCTCGACCAACGAATTTATTCATATATCCTTGTATAGTTGGTTTTTTGTACTTGCTTATGGTCAGTAAACAGAGCTATCAAACTACACAATTGAGTACCGAGCATTTATGTATGTATATCCAAATCAAATGAATTGTAATAATTCGAAAGTTGGGTGAACTTTAGCGGGTTCGAATCCGTAATCTTTAAATTCGGAAGCCAGCGCTCTACCGCTTCGGGTAATGGCTATTTATCGCTATTTCTCTTCTACTTCACTTTGTTAAAATTACAATTAACTTTAAATGAATTCATCAACATATGATTGAAAGCTGATTTTATTTTACACAACAACAAAAAAAAACAAACAAACTTATATAAATATGTATAGCATGAAAATAAACACATTTGCTTTATTTACTTTAAAACAATGATGATATTGCATAATTATGGACTTGGAAAATTTTTAAATAAATAATAAATGGATTTAGTGCAAAACAATAAACAGGACATAGAATTTAAAATTACTTATGTAATTATTTAATGATGTATTACACTAAATTTGACGAAAAATATATTGATTGAACAGATAAACATATATTTATGTACTTATATAATATATTATATATGAATTAAATAAGTGATGTAATGTAAAAATGATTGCATTTTGTTCTAAAAAAGGAATACTAAATTATTATTATTATTATTATTTTATTTTTGCAGTCTCATCTTTTCCTACTTAATTTGTAATTTTTCAAATTACTCACTTCTACTTCAACACCCGTTTTAAAATAGTTGAAATTATAAAAACTATTATTGTTGTTGTTTTGATTATTATTATTATTATGATATTGTTGAAAATTATTATTAACTTTAGTATCATTTATTATATTTAAACAATAATCAGTATTAAAACAATCATATTCATAATTATTTGAATAAAATTTATTAGCTGCACAAACATATATACGATCTGAATCATAATCAATTAAATAGTTATCGTACTGCGTGCAATTAAACAAAAGAAAAACAATAAAAAAAAAAGAAAGAAAATTAATAAGTAATAAGAAGAATAAAATACAAAAATTATGTTAATAAATTATGATTATTATTGAGTAATTATGGTGAAATATTAATAAAATAATGAGAAATAACGCAACCGAGAAAAATTTTATTATTACGATTATTCTACATTTTTGTTTTCTTTAGAAAATAATAAGAAAGTTTTATAGAATTCGAAGTAAATCTTCTTAAGATGAAAATAACATTTGAAAACTTTTACAAGACAGTAATTTTGCATCATTAAAAATGCCTAAACATTGGATTGTCTTCTTTTAAATGTTATTTATGTTTAAAAAAAGTACCTTAACCGATTTTTAAAAATTTTTTCTCTAATCTTTTTTTTTATATAAAAATTTCCTTATCATTTCAAATAATTAAACCGTTTTTTCTTTACGTGATAAAAAAAACAGGTATATTAAGCATCTTAAAAATGAATCTGTATTCTGTATATGGTATTGAGGGTGGGAAGGGTTTGAGTCATTCACGAACACTTAGACAACAGAGTCCATTGTACTCAATCTGTTTTATATACTCGAAGACACATAAATTGGAAATTTTATTTAATTCAAATTTAGTAGAATTAAAAATGCAAATTAGAAATAATAACAGGCAGTTTTTAAAAATTGTTAAATATAAAAAAAAAAAAAAAGTTCTCTCTCTACAAATAAAAATTACGGTGTTATTTTTAAAAGGGACACTCCTAATTTATTTCAAAGTCTATTTTTAAATTTTTTGTTTTTTGTTTTTTTGTTTTTTTTTGTGGAAAATTAATAATTAACAATTACAAATACCTGTTGTGTTGCTGTAGGTGCTGTTGTATTATTAGAATTAATTGGTGTCCATGGGTCCTGATTTAAATTAACGGGGAACGGTTGTTGCTTTAATTGATTAATGGACGGAACCTATTATTAAAAAAATATATGCCATCGAATAATATCTTTTTAAAGATATCAATTTTTAATAAAAAGTTTGTTTAAAAAAAAAAAAAACTACAGATTCAATACGTTATTTTAAAAAGCACCGACAAACACAATGATAATGATAATAAATTATGAATTTAAAAAGATAAAAAAAATCAAATTTTCAATCTACATACCACATGAGTCTGTTGCTGGAACAAATTTGTTTTTGGTGGAACAACAGTATCACTGAAAGGATTATATGGTCCGACATTATTGGGCACAACAGGTTTTATTAAATTATCCAAATTTACTAATGATGAATTTTCACCTAAAAATGATTGTGGTGTTTTTGTTAAAGACTTTTTCGTTGATAGTGGATCCATTTCATCCAAAAGTGAAGCTTGAAAAATATGAAAAAAAAAGGTAAGTAAAATATAAAAATTGAGCAATTTAAACGATTAATTATTATAAAGTACTTACAATTATTATTGTTAGAGCCACTTATTGAATTATTTAGCTGCTGTCCAGTCTTATTACGATTTGTTATTATATCAAACTCATCCAAATCCGATGCTGGGGAAGTAATAGCACCAACTGGTGAAGGCCTTGACTAAATTTTCAATTTAAAAAAAAATTAATTCATCTAAAATAAAATTTATAGCTTTTAATATAGTTCATACTTCTAAATTATTTGCAAGAGGTGTCCATGGATCTGCTACTGACGTACCTATTGCCATCTGATTAGTTTTCGGTTGCCATGGATCATCAGGAACTGTTGAAGATTTTTCATTTATCCATGGACCAACTCCAGGTAGATCAGATTTTTTAGGTAACCATGGATCTGATACAGCAACATCGGTAGCAATAGTAGAATTTCCATTTAAACCAGTTGTAGGAGTTGATCTATTTTGAAGCCATCCTTCATTGGAAGAGCCTGAGGCAATTGAAGGTGATTGAGTTCTTTGAGATGTCCATGCATCGCCAGCATTTGAAAGAGCTGCTGAAGCACCAACAGCTATCGGAGGTCGAGATGTAGATTGCCATGGATCAGGTGGAGGTGATGAAGTTCCAGACCATGGATCTGATAGCTTTAAATTGAATATAAAATATTTTTTTTATATGACGAAATTATTTAAATATAAAACAATAAAGATACTATTTAATTTACCTGACTAGCAGCTCGTGCAGGTGTACCCCATGGATCTGTATTGTTGCCAGCACCGACAGTGGCACCTGATATACTTGTTGCACCCAACGAAATATCTAACAAGTCCATCAAATGACTTTGTTTTGGTTTGTCATCATATACTTTGTCTTGTTCTCGTCTAATTTAAAATTAAATTATATTTAATTGTAAATAAAATATCTGTTGTTAAATAATTAATGTAATACTAAAGAAAAATTTGTTTACTTAAAATCTTGTTCACTTTGGCTTAGCGCCAATTGTAATCGAACATCATCACTTCGTCGTTTTGCTTCCTCTTGTTCTGCTTCTTCCCTTGACATTGCCATTGCCAATTGTAATTGTAATTCCTCCTCTCCAGCCGTTTGAGGACGTACAAATTCAATTTCAGATGAACTTTTTGGTTCGGAATCTTGCCAACCGGTTGGTGTTTCACGATTTGTTGGACCTTCTATATAACCATCACTACCAAAACCACTTGCATGTTGTGCAAAACGTTCTTTTGCTTTTAATGCTTTTGTTCTTTCATTTTTTAAACGTTCTTCATCTCGTAATAATGAAACTAATTGTTTTGCTTTTTCTCTGACGTGTACACCTTGATCTTTGCCATCTTCAAAATAAACAAATTCTCGAAGTGTTTGAATTGCAAAAATATTTTCTTTGCATTGTTGTGCCACCTTTTCTGTACCCGTTTTAATTAAATATTCTAAAACTATAAGTGCTTTATATACATGGCGCCAATTTTTACCATGATCATTTAAACGTTTCCATATCATTTGCATTATTTCTGAGAAAGCAACAACATTGTATGTTAAATCAGCAATTTCTGCCATTATTGTAGCTGATGGACCCCATGGATCATTTGATGTTGCTTCACGTACTTTAACCTTTTTTTTTTTTTTTTTTTGATAAGTTTTAAAATTTTTATTTAATTGGAAATCTATAGGAATTTCAAAATACTTACTTGAGCATCTGAATAATTATGTGCCAGATTTTTAATATTTCTCCTAATTCCAGCTACGTTTACTTGCATATCGTCCTTATGCTTTCTCACTGTAAAAAATACATTTAATTTTGTTTTTTTAAGCAATTTTTTTCTTTTTTTAAATATCTTTTTACTGTTTTTTTTATTATTAAATTAATCACACTATTAAAGATTTAATTAAAAAAAAAAAAAAATTATAAAAATCTCAATCAAATATTAAATTACAAAAATATTAAGAAAAATCAAAATTAATTCAATTAATTTTTAAATAACTAACGAAAGTGTAAAAAAAAAAATTATGTTAAAAAGAAATGAAATTTGAAAAAAAAAAAAAATAATAATAATAACAACAACAATAAAATAAATAAATAAATAAATATGTATGTATCAGAGGATCAGGTAAATGTTGTATTTGACTTTATATCATTATATAGAAATTTTTTAATTATTATTTGAAAAAAAAAGTAGTGCATAAAGTTTCATTAAAAACTGATACAAAGTCAAATAACGATAAGGGAAAATTCGAAAATTCACCGTAGGTAAGCACCATTTTGGTGTTATTACTATAGCTGAAATTATTTCAGTTGAAGGTTCATTGCGCATGTTTTACATGGAAGAAGAAACCTGTTTATTAGAATTTGCAACAACAAAAACGCATGTGTGTAAGTATCTTTTCTTCTGCGCATGCCAACGTAGTACAATACGAAACTTCAACTTTGAAAAAATTAGATCACTGTGAAACTGTAAATATGTATTCGAATTTGGTAATTGATTACTTTTGGTAACTGGTGAATTATCGAATATGATAGATTTACTTTTGGTTATTATGGTAACTACCATGATCAATTTTCGAATTTCTCCTAAATAATACACTTTCCTCTCCCCTTTTATTAAATTTGTGTGAAAATAATATATATTTTTTTAAATATATAAAAACATAAATAGTTTATATTCTTTTAATAAAAAAAATGTTTTGTGCAAATTTTAAATCATTTTAACATAGGAGAAAAAAATTACTTTAAACAAAAATAACTAAATAAAAAAAAAAAAATTATAATTATAAATTATAAAAAAAATATATAATGTAATTAAAAAAACAACAAAAAATGTAGTCAAACTTACTTTTAAATTTTATTATTTTTTATTTTGTTTGGATAAGATTTTTTTAATTTTTATAGTTGTGTGCTCCAAAAGCAAGCTATACGAGTAAGTATAATAATGAAAATGAAAAATGTTCATTTTTTTTTTTATAATATAAAAAATTTCTTTTCTTTTTTTTTTTATTTAAATTAAAAAAATTATGTTTTAATTAAAATAAAAATTAATTTAAAATTAAACGTTTTTGATGTATTTATAATTGAAAAAAAAAATTGATTTTTTTAAATAATAAGCTAATAGAATATGATAAAAATTTAAAAAAATTCCTTATAACGAAATATTATTGATATGTAATGGAAAAAATTTACAATACCTAATTACCTAATTATTATAATAATTAAAATGATAACTTTTCAAATTTTTTATGATTTTATAGCTAAAATAATGAAATCAAACATTTTTTTAAAAGGAGAAGTTTAGAGAAAGAAAAAATATTACACGTATAATTGAAAAAAATATATATATATATGTATAAGAAAATGCAAGCAATAATTTTCTTCAAATTAATAATACAAAAAAATATAAAAATTTATGGATTTTATTTTGAAATATTAGAAAATCTGTATTATGATTTATGACGTCAATTTCAAATTGACAAACTGAAAAAATAAAGTCAAGGCGGCAACTATTGGACGACGACTACCACGTAAGCTGGCGTAATAAGCTGTGCTTCATCATCATTCAAAATTTACTATAGTCAGTCAATTTGAAATCGTTGTAATGAATGAATGAAAATAAAATAACAACAATAATCATGAAAATAAAGATTTAAAAAAAAAAAATGAGCTTGATAAAGTGGTTTTGACAACAACAAAAAACTGCAATCAAGATGTAATATAATTACATGTATGTATGTAATATGTAGATTATGTATGTATGATAGTATTTTTATTTTAGATGATTTTTATTTAAATTTCTCTAAATATTCAGTTGAAATGATTGTTGGTTGGGTCAAGTAACACTGAAAATTTTTATTACAAATATTATTCAACATAACAACAACAACAGCAACAAAAAAAATGCACAAAATTTTATTAATTTAAAATTAACCTACTATTTTTAAAATCCATGTTTTCTTTAATTTCATTTTAACGAAATTATGATCTTTTTGTTTTTCATTAGTTTTATTATTTTTCATTCACAACAATTCAACTCTATAAAAATTCACACAATAACGGGAAAAATAATACAAATAATGCTGTTTTAATATTTCATTTTCTTTTTTCATTTTTATTTATATATTACATATTTTGCATAAAATAATACCTTTTTTATTTTTATTGATGGATTTTTGAATGCTGTTATTATTGTTGTTGCCATCAGTTGGTGTAATTGAATAAAATAAAAAATTTTGCCATGGGACCGACATATTTTTTTTTTTGTTTTGTGCTTTTCTTTTATGTTTTTTATTTTTAAATTTTAATTAGATACTATTTTACTTTTCACACTAAATTGAGAAAAAAATAAAATAAAGACGATTGTAGATTGATGAAGAGAGAGAATATAATTAGAAAATCTAATAAATATAAGAAAATTTTAATATATATAAAAAAATTGTTTTTTAAATGTTTTTTGTTTTTAGTCATCATGCTTAAACAATTTTCAAAATTGATACTTTATTACATAATAATACGGTATTTATACTACAAATTTCTTCAAATAATCGACAAATATTTTGAAGAAAAAAAATCATTATTTACGGAAAAGAATGATACACAGTACTCAGTATAGTATTGATTAGTAAAAATTACCAAAAAAAATCATCTTAAAAAAGCATTTTATAAGTTTAAAAAATTTTTGTTATTTTTACACAAAAAAATACGTTAAAATTCAATTTTTGTTTTTAATTGTCAATTGTCTTCACAAACATGTAATAGGTATATAAAAATTCAGAATTTCTAATCAAATATCTTGGATTAATTTCTTTTGAAATTGAAATCACAGATGAATGCAAAAATTTGTGAGCTTCACATGACATTTATTTTTGGAAAATTTCGGTTTTAATTTGTCATTTACTTTTTCAGAAAGTATGAATTATATAGAAATAATATATTTTTCTATATGTTTGATGCGCGTCCGTTTTCCTTTTTCCTGTATCTTTGCATAATTTAAAAAATAACAGACACAATACGAGTATCTATACTCAACAATAACTCATGATTATAAATTTATCCAACATATTTTTTCTTCTATATTATCCTTGTTTACTTTTTAATTTAAATTTTCTTATTAATTTAAATAAAATTATTTTGTAAAGTATTCGCATTTTTGAGGCAGCATTATAATTAATTTTAAACATAAACACACTTATGTAGTTTTTATAACCTTTTTGAAAATAAAATGACCATCAATTGATATAAATAATATTTTTTTAGATTTTATCATATCAAATTTAACAAATTTGTTATGTTAACTGTTGTTCATTTTGAACTTTTTAAAAGCCATTAAAAACAAAGAAAGAAAAGCACACCAAAACTAAGTAATTTTTAAACAAAATCATAAAAAAAACTACAAAAACTAGAACAAAATATTAAATAATTGTTTACTTTTTCTTATTTTTACATAATTACAAAAAATAGGTGTAACACAAATACATAAAGTTAATTAATTTTCTCCTTTTATATAATTTAGCTTTTTTTTTTTTATTTTTAATTTAAATTATAACATTTGTTTTTATTTTTCTAACTACCTACTTCGAATGTTCTAAGATTCACAGCAAAATAAGATTTTTGAAAAACAAGTTCTTTTATCATATTTCTAAGTTTTTTTTTTTTTTTTTGTTTCAATTTTAAAAATAAAAATTAATTAAAGATAACCTTTAAAAATATAACAATCAGTCAGTTTTTCTATTCTAAATATGAATTTTCTTTCTATACCGTTCATGAAAAACTAAAAGGCTGTACAGTAGTAGAAAAACAAACAAAAACTGAAATAAAAATTTGTAGATAATTTTTTTTTTAACTTTCTAAATATAAATATACCTACACATAATCGAATTTCAGAAGCCTGATAAATGTTTAAAAAGAAAGAAAATTAATTTGTTTTTTTTTTTTTACACATGTGAAGAAAAGACTCAATTTTTTTCTACCACAGAGAATTTATGTAAGTAAACGAAATAATAAATGGTGTAATTTTTGCATAATGCGTATATGAAATTGCTTTGTTTTTTTGTTTTTTTTTTGTTTTTAGTCTGGACATACAATACTTTAATTTCGATATTAAATCTATTGTCAGGTGTCTATTGCTTACTGAAAAAATTTCTACAATAATCAACTTTGTCAATAAAGTTTGAATTTATATTAAAAAGTTGTTTTAAATAAAAATTTACTCATGTGGACTTTAAACTTTCTAAAGAAATAAATAAAAACACCCTGTATTTTTGTATAGTTTCTATGCTACATATTATGCTTATTTTATACATATATATATATATATATATTTAGGTGTAAATAAGCAAAACAAATTCGTTCAATGTCAAGGTTAAAATACAATAAAATATAATTCACGTATATCAAAATTAAACAAGTTTTTCTACTGGTTTAAATAATTTTAATTTGAAAATAATAAAATTGTATACGTTTTATTAAGGATTTTAACATTAATACACTACCTAATAAGGAAACTACATTGATAAATTTTCTTTTTTTTTTCTTCTGCATAACTGCATTCATAAATAAAATATGTATAGGAAAAAGTTTATATGTAACTGTTTTCTAACCAAAATGTAGCTAAGAAAGTTATATTGAATAAAATCTATACACATGTAAAATATGAAGGTAAAATTTTATACATATATTTTGCAGACTATTTACTGTTATACAAGTATTATCGTCATGACATGCGACTGAAAAAAAAAATAAATAAATAAATGCAAAATAATTACACCTTTACAAAGATTACAATATAGGTATTATTGATTTTTGTTTTATATTTTTACCCTTTTTTCAAGAATATTTGACGGTTTCAATTTTCAATGTGTGGCTAAGTACTTTAAATTACAAAAATTTTTAAAAGAATTTGAAGCGATTATTTCCTATTAATAGAAGGTTTTCTTTTTTCATTAATATTGTAAACACACATTTTTAATATTTACTATGTGACAAGTATCTAAAACAAAACAAAAAAAAGACAGATTAAAGTATAAAGGAAATATTTCTATATTCAATTTCAACAAGTGTTTTTTTTTTTTTAAATCAATTATGGTTTAGAGAAATGTATTTTCAATTATAGCATTGTAATTAAAATAAAGAAATAATAAAATAAAATAAGTAAGGCACGTGATAGCTACACAGATATTAATATATGTACATATATTTTATTATATTTATAATATATGGTTGTAAACAAATACAATGTCATCTGCTTGTTTTTGATCATACTTTCAGATTTCTTTTATAAAAAATATATCTAGCTAGCATATGTACATTTATATGTATGTATATGTATGTATACCTATATATTAAATAAATATCTCCAATACCTACTTCAGTAAATAATATGATCATTCAAAGAAATGTGGATAAGCTATCAAATAAACTTAAGAAAATTTATGTATATATAGTTAGAAGAAAGTTAAATGGAATAGGAATAATATTACCTATAGTTTCCCTATAGTTTGAGATCCTTAACCACCCACGTAAAGCATTAAGTATTCTTTTTTTAGTGTTAACGTAGGTATAGAAACATTTAATTTTTAACTTTACCAAATACTGTGTATAATTTAAACATATTGAATTGAAAATATTCGTCAAAGGGTTATTCTACTTTAAATACTTGAAATACATACTTATCAAAATACGTAAATATGACGAATTTAGATATCTGTTACCTTAGCTAGTGATATCAAAATTTGATAAAATTTTTTTGAAGTTGAAAAACATTTTTTTAACATTGGAATTTTCCAGTGTTGTTGAAATTCATGTATCATATATGAAATATGAACAATATGTCCTCTATATGTATTTTGGAACAATAATAAATGGTATATAATAATAAAATAGATAAATATATACATCATATATGTAGGTGTATGCTAATTGCTTTGTGTATATATGAGATGTATGAATAATTGGTTACAAAGAAAAGAAAATTCTAGCTGAAGCTGGTTTTTTTTTTTTTGAAATTTCTTTTTTTTTGTTTAACTAAATTTTTATCTACGGATATAATTATACACTTTTACATTTATATTACAAAAGCCAATAATATTGCAATAATCATTATTTTAAATTCAATAAAAAACTAAGTAGGTACATATTATATTCAGATAAATCAACTATTGAAAATATGTAATTAAAAGCTTCCTGAAATCATGCATTCTAAATAGTTGTCATAAATTATTTATAAAATTTAAAAAAAATAGGAAAAAAATTATAAATTTATATCTAGAAAAAAAAAAGCAATAAAATTTGTAAAAAAAACATAGACTTGTCCCCCAGCTTACCTGGTAGATTGTACAAATTTTTTTTTCTACTACGTATATTAGGTAATGCAACGAAATTATATATGGATAACACTCAAATTAAAAAATATATATGTATATAAGAAAAGAAAGTGCGTTAAAGTAAAAGCCAATTTAATTGTAATTGCATGAATTATAATAAACTATGATAAAAAGAAATTTTATTTTTTCGTGGAATTTTTTTTTTTAGACGATGAATGTCTGCTTCACCCCAATTGGAATTTTTACTTAATTAAATAAACACATCAAAATGAAGAAAAAAAAATATATATATATGTATATATAAAATAAAAACAAAGAATTTAAATTTTTTATAATAAACTATAGAATTAATTTAAATCACTTTATCAAAAACCTATTTAATATTAATTTTGTTCTAAATAATTTTAAAATCCTAAAAAACTTGCTATATAAAATTCGTATTACAAAAATATATTTTAGAATGACATATTGAAATTTTATGAAACGATGACGGACACAAATTGAGGTGATTACTTTATTGTGGTGAATTGGCTTGTGGTGGTTTTGTAGGTATTGGATTTGTATAGTGATAAAATCAGATTCTAACACTGTTCACTTTTGTGATGCCACATTAGTTAATTTAATAACAAGCTCATTTGATCTGCTTGAATATGGTTTTTCATACGAAATAATTGAGGTCAGCAGCTGTCGGCATAAGAATATATACGTTAAGTTTTTTGTCCCAGCATTTTCATAAATTGTCATGTCATTGAAAAGATTGGTAAAAAATATTTAAGCTACGAAAATACTACAAAAATTGTCGTTTTTTAGCATTGATTAACCCTTGAGTTAAAAAGTTACATATTTTAGTTCAGACTTCAGAGTACAGGTTTATAGCCGAATTAAAACCGAATTTTGATTAAATTGGTAGTAAGCTATAAACGTTAAAATTGGAATTAAAATAATACATGCAAATGTTGATACACGTATACCATACATCTTTTTCTTCTTCACTGTACAATATTCTTTCCATAAAAATCAAAATCCGCCATATTGTATTTTACGTTACGAATACATTTATACAAAAATTGGAATTAAAACCAAATATATTGGGTTTAGCTTAAGCCAAAATTAAAATTAGCGTGTTTATACCACATTTAATTGAGAATAAACCAAAATCCAAATTAAAAGTGGATTAGCTATAAACTTGTATAATGTTCAAATTGTTTTTGACGTTAGAAAAAAGCGCTTTTCTTCCAGGAATATTTATGTTTTTAATTTTAAGGTTACGTTACGGAAAAGAAAGTGTTGCGAAAGTGCTCAACTCATTGTATTTCAATTTTTCTAAACTCAATTTTTATTAAAAAATAATCTTAAAACTTAATAAAAAATATAATATTACAAAATACAGTTAGTATACAAGTGTATGTGATAATTTACAGTTAATGCTCACTCAGTCAGACAACTTTAGTTTAGTAGCTACTAGCTAGCTTACCTACTACGTAGTATAACAACAAGAAAGCTAAATTATCAAATAAAAACAACCAAACTTTTAGGTAATTTATAAAATATATATTATAATAATTAAAGTTGTAATTATTTTTACGTGTTGTACAAATTACTGTAATCGGGTTTTTTCTGTTCTGGCTTAAGCCAAATGTACATACATATAAAGCAATTTTCTAGCAATACCGATCCACTTTCCTAATTTCAAGTCTGCACCAAACCAGCTACAATAGATTTCTTCATTTCCTCAACACTGCCGTACATTTTGCGACTTTAAATTTGAATATCTCCAAAACGTGTGGTTTGCGTTTGATTTAGATACCTACTTGAAATTTGTGTACGGTATTCTTCTGATTATTCTCAATAGCTACTTTTATACAAAAAGGACTCGTCATTTGGCCAAGATATTCTATGAAGGGTTTACTACAAAAGAAACTTGAAATGTTTAAAATCTGTACCCTAGGGCAATAAATAGCGTTTTTTATTTGACTAGAATTGGTGCTTTACAACCATGTAATCTAAGTTGAAATCAAGTACTCAAAAATTCCAAAATTGAAAACTTTTATCTGACTTTGACTGTGATGTGTGATCCACTGTATGTACATAAGTACATATTATTTATTCATTTATTATTCATTCGAAAAAACAAAAAAAATCTTTGATCGCCACAACACAATACACACTGAATGGTTCAAATATAATTTTGTTTGTTTTCAATTCAACTTTGAATTAAACAAACCATGTGTTTATACATACATTTTTAAAAATAAATACATAATGTATATTTTAATTAAAACATTAGAATGTAGTACATGAAGAATCAAAAATGTATCATTTACGTTTACGTAAGAAAAATTCTGTATAATTTTTTACAATAAATGTTTCATTTAATGTAAAGTATTTATATGATACGGTTAACAGTTTTATTATATACCTATGTATTCAAAGTTTTTTCGAAACGAAATATAGCAGGAAGTAAATGTATTGAAAATTCAAATGAAAAATTTCGAGAAAAAAAATTTGTTCTTTCTTCTATTTTCTTTATTGTTTTATTACATATGCAAAATATTAATTATTTTTTATTGAAAAATAATGTTCCTCTAGGAGGAGTAGGAATACTTACTTACTTTATGGCACTAAAGCCCGTTAAGAGCCTTGTCCTCCTCAAGTTAACCAGGTTTCATTGACGATATACTCGTACCTATATAGTGCAAAAAATGTTATTCTTTACTATTGAACCATTTAGAAACCAATATAGTTTAGTTTGTTTGTTGGAATTTTTTGGTTTTTATACATTTTAGCCACTTTTTGAACGCACATTAAAATCGGTCAAACTTTTATTAATAGAACTTTCAAATTCTTATAACCTACAGAAGTTCAAATGGAGCATCCATCATCACTTTCTGTCTTCACCCCCGCAATATATCCATTAACAATTTTTTCCTGTCCTTATGCGCCAGTAGGTACTGCACTAATAAAAGTATTAAAAGGATAAAAATAATATGATTTTTGTTTCTTAAAAGATTTACTCCTTGCTTAGTTTTTTCTACATCCGAAAGTCTTTTATCATGGCTTGAAAAGAAAGGATTTTAGAAATAATATGTAAATTATATTGATTTTCTCAATTTATTTTTTTTAATGCTTAACAACATTGGTTTTTGTACGGCTCACTTTTCTCCCTTATAAACAAAATTATTTCTAAGTCAGTGTAGAAGATAAAAGTTTAAAAAAGTATATAGAGAACGTTGTTATTTTTCTTGTATAATATTCTCCTTGTCGGATATTTATCTGTAATATTAAAATCATACATATAAACACAAAGTTTGTTGCGTTGTGAATTGTGATTACTTCAAATGTTCTAGTTCTAGCGATTCTGAATGAGATTATATTATATTATGATGTCTTTAAATGGTTTAAATCATCAATTTTGTTGTTATTCATGATAATATGAATACAAGATATAAGATACTATATATTGATATACACACATACATTTTGAATTGAAACTTGATGATGAAAAAGAAAGAAGCTTGATGGTCTTTTTTCTTTTCATATGTAATCAGTTTCGAATGCGAGAAACAAACTCTCATTACGTCGTGTGATTCTTCCGGTTTGTTTGGAATATATTGTTCTTTCAATACATTTTTTTTTATTACAATAAAATAATTTTTAACTCAATACATAATTGAATAAATAGTGTTTATTAAAAATAAAGACATTTGTACTGTAAATTTCTGTTCTTTTGCAATAATTGAATTTTTAAGAAAAAAAAAAATGCATTCAACACGCTGGAATAAAAAAAGAATTGTTATAGCATGTGGATTATTTATGTTTTTATATGTGTTGTTAACAAGCGGTTATAATACTTATCAAATAGATACTGTTATCAAGAATACAAGTCCGGAAGATGTATGGAATTATGTTGCAGATTTTAGTAAAATGAAATTATTAAATCCAACAATGTGAGTAAATTTAATGTGATTTTTTATTAATTTATTTAAAATCTACATAAAAAAAACTAAATTTATCACATTTTTAGACTTGATTTTACAATAACATCAGATTCAGGAACACCACTTCATTGGCAATATTCAGTTTTATACAAAGAACGTTTATCTCATTGGCCGTATTGGGAGAATTTATCAACTGGAGATTTTTCAATACGTAAAGAAAAATCACCGAAAGGTGATAGATATATTGTTGAATCAAAACATAAAACATGTTTTTTTAAAGGGATTTACTGTTGTAAGATAAAATTTATATACAATTGAAAAACAAAAATAATTATTGCGGTGATAATAGAAAAATAAAGATAAATTTTTGTTTTGTTTTTTTTTTTTCAGTACAATCGGAAGGTGTTTTTAAATTTTTACAAATGGGATTGGATACTTATTGTGTGGAAAAAGTATTTTATCAATGTCCACCACTTCTTGGTACATTTTGTAAAAGAGAAGTTGAATTCCAACGTAAAGCAATTATGTACAATTTAACATCACAATTTAAAAGTAAACTTTAATTTTCATGTTATAGATTCTAAGTAGAATTATTTGAATATTTTATATTTTAATAATAAAGTTACTTTTCAAATTTTGAATTTGAGTTATTCCCGAATCCCGGTAGTTTTATACCATAGACATACGGTTAATACAATATCCAGATTTCTGACAGATGAACATTTTTGAAGCTCACATACAAAAAGGTTTTTTTAAAAACTTTAAAAAGATAATTCTAAAAGAGTTTTTGACGTTTTTGTTGACAAAAGATATTTTTTGAGCTTTCAATTTATTCTTGAAAGGTAAATTGTAAAATTAGGTATTTAAACATACTTTTGTTGTTAGTCGTTTACAATTCTCGTAAGTTCCGCTCTTGTGGGGTAGCACTTGTAATAAAATATTTCGAAGAGAGTTGTTAATTAATATATATTTTTGGTATGGTAAGTCTGTAATTCGAAATCAATTCCGAAGAAAAAATAAAAACAAATATTTTAATTAATTTGTGTGAAGATTCATCAGGTGTAATAATTCTATTTATTTATTATTAATTTTCCTTTCCATTTTAGTTAATGTTTAAAATTTATTGAACAGCTTAAAATGGCTCATGAAAACAGACACGATGCAATGTTGTTGGATATTCTAAGGGAAAAAAATTCAATACCCGGTTTCCTTGAATCAGTTTTTGGATTCTTAGCTAGAAATACTGATTTCTATTATGAAATGAAAAATCAAAACGATAATATGGGATTTCCTCCTGGAGAAAAAGAAAAAATAGTTTTTAATGTAAGTATTCTCAAATAAAACACATTTTTATATTGTCTCATAAAAAAAATATTAAATGTTTTTGTTTTCTTAAGGCATTAAGATCATTCGATCCAAAATATATTCAACGAAAATTCGAAGTGGAAAGACAAACAGTACCAGAAGCAATCAAAGAAGTAGTCATAGATGATACTGATATTAGTGATGATAAAACAGAAAAAGAACAAACCTTTAAAAAGTATAAACCACCACCTGATGAATATTTTCAACCAAATGAATATTATAATGGTGCAAAACACGATTCCTATAGCTGGTCTCAAACTATAAATGATTTAGAAATTTATGTACATCTACCTGAACATATTAAAAGTTCAAAAAATTTGGATGTAAAAATATCTTCAGGTTCTTTAAAAATACAAGATAAATCAAATAATGTTATACTCGAAGGAAAATTACATTCAAAATGTCGTCATGATGTTGTTTGGAGTATAACAAGTGGAAAGTTGCAAATAACTCTGGGTAAGATAAAGCTTAAATATTGTTGGTTTTTTTATTTTGTTTTTAAGAAAGCACATTTATTATTATTTTTTCACAGAAAAAATTGAAGAGAATTGGTGGAGACGATTATTTGAAAATGAACCAGAATTAGATTTAAACAAAATTGATAAATCTAGATATATTGAAGATCTTCCAGAAGAAACACAAACTGTTGTAGAAAAATTTCAATGGGATTTTAAACAGAAAATGTTAGGAAAACCAACATCAGATGAAATTAAAAATACTGAATTATTACGTAAAGCATGGAATGTAGAAGGTTCACCATTTAAAGGGCAACCATTTGATCCATCTGCTGTTAAATTTAATTAACATTCAAATTTTTACGTTTTGCATTTTATATCTTCAAAAATATGTTCACAAAAAATCTGAATGTATATTAAATTGTAATTAAATCTTGAGACTGATTTAATTTAGCCTTATATAAACACTTTAAATGTAATAATTATTATTTAAAAAAATATTTTCAAAATTAATGAAACCAGCAGCAGGTAAGAAATGATAATATAATTATTAGTGGAACTAAAATAGGTTAGAAAATTATTCAAAATTGTGTTGTATGTATTGGTTTGGGCGAGTATGTGATGTGAATGTGTTTATTTTATTTAATTGTTGTGCTATTATTAGCAAAATGCAAATGCAAGTGTTTAGACTTGGTGGTGGTATTTGACGATCTTATCGATAAAATTTGTGTTGAAATTAAAGTGATTAATGAATTTTAACTTTTGAATAAGTGAATTTACATATTGTATTTCTTTTATAAAATTTGTGTCGAAGAGTCAAGGTTTTTTTTTTCATCCTATTTTGTTTTTGTATTGTACTTAATTATAAAATTATTGTGATATTTTGATAATATTTAATAATTATTTAGTTTAAATATTAAACACCTAAAATTACATTGCAAATGTAGAAAAAAAAGTGGACTAGGTGATATAACTTCTAAATTTCCTCATTCAATATTCATATCTAATGTGCAGTGCACGTTTTTTGGTTGGATAAGCTGTCATGCTTATGTTGCATTTTTATTTACATTTTGGAATTTGGACACATTCATCGAAAAATTGAATATATTTTTTTTGTTGTTAAAAATAAAGTAAATTTTTTACTTGTGAATTTAAATTAAATGGAAATAAATACTTAAAATTTGTTAAATTAATCATTTCAAATTGATAAAGTATGTGGACGTGGAATATTTTTTCGATATTATTTGAAAATACGCAAATATCACAAGAATATTTTGATTTATCATTAACATCGATATCATCAGCCAGATCATTTTATATGTTTATAATATTTTTTTACATAAAATTACTTTATTTAATGCTTTCAGTTTATCTTTCATTGGCTCGACTAAATAATACAGAAATTTGATATACATATGTACCTAAATATTGTAATATTGGAAAAAAAAAATTCTTACGTCATTTCTTTGCAATTTAATTTAATTTTTATACAAATTTATAATGGTACGACAAATATATCATTTTTATGCTGAAAAGCCAGATGAAGATTTATTATTAAGTTCAAATCATAAATTAGTTGGTTATATAGCACAATATTTAAAATCATTTCAATTCGATGGAATACGTTTTTTATATCGACAATTTGAATTAAATCAATCATGTATTTTAAATGATGATTCTGGTTTTGGTAAAACTATGCAAATTACAGCATTTCTTTCTGCTATTTTTACATCTGATTCAGATAAGAAATGTTTAATTATTGTTAAAGATGAAGAAAGAGTCATAAATTGGAAATTTCATTTGAGTGCATTTACGAAATTTCGAATTAAAATGATATTTAAAAAAGAAGGTTAGTATCAAAGATCAAAAGATTTATGTATGTACTTTATTTTGATTTATGCTTTTTTTTTGTCCATAGATGATTTAAACGAAAACATCTATCTTACAAAATGGAACTCAATTTTGAAATCGACATCGCTGCAAAATTTAAATTTTGATTATATTATAGTGGATAATCGTGATGAGCTTTTATCAAATCAAATTTGTTTAAATCATCTATTAAAATATTATACAAATAAAATATCATTAATTGTAGCTAGTACTGATGTTGTGGTAAGTATGAACTCGAATGTGATCCGAACAATTTTTGGAATGCAATTTCGTTAATTTTAAATTTAACTTTTCATTATTTACCTTCTTTTTTTTTAGATGGATTTGAAACTATTCCACAGTATGTTAAAGTTATGTGGTCTTTTAGATAAAGAATATAAAAATTTAAATTATTTTGAAGAGAAGTTTTCTTTACCATCTCCTAGAAGTAACTGTCATAAGGATATTTTGGAAGCTTATTTTATTCGTAGGGAAAAAATCATAAATTTCTGCAGGTAAATTGAAATTATTTGAATGATTTTTCAAAACAATAGAAGAAAAAAAGTGTAATAATTTACAGAAATTTTCGATTACGCCGTTATCGACATCAATTTGAGGATCAGTTACCACTTGCAACATCAGATGAATATGAAAAAAGTATTGAATTATGGAAAGAAAGTGCAATAAAAGTTTCATCACATTCAAGTTCTGATTCTATAAAAATTATATCGTCATCAGATAAGGATACTGAAGAATTATTCGAAGCATTTTTTACAACAAAAGAAGAACGTAAATTGGATAAGGAAATATCAAAGATTATTTCAGAAAAAAGAGAAAGTACTGAAGAAGTTATAATGTCACCATTATTATTTGAATCAGATTCAGAAGATATGACACAGGAAAAACAAAGCCTAAAAAACAATGACAATAAAGATGAAAAGCTTCGTCAAAATGATGAAATAATCGAGCAAAGTGAAATCAAACCAAATAAAAATTTAAAAACTGTCAGAAAGAAGAGAAATACAAGAGGAAAAAACAAAGAGATTCGTGATGACAGTTTTTTACGACAAACTCGTAGTTCAAGCTCTAGTTCAATCATTACGAGATCAAAAGCACAAAAAAATAAAACTCCAATTTTAGATATTTCTGAAAATATGAAAAAATTTGCTCTAAAAATAAAAAAGCTTCGCAAACCAAGACGAATTCGAAAAGACAAATCTGAGGAAAAACATCAAATCAAAATTGAAACTTCAAATAATTTACCAGCTTCTAAGAAATTATCGAGTAAAAATCTTTTGGAAAATGAAAACTTACAAAGGAATTTATCCTTAGAATCCAAATATGATTTTAATATTGACCTATTAAATAAATCTACATTACTAAATAGTAATTATCAGAATAATACTGATTTGCATATTATTACTCCATTATCTGATGAAATAATCGTTTTAAGCAGTTCAATTAAAGATGATGAAAAACAAATAGAAAAAGTTAATAATACAGAAGGTGATGTAAGCCCTTCACCAGATTTATTCAACGTTACAACAACACCAATAGAAACCACAGAAAATGGTGATGATTATAATATAACATGTACACAAAAATATCCACCATCACTTTTTAACAAAAAAAAAAACTCAAAAGTTTATGTGAATTCGTCAAAATTGTGTATGGTTATGATACCAAGATCTCATCGAAATGAAAATCAAAGCAAAAAAAAGTGCAATAATGAAGTTAATAATAGTACAAATTCAAGAAAAATTAAAGAAATATCTTCTAAATTTTGTAATTCAATAAAAAATGAAAAAAATGTAAACATCAATGATACTGTTAGTACTGTTGAAACTAACACGTTAAATCAAAGTAAAAGTAAAAATGACAATAAAGTACAAAATAATAAAATAACAAAATATTTAGTTGGAAATAAAAATAATAGTGAAACTTCAATTGAATTACAATCTTCATTGGAATCATCTGAAGATGATTTTGTTCCGAAAACAATAGATTCAATTGGTAATAGAAAAATTCAATTTCGTCGTAATTCAGAATTTTATGATAAAACTCCGAAAAGACAAAAATTACAACAACAGCAAAGATGTGCTGTAACATCAGCTAAAAAATCACCAAAATCAATAGTGAACACAACACCAAATAGCTTAACGAAATGGTTAATTAAGCCCGATAATAAAAGTCCAAAGAAAATTATTAAAAGAAGACGTCTTGATATTTCATTTCAAAATTTATGATTTTTTACTTATAGGATATTTTATCAACATGTTAATTATTTTATGTTAATAAAGACTAATGAATTTTTTCAATTCTTTTTGCAATTCTTTCTCGTGTGATTTTCTTCAATTAAAAAAAAAAATCCATAAGAAATGTCAGTTTATTGTACAGAAAGGTTTTTTTAAACAATTGCAGACTGTTAACGAATTTTGTCAATAGCTAAACTTCAAGATTTCCTGCATGTTACAGGTCCCGTAGAATTTTGGTTCCTCTAGGTAGTCTGTATTTTTAAGCCCTGTTTTCTTTCTTCATTATTTTTAATCGATACAAAAGATATAGGAATTATAAATAAAATTCTTATTTCAAAAATTAAAAATACATGAACATGAGTGTTAGTAAAATAAAAATTTAACACAAACATCTTATTTTTTGTTAATTTCATTCTTCGATTAAGTTTCAATATCCTAGATTTCTAAGCTCATCTCTTTTCTTAGTAATTTGTTCTTTATGGTACATTACATCATCATGATCTGGAGACCAAGAAGTGTACATATAAAACGTTAATATAGTTGCAAGTATAAGACGATCCAATGTCATACAGTTTGTTATCCATAGTACTGCTGTTAATCCAATAAATGAAGGATGTCTAACATGACTATATAAACGTCTTAAGTTGTAAGATTTATAAGACAAGGGCGGTGATAAATCTTTAATATCATAATAAACCTAAAAAAATTATAAAATATTACATGCACATCATGTGTAATCTATTGAATATATATTTATGTACTTGTTTGATTCCAATTAATTCGGGCAAATCCATAATTAAACTTCCACCATAAATTATTATCCAAGCAAATATATGAGATAAATTTAAAGTCCACCATAATGCAGAATGATCCTCAGCATTGAACTGCCATGCAACAATTGTTGGTGCAGATTCCCAATGGTTTACTAAATACTTTGAAAAATAAATAAAACATTGGTAAGATGCAAATTAGTTTTTTTTTTAAATTTACCAATAAACTGTATGCTGAAGCTAAAGAGTAAATTGCTCTTTCAGCTAAAGCAAAGCCACTATTGTGTATAAGTTTTCTAAAAAATGTTGTTTTCATTAGACTGTGTTGTAAAATAAATGCAATCACCCAAAATGCATCAAAGGTGATTGCATATAGAGCAGTTTGAAATTTTGATTTGTTATCAAGAAAATTAATAATCCATGTTTGGGCAATAGAAACTTTAGAAATTGGAGATAAAAATACTGCTAAAGCTCCAACAGCATAAATTGTGTAGAAAAGTGAAAATAAAGAAAGAATTAGTGAAATCAATTGAATAATTGAAGGCATCTTTTCTAAATTACAGAACACACACAGCTAACAGGCACTTAAAACTTAATTCCGCTTTCTTAAAAAAGTACTTTTTGTTTTAGTTAATTTATTTTATATTTACAATTTACATTTTACACCCTCCAGGAGCCAGGAGGTGGTGTCAATACTGTCAATGTCATATTACTTATTAGGCTGCCAGTAATGTCATTTAGACAGTTTATAAGGGTAAAAATAATCCGAATTAAATTAGAATATTGTATTAAATTGGGTTGGGAGTAGCGTATAAACGATAAAATTGGGATTAAAAAAGGACATGCAAAGTTGATACTTGAACTTGATACACTTATAGCATACATATTCTTCTTCTTTCACACAAAAAAAGAAGAAGAACGTGATAGCTTCACTTTCACCATAAAAATTAAAATCTGCCGTATTGCATTTTACCTTACACATACATACAAAAAAATTGGGATTAAACTCAAATAAATTGGGCTTAAGCCAAAATCCGAATTAGCGAGTTTATAGCAGATAAAATTGGGAGTAAACCAATATCCGTATTAAGAGCGAATTACGCATAAACCTGTACATTATTAACATGAGAGTATTGCCAAAGGAGCAAAAATACGTATTTTAAAATTAGTACTATCAGGAGATATTAAATTATATCACAGCACAGTCTCAGGCACAAGTATTGAAAATATACCATATCGTAGGAATTTTGTAAAAATTAAGAAACGAAGTACAAAACTGTGATTTTTTGAATAATTTATCAACTTGCCACTTGGCTATAACATTAATTTAAAGAAATTGAAAATTTGAAAAAAATAGTAGTATAAAATTGAAAGAAGTAGTATAGTAGTGTGACAACTCAAAAAGTAGTAAAAAACTACTATAGTAGTACAAACGACAGCACTGGATTCGATGTTCGATTCGATTGACATTTGGTGTTTGAATTTTCTGTGAATTTGAATTTTAAAAACCCGTCTCAAAAGGCGGTATTTAAAAAACTTTCAATTTATTGCTTCGTATTAATTATTTTAATCATTGTCATTCAATCAAAATATTTTTCAATTGAATAATTGCGATTAAATACACAAAAAATGCCAAATGAGGAATTAATTACACTTTGGAATGAAATTCTAAGCTTCAAAATAACTGAGGATAATCTAAAAAAGCCTGAAGAAAATTTTGTTTTTAAAGCATTAATTAATCTGTTACAATTATTTAATTATAATACACAGTTAATGTTAGAGGTAAATTTTAAGTTTATTATTTTTGCTTTTAAAAATATTTACGAAATTATGAATATTTCATTTTAGGAAGCAAATACTGATGATCATGAATCAAAGCGTCGATTTAAAGTGAAATTTTGTAAAATTGTTGAAAAATTATATAAAGTTTCTGATAAATCGCATACATTTGTTTATTATGACTTAATTCGACCAAGTAAGTTAAATTTGTTCTTATATTTAAATTCTTGTAAATCATCTTATTAGGTAATTAAAACGTTATCGTATTTATTTATTTTTTCCTAAGCTCCAAAGAAAACAGTTCATTTGTTTAACAGTCTATTGAATTATCATTTATTTTGCAATATGTTTCGTCGAGATATTTTCTCAAAAGTCGATGAAAAATTGAATGAATTTGAAGAAATAAGTAAAATAAAAGCTAATAATCAATTAGAAAATAAAGAAGTTGAAGATAAGGCAAACAGGGTAATTAAAAAAATAATTTTTTTTTGTTTAACTTAAAATAAAAATTAAATGACAAAATAATTACAGATTGCTCAAAAATTATGTGAATATGATGAAATATTACCAAAATTAGATGAAAAGATTGCTATATTAATGAGTAAAAAACAAATGTGTGATGAAAAAATTGAAAAACATGAAGATTTTCTAAAAAACTACGATGATTTAATATTAGAATTACAGACAAAAGAAGAGAAATTACGTAGTGAAATTGTTCCAAAAGATGAGGCTGATAATCTTTTATTGTAAATTATTTCAAAAATTTTATTTAATTTAATATTTTGATTTTTAATCTTTTTTTTTTTTTTCAAATAGGAAAAAAACTTCATTAGAAACATCAATTAGAGAACAAAAAGAAATTGAACAAATCACCAGAGAAAATAATCAAGAAAGATATTTATCATTACAAAAATTAGAAAAGGATTCTAAATGTATTGAAACAATTCTAGAAACATATTGTAAAAATTCAAATGATTTCACATCATCGAAGTAAGTTTGCGGAAAAATAATATCATTTTTTATTGTACATATTTTAATTTTTACTAAATTTTTCAGAGATCTTAAACCAAAAATGAATAAATTATTGAATAATTTAAAAGATCAACAAACTAAAAATGAAAAAATCAATGATGAAATTGAAATTTTAAATGAAAAAATTAGTAAACTGGAAAATGAAATTAAAGAAAAAAATATATCCTTTAATGTATCTTTTACAGGATATGAGAAAGAATTGCTTGAAAAAATCGAGTACGTAAATTTTATTTTTACACTTATTTTAATTTTGATTTTTTTTTTTTTTAAATTTAGTGTTTAATAATTTTTTCTCCCTTTTTTTAAGGTTTAAAAAAGAAACACAAAATATGATTAATCATTTAAATCAGGCAATACATAAAATAGATAATGAAATGTCAGTACAAAAAAATAATCGTAATTTTATGTTAAAATCATCAGAAAAAATGTATGAACTATTTGTTAACACAATACCAGAATTACATAAGTGAAAGCAAATTAAAATTATACATAGAAATAATTTTTAAATTATAATTTTTCGTTTTATATAATTTTATATGAGGCATTTATTTTTTTATTATTTGAAAGTGGTATACATATGTCCATTTAGAAATTTACACTAGAGTGTAAAATAAGTTAAAAAAAATTCAGATAAGGATTGGCATGTCCTTTTTAATTATTCGAAATATTAAAATTATAATTTCGAAGTTTTTCTAACTAAAAAATTTTTTTTCAAAACCTCAACCTCAACTTTATAGAAATGATACAAAATTTAGAGAAATCGTTCATTTGTAATATCTCACTTATTAGAAATACGGAAGAGCTTTTTATAAATAAAAAAAAGAAAAGAATAATAAGAACAAGAGAAAATAAACAAGGACGAAATAAAGCTCGTATTTGAGTACAACGGAATCTTCTGTGTAAGTGCTCGGGGGTTGTCTCATACGCATCCCCCCCACCTACGCTGCAAGCTCGTATTATAGCACACTTTCCAACTAGCTATGTTGAGAATTCATCTTTACTACCCATGGGCCATGAAGTACATACATATACTTTTTTCTGGCTGTCGAAAGTCTTCCTCCATACTCAATGAACACAAACGAAACCTAAAATGTACAGGGCCTGTGGAAAACAAGTTGTGCAAACATACGCGAAAATTTTGTTTCTTTTCTTTGTTGAGATTCGAAATGCAATGTCTGAAGACCATGAACTAAAAGTTGTAAGTTTTGAATATTTTATCTGTATAAAAGCATGGTGTTTTGAAAAATCGGTTGTAGAAACTATGAAAAAAAAAACAGGTAGTCTAGCTTCATTATAAGAATGGGGTAGATGTATGCATATACATATACATATGTACTTACCCTGAAGGTCAGTAATTATATTTATATGTATCCGTGTTACAACTGAAGACAAGGACTAGGAAGTTAGAAATGTGGTCAAAAACTATGAGAACATATTGTGTTTTGTCAGGGAGCCCTTTTGGTAAACAACCTTTGGAAATCGGAAAACAGATAATATTTTTATAAAAACCTTAGAAAAATAAAGGTTAGAAAATAAACTTTTGTAGAATATTACATCATTAAAATTGCAAAAATAAAACACAAATATGTTAAATGATTAAATTTCGATATTTCATTATATTTAACATGTTGCAAATTACAGTGCTATATTTATGTATATGAAATAAAACGACATTATAGTGAAACTGTCTTATTGTACTTTAAAATATAGCTTATAAAATAATAACTACTTAATGATGAGTATACATAAAAAAAAAATTCAATTTAAATAGTTCTTCTATATTTCAATCTTCTACTGAATTATCAGTATACTTCCACATCACTGCCGTTGCTAATCTCTAAATTTCAAAATCTTGTAGTCTGGTACATAGTTTTTTCCTGGATCCTTTGGCTTCAATCATGCACCGAAACCTGGTTTCTAAAAGACCTTTGATCTATGTTCACTTATTATCATTGGGACCTACTAATAGACTTATTTAATTTCGACTGTTTATTTATAATGAGAAATAAGCTTTTTAAGTTATGACTATATTAAAGTCGAAATTAAATTAGTCTATTAGTAAGGCCCATTGTTATAGAATGTTAAACTACGGTTATACAGATCCCTTCTCAGTACTTCGAAAAAGTAGAATAGAAGAATCTATAAAAAAAAAACGAAAGAAAAGAAAGAAAAAAAGATATTTTTTAATATCTTGAGATTTTATATTGTTACATGTTTCACAAAAATATGTACATATGTAATTATTTTTCTTACTTTAATCCAAATGAATTCAGATTATGACAATCATCATGCTTTCTTCAGGAATAAAGTTGCATTTAACGCAATTTGATATTTCTTGTGAACATTTTCTGTTCCGGTCAAAACCCTTTTTTTCTCAATAATTCGCTCAATGGAACGATAGCCTAATATATTCATAAATCAAAAATTTTTTGAATAACCTGAAAATGGTATGAAATATTAAACTCATTTTCATACATAAATTAATTTTTCCAAAAAAAAAAAAAAAAAAAAAATAGGCCAATAACTCAATCGAATCGGTATCACAACTAAAATGTTGAATTCATATTTCGAGCCACGATGTCCAGTCACAATCCTTGAAGTTATTAAAGGAACAAGAATTGCGTTTGGACAATCAGAGCTAAAAATGGAATATTATTTTGTTTCCCTTTGGGTTTTAATTTTTATTTTTTAAAAATTTCGTTTTGTTTTATTTTGCACTGATTTATTCAAAATTATTCTCTAGTTTTACTACAGTTGAGATTAATTATTATTTTATTAAATTCTTGTTATTCTGTGTTAAATTATAAAAATTATGTTTTTTTAACGGTTATAGTATATCACTTAAAATTTAATAGATTTGATAAGATATTAAGAATAAAAGGATAATTGACGTCATTACAGATTATCTTGAGCCCGTTTAGTCAAAATGTAATTATTTTATTTCAAACCAATAACACTTTGTATACGGGGAAATGAAAATTACTGTTGAGATTTTCTTTTTATTAATGGGTTACAACGTAGGAATATGCTTAAAAGAAAGCAAGTGCTGATGAATGTCACATTTGAACTACTAACGATCTAAGCGGAGGGAAACACATGAGATGTAAGGGCGTTCTGCAATTTAAGAGTTTTATTAATAATAGAATGACCACATTTCAGTGTGTGCTGAAATAAAGAAAGGCAAAAAAAAAAAAACGTGCTTGTCTGAGCTTGCATACAAAAAGTATTAAGATATTTTAGTCCTTTGCAAATATGGAGCTTTTTTGGATTAAAAGAAATGTTTCTTCCCATGATTCCCTGTTTTTAAAATTGCATATTGTCAACTTTTTAAAGTTTCCTTGAATTGATAAGCCGTCTGTGTGCAAAAATCTTCTATCTATGCCATGTTTAGTATGTCACGTACTTGTTGAAACGGAATTACGAAAATATGAAATTTAAGTTAGTGAAACAAATCTGTCGACAATTTTTAATTTAGAAAAAAAAAAATGAAAAAAAATGCTTTTAATTGCTTTCACTTTTGACTGTTACAACGCAACTTTTAAAGTATTTGATTTTTCGGTTGTATTTCACTGTAAAATGTGCCAGAAGCAGAAAAAGCAAGAAGTATAACGTAAAAAAAAAAAACAAGAAGTATTTAGACCCATGTCAAATCTTTGAAGCACTTGAATTGAACTATCGTCAAATGTGTTTTTTTCTCGTTTTTAAAAGGCAGAAAATGAAATATAAATTGTGAAAATAAAATAAAAAAAGGCACTAATAAAATATTATTATTTTTTTTTTTGAAATATTCGTGTAGGTGTGTTTTATACTTGAATTAGAAGAAATTGTTGTTTTCATTGAACAAAGAAAAGAAAAAAAAATTGGAACATAAAGTCAATGATGAAAGAGTATTTAATATTCTGTAGAGAAAGTAGCAATTTTACAAATATGAAAGTGAAAAATAAGAAAAAAAAAAAGGATCCTTCCTTTACATTATTATTATTATTATTTTTTTGTTATAGCAGATTTTTAAATTTTATATTATTATAAATATATATTTTAACAGGATTTGATAAATAGATGAGCTTTTTTTTTTTTTTGTATATGAGCATCTTAGGAATTAGAATTTGTTTTTTTTTTCTTTCTTGAGAATAAAAAAATCTAAAAATGAAAATAAAAATGAATTGCGAAATGAAATGAAGTTTCTTAAGGATGTTTTTTATATTCCAGAATATGTGTACTTGTACATATATATATATATAGATTTGATAGTGGACTCATAAATACATACAATTTATATGTACATATACATACCTACATATTATATAAAATTGCTTACTTGTATGTAACGTTATATATGTACATATAAGAAACAAGAATCTTTTATAACCGAAAGCAAAGAAGATATAAATAAAAGCAGGGATTACAAAAGCTCATAAAAATGTCATAAAACTTTAGGACTATATGAGAAGAATTTAAGTTAAAAAAATAAATAAATAAATAAAAAAAAAATAAAGTTGTATATATGTATGTATGTAACACAAACGAGAATATTAAAGAAGGAGATAATAATGGATCATAAAGTTAAATTTCGTTTAACACAAATTCTATATATAACAAAAAAAAAAAAATGTATTAATAGGATTTATATTTCTGTTTGTTATGAAGATTTTGGGTTCGTTCGTTCGTTTTTTTTTTTTTTTAAATTCATATTTTGGCTTAAAATGAATAATAATCCAACATATAGTATTTAAAATATATCAATTTTTTTTTTTAAAATCTTTTTTTCATACAGTTTTGTAATTATTTTATTATGAAAATCTGCTATTTAATGGATATGTAAATCTTAATATATATTTTGTACAATAATGTAATAAACGTGGTTTTATAATTTATTTGTTAGTTCATTTAAAAATATCAATGGAACAAATATTTATCTATCGATATAGTGTGGCATTGAAATTTTCAATAAATAATTAGTTGGTTTACATAGAAAGTACTTGGATTGTATATATACTAAAGAATATGTATGTATTAGCCACAAATAAAATAAATAATTAAATACTTATATATGGAAGATGTTAGATAACCACTTTATTCACCAAAGATTTAATTGTGTTTTTTGTATTGGTGTTTTAGGAATTTTTTCTATAGTAAATATATAAAACAATGCAAACTTGGTTGATTTTCAATACTTATCTGATTCACATGAACTATATAGGATACATAAATGTACATACCCGTATATATAGACATGGACGAGTATATCTATTACAAGGTCTGAAAGTATAGCATGTATAAATAGTATATAGATACAATATATTAGTAACTGTAATATATGTAGATACTGTAGCATTACAGATATCAATTAAAGCATTTCATTAAGTTAAAATACATACCAAGAGCATCAGATGTAAAATTTAAAATTAATTTGCATATTATATGTATATGCATTATAATATTATAAGGTATCTATATCGAATTGATCTGAAAAATGTGTAAATTTTAAATTGTTAAGTATAATTTTATGTTTAAATTGAAGAGAAATTCTATATATAGTAGACAATTTTTATGTTTTTATTAAAATTAAATTTTATAAAATGAACTTTACATACATATAAATAAATATATACTTACTTTGTGGTAAAATACGAAAAAATAAAAAAATAATAAAAACAAAATAAAGAGAAAACAGAAAAAAAAATGCAATAAGGTGGAAACGGATAAATTGTGAATACACCTGTGACATATGAATGTTGCGCGTAAATTGAAATGATAATTGAGTATTTATTGCACACTATTAAAAAAAATTTATTCGTATAAAATTAATTTACAATTGAATTATTGTAAAAAATTTTTTTTTTGTCTGATGAATATTACATATTAAATTTTTCTTCTGTTTAAAATCAATAAGGTGTCTGTAAAAAGTTTACAACACATTTTTATTGATTGTGCAAAAATTGTGATAATATACTATTTTGATAAATAATAAAAGTCAATTATTAAAAAAGAAACTGTACTATTGTAATATTTAGGTATATGTAATGTATATACATATTTATTGTGTAATAGTACAATTTAATAAAAATGTCGAATATGCAAATTTGTTAAGTAAACAAGATTATTTATGAAAATTTATATGTTATATGCATTTAGAAATGCATTGAAAATTAGCAAAATATAAAATATAAAATTTAATTACATAATTGTAAGGACATTTATAACTTATATTCAGACCTCCAGCTATCGTAGTTGTAGGATGTTTGAGAAAACTTATAAAAGTGTTCAATACAGTTATATAGATTTTTAGGGGCTATTACTACACCTAGATCTGGATTGATATCTATATTTATGTAGCTCGTACTTCTTATAATCTTTGGTTATTAGTGAATTTTAAAGATTACTAGAAGCTGGGTTTTATATTTTTCCGAGCTTGAAGAAGAGTTGATGAAAGTAACACACATTTTTAGAGTCCTAATGTGCCTCATATTATCGTAGAATGTGATTTTAGGTTTATCTATGGATTTTTGTTGTTGTTGCAAAATCTGTATTTTTCGTCCTTCAGCAGTTCCATCTTGTTTATATGAAAGTTGAGTGTACAGTGGCCAGTATCGAAATCTTTTGGGTGTCTGAAATCGTGTCGAAGTGATTTTCTTTTTTACATAACATGATATAAATGAAAAACCAATTAATTGTATTTTTAAATTTTTTCGTTCGATTTCAACTTTTTGTTTTTTAAACTTTCATTTGAAATCATTCTTTAGTGGTATTTCAATTAGATTCAAGGGTATTTTACACCTTAAAAATTCTTTATTTAAAAAAAAGCTGAAAAAAAAAAAATTAAAATAATAAGGGTAGTTGATTGTTATGATCTCTTATCTGATCTGATGAGAATCATTGATTTTATATCAACAATTACCCACACTACTTAATTTAAATCGTATATTTTTGTTCTATTTTTTCTTATATGTATGTAAGTATGTACATAATTTTTTGTTATTCTCTACTGGATAACTATAATATACTTACATGTGTGTATGTAGATATATATAGTTACCAACATATGTTATACATATAATGACAATATTCTGCTTCATTCTGAAAATGAGAATCATAGAATGAATCTATAGTATCACAACTTTCGAATATTTAATTTTCTTTTATTCCTTTTTTTTTTCTTTCTCTACTACTGTTTTGTTTTCAAATCCTGTCGATGCTTCTATAAAATTCAATATTTTTTTTTCTATTTCTGTTTTCCTGTAACGATCAAAATCTCTTTAGGGAAAAAAGAAATAATTGCATTCAGTCATATCCTTTGTTTTTCTTTTACTTGATTTTTCTCATTTTTTTCTTATCATTTATTTATTTTTTTTCTTTTTGGCCTGATTTTCAATTATATTTTTAACGATGAGTGTAAATTCAATCAATGAGATGTATGAACATTGAACATATTATCTTCTGTGCAACAATTTTGTTGTTTTTTTTTTTTTTATGTATTGCACGTATGAAGTTGTGTATTTTTAGTTAGACAAGACAAATACTCTTATGAGACATATAAGGATGAATATTCTGTCAACCTCCTTCTCGAACTGATGAATAAAATGAATTGAATAGGTTTCATGAGTACTTGTTAACTTTATATGTACATAGTTCATAAAGGATATATCTGTTGAAGAGAGAATATAAAACTAAAAAAGAAACTTGAGAATCTATGTATTTCTAATTTATTTACAATTTTTTATTTGTTTTTGCTTTTTTAAAAAAAAAAGAATAAGAATCTATGCAAATAAAATTTCAATTCAAAATACAACCAATTTACAAGTGAGAAAAATGAGGCTCAATCACAAACTTCGATGAAATGCAATAGACCAACACTCAATGGTCTGGTGTCTGGTAAAACTAAAATATGTATTTTTAATTATTGTCACGATATAAAAAATTAACTTTAAATTAAAGAGCTTTTGTCAAAGCAAATTAGTTCTTATTGAAGATTTCTAATAATTTGAATTACTCCTTAGATCGTGGAGTAACAAAAAAATTGCGAAAGAATTCCTAATTTTTCGTTTTTTAATGGTATTTGTAAAAATTATTCGTCCTTATAGTAAAAGGATATATCTTTAAGTTTAAGGTAATACATAACATACAAAAATATACATATGTAAATACCTATATGTATGTGTACATATATAATATATTTTTTTGAATAATAAAGTTCCTTTTAACAATTTTTTAAAAAAATGTGTAAAAACAATAATTTGTAACCATAAAAACATGTTAATTAAAGTGGTGAATCACTTTTATTCTTTGTAGTATCAGGTGTATATGTTACATTTTTAATAAAAAGGTAAAATGTGTTTAAAAAAAATATATGTATAAAAAACAACAAACAAACAAATAAAAATATGAAAACAAAATAAATTTGTATAGTCAGTAGAATTTGTAATCGGAAGCAGACTTCTAATGCAATTCGATGTTATTCGTTAACTGTTTATTCAAACGAAAAATTAAAAATGCATGCATATTACGTATGTATGTACACAATATTTCACATAGTTGCAATGTCACATAACTCAAATATACATACATATGTATATAAAAATAATATTGGTTCAATGCTGAAAAAATAATCAAAATAATGTTTTTATTTATGGGCAACGAAATCAAAATGCGACAGAAAAAAAAATACAATTAGAGGAGAATGAAGTTAAAAAAAAAATAAATATTAAAATGTGTATGATTTTACTTTAAATTTTTTCAATTGAAAATTACAATTATTAACCTTACGATTTAATTAGTATACCTACATATACAAGTTTTTTATTATTAAAAAAAAAAAAAAGAATTCAATTTTCACTGTTTACTGGTTTGTAAAAGAGAAAACAGTTTTTTTTTTTTTTAATTTTAAATGTTTTTTTTATAATTTTTTTAATTATTATAATTGTTACCTATCTTTTTTCTTTTTTGCTTTTTTTTAAAAAAAAACTTTTTTAATTAAAAAAAAGTCAAAATAATTAAAAATAAAACAAAGAATATTCAGAAAATAGTATCAGAATAAGAAAGAAGAGAAAAAGTGTAAAATTAAAAGCAGTGAAATAAATAATAAAGTATGATGACAATATGAAAAGAAAAAAAAAATGTAGTATAGAAATTAATTAAACACTTTTAATAAAAGGATATTTTTATTATTGATATAAGTTTTTATTTTTCAAGCATGATTAGCTACTTTGATATAAGGAAAAGTTTTTGTAATATGTACTTTAAATTACACAATGTATATTTTAAATATGAATGAAGAAGTTGTAGTAACTTAGATTCCTTATTTTTTTAGTGTTCCATACTATTCCACAATCAATTTTGAAGTTGGTAGTGTTTTATTAAATTTATTTATTCATTATTTGTGGCAGAAGGCAAAACAGTTTGATGTACGGCAAGGCAAGGGGTTTTCTAAACTTCTTTTCTTTCATATCGTACAAATTCTAAATGGGATTAGAATTATTAAATCTGTTGACAGAAAACCAAGTAAAACTATACATATTAGTGCTTGCCCTGTCATACAAATAAGTTCGTTCGTTACAAGTGTAGTGGTTCGCAACCTATTAAAAACATGTATTCCAGTCAAGTGGCAGTCAGTGGCCGAAGTGATACAGTACAGACTTTTGAAATTGGAAATCTCAGGTTTGATTCGTATCCGCCAAAGTTCACTCAGCTTTTAATGAGCACGAATTCGTTATTTGAGCTCTGTATAAATTGCTCGACAAAGCTGGTGACCCTCCTTACTTTGACCATAGTCTAGTACATAGACCAATTATACATTTTGAAGAGAAAAAAGAATTGATTATTATCTTAACGAAAATTTATGAAAATAAATAGAATTATATAGTACTATTGTAGTTTGAATTATTTATTTTAACACAAATAACGAAACAAATATGTACTACAAATTATTTCTTAAAATTAATTAATGTAATTTTTTAAATTAGATATGTACTTTATTCTTATATAGGTATACCTACTTATTTTTTTCACTTCATAAGTAAATTGATTTCATACATTTTTAGAAGTTCAATAATTATGTGTACATAGAAAAAAATAATAATCTAAAGTAAATGTGTACATATGTATGTATGTATGTGTATAAATATTTAATCTAGGATAATGACCTAAACAAATAAAGCCTTCTATTGTTCAAAAATAAAAAGATAGTAAAACATAAATTACTCATACACATACACATAGATTACATTATATACTTACCACATAAATGGGAAAGTTGCTTCTATAAGTCAAATTTGAATTAAAGAACATACATATCCATATGAACATATTAATATGTACAAGATAAAAGAAAAAAAAAATCCAAAGCTAGAAAAAAAATTGACTTTGAGCACGAAAGTTCTAAACAACAGGATATTTCCCAAGACAAAAAGTAGGTGAAGTGAATATATATTTGAGTGATATTGAGTTGAATTAAAACTATTAAAACAAAAGTAAATCAGAGAATGAACGAGAAAAAAAAAAACATAATAGGAAACAAGAACAAATAAAAAAAAAAAAGGAAAAAAAAAATAATACAACAAGTCCAGTAAGATTGATTGTTGAGAATTATGATAACATCCTAACAGAAAATCTTTTACTTATAAACCTACATATCTGTGTAAGTGTGTATGTACATATATTTTGTGATATCATCATGTACATATGTATTATATCCTATATGTCTGTATGATGTATAGAACACGATACTTTTTGCAGGAATTACAGTACATTGGATATAAATGGAGGTCAGTTATAGTTTTATTCATACGGTTTTCATTCATTTTACATTAAGCTTACACTTTGTCTATTAAAACAATCTATTAGAATCGTATTTTTTTTATTTTTTTTTATTGAATAGGTTGAAGAATTTCAAAGAAGTCAGGAAATTCTATTAAATGAAAATTTACTGTTCTTGTAATTTTCATATCCTTTTTTTTTTTTTTTTTTGTGGTACAGTAAAATACATGTTAGTATATTTTAGGGTAGAAAAAACGACAAGAACGTACAAATTGGAAAACATAAAAAAATAATCAATTTGTTTATATTGTTACATTGAACAAAGATACATATTTATATAAATACATACATATATGTATATTATAGTGCGACAGTCATTTATCTTGTTTATGCTAAGCGTTACTTCGCATTAACTCACTCCGTCTTGACTTAATACGGATGCATAAACAAAATTTCAAAACGCATTAAAGCTCTACGTCGTTTTGAGTTAATACACTATTAAATCCGCATTTAAAATTTCATTTCGTTTTTAAAATGTGCATAAACACTTACTTCGTTTTAAGTGAATTGTCATATTTGACATTTCAAAATAGTGTTGGTAACACACTGAAAATCAATATAAACTTTAGTGTTAGTAACGTCACTTTAAAATTTCAAATGACATTTGATGGGCGGTTATTTTTATTATCAAGTGTTTCTTTACAAATAAACAAGTATAAGTGTTCAAAGTGCGTGCGGCTTTAAATTAAGTACAATAAATTTATTTATAAAGTATTATATTAATTAATTTTTTTGCTCTCACCACCTGGTACAAATATTTATGTACTGAGCTTTTGTGTACACCAAAAACATCACCTACAACACGATATTCAGCACAACTTGCTAATTTATACAATGTAATAGCCACTTTTTTTTCTATAGAAACAGGTGTGGTAATGAAGTTTGGTGAAGGTTCCAAATGAGATTTTAATTTTTCACAGATCATGAAAAATGTATTTTTTTTCATTCGAAACATTTCAAAAAACTCTACATCTGTACCAAATCCCAAAACAAAATTTTTCCAAAAATCTTCAGTTCTAGATTTCTTGCAAATTGATGTGAATCGTGGTACAGTAACATTAAAAAACTTTGTAGGTACATCTAACTGAGTAATAAAATTATACCGTAAAAGTTTTCTCTTTTTTATATAATTTTGATAAAGGCTTCGTCTTTCCGTGTAAAAATATTGCAAAAGCTTAATATTCTTCTTATTCTTATTTTTTTCAACAAAATTAACAATGGAACATTAAGGATAACTTGATATTGCTCCATCGCATCGCACGAATAATAAAAAATTTAACTGGATTTAAAAAATAACACAGTTAGTTCACTTGAATGACAGTGAATAAAAAAAATATATGTGGTAACACTGTATGAACAACAACACCAGAACAACAAATGACATTACTTAAAACGTCTTGAGTGGGAACGAAATGTTATACTATGCATAAACACCAATCAAAGTGTATTATCTCAAAACGATGTTTAAAACGTTTTAGCGTTAAAACGTTTTAACTGTTGTGCATAAACAAGATAATTGATGGCATAATAATACAAACTTAGAAAAAAAATTATTTTGTTTGAAAATTTGAAAATTTTTAATTTAATTTTACGAAAATCTCTTTATAATTTAATTTTTAATTAAAGGAAGTTTATCAAAAAAAAATCCTTAGATGTTTGTATATACATACAAATGATCACTTTTAATTTTAAGAAGGAATTTTTTGCGTTTCATTTTTTTTTTATTTTCTCTTTGTGGTACTTTTTTTAAAACGAGTCACGGTTTAAGGATATATGTAAGTATGTATGTACCTTTACTCCACTTTAGATTAGCACAGCGCTGGCGCATGAAGATGGGAAAAATAGATAGGAGGTTAAAGGTGAACGGAAAGAAAGTGTTGATGGATGAACTTTTGCAGATTATAAGAGGGGAGAACACCTACCGTACAAAGGACAATCGCGTCAATTACATTTTCACTCATTTTGACTTAGATATATTTATGATATAATATATAGTTATACATATGAACTAGTGAAAAAATTAAATTATATATATAATATATAATATATAGACATATTTTTTAATAGAGAATTTTTCCTTCAGTTCATATATATAACTATATATTATATCATAAATATATTTAACTCAAAATGAGTGAAAATGTAATTGACGCGATTGTCCTTTGTACGGCAGAGATGTTGTCATCTAAAATTACTATGATTATTATAATATGTATTTTGTTTATTAAAGATATTTATCTTTTTATTAAAGTTATTACCATGAAATTACAAATTTTATTTACAACCATTAAATGTAAATGAAATCACTATAATTTTATATGTATGTATGTATGTGATTATAAAATTTATACAAGATACATATATACAAATGTATAGTCATGTATAAAATGTATATATGTATGTATGTACCTAAATAGATTATACTTATACAAGTTAAATGCATTCTGTATGCATTTTGATTGGTGGCTCAACTATATAATTTTGATTTTTATCTTAATCGAATTTACTGTTGAAATTTTATGTTATACCTATATCCAAATGGATTTCAACTGTAAAAAAAAAATTATGTAGAATTTTCATTTTTAATATAATATATATTTTTTTAAATTCATTTTAAAAATAATAAAAAAAAGGAGTATTTTATTGAAAGCTTTATACTTATATGTATCATATACATATATCTATATGTACTATCACTAGTCATTTGCATACACATATTTTTTAAATATTATTATTATGATTATTATTATTATTTTGTTCATTTTGTAGAACAAAAAAAAAACATCTACATAAATAATTATGTTATAAATTTGTATTATATATGTATGTATGTTACCTGCAGCATGTATATAGTGTTATGTGTGGTTATGTTCTGAAATTAGCATATTGAGAGAAAGCAAAAATATAAATTTCATCTTAAAAAAGTTGTAAAATCGAATTAAGTATATTTTTTAACTGTAGGGTACATATATGTACATATGTATATGCATGTGTAAAATAAAAAAATTGAAATTAAACAAACCAAATATGTTTGCTTTTCGCCTTTTTTTTTTGTTGTTTTCTCTTTAAAAGTGAATGTTGCTCATGGCTTTGTTATTATTGAAAAGTTTATTTGTCATTTAATAAAATAAATTATTGACTTTTATTTAAATTGAAAATGTACAACAAAAATTTGATTTAAAAAAATAAAAAAACAACATTATTAATGTCTTTAAAAAAAATGTAAAAAAATATAGAAATAAAATTTTATTTAAAAAAAAAGAGGACTTAATTTTGTAAACAAAAAAAAAATAAAAATTTTTAAATTTTATTTATAATTTATTTTAATACATATTATTCGTTCTATAATTGCACTATTTGAACATTTTGTTCCTGTTTATCGTTGCATAAATTGCACATAATTCAATTTTTATATTTGGGTCCACGAAACTATAAAGAAAAACATATTTAAAAAATATTCTGTCATATAGGATTGATTTCAATTTAAATTGGCATTGTATGTATGTAGCATACATATAAGTACATTTATGTAGGCCTAGAGCGGCAAAAATTTAACAGCCGAACTTAAATCTGATGTAATTCAAAATGTCGATTTAGCGATTGGAAATGATAATTTGAGATGTCACTTTTAGTTTTCGAGACACAGCTTTTCGAAATTTGCAAAAAATGACGATTTCTCACTTTTATATTTTTAGAAATCGCGAAAATATTTTCCAGTAGATTCCATTCCATGTTCCCCTTTTTTTCTTAAAACCATACTTTGGTAGGAAGCAGAGATTCTGTTTTTCATATTAAGATCACTTCAAATTTTATGGGAGGAAATTAACATTTTTAAAAAATTCCTTCATCAATATTTTATAAGATCGTAGCAAAGTGCAACAAACCATAAATATTTCCAAAATTTTCAACAGGTGAATAAAATCAAATACGTTATTATTATTTTGTTTGAGCTTGAAAAATCACAATTTATTTTTAAAAATTTTTGAATATTGCATTATTAGACAAAAGACATCATTATTATATCATTTCCCTGTCAGAAGTGCATATATCCATGGCGGATATAAATTTATAAAGTTACTTCCTCTATTTATCTTGTGTGATTTTCAAACAAAGTGTTTTTTTTTGTGTGTGTGCATTTTTTTACAATATATTTCCTTCCGGTAGTTATAGAATATAAAAAAAAAAAATCTTTTTTACATGAATACTTAGACATACACATGTAAAAAAACAAATATTTAAAACAAATAACTGTTGCTTTCTATATGATTACCTTGATTGCATTATTTTACATATGTAGGTACATACTTACTACCTGAGCTGCAAGAAATCTTTAGTTTTAGTATTGGGTTTTTTTTTTAAATTTTACAATTTAAAAATTTTCTAAAATAATGAGAAAAAAAATTATGATCAATTATTGATTATCGATATCAACAAATTTTTTTTATTTCGTAACTTACTACAACATTTAACGTACATACCATGGTGTCTTTTTCACAGTGATTTTTATACGTAGAACATAATACTAGGCATATTTTTAGTGCAAACAGAGCGTGGTATGGAATTACTTTTCACATTCAAATCCAAAATTATGCTTAAAATCTGCAAAGAAATAATTATTTTGTAAAAATTGTATTAATATAATGTGTAGCATTCATGTAATTAACATTAAAATAAAATTTTATTCTTAAATTTAAAAAAAAAAAAAATTCTTTTGTTAAAAAGATTTCTCAAGGAAAGCTAAAATTTTTAATGAAAATTGCTCATTTTCAGCTGATAAAGATTATAGCCATAGAATTGTCGAAAAATAACAGAATTTTCATGATACTGAATATGTATTCTTTTTCTCATGTAATAATAATAATAATTTTTTTTTTCAAGAAAATCCTGTAAATTGGAAAAAGTATGTGATATGAAATATGTAACTCGTTTTGTTGGCATAATTTAACGAACCAAAAATGTAAAAATAAACTTTACGAGTATAATGATGATTTTTGTATGTACATATTTACATATGTATGTATCCGTATATGTACATAAAATAATATATTTCACAAAACAAATTTATTTATTCAATTGGAATGAAATTATAAATTCGTTTTTTTTAATTAGTTTTATATTGTTTTCACAATAGTTTAGAATTTGCTGTTAAAAAAAAATATTTAAATCTAATAATATAAAAAAAAATATACCAAATTAAAATCTATCTATACATAATGTATGTGTGTATCTGTACGTATTGATTGCATATGTAAATTAAGTATGTACACGTAAAAGGTACTTTAAAATATTTTGATTCATTATTATTGTATTACAACACTTTTTTTTGTAATTTTTTAATTTGGCATACAATTATATTTGATTAAATCAATGTCACATTTAATGGCAATATGGCATAAATTTACCACAAAAATGGTTTTAATGAGAGTACCAAAAAATAAAAATAAAATTATTTATAATTAAAATTACAGAATACATACATATGTATGTACATATATGTATGTAATTGTAAATATTAACCAAAAGTTATTTAGATAAGAGCCATTCATACATATATACAATAAAACAATCGAATAAAAAGTACGCTACACTAATTAATTTAGTTTGTGGTTAAATGATATAATAAATCGTTTTATGTAATTTTTTTTACAGTTTTTACCGCAAAATATTGAATTTTTTCACTTTTAACTTTTGAAATATCTTGCGCTAAAACTATACACGAACAAAAAATAATGTATAGGTATTTACATATGTACATATACACATACATTATGTATATACTTTTTCACAGTACAGATCTCTTGAGCTTTATACTTTTTTTTTTTTTTTCATTTGTCTGTCCTTTATTCAATTTTTTATTTTTATATCTTTAACAAAATTTTATATTGATGTTACATGTACCTACTCATATTATGTAATGTACGATTATGTGTACCATATACCATATATGAAATAATAATTTTTAAAATGTAATTTAAAATTATTGACGTGGTAAACTAATTAGTTCAATTAATTCAACGTGATACAATTAAATTTTATTCAGATAATGTATTTGATGTGGTTTTCAAAATTTTAAAATTTATTTATGTGTGTTGTAGGTGTAGGTTATACATATTCAATTTATGTATAAGGTATACATATGTAATGGGTTTATTCGTACAAAAACATTATTATTTTGAAACAATCATAAATATAATTATTGAAATTAATTGATTTCAATATATTATTTTTTCTGGATTCTCATCAAAATAAAAGAAAATACTATTCAATTGAAAAAAAAAAAAAGAAAAAGTAAAATATGAGCTTGACAATAATATTTTATTTATAGGAGTATGTAGGTACTTCAGGATCCATTAATAAAAATATATCAACTAATTGCTGTAAATAGCTTTCGAAGACAATAAGGACTTAATTCGCGTATTTTGAACTACATTCCCAATAATATGACGAAAAAAAATTTATAAATGAAAAAAAAAAAATTGAAATAAATAATTAACCATGAATATAATCTATAACTTTAGGTTGCTGATAGAATTTTTGTTGGTTGTAAGGACTATGTAAGGTTGGAACCATCCTACATAAAAAAAACCTAATTGTAGCCTAAGTAAGAATAAAAATTTAACAAAATGACAGCAAAGCTTTTCAAAAATGTTCGAAATCGAATTTTTACAAATTTATCACCTTTTTTGAATGAGGAGTACCAATTCATTTAAATTAAGTGTAATTGCTCGGTCCAAAGGTCGTTGGTACTTGGTAGCTATCAAGAAATATAAGTGCCAGCCCTGTTATATGAAGAAATTCATTCGTTTTCCACTAAACCAACGAATATAGTAGTTTTGAGGAAAATATCACCTTCATTAAATTGACTGACCTACGTTAACCTATAATGTATATTAATTCAGTGTCGAATTTATTTTTATAAGTTACATTATTTGGTGCACCACCTTTTTCGAGCAAATATATATTTGTTGAAATAAAAATATAATCTATATTAATAATTACATGCAGTTAAAGTACCAATGTAACAAATAAAATAAAGTAAGATAAAAGGTAAATGGTGTAATTCTTGTAACATGAAAAATTCAAATTGATATGAATCGAATTTTTAGCTATTTTTTTAAAAACTTTTCTGTGTGTCTCTTGCACGTCTTGCACTGACATTATCATCACATATTATTTTACATTTGTACAAGAAAAAGGATTGTTTAAAGAATGTACATATGTACTTTACTTTAAATTGACATTATTCTAAAGAATCTTAATGTATAATATTATATGAAATAGTAAATCTGATAATTTGAAAATTAGTAGATTTGATTTTTAACATATGAAAACATATTAAAATTTTGAAAAAACATTTATTCTATAATATTCATTTTTTTTATTATGACTTTTTCTTTAAAATATAATTTCATTTTGAATAGGTGTTGCTATAAATATTGGTTATGTGGTAGAATAAAGCAAGAAAACCATTATATTATCGGTTTGTTAAATGTTATCGTTATATTATTCCGTTGGTGGTTTGTAAATATATACATATACATACATATACATATATTGAGATTCTGTATATATGGATATTCGTTTATCCCGAAACTCTAAAGATAATTTAAGTAGATTCATTGACTTCAATTAAAATATGTACATGAACTATATATGTACATCTGTGTATGTACTATACAATAAACTTTACACAAATATAAAGGAAAATATTTAACGATTTTCATTCAATTTAATGCTCCTATTGTATACTCGTATTAAAGCAAGCATTATACTATTCACTTTATGATAGCTTTGTATGTATATACACATTATTTTGTATTTTTCTTTATTTATTTTTGTTTTTCAGTTTTTGTTTTATTTCCTAATTCTTTTTTCTTTATTTTTATCCACTTTTTTCAAGTCATTTTTATTTGATAACTTTTTCATTTTACGTATTTTAAATCCATGACCACTAAATCCACTAAATGGTAAATATGTACATACATTCGTATACTCACTATCCAGAATATTACGAAAAATTCTCAATTCAGAAAATCTAAGCGATAAGCACAATTAAATGGAAATAATAGAAATGAAAAAAAAAAAAGTAATAATAATGGGGGGAAAAATTTAAGGATTTTAAAATACTATATTGTTGGTAATTTGATATTTTGGATTAGTTTACCAACTACACTGCAATCAGGGTTGTCGTGACTTTTTCAAAAACATTTTGTCAGGAAAAAAAAGTAAAGAGAAAGAAAATACGATTGAATACAGACAATGTGGCCAAATGGATGATGTTTAGGAGGTGACATATTAGATCGATCATGTAGGCAGGAGGAGAGCAGACAGAATATTAGAGTCGATCAAAGTTCAAAAACCACAAATTCGAAAACTTTCGGACTGATCGCCTAAAAGAGGGTTAGATAGTTGGACCTCCACATTGCAAAAATGCTAGCTAGAGGAAAATAATAGGACTTTAGTCCTAGATTAAAAAGAAAAAGTTAGTTTTAATATAGCTAGTATAAAATATAAATGAACTACAATGTTTTTCTTCTGGACGCTGTTATAAAATCCTACATTTCTTTTGTCCTTCTGTTTCATCGAATAGTAAAAAGTAAAAAAAAAATGATAACCTTGAAAAAGAAAAAAATGGTTAAAAAAAACTAAACACCAGAAAAATAAAATTTCTAAAAATTTCAAAGAAAATATTACTGACAACCCCGTCTTGTATACAATTCAGTTCGATATTGAGATAAACGAACATGGTTAAGGAGTTTAAGGATTTGAAAAAAAAAAAAAACTTATCTTTACAATTTAATTCAGAGTAAATTTTTACATTGAAAATGTGGGAGAGAAATGTATGTTTTGTTTTAACGTACAAATTTAATTTCTATTATGTTTCTTAAAACAAAAATTATTTTTTTTATTTTAAATTTTATGTCATTCTTTTAATGTAGAACAATATATAAAAGATTATATACATATGTATGTTTATATTTACAGACAAGTACAAACAACTATGTATATTTTTGAACAAAGCGAAAATTAAAGCTTTTATATTATGAGGAATTTGAAAAATTTACGCAGGAATGATTTAAATGCACTTCTGAATTGTGTTAATTTAACAATGTGTATAGTTTCATCGATTTTTCAATGGAAACGTAGTTTTCTCATTGTTTTAAAATGTATTTCAAATTTGTAAATAAAATTCATTAAAAACAACATACATGTACTATATGTGGTTGAAATTAAAATAAAAGCCTTTCAAGAATTCAAGGAAAAAATCAAATATGTATTTCTAGTTTTTAAAAATACGTTTACTTTAAAAAGTATGTCAATTTGTAATTGTTACGAATGACAGATAACACGAAAAGTAGAGAGGATATCGCAACGAAATTTGATTTTATATCAAGATGTCTTCGAAGTCTGTGCAAAATAATTGCAGTTTTCAATCATCGAAAGTAAAAACAGTAAATCTCAGGCTAAAATATAAATTTAATATCAGTATCACATCTCCCTACATATTGAATATGTAGGTTTATCGATTCTGTTGAAACATAATTTCAGAAGATTTTAGAATTTTGTAACCGGTAAATCGTCCAAAGGAGGTAGTGCATAATTTTCAAAAACCTTTTTTTTTTGTTTTTGTTTTTTTTTTTGTAGGAAGCTGGTTTAAAATTCAGAGATTCATCTGGGCGTGGGAAAGGAATAACGGACAAGAATGGGTCATTTTTAAAGTAGGTGGTAGTGGTGGTGGATCAGACGTTTTATGTTTTAGTTTTTTCATAACTTTTACGAATATAATTACAACTTTATAGTTTGAGTAAGCTTTTTGAAGCTCCGTAATAATAATGAATGACCTCAAACATTTATTTTTATTTTTAATATATCACATTACCTCGAACATAATATATGAATAAATTATTTTTGAAAATGTTTCCTAAATTGCTTGGTTCTTTTGATAAAAAATATCAAAAAGAAAAAAGAAAACCACAGACAAAATTTTTATTTATTTGTCAAATAAACAGGTGAAAGAAAAATGATACTAATTAAATATTTTATTCATTATATATTCCATCAAATCTTATACTAACTAACTATTTACATTATGTACAATCCTACACATCAGTTAATTAATTTATCTAATTTTGCTTTGGTTTTTTTAACAGTATGTAATCTATCTAAGTATTTTTACAGTAATTTATATTTTTGAAACAAATTCCACAGTTTACGGATGTAATTATAGATTTTGTAAAGAAACCAACAGTGTTGTCATGATAACTGGATTTTCTTTGGAGAATAACGCAGAATAGAACTCGGAGAAATAAATTTTCTTGTTAACAAACTGCAGTACAGAATCTGGAAGGAAGATCACAAGATCAAGACCAAGATGGTGGGATACTGTTGAGAAAGATTTGCCAGGAAAAATAAGAGACGAAATTAAAGGGCTCAGAAAAGAGGTGAGTAGAAATATAACAGGAAATATAACGCCAACGAAGAAAAAGGAGAATTATACATTTTTTCTTGTAAATTATATATTGTAATTAATAAATTTCCAAAAAGTGTAATTAACAGATATATTTTTTTCCATTGAATATTCTTAATTTATTCCAAAGTAATTTGGAATCTCCTAAGTATTTATACGTAATATAAATGTTGTGAGTAAATTATTCGTAATTTTGTACTTTTTCTGAATTTCACAGATAAAATGATAAAATGACAGTGCTAATGTAGACAGTGATTTATTGTATAACATTGTTACTTTTTTTATTTTTTTAAAGAAATCAACAAGAAAGAACTAAGTCGAAATGTACGTTATACACAAATATTAACATTTTATCCTTTTGATATAAAGAATATTCCAGTTAGGTAAGTTTATTTTATAGTTTGTTCATCTACGAGTACGAGTATATATTGCATGAAATAAAGTTAAAATAAAAGCTGAGTAACTAAGGATTTTAAATAAATATGACAGATTTAGTATACTTTATGGCAGTGTATAAATATGTATGTATATGTATAGTGTATGTATTATAGCAACAGGAAAATATGGTTTGTGAAAGATATACATACAGTCTTTGTAATTGTGACATACATATTGTGCAAAGGTGTTGTGAATTTGTGATTTTATGAATGTGGTTTCATGCAGTATAAACGTAAAGATACACATTTCATTAGAAAATCAAAAAGTTGTTAAATTAAAATCAAATACAAAGTGGTCAGTTATATATACAATGTTAAATTTGTTTATTATCTAAAATATTTGAGAAGTAATCGATTCACTTGACTTTATTTTAAATCTTTTTTAAATTTAAAAAAAAAAAAAGGAAAACAAATAAACTTTTATTGCTTTTTTATTTTAAAAAAAAAAGTTGACTTTTTATATGTAACTTGATTAGTTACTTTTTAATTAAATTAGAATTAAATGAAATTTTCATTCTTTAAAAGGATAAAAAATATCACCGAATTTAGTAACACACAAATTGTAAATTTTTTTAAAAGATACATGAAAATAGCATTATTTTTTCTCATCAAAATGAATTGGATGTGACATATACTTTTTTTAAATTAAATGAATTGAAAATTTGAATGTTGAAAATTTTTTTGGATTACGATTCGGATTCAGTTAAGCATTTCTATACCATTTTCACATTTGATTTGCTATTTAAAAAAGAGTTTTTCACATCGATCAAATAAATAGTAAAAAAAAAAAAGTAAAATTAAATATTGTGGAAACAAAATGATTCAGAAGAAAAAATTTCAAAATTACAAAAATCGGAGAGGATCCTTTGATTTCATTCAAATTTATAAATTTTTTCTTTAATCATAATACGAGTATATAGTACGAATATAACAAATTTTATGAATTAAAAAATTCGTTAGTTTTGCAATTTCAGAATGGGGCTAATGGCAAAAGACAAATACAGATTTTGCAAAGAAGCTAAAAAAAATCTTAAATCATCATACTATGTGAATAAAGGCACTGACTTTTTAAAGAGTGTGTTACATGCATCAGCATTTCCTCAAATCTGAGGAAATATAGAATACGCTTTTTTAATTGCATCTTAGGATTCTTAAAAAATCTAAAATATGAGAAACAGGGCGCTTTAAAGATCGTATAGGTCGAAAGTAGTTTTTCAATTTGTCGTACATATACTCTAACTTACATGTAAACTCCAAACAAATACCTACATATATACATGTCATAACCATATACATATATTTAATTTGTATTATTTGCAAGTTACAAGATAGATTTTATCTCCAATTGAAAGAATTAAAATTCAAACTTTCTTTCTTTTTAATAACAAATTTGCTGCTTGAAATGTATTCACAAATTTGTTTTTAATTTGTTTGAGTTTTATACTCCGGCTAATTTTTATTAAAAGCTCTTATACACACAATACATATAACATAATATGTACATACATATATGAAAATTAATACCATTTATTTAATTTATCTAGCAATATAAAATAGGACTCAGAGGATTTTTCTTCTTCTTTAAATCGTTTTGTCTTTTTTTTTTCTCTATATAAATATATTGTATAGAGATAAGTTTTTGAATTATTAAAACTTTTAAACTTTTGGGGTCATAAAGCAATTTCGAATATATAAGCGTTCAATTTTCATGACAAAAATAATTTTTTTTTTTTTTTTCAAATAGATCATACTTGAATTCACAACGTTTATTGTTGTATGTGGGGTATAATAAAAACATATAGTAGATATAATATGTACTTTTGTATACAGTATATTCCAATAATGTATGTATGTATATTATATACATAAATCTAGTACATATAAATGAAAATTTTTAACAGCAACATAAAGAATTATTATTTAGCAGTAAAATATTCCATATACGTACACGAATATATTTATGTTATATCGTATATACATATATACGTACATAGGTACGAGTACTTTTTCTTTTAAAATCTACAAAATTATTTTGAACAAAAGGACAAATGTATAGGTCACATGTTTTAAAGGACATCTTAACTTTAAATCCCAACTGATCTGTTTGCTATACGCCTTAAAGGCATAAAAGTTTTTAAATAATAGGAAACCGATTATAGTGGACAACGAAAAAAAAAAGTTAATACATATCTATATAAATAGTATTGTAGCATGTATATACGTATATGTTCAAATATCATATAAGCAAATGAAATTTCCACAATGCTTTAATCGCTTACATTCAGCAAAATTAATGAATATGTATACATATGTACAATAGTACAACAAACTTTTTGTTTGACTCTCGAGTCCAGTATAAACAAATATACATACATATATATCTGTATATATGCATATCTGTAAGGATAATTCTTTGAAATATACATATAATATCTGTGTACATGAATATGTATATATGTATATATTTTATATTTTACAAATGAATTTGTATAAATGAATGTTTTTTTTTATATAATAAAACGAATACACGATGAGGAGTAAAGAAGAGAATTAAATAGACCAAGTCATTTGCCAATGTAATTCGAGATTTATTATAGTCATTTCCTGGAAAAAGGAATACGAGAATTTTCTCTGATGAATTTTTAGTTTTATCGCATAAAACCACGAAATGATTAATAGCAGCTATCGAGCTTCGACAAGTATTTTTTTGATTCTGTTTTTTTTTAATTATTTTTTTTATTTCTGTGTCCTACGGCATATTTTTTTTTTTTTTTGGTTGTTGTTGACAATATTGGAATTCTACAGAATTGTAAAGTATATTTATATTTAGTTGATGAATATTATACGTATTATATGAGGGGGTGTGGTGTAGTGTGGTGTTTACATACACATATCATATCATATTATACCATTTTCACTTTTTACAGATCTTTTTGGATTAATAAATATTTATTTCGAATTATTATAAACTTAAAATGGAGAGAGAAAAACTAACCCTAAATATTACACAAAAAATCGATATGTATGTACATACATAATACTCGTATACCATGAATTTTATAAATTAATTCATATAGGTACATACATACACATGTATACGTATGTATGTGCTCTGTTAAAAATAAATTATTTGGATTTTAATTAAAAAATAATAAGTTTTATTAAAATGGTTTTTTTTTTTCAATGTGCTGCTTTGTAGTGAAAAGGAACAAAAAACAATATATTTTTAATGGGAATCGAAAAAGCAAATAGAATACACATAAATCATCTTAAATTGATTTTAAAACCAAATAATAGAGATATTTTTGAAAATTTGTTAAAATAACAGTTAATTAGCAATAACACAAAGTTATTCAGTTCATTCAATTATATTCTCATATATCAAAGGGATGTCAATAGTGCAATGATTTTAAAAAAATATTGATTTTTTGTGAAAATAATTTTCATTTTTAGATCATCATCGCATCGGTCTGAATTAATTTTAAACACATGCACACCAAATTTCAATAAGTTTGTATAAAGTTACGATCTAAAAGAAAAGTTCATGTTTTATTTCCAGGAGACAAAAAACAACAATACTGAAACGAACACATCATTTTGTTTAGTGTCATTTCTTTAAACTATTTTAAAACTTTTCACTACTATACTTGTCCTTTTATTTACCCTTTGGTGAACTTATAGTATAATGTAGTAGAATTAAGAAAATGTAGACATTTTGTATTATTTTATTTTAGGGAACATTAAATTTATATTGTAATGGGGTGTTCATCGAGAATCCTTAAGAAGAAGATGCCCAATACTTTGAAAATTATGCTAGATAGAGAGATATCACATGCAAGACTAAATTATGGCTTGTAAAAGGATTTTTTTAAATTTGAAAAGTAAAAATTATACGTTAATAAACGTATAAAGTTGGAAATGGTCGAAATTTTACAAAAAACGGTTTCTGGTAGTGTAATTGTTGTTGCTACATGTTAAATACCCTATGTAATACAAATTTAAGGGCTACTGAAGTTACATACCAATTGGGCAAAAATACATCAAAACTTAACATTTCTATCTTCCTTTCACTTAAGCTATATAATTATATTATTTTGTTGTTATTTGTTCTTCAAAATGATTATATTTGAAATGCGTTTTATCATGGTTAGATGATCATGACAGTCAAAGTTTACAAGGATAACATTGTATTTAGTAAATACAATAACGAAAAATAAGAAACTTAAATAATAGAATCTCAAATATATAATAATGTCTCTAACAATTTTAGTTTATTTTCATTGTCTTTATCATTCATTCATCAGAGTGAAAATTGCATTCAACTTTATAAGTATAAAGGGTGTGTTTGATTGATAAAAATGATCAAACTTTCGGTGTATGGAAAATTAAAATGACTAGCAAATATGTGATATCACAATTCTTGAACGAACTTTAATAATGCTACATAGAAAAAACAATGACTCGAAGTTGTTTGAAATTTATTTTTGAGACACTTTTTCCTAGTTTTACAGTTTAAACTTTAAAAAAATTCGGACTAATATTGTCTTTTTTTTTATAAAGTTTTCAGTTTCGAAAATAATTAAAATTTTAGGACTTGATTGATTGAGACGAAAACTTATTCACATTTTAATTTTTTTTTTCATATTTCTGCCACATTTTTTATAACTTTCAAACACCTTGTTTATGTGTATTCATATTACACATTGCACAATTATATAGAAATAGAAGCATATACATATGGTAGTGCTCGTATATATGTATATTCGAATTTATATAAATTCATTTCATTTCAACTACCTTCAAGCAGAATTTACAATATTCATTCTTAGATAAAATCTTTCTGACTTTGCAAGAATAGGGTGTGGTTTCATTGTTTTTGCCTTTTTTTTCTCATCCTTTTTTGTGTTTTCATGAGTGTGTGTACACTGTACGTATGTATATGTATGTACATATTTCACTTTCAAAACTAAATAATGTTTTTTTTTTGTTCTACCAAAAAACAAAAATCTTCTTGAAAAATTAAATCGAAATAAGATATTTATTTAATGAAGAAAAAATAGTAAGCAAACAAATTATTTTTAAAAAAAGCTTTGTAGCTTTAATTTAAAAGAAAAAAAAAAAGAGTTTTTTCCGAAAATTGGTAGAAAAAGAAAAGCAATGAACACCAAAACGTCATTAAATTAATCAATTTTTTACACGGTGGTTAGTCTTCGTTGTTGTCCTGTTGTCCTGATGTCCAGCATATCAAACAAATATGGAGGAGAAGTTTGAAAATAATAGAATTCATAAAAGAATAAATTTATTATTGTGCCTTAGATTTAGAGAATTTGGAGAGGAAAATGTATCCTTACTATACTTTGACAGTAATTTTCTGTGTTCTGGAAATTTTGAAATGTTTTGGAAACATTTTGGAAAAATTTTCGTAGAAGATTTATTAAAAATTTAATAATTTTTTAAAAACAATGCAGCTGAATAAATACATATAATTTTCAATAACCATATTAAAATGTTATTCTTATCACGTTTTTAAGATATTCTATTGTATAATTTATGTTGTGTTATATGAAATGAAAAATAAGCAATTACTTATGTACGAGCATAATAAAAATTTAAAAAATCCTACAGATTGCGGTACCTATCTAAATAATACATAAATATAAGGTAAATTTACCTAATTCCAAAATGTTATCGAACAATTTTTTGTTTTTAGCATACGGTATAAATATGTATGGTATATTTTTTTTTTTTTGCTAAAAAGAATGAATTCAATTTAATATAAAGCATCCTTATTTTATTTTCTTTCTTTAACTTTAGAAATATGGCTTATTCAGCACTAAATTTTTTTTTTTTTTTTATGATGCAGAGATAAGAGAGATATACATTATAATATAGTACATACATACATATGTGTTTTAAAATTGATTTCAAGATTTCTTTTTTAAGTTTATTTCCTCAATAAATAACTGCAAGAAAACAAATTTTCTCAGGCTTGTTGATGATGGCAAATGCAATCGGTTTGAAATCGACATAACGGTAAATGAAAAAAGCTTTATGTTTTTTTTTTTTAAATTTACATCAGACATCTTATGCAGTACATATTATATGCAATATCACAAAAAAACACGTTTATGCTGCGAAATTATTATGTTGTGATGTGAAAAAAAAAATGTGAAAAAAAAAAAAATGAAACATTATAAATCGAAATGACTTCCTTTGTCTGATGGTAGTTCATGTCCTTTCAATATCCATTTTCATCAAGAACATTCTTTATTATTATTATTATTCGTTAGTACTTGGTTGTTATGTTTGTTGTTATAAATGATATGTTCAAATATCACGTTTCTTTTGTAAATTTATGGAGAAATTATACATAAACAATATGAAATATGTATATGTAGTAAGTCAGTAAGAAGAAAAAACAAATATCGTATGCAGGGCCTTTCAGAGAAAATGCGAGGCCCGGGGCAACTAGTATTTTAGAGGCCCTTCAAAATTTAAAGTGAAATTTTGTGCAAAAAAATAAAATCAACAGTATTTAAAATATTTTTTATTATTATCGACATTGATTTATTTTACACATGCTTTGCGCGCTTTAACATTAGCAAATTCACTGATTATTTCAGAATAGTCTAAATTACGTGCTATCTGATAATTGATGTTGAGTGTTGCTAGTCCATTTAGTCTTTCCTGACACATTGTCGATCGTAGTTAGTTTCTAACTCTTTTCAGAACACTAAATGACCTCTCACCTTCTGCTACACTCACAGGCATGGTTAAAAAAATTCGAAGCAAAATCGCTGTATTGGGAAATATGTTCACGAATCCCATGTCGATAATTTCTTTAAGTAGTTCTGTTGGTTTCGTGCTGAGTTTGAAATTGGATTTGTAAATACGCTTCAGCATTATTAGTTCTTCTACAATTTCTTCACTAATTTCATCTTTATATTTCTCTAGCAATAATTTCGCCTTTGAAACTATATTCTCTTGAACTTTCATTAAATTTCCATAAAACTTCAAAAAAATTGCAAATTGAAGAAATTGCTTGAAATCGACGCATAAGTCCATCTATTATTGAATTTATAATTTTGTTGAAAACGTTTAAAAGAAAATATTCTTCAGCAGAGTTTTGGTCTTTTAATCGACGGTTTATTTCAAATTCTGAAGTGATCTCATTTTCAGTTGCAACTTTTTTACATTCATCAAGAACGGACTTCCATGTTTTCTTAAATTTTTCTATATTTTCAATTAGATTTTCAATATTATCTTTTTCTACATCCAATGTTGCTTTACGAGATTCGATAATGAGATTCGTTTGATGTAATAACTTTAGTATTTTCAGCCAAATTGTAGACATAAGAACACATTCGACTTTAGACAAATATTTTTTAAAAGCAGGAATTTTTGTCTGAGCATCAGCGGGAAGTCTTCCTAAATCGATTTCATTCAAAGCAGATTGTAAAGATTTCAAATTTAGAGCCACTGGTTTCACAGCTTCTAGCCTTGCTGACCATCTTGTTTTTGAAATATTTTTGTGTAAATTGTAAGGTGCTGCATGCAACCATTCCATGCAATTTAGTGGTAGAAAGCACATTTAAATACAGTTATGGTTAGTTTTACATTTCGTTCTGCTTTGCCTTTCCCTATATTTTTGCCTAACACATCAAATTGAGTTGCCAAGTTGAGGCCCCTGAGATTGCGAGGCCCGGGGCAGCAGCCCCTCCTGTCCCCCCCTCTGATAGGCCCTGATCGTATGTATATATATGGTATGTTTGTAAATTGCATGAATTTTCAGTATTGCTTTTTCTTCTCTATTTTACTTCAAGAAATTATTATTATGACTTTTTTTTTTTTTTTTTTTTGAAGGTACATACATTTGTATTTTAAAGCTTCTTGAAAAATGATAAAAATAGTGAAGAATTTCAAATTGATGAAAAAAAAAAATTTGTTGAAAAAGTTGAAAAAATTTCATTTATGTACAAATCAATGATAAGAAAAAGGAATTGACTTGAAAAAAGTAAATATAAGAATAGAAAATAACAAATAAATAATAATAAAAAAAATATATTATATATGTATATTGCATTGTCAGTGAGTTCTGCTGAAATTCTATGTAAAAAAATAATAATAAAAATTTAACAAAAATTTAAAATAATGTATCACCTAGTATTCTATATCTTTTATTGTCACCATAGAAATAAGTATGTATACAAAAATGTATTTTAAGCAATTGCCAATCACGTACAATATAATCGTAGTTACCAACCATTAAGATGAAAGATAATATATAGGGATAAAAATAAAGATAAAATTTATTATATAACTCCAACGAAAAGTAAAATTTGTAACGAAAAAAAAAAAAGTGGAATTGAACGAAATAAAATTTTATCTTTTTATTTTTTTTTTGTTTTGTTTTTTTTCATAGATATTTTTTTTTTTTTACATTTATATGAAATAAACCTAAACAACATGGATTGTAAAAAATAATTAGCTTAAAAGTAATTTTATTTAAATGAAAGAGATGTTATTTAGATTTTTTTTTTAAAAAACAAAAAATAAATTATTTCTTGTTTACTTAAATGACTAACAAGAAAATTATAAATATCTAATTATTAAGTTTTCAATCCCTTGGTTGCGGTTGGTTAATATGGCGGTTCTTTGGATTATTTCCGAAAACCCAATTAGCACTAAACTGTGCCGTTTTGATACCACACACCAACACACCTCGCAGTTGTCGAATCAAAGGGTTGTAAACCCTTTCTGTCATACATGCACCTACAGTTCAAAGTGGAATGCGAACCATTAAATTCGTTGGTAGAGAACAAATTTTTTTATTCGTATGAAAGGGCTTGGTATTAATATTTCTTGTAGTTTTTTGTGGACTTAGCTTATGTTCTCTAAACAAAGCCACCAAATTATTTAGTACCGAGCAATTATACCCAACTCAAAGTGAATTGGTACTCATTCAAAGCTGAGTGAATTTAGGCGGACTCGAACCCGAGACTTTCAGCATCAGAAGCCAACACACTACCGCTTCGTCCACTGCCCGTCTTTTCAATTCCTTAGTTAGATAATTTTCATAATAAAAGTAAATTTTGTTATTACAGAAAAATCTACCTGTAAGGAATTCAATTTGAAGTCTCCTTGGCCCTTGAAATCGCGTACAATGAAATATGGTCAATATTTTATAAATAGCCAGAATTCTAAAGTTGTGAAACACTCTCTTTCCTTGTGTCTGCAAACCACTTTGCCTTCCCTCATCTTATAATTTGGCAAAGTTCAAATTTGGTATAATCATTAACACTTTCATACTTTCATTTTCTTCATAGACCTGTGTTATTCAGATTTTCAGAAAATTTTATTAGAACACCATTACCAAAGCTTCAATTTCAGGTGTATGAGAGAGAATTAAAATAAGTGTATGTATATATTTATATTTGAAATATAAATCCAAGAACTCTGTGTTATTGAAAAAATTTCTAAAATAAAGACTAAATTTCTTATTTTTTTAATAATAATATTTTCACGAAAATTAAATTCTCATTCTAAAATAAAGTGAAATACATTTTTTTAAAAAAAAAATCTTAAGTAATAATACTGTGGAGTGTGGTGAAAAAGGTCTGTAAGTATATACTGGTAAGTAAGTATTTATGAAAACAGAATAAAAAAATTTGAAAAAAGAAAATCTAATAACTAGTAAATAATAATGTCTATATCATAAAAGAAATTCTCTCTATTGAGATGTAGAAACAATGTAATGGCTATAAAATTTTGTTCAAATAAAAGGATATGAGAGTCTTTAGGAAAATAATGACTTCTTTTGAATGGTAGAGTTATATGTCATAGCTATTAAATAATACACACATCTATATAGAAAATACATATAAAGGGTATTTCGTTTAAAGAACTAGATTCATACTAAATTGTCTCTAATTTCAACAAAATCTTCTGTATTGAATACCCTGTGAACTGTGAAGATGCCACAGCATACGAGAACAATATATTGTAAAGTAAATGCTTTGTCTGTGATGTTGAAGAAATTATTTTAGTGAACTCAATTTGGTGGCTATTCGCTATTAAACAAAATAATTATGTGATTTTCTTGACCGTGGTCTGCTTTTAGTTGCATTATATATAATGACATGGAACAATGAACATAATTGTTTGTGTGAAATGTCATTATCAAACTTTATTTTTCAAAAAAAGAAAAAAAAAAGCTTCGAGAAAAAGATTTTGTTTTTTAATAATGTGAACACTTTTAAATGTATCTTTTATGATAATAAAGTTAAATGGATTTTTTTTTTTTTTTAAATACATTTTATATGAAAAATAAATATTTATTTATGAAGTTGATCTACTCGTATTTTTCTGATATAATTTCCTTTCAAAATATTCATTCAATTCATTGTATCCGGTTAAAGGGAAATTGTATTAGTATCAAACAATTTATTCACATGCAGTGGTATTATTTTCAAAGTGAACAAGGTTTAATAAATAAATTTATGTCTTTAACCAAGATTTTTTTATGCACATATCAACTTCCAGGTTTATTTAGAAATTTTAATATCCATAGTTGAAAAGGATATTCGTAGTTATTGTTCTTGCGATCTTGGAAAAGTTTTAGATGGAAATGTGATTTTTGTGATTTATAAAATTTGAGACAAAGCTCGTATGTACATACATACATATTATAAAAATTTCTGTCTATCCATGGCTCTCATCCAGAGCCTTATCCTGCAGCATATAATATGAATGTGTATACAAATTCTTTATAATTCCACCTTCAAAATTTAAATTTAAATCTTAAAATAGTGGGTACAATTCGGCTTACAGGCCGGGTGTATATTCAAGCATAAAGTTTTCATATACTATGTACAATGTACTATGAGAAAATTATTGTTTATTTTTATATTATTATTACTTTTTTCTTTATTTTTTTTCCCATGTCATAAATGCAAGAACTTGACCGCCTTATATTTACTGCAGAAATAAAAAGAAATCCTGTTGTTAAAGAGAACCGATTGTTGATAAAATGTGTATACAATTTCAGAAAAGTTCATTTAATTCTTCTTGACTTGAGTTAAATTCGAAAAAAAAAAAGACAAAAAATAATAAAAAAGAAATTTATTTTCATTTCGAAGGATTTCCTTCTTATTGGTATTTCTTGGGTAATAATATGGCTATCCCAATACCGAATGATGATGATGATGATGAGAAATAGAAGGTTGGTTTATGATAATCGTTTTGTGGAACGTTTTAAAGATATTTTTGAGTATCGTCATAATGGATAAGTGGAAATAGGGAAAATGCTATTCAATGAAGTGTACTTTTTATTTTTCGAATATTTGATGACAATTTTATTTCAAAATAAAACTTTTTTTTTTTCGTTTTTTTTTTAAATGTATGTGTGTTAGTGTAGTATAGTGAATTAAGCGTAAGTATAAGTTTTTTCAAGATGTACATATACATTATGTATGTATATGTATATACTCAAAGGACACTTGAAAGACACAAGAAATATGCATGTATACGAAATTCATATTGTGGGTATGAACAAAATATATATGTAGTAGGTATAAAAAGTAAATAAATGAAAAATAATAATAAAAAAACACAGCAACAAGAACAAAAACAGAAAATAAAAAAATACTATCCTCCTTTTTTTTTTTGGTCAAAATTACTACAATTCAACATACTTTGTAAAAAGTGACAAACAAAAGAAGCTTTTTATGGGCCACCACTAAAGAGCTTATCGTTATTTTATTCCATTTTGCTTCCTGTGAGACATTGGATTGAACAACAATATAAATTTTGGGGGGGGTTTTTTTTTCTTCCAAACAATTGTTTCATTAAACAAAAAATAATAATAAAATAAATTGAAAGAGGTATAGGAAGGTAATGTAGTTGTTTCGCACAATTTACCTCAATTGCTGTTTGTTTATTTTACTTTTATTTTTTATTTACAGTTATAAAAAGCTGTTACATTGTAATAGTTAAATTGTTTTCTCAAATAAAAATTTTTTTGGACGATTATAATGTCTTTTAAACGATGAATAACAATAAAATAAAAAAAAAAATATACACATAAGTGAAATATTCAACAATAATTTTATAATAAATTGAAAATATTTTTTTGTTTTGTTTTGGTGAATTTTCACTAATCGTATTTACAAATACATATATACATATGTATGTAATAAATTCTTGTGCATTCCATGTTGATATGAAAATAAGGAATATACAAATAAAATTTTTTCTATATTCAAATATTGAGATCATACTATAACTTATTTTTACTAGAAGCTAAAAGTCTCTCTATATCCTTCATCCTTAAAGAAAAAAATTTGTACGAGTCGTAAATTAAGAATTATTTAAAATTGTATGTATTCAGAATAAACGTACAGGATAATATTCGTGGTTGAAATTCGAAGAAATATAGGATTGTTCCTATACATCTAAAGCACAAATGAATACAATGCAATTTGTTTTAGAATATACATATAGTATTTTATCTGTACGTATGTATATGTAGATACATATACTTATAACATTTAATATCGTATTCAGAAAATGTTATCTATACTGGAATAATAATAAAAAAACAAAAAAAAAATAAAATCTTTTTTCTGCGAGATTTGAATATTAAAAACTATAGTTTTCTTGTTGTTGTTAAGGGAAAAAAAAAGGAATTTGTTTTCAGGATTTTTCTCTTGGTGCATGAATTCTAGAAACTTTTTCATATCTTTTTACAGTTTTTTTTCTTCTTTGTGCACTTCTTTGTATTTAACCGCATCCATACAAGATTTTAATTATAATGAATCAGCAGATAATTTTTAATGTATTCAGAATTTTCATGATGAAAATAATATGCAAAAATATATATGTATAGCTTGTATAATATTGTATAAAAGCTGCATATTATTGTGTGAAGTAAAATAGCTAAAATTAAAAACAAAATTTAACGAATTATATGTAAATGGAAAGTACAAAAATCCATTCAGACTCCTCCAGTTGGTGGAGGTTGTATTGTAGTATGAAACAGTAAATGATGAAAATGTATAATGAGGAACCACCAAAAGAATATCTTGGAATTAAATTTTTTTTTTTTTTTTAATGAAGATATTGCTCAGTTTAATTAAAATCAATATTAAAATAAATTCAAGAACAAAGGAAAATAAAATTATGTGTAATAAAAAATTAAAAAAAAAATGGAAAAATAAGAAAATGGGATTTTTATAAATGTTCTTTTTTTTTTTTTTTAGACGAAAATATACTTTCATGCCGAAAGATTGGTGTTGTGAAAATTTAAATGGAGACATATTTTCTATTGAAAACAAGTGTGTTACTTAAAGAACAGGAGAAGTTATTTTACATGGTCCGAAAATTGTGAATAAAATTTTTAAAAAATCTTTTCAATTTGGGAATTTCTGAGTAGCTTTTGTTTTGTTAAACAGTGTTATTAAGATTTCAAATATCTAATTGAAACTCAATCGGTTCAGGAGTTTGTTTCAGTTATACAAGAAAATGTTTCAAAAACTTTCAACACTGAATCTTGATGCGATTTACAGCTGATAAATTTTATTTTAGAAAAATGTCACTTGGATTAAATAAATGTGCTATCAATTCCTATTCATATTCTTATCTTTTTATGATATATGAAAATTTTTTTTGTATCATTTTAACCGAGAAGTTTTTGATACGTTTCCCGAGGGTAGCACTCTCTACATCTTGTTATAAATTTTTCATCTTTTGCTTTTAATACTCCTTAGTAAACACAAACCTAAAAAAAAAAAAAAAAAAAAAAAAATAAAATTCGAAAAAAAGAAAGTAAAAAACGTTGTAGAAACACTATTAAGCCAAAATACATATGTATGTAGGTATGTATTTGCAGGTGTAAATTTTTTATATAATCATATAAACACATGTATAAGTATGTCATTTCTGAGAACTTTTAACATCTTAAAATAAATCTTGTACCATTACGAACAAAATCATTTCATTTAAATTTCAAATAGAAACAAAGTATGTAAATACTTATGTATGTATGTATAGGATGCATATTATACAATGTAATAATATCTATTTCAAAACTTCTTTTTATTTTTGAAATTTGAAAAAAAAATATATATGAAGTCCTATAATTTTATTTGTATAATTTTTTCGATTTCTTTTGGCATACATACATACATATGTACATATATTTAAAAGAAATAAATATGTATGAGTTTTATTGTTAAAATTTTATTTTTAAAAAAATCCCATTTATCATTTTTTGTACAAAAAAAAAAAAAGAAATCCTTAAAATTTTTTTTTCTTCAAATTTCATACAATAAGAAATAAATTATTATAAAGATTTTCTCAAAATAAAATAGAAAAATTTATTATATATTTTTTATTATTTTCAACTTACCTAAACTTATCACATGCATAAAATTTTATTGATTTATTACTTTTTACGATTGTATAAAAGTAGAAGACAGCCTTCTTTTATAACCCTTTTTGAACAAGATAGCGAAAAAAAAGGATCTACATATATAGAAATGTGAAAAAAAAGTAAAAGTTTTCTTTTTTCTATGTTCAATTTATTTTTTTATTTTGCATATATGTATAACTAAAATAGAAAGGTTTTTTGTATGCATATCTTTTTTTTTTGCAAAATTTATGTCTTTTTCTATTTTTAAACTTATTTATATCAATCAAGATTTTTCTTTCAATTGTATGGGGTTTTCTTTCTTTTTCTTCAAAATAAATTGTTGATTAATCGCGTTGGTATGCATGTGATATATGTTTCTTTTATTTAACAAAAATATTAAATTTGAATATATCTTAATTCAACTTTTTTTTTTTTTGCAGAAAAAATAAACGTTTGTTAACGAAAATAAAAAAAAACAGCTCTATTTTTGTTTCTTTTGTAATTGAAATATCTTAACATGTACGAAATAAGTATAAAAAGAGATGTTTTTGTGATACAAATCCCCCGTAGGAATTGAAAACGTTATAAAATCATAAAACTTTATATTCGATTGTTAAGCGGTAATCAAACTTTGGATTTTAACTTGAAGAAAATTTTACTTCCAACTTGAATTGATCGCTCTGATTAGTTTGAAAAGATTTTTTTTTCCAATAATGTAGACGCGAAATGTTATATGAAATTTACTTCTATGACTCACATATGTGGTGGTGGTTTCATTTGGGTAATGTATAGTACCAACATTTTTTTTTTTTATAAAGAAGAAGTTTTAAGTAATCGTTCACACACATCTGACTGTACCTAGTACTAATCTTATTCATGAGTTTTGGATCTTTGAAGATGTTACACTGTAGGAACGCAATAAGAGGGATGAAAGTTGGGGATGGTCCACCGGTCACAAAATCGCTTGAAAATATTGTTGTTTTTCGACCTTATTCACCTAATTAATATCCATATACGTTCAGGTACCAAATTACTTGCCACTCACCTAAATAATAGATCCCTTATCTGATGAAGTACGAATTTTTTCGACCTTAATCAATTTACAAAATTACGATTTTTTTTTTCTTTACAAAAAATTTAAAAACGTAAGTTAACGCAACATAAATGTAAAAGTTTTTCTATTATGTATTTAATTTCGCGTGATAATAATGTGAAAATAAACTTTATAGGAAGTATAATATAATTAGTAACATGTGTCACGAGATTCATGTATGTTTTATATTGAGTTTGAAATACATACTTTTTTTTTCAGGCATTTTAATAAATTGCTGATGGTTAAATGGATTGAAATTGTTAGATTAGAATTTAACATTTATGTAAATTACTTACATTTATTATTATAATATGTATGTATGTCTAACTGTAATAATTCAAATTAAAATTTCAAAACAATTTTCATATATTTTAGATACACTTATGTGATAATAATAAAAATGAGGTGTAAAATCATGATAATATGTATATATAATTAAATAATTAATATCTTTAACAATGAAAATTGTTGTTTTGTTAGTAAGTTAAAACATTAACTTGATAATAAAATTATTTTAAGGATCTAATGGGTTGTTTTTTAATTTAGATTGAATTTTATGTATTGTACTTACAAGGAAGTTGAGGAAAATTTAGATTTTAAAAGTTCGTATAGTTCGTCATGTCCCAGAATTCATAATATTAGCTTCAATTATTATCTGAAAATAAACAAGATAAATGCAAATATATTTTAAATGAAATATTTTCAAAAAAAGTATTTTTTTTTTTAAATTTAAGATATTTTTCCTTAAATAAAAATATACATAAATTCTAGGATATGTCAATTTTAAAATTTCATTTTCTTAAAAAAAAAATTTATAAGACATCATAAAATAATAAAAAAGTCATCTAGAAATAAAAATGACAAATGTTTTTTCTATTTTTTTTTTACAAAGATAATAGTGAGGAAGGAGCAATCAATCTGTAGAAAAACCAACAAAAAAAAAAAAACAAGAGAAATATGATAAAAAGAAAAACTTTTGATCCAAATATCCAATGAATCAAGCAATACTAGAAAATACGGGTATGTTATATGGATGTATACATAAAATGATATGTGTTTTATATATTGAAAGTGAAGAATTTTCATTGTGTATTAATGATGTGTTTACATTTGATACCAAAAATTTTATATTGTCATCAAAACCCTTCTTTTTATATACAATTTTCCCTGTATCTTCCTACAGAGTATACAAATGTAGACACACTACGAATTTAGGATATACATAGTAAGGACAACGTATTATAAAATAGTACGTATACGTACATACATCTTTTTATATTCAAAAAATGTACAGATAAGAGATACATAAATATTTTACAAAAATAAGGAAGAAGACAAAAAAAAAAGGAAGATAAAAACCACGAAAAAAGCAATTGACTTGGAAATAGCTTACTTTCTTGACAATAAATCCTTACGATCTGTTAGAATTGCAATACTCTTGCCCATTACCCCAAAAAAAAAAAAAAAAAAAGTACAAGCAATACATTTACAATTTAAGGAAAAGCGATAACAACAGTAACACACAGTATATCGATATATAAAACAACAAAAAACATGAAGATAACAATAAGGAAGGGCAAATGAAATCTAGGATAATAATAAAAAAAAATTTTTATCGAAAGAATAGAAAAATTGGACAGAACAAGCAAAATAATATAATATTGATGCTGTATACTATGTTGTTGTTGTTATTGTTTTATTTATTTTACATTTTATTTTTTATTCTGGTTTATATATATTTTTTTTTTTGATGTATACTTGTATACAATAAACGTTGAAGGAGTAAGGACCAAGCTTTGATGGTCGTTAATCGAAAAACTTTCATAGAATATAATGGCATTGTTGATGGTGAAAATATAGGATTGAATGATGTAGGGTAAAAACAAAAAGTGGGATATAAGGCCAAAATGAAAATATAGACATTTTCAGTTGTACATATATTCAACGAAGGAAAATGTGTTGAATGGAATGTGTCATAAAAAAAAAAAAAAAAAAAAATCACCAATCCAGTTTGATTAATGCACGAATTATCCGTTGTGATTGATGAAATGTCAATAAGACCCTTACTCGCGTAAATTCTTTTTCATTTTTTTTCCTTATTATTTTTTTTTCTTTTAGTATTTTTCAAATGTATCTTTTGTTTTTATTGTTTTATGTGAAAACACCTTATTTATTTATTGTCGTCATATATATTTTGTATATTGTGTATGTAAAAAAATTTTGAAAGATTCTTTTTATTACATCATTTGTATTGTCTTTATTCGTCTTTTCCTTTCTTTTCTTTTTTTTTTTTTTCAATTTATTTTCCCTGTGATTAGCCTAATTCCATTTAGCATTTAATTTGTTTCCCATAAAGACAAATGAAATTCAATGAATCGTTTTCATTCAATTGGAAGGATGATAAGCAGTAATTTTCTTTTTATATTTTATTTTTTTATTTTTTTGGATAAAAATATTCAAATAGAAAAATTGTAATGTCTTCGATAAAATTAAACGAATGAAAGGGAAAAAAAATATGAAGTGGAAAGATTGGGTTATACTTGCTTGAAAAAATGAATCAAAAAATTAAGGAAGTTGAATTTGAAGGGGAAAATTTTCTATTATACTTGAATAAATTTCATTTTAAATAGAAATGTGCAATGTTATTTTTATAGTTTTATTTTTATTTGAAAATTATGCAGTTAATATGTAAATGATGTAAAACTTTATAATTGAGTGTGAATTTAAAGTTTTTGTTTAAAAATAAAATTAATTAAATGTATTAAGACGTTTTTTAGAAAGCTATTTTAGTATATTTTCTATTTTTCCAATTATAGTTTTTCTTCACACTATATGCTGAAAAATATGCATTCTTAACACAGATACAGATACATATATATAGATATATGTACAAAAATACATAGATATGTATGTTTATGTATGTACATGTTTGAAACAAGCAATTCTACAATTAAGAAAATAAAAAAGTGAAGAAAAAGCTAACTTTGAACATAAATAATGTATATATACATATGTATGTATATGCAATTTATCATGAGAGAGGAAAAATAAAATTTAAGCATGAAGAAAAAGAGCAGTTTTTTGAAATTTAATTTGCTGAATCAAAATGGTGAGTTTTTGGTTAAAGATAAAATTTTTCAACCTGTAGGTCATAATTTCTTGAAAAACAAAATACAGAGCGTTCTGTGATTTTCAAGTTATAACTATAAATAAAAGCCAAACTTAAATTCGCCTATTAGTAAGGCCCAGTATGTATGTATGTTAAATTCTACTTTTTAGCACTCAATAAATTCTTTAAATATATCTAAATAAACATAACTTTTTAGTAGTAATGTGTAGGATATCATTCATAAATGATGAAAGTAAAAATGGGTCAAAGGCAAAGGGTGAACTTTTGTGGGTCATGCAAATGTATTTTTTTCGATTAAACTTTTTTTTATTAAAGATTTTACAAAGAATAAAAGCAGATAAAAGTCCAAACTTGAAATCCCTGCTCTAAAGATGCAATTTTTTTTATCGGAGAGTAAAAAGCATCTGAATTTATCGATGATAGTATTTAAATATTTACTGTATTTTAAATTACATACATATATTACACATGTACAGCGATAGCACATAAAAGTCGTAAACTAGATGGAAGAAGTTATATAAGCTTTCCACTGAATGAATTAATATTTTGAATTTTAAAAACTCTTTCAGAATAATGTTTTTGACTAGATACAGTAAAATTAATGAGATAAATCAATTAAAATCATTGCTTTTCATGTGTGTTTTCTCAAATAACGGTATATATTTTCAAAATTTTCATCAGTTCTACACATATTTGTATGAACAAAATTTGTACCATTTATACTTATAATAAATAAAAACATTTCTACATACAGGTACTTAATTTATACCTACTTTTAAAAATGTGTAATTTATCTAAATTTTTAACAAAATTAAATTCTAGGAAATTCTTTTTTTTTTTTTTAAAAAAACATATCCTTTAATCCATACTGAAAATCCATCAAAACTGACATTATACATTTTGTTAAGTATAACAATCACACCTGTCTCAGATGTCGTCATATACAAGTACTAAAAACATTTTTATGTAATAGATATAAAACTACCTAAAATACTGCCATATTTTTGTTCATTTTTCTTTCAACAGTACTTTTGTGCTTTTCAGTTTTAATTTAATTTTTTAGAGAATTTTCACTGTGTAAAAAGAAAATAAAATCCAAATTTTAACTAATATTCATATAATCCATTTTTCCACTCATCTCATACATCTTTTTTCAAAAAAAAAAAAAAAAAAAAATTATTCAAGATTACCTACATACTAAATATAAAGAGAGGAGGATACCTGTCAACTAGCACCTGCCGGCAATCAAAATTTTTAATGAAAATAAATGAACCTCAATTCAATTTTGCAATTGAAAAATATATGAGTACAAAATGTACAAGACGAACACATATAGGTATACACATATAGATATAATAAAGAATTGTGTCTAATACTAAAGTTATATAGCAGGGACTAGGATGGTAGAAGAAAACCTTTTTTCTCTTTTCTTTTTTTTTTTTTAAACTTTTTTCTTTGAAAGCTTTACAAAAATTGAATGAATAGAAAATTCAATTTGTATCTGTTGAAAATTATTACTTGAGACTTTTACAGGAAATAAATAATATTCAAACTTTTTATTTGTTTTATTCTATTTTTTTTTTTTTTTTTTTTTTTTTTTTTTTTTGTGGTCGAAATATGATTATTTATTGCTAAGGCTGTTTGTCTTCATACCTTTTTGTTTAAGAAAAATTATTATTGTGAAAAGTAAAAAGAATAAATTTAAAATAAGAAAAATTTATTATACAATGTGTTTATGTATGTATGTTGATTATTTGAATTGAATGTTGTTTTTTATTTCAGACAATTTGAAAGAAAAATGAAAAGAAAAACAATGTTATATACTTAATTCATATTGATTGCTTATCTTATATATCAATTTTTTAATGAAAAACGACAAAGATAAATTATAAAGAAAGTAAAGATAATTTCAATTTGTATTTTTTATCTTGTAAATTTTTTTTATGTAAATCAAATAAAAATAAAAAATAAATATAAATTAAATAAAATTATTTATTGCTAATAAAATTGTGTAAATCAATTAATTAAGAAAAATAAAAGAAAAATCTAAACAATGATGTAATAGAAAAATGTGAATAGGTAAATGCGTGAAATGAAATTGTATTGTCAAAAATAATCGACATTGTAATGTTTTATAAAAAAATATGATAATAAAGTATTATTTCTTTGGCTCAAATGAAAATAAAATACCACAATAATTTTTATGTTTAAACCACAAAGTTTTCGCTTATTTCATCCCTATAAGACTCTAAGTTCTTGATTGACCTGAGCTTTTTCTACTAATGATCTGCAGTCTGCAGATTTCCCGGTCTTTAACTAATTCTTTCCATATAGGAAAATTCATTTTTCAATTTTTTATGTTCATTTTGTCTCTCTCTTTCTCTTTCTAATCAGTTTTCAGAATTTATACAGATTGGCTTTTTTAGACGATTTTTTCTGTTGAATATGCGCTAACAACTTTAAGTGAAATGCGAAACACTAAATTTAATGATTCGTATAACAGAGCCTGTACTGATATTTTGTGTACCTATACTTATTTAAAGCTCAGTGAATTTCGGTGGATTGGAACCAGAGACATTTTGGTTTTAGAAGCCAGAATCCTACAACTTTGGCCACTGACCGCCATCATTAACACAATTAGAATTTGCAAAAAAAAAAAAAAAAAAAATTGTTGCTTTTGTTGTTTTAAATTTAAATTTTGTCATATTAAATTTTTAATTATTTAAATTTCATGTATTATATTTTATCAATTCAAATAAACTGCTGAATTGTTCATTTAAAGTAAAATAAAAAATATCAAACATGTATGTACATACTACATACATGCGTATATATACATACATACATCTATATATTATGTTTTGTATTGATTTGAATACTTTTTATAAAATTTAATTTATTAAAATCCATTGTATATAGTATGTTCCATTATTTTTGATCATTTTTGTATTGAATGTACGCTTTTATAATTCATTGCCTGTCATAAACAATAATTTTAAACAATTCGAAATTTTTAAACATTATTTTTTTTTCTATTGTAACTAGTGTAATACATTATTTATATATTTTATTTAATTTTTTTATTTTCTCTTTCGCCTAAAATATGGGGAAAAAAAAGAAGAAGAAAAAAAGTCATAAAAGGCTTATAAATTTTACAATAAGAATGTTTGAGAACGATTACGATAAAATGATGTTCAAACTTGAACACCTTTTCAATAATAAATATTTCCTTATTGAACACTTTTCTTTTTAGAATGATTTTCTTATTCACCTTTTAAACAAAATTCGCTTACATTTTAACTGAAGGAATTTAGTATTTATGGAATGTCAATTCCATATTGTACGTTCATGTCTTACATATGTATATGCAGAGAAAAAAAAATGATCTGTAAGTTATAATAGGTTTTTTTTTACATTATATTTTTCTTTAAGTCAATTTTGTAGAGAAATGACAATTGCGCTATAAACATATTGTTACCAAGGTGCATTTATATTTTAAGAAATTTTTATTGTTGAAAAATCTATACTACATAAAGCTGCTGTTGATATTATGTTTTTATTGATTATGTAATCTGCTTTTCGTGAAAATAAAAAAAATTTTCTAGTAAAATTTTCAATGACTTTATGGTGTAGGTGATGCGTGTAGGTTTTATAAGGATGAAAATGACACATGCATATGTACTCGTACATAAGCTAATATGTATGTAAGTATGTAAATTTTTTATTATTATGCAATATAGTCTTTTATTATGTATTACAAAAAGCTTACTTACGCGTTAAATTTCAGGAAGATACATAGACGTGCTGCTTTTGACAACATCAAAAACAGAAGACTAAATATGACATGTTTTGCTATATTTAGATACATACATAGGTATACATTTTGAATAAAAGAATGTTGCAAAAAGATCTTACAGAATACAAAATAGTAATTTAATTCATATTTACAAGTAATACACATACTTTTGCATAGAACATTTTGAACTTTGATAGGACTTTGCAACATTTTTTTTTTTTTAAAGAAAATGTATATCCTTCATGAATTTATAAATTTATGAAAATTTCATATATTGATACTTAAAGTATACTTATGGATACATACATATGTACAGAGTAGTTTTACTTTCAAAATTAATTATTAGCTATTTAATATGCGTGATCTAAGAGAATTCGTGCAAGGATTATTGAATTTTTCCACTTGATGTGTGTATCTTGTTACATTTGATAAACATTTTTTTTTGTTTGATAGTTTTGAAGCTTTAAGAATTGCATATATGTTTTAAGGTCTATTTAGTGAAGGACTGAGATTGTTTCAGTATTCAATTCAACATGTTGTACTTCACTTTAGTCGACAGGTGGTATTTATATTAGATTTCTTGTGCTGGTGTTTTCGATGAATTAAAAATTAAAAATTGGTGGTTGTGTAGTGCTTTAGTGTTTTCGGTAAATACAAAAAAAAAAAAAAAACAATATCAATCATATAAGTTTATTTCGTTATCATAGACTTTTTTTATGACCGACATTGAAAGGAATATACATAATCATAAACTACTGCTGATAATTTGTTAATTTATTTAATTAGAACAATAAAGGTTTTTGCATTTGATAATATGTACATACTCGTACATGTTTTTTTTAAATATTTTCATTGTAGATTTTTTTTTTTTTGAAAATTAATAATCAGATACACATACGTATATTCATTTTTTTATAAAATATTTTATTGCAAATAATGTGATATTTTTTTATATACCTATACGTATATCAAGTTTCTCTTTATTTACTTGTTTTGTTACTAAGCATCCTTAATTTCGTGATATTTTCTCATTAATCATTAAAAAAAAAATTTGTAGTAAATTTTATATCAAATTAATATTCTGTTTTTTTGTTGTTGTTTGTTTTCTCCTAAGTGATTTTCCTTTTCCTTTTTAAATTCCAATATACTACACTTTTTTTATTTTTATATTTTTGTTGTTGTGCAAATTTTAAAGGAAAAAAAAAAAAAGAAATCCTTTTCCATTGTGTATATCTTTCGATGAAATCATCTTACCTCATTAATTTTTGAAGCTTTCGAAAAATGATTTAAAGCTAAAGTGAAGATTAATTGCTGTAATTTTATACTTACTTTGATATAATCTTAAATAACATCAAAGTAAAATTAATTTGATTCGCTCTTCTAGATAACAAATAAATTTTTTTCTCTACTGCCTTTTTTTTTCTTCTCTTTCCACCTTCATCCCAATTATACATACTTACTATGTACAATGTATATATACTATATAATATAATTTGGCCTTTATCATGGGATCATTTTCTATACCTTTTTTTTTTTTTTGTCTTCCCGTTTTCCATTAAAAGTAAATAGAAAAGCTAAAATGTTATATATACATAGTCTATTTAATATGAACTCAATTTAACTATGGTGTTAAAGTTTAGCATGGTTTTAATTAAAATTAATGAAGACCACAAGAAAATACAATTTAGTTGTTAAAACTTCAACATTATATGTTCAAGTATGTTTTATCCAAAATATAATCAAAAGAATTCATGTTCAAAATAAGTTAAAACAAAAGTAAATCAACTCGTTATGCTCATCATCTGGACACTAAAATCTTTTTCTTATACTTTTTTTTTTTTCTTTTCTTTACTTTTAGACAACAACAGAAAAAAAAAAAGAATAAAATAAAAAGAACAAAAAATCTTAATATGTACTTTGATTTGATTTTTTTAAAGAAAGGAAAGTGTAATTATATTAAATAATACAAAAAAAGGGAGAAAGTAAGAAAAAAAAAACAGTATGTATCCCGGAAAATATATTAAATTCATAAATTTTTTTTTTTTTTTTGGTGTTCGGTGAAGGAAAAAGTAAAATGAAAAAGATTAACGAGAATAAAAATGTTAATAATAAGAAAAAATATTCTTATGTATATACATATTAATAAAATCCTTCAGATTAGATGTAGTAGAAATGAGTATCTATAACAGAAAATTTCGGACAGAATTTTCAAAAGAAAATTTTTGAAAAGAACATTGAATAAAAGTCTTTCTGTTTAATAAGATAAGTCAGATAAGTTTACTAAAAATATGTTTTTCACGATTTTTTTTTATCTTATTCATTTATGATTTAGAACTAATTTAATTTCTTATTTTTATGAAAAAAACAACAATGACTGGAAAATGGTTTTTGTGTTATTTGTTATCAAGTATTTATTGAGGAGTTATGACATGTTATTGATTAAATAAAAAATACTATGTAGTTTGAAACTTCATCAGATTAACAGTTAAAATAATTTACAAACTCATGTTTTTCAAATTAAAGTCAAAATGATGTTAAATTGATTAAAGGTTAAATTAAATAAAAGTTAAAACAGTTCTTATATTCGAATTTCGAAAAAACATATAGGTCAAACATTCAATGTGACATTTTGATATTTCAAAAAAGTGATGTAGAAAAGTGAATGGAAATACAATACGTCCATTTCCTTGAAAATCTACACATAAATCTTTGTTACAGAAAGTATTAATGCATTTAAAAATCATCTATACATACATAGAAAAAGTTAAAGGCTTTTCGCTGCATAGTTTTTTTTTTTTTTACTGAAAAGCTACATAAAAATTTGAATAAAAACCATGAACTTTAGTTTTTCAATCTCTTCCATTCATAAATGTATTTTACACACGTTTTAAAATTTATATCAAAGACTAAAGAGAACAAAAAAAAAAAAAGATTAAACATTGAATTTTCGTTATTGCATAAAAAATGCAATGAATATTATCATTTTTACATCAAAATCTTCTTTCATATTGAGATTTAGTAAAGATACATATTATAAAAATATAAGATAAAAAACCAAATCGAAAAAAAAAATAGAAAATTCATAACGAAAAAATATCTATAAGAGAAATATTTGAATTTCATAGGGGAAAAAACAATGTGTTATTTTCATGTGAATAATATTTTATGCATAACTGGATAATCTTGGATACTGTCTTATATCTTTTGGAAATATACAAAAAAAAAAATTAAAAAAACATATTCTCGTTAAAAATTGTTTTGGGAAAAGTGACATTTGTCTAGATCCTTTTCGAAAAATAAAAAACAATAAAAAATGGATTTTTAAAATTGGGTATTGCGTGGAATGAAAATAATAAAAATAAAATGACTGTGTGTATACATATATGTATATCTTATTTTTGTTTCGGAAGACTTTGAAAGTTCTTTTTATTTTTATTTTGTGTGTTTCGATATAACTATAATAACTGAATATGTAAATAAGTTCTAGATAGAAAAAAATATGTTAGTATAAATGCTCTTAGTTTTTGAATTCAAAACATGTACTGTATTCAAATTCCAATTAAAAATTATTTTTAACTTTTTTAAAATAGAAACTCTTTTTGTCTTAGCAAACATATATGCAAAAAGAAAGTAAACTACCCCACCCCTTGTGTGATCATTGAAATTCACCTTATGAACTAGAAACAATACAATTTAAAATTCGTCAAAAGTAATGTTTACATAAATTGTTTAATATCGTAAAAAATTCTTTTAAATTTTCAAAAGGATATTATTTTCTATATTGTCTAAGAAAATGTATGTAATTTCTCATAAAATTCAATAATGAATATGAAAATATGACCAAACAAAAAATGAAAATAAAAGGATAAGTCCCAATTTTCCCAATATTTAATGTGGTCTCTAAAAATCCAATGTGAGACTCAACGTTGGAGTACAATAAAGTTAAAATTGTATCAAATTTTCAAGTATTTACGGTAAAAAAATGAATAAAATTTCTATTGCTAGATTATAATTATTCATAATGTATGTATGTATGTCTGTATACATATGTAGATTTTACGTGATATTTACTGATAAAAAATTATGATTTCAAATCGGATTTTTGTCTGTTATTAAAAAGAACAAATTTTCTAAACTTTGTATTGATTAATTCCTCTGTTGAGTTTTAAATTATATTTCATATGAAACTTTGAATCTTATAGGAATAAATTCTACAAGGAATTTCAAGAAAAATAACTTTTGAATAAAATTTGTAAATTCAACAACAAAAAAAAAACCAAATAAAGCTTTTGAATAATTCAAAAAATAATATAAAAATGAAGTGTGATTTTCTGTGGGATTGTTCTCATGAAGAACCAAAGAAAAATAGAAATAAAAAATAAATATATTTACGTAATTGTACAATAGGTAGGCTATGTTTCTGTGTGTACTAATTTAATTTAAACAGAAAAATTACATATTCACAAAATTTTTTGCTATTATTATTATTATTAAATTTTTTTTTCTTTAAATTTTTTATTATTACATATACTTTTTCTTTTTTTCTACCCATATTGAATTGGTTGATACAAATACATATTGTATGGATTGATCAGCAAATATTTATTTCCATATGAATACATTTTTTTTGTGTTTCTGATTGAACAAATTTCAGATTTAATATTGTGTATAAAAAAAAATGACTGTATATATACATATATATAAAAGAATGTATGTATTATGTATGTGATATTTGAAGGTACTACAAACATGCATCTTTATAAAAAAAAAATTATTCGTGGTAGGAATAGGAATCCAATTATAAACATTACCTGTTACCGTGCAGGGCAGGTATTTGTACATATGTAATATATTCATATGTACGAGTACCTATATATCAAGTATCATCATCATCATCATCATCATCATTTGAATGAAATGGATTGATATATTTGTATATTATGTTTCCTATATGTATTTTGCGTAAGTTATGTATGAATTTTGGAGTTGGGTTGACATTTGATTTTTGACACATCAATTTTCATCATGCATGATTACTTTGGTTGTTGTTTAGTTTTTTTTTTTTTCATAGATGTATGTAGGTAAACAACAAGAGGATATTTTTTGTTGATTCCAAACAAAAAATAATACATTAATAAAAAAGAAAAATAAGAAGAAAAAAAAGGATACGAATGTATACATTTATTAAAACAAAAATATTTGAAAAAAAAATTCTAATATATTAGAATGTGAGCTAAAAAAATTTCAAGCAAATATTGGAAAAAAAACCGTGTTTGTTTATTTGAAAATATATTTTCAAGCAAATATGTGTACATACTATACAAAATTTAAAAAGAAAAAACATATTTTGGAATCCGTGGAATGAACGTAATTCTAGAAAATGGCCCACATAAAATACCTTTTTTATCTTGTTTTACATTTTTTTATCTTGAAAACCACAAAAATAAAATATATATTGGTCAAAACACATCGGTTTTTGGTCGAAAGGATGCTGGAATATTGTTAAAGATACAAATGTACCAAAATGTACAAAAAGAAAAAGAAGAAGGATATTTAGTTCCACTGATTTTGAGCTAGGACTTTGTAAAAAAGGGTTGATTGCATAGAATTCCATCAATGGCAAAATTGGTAAATTTTCCAGGAGGCAGTTCAAAAAGATAATGTTTGAAATAAGGTTATGGTTAAATATGTTCGTACCTATATACATAATATATGTTCGTAAATATGTACTTGTACATATATATTTTAAACGGATGTAAAATGTTAATGTTTGCCTTCAAAAAGTATGTATTTTTTCGAAGAAGTTAAAAATTGAAGCAAAAATGTATTCTGAAAAAATTTATTACAAATCAAAGTCTGTTCTCTAATGCAAAAGTTATAGAACAAAATTTAATAGGAATCAACTTTTTTTCTCTTGCCACTTCCGCATTTGACTGCTAGTTAAAGTTAAAATCCACCCAAAACTTAAGGTAGATGTTTTGCTATTTATAGATTTTATTTAACTCAAATAAGTACAACACAATTCGAAATGGAAGTCTTTTTAAAATTCACAGTCTTAATTTCTCCCATATTAATTTCCATTTTCTAGTCCTACGGCAATTTTTTTTCACAGGGAAAAGAAAATTTTTTGTTTTTTTTCAATGAACGCTAATTAATTCTTTCAAATATTAAAACTATTTAAAAATTGAATTTTGAAAACACACATGATAAAATCCGAAAAAAATCATATATGGGGAATTCCATTTGTAACGGGTGTCATCCTGACTCTTAAATATTGAAAAACTCGTACAGCAATTGCATTCTGATTATACTTTTATGTTCGTTTATGTAGTGAACGGTGTGACGCTGACGATTTCGAATTTCACGGATTTCCGTATAATTTACTGAATATTCTAAAATTTCCATATAAACAATTCCAAAAATTATTTTTAATTATACTGTAAACACTTGAAAGCATCTTTTGGAAAAATTTGATGAAGAACAATGCAATACTTTTTTCATAATTAAAAAAAAAAAAAGTGCAACGTGTGTGACGTATTTGGTAGTGGGCGTGACAGCAATACGAGTTTCCACTGATAAGTAGCAAAAAAAATTTTTTTAATACTGTTCTCCATAGTGATATTGTAAATAATTTAACACTAGATATACCAAAAATTCATATACATATACCTATCCAAATTAGCTTCATTCATACGAATTTTAAGAAAAAAAGTGGTCGATTTGCTTGGAATTCCTCATATGCAAGTGATTTTGTGAAAATTACTATACGTTCTGCTTTAAAATTCAGAAAATTTTTACACCCACTTTAAATTACTTATTATTGCTTTGACCTAATTGTAATTGCCTAATTTCGGGGAAAGCGATTAAAAACTTACAACCAATTTGAAAATATAAACAAAAAAAAAAGGGGGCAACCAAATAATAGAAGAGTTTTCAAATTTCATTTCATATCCTTTTAAATATCGCCTTTCAATCTTGTTTTTGTTACCATCAAACATTACAAAAAAAAAAAGCATTTTATAGATAAATAAAAACTTTAACATTTTATAGGAAACAGCATCAGCATTTTTGCTCAGCAATAGCAAATATTTTCCAAAATATTATCTACATACATATAATATAGATATTTTTTGTTTGTTTTGTGTAGTAAAATATAAAATTACATATATTTCAAGCGCGCATTTGGGAGAGATATTGACTTTTTTATAAGCTTTTCGTGATGATTTATGACATAAAATGAACAACATGATGGTATGTTCGTTCTTATATATACATAATATAAGAGTGTTGGAGATAGTTAGATGGATCATAAACAATGTTCATCCTGACTTATTACAATCCATCATTTATAATTTTTTATATTGAAGATTTTTATTCTCTATATAATATCCTACGTTTTATAAAGTGTGTAATATATTCTTTTATATATTATATGTGCAATAATAATCGAGTATAATATAAAATTATAGATACATACATATAATATGTGTGTTTGAATGTATGTTCATGTTTTCATTTGAAAGGACTACGCCCGCACATCTTGAAATATTCGCGTATTTAACCAACGTCAACATATATACATATGTACATACTTATTTTAACATTTCTGCTGTTTTTTTTTTGCTTCTTTTCATTCTTATGTGTATCTATATACGAGTATATGTACTATATAATCGCCTATTATTTTTAGAATTTGTGTCCTTAGTCCTTAATATAAAACACAAACATGGCAGATAAACCATTTTTCTTCTATTCACTCTGTCACTGACAGTCTGCATTCTCACTTAGATCCTTTTTACTGGTATATAGATAAAGTTGTTGCTATTGCTGGTAATTTTTTTTTTTTTTCATTTTTATTTTCCGTTGCCTTTACGAAAATCTATTATAGAACTACGTATAATTATTATTATTATTATTATTAGAGTTTTTTGTTTTCTTTGTAAAAATAATGTTCCAATATCAGTAGAGTAATATAATATGATAGCTAAAAAGTTTTCTTGAACATAAAATACACGTACAGTTCCGGTAAGTATGACAATCTATGAAGGACGAGGATTCGTTGGTATATGTATATATCCTCTATCATTGAAATGCATGGGGGGATATGGAAATTTTTTCAAACTACATACACAGTTTATCATGGATTGTCTCTTAATTCATTGCGATAAAATGTAGTAAGTATTGTATGTTACAATTCCATTTATATAATGACAACGGTCACTGATAAACTTTCGATTTTGTAGGGTGTTACAAATTTTTATTATAATTTTTAAAGCTTTTTCAATGATAAATTTCTAAACTTTATTACAGTTAAACGATAAATAATATAAAAAAAAACTTGAATTTTAGTTTTATTTGTGGATTAAATGCAAATCAACGAGATGTGCTAATTCTTCCACCAATCTAAAAGGAAAGTGTAGAAGAGAGTGTCATTGTCCTGTTTTACTGAGGGTCAGATACCAGTATAGTGGATAGGTGAATATTTCATTAAGAGAGTGTAGAACATTTCTACTAGGATCATATCTATCCTAAATTTTGTCTTACAATCTGAAGCATTTGATTAAAATAGAGCTCAAACGTTAACTCTGACTAGAATCTTATATGGCTCGCTAGGAGCCAGATTAAAAAACCAACGCAATTAAAAACAATCACCCTTTTTTTCATATCGTTAAACTTATTTCAAAATATATATTTATGTCTGTACACATGCACACATGTACACCTACAATATTTTCCTTGTTTTTTTTTTTTTTACAGTATCAAATAAAACGAAGCACACTATCAATCGCCACATAATTGCACTAGAGTATAGTGTATAGTTATTCTGGTATGTACAAACAATTTATAAGGTATGTATGGGATATATGGTTAAGTGTAAGGATATAAAAATGTCATATTTTAAAATCATAAAAGTTTCAGATGCATTCTCGACCATTTAACTGACAAATTATTGGTCACCAGACTGCTATATATGAATCATAATATCTGATGGTTAATTGTTCATTCTTTATTACATTTTGTGAACATATTTTTCTCTTGTTTAATAATATATGAAGTAAATTTAAACTTATTAATCAATGATTTGTTTTTAATTGTATAGCTATATATGTATTGTATAATAATATGAATTTACTATGTATTTTATTTTGTGATATACATATGTATAAGTGCATATGTAGAAAATACAAGCAAAATATACATATGTATATTTTATTGTCATGTATGTAGATTTTAATACATGAATTTCATTTTAATTAAACGAAGCAATATTTATTGTAATTAATTTTAAAATTAATTTAAAATATCTTTTAATTATCGTAAGCACAAAAAGTCAATTAAAAAAACACTTGGTTTATTATTTTATTTATTTATTTTTTCTTCTGTAAAAGATTCTTTTTAAATTTTATTATGGAAAAAACTTACAAAATTTCCTTTAGCAAGTGAATCTTTCCAGCTTGATAAATACCTTAAAAGTTCAATTAAAATTTCCAATAAGTTGACACAACTAGACTCTAGAGGTCTTTTTTAAATTTAGACATAACGGTACATAAATATATATACATACATACTATGAATAATTTCCATTTGTATATTATCCAGAAAATAAGCATAAATCAAATTCTTTATTTTTTACCAATGCACATTTTTTTTTTGATAAAAAATCTTAACTGATTTTCACTTCCTTTAATGACATTCGTTAAGACTTTGAACTGACATCTGTAATAGGATTTTTAACCAAATTACTGTAATTTAAATTTCAAGACATATTTGTGAAATTTTTTCAGATAAGAACATCTTTAAAAAAAAATAAAAATCCTTTGGCGAAAAATAAATTTACAGATTTTTTTTTTTAAATTTCTTTTGGTATTATAACTCAATTTACAGTAAATGGATTTACCTCAGATAAGAATCAGTTTGTTAAAAATTCTTTGAAGAAAGTATATTTGCATTTAATGTGTTTATTTCATTTTGATTTTTATTTTTGCATTAAAAAAAAGAACTTTGAGTCCTTGTAAGCGATTTCAATTTTAAATAAAAGTCAAATTATAATTAAGTAAAAAAATACTTTTATTTACAGATTCAAATTTGTAGATATACTTATAGTTGTAACTACAAAGTCTGGTCTGTATGTGTAATTTCTAAATATGTATATACATATTATGTATAACTCAATAAAATTAATCCTGCAATCGAAAAGCGTCTGGAATTGTTTTTTGTCATTATGTCTTTGAAGATCAATGTGTAAATAACAAGATATTTTCAATAATGCTATAGGGCATATAGGGCAAAATAGAAGGTGTATATATATTCGTACATACATACATATGTATGTATGTATCATATGTTAGACGATTTGAAGCAAAAATAATATAAGTATGCGTATATTGCTTATATATATTTTATATTCCATATGAGAAACAATATGTTAACTGACATTCTGAATGCAAATTTTTGTATCCGCACCTACGAATGATTAATGACATTGCAATTTTTCATTTTCAAGAATTTTCTTTTTATATTATTTTATTTTGTTTCTTTTTTTTATACTTTTTTTATATCTTTTTACTTTTTCATGTCTAACGGTTTGGACAAAAACAATGTGCTAGTGATAAAGAAAAAGGAATGAAAGTAAAGCGGATGTTAAGAAATGTTTTTACTTTATTTTACTCTTTTTAAATTTTTATTTTATTTTATTTTTTTTTGTGGGTAATTTTTAGAATAAGAAAAAAAAACAACACGGAATATGCCATATGGTCATGAAAATATTATTTCGGAAATGAAAAACGTTTAGTATATATATTTTATTACTAAAAATTTTATATATAGTACATTCATAGAAATACGTGTATAATAAGAATAAAAATAAAGTGGGGTAGAGAATATGCGCCTACTTTTTATCAATTTTCAAAATATCATGAAAATATACATGAAAAAGTCGTAATTTTTATTGGAAGAAATGGTTTGAGGTTTATAAAAAGAAAGAAAGCTTATAAAATGATATTTTATAGCGTTCCAAAAAAAAAAAACAACCATAAGTTTCATCAAAAAAGGAAATACATATACATATGTAATATGTATGTATGTACTCGTATATATAGAAAAGAGTTTGCCGGTTCAAAGTGAATGCTGTATGTTGATTAAGAAACACTAAGTGATATTTAATGTTTGGCAAAAAAAAATAGCGGAAAAAAATATAGTTTATATACGTGCTAGAGAGTAAATAAAAAAGATAATAGAAAAATAATATGTAGTACACAGATGGTGCCAGTAAGAAAAAAAAATGTATATGTATATAATTAGAAAGTCAAAATTAAAAATTACCTAAAATAAACCCTTTTCAATTCGAAGTAAAATTATATATTAAGTTGATTTTTTTTTAAAATTATTTTGGTCGTATAGAACCAGTAGAACCAGTAGAACCATCAAAAGAAGTTTTAATGCTAATTTAATATCAGATTACTAGAATATTGGAGGTTGATGAAGCTATTATACGTAGTTTATTCATTTTTAATTATGTAATGTAGGTACATACATACATATGTACAAATACAGTAAGTAATCTACACAGTAAAAAAATCTGAAGCTACTTTGCAAAAAGAAAAAAAATCACTCGTTCAGTATAAATAATTTTTTCTAAATAACTGTGAAAAAAAAACTAACAAATTTCTGAGTACATATGTATGTATGTATATTCCTTTTGAAATTTTTTCCATCTGTAATATGAAATATACATTTCACATAATCCAATTTTTACTGTAGTGGCATGAATATGAACGAGATAAAAGTAATGGCAAGGAATAGAGTTCACTGGAAGTACTTTGTCATGGACCGCACCGCACCGCCCTATGACCCCTAGAGAAGTGAAAAATAAATAATAAAAATAATGAAGTATTTACCATTCGAAGTTAATAAAATCATTTAATTGATTTTTGTGTTCAGATTTTTTAAGTTCGACTTCACAATTAAAAATTATCATTCTTTATGACTCAAAGTCTCAAAGTAATTAAAATTTTCAAGAAAAATATATATTTAATTTAATTTAATTTCTATTTTGTTTTCTTATTTAATTACTTAGAAGTATAATATCAAAGTAAGATATAAATTTCTAAATCTAAAATCCATAAGCTAATAAATTTTCTACTTTTAAAAAAATCTTCTAATCCCATGGTGTATTGTTTATAATACTTAATATACATATACTTATACATATATATATACATTTATTCAAAATACAAGAAAATATTGTCAAATTAGTTTATCTTTTATATGTGCGTAGCCATCTTTAAATATTAAAAGATACGCAAAAGTATTTGTATGTATGTGAATATTCACAAAATGTAAATAAGAAAAAACAAAAAAAGAAGATAATCCTGAACAGATATTATTTTACTTTGGGCTTATTTTTGATCAAAATTGATTGTGAACGGTAGAATGAAGTAGAAATTTTAGGAAAATTAAAAATAGAAAATATGATAAAAATCGTTAGAAAAATCTAGGAAAATAGGAAGATTTTTTCTAATACAGAGCAAATGGAGGATTTTTTTTTTTTAACCCTTTTGATACAAATTTTGACTTATCATCATAAGCATTACAATAGTTTGGTGTGAGCCAGGGTTTATTAAAGTGAACTTGATTTCCAAAATTACTTTTTTTTGACTTTTGACTAATAAAGTTTAATATTTTTACGAATGAATGATAAAAATTAGTTGTTATCAAGTTGAAAAAAAAAGATGTGTACAAAATCTGAAAAATTCAGGATCTACTGTTATTCCAGGAGGAACTTGGGGTGAAGCATGTCTCAACAGTATTAAATGACTGAGATATGAATAACAAAAAAACATATTTAGACCAAAAAAGAAAGGTCGCTGTTTCTATGTTGATTGAGTGGGCCCAGATACATATTCTGAGATATTTCACCACAGTGAAATAGTATAGGGGCGATATAAATTTCTACATGAAATTTCTTAAACACTCACTGGGACCTATACATTCCCTTGGTAATAAAAGGGTTAAATATAAAAGCTAGATCTGTAATTAAATTTATGAAATTTTTTTAAACTTTATGAGGATTTGTATAATTAGAAGGTTCATGACATTTGAAATTATGTTCAGGTTTACTATTAGCTGAAACACTTGAACACTTGAAACGAATGTTTCTTTTTCGTGCTATTTAAGCTATTTTTATTTGGTTTCATTTTACCACCCTCCACCAATTAGACATCATCTTCTCTTGTTTTTAATAATACATATACATATAAATCTTATATATCGACGAAACACTATAGTATTTTTATTTTTGGAAGTCAGTATTGTGCTTATGGAGGCAGTACCCGATGAGTTTTTTGCCTTGGTAATATTTAATTTAAAAGATTTCTCTCGATTGAAATTGAGATCTGATCACCCCACACATGAGACAGATTTATTCAAAGGCAATGTAAAAGAATATAGAAAAGTATGCCTATCTTGCCTGTACTGACATCCAAAAATAAAAATAGTATAGAGAATTTTTTGCAGTTGAGATGACACTACTGATCTACAAAGAGTAATTGGTCTCTAGGTCTTAGAACAGCCACACAGGGCTGTTTGATTTGAAAATCTTTATAGGTGAGATACGCTGAAAAGATTATTGTAACAACAAACTAAGCACCATTTGACAAGGAATCGTCCTGACTTAAATTGCAAGTATTGAGTTTTAATCTCTGATTCTTGAACAAACCGTGGACTCACGATAAGACTTTTTTTTTTATGTCGTAGTAGCTTTATCTTCAATATTTTTCAAAAAATTTCAACTTTTAAAAGTAAAAAATGATTTTTAAAAATATATTAAAAAAAAAAAAAAAGTTCTTCAAGAAAAAAAAATTATGATATCATTAAGAAAAAAATTTTCTCATCTTTCATAGAACATGATGTAGGTAATTTTTTCTCTTCAATTTTCCAATACTTTAATAAATATCATATTTTTTCATTATAAAAATAATATATTAAAAGAAAACAAACGATAAGACAACAAAAACGTATAAAAAAACTTTTTCAATGTTTATTAAATAAGATTTTCATCATACTTCAATTTATTCTGTCATGTAAAATACAACAACAAAAAAAAAGCTCAACATAGAAGAAGATAGAAAATATTAAACATAGTCCCTTGAAGTGGTCCTTAATTAAAAATAATTGTCCAACTTATTCATTTTATGTTTATTCATGTATTATAATATACATATATGTATGTACATACATAATGTATAATATATATAATAATTGTACACGTGTATATACAAAAAATTATACATGTTTATATATATAAGGAAAATAAGGAAAAACTTAATTTTTCTAATTCCTTAAAGATAGACGAGAAAATATTAATTTTATTTATTTTATCATGAATATAATTTAATTGAGTGTGGGCAAAATAAGAAAAATAAGTAATAAAGTGTTGCTGATGATGATGATGATGATGATGATGACTAAAATTCAACAATAATAAATATACAATGAATCGAACTATATGTTCGTATCCAACAGAAATTATTTGTTAAGATATTTTTAGTAAGAAAAACAATGAAAATACAATACAATATAACAAAAACAACAAAAAACAAAAAAAAATAACAGTAGACAAAATAATTTGGTGTTTTTATAAAATTTTAATACAATGAAAGTGATAGTATGAGATAAAATTGTTTTTCATCGTTTATATAAATATATATATACGTACATATGTATATATATGTACATATATTTACACTTTTATTAAATTGTATAGATATACATTCTGAGATGTACGTACAGAATACAGATACATTATACATCTATTGAATAAAATCTGTGGCTTCATCAGTTCTATTCTTTTTTTTTATTATTGTTTTTCTCTTTTGTTTTTCATCATTTTATTTTTGGTTTTATTTTTTTAGGGAAACATTACTTATACATGTGTATACATACATACATACGTACATACAAATAAACATACATACATATATAAATAAGAAATCAAATGAAGTGAAGAGAAAATAAGAAATTGACTATTAAGATATACTTACTATATATAGGTACATACATATGTACATACATATGTCTACTCTATACATAAAATATTATTATCAGTATATATTACAAATCTATTCAATATGAAACCATTAAATTTTGTGAAGTAATACAAATTGATTAGCTTTTAAATTAGTCTTTCAGCAATTTATGTTTATACTTTTATACAAAATAATTTGTGTATATTTTATTAACGAAAAAAAAAAAATAAAAAAAAAATACATAATAAAAAAATAAACATCATCGATTGCTATTTTATTTGTATTTAATTTTTGATATTTCAAATAAAACTTTTGGGAATATTTCTAAGCATCTTCACTTATAATTTAATTACACATAAATAACAAAATATGTATGTATGTAGGTATATATTAATATATTGTACATAGATACTCATATGTATGGATATTGTTATATAGATATCGTGTACATGATAAACAGAGTGTTTCCATTAAACAGTAAAACAAATAAGTTAATTATTAATGAAATGTACGAGTATAAAACAAAACTGTGAGATATGTACGAATGTACATATATCTAATAAATTCATAGTGAATTTTAAATTCATTTTTTTCTTGTAAATATATAGTATTCTACTTTTCGAAAATATTGAGTACACAGATAAATAATTTAATTTTACAAGAAATAAAACAATATAGATAGCATTATACATATTTAATATAGGTATATTAAAAAAAAGACAAATAAATTCAATGTGGTTGATTCAGGATGGTGAATTCAAAATAAATTTTTGTATAGCTGCAGGCTTTTAATTTACTTTAGAAAAATTTCAAAAAAGTTGCATGTAGCGAAATCAATTAAATCTTTAAAAAAAAAATTCATGAATTTTTTCAATTTTTCTTTGTTTTATGTACGATTTACTTTTATTTTTTTTCAACGATCTACAAATTACAGGTTTTTCTCGATTTTCACGAGCCGTGTGTAAGCCAATAGCGTCCAAGTCACAATAATGTAAGTTAAGATTTTCTTCAGTTTGCTTATTCAGGAAAGCTTCATTTTCCTTTGATTCTTTTTTAACTGAAGCTTTTATTTTCTTTCTGTTCCATGGATCTGCCAAACTATCTAGTAGATTTTTCTATGACTTATTATTTAATATTATTTTTTTCAGATGATGTAATCACCCTGTAGAGTAAAGTATATTCATATAAGTATAATTGACAGTTGAGGAGCCTTACATTACATACGTATACATAGTACATGTTTTTATTACATTTCTGTTTCTAAACGTTGAAGAATCTTCAAATTTTCTTTTAATCTTAAGGATTTATTGTCCTTAATATGGATTTAATAAGGTTTTAGTATACTAAAATATGTATAATTATCTGTTTGTACATAATATACATATGTAAATATTTTTATATACATATATTGACTTAGGAGAACTTGTAATGAAAACTATCTGAATATATACGAATAAATTAATTAGAAATTGCTCATCAACATGTTAATATAAGAATTAAAAATATGAATCGATAAACAGTATATTTATACTGTTAAAAAAAAACAACAAGGACAAAAAAAAATGTGATTACTTGCTCCTACATAAACATTTTTATCATATACTTTTTCTACAATATAATACTTAATGTTTAAGATACTTAAAATTTTATTTATTTAAAAGATAAAAATTATTTAAATTTTATTACGTACAATGTTGTCATTTCACTTTTTTTTATATATTTTTTTGTTGTTGCAAAGTATTGAATTAAAAATTCAAAACTTGTAGATCCCATAATTTGGTAATGAATTTTTTTAATAAAAAAATAAAAATAAAATAATAAAGTGAAATTAACAAAGGATCAAAAACAGTATATACATATACATTTACACAATTTCATAAAATCAAAAATTACACTTTTGAATGTAGGCAGTTGTTCATTATTAAAATGAAAATTCTTTTAATTTTCTTTTTTTTCTTTTTTATTTTTCACACAGTAGGTATTTCATTTTTCTTAAAATTCATTAAAATTTTTTTTTTTAAAATCAAATTACAAAAGTAACCACATAGCTGGAGTGTAAACCAAAAAATCACACGACACATAATAATATACATATACATAATGTATGTACATAAATTTTTCTCTCATTATTATTACTATGGTTCTATTAACACAAAAACAGGCTGAAGGAAAAACACCATCATCATGAATTAGCATGAATAAAAAAACAAAAAGAAAAATGAGAAAAAAAAAATATCGTTGCCTCAAGAGGATGTTTTTTTTCCTATTTTTTTTTTTTTTCAAGTAACGTCAATCGTTGAATCCCTTATTTTTACATTGTTGCGGAGATGATTTTGCATTAATTATTTGGTTTAAAGATAAGAACAAAACATGAAGGAAAAATGAATCTAGGAAAAGAGGAAAAATAATTTTATATGTACGAAAAAAAAAAAAAATAAAAAACAAAAAATAGGAAAAGAATGAACGCATTAAAATATCAGAATTTTTTCCTTTCTCTCATAATAATTTTCCTATTTGATTGTATATGTATGTATATGTATATTTTCCTAGGGTGAAAATTTCTACATATAAAATACTTTAAATGATGTGAAAACAGAGGGAAAAAATTTTACAAAATATTTTCTTTTTTTTGTTTGTTTCATAATTTAGCGAGAATTTTTTTCGTCAAGTATTTATGTTGGTGTAGACTTTAAGGTAATTTAAAAATTAAATTTATAAAATTACAGAATAATTTGTATATGAGAGCATTTAATTGTAATGCATGATGTGTATGTGTTACATAATGCCCTTTAAATAAAAACGTGATTTTTGTTTTAGGTTATAAAGAATGTAAAATATAATAAAAATTTTTGATTTTCTGTAATGTGAACTTTAAGATTTAAATTTGGGTTTTCTGAATTTTTTTCTCGTATTTAAAATTTTGTACAGTTTTGTTTTTGTAATTGGCTCACTTAAAAGATTTATTTAAAAAATCGGAATGGTTTACAAAATTGGCCATATTTTTCCTATAAGCATTTCGAAGAGCAGAATTTCAAGATGGACGTTTTGGGGGGCTTGCGAGTAGACTTTCTTTAAAGTAAACAGCCTTATTCTACCTACCTACCTATCTAAATTTTGACATATGTACATATTTGTCCTCACAATATTAAAGCCTAAACTTTCTTCATGTGTTGATTTGGGTGCCGAATTCATAAATCAAGCGGTAACTACCTTTTTTTTTTTTTATATAACGTGCATGTTTTTAATAATATTTATTTCTCAATTTTCATATAATATTTGATTTGATCCTTCAAATTAAATCAACTATTTCATATTAAGCTTATTTATAATAAATGTACATACATATATGAATGTTTCCATGTGAATAAAAAAAAAAGATACTGTAATAAAAATGTAGATTTTTGAAAAGAAAAAAAAAAAAAAGAGGAAAAAGTGGTAGAAATGATCCTTTTTATTTCAAAAAGTATAAGAAACACTTGACTGAAGAAGAAAATTTGAAAGAAATTTTCAACAAAAGTAGTCGAAAATAGGAAAAAACAAAAATTGAATGATGAACAGATACAAAAGGCTTTTGAGAGCAAAACATGAAATTTCTTTTTAGAGATTTTGACCTCGATACATGATACACTAACCACAAAATGTATATGAAATATATGTATGTACATAGGTATTATGTGTCTTATTTTATGTACGGTATATATTATATGTACTTATATGAATATACCTACACATAATTTTTGTTTTCAATAATAGAAAATGAAGATATGTACATCTGTCTCTATGTATGTATTTTATTTTTGTATGTTTATACAATTATATGTAGTCTATTGTATATGTATTATACATTGATTTATAGTACACATAGTGAGTTTTCATATCAATGTCCACCTACATGAATGAAATCTATCTTTTTCATATCATTCAATTTTGTTCGGTTATTATACATACATATATGTTGTGTGTGCTTTTTTTGTATATTTTTTATTTATTTTATTTATTGGATACCATGTCTTAAAGATCCTTATTTTCTTATTTATTTTTTTTTTTCATTTCAAACCCCTTTGTATATTATTTTGTCCACAAGTTGCTTTTATTGGATTTTCCGCCCCAAAGGCTCTTTTAGTATGTATGAAGTTGCTATGACTCAAATGTGTGACAGTGAAAATACTTTTTTATTATCATTTTGACTTAGATAACAGGATAAACAGTAAAAGATTACAAGGAAAGACAAAAATTTTTGAGAATTTTATTTGTGTAATCTACCCCAATGTCTAAAAATGGACATTTGGTTTTTTTTTTCGTTTTTACTTATTTTTTATGATATGTATTAATATGAAAAAATTATGTTGTATACATTTAGATATGTTGTGTATATTATACATACATATGTACATAATGTAGAAGAAAATGCTATAGAAATACACACAAGTTCATATTGTTCATTTTCAGAATGTTGCTATAGTAATGGGTGTTATTAGCTTTTTTTTCTTTTTAAATTTTCATTTATTATACAATTTTTGGTTGAAAAAGCATAATAAATATATGTATGTATTAGAATTATTTTGAATAATTCACCATATAATTATGAGCAGGATGATCAAAATTGAAATTACAGAAACCACAGACAAGTTGATGTCATCTATAGAGGAAAAAACTAATTTTACGGTACAAAAAAAAAATAACGATAAGAAATAAACATTTGAAAACAATAGAAATAAATTATGTAGATGTATGAAACTTTAATAAGGCCGATTGCAACAAGTGGATGTAAGACTTGGACAAAATCTAAGGGAATAAACCTACTGACGACTTCCAAGAGAAGAATTTTAAAAATAATATTCAGAAAATGAAGACGGAGCTTACAGGATGAGATATAATATGAAGTTAGAAGAACTTTCAAGACTGCAAGATACAGGAGCGTTAGAGAATTTTTCAATACAACATTATTGGAAGCAGAAATCCAAGGCGAAAAAGAAGATTGGCAGATGTTGTCTTGGATGATCTGAAAACATCTTAAGACATGTTTTTTCTACTTGTAAAATTTGCCGATTCTGAAGATAACAATTAGTTAATTATAGTTATGAGATTCAGACACTAAATCGAATTGATTTTGTTTTAATACAATTTACATTATTTAACGACTCTGTAACGAATATTAAAGAATAATATATAAAAAAAAGCTTAAATACGTATATGTAAAAGTAATTTTGTTTTTGTTCTTAACTTTAAATTAAATTTTCTTCTTTAAAACTTCAGAAAATGATTGTTGATGTAATATAATGATAATTTTTTATAATTTTGAAAATTAATCAAAAAAAATGAAAAATATGGAAAAAAAATTCAAATTTGATTATATACTTAATTTATTTTTTTATAACCCATAATTTTTTTTTGTCAACGTCGTTCAATTGTTATTCACGAGTATTCATCTATTGATGTATATTTTCTATTTGATTCCCACTATTTTTCATTCTTTAACCGTATACTCACTCCTTTTAGTCCTTCTTCGTCTTACCAATATTTTGGTTATCCATTATGATTTCATTTGATTTTTTGTTGTTGTATGCATTCTGTAATCACAGAAACTCATTTAAATAGTTGTTCAATTTACCTCAATCTCACTGGGATTCTTGAAATAAGTGAAACAACGTTTATAACTATTTGTCTGTCTGTTTTACATTTTAATGTTCATGTTAAAAATGGTTTGCACGATATACACACATACCTACATAGTTCATACAGATAGATATAACAATGCATTTTATTTCAAATATTACGCTATTACTATATTTTATAGTATAATTATTATAAATACTTATACTCCTACTCTGCAATAAATTATTTATGATTGAACAATCAGTGTTACCAACACCCCTAACCGTTTTTCAAGGATGGGGGATGAATATTATTTTTTCGATTTGTATTTGAGAGCAATAACATAACAATTCTGTAACACAAATTCCAGAAAAATTTGAATTAATATTCTAAAATTAAAAAAAAAGAAAAACGAAAATGTTCAACTCATTTTCCATTACTATTCAAAACCATTAAGTAGAAATCTTAGACTTCATTCCTTTTAATTTTAGTTATTTTTGAAATGTTTTATATTAATGTAGCTTTCCTTAAAAAACATTATTTTTAAACTATTGTGACTTATCGTCTGCCATTTCAAGATAGTCTTTCTTTGTTCTAATATTTACTTTTATAAAATGTAAGTATTGAAAATAGTATTTTTACTTAACTATAGCAAAAATTTTTGACCCATTTTGTATTTTTATAAAAATCTTATCATTTGGACTCTTTTTTGTAAGAATAAAAAAACAAATTGTACTTTAAAAAAATTTATAAGTGGCAGCATTGGTACAGAATGAAAAACCAGACAATTGAAAGATCTTAGAAAAAGTTGAAAGTTACTGGTTTTATTAGGTTATAAAAATGAAATATATATGTAGGTACATAGTCCTATTTTTTTTGTTTTTTTGTTTTTTTTGTAAGATACTTTCTGATAAATTGTATACATACATACATACATATAGTATTTTATATTTGCTCATAGATGATGAAAAAAAAAAATTGGAAGTGGCAAAGATCTCTCTTCAAATCACGTACAATGACTCTTGTTACATTTTTCATCTATTTAGTTATATTTTCTCTTGTATTTCCATTTTACTTTTACATTATTTTTATGTTTCATAAAGGGTGCCAATGAAATTTCATTTCAGTTGCACGTATTTTTATTATAGTATTATATATTACATGCATCATATTAACTACTTCTTACTTAGAATTTATGACATAAAAAGAATTTAAAAAATTTTAGTTTAAGTTTAAAAAAAAAAACACATACATATACATATAACGTATATTAACTTGAACCTTGTTTTTAAAATTACGTTTTTTTTTTTTTTAACTTTATTATAAATTACCCTGTATATCCTTTATTCTATGTATCTTATACTTTTTGTACTTATATTTATAGTTATACTTTACTTAGACGATTGGGCATCATCATCTATTTCTTATTCTCTCATTTGCTATTGCAATGTCATCGCTATCTTGGGAATTTATTTTTATTTTCAACATGAAATTGTTTTAAAAAAATCACGTTTTTTTGATTAAAAATTAAATTTTTCGATTTCTTCTACTTTTTTTTTTTTTTTTTTTTTTTTTTTCATTTTAAACGGATATTCTGTTCCATTCGTTTCAGTGTTGTACTTTACTTTTTTTCATGGTTTTATTTTCATCTTTATAGATTTTTCTTCTTGTCTTCAATTTAATTTTTTTTTTTAAATTTTAAATTGTACATCAACTATAAAAATCTTTTTTATCTTTTAGTTTTTTTGTTTAAATTTTTGTACAATCTAGAATAATAATAATTAAGCAAAATTAAGTTAGGTATATGTATACTTAGAAAATGACTAAATCAGTATTTATGTAAGCATTTTATGTTGGTTTTTTTTTCTACAATTCTATTTTATTATGTAGTAAAAATGTTTAAAATTTTCGTCCTGAAAATTAATATTTCAAAATAAATGTAATTTTTATATGAGAATATTTTGCAATGTTCATACATATAATATAATAATGTTCATATGTGGTTCTCTTTTCTTATAATCTTCAGAAGAAGTTCAAATGTGACATACATCAACACTCTCTTTCATCTTCCTTTTAACTTTCGCCATCCATTTTTCCATCTCCATGTGCAATATCTGTGCTTACATTTAGTTGATTTTTTGGCATTAGGTTCTTCATAAAGAATCCTTTAAGGAAATTTTTTGAAAATGAGATTATTTTTCGGTTAACTGCATTATTTTCTACAGCGAATTTATTAAAGAATTTTTTAAAAATGGTGTTTAAACCGCTGATTGTAATATTTTTGGAAAATTACTCTTATATGTTTTTCTATCTAAAATTGGTAAAATACAATTTGAAAAACTGTTTCCAAGAAAAATCTCTATTTACATACATACATATTATATACATATAAAATGAACAATCAAAATAAATTTAAATTTCAAATAAAATTTCAAAAGCATCACCCCATACAAAATTATGCAGAATTATCTTAAATATATGCAATGAATTATACGAGTATATGTATGTATAGCTAAAATTTATGATAAACTTTATGAGATATAATAAAATCTGTGTGAACATTTTTTTGCCTTACGTTTATATAATATCTATTACATACTCTGAAACGAATACAATAAAATGCTACATTAATTTACTGTCACATAAATTCAAGTCATATTCAGGGTGAAATGCGGATACAGGGTGTGTATTTTTGAAAATGTGCTTAAAATTACATCAATATTTTAGAACATACATATGTACATACGAAGTATATTTTGTTCACCAGTAAAAAAATAATATATGAAAGTGATTTTATAAAAAATAAAATAAAAAATAAAAGGAAATGTCCTCTATTGTTTTTTTAGGATTTTTTTTTTTTATATATTTTTTTATATATATTTTTGTTGTTGTTTAGAAGTAATGAAAAACATAGAAGAATCTTTTCTTAATGCAAGTAATATAAATAAAAAACGATTAATCTTTATAATCCACTCTGCCGCCGGAAGACATTTTCATCATCTGTCAGCCGAAATATATTTTTTGTGAAAAGTGAAGGATATAATTCGTTATTGTTATATATTTATACTTATAAGTAAGTATATAAAGGATATACATACATACATATATAAATATATTCTAAAATATTTTTTTTCCCTCTGAAGATACATTATAAAATCATGACTTTCCTTATTCTTGGTTGTTCAGTTTTCTTACTGATTCCAATACACAATGATGGTCATACGCATAAAATATAAAAAAAAAAATATATATACATATACATATGTATGTAGCAGTATGTACTTATTAATGTACATATGTATATCATGAAATTAGAGAGATGATGATATAGGATAATAAAAAAAAAAAAAAAAAACAAAGTCTTTTTCTTATAAAATTGCGTGCCCTGATGTCATCAAAAATGTGTTGTAAGGTCCCATTAGAATGCTTTTGTTATTCTTAGTAAGAGGTATTTTGTCTAAAAGCTATTCATATAAATTGAATGAATCCCATGAAAATGACTTAAATAAATGACGGAATCATAAGGAAAAATTACTACAATTTACTTTCAACAAATTGTTGTAACAATAATAATGTACTAAGATATAGCGGACAAAATAAGCCACCACCTGCCTGCCGCAAACAAACGGTGACAAATCTGAATAAAGTACTCGTATATATTAGTGATGGAGAGGATGACAATTTCAGTTATAATAATTTTTTATCTTATCTTTTTTTTTTTTTTTTTTTTGTTCAAAAGCGAAAAAAAAATAAGTTAAATTTAGCGTAGATATTCAAAATAATATTATTATTTAATAATTTTTTTTCTTTGTAACATTATATAAATATATATTATGTATATGTACGTATAATGTATGAATATATGTATATATTATATACTGATGTATGTATGTGTGTAGAAAAAATTATTAATTGCAGACTTGAATTCCTGTCATCATTATATTTTTATTTTACAAAAAATATTACTTTTGAGATAATATCTGCAATTAGCGGTGGTTATGCTTAACTTAATTCATAATATGAAATATTTATGTAATTCTGTTTCCATCATTAATCAAAAATGGACTATACTGAATCTGAATGGTATTTTAAGAATATACAATTATACATACATAATTGAAAGTTCTTATAATCGATAAATAATATATCAATTTGTAACAGTAAATTATTTTGGTACATAGGAACTTAAAAATTTTAAGTACAAGCAATAGCAAGTTCAAGATTTTAATCAATTTTATTTCAAAACACCCAATAATAACCTGAAAATAAATTACAGACTAGACTATTAGATATTAATAATTAAAATTGCTTCATAAAGAAATAACTTCTGCGTGAAAAAGAGGTATAGTTGTAAATTTATAAATTCATACTATTTATTTGAATTTTCATTAAAATTTAATTCAAATCACTGGTGATTTGCTGATTATATAAATGTTAAGTTAAAAAATGAATTAAAAGTGAATGAAAATTTATTGTTAAATACTGTGTAGTAAAATAATTATTTACTGATTGGTGCGTTGGGGGTGGATGTATTATTTGAAGCTAAGAATTATTATTATTATTTTTTTTTTAATTCTAGTCTTCCACATGACATTACAATTTCGATATTTTAATAAATTATATTTAATCTAATTAATTCCATACTTTTTGTGAATTTTGTTTATTGGAAGACTTTACAAGCAGTTACATGTTGTTGTTGTTTAGAATTAGATTAGCTTCTATACTTTTTTGTCGTCAACCATTATTAAGACCGTCTGAGAGCCTGAAGAAGATTTTTAAATCATATTTCTTTTTCTGAAATAATTTAAAAACTTTTTGAAATTTTGCCTAAATTTAAAACTTTGTAACTTATAAATTAAATTTTAAATTGTTGCTTTGTGAAATTTTATTTATTAGAAATTGAAAAGCATGAACAAATCATATGTAATTATATTATTCATAAAAAAAAAGTGCAATGCTTTCATTGGCATATATTTCGGTTGGTTTGTCATAAAACCATAATAATATTGTTCAATTATTATGAATAGGTATATAATTTCAAAAGCTGAATTTGTAATGAGATTCTTTATCATCATGCATGAATTGTATATATCCATAAAAATAATTTATGCATATATATTTAGATATTTATGTGAATATATCTATTGTATGTATGTATATAGTATAATGTATAAAGTTCTTGGTAAAATTCACTTTGTATTTTATTTGAGTTGAGGTTGCCAATGTATTGATAAAATTATGTAAGTATACATTTGTTTTCTAAAATTGTTCTAAAAATGAAAGCTTTCGACAGTGATGATGTCATAAATAAACATACATATATGTACATACATACATAGATCAATATGAAATCACTATCAATAAAATCGATTGTGAAAATATACAGTACATTATGTACATATATACATACTCGTATGTGTATATGATATAAGGTAAGTTTGTATATTCTATTAATTAATTGGTTTTGATGCAAACTTAACCTGCATCCTATATAAATCAGTCATGTTTTATCAAAACATAAAAAGGTATTTTCAATAAAATAATAATTAATTGAACATACAAACAAAAGGATAATATGATCAATAATAAAGCAACAGGAAACAGAAAATACAAAATTCAAATATTTGAAAGATATATAACATTATTCAATAATTTAAGATGACAAAATGAAATTATATCGTCGCCTTACAATATTTGATCAAGAATTATAAATTGAAAATGATTTTTAATGAAAATATTATTATTATTGCACAATTTTAGTGTATAAATTTAAAATGTCTCTATGTTGAAAATTTGTCATGTGAGAAATAATCATTTTGAAATATTTGCAAATTCAATTTTAATTAATAAATTAAATTTATTGCATTTATGTCCTTTGGTATTTAATTATGAGACTTATAGTTTAGTAAACTAATGACCCCGAAATTGTTGTATATATTAACATACATATTTTAATTTGAATTAAAAAAATCTATGTTCATGAAGAAAACATTTCTAAACAATTTGAAATTTTTTATTAGAACTTGTGTAGGAGGGTTTTCACTTGTGAACTTCTTCTAGATAAAGTCTAAGGATATAGGATTCGCCATTTTATCTACTTTTGATGTTTGCAATCATTTTGGTTTGCTGAAATTTAAAAATTCAATCAAAATATTATCCCAAAAATTTTGGAAAATTGAAGGTATTCGTGTGTAGTGAAGGCAAATAAACTGAAAAACTCTATATGTTGCATTTTGTCATAAAACAAAGGTAAATTTAGGTATTAATAATTTTGTATGAAAATAATCAGTCACTTTTTTTTTTTTGAATCTTAAATGTTAAAGCATCAGTTGAATGAACAAAAAAAAAATTATTAATTTGTATAATTTCTTTGTTGTAAAATATTATCACAGTTGGTTTTTTTGTTTGTATATAAAAGTGGCAGAGTGAAAAGACTTATATTTGGTAACCTTTCAGTAATTATTTAAATATACAAAAATGTTCTTCAATAATAAGGAAATTATAACTGTAGAAAAATTTTAAAGTCCAAGTTCAAAATCAATAAATGAAATTTTGTTATTACTGAACAATCAACTTTATGTATACGTATATACTTATGTATGTATACGTAAGGTATATACATATTATACACAATACCTACTATTGTTTTGTCCTTGTTATAAATAAAGTTGATTTGGTAAGCAGCTATAATTTTTCCAAGTTTTTATTTATTTATTTATTTTTTTTTTTTTTTTTCAACAAAATATAATGTGTATTTGATAGACACACCTATTAATCGTTTCACACTTGTAATAGGTGTACATACAAAAGGAACATAATTATTTGCACCTACGGTGTTTTTCTTTATTCTATTAATATACTACCATAGTACCAACCCATATTTTTCAAGAAAATATTATATGTGAAAAAAAAAAAAAAAAAAAATAAATTCGCGTATAAGAAAAATTTAAGTGTACCTAAATGAATTTTTAAGGGGTGAATCAAATTTGAAAAAATTCAGTTTTAGTGTCTTTTAATCATGTATGACTTTCAATATCCATAATGTATATGATTTTTCACTCTCCTAATGAGAACCATTTAATTTATTGTTGGTGTCATTCAGTGAAATTATGCACATTTCTCTGTTAATCAAAACAGTTGAAAATTTATTTGAAAACACTTCTTGAAAAATATTGAATTTTTCACTGGAAAGCTACTTTTCTTAAAGAAAAAACATTTCATATTGTTCTTATCTAAAAAAAAAACATTTTATCGAAAGTTAAAAAAATTAAGTGATAAATGTGATGATAAATTTTTTTCAAAATAAAAAAAAATGATTCACCCTGTTTTAAATATTTTTCATACTATATTATATGTATGTATACACATGTAATAAGTGACAGCAGGAGTAAGCTGAAGAAATTTTATTTGATAGAGAAGCTGCTGTATTGTTAAAATTGATGGTGCTAAAAGTGTTTAGTGACAAGGTAAATATTTACTAAGATTCAATTTTTGTTATACACCTTACCTGTGTATGTCTTTACAAGTTAAATCATTAATTTCAATTTCTTCTTTTTTCTTTTTCTTTTGCTTGTTTGTATATTTTCATACAATTTTGTTGTTTCGGTTGTTATTTTTCTCTTTTTCATCTATTTTCTTTACTTTATATTTATCCGTTTTCTTATATTTATGAGTGAGCTTTTGAAAACAGATAAAAAGATACAATTGGGGTTTTTTATTTTTTGCACTTTTGTGTTTTTTTTTTTTTTTTTTTTATAATGTTTTGGTGATACACGCAACAATCAAAATGACTAATGCTTCACAATTTTATAATAAATTTTGGTTGATATAAAAAATAATAAAATTAGACAAAGATAAAGAACATAAATAAGGGAAAACGAAATCTAAAATATGTTTTAAAAAATTGATTAGAGATACATACAACATGGATTTAGATTTTTTTTTAAACACTTATTATAAATTACATAAAATTATGAATTTCAGATTCTTAGAACACTAAAATATTGATTGTTCAAAATTCTATACTTACCATATTAGGAATTTAATAATTTTTTTTTGTGTGTAGACTTGATATCTGTTTAGCGATTATCCTGAAGTTAAAAACAAAACAACAAAAAAATGAATTTAAAATTGGAAATATAATTTTAAGTTAAATATTTTTCATATATCACAATAAATTTTATGCAGGTAACTCTAATATAATGTGGGTGTAAAATGTATTTTTGGCATGTTACATGCGTACATGTTATATAAATTTTTTTTTTTCAGTTATTTTGAAATTAATTTGTAAATACAGTTTTGAAATTTCAATGTTTGACAGGAACAGATATTTGAAAAAAATATCTTTATTGTAAATGTATCTGTAGCTTTGCATATATGTATAGGTATGTATGTAGTATATATGTATATTTTTAAATGACATCTATTTTCTATTTTATTTTTTGTGTCGTACTTATATTTATTGTCCAGAATATTTTTATTTTTTGAGAATGAGTATCATATTCACCCCACATATACTATTACAAAAAATATCTATAGTAGAAATGTTTTTTAATTAAAAGCGATTTTCTGATTTATACGATCAGGATGTATAGTTATTCTACTAACAATTAGTTCCTATTTTTTTCATTGTTTTTTTTTTTTTGTTTTCATTGTTTTTTGTTTTTCGTGTGGATTTATTATGTCACAGGGTGATTTGTGGTTACTACTTTAAGGGATTTGTAAATACTAAAATTATATAGATGTAAATAAATACATAGAAATGTATTTGTATTATTTAGTATGTAATATCAAAGTGAAGTTAATTGCTGATTAGATTTATTTGTTATACGATATCACAAATGATATTAACTGACACCGGAGGTTATTTTCCAGATTAATTTATTATTATTACACAACATTTTGTTTTTTGTTTTTATTTTTTTATTTAACGTTTCATAACAAACTCATATATTTTGTGATTCATTTATATATACTGGTTCGAGAGTTTTTCTCAGGAATTTAAGAAATAATAAAACAAAAAAAAAAAATCATTTTTAAATTAGCAAAATGAATTGACAACAATATGTTTTTTGTATTTTTTATTTTTTTCTATATTTTTTTTTTGTCAATTTAAAAAAAAAAAAACAATACCACTTATTCTGAAAATTTTAGATATAAAATAAAAATCATACACCCTTAACTAATATGCATAACCATAGAAACAGGAAATTTGAATGTAAATTTGTTTGAGTTTTGTGTATAGTTTTGAAATATACATACATACATATGTATGTACATAATTCATTACATGCAATTGCCCTAAAAAGTTTCAAAACGGAAACCTTTGAATGAAAAACGATTGTGTTGAGTAAAGCAAAAAAAATAAAATAAAAAAAAAACAATCTTTATATAAAGTTTCTAGGTAACCTGAAGAAAATTTTATAATATAGTATATGTATACACTTATGTACTGTATATTTGCAAAGAAATTATATAGAATTTGTATAACTGCGTGTTTTGATGTTAAGTTCGTTAAAGTCTTTTATTTTACATGTGAAATACATTTTTATTATGATTCTTAAAGAGAAATTCTATTATGAAACTTTTTAAAAATGCATAATACACCATCGTAAGAACATAAAAAAGAAAATAACAACAAAGAAATTAATTAATAAATATATTCTTTACTGAAACACTTACGTAAAAGGGTAAAAGTTTTTTGTAATTTATGAATTTTTTTTTTTTTTTTTTGCTGAAAAAAGAGAAAGTTTTAACACTATACATATGTATGTATTGTTGTGTGCTTTATTTAAAATTAATATATAAATTTTAACTTATTTATTGACATTATTAGGTTATGTTGTTATACATATTGTTAACAAAACAATATTGAAAATCAATACAAAATGAATAAGCTCTTTGGAATATGTGTAGGTGTGATTTTATTAACACGTTGCGTGCACTAAGTATCACCGATGAACATTCCAAGAATGATTCCTAACAGGCTATATATTATCGGTGAATACTCCAAAAGTGATTCATGACGGGCTAAAACTAAATTAAGTGTGTGACGCAAGCAAATATGAAATTAGTTTTAGATCAAAACAATTTCTCCAGTATATATATTCACCAATGATACATTGATCTATGAGGAATCACTTTTTTGAAGTGTTCACCAGTAGTGATATAATGGCACGCAACATGTTAAATTAAATAACTTATTTATTGCTTGTTTTTCAATCTATTCAATAAATAACAATTAAATTTTATAATTAAGAATAATAAAAATTATTCACGCGAAATTTAATACATATATAGAAAGTAAAAGACATACACACAATAAAACCATTGAAACCGTACAAAAAAAAAAAAAAAACAAAAATTTTGAAGAGGTTTCTACACAAAAAAGTGCCTTTTCAAGTACCTTTATTCAAGAGTTCTTCACCATCAATTTACGATAAGTGTACAACGCCTAAAGGCGAAAACATCACACCTTTTACGTTTTCATAAATATATGTTAGTAGAAGGAGTAAGTTGATTATGATTATGTGATGTGTTGTTGTACTACCACAACGGTGATAGTATAGAGTGGTATAAATTTAATGATGATGATGATGAAGCTAGATGGTATAGTTAGAGGAATTTGTGGCATTCAGAAAGAACATTTACATTGATGTTTCACAACACCCTTTTCTCTTGTACAAAAGAAAACATCGTACCGAGAACTTTGAAAATTTTTAATTTTTCATCATCATCAGTGTACAAATTACAAATATCTAGATACATACATATAACAGTATATAGAATGCAATGTTGCACTAGGACTTTGTTAATGATACACCAACGTTTTATATTACTGTACTCCTACATTTATTTTTTTTTACGCTACTTTACTGAAGGGGTTTTTTTTTTTTAAATTTTGAATGAAAAGCAAAGGTCCTTTATATCTTTTTTTAACGATGATGTTCATTTAGTTAGTAGGTAATACCTCTTTAGTAAAACTGCGTTTTTTGTTTGTTTGTTTTATAGTTATATGTATATATGTATAATAAGAATAAAAATATGATAATGTTAGAAAAAAATTTAATGTATTTCATATGTATGTACCTGTGTACGTGCATGCATGCTAAAAGAAGGAACATCAGCTACAATTTCAAAGTGAATACAAAAATGCACTCAAATATGCTTTATTTACTTTCATTATTTGAATAATTTTATTTTTGTTTTATTTTTAATAATGTGAACATTCAATATTATATTCATAAATGCTGTATTAAATTTTTGAAATTTTTAATGTTTAACAATTATGAAATGTTATAATTTCTTTCATTTCAATTTCATTGAAACAGTTTGTATGAGTATATTATGATTATATATTAATACACATTATGTATGTACTATGGGCACTTTAAAATAAGATACTTAAGATTCTTATTATTTATAAATTTCTAGTCGTCAATGTTAATAATTAAGCTTTGAACGAAAGAATTTAAAAGCCAGATGTGACGGTGATTTTAAAGACCAGATTTTGGAGAAGCCGATACAATCACGAGCTTTACCAAAAAGAATCAGAGATGCAAAGCATAGACAAAAACAATTAAATTGGTCGTTTTAAATGAGTTACCTATAGGTAGAGAGACGTGAAAATGATGAATGATGAAATGCGAAATTCATCCTGAATCAGAATCCTCTCAGAGGTAAAAGAATGATTTCACAAAAGACATCAGAGCAAAATGAGTTATTTTAAGACATCATACATAAATCAAAATTTTAACACAAATCTTTTTTCCTTAATCTATAATGAACGTAATGAAAAACTTTAATTAAAAAAAACGTGAGTATCTTGTAAGAGTATTTAAGAAAAGTATAAAGTATTTGATTTAATTATTCTTATGTTTATTTTGTTAGTATAAGTAATTAAAAGTCAAAAAAGGAAGAAAAGAACAAATGTAGGACATTAGAAAAAAAAATAAGAACAAAAACAAAAGGGAGAAAAAAAACTTTAAGTGCAGTAGTTCATTGAACACTTGATTTCAATAACATTACCTTATGTATGTATGTATATGTTTTTCTTTTTGTAATACTTGAATGAAAAGTAGAATTAGAGTCAATATATAAAGGCAAAAAAAAAGAAGTAAAAAGCATGCCTAAGAGCACTTGTGAAAATTTCTTAAAGAAGTGTACAGAATTAAAATCACAAAAAAAAAAAAAAAAAAAGGAGAATTAACCAGCTATACTTTATTAGTGATTACAAAAAGGAAAATATTAAGTAGATTTAATTAAAAAATTAGGATGTCCTTTTTAAAAAGAACGAAGAAAAATTTTTTAAAAGGTTCTATTTTCAAAGTTGCTTTTTTTGTTGTTGTTGTTGTTAAAAAGTTACACTTGAAAAGGTAAAATAATTTTGAAAATAAAAAAAAAAGATATGATCAGAAAAAAAAGATATGATTAAAAAGAAAAAAAAAGCATAATTCAACTACATAAAATGTTCAACGGAAGCTATAATATTGTAATTTCAGGATTTAAAAAAAAAGGAGATATGTACTTGTCACAGTTCTTATGAAAATATTCAAAGAAACGTCAACATTTATTCCTAAAAAGTTAAAAAGCTTGGAGCTAAAAACTGTAATTGAAACAATTATTATTGTATTTTTTTAGTCATGAAATTATCATTTTCTAATTTATATAATATGGAATAGGTTAAGGGTAATTTTGTCGAGACAATTGGTGCTTCAAAGTATCCAAAACGTTGAAATTGTTTTGACATCACAGTAAAAAGTATAAAAATTTTTGAAAATATAAAATTTCCAGTTTTTTTTTTATAATAGTAAAGCCGTATCGTCTCAATTGATTCCGATACTTTTGTTTTATATTTTGAAACAATAATTATAGTCGAAATTAATTATTACATGTTAAAGAAGATTTAATCCGAACTAATTTTGTTTTCAAATTAAAGGGAAAGCTAATTTTGAAATATGCCCTCTTTTACATATACATACATACAAAAGTACATCCAACAGTATTATTGATTTACATACATATTTTAAAATCATAAATAAAGCACTGTTATGTGCCATTTATAATGTATGTATATAAATTATATGTATATTGATATTTCCAAACTTTTATCATCAATTTGACAAGGATACCATTCTGTTTTTATTTTTTTTTGTTTTATTTTTGTATATCGTCCTTTTTCATACAATTAATATTTCAAGTTTTAAAAAAACATATATGTAGTTTATTTTTAGCTATCATTTTGTTTAATTGCTTCTATTATGAAATAAAAAAAAAAAATGTGCTAAATCATGATAAACTAAATAAATCTAAAAAAAATTATGTAATAGATAAATTGAATCATCAATAAAGCTTTCATCTTTCATTTTAAAAACTATGATGTTTCCTCTTCATTTTTCAATTCAAAATGATAGCTTTCAAATGAATTGCAATTTTTATTTATGTTTTTCCTCATTTTTTTTTTTTTTTTTCATTGAAAATTGAAGTAAAACTTTTTCCACATTGGATAAAAAAAAAAAAAAAACACGTTGATTGTATAAAAATATAACTTTATAACTTTCGCAAAGGAAGAAAAAAAGGTACATGAGTAGAAAAAAAAAATGTACACGTACAATGCATACGATATAGTGTGTGGTATAGTATATTATATTTATGAATGAAACTTGCTTATGATCTCACAAATTGCCTTTTTATTGTACCATCATCAACCATACATCGTTATCGAATATACATACATTTATGAGTATGTATAATATTTTACTGTAGTTTTCATCGTCATCATCTCCATCTTCAACTTATTTAACTTTCTTCATGCATGACCCATCTCCTAAAAATTTAATTCTTTTTCAAACTCATTTTTATACTTTCTTAAGTGCAGACATATGTACATACGTAGTACATATACTCGTATGTATGAATGTATTTATAATATTTACGTTACTATATGAGTCTTAATAAAATGTAAAATTAGTAAAAGCTAAAAGTCAATCAATCATTCCGTCAGTTTTTTTCTGACTATTATATAAACGATACATACATATGCATCAAAAATGTATGTGTGTATGTAGATCAAGGTCTTGTAGAAGCCAAGGATGAAATTTTGAGGCATACTGTAGCCTTTTTAAGAAAAAATTTGGTTTTGCAACTAATCAAAGCGTAGTTAATATATAGAGAAAGCTGGTAGTCAGTTTTTGAAAGGACTTTTCATAATGATCTGTAACATCAAAGATCATAGATAGCATTCTATTATTTTTGATGACCTATAATGCTCCACTAGAACTAGGAGTAGTTGGTGATCCTGCTTACAGGCCATAAACATGTACACAAACCAACTAAACAAATATAAGTCCTGTCATATGAATAAATTCGTTCTTTACCAATAAATTAAGTTTTACGCATCTTACAAAAAAAGTAGATGCTTTTATGACACAAAAATAGTCTATAGGAAACTAAAGTTAACCAGAGTAGAGTAGTCAAAAACTTTAAATAGGCTGTATCACTATGGAGTACAGCAGTATAGTAAGAATTTCAATTAAAACATAATTTTTCACATAAGACGAACAATTATCATATTATCATATGAGAAAAAGGTTTTCACTTTTTTTTTCTTCTAAATTACATACAGAAAATCAATGAAAAGACCTAAAAGTTTTACGGTACTACAATTTCGCATACTATTAAGTACTCGTATCATTATGATATGTGTATGTACTAATATTATTTTTCAATTTTTAACAGAAGTATAAAAAAAAACTACGTGAAAATGTATGTAAGTATTTATAGCTTCTAGCTCCTGTAGAATTATTGTGTGTATAGAAAATAATCATTATACTTATATACGTTAAACGTTTAATATAAATGCAAACGTATGCGGAAAATATAAATTTTTCTTTTATGAAATAAAAATCGATCAAACTTTTATAAAATTATGTCTAACATAACAGAGTATTTATTCCTTTATATAGGCACTTTGTAGTACTTCTATGTATACATTCTATACATTGTACGTAGATATATATTATTTTACAACTTGTACGTACATATTTATTTTCTTATATTTTCTGTTCTATACTCGTATGTACATATAAAATATCATATCACGTTGATCCTGTTTGTAGATATGTATATAATGTATATCCTTTGTTGATAACAGCAACAACTTCGTTTATTTTTATGAGAACAAAAAAAAAAAAATACAATTTATGATCTGATAGTTATGAAAAGAAAAAAAAAAACAAGTACAAAAAATTTCAAATAAAAAGCCACTTTGGAATCATACATCATGTGTGTAATGTGAATTTGATATTTTTGTTGTTAAATATATGAGAAATTTTACACCTTATGTATGTTTTTAGGCGATATTTGTATACATTATGTATACTCGTATGTATAATAATAAAAGTGGGATGTGTAAAAAGTTATAAAAATCCTTGTAGGAAAACTCGTTTAAAATTGTCTATTTGGAAAAAAAAAAACAAAATAAATAAACATATATATTGTATATATTTGAATTTATAAACAAATATTCATTTATTACTTAGAAGAATGTGAAAATTCATTTCAATAAAAAATAATTGATGTATGAACATACATATAACTAAAAGGGTGTTCAATTTTTATATTCATTATGTTTAAGTTTGTAAATAAATAACTCATTATTGAAATAAAGCCATAATAATAAAATCATGTTTTTGATCATATTTCATACTCGAAAATCATTAAATATACCTCATTTGAATAATTTTATTGCTTGAATTCTATCAGCTGTTTATGTATATCAAAAACTAATTGATTTGATAAAACTAAAAATTAATGTTAAGAATAATCAAATTGCTCCAAATACTTATCAGTAAAAATCATAATTTTTCACTAAAATTGTTGAGATAATTTGATTTATGGATTTTTTATTGATGTCAAAATTATTTAGTTATGTAATTAAAAAAAAACACCCTGTATAGGTAACATACCTGTATAAGTAAATCTATCAATTTGTTTGCGTATGGAAAATTTACATTTTTTTTCTCACATGTATTTCGAATGTCTATATCAATGACATTTTTTTTAAAGGTAAAAAATTTATTCAGTGCTTTCTTAAAAGTTGACAGTTACTAAGTAGAAAATCCACAGAAAATTTTATACTTACAAACATATAAGTAGTACATACATACAATATGTTATATAGACTAGGACTAGAATATAAAAAAATCTGTTTTTTTTTTTCATAATCTACTGTGCTACTATTTCGCAAAGTATGTGTTCGAAAACATGAGTGTCTACATTTTTTTACAATTTGAAGAAAAAAAAAATAAATTAAATAAAATTAAAAAAAATGTCCTTTTTTATTTTCTACTTTTAGTACACAGCAGATATCTGAAAAACTACTTTTAGTTGTATGTTTAACGGGAAAAAGTATTTTTTTTATTTGAAATTTCCTACATAAAAATGAAAAACAAAAAAAAAAAAACAAAGAAAAATGTGAACTTTTATCCTTTCTTAAAAATTTTAAAACAAACTTTAATTCTTAGCATATAATACAGACAGAAAACAGCTGTATAACAATTTCTGTTTTTTAAATTATACTCGTATTATTGTTAATTTTTTTTTTTTCTGGAGAAGAAAAAAAGTGTTTTGTAGAAAATACATTACTCTTATTTAAAATATGAAAAAAGAAAATTTTTCTTATATACATTCGCAAGTTTAAAACTTATTGCAGAATTTTTAAAACTTATTTATAATGTGTATAATATACGTTATAATAACGAGTACGTTCATATACGTGAATGTACATAAATAATATTTTTATATAAAAAAAAATAGATTCATGTTGTGAATAGAATTATATGTATATACATATATAACTATGTATGTATACATATATATAGATATAGGGAATTTTTATAACTTTTCAACTTGTTTTAAAAAATGTCCTTATTGTAATTTTAATATTAATAAATAACCAAAATCATATTAGAAGTTAAAATAACCTTTCACGTGTTAAATTAAAAGATTTTTTTTACTTTTTCTTTTCCAGAAACCAACAATAGATAGTCCAAATTCCATGCCTTGGCAGTTGGCACACTAAATGAAACTAATTTGTGTTTCTTAAGAGTCGTCGACGATAAACGAACTAATTTATGCATATTGGAAGACTCAGACCGATGCGTACGTTTGATTTAAGTGTGTATTTTAGTTACTTATTGCATAGAATATAGAAATATAGAATACTAACTGTAGAACAAATTGTGTTCCCGATTCTGTGAAAATTGTTGTTTTTCTTATTGGTGTGAGTGAAAAAAAAAATATGAGATGAGTCTGTCTTTCACTTTAACAAATAGAACTATAAATTATTAAAGCTGAAAAGAGATAAAACATAAAATTATTCCCACTTCAATTTTCAATTTTTTTTTTCAATTCAGCATTCAGCGTTCTATGAATCAGATGTTAAACGTCAAATTGACTATGATTATAGGTAGGTATGTAAATTTTAATAACAATAATAAATAATATTGAAACAAAGTGAATAAAAATAATAATTTATCATCAATATCATCACAATCAGTACAAAATCATAATAATAATAATATAAAAAAAGATGATAATTTAAATTATAATTCATTAATAAATTTTATTTACAAAAATTAAATCTTGTTAATAATAATGTGAAAAAAAAAAACTGAAAAACGACATTCAATTGATTGTGGTACAAGTATTAAGGAATATTTATTAAATCATAATAATAATCGTCAACAAATAATAACGTCATTTTTTCTAAAATTATTATTTTAGGAAATGAAATAAGACTTATATTTTATACAAGTTTAACCTTTTATAGAAAAGGTTGAAAATAACAAATTTCTTGTTAATTTTCTTGTAACTTGTAACAAATCTGGTGATGCTTTTTAAAGATAAATAATGAAAATTTTATTTTAAAGGAAGCTATTTCCACACCACCTTGATCTAGATTCAAAGTTATGTTTTTTATTTATACAAACTTGAGTTCTAGATTGAATTGAAATAAATATCTAATATCTATAATCTGAAAGTATACTTTAAAACTTTTTTCAACGTAAAAAAAACTCAAATTAAAATTAATAATATTTATTAGAAGTTTTATATAATAAAAATCTCTCCTTAATTTTTATTTATTAATAGAAAGTAGGTACATAATATGTATAATCATAATTTTTTATAAGAAAATTTTTCCGCCGTTTTTAAATTCGAATTTATTAACAATGAAGTTGAATGATTGTATGAATTCAGCAGTTTAAAATTAATAATTTAGTGCTACCAAATGAATACATTTGTGGGTAGTACATTAAAAAATTCAAACATTGAAATTTGTAATTTACGTTTTACATTGTTCTGTAAATTATACTACTCATATAATGTGAATATTAATATATAAAATATATAATTATATTTGTAAAAATATATACTATATAATTATATAGAGTATGATAATAACAACACCATCTAACGGACAAACATTTCAAAAAATTTTATTTCATAATTCTTGTGTATGGCTACCCTAAAAATAACATATGTTATGAACATATGTTAAATTTGGTTAAATTATATTCAGTGACCTATTGTTTATCAGCAATTTAACATGTACATTTAATTCAGTGACCTGAAAAATAAAACAAAAAATATTGTCGTTTGTGTATGTCAGTCTGTCTCATTTTAACTAATTGAAATTTCCGTTTAGAAAAATGTGAAATATTTACATTTCATTTCCACTAATTGAATTTAAAAAAAATAAAAAAAATTCAGTTTTTTATTTCATGAGTGTATATATACCTCCTGCTTTACTTTGGTTGGATATTCATACTTTGTCTGCTATTATTCTATATGCTATGCTTATTGGCAGTAAAAAGTTTTTTTCGCTAATGATCAATACTCGAAACTAAAAACACTTCCTGAAAGTGTCAAATTTCGAAAAACTCTCTCTCTCTCTGTTTTTTTTTTATTTCCCTACAATTTGTCACCAATATCGTCAAATTTTATTCATCAAATATAAAGGGATATTTATATATTTTTTTTTCGTGGAGGGTCTGATGTTTAGCATTTTGGCTGCAGTCAAGAAGTGTATATCTGGTAATGTTGGCTATGAAAGTTGCACACAGACTAACGAAAGAGTTCTCGATTTTCCCGTAGACTAAGTATTGTGTTAGAAGGTAGAACTTCTACTTGAAAAGAGAACCCGAAAAAGTAGAAGCTTGTTTGTGTATTAAGTTGAATAGTTAGAAAGTGCTTTTTGCAACATGCAACTTTAAAAAGGAAAAAACAAATAGCATGTTATAAAATATTATTAAAAAAAAAGGAAAAAAATTGAAATATACCTTCCACAAATTGCTTGAAAATAATAAAAAGTACAAAAAAAAATGTAAATGATGTACGCAAGTTCTTTAAAAATTTTATGAATTTTTCATTTTGTAATTTATAATAAAAAATATATTTAAAAACAAAAATACTAAATTATAATAAATTCTGATTTTTCATATTTATTGTTTTTTTGTATAAATTGTAGAACACTGAATTCATTTTTGAAATTATTAAACTATTCAATTTATTGTAATGTAATAACTTTTTTTTTCTTTTCTTTTTTTTTTATATATAAAAATAACTGCAAATGATAAAATGCATAAAAATAATCATAAATTTCTTTTTAAAATATAATTTGTTATCTTCATGATGCATTGTTATACATATACTGTACTGTAGGTATACTCGGTATATATACTCGTATATATTCTATATTTTATTTTCCTATATTTACAAAGATGTATCTTACATCATTCTTATATATGTACTTTAAAAAAATATATAATTTACAGATTTTGAACAAGTTATCTATTGACGTTAAGTAAATAGTTGAAGTGCAAAAAAAATAAAAATAAAAATAATAATAATAAAAATATATAAGCTCTTGTTGCTGTCCTTTCTATCATTGTCCTCTTATACATATATGTTTCTTAAATGTTTTTGTCTAAAAATCTTAAATTTAAACCTCATCATATAGGACAACATCTTTTCAAAAACCAACAAGACGTTCATTTTATGACAATATTTATTTGATAATATACACACATACATATATTCATTTTAAAATTTTCAAAAAAAAAAAAAAATTAAAATTAAATTGTTGATGGAATCACACATTTGTTACATGTGTGTGTGTGTGTGTGTGTGTGTTTCCATTTTATATAAAAATATATATGTTTGAATATACATATGTACACATCAAAAATGAAAACAAAATAACCATACAAGGACTATAAATTGTTATTTGGTTCCAAGTTAACAGCATTTTGTCCAAAATGTACATATGTGTACATACGTATGTATGGATGTATATAGTCGTATTTGTAATATTCTTTAAAATGAAAAGTAAGTAAATGAAGAAGAAGATGATGATATTTTGATAACGAAAAAGGATCACAAAAATTATATATACGTGCACATCAAGAAATGGTCGATATATGTATGTAGAAAATTATTATACATTTGGGTAAATAGATTGTACAATATGTACATACATATATTCATATGTGTACATAGGAGTATGTCTAGATAGATAGATATGTATCCTTTTATAGTAAACATGAGGAATACTAGCTGTTTCTGAAAGCTTTTTCTTTAAAATGACAATGGATATAAAATATACTTGAAATGGTTAGTTGAAGAGGAAACTATTCTCACATAAATTTTTAATGTTTTGGAATAGTTCAATGAATTAAATAAAATTGAAATGTTTTTATACATACATATATTACATATGCATATATGTATGTATATAAAACATAATAATGATGATCATGATGATGATGATGAGTATCATCAATGAAAAATGTACATGTGTATGTATGTAAACTCATATATAATATAATCATGCACACAATAAAATATGTATACTCACTTGAAACCTTAAAATATAAATATACATACATATTATGTATGTATACATATGTAGGTATACCAGTAGCATGTATGCATTTTCTATTTGTAAGATTCTTCAGATTAAATTTCTCTAAAAAACAAAAAAAAAATTTAAATTAAGTATTTAATTCAAGAATTCCACTTTGTTTTTTTTTGTTTTTTTTTTTACTATCACATCACTATCAATATTTATTAAATTACTTTGCACTTTTATCCTTTAATTTATTTTTGTAACTGTTAAAAAATCAATTGTTTGTTTTTCGTATGATTTTTTGATTAAATTTCTAACGGTAAACATGTATGTACGTACATATATAAAAGTTTAAATTAAATTGTATTTTATTTTTCAGTTTTAGGTAAAAAGTAAAAGTTTCTCTAAATTATTTATCAATATAGGTATTTCGCAACTTCAAAGTACATTGAAAAGCTATTGAATTTTAATGAATTTTTAAAAAAAAAAAATTATTTGAACGATTGGTAAACAAAAAAGTTGAAACTTTTTATTTCTATTTTATTAGGGCTTGAATTTTGGTTATTGTGAATAGTAGCTATTACGCTTGGGGATGAAAGTGATTAAAAAAAAAATTAAATAGAATTTTATTTTTACCTTAAAAATTATTTGTCTTTAACTTTGGAATTTTTAGGATTGACTTAATTTACGAAATTGAAAAAAAACATTTGTAAATACGACTAAATTGGCAAAAATGTCGTTTAACCACGATCTTTCTTTTTTAAACTTTTGTAATATCGAAAGGAAGCAATTGATAATTTTCAGCATATAGTAGAACTAACAATGTTGTAGACTAGATACATTGATAAGAATTCATTACATACATATTTCATCTTTTAAAATTTGTGAAAAAAAAATGTGTCACGATCACGTATAAAAAATGAATCAAGTTAAAAACGAAAATTAAGTGAAACACATAATATCTCTTTTTTTGCAAGATGAGTCAAAGTATATTTTACAAATGCATAAGTATATTTTACTTCAGATTGCCATCAAAACTTCAGTGAAACTGTTGTCAATTTGTAAAAGTAGAATCAATACTATACTTGTTGGCCTATTGTTTTTTATTTGTATTATACAATTCATTTTCATGTAAAAAGGACAAAAGAGTGAAGAAATGTAAAAAAAATCAAATTTAAATTGTGCATTAGAATCAACTCTAATTATACTCATATGTGATTTATTATTACTATTATGAAAATTGAAAGAACAAAAAAAAAAACTTTCAATGCAAATCTAAATTTATGTCAAAGAAAATTTACGCAAATCCCAATAAAAACATAAAATATTCAATATTTTTTTCCTTCACTTAATCTATCTACTTTAACTTTTTTAATAAAATTTAAAGACAATTTAAACACATCCATAAAAACGTATAAAAGATCTCAAAAAAAAAAATACACATTTAAAATTAATCAAATAAATTTAAGACATATGACGAAGGATACATTAAATTCTATTTTCTGTAATTTTTTTAAGGTCTAATATTTGTTGTTTTAACTTTGACTTTAAAAAAAAAAATTAAAAAAAAAAACAAAATAAGGATTGTGTATGATAAAGAATTAAAGAAATTCTTTTATTTAATTTTTGTTTTCGTATTAAATTAAATTAAATACTTTTTAAATTCTTTTAATGCTATATGTACAAATACCTATAGTATATTATCACACAGATTTATTGATAAATTTTTTATTTATGTTATATCCTATATAAATGTACATACATATGTACATATACATATAAGAATAAATATAAACTTAAGAAATAAAGTGAATATATCAGAGAAAAAATTTAATAAAATTCTATATATGTTCTCACCACCTCATTCATGTATTTAAAGATTTTCTTGAATGATTGACATGTAGAATAAAAACCTACCAAAATAAAAGATAATATAAGTATTTATTTCTTTCAAGAAAAAAAAAATAGAAGAAAAAAATATAAAGAAAATATTTTGTTTAAAAAAAAAACGAAGTTAAGAAGATAAAATAAAATTGACAAAAAAAAAAAAAATTAAAGGGCAGAATTATGTTGAAAAAAAACAAATAAAAATTAGAAATAGACAAAAATTTCTTTTCTTTTTTTTTTTAAGTCAAATAAAGTGTACCATTCTTGAGACTCAAAAATAATTAAATTTATCTTTATTTTTCTTTTCAGTCAATTTAAAACGAACTAAATTAAATTCATATTTATGTGAAGTATCTCATTCCGGTTATGTTCGTGGTAAGCAACCAACTATCGGAATCGAAATTTATCTGCTACTTTATAGCTTAAGAATGGTTCAAATCAAATGGTTCACATTGAAAACGTTATTTAATAATCCCTTTTTTATTGTTAAAATATTTATCAGTTTTAACTATTTTTTAAGTTTTTACTTAAACTTAAAAAAAAATAAATATTCATATTTTTATTTATATTCTTTGAAAAATTTAAATTAAAAAAAGTCAAGAGAGCATATAAAAAATTTATCAAAACAAAAAGGAATGTCACAGAAATACATTAAAAACTTGATGGATTTAAAAAAAAGAAAAATAAACGTAAATAAAGAAAAAATACTTTTCCTTTTATATGATTTTATTACTATATAAACAAAGTTAAGTTAAAAGAAGAAAAAAATTAAAGTATAGTTTCTGCATTTCTAAGTAAGTTAAAAAGCTTAAATTCAATTTATGTAAGAGAGAAACAAAAATTAAAAGAAACTTTTAGTTAAAAGTATAAAAAATATTTTTGCTAAGAAAATAAAATATTAAGAAATGTTTTTTTTTTTTAAGTTGAAAATGAAAGAGAATAAAATACTTTTAAAAATTAATAATAATTGTTGGACAAACTGAACTTAAAATTTATATGTATAGGTACTTACTTTTGTACAAAGAGAAAAAAAAGTAATGAATTTAAAATCTTGGAAGTTACGTAAAACAGAAATTTACATATTAAATTTTCTTGCGCTTATGCAAAATTAAAAGAATCTTTGTAATTTATTATTTATTATTTAGAATCGGAAAATGTTTCGTATTTTGGATTAATTTGTAAAATCAAAGAAGCTAAAAAAGAGTAAAATTACATTTTCAATTTTCGAAGATATGAAATTTTCATTCAAAGTAAGTAAGAAGTAATAATCTTGGCAAAACAGACTTTTTATTAATCATACTTTTGGAATATCTTCAACGTGTTAAATTATGATACTTTTCGTCTATAAAAATGACATAATGTATTATGACACTTTGAAGAGGACATATTTTAAAGCTTTCATATTAATTGAAGGTTTTAAAATAAACCTTAAGACTCGTTATCGGAACTTCGGCTATAATTGATTCATATTTGTTAGTCAAAATTTCTTCTAAAAATTTAAATTTTTCTCTAGAACGTGTTCTTATGAAATTTTATAAATATGAGTTATAAAAATGCAAATTATGTATAATATCAACCACATGTTTTCAATTTCTGCTCATTATTAGGCCTACATTTTTATTAAATTTTCTCAAGTTTTAAAATGCGTGCTTTACAAAGTGTAATCTTTTTCAATTCTTTAATGATTCCAAAAAAAAAAAAATTCTTAAAATTGAGATATTAAAATTCCTATGATTTTTCCTCATTATCATTTCGAAATTATCTAATATTAAAAGCTTATTAAAATGTAAAGCAGATTAATGAATAATAAATTGTAAGATAATCCAATCATGTTGATGTTTTGATGATGATGTTTTTTCATTTCATTTTTACATTTTTTCAATATAATGTACATAAGTATACATATATACATATTTTATGTTCATATACATACGTATATATTGTTATGATTTAATATTTTTATATTATTCTTCATAAAGATAATCTCCTTAATAAAATATACTGTCAATTTAATAAAATATTAAAATATATTTTGAAATTTTTTTTGTAGGGAATAATTCGAAAAAAATACTCGTAAATTGTTTTCAATCAATAGCGTTTTTCAAATCATTTGTTTTTTTTTAATTGAAATTTTTTAAAAAGTATATAAAAAAAATGATTGATTATAGGCAAAATCCTTAATTTAAAAAATAATGAAATTCATTATTAATTTTACAATAACAAAAATTCTAATGTTTTTTTCTTTTTAATTAAATTCTATTACCTATTCTTTAGAGAAAAAAAAGTAGGTAGCACGTCAAAAACACATGTATGAGAAAAAAGAACGTTTGAACAACTTTTCTTTTTTTTTTTTAAATAAAAAAACAAAAAAATTCCTAAGCTTTGATAATAATATTTGCCAACAAACCGCTCATAATAAAAGGTAAAGTATTAAAATATTTTCTTTTACCCAATAAGAAAAAAAAAAAAAAAAACTAAAACAAAACAGAAAAAAAAACCCCTTTAGTTCAAAGATCTGAAAAAGTATAAAAATAACTTTAATGTTAACCGCATGATATTTAATAAAGGTGAAAAGAATTTTGAATTGTATTTGGTAAACTTGAAGGATATGAAAATATTTAGGTATATACCTTTTCAAAATATAAATATAAAAAGGAAGAAATAATTTGTTTTTTTTTCGCTTTACAAAACGTTCGTTTTTAAAATAATGTTATTTACATTCAAAAAAGAAAAAGTTAACAGTAAATAATTTAAAATTGTTTGAATGTTTTTATTTTCTTTTCTTGAAATATTTGCATAAAAAAAAAGTTAAGATATTTTATTTAATTCAAGCATTAAAGGTTATTTAAAGCAAAAATCACTCAATACATCACGATTATGAATGTAGGCGAACAATGAAATATAATTAAAAATTTACTTTTTTCATGTTTTTATTTGTAAGGATAATAAACTTAATGTTTTGTAGCAAAAGTTGAAATTTTAAGTTAAAGTACTGCCGTTTTGCTAAAAATATTTTGCATAGAAACAAACTCTTATATGCCTGGTGTCACTTAAACTGGGTCAGTTTCAAAAATCAAAACTTTTAAATACCGCCTTAATGCAAGGTTAATGCATCAGTTACGCATTTTGTTAAGTAACTTAAGCATGATGAGTTTTTCTAATGCATAAACGTCAAATTTTTGTAAAAACATTTATATTCAATCGTCTCCAGTTTTTAGTAGCAAAAATAAACGAGAAGTTGACAAGGATTGAATTGAAATATGAAAGTTAACAAATTAAAAAAAAATGTATAGATAATTTTGGTATTTTCTAGGTATTATATAGGTATGAAATCGCTGCACCTTCTTATTTCTGTTATTTTTTTGTTTTTCGCACAAAACATTAGTTAGCAATTTTTGATAGGACTTACATAATAATTTGGAGAATTTGCTTCCAAATGTCAAAATTACAGATACAATGCCAACATACTTTGCATCGAAAAATTATTATTGTCATCATCACAACACATTTTTCGATGTTTTGAAACTAGTCAACTTAATCAAAATTTTAAACCGAAATTTCATAGATCAAATTCAAAATATAAAGCTATTAATAGAATTGGAGACACGAAAGTTACGGACATAATATTCAGTATTTCGTTTGAAAACACTTTTGAGAGACAATTTAATGTAGAACTAACATTTTTTAAACATTTATTCGGTTTTTTTTCTAATTATATGTATATTTTTTTGGCTTGAAAATGCCTATTTGGGCTATTTGTAGTCAAATCTATATTGAATGTATGAATTAATAGAAATACCTTTTATCTTTGAAGTACTTATATTGATGAAAAAATACTAAAAAAAATACTAAATAGCTATAAAAAGTGGTGATAGACATAATCGTAAAAAAAAAATATATATGACACATTTGAGTGTAACTTTCGGTTAATATTATTTCCAAAAGGATTTTACCAATTTGAAAATTTAAAAGCCTAAAGTGCTTTTTTTCATTTAAAATATTCTTCCCACTCATGTACATTCTATAGTGCGTTAACTGGAGTATCTCATTGTGACAATAAATTCTAACAGATTGTTTTCACACAGAATACCATTAACCAAAGTGGGCTATACATATCTATGTGTATACAAATATATATATACATATACATATAAATTGGGTATATGTAGAAATATATGCTACTTTTATATGTGTGGAATATATTCTAGTAATGGTCATTCCAATCAAACTGTTTACGTTTATGTTGATTTTGTGAGTCGATAAATCCGGATAAGGGTTGAAAATATTTCGAGATTATGACGGATTTGAAATAAAATCGCTAGTCTTTCTCCTTTTTAAATGATACACATACAATACATATAAATATGTACACTTGTACATATATATATTTTTTTTTAGATCGTTGATTTTTGATTTCATTGGTCCCATGGGTTTAATGGTCTATCACATACTTTAGGCGGATTTTTTTTGGAGTTCCATAAAAACTGATACTATTATATGTATAAAAAATTTTTTTTTCGTGTATTATAGAACATAAATGATTGTGTGCAATATATAGATAGGCACTTGTATTATACATTGTTTTTATTTATTCATTTGATAAAAATCTGGTGTGATCCATATTATGTATAAAAAAAAAGTATATGTTACCCTATTTTATTTTTATAGCGTTAAACGTACATATAATATTAAATTTTAGAGAATAGCTAATTTATTTAATTATACTATGCAGATTTAAACGATGCCTTCAATATAAGTAGGAAAAAAAAAAGGATTTTAATTATGTCATTATTATATTTACATATTATATGTATTCAAAAAAATTTAATCAAAATTTTCTTACAGATATCATTATACAGAGATTATATAAGCATTATTAAGCAAGTAAATTGGAAATTTGCAAAAATTGAATTCAAAAATAAAAATGAAACAAAAAAAAAAAACAAAAACGACAAAACAAAAGCAAAATCGAATAAAATCGAATTTTTTATCATCGAATTTAGAAAATCATGTAATGTTTTTTTTTTTTTTTTGTTGGTTTGTTGGTAATTTTATTTTTTATTTATTTTTTACTTTAAAAAAAAAAACAACACTGAAATTCGATAAAAAATAGTATACACACAAGTACAGACTGTTTCACAAACCTTATTTGAATATTTCCTTAAACTATTATGGAAAATGAGATGAGGTGAATATTTTTTTTTTTGCACTGTTATGTTTTATTTATAAAACATATTATTCTGTTTTCTATAAAAGGTAGAAAAAAATGAAAAAAAATTGTATCTAACGTTATACATATTATAAATATGAGAAAAAAAGCTATTTTGTACACTTGAAATAACAGAAAATTGATAAAAGAAGGAAATTAAAAAAAAAATAGTAATAATAAAAACTATCTTCCACATTTAAATGTATTCAAAGGAAATATTTGTGTGTAAAAAGTTTTCTTCAAATTTTATTCAATACAATTTTAAAAATTTTCTCTATAGAAATATTTTTTCTTTATAGCGAATTATTCTGTAGAACAACAACACAAAAAAAAAAAAAAAAAAAGGAAAAACATTTATAATATTTTTTCCTAATTTGCACATTTTGTGCAGTATAGACTTTTTATTTGTTTTATATACTTATGTATGTATTAATTTTGCAATTTTTCCGAGAAATTAATTTTTAAACGTCATCTTCTTTTTTTTTTTTTTTAATTAAATTGATGCAGAATTAATTAGCGTTTATGATCATTTTTTAAATTTGCAGTTTAACATAAATAAATAATTATTTTCTATAAATTACTTATAGAAAAAAAAAGTAAGTATTTTATCATAGTAACTATATATAGTACACAGCAAAAAATAGGGAGGTGTGATTTATATTTTATTCACATGGATAAAAAAATTGTAGCCAAACAGATAATTTTTGGTTTTATTTACTCCATTTCAAAAGATAAAACTCAAATTATACCAGAAAAAGCATTATTTTGGAATTATTTATTTGGACAAAATTTTACTCCAAATTTGTGAAATTTTATTGAAATATGTACATATTATGTTCACCGGTTTAGATTGAAATTGAGTCCATTTTTTTTCAGTGTATGCATTGCATACATATTCATATTATGTATGTACATTATACATACAATACATACGAATACATATGTTTGTATTGTTATTATACATGATATCTATAGGAAAATATTATGTACTATAAACTATTTTTTTCTTTGATTAGCTTCAGTAGCAACATCTCTCATTTTGTATTCTTTTAATAAGGGTGCAGCGTTTGCGCAAAAAAGAAAAAAATACACATGTTATGTAAGATATTACAGTAATAATTCTATTTTAGTTACATAAGTTCAGGCGGCTTATGCTAATTTTGCTTTCGTAGCAAGTCCTGAAAATTGAATACATTTTTTATAATAAAAACTAAAAAGTACACTTCATTTTCTGCATACTTAGATTTGTACATTGAACATTCAGCTAAAAATTGAAGTTAAAAGAAGAAGAAGACGAAGAAAACAAATGTTAGCAATAAGTAGTATACATAGTATTGTTTGTATTATGTATATGTATTGTGTAATATATTTGTTATTCAGTATAAAATTTAAAAAATTAAAAATTTGTTAAAAATTTGGAAATATTTTTATTTTATAAATGATTTTGTATTGTATTTATTTTTCTATTTGAGTATAAAAGTCTTCATTTTTTAAGACAATTTCATCAATCACGTTTCTCTATTTTTCTCTACAATTTTCTTTTTTAAATACGTGGGATGAATAATAGGCACATTATAACAACTTCAATGTGTCACTAAATTAAGTCTTTTTTTTAAACATTTGTAAGGATATTATTTGAAAACTGTATTTTATTGAAATAATCACAATTTTCAACGATAAAAGTTTATTTTTCTTTTTAAATATTATTTAAACTTTTTTGAACATTATTGCAGTAAAAGAAGAAAATAAAATTTAAAAAAAAAAGTAAATAAAAATAAAAAAAGTGGACATTTTCCTAACAATACTAACTAGTAGACTAAAAGCTGAAATATTTTCCGGAAACAAAGAATTTATTTCGGACGGATTTTTTTTTTTTAAACATTTTGTATACATATTGTTACAGAACACTTTCTTTGTTTATTTTATAATATTCTTTTTTTTTACTTATTTTATTTATTTATTTATTTTTTTTTTTTGTGGTAATATTTGTGGATACAGATATGCCATAAGAATTCGGTGTCGCCATTCATTTAAAAAGTTTTCCCTATTATTTTTCTTACTACTGAAAATATTTTGTATTTTTGTTCGTTTTGCTACAAAATAAAAAGAAAAACATATAGATACATATATGTATAAATAATGCAATAGTATCGCTGAACAGCACGAATAGGCTTGTTTAAATACATACAACATTTTATGGTTACTTTAAATGGAAAACAAAACAAAGGTAACGGTGATGGTAAAACTAAAATAAAAAGAAAACGGAAGTGAATGGATTTCTATGAGAAAAAGTTGATATACATACATATAAAAGAAAAGGAAGTGATATCTACCACACACTTTTATAAACTTTGTTGCAATAAAATTAAAACAATATAAATAAAATGACAAAAGAAAAGAAGAAAAGAATTAAGGATATGGTTTCAGAATGAAAAGTCAAGTAATATTCAAATATAACGGAGACAAAGCCCAAAGAAAAAGTTTTGTTTTTGTTAGTTTTTTAAATGTGTATATAGTTATAGTAGGTGGAAGGTTGAAAGAACAAAAAAAAAAAAAGAAGAAGAAAAAACTAAATAAATTGAAAATAAGAAAAGAAAACTGAAATGTGGCTAATGTGAATGCAATTTTTAGATTTTCGTACATAATAACATTTGTAATCCATATGCTAGGTATACAGGTTTAGGTACTATGTCAAGTTTTAGGGTAAAAAATATATATTTGAAAAAAACTTTGTTAAAGAAAAACTAAAAAAAAGAAAACAAAAACCAGAAGACGGAAGAATATTTGAAAAGAATATTTTTAATGTTTTTTTTGTTTTTGTTTTTTTTTTTTTTGTTCAAAACTACAAAAATTTAAACAGTTTGTCCACTTTCTGACATGTTCTGATAAAAGACAGTATTTTGACCACAAAAAAAACTTTTATATTTTGAAATAGAAAAGGAAGAAGTTTTATAACTTTGTGAGTAAAACAAATATTTATTTTTTTTTTTTTTCATATAAAATGAAAATAAAACTGTAAAACAAAGAAGTATGTGAAGCGGAAATTGAATTAAAATAACCAAATTCAGTTATAGAAAAATGGAAAATGTATGAAGAGTTCTTTTATGATAAGAACATTGAAGCTTTTAATTATTATTACAAAGATGAAACATTAATTGGCCTGATGGTATACTTAATTTGTTAAGTTATTGCTATTATTTAGTTAAAAACAAAAATGTAAGGTAAAAAACAAATGAAAATAGAAACGTGATAAAAATTTTCAACTAAAATTTAATTAGCAAAAATTATTATTTAATCAAAATGGATTGATTGCATCCCTATTTCTACACCAAAACAATTCCTTTTCAAATAAAATTATGAATCCTTTCAAACTTTACATTCTAGAACAGTAGATTCTTTTTATATCTCTCAGTTTGATAAAGACTGTAGAGTACTCCAAGGATCGATTTAGGCCATTTATTGTTTAGTTTGTACGTAAATGATGGAATGCTTTATAAGTTTCTTTACAGCTAGAGTTCTCCATGATGATTTTTTAAAAAGCATTTAATTAATTTAGATTGTATATATGGTTTTTTTTTTTTCAAAGTTTAAATTAAATTATAAAATTTTCTAATATTCTTACATACTTCCTTTAATAATTTGCTAAAAATTGTTTATTTTACACAAAGAAGCAAATTTCTTTATCATTATTATTATTAATTTTTTTTTTAAACTTAATTATTTGGTTCTACTTTGTTTATTCACAAAGTAGAAATTTAAAATAAAAGAACAACACGCATATTAAATATTATATTTCAACTTTAATTTTTATTTTTATATTAAAAATGCTTTCATATCATGCGAAGAAAAAATCTATAAAGGCAAATATTGTTGATATGGTAGAGAAAAAAAAATAAGTAAAAACAAAAATGTGACAAAATTCGAAAAATTATGATTTTTACAAAAAAGAAACAAGCTTGTTGTAATTAAACTTCAAAAAAGTTTGACAACAAGAAGCAATATGTCGGTAAACTTGATCACTTTCAAAAAGGAAAAAAAAAACGCAAGATGAAAGCCAACATTATGAGAAAACTTCATCTATTGGAGGGAGTTAATATACATAGATACATACATACATATGTTTGTACTAAAAAAGATGTTTGATGACAATGACAAAACTTTGTACAAAGTTAATTCTAGAAAGTGTAGATATGAAAAAAAAAAATTCTCATGCATTTTCCTTAATAATATATATACATATGTTTATATGTGTGTGTTTTTATTATTAAAAGATCTGATGCGAAAAAGTTTTCATTACTAATTTAACAATTTGTCTGTTTTCTAAACTTTACCGATCGAAAAAGGACCTCAATTAAAGAGGAAATTTTAAGTATTGGTTATAAGCACATATATGTATGTATCTATACTATAGTTTAAAAACTGAATAAAAAAAAATAAACAAAATATCATACAAGTACTGTTATTTTGAACTTTTATAAAAGATTAAAAATTCTTCTCAGTAACTTGTAAACATAGAATTAAAGGATCTAGTTTCAAGAAAAAGTGTGGTACTATATGTACTCGTATTCATTCCAAGTAAGAATTACAACAACTAAGTATGAGTAAAATTCTTTGAATTAGTGCAACAGAAGGTTAAAATTTAGATACAAAATAACTAACAGTAGATTCAAATATACGTGAGTATATTATAAAATGGAAGTATAATTGAAATACAAATGAAAAAGTTTGACAAAAAAAAATTAGCAGATGTTAAACGTTCTCGAATACAGAATCGCTATAATCTATGAATTTTCACTTTCTTACACATTTAATATGGAAAATTGTGAATCGTGAATCGTTTTTGCCTTTTGAATTTTGGAACGAATCAAAAATTGATCAAATATTTAAAAGATAAAATAATAAAAGATTAAAAAAATGCAGTTTTTTAAATTTGTTCTATAAATTTCTAAAAAACTTGAAATTTCATAGTTTTACAAAAATCTTTGAACGTCTGAAGAAAAAAATTAACGCCCCCGCCCCCATATATGTATTTCAAATAAAATCCTAAAACGTTTTATTGTAATTTTAATTAAGAAAATATATATGTATTATAATTTCTTCTTCCTATTATTATTATTTTTTTTTTTTTATAATTTAGTAACGAGTATTTTAATGTGATATTTAAATATAAAATTGGCATTTTAATACGTTTTATTAAAAGAATAATGAGAGCTTTTTAAACACTTAAAATAAACCTTTAATCATAAATCTTTACTCAATATCTCAATGGCTTCTAAAATACATATTTCATAACATAAGATACAAAAAAGTGATGTAAATTGACACTGTGGTTAAATCGTTAAACGACTTTTCATAACCATAATAAATATTTCTTGAAGCATAAATTAATTTATTGCATCTGAAGTACATTTTTCTCCTATTACATATACTCCATATATGTATACATATAAATATGTGTACTTTTATTATCCTATAGAAATAATAACTCTTATGTGAAAATATATCATAAAAATAAGAAAATTAAGTACAATCAATGTCCGTATGTTATTTTTGATTGTAATGTTCATATTTTTAACTGTTATTCACTTCTTTTTTTTTTTTTTTTTCATTCATAATAACAAAATAACATTCAATCAATTTATGTGGCATTTTATATTTATCCTTTTTTATTTAATAATTTATTATTGGTCATTTTCATAAAAAAAAAAAAAAATAGTATAACAAATATTATGAATTGTTGTATAATAAAATTTCCGTTTTTGTTCATCAATCAACAATTTTCCACACATTTTTCTCTCATTATTATTAGTATTATTTTTCTTTATGTTTCTTTTTTTTTTCTCTTCAATCACAGCATCTGTTATATGTAATGAAATTATTTTGTATAAGGACCTTGTAAACCTTACAGATTTTGTATATTTCAAAATAGAGTTGATAATAAAAATAACATGAAGAAGGATATTATTGATTTTTTTTCTTCAGTATGAATCAGAAGTAAAATATTGTAAGTTTAGGATCAACATGATTGAAATGATATTGTTAACAAAATAAGTAATAATTTATACCCAGTAAACAATTCTGAAAGAGGAGGAAGGGAGGGTTTTCTCTTTCATTGACCCATTTTATCTGCGTCATCCCTATTGGCCAGTGCTTTTTGATACGTCATGCCGTGACTATGGCAATATCCTTACGGCTTCTGTTGAGTTCACTGTTTGTTATAAAATGGCCAGGTCTTCCTTGAGATTGCACACCCCGCTAGACCTGTTAAGCGGGACCCAAAGTAATACCAAATTATGTTTTTTTTTTGCAAAAATAAAATCAAAATTATTGAAATCTTTAGGTCACAAACATCTAAGGAAAAAGTCTAGTTCTAGACAACCTCGAATACTTCCTTCAAAATATCAACGTATTTTACAGATAAGTTTTATTGTTTCTATGTGATTTTCCTACTCTTAAGGATATTGAAAATGTAAAATATTTGTTGAATTATCCACAAAGATACATATTTCCAGTAAAGATATAATTGGCTTAACAACAAATTGATTTTTTTTTCCATCGTTTAAAATGGACTAAGTATAAAGCACATTGTAATATATAAGGACAATTAAGCAAGCAAAATTCGACCAGTTTATAATTAATCTAACATTCAAATTTTTAAAAAATGACCGTTTACTTATTTCAAGGCAGAATTTTAATTGAATGAAAATTTAAAAAATTTTAACTTTCAGTTCAACCTTTAATTTTCCACTTAACTTAAATATATGTACACATTCATAATTCAATTATGGTTTTCACAAATTTTCGTTATATGCTAAAAAGGTTAGCGTATCATCGAAATATTGTTTCAAAATTTTTACCTCGATGTAACACATACATACATACAACAGTTTCGGAATTTTATCACTCACATTTTTTTCTCTCTTCTTTTTAAATAGCATAACCAAACACAAGCTTTGAAATAGCATTTTAATGAATATTTTTGGGTATTAAAATAAGTTAGTTCTTCAAAAGAATAGAAATGGATGGATAAACTTCAACTTAACATATCGTAAAATAAACAAGAAGAAAGTGAATTTTTTATATAGAAAAAACAAACACCCTATGTAATATTTGATATATATACAATTTCCCTATGGAATCTTATAATGAAATTATCTTTCAATTCAAATTAAACGTTGTAGTTTAATGAATTCTCGAATGGCGCTTATATCATTATTAACAGTTATTATCTTTATTATATATTCAATAGTTTCATATATAATATATCAGAACATACTCGTACTCATACATATAGATGATGTATGCGTTTATCATGTTCATTACTTTTTAGTCTCATGTTAATGGTAACACAAGTTCAAAATTGTTTTATAAATTAGTTTTGCATTTTATAAGTGTCTAACATATTATTATAATATGTATGTATGTATATATGTGTGTGTAGATGAAAAGTTATGGCAATAAGTAGCAAGTATCTATATTGTTAACTAACAGAAACAAAATATGATACTTAAGATATTTTACAGTTGAAGTAAAAACAGAAGATAATGCATTATATAAATTGAGATAATATCAAAATTATTTGTAAAATAAGTAAATAAGTTTTAGTGTTATTAATATTTTATTATCAACACTAAAATTGTTCGTCATTATTACATTTTATTATATTCATCTTTATTATTTATTATTAATTATAATTTTACTATTTTACTATTTTTTTTTTTTGGTAATTAACTTTGTTGAAGTTGAAAACATATGTTTAGCATATTTATTGTAACATTACTAAAATTTCGTTCATATTTAATTTTTTGAAATGAGGTTATTGTTAATATCCTGAACGAAGGACAAAAAATAATATTTTGGAATATTAAGATTTTAAATAAACAATTAATCATATTTCTTTAGTTTAAACACAATTTTAAACATGAAAAATCTATGGAGCTCATAAAGTCAATTCAATGTTATCAACAATAAAATACCTTGGTGGCTTGAAGCTAGGGCCTCGTTAAGGTATTTTACATTTTTATATTACTTTTCTGTCGTACATTCAATTACTTCACCTACCCTTTTTTCTACTCAATTCAATTAAGCTAGTATTCATTCATTTTCAAAGCTGAGAGAACTTATACATATTGAATCCCGAAACTTCCGATTTCAAATTCCAGAACTATATACCTCTTTGGCCACTTTCCGAATGAAATATTACATAATATCATAAGTATAAAGTAAATATACATATTTTATACATACCTTCACTTACAAACATAGCCCATACAAGTGGATTTATTTACATTCAGACTTTCTGAAAAATAGAAAAATTAAAATGTTAAGATAATTTTTGGCCGGCATTAAAATTCAAGTTTGAGAAAAAATAAATAAATGAAAAACAAAGCTAATCTTGCACTTATTATACGAAAAATGAAATATTTTAGCTGACATTTCATAGAAATAAATTTATTGTTTAGGTTTTTTTTTTTTTTGAATGTATCTACTCAACTCATTTTACCCAAAAATGGACTTATTGAGTTTTCACAGAACAATATAATCGATTGATTAAAATATAGTTCATTCAATATTACAGTAGTATAGTATCACTCTACCAGTATTTATATTTAATTATCTTAACATGTATGTAAACACTAAACATGTATGTAATTGATAACTATACAGGTAATTTTTGCTCAATTGTTTTTCATGAAATAAATCAGTATTATATAATATGTGTGTTTTAGTTTATATTCGAGTATCTTGTGAATTATAAAATATATTATTTTTCAAAATGCTTTATTCAATTTAATATATTGAATAAAATTTAGCTATTACGAATATATATACATAAATAATGATATATGAATATATTAAATGTTAATTAAAATACTAATTAAAACAACATAATTACATACTTATTCTTAATTGTCTGAGAATTACAGCATAATGTTTGATTATAATATAATATTTTACAGCGGAATACCACATCATTCTAAAGATACATATATTATATCACACAAAACTCTATCTTAATAGCTATATGGTATCATACATACATAATCTACTACATACAATACAAAATACATATATGTGTGTACAATATGTCGAATTTTATTGTAGAATCTTACCTGTAACGTAAACCACAAATTTGATATTTTGGTTTATGTAAGATGAGAATTTTATTATCATTACAATATATGTATATAGATACATACATACATATTTTAATTGTAGCATATATTCTAACATAGACAATAGATATTATTCAAAATAAAAACAAACAAAAGTAAATTTCTACTGACTTAATTATGTATATAAATAAATATTTATTTAAATACTAAATTTAAAAAAAAAGTTCGATGTTGTTAGTATTTTTTAAGAAATACATTTTAATTTTACTTTTGTAATGTATAGTACATACTTTTATTCTACATTCAAAATTACAGAACTTAAAAAAATATAATTAATCTAAATCGAGTGTTTTTTATAAGAAAATTTGTATCTAAGCATTCCCAGATGAATTTATCAACTTAGTAGTCATGAATTTTTACTTTAAATCTTGAAATTCTTGCATTTTTCTGTTTTCTTTAAAGTTATGCGGAGCACTTTGTTACTTTTAAATTTTTTAATGAAATCTTTTAGTCAAATTATTCTTTCGAAAAAATTTTATAGAATTTTTTTAACATTTTATACTATGTATCTAAAATGAAATTTGTTAAAATATAAATCAAATTATGTTAGATAGATTTTATCTTATTTTCATATTAAAGATACAAATATTATTGTATAAATTTTAGTATACTTTTATAATAAATTATGTACATTAAATTAAATAAGTTTTTTTTTTTTGTTTATTTTCATTTTGATGATTATATTCTATTTCTTTGATTATATGATAAACCATAACGGAATTCTAATTTTATACAATGATGTTCCAAAAAAAAAAAAAAGAAAAAACTCAATAGTACATCGAATTACTCATGTGTACCAACCAATAGACCAAGAAAAGTTACAAAAGTTTTGCATTTTAATTTTGAAAAAATTCTAGAATACATACATATATGTACATACATATGTGTACGTATGTGGATATTTATGTACAAATTTATGTGTGAAAATAAATGCAATGTTTTTTTTAAAAAAAGGTATAGAAAAAAGGAGTAGAATGGATAACGACAAGTCCAAGATAATTGTTCTAGCACATTGCTTGTGTGCTTGCTTAAAAATGTGAGTATTTTCATGATGAATTTATATTGTACGTACATACATACAATGTTTTTATGCATTTTGCATTATGCAATCGTAGCATACACCTATGTATTTATCTATATCTATACATGTACACATACTATACATAAATTTGTTAGAATAATTTTATTAAAATACTAAAATGTGTATAAAGTTGAAACAATAGCATTGAGATTTTCTGTACTATCCCATCACATAATCATTATCATATAGTATCATATATAATATACATATATATTTCCTACACACATGTACATACATACATATGTATATAATGTATTTATATAAATAATTTAATAAAACTAAAATGTAGCACATATACGAAATTAAAAAGAAAATATTTTTATTCTCTAGAGTTAGTTTCTCTATTATCACCAGTAATAGAATACTGGTATAGAAAATTTTCCATTTTTCACATCACATTATCATCATCCATTTTACAATGTATAAAAAATAAAAATTTTAAATTTTAACGGAAGAAAGTTATAATAATAATTTTATTTAGTAGATTCATTTCATGTATAAATTAAGATGAAAAACAATAAAAAGAAAAGAAAAAAAGTATATGATATTTTATGAGTGAATTGATGTTACGTTACGTTTTGCAATTATATGTATGTACTATGGACAGTATAGTTACGTATATGTATACTGTACAAATATAAATATATATAAACATATAAATTTTTTTCATGAAAACACAAAAAAAAAACAACAAAAGGATGCTCATCTTTTCTAGAATATATTTGCATATGTTTAGTGAGCACGCTATACTATACTTTATTTTAATTTTTTGTAGATACATTACGTATACATATACACTACACATTTATTTTACATAATATATGTAATACATTCAAAACTCTCAACCCTTTTTAATTGCAACTACCGTATCATTAAATTTTAAAAATAAAATATGTATATTAGCGCTATTCATACATAAAAAGAAGTAAAAAAAAAATACTATATTATTATAAAATATTGTTATTTCATATGACAAAAATAATAGTGGGTGCATAAAGCTCATATATGTACGAATAAATATATTATAGTAAGACTAACTTTTGGACAGAGGTATAAAAATAAAAACAAAAAAAACCAAAAAATTCATTGCACCATTGCCAAGACTCAAGACTACTAAACAATCAACAAAAACATTCAAAAAGACACAAAGGCAGCAATGATACCATAAAATTTTCTACTTGAACGATAAATTTCACCGAAATGTGACATTGCATATTAGACATAATAAATATACATACATTTTTTTTTTCCTTCACAACTGAAAAACTGAAAATTATTTAGATTGCATATCACCGTGTAAAACAAATACATAAAGTGAAAAACAAGAATAAAGAAAAATCTACTAACTACATACATGTTAGATGTTTTAAATTTTTTTTTTTAAATAATAATGTGTAATAAGAAACGCTGAATACTGTATTGTTTGTATACGAAACGAATGCACAATTCTAGCATCAAAAATAATAATATAAAATAAATATTTACTATTACATGTTGTATGAATGAATTTTATGAAGAAAGTTTCATCGTTATGCAAATTTTGGGGGGGAAAAAAAAAGAAAAAAAATAAATTGAAAGAATTATTCAACAAGGAATTATAAAATTGTTTTACACAAAATATGAAATATATTGCATAATTGGCGTATTTTTTGTTTTTTTTTTAATGGTTCACATTTGAATTCAAATCATACATAAGAATGAAAACAATTTTTGATTGATTCAATTCAAAATAAAATATATAATATTAGAATTTTTAAATGTTTTTAATTATTTTGAAAATAAATATCAAAAATACCTAAACTTTTAACACATATTGCAAATTTATGCAAAATTTTAATTAGTCAGTATTAAATTATCTTTTAATTTCTCACTTTAAAAATATTTATGAGAATATTAGAAAAAAAAAGAAGTAGGAAGAAGTGTTTTAAAAATTTTGTAAATTCGTTTTAAGTAAATGAAGTTATCATAAAAAGCAAAATTTAAAAAATTATATAAATTATGTCTTTTATTAGTCGAACTCTCGAATTGTGGAACACTTTCACTTATAATCTATACCGAAGTTCAAACAGAATATTCATCAACTATCTTTTTTCCCATGACCTTCTCCATAATTTTTTCCACTGTAGTATGGCCAATTAAATATAGTTAATCAATAGAACCCTTAAATTGTGGAACGTCCTTCTAACTTTGTTTCTCTCTGTTATAATTTTCAGAAGTTCAAATGTGGCATTCATTACCACTTTCTTTCCTTTTCCTATTAACTTTCCTCATCCATTTTTCCTTATTCAATGCTCTTAATAACGTAAGTGAAATATTGGGAAATCCCTACTTTGTGGTTCATAATAATAATAATAATAATAAAATGGCTATGGTTCACTTTAAGAATTAAATAACTACCACTTAAATTTCAAAATTATAAGCTTGATTGTAAAGAAAAATCATGAAACGTTTGAACTTTTAGTTTTTAATTATTAATCTAATGCTAATTACACACTGCCTTCTTATTAAATCGCATTTGTCGAACAATATTTTCTTAACATTGAACAATAATAAAAATTATTATAATGTGAAAAATCACAACTGTTGTTTTTTTTTTTTTTTTTTATCGATAAAAAGTATGAAATAACTTTTGATTTTTCCACATAATATGTGGTTCGTTGAACCATTGATAACTTTTGAACATAAATATAATTTGTCTTCTGTTGAACAGTATAGGAAAATGTGGATTAAAATTGTTTATTTTCATTACCTATAGTACAGTGATTGTTATACAAGAATAGAATGCAACAATATGTGACATTCACAAAAAATCTAAAGCAATAATTCTGTTGTAAGGAAAATATAACATATGTACTGTATAAAAATCAAAATAATAAACCAAAAAAACTATCAGAATTTAGAGAATTACAAAGGTAAAGTTTTGTTTTTCATTTATTTTAAATTTTTAATGAAAATTAGATTTTACGTATTTTTTAAAAGACGATAATGTATACACATGTTATTAACGTACATAGTTGGTTGTTCTTTTGTTTTAGTTAGCAATTTTCAATGAACACAGAATAATATGATGATAGTGTGTAGAAGACATTATGTTTGTAAAAAGTTTTCTATTGTGATTTATTGTTTAAAAATTGAACAATAGAATTTATATAAAACTATATTTTTTCTTCTTCTTATTTTTATTCAAAGTGGTCAATTAAAGAAATAAAATACATAGTTACTCTATGAAGTTTTTTTCTTTTTCCACATTGATTAATAAAAGTCTAAACTTTTTTGTTTGTTTTAAAGTTCTTTTTGTTTGAACTCATTGGAGATTCACTTTGTAAATTTTATATATTAGTTTTTCTCTTGAACAAAGAAATAATAGTTTAAATGTTAACAATTAGAAACAGTGGGGGAAAAAAACGAATAAAGAGAAAGTAGGTGGATATGTACTATTTGAATAATGAATTATTTATTATCATAGATTTTAATTAAAGAAATTTACATATTTCATTTTTCGAAAATCAATCGATATTTATTTTCTTTGTTTTCGGATTTTGTTTTACAAAATTATATAATTAAAGATATATGTAGAAATGATTTTAAAATAAATGTTGAAAATTACAAATATAAATTTTCAACTTTTATAAATAATTCAAATAAATATCATGTACTAAATTATTTTCAATAGATTCTACATTATTATATATGGAATTGCTCAATTTATACTTTTTTAAAATGCTTCTATATTTTCTTGTGTCACTCTTCAGAATTTCATGATGTTCAATAAATATCTTTAGTTCACTTATGCCATATGTTACACATCTTATATGTACTCGTACACATAAATATGTATATATATGTGCATAAGAATTCATGGTATTTGCTATATAATGTATTTTCTGCAGTATAGCAATATAACCTAATTTTTACCAATTCTGTCTCATTTTTCTATTACTTGGCAACAACTAATGTATTTTCCCTTTTTTTTTCTTAATTTTTTTTTCTTTTTTTTGTAGATGGAATCCGTTTTTCTTTTTTGATAATTTTATTGGATATTTATATAGATACATTCTTTTAAAAGGGTGTTTCAATAATTATATGATTATTATTACCATTCAAAATAATTTCAACATCATCACGAGAAAGTTTTTTTTTTTTTTTCGTAGCCAAATTTTGTCGAATATTTCTTCTACTGCATGGTTCAAAACATACATTTTTTAGCTTTTAATAGAACTTATAGTTTTTCAATTTCAAACTTACAGTTTTTTCTATTTCAGTTGAACTGGGAAATGATGTTGGAACCCAAAGTAAACAAAAGCCCAAACTCACATTAAGCTGTTACTCCAATAAGAAATAAGAAAAAGAAGGTGATCGCGATTGTTACAAAAATTTTCCTCTGTTTCTAATTTGAAACAAGTTTTTTGATAAGTACACCCTACAATTTTATCTTTATATCTTGACGATGTCCTTTGATACATCCTACACATATATATATAAATACATATACATATATACATATGTGTATGAAATGAACATATAGAACTTTATGCGCTATTCCATATGGTTAAGTCCATTTTTCGTTATTCAAAGGATATATAATGTGTCCACTATAAAATATATTCATTGCCGTCATTTTGAATTTATGTTCAAAAAGCAGTAAACTATAAAAAGAAAACAAAATGGTATTATAAAAAATATATATATATATACATATGTACGTACATATTATACAGAAATACATACATGTATAGAAGAAAAAAAAAACAGAAAATAAAATTTAAGAATAAAACGCACAATGTACAAAGGAATCAAATAAAACACGAGAAAAAAACATACAAGAAGTAAAAGATGAATGACCAGAAAAAAAAATGTAACAGGAAAAGAAAAATCGAAACAAAATGTTACAAAAAAAAAAAAAATACATATATATATACAGATGAAATTGACATGAAGAAAGTACCTAAAAATAGTGAATCTATTGGGGAGAAAAAGAATTGATGAATAGCAATCATTTTATTTTTGATTTGGTTTGTTTATTTGTTTCTCTTTTATTTTTTTTTTCTCAATGGACTCTGTGTAATAATAATTTTGTTTTTATCGAAGAAACATGTAAAATTCGATTATTTTCGACAAATACATTTTTTTAAAAAGAAAATGTCAAACGGAAGAAATAAAGTGATTTTTATGAATAAATTGAAAAATAAAATTGTGTATTGTTTGTAAAAGGATATTTTTCCTTACAAGTTATACATATATATATATATATTTTTTTTTTCCTTGTACATATATTGATGCATATTGAAAAAATTTAATTTGATGAAATATTTTTTTATTTATTTATTTTCATTTTTTTTTTTTTTTCAATATATTTAAATAGTTTTTTTTAACCATTAAAAATGTTATTCAGTCTTTCGATTTTATTATTTGAAATGAAAATGATATTATAGCCTAGAGAAAGGATTCATATGATACATGATTTTTAATTAAATAAAAAAGATAAACATTATTCTTGTATCTATGTTTCAATATTATTGATTGCAATTTAGGTATGATCTAGCACAGTAGCGTATTATAAAATCAATATGCGCTAATACTAATTTTCTATTTACATCCTTTTGCTAGCAATTCAATTAGGATTTAAATTAGGATTTAAATATGAAAAATCATATTTTAATTTTTGTACAGATTTATTTGAAAAGTGTATAATATAGTAAAAAATCCTATAAATTATTCGCATATGTGCTGTACTTTGTTTTATAGATTATCGTATTTTGACACACTTGAAAGCTTGAAACTGAAGAAGCAAAAACATACACAAGTTAATTTTTTTGCTATTTATATTTTATTTTCTGTTATTTTATTTTTAAAAAATAATATATTATTAAATTATTCATCACTGATTGATTTTAATTTTTTTTTAATTTTCCGCCATTTTCAAAGGATAAATTTTTCTCTTTTTTGATGGCGCTACAGCCCATCAATACAGAACACCAAAATTATCCTTTCGATACGCCGCTGTTTATTTACATAGTATAAATGAATATAGGAGAAATATTTTTGTTTATCCATGGAAAACAATGAAAACTGAAAAAAAAACAAGACTTTATAAGAATACTTAATAAAATAAAAAATATTTTGGCAAAAACACCTACAAAGAATTTATCATTTTTCTTAAGAGATAATAAGACAATGAATTTTTCTGGAACATAAATTCCAATTATTTCATAATAATACGTAAAAAAAAGTACACATGAACACTTGATTTCATTTTCTACAATCAGATAATTTATTTCGTTGTTGTCAATTGAGTATAGTATATATTATGTAGTAGGTGAAAATTTTGCTTATTGGACAATTTTTCTTTAATAAAAATTTAGCCCTGTGTCCTGTGTCCTGTTGTAAGAAATTCTGTCATATTAAAAAGAGTTTTGTAGGAAATAATGGGAAAAAATACTGTGAAGAAATTTCAAAACAATCGAATTACAAAGTTCGGAGATATTTAAATTTAAGAACGAATTTATGACGAAAACATCATAAAATTAATTTAAAGGTTGAAGAAAATCAAAATATCGTTCAGAAAATTCAAAACCGGCATTTATGAAACCTCAAACTTTATCATAAATTGATACATACAAAAATATCCTTTTTCGTTTTTCGAAAGACTTGCATAAAGTTTTTTTTAAAAATTCGATAAGTCGTGTTTTTGTCAGTTCATTTAAATAGTAATATGTACTTTGTATCAGAAATTGTTACTTTATGTAATTTAAACTTTTAAAATTAAACATTTAACAATCATCACTTTGACTATGAAACTCATTAAAATATTGCATGTGTATTCACAAACACATGCATATGTTTATCGTTCTAAAGAGAGTTGCACAATTTCATTACTGGTTTTTGAAAAATAAAAATACATACTTCAGTATACATACTTACATACAATATGTATATGTATTAAACATACATTTAATGCATATGAATTTATATAAATTTCACTTGAAAACTGATTCAAAAAAAAAAAAATTGTACACACACTACACACGTACACATACATATACTTTCAATTAGTTTTGAAGATTCAAATTAATTTACATTATGTATATAATTTTAATAGTGCTCATTCAACATACATACATATGTATATACAAAAATCCACAATTAAAAATGAAATAAAAACAGATTACACAGAACAATTATAAATATCCTATATACACATTCGGAATGAAATTTAATTTATTATTATACTACAAACAATAGACAAATTGTATCTGTACAATTTTTTGAAAAATAATTTTACAAAATTCAACAGAAATTATATTACAACAGATATTTGTTTTTTTTCTTTCTTTTTCTTCTTTTTACTATCTACTATAAATGATTGATTGTAACGTATAGTTTTAATTGAAATTTTGTTCCACATGATGGTATGAAGAAAATTATAATGAATTACATAGAGTTTTCTTTGTGTAATTATTATAACCGAAAAATATACTCATTATGAATTTTTTATAAGAGTAAATTGCGATACAAAATATCAAAAAGGGGAAAAAAATTAATTTTTAATTGATTTATTGATGGAATTTTACAAAATAAATTTCAAAACTTTTGATTATCGTTATCCTTCTATGCTATTTTTAAAAGAATATTGAAGTATATGTATTTCAATCTGTTTTTCTGAAAAAAAAAAAATTGCACTTTATTAATTTTGTGTATGAAACGTCAGGTAAGATTTCAATCACTCATCAATCATTTAATAATGGAAAATAAATTTTATTGTGTTTACAACTTGAATGTAAAATGGTACAATTATGGTTCTATTCAGGTTTTTCATCATGTTATTTTGTGTTGATTTTAAGTGAATCGATTTATATGGTCCGACACTGATACATTATATTTCCAGAAAATTCTGACAGAGTGGAGTTTGAGAAAAGAAAATGTTTTGATAGATGATTGAGTTTTGATTTCTTGGCTCGGTGATGTGAAGAATGAATATATGTGAATAACGATCTTTGTATGTATGTATAGTATGTATAAAAGTTCAAAAATGGGTTATGTAAAATGAAAAAAGTGCAAAAGTGAAAAAGTTAAAAGTGAATTTACTGATTTGCAATCTACTTAAGTAGATTAATGTAGGTTGGTTATTGTTTCATGAATTCAGATTAACTTTAGAAAACCAAGGTTCATCATGAAATGAGAACAAATGAGGACATACATTTAACTCTTTGTACTGCATAAGGTTTTTTACTATTAGAGTGTATTGGGCTTATTTATACTTATTTAGCTCAACACACTAGACTTTCTTAAAGACAATACATCCTCCATCAAGCCACACAAAACTTTTTAAGCTATCCAAGAATACCTATCTTTTTTATCCACTTCTTCAAACTACTATAAGGGCAGTAAATGGAGTTTGCAAAAGAGTGTAAAGAGGCTTGTTTCCGATTGTTTAATGGTTTAACATAATAGCCAAAGAAAATAAGGACCTTGAATAAATGGGTTGAGTTACAAGATTAAAAAAGGCTGATCATGTACTACCAATTTTTCATGAATAGAGAATAAGACAAAGGACACTGGAAATTCCGAGAGAATATGAAGATTTTATTTTCTAAATTAATTTTTTAATTCCTTATTTATGGTGTCTGCATTCGAAAATTCATATAAAGCAGCAATTAAAATTTTAAAAGAGAGTTAAATAAATGGATTTTTGTCTGGTCAATATCAAGCTCCTAACCTATAAAATTCCACTAATTTTTAAGTCATTAAATAGATATTTCCAGTCATAAATCCATCTTTTAATTGTTCTTTAAAAAAATTCAAATACTAGGAGGAAAAAAAACAAGTAGAACATAAAAGGAATTTTTGGAAAGGCAGACTATTAAAATGTTGAAAAGACTTTAAATTATTTCTAATTTTTATTACAATTTTTACAAATTTAAAATATGATAAGAAATTTTACAAACTGTATAATGTTCATATTTCAATTTAACTGACAATTAAAACAAATCCAATTTGGAAAACTTAAGTTATGCACGTTTATATTAAAGTACTTCATTATCTACTAAAAAAAACAAAAAAAAAATAAAATAAAACATAACAAAGATTTAACTTGAGGGCTATTATTACTCGTATTTTTATTATTATTATCATACATTTTGCTCTTGTACTGCCATTGCATTTTCTATTTTCCGTTTTTTGTTCATTTTCACAATATTATTTTCTTTTTCATAGACTTCACAAAATTTTATTTTGTGTTCTTTTATGCGTACTGTGAGAAAAAGGTATGTATGTATATTAAATGCATTCGAAAAGTATATAGGTATATGTACAGTTTTGTATATACTCGTACATACATACATTATGTACCAGGTATGTGTGAATAATATTGAATGAGATGTACTCTATTATAAAAGTTAGAATAAAATCTTTTTCTTAGTTCAACCTCAATTTTTCTAGGGTAAGTAGATACGTCAGAATGGCAAAAAAAAAAAAGCTATTGTGTCTGGGTCGTTTATACATCTACATCTACATACATGGCATAGTGTAGGATTCTTAATATAAACATATAACTAAACTAAACTTAAAACTTACTTATGCTAGTTGCTGATGATTCAAAAATTTCAGCTCTATTATGCATAAGTACCAGTACGTATTTTTTTCAATGTTCTTTGAAGCACTTTATGCAACTAAGAGGTAATTTACACGATGAAAATCGTCGTTTCTATCTATTTTTTCTTATAATATCTTTATCTTCCTATTGTTTTTTATTACAATTTTATTTCTTTATTTTATTTTTTTATTTTTTTATTTTTTTTTGCCTTTACTTGATCCTTTTTCTTTATTCTTATTATTATTTTTTTTTTTTGTGATTCTTACTCTTTATGAAAATGTGAAAGAAAAAAAAAGAAAAAACAGAGAATATAGTACAAATTCTAAATCTGAAATTAGTATCTTGTAATTTTATGAAAAAAAATACGTATCTACATAGTTGTAACATCTTTAAATATATTTCATTTGTAGATAAAACTTTAAAAGAATAATATCGTATAACGGAAGAAATATTATACAAGTTATGGAAAATCCTCAAAAAAAAAAAAAAAAAATTACATACGTATATTCTGTATAATATAAGAATAAAACAAAAGAAAAAGTAGAATACAAAAAAAAACTGCTAAAATCAAAATGATGAAAAGAATAAAAAAATGGAAAGAACGCAAGGTATAACGTATAATAGAATTTCATTTTTATAATATGGGCTTGGGCACGTAGGTATACATAAATCATTATACAATATCTACGGATAATCTAGAATATATATATATATATTCTATTATTGTAATATCTGTTATGATAAGCAGTATAAATTTTTTTATTTCTCGTCCATGTTTTTTATAACAAAAAGTACATTCAATGTTGGTAAAATATTATAGCATACATATTCGTATAAGTATACACACATACACATACATATATACAATCTTCTGCTAAGAATAGATTTCATTTTTATTATGTGGATTAAGGTATAAAATAGGTCCTATTTTCCATTACAAATTCATATTTTAGCCCCTATTACATACATTTATACTCTTATATCAATTTTTTTTTTCTTCACAAATTCACATTGTAAATTTTCATAAATTAGAATTTTGTTAAAATACAAATTAGAGTCAAATTTTGATAATTTGTAACAGTAAATTTTGCAAAATCTTTCGAAAAAAATAAAATAGATAACGGATACTAAATGTATTAGATATAGCTGAATGTTTTTTACGTGAATTTAGAATTTTAATTTTATTCAGAAGAAAAAAGTTAAAACTTTTAACCCAAATTTCATGAAATGAAGGTGCTAATGAAATATTGTTTGAAAAAAGGACGATGTTGAACTTGAGTTTTATATTACATACTTAGATATATGTAGTTTATCAATTTTTTTAGGAATTTCTAAAATACATATTTAATTTATTTGACACTGGTGTTCTAAGATACTTTTCTCCAAAAAAAAAAGGGGGGCGTTGTTCAGGCAAATGTGTGAATACTAACATGGAAGTTTACACCTAATACCTAAGTACTCTTATAATTTTTTTTTAAATTTATAAATTCGATTAAAATCTAAACATATTGAACAATAAATATATACATACATATGTATGTACATACAAATAGATATAGTATTAATAAATATTTTCTGCGCAAATACTATATTCAAAATTTTTACAAATATGTAATTTACATCATCATCATCATTATCTTTACATCACTGCATTGCACTGTGCCAAAAATTTTATGGCAATTCATTTTATTCACGCATTTTGATGTTATCATCTCTAATAAGTGTCATGTGAATTTTAGATGAAAGTGTCACCAGAATACGTTAATTTTATTTTTTATTTTTTATATTTATTATTTGTATACTCTTTACACACAATTTCTTTCTTTTCTTTTTTATTTTGTTCTTTTATTTTTCAATTTTTTCCCAGCTACTAACCCATTACATATCATTAAATCTACGAACATTATTCAAGATGTTTTTCATTTTATATATGTGTAAAATAATGCAATATACATTTTCATGACTATACGACAAGACATTTTCTAACAGTTGTTATATAATATATGTATAGCCATTATGTATTTACAGACTCTTATATTACATATGGATATGATATAACAGTCAACAGTGCCCGAAGAGATTTTTTGTGTCATGCTGTGATGGCAAAAAAATTTATCAAATTATCACAATCACTTCCTTCTGAAGTAGAACGATATAACCTTACCACCCTTATTTTCCGTTTATTATATAATATATATCTTTAAAGGATATAGATAACATATTCCCCCATCCCCAGATAAAAATATATAATATATGTATATATGCTGCGAATATATGTATATGTATATATTTGTATACATACGAGTATGTATAAAGCTTTATACTATATATACATATGTATATGCATACAAAACAGACAAATACAATTATCCTTTATTTGAAAATGTTGAATACACGATGGATATAAAGAGATATCATGAAGCGTAAACGCGTGTTTTTTATATTTATTTATTTCTCTTTTTTTTTTCAAATATAATCATATGTGTACAGGCTTATTTCGATCCTTATTCATATAGATACATACCTACATACAACCCATACACCCGTTTAGAATATAAAGCTTATTTCTTTTTTCATAGGACCTCTTTTTTTTCCACACTCCTTTTTCTTTTTCTTTCGAAATTTTTTCATTTAATTTTGTTGTTGTTTTATTTTACTATGTTTGTTTTTCTATTTTTCGTTGATATTTTTTTTTCTTTTTACCGCCATCAATTTTCACATACATACATATATAAAGGACCTTTTAGGTGTCTTATCATGAACCTGCAGTGTCAGAAAAAAAGGCGTCACAGATTATATGTGATATTGTGATATATATAAGAAAAACTTAAAAAAAAATTATGTTTTATTTTTGTTGTTGTGCCGGCAGCAGTTACAGTCTTACCGTATTAGTATTATTGCGTAAAGTGTAAGAAATTATGGGGTGTAAAATATATTTTTTTTTTTTGGATTTTGTGACGTATGGTTGTATGTTAACTGAACTTGTCTTATTACAAAAATATAAAAGATGAAAGAAAATTGTGTAAAATGAAATGTAAAAGAGCTTGTTTTAACAGCCACACCATATGTTGTCAATGTGAAGTATTTCATCTTTTTTACACACTTATATTTCACATCTTGTCTTAAAGCTCATTTTAATGTACATACATACATACATACATATGTATAACACATGGTTTGATGTTATGTGGCATTAATGCCATCATTTTTTTAAAGTATGATATTTACCCACCACATAATCTAACTCTTACCATTTTTTTTCTCATGACAAAAATCATTCAATAACATACATATACATATACAGCTTTGATACCATCAAATCCTGTTCTATTTTGTAAGTAGATTTTTTTTTTCCAGGAAAGATAACCTGTATCTTTACCAATATTAAGCACACATGTAATGTAATTTATGTACCATATATTTCACGCGAATTGAATAGTTTTTTAATTTGGGTTACTACACCAAATAAATTATCACTATATCTGTAATTTGATATATGTATATGTACTTATGTATGTATGTCTATGTTGAAAAAATATGAAAAAAAAACGAGCAAAATAACAAAGATTTCTTATGTAAGATAACATCAAAATTCTGCACAAAATCATATTTATACATACATATATGGAAAGAAAATCTTCTTTTGGCATTTTTTTTTAATCTTTGACTTTTTCTTTTTCTATACCATCGTTTATTTATTCGTGTAAACTCATGACCAGAATTTGAAAATAGTCCGTTAATAAGAAATATCATCAAAAATAATGTCTGCATTTTCTCAACTCAAATCTTTCCTTTTTTGCAATTTTTTCCTTTCTATTTGAATTTTTTTTCTTCTTCTTTTTTTATTTTTTATAAAAACAAAAGTAATAAAAAATCATATAAAAAAAAAAAGAAGTGTGTGTAATATTATGAGAATTTGGTCGATGGGTGTGGTATATGTATGTACATAGATCCTTGTTAGATAAAAAAGAAAAAAATTTTTTTTTTTTGTAATACTTTAATAAGGTAAAGCTTTTTTATATACATATTTATAAAATATGATACAAAACCTAGAACATACTTTAAACCTTGAACTTAAACGAAACAAAAAACAAAACAACAAAAAAATTGTTTTTTTTTTTTATCCTTTTAATTTAAAAATATAAAATGAAAAATTATAATCTAACACATTCCATGTTTTAGCGTGTAACATATATCTAATTTAAACATATAGATACTCATATTGTGCACGTATTATGTAGATAACATAAAGAAAATTTTTATGAAAGAGTATATAGTAATTCTCTGGAGATATTTATACGTTTTTCAAGGAAAACGGAAGTCTTTTTTAAGTCTTATATTCAACTTGGTATTTCTAAAAACAATAAATCATAATAAGTCGAAAATAAGATTATTTTGTTTGGAAAATATTATGCAATATTGTTATTATTGGATGATCTAATCATCTAATTACCTATAATTTGTATAGATATTCATATAGATTATAGATACTTACCAAATTACTTTACAAAAAAAAAAAGGGTTCATTATGTCTATACATGTTTATCATGTTAAAACTACAAAACATTCAATACATATTTGATAATAATTAAAGATAGTTCCTTTAAAAAGAAAAAAAAAATAAAAGCCGAAAACACATTAAGAATTAGTTTTATAGTTTTCATGAACAAGAAAATTGTATTCATTAGAGTAAAAAGGATTCACCTATCAAGATCACACATATTAACTTGCATTTTTTATAAACTCTACTTCTGTGTTGTACACTTTTCACATTAATACCACAAAATAACCTGATGAAATTCAATTCAATTTTCACAGTTACTTAAAACCAGAAAATAAAAAAAAAATACATACCATATCGATCCAATAATTTCAGTACTGTTTTCATCATTCTGAATTTAATGGAGACAGTTTGATGACTAAGCAGATAGATTTTTCTACATTTTACTGTAATCCTAATACTGTATATTTTTGCACAGTTAGTATAGTGAACATATAGTTTTAATTTCATTTCAACGGGCCGTATAATTTAGTATATTGATGACCAGATCTACGATATACCTTTACCTTAGTCAATGAATGAAAGTGGAAATATTTCGAAGAAGATAAAATTAAATTATACCATATACTGTATAGTACCTATAGAGATATACATGTCAAACACATGTATAGTTACTAGGATAAAAAGATTGAAAGGAATGAGCATGAAAAACCGATATTACAGCAAAAAAACATGATATATTGGATGAAGCATTACGCACACATAATAAAAATAGATACATATAACAGATATGTAGGTATATAACATTTGAAAAATCTTCTCTATAAATTAAAAATTGTAAAATACACGAAAATAGAAAATCTGTAAAAATCAAATGTTAAAAATAAAAATTGTATGAAATAGAATACATTTTTTTTAAATGAAAGTACGATTTTCATAGAAAAATAGTTTCAGAACTTATTTGGAAAATAATTTTCAATTTTCTTGAATTATTAGAATTTTCAAAATTTAATGAAAATAGAAGAGATGCTTAGTTTTTTTTTTTCAAAAAAGTTTAAATGGCAGATCCAAAACTAAATTATTGTTATTTAAAAGTTTCGAAAATAAATTAAATTTTTCAAAACTGCGACTTCGTTTAAATTTGATAATACATATTATATATGTATGTCTACTTTTCAATTTTAAGGCTAAAAATGTAGAAAGGATATTTCTTAAAGCTCTTGTCACTAAACAAATTTTGAATGGTAGAAATGGAACCATTTTTAAATGGGACTGTAACCTCCTTTATTTAAACGCGTATCCTTAAAAAAAGGTGTTTATCACAATTTTCGAAGTGTTTTTTGTCCAAAGTTGGCAAGTCACTTTTTCTTTCGCAGCAGTTTTTTTAGCACACTGTAATTCATACTGTGTTGCAAAGATCCTTTGTATTTCAGAGTTTTATAGAATATGATGGAAAAAATACCGTGTAGATATTCCAAAATAATAGGATCACAAAAATATCCGGAAATACTGAAATTTGAAAACGGATTTTTGATGAAAACATCATGAAATTGAATCTTGAATTAAGTTCTTATTAGAACTTATATTTTACATATTTCTAAAAAAACAGTATCAATTTTTTTCCTCACTTAATTCAAGTTCCAGTCACTTATTATATTGCTTTTCAGCACTTTTTATAAATAAAACACAACAAAAAAAAAAGCATAAAATTATAATAAATAAAATTTTAATCGCAATAATAATATCATTGAAATGTTTTTCATATATGCTGTACTAAGACTTATATCTGAAGAAAAAAAAAATGATAATATTCCTTTTTCAAAATACATTAGATACAAATTTCAAATACATAAATCAATTTCAACTTGAAAAAGAGGATTTTTCTTAAATTTATGTAATAAAATCAATTGCCTATTCATCTGTTTTATATAGTTGCAACAGAATAAAATTTTATAGATATGGCGACTCAAATACTGTTGCAGGTTTATTTTTCTTCATACTTTATATTATGTTTGTTACTTATATGTCAATTGATGGGGGGCGTAAATATTTTCTAATACTATGTACATACTTATATGTGTGAATATATTATGAATTTTTGCAAAAAGCTTTATAATCGGTATTATTATATTTGAATAATGTATGTTGAAGTATAGATTGTTAACAAAGGGTGTAATTGTGTCCAAAAGCAATCAATAAACTAAGTAGAGTTTTACATGAATATACTGTATGCTCTTAACTTTTTCAATAAGAATTTAATGAATACAATTATAAGAGAGCTTAAGCAGAAATCAATTTGACTCATTAAAAAAATATTTATCATTTTCTTCAATATAAAGTATCTTCTTTGGAACATCCTATAAAATGTGAATTAAATTATGAGCCCATAAATTCTTTTTATTTATTCCTTTTTTTTTTTTTTTTTTCTAAATGATATTTTTGTTTACCAACTTTTACGTATAGGTACTCGTATACGTTCATTTTCTCAACACTTCGTTTAAAAAAATTATTTTACGATTCATTTTTCTTTATTTTTTCTCATTTATGTACAATCTTATTCATTCTCTTTTCTATATTTTGTAAGTATGTATGTTTATGCTATAAATATTTAGGTTCCTCTTGAGGTACTTCTTATAACAAACAATTTGTAAGTACGTAAGCACTTTTCTTTAATATTATCATCAAACTGTTTTACAATGAACATAGCACTATAAAAAAAAAACAAACAAATTAAAAGAAAAAAAAAACTATAAATAAATCTCGTAAAATATATGAGAAAAAGTTTAAGATAGGTGAATGGTTGGTATAGTGGTTGATATATTCATTTTATATTACTATCAAATAAAGTGGGTGAGAAAAACAAAAACAAAAAAAAAACAAAAAGTAGAATTTTGTTGAGAAAACAAAGTCGTAGTAGGATGAAATCCAACACTTTTCAAATTAAAAAATTCAAATGCATGTAAATAATAAAATATGAAAAAAAAAAAATTTGTTTTTTCTCTCAGGATATACACACATGTAATATTATATTCATGCAAGAAATATTATAATATTTTCACACATATTTATGTATGTATGTGTACAGTGTACATATTTTACCTATAATGTGTACCTTTCTTAAATATTTTAGTATGTTCATTTACTTTTATAAAGAATAAAAGTAAAATCTGATTAAAATTATGTATTTGTTGTTTTTACAAACTTCTTGCAAGACATAATTTTCTCAAGAACATTACTCGCGCTATATAATATTTATGAGGAGTATAGGAAAAAAATACTTATTTTAAGAAATAACATATTATAAAATACGTACCTACTTAAATAAACAATACCATAGAAAATAAGCTTTTGAAAATAAAAGATAAAAAACTTCTATTTTTAATGTAATAAAATTTGTTTGGGAATTATCAAATATGTAATTTTATAAAATGCAACCAGAATTTTATCAAATAATAATCGATAATTATGCATTAAGAACATTTTTTTTGTGGCTATTTTTAAGAAATTTCTTGACTTTTCAGACAAAACTATTTTTAAGGAACGAAGCAGTATTTAAGTTAACTGCAAAGAATTCTAATGAATTCTGATCTCTAAACCATTACTTACAGTTAGAAATGTTCTTGAAAGACTTTGGCAGACATAATTTTTTTTTAACATATTTTTTACACACGGTTAACTAAAATAAGTTCAATTTTAATTTTGTAAAAGGAAAAATCAGAAATAATAATAATTTTGCAAGGATTCTTAAGCAAATTCATTTTTAAGGTTAAATATCAGAATTAAGGATATACATATAGCACGTTTCCTGAATGAAACAGGATGGTTATACAATACGTGTGGTATCAAAAAGACACTCTTAGTGCTAATTTGGTTTTCGAAAGCGTCAAACAACCATGGCCAACAAATATCACCTTTTGAGTTTGTTCAGAAATAAAAATTAACTTCAATTTGTTCCTGATTTTGAAGTTTATTACATTACATTGGGAAAGAGTAAGTGTTATGTGTTTCAAATATTTACTTTAATTTTCATATTTCTAATTTACTGTGGAAAGTGATTTAGTTTAATTAAACTTTTATTACACTACACGTTATCTATAATTATTTGAAAAATAAGTATACATACATACGTATGTATGTAGGTATGTATATTTTTATCATTTTATTATCTTATACTTAATAAAGTAATTTTACTACAGAGAAGTATTTACAACACATGTCATTGTCGAAAGAAAAATAACTTTTGTTATTATTGTGAAAGATTTTCATTTTTGGGAAAAAGTTTGAAAGTGACAAAGTTTTCTTAAATTAGATTTTTATTTCTATTTTTTGTTTTGTTTTTGTTTTGTTTTTGTTGTTTTGTTTTACTTGAATATTATTGCTATTAAATCTTTTATTTACCTTCTTACACATTATTTTAAGATTTAAGAAAATCTTTTTATACAGCCATTACAAATGTATGTGAGAAAAAAGAATAACAGAAATAAAGTAAGTAAGATTTTCCTAAAAACAAGTGTTGATGAAGACTTTAGTTGAACTTTTACACACTGTCTAAAAAATTGAAAACATGCATTATTCAGCAAAAAAAAAAATGTATCTTTATCTTTATATAAGTACATATTTCTTCTTTTCTTGGAAAAAAATAAAAATAATAAAACAATAAGAACCTTTTGTAAATGTTGACAGAAAGCAAAACAACAAAGTTACAAAGCATATATTTAATGCACCTGCATTCATTACTTTATCACAGTTAAAGTCAAAATCTTATTTTGAGAAAAAATTTTAAGGTGTGTAAAATAACTCATAAAAAAATATTTTTTCCATGACTATATACAATATAACGTTTATCATCTCGCAATATTTAAGAATTTAAACCAGTGAGGTACGGTACGCGTTTCTTTTGTTTTTGATTTTTTGAAAAAAGCGAGGAACATTTACTTTTCACTTAGAAAAAAAAAAAAAACCAATTATCAACTTAGGAAGCTTCAAAAAGCATCAATCACTCTTTAACTTCATATAATTATAGCGGAAGGTTCTACATCTTTCTACAAAGTTGTAGAGAACTTTTCGATCTACTTCAAAATGGTTGTTCGAAAACAAAAATATTTCTTGCTTTGTACAAATATACATAATCTTGAATTAAGAAATCCACATTATTCACAAATTAATGAAAATGCAAACAGAAGTAAGATCTTATCCAAAAAAGTTATAGTTTTTTTGTTGTCTACATTGCATTAAATTTTGTCTAAAAGTTCGATGTAAGTAACTCACAAGGTGATTTAAAAGGAGGGCAAAAAAAGCAAGAAAAAAGGACAATAATAATCACTTATTCAAAATAATAACCATATGCATCACATACTAATTCATAAAAATTTATTTTTTTTGACACAACATTGTATATAATTTTCATTTTTTATTCAACACTCTGCTCAATCATTTATCTTACAATGTAAGTACATAATGTAGGTCATTCTTTATGTACCATCATTGCATTAAAATACAAATAATATACATAATAAATGTGTACATATGTATGTATGTATATGAAAACCGAAGGAAAATTAGATTCCCTTTTTATATCTGTTTTTTTATTAGCAAAAAACTTATGACAAGGTAAAAAAAAATTGACGCCATTATATTTTCAGTATTAATTTACAAATAATAATAAAAAAAAAACCTATTCATGTATACCTGTATTTGACGTGAGTCTGAATATTTATTCACTCAGAACAAAACAAAGTATATAGAATTCACCTTGGCGCCTTATATCTTTTTCTATTAAATAAATTTGTACGTAATTCATACATAGTCTGAATAATATAATATTTTTTGCCAAAATATCTGTAGAAAATTTAGTTTAGTTTCTATGGTCTACCTCAGCAGTTTAGAAAATATACTATACTGTACTGTGTACATTCTATACATGTATGTTTACATACTATACCTAATATATTGTAGGAGAATAAAATTAGCATCCTTGAAGAAAATGCCAGCATGCATATAGCAAATGGAATATCATAAAGAAAATCGATTCATTTATATGAAATATTAGATACAGAAGAAAAAGGGAAATACTTATGTCTATATAAGAAAAGAACATTATAGTGGAGGTGGGATGTTAAAGAAATTGAAATTAAAGTACCAAAGTTTCTGAATAAGTGTTATTGTAATGTAGAGATCATTAACATATATTTATTATACCTATATAGTATGTATAAAACCACTAAGGAAGTGATTTTACACACATGTAAACATATAACTATGTACGTATATACATATGTATATACTATGGTAGAATTAAAATTACATAGTAGTACAAGACAAACAATATGTTATTGAAAAAATAGGCAAAAAAATCATTATAACAACATTATCTAATAGTGCCATCGTAAAGATGAAGTATTATTTGTTTTTCCTGTGATCTAAATAATATAGCAATTTTCTACATTCGTATGTACTATATATGATACATACATATATGTACATGTATGTGTATTTATGGTGTTTAAATTCAGTTATTTGATTATTATCTGTTTTTATAATATTATCATCTAATTTCATTACATATGTACATACATGTAAAATATTAGCTATTTTCGAACATAAAAACATTTGTTAATTAATTTAATCAAATCAAGGATCATAATTATATTACTAAGTCCTTTTTCTCTTTTTTTTTTTTTTTTGCGTACAACAAATTTATACAAAAATATCTTATCTAAAAATTTCTTAATTTGTTGTACATTTATAATGAAAATTAAATTTTATAATTATGTGTAACTTTCAATTATTTAAATAATTAAAATAATATTATTATTATATAATTTCTAGATCCAAATTGAATTAATTTTAACTTAAGTACTATATGCTATCTTATGTATGTATAAAGATACCATAACAGTACAATAATTATTTTTATACAAAAATTTTCTCAAGTGTGTTTATATAACTTTAACTCTTTTATATTCTAATTAGTCATGCATCTACATGTATGTGTATATTATACATATACTCGTATGTATGTATATTAAAATATGTACATATGGATATATTTACATTTTATAAAAGAAAAAGGAAGTTGAAAAATTTTAAGTAATAATTAAACTAAATTAAAAGCAAAAACTTAACTTTATAATCCTTACGGACTTCCGTCTAACATCACACATTGTTGAATATATACATATGTACGTTTATGTATATATGTATGTATATGTTAAAAAGAAAATAAAACACTTTAAAAAAATAATTTGTTTGAAAAAAAAAAATGAAATACAAGAGCTCATTCATGTATGATATAGGTAGATACATATAATGTACATAGTTATGTACACGTATAAATATTAATTTTTTTTTTTTTTTTTGAGTAAGTACATATACTTAAGAGACTTTAGAATAAATTCATATATAAGAATAAAAATATGTATATAATGCATTTCAATTGAGTTATTTTTAACTTTTTGTGTTCTTTAAACATCTTTTACAAAAAATATTCATACATCATATAATATGTATATGTACATGCATGTTTGAAGATGTGTGAAAATATTACGGTATAAGACAAATTAATTTTTATTTGACTTTTTATACCTTGTCGGCTTGTCAGATAAAATTTTAAAATAAACAAGAAGAAATTATTATTGAATAATTAATTTTCATCTTTTGTCCTGAATATTAAAAGATTGTTTTTCTTTTTCTTTTCAAAAACCATTAAGATGTAATTAACATTGTTTATAAATTATTATATTTTAATGTCTATATGAAAATAAATTTTTTTTTGTATCTCAAGGTACACACATATAGTATGTATATAGTACATACTGTGGTGTTATACATGTTTGTTTATGTACACATATGCGTAACGATAGTACATGTAAGTTGAATGAAAATTGAGTTTTCAAGATAAGAGATTTTCGTATATTTTATTTGAAAGACAAGAGTATAAAAAACAAAACGAACAAAAACAAGAAACAAAAAAAAAACAAAAAAAAAAACAAAAAATTTGAGAAAAGTTACAACATATAAGAGGCATAAAACTTAAATGAACTTTATTTTAAATTATTTTCAAAAGTAATAAAGATTCCTTGAATGAATAAAGAAGAAAAGTTCGTGAGTTTTGAATTATATAGAATAAATGATTTTTGTTTTGGGTGTGAGTGGGTAGTTATATAAAATCATTTAATAATAAATATAACGCATATACACATATACATAATTATATATTTAGTTATATACACTACGATATAATACAGAATAATACAAAACAGAAATAATGAATGTTATACACATTAATTATGTTTATATACTTTTAAAATATATATAATGAAAATATTTTATGTCATGTTTCTGTGCAATTTTTGGCCAAATTTAACGGTAGTTCATTCATGTTTAATATCAGAAACATCTAAAAGAAAATATTTATGAAAATTTTCATCTACATATACATATACATATGTATAATATACAATATACATATGTATGTTGTTATTCGTATTGTTTTGTGAATGTTTTTTGTCTTTATAGTTGCTATAACTGAAATTAAAATTTATATTTTACAAAATTTTATTTACCTGTAGATGTACATACATATATATATACATTCAATTTGAAAAACAGAACAGAATCAATAATAAGAAACGACATAAAGTCATTTCAAAAAGTTTTGTATTATAAAAGTTTTTTGTATACATATAACGTTATTTAAAACGTGAAATTAGTATTAAGATTAAGTAAAAAGTAAAACACCTGCTTTTGAAAAGTGTTGAAAATCATTTTTGATGCAATGTGTTTTTTTTTTCCAAACAAGAACTAATTTTTTTTTTTTTTTTGTAAGTATATTTATATATAAATACTTGTATGTGTTTTTATTTATGTAATAGTTGTGATTTTAAGTATATATTCAAATGCATTTTTCCTTAATAGAAATTTAATTTTATGCTTCAAAAATGTTTAATTAACATTTATTCTTTGATTGTTATTCGACATAAAATATAATTATTTAATTAATATGCTTCATTAAATTTCATAAGAATTTATTAATTTCTAAAGAAGAGAATTTCATTTCGTGTAAATAGACAATAGCTAATTATTTTATTTTTCTTTTTATGTACATACAAATAATAAATGATATTTGAATGATTTTATTTAATTTTACCGTTGAAATATTTCAAATTCAATATTTTTAATATTTAAAAGAATAATGAATGATAGTAAACGATTTATATGTAATAATTGATTGAACTTTGTGATGGAAATACACAAAGACTTAATGAACGTAATAAATGAAAGGTATAATTTTTTGTTTTGAATTTTGTTAGTATGAAAATATATAGAGTAATCTATAGATGAATATCTTCTCGAGTATACAATAAAATCATTGTTTAAAAACCTTTATAAAATTTATCTTTTTTAGCAATTGATTGTTTTTAAAAGTTTTAATATTGAAGAAGAGTTGATGGAAACTGATGTTTCTTGAGAGAAAATCTGCAAGAAACCTTGATTGACTCTATTTCAGTGCTGGGGGGCTCTCATGAAGTAAAATCCCACAAATTTTAGAGAAAATTCCCTTTTTTTCCCATCAGCTGAGTCGATTTTCCCTTAAGTTTTCCCTCGGATTGAAAACAAAAATAAAAAACTAAATATTACACCGATGCTTACATTTTTTATATTTTCAGTTTTGTTGCTTATTTATTATTCATTTTCCATAGTTTGTTTAGCGTATCTCATCTCATGCCTATGTATTTTGTATTTAAGAAATTAACTTAAAAAACTTAAGCATTTGAATGTGGAAGCGATAACGCAAATTTCGCCAGTTTAACTAAATTTTGATAAGCTAATTCACCATTAACATCTTTGAGATTTGAAAATGTCTTCCAAAAAAGTTCTACAATTAAAGAAATAAGTTTTTCTTTTTCTTTTTCCGGAAAAAAGTTTGGAATTGTACGCCATTCATATGCCACTTTTGTAACATCTAAATTTAAAAAATATATATCACTAATTCACTAATATTGCCGTTCTCAACATAAATTAATTTTTCTATTTGATCCGGTTTAATGAAATTTTGTGCTAAAGAAAATATTAATCTTTTACATTCCTCCGTTAATACATGCACTAGAGTATTTCTGCCTTGAAATAGTGTATTAAATGTATTAAAAGTTAACTTCGAAAATTCCCACAAAATCACCCTCTTTTCCCACAATCCCTTTTAAACGATAAATTCCCACAAAAAGGGAAAAATCCCACGATCCCCCAGCACTGCTCTATTTGGGTCATAACAAGAGAAAACTCACTTACTCCATGGCGCTACAGCCCATCAAGAGTCTTGGTCACTCTATAACAAGAGAAAAACAATGATTAATTGTTGAATTGTTGTTTTTCTCTTTTTCTTTTTTTTAAATTAAAGTAATTTATTTTAGATAAATATGGGAAAGTCAGATACTATCAATAGTTTTCTTTTGCTTTTATAATTTGATAAGATCGATAATTTGCATTTAAAAAAAGCTTTTGCTTTTTGAAAAATTTATTAAAAAAAATTACAATTAAAATATTCTTTAACAATATAAAAAAAATAATTTTTGTTTGTATATTTCAGGTATCTGAAAGGTGAACGTGATTAATATTTTAAGCAAGTGATTTTTGTCACTTTATTTACTTTCATAGCGCAATTATTTAAAATATTCAGGAATAATTATTATTATTCAGGGATTTACAGTTATTTTTAAATCAAAAACTGTTAGAAAGTAATAAGTAAAATTTCCGCTTTACCAAATTTATAACTAGAAACTATAATCGTATATTTATTTTTACTGAATATTAGTTCAAAATCACCCTTTTCACAAGAAAAGGAATTATTTAAAAAAAAACCCCCCCTTAATAAAAAAAAAAAATAAGTTTTCTAGCAAAAAATATTCAAAATCCTATTCCAAAATAATTTTTAATATGTATTTAAAAAAAAAAAAAAATCATATTTGCATAAAATTAGTTCACTTTAAATTTAAATTCAAATATTTTTACATAATTTTCTAAAATCCTTAGAAACAAGTTAAAAGTTTTCAAAACAAAAAGTGAAAAATTAATAAAAATGAAAATTTTAATGAAACATAAAAAAAAAGTTTTAGAATGAATTAAAATTAGTGGTTATATTGTTTTATTTTTTTTCGCTTTTATTTACTTAAATTATATCTTTTAACATGAATATTTTTTTTATTTTTCATCCATTACAGGAGACAAAATAATAAATTAAGAGCAAAACTCTGCATCTTTTTAAAAATAAACATGGACCTTAATTTTAATTGATATATTACAAGATCTTTTCGAAAAGAAAAGAATTTTAAAGTGAACTTTGCTAAAAATATTTAAAAAAAAATAAAATATTAAAACATAATCTATGTTTTTTTTTCTGGCTTTTAACGTTATTTCAGGACGCTGGAAATACATAACATAAAAACATAAGAATGTTTCTTTACATATAATTACGCTGTGATACTTTGATCAAATTCACTTGAGTGTGAACGGATTTAACCGTATATCTTTTAATATTATGATGTATGTATACCAAAAATTACTTCGAAATTTGATGGTTTTTTTTTTTCTTTTCCAAAAGAAAATTCTTTTTTTTTAGATATTATACATACATTTATGTATTCAAATTAGATATACCCAGATGAACTTCATCATCTTGAATATATGTGTATCTAATATTTTTAAATGATATATGTATCTATTTTATACAGACAAAAAAAAAAAGAACGAAAATCTCAATTATGAAAAAAAAAATATTATTCAAAAATTGTACGGTTTTTATTTTCTGTTCTATATATCTTTTTTTTTTTTACATAAATATGATGATTCTTGTGTAAATTTTAAAAATAATAATCAATGTACGAGTACGTTAGCAAATTTTCGTCATATTATATAGTATTTCTCATTGCAATATCAAAAAATCTTAATACGTAGGTACCTATATGAAAAAATTTGTTTTAAAAAAGATAAATATGTATGTAAATTGTACACACATGAACATCCTATAAACTATAGGTAAGGTATTCATAGAAAAAATATCGATTAGTTCTATATGTATGTATAGTTTAGAGCAAACTTGAAAAAATAAAGAATAAGTCAATGTAAAATCATAGAACCGTAATGTCTGTTTGAAGATTTTTTGAACTTTTTATCTTTTTTTTTTTTGGTGAAGGCAATTCAACGAGTCTGTGTTTTAAAGATACATTTTTTTTCTCTTATAAATATGAAATTTAACTTTTTGATCCTTTTTTTTTGTAATTGTGTAAAAAAGAAAAAAAAATTCAAAAATAGTTAATAATGTAAATAAAACTTCATAAAAATTGCAGATGCTCTTTAAATCTGCTGAATAGTGTCATAATGTTATCATTCTTTTGTTAAAGTATCATTGGTGTACCATAATGTAAATATGTATATTTTACATATGCCTTACGAAAAGTAAAGCTCGCTGCTGCCTTTAAGTTTCACTATGCACTAATGAATATAGAAGGACAATGTTGTATGTATATGACAGTGTGTCTTAATATCCTGAAGGGACTTTAAAAAGAGGGACTTTATTCCATCTACAAACCATTTATAAATAATATACAATCTAGTTAATTCTCATAAAAAATTGAATTCCTTTATGTACCATAATACAATACGTACATATTATACATATTACATTATAAACGTAAGGCAATTTCATTATACAAAATATTTATGTAGATTACAGTGTGTAATACATGGCAAAATTGTCTTCTATCAACATCACTATATACACGGTTTACCATTTCCCCATAATCATTATTATATAGGTGTTGATTTTTCCACCTTTTCGTAGACACAATAAATAATATGATTTCACTTGTTTCATTCATTGTATGTACCTGGTAAAATGTTTTACAGGAAGGTTGATTGTTATAATAGTGAAAATGTATTAGGATATGTACGTACACTAATTAGCTTCTATATTTTACCACATTTTGGTCATCACCATATTATTTATTCAAGATCAAAAATTAATTTATGTTACATATAAATTTATCTGTTAGTATATTTTCGGTAAGCATTTTTTTTATAAAATTTTTTTATCGTATTTAGTAAAAAAAGCTTTTATAGTATATAAAAGGGAGAAAAACGAAAAATATCATATTTGTTCCAATTTTTAAAATTTGTAATTAATGTTATTCAATTCGACAAGTCAACCACTTATTCATTTCATATTTAAGCAAATTGAAGAAACAAAACAATTCAATCCGCATAAATTTTAGATCGTTTTTCCACACCATGAGACCACTGAAAGAATAAGATGGCTGAGAACAAAAGGGAAAGCATACGAAGCAAACAAAAAAAAATCGAAGTAATTAAGTGATAGAAGTATATAGATAAGATAGATATAGTTGATAGAGGTAAAAGTTTATGCTGAACTGATAGTTTTTTAATGATAAATATTATATTATATTTATATCATCTCGAAAAAGACATGGCCATCTTATAACAAACAGCAAACTGAAAGCTTCATTAACAGAAGCCGAAGAGACTGGCCAATAGGGGATCATGCAGAGAAAATGGGTATCCCCTTCAATACCAACTGTCGTAGTTGCAGGGAAGTCAATGAGAGAGAAACCCTCATTTACTACCTCTGCAACTGTTCGACACTTGCCAGAGCAAGGTTCCACACTATGGGGAGCTTCTTCTTCAAAAACCTTGAGGAAATATCAAAAGTTACGGTAAGGGACATTATACGATTCCTGAATGGAACAGAATGGCTATAGTGATGTACCGGTATTATGAACGTCATTGCCTAGTGTTACGGGAGGTGTGGTATCAAAACTGCACTTTCAGTGCTAATTGGATCTTAGAAAGATTTCAAAAACCGCCACGTGAACCAACCAACCAACATATATTTCTTATTTCTTAATTTTAAAATAGCATAACACGATAACACCTTAGTGTTTTTCACTAAAATTTAATTACTTTACACCACACTTTTAAAATTTGTTTGAATTTAAGAACGAATAATATGATATGATATATGATATGATAATTATTTCAAAACGATAATTTCAATAGCATAATTGATTTAAATGATATATTCAATTTAATTATATATTATTGATATTTGAACTCATAGTAGATTACCAGTCTAACACTCTCACCCCACTTTCTAATAGTTTTATTAAGTGGTATCTTTGAAAATGTTAAAAACAATCAATTTACCTATGACATGATAACCTGAACCATTTAATTCATATTAAATATTCTCTCAAATTTTTATATTTTTTTTAATTTCCTGTAAAAAGAATAATATTCATATTTAAATAAAAAAATAAAAAAAAACATGTATAAAATGCATGAAAACATTCAGTTTATTCACATTGTACATATCTCACTTATGAGCAAAAGACTAAAAATTAATTGTTTTTCAATTTTCATATGTAAAATTTTTGTAATTAACATTTTACCTGAATGAGATAAATCAATAAAAATACAACAAAAATAAAAAAAATATACCTACAATTAAATAGGTATTTTATTCTATTGTAAATATTTCATAACAATTTAATGTATTATGATATATGCATATTATGAGAATTAGTTTCCATAATCAAAAAGAATAATTGAAAATATTCATTTAATGAAATTTTAACATGCTATAGAATAAATCATCTTTTTTTTTGTATGCATATGTATCAACATAAAGTTTGTATTTTAAATACATAATTAATATTGTTGTGTACAAGCTGATTGGAGTTTCTATAGGTTTTTATTAGATAATACTTCCGAAAATGTGATAATTTTAATGATTCGATCGATAATGATACAAGTATAATTTTATCTTTTAGAACAAATAAAATATTTTTTTTGTTTGCAAATAATTTTAATTTAATCCTTTTTTATAAATTATATAACTAATTTTAACCGAACATAGTGTGATGATCACGTACTACTAATTAATGTATGTATATGTTTTTATGTACGTATACATAATTTTATTTTACATACAATAGTTTAAATGTGAATATGTCTTGTAGAACTAATTCATTTTGAATTTGAAACGTTTTCGAATTAAAGTTAATTTGTAGAATGGAATTCTTTTTTTCCAATTTAAACTTTACCTTTGACACCCATAAATGTCAGAAAAATATACTCCACAATGCTTTTTATTTGACTTATTACAATATTTCTGTTGGGAAAAAAATTATCTGTGAAATTCACTAATTGGCATAGTTTGTTTTTAAAAACGTTCATAATTTTTAGATTCTGAATCTGTATTTGAACGTTTATACGAAACCTTATATAAAAAATAATGTTAATCGATAATAAAAATGTAAGTTTATGGCAGGACTTGAAATAAATTAATATCGTTGTGTCTAGGTAATTGTCAATTTATTGGTTTTAAAAGATTTGGTTTTTATGAGATGATAAAAAAAAATTTTCTTTACTCATCGTCATTTACATTTCAGTTTATCCTTCCTGCGGAGTATCTGATCATTTTACATGAGTTAAAAAGTAGGTCTAAAGTAAATTTATTTTCATACACATATGTACTATCTGAAAATGTTTTGTTTACTAAATTAATTGTTATATAAGAAAGAAGTCTGTAGTAAAAGATTGAAAGGCTCCAACAAGTGTTTTTGATATTAAATTTAATTGATAACTTTATAATTAAAAATAAAAGAGATGACTTAATAGATCATGTTGTACTTATTTTTCACTTTAATCCCTAAATATCAGCAATACATATTTGTAATTTTATGCATCTAATTATAATATACAAAATGTTTTGCTTTCAGAAAAGTTACATTTAATTTAATGTATGTATATGTGTACTTACATAATATGACCAACGAAATGTCAATCAAAAACCTTTATAAATCGTAACATAATAGATAACTAAATATGGTATTAAATGAATTTCTGTAGATGCAGGAAAATCATGAACTTCCATTGTACGTGTACATAATCGTGACCATTTTGAATAACAATCAATTTCACTTGTACTCTCTATAGAAACTAAATATCTAATAATCTTACAAACATTTTAAATTCAGAAATTCTAGATATTTTTCCTATGTATGTATATACAATATAATAATTCTAATATTCTGATTTAAATGAAAATTTTTGGTATATGGTATATACAATACTACAATATTTATTTTAAAACTGTTGTGTCACACAATCACGTAATCTTTAGCTATATACTATACTTACATACATATATACATAATATATGCAGTTTCATTCGCGAAATCATGATTTTCAGCCCAATTATTTTTAATGACAATTTAAATTGTGCTTTTAATTGATTCTACAGTATAAGATAATCCAATTTAACGAAAGGATTTTACAAATTTAAGCTGACTAATGTTAGTAGTACATACTACCATTTCCGTTTGCAAAAAAGAAAAAAAAAACAAGAGTAGACTATCTTATTTTCCTTTTGATTACGAATTTTATCATACATACAATTGTACTAGCCATACAAAAAAAAAAAAAAACAAATATATGTGCTACATTTTATAATTTGATATCACAGGTATAATAGCTTCAACTTAATCATTTTCATTCTTAAATTTAAATTTTCCATATACATACATATACATACATACTTATGAACATAAATACATATTCTATCTTCACCATTTGGCATTTACCCAGACAACAACAGAAAAATAAAAAATAAATATACTTTTGTTGATATGACAGGACTTTCAAAAACATATTCTTGTAAATTGTCCTCTATACGATTATACGCTTGCCAAGTCGTTTATTTAATCCTGGACTCATTGTACTATAATATAAATTTATATTTGTACTATTTCTACAGTATTCCTGACGGTGTATTATTATTGCTGCTAAGCTACTGCTACCGACCGACCAAAAAACGAATTAAAATGAAAAATGGAATACAAACCAGAAAAAAAAGGGAATAAAAGAAGAAAAAAAATAAGGACAAAAGTTTCACAACTAAAAATAACTATCCATTCCTCATGCAACTCCTATACCCTCTCCTTTAGATATATTATACTTAAACTTTTAAATGAGGATTTGCTCACAAATCAAGTTAACATGTAGATATGACACCTTAATCAGGAAGAACATTTAAAATGTTGAAGAACAAGGTTGGGTAGGTGGGTTAAATAGAAAAACTATAATGACATGTATTTTCCGTTTACTTTTACAAATACAATTATCTTTATACATACATATATACATTTGTATATGTATGTTATATACATAGATAAATTTATTCTTCATTGTTTAAACAATAAATGAAAGGACAATATTAAAATCTAATCTATCCCAATGAATAAGGATTTTAGGACTTTTATATACAAAGAAAAGCAAAAATAAATGGATCCTTGGACAATTGGATTAATGTAAAATCCTTTTGTTTCTTAGTATATGGTTCTTGTTTATGTTAAATATTTCATTACGTTTACTTGTGTATTTTATAAGTATTTATTATATTATGCGTATTAATACTAATTTTAATAATTTTTTTTTTTTTGTGTTTAAAAAGGAAACATTAAATAATAAAATTAATATAACTTTTGAGAAATTAAAGAAAAACAGTAACAAACAAAACAAAGATTTAAATTGTTAATACAAATTTATCTGAGATAGTTAATCTTGAATATATAATATAATATTCGAATAATGCTGATGATATTAAAATATTTCGTGTTAATACAAAGATAAATTTGTGTATACATATACATAATATCTATAATAAATTTTGTTGAATGAAATAGGTAATCCTTTAAAATAGTAAGAATATATTTAGCATAATCAAATTAGGCTAGAATTTATATTCACAACACAAATGCCATTAATTGTATATTCTATGTATGTACCTTGTAGGATCTAACATAAATTTATACAAACTTTTCATCACTGTAGTGGGACATGTACGCTTCTGTTTATATTTTAATCGACATTCTATACTATTTTTACACTCGAAAGTAATAGCTTACATATTGAAAACAATTTTTAACTTTATTTTAGATTCTTAATGACTTTTATAGTCATCACTGCAATTTCATGAGCTGATTTGTTAAGAAAGATTAATTTTTTCCCACTGTTTTGGCTTATTGATACAATACAAAATGATACCATTTGAAATGTCTATATCAATAATCGTATATAATATATACTTTTTCAAAGGATAAAATTCGAAAACTTTATCCTGGAAAAATAATTCTAAGAAAATTTTTTAAGTATTGATTCCAGTGCTCACAATTTCATTTTAACGCTAAAACTTCTGATATTTAAACTTTTGGCAAATCAATTAACTTTAACTATGAACATAACTCTGTCCTTTTATCATATTAGCTTACTGTTTTTTACATATTGGTCTATGGCTCTGTAAGGGTTAAAATTTTCAAATTTCAGTACTTGAATAGACTTGGTTCTCAAAGATTATGATTCTCTTGCTCAGTCTTATTCAAATAGCGAAAAAGTTGCTCATGAGTATGTATATGAGAAAAATGTAGTGTTTTAAATAAACGGTTGTTTAAAAGCAATTTGGGAAAATTTAAAAAAAAATTTATTATCCGGAAAAAAGGCGAGGTTTATTTAATATTTTAAAAATTTTGTTCCAGGATAAATTTTAAAAAAGATACTCTTTAAAAAAAAGTAGGTACGGAAAAAATATTTTAACAATTCAAAAAGGGTTAAGGGTCTCGAGGTGAAAAGGTTTCAAGAGGCTTTCGTTTTTCATTTTACATGTTACATGTTTCATACAAAAAATGGTAACGTAATTAAAACACTTGAAAAAAAAATTGTAAAGTTTTGCTTATTCATTCAAATTTCATCACTTAAAATTCATTTGTTTTTCTAAAACTGTTAAAATTAATATGAATGAATTTTTTTTTTTTTGTATTTTTAAAAGGATAAAGTTAAAAATTCATAAGTATTCATTTAATAATTTTAATTTTAAAATAAATTAAAGTTATACGTACGTAAATATTGTATGAGTATGTATATAAAATATTTTAAAATATGAATTTGAATTTAGAACCCTAACATGACATAAGTTTCATTAATTCATTTTTCATTGTTTTGTTTTTCCTAAAATTATTAATAAACATAATAATATTCAAAAAAAAAAAAATTTCCTTAATATTTAAAAAGGGTTTTTAAATAATAACAAAATATATAAATACAAAATTTTATAATAATTATAATATAAACACCATGGTAAATAAATATATAATAAGGAAAGGTAAATATAATAAATATGTATGTATAGATGATATAATAAAATATTAAGTATTCATGTATATAATATCCTGTTTGTTTTTTTTTGTATTAAACAAAATAGCATATAAAAATAAAAATTTGCATGAAATGTTTAAAATTTATATATAAAATGTGAAACTGTATAATTAGCATATTATTTTCTCAAAATTAAATTCATTCGGCATTATCTTTAAAATATTTCATAGAAATACAAAGTAAAAAAAATAATAATGTGTACATACATTTTGAAACTATACATATATATGTATATAGCTCACACCAAGAACACCCCATAATAGGGTTATAATTAATAGTAAATCTAAATAGTATGAAACATTTAATTTAATGAATTCATTTTTTATTGAGGTATCTATATAATGTTCATGATAGCTTTCATATACATATACATTATTGTCTTTTAATTTTTATCAAAAACTCTATATGATGGTAAACAGTATTAAATATGTATGTAAATGCTTTTCATTTAGTATTCAACAATAAAGAAAAAAATTAAATGAACGTTTTGTATGAGTGCACTTTACAGTAAAAAGCTACTTGAATAAATTTGAATAAAAGACATTAAACACATGCATAATACTGACATGTTATGAATTTTTCAAAACAAAAAAAAAAAAAAAAACAAAAACAAATCTAAACTTTTTTTTTCAAATGTGCGTAAAAAAATGTAAAATTTTAAATCGAAATTTTATTAAATCCCTAAAAATTGAGTTACTTTCGAAACAGCAGTAAAATTTCCCATGATATAATACATATCATCAGATTGTTCTTTCAATGATGAGTGCCGTGAATTTTTTTTTTTTTATGAAAAATTGTGAAATTGATTTAACAATCACATCACTGACGTTTTTGAAAAGACACTTATGTTTATTGATTATATTAATCTATAGAAAAATAATCTGCAGTGTTAATAAATTTTAAAGTATTTTTCTAGAGGTTAACAGAGAAAACAAATATACGTAGAAGAACTCGAATTTTACAAATTATCGATAAGGTTTGGCAAATAAGAACACAACGGTAACAGGTTATATTTGTATTTCTATATTTTATGTATGTATATGCGCTTCTACGAAAAAAAAAAAAAAACAGATAAAAAATCTATAAATTTATTATAAAATGATTTTGATTAAATACTTTTATCTATAATTATTTACTTTAGATAATATAAATTATGAAATAACCAACAACCGAAGACTACAGATTGTAAGGAGAAAGGTATAAGAAAGAAAGAAAAAAATAGTCACGTACCTTTTATTTTCTCTCACTTTGAATTTCTAGTCACTATGTATATGTAGGTACCTTATTTTATAAAAAGGTATGTTGTTTCTAGTCACGCAAAGCTAACTTTTAAAATTAACTTGTTAAAACAATTCAATTTCGAATTTCTAATAAGTTTTTATAAATCATGTATTCCATTAAATATCAATATGATGTGTATATACGTATGTAGGTATATGTGGGTTTTATATATATTCTTTGTACATATACAGGTACAAACAACAAAGTATACATATATGTACATTGTACATATATGTATGTATATATTTTTCAATTGAAAGCTATTACTTTTATTTTAATAACATGTATTGTACTAGTATTCGTTAATATGTAGGTACATATATATATTCGTAGATTTATAAGTATTATAGGTCATTATTTCAACATTTCAAATGAAATGATCGATTTTCAAATACATATTACATAACAAATTAAGCAAGTTTAAAAGGATGAAAATAAATTTTAAGAGAGGTTGAAGAATTTTATCTTGTCTTTGTAACAAGTTTTTTTTTTTTTAATTAAAAAAAATAATATTTATTTGAATTTTTTAACAGAACATTGTAACTGTTTTTAAATGTCCTTCAATTGAAAAACTACATAAGTATTTATTGGAATTTTTTTTTTAGAATTTCGTTCAAATATTGATTTACTTGTAAAACAAACAAAAAAAAAAAAAAAACAAACAGTTTAATATTCGAAATTTTAAGAATTAATTATTATCGTTTTACTCTTCGTTAAAATAAATCTTTAAGTGAATAGAGTATTTTTATTCATGAAACACCTCAATATTGCTTCTTTTTAAAAACTTTTCATCACCCTCATGATACCAACTATTTCATTTAACTTATAAAAAAAATAAAATAAAAAAAAATAAACAACAAAATGACATACATACAGAATATAAAAACATTACCAAAACCAAAGGGAAAAACAAACTTTTTTCTTTATGCTTCTCAAGAGGAAATTAAAAATTCATTTCCATTTGTAACACTGGGAAAAGAAATATTATATTTATGTATAAGGAAAATATAAACAAAACATGGAATACAAAAAAAAAAAAAAAAGTTAGATGGCATGTAATAAAATCAAAGAATATACCTATGTACTTACAAACTTTTTTCCAAAAAACAAAAAACAAAAAAAAAAAAACATTTGTTATATTATTTACAGCTGATAAAATATGTGTGGTTTATAGCTATAGTTTTTTTTTAAAATTAAATGGAATTTTGTAAAAGTGATTCCTTATAACTTTGCGAAATTTTTCGAGATAAAAAAAAAATAGATCATTGCGCTATGAACGGAAGGAAGGTGGGATTAGAAAAATGCAAGGTATGCAATTTTGATTTTCATTGAATAATTCAGAATTCATGATATGTGTTGCAAAGTTGTATAGTTACTTAAATAAGTACATTAAATCTGGTATAATTAATTTATTTTAAAAAAAATTATAATGTATACATTCATACATACTGTTGTCCAAAAATCAATAAATCATTTTCAAATACAAACTATTTGTATGATTTCTTAGATAAAAGAATAAAAAAATTACATGGTTCCTGCCTTTTTAGGATTGTTTAGCTGGATATTATTATAAAATGACAATTTATAAATTAAATCCATCGGAATATGTGATAAAAAATTAGATTTATATTTTTGTAAAATATAAAGGTCACAGCACATGTAAAGTGACCTTCTTTATACGAAAAGAAAAGTAATCTTTTTGATTCTTTTAAAATTTTCCGATAAGTGTTTTTTTTTTTTTTTTCAAAGCAAAAAATATCTTTGTAAATATTTTTCAATAAAATATCAAAATTGAAAGATCTTATTCTTTAATATTTTTAAAATTTACAGTTCATATGTAGGTATTAATGTTAAAACATTTTTATCACTGATTTTACATTCCAAAGAATCACCCACATAATTATTTGTTTTTAATCCTTTCAAAGAAAAAGTTTTACATTCACTAGACAGCGTAGAAACACATAATTGAATTTAAACGCCTTTAAAATTTGATAAAAAAAAAATCTGTGGGCATTTATTATTTTTACACATACTAGAATATTTCATTTTATATAGAAATGTATTTTATCTTTAATTTTTAAAACTTTTGAAAAGGTCAATAATCGATAGTTTTGTTGCTTGGTATTTAAAGCTTAGTAAAGCAGATAACATGTAATTTTAATTGACATATTTTTCTAACGCTACATAAAAACTTATATATTATATCTTGAAGCTGGGCGGCTAATATCTTTATTAAACGGAAAGATTGCATACACACTTTCCTCTATTGGAATTTTTTAGCTTTTGTATTGGAAAACAATAAAATTTGAATGCAATCCAAAAAAAAAAAAATTTTTTTTAATGTCAAAATACTTGTTCTTAAATTTACTACAAACAATATGTATTTATATTAGAAATTCATCAAACTATCAATAAAATTTTGTTTTTTCAGAAATTAGTTGAATTACTGTCGACATAGATGTCATTAAATTTGATAATGAAACACTAACGTTTTTTGAAAGCCTTTAAAGATTTACAAATTTCGAGATCCACAAAATTTGTAATTTTAAAAGCAAAAATCTTTTATTAAGAAAGATTTCAAGAAGACAAAATAAAATTATTTTCAACTTTAAATTTCAAAAACTCCTGGAAAACTTTCTTTATTATTTTCCAATAAGTTTATAAAATAACAATATAATAAAACTTTAATGATGTATGTATAGTACATGTACATCATGAGAATATTATAAAGCATTTTAAATAATATCAAGTTGAACTACCGCTGTATTATTATTATTAAATTATTATTATTCTATCTATATAGCTATAAAATAAAACCACACCCCAAAACTATAAAGTATGTACTCATAAAATGCTTTATTAAAAACAAAAGCCACTGCAATATGACCACTTATAAGTTGTTTTTATCCTTTTTGCATCTTTTTGTATAGTTTTTTTTTTTTTTTAACAATTTTCATCATTTCGAAAACCTTATGATTTTTATGTATGTACATACATAGATAACTCATACTTATAATATTTCAAACTGAAAATGTCGAATAAGTCAAAATTTTATGCTGGTGTGGTGTATGTTCAATTTGAAATTCTTCAAGAATCCTTGTTGATAAATATTTTTCTTTATTTATTTTTTATTTTTTTTTGTTTTTCCAATGACGAATGAAGTTTTGTTTTTTTTTATAATTTTTTTGTTACTTTTCACTACGTTTATTATGTAGGTATAACTACTATGTATATATAGATTTTGATTATATTTTTTTCCTTCTATATTACTCAGTTGTTATTCTTGAGGACTTATTCTTTTGAATGCAAAATAGCTTTACCAAACGACAATAACATAAACTCTGCGGGAAATTCATCTATGCTAAAGAAAATTTTCTTTTGCACTGTTGTTTCTATCTTTTATTCCAATGAAAATAAAAATATATAATATCTATATAAGTAAACTAAAGTTAAAAAAAAAAAAGGCAAAAATAAGAAGAAGAAAAAAAAAGAACAAACTGAAATTGTACCACAGAGTGAAATACGTAAATTATCTACAAACATACAAAAAAAAAAAAAAAAGTGAAATAAAAAAAAACACATCTTTATCAGTCTTACAACAAATCAAAAATTCTAAACACATTCGAGACATTTCTTCATTATTTCGTTTCAAGATATACAAAATAAGTCTTAATGTAGTTTTATTTTTATTTTTTTTTGTTAAGAAAATAAAATTTATGCCTTGTATAATGAAACACCTTTTGGGGCTGTGGGAGTTTAATACTCCAAAAAAAAAAAAAAAAAAAAAAAAAACCCTCTTTCTCTTATTTTCTAATTTAACTTAAGCTTGAAAGTTTATTATCGTTGATATAATTGATAGGTACATATAGGCTGTTAATAAATTTTCATCTATGTATATTTTTTACTTTATTTAGTACCTATATTACATATAATATATTCAATGTTTTCAACAGAACTTTCAAAAATTTCCATGTAATTTGAATTAAACGTGTTTAGATGAGAAGTAAACTTAATTTTGTCTTTTATAATCAATGGAATTATTTAAAATACGCATAGCATTAACATAGTAGCATGTATGTATATTTTGTATTTTAAGATGAATTTTTGCATATTTAAATAATTAAATAAAAAGCTTTAAATACTAAATACGGGATTCAGAAACGAATAATACGCTACTTATTTTCATACTAAATTACTTCTTTGAAAGGGTTGTACTATAAAATACGTACACGGTATGTTATGATGAAAAAATATAAAAAAAAAAAATATCGTAATAGCAAGATTATTTCTATGTACATATATTGTATGTATGTATCTATTTACCGTCGGTAAAAATAAGATATTAACGTAAATCGCATCATTACTATGATCACTTATTTTGTCAGATTAAAAGATATTTTTGATTCTAATCTAATGATATATGTATATGTTTGTATGTATGAATTTGGGTATTTTGTAATAGGATTCTATTTTGAAAAATTGAGCAGTAAAAAAATAATTTGAAATATAAATTTTTTGTCTTTGAACATCAAAGTGTTACATACAAAAAATACTCTTAAAAATTTTAAATTAAAATTTAAAAATTATATTATGAGAATTTCAGCAGAATTTTACAGTTATCGACTTGATAAAATTTTTCAGTTAACATTGTTATTAATAGAAGTATGTCACAGGTACAAGATGTTGTTCTCAAAAATTTCAAGTTATCTTCGTTTTTTAAGAAAAAAAAAATTATAAGTAAAATATGAATCATAAAGAGGACGTTCACATTACTAAAATGAAAATGAATTGAAATATGAGCATGAAATATGTTATGTGCTTCGAATTCAACTTATTAACCGTTCTAAAGTTCTTAAATTAAGTATCTTCAGTATCTATAGATTCAGATCTTTCAGATATCTAGAGTTAAAATTGGAGTAAAAAGTTTAAAGTCATGATAATATTTGTTGGATATAGAATTGTAAGATTTTTAAAAGTATTATTTAAAACACTTGAATAGAAATTATTTGAAATACTAAAAATATCAGATCTATTTTTCAAATGTAAAAATAATTTTCAAAATATTACCAATAAGGTCCTTAAATTAAATTGAATAAGGTCTTATTTTAAAAATACGACACTTTTGCAGTATAAAATGAAGTATGTAAGGTTCAAGAATATTTTTGATTTTATATTGACACAAACCAGAAATAACATACCGGAAACCAAAATTCAAAATTTACATACTTTTAATGCAAAACTGGAATAAAATTTCAATTTTACACATAAAAAACAAATAGATTTTGTGTATTCGTAAATTTTTTTTTTTTTTTAAATAAACTTACCTTAACTGTCCAATTTAATTTTTTTTTTTTCAAATTAAATCACTTTATTTTTGTTACAACAAATGAATAGCACATACTTGCATAAAATTTCCAAACTGATTTATGTATCGAATTAAAACAAAGATGAAGTATAAAATATTTTAAAAATAATTTTTCCCATATGGTAAATTCAGTTGCAGTATATACATACATCATTTCTAATTTAATTTTCTTCACTAATTTTTTTTTTCCTCATTTTTGAAAATGCTACTTAAATTGACACTTTTCTAGTTTTGTAACACTTTTACATAGTAGTAGTAACCGCATTCCTAATATCATTTGTCTGATATGTATAACTATATATACATTTAAAGTCTATTATAAAAATATTTTCTACTAATTTTCTATTTATAAATTTTATACTGTTTAAATAAACAAAATTTTATGTCTGACCACTTATATCACACTCAATTAGTTTTCAAAGTAAATTATTTTCACTTCAAGAGTTTAATTCAAAAATTAAAGAGTAAAATTTAATGAAATTAAGTTACTAGACTGAATGAATATTATCCTTTTTTATTTAAAGGATATATGACCATACCAGACGACAAATTGTATTCAACTGAAATTGGTGAAATAACTTTCTCATATCTATGGAAAGCTCATTACCTATAAAATACAAATTTTGTATATAGTGAGGATAGGAGGATAAGCACTATTACGATCCCGACACGGTCGCTCAACATCCCGAAAAAGTACTAACGATGATGACGACGTTCATAAGGACCAACATATAAATATACTATATGTATAGATACAATGTATTTAGTATTAAAGTAAAGGCTATTATATTTCACACACTATACCATCAGTAACTGTGGCAGCAAATGCGACAAAGGATATTTAAATAAAAATTTTGTTTTTCTTTTTGAATTTAAAAATAAGCTACCATAGCTCAGAATCCGAGGCCAAATCACCCACAATTCAAGTTAACTTTAAATTTTGTCACTATCATGTTACTGATACTCATTCTTGAAATATTCTTATATGATTACTAGACAAAGTATGTAGAATAAAATAAATGCTCTCTGCTATATGAGAACAGACAGTATATCCTTTTTAATATACGAAAGGGCGATAATAAAATCGATTGTAATATTATTTTGGAAATTTTAAGCATATCGAGAGAAAAAAGGGCGAATATTATCTGTGTTCGGCTGAAAATAAAATCTAAATAACGTTAACATAATACCGCTCTTATCAAAACTTTACATAAACTGCGCACAAATACATCGAAAAAATTTATATAAACAAAATTTTCTGCAATTTTTATAACACTAACAGAAAGATCTAAAGGATACATACTAAATTCGAATAAAAAAGCTATCATAAAATAATATAGAATATGATACGGAAAATTTTCATCCAGATACCAGTTATTCGAAATGGGAATAGTCTTTATGATCTCTCCTTTGTCTTCTTCGAAAAAAAAATAATAATAATAATAATAATTCAATCTAAACAACATACTCATAGCTATACATAATTCAAAATTAAAATTTGACTACTAAAAGTACAAATTGTCTTGTAATTTAATAAAAAAAAATGCAATTGTAAAATGAAAAAATCATCCTTTTTATCTTTGTTCATGGAAAGTCATTCCAATTGCTGATTCAAAAGAAGTCAAAAATAGATAAATTTCAATTAATTTGTAATAGCAAGCAAAGGACTATTCGACATGGAAAATTTTGAATTATTTCCTTCAAAAACACATATTAACACATTACTAACCATATAAATGAAATATACCACCACCCAATAGATACAGGAAATTTTCACTTTTTTGACTAGTCCACCAACGCACGATGTGCAGACATTTATTATTTTATCTGCTCTTGCGTTATAAAAATGTTTTTTTTTTCTAAATTTACTATTTAAAAAAAACAATCCAAATATGTACATATTATGTATGTAAATGTCGTATACGTTTTACTCGATTCGAAAATGAATTTCCACTATATTAAAGGTTACAAACTGTTATACAATCTGGTATAGAAATTTCCATTTATATACCAATTTACTTGATTGAAAATGTTATTATTACTGTTTTTTTATCTTTTTTCTCATTTTTACGTCTTTCGTAAAGGTTAACATTTTTGCTGTTCCTTAAAAAAAAAAAAAGAATTTTCTTTTAAGTACAACTGCAATACTTATTCATATCAACTTCTGTGTCAGTATGTCGACAAAATCATATTCAGCATCAATATATACTTGAGCCTGGTCATGAAGGAATTTCGATTTTTTATTTTTGTATTTCGATATTTATCATTGAAAATTTGAAAGTCATAATTTTGTTTCTTAAATTTTTCAAATTAGGATTAAATTAGCATGCAACTTTATTGGTATTATTATTTAAATGTTAGTTAGGTAGGTATTTTTTTTTGTATCTAATTTTTAGTACATACTTTTGCTATATTTTGTCGTATAAAATAACATCACCAAAAAACCCGCATTGATTCGTTATGAGTTTCACAAACTGTTAAAGATCATAAAACAATTATATTTTTGTTCTTTTTTCTTCCTTTACTTTTGCAAAAAATTGAAAAAGTGATAAAGGACATGTTATGTTTAATTTTTCATATAACAATTTTAATTTTTTACTATAACAAATCATAGCGTAGAAAATCACAAAAATTAATATTTCAATTGCTTCAGAAAATAAATTTGAACTAATTATTTTTAAATTAATTAAATTGAAAATAATTAGGGTTTAAAGTATTTGAAGGTATATTAAATGTAAAGTAAATTTTTCTGGAAAGCCAAAGGGTGGTACATTAACATTAGTAAAAGAAAAATTTTTAGAGACGAGACAGTTGACTATTTGTCATGCAATTGTTTATGATGCTAAAAGTACAAAGTGAAATGTGATTTCAGATATTTTCATACATATGTTTGTATGCCAGAAAATTAGATTGAATAATTAAGTATTAATTTATAAAATCCTTTCTTGAAATTTTTTTATCTTTTTTCCAAATTTCATGTGTAGTAGAATAATTTTTATATTTTTAAAAAGTATGTTTTTTTCATTTGAACCTCAAAATAAAGCTTTTTGCTCTGTTTAGTTTTGTTTCTTTGAAGGCTTATCATTATTATTTTCTTTTATTTATTTAAATTGATTTATAAAAAAAAAAAAGGCAGTCACTAAAACTAGTAAATCAATTTTAATGACTGGTATAAAATACTTTTTCTCTTGTTTTAAAATTCTAAAGTGACTATTTTTGTTTAAAATACATTATTTTTCATTCAATATTTTTGAAAAAAAAACAAAAGCTTTTTAACAACAGTATATTATAGTTTTTTTATGGAAGTTGATTTTTAATTGTGTCACCTACAGAGAGCAGTTCATAATATGTAAAATAAAAAAAAATTAAAAATTTATTGTTGTTTTTTTTTGTAAAATTTTTTAGTTGCTATTTTTTGAAAAATTTAATAGAACAATAGGGAGACTATTTTAAATAAAAATTGAAAAAAAAAAATACTAAAAATATCACATGTAGACAGTATTTGTATGTATACGACAGTTATTTATGAGATAAAATATAAATAAAGATTTATTGCAAAAGAACTGTTTTAAATATTTTTATATAGCAAAACTATGATTGAGATTAAATAAAATAAATTTTATTTTTGATTTATCATATCTAACAAATTATCAAATATAGAAAATATTTGAAAAAATAAAACAAATAAATATTTTGTGTTGAAAAATAATTGTTTTTCTTTTTTTTCTTTTTAGAGTAATAATAGATAATTTTCATTTTCAATTTTTCAATTAAAATGCAGACTTATTTAGAATGGGTTTTCTTCTTTTGCAACTATACATACTTTCTTTTTTGAAAATTTGAAATTCTTTATAAAATTAATTTGCCGTAAAACATTTTGCAAAAAAATAAAAACAAAAAAAAAAACAAAAAGAAAAAAATAAGGTAGGTACATTTTATTTTTATAGACAGACAATTTAAAAGTTTTTCATTATGTGCATGCATTTATATGCAACATACGCAAAACAAAAAAAAAGGCATAAAATTCTTTAAGAAATTTGAATAAATTTAAAAATTCATATATTAAAATAAATATAATAGTCTACACTAAAAACACTATTCAATGTACACATTTTTGTACATATAAATTCAATATCAAGTGCAATGTACTTGCCTGCACAAACCAAAAATTCTCTATAGTCTCTTTCTAGTCCTCTGCATGACATTATCCTTTTCGTCAATCTATAGACTAATATGAATACCATATACATATATGAGTATATACTAACATGAAATACGAGTAATCTTTTACTACAACGAAAAACTATTACGTTAACAATAAATATAGTGAATTTGAAGTAAAATAAGCATGTGGCTTAGAGTCATTGAAAATTTTTACCCGATATACTTCAACCACCCACTCAACAACCGAAAAAAAAAATATTTGTATAATTTCAAATATGTACTTACATATAACAAATACATAATAACTTCTATCTCGTACTTCGTTTTTTTTTTCTATTAAAACATAATTCAACAAAACGTACACCATACTTTTATATACTACATATACAATATATATTTATGTATGTATATCCGTTCACTAAGGCATAACTTCTGATTTTATTGCTCTTTAAATTACTTGCAACTTTCTTCACATATCTTAAATAAAAGTATAGGAAAAGACAAGAAAATGTGAAAATATGTATATATATACGAAATATTAAATTACACAGGGTAACATTTTATTTGCAAACAAGCGAAAAAAATTCTATGAAAAAAAAATTTAATATTTGCAATAAAATTTGCTTGAAATTTCAAAAAAATGTTATAAATTTGGTAATATTGTCAACCAAAATAAAATATATGGAATATTAACTTGATGACTTTTTGCATTTTTTATTATAAAATATTCTCTTTCAAATACATACTTGATGTATACCCTGTATTTAACATATAGCATGTGAGGATAAGTACTTATTGCGGAAATCAACTATATTTATGTATATAAAATTTTTTATACCTATATACGTATAATATATGTATATAAATGGCATCGTAATAATCAATAAGCTCATAATATGTAACTGAATTTTGTATATTTTATAAAATTTCTACTATTGTCTACTTGATATAGAATACCGTCCTATTAAATGTCCTCTTCTATAGGTACAACGATATACAAGACATAATTATATGTACTATACATATTTAGATATAAAATCCAGTCATAGCGTATCATTAAGAATTTTTTACGACTATTATAGAAAATAATGGCCACCATATGTACAATATAACGATACCAATATTACAAGAAAATGATAAATTATCTTTAACTACTCATACTTCCTATTCCATAAGATAGATTTTTAATGTCAAAGATAATTTAAATAGAATAAAAATTTCAAATTTCATTATTTTTAATTACAAAATATTTATTATATATTGAAAATTAGCCATCAGTAGATGATTTTGTAAATTATCTACATAATTGAAATATTAAAAATTGTATATGTTTAAAATTGAACAAAAAAAATTAAAAAAATCAAAAGAAGAAATTTATAAAAAGAAATACGAGTATAAGAAATTTGTAAAAATGCAGTTACTGTGTTAAAACATACAAAAAATATGCCTTTAAAATTTCGTAAAATCATTTAAAATAACAAACGAAGTATTCATAAGTTCACGAAATTCACTGATATTTCTCTACTATACCATGAGATACGCCTAAAGATGATAAAAACTTCGGAAAAAAAATATATAAATTTGGAGAAAAGAAAAAAATAAAATTTAACAAAAATCCTTTCAGCGTTTGTAAAATAAAATAAATTGAAATATCTATTTTTTTCAAAATATGCATTCCGAAATAAAACGCATGTCCTTACACGTATAACAGATTTCTTTAAAAAGTATCTATATGTATTAATTTTCGAAAAACATTTTTTTTAAGCTTAATTTTGTGTATAAGAGAAATATTATGTGTTATCTGAGCTTTTACAATTATTTATATATTACATTATAATATGTATGTATGTATATAAAACCGAGACAACTACATATGTAGTTATAAATTGTAGATACAGGCACATTTATTAAGCTTAATCTTTAATTTAAGAAATTTCACCTATCACTAACAGACAGATAGACAGATAACATAACGGACAGACCGATGAACCTTTGGGTGTAATATGTTATCGTCCTTTTTATATATAAAATAGCATATATACAAAAATATTGTATGTATATGTATGTATGTAAATTACTGATGAGAAATCACAAATATTCTTATATGTATATGTATCATCCATTTCTATATACATATATATACTTATCGTAAATTACAAATCAAAATGCAATTTTTCACTTTGTTATACATTTATTCATATTTATATAATTACTTGTATTAAATTGGAATTATTTTGCTCTTGATTAAATATCATCTTTTACATTTATGTCATCGTATGTTTTGTTATTTTTGCTTTTAAATTAAACTACATTATTATTAGTGTATTATGTGTATATATTATATGTATGTATGTATATTTAAAATTCATACAGTATATAGTATATCAAATATGAAACTAAATAATAAAATACTAAAATAAATTGAATACACATAACAATAAATAGTGTGATAATACTATTAAGATAAAATTCTTATTTAAATTCAATAAAATTTGTTCAAATATGTGAGAAAGAAGTTCATGTGGTCATTTTTAAAAGGTAATTAAAAATATAGATACGTATATAAATATTGAAAATTACAGTACATTAAAAAATATTTGTAAAAAAAGGAATTGAAAAAAACAAAATCGGAAGAACTAATTTCAATCTTTTTTTTTTTTTTTTAAATTTTATGCAGTACAATTATTATAGTCGAATATTTTACACATATTAAACCAATTGCCTTTAGAACTCTTAACAAAGTAAAAATTAAATTTTCTTCTATATGTATATGTATGTACAAACTATACAAAAGTAGTAAAATAACAGTTTTCTACATATAATTTTCAAAAAGTCCATTTGCAGGTCATAATTTGCAGATGTGCAGCTTTTAAGCAAAACCAAAATTACTGAATTAAAATAGCCAAAACTGCAATAAGATAGAACCACTGTTACAGTATCCTGGCTAAAAGCCAATGCGTATCTAATGTATATACATACATACATACATACTCTTACATATATTCAACATTTATGTATATTTATATATACATTTATAATACATACACATGTAATGTATACATACTATATAATATCAAAATATTTATGGTTGATAAAATTTATCCAAAATCCAATCATTGACAATACAATATACATATACTATATACTTTAATGGAGCTTCAAATTTTATTAAATTTCAAAAATGTTATAAGATTCGATAACTATGTGTATATAGAAGAGCTTCATATTTTAGTTGAATTCTGCATCATTATGTGGCTAACGTAAATGACTAAAACAAAAATGATAACAACAATAAAAAATTTATACACTATGTATATACATAATATACAAAATATTATACACACATATGTATATAATAGACCAAACAACAATTAATATAAAAGTAAATATTTGTATTTGGATTTTAACGGAGAATTGATGCTTTTTATAGAACGATGAGTAACTTGAAACTGTATAACTTCTAAAACTCTACTACATATCGTTCAATTCCCATCGGTATTGTTTACTTCTAGTTTCATTAATATTGCTTTTATTTATGAAAAAAAAAAAAAATAAAAATAAAAACAAAATCAAAATATTCAAGTATGTATAACAAAAATTTAAGGTTATATTTCAAGAAAATATTATTTGTTCTATAAAAGATGCTTATCTTTCTATTATTATTATCAAAATGTTAAATGCTAACATTTCATGAAATTTGAAAATTATATTGACGTAATAACTTATTTTTTTTTACATTAAAAATTATTTTTACCTAATTTTTAAATTTTTCTATAAATTTTTACTTTTTTTATACTTTCTTTTTGCTTTTTCTTATTTCTTTTTTACGATAAAATTTCAAAGTAAAAATAGAAAACAAAAAATTTTACAAAACTATAATATCTTGTATGTATGTATATAGAAAAAAGTTTATTAGACCAACCTGAATAGAAGTTGAGAAGAAAACAAAAAAAAAAATCAAATAATTCAATAAAATATAAAAATAAGTACTGTTATACATTTATGACATAACTATTTATTTTTCCAGTTATACACTCTCAAGTACATCGTATTAAAAAAAAAAAATGATAAAAGAATTCCTCTAAAAAATTTTTATTTTCAACAATTTCCTTGATATAAATATATTATATATTATATACTTATTGTACAATTGTACATATAGTGTATGTATATTAGAGTGTCCCTTATTTTTCAACTTTCAGATTCTCAGGGTGCTACCCCCTAATTTTTTTCGTTCTTCAATTTAAAGTAGAAATACCAAAAAACAGGTAAATTTAACATCATTTACCCGTGCCGATTTCACTGTGATTTTTTTTTTTTGAAAAATGAAGATTTTGTGAACTTTACCCTATATCTTTTGCTCTATTTAACGATTTTTTTTCATTCGTTTCGTTTGTGTGGAAGAGAACCTTTCAAGGAATATACTGCCTAAATTTCAACTTCCTACTACTCCGGGAACATATTTTTTTAAAGGCACGAAAAGGTCTACAAACATTTCCTTAACATAGAGGAAAGGATTTTTTTTCTTTGGTGCCTTGTAGCTCGCTCGCTCGTTGCAGGAATTTTTTTTGTTTGGAAAAAAAATTGTAGAGAATGACAAGAAGAACGCCCTGCAGAAATTTCAAGATTGTCGGATCACAAGGTCCAAAGATATTCAAATTTGAAATCTGATTTTTGACGAAAACGTGTTAACATACGAACTTATATTTTCAGTACATTTTCTTAGGCAAAAAGAACCCTTTGTCGGCACGGGTAAATAACTTCCAAAAGTTTTAAAATTTTAGGATTTTAATTATTTTGTAATAAGTAAAAAAATTGAGGGATAGCACGCGAGTTTCCAAAAAAAAATTTTTTCGTAGAACAAATAACGGACAGTCTAATGTATATACATTTTTTTTACCTAATACATAATATTTCTATAAACAAAAAAACAAAAAATTGTTTCAATACAGCAAATAAAATAAATAAAAATAGATAAAAAAAAAAAGTAAGGAAAAGAAATAATACAAATATTTAAACAATATTGAAGATTTATAAATTTTTCAACATTTTATATTATCAGTTCAAAAATTTTTTTTATTGGATTTTTTTTTTAAAAGATACTACAGTAAGTTTTTTTAAATTATCTACATATATATAGAAACTTAAAAGTAAAATAGTTTTTGAAGTTGCACAACAAATCGTATTAATTTGTTTTATAAAACTTACAATTAAATATACATATACATATGTATGTATTCTATGTAAGTATATGTATGTACTCGTATATTATATAATAATACCTTTTTGCTAATTATTGTGCATGTACGAGTAGTATGTTGTCAAAAGATTTGTACATACACACAATATCTTAAATATAAGCTTTTAAATTTGTCCAAAAACTTTTATATTTTCCAAATTATTTAATTTAATTTAAAACTAAAAAAAGATTAAAAACTATGAAAAAAATATTATCCAGTGTTATTGATTTTCAAAGAATGCTGTTGTTATTTTAAAAATTACAAAAAATTTACACTAATTTCGATTGAAAAACTTAAGACAATGTAAAATTTGTAGTCGCATACATATACATACTACAATGCCCTATATGGAATAAGTCAAGAGTCTAGACAATGTTTGTTTTTATTGAAAATATAGAATTTTTATTTGCAAAAAAGAAAAAAAAATATGTGTGCTTATTTTTCGAAATTTTTTTTTCTTTTCTTTTTGGCCACGTACACTAAATCATAATTAACTTTAAAGTAATAAAAAAAAAAACAATACTACTTAGGTTGAAAAAATCGACAAAAAAATAATTTGTAAAATAACTTTGAGCTTTATGAAAAAACTGGATTCCATTCTCTAGAAACATTAGCATATAATTTCTTTAAATCACACAAGAAGCATCATAAGATAGCCTAAAGATATTTCTTTAATTAAATTACAAATCTTGTACAAAAATGGGAATTTCTGTACAAGAATAAAATTTGTGATGGGTTTCAATCCAACATTCATTAGAAATGTTCATAATCGCATAGTACATACTCGTATTTTACAATTTTGTATATCAATAATTCTCATTCCATATATACAATTATAATTGCTCTATACGGTCCTATATATGAACCTCTTCGCCATTGTACATATTATGTACACTACAATCTTTTTTGAAATTTTCTCAAAATTATTTAATTGATTTGTTGTGTGTATGTGATATTCGTAGGCAAAACAGAACTAAATTCGGATTTCTTATGAAATTATAATATGTATTACCTACATCAAATCACTATAATGCTCTATCGTTTATCTCATAATTTATTAAAGTGTACCTACATCTTTGAAACAGCTTGAATAACGTAAATTATGTAAAGTTAAAGTATACCGACATACACTACACATATCCTTATATAGTATATGTATGTACAACATATAAAATTAATTTTAAAATTAATAATTTATTATAATTAAATATAAATAACATTGTGGTAATTTTTATGACATATGTATACATACATATATGTATGTATGTACCATACAATACATATGTATGTGTACATTATTTTCTAGTACATAAAATTGCGTACGTGTATGTATGTAATAAAATTAATATGAATACGAGTATATGTATACATTTTCATATATGCTTCATTTATTTTTGACCAAATATGAATATAAATGATCCTAGGTGGAAAGGTATATTAAACCATAAATATATAGTGAATATCTGGCATATGTAATGTAGGATGAAAATGTAAAAATTAATTTAAGAGAATTTATTGTATTATATATATCTTAGATACATATTATGCATAAGTATCTATATTATATAGGCTGGAAAATATCTTGAATTGTTTTTAAAACTTTAAAATAGGTATTTTATATAACGTGTTAATTTTTTATACTATAGTTGAACCAAACAAACAAAAAATTTTAAATTAATAATTTCATAATTTCCGTTTTATATCGATGACTTCAAATTGATCAATCAGTGATATCATTAGTGACAGTTCTGTTAATGCTTGAAAAAGATTGAATGTAAATCAGATTTTTGCGTTTTGTGCATTTTATACGGTTTTATTTAATTATGTGACCGTGAATCCTTAAAACGAAGTTTTTTATGTCCATGCCAAAAGAACTTAATTAATTTTTATAGTCTTCTATAAAAAAAAAATTGTTAATTAAGAACTAGCCATTTCTCCACTAGATAGTATCAAATGTTTTCGTTTTCTGACTCAATAAAGACACTATAAAAAATATTTCAAAACGTAACGAAAAGGTAAATTTCTTCCGAAAATCATAAAGAGACTATAAACATTTTATTCACTTTATGAATTGTATGAATAAACCTTTATATTTTTACAAAGATACATTGCTGAAAAATCAAGATATTATTACACTTTTGATGAATGCATGTAGGAAGTAGGAAGTATGATGTAGGAAGTTCTAAGTTCTCCCACAACAAATTATTAAAAGAAATTCATTTATTTTAGTTAGAAATTAAATTTTAAAAAATTTAATTGGTTGAAATATGAAAACTGTTCATTTTTAAATTCTAAAATAATTGTTTAATACAATACGAGTATCTTATGTATTTTTTTAACAATTTTTCAAATTATGAAATTTTATGTTTATTATTATTGCAGATACATACAGGAATATTTTGTTGCATGTTTCAAGTAAAAATAGCCCCATTTTACTATTCTATCTCATACATATTTTTGTTGAAGTAGCAGTTATTTAATTTATTATAGCTTTAAATTTGCTTTCATTAAAATATGTGCAGGAAGGTACATAGCTAATCAATACTTACAAAGCAACAGTGATAATTTTCAAATGAAAATATAAATCTGATTAGTATAAAATATAGATAGAAAATCCTTGTCATTCTAAATCATAATAGATATTAATGATGTTTTATGTAAATAGTAAATAACGATTAGATAAACAGAAATATGTACATATATAGTTAAAATATTATACTGACATAATGTACACGTACACACATTATACTTATGAATGCAATAATCCTTTTAAATACCTCATAATATACAATTATACATCAACATATTTGTTTGTATGTATCTGTTTATTTTTTTCATGGAAAATAGAAAGAAAAAATAATTGTGAATTTTTTTTCAAATATTTTAAGTTATTTTTCTTTTTCGATTTTCGATTTTTTTCTTTGCAAATTTTATTTTAAAGGTTTGCAAAAAATTATCTGTAAAATGTTTAAAAACACCGATTAATTATTATTATCAATATGTGTATGAATGAAAAATGTTTTAATAATAATTCTATTTCAAAAAATTTAACATTATGTATTAATTATATAATTATTATTATTGCATATACATATGTATGTATGTACATATGTACATCTTCTCGTATAACATATAAACAAGAATTAAATGTATTTAATAATGGACGTACTGAAAGTTTAAAGTACTTGAGAAAATCCTGTTGAAAATGCTATATTTATTGTAATTAAGTATAGCATAGTGGTTATACATTTATACACATAAAAGTACGCATGGTATTACATATAGGTACATAAGTATATGCACACTTGAAAAAAAATTTAATTAAAATCGACAATTCGAAGTTACATTTTTCTACAATTTAATTTAACAATTTAAAATCAACAAACAATTTCTGAAATATTTTCTTTTAAGTAGGTACACGTAATGTTTTGATAATTTGATCTGAAATTTAATATATTGGTATTATGTAAATGCCTACATACTATATGTATATACTTAACAAAAAGATAAATATAATTGTAAATAGATGTATATTCGATATAAAAATGAAGCTTTGATTTTTACATCAGTATGTTCGAAATCCTTACACTTCATTATTCAATTGTAAACATTTTTTTTTTTGTTACTTCATGGTAATACACAATAAAAAAAAATTCACTGTACTTAAAATAAACTGATTACCAAAATAAAAAAAATTTTAACAAGTCATAAAATTATATGCATGAATATAAAAAAAAAAGAACACCTATAATAATCTAATAAAGTTCAAAAGTAAACGACCTAATAATTTTTTTTTTGTTTTTTTGTTTTATATAACTGTTTCAATGTAAAAATTTCTTTATGTTATAACATAAAAATTTTACCTTTTTTTATTTGAAACACAAATAATAATGTTACATGTTTTTTTTTAGAACAAAAGCTTAATCAACGACATTTTTAGCACCTATTACATGTATAAATAGTAAATTGTAAAAGATGCAATGCAATGAATACATATTACGTACGAGTACAATACTTTTGTAAAATATAAAGAAAGAAAAAAAACAAAAAAACAAGATGTAGTAAGTTTTACAAACATTAAAAATTTTAACAATAAATAAACAAAAACAAAAAAAAAAAATAATGTGTGTTTTTTTTTTTTAGAACATGATAAACTCTATAAGAACTATCGTATAGGTAAAATGTTTAAGTTCTTGAAAAAATACTTAAAATTTTAAAAGTGAATATTTTCAAAATTTTGTTTCGCGAATCAACATCATGAAATTGTTTACGTTAATAGGGCGATATAAAAATTTAAAAGTGTGTACGGTATTATTAACTTCAACAACATAGAGCGCATATACTCGTATTTATATTATACATATGTAGGGACACAAATACCAATGGCGAACCGTCTTAAAACTTTATTTTTGGAATTTGTTGGGGCTCATGATTATGGATATGGGTACATATATAATTCGTGTCTTATAGTAAAATACGAAAAAATTGGAAAAATTCAAGAAAAGTTGGGTTGGTTTAGCGATCATCCAATGGCATCAATAATGGACATATCTCTTGATTCAATTTAATTGAATATTTCTCAACCAATTTATATACTTGATAAGATCTTTCTATTAGTTCGAATTTTTCTGTATGCCGTGAAATTTTTGTTTGATAAATATAGGAGAAAAATTACAAGAATTAACAGAATTTGCTTGGTGTTAGAAATAGAATCTGACATAAATTTTTAAAAAAATTTCGAAAAAGAAAATTTTCAATTGATATTGTCGAATATTCGTTACTGATTTTTTGGGAAATAATTTTGCCTAGATATTCATAAATATGTTAGTATTGTAGTAACAAAAGATATCGATACATACACAGAAAATTCAAGTTAAGGAACTCAATTACTGGTATCCTTGGGTATTGGATTGGTAACTTTTCCCTATATTTTTATAATACTTTTAACTTAAGAAACATTTTCGAAAACTTTGTTAATGGCAACATTCGCTTTTTACTATCATAGAAATGAGCCTATAATAAAATAACAGACTGTTAAATTTGTTTTCAAAAACTTTTCATATTATGTACATATATACTATATGTACATGTATAGAGGAATAAGGGCAAAAATATTTCGCATAAATGAGTATACTTACAATATCATGAATTTGCACATTATTAAATATCACATTATTATTTATAGGTTGTAGTACAGTACAAACAGTCATACATGCATTTATGGCAACTTTTTAACAAAAGTCATTTAACATATTTAAAAATAAGTTTTTTTTTTTGTTTTTAATTCGAATACAAGCAATAATGAAAATAAAAACTAAAAATTAACATTTGAAATCCTATTTGATGATATTCCGAATGTATCTATAATAGTTTTCATATACATACATACATAATATGTATGTATGTACACATTCATACTTACATTTTACAAATTAACAAATCATTTCTAAAATACAGCTAATTGTATTTATGACATCACAGTTAATAAATATTAAATTGTGAAAATTTATGAATTTAAAATCGAAACATCGAAACCTATTATGTAACAAAAATTCATTCATTATTATCTAAGTAAACATCTGTGCGCAATGTTCAATAACCCAAATGCAGTTATAATACGATATTATATGTATACTATGTACAATATATACGTATGATGAAATTCAAATAAAAAAAAAATCGAATTTTCGGAAAATTTATGTGAAAATTTCCATAAAAGCTGTTATTGCCAAAACATATACATACTTATTCTCTTTCAATAAAAACCTTTTTTTTTTATTTTTTGGTTTACAGAATATATACGAGCTCGAAGAGTATAAATATATTTACATGCATGTATGAATTCGTGTGTATTTGTTGATTGTGTGTACATACATATATATTTTGTGGCAAATGCATACACAGTACTATAAAATGTAATATTGTTAAGTAATATTATTTAATAATAATGTTTGTAACATTTATGAGCATATTAAATGGCAAAAATGTGTGTATCATATGTTATGAAATAAGATTTAAGAGCTAACTACATGTTAATTATGATGACCCTTTATTAATAATTGTCGATAATGTTTTACATTTTTTTTTTATTTTTGTCTGTTTAGTATAATTTTCATTATTTGTTTTTCCTTGGAATTTTATTGATTGAAACTACAAAATTTATTTTATTAGTTGTATCACATGTAATATAATATTTTTGGCAAAAACTATAATGTGATTCTTGAAAATTTCTACTTTTTTTAATTTTTTTTTTTTTTTTTTTTATTGTTGTTATTTTTTGTTTTGAACTTTCCGGTATGGAGAAGTTATTGTGTATTTATACAAAGAAAGCCTTTTTATCCTCAAAGATTGTGCACATACATAGACAACATTTCAAAGTGCAAAGGAGCCAACTTTTATTTGAATTTTTCAAAAAATGTTTTTTTTATCCTTTAAAGAATATTTTAAGGCTATATAATGAAGGTCTAAATAATCAGAATCACCTAAAAGTAACATCATTAGAAAATAAATTTTGATTTTTCAGCTAAAATTATCGGCATAGCAGCCAAATTTATAAACTTAAAAATATCTATGCTTGAAAATGAAAAACAAAACAGACAAAAAAAGGACGAATAACATAAACGCCGCCAAATACTAATTAGATCACGTCGCACGTTTATAACAGACAATTGAGTTTATTTTATGAGTCAATTATAGAATGGAAAATTTTTAGCGGTATTGTAGAATTCACTGCAAACTTTCTATATTTTTTTTTTTATAATATACGGAAATATTGGTACAATTTTAAAAATATGTATGTATGTACGTATGTATGTATATCTTTTTCATTTGATTGAAAAGTCCTGTAATATCAGAACAAGTAGAATTTAGAAAAATGTTGCAGACACATCTTATGAACTTTAATGAAAGAAGTTGTATCGAAAATTCTTTTTTTTTCTCTAACGAATTCGGTGGGTTTGGATTCTATTGAAACGCAAAGGCCAAAAGCTCAAAATTGACTACAACACCACCAAGGGTATTTTATATATACCAATATTGTATATTTATTTCATATTTTTCATATTCTATATTTTTTCTTATACATTATCTTTCATTAAACAACAATACAAAAAAGATCCTTGCATTAACTTATCGAAAAAAAAAGTTCTGACATTTAAACCTGCTGCAAGTCATTTTATAACTTTTTTCAATGTGAAAAAAACAACAAATTATTTATTAGTGTTTTTCCCTTTTTTTGTTTATTATATGCCTAAACTTATGCCTTTCTAAATACATACATACTTGTGATTTTTATTTCATTTGGAACTATCATCATTAGAACTATCACAGTATTCTGAAATCTGAAGTCCTATCATTACTTATAACTTTGAGATAGGGTGTTTTTTTGTCTAGAACTTAATAAGGAAACGAAAGCTCACCGAAAAAACTCATATCAACTTCAAAACACTGTTCTACAAAAAAAAAAAAGTTACTTTAAAAATTTTAATTAAAAATTGAAGAAAGTTTTTCACTTTACATTCTATCTTTATTCTTTTTTCTGACAAGGTACCTATATCTTTTTAGTTTCTTACTTGAAATCCCCAATAATTTATGACTCGTTTATCTTCTCTTTGAATTTTATTTATTCTAAATTTTATTTCCATTATTTTATGAACTCCCTGCATTAGTTTTATAATAATATTATTATACCATTCTACTTTTTTTTTTCCTCCTATATTGGTACTATTTTTGCCATTTTGTCGTTACCAAAAATACTTTTAGGCATTCAATGACAATTTCTTTGTAATATTCTGTACTGATTTCTGTAACAGTTGTTACTTTCTAAGAAAAAAAAAACCATAAAAACTTTCTTTTCATTTTATTTTACTTTTTTTCTTTTTTTTTTTGGAAGATTGAAATGAAAAAGATGTGCTGTTTACTACCAGCCGCGACATCATTATCGATTCTTTTAGATTCATTTTGCCAAATACTTTTTACTTATAACATAATAGAATATATAAAGTTCATGTATCTATATGTGAAATAACATGTACATAAATGTACATATATTTCCTAGATAGTATCTTATTAGAAGTTGAAACAAAAATAAAATAGAATAAAAGAATTTCAAACATTTGCTGAGTTGAAAAGATTGAAAGCAAAAAAAAATATATACTCGTATATAAGTATTCTTGATTGCATTATTCATAAAGTTTTTGGCGAAATATTGAAAAGTGTGCTTTGAATTACTGATACAATATTTCGATTTTTATATTTTCTATATTTTATTATCATATTTATCACATAAATATATAACTAAATAAGCTATCACATTATATATCAATATGTGATAAATATAAAAGAAATTTTTTTTAAGACAATTTTCCAGGACTTTAATTCTAAAAAAAATGTTTTAAAAATGTGTATGTATATGTATATATTGGGTTCAATTTAAATTCTATTGACATTATTGAATATTTCAAAATAAAAAGTTTCTTAACATTAAAATTATAGATTCAGACATTTTAGTTTTGGTTGAAAGTTTGAATGCAGACAGTTACGGATTTAAAACATTAAATACCACCTATAAAATTTTTAAATGTTAATTGGTAAATGCCTTGTATTCAAATTTTCAAAGAAAACTAAAAAAATTATAAGTATTAAAAATCATGTAGCATGAAGCCAATATTCAAAGCTTATATTCAAAACTTAAAATCTTCTTAAAAAAGGTAAAACGTAAAAGGGTGTCTAAATGAGTTTTTGATTTCGATTTCTTTAAAATTTCATTTTCTTCAATGATCGCATGTATTTCTGAAGGTACACAAAAATTTTTGAAATCCTTATGATAAAAAATAATAATACATTAGTTTTGCTATTACACAACAACAAAGTATATTACAATATTATTTTGAATTTTATAGTACTTGGAAACTGAAGAAAAACTTGAAAAAGCAGAAGAAGGTGAAAATAAATTCTTTCAATATGTATTTCGGGGTTTAGATATTATTTTCACCAAAACGTGACATAGAGTTAATCAACTAACTCCAAACTAAAATCTGAATTCTTTTTTTCAAATTAAAAGTGAAAATTTTTTTAAAGATATTCTCTTTGAGATTGTTCTTATGACATTTCTGATTTTTTTTTTCAATTTTTCAAACGAAAATACGAAATAAGTGCAAAAACATATCAAAATTCAAAATCAGTTCAGTATAATATACAATAATATTGTAGGCTGTACGTTTTAAATGAAAATTTATAAATTTTAAATGTGAAAATCTGTATCACAGGATATACATATTTTATAGTAAGTAAAAAATCCGAAAGATTTGGGATCAATAACCCATAGAAAAATTCTTTATTTTTAAAGTTAGCATTTTCTAAAATTATATTGCTGTTGGGATGGCCATATTCATATTTCGAGAAAGTATAGTTATTTTATTCCATGTTACATATGTATATGATTTTACCATTCATGAAAACGAAAAAAGAAAACATTTCATATACATACTTATGTATACATTTTAAACTAATTTATTCGTTTACAATCTGATCTTATTGTCAATTCAAAACACGTCGATTTTCTGAAATCGAATACAGAAATTACGATAGTGAACATGAGAAAAATACAAGAATATATGTATATAATCTACATATACTCGTATACGTCTGTCTATACTATACGCTTCATACGAATAATCAACTTTTTTTTTTTTTTTTTTGAATGAATTTATATGGAAGTACTAGATCTATACAAACATACATACATATGTATGTATATACAGAAATATATTTCTATATTGTCACCCTCACAAAATTTCATTTATATAGGCTGAATATATATTTCTTCAATTTTCTTTTAATATAAAAAAATAAAATATGTATAGAAAATGTATACGAGTGATAGAAAACACTCATCTTAACATAATCATTACTTCAAAATGACGTGATGAAAATCGATTCAAATATTTATTCTATTTATTTGTAAAATAATGAATAGATTAATTTAATTTTCTTCGTTATTTTTTTATCTTTGTTTTGATTTTTTTTTTTTTTTTTATTAAATTGTAGAAGTATTATAGTATGACATACATTCAGATGAATTATTCTTACTACTTAATTAAAATTCATAATGAAAGTTATTTTCAAAACAAAAAAAAAAGATACATAAATATCTAATCAATATAAAGATAGATACTTGTAAGTATATACAAATTTTTTTCTAATTTGTGATATTAAGGAAAGAAACTAAATAATTGATTTTGTCTAATTTAATGGGCACAAAAAATAAGAAAAAGTAAAAAAAAGAGGGAAATGATATTCAAAAACATTTAAATCTTGTTTATCTATTTAACAAAACATGCCAAAATTACATATGTATATATAATGATCTTTTAAAACGAAGAATTTGTTTAACAGAAAATATCAAATATTAAAGAGAAAAGAAAAAAAGTAATAGCTATATTAATCCCTAATACCTAAAATAGAGAATTTGGCAGTTATTTTATTTCAAAATGTTATTTATTTCAAAAATAACATTATCTTAAAATAAAAAAAAAATTGTACAAGCATTCATTTAAAAAAAATCTTTATTTTTTATAATTTCATTTATGAAAAAAAAAAAAAAATAAAAAAATAAGGAAACATTAAGATAACATTGTAATTTTGTAATTCTTTGCAAAACAAAACAAAAAAAAGGAAATTTTCATAAAAAAAAGTATATTACCTATTTGATTAGAAATCTCCAAAATAAATTACAGTTAAGCATTTTAAAAGGAATTTTCATATGCAAAGTACCAACAAAAAAAAAAGGGTTCCAATTCTAAAATAATAAGTATGTATAATTGTATATATTTAGGTATATATGTATTAGAATTATTGCGGTTTAAACTCATTTCTAGATAACCGCGACAGATTATTGTGGCTGTATTCCAAAATTTCTGGATTATTTAATTTGATACACGTCGTTATGTTAATTTTTGTATTTTAATATCGTTAAAGGAAATCGTATTTAATACCGACACTTTAAACTATTGCCAACAATATGTTTATTGTTTAAAAGATATTAGCTAGCTAGTTTTTTTTTTCTTTTTCATATATTCATTTTTGGCTTTATTATGTCTAGTAAATATGTATACAGTATTTAATTACTTATGTATATAGTAAGATTACAGATTTTTTGTTTTACTTTTTCCTTTTTTACAATAAAAAATCATAAAATCAACTAAAAATGTGAAAAATAAAATCATAGAAGGACACTTCACAAGTATTTTAAATAATTTCGTGGAATATACAGTAACTGACATAAGTGCTGGCACAATGGAAAATATTAATTTTGATTCGTTCTTTTAGAAATCTATTTTTTTTTTTTTTTGTGGTTTTGTTATTATTGTAGAAAACGAATTTAATGATCGTGATTTTGAATTCAGTCGAAAATTAATTCTGTTCGAATTGCTACTTTTCGAACAAGTTTTCCAACTAAATTACCAATCTGTATGTACTAAAAATATTCTTTAGAACATTCTTCTATCAATCGAAATTCACAATCGAGGTAAAGGACCTTATAATGATAACCGTTTATTTTTTCTTATATTATCCGTTATCGCAAATTTATTTGTTTAAAACTTTTGAAATAACAATACGTGTATTCTATAGTCTTCTTAAAAACGGTTATAAAAAGGAGACTTTTAATACTCCTCAAAATACGGAAGAAAAGGCAGTTAAAAAATTTTAATTTCAAATGTGCCAAAACTTATGTCATACATTTTATATTTCTATGTGTGTTATGTATACATTGTATAGTATATAGAAGATGTATTTTAAAGGCCAAAAATGTAATCTACTACAGTATTAATTTATTTTGGAAATAAAATGAGAAAAATCAAAGATACCACGTATTTTTATAAATTTATGGAGTACAAATACATACATATGTATGTCTTATAATATTCAAATGACTTCAATTACAAAAAACAATGGAATTAAATAAATAATATACTTACATTTTTATCAGAACATTTTTATTTTAAATTGCCAACTCAGATAATTTTATGTGTTTTTTAATACATTTTTCATTCAAGTATTTATACATCTGTATGCTCTTCAAGAAAATATCCAAGTAATGGTCTGGTCTTAGATGAAAGTTCTATTAGAATTAGGAAATTTAAAAAAAATGCGATTTTCTTAATTTTTACCGAATGTTTAATTACAAATGATTTTTAACTAATTAAGATACCACACATTGGGTAATTTTGTACTCAATATGCATTAACAAATTACATAAAAAACCACAATAGTTTAAAATTAAATTTGATTCTCCGTTCATATATTCTTACATAAAACTACTTTGATTTTCCTACATAATAATATGTATGTATAGGTACATTTTTTTCAGAACCTGTGTTTATGTTCTTCCAATATACAATACATATGTATATGTACATACATATATACATATGTACATATTTTTTTAAATATGTTAAATATTTTTTAGACTTTTATGTAATCATCAAATACAATCCGTGACAAATGAACCCTGAGGAAAATTTGCTTTCAAAAAACTTTATCCACTTGTAAAAATTGAAGTTAGACACCATATCGTGCTATAAGTTTAGAGTGTAAATATCTTTACATATGTATAGATACCAGTATGTATGTATGTATACAATCAAACTATAATACAAAGATATTTTTCAATGTTTTTTCTCTTCCTTATAATGTCATGTCAATTCATACATCTGATTTCTTTTTCTTATAATATGTTTTTTATCCATTTCTTATATGCATGAAATTTTCACATATCCTCAATGCGACTACCGGAACAAACTTTTGCATCAAATTCAATAAGGTTTTGTATACAAAGTATAAAATTTATATACCTATTATGTATATACTTTATAAACATAATATGATAATATTATGTATGTATGTTTGTTCCACATTATGTAAAATATACATATGTATACAAAATCATTAAAGTTTAGTTTAGGATAGAAATTTGAACATGTACAGGTATTCGATAGAGAAAAAAAAAGGGATGGAAATTATGTTTATACAAAAATTAAACATTAACTTGAAATGTGACTAAAATTTTCAATCTCTGTTACACATCATGTTATTATTATGAGTTTGACTGGTGTGTTTTCATAATATCCATTTTGTGAAAAGTGCAATTTAAAATTATAAATACGTTTTTCAACATAATTTAAAATTGGCTTGAAAAGAAAAAAAATAGAGATAATCACATTTCAATCACACTTTGACAAAACACACCACCACAACAGATCCCTCCTATGTATATAGAATTGAAGTTGATTTGAAGATTATTGTGTAAACATATAGCTAAATGTCTTATATCGTATTTTTTCTTTGTTTTTTTTTGTACAATTTTTACATGCTATGTTTTTTTTATTTTCCTTTATTGAAAATGTACAATACATAACAGTTTTTCTTGTCATTCTATCTAATATACATTTTTTTTTCGAACAAAATAACACTGACTAATAATATTATACACTGTTCTGTTAAGCTACAGGTAAAAAGACAGGTGCACGAAATGCAGATATATTTTTTTTTTCTTGACATTTTTATGCAAGAATCAACATATTTGTTTGTGCTTTTTATATCACAAAAATCTAAGATTTTAGTTTCAAAGTCAAAAAATTTTCTATAATAAAACAATACATATAAATTTTAGAACATTTAAGGATGAAAAAAAGAACTCATATGGATTCTTAAATAGATATAAAATTACATACAATGTTGATGTTGTCACATTATTTTCTATATTTTGCACATTATAAAAACTATTAAATGTATTAAATTATTATTTAGATATTGTTTCTCTGAAAAGTAATTTTATCAATATAGGGCGATATTTACGAAAGTACTTGCAATCGCAAATCGTCACTTACCATCATAAATACGTGATTTGGTATTTACGATTTATAGCCAATTCAGACAGGCAAGATTAGAGTTTGCTATAGAAAGCTTATCGATAAGGGTTATATGTGGCGCCATGTTATATTCAGCGACGAGAAGAAGTTCAATCTGAATGGTCCGGATGGGTTTCAATACAATTGGCATGATTTGCGCAATGATCGTAAGATATTGTCCAGTAGAACAAGTGGCATACAGCTTTTATAAATGGTAGGATAAAGGATCCGGCTATAAGAATCTGCTTATTGAGTTTCTCTAATCTTTAATAATCCTCACAGAGGATAAAAAATTTATCCTTCAACAAGATAATGCCCCCTACACAAAGCAAAACCAGTAATGCAATTCATAAAGGATCATGAATATCCTCATTGCACTGGCCATCTTTGAACCCTGATCCTTTATCCAATAAAAAACTTATGGGAAATTATTGCTAGGAAAGTGTATAATAAATAAAAGCTGGAAAAAAAAATTTTTAAACGAATTTAAAGCAAGGATTCTGGCAACTTGGAATAATATTTCAGAAATAATTTTAAAAAACTTATTTAAAAATATGAAATAAAAATTGTTAGATGCAAATTGTAAAAAATGGTTGTAAAACAAAATATTAACCCTTTTGTATCATTATCCTTTCAATAAATTTAACACAACTGTAAAAATTATTAACTGAGTTTATATAGCCATTCCCAAGTTACAATACACATTTTTGTAACAATTGCTTTTTTATTAAATACCGTTAGGAGATAAATCAATGTGATAGCTAGTGTAGTTTTGTTTTTGATCGGTCATTCTAAAAATACAAGCAATAATAATTCCATTTTTTATGTTTGTCCTAAAATTTGACAAATTTTAACAGTGAGTTTATAACTATTCCCACCACGTATGTATGTATGTATGAACTTTTATAGTTACATAATTTTTCATCATCGTAATCATAAAAATTTAATCTTGTGCAGTTGCATCTTACCAGATATTTTAAAATTTCCTATAAAGGACATACAGCAGAGGTTTCTCTCCTTGCCACTAATCACCTTTAATTTTCCACACATGATAACTGTTTAAAAGAGTTTAGGTATTTTGCATTAGTTGAAATAATCATATTTTGAATATAGCATTTTCCAAATAAATAACATTAAAATTCAAATCAATTAAGTTAACTTACTAAAAGTCAGAATATACCTATTACCTATGTACATACATACGTTAGGTGTTCAAAAATAAATTACAGTCTATGAATAGAAAATTTCTCTAACCGCTATCTATTTCAGAATCATATTGCATAATACCGAATACGAGTATATATATTAAGAAGATATAAATAACAGTTTATAAATAATTATTCACTTTTCACACAACATTGTAATACATAAAAATAAAATTATTTTTTTTTTATTGGATCATAAAACAAAATAAGCACAAACGTACAATTAAATGGCACATTTACTATCAACGTGTACCACCTTTATTACATTGTGTTTTGAAAAGAAGAAAAGAAGAAAAAAAGTTTCAATGTTCAATTAAGTGAAATATCTGTTACATATACTCGTATTTCTTAAAATATATGTACGTTACTATGCATGTATTTAAAGCATCTATTTTCACAACCTATATATTACATGAAAACTAAGAAGAAAAAAAAAGAGGAAAAAATCTATTAAAAAGACATCCCATTTCGAATTTCGAAATGGACAAATTTCAATTAAGCTAGCGTAATTAATCCAAATGTCTTCACACCATAAAATACAATCTAAATCCCAACGATTGGTTATTATATATGTATACATTATATTTTATTGATATACTGTATTTATTATTATATAACATGTAAAAAAAGAAGGTAGATACAATACAGTAAATATACAAAAGATAAGATATCTTTTTACATTTTCTATTATAGAAACTTATTCAATTATATAATCAACAAAAATTAAAGTTAAGAATATACTAAAATGTTTATAAGAAATTTGATATTATAACACAAATACAATACATACTACTTATATATAAGTATAAACACAATGTGTTCTATTCATATTATTGTATACGTAGATTGATTGGAATTTTTAGAGTTTCATTTTCAATCATTCAAAACATATGTATAAGTACAAGTAGCTATTATTAACGTAACTACACTACAAGAATAAAAAAAAAAAGTTAATAAAGCTTTTTTTTTTATAATAAATAAAAATAAAAATTATTAAATTTTGTAATAAATAAGTGAATAGAAAAATTGGATACAACAGCACAAACAATTCTTAAGATGTTAGATTGAATGTTATGAACATAATAAAAAATATTTCGTCCTTTTTCTAATATTTCAATTATTTCATAAGTTATAAACAAAAAATGTTGTTATTGAATTTCAATTTTTTCATATGAAAAAAAAAAAAAAAGATATTTTGATTAAATTTTTTTTTTTTAAAAAAAGGACTTTTTAATATTTCGTTTTACATTAAAATAATTTTAAAATAAAGAACAGAATCTCTGCTTTCTATCCATGTAGCATGTACCTATATGATTTTTTAATAAAGGACATGAAATCTACTATGAAGAATCAAACATTATTATTCATGATTTGCATAGTAAATCCTTTTCAGATTTGGAATCAGAAAGTTCTAGTTATAGTTTATAGCTTCTGCATATAATTTTTTGGCCAAACATTTTTGTCTCTAGAAATGAAGTTGAATGGGTGTTGTTTTTTTTTTTCATAGATTTGAATTTTAAGAATGTAAAAAACGGAAATTTTTTCAAAAATGTCATCTATGAAAGAAGAGTGTCATTTGTACTTTTTTATTTAATTATTTATTTTCTTCACCTTATGTCCTGTCAAAAACACTCCCGATCAAAACTAATTAGTGTGGGAGCAGTAAAAAAAATGTAGTTTATCTAAATTCCAGAACTCAGTTAAAGTTTGAAATATCTATAGAAATATGGTAATTTTTAAAATTTCACAATTATTTTTTTTTACTCATTTATGCATAAAAACAAACATACACATGCAATATACTCGTATGTACCTTGTGTTAAAATGTCTGTTTTCATTTTACTTAAAATGCAATTTTTGGTCACGTTTTTAAACGTACATTATCGCAAGGATATAATCAAACAAAAGTCCGAATAGAATGTACATAAAAACTTAGTCCTTTTAGAATAAACATTTAATATTACAAAAAGCTATATTCTGTACTCAAAGCACATAATATCTTCAATAATGTGTTATACTAAAATTTTTTTTCAAATCTTGCTTCTCATAAAAACTAATAACAAACTGTTAAACTTTGAAAAGAATCTAAAAACAAATGTCCTTGTATGCTTTTTTTATATTCATTTCCATTTTTTTGGTTTTCCCTTTTCGTTTTTTTTTTTTTTTTTTTTTTTTTTTTTTTGCCACAATGTAACTCTAACAACAATTATTTGGTTCAATGATGTATCTTACATATTAAGTGAACAAATATGATAGCTGTTGTTTAAAGCTGCAACAACAAAATTATGCACATGGATCATGGAATAATATCGAAAATAGCGAAATCTTTTTCTTTTTGTTTCATAAAGCGATTGTTACTAGTTATTATGACAAAAAACGGCTATCGTTTACAAACTTTTTCTCTGTATCTATACATAAACATATGTATCTATAAATATGTGAATTGTGAAATGACTTTACAAATCCTTTATACATAAATGCGGTCATATTATTGTTGAGAACAACAATGATAAAATAAAAACTAAATAAAAATAAAAACAATCTAGGGACATGATGTAATTTTAGGATATAATAAAAACTTATCCTCAAACAGCATTATTGTATTTGAAATTTCTATTCAATTGTTTTTACGAATTCAGTTAAAAAAAAAAACTTCGCGAGTTTTATCCACACAAAAAGTACGTTCAAATACGTACATACATACATATGTATGTATCTTTGCATAAACATTAAAATAGCTCTAAATAATATTATACTTACAATATTGAATATTAGTGATTATACGTACCTACATATTATGTATATAGGTACATAGGTATACAAATAATATAATTTATCTTATGTATGTATCTTATGTAGGTAAGGTATACGTAATACGTACATACATACATATGTTAAAAAAACAACATACGTATATGTAATTTCTATTATATCAACAGTCATGTACATACTTACTCTTTTTGAATCTCCCATATACCCGATTAGAAAAAAAAAGCATTTGTATACATGTTTTATGATTAAACCACAAAATAAATAAAAATGATTACATTAAATAGTTTAACAAATATAAATGTAAATAGTCTTTGAGGATGAAAATTTCTCAGTCACGTGAAATTTCTAAAATCACGTGACTTTTGCACACGACTATTTAAATTACAATTTTCAATTTTCAGTTTTTTTTTTCTTTTTTAATTTTACCTATATAAAATAAAATAGGTGTGTATGAGTATGTGTATATTCACAGAATAAATAGAATATAAGGATACATATCTATCAGCCTGCAATATGTACATATGTAGGTATACGTAATTAATGTAATTTTTACATAGATATGTACATTTTATTTAAAAAAGCCTAAAATATAAGTAAAGAAATAATTTTCCAAGGAAATTTTCATAATGAATTGTCTTGTTCCTGATCACCCAACATATTGCCATTACAGGTGCAAAAGTTTCAAAAATGCATTAGATTGGAGACAGTATTTTTATCCCATAAATAGGCTTGCGGAATGAAAAGTAAAAACATATTCGCCGTCGTCTGACCTTGTCACCATATTTATAAAGCACATGTCTGTACCCGTGTTACACATAATACATTTAAAAGGGGGTCTGTAAATCTGTATTATATAACTTTATACTACAGCAATCCGTAGAAATGTTGCTTTCTCAGTCTTGTTATACTTACTTATTATTTACTATAATAATATGTGAATATTCAAAATTGTAGATGTAGACGTATCTTCAAAATATTTTGTCTTTCAGTGAAACTCATGAATTTTATCTGAAGATGAAGTCATCTTCCAAACGAGCTCCTAAAGCGAATTCCAAAATTGCAGAGCATTCTTCCATCTTATATATTCCCCGTTAATGGCTCATTAATGAAATTAATAATATTTCTAAATATCATTTTTAATAATTGTTAGAGTTTTCAAGATCTTTATTTATTAATGCCATCCAGGCCCAGGCAAACAGCTTTGGATTTTCTATCTATCACACATTGATTGCGAAAAAAGATACATAGATCGGCTGTTGAGCATTGTTAAGAGTATTGTTGATAGATTATTCTTATGTTTGTCTACAGATCTTTTAAGTACAATCCTTTGAACAAATAGGTACATTCTTCTTGAATAACATAATATTGATTGAATTATTATTACACCTTATACTAAAGTCACAAATTTATTCAAAAACATCAGTACCTATGTACATTTTCCTATTAATATCCTAATTTTAAATTTTTGACATAGGACGACAGTACATACATGTATCTGATAAATTGTTTTATATTCTTCATGTATTGTTATTATACCACCTACATTTATAATATCTACTTGTATCTTCATTCATTTGTTGCATAATTTTCATTATCATAACAAAAGTTTGTATAAAAAGTGTCAATCATCGGATATTTTATTTAATTTATCAGAAAAACGTTAAAAACATGAAAAATTTATTTGAATTTTCCTATATTTTCTTTAAATAACTAAACAATTATAAATTGGGTTGCATTATGGCAAGATTTATTTATGTATTTTTTTTTTTGTATTCATGAATTATTATTAGTAGATAGAATGTTATCATCATTGTTGTATTACTTCTGTGTTATTCATAATAAAAGCAACAACCAAGTACAAATAAACATGTTCGTGATATTTTATCTATTTTATCAATTTTTGATATTTACCGTACATGACAATTTTGAAATAGTTCATCTCAATATATTTTTATTTTCAATTAATATCACATTTCTTTTTGTCATTGAAAGCAATTTAAAAATAAATAAATAAAAACAAAAAAACAACAAATAAATTATATGATAAAAATAAATATTAAATTAAATATTGAAAAGGGAATTGATTTGAATGAAATATTATATAATAAATATTTTTTCTATTTTTATTTTAATACAAAAATTATTGTACAGAACATTGTAAACATACATAGATATCATAGTTTAAAGATAGTACCTATGTATCATTTAATTTTTGTTTTATTTATTTTCGATATACCTAAATATCTATCCAACAAATTTTTATATCTGGAATGTAATCTTTTTAAATTTTGTCAATAAATCTTGATATGTTGATTCTTCAATAAACCTCAGGGCTTAGAACAAAGAGTTCTTGAAAATTCACTTACTATTCTGGAAGATTATTCCTATTCAGAAACGTGTATCTACTTTTTTATATTTTATTTTTTATGACTAAGATCTTCGTTGGATTACAAACTGCAAATTAACCGAACATAAACTAATAATATTTAGTGTTTGACAACTTTTCAATGGTTAATAGTACTAAGCACTTATTTAATGTATGATAGATATGTCGTTTTTGAACCGCGATGGTAAAGTACAAGGATGTCACTAGTAGTCCACCGATGTATGGAAAATTAGTTTATTCTATGTTTCTGACAACTCATAACTATATGTACAACAGATCCGTCATAGGATGATAAGATTATTTTATATGTACATATATATAAATTAATAAAATACTTCTACAGAAATGGGTATGAAAAAAAATACTTATCCGTTAGATTTTTAAATGGATGCTTTCCTACTCAACTGGGCTCAGGTACGATATCTTTATTATATAATTTCTTTATCCCTTTAAATGCTTCTTTTAAACAAAATAAAAAATAACAGTCCTAATTATGAATTTGCAAAATTAGTTTTTTTTAATGTACGAACTTAAGCGAAATCTCATTTGCAGCTGGAAATAATTATTTGGATAGTTTCATATAATTTTTACAATTAGCAAACAAAATGGAAATATTGCATAATTTTATTCTTTAATTGGTAACGTAGTAGAAAAAGAAAACAAAAAATTTTTAAAATTATTTTTACAAAAACATACAGAATAATATTCAAGAATTCAAAGGTTTTTTTTCATTGGTTCAAAACATTTGTAACTGAATACATTTTCGTTTTTTTTTTAAATATTTTTATTGAAAATCTTTTATTTCTTATCAATTCAGCACATTCTTTCGGCAAGGACTTAATTAATTTTGTAATAGCACTCAACTTTCCTTGATACAAATTTTGTTTTTGTTGTAAATTTGTTCCTGTACACTGTTGCTTTTGCGGTTATTCTATAATCTAAAATTCTTATAATAAATTTTGATTTGTCGCAAAGACATCAATGTAATTTAAAATAAGCTGAAAAAAAAATTGAATTTAATGATGGTATGGGCTGGTTAAAAAAATTAAGACCTTAAGAATTTCATAAATCTATTCTTCTAATCATTTCTAAAACTACTTTTACTTTTTTTTCCAATAGAAGAATAAAAAAAATATATTTTCATTTTGACTTGCTTATTGTTAAAAATTTTATGAAACCATCCAAATATTATTTCTATAATCCATTACATTACATAACATATTTCATAGTATTTTTGAAAGAGGGTGAGCTTATTTTCCATATCATTGTAATTTTAAATTAAAAACAAGTTACATACAAACATATGTACACTTTTTAAAAGCATATTGACAAAAATAAAAAACATTAAAAAAAATAGTATTTATGTAACTTATATTTTAATTACAATAAAAAAAATCTTTGCCTGACAAACTTTTAATTAAAAACCATAAATTGCATACCGTATTCAATTCAACCTCCATGTAGTGTCGATATAAACAATATATTGTCTTTATCTTGAATTTCATAATCTAGTTCACCCTGAAAATAATTAAAATAAAATGTTAAATTCAATTTTGAACAATGTACATATGTATGTACATATTAAAAATATTTTCAAAAGCTGTTTTTAAAAAACAAATTCATTGCTTTCACACACAAAAAAATACATTTCTATTATTTGCCATGTATGTTTAAGTGATTTTTCAGTTTTTAAAAATAAATATTTTCAATACTCAATAATAAATATTTTGATTACCATTAACTCCCAATCAGCATCATTTATCAGCACTAATATTCCAGGTCGTCTAAAATGTAAAGATACCATTTAAAAAGCATAAAATAAAAAAAATTACAAATTTTGTTATAAAAACTCACACTGAATCATGTTGAAGAAATAGCTCTGGACGCTCAGCAAGTATATTTTCTTTTATCCAACACAGTAAATCTCTGATTTGCCCTATTTTTTTGTAAAAAAAAAAAAAAAAAAAAGATAATTTAAAACTACTTTTTAGTGTTAAATCAACAGGTATAACAAATTTCACATCAGTTACCAACATTTCTTTCCGCCATCAAGAGTAACTTCTCTTTTTTTCAAATTATTGAACAGTAATTCAGCACCACCACTGTAAAATAACAAAAATAATAAATTGTTCATCCATTCTCAAAAATGAATAATTTACCTGAATTCTAGACAAATGTTTATATTTTCCTTATTCATATTAGGTGTAGAAAAAGGAAATGGTACATTACAATAAATAAAAAACAAGACCAAAAACTAAACAATATAAGAAAACATAACCACATTTTCAGTATGACTATGACATCTGATCTGACAACTGACAGCCTGACAATTGTCAATAGAACACCAAGAACGTCAACGTTTCCAATCAATAAAAGTCAACTTCAGATTAAACATAAATAATGCCCTCTACATTTCAAAATCATCACATAGGGAAACAGTTTGGCATTTTAAATGAAAAAAAAAACCATTTATTTTCATTAATTGAAAGAAAAAAATAAAAAAATTTGTAATTTTATTAACTCATATGCAACTATGAAATAGAAATTTCAATTAACCGTTATTTTTAGAATAATAAAAAAGGTCATAAAAATTATCATCACAAAATGTGCCATCTGCAATTTATAACTATGGTAGAAAATCGACTGAAAATGTGGAACGTAGAAAATACACTCACTTGACAATTGACATTACATTTGCATGCCACATTCGTTCCACACGTGCATTTGCAATTGGCAACGCTAATACAAAATACAGAAGAACAGAAGAAAAAACAAAATTCTTCTAATTTCTTTGGACAGTTTATAAATTTTTTAGTTGTAAAAAATTGAGAAAATTAAGACAACAACCGGGTTTTTGTTTTGTGAATTTCATTAGAATTAGAATCAAAATTTTCTCCACTATTGGTCATTCAAGAAAAGTATTCTATAAGTGAATTTAGTGAATTGTAAATTACAAATAAAAATGGCGACTGATATAAAGGCATTTTTTCATCAATGGTGCAGTAAAAATAAAGTCGATCCGAGATTTGAAGTTCGTCCAACAGGTAATTGATTCCCATTTTTAAATATGCGCTTCTACTTTTATCCATGTTTGTTTTTTTGCCAAGCATTTAGAAATGTGGGTACTTGTTTCACACTTGAAAATTTTCAAAAAGCCGATTTTTTCTTTGGATAAAAACTTCTTAGTTTCTGATTTAAAATCCTATTTGTTTACTTTGAATACTTTTTTCTAGTGTTTTTTTACATCTACCTTTTTTCTATAAACCATTTATCAATCTTTGGAGGCACTTATTGATAAATCATCCTATACTATATACATACTCGCATATCATGTTAAATCTCTAACATGACCACTTGATTTAGTTTTTTAAATTTTTATTATATTTTTTTTTTAGGACCTAAACATCGTCAACGTTTTTTATGTGAGGTTCGGATTAGTGGTATGCCTTATACAGGTGTTGGAAATTCAACTAATAAAAAAGATGCTGAAAAAAATGCTTCAAGAGATTTTGTTAATTATTTAATTCGATCTGGTAAAATAAATCCAGATGATGTACCCTCTGATATGGGTACTGTTGCAGCTGCAGATCCGCCATTGAATGAAGTAGTAAATAGTGGTAGCAATAATTTCGAAAGACCAAATGTATTTAGTGATGGTCTCGGACCACAAGATTTGGGTCAAGCTTATCGACCAGTTAATAGAGGAGGTGATAGGGATAATAGAAATTTTGATATGGTTGATCGGGCACAGGATCAATTAAAAATGGAACAAGCTGAATTATTAGATGTAAATGCCGCAATACATGGTAATTGGACAATCGAAAATGCTAAAGCAAAACTTCATCAGTTTATGCAAATGAATAAAATACAAGCTGATTATAAATATACGCCAGTTGGACCAGATCATTCAAGGTAGAAAAAATATGATCAAAATAAATTCATTTTATTGAGTTATTATGACAGCACTGTCTTTTAAGTTCTTGAAATTCAAGATAGTAGTATTTCTTAACTGACTATTCGGACTTGTATTTGCGATTTCATTTCATTTTGAAAATAATTAATGACTCATAAAATACCGCATATTTCCATATAATTTACAAATGATATTAATTTTAATTTTATTGAATAAAAGTTGAGTTACACGATTCTAATTTATCCGATAAGATTTCCTAATACTCTGAAGGAATATTAGAATTGTGTGCAAATATTTAAAATACTAAAAATTATTAAATTGATTTAAAATTGCAAATATGAGTTCAAAATTTATAAATACTGTTGGTTATTCATATTTTGATCCGAATTTACTGCAAAAAACTTTTTTAAAAAAAAGTTGTAGAGGTTTTAAATGTATAGAATTTATGAAGTAGTCTTTAATCATGATTTCTATACTAAGATTATGAAATTAAGTACTTCTACCGATCTCTCGAAAACATTTTTATATACATAATTCTAATTTCAATCGTAAACATATTTAATATGTAATTCTTTGTAGAATTCTTTTTATACGTAAAATTGAAGAGGATTCTTATTTGAGAGATCTTTTGCAGTGAATTCGGATGTACGTATGTAAATTAAGGTGAGTTTTTCTTATTATTATTATTATTATTTTTCTTAGTGTAATATGAATTATTTTTGTTTTAAATTCTAAAATTTCATTTTAAGATCTTTTTCATGAAAATTAGAAATTTAGAAAAATTAATTTAGAAATTATAGTCAAAATAAACTGCTAAAATCGTATTTGCGGCTGTCGCAAAACAAGAAAATTAAAATACAAATACACGGCATACACATAACAAGGCAATGTAAATAAATTTTTTCATTTGTTTTGTATGCCGTGGCCCGTGATACAAATAGCAGTTTTAAGGTCGATCCACAAACACCCGGTCCAGCGCCGATCCAGTTCATCTTCGTCCATGTTTGTATGTTATTTGTGACCGGAACCGAATCGGATAAGTGTGTAAAACTCTTCAGGTTCAGACCTGATCGAATGGAAAGGAACCGGATCGGATGTGTGTAAATCGATCTTTATAGTTTTTATTACAGATTTTATAATTTATTTTGGGTTAAAGCTGCAAACCATTTTAAGAGACATATTTTTTACTATTAAATTTTAATAATTTTTGTTTTTGTATGTTTTCTCTAACAAATAAACACAAAATTGTAGGAGTTTTATGGCTGAAATGCATATATTTGTAAAAGAATTGAAACGTACAATAGTCGCACGTGAAACTGGTTCAAATAAACAATCAGCAAGTAAATCATGTGCATTATCATTGGTACGACAACTTTATCATTTAGGCGTTATTGAAGCATTTTCGGGTACATTAAAAAAGAAAAAAGATGAAGAAGAATTAAAACCATATCAAATTAAAATTGATCCAGCATTAATTCGACGTGTTGAAGAAGTTATTCAAGATTTAAATTTAGCAGTTGTAACCCAACCACCAATTAAAATTGATCCAGAAACAAATATGTACAGTTTATTGGTAAAATAATAATTGCATTTGTAATAATTTCTGTGGTATTTATCATAATCTTATCCATTTTATAGGTATCAACAAAACAAGATAATCAACGTGGCTTAAGAGATAATCAACAAGAAGGTTCAGTTATTCCATGGGCACCACCACAACCAAATTGGAATGCATGGAGTGCTTGTAATATTGACGAAGGATATTTGTCAACTGCAACACTTGATCAATTGTGTCAGGATTTGGATTCAACAGCACGTGATAAGAAAATGTATGATAAGGAATACCAGGTTAGATAGTTTTGAATTTTTTGTGAACATTAAATTCAAATTACCGTGACTTACAAGTTTTTTTTTTTTAAATAGAAATTCTTGGAATTTCGTGAATCTCTACCAGTTGCTGCAAAGAAAAACGGTATAATGACTGCAATCAATGATAATCCTGTTGTAATAATTCGAGGTAATACGGGTTGCGGTAAAACAACCCAGATTGCACAATATATTCTTGAAGATTATATTAGTTCTGGACAAGGAGCATTTTGTAATATTTATGTTACGCAACCGAGACGTATTAGTGCAATATCAGTTGCTGAAAGAGTAGCAAATGAACGTAATGAACAATTGGGTGAATCTGTTGGTTATTCAGTACGTTTTGAATCAATACTTCCACGTCCATATGGTTCTATACTATTTTGTACTATTGGTGTTTTGTTGAGAAAATTAGAGAATGGTCTTCGTGGAATATCTCACATTATTGTAGATGAAATACATGAAAGAGATGTTAATAGTGATTTTTTATTGGTCGTACTTCGTGATATGGTTCATTTCTATCCTGAATTAAGAGTTATTCTTATGTCAGCAACTATTGATACAACTCTATTCTCAAATTATTTTGGAGGATGCCCAGTAATTGAAATTCCAGGAAGAGCACATCCAGTTACTCAATATTTTCTTGAAGATTGTATTGAAATGACAAAATTTCAACCATCAGCAGAAAGTAAAAAACGTAAAAGAGATGAAGAGAAAGATGAAGAAATAGCAACTGTTAGTTCAGGTGGTGATGAATCAGAACAAAATATGAATAAAATAATTGATTCAAAATATTCACAAAAAACAAAAGATGTAATGGCACAATTATCAGAATCTGAATGTAATTTTGAATTAATTGAATCATTATTAACTACAATTCGAGAAAAGAATGTACCAGGAGCTATTTTAATATTTTTACCTGGCTGGAATTTAATATTTGCATTAATGAAATATTTACAAAGTAGTCGTATATTTAGTGGTTCAGAATACAGAATTTTACCATGTCATTCACAAATACCAAGAGAAGATCAACGTAAAGTATTTGAACCAGTACCAAATGGAGTGACAAAAGTATGTTTTCCTTTTGCTAAGAATTTTTTATTTATATTTTTTATCAGGAATTTCTAAAGTTTTTACTTTTTCATTGTAGATTATTCTTTCAACAAATATTGCTGAAACCTCAATTACAATTGACGATATTGTTTTTGTAATTGATATTTGTAAGGCACGTATGAAAATGTTTACATCTCATAACAATATGACCAGTTATGCCACAGTTTGGGCCAGTAGAACAAATTTAGAGCAAAGTAAGTAAATAATATTATTTATTTTATTTTTAATAATATTAGTTATAGTGTTGAATGGTTAAGATCGATCCACATCATAAATCTGCCTTGGAAACGATCCAGTTTCCCTCCGTTCGTTCATATATAATTACGTATTTGGAATGACTTGTTCCGAATGCCATTTTAATTTATGTTATCAATCTTTTTTCTTAGGAAAAGGTCGTGCTGGTCGTGTTCGTCCTGGATTTTGTTTTACACTTTGTTCTCGTGCTCGTTATGAAAAACTCGATGAGCATCTTACACCTGAAATGTTTCGTACACCTTTGCATGAACTGGCATTAAGTATTAAATTATTACGTCTTGGATCGATTCATAAATTTCTTTCTAAAGCAATTGAACCACCTCCACTTGATGCCGTTATTGAAGCTGAGGTTCTTCTTCGCGATATGAAATGCTTAGATGAAAATGATGAACTAACTCCACTTGGAAGAATTCTTGCACGTTTACCAATAGAACCACGTCTTGGAAAAATGACGATTCTTGCAACTGTTTTTGGATGTGCTGATCCTTTAGCTGCAATGGCAGCTTATTCAAGTACATTTTCGGAAATCTTCGCATTAGATATGGGTCAGCGACGTCTAGCAAATCATCAAAAAGCTTTAGCTGGACGTAAATGTTCTGATCATATTGCAATGTTGGTCGCTTTTCAGATGTGGGAAAAAGCAAAATACAAAGGCGAAGATGAAGAGATACGTTTTTGTGAGTGGAAAGGATTACAGCTACCAACAATGAGAGTCATGGCAGAAGCCAAGAAACAATTATTGGATTTATTGCAACAAGCTGGATTTCCAGAAGAATCAATGATTCAAATATATGTCGACGCAAACAGTGATGATCCTCAATTGGATATAGCAACTGCTTTATTATGTTCTGGACTTTATCCAAATGTTTGTTTTCACAAAGAAAAACGTAAAGTTCTTACAACAGAATCAAAATCAGCATTAATTCATAAAACATCTGTTAATTGTAGCAATTTAGCAGTTACATTTCCTTATCCTTTCTTCGTATTTGGCGAAAAGATTAGAACGAAAGCTGTTTCTTGTAAACAAATGACAATGGTTGCACCCCTTCATCTATTTCTATTTGGTTGTCGTAAAATTGATCTTGTAGAAGATAAAATTGTTCGTATTGATAATTGGTTAAATTTTGATATGGAACCACGACATGCAGCTTTAATAGCTGCTTTAAGACCAGCTATTGAAGAATTGGTAACCAAAGCTAGTAATGCTCCAGATGAAGTATTACAATTCGAAGAGCCATACCAAAAATTAATTAGTGTTATCAAAGATTTATGCATAATTGATGCAGGAGATTATGAAATAAAAAGAGAAACTGGCATTGCGCCAAGTGCACAGAGATCAGGTGGTCCTCCTAGTGGACATGGAGGTGGTGGTAAATTTCCCAGAACGGATGGCGGTAGAGGAGGTTTTGGAAATAATTTCAACAGAGGTGGCAAAAACAATTGGAATTATGGTAACAACAGAAGAGGTGGAGGAAGTTTTAAAAGATTCTAAGGAAATTAAAGTATTAAATATATTGCATATATTGATTTTGTAGTGAGATAATAATAACCATATGAATATTTTATGAATTTTATGAAATCTGTGTATATGTATGTATAGCAATGGCTATTATTTGAAAAATCTTTAAATAAAATGGATTTTCGAATTTTTTAGTTTTTTTTAGAGCTATCCTTTCATAAGTTTTCTGTCTTATTTTCAATTATTTTCAAAAATTCAAAATAGTGAATTTTTAATCAAAAAAAAGTTTATTCATCAAAGACAAAACGACGAATATCTACGAAAGTTTTTAAAAATAAAAACAACAGTGAAATCCTTAGAGTTTGTCTTGGAGAAACGAACTTTTTCTGTTACAAACTTTTATTTTTATTATTTGAATTTTTCAAATTGAAGTTTCGACAATAAACTGAGTATTGGAAAAGGTTTATTTTCATAATAGATAATAGCTGTTAACTGTATAGACCTTATTAAGATTGTTAAAATTGCCTAATCCGTGCACATACTTATGTATATAAGAAAATACAATGTATGTATGTTAGAGCTTTCCACTTCAAACTGTTTTTCACTTAGAAAAAAAAACCCTTAAAGGATAATTTGAAAAGTTAAATAGAATTTTTTATAATTCGTTAAACAAAATCCACAGGAACTGAAATTTTATATATAAGAGCTTTTAGGGATAAATAAAGATTTTCAAAGAAATACAAAAGACATATTTTTAAAACGCTTTTTCCCATCGAATAATTTCCAAGGAAGGAACCATCAACTACACAATTATTTGTTAAGAAAAATAAAGTGAAGTAGGTATGTATTGATTCATCATTTAAAAATTATTCGTTTTTCTATACTATTTTTATTTTTGGATGTCAGTATAGGCAAGATAGGCATACTTTTCTATATTCTTTTACATTGCGTTTAAATAAATCTGTCTCGTGTGTGAGGTGATCAGATCTCAATTTCAATCGAGGGAAATCTTTTAAATTGAATATTACCAAGGCAAAAAACTCATCGGGTAATGCCTCCATAAGCACAATACTGACTTCCAAAAATAAAAATACTATAGAATAAAAATTTCGTAATCTATTCTAGAACTATTTTGAGTAAAGAAAGAGTAAAAGAAAAGCGTTCATCTACATATACGTATAAGTATGTAACTAAAATCACAAACGAGTGAAAGAGCTCCTTCATTTGGATTATAAATATTTTTTTGTTGTTGTAGCCTTAGAAAACGAGCCAAACTGGGGTAACAATTATTAGGAAGAAATTCAATTTTGAAAATACATACATACATATATACTTTTGTACATATATATATATTGTAGTATCACATACATACAGATTTTAGTAGATGGATTTATGATAACTTAATAATTTTATGAAGCATCATGAAAAGAAAACATATATTTTGGAAAATAAAAATTATACATAGGAGGCCTACATATGTACATGTACATACATAAAAATGTAACATTTTCTTTATGAAATGTGTTTTATTCGTAAACAAGATATTTCGTGTATGTCTTTTCTCTAATAAGTATATAATTTGTTGTCTTCTCAAATTATTTTATTACATATCATTTTTAAAATTTGTTACCATATGTATGTTTATATGAATTATGTATGTACATACATATATAGTACGTAGGTATACAAATAACTTCACATTACTCGGTAATGTTATTTGCAAATTTCATTAAACGTAGGAATGTTACATATTTATTTAAAGCTATGTTAACAATAAACCATATTATATAAATTATTTAATAAGTATATTCTCACACAAAATTTTCTTCATTCCATCAAATAAATTTTCGAAAATAAAATGTATACATACTTACCTATGTATATGTACGTTATACTTACATTTCACACATGCAAAAGAAATGTATCTATGGTATAAGAAACCGTGAAATATGTACGTTAAGTACGTATTAATTCTTAATGCGTATTTAGGTATATAGGTATATGTACATATGAGTTATGTATGTGTTAAATCATGTTTACCACATTTTACCCAAATTAATTATGAAAATTGTTGCTTATTATAGCGTTAAAGCAAATTATAAAGACTTTTCCTGGGGGAAAATGATCAATTTTGTCTAATTTGTATTATAAGCTTGAATAATAAATATAGTAATTTATATAAATAAAAGGTAGTTAGAAAAAAAAAACAATATACATACATTACATACATACATCATATCTACATGTAGGATTTATTTTTTGGTAGTAAAATTATGTTTTCCTTTTCAATTTTCTGAAAGAGTAACAATGAAAATTTCGTAATGAACAAAAACAAAAATAAAGTAATATGTGTACGTACATATTAGAAAAACAAAAATTCATTATCAAGCAAATTAGAACAACAAAAAAAGACTAAAATATAACAGATTTAAGAAAATTACACATTAGAAAAACAATGAAGAATAAATGACGATATATAGTTTTCGTATAAATGTACATGTAAGCTTTGAAGATTAAAAATTCTAATTTTCTTTTCTGTCACTATAACTCTGCGGTTCCCCCTCACATTCACCTGAAAAAATTCATGGAAACCCAGCAAAAATATGGATTATGTTCTTGTGTCCTTATCCTAGAGAAAGCAGAACAACTACAATAAGGTTCTGTGAAAATTCAACTTAATTTTAACTTTCAGTTTAACCAAATCTTGAAAAATCCCTAACCATAAAAATAACCGAAAAAATCATAGGTTTATCTGTGCAATCAATGTTTCAAAAATTTTAATTAAATTATTTATGTATGTGTTTTTCTATGATGAAATTTCATTTAGAACTTTTCGTAAATAACGTATATTTCAATAGATAGATTTCTTTATTGTATTAGTGCATGCCTTTAGAAATTTTTTCTAATGTTCAGAAAGAAAAAAATTCCCTATCTACGATATTATATTGTGAAAAATGTAAAAGATCAAAAATTTCAAAATCAACTAGGATCAACCTGAAGCAAGAACATTATGAAATTTATTTTAATGTGAAAAATGTTTATTTTTTTTCTACTTTTAGTATGTTATTGTAAGCCTTATTTTATAATAATGTGTATTTTTTTTTTCCTGGATTGAAAAGTTTATTGCACTCATATCCTTTTGTGAATCTATTTCATAATCATCGTCATAAATGACAATGGTTTTATTATTTCAAAATTTCATCTTTTATTATTTTTCTACTTTTCTTTTAAAATTATACAAGTATAGAAAATAAAATACTATAGAAGTATATTTTTTTATTATTTTTTATAATACATACATACATATATGACATGGAATATAATCATATTTATTTTCATGTTGATAAGCAACATTTAATTTTGTCATGAAGACGTGTTTATTAGCATCATAAATTGCGGTATAAAATATGTGTGTAAAATAGCTCTTTTATATAACATATTCATATCTATGTATGTATGTACAATGTACATATAAATGTACATTTAAAAGAAAAATAATAAAGGTTGCATCTTATAGTTTTGTTTTTATAGTGTATTAGGTATGTAGTGTACTATGTACATATATGTATATAAATTTGAACGTGTAGAATCAGGGAATTTTTTAATTCAAAAATGAATAATAATGCATTTAAAACTATTAAATTATTATACTACATTCCAGATTTTTGATTACTCAAAATTATACATACATATGTATATATTTTTCCTGGTGGACGATAAATAGCTGCTGTACAAATTGAGATGAGCTTAAATTTTCACGGGAAATGATATTTTCTGATTTTATGAAATTTTAAAGAAATTTAAAAAAATTGCCTAAAGTAAAGTACTGACTGCAGTGCTGCATCTGAGAAGGTAAATGCATGTACAGAATACCTATTTGTATTTCAATTTTAAACGAAATTTTTTTTTAAGTAAAAAATCATTTTGACTAGCTGACTTTTCACAAAAAACAAATCTGAAGTTTGAGCTTTTCTATATACTTAGTTAGCTCATATTCGTCCTTTAATAGACAATAAATTTTCACTGAACGATTATGAAATTTCATGACAACATCCTGAAACTTTTTTTCAAATGACCTTTTATAGATAATTTTAATAAGAATAAAGTATTTCTATGGAAATTTTATTAATGAGATCATATAGCAGTTTTGTGTATTGTATAAATACTCAAAAGTTGTGTCCTACATATAAAACGATATTTTTCCTTAAATTTTAATTAGTAAAAATCGATATTTTACAATTAATTTATTAAACATAAATTTATTTAATGCTCTAAAAGTTAATTTAAATTCATTCTTATAAATATTTGCATTTAGTTAGTATTCCCTAAAGTTTAGAAATCTTCTTTCTATTATTATTGTATAAGTGCATTAGAATGATTAATTTCTTGAAAACTAACAACAAATAATTGCTTGAATAATTAAAGTATGAATGCACAATTCTCAAAGCCTATTATTCTATACAAGTAAAATTTTGTGATTAAGAATAAGAAAGGTGATTTGATAATAAGGATATAACTTCTTTGTTTCTTTAATGTTACATACTATTACTTTATGAATTAATTACTTGTGTATAAATTATTCAAATTTTAATCAGTTTTATTTGTTTATTTTATACATAATCGTATACATACATATATGTAAGTACATGTGTACATATAAATATGTATATGCTTATATAGTGCATGTATGAAAATGATTTTTATATAAAAAAAAATTTCATACTATAAACAAAAATTTAAATTTTAAAGTTTATTATCAAATTGGAAGCCAACAAATTAATGAAAAAAAATATACAATTAAGATGTGTTTTCGATTAGATCAGATTTTAGATAATTTTAAAATTAAATTGTAGGTACAGTTATTTTTAAATTTTACAAAAGTAAATTTTTTTTTCTATTAAGAAAAGCTATATCATAATAATCTAATTATAAATTTTATATAGGTGTATATTCATGTTATACATACTATACATGCATATGTACTTACCTCAGTCACATCTTATTAATATCCTGAAAGTGTGATTGCTCTAAGATCTATTACATTACTATAATCAAAAATATACTCATATATGTATATTTAAAAGTTACAAACATACAAACACTTCACATATGTGATTGCAAAGGTCTTATGGGAAGCACTTTCATAAATAAATGTTTTTTTCTTTTTTGAAGATAATAAAAATGCTGTCATTTGAAGGATAATTGCAGCAGTAGATATTTTTTTATATATTTGATGCATATTTCATTATTTTTTTTCACTGTCTATGCCATATAAATTTAACTTTGAAATGTGATTTCTAAAATGTCATTGCCCTCACTTTTATATGACATCAAAGTTTACAACAAGAGAGAAAATAATAATAAATATGAAATAGGTATTTTCAAAAACATAAATATCATATATGATACATATATGGAAAATGTATGATATAATATTATATATTAAAACCTTGAGATATATATTTTGTGACAAGGAAAAATATCAAAAAAAACAGAGACCATCAACAATTCATTTTTTTTTTATTATTTTTTTTTTAAATCCATTATTGAACATACAAGTAAAAGCTTTTTATATATGTATATATGTACATATGTATCTACTATATATACCTATACCTATATATGTACATAGAAAAATAGAAGTACGATTAAATGCAGATTTCTTTTATATTCATATTTGAGCTTTTATTTTAATTAAAAAGAATATACTCAACTGGAAATAAAAAATATTACTTTGACGTTAATTGGATTTTCAGTCACTTTTTTGTATGAGTAAAATTTAATAAAAAAAAAAAAAAAAAAATTCTTACATTGTTAAAATCAATAACTTAAAAAACAAAGAAATACAAAAATCTATTTGTAATTTTGTTTCTTTTGATTGTGTATAAATAAATCAAAATACATACTTTGTGTTTTTGAAATATCTTGAAGTTCTAATGAATGTGAATTAGCAAAAAAATGTAATATGAAATTCAAAGAACATTCACGGAAACTGGCCAAAACAGAAAAATAAAGACACATCAAAATCTATATCTATCACTATCTAAAAATCACAGAGATTAAAGAAATGCATACTTGAAAGTGTTAAAAAAAAAAACACTTTTTAAGAAATTAAAAGAATAGAGACTGAAGAACAGTGTTTTCAGAAAAAGTTGAACTGGCTTCTTGATTTTTACAAATCTGAAATACATAATATGTAGAATAGTTGCATAGGTTAATAAAAATCTGCTTTACAATTTTATTATACATATATGAACTGTACTGTCTGTTAAGTTGTTGTGCTTTTGATTAAAGTTTATTTGAAAAATTCTAAAAATTATTTAAAATTTTATGGCGAAATATCGAATAAATATTGTGAATCTAGGAAGTAGAATGTCTGTTTGTATTAATATCTAACACATGATTTTGTGACAAAGTTTATTATTTGTCCTGTCCACTATCCAGGTCCTTTGTTATAAAACAGTTAATCAGTAAACTCATTGATTAAATTTAATATGTAAATTTATTCAAGTTGTAAAGTTTTTCTGTAACTCAGTCAGAGCAAATATTATACGATTCCAAAAGTACAAATGAGATTACTTTTGAGATTATTTTTTTCCACTATACATACTATAAAATCTAGATAATGGATGACTTTATTTGATTATTCTATTCATGCATTCTCAAATTTCTTGCAGGGACTAAAAACTCTTACGCATACATATTTATATGAATAAAAAATGTCACTTATTTAAATCTGTAAATTATTTAAATATTTGTAGACATTCATATGTATCTAATTATAATAGTGATAAGTAATCACGGAAAATATATATTGAAAATATTAAAAATATATGTATGTATGTACATATTATATAGTATTATTGTAAATCAATGAAACAACAATAACAAGAACAACAACACAAAAATAAAAGAAATAAATATACATACCTACATGCATACATATACAATACTTTACTAGGGAAACTGTTTGGAAAATTGATTTCCAAGTACATAGATAGATGCATATGTATATATGTACGTACTTACATATGTATATAGATACTGAGGTATAGGTATATTCTAAGAATTTGCAAAAGAATGAAGATAAAATTTTAAAATTAGATTGAACGTAGGAAATTGATAAAAATTGAAAGGATGAAAAATGTGTAGACTGAATAAATGTTGTTATATACAATAAATATATTGTTAGTGTAAAAAGTACATACCTAAGTTTTGATATGTACCTATACATATAAAATATTTAATATCTATGGAAATGTTATTTCGAAAATATGTACATATTTATAAAAGTGTTCTTCAAGTTGAAAAATTAAATGACAAAATCAATGTATATATGTTTTTATTCAATTTAAGAATTTTATCGTTTAACTGACAAAAAGTTATTACATAACAATTTTGAATTTTTTCAGATAGAGTAGATAATCAACAATTTTATTTTGTGAATAATAATAATAAGCAATGGTAATTGGATTCAAAATTCCTAAGTCTAATTATCTCTCTGTAAAAAAACATTTATACAATATTATAAATTATAAAACTATAGATTTAATATTGAAAATCATATTTAATGTGTATTATCCCTTTTTTTAAGATTGTTGATTATCTTCATACTTTTTATGTAAAAGTACTAGTTAGTTAATCTATAAAAGGATTTTGAATTCAAATATCCAAAACAATTTGAACGTGAAAATAGATAATTGTAAAAATCAATCTCGATTTTATTCTATAGCTTGTAGAAAAAATTCTATTAAATACACAGAACTTATTTATAATTTCAAATTTTTTAAATTTATGTATGTTATATTTTATTGTGAAAACTATGTGAGAATTATTGTGGAAGAAAACTTTTTATAACCCTTTTCAATATTATATGTATGTACATTTTATTGGAAGAAAATTGAAATTTGCATGGCGAAATACTGTATCAAATCGAAATTTCGAAGTTTCGAAAAAGGTTTCAATTTTCACATTATTCTATTCTCCAAGAATACATACTAACCGAAATATCTTGAAATTTATAACCATGACTAAATTTTAAATATTTTACATATTTGTTATAACATACATACATTCATACATATTTACATGTTTCATTAATGCAAATATTATTTATGTGTAAAGTTTTCCATGTGCTTTTAATTAATTTTTAATAAAACATATTATTAAAGTGTACGCAATTATTTAGAAAAAAAAAAAAAAAAGAAGAATAAAATACATAAATCTAAAACTAATTACATATCTGTCTGTTAATTTAAGAAGCATGTCCATGGGAAAAAAAATTTAATACATGCTGAAAAACTAAAAGTTTTATGTGTTGAACTAAACTGAAAATATATGTATATTGTATAGGAGTATATACATATGTACATAAGTATATTTATATACATATATATGTATTTACATATACATAATATAAATTATTGTGGTACAAAATAAACCATTCGTTTCCAAAAAAAAAAAAATTTTATAAACTTTCTAAATGTACATTAATAGCATTCATGACCGGAATTTTAACCAAGAATTTACCCAAGCAAAAAAATAAATTCTGTGAAATTTGTCTTTAATTAACTAGCAGAAAAAGCAAAAACTTTTTTTATCATTTTAGAAATTCTATTTAAGTCTGTTATGAAGTAAAATAATAAATTTACTTTTTTTCTATACTAATAAGTTTTTAAAAAAATAGAGAAAGAAGGTACTTAACATTCAATTCGTAAATTCTACTGTGCACATTTTTTTTTAACATTACATACATAATGTACGTATCAACAATTGCCAAATTATCTAATCGATAAAACAGCAATTTATTTATTTATAATAATTTCAAAGAAAATATAAGCATATTTTAATTTTTATCTGTAAATAATAATTTTAGGGTCATAAACAATTGAGTTTTATCAAATATTTGAAAAGTACCAAATGAAATTACTTTATACTTTATATACTTAGCTAAATATTATTATCATTTTTTAATTTATAAATAGTAAAAAGATTGAGACAAATTACTCTATATGTACTACACATACTACTAAAAATTAGATTAAGATTAAAAAAAAAAGAAACACAAATTTACAAATAATTAGACCGTATATTAGACAGTAGACGACGTGTTTTCTATAAGGTATATCCATATTACCTGAAAAATTTTAATTATTCATATTATTGTAAATCGTTTTTATCGAAAGATTCAATCTAGTGAAAAATTCTTATATTGCATTCAGAGAAAAGAACCTAAACTTCCTAGCACAAATGATGTATTATGTTATTATTGTAAACCACTTCAAGTGAGGTGTTAATTAGCACACTTTCTTAATTTTTTCTTTGCACCCTCAACTTTCTACAACTTATTTTTTTTTCATCTCCATGTGCCAACGCTTTGCTAGAACGAAAGTGCACTAAAGAAATATCCTTTCGAAAAATAAAAACCTTTATTCGTTATTTTAGTCTGTTGTGATCATTGGGACTTATTCCTAATTAACAAGCTAGAATGGTATGTAATTCAAAAAAAATTTGAATGAAAAATATTAACTAGAAAAAGAACAATAGAAAGGCAGAAGACTTTAAAAGAACATGGCTGAGAAACGTACAAGAAAATCTGGAAAAGTGTAGTAAAGCATGGAACATTTTATTATTAAAATAAAAATTTATGAAAACATTTGTATCTAGAGCCTAGGCTATTATTTCTACAACTGGAGAAGAAAAGTTAGCAATCGAGAACATATGTACATCATTATTTTACAGATAAATACTGTTAAATCCGAAATGATTAAATTTCCATAAATTTTCAAGGGTATTTTGTATTCATGAATGAACATATTACATAATACATACATTATGTACGTACATAGTACATCATCGCCTTTCATCATGGTGCAACAGCTCGTCAGTCAACATATGTACATAACTATAATAATAATTATTTTATCTTAAAAAAAAACAGTTTAAACTTTTATTACGTTTAAATAAACTTTATTTACAATCAAGAAAAACTTTTTCAATTTCACACACCTCAACAAATTTTCAATGTCTTATTATTTTTTTATACTTTGATTATTTATTGAGAAGTCGTTTACTAATTAAAAAACAAATTCTTAAACTTTTCAGATGATCAATTTAATTTTAATTTAATAAAAAAACAATAAGTATATCGAAGATATTTTTATTTTTAAATTACATATTACCTAAATAGAAGTTTTTGAAAAAAAAAAAAAAAAAAAAAAAAAAGTTTTGTTAAATAGAAATAATATTCAAATAATTTTTGAAAAAAAAAACCACATACTTATCTATACATACTATAGTCCAAAAGATAGTTCTAATTATGGTCAAGATTGAGGATGATTACATCATTGTTCCTTGAGGTAATAAAGCAATGTATGTATGTACATATGTACTGTATAGGTATCATCATTTTTAAAAAAAAAATTTAGTAAACAAAAAATTGTCATGAAATAAGCTGTTATTTTTAAAATAAAATATTTCAAAATATGTAATTCTAAATTAATTTGTGTAATTCAGAATATGGAAATTTTAAAAAAACCATTTAAAACAAGCAGTTAGAATTGAACTAATTATTACACCTACGCCAATTTTTATTGTTTTTTCAATGGTAATTTAGAAAATTAACAATAGTCTGTAGTACCTTTTTCCACACATTAAATAAGAAAGTGTATAAAACCGGAATCACCTATTTAATTGAGTTCCTTATCGACTACATTGAAGTTCTTATTATGTTCGACAGGTAGTAAAACTAATTCTATTTTATACTTGTAACTAAATTTTCATTGTCGTATTCAATTCAAAATGTTTCGGATACTAGCAGTTACTTTTACATTTGTTGGTATTATTTATGGTTTACAAATTGGAGAACATCGAGTTGTGAACGGTACTGACGCAGCCGAAGGTGAATTTCCATACATTGTAAGTTTTCAATTTTACCTGTGTTTTACTATTTTAACTTAATATTTTATTGTTTTGAATTTACTTTTTTAAAATTAAAAGGTGTCTGTAAGATATGCTTCAAGCGGATTACATTTTTGCGGAGCATCGATAATCACTCCAGAATGGCTTCTCACAGCTGCGCATTGTATTCAAAACAAAACAACATCGAAAGTAAATATTCAGTATGGAGTTACTAAAATTTCTAAAGATAGACGTAATGTTATCAAAGTTTCTCAAATAATTGCACACGAAAAATATGATAATATCAACACTGTCAATGACATAGCATTAATAAGATTACAAGAACCACTTAAATTTAATAAATTCGTACAACCTGTTAAATTGCCAAACCAAAACCAATTCACACCAGAAAATTCGGAAGCTATCTTAGTTGGATGGGGACTTAATATGGTAATTTAAAAATATTTTATCGTTATTCTGAATACATAAGAATTTTAATATATAATAATATTATATTATTTGATATTTCATTTATTATTATTTTCATTTATTTATTACTCATTAATGCTACAAGACTGGAGGATCTATACACAACCATTTGCAGAAAGTTGATCTGATCACATTCTCTGATGAAGATTGTTCGAAAAGATATAAAGGTAAAACACGTCCGACCAACATTTGTGCTGGAGTTCCAGGAGGTCGTAAAGGACAATGCAGCGGTGACTCTGGAGGTCCACTTACAGTGAATAGAATTCAAGTTGGAATTGTTTCTTTTAGCATGAAACCATGTGCAATCGCTCCTTACCCGGGAGTTTACACAAAAGTTTCCAGTTACATTGATTGGATTAACAATCATGTTAAACTGAATAATAAATGATCCTTTAAATAATAAAAATTTAAAAAAGTAAATCTGCAAACCTAATTTTTTTTTTTCCATAATTTTTAATATAGTTTATTAGTTTATCTATGAGAAAAGGTGAGAAAACGCTTTTACTCAAAGTATTTCCTTTTTTTACCTATAGTCGCAACGAGGAGTTTATATACATATTCTATTTGTCTACGTCTACAGCCAATTTGATTTTCATAATCAACCAAGCACCGTACTTCAATGGACTTGATCCTGTATAACTCTTTCAATTCAACCAAATTAAAATAAGAGAGAGAGAGTACGTTTTCAATCGTTTGAAACAATGTAAGAAAATTCGCAGTAAAGGCATATATATGAATACCAGTTTCAGCATTTGAAAAATGTTGAATAGACACAGCTTGTGTTGAACGTTGTACCTAACTTATTGTGAAAACGAATGATATGAATAAATATAATGTAGGTTTTGGCTGCTTTAACAAATAATTCTAGATATACTTTTCTTTTAGAATACACCTACACTTTATGTTTGTATTTTTGAAATTTCTTTGTACATACTGCAAAAAGTAATGCAATTTTAATAGTTTAATTTTATTTTAACAAATTTTTATTTATAATTTTATTTTTTCGACGTTAATCACATTTGTGCATTACAATATAGTTATTTAAAAAGTTCTTAGATTTGTGTAATATGTTCATATATGTATGTATTAAAAATGATTGTGGTGCAAAATAAATCATTCGTTTACAGAAAAAAAAAATATATATATACATATAAACTTTCTAAATGTACATTAACATAGTATTCATGACCGGAATTTTAACCAAGAATTTACCTAAGCAAAAATATCAATTCTGTGAAATTTGTCTTTAATTAACTAGCAGAAAAAGCAAAAACTTATTTTTTATCATTGTAGAATTTCTATTTAAGTCTGTTATGAAGTAAAATAATAAATTCGCTTTTTTTTATTATAATAAGTTTTTAAAAAACGGAGAAAAAATGTACTCAAAATTCAATTTATTTATAATAATTTCAAAGAAAATATAAGCATATTTTAATTTTTATCTGTAAATAATAATTTTAGGGTCATAAACAATTGAGTTTTATCAAATATTTGAAAAGTACCAAATGAAATTACTTTGTATACTTAGCTAAATATTATTATCACTTTTTAATTTATAAATAGTAAAAAGATTGAGACAAATTACTCTATATGTACTACACATACTACTAAAAATTAGATTAAGATTAAAAAAAAAAAAAGAAACACAAATTTACAAATAATTAGACCGTATATTAGACAGTAGACGACGTGTTTTCTATAAGGTATATCCATATTACCTGAAAAATTTTAATTATTCATATTATTGTAAATCGTTTTTATCGAAAGATTCAATCTAGTGAAAAATTCTTATATTGCATTCAGAGAAAAGAACCTAAACTTCCCAGTACAAATGATGTATTATGTTATTAATATGTTAATGTGAGGTGTTAATTAGCGCACACTTTTTTTCTTGTCACCCTCCTCAACTTCCTCAACTCAACAACAATTTTTTTATTTCAAACATTTCTGACGGAAGACATGCATATAAATTATAGTTCTTGGTGGGTTATTGCGTATGAGCCTGTCACCAGCTTCCAAAGTGATATCATTCAGAATTTCCAAAAAATGATACATATTCACATTTTTTGGCAATATAACGACTGAGCTAATACCATTATATGACATGCACCACCATATTACAATTTTCCTCCGTTCAAATGTCTTGTGGGCTGAACAATTTTCGGTTTAGTTTTTCATGTTTTATTGCTCTATAATGCTCCCTTCCATACGTTTAATCAAGAGAAATTGCGCACTCGTTTGAAATGGCCTTCACAAAGCCCCGTTTTTAACGTAATAAAAAAATTTTGGCATTATTAAAAATTGAAAATGCCTTGTCAAATCCGAAGAATGCGTTTTAGACCTTGGGAGGACTTCAAAACCTCAAGGAGCCAGATTCCTGTTGACCTTCTGAAGACATTGATGGATTCTATGCCCTGACGACTTCAAGGGGCCATTTATGCTAAAGTAGGCAACACAGAGTATTGAATAAAGAAAATAAGTAAAATTAAACAACCTTCTACACAAATTTAAAAAAAACCGGATTAAAAAAACATTTTTTTAAAACTAAATTTACACTTTTTTATATTGCACAAATAATTTTGAACAAAAAATGCTATGCACAAATAATTTTGAACATTGTACTTTTGTTTTTTTACCGTTAACTTTGTATGATATATTTTTTTTAAATTGTGAATTTGTAGAGAACTGTCTAAGCTATTATTAGTGAAATTTTGAAGCCGATATATTTATTTTTATGGAAGATATACCAAATCAAATACGACGTTATATAAAAAAATTGCTCTGCACAAATAAATATGAACAGTACTGTATGAAGGTTTCGTCGGACCACAAAATGTTGTACCACTTGGACTCGTTTCACTTTATTTTTTCACTTGCAAATTCTAATCGATTTTCAATATGTCTTTAGTTTAGCAATGGAACTTTGGCAGGTCTTTCTGACTGACAAATTTGATTTTATCAAACGTTTTCTTACACTTTAAGGTAAAATAGGCAAGTCTAAAATGTTTATAATTTCTATAGATGTTGCAAATGGGATTTGCATCACCATGTTTATAATGTAGTGCTCTTGTTTATTTGTTTTTTTTTTCTTCCTACTTCTTGTTTCTGCTGTTTTTTTCCACTTTAATGCATTTGAAGTTTATTTTGGCAAAGCATTCAATGATTTCCTGATTTTCTTAATTATTTTTTTTTTCACGCATTTTTATTTTAAATGTCTTGTTTCTTCAGAATAATGAGGAGCTTTTCCCATTTTTTGAGCACTACAAATCAAAAAAAAACTTTTAAAATGATTTTTCATGATTCGAAAATAAAACACATACTCCACTCACCGTTTTAAATTAAAAATTAAATATTATTTTTAAAGTAAAAAAATTATTTCAAGAATATTTCTTGTATCATGATTCTAATACTGCTATTTTTTCGAACACCTAAAATATGCATTTTCCGTACATTAACTCAAAATAGAATGAGAGGTAATTAAAAAGGACATCTATGCATACATACAATATTGCAGTAAGGTAGTAATTTTTCAAATTATGTGAATTTCAATACAGTGCGGCTTTGAATTATATAAAATTTTCACGAGCAAAATATTTTTCACTACGCACTGCTATTTTTTCGAACGCAACTGTATATGTACCTATACATATATGTACTCGTATATATATAAATATAATTAAGAAGGTTTCTTTCATTTTTATTAAGATGAAAAAATGTGCTTGCAATTTCGGTCCCGATTAATAACAATTTTATTCCTTTAATTATTATTTTTTATCGTTTTTTACTTTATATTTATATACTTTATTTACACGCAATTCTTATTCTAAGATTTCTGATACCTTCTGTTACTTGAGAACCAAAATAATAAAAATAATAAAACTAATTTCAAAAAAGTTTTCACATGTCTGGACTCTAAATAAATTTATGTAGTTCAGAGAACTGAAAATTTGAAAAACCTTTTTAAACAATTAAACAAGCAGTTAGTTAGCATTGATTTAATTATTACATCTACGACAATTTTTATTGTTTTTTTTTTTTTTTTTTATGGTAATGGTAATAATGGTTTTTTTCACACATTAAATGGAAAAGTGTATAAGTTTTAAATCGTTTTGAACAAAATATTTTGTTTCAAATGTTATTTTATAAAAAAGTTTAGTTTATTTTAGTTTAGTTTATGGAAAAGCAGAATCGAAAGTAAATATTCAGTATGAAGTTACTAGAACTCAATAGATAGACATAATGTTGTCAATGTTTCTCGAATAATTGTACACGAAAAATATGATTTTTACAAACTCGTCAATGACATAGCATTAATCAGATTACAAGGACCACTTAAATTTGATGAACTTGCACATCCTATTAAATTACCAGAGCAAAACCAAGTTACACCAGGAAATTCTAAAGCCATCGTAGTTGGATGGGTCTTAGTGAGGTAATTTACAAATATTTTTTCGTTATTTTACACATGAATTTAATTATAATATTTTGTTCTCATTACATATTAACTTCATAAGACTGGAGGATCAATTCAAAATCATTTGCAAAAATTTGATCTGATCACATTCACAGATGAAGATTGTTTGAGAAGACATAGTGGTAGCTCCATCATACATCGTCCGGGTCCAACTAATGTTTGTGCTGGTGTTCCAAGAGGTGGTAAAGGACAATGTAACGGTGACTTTGAAGGTCCACTTACAGTGAATGGAATTCAAGTTGGAATTGTCTCTTGGAGCGTTAACCAATGTACAATTGCGTTGATTGGATTAACAAACACGTTAAACCGAATGATAAATGATCCTTTAAATATTAAAAACTTAAAAAAGTAAATCTGCAAACCTAAACTTTTTATTTCCATAATTTTTAATATAGTTCATTAGTTGATCTATGGGAAAAGGTGACAAAACACTTTTACTATACTACTTTTTTTTTTGGATGTCAGTACAGGCAAGATAGGCATACTTTTCTATATTCTTTCACAAATTATTTGAATAAATCTGTCTCGTGTGTGGGGTGATCAGATCCCAATTTCAATCGAGGGAAATCTTTTAAATTAAATATTATCAAAGCAAAAAACTCATCGGGTAATGCCTCCATAAGCACAATACTGACTTCCAAAAAGAAAAATACTATAAAAGTATTTTCTTTTAACCGTTTTTTACCTAGTCGCAACGAAGAGTTTACATACTATTTGTCTACAGTCAATTTGATTTTCATAATCGACCAAGCACCGTACTACTTAAATGAACTTAATCCTATATTAATAACCCTTTAAGACTTTCAAATTTAAAATAACACTTTGGAAAGTACGTTTTCAATTGTTTGGAAAAATGTAAGAAAATTCGCAATGAAGGCATATGAATACCAGTTTCAGCATTTGAAAAATGTTGTATAGACACAGTTTGTGTTGAATGTTGTACCTAACTTATTGTGAAAACGAATGATTATGAATAAATATAAGTTTTGGGTGTTTCATCAAATAATTCTAGGTACTTTTCTTACAGAATGTACCTACACTTTATGTTTGTATTTTTGAATTTTTTTTTGTACATACATACATACATACATACGGTAAAAAGTAATGCAATTTTATTAGTTTAATTTTATTTTAAGAAATTTTTGTTTATAATTTTATATTTTGGACGTTAATCACATTTTTGCATTACAATATAATTTTTTCAAAAGTTTTTAAAAAAAAAACTTTCATCTTTATTGTAGTTTGTTGTGATCATTGAGACTTATTTATAATTAACAAACTAGAATGGTAATTCAAAAAAAATTTGAATGAAATGTAGGAGATTTTACCATCAATGTTTAAGTAGTCACTAAGAGCAGTGAACGAAAGGCTTGACATTCGGTGGCGCATTGGTAAGCGCATTATCCCGGCAAGATAGAGGACTGTGGTTCGATTTCCAGTCGAGTAGAATGTCATTTTTTTCTGTTCTTAGCTACGACAGAAAAATATTAACTAGAAAAAAAAACAATAGGAAGGCATAGAATTTTTTAAAAAAACATGGATTAGTAACGTACAAGAAAATCCGAAAAAATGTAGTAAAGCATGGAACATTTTATTAAAATAAAAATTTTAGAAAACATTTGTATCAAGGGCCGCTAAGCTATAGTTTCTACAACTGGAGAAAAAAATATAGCAATCGACAAAAGTATGAAATTATGAAAAAATTCAAAATAAGAATATTTTGTATATCATCAGTTTTTTATAAACTTTTATATTTCTCTTTTTTAAAAATAATTTTTAATGAACAAAAAATTGTCATGAAATAAGCTGTTATTTTTAAAATTAAATATTTCCAAATATGTAATTCTAAATTAATTTGTGTAATTCAGAATACTGATTTTTGAAAAATCATTTAAAACAAGCAGTTAGAATTGAACTAATTATTACACCTACGCCAATTTTTATTGTTTTTTCAATGGTAATTTAGAAAATTAACTATAGTCTGTAGTACCTTTTTCCACACATTAAATAAGAAAGTGTATAAAACCGGAATCACCTATTTTATTGAATTCCTTATCGACTACATTGAAGTTCTTATTATGTTCGACAGGTAGTAAAACTGATTCTATTTAAAACGTTATACTTGAAGCTAAATTCTCATTGTCGTATTCAATTCAAAATGTTTCGGATACTAGCAGTTACTTTTGTATTTTTTGGTATTATTTATGGTTTACCGATTGGAGAACAACGAGTTGTAAATGGTACAGACGCTGAAGAAGGTGAATTTCCATACATTGTAAGTTTTCAATTTTACCTGTATTTTGTTATTTTAACTCAATATTTTATTATTTTGAATTTACTTTCTTAAAATGAAAAGGTGTCTGTAAGATATGCTTCAAGCGGATCACATTTTTGCGGAGCATCGATAATCACTCCAGAATGGCTTCTCACAGCTGCGCATTGTGTTCATAACACAACAAGTTCGGAAGTAAATATTCAGTATGGGGTTACTAAAATTTCTTCAGATAGACGTAATGTTATCGAAGTTTCTCAAATAATTGTACACGAAAAATATGATCATGACAATCTCATCAATGACATAGCATTAATCAGATTACAAGAACCACTTAAATTTGATGAATTCGTACAACCTGTTAAATTACCAGAGCAAAACCAAGTTACACCAGAAAATTCGGAAGCTATCTTAGTTGGATGGGGACTTAATATGGTAATTTAAAAATATTTTATCGTTATTATGAATACATAAGAATTTCATTATATAATAATATTATATTATTTGATTTTTAATTTGTTATTATTTTCATTTATTTATTACTCATTAACGCTACAAGACTGGAGGATCTATACAAAACCATTTGCAAAAAGTTGATCTGATCACATTCTCTGATGAAGATTGTTTTAAAAGATATAAAGGTTTAACAAGTTTGACTAACATTTGTGCTGGAGTTCCAGAAGGTGGTAAAGGAGAATGCGACGGTGACTCTGGAGGTCCACTTACAGTGAATGGAATTCAAGTTGGAATTGTCTCTTGGAGCGTTGACCCATGTGCAATTGCTCCTTACCCGGGAGTTTACACAAAAGTTTCTAGTTACATTGATTGGATTAACAAACATGTTAAACTGAATAATAAATTTTGGGTGCTTTATCGAATAATTCTAGGTATACTTGTCTTACAGAATGCACCTACACTTTATGTTTTTATTCTTGAAATTTCTTTGTACATACTGCAAAAAGTAATGCAATTTTAATAGTTTAATTTTATTTTAACAAATTTTTGTTTATAATTTTATTTTTTCGACGTTAATCACATTTGTGCATTACAATATAATTATTTAAAAAGTTCTTAGATTTGTGTAATATGTTCATATATGTATGTATTATAAATGATTGTGGTGCAAAATAAATCATTCGTTTACAGAAAAGAAAAATATATATATACATATAAACTTTCTAAATGTACATTAACATAGTATTCATGACCGGAATTTTAAACAAGAATTTACCCAAGCAAAAAAATAAATTCTATGAAATTTGTCTTTAATTAACTAGAAGAAAAAGCATAACTTTTTTTTATCATTGTAGAATTTCTATTAAAGTCTGGTTTGAAGTTAAATAATAAGTTTGCTTGTTTATTATATACTTTTTATCCACTTATTAACGGATCTTTGTCCGTAAGAGTGTTCTTCGTGACGAAATTGTGAAATTTTTGGGAAGAGTTTAAGGGTAGTAAACGTGAACGGATTTACATGGGGTTTTCGGATTTAGGATGAGTGAATAGAAGGCTTTCTGTCTAGAATCGATCCTTTCGTGAAAATGATTAAATATGATGGAATATTCGGAAAATATAAATTTAAAGAACAAGCTGCTACAGAGAATCTTCCGAAACGCCCTCGAACAACTCTACTCGAATGTCATCGTAGGTAGTTACAGAGGCTTTATAATCAATTTTTAAAAAGTATTTGTTTTAAAAGTTTTTTTTTAACATTCAATTCTTAAAATCTACTGTGCACATTTTTTTTTAACATTACCTACATAATGTACGTATGAACAATTGCTAAATTAATTATCTAATCGATAAAACAGCAATTTATTTATTTATAATAATTTCAAAGAAAATATAAGCATATTTAAATTTTTATCTGTAAATAATAATTTTAGGATCATAAACAATTGAGTTTTATCAAATATTTGAAAAGTACCAAATGAAATTACTTTGTATACTTAGCTAAATATTATTATCACTTTTTAATTTATAAATAGTAAAAATTGAGACAAATTACTTTATATGTACCTATATGTACTACCTACTAAAAATTAGATTAAAAGATTAAAAAATAATGAAACACAAATTTACAGATAATTATGGTTCAGTTACATAGCACGCTTCGCTACGCTTTGGTACACTGCGCTTCGCTTCGCTATGCTGCAATTTGATCTCCCTTGTTACATATCAGGCTTCGCTTTGTGTTTGACATTTGACAGAATATCGTTGTGATTTGTGAATTAAAATTAAATTAAAAATTAAAATTATAAATACTGTAATATATTATATATTATGTATCTATATCTAATATATCAATCTTGGCAAGAATTTCTGAGTTTAGAAAGAATTTGGGTGTATTTCAATTTTTCATTGAACTGAATTTTTCAAACAAAAACAATTAAAAAAATGACATTTATTCGCTTCGTATACATAAAAAGTTAAAAGTTGTTCATATTATTGTAAATCGTTTTTATCGAAAGATTCAATCTAGTGAAAAATTCTTATATTGCATTCAGAGAAAAGAACCTAAACTTCCTAGCACAAATGATGTATTATGTTATTATTGTAAACCACTTCAAGTGAGGTGTTAATTAGCACACTTTCTTAATTCTTTCTTTGCACCCTTAACTTCCTTCAACTTATTCTCTTTCCATCTCCATGTACCAACGCTTTGCTAGAACGAAAGTGCAGTAAAGAAATATCCCTTCGAAAAATAAAAACCTCTATTCTTTATTTTAGTCTGTTGTAATCATTGGGACTTATTCCCAATTAACAATTTAGAATGGTCATCCAAACAAATTTGAATGAAAAATACCAGCTAGAAAAAGAACATTAGAAAGGCAGAAGGCTTTTAAAGAACATGGCTGAGAAACGTACAAGAAAATCTGGAAAAGTGTAGTAAAGCATGGAACATTTTATTGAAATAAAAATTTTTGGAAACATTTGTATCTAGGGCCGAGGCTATTATTTCTAAAACTGGATAAAAAAAGCTGTTAATCACGAAAAGTATTGAAAGTATAAAAAAATTTCAAAATAAGAATATTTTGTGTATGTATGTACCAGTGGCGAAACCAGTAATTCTTTTCCGGATGTTCAGATTTTTAAAAGAAATTAAAGTTATATTTTGTTTTTATTCAAAATAATTTAAAACAAGAGTTTGCACTCCACGTAAGAGGTATTGCTGTCCAGAGCGTTAACTGATATAAAGTGGTTGGTTTTCCTAAGAAGAAAATTATGTAAATAATCGAAAGAAAAATTAAAAAGTCCGTTAAAATTAGAATTTTTTTTTTAAATTTTACCCCGAGAAAAACGGTATATTTATTTCTAACCATTCAGCCTTAACTCGAGCAAATTTTTTATCGCGACACACACACAATATGAAATATTCTCTAGTAAACAAATTGAATTATTTGAAATTTAATTGAAATTGATTTATTAAATTACATTTTCTTTAAATAAAAAAGTTAACAAATAGGAAGGAAAACATCAAGCAAATTTTTTATCACGACACACACACAATATGAAATATTCTTTAGTAAACAAATTGAATTAATTGAAATTTAATTGAAATTGATTTATTAAATTTCATTTTCTTTAAATAAAAAAGTTAACAAATAGGAAGGAAAACAACAACGTTCATTTTACCTCACACATACATATAAAAAAATTGGGATTAAACCCAAATAAATTGGACTTAAACCAAATTCCGAATTATCGAGTCTATATCACAAAAAAATTGGGAATAAACCAAAATCCGTATTAAAAGGGAATTACGCATAAACCTGTACATTGTCACATTCAATTCAATATGTTTCGGATACTAGCAGTTACTTTTGTATTTTTTGGTATTATACATGGTTTACCGATTGGAGAACAACGAGTTGTAAATGGTACAGACACTAAAGAAGGTGAATTTCCATACATTGTAAGTTTTCAATTTTACCTGTATTCTACTATTTTAACTTAATATTTTATTATTTTAAATTTACTTTCTTAAAATGAGAAGGTGTCTGTGAGATATACTTTACCCGGATTACACTTTTGTGGAGTATCAATAATCACTCCAGAATCGCTTCTCACAGCGGCGAATGTGTTCATAATACAACAAGATCGAAAGTAAATATTTAGTATGGAGTTACTAAAATTTCTTCAGATAGACGTAATGTTATCGATGTTTCTCAAATAATTGCATACGAAAAATATGATAATAACAACATTGTCAATGACATAACATAGCATTAATCAGATTACAGGAACGGCTTAAATTTAATAAATTCGTTCAACATGTTAAATTACCAAACCAAAACCAAGTCACACCAGAAAATTCGGAAGCTATCTTAGTTGGATGGGGACTTAATATGGTATTTTACAAATATTTTGTCGTTCTATACACGTTCTATATACATTCTATAGAATCTATACACAGCCATTTGCAGAAAGTTGATCTGATCACATTTTTTGATGAAGATTGTCCCAGAAGATATAAAGGTAAAACACGTTCGACCAACATTTGTGCTGGAGTTCCAGAAGGTGGTAAAGGAGAATGCGACGGTGACTCTGGAGGTCCACTTACAGTGAATGGAATTCAAGTTGGAATTGTCTCTTGGAGCGTTGACCCATGTGCAATTGCTCCTTATCCGGGAGTTTACACAAAAGTTTCCAGTTACATTGATTGGATTAACAAACATGTTAAAATGATTAATTATGACTTAATCAATAAAATATTATTTTAAATAGTAAACAGCAAAAGCCTATTTATTTTATTATCTGATTCATAAGCTGAATTGAAGAAAAAATGCGGTCTAAACGTTTATGCTCAAATATTCTGTTTTGCCAAAAAATTCAATAAAATCAATTAAACCATAACTTTTAAAAAGGGTTTTTTAACTTTCAAAGTGTATAATATATATGTATGTATATATAATATAATAAAGTAGATTTCCTTCATTTCTATTAAGATAAAAAAATGTGCTCGAAATTTCGGTCCCGATTAATAATTTTATTCGTTTATTTATTATTTTTTATCGTTTTTTATTTTATACTTAAATATTTACATGCAATTCTTATTCTAAAATTTCTGATACCTTCTATTACTTGAGAACCAAAAGAATGTGTAATTTGAAACTAATTTGAAAAAAGTATTCACATGTAGTAAATTTATGTAGTTCAGAATACTGAAAATTTGAAAAACCTTTTTAAACAATTAAACAAGCAGTTAGTTAGCATTGATTTAATTATTTCATCTACGACAATTTTTATTGTTTTTTTTTTGTTATTTTATGATAATGGTTATAATGTTTTTTTTACACATTAAATGGAAAAGTGTATAAACTGAAGTTACCCAATTAAGTGAATTCCTTATCGCCTAAATTGAAGTTCTTATTATGTTCGGCACTTTGTAAAACTGATTATTGTTATCGTGGAAAGAATAACATCTTTAATATTTCCATGCACCTTTCAAAATATCATACACACTTGAAAATATTTTTTATTTATAACCTCAGTCGATTTATTTACCAGTTTATAAATTGGTGATTTTGAATTTTTTTTTCTTCTCAATTGATTTTTACTTATTATTATCAGGTAATTTAAAGAATGACGTTCAAAAATTTATCTACTGAATCCTGTATTTATATAAAATTGAATTATAATTAATTAGTTATACTCGAAACTAAATTCTCATTGTCATATTCAATTCAAAATGTTTCGGATACTAGCAGTTATTTTTGCATTTTTTGGTATTATTTATGGTTTACCGATTGGAGAACAACGAGTTGTCAATGGTACAGACGCTGAAGAAGGTGAATTTCCATACATTGTAAGTTTATGATTTTAATTGTATTTTGTTATTTCAACTCAATATATTATTATTTTGAGTTTACTTTCTTAAAATGAAAAGGTGTCTTTAAGATATGCTTCAAGCGGAACACATATGTGCGGGGCATCGATTATCACTTCAGAATGGCTTCTCACAGCTGCGCATTGTGTTCATAACACAACAAGATCGAAAGTAAATATTCAGTATGGAGTTACTAAAATTTCTTCAGATAGACGTAATGTTATCGAAGTTTCTCAAATAATTGTACACGAAAAATATGATGATTACACTGTCCATGACATAGCATTAATCAAATTACAAGAACCACTTAAATTTAATAAATTCGTACAACCTGTTAAATTACCAGAGCAAAACCAAGTTACACCAGAAAATTCTCCAGCTATTTTAATTGGATGGGGACTTAATATGGTAATTTACAAATATTTTATCGTTATTATGAATACATAAGAATTTCATTATATAATAATATTATATTATTTGATTTTTAATTTGTTATTATTTTCATTTATTTATTACTCATTAACGCTACAAGACTGGAGGATCTATACAAAACCATTTGCAAAAAGTTGATCTGATCACATTCTCTGATGAAGATTGTTTCAAAAGATATAAAGGTTTAACAAGTTTGACTAACATTTGTGCTGGAGTTCCAGAAGGTGGTAAAGGAGAATGCGACGGTGACTCTGGAGGTCCACTTACAGTGAATGGAATTCAAGTTGGAATTGTTTCTTGGAGCGTTGACCCATGTGCAATTGCTCCTTATCCGGGAGTTTACACAAAAGTTTCTAGTTACATTGATTGGAAAAACAAACACTGAAACATGTTAAACTTAATCAAAAAATTATTATTTTTAATTGCAAACAGCGAAAGCCTATTTATGTTACTATCTGGTTAATGAGCTGAATTGAATAAAAGCTGGTCTAAGCGTTTATGCTCAAATATTCTGTTTTGCCCAAAAATTCAATAAAAGCAATTAAACCATAACTTTTAAAAAGAGTTTTTCAACTTCCATAGTGTATAATATATATGTATATATATATATATATATATATATATATTAATATATACATATATATATAAATATAATAAAGTAGGTTTCCTTCATTTCTATTAAGATGAAAAAATGTGCTTGAAATTTCGGTCCCGATTAATAATTTTATTCGTTTATTTATTATTTTTTATCGTTTTTTATTTTATACTTGAATATTTACATGCAATTCTTATTCTAAAATTTCTGATACCTTCTATTACTTGAGAACCAAAATAATGTGTAATTTAAAACTAATTTGAAAAAAGTATTCACATGTAGTAAATTTATGTAGTTCAGAATACTGAAAATTTGAAAAACCTTTTTAAACAATTAAACAAGCAGTTAGTTAGCATTGATTTAATTATTACATCTACGACAATTTTTATTGTTTTTTTTGTTGTTATTTTATGGTAATGGTTATAATGGTTTTTTTCACACATTAGATGGAAAAGTGTATAAACTGAAATTACCCAATTAAGTGAATTCCTTATCGCCTAAATTGAAGTTCTTATTATGTTCGGCACTTTGTAAAACTGATTATTGTTATCGTGGAAAAAATAACATCTTTAATATTTCCATGCACCTTTCAATATCATACACACTTGAAAATATTTTTTATTTATAACCTCAGTCGATTTATTTACCAGTTTATAAATTGGTGATTTTGAATTTTTTTTTCTTCTCAATTGATTTTTACTTATTATTATCAGGTAATTTAAAGAATGACGTTCAAAAATTTATCTACAAATCCTGTATTTATATAAAATTGAATTATAATTAATTAGTTATACTCGAAACTAAATTCTCATTGTCATATTCAATTCAAAATGTTTCGGATACTAGCAGTTATTTTTGCATTTTTTGGTATTATTTATGGTTTACCGATTGGAGAACAACGAGTTGTCAATGGTACAGACGCTGAAGAAGGTGAATTTCCATACATTGTAAGTTTATGATTTTAATTGTATTTTGTTATTTCAACTCAATATTTTATTATTTTGAATTTACTATGAAAAGGTGTCTTTAAGATATGCTTTAAGCGGATCACAGTTATGCGGGGCATCGATTATTACTCCAGAATGGCTTCTTACAGCGGCGCATTGTTTTGATAACAAATCAGCATCAGATGTAAATATTCAGTATGGAGTTACTAAAATTTCTTCAGATAGACGTAATGTTATCGAAGTTTCTCAAATAATTGTACACGAAAAATATGATGATTACACTGTCCATGACATAGCATTAATCAAATTACAAGAACCACTTAAATTTAATAAATTCGTACAACCTGTTAAATTACCAGAGCAAAACCAAGTTACACCAGAAAATTCGGAAGCTATCTTAGTTGGATGGGGACTTAATATGGTAATTTACAAATATTTTATCGTTATTCTGAATACATAAGAATTTCATTATATAATAATATTATATTATTTGATTTTTAATTTGTTATTATTTTCATTTATTTATTACTCATTAACGCTACAAGACTGGAGGATCTATACAAAACCATTTGCAAAAAGTTGATCTGATCACATTCTCTGATGAAGATTGTTTCAAAATATATAACGGTAGAACACGTCCAACCAACATTTGTGCTGGAGTTCCAGGAGGTGGTAAAGGACAATGCAGCGGTGACTCTGGAGGTCCACTTACAGTGAATGGAATTCAAGTTGGAATTGTCTCTTGGAGCATGCACCCATGTGGAACCCCTCCTTACCCTGGAGTTTACACAAAAGTTTCCAGTTACATTGATTGGATTAACAAACATGTTAAACTGAATAATACATTTTGGGTGCTTTATCAAATAATTCTAGGTATACTTTCCTTACAGAATGCACCTACACTTTATGTTTTTATTTTTGAAATTTCTTTGTACATACTGCAAAAAGTAATGCAATTTTAATAGTTTAATTTTATTTTAACAAATTTTTGTTTATAATTTTATAATATTATAGTTTATAGTTAAAAGTTGGTCATATTATTGTAAATCGTTTTTATCGAAAGATTCAATCTAGTAAAAAATTCTTATATTGCAATCAGAGAAAAGAACCTAAACTTCCTAGCACAAATGATGTATTATGTTATTATTGTAAACCACTTCAAATGAGGTGTTAATTAGCACACTTTCTTAATTTTTTCTTTGCACTCTTAACTTTCTTCAACTTATTCTCTTTCCATCTCCATGTACCAACGCTTTGCTAGAACGAAAGTGCAGTAAAGAAATATCCCTTCGAGAAATAAAAACTTTCATTCTTTATTTTAGTCTGCTGTGATCATTGGGACTTGTTTCTAATTAACAATTTAGAATGGTAATCCAAGCAAATTTGAATGAAAAATACCAGCTAGAAAAAGAACATTAGAAAGGTAGAAGACTTTAAAAGAACATGGCTGAGTAACGTACAAGAAAATCTGGAAAAGTGTAGTAAAGCATGGAACATTTTATTATTAAAATAAAAATATATGAAAACATTTGTATCAAACGTCTTGGCTATTATTTCTACAACTGGATAAAAAAAGCTGTCAATCACGAAAAGTATTTAAAGTAATAAAAAAATTTCAAAATAAGAATATTTTGTGTATGTATGTATGTATGTACCAGTGGCGAAACCAATAATTTTTTTCCGGATGTTCAGATTTTTAAAAGAAATTAAAGTTATATTTTGTTTTTATTTAAAATAATTTAAAACACGAGTTTCCACTCCATGTAAGAGGTATCGCTGTCCAGAGCGTTAACCGATATAAAGTGGTTGGTTTCCCTAAGAAGAAAATTATGTAAATAATAGAAAGAAAAATTAAAAAGTCCGTTAAAATTAGAATTTTTTTTTTAAATTTTACCCCGAGAAAAACGGTATATTTATTTCTTACCATTCAGCCTTAACTCGAGCAAATTTTTTATCGCGACACACACACAATATGAAATATTCTCTAGTAAACAAATTGAATTATTTGAAATTTAATTGAAATTGATTTATTAAATTACATTTTCTTTAAATAAAAAAGTTAACAAATAGGAAGGAAAACAACAACGTTCATTTTACCTCACACATTCATATAAAAAAATTGGGAATAAACCAAAATCCGTATTAAAAGGGAATTACGCATAAACCTGTACATTGTCATATTCAATTCAATATGTTTCGGATACTAGCAGTTACTTTTGTATTTTTTGGTATTATTTATGGTTTACCGATTGGAGAACAACGAGTTGTAAATGGTACAGACACTAAAGAAGGTGAATTTCCATACATTGTAAGTTTTCAATTTTACCTGTATTCTACTATTTTAACTTAATATTTTATTATTTTAAATTTACTTTCTTAAAATGAGAAGGTGTCTGTGAGATATACTTTACCCGGATTACACTTTTGTGGAGTATCAATAATCACTCCAGAATCGCTTCTCACAGCTGCGCATTGTGTTCATAACACAACAAGATCGAAAGTAAATATTCAGTATGGAGTTACTAAAATTTCTTCAGATAGACGTAATGTTATCGAAGTTTCTCAAATAATTGTACACGAAAAATATGATGATTACACTGTCCATGACATAGCATTAATCAAATTACAAGAACCACTTAAATTTAATAAATTCGTACAACCTGTTAAATTACCAGAGCAAAACCAAGTTACACCAGAAAATTCTCCAGCTATTTTAATTGGATGGGGACTTAATATGGTAATTTACAAATATTTTATCGTTATTCTGAATACATAAGAATTTCATTATATAATAATATTATATTATTTGATATTTCATTTATTATTATTTTCATTTATTTATTACTCATTAACGCTACAAGACTGGAGGATCTATACAAAACCATTTGCAAAAAGTTGATCTGATCACATTCTCTGATGAAGATTGTTTCAAAATATATAACGGTAAAACACGTCCAACCAACATTTGTGCTGGAGTTCCGGAAGGTGGTAAAGGACAATGCAGCGGTGACTCTGGAGGTCCACTTACAGTGAATGGAATTCAAGTTGGAATTGTCTCTTGGAGCAGGAAACCATGTGGAACCCCTCCTTACCCGGGAGTTTACACAAAAGTTTCTAGTTACATTGATTGGATTAACAAACATGTTAAACTGAATAATACATTTTGGGTGCTTTATCAAATAATTCTAGGTATACTTTCCTTACAGAATGCACCTACACTTTATGTTTTTATTTTTGAAATTTCTTTGTACATACTGCAAAAAGTAATGCAATTTTAATAGTTTAATTTTATTTTAACAAATTTTTGTTTATAATTTTATAATATTATAGTTTATAGTTAAAAGTTGGTCATATTATTGTAAATCGTTTTTATCGAAAGATTCAATCTAGTAAAAAATTCTTATATTGCAATCAGAGAAAAGAACCTAAACTTCCTAGCACAAATGATGTATTATGTTATTATTGTAAACCACTTCAAGTGAGGTGTTAATTAGCACACTTTCTTAATTCTTTCTTTGCACCCTTAACTTCCTTCAACTTATTCTCTTTCCATCTCCATGTACCAACGCTTTGCTAGAACGAAAGTGCAGTAAAGAAATATCCCTTAGAGAAATAAAAACTTTCATTCTTTATTTTAGTCTGCTGTGATCATTGGGACTTGTTTCTAATTAACAATTTAGAATGGTAATCCAAGCAAATTTGAATGAAAAATACCAGCTAGAAAAAGAACATTAGAAAGGTAGAAGACTTTAAAAGAACATGGCTGAGTAACGTACAAGAAAATCTGGAAAAGTGTAGTAAAGCATGGAACATTTTATTATTAAAATAAAAATATATGAAAACATTTGTATCAAACGTCTTGGCTATTATTTCTACAACTGGAAAAAAAAAGCTGTCAATCACGAAAAGTATTTAAAGTAATAAAAAAATTTCAAAATAAGAATATTTTGTGTATGTATGTATGTATGTACCAGTGGCGAAACCAGTAATTTTTTTCCGGATGTTCAGATTTTTAAAAGAAATTAAAGTTATATTTTGTTTTTATTTAAAATAATTTAAAACACGAGTTTCCACTCCACGTAAGAGGTATCGCTGTCCAGAGCGTTAACCGATATATAGTGGTTGGTTTCCCTAAGAAGAAAATTATGTAAATAATAGAAAGAAAAATTAAAAAGTCCGTTAAAATTAGAATTTTTTTTTTAAATTTTACCCCGAGAAAAACGGTATATTTATTTCTTACCATTCAGCCTTAACTCGAGCAAATTTTTTATCGCGACACACACACAATATGAAATATTCTCTAGTAAACAAATTGAATTATTTGAAATTTAATTGAAATTGATTTATTAAATTACATTTTCTTTAAATAAAAAAGTTAACAAATAGGAAGGAAAACAACAACGTTCATTTTACCTCACACATTCATATAAAAAAATTGGAAATAAACCAAAATCCGTATTAAAAGGGAATTACGCATAAACCTGTACATTGTCATATTCAATTCAATATGTTTCGGATACTAGCAGTTACTTTTGTATTTTTTGGTATTATTTATGGTTTACCGATTGGAGAACAACGAGTTGTAAATGGTACAGACACTAAAGAAGGTGAATTTCCATACATTGTAAGTTTTCAATTTTACCTGTATTCCACTATTTTAACTTAATATTTTATTATTTTAAATTTACTTTCTTAAAATGAGAAGGTGTCTGTGAGATATACTTTACCCGGATTACACTTTTGTGGAGTATCAATAATCACCCCAGAATCGCTTCTCACAGCGGCGAATGTGTTCATAATACAACAAGATCGAAAGTAAATATTTAGTATGGAGTTACTAAAATTTCTTCAGATAGACGTAATGTTATCGATGTTTCTCAAATAATTGCATACGAAAAATATGATAATAACAACATTGTCAATGACATAACATAGCATTAATCAGATTACAGGAACGGCTTAAATTTAATAAATTCGTTCAACATGTTAAATTACCAAACCAAAACCAAGTCACACCAGAAAATTCGGAAGCTATCTTAGTTGGATGGGGACTTAATATGGTATTTTACAAATATTTTGTCGTTCTATACACGTTCTATATACATTCTATAGAATCTATACACAGCCATTTGCAGAAAGTTGATCTGATCACATTTTTTGATGAAGATTGTCCCAGAAGATATAAAGGTAAAACACGTTCGACCAACATTTGTGCTGGAGTTCCAGAAGGTGGTAAAGGAGAATGCGACGGTGACTCTGGAGGTCCACTTACAGTGAATGGAATTCAAGTTGGAATTGTCTCTTGGAGCGTTGACCCATGTGCAATTGCTCCTTATCCGGGAGTTTACACAAAAGTTTCCAGTTACATTGATTGGATTAACAAACATGTTAAAATGATTAATTATGACTTAATCAATAAAATATTATTTTAAATAGTAAACAGCAAAAGCCTATTTATTTTATTATCTGATTCATAAGCTGAATTGAAGAAAAAATGCGGTCTAAACGTTTATGCTCAAATATTCTGTTTTGCCAAAAAATTCAATAAAATCAATTAAACCATAACTTTTAAAAAGGGTTTTTTAACTTTCAAAGTGTATAATATATATGTATGTATATATAATATAATAAAGTAGATTTCCTTCATTTCTATTAAGATAAAAAAATGTGCTTGAAATTTCGGTCCCGATTAATAATTTTATTCGTTTATTTATTATTTTTTATCGTTTTTTATTTTATACTTAAATATTTACATGCAATTCTTATTCTAAAATTTCTGATACCTTCTATTACTTGAGAACCAAAAGAATGTGTAATTTGAAACTAATTTGAAAAAAGTATTCACATGTCTGAAATCTAAATAAATTTATGTAGTTCAGAATACTGAAAATTTGAAAAACCTTTTTATACAATTAAACAAGCAGTTAGTTAGCATTGATTTAATTATTTCATCTACGACAATTTTTATTGTTTTTTTTTTGTTATTTTATGATAATGGTTATAATGTTTTTTTTAATCATTAAATGGAAAAGTGTATAAACTGAAGTTACCCAATTAAGTGAATTCCTTATCGCCTAAATTGAAGTTCTTATTATGTTCGGCACTTTGTAAAACTGATTATTGTTATCGTGGAAAGAATAACATCTTTAATATTTCCATGCACCTTTCAAAATATCATACACACTTGAAAATATTTTTTATTTATAACCTCAGTCGATTTATTTACCAGTTTATAAATTGGTGAATTTTTTTTTCTTCTCAATTGATTTTTACTTATTATTATCAGGTAATTTAAAGAATGACGTTCAAAAATTTATCTACTAAATCCTGTATTTATATAAAATTGAATTATAATTAATTAGTTATACTCGAAACTAAATTCTCATTGTCATATTCAATTCAAAATGTTTCGGATACTAGCAGTTATTTTTGCATTTTTTGGTATTATTTATGGTTTACCGATTGGAGAACAACGAGTTGTCAATGGTACAGACGCTAAAGAAGGTGAATTTCCATACATTGTAAGTTTATGATTCTAATTGTATTTTGTTATTTCAACTCAATATATTATTATTTTGAATTTACTTTTTTTAAATTAAAAGGTGTCTTTGAGAAATGCGTTAAAGGATTCACACTCATGCGGAGCATCGATTATCACTCCAAAATGGCTTCTCACAGCGGCGCATTGTGTTTATAGAAAATCAGAATCGAAAATAAATATTCAGTATGGAGTTACTAGAATTTCAAGAGATAGATATAATGTTGTTAATGCTTCTCGAATAATTGTACACGAAAAATATGATTCTTACGACCTCGTCAATGACATAGCATTAATCAGTTTACAAGAACCACTTAAATTCGATAAATTCGTACAACCTGTTAAATTACCAGAGCAAAACCAAGTTACACCAGAATATTCTTCAGCTATCTTAGTTGGATGGGGTCGTAATGCGGTAATTGAAAAATATCTTGACGTACCTTAGCACATTAATTTGAATATACAATAATAACAGGTTTTTGATATTTCATTTACAACATATATTTCTATCCTTTATTTTTATTTATTTATTATTTATTAACCCTACAAGACTGGAGGACCTGTACAAAAACATTTGCAAAAAGTTGATCTGATCATATTCTCTTCTGATGAAGATTGTTCCAACATTTGTGCTGGAGTTCCAGAAGGTGGTAAAGGGCAATGTAACGGTGACTCTGGAGGTCCACTTACAGTGAATGGAATTCAAGTTGGAATTGTCTCTTGGAGCATTAAACCATGTGCAACTGCTCCTTACCTGGGAGTTTACACAAAAGTTTCCAGTTACATTGATTGGATTAACAAACATATATGTTAAACTTAATCAATAAATTATTATTATAAATAATAAACAGCGAAAGCTTATTTATTTTATTATCTGGTTAATGAGCTGAATTGAAGAAAAAATGCGGTCTAAACGTTTATGCTCAAATATTTTGTTTTGCCAAAAAAGTCAATTAAACCATAACTTTTAAAAGAGTTTTTTTACTTCGAAAGTGTAGTTTTTTTTCCAATAAAAACGATTTTTTGGAACTTCTATAAATGAGCAATGCAATTACGTAGTAGAAAGTTCTACAAACCGTACTCTTTTCTTTTTTCTGTTACATTTTTCTTTTTAAAAATTTATAAGTTTTAAACTATGTACCTATATAAGTAAATCAAACATATGCTTAAATTCTTGACATACAAATGGGGAATTCATTAAAGTTTTAATTCTGCTAATTATTCTATACTTCACTTCTAATTACCTTGTGAATACAAACAAATATTTCTAATCTGTACATACTGCAAAAATTAATACAATTTTAATAATATTTTATTAGACGTAAACCACGTTTGTGTATTGCAATTTTATATATTTTGAAAGTTCTCAAATTTGTGCAAAACCTAATTGTTCATAAAGTACAAGCAATGTCTGGAAACTAGACTAAGATTTTGAAAGTAGCAACTGTTTTTTTATATACAAAAGTATGTAGGTATATTTGATTAAAAACCGCGAAATATAATAAAGGAGATTTCTTCCATTTTTATTACTTGATGAAAAAATGTGCTTGCAATTTCAGTCCCGATTAATAACAATTTTATTCGTTTATTTATTATTTTTTATCGTGTTTTACTTTATACTTGAATATTTACACGCAATTCTTATTCTAAGATTTCTGATACCTTCTATTACTTGAGAACCAAAATAATGTGTAATTTAAAAAAATTTTTCACATGTCTGGACTCTAAATAAATTTATGTAGTTCAGAGAACTGAAAATTTGAAAAACCTTTTTAATCAATTAAACAAGCAGTTAGTTAGCATTGATTTAATTATTATATCTACGACAATTTTTATTGTTTTTTTTGTTTTTTTTTTATGGTAATGGTAATAATGGTTTTTTTCACACATTAAATGGAAAAGTGTATAAAACTGATAGTTATCACATATTTGCAAAATAGAATATACATATATTCAAGCAAATAATACAAATTCTATTCAAGATGTTTCGGATACTAGCAGTTACTTTCGCATATTTTGGAATTATTTACGGTTTACAAATTGGAGAACATCGGGTTGTGAACGGTACTGACGCAGACGAAGGTGAATTTCCATACATTGTAAGTTTATGATTTTGCATGAATTTTAGGTACTATTCAAGCTCATTTTTTTTTATTATTTTGAATTTATTCACATAATAGGTGTCTTTAAGAAGAGCATTAACGGGATCACACACATGTGGAGGATCGATAATTGCTCGACAATGGATTCTTACAGCTGCGCATTGTGTTCATAGAAAATCAGCATCAGATATACATAAATATTCAGTATGGAGTTACTGAAATTTCTACAGATAGACGAAATGTTGTGGGTGTTTCTCGAATAATTATATATGAAAAATATGATCACGTTAAATATTTCAATGACATAGCATTAGTGGAATTAAAAAAATCACTTAAATACAATGTATTCGTTCGTCTTGTTACATTACCAGAACAAGACCATGTTACACCAGAAAATTCTGAAGCTAATTTGATTGGATGGGGTCGTAATGCGGTAATTAGAAAATATTTGGATGTTATTTTATACATTAATTTTCAAAATACCTAATGCTTTTTTATATTATTTTGTTTTCTTTATATTATATTAACTCTACAAGACTGAAGGATCTATACAAAAACATTTGCAAAAAGTTGAGTTAATTACATTCTCAGATAAAGAATGTTATAAAAGAAATAACGTTAGTGACAACACTAAACGTCCGGGTCCGAAAAACATGTGTGCTGGTGTTCCAGAAGGTGGTAAAGGACAATGTAGACGTGACTCTGGAGGTCCACTTACAGTGCATGGAATTCAAGTAGGAATTGTCTCTTGGAGCCAGAGACCATGTGGAAGTGTTCCAGGAGTTTATACAAAAGTTTCCAGTTACATTGATTGGATTAAAAAATATGTCAAACTGAAATGAAAATTAATATGTTGTGGTTAATGATCTAAATTGGAGAAAAGGTTTTAAATCGTTTTGAACAAAATATTTTGTTTCAAATGTTATTTTATAAAAAGGAACAAAATTTGTTAAATTTATTTCTGAAATACATATGTTACTTCAGTGTGTTTATAAAAAATCAGAATCGAAAGTAAATATTCAGAATGGAGTTACTAGAACTCAATAGATAGACATAATGTTGTCAATGTTTCTCGAATAATTGTACACGAAAAATATGATTTTTACAAACTCGTCAATGACATAGCATTAATCAGATTACAAGGACTACTTAAATTTGATGAACTTGCACATCCTATTAAATTACCAGAGCAAAACTAAGTTACACCAGGAAATTCTAAAGCCATCTTAGTTGGATGGGTCTTAGTGAGGTAATTTACAAATATTTTTTCGTTATTTTACATATGAATTTAATTATAATATTTTGTTCTCATTACATATTAACTTCATAAGACTGGATGATCAATTCAAAATCATTTGCAAAAATTTGATCTGATCACATTCACAGATGAAGATTGTTTGAGAAGACATAGTGGTAGCTCCATCATACATCGTCCGGGTCCAACTAATGTTTGTGCTGGTGTTCCAAGAGGTGGTAAAGGACATTGTAACGGTGACTTTGAAGGTCCACTTACAGTGAATGGAATTCAAGTTGGAATTGTCTCTTGGAGCGTTAAGCAATGTACAATTGCGTTGATTGGATTAACAAACACGTTAAACCGAATGATCAATGATCCTTTAAATAATAAAAATTTTAAAAAGTAAATCTGCAAACCTAAACTTTTAATTTCCATAATTTTTAATATAGTTTATTAGTTGATCTATGGGAAAAGGTGACAAAACACTTTTACTATACTATTTTTCTTTTTGGATATCAGTACAGGCAAGATAGGCATACTTTTCTATATTCTTTTACAAATTATTTGAATAAATCTGTCTCGTGTGTGGGGTGATCAGATCCCAATTTCAATCGAGGGAAATCTTTTAATTAAATATTATCAAAGCAAAAAACTCATCGGGTAATGCCTCCATAAGCACAATACTGACTTCCAAAAAGAAAAATACTATAAAAGTATTTTCTTTTAACCGTTTTTTACCTAGTCGCAACGAAGAGTTTATATACTATTTGTCTACAGTCAATTTGATTTTCATAATCGACCAAGCACCGTACTACCTAAATGAACTTAATCCTATATTGATAACCCTTTAATAGCCAGTGAGTTTAATCACTTTTTTCAGTTTCACAGTGGAAGCTTAATTGTTAAACTGAGTTTAAATTTAGCTAAACCTAAGCGATCAAATTTCAGAGCTTAAACTAAGTTTAAGTAAAAAATACAATGAGTCAACCAAATGTCAACAAATATAAAAAAATCAATCGTGTTTTCATTGTAATTTCTTGAAAATTAGTTCTTAAAAGAATTAAGAAAAAAATACAAGAAATGTAAAAGCAAGAAGTTGATAATTTTATCATTTAAAAAAAAAAATATTTAAGAAAAAAATGCAAAAAAAAAACGAAATTTAAAAGCAGATTAAATAAAATTTCAAAAATAAACAAAAACCACCCACATATTAGTATTCGTAAAAATAGAATTTAAATAAATAAATAAAATCCATAAAAGATATCTGAGGATGTTTAAAAAGGAAGCAAAGAAAAAGAACATACCATAACATACATACATTTTTTTATTTTCACCAATTCCGTACGACATTTTTATATATTTTTACTAATATTTTTTAATAATTAATAAAATACGTATGACACTTTTTATATTGACATAATAAATTTCAAAAACAAAGCAGCCGCAGACATTTTTTTTTGTTAAACTAGGTCTAGTTAAGCTGCAAAAAAAAATAAACTGTGAAATCTAGTAGTCTTTATCTGAAGCTTAAGCTATATACAAAAGCTTAGCTAAACTTTGGCTTAAGCTTCAACTGTGAAACTGGCTATAAGACTTTCAAATTTAAAATAACACTTTGGAAAGTACGTTTTCAATTGTTTAGAACAATGTAAGAAAATTCGCAGTGAAGGCATATAAATACCAGTTTCAGCATTTGAAAAATGTTGTATAGACACAGTATGTGTTGAATGTTGTACCTAACTTATTGTGAAAACGAATGATTATGAATAAATATAAGTTTTGGGTGTTTCATCAAATAATTCACATACATACATACGGTAAAAAGTAATGCAATTTAATTAGTTTAATTTTATTTTAACAAATTTTTGTTTATAATTTTATTTTTTGGACGTTAATCACATTTTTGCATTACAATATATGTAATTTTTTTTAAAAGTTTTTAAAAAAAAAACTTTCATCTTTAATGTAGTTTGTTGTGATCATTGAGACTTATTTATAATTAACAAACTAGAATGGTAATTCAAAAAAAATTTGAATGAAATGTAGGAGATTTTAACATCAATGTTTAAGTAGTCACTAAGAGCAGTGAACGAAAGGCTTGACATTCGGTGGCGCATTGGTAAGCGCATTATCCCGGCAAGATAGAGGACTGTGGTTCGATTTCCAGTCGAGTAGAATGTCATTTTTTTCTGTTCTTAGCTACGACAGAAAAATATTAACTAGAAAAAGAACAATAGCAAGGCAGAAGGCTTTTTAAAAAAAACATGGATTAGTAACGTACAAGAAAATCTGTAAAGGTGTAGTAAAGCATGGAACATTTTATTAAAATAAAAATTTTTGAAAACATTTGTATCAAGGGCCGCTAAGCTATAGTTTCTACAACTGGAGAAAAAAATATAGCAATCGACAAAAGTATGAAATTATGAAAAAATTTCAAAATAAGAATATTTTGTATATCATCAGTTTTTTATAAACTTTTATATTTCTCTTTTTTAAAAATAATTTTTAATGAACAAAAAATTGTCATGAAATAAGCTGTTATTTTTAAAATTAAATATTTCCAAATATGTAATTCTAAATTAATTTGTGTAATTCAGAATACTGATTTTTGAAAAATCATTTAAAACAAGCAGTTAGAATTGAACTAATTATTACACCTACGCCAATTTTTATTATTTTTTCAATGGTAATTTAGAAAATTAACTATAGTCTGTAGTACCTTTTTCCACACATTAAATAAGAAAGTGTATAAAACCGGAATCACCTATTTTATTGAATTCCTTATCGACTACATTGAAGTTCTTATTATGTTCGACAGGTAGTAAAACTGATTCTATTTAAAACGTTATACTTGAAACTAAATTCTCATTGTCGTATTCAATTCAAAATGTTTCGGATACTAGCAGTTACTTTTGTATTTTTTGGTATTATTTATGGTTTACCGATTGGAGAACAACGAGTTGTAAATGGTACAGACGCTGAAGAAGGTGAATTTCCATACATTGTAAGTTTATGATTTTACCTGTATTTTGTTATTTCAACTCAATATTTTATTATTTTGAATTTACTTTCTTAAAATGAAAAGGTGTCTGTAAGATATGCTTCAAGCGGATTACATTTTTGCGGAGCATCGATAATCACTCCAGAATGGCTTCTCACAGCTGCGCATTGTGTTCATAACACAACAAGATCGGAAGTAAATATTCAGTATGGAGTTACTAAAATTTCTTCAGATAGACGTAATGTTATCGAAGTTTCTCAAATAATTGCACACGAAAAATATGATGATTTCAACGTCGTCAATGATATAGCATTAATCAGATTACAAGAACAGATTAAATTTGATGAATTCGTACAACCTGTTAAATTACCAGAGCAAAACCAAGTTACACCAGAAAATTCGGAAGCTATCTTAGTTGGATGGGGACTTAATATGGTAATTTAAAAATATTTTATCGTTATTATGAATACATAAGAATTTCATTATATAATAATATTATATTATTTGATTTTTATTTTTTATTATTTTCATTTATTTATTACTCATTAACGCTACAAGACTGGGGGATCTATACAAAACCATTTGCAAAAAGTTGATCTGATCACATTCTCTGATGAAGATTGTTTCAAAATACATAAAGGTGAAACACGTTTGACCAACATTTGTGCTGGAGTTCCAGAAGGTGGTAAAGGACAATGCAGCGGTGACTCTGGAGGTCCACTTACAGTGAATGGAATTCAAGTTGGAATTGTCTCTTGGAGCGTTAAACCATGTGCAATTGCTCCTTACCCGGGAGTTTACACAAAAGTTTCTAGTTACATTGATTGGATTAACAAACATGTTAAACTGAATAATAAATTTTGGGTGCTTTATCGAATAATTCTAGGTATACTTGTCTTACAGAATGCACCTACACTTTATGTTTTTATTTTTGAAATTTCTTGGTACATACTGCAAACAGTAATGCAATTTTAATAGTTTAATTTTATTTTAACAAATTTTTGTTTATAATTTTATTTTTTCGACGTTAATCACATCTGTGCATTACAATATAATTATTTAAAAAGTTTTTAGATTTGTGTAATATGTTCATATATGTATGTATTAAAAATGATTGTGGTGCAAAATAAATCATTCGTTTACAGAAAAAAAAATATATATATACATATAAACTTTCTAAATGTACATTAACATAGTATTCATGACCGGAATTTTAAACAAGAATTTACCCAAGCAAAAAAATAAATTCTATGAAATTTGTCTTTAATTAACTAGAAGAAAAAGCATTACTTTTTTTTATCATTGTAGAATTTCTATTAAAGTCTGGTTTGAAGTTAAATGATAAGTTTGCTTGTTTATTATATACTTTTTATCCACTTATTAACGGATCTTTGTCCGTAAGAGTGTTCTTCGTGACGAAATTGTGAAATTTTTGGGAAGAGTTTAAGGGTAGTAAACGTGAACGGATTTTCATGGGGTTTTCGGATTTAGGATGAGTAAATAGAAGGCTTTCTGTCTAGAAAATGATCCTTTCGTGAAAATGATTAAATATGATGGAATATTCGGAAAATATAAATTTAAAGAACAAGCTGCTACAGAGAAACTTCCGAAACGCCCTCGAACAACTCTACTCGAATGTCATCGTAGGTAGTTACAGAGGCTTTATAATCAATTTTTAAAAAGTATTTGTTTTAAAAGTTTTTTTTTAACATTCAAGCTTATTTTTATGATGATAAGTTTTTAAAAAACAGAGAAAGAAGGTACTTAACATTCAATTCTTAAAATCTACTGTGCACATTTTTTTTTAACATTACATACATAATGTACGTATGAACAATTGCTAAATTATCTAATCGATAAAACAGCAATTTATTTATTTATAATAATTTCAAAGAAAATATAAGCATATTTCAATTTTTGTTTGTAAATAATAATTTTAGGATCATAAACAATTGAGTTTTATCAAATATTTGAAAAGTACCAAATGAAATTACTTTGTATACTTAGCTAAATATTATTATCACTTTTTAATTTATAAATAGTAAAAATTGAGACAAATTACTTTATATGTACAACATATGTACCTATATGTACTACCTACTAAAAATTAGATTAAAAGATTAAAAAATAATGAAACACAAATTGACAGATAATTATGGTTCAGTTACATAGCACGCTTCGCTACGCTTTGCTACACTGCGCTTCGCTTCGCTATGCTGCAAATTGATCTCCCTTGTTACATATCAGGCTTCGCTTTGTGTTTGACATTTGACAGAATATCGTTGTGATTTGTGAATTAAAATTAAATTAAAAATTAAAATTATAAATACTGTAATATATTGTATATTATGTATATCTAATATATCAATCTTGGCAAGAATTTCTGAGTTTAGAAAGAATTTGGGTGTATTTCAATTTTTCATTGAACTGAATTTTTCAAACAAAAACAATTAAAAAAATGACATTTATTCGCTTCGTATACATAAAAAGTTAAAAGTTGGTCATATTATTGTAAATCGTTTTTATCGCAAAATTCAATCTAGTGAAAAATTCTTATATTGCATTCAGAGAAAAGAACCTAAACTTCCTAGCACAAATGATGTATTATGTTATTATTGTAAACCACTTCAAGTGAGGTGTTAATCAGCACACTTTCTTAATTCTTTCTTTGCACCCTTAACTTTCTTCAACTTATTCTCTTTCCATCTCCATAATGAGCTGAATTGAAGAAAAAATGCGGTCTAAACGTTTATGCTCAAATATTCTGTTTTGCCAAAAAATTCAATAAAATCAATTAAACCATAACTTTTAAAAAGGGCTTTTTAACTTCCAAAGTGTATAATATATATGTATGTATATATATATATATATATATATATATATAAATATAATAAAATAGGTTTCCTTCATTTCTATTAAGATGAAAAAATGCGCTTGAAATTTCGGTCCCGATTAATAATTTTATCCGTTTATTTATTATTTTCTATCGTTTTTTACTTTATACTTGAATATTTACATGCAATTCTTATTCTAAAATATCTGATACCTTCTATTACTTGAAAACCAAAATAATGTGTAATTTAAAACTAATTTGAAAAAAGTATTCACATGTCTGAAATCTAAATAAATTTATGTAGTTCAGAATACTGAAAATTTGAAAAACCTTTTTAAACAATTAAACAAGCAGTTAGTTAGCATTGATTTAATTATTACATCTACGACAATTTTTATTGTTTTTTTTTGTTATTTTATGATAATGGTTATAATGTTTTTTTTACACATTAAATGGAAAAGTGTATAAACTGAAGTTACCCAATTAAGTGAATTCCTTATCGCCTAAATTGAAGTTCTTATTATGTTCGGCACTTTGTAAAACTGGTTATTGTTATCGTGGAAAGAATAACATCTTTAATATTTCCATGCACCTTTCAAAATATCATACACACTTGAAAATATTTTTTACTTATAACCTCAGTCGATTTATTTACCAGTTTATAAATTGGTGAATTTTTTTTTCTTCTCAATTGATTTTTACTTATTATTATCAGGTAATTTAAAGAATGACGTTCAAAAATTTATCTACTAAATCCTGTATTTATATAAAATTGAATTATAATTAATTAGTTATACTCGAAACTAAATTCTCATTGTCATATTCAATTCAAAATGTTTCGGATACTAGCAGTTATTTTTGCATTTTTTGGTATTATTTATGGTTTACCGATTGGAGAACAACGAGTTGTCAATGGTACAGACGCTGAAGAAGGTGAATTTCCATACATTGTAAGTTTATGATTTTAATTGTATTTTGTTATTTCAACTCAATATATTATTATTTTGAATTTACTTTCTTAAAATGAAAAGGTGTCTGTAAGATATGCTTCAAGCGGAACACATATGTGCGGGGCATCGATTATCACTTCAGAATGGCTTCTCACAGCTGCGCATTGTGTTCATAACACAACAAGATCGAAAGTAAATATTCAGTATGGAGTTACTAAAATTTCTTCAGATAGACGTAATGTTATCGAAGTTTCTCAAATAATTGTACACGAAAAATATTATGATTACACTGTCCATGACATAGCATTAATCAAATTACAAGAACCACTTAAATTTGATGAATTCGTACAACCTGTCAAATTACCAGAGCAAAACCAAGTTACACCAGAAAATTCGGAAGCTATATTAGTTGGATGGGGTCGTAATGCGGTAATTTCCAAATATTTTATCGTTATTCTGAATACATAAGAATTTCTTTATATAATAATATTATATTATTTGATATTTCATTTATTGTTATTTTCATTTATTTATTACTCATTAACGCTAAAAGACTGGAGGATCTATACAAAACCATTTGCAAAAAGTTGATCTGATCACATTCTCTGATGAAGATTGTTTCAAAATATATAACGGTAAAACACGTCCAACCAACATTTGTGCTGGAGTTCCGGAAGGTGGTAAAGGACAATGCAGCGGTGACTCTGGAGGTCCACTTACAGTGAATGGAATTCAAGTTGGAATTGTCTCTTGGAGCAGGAAACCATGTGGAACCCCTCCTTACCCGGGAGTTTACACAAAAGTTTCCAGTTACATTGATTGGATTAACAAACATGTTAAACTGAATAATACATTTTGGGTGCTTTATCAAATAATTTTAGGTATACTTTCCTTACAGAATGCACCTACACTTTATGTTTTTATTTTTGAAATTTCTTTGTACATACTGCAAAAAGTAATGCAATTTTAATAGTTTAATTTTATTTTAACAAATTTTTGTTTATAATTTTATTATATTATAGTTTATAGTTAAAAGTTGGTCATATTATTGTAAATCGTTTTTATCGAAAGTTCAATCTAGTGAAAAATTCTAATATTGCATTCAGAGAAAAGAACGTAAAATTCCTAGCCCAAATGATGTATTATGTTATTATTGTAAACCACTTCAAGTGAGGTGTTAATTAGCACACTTTCTTAATTCTTTCTTTGCACCCTTAACTTTCTTCAACTTATTCTCTTTCCATCTCCATGTACCAACGCTTTGCTAGAACGAAAGTGCAGTAAAGAAATATCCCTTCGAAAAATAAAAACTTTCATTCTTTACTTTAGTCTGCTGTGATCATTGGGACTTGTTTCTAATTAACAATTTAGAATGGTAATCCAAGCAAATTTGAATGAAAAATACCAGCTAGAAAAAGAACATTAGAAAGGCAGAAGGCTTTAAAGAACATGGCTGAGTAACGTACAAGAAAATCTGGAAAAGTGTAGTAAAGCATGGAACATTTTATTATTAAAATAAAAATATATGAAAACATTTGTATCAAAGGTCTAGGCTATTATTTCTACAACTGGATAAAAAAAGCTGTCAATCACGAAAAGTATTTAAAGTAATAAAAAAATTTCAAAATAAGAATATTTTGTGTATGTATGTATGTATGTACCAGTGGCGAAACCAGTAATTCTTTTCCGGATGTTCAGATTTTTAAAAGAAATTAAAGTTATATTTTGTTTTTATTCAAAATAATTTAAAACACGAGTTTCCACTCCATGTAAGAGGTATCGCTGTCCAGAGCGTTAACCGATATAAAGTGGTTGGTTTCCCTAAGAAGAAAATTATGTAAATAATAGAAAGAAAAATTAAAAAGTCCGTTAAAATTAGAATTTTTTTTTTAAATTTTACCCCGAGAAAAACGGTATATTTATTTCTTACCATTCAGCCTTAGCTCGAGCAAATTTTTTATCGCGACACACACACAATATGAAATATTCTCTAGTAAACAAATTGAATTATTTGAAATTTATTTGAAATTGATTTATTAAATTTCATTTTCTTTAAATAAAAAAGTTAACAAATAGGAAGTAAAACAACAACGTTCATTTTACCTCACACATACATATAAAAAAATTGGGAATAAACCAAAATCCGTATTAAAAGGGAATTACGCATAAACCTGTACATTGTCATATTCAATTCAATATGTTTCGGATACTAGCAGTTACTTTTGTATTTTTTGGTATTATTTATGGTTTACCGATTGAAGAACAACGAGTTGTAAATGGTACAGACACTAAAGAAGGTGAATTTCCATACATTGTAAGTTTTCAATTTTACCTGTATTCTACTATTTTAACTTAATATTTTGTTATTTTGAATTTACTTTCTTAAAATGAAAAAGTGTCTTTAAAATATGCTTCAAGCGGAACACATATGTGCGGGGCATCAATAATCACTCCAGAATCGCTTCTCACAGCGGCGAATGTGTTCATCACACAACAAGATCGACAGTAACTATTTAGTATGGAGTTACTAAAATTTTTTCAGATAGACGTAATGTTATCGAAGTTTCTCAAATAATTGCATACGAAAAATATGATAATAACAACATTGTCAATGACATAACATAGCATTAATCAGATTACAGGAACGGCTTAAATTTAATAAATTCGTTCAACATGTTAAATTACCAAACCAAAACCAAGTTACACCAGAAAATTCGGAAGCTATCTTAGTTGGATGGGGACTTAATATGGTATTTAACAAATATTTTGTTGTTCTATACACGTTCTATATACATTCTATAGAATCTATACACAACCATTTGCAGAAAGTTGATCTGATCACATTTTTTGATGAAGATTGTTCCAGAAGATATAAAGGTAAAACACGTTCGACCAACATTTGTGCTGGAGTTCCAGAAGGTGGTAAAGGCCAATGCAGCGGTGACTCTGGAGGTCCACTTACAGTGAATGGAATTCAAGTTGGAATTGTCTCTTGGAGCATGAAACCATGTGCAATCGCTCCTTACCCGGGAGTTTACACAAAAGTTTCCAGTTACATTGATTGGATTAACAAACATGTTAAAATGATTAATTATGACTTAATCAATAAAATATTATTTTAAATAGTAAACAGCAAAAGCCTATTTATTTTATTATCTGATTAATAAGCTGAATTGAAGAAAAACTGGTATAAACGTTTATGCTCAAATATTCTGTTTTGCCAAAAAATTCAATAAAATCAATTAAACCATAACTTTTAAAAAGGGCTTTTTAACTTCCAAAGTGTATAATATATATGTATGTATATATATATATATATATATATATATATATAAATATAATAAAATAGGTTTCCTTCATTTCTATTAAGATGAAAAAATGCGCTTGAAATTTCGGTCCCGATTAATAATTTTATCCGTTTATTTATTATTTTCTATCGTTTTTTACTTTATACTTGAATATTTACATGCAATTCTTATTCTAAAATATCTGATACCTTCTATTACTTGAAAACCAAAATAATGTGTAATTTAAAAAAATTTTTCACATGTCTGGACTCTAAATAAATTTATGTAGTTCAGAGAACTGAAAATTTGAAAAACCTTTTTAATCAATTAAACAAGCAGTTAGTTAGCATTGATTTAATTATTATATCTACGACAATTTTTATTGTTTTTTTTGTTTTTTTTTTATGGTAATGGTAATGATGGTTTTTTTTACACATTAAATGGAAAAGTGTATAAAACTGAAATTACCCAATTAAGTGAATTCGTTACCGAGTATATTTAAGTTCTTATTATGTCCCAAACATAAAAAAACTGTGCATATATTGTTATCATAGAATGATTAAAAATTATTTACAAAATAGAATATACATATATTCAAGCAAATAATACAGATTCTATACAAGATGTTTCGGATACTAGCGGTTACTTTTGCATATTTTGGAATTATTTACGGTTTACAAATTGGAGAACATCGAGTTGTGAACGGTACTGACGCAGACGAAGGTGAATTTCCATACATTGTAAGTTTATGATTTTGCATGAATTTTAAGTACTATTCAAGCTCGTTTTTTTTTTTATTATTTTAAATTTATTCACATAATAGGTGTCTTTAAGAAGAGCATTAACGGGATCACACACATGTGGAGGATCGATAATTGCTCGACAATGGATTCTTACAGCTGCGCATTGTGTTCATAGAAAATCAGCATCAGATATAAATATTCAGTATGGAGTTACTGAAATTTCTGCAGATAGACGAAATGTTGTGGGTGTTTCTCGAATAATTATAAATGAAAGATATGATCACGTTAAATATTTCAATGACATAGCATTAGTGGAATTAAAAAAATCACTTAAATACAATGTATTCGTTCGATCTGTTACATTACCAGAACAAGACCATGTTACACCAGAAAATTCTGAAGCTAATTTGATTGGATGGGGTCGTAACGCGGTAATTAGAAAATATTTGGATGTTATTTTATACATTAATTTTCAAAATACCTAATGCTTTTTTATATTATTTTGTTTTCTTTATATTATATTAACTCTACAAGACTGAAGGATCTATACAAAAACATTTGCAAAAAGTTGAGTTAATTACATTCTCAGATAAAGAATGTTATAAAAGAAATAACGTTAGTGACAACACAAAACGTCCAGGTCCTAACAACATGTGTGCTGGTGTTCCAGAAGGTGGTAAAGGACAATGTAGAGGTGACTCTGGAGGTCCACTTACAGTGCATGGAATTCAAGTAGGAATTGTATCTTGGAGCCAGAGACCATGTGGAAGTGTTCCAGGAGTTTATACAAAAGTTTCCAGTTACATTGATTGGATTAAAAAATATGTCAAACTGAAATGAAAATTAATATGTTGTGGTTAATGATCTAAATTGGAGAAAAGGTTTTTGAACGTTTTGAACAAAATATTTTGTTTTAAATGTTATTTTATGAAAGAGAACAAAATTTGTTAAATATAATTCTGAAATATGTTACTTTAATTTAAAAACAGATTTTTTTGAAAATGCCCCATTATCATATCATTTTTCAATTGTAGAATAAAAACATAGTAATTTTTTCTTATATATGTGCATGTGTAGGTTTCATCACACGATGACATAGAATATTATGGTTTAAAAATGTTAGACTTATTGCGAAAATAAATCATTATGAATTAATAAGTATTGTGTGCTTTATCAAATATTATAAATAAATTCAGATACTTTTTTTCACCAAATGTAAGAATACTATATGTACATAATAGTTTGTAATGTTTGAATTTTCTTTGTATATACTGTAAAAGGTAATGCAATTTTTATTAGCTTAATTTAGGTTTAACAAATCTTTGTGTATATTTAAATTTATTGGACGTTAACCACATTTGTGTATTACAATATAATTGTTTAAAAAGTAGCCAATTTTTTTGCAAAACATAATTTTTCAAGCGGTACGAGTTATGTCTGTTATCTGGATGAAGTTTTTGAATTAGCAACTATTTTTAAATATATAGAAATAAATTCCAGAGAAAACCAATTATTTACGTATGTTTATGTATTATTATTTATATACCTAATTTTTTTCGCCTTTTTTTATTTTTTATTTTTATTCTATTCTATTTTTAAATTATTATTCAATTAAAATAAAAATAGAACACACAAAACATATATCCTAGGGCTCGATCATTGCTTTTTTCTTATTAACAAACAACATATCATATTTCATTTTATTGCACAATAACATTGTTACTTACTCAAAAAAAAAAACGAAAAACGCTGATCAAGTTCATATAAGTACTTTAGCACATTAATTTCCATAAGAAAAATGGAAACCCAGCGAAATGAACTTCACCTGTAAAATTAATTAACCAATCATAATGCAATTATTATGTGTACATAAATATAATTAACATGAATATATATACGTACATATGTAGAAATATATCTGGTATTTATAGGGAATCAATTTTGTATATAAATCGAACGTTAACTAATAAAATTCATTTAGTTCTTTTTCACCATAAAGCTGTGTGTTTTAATTTACAAATCAAAATTTACCAACTTGCTTGAATTAGAGATTTCTCATTCAAGTAAAACATTCAACAAGTTGGAACCTAAAATACCTCGTTTCAACTAATATAATTAAATTAAAAACTTGAATTAGTGTTCTAATTCAAGACAATATTTTATTTGTACAAGAATTTTCAGTGTGATTCAAGTTTCAACGCACTATAAACAAATTTTTTAATAATTTTGACCGAATAAATTTTGATGAATTTGAACATATGAATGTACAAAACCTAATGAAATAAGCTAGAGTACTGAAATAACCTGTCGTTTATAAACAGAAAATGTTTTCACATGACTCCACAGGGCCGTATTTAAGCATAGGCTACATAGGCTACAGCCTAGGGGCCCGCACCACAGGTCTAGCCCAGCGGTCTACACATCCTAAATATGACCCTGTGACTCCAAATAAATTTATGTACATATGTATATATGTATATAGATACATAAGTATAATTAAATAGTTTGAAATACTTAAAAAGCCTTTTCTATACAATAAAAATAAAAAGTATAGTTAGCATTGATCTAATTACCTTATTACCTATGCTAATTTTTATTGTTTTTTTTTCGTATCTTAAAAAAATTATCCAATAGTCTTTAGTATGTACTTACTTTTCTGTTTTTTTTTCTATAATTTTTATATCACTGTAAAAAATAATTTGTAATAAATTGGTATCACCTACTTAATTGAATTCCTTATCGCCTACATTGAAATTCTTATTACGTTCGACACGTAGGCTGATTATTGTTATCATAGAGTGATTAACATCTTTAATATTTTCATGAACTTTTCAATATAATGCACACTTTATAATATTTTATTATTTATAATCTAAGTCGATTTATTTAGTTACCACTTTATAAATTGGTGTACTATTTTTCTTTTCAATTAATTTTTACTTATCCTTATCAGGTAATTTTAAAGAATGACGTTCAAAAATTTATCTACTAAAACCTGTATTTATATAAAATTGACTTATATTTAATAAGTTATACTCGAAACTGAATTCTCATTGTCATATTCAATTCAAAATGTTTCGTATACTAACAGTTGCTTTTGTATTTTTTGGTATTATTTATGGTTTACCAATTGGAGAACAGCGAGTTGTAAATGGTACAGACACTAAAGAAGGTGAATTTCCATACATTGTAAGTTTTCAATTTTACCTGAATTTTACTGTTTTACCTTAATATTTTACTATTTTGAATTTACTTTTTTAAAATTAAAAGGTGTCTTTGAGAAATGCGTTGAGGGATTCACACTCATGCGGGGCATCGATTATCACTCCAGAATGGCTTCTCACAGCTGCGCATTGTGTTTATAGAAAATCAGCATCAGATGTAAATATTCAGTTTGGAGTTATTAAAATTTCTTCAGATAGACGTAATGTTATTGATGTTTCTCAAATAATTGTACACGAAAATTATGATGCTTACAACATCGTCGATGACATAGCATTAATAAGATTACAAGAACCACTTAAATTTGATGAATTCGTACAACCTGTCAAATTACCAGAGCAAAACCAAGTTACACCAGAAAATTCGGAAGCTATATTAGTTGGATGGGGTCGTAATGCGGTAATTGAAAAATATCTTGACGTACCTTAGCATATAAATTTTTATATTTCATTTATAATATATATTTTTATTTTTTTATTTATTATTTATTAACGCTATAAGACTGGGGGATCTGTACAAAAACATTTGCAAAAAGTTGATCTGATCACATTTTCTGATGAAGATTGTTTCAAAAGACATAACGGTAGAACACGTCCAACCAACATTTGTGCTGGTGTTCCAGAAGGTGGTAAAGGGCAATGTAACGGTGACTCTGGAGGTCCACTTACAGTGAATGGAATTCAAGTTGGAATTGTCTCTTGGAGCATTAAACCATGTACAATTGCCCCTTATCCAGGTGTTTACACAAAAGTTTCTAGTTACATTGATTGGATTAACAAACATGTTAAAATGATTAATTAATGACTTAATCAATAAAATATTATTTTAAATAGTAAACAGCGAAAGCTTATTTATTTTATTATTTGGTTAATGAGCTGAATTGGAGAAAAACAGTATTCGATGCTATAAAGTGCTGACTTCTGGTGCTGAAGGACTCGAATTTAAATCCTCCTAAGTTCACTCAGCTTTGAATGAGTACCAATTCATTTGAGTTGGGTATAAGTGTTCGGTACTGAAATATGTAGTTTGGTGGGTCTGCTTGCTGATCATAAATAAGTATACGTTAAGCCAATTACTCAAACAATTTATTATGTCATAGGAATAAATTAGTTTCTCTACCAGCAAATTTAGTGGTTCGCAATCCACTTTAAATTGTAGGTACATATGTGTGATAGAAAAATTGTCAATGACACCTCAAGTAATACTTATGCTATGTTCCCATGAGGATGCACTGGAAAAAAAATGAACTGAATTGGAGAAAAAATGGTTTTTTTCCAATGAAAAGATTTTTTCGAACTTTCATTAATGAGCAATGCAATTATCTATAGTATAAAATATTACAAACCATAACTCTTTTCCTTTTTTCTTTTAAATTAAAAGAATAAAACAAAGTGTTTAATTTTTTCTCTAATATTTAATAAAAACAAAAAAAAAATCTCTATAACAAATCAGTATTAAATATTTTTACAATTTCATGAGCGTTATCAGTCAATACATGTACCTTTACGGATATTTTATATACGTTTACTCTTTCCACTCTCGTAAATGTACTAAGATACCATACAATTTTTATTTAGTCTAGTTAAACTTCGTTATTCTATTCCCGGTTGATCGTTGTACTATGGTAAATGACACGTACAATGAATTTATGAAATATGTACATAATTTACATGTGAGAAAGATGTTACAAATTTCAATTAGAGAAATAAATCATTTATTTAAACAAAAATTTAAGTATTGCGCACGTAATTAAAATTAATGACAAATACTATTATAAAATATTGGATATTTGTCGTTTATGAATAAAAATATTCTGTTGATTTAAAGAATACATACTCGTACATATGGTGTACATATGTCTGTTCTGTATGTAATGTAAGTACGTATACATAGTTGTTTTTATAGTAAATAAGATATTTTTTCACCACAAATTCCACAAATTACACACATATACATACAACAATTAATTCAAATTATTATTTTTTTTATATTTTGTTTCAAAATTTTCTCTATAACAAATATTACAAATTTGTGACATGCGTTTTGATTGAATTTAATTTTGTACATTTCTTGTGAATGTTAGCTAAATTTTCTCTCAATTGAGCATTAAGATAGTTAGTAAGCAAATTTTGAACTGATGATAAACAAATAAAAAAAAAATCGGTTTAAATACAGTTTTCATTCACAATTTTTACTGAAGAAAAAAAAAAGGTAAAACAAAGAAAAAGAAAACGACTTCATCTTCTTCATCATATTATAAGCACCCACATACGAGTACCTATATATGTATGCATATTCTTATTTCTCCCATTTCTAAAGAATAAACTTATGTGAGTCCTTGAAACTTTAAGTAAGTAAATATATAAAAAATAATTTACGAATTTTCAAGTTTTGCCGCCAAATCGATAAGTTCATGTTTTTCTTTTGATTTTATTTGATTTTGAATATTGTGTGAAATAAATTCAATTTGTTTTATTTTTTTTCTTTTGTTGAAAAAATAAAATTTTATTAAATGGCAAAACATTGTTTTTTTTTTATTCTACATTCTTGTACTTGTAATAAATAGGAAAACAAAAGTATGTATGTGGGTACACAACAAATTTATGAAAAATCTAAAAAAAAACATTTTAGATTATGGAAAATGAAAACAAATTTTGTCATATTTTTCAACAAACAATTTTTAAGATTTTGTAATTATAGGTATATGTTTACTCGCAAGTATTTATATACATACAAATATACTTTTGTATTGTATCTATTATAGAAGTGAAATGAATAAAGGGTCTTAAAACTTCAATAATAATCAAATTTAATATATTCAATAATTTAAAAAATAATAATAATATACGTATTGTACGTTTTTAAAATTTCACGTACATAGTACATACGTTATGTACTATTGTTATAGTTCATTCAGTTACATTATAACACAAATGTCTTGAATAATGTACTTTTTTTTTCAGGTGATAGCACTTCAGAATGTGTTCATTACGAACAGGTATTATTCATCGGAGTAAATATTCCTTTAGGGATAAAATTAAATTTTTTTTTAAATAAAATAAATATGTAGATTTTCTTTTCTCTTAAGAACTTTTATATCAGGTGTGTTTTATCGGAAGATAATTAACTATGTATGTATGTGTATTCATTTTAAAATAATCATACCATATCCTTCGATTTCATGTTTGCAAATTGAAATGTATTTACTTATTTTATATGAAACAATCTAAAATAGAAACATCCTTTATGTCATTTTTAAGAGCTATGTTTTTTTTTTTTTTAATTGTCAGTACAACAAAATAATGTGAAGTAATTGTTTTGTGAAGTCCTGAAACTATAAAATAAGTTTTTTAGTGTTTAAAGAGAAATTGTAGCCAAAAACGAACTATTCATTCGTAATTGACACATTCTAAAGGACAGTTTTCATTCATAGAAAAAGCCCAACGTGATATATTTTTAAAGTACTCTCAATTTTTTTTTTTTTGTTGTTGTTTGTGAACAAACATTCTCTTTAATTCTGCGACAAACTTTATCGATTGATTATCAGTCATGTATCAAATTAAAATTAAACTTCTTTAAACTATTCGTATAATTTGTTTGTTGTTAAAGATATTCTATATATACAAGAGTATGTTTGAAATCCCAAAATATTCTCATTACTATACTAAATTGTTTACGTTTATTACAAAAATACAACGTGATGTGAATTTTATTTTGTTTCCGATTTGAGAATTCTTTGAAGAGATTGTCTTTTTAAAATTTACAAAAAACAAATAAAAATAAAATAAAATAAATAAAAATGAATCCAAAACTATTAGAGGAAATAGAATTTAATTTCCGTCAATGTTTTATTAAAAATTCATTGAAAATTTAATTTGAATTTGATGTTTTAATCAATTGAATTTTTATCTAAAAATGTAATAAGTATGCCAATATAAAAAAAAGTCGATTTTTAAGATAGCTTAATTTTTTATCAGCTTTAATTTTTTAATTAATTGGATATGCTTTTTTTTTTTAGGTTTGTTACAAATTTCGTTTTAGCGTAGTATTTCAACATTTAACGGGCAGGGCTATGTAGTTTTAGTTTTTCACCTTTTTAATGTCTTCTGAGACGGATCATGTAAATTTACGTTTTAGAAAAACTTCGCAGGATTTTGGAAATTATTTTTGGTTTTTCTGAAGATAGAAACAAGAAACGCGTAATGAACAAGATCATAATTTTTTTAATTAAAATTTTGCATATAAGAGGCTATGATCGGACAGTTCGGGAAAGACCAAGAGTCGCAAACATATGTAATATATTATGACGAGTAAAGGTTTATTTACATTACAAACGTAGTTTTTTTTTCATTCATTGAAAATTCACTTTTGTTTTTCTCAATTGTCCTAAAAAAGAATATGTACAATATCATGTTTCAAGAGTAAAATATATCTCCTCATTTATTTCATATCTTTCGAAATATTTTATGTGTCTATTTTATTTTTATGAATTTAAGGCGAAATAGACTAGAAGTCCAGAAATGTAACTGAATCGATTAGTTTTTAGGTAATTTGTTTATATTGATGCTAGAATTTTTTTTTTTTTTTTTCAGAAATCAAATGTTTCAAAAACACAAAAAAAATTATCTAAAAGATTCAAGGACTCGACTTCCGATTGAAATGTTGGAATAGAAAAATTATTTTTCGATCTATACAAAGGCTTACTTAAAATTAACATTTCACAGCAACTGCCTATAGGAAAGATTATGGACTAATTTTATAAGTTATTGAAAAACAGTATTTTTTTCTAATATTTCTTGTTTTTTTAGGTATTGGATGTGTATTGTATTCGATGTATCTTCAATAACTTGCGCAATGTTAAAATCAAAATGCATCTTGTTATCAAAAAAAAAATTATAAATATTGATGGAAAGACATTATACTGCATTTTAGAGTCATCATCATCATTTTGGTTTGAATATCTTCCCGCAATCTCATATTTAATTTGATTTTATTGCTGTTGTAGTTTTCCTTGTTATTCACATTTATTTGATATCTTTGGTTTTCTTTTGCATAGGAAAGACTATAACATTATTGTTCTTTTTCATTTGTAAATAAATATCAAATCTATTCATATTTTATTTGAAAATTTTGAATATATTTTTACTATCGCTATACTTTATTCTGATGATGGTTTTCATTTACCAACATTGTTTGTATTTATCTCTTCAACAATAAAATCATTTGCATTTCTATTAAAACCTCATTCAATTTTAAATTTTTCTAACACTTTATACACTGTAACAAAAATATAAGATAGTAATCAAAATTACAAAGTAACCACAATATATTGACAAATTTATGGTTATTTCAAATATTGTTGATAATTTTTATTCTCATTTTTTTTTATGCAAATCCACCATAAAAAAATTTTTTAATAGAGAAATTTATGTGTACAAACATACAATCAGGACATTTAATTTATTTTCACTATGTGTATGCATAAATGTATGTATTTTTTTTTTCTTCCAAATTTAAATTTTCAATTTTGACGTGAACAATATAATGTAAAATAATGCTTGTTTGATGAAAATATTTTGGATTCAAGTCCTTTAAATGGGAGGAAAAAATTCAAATACCTATACATATGCGTTGTAGTTATATTTGTGTTTTATAAAAATACAATCTTGCATATTAAAATGAATATATAAATAATAAATTACTTATTACAAAATATTCAAGTATAATATTTTTCAATAAAAAAAACTATAATAAATATTTAAGATTATAAAATAAATTTTTACTAGGTACCTATTTCATAACAAAAAAAAAAAAAATCTGGTTGAGAAATAGATTTTGATAGCATACATATACATACATACATACATACATATGTATGTACACTATAGAATCATAATTTTTTTTTTTTTTCAACTGCATCCAGTCACACTGCCCATATTGAAAATTTGCATTTTATTTTTTTAAAGTTTTTATTTACTCTACGCATGTAGGTCAAAGTTTTCATCGATTTTTGCTAAAATTTAATGTACATACATATATAGAGAAAAATTAAAATGCGTGTATAATTTTTTTTTTCTTCATACATATAATTTATTAAATATTATTAATATTTGAAATATTATATTGGTTTTGTGCCAAAATATATGTATATATGTATATGCATAAATGATATATTATATACCACATGATGAATAGGTTCATATAACAACAAACAATATTATCATAGAAAATTAATAAAAACAATGAAATATTATTTTTTGGCCACCTATGAAAATGTAATAAAAAATACAAATAGATATATCACAGGAAAAAATTATTATCCCTCTTTAACCAAATCTTTTCAAATGAAATTTGTACATACATTATGTATGTAGATATATGAAACAAAAAACTTTAAAATATTTTGAAATTTTTTTTCAGTAACGTTTCGTCTTGAAATGTTTCTTTAAAAACAAGTTTTTAACTAATTCTTCTCAAATTTCTTCCTTCAAAATTAATTTTGAAATAAAAATATCAAATGTAGCAAAAACTGCAATTTTTTAAATATGTGATATACATATATTAATACTTGTAATTCTGTAGTAATTTGCAATTACAACATATTTCAAATCTTTTTAAATCGTCGACTTAAGCGGTCATTGTTTATTACCATAGAATTAATTTTTTGTTAATTTCCAGAATTTTTTTTACATTTATTTGAAGATCTGATTAAAAGATGTCAGAATTTTCAAAATAACTGAAATATTTAAAATTTCAAATAGGAAAATTCTTCATTAATTATATTTCTATAGATAAATGTATTACCATTTAAGAACTGTAGTGGTAAAGGTTGTAACAGTTTTCGTGATACATGAAAACAATTATATTTTATTAATTCAGATTATTTTTTCTTTTAAATATAATTCACAAAAAACATCAGTCATCTGTGAAAATACATAAATTCAGTAGACAACCTATACATATTGGTTTTTCATTACGGTAAAGTAATATATTATGTACTTGTAAATCTATCAAATAAAAAAAATAAAAAACTTCCACAATTTCACAAAAAAGAATCTTTATTAAAAAAGTTCAATTCTTTTTAATAACTAGTTAGGCCGATCAATAATACTTAATTAAATTTAATCAAATTTTTATAGCGAACAGATTGAGTCAATTAAAATTTAATTCATGAGCGTTATGTTATATTGTAGCTTTGACACAAAATTATTTTAAACTATGTATCTTTATTTGTTTACGATGAAAAATTATAAAATGGGTTGGCTTTAAAACCCTCTGACTTGGCCTTGCGGTAAATTTTCCTCTTAATATCAAAAATAAACTTTTATCAAACAAACAACAACAAATAGAACATGAAAAAGAAAGTTTTTAACTCTCAGCTTTAGATGTTATCTTACATAATTATACATTGTACGTACATATGTATATTTTCATGACAAATTCAATTATGTGTTAGATTTGTGTACATATACAAAGGTTATGGACATGACGACCACAACAACAGTAAGGCTTAAGAATTTCATGGACATTTTTACATTTTTTCAATGAAGATACAGTACGTCTCATTAAATTTAAATAGAATATGACATTTTCAATGGAACATTCTACTAAAACACAATTTTCAAGACTTAAGATGATTAAAGATTAAGATTTTTCAATAAAAATATATCATGTATCATTTGAAAGTTTTTCATATATAACTAAAATATCCTTTTTGTTTTCTTAAAAAAAAAAAGTTGTGTTAGAATATTATTATTCTTGGAAACTTATCTTTTTTTGTTGATTTCTTGAATGTTGGTCAACATTGACTGAGTAAAACCATTAAAGAACATATCGATTTTATACTTTATCTAAATAAATTATTGTGATAGAAAGTTGTCTTTTTCAATGGTGCTACAGCTCGTAAAACACTATACATGTTCTAAATTGAGTCCCATAGCTTCCAGATTGTAATATGGAACAGAAGATGTGTATGTATATGAGTACAAAATTTCATATAATTAAAATTTCATAACTTTTCGTTTTACACAACTTAAAATAATTGGTTTCACTTTAATGTATCAATTTGTCGAAATTAGAAAAAAAAAGATACTTACATTTTTTTTTTTCAAACACCAGCAACTCTCTACAAACCCTATAAATTCTTTTCAATAAATTTTTTTATTTTTATGAAGTTCTAAACTTTTTATTTCTTCCAGTACATTTGAAATGTTAAAGACTTACCTTTAGGAATACTAAATATTTAAGAAAATTAGATTGTCAATGGTGAATCTTTTCCACAACATTTTTGAAAAAGAAAAAAAAAAAGAAAAAGGTAATAAAACCTTTTGTTATAAGAATTCAATTTTCTATCAATCTTTTGTACACTCTTGTATATTTCGGATACATCAGTAATAAATGTTTTTTTTTTCTGGTATTTTAGCATTATTGGTTTGAATAAGTTTGTGATATAATCTTCTTGTTAAATCAATGTCTTTACTCTGTGTGTAAAGATTGAGAAGAAAAAAAAAGAAAAAAAAAGAAGAAAATTAAGTCAACTAAAAGTAACTTTTTCCAATTTATTTTCTTAACCAAGAAAAAAAGACTTAAAGTACTTCTTCTTTTTCCTTTTTTTTTTTTTTTTATTTCAAGGAATACTAACTTTATATAATAGAGAATAAAGTAATTTGTGATCAATAAATGAGTTGGAAAATCGATTTGAGTCCGTCATTCTTTTCTTTGAAATTACTTTTCAAATGTATTTTTCAAGTATGTATATGGTGTATAGTATGGTACATACATACGTACATATATACATCAATATAATTTCAGAATAATGTTTTAAAGAATTTGAAGGCAAAAAAAAAAAAAAATAGATGAAAAATTTCTGTAAATTCTGTAATAAAAATCTACAATGTAATTTTTTGATATTTGAAATTTATTGAAATTTCAGAAACAGATTAAACAAAAATTAAACTTTTTTTTTAATATTGAATTATATTTAAATTGTTGAATTTTATTAAAAATTGATATTGAAAGATTTATAAATCAATAATGTGTAAACATCATGTTTCTATGAACTAGTATAAAATAAATAAAATGATAGAAAAAAAGGAAAAATGAGATAAGAAAATCAAAAAGATTGGTTGTGAATAGATTTTTATGGAAGAATATATACATATGTACATACTTAATGTCGATTGTGATTTATGACTGACAGACCGATAATAATTCACAGTCCAATCTACAAATCGTAAAAATATGAAATTTTACACCAAAATTTACAGGCCAGGCTTACTAATGGGAAAACTACAAACCTAAAAAAAACACTCTTTTCATCCCTTTTTAATCTAAATGTAAATTGGAGAAATTCATTTTTTTAAAGTATAGGTACATCTAATTTTGGAAAAAATATCCCTTTGATATTCCCGACATTTAGCCAAATTTTCAAGGAATGTTGTAGGTCTCCTGGAAAATCTAGATTTGCTAGAAAATGTATTCATTTGAAGACAGCAGCAGCATTTAGTAGATAGATATTTGTTTTTACATGAAAGGAGGCGGAAAATCCACAAAAGTTTAGAAGATCATAAGCACTTTTATAAATGCTTATCTGTGTGGTACTGGAACATTGTATTTTTTTAACGATACTTGAAAATTTAAATTAAAATATTACCAACGAAATTTCTTAATTTTTTTCCACTACAATCACACTAACTTACTTTTTTCTCACAAAAGTAACTTTTATTTTGTTTAAATTCTCTAAGACAACTCTTATTATTTCATCATATCTATTACAATGTTTAATATACCTTTTTAATGGATGTATGGATTTATCATCATCTGTCCTGATACGTGTTGACATGTACAAGTAGATTAAATTTCAATAAAATCACAATTGAATTTCATTTAAAATATCATAGTAAAGGAATTTTATTAGCATAATAATACTTTCATAAACATTTCACGCTCTGTTTATATCCTTTATAATTCAATGCATAATATCTTAAGATGCATACAAATTTTTTTCTAAGACAAAATAACAAAAAAAAAAATTCTTATCACGTTCTCTGTTGAATAAACGAAAAATTCTATCACGATTTGACTTTTCAAGATTTCTTCTTTAATAAAGCTATGTTGCTAATTTTTTGAACTTTTTCACATACAAAAAAAAAAAAATCTTTGTTATATTTGAATTTTTTTCATGTGACTTATTTTTTTTTTCACCATTCTTTAACTTTGATAGAAATTTTAAATGCATACGTACCGATGTACATGTGTATTTTAAATCAGCTTAAAAGGAATTGTTAAAAATTAATTTAAATTTATAAACTTTGAAAACTTTTAATATGCTTAAAAATTGTAAAAATATACATACATACTTATACATACGTAATATATCATTTACTTTTGTACGTAAAATTTTGTTTTTGATTGAAAGAATTTAAATGTAACAAGACTAACTTTTAAAATTATCTGAATTTTTGATAGTTATTACTTTTTAAAGTTACATAATATTACATATACATATGTATAACACAGAACTTTGGTCAAGTAAATTACATGTACATGAAGACTAGAAAATGATATATTTGTATGTATAATAGAAATTCCACATGAGAATTTTCAATTAGGTAACCACATATTCCAAATAATTATATGGGTCGATTACCTTGTGCATCCTGATTCATTTTGTACCAACGAACAATAAAATTAAAGTTTTAAGGTATTTTTGTAGAAGTCAATCAGGAATGTATTCAACGTACGTAAAGCATCAAAGAACGCTTATGACAACAGCTATGAGTAAAGTGCAAAACTGGGTTTGGAAAATCTTGATTTTTCAGCTAAAGTTTTGTAAGTTCTCGCATATTCTCAAAAATTCTTCATATTTTAAATATTTTTTAACTGACATAGAACTTTTTTTTATCAAGATAAAACCATACCGAATGCTATAAAGGACATTTTAAAAATCAACTGATGCATTAATTAAATTTTCATCCTCTGTGAACCCTCTTAAGATTGTATCTATACAATCCGTACAATTTTTTTACCATATTTTTCTCTAAAATTCGTAAAATTATTAAAACAAGGTAGGTAAACTATCTTAAATAGACAAAAATAAAGTTAACAGATATTCGGAATTTTTATTAATTACTAATAGAGAGAAGATCATTATAGTAAATAAAAATTACAAAAGTGTACATATATTTTTAATTTTTTAAATTATTACAAAGTGATCACGCACTATTTACGAGTATAAAATGATTTAACATAAAACAAATATTGAAATTTCTTTCCATAAAATTTTTAAAACTCCCACTTTTATTTTTAAAAAGATCATCTAATCATAAATCAGATTTTATATCAGGTTAGATATATTTTCATGAAAGACAAATTAAAAAGATTTCCAATTGGAGACTCACTCATATTTATGTACAATTTAAAACATTTCAAAATATATACTCATATAACACTATATGAGATAACAAAAAATAATAAATAAAGAATTATTTTAATAAGAAAAAACTTTATAAAAGTTTATTGTAGTTTCATACATATGAAATTAAAATTAATTACTTTACGATGCCATGTAAGAAATTTAAAACAGAGTTTTCTCATATGAAGTTAAGAATGGATTATTTCATTCTCACACATGCATATATGTATGTATGTACTACTATACAATTCTATTGTATAGAATTTTTTGCTAACATTTTAATATATTTCTCCCAATAGATTTTATTTTAATATTTATTTTAATTAAAATTATATTAAATAACTTTACTTAACACTTAATGAGAAAATATCTTTGACAATTTATCAGATCTAATTGACATTAAAGTTTAAAAATCCGTATGAGTATGTGTAGAATGGTTAAGAATTTTTATTGTAAATGCAATGAAATAAGCTTTAAATATATGTAAGGTTTTAAAATTAAAAAAAAAAAAAAAAGATAAAATACAATACTCTTCAACATCTACTGAATTTAATGTTTTTGAGTTCTACTTGACATAATAAAAATTTCACCTGTCCCATACATGAAATATGAATTTATATATAAATTCTTAATAATATCTAAAATGATTTTTGTATTCATCATTTTCAGCAATATGTATAATTACGCTGTACACTTATAAATGTGTGTAAGTACCTACATTTATGTACATTGAATATTAAAAAACAAATACTTTTCAAAAACATCCTCTATAAAAATTCACTTTCACTTCAAATTAATAGATGAACTTTTGAAATGTCACTTTCACAAAAACAAAAAAAACACAAAAAAACTTTTTAAACCAAATAAAAGAAAATTGGATTTTCTACATCAGATACACCAAATTGTCAATTGTAGAAAATAAAAATATCTACAACGTACATCTGTACCTACATTTATGTATACTTATGGTGTGTTTGAATAAGTATTTAAGTAGAAATGTGATATTTTGATTTGTTTTTCTTACTTTTTATGTACTATGTTAATGAAAATAATTCACATGACAAAAGTTTGTCTCTACTTAGAATCTAAAATCACTTAGTACAAAATTATTTGTTTTTTTGTTTAGATAGTTTTTTTAGATGCTTCGAAATTCGAAATGTATACAGATCCCTGTAGTAGATATAATTTATTTGTTGTCATGAAAAAGATATAAATGATTTTTTAAATTGTTTTTGTACTTTTACAAATTTTAGAATAAATAAATAAATGAAAATTTTCCAGAAAACAAGCAGTTCAATGTTAAACGTAATTTATTACATAAGATACATATTCCATGAAAAAATGGTTTGAAAGATTGAAAATGCAAAATTCGAGGAAATTCTATATTGAAATTTCTTTATTTGCTACAGATAAAACTAATTAATGAAAAAAATCATAATATTCCAATGCATGTACATTGTATACATATGGATATATCTATGTATGTATATTAATGTATTTTTAAAACCAATAAAAACAATTTTTTTCCTGTGTTTTACCCATTTTCATGTCATTTGCAAGAGTATTGTATACAAATATGAAATTATTGTAGGTATTCATTTATATTTTAACTATACACAATCAGAATTGTGACAGTTTAATTGTTATATAAGGAAACATAAATTTGAATGTAGGACATATGACCATACACACATTAATTTATCATTGTTCATAACAGAATTTTGCATATAAAATCAATAAAGGCCTTCGACCGACATGCGTAGGATATGATAAAAAAAATTTTTTTTTGGGCAAATATAATATGCATTTTTGGTAAAAGGTGTTTTAAAAAAAATCATTTCTTCTGTTAAAACAGCACTGTGTAACTAAAAGTGCAGTAGAAGGATACCCTACGTCATCGCACATAATTTGAAAAAAAAAAATTCAAACTATTTTTACTTAACTTTACATTTTTGAACTATAGATTAAATTAATTTAAGTTTTTAAAATCATTTCTCGAGTGGTCCTACACATCATTCCTCCTCCCACATAATTTTTTATTAAATTTATATTCAAATAAAAACCTCCTACAAATTAGCATTTCAAAATTAAACACCCCTTTTTTATTTTTTATTATTATATTCTTTTTTTTTAATTTTTTTTCCTTTCCTTTTTTTAAAATTTTTTTGTTTCGGGGATTTGCCATTAATTAAAAACAGCACATGTTAATTATTATTTTGTATTTTATGTGCAAAATTATTCAAATTTTCTTATGGTATTAAACGGTTTTTTAATTATCTAACCTCTATAATTCTTATCTAGGACTAGGGTATCAATTTATGTTGAATTAAAAACAAAAACAGATAAGTGGAAGAACATTATAATTGAATCTTTTGTCTGAACTTTTTGCGGTTGACAAATTTCGTGTTTTTATTGAATTCTTAAACAATTTTTATTTATTAATGATTTTTAAGAGTTTTTACTTTATTTTTTATGTTATTTATTTTTCAGAATCTTCAATTTAACATTGGTAAAAATATATGTATGTTTTTTTTTTCATAATTTTTTACTTTTATAAAATATGAAGTATGTGGAGTGAGAAATTTTCGTTGCCACAGCAATACCGAAAAATATATAATCACATTATACTTGCTGCTATCTGTACCATGTGTATCTACTTATGTATGTACATATGTATGTATATTATATTGTACTGTTTTTCAAGGCATACATAATATGAGCCACAATAATCGCCCTACAGCATTTTCTCATGCGTTCGAATTGACAGTTCGTGTAGATTGGGGGGCCGGTACAGGGGCTCTATATGCTTGATTTTAGCTTTTTACTATAAATTTAAAAAGCTCGTAATAATATTACTCAAAAATTTTAAATTTTCAAGTCCTTGGCTAATAAAAAAAAAAACGTATACCTTTCTATGTATTCTCCACAAGAAAAATTTTATGTTAAAAAGTTATTTTCTTCTTTTAATCTTTTACTAAACTTTGAATATTCTTTTTTTGTGTCTGACTATTGTTCTAATAATTTTATCGGTAATTTCTAGTTTGATTAGAATAAAAACAATATACCTACCTAATACAAAATAATGGATGTTGGAGAAACATACTTTTTTAAAAGGCAAAAAATTTTTCATCCTAAGGTTGAAATTTTGATTTTGAAATTGATCGGCATGAATTTCTTCTCTTTTTTTGTCGTATTGTACTTTTTATTCTGTTGCAAAAATCTTTTTTTTAAATGTACAAGTATCATACAAAGAAATTTATAAAGCATGACAAAAATAATACTAAACACAAATCAGATTACAGGATCACGAGAAGTTCAAATTTGAAATCGTTTTTCCTCCTACAATTTGCAGAAAAATAAACTTAAATGTTGAAAATTGCCATTTAAATTACACCAAGGTAAAATATCAAAACGGTATTAATAGTAATAAGGGTCGTATTTTAGAAATACGAGTGCATATTAAATAAGAAAAAATAAAAAATGAAAATTGTAACATAATTTTCTCAGCCCCACGAAAAGAAAAAAAAAATATTAATAATAATAATAATGAAATTTTCATCTGACAACAAGGATAAAATTCAAAAGATGAAAATGATTATGAGATGCTGACATTTTCGTGTAACTATAATTGCAAAAGATTTTTAAATGTTATATTGTGTATAATAGGAAAAAAAAAAGAAATTTTCATGCATCATTCATTCAGAAAATGGAAAACCCATGAGAAAAAGACAAAAAATGAAATTGTATTTTTCCATAATAATATTATATTGTATAGTTGTGAGTCTGTGTGTATGTTTGCAGGATTGTAGGAATACAGATGAAACAAGACATCGTTTCTTTCTTTCTTTTTTTTTTCCAGTTTTCTGGTTCGCTGCAAATCTGATTATCTGTCTGTCTAGCAAATATGTTACAGTTGTATTTCTACAGAATTTATTATAACTGCATCAGTATTTTCTAATTTAATTAAAAATAAAATAAAGATGTTGCAGATTTTTAAAGCTTTAATTATAAATATTTAAATATACATATACATTTATGTATATGTATATGTATTGAGTTTTTAAGAATGATAGTAACAAAGTAAGAAATAATTAGATTTATTGTGTTACTCGAATTTTATTGAAAGTTACTTGAGAACACTCTAAAATTATCTATCAATATGTAAATTTTATTTATGTATATAGACGAGTAAAACTACAATGTTATATTTATGTAATTAAAAATTAATAATCATACTTTGAAAAATGAGATTTTATCTGAAATTCTCTTATGAGTGAATATTTTTGTTTTACAAAAGCTAGAAACTGAGACTTCTTTGTAATTAATCCCTAAAGGTTTAAATTTTTATGACTATAATATCTTAATTGATTGAGAAAAAATATTGTCGATTCAGGTATTCAACATTTTTAAAGGTTATCAAGAACTAAATTTGAGATGAAATGTAGGCTATCTTCTTGTTTTTTTTTTCTCTCTAAAGACACTTTAGAAACATACTTTTTGAAGACTCATTACCTACTAAATTTTATAATTACTGGAGATAGTTCGTTAATGAGAAGAAAGTAATTTATAGTATAAAAAGTCACACATGATTAATTTTAAAACTTTTAATTATCGATTTAATCAACTTGTTATTTGTCTCAAATCGAAGTAGTATGAAACTTGTGGTATATGAAATTTGTATTTATTCTAGCTGAGTAAATTCTTTTTATATTCTATAGTTATAGGTTTTAAAAATAGTTTAATGCGATAATATATAAATATAAATTTTTTGGATTCTTCTACGTATAGGGTGTTTATAAAAATTTACAAAATTTTATTATAAATAAGACTTTGATGTGTTTTAAGAGAAATCCTACAACTTTTCTTATGAACAGATATGGGTACGTGCAAAACTCCTTTAAAAGTACATATATTTTTTTGTATCATTTAAAACAATTTTTATATTTTAAATCAGACCCCACCCCAGATGATCTTGTAAGAATTCTTGGTGAAATGAAACTAAAAATTTAAAAAAAAAAATTGCATACTTCACATCAAAGGCTTTTAAATTACTGATATGTATTAAGTATTTTTCATCTCCATTGAAATTTCTATAGAATATCTGTTATTTTCTATACTATTCAATTATCAATTCTCTTCAATTATGCATTAAATGAATTGAATAAAAGCAATACTAAATTAATTCTAATAACAGTCTAATCATAGTAATTGAAAACACTATGTTATTACGGAAATACTATTATGTAGGTATCTACTATACAAAAATTTACAAATGTTGAATAAGTTTCATACATTATATTTAAAACTGGCCATGAAAAACTGGCCCTGTTTTGGTATCCCTTGAAAACTTACACCTTAAGGGTGTTTTAGTTTTAATTTTGATTTAATTGAAATAAAAAGCTTTAAAACATGTATGTACCATATGAAAATGTTTTATTGTGTATGTAAGATAAAAATTGAATGTCTAATAAACAATTCTATATGGGGTAGACTATATGGCAATCAATATTCTAAAGGCTATTTTGACCTACATGCGTACAAAAAAATTTGGTTATTGTAAATATACATAATATGTACATATATAGAAATGGTATGGTCTTCTAAAAGATTGATATTTTGCTTGATTAATTTTAAAGTGGATAATTTTTGAAAGTATAAATTTAACAATCGTATTAAATATTCTAAAAATTAAAAAAAAAAAATCTTTTGAAAAAATTCAAATTCTATTTGGAGACCCTTCAAAGGATGATCTTCAAGCAAGATTTTAAGTTTCTACATACTTCTATACAGGTACATGCCCTTTTATTGGGAGAAAAAAAAATACAATGTTTGTGTTTCGACAATATCAGAGGATCAAAGCACTTTATGAATTGATAATAGTTTTGAATTTTACTTTTAGGATTAGATTAAGGATGTTAAATATCTGTTACTATATAACCATCTTTTATACGATCATTATAAACACTACACAGACACACAGTATATGTACATATATGTACTTATATAACTACTCTACTATGATATTCGTAAAAAAAATTTTGACACTTTTTTTCATCTACATATTTTAGCACCACGTTTGGCAACGAATTGCGTGAAAGGATAAAAGAAAAATACACATTATCTGCAGTACAACTGCATAAGCAAATTCTGATTTAATATGTCGAGATTTTAAAAATTACCTTTTTTATTGACCAATTGTTATATAGGTACATCCAATTTCAAGTAAATAGAAAAATTTCCAAAATTTATGTAGATGCATCGGTTATTTTTTCTATTTACTTGTATTTTTTAAAAAACGAGAAAATAGCTTGAAATAAATTTGTTGGAAGAACTTTTTCACGACCATCAAATTTTATCACTCCAACAAAACATTTCGGTTAATTTTTTGCTATTTTGTTAATAGAAATTGAATTCATATCTGAAATCTTTTTCTTTTTAGGCGACGTACAACCTGTCGAAATAATAAGAACAAAACTATATATTCCATATGGTAAATATGTATATTTATTATCCACATAGAACAAGTTGTAAAATTTTTTTTTTTTTTTTTTTTTTTCAATTGTAAAAGAAAAATTAATCATGTGTTTTCTTCGATCATGTCATTTTTTTTATGACAGTTTGATTCACAAATTATTACACATTAAAAAAAAAAGTACTTAAATTTATCGAGAAGTGTAACCAAATAAAAAAAAGTAATATCATAATAATGTTTTGCATCATAGAAATCAATAAAATCTCTGACCGACATGCGTGAATATAAATTTTTATTAAACATTTTTTTTTTATTTTTCTCAATTAATAGAACTCACTTTTTTTTATTTTATTAATCTGTCATCTACACAGATATTTCAATGCCTTAATTGAAAAAAAAAATCTTTCGCATTACCAAAAGAAAAATAATGAAAAAAATAAAAATAATAAATTTTATCAATAACATCATTAGTCACAATTCAAAAAATTGAAGCTTCCAATTAATATTTTGTTGTCATGATTTTATTAGTGTTTTTTTTTGCACAAATGTTTTTGAGTGAAAATTTATGGGAAGAATTCATTCTAATTAGTCTCTATCCTGATTTGTTTTTTGTTTATTTCGTCTTTAGTTTGTATTGTCAAAGTTACTTTCCCTTGTACAATTTTCCAAATCATCCAAAGAAAAACATAATGTACAAAAATATTTTCCAACATAAGGTTCACAGTTTATTTTCAAACATATATACATACGTACATATGTATGTATATTTTTTCTGTGTATTGTAAAGTCGAAAAAAATTGTCAAACCGTGTGAAAATTGTGGGACAATTTGATATTTGGAAACTAAGCAAAACTTTGGAAACAGATATATGTATTTTAACATTTCCACATTCCAGTTCGGAATCTAAAAGGACATTGTCTATTAATAACAACAAAAAACAGATTATTATAAGGATGCAGTAATGTAATAATGAGTAATAAAGTAGTAGAGAATTGGCTTATGAAGTTGAAGGTCTAGGGTTCAAATCCGACCAAGTCTACTCAGCTTTAGATGAATACCAGTTCATATGAATTAGGTATGGATTCTCCCTGTTCTAGTTTGTACTGAAGTAATTGGAGTTGGTGATTATTACATATGTAAATATTTAAGCCAGTCCAGCCAATAGTTTAAAGACTTCACTAAAATCGCTTTTATAACTTTTGTAAAGGTAATCATAACGTTTTCGTTTTAACTTTCAGTGCTGTAACATTAAAAGAGGCAAACTTGTAAATTCGAAACACTTTCTAAACTTTTATATAATAAATTTTATTCGTAATTACAAGTTTGGCAGACAAAAAGAATACAAAAGTAGAATAAAATGACAAACAAATATAACCATGATATTTTCTTACTTTTCATTTGTCTTTTATTTATAAATAAGGCAATTAAAAAACAATTTAAATTTTGATTACTCTAGAGGAAATAATTAAAAATATAATTTCTAACACTTGAGAAACCAATTAAAGTTCATAGATAAAAATCTTGGAAAGATTAAAATAAGATTATGTACTACATTTTTTTGTTTTTTTTTGTTTTTTATAAAATTATTTAGTTGTTCAAGAAAGTTTAATTAAAAAATCGATTATAAGGCTCCTATGAAATTTTATAATTTTGAAAAATAATTTCTATCAACATAAACTGGAATATCTTGAAAATTTTTAAAATTTTATTATCTTATCTTAAGTTTATTTTTGCACAATCAAAACTTGAAATTGAAAAAAGAAAAAAAGTATTCAAGTTTTTATACTTAAATAAACTCAAATAAACAAATAAACTAAGATAATCTGTTGTAATTTTAAATTTAAAAAGTTGTACATAAATTATTAAGCGATTTTCTGGAAAAAAGTTTAAATAAACAAGAAAAAGATAACTGATGCATGTTTATGTTTATGTTACAAATTGTAGGTTTAGAACATTCAATATATGTACACCTTTGATCATGAAATAATCAGTAGAGAAATCAAAACTTTGAAAACATTTTGTGTTAATGGCAGTTTTTATGCATATAAAAGTCACAATTACATACATCCCAGAATTTTTAGGTTTAGTTTAACCAAGAGAAAAACATGTAATAATTTAATTAGGAAACTCAAACATTAGAATTAAATTAAGTTGTGGCATTCAGCAAACAAATTTTTGGAATACTCACAGCATTGATTAGACCTTAGAGAATACACAGTATTTGTGGTTTAAAATGTTTTTTTTTTCTTCTTCTCATCGTCAGTATGTAATTAAATTTAATCATAAAATATTTTATATTCAAGAAAAAAACAATTTTAATACTTTTTAAAATATGAAATTTTTAAATTTTATTTAATATTTCTTTCTCATACTAATACTATGTAACAGTAAATTTAAATAGATATCCGTACCTGCAATTAATTTAACAGATTCAAAAGAAATACTTAATACAATTTATTCTGCATTTTCACCGTAAATTAATGAGAGAAAATCATTATATGTATCTTTTTCTATATATGAATTTTTTTAAATGAAACGTTTATAAAATATAAGAAAGAATTTTAATTGTGTCTCTGTAATCTGAATTTTTTAAATGAATAAAACAAATAAGCAAGAAAAGAAATAAAGCTTTTATATTTTATAAAAGTTAAGAAAATTTAAGTATTTTATGTAAATCTCATGAATATGTATATACTTTGTTTAAAGAAGTTTACATTATTTTACAGCTCCTTAGAACCAAATGAAAATTTTTAAAACTTATTGACAAAGTTTTAAATTTTACAATTGGAGATTATTATACTCATGGGAAATCATAACAAAATAAATTTTTTTTTTACATTTTTCCTTCTCATAATAAATTAGATTAACACAAAAATACCATTATACAGCGTTGTATTTTGTCTTGTTATTAAATTTAAAAAAAAAAAAATTCTTTTACGGCGCGATAGAGAAAAATTATTTAAAGATGTGTTTTTTTTTGTATTTTAACATGAAAAAAATTTGTCAGAGTATATTATGTAATTTTCCATTGTTCCATTCCATCTACAAATAGACTAATAGTCGAGACATATTAAAGCAAAATCACTTGACTTCATGTGTTAAACAATTTCGCCAAATTAAATTGATGGTATATGTATGTATATATAAATAAGTCACAGCAAGTAAAAGTGACATAAGATATTGGAAACTGAAAGTTTTTTAACGATTTCAACTACTGAAAATTGTAGAAACAAATTAGACGCTTTTGGGTTCGAAATTCCTTTTAGATGAAGATTTTTCTTCGATGTATCTTGACTATATAAAAAGTGTAAGCTTGAAAGCAAAATCTCTAATATTTTCCGAATCAAAACACTTTTTTTAATGTTAAATGTAAAAAAATAAAAATAGAAGCCAAAAAGTGACTTAAATCACATATGCATCGCAAATTGAAATTTAAAGAACAATATCTGGTGTCCTTATGTATAAAAATTGTTAGATTATATGTTCATATATAGGTATATACGAGTATATGCATATATTTTACCATAATTTCCTTTCTGTAAAAAATCAGTATGCATTATGTGGAAGATAATAATTGACCAACAATATATGTAAACACATAGATATACGTATATGTGCCTATGTATGCATGTGCTCATTTTATGCGGGTGTATATTTGTTATAATGGCTTTAATATTATGAGAAAATCAAACTTTGTTCTATATTATAAAGTTTATTCTTGGTTTCATTTTCTCAGATAAAGTTTTGTCGTCATGTTATAATACTTCTGAATTTGTGCAATCAGTTCAAGGCATAAATATTATTACACATTCTATTTTTTTTATTTCTCTTATCTTATCTTTCATATATGAAATAACTCAAACATTATATTTCTTTTAGAAGAAAATTTTTACATTTATTTCAATGATATTTGAAAAATCTTTTGATCTTTTTAATCCCTTTTATATACTTCATAATAATGGTCCTGTCGCTTGTGTTAGATTATTATAAACATGTGTGCATTTGACTGTTTAATATTATGTTGTCATCTTTTAAAATGAAATCTTTACAATTCTATTTTTTTTTTTTTTTAAATACACATAGTACTTATTTTATTTCCTTTGCATTTCACTTTGAAGTAATTTTTTTTTTTTTTTTTAAATATTATGGAATGTTCTTGTCGGAATAAGTGTAATAGATTTCACTTCATAAAATATCTTTTTAGAAAACTAATACTTTTCAATTCAAAACAATAAGAAATATTTCTTTTTTTTTTTTTTTAAATAATGATAGAGACTTTTTATTAAAAAGACTTTCTTGTTCTTAAGATTTTTAATGTTATTGATTTATTTTTTTTCCAATTTCATTAAAACCATGTTTGATTTAAACTCCAAGCATATACTATATTTTACACTTGTTCACAATTCAAAGAATTTCAGAAGCTTTCAAGCTCATTTTTAATTCGAATTCCATTTTATATTGAACTACAACATTTTGTGAGTGATTGAGTGATGATTCTATGACATTTTTATTTGTGATTTTTATAAAGGTTTTAAAAAATTTAAATTAAATCGTAGAACTATTAGAAAAATATTTTCTATGTGTGTGTGTTTTGACACTTTTCATATATACATAAAAATCTCAAAAGTATCCAAGCTATGTTTGAAATACTTTTATTCAGTTTTTTAAAAAAATCATTGTACTAAATCTAAAACCACACAACAAATCATAAAAGTTAGGATTTAATATAATCTGAAAAAAATCAAAATGAAATGAAATTTTCATGTATTTTCCCACAAAAAGTATCATTTAAAAAATTTTGATTCTCTGTCTATTGTGAAACTAAGGCGCGTAGTGATATTAAGGATGGAACTTGAAATTATTGAATCTTGCATTTGAAGAGCAGAAAAAGTGAAATATGAAATGATCATCATGAGATATTTTTTCTTACAAATGATCCACGACTCCAAATTAGCACAGCATTGGCGCATGAAGATGAAAAATTTATAAGGGGTTGATTTCTGTATCGACTAATAGGAGAGGAGAACACATAGAATGGAATTTTTATAAATTTAAGTCATTCACATTAAAATGTCAATGTCAGGATTTATTATCAATTCATGTAAAAATAACACACCTATCCTTAATTTAATTTTTTTTTTTTCATACATTTTCATCATCGACTTTTCAATATTACAATGACAATTAAACTGAAGAATTATAGCTTTTACATTAAAATATTTTCAGAAAAAAAAGTGTTTTTAACAAAAAATATATACAAAAAATAAAAACTCTTTAAAAAGATATTTGATATTTTTGTTTATCCCCCAAAAAACATTTTTAAACAATCAATTTCTTATATTTTCACTGCTTTCTTGTTATTTATTTTCATTTTATTTTTATTGTTTTTTTTTCTCCCTTTTTTTTCTACTTTCTTTCTTAGTAGTTTAGTCTTAAATTGAGTAAGAAACTTTGAAAATTCTTATACAACGTCAGCTAGTACATTAAATAAATATTCTGTAGATGTTAAAAGAAAATTGTTTCTATAAATAGAATTTGTATTCTTCGTATGAAATGGTCTAGAAAATCGATTTCAAATTGTAGATATACACATACATATGTATATACTATACATATGTACATATATATTTTCGAGAGCATGTAAAAACAACAAGAAAACAATAACTAAGTATTGTCATGAAACTTAATTAGATGAAGAATGATACAATTTATATAAAATCAGAAGATTTTTCATGCACAATTTAATTCTCATGAATGGCTCATTATGTACATATATCATCGCGATTTAAAAATATAATTTTTTTTTTATATTAAAAACTAAAGATTAGCCTTTGGATCTGTGGATAGAAGATTTTTCAAACAAAAACTTTTAACAAAAAAAAAAAGAAAGTTCTTTTAAATCCTTAAATTCTCATTAAAATGTGAAACCATGTAAAACTTTGTGTTGAGTTTTATTTTTTTAGTTGTTATTAGGTACTTGTTACACATAATTTCAAAAACTAAAAATCATTTAAAAAAGAGACAAGAAATAAAAACATTTTTTTTTCAATATTAAAATTGTACTTTTTTTGGTTTGATGATTTTAATTTAAATTTTACAATGCTTTAAATTTAACTAAAATACAACATATTTTTATGTAAATAAAATACATTGTATTTTACAAGTGTTCTTGGCACATTGTTCATTCTTAAAAGAAGGAAACAACTTCCTTGTCTTTGAGTTTTATTATGTATGTACTGTACCTATATGTATAAAATTCTTTTTGAGCATTGAACTTTACCTGGAATATTTTTATTATGCAAATTTTCAAATAATTCTTCCGACCAAAGAAAAACTTTATGAATATTCATGAGATATCATTATTTTCATTAATTCCAAACACTTTGTTGTTTATGTTTGTATTTTCTTCTATTATTTTTTTTTTTTTATTTTTGAAAGAAAATATGCATCACATTAATCACAATATAATAATATATTTTGACGTAATGCTTATAAAATAAAATAACAACAAACACAATCAACTAATAATTTCTTAACATGACATTTTTTAAACTTTTTTTTGAAAATTTGTTAAGAAAATATTATTTTTACCACCTGAGAGTATCTTTAATAAGAAAAGATTTTGATAAAAATATCTATGCATAATATTTTATTTTATTTTGCATAATAAAAACAAATTACAAATTCATTTTTGTTTTTCTTTGTTTATGAAAGAGCTTAAAGATTTTTCTATGAATAAAACATTAAAAATTGTCTTTTTATACTCAATATCAAATTGAAGCAATAGTTAAAACTTCTTATTGTTGAAAATTAACTTCATGACTATATTTTCTTTTTTGTTTTTATTATATGAACAAGAGCTTTGTCTTATAAGTAAATTTTCTTCTTGATAACATTGAGAAAGACATTATGTTTTATTTTATTATGCAAAAATTATGTTTTTTCTTTAAAGTTTTTATTGTGACAGATATTAACTTTGTTTTTTCTTAATAACTAGAATTAACGACCAGAACTACAATTAAAATTAAGGTAAGCATTTAAATAGTTTTTTATTACAAGACCGAATATTAATTTCGAAAAATTGTAAGATTCATATAATATTGTAATTTCATTTCCCGAAAGATTTGATTGATTGGCTGGTTGACGTGGAGGCCCTCGAAATCTTTCGAAAGACCCAATTAGCACTAAAAGTGCCGTTTTGATACCACACCTCGCGTAATCTATAGATCACTATAGCCATCCTGTTCCATTCAGGAATCGAGAAGCTCTCTAACGTCTGGAACCTTGCTCTGGCAAGTGCCGGACAGTTCAGTTGCAGAGATAGTGAGTGAGGGTTTCTCTCTCGTTGGCTTCCTTGCAACTACGACAGTTGGTATTGAAGGGGATACCAATTTTCTCTGCATGATCCCCTATTGGCCAGTACCCTGTGATACATGCCGTGGCCCTGGCAATGTCTCTTCGGCTTCTGTTAATGAAGCTTTTAGTTCGCTATTTGTTATAATATGGCCATGTCTTTTTCGAGATTGCACACCCCGGAAGACCTTTCCAGCGGGTGTTAGCTATTGCTAGATCCCGAAAGATTTACTCAGCTTTTTTTCAAACACCCGTTTAATTTAGATCAATTTGAGATATTTTAATGTAATTTAACAAAAAAAAAACATTTCAGGTTTAAGTATTTTGTCGTATACTATATCCTTGAATATATATATTTTTTTTATTTTTAAAATATGCCTTATGTGTCACAAGTAATTAAAAATTTATTAATTACAATTTCCAAGGAGAATCATTTACAAAATAAATTAGTTTTTAAAATATTCAAAATTCAATTTGTCAAATTAAATATGCAAATTGCATTACACAGTGTTAAAGAGAAAAAAAAAATATGTACAACAAAAATACAATTGTTGAAAAGTAGGTCGTTCGTTTTATTTTTTAATTTTGCGATGTACAAAGTAGAAATACAACAAAACATTCATGTAGATACTTGTGAACATCATAGATAAGTTTTTTTTATTTTTATCCGAAATACTTTTTGACATTGATAACAAAATGATAAAAAAAATAGAAAAATTACTTGACTCTTTAAATATTTTCTTTCAAATTTGAATTTTTGAAATTGTCACCTTTTTTAGAAAAAAAAAAAAAAAAAAAAAAAAAGAGGTCATGATTATGTGGAGCAAATGTGTACACATATGTAGGTACATAGTAGATGTAGTATAGTATATTCTTTGGATAGAAAATATATGTAACATTGATGCTTGTCGTTGTACGACATACTGTTCAGTAGAGTATAAAAAAAAAAAACATGTGCCAATAATATAAAATATGAATTAATAATAAAAACAAGCAAAATTTCAAAAACAAATTACATAGAATATGCGTACTATATCCTACATAAATAAAATATTTTTGTAATAGAGAAATGAATTATAAATAGAAATTCAGTAAACTTATAAAAGTTTTAAAAATATGTATGTACTAATCCATATAAATGTATATACATATATACAAATAAATAAATTGTGTACAAAAGTAAGTAATTTGTGTTACAAATTGTTTGTTCTTATTTTTTAAAAAATATTGTACAAATATACTCGTATACATATATGTACATACAAATGTACAATGTACATGTAACTTTTTATTTCGTTAATTTTCCAACAATAAAATTTCTAAAAAATAAATATTTTCGTATGTACACATTTAATGTTTTTTTTTTCATTTTCGTTTCTCATACCTTAAATTCTCATATCTTAAATAACATTCTTTTACAATTTTTATTTTTTTTTTATTTAACAAGAAGGCGGTAATATTATTTGTCTGGAAATCCGTCTTTTTCATCATTAAGTTCAATGAAAGTTTTAAGAACTTATTTATATAGCATATAAAAATTACACAGAAAAGTTAACACTTTTCTTTTTAACTTAAAATAAACTTTTTTTTTTTATCATTTTTACAGTCAATTGAATTGTTCTTGTTCCCTAAAACTTATTTTTTTATACACATTTTCATTGAAGAAAAACTTTTTCAATTTATGTGTAATATACTTTAAGCTGTTTCATGTTACATTTTTCAATAAAATTTCTTTCAATAAAGTTTTTGTTGTTTTTTTTATATTTTTTATATTTTTCCTTAACCGTACGTCATTATATAGACTTCAATTTTTTTTCTTCTGAATTATTCAAGTTATGTTTTAATGATGTTAATTTAATTTTCTAATTTTTTAATGGTCTTTTATTATAATGAGCATTGTTTTTTCTTAGAAAATATTTACTTTTGTAGAAGAAGGCACTGTATAAAAAATGGTCAAAAAAAAATCTTACTTGAGTAATGAGTAAGTATGGTACGTACTTAATTGAATCTCATTCCGTGTTATTGCGGCTATAATAATGATTAATTAATCGATTCAAAAAAGATGATTAATTCTCTTAAAAATTAAAAACGAAAATTTGTAAAACACACAAGCATTTTGATTATTGAAACGAAAAAAAAAAAAACTGTTGCAGAATATTTGTGAATTTCTGCTGAGTTTCAAAAAATGTTCTACTTCCAGAAAAAAAGTTCTTGTAAGTGAATACATATATTAAAATAATTATAGCTCCTTTTAGAAACCTACTTATGTATAGATACTGCAATCAATTTAATATTTATTTTATTCATAAAAATTTTCAATTTATTTTCAATTCATATACATATGAAATTCTATAATGTACATTGTACCTACTTTTTACCATCCATTCTAGTCTAAATTACATCTACCGCCTAAAAACATTTTTGGATTTATTAAAGTCCTTGATTTCTAGATTAAATTACACATTAGGTTATTATTACAAAAGAGGGTTGCAGTAATAAAGGAATTGAGCATCCCATCTCTAGGAAGCTAAAAGATAAAATCTATAATATATGTAATTTTTTATTTTCTATTTTATAAATTTTTTCGCAATATCAATTATTATTACAATAGATAATCGATTTTCAATAAAAGTAATAAATTGAAGAAAAAAAACATACATATTTGCGTGTCTTTTCTTATGAAAACATAATGAAAAAAATAAATTTGAAATATTTAACACATATAGATAACACTATTTAATCAGAAAATAAATTCAGAATTCTATAAAAAAAAAAAATCATGTTCTATTCTTTGAACATTTATATTGTATTTTGACCATAAATCAAAATCTATAAATATATATTCTGCATCAACACACATTTATATTTTCCTTTATTCAATGACTTCTTTTCAATTCCAATTTTTAAAAAAAAATAAATAAAATAAAAAAAAAAAAAGGTAAATCAAAAATGTTCTAGTTCGTTTTTGTTGAATTTCTTTGAAGGTTTCAAGATAAAGAGCTACAAACATCAAATGGAATTTGATTGATTTTATTGAAGAATCTTATTTTTTTTTTTTCATATGAAATTGAAAACTTCTTTATATGTATAGAAAAATATTTGAAAAGGAAACCTTATTCGTAACAAAATTCTAAACATTCTATAAAATAAATAAAGTAAATAAAAATACATACATACTTTTGTTATTGATGTTTTTCTTTTTTTTTTTCCTTTTCAAATTACACATACATATAATATAATCTATACATGTACGTATAAGTCTACATATTTATACACATATGTAATATAGTATATGTATATCAATTTCGCACAGTAACACCATATAAAATAAAAGTGTTATATAAAAATAATAAACATAAGCTTTCTCAAACTTTTTATTCACCTTTTGAATAGAAAATATATTTATATATGTACATATGTACATGTTCATATTGTAGGTGTGTAATGTATGTGTGTATAGGTATTGTATGTATAGTATTTAAGTATATAAAAATTTTATTTTGATATGTTATTTCAACATTTTGATTCAATATATATACCTATAGCAGGTTTTTATTGTTTATCTTATTTATTTATTTTTTTTTTCTTGTTTATTTTTTAATATTTATATATACATGTATATGTATATATATGTAGGTATATGTATTTATTTTTTTTTTATTTTGAAAAATAATTTTAAAATGTGAACTTTGAAAATTTCACAATCCAATTTTTATACCTTAGATAAACTTGGTTTGTTTTTTAAAATCTTTATATCCTTAAGATTAAATTATATATATGTATTACATTCCTTACTCCCACTTATTTTCTTGTTTAAAACTTTCATATTTAAGCGGAAATAATGACAAATTAATGGAAACAAAAAAACTTAAAAATTTCATTTAAAATAATTTTAAGCGTTATTATATAAATATATAATAACACAAATTACAAGTACATCATGTCATTTCCTAACAACGATTATTTTAAAAACTTTATTTTCTTTTTAAATTGCAAAACTTTATGTCTTCATCTTCATACATACTTGGCTGTATTTTTCTTACATTTTTCCTTATTCTTTTCATTCTTATTGAACATCATTGTAAATCACTTGTCTCATCTTATATTCTGCTTTAAATTTATGTGTATAGATTTTATAATACATTCTTTTGAAACGTTATTAGCTTAAAAGTTTTCTCAGTATTATGGAATTCTAATCACGTAAAAATTTAAATCAAAATACCATAAGCATCAATCACTCGACGATGGGTGAAAGTTTTTTTAATGTCAAGTTAAAGTTTAATACATACTTTCGTACCTATGCTTTTATTATTACGTTATAAGGTATCATAAGGATTTCAAGAATTCTTTAAGATAACAAAAACAAAAAAACAAAATTTCAATTTCAATAACGAACAATAAAAATAATTCAAAAAACAAAATACTAAACCAAGTTGAAAGAAAGTATAGGTGAGATTGTAAAATCAGGGATGAACTTTTTGTTAATATGACTTGCAGGAACAGTTTAGTTAAAGTTGAAATCTACTCTCCTATAATTTTGTATTATCTTTTATTCTAAGGTGAATGAATATAGGTATGTAAAAATAAGGTTGATTTTTTCAAACAGATTTATCGAGCATCACAAAGCCGTTGTGGAGAATAACAATATACAAAAAATTACCACGAATTATGTGGCACTATATAATGCGTTATTATCGTGGCACATGAACACATTTGTGCCGCTTCTTCTGGGCTCAATTCCTCAGACAATCTGGAAGAAAAAAGTCTACACGTTTGAAATTGCGTTCCCGCGATTCTAAATGTCCTAAAAACTGCATTTAAAGTAAAAATATTTCTTTTGTATACTTGATAAAGCAAAAAACATTTGTCTAGACCTCTTCTTTCCAAAAATGGAAGCTTTGAAATAAAATTCACGATTTTTGAAAAATTAAAATAAAAAATTGGCACTTCAATTCATAAAAAATCTAGAAGAATTTTCTTTTTAATAATACATATTTGATTTATGTGGAAAGTACAGAAAATAGAAACTGTGTATTTTGTGAAAATAAACCAAAGCATTTGGCAGCCTCTGGCATCTACACGTTTTAAAGCTTGATAAAAATTTTCCCACTTCCACATGTACGATTTTGTATTCGTCTCGTCAACGTCTACTTTCAGTTATATTTTCTGATATTAGGAAATACCTATGCAATTATGCATCACTCTACATTTTGAAATAAGTAATATGTAAAATTTTAATCTGTGTGTTAGATTTTAATTTTTCAATAATGCTAATAAATCAATAGCGCATAAGTGTATACAAACCAATCTTACGCCATATGAAAATTGAAAATTATTTTATATTATGCTATATGTGCAGAACGTGTTAAAATCAATTAAACTTTTAACTTTTAAAATCCAATAAAACCGTATGTACAGCAAAACATGAAACTTTTTCAACAGAAAATTTTATTAAATGTGTAAAAAAGTACTTACATACTCGTAAATATAGGTAAGTGTATATGTACATATGTACATTTAAAAGAGCAAAGGTAATGAACAATATAAAATGTGTATTGTTTTCTGAACATGTTAACGCTTCAAAGTTAAATGGTTAATAAACTTTTTTAAATGTATTTAACCTTTACTTTTTCATGCTATTAAATCAGAAACTTAATATGTGAAATCCTTCAAATGTCAAAACATGTAGGCATGATGTAAATATATGTACAATGTACATACATACATACATACATATATACATATATACATATATGTATTACATTACAATGTCTGAAAAGAAAACATAATTTTTAACGATTTCGTTAATAACGAAAACAAAAACCAAAATATCTTATTAACTAATATTGAAGAAAAATTACGAATAATACATTTATATATATGTATGTATGTATATATATACATAAATATATACATAGATACATATATTATATAAGTACGTGTATGATATTTTAAGGTTTTTCTTTCTATTCTTGTCTTCCAAAACATCTTTAACTTCAACATTATTTTCTTCTTAATCATAAATTTCATTTAAGATTCTCAATATGAGGTTAATGATGTTCATGACTGGAATTCTAACCAAGAAAATTTTTACCATTTATTAAAAGACGCCATAGGTTTTTATATTTCTAATTAACTGGAAAAAAAAAAAGGACGTTTTGTATAATACATAAAAATATTCTTGATTTATGAAATAACATGTCCATCTTAATTTTATTAAATGTATACATACATATATGTACATATTTGGATGTTGTTATCGAGCTCAGATCCATAAAGTGGAAGGAAGTTTGTCTTTGTGAAATTTTAATAAAATTTTTCAAATGTTTATGCGCTAACATAATATTTCAAAAAGATAAAGTTTAATTGAAACGGTATAATGTACGTAATTTATGAAAACTTTTACAAGGCTAGATTAATTTTTTGAAAAAGAAATAAATTATACGGGACCCAAGAGATTTGTCTTGAAAGATGAAAAAAACCTTTTCAATTTAAAAAAAAAAAAAGATTTTATGGATTGATTGTCAAATTAATTTTCTTTTTACATTTTGACGAAGAACATGTTTATGAAGTCTTATTTTCTAAGTTTTGACATTAATAATATTGAAAAACTTAACGAAGCTCTTTTTATGCTTTTTATTTCTTTAGCGATCTATAGAATTTTCTGAAGGATTTTTTAATTACCACTGGTTTTTTTTTTTCAATTTGATGAACTTTTTCGTATGGATACTCTCTAATCTAGCTGCACTTTTTAAAATAAGCGATCTAGCTCATATATTCGTAGATAAAGAAGTTAATAGGGAAAAGTTTCAAGTAAGTATAGAAGATTCTTAACAATTTTGTGGAAGTTTTTGTGGCAGTGTTATGTACTGATAAAACAATATACAGGCTTGTATAACCTATAAGAAGTGATTTGTGGTTTTTAATTTTAATCATGTTTTTATAACAAATACGAACAAGTACTAAAGTTAAAAAAAACTTTCAATATGTTTATACAACACATTTCTGAAAAAAAAAGTCGATATATGCTATGAAATTTTTTCTACCAGTTACAGTTTAAAATGTGAAGAAAAAAAAAAGATAAAAAACGAAATTAAATAAAATACATATAAAAAAATAAATACGTCTAGAATATATCTAAAAAAGAATATATTATATATTGTGTACTTAAGATATATATGTATCTATGTACATATACATACATAACTGAGTATAGTATTTAATATTAACATATTATATAGATATATGTATGTATTTTGTACATGTACGATATATATATTGTGCATATTGTACATAACGTACAAAGCAAAAATCATTTTGTGAAATATTACAAATTTTTTCTTAAATTTTTGCTGACTAAACAAGATTGGAAAAATTCCAAGTAATACTTTTACAGATTATATGAAATACATTATTTTTTTTTTCTTCCAAAATCAAATAAAAAGCAAATTCGAAAAATATTTTTATAAAGAAAAGTAGAACTTTAATTTATTTTCGACGTCTGTTTGACTTAAAAAAAAAAAAAACGAAAATACTTTAAGTTCGTGTGAAATTGAAATCCTTAGAGATTTTCTTAAAAATTTTAAACTGATAATATATACGTATATACTTATGTAAGTTTTATGCACTAGTTTATATTTTAAAAAGAATATGTATGTCTGATATTTGCATTTAATTTTATCAACTATCACAATAAAAGAAATAAAACAAACAAAAAAGTAAAAAAGCAATATAAAAAGCTGAATATTTTAAAACAAAAATAAAAAAACAAAAAAACTCATTTAAAAGTTTTTATAGCACGTTTTAAAAATATTAAAGTTTAAATGAACTTTATAATTATTAAAAAATTCTTAAAATCTGAAAATAAGTATATATGTACTAACGAATACATGTACATACATATATCACTATAATTCGTAAATATGTATTATAATTTTACAATTTGAATGTATCTAACTGTCAACTAAAATTTTAACAGTTTCCAAGAAATTCATATTTTTACTCGAAATGACATTTTAAAATAAAAATATTCAAAATAAGAAAATAAGGGATTGTATTTGTGCTTCACTCCCCACGAATATAACCAATTTTAACGACAGTAATTTGAAAATCTTCAAGTTATCTCAAGATATCCAAACCCTTTCATACATTACAAGTATATAGGACTTCAGTTAGCTTGATTTTCTTGTTTATTTTCATAATAAATGACACTTACTCGTACACTATACCCCACATGAAATAGAAAGTTATATAGTGTTTGGATAAAATATAAAATTATTTTACAGAAGTCAGATAATTTTCAAGGATAACATATATATTTGTGAGAGAAAAAAAAAGTATTCGAATTAATTTTTATTTATTCATCAGATGAATATTATCTGGTTATTTTGACTACTTAATTTTTGAAGAGTTTATCTTTAAAACAATTGAAATATTTTATAAAAAGATGAGATATTCATTATAACCCTTTAAAAATCTTGTATTTGTATTCATGCTATATTGTAGTTTGTTCATTTAAATATTTATTGTATAATAAATAAAAGTTAATATATACTCGTACATACATACATATGTATATCTACATACATACATATATGTAGTGGATACATCGTTCTATTTAAAACTTTGAAGTTTATAAATTATAAGTGCAATACTTATCATTATCATCATAATTATGATTTTAAGATAAATTTAATTATTTAATAAAATATTAGCATGTTGAAATGATCATGGTATTAAATTATTTAAACTTATTTTTGAGAAAACTTTCCTCAAACTTATTCGTAATTCTTATAATAATTGTGCTTTAATTTTCCAAATTTCAATAGTATTTTAGCATAGAGAAAAAACGAAAAAAACCAACTTAACCGAGGTTTATCCCTATAATGTGTCAAAAACTTAAGGCTGGCTTTTTTTTGTTTTTTTATTTTTTTTGCTTTTAAGAGTAAGTACTATTTTGTTTTTATTTTATTAAGGAGGAAAGGAAAGTAAGTATTGACAGACATTCAACTTCTGTATACTGTAAATATAAAAGTGAGAGGAAACATAAAATAAAAAGGCGTTCCACAATTTGAAAGTTCTATTTATGAAAGATTGACTTCGATGTACGCTCAGAAGGTTATTTAAGATAGAATTCTAAATTCTCTTTTTACTATTCTTATTTCCGAAACAATTCAACATCTGCAATCTACATTTTCCTTGCTAATAATAATGAATATTCATCATTATTTAATACCTGTTCATATAAATAAAACCTTACACCCACGCTCAGATGTTTAAAAGTGTCATTTTTATTTAAATTTTGTTAGTCAAAAAAGTATATTACAACTTAAATTTTAAATTTATTCGTAATTCCAAAAATGTTGATAATTATTTTTCTGGAACATAAAATTACACTTCATAGAAATCTTGTATAAAATAATTTAAACTACCTGCCAACTCTGAGATTTCAAAAATTCACTCACTCACTCTATATGTCCAAAACAGTGTAATGGTTAATATTTTTCAAGTATTATTATGTAATTTCACTTCAATTTAAATTTATTATTTCTAGTATTTATTAAAAAAAAAAAAAAAAAAAAAAAACAATATTTATAGAACACAACAATACATAAATTTATACTTTTTAAGATTATAAATTCTACTTACCATAAAATTTACATGTGAAAATCCTTAAAATAATTTTCATAGGGATTTTATAATACAAAAGGGAACAGATTTTAAGTTCATTTGCCTCTGACAACAAGATGTATATGAAAAAAAAAAAAAAACAGAACAAAAAGGTGCGGAACAAGAACTTATATCTGACTATACAATACTCGTACAATCTTCTACCTCAAGGCATGATATAATGAGGTCGTCCTTTATCACTTGTACAGATATTGTACTATTCACCGATAAAGAAATAATTATTTGAAAGCATGATGTTCGTGATATCTTACATTTTCCTGTCACGTCCATGCTATTGACTCTAATTCTTGTTAATTTCCTATTTTCATGATTTTATCATTTTCATACCTAATTACACATAAAACAGCTTTCATATATTTATAGTATTTTCATTTTTTATATTTTACATTTTAAGCATGGATTTTTATCACTTTCTTTTGCATAAGATAAAATATTTTTAAAAAAAATTAATTTACATACATATTTTCGAAAACAATGAATGGTGAAAAAAAATATTTAAAAACTATAAAAGAATTTTATACGAAATAATAACAAATTTTAAAAATGTTCAAATAACACGATAAGATACGTTCTACAATATTATAGCTAAAAATTTCAATTTTTCTAAACAAATTTAATATATTTATCTGAATTCTGCATAGAGGTCAAAATCATTATATTGATTTTCTAAAATAGCTTTCGGACATTACTATATACAGTTAATAAATATGTGTAAATTATTTAGCAGTGTGCTTAGAGCAATTTCTTGTGCAATTTCTTGTGTACACTCTTGAATTATATTTTCTAACAGTATGCATACCTAAGTTATGTTTCATTGCAGTTTTTCAACTTATATCCTTTGTATAACACCACTCTCGATAAAATGATATAAAGACCAGTGCAGTACTTAAAATTATTATTTTCTAATAAATACGCGTTACATTTCAAACTCAAAGTTAACTTTAGAACGCAAATATTCAAATGACTTTCACTATGAACACTTTTTAGTCTTTACAACAAGCAAGTTATACTAATCAATTTCTGAAATGTAATTAGAATACTTATTTCGATTTTGTCAAAATTTGATATAGGTATGTATATACTTTTTGAAACACTAAAATTATGCGTTTAAAAATGACCAAGAAATAGACGTCTTTCAAAATAAAATATAGTTAGAAAAAGACTGATTAAAGTTTTAATAATACTGAAAGATTTGTATTATTGATTATTTTCATCACAGACACACATATGCACATATTATCGTTCAATCTAGCAAACAGTGTGATTAAAAGGGTTAACGATAGTTTCTATTGATACAATTTCTAAAATATAGAAAGTGTGGAAAATTAATTACTAAAAATGTTTTTTTTTTCTTCTATTTTTTGTTGTAATACTATCACACTAAGTTAATATGTACTCTTTACAAATAAAGAAACATAAAAAATAAGTCTTTTGAAAGTAGGTACTGAAAAATGTACTGTATACTGTATAATGTACAGTACATATGTACGTACTCGTATATATTTATTTATTTTCACTTTTTTTTTTCATTTCTGCGATAAAATTTTCTTTTCAAACTTGAAATATAGAAAAATCTAAAAAATAACTTTTAAACCATTATTTTCTATCAATAATTCATTAGATGCATTCATATTTTCTATATAAAAAAATAAAAAAACAAAAATTCTTTAACGAGTTCCTGAAATATTAAAAGTTAGATTTTAGATATACATACTATACTCGTACATGTTCTATATGATTTATTTTTATTTTACAATGAACAAAATGTTTTAATTTTAAGCTTTTTGAACATTTTATTTAAGGTTATATTTATTACCTTTATGTGTATAATATCAATACAAAAACTTTCTTTTCATTTGAATAGAAGCTTGATTATAATTTTCGTTTTTGATTTTGTACGGTTTAATTTTATCCTTTCTTTAAAAAAAAAATGACATCACGAACTTTGTATTTTTTTTTTATAATTTCTATATAAAATAATTTAGAACTTTAAATCATTTATTAAAAGTTGAAAATTAAATAAAAACTGTAAATCATAATGATTATATAATATGCTGTTTAAAAATAGAAAAAGAAGAAAATAAGATGATTTTGTTCTGTTAGTTCACAAAAGAATGAAAATGTTTTAGTAATTATCCACCATATAAGCGAAAAAAAAATTCAGGTAACTTTTAACATCCGTGTTGTACAAGAAGTAAGTGTATAGGTACTTGAATGTAAAATAATTTTTTGTTGAATTTTAGAACAACAAAAAATTGAAACTAGTTCAGAATGAAAACTATAATATTCTGAATTTCTTCTTATTCCAAAACAGGCAATTCTATATCAAGGGGTTTAGTATACATAATTATAGTATAATGATTTACAGAAACTATACTAAGCGCACGTATGTATGTACATATGTACGTATACGTTTGTAAAATTTTTCGAAATTTTGTTTTATACTTTAGCATAGTGCATATTATATTTATGAGCGATTAAAAAAGTGATCAGTTCTCAAAGGTTTGTACAACTAAATATTTTTTAAATAATTGACAATTTTTAGATCAAAATTATTCATACACATATTATGTATGTAGGTATATCTTCTAATGATTAGCGTAATTAAATTAAACTTTGGATAGTGTCTGTATACTCTTTTTTACATAGGGACAAAAAGTACTTCATATATGTGAAAGGTCAAAAAGTTCACGACTTAATAGCGTTATGAAATTCCATGAATTTTTATTTTGGTTTTATTACAGCATGAACAATTTTAAAAAAAGTGTACATAGTTAAATTTTAAACAACTAAGTTAATCTTATTTTTCTCAGTAAAAGATCAATCAATTGGAAGTTACAATTATAGAATGAAAAAAAATTAAACACATAAACTATGATAGTCAGGATGAATTCCGCACATATAGAGATTCTTTTTTGTCTTTTTTCCATATAAAACAGTTAAATACTGGTCAAAATTGTTTCGTTGACTATAGAGGACCCATAAATATGATCGACTAAAAGGGCCAGAATAAATAGTATTGACTAGAGGTAAAAGAAAGTGCAGAAAAATCAGTTCTTTCTAAATCATCAACACTTCGTGCACTACATAATTAAATCATTGTTAGCAATCTAAAACAAAAAGTTTTCACGACTTTTGAATTCAGATCTTATTAGATTGATTAATAAAATGTATAATACTGCGTACGCATAAGTAAAGGTAAAGCATTATCAATAACGAAAACCAAATTCGAATTCTGGATACATTTATTAAATCAAAAATGTTCCATATTATTATTTTTAAACTTGTGTCATTATAAAAAAAATTACATTGAGTGAGTGTCATCATTAAAATATTTTTTTTAAGGAAAGAAAAAAAAAATGATCAGATTCTAATGCGTTATCATCAAAAGTACTCTCATATCACGGTTTCCTGCTTTTTATATCACTTGAATTTTTTAATGTATATTAAACCAAAATAAGGATATAATGGTACATACAATATGTATGTATGTAAAAATTTATATAAATATATGTACATAAGTATATTGTATGCAAATACGTTATACAAGTGTCAATAGTGTAAAAAACAAAAAAATATAAAACGTAGCATCAGAAAACAACCCTTTTTGCTTAAATCGTCCTTTCACCCATCACATAAAATAACAACACAAGAATACAAAAAAAAAACATATTTAAACACGTAACTGTATATGTACCTATATATGTATATACATACATACATATACATATACTCGTATAATTTGTATTCAATTCAAACCTTTTCGAAAAATTTTCTTTCAGGAAATGAAAGAAATTTTTTTTTTTTTTTTTAATACAACCAAACGACATTCACATGACAGTCAAGTACTTGACAGAAATATTGAAATTGAAACGTAAACATATACATATGTATGTGTGAAATGTATGAATGCAGCTGTCATTAAGAGAATTTTCTATATTCCTTGTTGGCATCACTTGAACTAGACATTTTTTTTTCATCCAAATATTGCAAAATTATATATATAGAAAAACATATTCAATCTGTTCATTTAAAAAAATGTACTTATACTTACAAATATACAGATACCGTTATATTTATATACATATTTATATTTAGATATTTGACAGATATATAAAAAAAGCTTTCCTCCCTCTAGATTCCTTTTAGAAAAAATAAACAATAGAAGATACGTCAAGAAAGAAAACAATGAGCTAATAAAGAAATACATATATTCGTATTTTCACACTCTTTTGTATTTACGTTATGTATACAAAATCTTTGTTTTAACTTTTATATGTAAAATTTCAAAATCTCTGAACTAAAATCAATACCCTTAATGAAAAGAATTTATGTATTTTGTGATTTCTGATTTCTGTTAGGTAAATCTGTTTTTTTTTTTTAATGATATACTATTTGAATAATAATTATAAGATACGCATACGTAAGTTTTAAGTATATAATATGTACGTACTACGTACATAATATGTATTCTTATTCTCATCCAATTGAAATGTTCTATGTGAATAAACATGTATAAGGTATATAACATTTTGACTGAAATGCAAAATACTTTTGTGTAGGCCGTAGGCGTAGGGTTATCAAAAAAAAAAAGCCTTTTAGTCTCTATAGTCGTAGGAAGACGAATTGAAAAGATTTCTTTATGGGAGTCTAGTTACAATAAATGTATTAAATGTGGAGAATTTCTTTTGAATTTTCTAAAAAGACTGGTACATGTATTTAATTTGATTGAATCTGTAAAATCTTAAAATACATCTCTGAGCAATCATAAACAAGAAACAAAAGTGAAGCCAATTTCATACATACGAAAATAATGTTATGTTCATTATTTCTTTTCAAAAGTAAATTTGCAAAAGCATACACTTCACTGACTAGATATTATATATCTATAGATATATATATATATGTATATATACGAGTATATATTTACTTTTAATAGACGGCTTTTCTGATTTTGAAGAAATAGAGAAAGCTAAACGGATGTGACTCAAAACTAATTGTAGTCTACTTACCCCAAATCTCTATTGGATTGGATTAGAATAGCACTATTTTGAGACTCCCAGTCTCGCGCCGGCCCTGATTTTGAGAATCGTTTTACCTAAAAGCTATTCTGCAAAAGCATCCACTGTCATTTACAAGACAACGTTAGCTCGTTATTAGGTTTTTCAAAAAACAACAAAAAAAGTTAAATTTATTGGTACTCGTACAGCAGAATCTGATTGAAAAGTATAAGGAAATATAAAAAAATATAAGAAAAGGATTACTCAAAATACCCAATTTTCTATGCTTTTTTATAATTCTTTTCCATTTAAAAAAATTTAACTGTTTTCTAAAAGTAGATGAACAATTGTTCTGTTCTGGGTTTTAAAAAATGTTTTTTCTAGAAAACTAACAATATTTACTGAAAAATTCAAACAAGTGAGAGAAAAACTTCTAATTAATATGACAGACTTCCAGCACCAATTAACAATACATAAGTTGTCATTATCAAGTACGTACTTTTAATATTATATTTTTGTAATATGTCATTTTCAGGTGTATTAACACTAACAACATATTTTGGTCTAATACACATCAGCAAAGTCAATATCTGCAACAAAAATTTTTTTTTAAATTTACAAGCTCATAATTATAATAATTACAAGGCCTGGCTATTACTAATTATAACTCTTGAATAATTTTAACCTTAAACTCTCCAGTGCCACAATATACGCGACATACTTTTACTTACATATACATACATACTATTTTCATCATTGTTATTATGAAATAGAAAATTCTTCATTCGCAGTAAAATTTTGTTTATTTAAAAAAAAAAATTTCAGTATAATTAAGTAATTAAAAGGTGCCTTTATCATATCTCTTCATCATTAAACTGTTGATAAAATTATTCACAATTTCAGATTATATTTACAAAAACAGCCAAAACTATACAGATTTTTCAATAATGGCAGTACTAGATGCTCGATAAGCGGTTGTGGCAATCCTTTTTCAGGAAATACTCTGATTCTCATTTTATCAAAGTATTAAAAAATAAAAATATTATCGATAATAATCAATCAATACTAGACTTCACATTTCCTTTTTTTTTTTTTTAATAAACGGATAGAGTCTACGTGTAATAACAACCTTGAAATTTATTTTCAAACAACAATTCACATTACTTTAACCCTAGAGTGAACTCATCGCATAATACAAATGTGTAAATTTCGCCTTTAAGGAAATAAGATTTATATTCTATTCAACTATTGCGAAAAATATTTTAAAAAAAAAAGTTTTATAACTTCGATAGCATTAATTTTTTATATTTTTGTTATATTTCTTTCTTTAACTACCAAAAGAAATATGAAAAAAGATTATATTTTATGTAATAAATATATTTTTAATTTTCTATTTAATAATATTCCTTTTTTTTTTCTTTTTCTTTCAAAAGTACTGTAAATCTCTTCAATTTAAATTTGTTTCAATATTAAAATTCTTGTCAGAGAAAGTAATTCAAAACACATTTCAGTTCTAATTAAATCTTGATAAATCCTTAATTAAAATAAGAAATAAAACATAAAACAACTGGTAATGAAAATTAATGAGATATGAATATTAAGTGAACATTTTTTTTTTTTTTTCATAGAAGAACTTTATTATTATTAAAGAGCTCAAAACACAATATTTTTACAATATCTAAAATAAAAAACAAAAAAATAAGGAAAATATATGATAAATCCGCTATGCTTAAATATACTTACCATAAAATCCACATATTATGTGTATACATATAAACTAAAAGCTTATTTTTTTTTTTTACCACGATAAAATCTTTAATAAATTCACCATAACGAAATATATGTTATACATATTATAAAGTTTGACATGCGTTTTAATTGCAAGGATAATAAAATATGTTATCTGAGAAAATCACAAATAATACTCTAAACTGGCTATCAGTTGCTGAGTAAATTTTGAATCGTTTAGACGGTAATGTTTCGATAGTTTATAAAAGCGGGCGGTATTTCATTTTCATTCACAATTTTACAATAATAACAACAAAAAAGTTCAATCACTATATAATTGTGCACCTCCATTATAAACCACCAACCATCATCACCCATATATATTAATACTTATATTCTCTCTCATACTTAAGACAAAAAAGTTATACAAGTCCTTGAAACTTCTTAAAGTAAATAAGAAATAAGTTGTCGAAAAATTTTCTGAAAATTTTACCGCCAAATTTATTTATATTACATACATTTATTATGTATTTAAAGCGCTTTTTGTAATTTTGGTTAACAAAAATAAAAAAGTTTTTTTTTTTTAGTGTTAGCAATCAATTATTATTGTTTTATTAAAATTTTCGTTAATTTAAAACAAAACGATTTTAATTTTTTTAATTAAAACTTCGTGATTAATTAAAAACAATGTGAATTAGTTTTTGAAGAAAAAAAAAAAAAGAAAAACTTTTAATAGAGTGAATAAAAATTCAAGGTGAATAAAATAATGAAAATGCACATGAATAAAAATACCGTGAAATCAAATTAAACATATTTAATTAATATGTACATGCATATGTGTAAAGTGTAAATTTTTAATGTGTGCTTAAAATCAATATTATGTAACAAAAAAAAAAAAAAATACCGGTATAAAAAAAACTATTTTTTTTCCAGTACATACATATACTCAACTTTCAGTATAATTATTGCATATACAGTACCTAATTATAATTGCAGTCTCTGTGAAAATACAGTTTTTAAAACAAAACAAAAAAAAGGATTAAAATAAACATTAAATTTCTAAATTGTAAATATTCTCATACATACTACATACATTAGGTCCTGTAACAAACAAAAAAACAACATTGATCGTAAAACATGTGGATTAGCTATCATGTAGCTGCTGTAATCGTTTTATTCAACATTGGTATGTGATGTCTAATAAGGATTTTTTTTTTTTTTGCTTTCTCATTTTACTATAAATGTCATACATTTTAAATACATACATACATTATTATCGCATACCATATCCTTATTGTCATCTATACACATAATATGTACATCTTTAAATATTAGTTTACAAAATTCCATACATAACTATCTCTAATTCTATACATACATATACTATTTAATATATATTATTAGTTGTATATACTCATATTTAAGCATTTTTTATTCTAAAATTCTTGTGTTATCCTTAAATTCATCGCAATCACATCTAATTCTTCTCCATCTCTGCACTCAACATTTTATTCTAAAGTGGGTCTCGTTTTCTATGCATTAAATTTATATTAGAGTGTATTTACCCCAAATTATTTTTTTATGCATATGAAGACATACACAATTCTATATACTACATATTATAATCGTACAAACTACATATAACTATTGTACATACATAAATTATTTATTATACTATTTTTACTGTGGTATTTATTTTTAGAAAGGGTTTAAATGAGGATATGAAAAGATTTAAACATTGATAACATGCTTTTTATAAAAAATATTTAAAAAAAATAAAACATTAGAAAAAAAATGGTAAAAAATGTTTTTTATTCACTCACCAGGTTTTAAAGAAAGTAGAAAGTATGTATTATAGAAAGAAAAAAACAAACTAAATAAAATTTTTACGAATATAATAATGAATACTTTTAAAATTCCTACAACTAAAAAAAAATTTGCGAAAAATTATTTTGCATCGTATAAATGGGGATGGTAATTGTAGTGAAAATTTGAAAAAAGAAAAAATAGTAAAATATTGTTTTATTTACTCAAAATTTAATTATTAAAAAAAAGTGTTAAAATTTTACGAAAATTCTTGAAAAATATTTTCACAGCTACGTATGTATTTTAAAATGAAATGTATTGTAAATACTTACACGGTACAATAATTTTATAATAAAAAAACAAAAAAATTAAAGCGTTTTTAATTCTAAAATACAAAAAAATCAGAACACCGCTTTTTGAAAATTATCAGGCATAAAAATATTATATTCATTTTTGAAAAAAAAAAAATAAAAAATATAAATGAAACAGTATGGGAAAATTTACCAGTCCCAGCTCCCTCCAAAGTAAAGGAAAACTATCAATGGGTTTAAAAGGCCAAAAGTGTTTTAATTATTAAAAGAAATAATCATGACAGAATTTATAGGTACAAAAAAGTATGAAAAATTCAGAAAAAGTCATGTTTTCTAACGACGGATCTCCTAATAGTTTAATGCATAATTTTCAACTAAATCAGATCGAAAATGGTATTTTATGACACTCTTACTAACTTGCTTGATTCTCGATAGATAAAATGACATTAAATTGATAAATTTTCAAGAAAAACAAAATTTATTTTTGGTGAACATTTTTGTAAATAAAAAAAAAACCAAAAATTCATTAATTAATTCCAATTTTAAAGTTTATTTTGAAGACTTTATCTTAATTACTCATAATCTTTCTGTCTTTTATTATATTTCAGTTTAATTTGATTTCCCTTGAAAATATTCAACTATCCCTTAAAAAATTAATTTTAAAAAAAATTTATCAAAAATAAAAAGGACGAAAAAAAGAAAAAAGACTCATTCTTCTCATACGACTCCTATTTGACCACGTTCAAAATTCTCGTTAAATCTGTTCGCATAACCAATTTCAAGCTTCATAATTAAAATTCTGTAAATAGTTAGACCCAATACCCTAGTCAAGAGCCTTCTTAATTAATTAAATTAATAATTTTTTTTTCTGATTAAATGTGCTAAAAAATAAATTCAATTATTTTGAATAACCTAAAAAATATTAATTCTATAAATAGGTACGTTAACTTTTTTTACTGTATGTGAAAAAAAAACGAATTAAAATTATCTGTGAGTATTTTTTTTTTTATTTTAAATTTTCTAATGAAATTTTGTATCCCAGGGAACAAAGGATTCATACTCTATTTTTTCTATTAAGAAAATTCAAAGTTATGCGCCTCACCATTGACATTCCGGCCAAGGATTCGTAACATTCCCATATTTTAGGCATTTTCATAAAAGACTTTTATGTCATAAAATGTAAATATAAAGTACCTTAATATATTTTTTATATTTTTTCTAAAACAAAAAAATAAATAAAATAAAAATAACATACAAATTGAAAAAAGTTTGTTCATCTTACGCAACTTAATTCACCTTTCTCCTCCAGCAATAATTTACATTTATTTTTTTCACATATTTTCAATTTTTCTTTCACAAAATAATTGTTACAACTTACGTTTTACCAGTTTTACGTATACACTTAATGTTATTTAAGAAGTTAGAATGAAGTATAGTATAGTAGTACATACATATAGGTACATACATTATACATACATATATTTTTTTCCTCACCCTTTTTATGACCTTCGTTTTTATATTTTATTTTTATTAAAAAAAATTAAATGTTATGAAAATAAATGGGATAAAGTTCCTTATTAATATTTAAGTAATTCAGTATACTATATAAGTATGTATATGTATACAGTTTTATAATATAGAAATGAGTTTGAAAATATGTAATAATATAATATAAAAAATTGAAAAGATCCTCATTTTTATTGTATGTATGTGTGTGTATCAAATTAATAATATGTTTAGATGGGAATGATAAATATGATTTGGGGCTTTTTTTTTTAGACACAATATTTTATAAATTAAATTTTAAGATAATTTTTTAAGAAGTAATAAAAAACATATTGAATTAAAATACAGAATATTATACACGTACAAATTCCCGAAGCGGATTTATACTTTCTCATGAATTTCATTTATAAAAAAGTTATTTTTCAAAATAAACTATGTACAGGTTGTTGTTTATTTTTTGTTTGTTTATTATTTAAAAATTAATTACTGTAATCGTAATTTTTTATTTATTTAAATTATTTTCTTTTTCATTTGAAATTACAATTTTGTTTATTTTTCCACCTTTTTTTAGATAATTTCAAAAATACTGTTTATCATTCCTGTGCGATCTCATTCCTTTTTTAATCTTGTCTTACTATGAGACATGGTATTGTTTTCCACTTGTACCTTTCAAGCAAATATACTCCACGGATTCTGGATGAAATTTACCTATCTAGTGAGAATTTATAATTTTAAAAAAATGTTTTTATTCTAACTGAATCCAAAGTTGAGTCTCTCTTAAAATTTCCAGTTTTCTATTGATCAATTTATATATGGACCGAATGTGGTTCAAAATACCATTTTATCACCATCAAAGTTCCTATTATTTATTGAAGAGCTTTTATTTTTGAAAATATCATGCCAGTAAAAACTTTCTGTTACATGTAAGTTAAATATTTTCTCGTCAGAAAAGTGGACGTTTTTCAATAATGCATCCAAGGCTTGTGCATCTCAAAAAAAAGTAATTTGGCTTATTATAAAGTTACGATAATGGGAATTTCAAACACATTTTCAGCTACTTAAACAAACGTACCTTAATTTTGTAGTATAATTATAATTTTTGTAATCGGAAGAGCTGTTTCGGCCTCCAATTTTTCAGTAATTTTGTTTCTAAGTTTTTGTAGTTTTTTTTTAATGAATATTTTGTGGAATTTTGTTAAATTATTTATTATTTAAAAAACGTAAAAAATACTAGTATATGTTGCTTTAATTATATTATCTATCATAATTTGGTGGCCTCAAATCAATTCGTACCATCATCACCAATTTTATGTAAATTTTATTAAATACTTAATTAAAACCCAATTAAAAAAGCTATCTTATCGATTAATAGAGGCCAGGCCGTTCAACTGTCTATTTCAACAAAACCATGATTATAAGCTGTTGTGAAAAAAAAGCATGATGAAACCTAAATTGCTTCATCAAATACAAAAATGAATCTATGAAATCAATGTGTGTATATGTATTGACAGAAAGTTTAAAAATGCAAAAATCAAATAAACGAGGTTATAAAATCAATTTAAATCTCTTTTTTTTTTTAATTTATAAAATATTTACAAATTGTTGATTAATTATTAAATTTTCAATTAATAATTTTTTTTTTTAATGAAAAAATATCATTAACAAAAACCAATACAATCAATTTGTAGTGCATCAGATTAATTATTTATCAAATAAATATAAAGAGACAGAATACTATATACATAATATCTTAACATTTTCAGATAGATACATATAATAATCGGTTATTTTTTCTATCTATCCCTTTCAACTTGCACTTGTCTGGACAACTCATTAAAAGTAGACGAAGAGTTTTGGTTTAATTTGGCATCTAAAATATACATGCATACATATATTCTCTTTACCTTGATTTTCCATCATCATAAATGTTAAATTTTTTCATTCCTCTTTATACATACTAAGATAAAAGTACATACATACAAATATAAATATACATAAATACAGATCAAAACTGTTGAAAAATGAATGAATACTATGTCTGGCTTTTGGAAATTGTGGTAAAATGAAAATTATTTGCAAAAAAAGAAATTATTTATGTGCCTTATCTTTATTTATCCTATTCCATTTAACATTGAAAATATATAGTATATTGTATTGTATCATATATATACTATACATATACATATACATATTGTTACAAATCTCATGATTTTTTTGTTCTTTATACAGTTTTTTTTTTGTATTTAAAGTTATTTGTTTTTTATTCTTTTCAAAATTACTAAACTAACCATCAGAAAAATTCAATTTAATAGGATGTAAGTTTTAAAATTTTTTTGTTTAAACTTTTGATACTGTAATTTGATTTTAAAATTATGATAAATTTTTTATTAATTATTTATGTTTTTATTACATTTTTTAAACATTTAGGTATACCTACAGTCCTACACATTATTTAATGTGTAATTATATTTGAATTTTTCTTCGAAAAGCTACATACACGTTTTTTTTATCTGTAAGAAAATACTTTTTTTTATCAAAAAACATTTTTTATAATAATTAGTTTTTAATACGTCGAAATTTTGAAATATTTAAGGATATTCGAACAGGGTAAAATGATAACAATTTAATAAAGATTTATCATGAGTTTTTCCAGGCTCTAATAAAAAAAATTTAAATCAACCAGGCCATATTTTTGAGAAGATTGTCCAAAAACTAATGTATAAAAGTTTAAATATCCTTTAAGTAAGTAGAACTATGAAAATTGATATAAATATCATAGACCATTCACACCTATAAATAAAAAAAATTGTTTTAAAACATTCCATATAACTACAATTTTTTAAACTTTGACTCTGAAACTTTTGTGAGTTACTGTATTTGGTATTTTTCTCTTATTTTATTTTTTGTTACATTTTTGAACAAATATAAAATTGTATTTTGAAAAAAGAAAAAATTAAATAATGACAGATTAACAATAAATTCGCATCTAATTTTTTAGGTTAATATTCTCACTTAAAAATAATCCACTTTTAATCCAGCTAATCTCTATACCACGCAAATGATTACCGTATATTTTTTTTTATCCTTTTTATTATTTTTTTCTTATAATTTTCTTAACTTGTATAACTCTAATAAAGTCTATAAGGATTTTAAAAACATAAATTTTTTTCATATTTGTGTACAAGGATTATTATTTTTTTTTTTTCAATATTCCATTTTTACATACATACGTTATACGTACTTAAAATGCGTACTACTTTTTAAAAAGGCAGTACATACCTATTTCAAATAATATTTGAATGATTTCATAAATTAACAAATTAAAATTAAATTATAAATAATAATTTTTTTTTCCTAATTGATAAAATTGATACTACGAAAAAAGAATAAGTTAAAAAAGAAGATATTTTGTACCCACACAAAAATAATATTCTAACAATTTCAAGTAAGTCAAATACATTGTCGAATAGAGATATAACATTCTCTACGTGATATTAAACATCTGGGAAATCTTTCGTTATTCATGGATAATCCATTTAAACGCACTTAAATTGAATATTTAACCATTTCCAACAATTTCTGTTATATGTAGAATGTTGTCGCTTCATATCATTTCTCTATGGTACTCAATTTTTCTATCTGTTTGATACCATGGTTTTTGATGGCATGAGAATAATCATATTATTTTTTTTCGTACAGTAAATTTGGTAGTGTTAGACCGTCTTGTAGATTTCTTAACTACTCTCAAGAGTGTATTATGAATTGAACAATTTCGTTTATGTTTGTTTTTATGCCCATTTTATTTTGCTTTCATGAATACAAAAAGCTTTTTTTTCTATCTTTTATTCATAAAATAATATGTAGTATATTACTGAATTCTAACTATAATAAATTTTATTAATAAAAAGTTGAAGTAGTATTTTGTTCGAACCTATAATGAAATCTTATAAGTCCTGTCCTAGATGAAATTATTGATAAAAAAAATCTTTTCAAATAATTATTAAGCATAGTACAGTTAAATAAAAATTAAATAGCAAATAAAAAAGACTGGAGTCTTGATACAATCAAACACAAAAGAGCATTAAATAAGGCTGTTCACAGTATACAATAAATGTAAGACAAAATGAGAATTATTCTGATTCTATCGAAGAGTAAAAATTAACTAGAATTTACCAAAGAATTTTTGTTTTATGGCCTAAAATGTTACATGAATTAGCGAAATATTTTATTCCTGAAAAAAACTGAATATTAGGTTTTTTACGGAGGAATCGTGAGAAAATAATTAAATTTTTTACTTTTGAATTCGTATACAAAAAATTATATTTTATTGTGGTCAGAATAAATACAAAAATTCTAAGACTTGAATACAGCATAAAGTTCTTAAAACTAATAACTAAACTAATAATAAGTTTAATAATTAAAAAAAAATTTGCTTATTATTAAGTATCAACAATTTCTTGTTTAATTTTAGGTATAGTATAACATATATCCGTTCTATTAAAAAAATCCAAAAATCTGCTTTTAAGTTCTTCTTTGTTTTCATCACAATTACAAAAAGGTCCGTTTTGTAATGGTATTTCTACGGCTAGTGCTAGTATGACCGGTCTTTTCTTGAAAGGCAATGTTGAAGTGACTTTTCCAATAGACTTCTCAAACGATTGATAAGATCCCTGTGATAGCGACGAACCTTGCTCATCCTTAACTTGTAGTGCTGTTTTCATTTTTTGCTTTTTCCTATAGATTCGTTTTCTTGTTCTTTCCATTCTTCTATATTGTTCCCTAGCAACCTCACTAGAAGCTCTGAGTTTTTTTTCTTCTTGACGTTTTTTGGCCATTCTTTCACGATTTTTTTTTCTTACTACATCTTTATGTTTTTCTCTATATCTTTTGCTTTTCTCAGCGTTACTAATTTTACCCATGTCGAATTTTCAAATCTATCGACTTCGATTGGAAAAAACTGAATAAACAAATTTTGTACATTACGCCTTTTATATATTTTAGACTACTTCGTTAAAATCTTGTACTTTTAAAAATTACCAGGTAGGTACATAAATTGATACTATAAGTAAAAGAAATATTTTCTAGTTTTTATTACAGTAACCAGTTTTTATTAGCAATATGTAAATACCTTTCGATAACTAAAAAACTTTTAGGGAAATTATATGGAATTTTTTATTACAGCAATTATTACCAATAGATAAAACTTCTTTAAATCATAAAAAAAATTTTATTACCGGATTTGTAAATTTTCTGTGCGTCACCTAACATATGTTCTTTGTGCTATACCTCTAATGAAAAATTACTAACAATTTTTTTTAAACTGCCGACAAAAAATACCTTCATTTTAATTAAATCATCCAATTGTACCGTATTGATAACTAGCTACATGGATTTAAAAAAAAAAAAAGTCATAAAACTCGCAAAATTTTTCGTGTACCTCTTTAAAGATAATAAATTTTTGTGTATCTCGTGCGTTACCATAAAATTTCTTAGAATTTCAGATACATATATGTACTTCTTATTTTAACGAATCCTTTTTTTAATAGAATTATTATTAAAAAGGTTTTTTTTTACAAAAGTAGTCACAGTTTATAATTCACAAGATGTCCCGTGAGTCACTCAGAGGATCGCATACAAAACTAAAGACTTACTGAAACATTTCTACCTATATTATGTTGTTTATAAAGTAAGGATGGTAAGGATAATATATTTAGAAACAAATAACAAATACAAATATATGTACATACATATTTTTAATTTTGCAAAAGTGTTGAAACTAAAAAACTTTTTATTCTCTTCAAAATTGAAACTTCAAGTGTATCTGACTTTTATTGGATTAATGAGTGGCCAACCAATAAGAAACCAACAATGTGATTAAATCCATAAAAAAAAACATGGATGTAATTTACGTCTTTTAAATCATAAAAAAAAGGAATTTTAATCACTTAAATATGTATTAAAAAAATCTAATTTACTAAATAGTATAATCCAAAAACGGTTACTTAAATAATTTTAAAAGCTTATCGTACTAAAAATGAAATAAATTTAGTAGAATTTCTTGTATACCTTATATATAAAATGAAACTGAAAAATCTTAAATAAGAGATGATAAGATTCGATAAAATAACTTAAGAAGAATACAATTAAATTAAGATCATCTTTTTCAAAAATTAATTTTCAATCAACAAAAATTAGAAATTAATTACTATTTAATTTGTGTTACATTGCGATGAAAATGCGAAATTAATTATTTCCTCTTTTTATTTTATTTATTTTTTTTTTCAAGATATAATATGTATATTATGTAACCAATTCACAGAATATAAACACATAAATAAATACATATACAAATACATACATATATCTAAATTATTTTTCCAACAATAACAAGATACGTCTAAAACGTTATATCTACATTTAAAAAAAAAAAGGAAAAAATTATATTACAAGTTTCATACACAGTCTATAACAGTCAGTGTTATATTTGCTAGCAAAAATTACAAAATGTAATCTTATAAGCGATAGAACGTTACACTCCCCAATCAAACACTCCATCAATCAACTATATACAAGCTTCGAAATACTATACATACATACATTCCGTTTTCCTGTACATACCTACATACATACATTTAAAAAAAAATATATTTTATGTAGAAGAACCTTATTTAGTATAACCCGTCTTACTTTCTATTTTCACATATTTTTTTTTTTACATTTCATGTTCAACGAAAATATTCAAGCAAATAGAATCAACGTGAATTATTTTTCTTATATTTTTTCTTCTTCTTTTTTTTTGCAAACAGCGACAAGGATATTTGCCTTTAAGGCAATCAAACTATGAATACGCAACTTTTTCTTGAAAAAAAAAATTTAATAATGAAATAAAATAAAAAAATGCTGAAAAGAGAATGTACGACGACTACGTACAAAAATAACATGTATACATATGTTGTATGAAAAAGATATTCTTTGTTCACGGTTAAATTATAAAAATGTATGTATTTTCAGGATGAAAATTTATGTTGAAACCTTTTTTTTTTTTTTTTTTTTTTTTTTTTGAATAAATTTGTAATATTCGAATGTGAATTCCAAAACGAAAAGCCATATTGTTTTTACTATAACTTTGAAAAAATTGATACATTCAGTGGTGTTATTGAAAAACCAATTTATTAGTTAAACATGAAATTACTATAATAGTTGTAAAACATATAGGTAACATTCTTTTATTTCACAGAGGTTTTACAAATGAGTATCATACATTTTTTGAAAGATTTTCCGAATGAAATTGCTTCTCAGAAGCAAACAGCCCTTCATACATTACCAATACCAGTTCTTTAAAAAATCATAGTGTAGAATAACTCCTAAAATTTTAAAAAGTTTTTTTTTTTAATTTTCAAGAGCATTCGAAGAATTATAACTTTTAAGTTCTTCTTCTAAAATATGGTTTATACAATAGTTTACCCATGAAGACTGACATTGTTCAATCTATGGTTCCTTAACTACTAAAATTAGTGTTCTAATCTGTCTTGGATCAATCAAATTTTCCTCTCTATATACAGTTGGCTTTCTTAAAGAAACTTGAAAATATAATTTAAAAATCATATTTAACTGAATATTTTCATAATTTGAAGAATAAATTAAAAAATAGAAGAAATTTGAGCAAAAAAATACTCGTATAATTAATTACTTCTATTTTCATGGATGTGACATCGTGAGGCAGAAAAATTCGAATAAAAGGTCTATTTAAGCTTATATTTTCATATTTATTTTTTTCATTTTGGTGTGAACTAAGAAAAATAAAAATAATCTTATAACCTACAGAAATTCAAATGACAACATCCATCAATACTTACTTTCTTCTAACTTCCTTTTAACTTGTTTCTATCGAATAAGTTCAATAAAGGGATATCCTTATACGTTATGAGACATTAATTTAAAAAATAATAATAAAAATCATTAATTCGAAATTAGAATTTGAATATGGTCACAGATGTGATCCCTACTTTTCAGATATTTTTAGATTTGTTCTTTTTTTTTTTTTTTGTGAAATTTATTAAAATTTTTCCATGGCTATTTTAAATATTCATTTACAAAATAGGACATTTGAAATAAAACAAAACATTGTAAATTGACGTAATTCAAGGACCGACCATTTTGGTACAAGTGTGACGTCGTCAATAGGATATATGTACATATTTCATATTTTTCTAACAGGGAAGTTCTTCAAAATTTAAAAAAATTTGAAATTTAAACAGAAGAAAATTTTAAAATTAAATCCTCAAAATGTGTATAGAAAATGAGTCCTAATTCAATTGAATAAAGCCTTGGAAATAAAAAAACATATAGCTTATGTTGTGCTAGTTGAAGGTTTCTATTATTAAATTAGAGGACTTTTTTAGGTCACGTTCCAATTTTGTCTCTGTATTTCCGTATTTTATTTGCAAAATCATGCACGTATGTACGTAACAGGTGTGACATGCTTAATTTTTATGCCATAAGTGAAATTTTTCATCTTTATTACTCGGAATGTTCAAAATGCAACTTTGAATTTTTATGTACATACATACTTATGTACATATGTATGTATGCTCTTGAAATAACATAAATTAACTTCATACAATTTTCTGAAAGATCAACTTATATGTTTTCAATTTAAATTATTTTTTTAACAAATACATCTGATGTTCCATTCTTATTTCACTAAGCAAGCTCATATTTCACCAATAAGAGAAATATTGCATTAAGACGGTATTTAGACGTTTTGAAACTCACTCATAATATTTTCCATTCAAATTAGACTCTATAAGATTTCCAATAACCAATATTTGTGTGTATAAATTATTTGTGACAGACATTATTAATTTGCCACCCACTTAAACATATTTAAAAGCATTTCAAAATATTTTCAACCTTAATGCAGTACCTTAATTTTCTACACTACACTGTTCTAAAAAGTTAGATCAAACTCAAACGGAACTATGTCAATTTTTATTTAGAAATGAATATTTTAACAAATTACTTTTGTTTTTCATATAATATTTATATAGGTAACAACACAGCATTCTTGATACCCATTAACTTTGACTTACATCTTACACCCATTTTCCCAAAACAATACTTACTGCTAATATTAGATGAAGGTATACATACATGCACACATGTGTTGTATTTATACAACTTTATATTTTCCACAACAAAAATAAAATAAACATTTTTAAAAAGGATAACATTAAAACTAAAAATATTTATAAAATATAGAATTCAACACACTTTAATAATTCAAAGTTCAGTTTCACAAAATGTTTTGTATACATTTTTGTACATACATACATACATACATACTTATTTTAGTACTTGTACACATGTTATATAAAGTTCATATTTCCAATTAGGGTACTATTGATTGTGATTATACTGTTCTCAGAACAAATATGAAAAAAAAAAATGTAAAAAAAAATATTCGAACAAAAACTTGAAAAATTTCTTTTGTTTTTACCTTCAACCCTTAAAAAAATGGGAGAAAAAAAATGTTGTATTAGCAAACAGGGAGACTGTCAATAGAAAACATAAAAAAATCGCGTCATATAATGTTTTAATATAATATAATATGTTCCTATATACCTATGTATATGGCTATATGTACATATGTATGTAAAGCTAAGTATACAATCGTTAAGTTATCCTGAAGTGGATTAAGACACCAACAGTATACATTTAAAAATATATTTTATGCTAAAGACTAACAGTGTTATCACACGAACATTTTACTTTATCCATTGAGTATACCAAGTTTGTCCTGAAATTTCAATTTAATATAATAAAAAAAAATCTGAATTAAACCAAAACAGAAATTTATCATATATATATAGAGAATGTAATATGAAATTTAAAGACAAACTTACGTTATAACATTTTAACGTTCATGTGACAACACGATTATAGTATTTAGCCTCCTAAAGGATATGAATTCACATAAATGCTTGAGTATTATATTGCTATAAAGGGATTTTTTGAAAGGATAAAATATATAAAATGTGTATATTTTTGCAATGAAATTTTCACAAATAAATTTATATAAATACGAGTACATACATATACATAATATATATGTATATTATTATGTACCTACTCATTGATATGTGTGTTTGTGTTATATTTTGATATTTTGTAAATTAATAGTATATATAACATTCTGTAGACTTTGTACTGAATTGGTTAAATGATGTACGCAAATAACAAAATCACAAATAAATTGTAGACGAACAAATGAAGTTAAACATAATTGTCCTTAACATTACCCGCATTTTATATACATATGTATAAGTATATATTGTAATATAATTTTACAAAATCAATAATACAATTTTATCTTTGAATCTTATTTTATAAATTTTTTTACATTTTTCATTATTTTTTTTTTTTTTCATTTAGCAATAAAACACATTTCTTTTTTTAGTACTTAAGAAAATAAAAGAAAAAGATGAAAATAAAAGGAAATTTTGTGGTAACATTTTCTTTGTATTATTTTTACGACAGCTATAATTTTCCAAACCATTACTTCTTATCAGTATTATAACATAAAATACTGTTTTTTTCATTTGTCTTTTTTCTCCTTTTTTTTTTTTTACTACATGAAAACAACTATGTACATATACAACAATATAATTACATTGTCGTATTGAAGTAATATCCTTTTAATTTGGTTTTTACAGACATAATTTTCTCGGAAGTGTTTGAAACACATTTACGAGGACCAGGATTTGTAATGGAACCACCACCCAGACTTGAATTTTCAAATTCATCTGGAGGTTGGTTAGATTGCTCGGCATCTGGAAGTCCACAACCAACTATAGAATGGTTATCAGTTGATGGTACATCGATAAATGATGTTAGTGGTGTAAGAAGAGTCTTACGAAATGGAACATTAGTTCTTTTACCATTTCCTGCAGCTGCTTATAGACAGGATATTCATAATACAATATATAGATGTATAGCATCAAATAATGTTGGAAGAATTATATCTAGAGATGTTCAAGTTAGAGCTGGTAAGTAAAACAAAACAAAAAATATTTCTTTATAAATAATTTATCATTTTAATTTTAAAACTCATACACAAGCATATTTATTTCATTTACGAAATCCACAAAAAAATAAAAAATAATAATTTTTTATAAAAACTGCTAATACTTTAGTCAAAAATTTCTAACTGAATTCAAAGGAAAATATTGTTTTTTTCAGTCATCCTTTTTTTTATATGTATGTCCTATACATATCCATTCATTTTTCCTTTTAAATTTCCGACATCTTCCATACAATAATAATTAAGACTTTTTTTTTTTTAATACACTAATTAATACATACAAATGTATATATAATGTCCATTACATATTTCAGCATACATAATTCAAATTCAAATTGTAAAAAACATTTTTTTTCCTCTACAACTTGATTTTACCTTTCATATTTTCTCTTATCCATTTATCTATTTTTTTTTTTTTTTTCATATGATATATGTATGTATGTACGAGTATGAGTACAATATCCTTATATACTATAATATAATAAAAAAAAAATTTTTTATGGTATTCACTAAGTTTCTCAATAGAAATCCTGTGATGAAAGCTTCATTCAAAACAGTTGAGATATGTTGATGAATACCAATGAATTCTCAGACTTTAATTTTCCTCACTAATCGCGCAAGAAGCCATTGCTTGCTACTATTCATTTCAGTCATATTCATCTCAGAAATATGAAAAAAACACCATGCATATGTATCTATATTTATGTTATGATATACTTGATTTCTATGTATGTATCTACATCTCTTATTAGAGCAAAAAAAAAAAAAAAAAAAAAAAATCAGAGTTTCTATGTTCCTTTTTTTTTTCTATCCTCAAGTTTTTTTTTTTATGTACTCTTTTCATATACATATATATTTCTCCGGAAACTACCTATTTTCACAATTTTTCCAACTTTTTCCACTTTACTTTTCCCTCCTTTTAGGTTCTTGTACAATATTAATATACATATGAATTTTGTTTGTATGTGTTTTTTTTATATACAAAAGTTTTCATTTACCATTTAGTTTTAACATTTTTTTTTTCCTCCACATATGATATATGGAATATTATACTAATATTTTTATACAACAAAATGTACATATAAGGTACATATAATAAAATGCGTGTACAAATGAATATACATACATAAGTACATACATATATATGTATGTATGTATATAAAAAAAACTCAATATACTTTATATAAATATGTATGTATGTAGCTGCTATATCAACTTTCATACAAAAAAAAAATCCTGATTTTTAAATGGACGTACTCGTAAATTAAAAATAGAACAAGTTACTACATAGTACATTTTAGAAGCTTGCATTTTTTTTTGTTTTGTTTTAAACTGCAAAACTTCAAATAATGCAAATTTTTTATTCAAACGTTCATTTGCACACAATAAAAATTTCTAATGAAGAATATGACATGCACACATACCTATGTAGTATACAATGTATTCAAAAATTGTATCTTCACAATTTCATATGCGATAATATAGATTAAAAAGTGATACTGAGACCGCAATTTTTAGGTCCTAAGAAATTTACTTTTTTGAGCTGTTTAAGACCAATAATAGATAGTTGATTCGACTTGAAATTTCATACATAAACCATAAACCTTTATTATTTCTGTTTATATTTTTCAAACTTGAACTGTTCAAATCTCGAAAAATTTCGAAATTTAAGACCTTATCAATAGAGGAAATCATGTGTTAACTGCCATTGTGAAAAATATTTTACTATAAAGTTTACTTTAAACTGAGCCTTGATCTCCTCTTATACGTATTTCAAATTCTTTTTAAAATCGACTCTAAAATTTTATCTTAATTTTGTGAATTTTTCTTTAATATTTATTTATTTAAATGCTATTTTGAAAAATATATATTTTAATTTAAAAAATCTTTAAAAATATGCTAATAATTTTACTTTAACATTATGTATAAACGCATATATACATATATACAAATATGTCTAGGTGTATTTTTTTTACAATATGAAAATCTTCTTAAAGCTAATTATTCCACGTTTTTTGTTTTATAGAAGTTTGCTAACTTGCCTATTTATGTATGTATATGCAAACAACTTAGCAAATTTAAAAATCATTAATTGAAAGTGCTGCTTATCGAGACGTTTCAAAACTGGCACTTGAATAATGAACACAAAGCTTCTTTTTTTTTTACATAATATATAGTACATACATACATACATATACACACTATATATAATATAGAACCGAAGAATAAGCACTTTATAAAATAATGATGGTTTCGGATTAAAAGGGAATTAATGTCAACCAAACAAACCATCATCAATAACCATTTACAAGCATTATCGTTTTCAAGTACATAATTCTTATTGAATTTTATTTTTATTCATTTTATTTTTTAAGTGTAACAGAGCTTTAATTATATGAAAATTAATAATGAGTTAATTTCAAAACATATTTAAACTTTTCCAATTTTATTTATAACTAATTAATTCAAAACCTTGTATCCTATTTTTAATTAGTTTTAAAATTTGTATTTTTATTTAATTTTTTATTTTTATATATATTTACATCTAACAGTTGTAGCTCAAGCCTATAAAGTGGACGTCGAAGTTCTAAGTGCTTCCAGAGGATGTACAGCAATATTACGTTGTGTTGTACCAACATTTGTAAAAGAATTAGTACGAGTTGTATCTTGGGTTCAAGAACCTGCATTTTATATATACCCATCACTTCAAGGAGGTATGTATACAAATTTTTATTTAATAATAAAAATTTACTTATATCACACACGTCATGTGATATCTTGTAAATTTTACATACATTATATTTTTACTTAAATGAATTAAGTTGTTTTGTAAGTGTTTTGATTAATGAATTAGTTTTTTTTTTCTCTTCTTCGAACTAAATAAAAAAATATATATTCAAATATATATAGTATAATAAATAAAATAAAAAAATACATAATTGTAATTGTATTTATTTCTCATTATTATTTAGATGGAAAATTTCATTTGTTACCCACCGGAGAATTGTTAATTCACAATCTCGAATACAATGACAGATTTCCAGCATATCGTTGCCGGACGATGCACCGTCTAACTCGACAAGTAGTCGTTAGCTCATCTGCAAAAATTAGAATCAATGGTAATTTCTGAATTCTTTTTCTGTTTTATTTTTTTTTCAATCTTTATTTTTTTTTCCTGAATTGTTTTTACTCCATTGTAACCCTTGAAGTGTAGTTAACGGCATGTTACAGTCTCGACATTTTCCATTTGTCATTCTTTTAAAAAGGAAAAAAAAAAACAAATTATTGAAGAAAAAAAAATGAAATAAAATAAAAGGATGAATTGTCTACCGTTTATTTTACTCTTTTGTAACTAAATATAACCAGAATATATGTATATACGAGTAGTATAAAGCTTTCTGACATATACGCGTACACAAAGAACAATCATATAAATCTCTAGGCTTAAAGGATATCTGAAGCATTACTCACGCTTTATTCACATTTTTTTTTTGCTAAAGTAAATATATAAGTAGTACTGTTGTAGGTATACAGTACAACAACTGAAACCATTTCTATTATCCTGTATTTTTTTATACACACATACCTATATATATGTACATAATATATAGCTTTTTTTGTTTTATCTGATGTTTTGTTTTATATGACCTGTTCATAAACATTACCATATGACTTCTCAATTTAAATGTCAGAAATAACTTTTTCAAAACATTTTCTTTTGATAGTTATTTATGTTGTGAATCCTTTCTATTGCCAAAAGGCAATTCATATAAAGCAAAAATGAAAGGTTCACCAAAAAACAAAAACTCATTGCAACATAAACAGATAATTGTTAACAATACTGATTACAAGAAAGACTACTTTTTACAATTAAAATATATTGTCATTTTGATGTATGTATATTTTAAGTATATGCAAGTAATCCTTTTGCCATCACATCAATTCAAGATTCTACTAAACAAAAGATTTGCTTAAAGGTTGTAATATTCAAAATTAAACTACACATAAGAGTATTATTAATATAACAGTATCAAAGAAAAGTCTATAATAATTTTCAACATCCTTTTTCGTTTATAGATCATAGAGGCATAGTTTCTCCAAGTGTTGTGGAACATACTTCTCATGTTTCTGTTGCACAAGATGAAGGTGCAGTACTTTTATGTGTTTCACAAGGATGTCCATCTCCTGAATACAGGTAAGAAAATTTAATTTGCATAGAAAAGAAAATGGAACCAATATAAAAACTAAAAATAAAATTAATATCATCATAAAAATCAAAATTTTCAGTCGAAATAAAAAAAAAACAAAACATTAATTACATTCTCATGATAAAATTCACATATTTAAAATAATCAAAGGAAATAAATTTACACAAATACTTGAAAAAAAACAATCTTTTAATTATACACGAACACGAATTTGCTAATTTTTTGTTTTTGCATTTTTTTATATATATTTTTTTTTTATTCTTGACTATCTATTTCATGCATCATAATCTCAGCATACAATAATGTGTCTACCTATTTGTTTAATGTGATTTAATATCAGTGAATGCAACGACCCGCAAAGAACAGTTCAATGTATTGTTTTATTTAAAAAAAATATATATATATTCTGTTATAAAATTCTCACACCTTTTGATAATTTTTTATTCTGCAATTATCAACCACCACCCAAAAAAAAAAAATTATTACAAAACAAAGAATACAGAAAAGCTTTTCATTGTTCTTTATGATAAGTTACCGTGGAATACAATTATGCATCAGCACGTATTTATGTTGACGTTGCTTTTAGTATGATGCAGTTTTCCTAGTTTAAAATGAGTTAAACATTTTTTTTTAATATTTTTAATTTGCATTAGTATAACTTTGACTGTATATACACACATATCTTTGACTATGTAATTTCAAATTTTCCTGCTTCATATCGCAACAATTTACATTTTTCATCTTTCAAGGTATTTTTTTTTTTTTTTGTTATTTTTTACGATGCTACTTTCTTTAAGCACAAAAAATTTAGACTCTACTGGATTCACAGACAACGACGACAACTGCACATGACAAAATTTCTGATATGACACTGACGACATGATGAAAATTATTATACCCTACAGCTTTTATCCACCCAACATTTTTTTTTTCCATAATACAATCATAAAGTTGCTATATCAACAACATCTCGCAACTCATTTTAATATAAAATTTCCATGGAAATTCATGAAAATCAAGATCCGTAGAAAATATTTATTTTTTTTCAACTACCATAAACACTCTTCATTCATATACCACACTTCATCATCTTTTCCTATAAACTTTCTTTCAGTAAATCAATAAAATTTCTCTCATTACTTCAGTTAGCTTTAATGAACCTTAAAAAATACTCAAACCAAAAATGATAATTTTTATCATATGTAATTAATGATTTCATTGGAAGTAAAAAATAAAAAAAAAAAGTACATGCTACGCAATAAATACAGAAATTTAGTAATTAAATTTTGTTTACAGATGGTACACACATAATGGACCAGAACCATTACCAGTTTTAAGTGGTCCCAGAATACGTTTATTAGGACCTGTTCTAGCAATTGAAGCTGTTACTGCAGAAGATTCAGGAACATATAAATGTTCTTCGAGTAATGCTGGTGGAGAAGCAAGTGCTGAACTTAGATTAACAGTTGCAACACCAATTCAAGTTGAAATATCACCCAATGTATTAAGCGTTCATATGGGTGGCACAGCAGAATTTCATTGTATAGTAACAAGTAATGGATCACCCATAGGATTACAGCATATCACATGGTATAAAGATGGCCGACAGTTGCCAAGCTCCGGACGCATTGGGGACACTCTATTAGTAACGAATGTAGGTCGGGAAAATAAAGGAATGTATCAATGTGTGGTACGACGACCCGAAGGTGATACTTTTCAAGCAGCAGCTGAACTTCAACTTGGAGGTAATAATATTGTTTTTGTTTATTATATGTACATATTATTGCATTTTGTTTTTTATTCAAGTTATTTAATAACTAGCACTTTTTTTCAAGCTGGATTTTGTTATTGTAGTCCTCGTTCGTCATTTGAAATATCCTGAATTGAAAACTCATTCACTATTCGTTCATCGTTTTCAGTTATTTATACTATTGTATGTATTAATATTCGATTTTTTCACTATACTATATATCATATACGTAAATATTTTTACAGATATATACAGAAAAAAAAATCTCTCTATATATTAAAATCATTGTAGTACAGAGAAAAAAAAAATAATATGTACGGATACTTATGTACAGTTATATATACATATAAGCAGAAACAAAAAACAAAAAATCTATATAGCAATTTATGGTTAATCTGCAAATAATAAGACCTGTCAACTTGTATTTATCATTCATCAATCAATTTTCTGTTATTCGTTGTCATATTCATTCACAATAAAAAAAAAAAAATTTTACATGTACATACATATATACATATATATGTTTGTTATCCACCCTCTTTTATACCACAGTGCAATGTCATGAACATATATTATATATGTACATACTATATTTAACATGAACACATCAAAAAATTTCATGAAAACATGTCTAAAAGGAATATGTATAATACAATATGTGATATATATGAATTTCAAGTAATTATACTTCAAACCTTAATAACATTTACATTAAAACTTTTTAACATACATATTACAAAAATATGATGAGAAATTGAAAAAAACGTAAATATGTATAAATTTTCTAATTAGTATTGAGCACTGTCTTATTACTATTTTAAAAATATTTAAAAATTAATAAAATAATTGTTAATATCGAATTTTTCATAATTTAAGAGAAAAAAATAAACCACTATAATGGGTGATACACCAATACCAAAATCTTCGTATTTGATTCAATAAATTACTCAATTCATTCAAAATTACAATCTTTTGCCAATTATATTTTTATACATAATTATATGTAAATGTATGTGTGTACGAGAATAATTAAAAAATATATTCCATACTTATTTTTTCTATTATAATGTACTATGTAGGTATATTCATTCAAAAGTTACTTTACCATCAATCCTAACCTTAACCGTCAATTTCTTCCTTATACATATTAATATACATATATACTTATGTATGTATGTATGTATATGTACTTGTAACTGCTTTATATTTTAATCCTTTATTTTTACCGTACCCAAATAATTTCGGAAAAAAACAGAATTCTCTTCATTGAATAGTTTTCAGCATTGATTTTTTTTTCTTTTTTCATAAAAATCTCAACATCAAAAATCTTTTTGTCTTTTTTAAAATTCTATACATACATATACGGATATTAAACTACTATATATATACATATACCACCACAGATGCTCCTCCTGTACTACTTTATAGTTTTATTGAACAAACTCTTCAACCAGGACCTGCCGTCAGTCTTAAATGTTCAGCAGCCGGAAACCCAACACCACAAATATCATGGACGTTGGATGGATTTCCGCTCCCCTCAAACGGAAGGTAACTGAACTTTTAATCCATATACTTTTATATCATACATTTTATATACATATATATTTATATCCATACAAAGATACATACATACATATATAAATATGTAAATGCCTATTGCAGTATTATCAACCATTTATTTGAATCCTGATATCCACCCATTTTTACTTTTTCATATGTAGTATAATATAGTTTTACAGATTTTTTTTTTTTTTTTTTTAAATACACATCTATAAATGAACACTGCTAATTTAATATATATATGTGTATACAATGCATATATGTATATACTAACATTCATAAACGCTTTTAATTAAAATTCTTTAGCAAAAAAAAAAGGAGAAAAAAATTAAAAAGGAATTAACGAGGTAATTAAAATGTGTACGTACCATCTACTGATGAAATATGAATACAGAAGCTGCTAAAAACTTTTCATAGGGTAGAACAGAGATTTTTTTTTTTTCAATAAAAAAGAAAATTGTTGAAATACACATTTTTTACTAAGTATATAAAATTACTTTTAAAGAATAAAAAAAAAAAAGTAAAAAAGCTATTGAATTTTTTTCTAAATACTTAAATATTCTCGATGTGTTGTTTTTGTTTTTTTTTTATATTTTGAAATTATAACTTAAATTTGTACAAACAAAAGTAATACAATAGAAAAATCACATCCCCCTTAATTTTCAAATCTTTCCTTAATTATACAATATAAAAATATCAAATTAAATTCACATTTAACAAAATAAAATTTAGAGTTTTACATAAGCTTTGATTTGACTTACATTTTAGAATTCCGTTGAAACAGACTTTACGAAATGTAATGGTCTTTTGGTCTTTTACAACTAAATACCTAAAATAATACTAAAATATAAAATTAAAACTGAAAAACTTTTATTATAATTTCTAAAGTATGTAGATGTAAGAAAGCCCAGCGCAAGTAACGCAGACTACATCATAAAAAAAATTAAATTTTTGTATTTCATACGAATTTTTTGATAATTAAATGCAATCATTCATTTTAAATTTTCAAAGCTTCAGATTTCTACTTTTTACTACAATTTAATTTTTATATCTTCTATGCTTTATTAACACTTCCCAGAGAATCACCAATCACCCATTTCGTTTTAAAGTAAAATTGACTTTTAGAAATGTTTTAGCTATAGTAAGTGTTATTAAAAACATTTATGAAAATTGTTCTACGAAGAAAATAAGTGGGGTTTTCGATTTCTACAAAAATGAGTGGAAATTGCCTTAACATCCCGAAGATTATTTTACTTATCGTGATATATGTATATACAAAAATATACAAAAATAAAAGCAATACTTACATAATACATACATGTACACATGTGTACTCGTATATTATGAGCTTGTTTTTTTTCCAGATATGCATTACATATTTTTATCAAAAAACAAAACATTCAAGAACACCAAGAATTGTAATACGCACTTTTTTCCAGGATAAGCGTGTAAAATAAAAATGTTGTTTTTAAAAAACAACAGACGACTTTTCTGTGCATTTCACATTCTTTCATAAATATTAACTTCCTAGACCCGCGAGAACATATTTTTTTAAGAAAATAAAATATATCTATATGTATGGTTTCAAAATTAATTAGCGGATTCAGTCTTTGAGTTAATTAATTAAGCCCTATGGATATTTAAATTTTAAATTAAATTTACTTTGATAGCCCAAAACCAAAAAGTTTTAGGTAAAAGCTTAGGAGTAGAATACTACGAAAACTTTTGCCAAAATTTCCATAGTGAATTTACTTTTTCGATTGACCAAACTTGTTTCTGAAATAAAGGACATGTAGTCATGTAGAGTGAAAATCAAAAATATGTACATAGTTGGAATGTGTGAAAGAATTTAGATTACGTGGTATACATTGATATTACAACAGTTACTCTCTGGATGTAATAAAAATGTTTAATATTTGTGTGTAGATGCAATAAATATTTTATACAAATTAATATTTTATATCCAATGTGTTATTTTTTTTTACTAAAGCTATAAAAATGAAGTTAAAAAAAAATAGATCGTAATGTTTTTCTTTTTCTAAAACGATTACATACATATACGATTTATAAGCACTACTTTTATTTTTTTCAACGATTTAATATAATGTGCATTTATTGATATAATATAATGCTTATATGTATCTCTCAATTCTTCTATTTGAACAGATTTATGATCGGTCAATACGTCACAATCCACGGGGATGTAATTAGTCACGTCAATATTAGCCATGTTATGGTTGAGGATGGTGGAGAATATTCATGTATAGCTGAGAATCGTGCTGGCAAAGTATCCCATTCTGCAAGACTTAATATTTATGGTATGTAATTTAAATATGTTTCGTCCTTCCATTTTAATGTCCGGTTCATTCACTATAAACATACATTTATTATTATATACATATACATTATGTATTTAACATCACATGCTTTTAATGTACATATGCATCACATATGTATGTATCTATGAAAATATAACATATCTAACATGAGAAAAAACATAATATATCCTTCTGAAAGCTTCATGCTGTATATTTTCTGAATCAGAAATCTACTACACCACACTGTTATGTTGGTGTTGTGCATACAAATATGTATGTATATTGTACATATACCCACATAACAAACATATAAATATAAATATAAGTATATACATATGAAAAATTGTGCAAAATATATGGATATAGTTTGTAGGGCTGGTCATGTTTCTCTATGATATTGGTACCACAATTTTTCATGTTTTTAAACATTAAAATTTCGTATACATTATGAGGGTTACCATATTATGATCTTAATCAAATTGAAATTTCATCTTATCATAATTTCCTGTCGCTAAATGTAACAAATAAACTTGTTAATTTATATAAATATTCGTTTATTTATAATAACAGTAATAAATATTATATTTTTACAATGTATATATGTACTTTCGTGTTTATTATAAAAACATGTGGTTTGTACTTTCTATATTGTAATGTAATTTTTCTTTCCCTGTTATTATTTTTATTACTCCCACATGGACATGAACATACATGTTTATATACCACTACATACATACATATATCTGTATTAGTATTAATTTTTCCATAAATCTATATTTTTCACTACAATTTTTTTTTTGTGTAAAATTCTCATAAATTTAAATTTTTCGTTCATCATTTATTCCATTTATTTCACATGCAATTAGTAAAAATTATTTATTTATTTAAGATTTAATGGAAAACACGTAACATAAGTACATATGTATACATACATAATATATAATTAATGTACGTTAGATGGTAACCCTCGAAAAAACGAACAATTATTAAACAGTCCAAAATACTTTGTATATGTATGCATTAAAACATGTCAAATTCACAATCTACCTCAACTTTGTCTATGACTTGCTATGACCCAGAAAAGAGAAATGACCAAAAGCTATACATATAGGCTTCAAGTAAAACTCATGTATGCACATATATGCACATCATACATAGCATATATGTAAATGCAGTTATACCAAATTTTTTTTTTTTTTTTTTAAATGCAAAAAATCCATTTGCACACAGTTTACACATATATTTACTGTATGTACAAATAATATGCAAAAAATTCGAAAGGAATAAAAAAAAGAAGGATAAAATATAAAATAATATAATAAATTTTAGTAACATCTGAATATTAAGCATACGAGTATATACAGAATTTTTTTATATGCATTTTTATTTTCTAGTTTTTTTCCATCTGATATCGCATTATATTTTATCAGGTTTTTTTTTTAAATATCAGAGAAAAAGTATAAAAATACAAATAAAATACCACATGTGACTTTTCTATACGTTTAATCTGCTTTTTCTTAATGTATTTTTTTTTTTTTTTTTGTAAAATTTATATGTAAATACATGTATAATGTATAGGTCTGCCATATATACGCTTAATACCTAAAGTTACTGCAGTGGCTGGAGAGACATTAAATTTAAAATGTCCTGTGGCCGGATACCCTATTGAGGAAATCCATTGGGAACGTAGTGGTCGAGAATTACCAGATGATATACGGCAGAAAGTACAACCGGACGGATCTTTAGTTATAAGTCCAGTACAAAAGAATGCTGATTCGGGAGTATACACATGCTGGGCACGTAATAAACAAGGACATAGTGCACGACGTAGTGGAGAAGTAACTGTTATAGGTTAGTATTATTTATATTTATATATGTATATACAATTTTTTACAGACATTGTATATTATATACATTTTCCTATATGAATTTTTATATCTATTATCTATCTATGATTAACAAAAAGAAGAAAGAAAAAAAAAAACTGAATAATAAAATATTTTTTTTCCATATGAATAGCTTTTACAGTATAAATACAACATTGACAATCATCAAAGATAATTTTTTTTGACATTTTCCATTTAAGGATTAATTTACATATAAATTAAGTTTGTTAACTAACATTTTTCGGTAAATAATAAAAATATTTATACTTTTACTTGTCTGTAATTTTTAAAGTGATACAAAAAAAATTTCATCAATTTTTCAATTATGTATGTATTTATAACCCATATAGTTCAGGAAATACGTATACACACTTTCTAAAAATAACTTTTTATCATGTAAATGTCCTTTATTATTTCTATAATTTTGAACTTTTTAATTAACACAAAATTTCATTATAGTTGATTGATGAACTAAATTATGTCAGATTTCATGAGAGAATGTGTTATGAAGTTAGAAACTTTAATATGGAAAATTTTCGTTTATATATAGCGTTGGAAAACCAGGAGTTTATTTAACATGCATCGTAATTTTCAAAATTGTCCGTTTAGTTTTTGTTGATTTTTTTTCAACAATGTGTGCTGTTACACCGATAAGTCCAAAAAATTCGAGGAAGTAGATTGCATTTGTCCTCATTTTAAGCATCTGATAAAACTCCACATCAGCGTTTGGTTTTATGTTAATAAATGCCAGGAAGTTCAAGTTAATATTGTATTGTAAATTTACTATATATGTATAAATATGTACCTAATATCTCTCCAAAAATTTGACTGCATATCCATAAGTGTGTTTTGTTTCATAGATTCAATCTATGTTTGAATGTTATGCAATTATTTGAAGTTTTTACTGTTCAAATCAGATTAAACGAAATTAGGAAACTCATCAAAATAGAGAAATCCTGCTATTTAGTTCTTGTAAACTTTTTTCTATTAGGATTGTTGGCACTTCTTCCTTGAAGTTGTATCTATGAATCACCAAATTATAACCTAACTCTTTAACGATTTTTCAAAAATTATTTTAATATATGGTCCATGGTCATTTTTTAATTTGAAAATCATATCACAGATCCAAAAGTTAACTTACAAAAGAATTTTCATAAATCATCATTGACAAACTTAATTTAGGAGAAATGAAAAATTTTAAGACACATTGTTGTGCAAAAAATAAAAAATAAAAAACTGAAATAAAATGTAAAATAATTGAAAAAGTAATAATTATTTAGTAAAACACAAGAAAAGTCCGACATGGTAATTTAAATATGTACTTTTTTTTTTATAAATTTGTATTTCTTTTCAGAATATTTCGTGTACACGAAAATAATTACATTTCTTTTCCAGATTCTATTGTATTTATATATTATGTATATTCTTATTTATTTTTTATATTATACTTTCAAATATTTTTTTCTCATTTCTTTTACTCTATCTAAAAAAAAAAACAAAACTTGCTCAATAAGAAATTTACAAAAAAAAAAAAAAAAAATTCATAAAAAAAAGAAAATAAAACAAATATTAAAAACTATATAGAAAATAATAAAAAAAGGATTTTTGTTTTTCCTAGTTTCTTTCTTTCATTTCATTTCATACTTGAACAACTACAACAATTCGAATTTCAAAACAATTCTCCAGAACTTTATGAGAATTAATAGTGTTGAATGGTTTAGATTAAAAATAAAAATTAAAAAAAAAAAAAATGGAATTAAAAATAAAAAAAATTTTTTTTATGAATAACACCGAATAAGTTTCATAATTGAAAGTCAAGTATGTTTTTAAATCAAAACCAAAAGAAGAAAAAAAATAAATAAATAAAGTTAAATAGAAAAAAAAAAGTAACAGCAAAAAAACAAAATGAAAAAGCAAAAAAAAAAACAATTTTAAAAAGAAAATCAAATAATGAAAGGAAAAAAAATAAAAACTAAATATAAAAAAAAAAAGAAAATTCTGAAAGTACGCAAAGAGAGAATAGTTTTATAACGAGCTTAAAATTTAATTACAACCTAACTACCACTATATGCATCGGGCGTATATAGTGGTGTACATAAATATACATATATATACATAGTATTCTATATATTAATAGTATTTGAAATGCGGCATTAAACAACGAGTACATATTTATGAATAAAAAGCATAGTACTTCTTCGTGGGATCTAAATTGTAACAAAATATATATTTATACAGAATATTTTAGAAAATAAAAATATATACATTCATATACATATACATATATAATGTAGAAAAAAACTTTGTTAGTAAACTTCAATAGTTAATTAAAAATTTTGCCATTTGTACTTATTTTAAGCTTTATATATAGAAGTATGTGTATATGTATATTGTGTAAGTTAAGTAAATATCTATACAGGACTCTATAAGTATATACTAATATTTAATACACTCTTTCATAGTTGTCATGGATTATATATTTTTTTTTTCTATTTTTTATATAAATTATGTATACATTGCTTATATAATATACATGTACATGCATACATATACAGATATATATGTATATAAAAATACCACAGCATAATTATACATAATATGTATAGCCTACAGGTGGAACAGGAACAATGCAGCAGTGAATTATTTCTAAAAGTTCATTGTGAAATTATGCTCTAAACTTTGTATTTATAGCTTAGAATATCAAACAATAGTTTCAACCTATTCAAAGGATACTTATAATAATGGGCATTTTCTTATTATTCATTTATTTTTTTAAAATATATACATACATACATATAATTTCTTTTTTTCTAAATGTATACCTATAGGTATACTTACATATAAACAAACAGATTATGTTATGACATGTTTAGATTTTCAGGAAATGTATTACCTTTATTTATATTTTTTTTTTTTTTCTAGTGTTTTTTTGTTATTATTTTTTTATTTTATTTTTTCTATAACAAACACATTTTCATTTAAAATTTGTACGAAAAAATAAAAAAAATTACATTTCAAATTAAATTTAATTTTTGAGGAAAATACATACAAACTAACTTTTTTTTTGTTGTTGTTCATATATTCATTCAATTTCAACGTGCTATTGAAAATTCAGTTTAATTAATCTAATAGTAAAATATATTCAAATTATTTGTAATTAAACAGTTTTTCAAATTAAATTATTATTTTATTTTTTAGTTATTCAATACTTTTAATTAGAAGAATATTTCGTTCACATGCACATACATACGAGGAGTACATATACATATATTGAATACAAAAGCACTGTGTTATTTATTCGTTGAAAAACTTTTTATAACAAAAAAATATATATATATATTTATGTACGTACGTGTATTAGACACAAAAATAAATGAATTTAACAGCGAAAATTTCAAATTCTAAAATAAAATTTTATGTTTTTGTATTTCATTTTGAAAATTATTAATATAATTTACAAAAACAAAATAAAACTAATTAAATTTATGCATATTGTCATTTTTAATAGTACGTGTAGGTAGGTATATTCAAGATGGAATGTTATAGAAGAACCCATATTTTTTATTTTTTATTTTATTCTCATATAAGCATAAATTTTTTTAAGTGTCTCCAATAACTTTTTTTTTCAAGCGAATTAATTTTTCAATATCCGTTTTTTTTTTTCAAGTACACTTTCCATTACTATACAAAAATTTCGAATTTCGAATATTTTTTTAATTAAATTTATTAATGTAAATTAACTAAGAAGTTGCAAAAAAATATTTCGTCCGAGTTTTGATTGATTTATTTTGTTATAGAAACAAAAAAAAATTAAATATTCAAGTCTACAAAATTTAAACTCAAACTCAATGATCCTCCATTAAAATTCACGTACTTATTGTTAATTTTTCAACTGTTTAATTTCATTTTGAATAAACGTGTCTAATTAATTTTTAGCGATAATGAATATACTCAACGAAAAAACCGTGAAGGGAATTTTTAATAACGCTGAAAAATAATGAAATATGAGAAAAATTATCCCAGAAATTCTACATATTGCCTACATTGGTCGAAAATTGATTAAATTAAAAAAAAAAATGCATTACGAAAAAGTAACTTTTGACTGTAATCCGAAAGAATAAGATTTCTTTTTTTCATGACAGAACATTTTCTTTTTCTTTTTTCAAATTCATTCAACAATTTTAATTTCTATAATAATTTCACACTAAAAAATATTTAAAAATAAATAAATTTTGTATTACATATGCATAATATCCTTAAATTGATATAATTTTTTTTTTACTTTTCAGAAATTTTTGTGTCATTAAATAAAAAATAAAAAATAAAAAATAAATATTTTTAAATATAAAATAATGAAATTTCCATATATATATACAATTACAGTTCCACCAAAATTAAGTCCTTTTCTAACGTCAATCCTTCAACTAAATATGGGTGATCGGGCATCATTAACATGTTCAGTTGTTAAAGGTGATATACCTTTAACAATAACATGGCGTAAAGATGGTCGTCCAATTGATCCATCACATCATATGTCCGTTAAACAAGTTGATCAATATAATAGCATATTAGTGATTGAAAATTTAGGCTCTGATCATACTGGAAATTATTCATGTGTCGTCAGAAATTTAGCAGCACAAGTGGAAAATTCACAAGCTTTGCTTGTTAATGGTAACCAAAAATGGAATAAAAAATACATATTATATAAAAATTTTCAGTATACAAAAAAAAAAATCAAATAAAATAAAACTAACTATCATTCTTCCATGTATTTACAAAATAAAATACATATATATATATATAATATACTCATATAATACACTTCAAATTAAAATATTATGTATACTAAAAATATTTTCGATTGTTCTATATTATAAATAGTTGTACACAATTTTTCTTTTTTTTTTTCTTTGTGATTTTTCTTAGAGATAATATACTTTTCAAATACTTCTATATTCTTTAATATTGAAGAGTATTTAATATAATCATATAAACAATTACTCAAATGACTTAAATAGTTATATTAGATAATAAAAAAAAATTTTATAACTGTATTTCTATGTATTCGTGTTAATTTTTCATCTATATTAAGTTGTTTCTTTTTTATGATTATTTTACTTAATTATTTGTTTAATTTACGGTTTTTGTTTTTATCTTTTCTTATACTTTTAATTTTATTTTAATCACTATTTAGAAGAAGAATGCCTGTATTTATTAAAAAAAAAAAAAAAAAGTATTTATATATTTGTTTTTAAAATTCTTTTATAACAATATTTTTCTATATATTTATTGGATATGTTTAAAATCTTTTTTTCTCTATATATACATTGTTATTTCTATTCTATATAATATTCTACTATTTATTTATTTTTTTCGATGTTTGTTGAATTTTAATTTGAATAATTTAATTTCGTACAAAAATTTAGAAAGAAATAAAATAACTCTATACTACGAGAACTTTGAAATTTAGTTATATTTTAATTATACTAAAGGAATTGAATTTTTTTTTTTTAGAATATATAATCACTTTACTTAAATGAAAGAAAAAAACTGAATTAAAATGTTGAACTAAGTAATTTACTATTTTTCATTTTATTTTTCTATTGTATACTTTAATTCATCTTCTCACAATATATATATTTATTATTTAATAAGAAAAGAAATAGAAATCTTGATGCAGAATTATTAATCTAATAAAAGAGTAAAAGATACACGGATAGTATAAAAAAAAAAGAGTATATGGTTTGGTTTCTCGTATATTCATAAACAATTTTGTTTTTGATTTGTTTCTTTTTTTTTTCTTTCTCTCTTTTTTCTCTTTTTATATGTCAATAAATCCAGTACCTCCTATAATTGAGCCTTTTTCCTTCCAAGATGGATTGGCTGAGGGTATGCGAACTCGTACTGTATGTGGAGTATCTAGAGGTGATCCTCCATTAACATTACGTTGGCTCAAAGATGGTGAGCCATTGCCCTCATTACTTGGGGCAAATATAACACAATTAGATCAATATTCCTCACTCCTTAGCATTCCTTCCTTATCTGCAACACACTCCGGTGAATATACATGTGTGGCGAGTAATCCTGCATCTGAAACTAAATATACAGCAACATTACAGGTTAAAGGTACAGTATTAATAATAAAAAATTATAAACATTAAACAAAAAGAAAAAATAAGAAAAAAAAAATCACTATATAACATTTTACTAAACAAATTCATTTTTTTTTTTTATTTTGGTTTTTTTTATTATTAATTTGCTGTAAATTACCCTTTTATAAAAATCCTTTAAATTTCTGTATATTATCAATTTAATTTTATTTGTTCATAAAATTACAATTTTATTTATAATTTTAAAAAAAAAAAACATTATACATTTATTCATTATAAATATTTAAAAAAAAAAAAAAAAAAAATATGTTAATAAACAATTTCGCGAGTTGCGTTCACTGTGTCTCCCCCCTCCCAGTTGCTTTGGCACGCAGTGGGTTTGCGGCAGATCACCAGGTAATCATTATTGCACCGTGAGTTTTCTATTATATTTTTGAATATGTTATTCAATTTTTTTTTTATATAAAATTATTTTTTAAATTTAATAATAATAATTTATTATTACATACAGACAACTAACATTTAATGTTTTCTCTTAAATCTTGACGACAAATTGTACATACATTTTCACTTGAAATTATTCATACATTTAATATTGAGGAAAAAAATTTTAAATAAGATTTATTTATTTGTTCTAACAGAAGTAAAATAGAATCCTTTACAACTAACATGCATATGAACAGACTGACTTTAATCATAATAATAAATACATATACCTAAGTAAATACGCATCTATACATATAAACTGTGATTTAAATTGTATATCCATTATTATTAATATTTACCACCACCCCCAGGCTCTAGCAGAAGGAGGAATAATTTTATATATTATGTACTTAAATACTTTAATTTTCAACCTTTATCCATATTGACCAATAATGCGCAATACAAATTTATTGAATAAAAATCAACAACACAATTACATAATATATAATCTATTATAATTATGAAAATTTCATATTTAAATAATATCGATACAAAGGATTCATTTACTTTTTCTGCTTTTTGCAAACACTTCCGTTTTTTTTTTCAATTTCAATTAAGCAAATTATATATGTAGTTTTTCAATTAATTTCAAGCATTAACCTCAATTAAATAAAATTAAACTGACAAACTATTTTCATTTATGATTAAAACATTAAGTTTTTATTTTTCAGTAATTTTTCAAAATAAATTTGAAATATTTTTGTAAATACTTATATATATTTTTTATTTATGTAACTTCATATTTAATTATGTGTACATAGTATGTAATTTAAATTTTTTCTGCATGTTTAGTTTTTGAAATTTTTTAAATAATATAGTTAAAATTTTTCTCACTAATTAGTCATCCTGTTTTTTTTTAATAAAAAAAAAAATAGACCAAAAATTGAATTCCGGAGTAGAATACCCCACAAAAATGTGAGAATTAAAAAAAAATTCAAATCAAATACCATCACAAAAAAAAATATATATATTTTACATGAACTACCTACATGTTAAATACATGTTAAAGTAATATTCTCAACAGAAAATATGTATGAATTTTTCAAATAATTTTCAATTATGTAAACCAATCCAAACAATTTGTTTTTTTTTTATATACCCTTTATCAATATTGTTTTTGTAAATATTATTATAAAACATAATTAGGTATGTTATAATATTAAAAGCTTTCGCTATCCTTGCCAGTATATATACGACACATATGTATGTACAATATAATTTTTTTATGTGAAAAAAAAAATATTTATGTAGTTTTAATAAAAATATGATTGTATTTTAAATTTTAAATTTTGAAGTATTTTTATAGTATGAATGCATGTTTTGCTTGCTTTGTTATGCATATATACGAGTATTTGTAGAATAAACTCCTTTGTGTATTATGTGAAAATATAAAACAATATATATTTATTACATATACCTATATGTATATATAAAAATATATATATATACTTATATATATGTACATACATATATAAATACATTTATTTACATATACAAAAAAAAATTCATATATATACATCAATTCAACATCATAATCATGAAATAAAAAAAAATAAAAAATAATTAAAAATTAAAAGAAAAAAAAATGGCAAAAGAAAATATTATAAAGCGTTTGGCCCAACGTAGACCCACAGCGTGGTGTGCATTATGCATTTTTATTGAGTAAAAAAGAAAAAAAAAATTAAATAAATAAATAATAACAAAAAGAGGATTAATAAATTGCAATTTCAACGCTTATAAAGCTTTTATGAAGTTTTCTCATTCATCCATCATATGTATAAATTTAAAATTAAATGAGAAAAAAAGTAATATTAAATATTATAATCGTATTTTGTTTTTGATGAGAATTTTTTGAATTGGCTTTTAAAATGAAAAAAAAATAAAAAAAAATTTTAATATTAAAAAGTAAAAATATACATTTATTCCCTATACCTTCTTTTTTTTTTAATGTTGTTGTAAAAATATACAGATATTCCCTTTTTGAAATTGTTGTTTAAATTTTTTTTTTAAATGAAAAGCTTTGTTCTTGCGCTTATAATAGCAAAATAATAAATTATTTAAATATATGAAATATATATTATATATACATAATACGTATTAAATTATTGAAGTTTACAGTGGTGATCAAATATATGCATATTATATATACATATTTTATAGCTTCAAGCTTTCGCTGCATGTTCCCTTCCTCTAGGTATGTTATATATACATTATAAAAATATAAATGAAATAAACAGTAAAAATATAATTATTTTTATAATTTTGGTTAAGCATAACATTTATTAACCGATAATTTAAAAAAAAAAAAAAAAAAATTTTTGGAATAAATTCCATATTATTGTTCAAAAAAATAAAAATCTTTTCAACTTACCCTCATTATTTGTACCAAGAAAAATGGAAAAATAAAAGGATATAATTAAAAATTAAGTAATATATTATCTCCATATATTGCTCCCCCTATTAAACCTATATTGCCTACGAAAAATTGTATACTAAAAGTAACTTTAAACTACATACTAAGTATAATACTTACATGTATGTATGTATGATATATGTTTTCATTACTCAATTAATTTTTCCAATTAAGATTCAATTCAGAATTTCAAGTCGCTACATAATATTTTTATTCATATTTCTTAATGAATAAGAAGAAAAATAAGATTTATTTTCTATATATTCTCTTCTGAAACACTTCAAATTTGTATTTTTGAATAAAGTTACCACCATATTGAGGTCATTTCAAGTTCTGAATTTCATTTGGTTTTAGATCCTTAAAATAGAAGAGTAATTAACCAACACAACACCAATAACGAGCCAATTTTTTTCATAATATGACGATGAAAACTATTATTTATAATTATTTCTTGGTACAATAGATCTATGCGAGCCACAGTGTACCTATTAACTTTGGTTTGCTAGACCATGAAAATTATAGGTCTTGATGGTTCAAGGTAATTACTTGGACCTATGGCCAATTTCTTTAAAACATCTTTTTGAAGTTCACAGTTAATTTCATACTGCAATAATTTAAAATGCTATCAAGGACAGCATCAAAAAACATAGAATTTCATGCATAAATAGCCCATATGTAAGTTCAAATTCTCATTTCTACCTTAATAACCACACTTAATTTGACGCACAATGAAAAATTCAATCATCAGTAGGTTTTTATTTAAAGGCTACGACTACAAGGTAATTTTATTTCAATAAATTTTTCAAATTGTAAATTAAATTTTAAAATTTAATAAAATTTAACTGTATTTCCAATAATTTTTTGTTTGTTTGTATAAATATTATTTACATGTGGTGATATTTAATTAATTTTTTCAACAAGATGAAAAAAAAAGGACATTATTTAATCGCCACTGTAAAGTCTAGCATCGATTAAAATTTTATAAATGATGTGTAAAATCTTTTGGAATTTCTATCCTTTAATTATTTGAAAATTAAAAAAAGCTTTTTATAAATTTTTTACCTAAAAATTACATGCTTTTACGCACACTACTCAGACTATGCTTGGCCAAATTACTATATATACATAAAATACTAACACAAATTAAAAAAAAAAAAAAAAAAAAAATCATCAAATAGTATAAAATTTAAAAATTTCAATTCAATATAAATAAAAAATTATTTTTTTTTTGTTTTCATATAGATTCTAATTAAACAATTTTTTGTACATATACAGTTCCACCACGTTGGATTGTTGAGCCAACTGATGTTAGTGTTGAACGTAACCGACATGTTACTCTTCACTGTCAAGCTCAAGGAGTCCCTACACCAATTATTGTTTGGAAAAAAGCTACAGGTTTTCTTTTTTTTTTTAATATTGTTTTATTATTTTTGTAGTATTATTAAAACTTCAACATTATTGCTACTTTAAAATTTTGGAAATCATATGAGCATTTTAAATATTTTTGTTAATTTAGAAAACAAGAAAAATTATTTATAAATTTTCAATTTAACATAATATTAAAATAGCTTCATTGTGGCTTTTAATTCCGTTGCAAAAGTTAAGAATTTAGCTTTTTTTTATATTCTTTGGCTTTTTTTTTTTTACACAAAAATTATTAGACTGTATTTATTGTATTAGGGAGTAAATCTGGTGATTATGAAGAAGTTCGAGAAAGACCATACACGAAATTATTAGTGAATGGTTCATTATTGTTGCAACATGTAAAAGAAGATAGAGAAGGATTTTATTTATGTCAGGCACACAATGGAATTGGAACAGGAATTGGAAAAGTAATACAACTCAAAGTAAATTGTATGTATTATTATTCAATATTTAAAAAAAAGGATTTTATTTCACAAATAAAATTAATCGAACACTCCTCTAGCATCACCTTATTTTTCTGCACCTTCACGATCTGTTACTGTGAAAAAAGGAGATGTAGCAAATCTTCAATGTGAGGTGAATGGGGATAAACCAATAAACGTTGTTTGGTTGAAAGCAGGAAAGCATCAATTAAATCCTTCAACAAATTATAAGTAAGAATATTTTTCAAACTTTTACACAATTTCAGCAATCAGTATCAAATTTGAATTTCGTCCAATTTAAGAATATCTATCAAGCAAGATGCTACACCTGAAGGTGTTTCAGCTGAACTTCAAATAAATAATGTTGAAAGCAGTGACAGTGGTGCATATTTTTGCCAAGCTAATAATCTATATGGAAGAGATCAACAACTTGTACAGCTTCAAGTACAAGAGCCACCACAAGCGCCTTCTGCTTTAGAAGCAGCAATGGTTTCTAGTCGTTCAGTAAACTTAAAATGGCAACCTAGAAGTGGTGATTCAGCCGAAGTTACAAAATATGTTGTCGAATACAAAGAAATAGATCGTAAGAAAAAAACATTATTTTATTTTAAAAACTTAAAAGACATTTTGAAATCTTTGCAGCTTTAATGCTTAACCAATGGCATCAAATTGAAATATCGGATCCTCCACAATACACTGCACTCATTGAAAATTTAAAACCAGCAACTAAATACGCTTTTCGGGTTATTGCTGAAGGTTCAGCAGGTCAAAGCTCACCAAGTCAAGAGCTTAATATAAAAACAGAACCTCAACGACCTGCAGGACCTCCCTTAAATCTCCAAGTACGTCCATTATCATCTACAGAACTTTTGGTAACATGGATGGCACCTCTTGCCGAACTTCGGCACGGTGACATTCAAGGTTATAATATTGGATACAAAGTATCAACTTCAGTGAGCACTTCTTATAATTTTACATCTGTGTCAGGAGATGGAGATGGTGGTACAAGTGAAATTCTTTTGAGTGGACTCCAGAAATATGCTAGATATACAATTGTAGCTCAAGCATTCAACCAAATCGGTCCTGGACCTTTATCTGAACCAATTTCAGCTCAAACTATGGAAGATGGTATATAAAACTTTTAGTGAAATATGAATTACATAATTAATAAGAACAATTTTTTGTACAGTTCCTAGCCGTCCTCCAGAAGACATTCGTTGCGCTGCTCTAACTTCACAATCATTACAAGTTTCATGGCAACCACCTCCTGTGCACCATACTAATGGACTTTTGCAAGGATACAAATTGACATTCGAGCCTATCCTTGACGATATTTTTGATACCACCGATGATGTTGAAACAAGAAAGACAACAGCTCTAACAACAGTTTTAACAGGACTCAAAAAATATACAAATTATAGTATTCAAGTTTTAGCATATACTAGAATGGGTGATGGAGCAATATCAAATCCTACTTATTGTCACACTGAAGAAGATGCTCCTGAAGCTCCTGCCGATATTAAAGTAGTGGTCAGTTCTCCGCAATCTTTATACATTTCTTGGCTACAACCTATCGAACCAAATGGAATTATTACCAAATATAATTTATATACAAGAGTTGTGAATGGTCGAGAAGAACTTAATCATGAAAAACGAAATCTTCCCTCACAGCAATTATACTATGAAACTAAAGGACTTCAAGCACATGTCGAATACCAATTTTGGGTAACTGCATCTACAAGAGTTGGCGAAGGAAAAAGTTCTCGAGTTGCCTCACAAATAACAACAAATCGAGTACCTGCTCGAATAGTTTCTTTTGGAGGATCAGTGATTCGTCCATGGCGCTCAACCGTTTCATTGCCTTGCACTGCTGTTGGGAAACCTAAACGTGAATGGTACAAAAGTGATATTTCATTGAGACAAGGGGGATTACATAATGTCCAACTTCTGGAGTCAGGAGATTTACTTATATCAAGTCTTCAGATTTCTGACAGCGGAAATTATAGTTGTCAAGTAGATAATGGTGTTGGAACTGATCGTCTTACACACACTTTAATTGTTCAAGTTCCTCCATCAGCTCCTGTTTTATACGTCACAAGTGCTACGTCAAGTAGTATTTTAATGCATTGGAAAGGAGGATCAAATGGTAATGCACCCATTACAGGCTATACTCTTCATTATCGGCGATCTCATGGCAATTTAGATGAAATGTTCTTATCACGACATGCTTCAAGTCATGAGCTAAAAGGTTTATTGTGTGGAAGCACATATCAAATTTATTTAACAGCACATAATAAAATTGGAACATCACCGGCAAGCACAACATTACATGTCAGAACTCAGGGACAATCTCCTGGAATACCTTCCACTGCCAGCTTATTAGCACCTAATTCCACATCAGTAGCTATAAGACTGCATGCTTGGCCGGATAATGGATGTCCTATTTTATTTTATGCATTACAGTATCGAGCAATAAGTGATGAAAATGAAAACTGGATTATGGGTAAACACATTTTAAACTTTTACAAAACATATCAATTGTACCTACTTTCTGTCAAAATATTTTTTTTTTCAGTTTCTAATTCATTAAAACCCCAACGACGATTCACTATTTCGGGATTAGCTCCTTCAACTTTATATCAACTGAAAATGGAAGCACACAATGTTGCTGGAGTTTCCAATGCAGAATTTTCATTCGTAACTTTGACTAAGGATGGGGATCCACCACCACCAGAAGTTGTACAAAGAGGACATAGAGCAAATGTCTTTTATAGTGATGTAAATTTTCTAATACCAGGAATTGCAACAATATCTGGAGTTATTTGTACTGTAGTGCTGTCAACATTTTGTTATAGACATAATAAGAGTTCAGTTTTATTCTAATTTTTTTTTTTACTCGATGCTACAACAAATTTTGAATGATTTACATATTTCTCTTGCAGAACAAAATAATCGAAATCAAAAAGAATCAATAGAAAATCGTCAAAACAACGAAGCACAAAGAGAACGATATTATGCAACTATTCATAAAGTATCACTTCAAAATAGTGATAAAATTCCAGGTAAAATTTTTTAAAATTATTACAATTATCTCGTCCTGTTCAAATTGTTTCACGAATTGTAGAAACGTCAGAAGATATATCACCATATGCAACATTTCAATTATCTGAAGCTAGTACATTAGCACAACCACATCATGGTGGTCCAGCAAATACACTATTACATTCATTTATGTATCATGAGCGTGCATTAACTGAAGGATGCTCATCACCACCACCATTAGCGGTACATAGAACACTACAAAATCAATCACCATATTATAATATTGTGCGTTTGTTTTGTTTTTTGTTTTTTAAATTGGCCAGATGCTTGCTAAATTTATGTTCAAAATTCAATTATTCTTCAACTTTATTTTCATTTCCTTTTTTTCTTTTACTGTGTTCAATTTCTTTATATTTTATATCTTAAAAAGTTTTCTATAGCAATATGTAGTTATATAAACACGTATACATATGTAGTTTAATTAAAAATAATTATTCTTATATATAAAAATTAAAATCACACATTATTTTCACAGACATCGAAAAATCGAAGGAGACATTCAAGAAAGACTGAACCAGAAAGTGAAGAATCCGATTCAGATCCAGATCAATTGACATCAAGTAGAACTGAATCTTCAAATCAATTAGATGGAAAAATAAAGCATAGTAAGTTCCTTTAAGATACATTCTTCAATCCTCCTCATTTTTTTTTTCATATTCGTAGTTTCAAATATGATTCAATAGTTTTGAAAATTTAACGAATTTAGTCTGTCGTTGAATAGATTTTTTCATGCATAATTATTTTTAATTTTGTTTTTAAGGTATTATTTATCATGGCACACAGTCCAGTACATCTTCAGATTTATCACCAATGTCTGAGCAAAAATCATTACCACGTCGTGGCAGATCAAGGTACCATCAACAACATCTATATTCAACAAACACAACACCAAGACACTCAAAAGCCTCATCCTCAAATTTGAATGCAAATAATATAACCACGCTGTTAGTTACATCCCCACGTAGTAATAATAATTCTAATCATAATAAAAATCTTAGTAATAAATCAATAACACAATCACCATCTGATCAAATCATACAATGTTGTAGTACTACATCGAATAAACAACAACAACAACAACAACAAAAATCATTTGCAAAATCAATATTATCGAGTAGTACTCAAACAAATGTATGTAAATCCATTGTTTCCCGCATGCCATCCCAATTTCGTCCTATACCACATAAAACTATACCATCAGCAACAATTAATGATACAATTATGCAAGAACAACATAATCCACCACCAAAAACAATATCAACTCCAACATCAATTAAATCAATTACATCTACATTACGTAAATTTCCATAGCATGTTCAAAAAAATAATAATTCAACAAATCACTATAATTTCTCTTAAAACATCACACAATTTTATAACTGTTTTTGTTTTTTTTTTATATATAATATCCTTGTTTAGATCCTTTTTTACAAATTTATTATCATTATTATGATTACTATTATTTTCATTATCATATATGTTATACTAATAATTTTTCATATGTACAAAACATGTGAAAAACAATTAAAAATTCAAATAAAACAAAAAGGCATTAAAAAAAAAATTTACTAAATCAAAGGTAAAACAAAAAAAAAAAATTTAATTAATTAATTAATTTTATTATTAACTGTTATGCGTTGTATACTCTAGCAAAATTTTCTTATATCATAATTCATGCACTTGCAATTTTACACTATATAATTGTACTTTTTTCAAATCTCTGTTTGATTTTTTTTTTTATTTAAATAAAATTTATTTTTATTGTTGAAATTTGAAAATATAGAGAAAAAATGTAATCGGTTGTTTTAAAATATTTTTTTTTTTTTTTGTAAATTTGAAATATACAAAAAACAAACAATTTGACATTACATAAATAATATTTTTAAAAAAATTTTTTAAATGAAAAATATTCGAGAAAAAAAAAATATATTTGGCAACAAAAAAAAAAATTAAAAAAAAATAAATAAATAAATAATAAACATAATAATAGTGAATATTATAAAGCAATAAATGATATTAGAAGTTAATCCTGTATACAGGGGTACAATGAGAACATTACTGCCACTACAATTACAAGACAATACACCAGGTAGTAGTTTTCATCAGGTTCCAATTGAAACAAATACACCAGATCGTCCTGAATTATCTGAAGCTGAATGTGATATTGATACATTAAAAAAATTAAAATTGGGTATCCGTTCCTCATTATGGTCAAGACCAGCTGGTAATAGTAATAGTCATCATCAGCTTCAGCAGCAGCATCAACAGCAACAACAACAACAACAACAACAACAACAGCAACATCAGCAACAACAACAACCACTGCAACAACCACCTCAACCATCATCTCATCCATCTGATTATTCGATTGCCGTTTAAGATTATGTATCATTTTTATTAAAATTATGAATATATGTGGCCAAAGCAACAAAAATAATAATAATAATAATAATGTAAAATTAATAAATTATAAATAAATTAAATGAAAAGAAAAATAAAATGAAAAATGTTATAAATCAAAAAAAAAAAAAAAAAAAGAAACTTTTTTAGAAAGATAAACAAAAATAAAAAACTTAATGAAAAATACATATAAAATTATATAAGTAGCTACATATATATATATATATATATAGTGTTTACTTTTTATATACATTTTTTTATAAAATTCTAATCATATTTATTTTTAAGAATTATAGTTACATCGTATAGAAAATATATTCTATTTTTATGAGGGTAACATAAAAATCAAAATCAAAAAAAAAAAAAAAACAATACTTGAAATTAAGACGAAAATAAAAAAAAAAAGATATTTTTTCTTCTTTTTTTAATAATTTTTTTTTTAAGTATCTACACACACATACATGTATGTATGTACATATGTGTATGTATTATTCATGTATTGAAAATTTTTTATGAAAAACAAATTTTTTTAATTGGTTGTTTTGTTAAAAATATTGTTTGATTATACTTAATAATTATATAGAATAGAGTATCTTTCAAAATATTGAATTTTAAAAATGATAAAATTCTGTTAGAAATTTTATTAGAACTTTTTTTTTCTTATTACATAATAAATAATGTAATATAAATTTAAGTATGAAAGAAAAGGAATAAAAAACAAAACAAATACATAGTAATAATAATAAAAACAAAGCAAAAACAAAAAAAATTTTAGATAATATATTTTTCATGTTTCGGAAACAATGTGCCAAAATTTAAAAATAAAAAATTAAAATAAAAATAAATTAAATTAAATTACATAAGTTTGTTTATATGTGTATAGTAAATACAAAATAAAAACATGGGAAAAACTTTTACTTGTAAAATTAAATTTAAGATTTAAAAAATAAAAGAAAAATAAAAAAAAAAGATAAATAACAAAACAAAACAAAAATTAAATATACAAAACAATTGTGTAAAAAAAAATTACAATTACTTTTATATTTTTTAAAAAAAAATATATCAAAATTTGGAAATAAACTTAAAAAAAAAATGAATAAAAAAATACATGTAAAACATGCCAAAATGTTACAACTATTGAAAAAAAAAATATTAAAAAAAATATATACATATGTATATATTAATATATATTTTTATTTCGTTAATTAATTATAAAATTGTTCATGTACATAATAAATAAATAATAATTAAATAAAAATTAAGATTATGAATAAATGGAAAAAAAAACAACAACAATTAAAATCATCAATTTATAAACATTATTTTTTTTTTTCAAAAAAAAAAAAGCAAAAATAAACACGTAATACAAATTAATAAATCATTCACGATAACTTCAAAAAAGAATTAAAAATAAAATTAAAATAAAAAGTTGCTCAGAATCAAAATTTTTTATAATTATTTTTAATTTTTATAAAAAATAAAGAGAAAAACAAATAAAATCGAAAATATCAACACTAAGATTTGTAAGATTTTTGATAGAAAATATTTCACATTATATCTTATTTATCATAAGATAAAAATCTTAATTCATGAGTGGATCAGAATCCAGCATGATGTGATTGATGTGAATAAGTTAATTTTTTGATATATTTTTTACAACAAAAAGTTCTCTTTCTATGGCTTAAAAGACGTAAAAAAAATAAATAAATAAACGTTTAATGGCATTATTAGAAATTTTTCAATAATTAAAAAAAAATTATCAATATTAAAAAGGCTGAATTTAATTTTTTTGCAATACACCACATCTAAAACTAAATTGAAATTAAATCTTTTTAAAAAGCTTTTTTTTTTTTTTTTTTCAAGAATAAAAATTAAGAATTTAAGAATTTAAAAACGGAGATAATCATTAGAGGATCCAAATTTTATATATGAAAAGTGTTTGATTCGTACATTTTGGTCTGTTTTGATGAGCAATACGCTTAGCATTTTTTTATATAATTATGTATATACATAAATATGTTCTATTCTAAATTATTAACATTAAATTTTAATTTACAAATTACTGAAAAAAAAAATGTGTAGTCCTTATTGGTTATTAGGTAACCTTCAATAAAGAACCAAATGAAAAACTAGTCTAAAAATTAATGGAGTTACACGATTTTCGAATTTGATTTTTGTTGGAAAATATTTCTACAAAGCATTCAAGCGTTTAAGCGTTCAAAATTTTAAATCCTGTAACGTTTGTTAATTACGTACCAATCAAAATGAATATAAACAACCAATAAAATTTATACTTGTTAACACCTAAAAATAATTAGGTACATTCGTGCAAATTTTAAAAATTTAATTTTTTCTGTAAATTGCGAAAATTTTGCAATATTTTGTATTATTCTCAATATGCTAGAAATATCTCATGTGTCTAATTTTTATGCAATACTTTTGCCTGTATAAAAAATATAAAAACAATAGTAATAAAAGTTGACTGAATTAAACTGGGAATTTTTTCTCAAATTTTTTAAGAATTTTAAACTTTAAATTTCAAAACAGTATTAAAATTATTTAAAAAAAAATCGATAAGAATAAAACGATGATTGATAAGATATTTCTTAAAGTAGGTGTTACAAATTTATCCTATATGCGAAATTTTTAACATGACTCAAATTTGACTATGAAAGAAAGCAAAGTTCAAAATTAAACTAACGATGCCTATAGAATCACACAGTAATTTCTCAGATAAAAAATAGTTGAAAATCGTGTATAGACCAAAGTGCTACTATGATTGAATGCGACGAATTACCCTATTATAAAAATTCATACAGAAACAAAAGCCACAATTTTCTTGTTGAATTTCATTTGTAATATGATTTTTAAAATACAATCATTTTCTTTTTTACTTATTTGCCTCATTTCGTCATCATTCTGTGAAAACTCACCATCAAGTCCATGGAAAGGGGAGAATATTTTCATTTAAAATCAAAATACAATATTAATTTTTAATCTAAAACTGAAATTTGAACATTTACCTATTTATTTTAAAAGTATTATTTTGGACATGAATTTTTACAAAATGACGACAATTTATATATTCCAAAGCAATTTAATTGTAAATAAATTTAAAACAAATGCAAAAGTATTTTAATAGTATTTCAAATGATCTTATATTAAAATCAATTATAACAAAACAAAAAATTATACAATACGATCTATGATAGTACTATAATTTTACAATAAATATATTTGAAAAAAAAAAAAGTGAAATATCTTATGTGTAAATTATACTTATTATAAACATTGTACAAAATACATACTTTTTTTCAATATTTAAAATACAATAATTAATTGCATAAATCAAAATTTTCATATATAAAAATATTACTCTATAAAATTAAGTATATAAATCTAAAAAAGACATTCAGATTCAGTAAAAAAAAAAAATCAAAATAATACAAAAATAATCAAACTGTTAATATTATCCTGTGGAAAAATAATATAGGTAACTAGATAACACATTAATACATATACAATATAGTATACATACGTCATACGTGAAAGGGAAACATTTTTTTTTCTAACATAAAAATGATTTGAAAACACAGAAAGATTTAAGAAATCAAAGTTAGAATAGCTACTGTTTTTTTTATTATTTTTTTTAACGAAATATAATAACCTAATAGTATAAAAATGCATATATTATACATACATATGATATTTATATTATGTATAGTATGTATATCATATTATTATTATTGAAAGACTGATTTATTTCATTACATTACGATTACATCATACTATTTAATGGAATTTAAAAAATGATTAATATTTAAAGGAAAAAAAAACTAATGAAAAAATCAACAATATAAACAATTTTCATTTTTTTTTAAATTTTCATAGAAAAAATTTGACTAATACAAATATATATACGAAGATATTCCAAATTTAATACAAAAATGTGAAAATATTTACTAATAATTATTTCTAACTGTAAATAAAAATGAAAACAAATAAACAAAAAAAAAAATAAAACAACTGAAAAAAAAGTATCTGTAGCAAAACGTTTATACATGAATTTTAAATTATTTCAATAATAAAGGCATTTACATGATTTTCAAATAAAAATAGACTTACTTTATTTACAAATCCATTATTATATAAACATTTATCGAAAACGCAGTAGGTACATCATACATCGAAAATCGTATTCATGAAGAAATTTAAAAATGTTTCATGATTTCAAAAATAAACGGTCACAAAAGTACATTTTTTTTTCAGAAGTTACCTATTAAAAAATTAAAAAAACTTCAATTTTAAACAACACTTTTGAATACGTAAATGACAGTAATATATACAAATAAAATCATAGAACGGTAATAAAAAATTTAATTTCCTTAGAACTTTTGTTAACGAAAAATGAATTTTAATATCATTGTATTTGGCAAGTAAAATAACAAAATGGCCTCAGTTGTATTTCATATTTTTTTGTTTTTAAAATGTACAAAATGACAAATTTTTTCCAATTTTTTTTCACATTTCCTTATTCAAATTATAAATAATAATATGGTTGTACTCTAATGTAACATAATACTATAAAATTAATCACAGTATATATATGTATAGGTAAATACATAAACATTCGATCATCATACGTATACAAAAAAAAAACAATGAATAATTTTATCTACAAAATTTAGTACTAAAAATAAAATAAATTACATAAAATATTCATAACAACCAAAAACATGGAAAACAAAAAAGGATAAAAAGAACAACAAAAAAAACAACAATAAAATATAAAAAAATAATAATAAAATAAAACGAAAACAAAATTAATTATCTAATTATATATTATATTCAAAGGGGAAAAAAATAAATAAATAAAAAAGGAAATTTGTTGAAAAAAAAAACAACAGTGAGAAAAATAATGTGAGTTCAAAAAAATACGAAATATGAAAAATGAAAATCATATGAAAATTTATATAAATAAAGTGTATTATGTACTTTTTAAAAATAAATATACATACATACAATACATATAATATAAATACATACTAATATACAAACACATCGAAAAGTACGAATTTATATAATCTAAAACTACATATTTTATTATTCCTTAAATCATTACAAAATGTTACTCGAACATATTTTATTTTTTTTTTCAATTTTCGTCAATAATTCAGCTGAATAATTTTTTTAAAGTAAAGTAAAGAAAAAACCATAAATTACTGCAATACATACATAGGTACATACCCAAAAAAATAAGTGAAAATTCAAGAAAACTTTTATTGAAACATTTTTTTTTTTTTATTTTTAATTTTAAAAATTTAATTTAAATTTATTACAAAAAATGACAATTCGAACAACTAAAAATAATAAATAAAAAAAATACAATAAAAAAAAAAAAGAAAACTCAAATCAAAATAATATTATATAATAAAAATAAATGTATATTTATTCCAGAGTTGTGATATGTGTTACATAATATTTCTTCATAAGAAAAAAAAAAACAAAACAAAAAGCAAAAAAAAAATGGTGTAATAATAAATAATTTTTTTTGAACAATGAAGATAATAAATAAAACACACAAAATAAAAACGAAATAAAATATTATGTAGATATATGTCTTTATATATAAAAAAAAAAAAAAAATAATTCAAAAAAAAAAAAACAAAATAAAAAACTAGAAAAAAAAAATTAGCATAATTTTTTTTATAATTTTTGTATAAAAAAAAAGGATTATTTGAAAACAAAACAACAAAGAAAACGTAAAAAAATTTACAAACTTAAAAAATTTTGACAACCATTTTATATAAAAACAAAAAAAAAAAAAAAACAGAACGTGAAACGTTTATAATCAATTTTATTGAACTGAATTATTTTTAAATTATTATTAAATAAAAATATATATACATATGTGTATATGTATAATTCTTAGAAATATTTTTTAATATACTAAAACGGGAATTTTTTCATATTCATATTTTGTTTAACAAAATATAATAATCAAAGATGTAACATTTAAAAAAATATAAAAGTACGGCCATAGAAGGAATAAAATTAAATAATTTTTTTTTAATTAAAAAGTTAAAAATATGTACAAAAAATAATTTTTGATTGTTGGAGTTTCAAAATTATATACACGTACTCGTATATAACTGTAAAGAAACAAATTTGAATTTTCGGTGTAACCAATGCTGAAACATGCATCAACAAAATAATTATGCATTTTTGAACATACCTATACGAAATGTTAAATATAATTGAAAAAATTTCAATACTTAACATTTAAAAAATCTTAAATTTTCAATGTAAAACACATATGAATAGATTCTCCAACCCTTCTTTGACTTCTTTGCTAGGCTTAATATTTTAAACTAAATTTTTTCCTTTTCTTAGTTTTAAAAAGGGTCTGTACTTTTTTTTACTGTTCAAGTACCAAACAAATTTTCATTCTGCCTGATTTGTTTCCTTTCCTTCTCTTGAAAAATTTTCAATAAATGTTCACGAATACTTTTTTTTTTCCTTTACTAAAATACAAAACATACAAACAATTAGCATGTTTTTTTTTTAATTATTTCCCAAAAAATAAAATCTCCCATAATTTACAGAAATTTTCCATCTCTCCATCTCAATCGCAAAAAAAACTGAAGACATTTACCTATACTTGAATATTTTAACCCTTTTACCTTGAAAATTATTACTAAACAAAGATGCCTATTTTTGAATATAAAAGCTGTTCTTAATACACAAAAATTATATACTGAAGAGAAGAAAAAGAATAATTGTGTAATGGAATGATAATAATCAAACAAGGGTGTAGTAGGTTCATCAAAAAATTTAAGGGTTTAAAAAATTTTCAGTTATAAAAATAGCACATTGAACGTAAAGTTATAGTAAATCTCCAATTTATACAATCTAATAAACTTTTTTCGTAATTAAAAACTTTAAGTACCGTTATTTGAGATACTTATAGCTTTTTACAAAATAAATTACTTGCTTTTTGTTCAAAAAAATGTTAATCTCTTTGTACTAAATCAAAAACTATGTATGTATATTGTATGTACAATTAACTTATTTATTTAATTTATCATTATTTCAGTTAAAAATTTCGTTAATTAACATTAAATTTATCGAAAATTTTAATCAAAATTATTTTGAAGTGTATATATAGTTTTACATCTTTTATTATTATTGTTCTGTTATCAACATTATGTATAAAAAAAAATTCCTGTATTTAATCAACAAAATGTTATTTAATTAAGATTTAATAAAACATATACATACTTGAAAAAAAAGCTATTTAACAAGTTTTTACGTTTATAAAATAAATAAATAAATAAATAAAAACACAATTTAAAAATGTATACATACATACCTATATTTACATAAATAATAAAGCATTTATTAGTTTATAAATTATGAGTAAATTTAAAAAATAAAAAACTATTATTATTATTAATTATACAATATTATATAGATATCATAAAATATAAAATATTTAAAGTTGTAAATAAAATTAATTTAATGAAAAAAAAAAACTAAATAACTAAAATTTTAATTTGTGTTCCAATCTCACTTCCAAATTTTTTGATTTTTTTCCATTTTAGAATTTATTTTTTTGAATAAATCTTATGGAAAGAAGTCATACATACTTCCATATTTTCTCAGATTTATGGTTGGTTGGTTGACGTGGCTGTTCTTTGGATTATTTCCGATGACCCAAATAGCACTAACCGTGCCGTTTTGATTCCACACACCGACACACCTCTCAGTTGTCAGTCAAAGGATTGTAAGCCCTTCTGTCATACATGAACCTACAGTTTAAAGTGGAATGCGAACCACTAAATTCGTTGATAGAGAACGAATTTTATTCGTATGACAGGGCTTGGTACTAATATTTTATGTAGTTTTTTCATGGACTTAACTTATGCTCTCTAAGCAGAGCTCCAAACTATCATATTTAGTACCGAGCACTTATACCCAACTCAAAGTGAATTGGTACTCATTCAAAGCTGAGTGAACTTAGGCGGACTCGAATCCGAGACCTTCAGCATCAGAAGCCAAAGCTCTAGACTCTACTGCTTCTCCCATAATTTACAGAAATTAAATTGGGATATCCATCAACACTAACCTTTCTCAATCGCAAAAAAACTGAAGACATTTACTTGAATATTTTAACCCTTTAACCTTGAAAATTATAACCTCTCAGTTGTCAGTCACTAAATTCGTTGGTAGAGTCGGTTTTTATCAAGCAATCTGTAACTTTTTTCTGATAGGTCACTTTATTTTACACTTTCTTTCTAAAAGTTTTTTCAAAATCGTCTGCCTTTTACAAAATTACCTCGTATAACATAACTTCCTAGTTGCATACATTTTATTTCTTATAAAAACATATTTCATTTTTGAAAGCTTATTTAAATGCCCGGTTCATTATTTGTGAGATAATCCACATTTTAGATATATATATTGTGTACAAACATATGTACATATATGTATATATGTATGAACTTATTGTATATTACTAATATAATAATTAAAGAAACATTTTTTTTTAATAGTTTGTAACAAATAAATTTTGATGAATTTGAACATATGAATTTACAAACCTTAAAAGAAACTAAAATACTGAAATAAACAGAAAATGTTTTTACATGATTCCAAAATAGTTTTACGTACATAGTTAAATAGATTGAAATACATATTAAAAAAGCCTTTTCTACACAATAAAAATAAAAAGTAGTTAGCATTGATCTAATTACCTATGCTAATTTTTATTGTGTTTTTTTTTTCTTCGTAATTTAAAAAAAAATGATCAATAGTCTTTAGTAATTAATTTTCTATGTTTTTTTTTTTATCACTTTAAAAAATAATTTGTATTAAAACCGGAATCACCAATTTAATTGAATTCCTTATCGACTACATTGAAGTTCTTATTATGTTCGACAGGTATAAGTAAAACTGATTCTATTTAATACGTTACACTTCAAAATAAATTCTCATTGTCATATTCAATTCAAAATGTTTCAGATACTAGCAGTTACTTTTGCATTTTTTGGTATTATTCATGGTTTACCGATTGGAGAACAGCGAATTGTAAATGGTACAGACACTGAAGAAGGTGAATTTCCATACGTTGTAAGTTTTCAATTTTACCCGTATTGTACTATTTTGACTCAATATTTTATTATTTTGAATTTATTTTTTTAAAATTAAAAGGTGTCTGTAAGATATGCTTCAAGGGGATCACATTTATGCGGAGCATCAATAATCACTCCAGAATGGCTTCTCACAGCTGCGCATTGTGTTAATAGAATATCAGCCTCAGATGTAAATATTCAGTATGGTGTTACTAAAATTTCTTCAGATAGATATAATGTTATCAATGTTTCTCAAATAATTGTACACGAAAATTATGATGGTTACAATATCGTCAATGACATAGCATTAATCAGATTACAAGGACCACTTAAATTTGATGAATTCGTACAACCTGTTAAATTACCAGAGAAAAATCAAGTTACACCAGAAAATTCTTCAGCTATTTTAGTTGGATGGGGTTTTAATGCGGTAATTTACAAATATTTTGTCGTTCTTTCAAATTTCAATTTTATTTTAATATTTCAATATCACATTTGTCAATTATATAATATTTTATTTTCATTATACACATTAACTCTATACAAGACTGGAGGATCTATACAAAACCATTTGCAAAAAGTTGATCTGATCACATTCTCTGATGAAGATTGTTCCAAAAGACATAACGGTAGAACACGTCCAACCAACATTTGTGCTGGAGTTCCAGAAGGTGGTAAAGGACAATGTAGCGGTGACTCTGGAGGTCCACTTACAGTGAATGGAATTCAAGTTGGAATTGTTTCTTGGAGCGTTAAACCATGTGCAATCGCTCCTTACCCGGGAGTTTTCACGAAAGTTTCTAGTTACATTGATTGGATTAACAAACATGTTAAACCTAATAATAAATAAATTATTGACTTGTTGATCAAAATATAATTCCACAAACTAAAAATATAAAAGCATGTCAAAATTAATACTTTGTTGTTTATGATCTGAAATTTATAAAAGGTTTCTCAACGTTTTAACACAAAAAATTTGTTTAAAATGTAATTTTATAAAAAGGGAAGAAAATTTAGTAAAACTGAATTCTCAAATAATCTAGTTTTATTTAAAAACAGATTTTTCTTCAAAAGGCATAGTAGAATTTTCAATTGTAGAAAGAAAAAAAAAACGTCATTATTCTTATCATAGGTTTTATCACACACTATAGACAAATTATCAATAGACAAATTATTATGAAGAAATAAGTATTGGGTGTTTGATCAAATAATTCCTGTACTTTTCTTACAGAATGTACCTACACTTTATGTTTGTAATGTTTGAATTTTCTTTGTACATACGGCAAAGAGTAATGCAATTTTAATAGTTTAATTTTATTGTAGCAAATTTTTGTGTATACCTAATTAAATTTATTTTAAGTTTAGGTACCAGATTTGTACATTACAATATAAGTATGATATTTGAAAAATTCTCAAATTTGTGCAAAACCTTATTGTTCATGCAATACAAACAATGTCTGTAAACTAAATTAAGTTTTTAAAATTAGCAACTGTTGTTGAATATCTAGTAAAAAATTCCACATAGAATTCAAACATTTACATGATGGTTGATTGACGTGGCTGTTCTTTGAATTATTTCCGAAGACCCAAATAGCACTAACCGTGCCGTTTTGATTCCACACACCGACACACCTCTCAGTTGTCAGTCAAAGGATTGTAAGCCCTTCTGTCATACATGCACCTACAGTTTAAAGTGGAATGCGAACCACTAAATTCGTTGATAGAGAACGAATTTTATTCGTATGACAGGGCTTGGTACTAATATTTTTTGTAGTAATCCACCAAACTCACTTATACCCAACTTAAAGTGAATTGGTGCTCATTCAAAGCTGAGTGAACTTAGGCGGACTCGAATCCGAGACCTTCAGCATCAGAAGCTAACACTCTGCCGCTTCGTCTACTGCCCGCCTTTCTCGGATTCATAGGTGGAAATCTCTTTTTTTTTAAACATTTTTCCTCTCTACTATGAATCACTCTTATTTTTACACCGGTGCCCACATAGCCCAAGATATATTGGCAACATAATCCATAAGAATAACTAGAATTGAAAATTGATACTCTTCTGGACAAAGGATCGTGGTAAAGAATCATTATCTTATCTCCATTAACTGTCCAATATAAAAAAAAATTTATCATTTTCACGGTAAAGCTCTAAAAATTTATTACAATAATGAACTTTTTCTCTTTTCAACCGCATTAAAAAATTTTGGATGTCCATTTTGCACTCATTTTTGTTATATACATTTGTTAGTTTTTTTCTAGGACCCAGAAAACATTTCGACGAACTGTTTATAAACAATATTTTAATCAAAATGTTACTGGGATTGAAAAAAAAAAATTAACAAATTAAATAATTTTCGAAATAAATAAATACATACACAAATTTGGAGCTTCAATTTTAAATTGGTAAGACTTTGAATCCATCTCAAATTTTTAGATGCATACATATGTATATAATACTATACATACACAGATACACTCTATACTACATATTTTATTTTCGATACAACAAATTTATAAATCTATCTTTTAACATAGAAATTGTAATACTTTACATTTCTGCTGTAATCTTATCCTTGAAGATAAATTAAAATGATGTTCCCAAATAAAATACAATTTTAAGGATAATTTAATTTCATAATAAAAAAAATCTAAAAAAAAAACTCATATTTTAAATTTAGAAATATTTTATTTATTGTGTTATTCATGTTGTACGTTAATAATAATTATAACAAATTTTTTATATACAAATATACATTCAAATAGAATTTTTCAGTACGAAAAAAAAAAATTTCATATGTGAGTACCTATTTTCAATTATATAAAATTTAAATTGAATTAAAATTGATTTATTTATAAACATATTTTTATAATTTCATTTTAAAATCGTATTTATTTCTTGTCACCATTAAAATATACTCATATGTATGTATATACTTAGATTCTTAGATACAATCTCATGCAATTTATTATATCAGATATTTATGAACTCGTACTGATTGAGTCTAAATGAATGAACAAAAAAAAAAATATAGTAGTAGTAGTACATACATAGATAAAATAAAAAGAAACTAACAGATAAAAAATAATTATTCAAATCTATTTACAATCTGTTTCAATTCCTAATTTTTTTTTTTTTTTTTTCAATTAAATTTATAATAAACAGAAAAAACATTTTTCTAAATCTTATTTAAAAACTAAAAGTATGAAAAAATAAATCAAGCTCTTGTTTTTTTTTTCTTCTTTTTTTTTTTTTTCAAAACACAAACAATTATTATTAATTTATAAACAAACAAAAAATTTAAAAAAAAAAAAACTATATTAACTTTACTCTAACAAATTTATCTTGTATCTTTATTATATTTTTTTAGTACGCCTCTTTTTTCCACCAAATGATTTTACACTTATACATGTCCTAAATTACATTATTTTTTATTTAAATAATATTTTTCCTTTGCTAAAAAATGTTTCACAATTTTAAAATTAAAATTTAAAAAAAAAAAAAAACGAGAAAAATATTAAAATTTATAATTTTATTTAAAAATTCTCTACACTTTTTTTTTTGTTTATTGTTTTCTTATAATAATATAACTTTTTTCCTGAATACCTTAATCCCTCTAAAGAAAAAAAAAATTCTTTTTAATATTTTTTTTCATTAAAAAATAAAAATAAAACATAAATTTGAACTAGAAAAATTAAAAATTTCTTTTTAATACATAATTAAATATGTAAAATAAACTATTTTTTTTTTTTTTATAGTTTGGTACCACATATTAACAAACATTACGCTTGATCATCTACAAGTAGCATAATTTGTTGTGTTGCTTCATTTGGATCACGTGTACATTCAACTTGATGTGCATTCCAATCTTTTCTTTGACAAAATGTTGAACAATAAGGTGTACGACGACAAAGTGAACATTCAGCAAGAGCTTCACGATTACAATTTGCACACTAAACGACAGAAGAAAAAAAAATTAAAATTTATATAATATGTATATAAGTGGTCATGTAGTTTATGTACGTTAATCAAAGAAGTTTTTTTTTACATTTCCAATAAGGGTTTATTCAAAAATGCTGTGATTCAATCATGATGCGAAATTCAGTTTGAAATCTTTAATTTTGAAAATACCCTTAATTTCAATTTTAAATATAGGTACAAAAATAACAGTTGACTACTTCAAGAGGACAATGATCCAAAACATTGTAGTGCTCTTTGTAGAAAGTGAAATGAAGAAAATGGCAATAACACTATAAACTAGCCCTCACAATCTTCCGATGCTAATCCAATTGAAAATGTTTGAGAGTTTTTGAAAATGCGACTGAAGGGATTACATATACGAAACACAAAGGAGCTGTCTTTGAAAATTCGTAAACTATGGAGGTCCCTTCCGACATCATATGCAGAAAATTTGGTCGCTGGTATGCCTAAACGCTGTGAAGCAATAATTGACAACAGTGGTGACTGGACCAATTATATATTAGGTAAATACGGAGTAGATTTTCAGATGTACTTTAAAATAATACCTATATATGTTTTTCAATATGAAAATTACATCGAAAAGTCGACACGACGCTTTTGTTTTACAGACAGTACTTGAAAGAACAATCATGTTGAATTTAAGACTGTAAAAACGATTGTCATTTTATGTCACGACTTCCTTTTCAGTTTAGTAGGTTTTTGGATGGATCATTATTATTTACATTTAACTGGAATACATTTGAACTATATGAAGGTAAAAAAGAAAAAAGATTCAAACTTTTCAAATTTTCTTCAATATCCCGTCCGTCATGCATGGAATGGGTGATATATTTCTCTCGTACTAAGGTGCCGCGTGCCATAAGATTTTAAAATTTAACTTTAATTTTGTGACTTTGGATTGAAACTGTTTTCAAGGCTACAACAGTTTTTGTAAAAACATTTCCAATACCGTTGTTATTGTGAATATATTTTTAGGCAAAACAGAAAGAAAAAAAATAAAAAAATTCAAAAATAGTTTATCCATTTTATTAAAAATTTACCTTTTTTGCAGCTGACAAATCATTTCCAGATACTTGTGTTGGATCATCAATATCCCCATGCACCCGACCAGATAATAAAGCATCACGTTCTCTTTGCAGTTGTTCTATTTTTCTTGTATAATTTTCTTTAATTTCCAAATAAAGTCGTTTAAAATCATTTGTTGCTTTTAACATTGTGGAATAAGCTGTTTCCAGTCGTTTTAACATTGAATTACTATCACCAACGCCTGAAATTTTTGATTAAAAAAAAAACAAATCATATTACAAAAAAAAATATTTTACAAATTTATCGTTTTTTTAAAAAATGTCATACTTGATGGAGATGATTGATCTAAATAATTATTTCCATCAATTCCATCACTAAGTGCTTGCCAAGATTCATGTTTTAGAATTGTTTGATCTGGAATTATAACTTCTTCCGATTTAATTGTAATACCAATTCGTTTCTTTTTGGCTGAATCTAATTCTTGTTCAACCTGATTTCGTCTTCTTCGTTTATAAGGAGTGAATAATCGAACTGGTCCAGATGCAGCTAAAAAGATTTAAAAATAATAATTTCATTTCAAATTTTAAAAAATTCTAAATGCTAAAATGAAAATTCTAAGTGTACACAATGTTACTTACTGGTATCATCATCACAACATGCAGTACATGTACAACTTGTTGCATGAGGTGTTAGAATACCTTCATCTATAAGAGTTTGAAGGCTTCTACCACCATATCGAATTGATCGTTTCCAATCTTTACTTGATCCTCGACCGCATAAATGTTCAAATTCACTTGGTGTAAACCATTGATCCTTATATTTTATACATCTTCCACGACCACCTGAACCTAATTTATGCTTATATAATTCAGCTGTTGTTGTTTTACATCTAACTGGTATTACATCTAAATTAGCTGTATCTGTCCAATTGATATTTGATTGTGAAACTTGTGCTATAGATGATGATGATGATGATGTTTCATGTATACTTGTATCTTGATTTGATGCATTTAAAGAAGCTACAGCATTTGCAGTTTCCTGTTGTTGCTGTTGTTGTTGTTGTTGCTGCTGCTGCTGTTGATGATGCTGTTGTTGTTGCTGATTAGCAACAGCAGCAGCCGCTGCGGCAGCTGCTGGTGATTGTTGTATAACAATATGTGTTGCTTTTAAATCACCACCTACATCACCAACAACCGTACCACCAGATATAAAACCATTATTATCAACACATAGCATTTGCTTGAAATGTGGTAATTGATCTGATGTAATAACATTAAATGCTGCTCCTGCTATTAATGAACCAACAGGTAATGATGTAACTGGTACTGAAACAACAGAATTAGCTGTTGCTGTTTCAGATGTCGCAACCATACGGTTACGTATTTGTCCCTTTGAAAAGGGGTAAAATGTTTGTAAGAACGATGATTTCTAAATGATTAAAACAAATTTATTTATATTAGTATAAATTAAAAATACAGGTATGTATGTATGTATTTCATAGAAATAATTAAAACTGCAACAAATTGGCGCAAATTGATAAAAGGTTGGATGTTAAGAGATGTAAATTTCTTCTTGTAGTAGTACAGGCAAAAATGTTATTCCTTAGAAAAACAGGAAGTAAATAAATATTTTCAAAATCAATGTTTTAAATGAGACTGTTGGAGAAAACAGAATCATAAAGACACGAAGGCGGAAGTGCATTCACAGTAAATGTACACATCGTGACATTTGTATGAATTTTACTAAATCACGTTACTAAACAATTGTGGGTTTATGAGATACAATTCATCAAATATTCTACATTTTTAAATAAGATTTAATTGAAGAACTTGAAATCTTTCTTATTTTCAGCTTATTTTGAGGTTACTTAGATATTTATTGTTTTGTATTATGATGACATCTGCCACCCTTTTCACTTCACTAACCATCCATCCTTTCATCAATCAATCAACACCTTTGTCGTCACACTTCTTCACTACAAGATTCAAGTGGTATTTATGATGCACATTTTTAATCAACTTTTTTTTCGTTGAATCCATGCACTTTTTATACACTAAATTAAATAATTATTTTCAAAATATTTTTACCTGCTGATCCCCATTTTCATGTTCTTGTTCAACAACTTCTTGTTCGGCTTCGGTGATGTCCGTCAATGCGAGATCTGATTGGTTTGCTTCTTCCATGATGATCGGGAGCTCCCGTCGTCGTCTTTTCCACGACCCGTTGATGGCAGAAGAGTTGGGAAAAGGTCGACGATATTTTGATGCTTCGTTTTTTTTTTTCAATTCTATGATTTATCAAATGCGCGCGATTTAAATATTTTTATTTTTATCACTTCCATAAAACTATATAAAATTAAAAACTGTCAAAACTATAAAATTTTTGGCACAAAACCTAATTTTACGTACAAAATTTTCCACAAACACTATCAAAAACAAGAAATGACATTTCAAATTAAAAAAAATATATATATAATTGAATAATAGATGGCACCACACAGCATTTACACATTGGCAGTTACAATATGTAAATTTAAAATTAAATAAATATATTCTTTATTTTATGATAAAAAAATGTTCCAAAAATTATTACTTGATTTTTGTGATAGTAAATGTGAAAATATAATATACATATAATTAATTATGTTAATTAGAAATCAAAATTTTGAGTAAAAAATAAACAATTGAAAAATATATAGGTATGTAATATTGTATGCGTGTAATGTAATTCATTTATAATAGCTTTATTTCTTCATTTTGGAAGTAGCGTTCTACTTTAATTACAGAGTTGAGAGTAGTGTAGTATAATACCAACAGAGAAAAACAAAGATTTTACCGACAGAAGGTAAGCATTCCAAGAATAAGAGTATTCACGAATTTACTTACATAATCCGTCCCGTTTCATAAATATATTAGTTGGATGCGCCAATGACGTATTTGCACTGGAAATTGTTGTGTGATTGCAATCTGACTGAGTCAACAAAGCAATTTCTGAGGAGTATTTGCATATTTGCAATCATTTGCTCTGCAAGTTTTAATTTATAAAGCTAATGCTTTTGCAACTTGCACTGGAACATGGCGTTTGCGTCATTTGTGCAATTTCCGTATTAATGAAAAGGGCCTCCATTTTGACAATTGACGATTTCTTAAGTCAGGGGTGGTAGTACGTAACTTGATTCGAGTTGTTTCGTTCGACTTCAAAATAACTCGAAACAAACATTGATTGGTAGTACGTAATTCGATCGACTTTGGATTTAAGTGTTACCGTGAAAACTTGTGTTCTGAGCAAGTATTTTGTAGTCAGCACCAGCTGAAAAGTACACATATGTTAATTGAAGGTTATGTTTTATGTCTATTTTAAAATTTTTCAAGTTTTTAAAGTTGAGTGTACAATTATAAAATTCAGATGTCGCTGTTTTTCGACTTTAACTAATAAATTTTTATCAAATATAAATTTTTATTTTGTTTAAAATCAATTCAAAACAACTTTAAATAAATATAAATGGTTTTTACTTACATTTTTAGCACAATACTTTTATTTAAACTTTACAACACGAACAGATTATATGAAGTCGATAACAAAATTTTGTTCGACCGTAATTTTGACAATTCGAGTTTGTTTTGAACTCGAATCGACCTTACGTACTACCAAACATGTTCAAACTCGAACGAAACAACTCGAATCAAGTTACGTACTACCACCCCAGTACATACCACTTTTCCATTAGTGTTACCATGAAATTATATATTATAAATACTAAAAATGTTAAGCTTATTGGATTCGGTTTCGGTAAAGCAAATCGTTTTTTAAATACCAGTTACCAAGCGTAAAATAATGTAGAATAGAATTTATTCATAGAATCAGATTTCCAAGAATGACATTGAACGAATGTTCTGCTAATGCAGTTATTCATATGTATATAACTAGTTGACCATGACCATTTACAAAAATGATTTTGAGGGATGAAGATTCAGACCGTTAAACACTTTGGATAATCTAATATCCAAAAAACATAACTAAACAAAAAAAACTAGCGTAGAAAAAAGAACGCCAAAGTAAATGGGAATTCCTCCTGGAAATTTCACGGTGTTTTTGTTAAAAGTGGTCAGAAATAAAGACCTTACTTGAGGACTTGCGCAGAACTTACTTATTGCTAATCTGCTAATCTGCTAATCTGTACTGCATGGGCAGATGTAGTTTTAGATGCACTGCAATTAGGAAATGCAGCAGTTCTTAATTTCTGAACACTCCCTAGGTTTTATTTTTCAATTTTTTAGAAATTCTTTTTGGTAGAAATCCCTTAACGTAAATATTCACATTAATGCCATTAAAATAAATACAAATATATGAGTACCAATAAATGAATCTCATTTTGTGTATCTTAAACAGAAATCCTTTATAAATACATCATTAAGAATCACACTAACCAAGTATAAAAAACTAATATTTCTTAATTTAAAAAAAAAATTTATTTAAAAATTACATAATAAACAATTTATGCACCCAAACACCATGGTATTTCGTATATAAAAAATAATATATAAGCCATATAAATGAAATTAAATATAAAGCAATAAGATGACAAAAATATAAAAAACAAAAACAACAAAACTTAAAATTTAGCAGAACGATGTAATGTTAAAGCTTCACTTAATTGTTTTCCAAAATCTGGATGAACATTTGTGAAATTTTTAATAGCACGTTCTTGAATAAATTGTGTTGCGTTTATAATATGACCAGCAACGTTAGACACAAGACGTTTTCTTTCTTCTAATGACAACATTTTCCAGAAATCAGTAACTTGAGCATAATTATCTTCAGTATTACCACTACTAAATCGATCTATATCACCACTAACATTATCAACATGTTTTACTTTTCGTACAAGTTCACTTTCTAGTGGTCCATTAAACGAATTTGGGAAATAATTTGGTGCTCCACCTTGATTATCAGTAAATGTCATAGGTCCATCACGTTGGTAATTCTTAACTTGAACTCTGTAAGGGCAATTAACAGGTAATTGCAAATAATTTGCACCTAAACGATGACGATGTGTATCAGAATATGAGAATAAACGACCTTGTAACATTTTATCAGGTGATGGTTCTATGCCAGGAACCATATGAGCTGGACTGAATGCAATTTGTTCAACTTCAGCAAAATAATTATTTGGATTACGATCAAGAACTAATTTTCCAACTGGAATTAATGGATATTCTTTATGTGACCAAACTTTTGTTAAATCAAAAGGATTAAATTTAAATTTCTTTGCCTGATCATAGGTCATAACTTGAATGTAAAATGTCCAACTGGGAAATTTGCCTTTTGCAATAGCATTATATAAATCACGAATACTGTAATCTGGATCTGTTCCTGATAACTCTTCTGCTTTCTTAGCATCCAAATTTCGTATTCCTTGATCAGTTTTATAATGAAATTTACAATATACGGCTTCACCGTTAGCATTGACCAATTTAAATGTATGAGAACCATATCCATTCATATGACGATATCCATCAGGAATTCCACGATCAGAAAACAAGAAACAAGTCTAAAAATAATAAAAATGTGTATTAAAAATCTAGAAATATTTAAATATGTACAAAGAAAATCTCTTACTTGATGTGTTGATTCTGGTCTTAATGTTAAGAAATCCCAAAACATATTTGCATCTTTTAAATGTGTTGCAGGATTACGTTTTTGTGTATGAATAAAACTTGGAAATAAAATTGGATCACGAATGAAAAATATTGGAGTATTATTACCAACTAAATCCCAAATACCATCATCTGTATAAAATTTAACAGCAAAACCACGTGGATCACGTACTGTATCAGCTGATCCACTTTCACCACCAACTGTTGAAAATCTTACTGCAATCGGTGTACGTTTTCCAATTTTTTCAAATACTTTTGCAGCACAATATTTTGAAATATCATGTGTAACTTCAAAATATCCAAATGCTCCAGCACCTTTTGCATGTACAACACGTTCTGGTATTCTTTCACGATCAAAATGTGATAATTCATCTAAGAAATTAATATCTTGTAAAAGTACTGGACCTTTTGGGCCAACTGTTTGTGTAGCATCACGAACACCAATTGGTGCTCCATGACCAGTTGTAACTGTGGTTTTATTCTAAAATAATAAGAATTAAAAATTTAGTTTATTATTAGTTTTATTTCATATTTTTATTATCAGTTCTGGTCGATGAAAAGTTCTGGACTTGTTAAAAACATAAAGTGTGCAAACAAAATAAACAGAATAAAATTAATTTCTTGTTTTTAACAAGTAAAACGATATTTTTTCGCATTGAAAGCGATTAATCATTATTGTTTAAATTGCTTTATAACGTTCACTATTTTCGTGACCAGCAGATAAGAAAAAAAAAATATTTAACCATTATATAATTGAATTTTTAGAATAATAAAAACAAATTAAAAATATATACTACTTACTATTTTTTATTTAATAATAGTATGTATATCTATATAATTTTAGTTACGTGCCAAAATGTATATTTTTTTTATTTTTATTTTTACTTGTTTTTGAAATTATAATCATTTCATGAAATCAATACAAAAATTATCAAGTCATTAGCAATAGAAATGACGAATAGATGAAAATGTAAATGAATGTGAATGTAAAAAAAAAAACTATTGAATTTTTAATTACCAACCGTTAACTATATAGCTATGTTAACAAAATGAAAAACATTCATAATATTTGTATAGATAAGTATGTACATGATTTTTAAAGTCGAATATACACGTTAATTTATTTACCTTAGCTCATCATGAATTACATTACACGTTGATTGAACAATGAAAAAATATGTATTTGACTGGGCTAATTATTTCTTTATTTCATAACGGTTAAAAACTTTTTTTTTTTTATTTATTTTATCACAACCATCTAGTATTTGATTTATCTTGATTTATCGTATAACACATTTTTTTCAATCCATGATGAATAGAACCCAATAAGATTGCGTTAATATAAAAATAGCTTCTTGAGTTTAAACTAAAATTACGAAAACAACACAAAAACAAATTCTATGTTCTAGAAAGAAAATTATTTAACTTTCGATTCATTTAATATTCTCAAAGAAAAGCCGGTCCTTAGTATCACATAGTGTAAATAAGTAACATATATACGCGGTCTAACGCATATACATATTTTAATATTATAAAAATGATGTAATATGTTATTTCAAAATTCTAGTTTTTCCATTTACACATTATTGTTGTAATCTAAATATATATTTTTTAGATATGTATTTTTATGACTTACTCTAATAGATAAGAAATTTGTCATAGAAATATTTTAAATTTGATATTTTACAATAGAATAAATAAACACATAACTATGTAAATATGTTTTGTAATTAATATTATCATAACTGCACAAAAATATCTTAAGTGTCAATAAATTTCATAATTAATAGATATTGTAGTAACAAAAATAACAGTTTGTGAAATGTGTGATCTAAGGGAAAGATTGATAATAATATAATATAAATAAAAAAAAGATCGTAGAGTTATAAAATGTCAATGACATTATGATTAATTTGTTATTTTCATTTAAAAATTTATTTTTTAAGCAAGAACAACAAAGCTTAATTATTTCTAAATGATAAAAAAAAAGCTAGGTAAACAAGTAACTAAAATTACAAAATTCTAAGATTCATTTATGGACATATGAGCCTTAAAAACAGAAAATTTAAGTTTACTATATTAAAATTTTTACATGGATTGTGAACCACAAGATTATCAGTAAAAATTAAATTTGAATTATATGTATATATTTAATAGAAAACAAACTGATAATTTGAATTTAACTTTTAAATAAACAAAATTCTTCTGATACTTTTAACTTCAAATTGACTTAATTCGAAGTTACGTAAGAAAAAGAATTTAATACAGCATTGAACTTGGGGCCTTCAACATTAAGTATAATTTTCCATATCCCAGGTAGTTTAGAAAATCTCCCAAAAGTATTTTTTATTGAATATTTATGACTTAAATTACATTAAATGTGAACATATTTAATTACTATTTGCAATTCATTTTCCTGATTTATTTAATCAACAGGAAGGTCAAACAGGTAAATGATAATCAAGCCTAAAAAGTTCAAAAGAAAATAAACAAAAAAAAAAGAGAGAGAAACGTATCTATACAAGAATTTGCTTTGCTTCAATGAACGCGTCTATTCGTTAGCTTTTGGAGCCTAGGGGAATTAAATTGTACTGAAGATTAGTAAAATGCAAATACTTTTATAAAATTTAATTGATATTTTGCATTCAAAATACAGCATACAAATTGATGATTGATAAACTCGTAATATGAATTAATATTCAATACACAGGTACTGAACTTTAAAAATACATGTAACGTATGCATATTTATAAATTTTACATATCTGGTTTGTAGTACAATGATCTTTTTTCATTCAACAACAGATCTTGTTTTCAAACATAAAGTTTATACATGCATTAAGTAACATTATATGTAGGTACATATTTAAATAATATAAAAAATTAAATATATTTGCGATAAAATATATCCCTCCGGGCATAAAAAACAGTTCAATCCAATAAAGTTTTTTTTGCTTTATTAACAAAAATGAACAAGGTAGTAATATGAATAAGATAGCATTTTCTAGATCACCAAGAAGTTAACATTAATCCTTTTAGTGCCAATGAAAAATGCCACGGGCTAATAAATGGCCTCATTCATTGGTGTTAATAAATCAAACCGAAACCAGTCTGGAATTTTTCGAAATACCATATGGATGAGGCTTGGCAGTAGTAAAAGGGTTAAATCAGTACATTAACTGCCTTATTCTACATCAAGTCATAACTTGTGACCAGTCATAAGTATATTCACCAAACTAGTTTTATGACCGTCATAGTCAAGTTATGACCATAAAATTCTTTTAACTGTTTTGCTGACCTATTAGCTTTGCTACTAGCATTTTGAACCCAACTTTGAACTTGATTATGACGGTCATAAACTAGTTTGGTGAATAGACTTATGACTGGTCACAAGTTATGACTTGATGTAGAATAAGGCAGTAAGTCTCAAAATACTTTTTTTCTTGTTCTAAATCCACGTACCTACGTATATGTTCACATTCACATGTGATATTAAAATGTATATTGTAAATAATGTATGCATTTTTAAATCTACTAAATTTCACAAAAAAATTTCTTAAGAAAGAAAATTAATTAAAAATTTTAAAATTAAATGTAAAATAAAAACATTAAATTTAACGATAAATTAGCTAACATTCAGCTACAGTGCCATCGTTTTTTTTAACGTAAAAATAAACAGTTATCGTATCAAAAATTATTTTAAAACTTGAATATCTACAAAATGCAGTTTAATTTACTTTCCATTTACAATGTATACCCAACTTACATTTCAAAAAGTTTTTTTAACTTTATTTTTAACGTAGCTTAATCCTGTTTGAATATAAAAATCGCAGTCAGAAAAGTTAAAAACACATACAGATACAAATACGAGTATGTAAGTATTTTATAAAATATGTTTCTTCTTAAGAAATAATAATGTCAGGGCAATGACCCTACCTTTATATTGTCCGTATTAAATATAATGTAGGTGTGCACAAGTTTAATAATGCAATGTGTAGATAGACAAACTTATATGCACAAATATGCAATTCATTTATTTATTTTCGATTCGACAAAAAAAAAATTCTATATAGAATTATATATACCTATGTATATAGATAGGTATATATCAAATATATAAAAATTATTGAAAGAAAAAATATAGAATATACCTGTACCTATTGAAAGAAGAAAAAAAAAGAACATTAATTAAATTTTTAACATGCAACTCACGAAAAAAACAAACTGGTTTAACAACATTTCTGTTTTTGATTAAAAATTTAAGTAAATATAAAATAAGAAGAATTCATATAAAAATGCTCTTATCAAAAAAGAACATAATATTTATTTTATTTTTATTTTATTTTTACTTTTTTTTTACTTATTTTTTGTTACTCTGATATTTAAACACAGAGTTTCAGAATATTTATTGTGATAGCAATTTTTTGTTGTGGATAAATTATACTTATTTTGAAATTAATATTTTATTGCATTTTTAATGAGATTTGAATTTTACAAAGCACATATGTTGCTGTTTAAGTTCTATCGCAATAAATGTTTTTTTTAAAAAAAAATTTATCAATAACAACAAAAAAATGACGGAAAAAAAAAATCAATAAATTTATTAAATAAAAAAAATTAAATAGATTAAATACTTATAACGATTAATGTACATACATTTGTATTCTTTTGTCGTATATTTTAATTGCTATACATAGGCGGTACTGTACAAAATGGAAAATGTAAATTTGAATTATTGAACACGAAAGGAAATATTTTTGTTCTTGACCTTATTGTTAACAATAAAGTGAAAAATTATATTTTTTTTTCAATAATTGAGTATGATAGTAGTCTAAAATGGTATTTAGATTATAAGCATAAAGCATTGTCATTCTGTGAAAACTCCCTAAATCTAAAATGATACTTTTGCGATAAAAAAAAAATCAATACCTATATAAGTACTGTATTTCTTTTAAACGAACATTTTTATCAAAAAACATATCATTTCGACTAATTTGCTCTAATGAATTTGGAATTTGAACATTTATTTGATCATGTACTTAAATCATTTTCTCCTCTGATGGACTTCGGGAATTTTCACAGAATGATATCGAAAGTGAGATTGTTTATGTCCATAGTCGAGCTTTGAATTAATTTGATAAGATTCATTAATCTAAATTACATTTATAATAAAAAATGTGAAAGATCATCAATAATCAGCACAATTTATTTACGTATAAGGTATTATTTATGTTTGTAAATATTTTAGAAAAAATATAATTTCATACTCTTATTTTTTTTTATCTTGAATTATGTTTTCCCATTAACATTAAATAAATATTTTTGATAGATATTTAAAAGCAATTTATTTAATTTATCAATACTGATAACAACCTAGTAATGTAATTTATATTTCAAATAATCAATAATTATTATTTGGTATTCTATCAATACACACACATAAGAAGAACTATTGTATATACATATAACAGAATTACTTACTGTTACTAAGTACATACTTTATTTTTTCAAGATAAAAATTGCCGGTATTTAAAAAGAACTTTCCACGATTAAAGCTAAATTTTGTTTCAAATATTTTGAAAAGTATGTTAGTAAATAAAATACAGATATTGATGCGTTTTTACAACTATGTATATTTATGACAAAAACATAGGAATATAATATGTATCCTCAAATATCTCAAAACAACATAAGTTGGATTTCTCTAACTTTCAAAAACAAATGGCTTAAATATAACTTCCAATTTTTAACTTTAGAACTACATACTGAACTTCTTAAATTCTAATACTATGTATTTTCAAACTTAATTTTCAAAAATTCTTATTTTATTCTATTCTATATTTTTACATACTTCTTTTCGGCACTTTCTCAATGTTAACCAATAATCTTTAGCTGTCGATAATTGTTTCAAATCTACATTATCATAATTAATAAGTGAAACTTTAATTATTGATTTAGCTTCTTCATTTCTTCTATTCCAATTACAATCAAAATATTTTGGAACATCACCAGATACAATATCCCATAAATTTTTACTTTTTAAAAGTATTTTAAATTCATATTCCCAAATATCTTCACTATTTTCACATTTATCACTTTCTTGTCGAAATTTCCGAGAAGGAAACATTTTTATAGAGTTAAATTCTGTGTTTATACGTTATTCAGTTAGATAAAATTCAAAATTTATATTTTTTTATAAAGTGAAATATATGTATATTACTATTGATTCGTTTGTATTAATTACTTAATATTAAAACATAATAATAAATAAATTTCATATTTTATATAAAATTGTTGATGGTAGTTGATCAAAATATAATTAAAAATTGTGTAGAAGGAGGTAAACGAATAGGCCACATTATGTATTAAATTTAAGTTTTTGCATGAATAATTTTTTTATGGATGAATAACATTAACAATAATTCAATAAAACAGGAAATTATTCATATTTAATTACATAAATAAACTATGTATATTGGTACACTTTTATTCATAAAATTCGTGTAATTAAATTTTCATTTTTTTTTATTCTAAAAAAAATCCAAGGTAGATTCTAAGTGATATTTCATCATAACTATTTGCAATTTCATTTTGAAGTAATAATTCTCACAATTACATAAAAATTATGGGAAAAAAATAGAATGAGTAATTTTAATGAAATAGAGCGAATTATTCGCAATAATTAATAAAACATTAACAAACAAATTTAACATAACATTTAATTCATCAACGTGTATAGAACTATTTTTGAAAACAATGCAAATTTAGGTAGGTAGCTCGCAAGTCGACTTAGAGGCCCAAAGGCTCACTGTACTGTCCTTCAACTTATATTTGGTAAATATTTTTATCTAAATGTCTTTTATAAATATAATAGCTTCAAATCGAAATCTATTTTTAAAACTTTGAAATAAAATCAGTTAATGAAGTAGATTTATGTAAAACTTTGTTGGTGAATAATATTCTCCTAAAAAATTTTTAATTTAATTACGTTAAATTACTTCAGTAATACATAATAAAAATTTATAATTACAAAGTTATATAAGAAATATTAATTCAATAATTACACTATTTTGCAATTTATCATGATGACTATAAAATTTAAATACACATGTAGGTATGTAAGTAGTATGTAAAACAGATTTACTATTTTTGTTTATTTTTAGTTTTTTGAGGCAACGAGCTCAAAAAATTTTAAAAACTCATTTAATACAAATAAAAACGAACTTTAAAATTTCAGAAAAAATTATTAACTTAACCCTTTTTTTTATCATTTTGATCAGAAAATTTTTATGTTAAAAAGAAACAACTGATTTTATCAAAACAATTAACAATTTGTTTAAACCGAAAATATAATTTATAATTTACTTTAAATTTTCAAAATAAGATTTTTATGACCTTACTAAGTAAGTTCAATCCATTTCAATTAGATATTTGTAAATTTTCATCATTTAAAAAATCATAAATCAATTCTTAATGGTTGCGACAACCATTCATAAAGAATAGAATTTCAAATTAGGTAGATAGTCCATTTGATTAATGGATAAATGGGTAAGATCATAGTCTAAAACTTTTGAAGAAAAAAAGAAAATACAAAATCAAAATTTTAAAAACCAAAGATTTTAATTTTAGAAAATTTGTTAAATTGAGATTTTATCGGATAGATACATACGTATACATATCTATGCAGTAGGAACGTAGGGTATGAGTTACAAACAAAACTATTTTATATTTTTTTAATGATTAACGGTGCAATAATTTGAACATAAAGTCATACATTAGAATTTCATAATATATCTACAGATGAGTATGTCAATATTAGCTATTACATATCTATTTTTTCCATTAGAATGTGCAAGTCATTCTAAAATCACAAGATTTAGATTAATTAAAATGTAATTTATTCGAATGAATCATATCTATATGATTATTATATTTAGAAATTAGGTAAACTTAAGTAAACGTGCAATAATTATTGAAGTGTCGAAATCAATTAAAATTTTGAAAAAGAGACAATAAAAATATAATTAAAATATTCAATCAATTATTATCACTTTTTTATTATCATTATTTCATATTTTTAAAGAGCTCTTATGGTCAGGATCAAATTTATTATTTTAAAACATATTTTTTGGATTAACTCTTCAATTTTACATACTCTGTTCAATTTTCGTCTAAATTTACTAGACAAGTATGTACTTCTTCTTCTGCAAATTTGAAATTTGTTTCAGGATATTCCCTGAAGAAAGAAACAGAAAGTAAAATTGGCATTTAAAAAATGTTATAATAGGTACCTATATTGTGTATTTTCAGTTTTAATGTAAAACAAAAACACAAATTCTAGTATTTTTTAAAATTTTTCTGACAATGGCTTTTAACAACTATCAAAGCTGATAGAAAATTTGTTTCTGTTAAAAAAGGTAAATTTTAGGAATATTTGGAATGTGTAGACATATAAAAGGTGCTAACTAAAATCTTTATACATTACATATCTATTCTCCATATTATTTTTAGCAGCCATTCTCTGTTCATTAGTTCAGTTTAATTACTTATTTATTTTTTCAAAAAATAATAAATAATTCATTAATCATTATTCTGTGTCGAGAGATAAATTTTGTGTATGCTTTAAAAAAAAATAATGTCGAGATTTTGTTTTACAAAATTACAATTTGGTGAATTTCATTTGTGATTTTTTGGTATAATTTATCGATCACTACATTGAATTTTGATTTGAATGATAACTTATTCAACTTTATTTAAAAATGTTTCGACAAAATTCATCAATTTGAATAAACTTCTCAATTCTATAGTAAAGACATATTAAACTTTAGTCAATTTAAATTAACCCGATAGATCTGAATCAAAATCGTTACTACAAATTGAATTGTAATAGAAAACAAAATTTATTTTTGAAAATTCTATCCAAAACCGGTTTATTTGACTTTCATTTGTTTGTAATTGAAAAAAAAAAAAACTTGATTATTTTACGATTTATGGTTTTTAAAGGAACTTGAACCAATAACAGAGGGATTTCCAATCGGATATCGGCACACAGAAAACACATTTGATTAGATATCCTTTAACGCCTGACTATTCTCATATTCTAATGTCCTACGTACGAATCTTACGGTTTTTTAGCTTCACTATATTTCCATTCTTTCCATTAAAAAATTATGAACTGTACAATTAACAAGTTGTAGAAAAAATTAATTCATATGTAATTTCGTAGTAACAAAAGTTTAAAAAAACTCAAATGTATTACAACACAATCAAACCGATTGATAAGGGTTAATACTAAAATATTAAGTACCCGTGTTTTAAAAATGCATGCAAGTAATTCTAAGTAAAATTAAGAAAAATTGATTGAAACTTTTAAAAAATTAATAATATTATCAGTTGTGTATCACTTAGTACCAAAATTAATTAAAAATTTTAAAAACTACTCACATCTTTTACAGATTTTGCATAATCAATTAACTGATCATCTGCTGGTGCATTATTTTCTCCACCCATGATGTCTTTTGCTATTTATTTTATTCCTTCGATTTGACTGAGTTTTGTTTTAATGTTTAAAAAATGATTATTTATACACCGGTTATAAGCTTGCGAATTAACAGAACTTATAAACACACAAAATCTACACACGTAGAATATAAAAAGCGCAATAACAAAAATTTTTTAAAAACACCTCCTTTTATAATTTCTTAAAGAGCAAAAAAGTAATGAAAAACAATTAAATTAAAATAAAAACACAAGAAAGCAAGCCACACAAACAGTGCTGTCAGCTGTGTACTTATTCTTCTTTTTGTTTTCGAAATTCTAGTAAATAATCTTAAAAAAGTAGTAAATGCGAAAATTGAGGTAGTAAACTTGACTTGTGGTCGTTATCAAGGATTTCGTCGCATTTAGTCATCTAAAGGATCTTTTTATTACAGTAATTTTTCAATATTTTATGTTTAAAATTTCGAAATTGAACTTTTGTTGAATAAACAGCCGTTATTTCCAAGTTATTGGAAAAAGGAAACAATGTAAAGTAAAACAAATACTAAGCTTAATAATACTGAATCTCCACTTTTTCAATGTACTTTTGCATTTCTTTGAAAATTTTATACAAATTTTTCTGAATTGAACTGCTGTAGATTTTTTTTGCCACTACATACAACCAAAAATTTCTTTTAAGAGACAGATGATTATTTAAAATTATAATTACGAAGAAAAACTTGTAAAATCGAATGGTACAATCTAGATCTTCAATATTTTCGCAAAGAAATTAGAAAACCTTTTATATGTTCATGTGAATATAATAAAAACGTTGTGCCTTTCACTATTCAAAAATCATAAAGCTTCGAATTATATTCACAATTTACACCCAATAAAAAAAGGTTTTTTTTGAACGAATTACACAATGAATTTTTATAAAATTTAGTATTTTTACTTAAAATAACAAGCTTTAAACGAATCAAAAGTAATTTGTGAATAATTTTAGAAAGAAAATTCATGTCGTGAATTTTTGACATCAAAATGGGGTGTATTTCAATATCTCATACAGTAGCTTGAACGAGATTTGAGTGCAAAAAATCGAAAAAGCGATTTTAATGAAAATTTCTTGAGAAATACATGAAATTTATATTGAGAAATATTTAAAAATATATTTAATAAATTTTACATGCAATTTTCATGCTTAATTTAATGTAATTATATAAAAAATTGAATTTTTTTTAAAATTGTAAAGCAATTCCCATTGGAATTTTTACTTGAAATTTACTAGAGAGTAGAGGAAAAAAAGAGTGTAATAACAACACTGGAATTTACAGCAGATTTCTTCTTTTTTGTAGGGTTAAGTAGAAGTAAATAAATGTAAATTTGTGAAATAAATATTTTAAAAAATGTTTCTAATGAAAATTTTGAAAAATATTAAAAATCATTGGAAAAAATCAACTTTTGCAGCTGGTGCACTTGCTTATGGAATTTCATATTCTAATGAAAAATATGAGTAAGGAACTCAGAAAAAACATGCACATACATAATTAATTTTCATAATTATTAGTAATTTATTTCCTTTTTTTTAAGAATTAATGAATTAATGAGAAAATATTGTGAAGAAGCGGAAAAATATGGTGATGTCACACAAAACGTATTGATACCATCAAAACGGATTATTGTCATTTTAAATCCAGCGGCAAATAAAAAATCAGCAGAAAAAATGGTTTGAATTCATGAAGAACTTTGCTAATTCGGTATAATACTATACAATTTATTTTCTTTTTCAGTTTCAAAAATATTGTGAACCGATATTACATTTAAGTGGAATGATTGTTGATGTTGTAAAAACAGATTCTGAAGGATATGCAAGACGTTATGTAGAAAAAATGGAAAAATTACCTGATGCAATTTTAGTTGCTGGTGGTGATGGTACTTTAAGTGAAGCAGTTACTGGATTATTGCGTAGATCAACAAATGATAAATGTCCTGTTGGTATTTTACCATTAGGACAAACAAATTCAGTAGCAAAAAAAGTACATCATTTTGATGTTGCATCAAATAATTCAAATATAAATGAAATTCATGATTTGGCAGAATCTGCAATGTCAATTGTACGTGGGCGAACACAAAAGAAAGATGTTATGCAGATTAATCAAATTGAAGAAGAACAAGAAGGAGAGAAACAAATAAAACCAATTTATGCAATGGGATCATTACAATGGGGTGCATTTCGTGATGTTAGATCTTTAAAAGATAAATATTGGTATGTTGGACCATTTCGAGAATATGCATCAACATTATTTAATGCATTTAATGATAATTTAACATGGAATTGTAAAGCAAAATTAGCATATACTCCACCATGTCTAGGATGTAGTAATTGTTATATAAAACCATCAATAGAACAAAAACAAAAAGTATCAACTGGACGATGGTGGTCAAATTTAATACCAAAATTTCGTACTCAACCCTTAGGAAGTGGAACATATAATATTGAAAATTCACCAGATCATTCAAAAATAATCAATGAAAATTGTTCACAAATAAATCATTTAGAAATTAATTCAACAGAATTATTTTTATCAGCAAATAATCCAATAAATGGTGATAATAACAATAATAATAATGGTTCATCAAAATTAGAAGTGTATACTGATAATCCAGTTGATTCTAAATTGAATTTTATCACAGAAAATTGGCATAGAATAAATTTAAAAGATAATATTAAACATGATAAAAAAGAGATTGAAGCTAGAACAATTGAATTGATACCAGAGTCTTTAAAAAATGAAGATAAAGAGATTTTTTATTCGATCGATAGTGAAGCATATGAAGTAAAACCAATTAGAATAGTTCTAATACCAAAAGCAATCGAGTTGTATACTTGATAAAAGTATGGAAATTTGTATTTTTTTCAAAATAACGAATAAAAATCATAAAAAAATTGCCGAAATAGCATTTTGGCGTAAAAATTAATTAAGTGTTTGCGGTTCTTCCCTCTCCTCGTCTTATCCGCAATACTGATTTACTAAGTATTCATTTTGTTTGATTTGTAGGACTTTCAGACAGAACGACAGGAATTCGTTGTACTCAGTATACAACAAGAAGACTGTTTGCACAACCCTATCCTAGAGAAGGCATCCGGCAGTGTCCTCTTGTTCCCGCCTTCTACAGACAATCCCCGGATATAGGATCTCTGACCACTGAAGGATGGTTGCATGTATTTTGCCCTGTGATTAGCCCTACGTGAGCCCAGCAGTATTTGCTGTTTAGGCTGTTTGTACTCATAGTTCCTCAATTTTATATCACAATCACAATTTTTCTTATTAATTACAAGTTATTTAAATATTAGACCGATGAAGATGAGTATGACGTAAATGAGACGTAATAAGGTGTCATTTCTATTTTAGGTAACATTTCTAATTTATTCATTAGAATATTAAAAGGAAAAAAATTCAAATACTGGATTTACTTTTTAAATCAAATTTTATTATCTCATGTTACTTAGGTATAAATTTGTAGTTGGAAATATGAAAGAACAAACATTTAAATTACACCACAAAAAAAAAATTGTTCAATTAAAATTTAACAAAACAAGACAATAAAAAAATGTTCCATATTATGGCAAATCATCGGAAAAACGTTTTAAAAATCAAAATTTATGTATTTTCTTCAGCTCCTGTTGGCTCATAATCCTCTGACAAAAATGTTATAATCCATGTTGAAGCGGTTGGTCCCAACCATAAAATACTTAATATGCCTGCTTCTAATATTCCTAAAAGTATACCGGCAAAAATATCCAATAAATGATGTTTATACATAAGAATACGTGAAAATGAAACACTAAATGACCATGCAAACAATGGTGGCCAAAAAATCCATGGTAATGGATATAAACATGTGAAAAAGCATAATAAATAAAATGATCTAGATGCGTGACCAGATGGGAAACTGAATTTATCCGGACCAATTGAAAATATATCATCATTAATTGTTGGACGTCTTCGACGTGTTGCTGCTTTTATTAATGCAACGAACACGATATCCAAAAGAAGTCCAATTATCATATTCACTTGCATCGGATGTAAATCTTTGTTGTTAATTAAATAACAGAATGCTAACCATGAACTCAACCACACAATCCCATGACAGGATATCTCCAGAAATCTACAATGTACCTGCAGCGATCTAACAGCAACAAAATTTAATAGGTATGCAACTAAATTTTTGGTTATTTTAACATCCCATTCTAGAATTTTTCCAATTGCCGGTGGTACTTTTCGCTTTTCATCTTCAAGACGAGTTTTACTGTTTACCTGAAAATAAGAAATTCTATATAAGAACATAATACAAATTTAAAATTAAGAATTAAATCACCGAGGTCATATCTAACGTTTAATTTATATCTTCTATACTTTGGAACTTTGAATCATCACTCCGGAATTAACACTATTCACAAATCACAATATGTCAGTCATATTCATAGAATATTCTATTTACCATGAGTCATATGTCAGATATGTCAATTGTCAGTCATATTCATATATGAGCCTGTGTGGAATTGAGTAAATTTTACTACAATAGTAAAATTTGACAGTCTAACTGTCAACTAGCTCCAGAGCTAGTGTAAATTTTGACAGTTAAATTCACAACGTTTTATGTCAAAATTTACTATAATTGTAGTAAAAATTTACTCAATTCCACACACACTCTATGTCACAGTCACAGATGTCACAACACAACATTGGCCCCTATTCTGCAATTCATGGTTTACACAGTTCTTCCCCACGACCAAATTCAATAGCCAGGGGAGTAGTGCGGTTTCCTCTTCTTTCTTCACTTTTTCAACCAAAATGCTTTCTATTTAACGAGAGGTGAAGATACTAACACATATATGTACACAAAAACAATGTTTTTGAAGAATTTAAAATTCAAATACATTGAAAAATTTGTGTATGTACAATGAATTGAGAAGAAAGAAAGAAGACTATACTCTATTTAACAATTAAAGTCAGTATTGTGCTTATGGAGGCAGTACCCAATGAGTTTTTTGCCTTGGTATTGGTAATATTTAATTTAAAAGATTTTTCTCGATTGAAATTGAGATCTGATTACCCCACACACGAGGCAGATTTATACAAACGAAATGTAAAAGAGTATAGAAAAGTATGCCTAACTTGCCTGTACTGACTTTAATTGTTAAATAAAGTATAGTGTAAAAGTAAAAAGAAGAGCTGTGTAAAACGGCACAATTCGTATCACTTTTTGATCACTGTCACGACTCACGAGATGTATCACTTAAATTCAAAAAAGGTATTACAGTTTACAGTATTCATGTGATACTATGTGGTGTACTGGTGTGATTAAATTCTAAATAAAAACGTTAACACTGCTAGTTGGCGTTTAATCTAGCTTAGCTGGGTTTGTTTAATTGTTTGCCAAATTGCCACTGCGACGCGACTAGCGAGTAGCGACTGGCGATATGAAAAGATAGCTCAGATCCAGAACTATGAAACCGGAAAGTATCGTAGTTGGGAAGTACATATGTTATTTTCTTTAATATACAACATACATAGAAACATCGAATATGGTAATGTATTGCTGATAAAATCAAGTATAGGACATAGGTCTATAGACTATGAATTGATTCCCGTCTTACTCTTAGGGATCTCAGGGTTAAAAAACTAAACGTCACCTATATTTGAGTTAATAAATCAGAGCGACACTTTCACTTTTCTTAATTTACTTCTGCTCTGAGTGCTCTCCCCCCAGTCCGCATTTTGTGACTTTTACTACTTTCCAGTAAAGACCAAAAAATTATATTTTTTTTAAAAATTACATTTTACATTCCCATACAGTATTTATTTATTTTACTTATACATTCAATAATAAATATATAAAAGTGAAATAATTACAAAAATAATGGCACTTCCAAATCGTCAATGTCCATTCAGCCAACAGGTAGTTGGGTAGTTAAATAAATTTGTTTAATATATGTATGTACCTATTTATATTTTACGTGGTTTTTTCTTAGATTTCAGAAGTAAATGACACCATTACAGGATTAACAATTAGAGTACGTGGTTTAGAGGATTTATTGGATTCTCATGTGCTTTCTGAAGATAAAAGAAATGAAATTGAAACTGAAATAATTGAAATTAAAAATTTACTGGATAGAAATAAAAAATTACTGTCTGAACTTCATAAGGAAAATACAAAAACTTACATTGTAGTTGCCTGCTTAGTGTTCACTATGTTTCTAATATACGGTATTTATTGTATGTTTGTATATGGTTAATAAAAAAGTTTGTTTTTTATCCAATTGGTTTTTATTTTTTAGTGAAAATGTTTTACATACTTTTATTTTAAATAATCCTAAAATATTGTAGTGTAAATATAATTAACGTCGACCACGGCCTCTTCCTCCACGTCCTCTTGGACCACCACGACCACGAGCTCCACGACCTCTACCTCTTTGGCCACCACGTGCAGAATCCTTTTTCTTTGCCTTTGATTTTGGTGTATCATCGATCAATAATGTCTCTAATGGTAAACTGTCCGGAAGAATATAATATCTTATATTATTTCCACGTATACTTAATGACTCTAATTGTACTGGATCTCTGTTTTTAATAGTCATTTTAACTGCCTTTAAATGGGTATTCATAGCAACATCTACACCAGTTATAGTTCCATGTACTTGAGTACCATTTTTCAATTCAATTGTAACAGTCTCATGACTGAGTTTCATCAAAAACCTGTAAACAATTTTTGAGGTTATACATGTTTATAGTTTATTTTTTTTTCTTGAAAAAAATAATACTGTTACAACAAAATTTGATTAATTTGAAATTTCTTAGATATTTACCTAACCAGTTTCATTTTTACTTAAGTTCTTACTACTATTTTAATATAAAACACCGCTTATTAAACGTTTTCTAAGCACTTTTTAGCAAAGGTTAACTTATTCTTTCGGCGGAGTATTAATGTAATTCAAAATTTCCATCACCATAATAATTACCCAAACAATAAAATGTCAAAATTGTGTAGTATTGTCGCACCTCTAAAAAAAAAAGGGAAATTTTTTCGTAATTTCGAATTTATTTTTCAATCCATAGAGATTGGATTGAATTCCATTTTTGTTTTTCTTAAACAGGGGCCTTGCCTACCAAGATAATCGATTTCTTTCGTTAATTTACGATAGTGAAGTTACGAACGAAAAGGAAAATGCTATGTTACTATGATAAACGATATTCGTTTCATTTTCGAAGTTCCATTTTTTTCCAAATTTCAATTAATAAATTTGTAATGTAATTTGTAGACGTTTTTTAACCCAAGTTTTAACCGTTAAAACATGATTTTACAAAACAACGCTATCAAATGAGTGACGTAGAAATTACGAAAGTTGCGTTTTTTTTCGATATCGTTTCTTATAGTAAGATTAGTAACGTGTTCGTTCGTTATTTTCAGGACTTCGGAAGTGATAGTAGGAATAACATAGAAACGCCTGTGTTACGAACGAAATCGATTCTCATGGTAAGGCTCCAGTTCTTATTTTCTTTTCACACTTTTTTTTTACTTAATTTTACGACTGACCTAATGTACTGTTTTTTTAATGAGCGTGCCGTTTTAAGTGCACTGGAATTGCTAAAATTCAATATTCTAAGAGTTCAGTGAAATCTTTAGGCCTGCTTCTTGGAAAGGTTGAAATATAAAAATTTCTTGCACACATACATAGTTGGTCTAAATTCGTTTTCGATAGTTTTAAAAAAATATAACTGCCGTCAATCTTTGATGATCAAAAAGCTCAAATATATTTTGAACTACGATTCAATTTCAACTACAAAATTTCCATTTGGCATGTATACTTACTTGTCCTTTTTCGAAGTCTGGAAAAATATATCTCCATTCTCCATTTATATTGTTAGAGTAGCATTGCCAGACTGACAACAGGAAAAATCCCGAATTGGAGACCAAAAAATCCCGATTTTGAAATTAATTATATAAACATCACATTTTTAATAATTAGATCTTAAAAAGTAATACATAATATAAATTATAATTGCTACAACTTACCCATGTTTTTAAAAAAGTTTGATTAAAATCACAACTGTTACTTGTTGTTATGTCAAATTCGAAAACAATCAACTAAATGAACTAAACTAATCAAATAAAAGAAGAATCAAAGTGCAGAAAAACGAAATGAAGTAAGTTACGTTTACTAGTTGCTTTAGAGGCAGAGTAGTTGTAGTAGTTTGGATTTATAAAATTTGAAGAATGTGAGTTGAATTTCAACTGCACATGCGTCATGCAGTCAAATTATAACATAATTTTAAATTAATTTGTACCCAAATCGCAAAATATCCCGCATTCAACTCGAAAAGTCCCGATGTCCCGACGAAAGTAGAAAATCCCGGAAATCGGGACAAATCTCGGACAATGGCATCACTGTGTGTTGGAGTAACACATTTGTGTCAAAATATGGCGAGTTTAGTGGCTTAGTTCTTTTTATGTCTTGAAAGTTTATAATTTTCCGGGTAATATAATGCAGTAATATTGAAGTAATTACATACAATTTGTATTTAAAAAAAAAAATAAAAACAAATTTGATAAAATAATTGATTAAAATCATATTGAAGGTGTGTTATATTTTAATAATAAATAAAAACACGAAATTGTGACAATATAAATTTTTCTTCTTAATTCATACTAAAAATTTAATGGGTGACTGAATAGATGATAATTAAAAATAGAGAAGAATTTACCATTAGAATATATCTATTTTTTTTAATTCTAAAGTAGAACAGTTTTTTTCTTTTTAAAATTCTTATTTTTATTATTTTATTTTATTTTTTTTTTTTTTTTTGCGAGAATGAATAAGGTTTATGTATAATGAAGTGCGTATGATAATAAGAAAAAATCATGTTTTGTGTTTGACAATTTCGAGCTGTCAAAAATTTGTCTTTTTATAAAAAATGTTTTTTAGAGCCAAGAAAAAAATCAAAATTTAATTTAGAACTTAGGTTTTCTATTGTTGATACATAATAAAAATCATGAACAGGTATCCTTGAAATTCTAGGATAATTTCGTTCCTGATCTATACAAATATGATTATTAAATGCATTTTCAAACATTGCAAATATTTTTTTTCTTTGTCATCAAATGCAATAGATTACATTAAAAGATATAAACTACTTGTATTTATTTGATATTCATTTAATTATATATGTATACATACTTAGATTTTAAGTAAGTAAGAAAATATATGTACATAGATATATGTAAATATGTGGAATTAATGTATTTTTAAGAAACACTGTACATATGTACATATATTCATAATTTTACAATGTACAAACAAATAATACATTTTTTTATGTATATTAAAATTAAAATTTATAGGTGCCAACATTTTATATGCTACAAAATTTATGTACCTAAATCATAATTATAAATTTTATATAAATAGATTTTAAGAAATGTATAAATTATGTATATAAAGATAATGTTTAAATTTATAGAACACAAATATGATTGCCAATAATTAAGTACATACTATATGTTGTCATTGTATTAATTGTAGACTAATTATATTATTATGTTATTAATGTTGTTAAAGCTATGGTCACCGAATATTTTCAGATTGCTTGAATTAACTACGTTTAGAATGTGATCGTAATCATTACTTTGATTATTAGGTAGCGAAATTAAATTCAAATTTTTATATGTGGATTTTATTTTTCATATTTTGCTATTAGACATTCAAATAATTTTCTATTTTCAAAGTCAGCAAAAAAAAACATACATACATATTTATATGTATTGTGATCATTTTCACCTAAACTAGATTTATTCAGTACTATGATATCTCGTGACCATAGTTTAAGATAAAATCTGGTATAAAATGCTCTATTCTCTACATTGTTTGCTGCAATTATTTATCTATTTACACTAAAAAATAAGTAAATATGTATCTGTATTTATGTATTTAAAATTTTTGAGAAATCGAAGAACTAATATTATTTTGAAAATTTTCTGGGTCTCAAAATGTAATGATAATACTTAACAGTTTATTTGAAAGAAAACTACAAAACATCATTTTCTACTAAAAAAATTTTTTTTTTAGTAATAATAATTGTATCTACCTAACCGTATTTTTGATCTTCCTGTAGATTCCTAAAATTAAGCTTAGGCTGTTTGCATTAATAATCAATAGTATGTAGTTAATTGCTTAATTATGTATTTTTAAAAATACAAGTTGTTTTAGAGAAATGTATTTTAAACCGGATCCACGTAATGTCATCCATCGTTCAGTGAAAAGTTACTATGTCCTTCTTTGATAATCAAGCAAAATAATAGTAGAGTTTCTACAAAGCTATTGCTGAATATATTACTCGTATTATTTAGTAACTTCTTACTAAATATTGACGGCATTTTTTTTAAACAAAAATATATGTATCTAATAGTTTAAGCATAATTATGTATTTAGTTTAAGATCAATAATTGAAAAGAATGGAACGGAACAAATTACAAATTATGCTGAATCTGCAGATGTTTCTCTTTGATAACAACGACAACAGATTCGAACATTTCAAATGTATTTTCACTCAGTTCTTATTGGTAAGTGTTGAATTTTAAATATTTACATTTGTAACGTGTAGCTATAAAACTCTCTAATTGCATACCTAATAGAGGGCGAAAAACTACCACAGAAGAAAAATTTCACAACCTAGAATCTAATGAAGATTTTGATTGTTAAGTGGTAGGCCATAAAAAAAATTGTATTGTGGTGGGCCAAAACTCTAGTTTCTGCAATGAGAGATTTTTCACCTACACGCTACTTATAAATTATAAATTATTTTAATAATTTTTTTGTGAATTTTCCCCTTAAATGTACAGATTATGGCTTAGACAAACATTGTTCAAAATTTCCATATTAAAAAGTTTTGTCTTAGAGAAATTGAACAAGGGTTGTTCGTGAAAATAATAATAGGATTTATTTTTTAGATAACTGAATATTATGCCAAAATTTCAATATCCTGTTCCTGCGAAGCCTCTTTTTTTTAGAGAAAAACTATTATTTCGTCTATATTTCTTCCAACCTACCAGGACCTTTATTCTCAAACATTTTTTGAGGGATCCTTTGTTCAATTTTACCTTTAATTTAAAATTTAACTTAAATTTCAAAATGGATTTTGCATTCAGTAGCTACATCCTTTTTCGGCCGTTGAAAAAAATTTCTAAATTATATCAATTTACTCCACTTCAAATGTTCTTGAAAAGATTTGTTTAAAACTTATCCTGATTGAATATCTAAAAATCTTCATGGGAAAGTTTTAGGAAATTTTTCAAAATGTACGAACAAGTTTGAAATCTTAAAAAATTAATTTTAAAGTAGTTAATGAACTTTAATCTATGAATACTTACGTACTTTTTTATTTTTATAACTTTTTAACTTTCACTTAATTTAAAAAAAAAAAATGAATATAAAAGTATTAACTGAACTTTTATACAATTTATTCAATATTTTTCGCGTCATCTCACAACTAATGGAAGTGCTCATATATACATACACATATGTATTATATATATATGTATGTACCTATAAACAAATGTGAAAGTTTTTCATTTAAAATAAATGTATCCTTGTTGTAATTATAAAGATAAAAGGATTTTTGTAAAATTGACTTTTAGAAATTTGTTTTAATTTAAAAAAAAAAAAGGGTTTTTTGTTTTTCGTCCATTAAAGCTATAACTACATTTTCGTAAATATGAAAACTTGTGCAATATTTTCGAAAGAATAGTTAAAAAATATTAAAATATATTTTAAAAGTATAGAATATTGAACTGATCTTATTAATGTAGTCGATAACATAAATTTCCTTTTTGGAAATTGATGATAAAAAAAATTAATTACTGTAAAGGATGTAAAATACAATAAGCGGAAATGCCTGTTAACTATTTGTTTTATATGACAATACAGTCTCAATATAAAATATATATTATTTCTATATATAAATACATACATACACACATATATACACATACGTCATTATGTTTATTTGTACGCTTTTAATTAAAAGGCAATACTTGACAAAAATAGAATAAATTTAAAATTAAATTCTTTATACTACTTTTAATATACTCAATTGTTGTTAGATGTTCTAGATTTAATGGTATTCTAGTACGAATAATAATTTAATAATAATTGCTGAAAAACTTACAAGAATGATGTATAGGTTACTCAAATTGTTATTTAATTCATTAGCACGCAAAAATTCTAAATTAGGCTAAGTTTATTAAATTTGGAATTTAAACACAACGATTTTAACTAAAAACCAATTAAACACGCCACCCTTGTTTCATATTTTGATTGAGAAGTTCTTTTTTTTCTATATTTTACTTTTTCGTTTTCATTAGTTAGTCAAGGAATATTAAAATAAAATGACTTTCAAAAATATTGAACATGTGAATATGTATGTACCTAAAATAGTATATACAAGCGAAAGCGACAAATTTTAGACATTTTTTTAACCCTTTGTAGTAGCTAAGAACAAAAAAAAACGACATTCGACACGGCTGGAAATCAAACTACAGACCTTTTCTTTACCGGAGAAATGCTCTTATCAATGAGCTATCGAATGCCATGTCGCTTACTGTTCTTAGTTACTAGTTACTACCTAAAATTGTTGATATTCAAATCTTCTACACCGTAATTTCTGGACAACCGTAAATTTTATGGTGTTTTTTAACTCTTTCATTTTTGCATACTTTAAAGCAAATTCATAATTCGCATGGTAACTCTGTATTCATTAACGATTACTACTTTAAAACTTTAAACGCTATAAGGTTATAGGGTGTTTCGTCGCTAAGCGTTTGCTTTTGAGTCATAATCATGAGCTTTTGTACTTTTTTTCTTACAGTAAATTACAACTACACGGCTACGAAAAGTTGAGCTAAACGTAAGAATTTTCAACTATTTTGTGTGTATGTATTTCCATTTTTTATTTGGACTAAAGACCCAGTCAGCTCAGCTGGTATCTAATATTTACATGATAAAGTTTCTCATTTTTCCTTGATGAGCCATGAATGTTAAATTGAATACCACAATTTTGATACCACGAGAATTTTTGAATTACCTATAATTATATGAAATGTTTTATTTCTGTCCTATATATTTTTTCACACGATTTTTTTCGAGATTGAATAATTTTGTCTCTCCCTCTCTATGGTCTGGTGCCCAACAGTACTGTATACTATTAATTGCAACTATTTCTTGCAAGGTCACGGTTGTGGCAAAAGACACAGATTCCCCAACTCCCTCCCCTCTTCAGTTCCGACTGTTTCGAGCCATCTTTGTACCACTATAGTATATTATACCATTCGCAAGTTTTCTTTCTTTTTCTCCTGGATATACATACGTATCCTTAATTTACCGATAAAATTCCTCGCAGAAGGAAGCATAAAGAAGAACTTTTTTAAAAAATGCACCCAGTGTTAGTGCTAGTGTTATTTGTCACACAGTAGCGTGTGAAAAATTACTCTTTTTAAACTCTTTTTGTATTTCAAATTGAAAATTCAGTAGGATAGGAATATTGAAGAAAAGAGTTCAAGTATGCATGTGTCATGTTCTCTATTAAAGCTTACAGGTGCTTGAATATGAATTTTTAAGGATAATTATTTAATTTGTTTTGTTTTTATTCATGTAGCGACGTAGCAAGGTAATTTGATATTCATGTGAAAGTTTGATTAATTTAGTCATTTTAAACGTATGTGTAAAGGGTGTTTTGAAATATGTTAAATAGTTTTGGTTGTTTTATGTTTAGATATAAATTTAAAACTATGTATACAGAAATAATAATATATATACCTACTTGTCAGGTCTTTTTTAAATTTTTTATTTTTTGTAAAAGAGTCGATGAGGACTTTCTTTACAGACAAGATGAGATGAGAAAAAAATTTTAAACACGTTTTTTTTGTAGTGTGTTCCAAAACGGATAAAAAGAGATCCAAGAAAATTTCAGGAATTGTGATTATACTTTTTTTTGCATTTATGTATAAATCGGTAGATACTGGGGGAAATTTTTTTTTTCAAACCGACATTGCTGTTCATTTTTCTTTTTAACTTTTATTGGACATACATATTTTTACTATCAAAGGCTTATTTTGCAACACTTCAAGAGATAACATGCTAAAATAATTCAGATCTGATATCTCGTTTAAGAATTGTAGGTGTTATTATTTTCATCAATAATGCATTTCAATCAGTACGAAGAAATTTATTTTTCATTGAATAAAAAAAGTAATAAAATGCAAATTTAAATGAAGTCATCTAAATACGAAATATTCTACATATATTGTATGTATGTAGGTAGTTATATTTTTTGTATTACATTTGCATTAATTTATTATTTTTAATTGTTTTTTCAATACCTACATAATAATTTGTATACACTTCTTTTTTTATATATGTAGAATAAAAGTAAAAAGTAATACATTCATAGCATGCCTACCTCCAATGACTCTTTTGTAAGTAAACTCAAGGATGCTTCTACATTATTTTCTTAGCTTTTTTTATTCATATGTATCTGAACACCTATTTTTTTCTATATTTTATAAAATAAAAATATGTAAAAAAAAAATTTTTTTTACCGTGAAGAAGAGTTGTTTCTTGTTTTGTGTCGTATATTAATTGTACGTTCACCAAAACATTTTTTTTCCTCAATTAATGTTTCTATATTCATATATGTATGTATGTACATATTTATTTTATTTACCTTATGTATGTACATAACATACATATTTATATTATAATAAAGATGGTGATGGTACTTTGACATTAAGATTTTTTTTTTTAAATTTCATTGTATAGCGGCTTCTTTTGTCCTAAATAATATATTTATATATGTAGTATGTATATGGATGTACATATATTTCTTTTCCATATGGTGGTGTTATAGAAGAAATAATATAAATGTTAACTTTACATGAAATGTGAAAAATTCGAAGACAAGACAAGAAGCTTCTGTCTTTCACGGAAATCCATTGCAGAAACTTTCACTTATTATATTACATATAGTTTTCGTTGTATATGAGTAAAATATACCTACGTAATATTTAAACATTCTTCACGTCCTCGTGTACAAAATAAAATCACAATACAATGACGTTCTAATATTTTTGACCACCTACAAACTATACTTTTTAAAAAATACATAATATAGAATCCTTTTATAATTAGACCCTCCATTACATGCTTTTTAATTTGTTTGTTTTTTTTTTTTTTTATAAAAATCTTGTACTGTAGATACATAAAAATATTTCAGAAAGGTGTTTAAAAAAACAAAGGGAGTTTGAGAAAGAGCACAAAGTGCTCAAAGATTGAAGGTTGAATTTTTAACATGAAAACGTTGTGTTATTATAACCCAACTCGAGTTATGTTCTCGTTTACAAGTCAATCAATTTCTGAAATCGATATTCTATGTGTAATGTGAATAATATTAAAATGTCCTTAGATTCATATTCTTGTATTCTGATATCGCTATTAAATTTATAATATTATGTACCCAAACGAAACATATTGGTATGTATGGTATGATTTTTGCTGTGATGGCCTTTTACCTTTAAACCCTGCCTTTTATTTATTTTTTTTACTTTTGTTATACTTATTGCTGTCAGTCATTAGTTTTTTCAAAATATGTATTTGTAATAGGAAAATATTGAAATAAGTCGAATATGGCAAACAAATCGAACTAACTTTATTATGTTCACTTAGAAAATAAAAAATATTGTAGAGGTCAAAGAATAATATATTTATACAATTTTGTATTTTGTATGGAAAATAATTTTGCGTGACTTTTAATTATATCATTTTTTTCTTACTGTCTTAAGAATTTCCGTTTTTATTGATACATATACTATATAATATGTACTTACATAATATGTATGTAGTATTTTTCAATATTCTGATTTTATAAATTTTATTTTATACCGTGAACAAAAATTTTTTATTTTTAATTCACATACACTTCGTTCTTCCTTTTTTTTGCGTTATAAGGTAAACTAAAGTTTACGTGAATGTTAACAAGAATATTATTGAATATTTTCAATTATATGTACATATGTAAGTATTTATCATATGTACATTAAATTTCTTCATAATTAGAAAAGATTTTAAAAAAAAGTTATGTTGTTTAAAAAATGTTTGAGATCAGCATGTCCAACAACTTTAGACAGAGTTCCTAAAATGAGCTAATTAGCATTGTAAAATGAAAAATATCAATAAAAAAAATAATTTATCCTAGTATGTTAAACTTCACAATGTTGATCAGCTCCTTTTTAGAAATCCTATTCAATTTGGTATTCAACGTGTCCGACACATGGAACCTTTTCGCTTCTAGATAGTCTTTGACTAAGCTGTAAGACTTTATCACACACAACTATCAATAAATTTTCTTTTATATATTGTAATATAATATATGTATGAATGATTAGTCGGTACAACGACATGTTTTTTGTTTATTTTAAAAAAAAAGTGTCATTTTAATTTTCTCACTTCAATCTTGATTATCACTAATAGAATGACAAAAAGAGTATACGTTACACTTGAACCTTAACTTTCTTTGTTATAAAAATATCTTATTCTAAAAGATAAAAATATCTAAAGAAAGTTTAATTGGCTATTATTTAAAAGTGTTTGATATATTTTGTACTTTTTTTAGTATCTAAAAAAAGTTTATTGTTGTCCTTATAAATAAATTTTAAAAAAAATATCACGCTAAAGGAAAATTTTTTCTAGTTTTTTCCTATCAATGTTATTCGGAAATTTTGTATTCCGTATTTTTTTTCCCTTAAAAATGTAAAAATTGAAAAATTGTAACTTATCTTTATTTTTCCCATAATTTTTTTTTTTTTATTACATAAAAAATATTGTTTTAAGGATTAAAAAGATTTTTTATTTTTTATTTTTCAGGTTACATAATCCTTGCTTAAAATTTATTGAATATAAAATATGGAATGTCTCAGGAATTTCAAAAATGTTCAAGGACGATTGTCACTAAAGTAAGTATGTATAAAAATTTTTAAACTTTCACTGTAAGGTCGTTTAAGGTTAAAAATTATTATTAAATCTTGAATAAAATTTATATTCAGCCACGGACAACTAAATAGAATCTTAAAAAACAAATTTTCTTAGCTTTTCTACCTTTTTAAGTTTTCCGATCTTTTTTTGAATTTACTATAGGAAATTTGTACATATGTATTATTTTTGTTAAGTACATAACATAATATAATTTTTGCCCTAGTAAATCAAACCCCTTCAAGGAATATTTATTCCAAATTTGATCTTACTTCACATACTTTTTGAATGGAAACTAAAAATTTCTACAATTTGTAATATCAAAATTGATATGAGTATGTACATAGTTTTTTTTTTTTTTTGGCGCCACGTAATTTGTTTATTGTTACAAGGACCTCTTTCATATTGAAAAAAAGTTTTGTTGGAAATGACAATAATATAGTACAGAAATTTAAACAATTCGGTTTACAGAGTCCGGAAATATTCAATTTTAAAAACGGATTTCTAATGAAACCGTCTCAAAATTGATTCGAATGTTAAACACAGAAATTAAGAGTATTTTTATTTTTATTTTTGTTGCTTTAACACTGGCAGTTGCCATATGATGCACCAGAATTCGTATATTTTCCCAACAAATTTTTTAGTGTGGTTGTTTCAACCTAAAATTACATTGATAGTTGAAGATACAGTTTTTCTATAAACTACCAATCCAAACGAATACCGGTCGTTATATATTTTGTTTTGCTTGAATATGTACATATACTCGTATTGCATTATATTTTTCTATGTGTAAAAGTTAATTTCATATTATTTAGTTATATACCTATAATTGCAATAATTGTGTACATGTGGCAGTTAAAGTGTTGGATTATTTCAGAAACATGTTGTAAAAATATATTTTTAAATATTAGTACATTTTTCAAAATATGTATGTATGTATTGTTGTTGTTGTTAAAGCCAAAAATGTGGGTTGGTGTAATAGAACCATGGTGAATTTTTCAAACAAGCTTTTATCGAAAAAAAGTTGAATTATTACACACATATGGAAAACGTTTTCTTTTTTATAAAGAAGAAGCACTTTTAACGAAAGTTGGTTCGTTTATTTGAAGAAAACTTCGAGGTACATATTTAATTGTTTGAAAAGATAAAACAAAATTGGATGATAATATTAATATTTCTACAATTACAAATTAAATTTTAAATTAATTTAAAATTAAAAAAAATAAAAATAAATAAATGTAAGAAAATAAGTTAGCAGCCAGACTAAATTAAATAATTGTTACCATATTTTACCTGAAAATAGCTTTATCTAGACTTTGGAAAAAAGTGTGTATCTATAAATTTTCTTTTCAAAAGTTTTCAATTTAGGTACCTACATAGAAATTTTTTGATATAAAATTTTTCTCAGCATATTATTTTAAGGATATTTTGAGTAAAATTTAGTGAAACAAATACATTTAAAATATAAATTTATAAGCTCTTTCATTTTCTCTTTAAATTTTTCTTTTCTATCATCATGACATAAATGATATGGTGCAGTAGCACTAACAAAATAAATAGGTATACATATGTGGCATTTAGAAGCTTTTCCGAAAATTTTTTTTTTACTGTTTTATTTATTTCTCAAATTTCTGATAACAACTGCTACTAAAAGTCAGTCATTGAGTAGAAATCACGTAGAACGGGAGATATAAAGTATTAAAAAGATATTTAAAAAAAAAAATAATTTTTTTTTCTATAAAAACGTTTGAAAAAAAAAACGAAGAATTTTGTAATAAAATTTTATTTTAAACAGTAAAAAAAAATACAAAATAAAAATGTGTTTTAAATTTTAGAAAATTTAAGCAAAAAAAAAATTGCAAATAATTTTCATCATTGTATTACCAGTGAAATATGTAGGTACATACTCTTACTTACTTACAAATTGTGTCTTTAAATTTCACAAAAAACAATATGTTTTCTAGTATTTTATTAAAAGTGAAAGTAATAAATTTTTCTTAAAATAAAAAAAACGAGAAAAAACGTACCATATTTTGTATCTAATATAATTTGTATTTCGAATAATAAATATATAATGTGAAAAATATTCATTTTTTTTAAAGTTTGAAAAATAATGCTTAATAAAATATAGTGTACAGTGTATATAAAAAAAAAACATACAATTTATATTTATATATACATACATATATGTATATATACCTGGTACAGGTAGATACTTTATACGATTGTATAATACTTAAATATATTCCTGGTACATTAGAAAATTTTTCATCCTTACTCTCTGTACTCGTATAAATGTGTATATGTATGTATAATAATTTAAGTAAAAAAGCTTTTCATATAAAATACATTGTTATCCTTTTCTAATTTATTTTTTTCCTTTTTTTTTTCTCCTTAAATGCTGATGGTATTTTCAATTTGAAAAAGCATAAGAAAAAAAATCCATTCGCAAAAACAAAATATAATATACATAAATAAAATAAATTAAATAAATAAAATAACAAAAAAACGGTATTTAATATGAGAAATATATAAAAATCAAGAATAAATATTTGAAAAGAAAGAAAAAAAGAAAAAAATAAAGATAAAAGTGTATTTAAATATGTATGTTTAATAGTTACATGAAATGAGCTTTAAAATGAGAATTTATTAAACTCATAAAGTCCTTTACTTTATATATATATATTGTGTACACATTTACAATAAAAGTGGAAATATGTATATACATACATACATATATACTTGATTAATTGTATAGATACAAAGGATATATGCAATTGTAAAGAAAACTTAATAAAATAAAAGAAAAAAAATTATCTTACGTTATCATTACTGCCTCTTCTCTTCTTTTTTTTAAAAAAAAAAAAAAACTAAAGAAGAGATATTTTCTATCAGTTTATTGTATAAAACGTTTTTATTTATTTTTATTTGTTTTTTTTTTTTCATTTAAAAAAAAAGTGAAAGTACTTGTTGCTAATTGATTTGGATTATTTAAAGAAGCTTAAATTTCATATTAAAAAAATAAAAGGAAGTTTTTTTTTTACATTTACACAGGTAATGAAAATATTTGAATTAAAAAATGTTCTTTATTTGTAAAATATCATTATATGTATTGAAATATCTATATGTACGTTCATGTATCATATAATAAGAATATAAACTGTTTTCTTTTCTCAGAATTTTTTAAACTTACTACTTGATATACATACATATATGTATGTATATATGATACTATATACAAATATGTATTTGTTTTACAGATATTTTTTATATTATTTTATTCATTATTGCATGAAAATACATAAATCTTTTCAATAGTATAAAATTATTGCGTCAATATCAAGCCATCTGGAATTAATCAGGAAATTGAGTTTTACCTAAAATATAAAATATATGTATCTGTTATAGGTATATTATTTATATATATTTATTTAAATATATGTAGGTACATTTTATGTACACAAAGTAACATTGATTTTAATTAAAAGTAAATTAAATTTTATCCTTTATTTTCAAAAGAGTGAAAAAAAAAAAGATTTGCAAGCATTAAAGAATTTATATTGTTAAATTATTATTTTTTTTAAATTTAAAATAAATCTTTTGAAAAATATAAGATTAGGTATATTTTCGTTAAAGTCACAATAATGTTTAGAAGACAAAAGTTTACGTCTCGACAAATTTCATTTTATTTCTCTGTTAGTACCTCTTTAACAAATATTTTTTATGGGCAGTAGTATACCAACTGAAAAAGACACAAAAAAACATTTCTCGAGACATAATTACTAGATTTTTGTCCAGAACTCCATTAGAAAATTCTATAATAATTTTTTTTTATGAAACAATCATATTTTTGTACTCATTCCATGGATAATAGATTAATTTAAAGTAAAATAAGACAAAAAAAAGTATATACATTTTATACTTTTCAAATTTAAAAGCTCAGTTTAAAAACTGTTTGTAGACATGTACATAGAGGTACATATTGTTTTTTCTTAACCTTTTTTTTTTTTTTTTAATTTGAAATATGTATATTTGAAAACAAAAGAAGTGAATAAATAAATAAATAATGAAAAAAAAAAATATTAGAAAGTTTTTTCGTTGTCGAAATAAAATGTTCCAATTATGTATTTTTGTTCTTAAGTATTTTAGTCATTTTACGTAACAAATCATAAAACTTTTACAGAGTAATTTAGAATAACTTGAAAAAAAAAATATAATAAAAAAAGAAGAAAATAAAATAAATACGATAAAAAAATAAAATGAACAGAAAAACAAAATAATAGGGTTTTTATGAAAGTAAATATCTAGATATAAAAATTAAATAAGATTAAATGAAATTTAAGAATAAATACAAAAATAAATGTCCTTTTGATTGATTACTTTTGTCTGTTGTAGGTATAGTATAGAGCCAAATGTTGTAGGAGTTAATAACAAATAATTCATTTTATCCTTATATAATTGCCAAGTTTAGTTTTGCCTTATAAAATATGTACATACACACGCACGTTATTAATGGTTTTTTAATTTTTATTAAAAAAAAAAAAAAACGAAAAAAAGGTTAAAGAAATCATTAAATGCAAGTGTGTATGGGACATTTCATTTCGAAAAATTTATTTTTCAAATCAGATTAGCTATGTGAAAAGTGATGGTAAATTATGTGTATTTTTTTTTTCAAAGACATTAGAAAGTTGTTAATTTCATTTTTTTTTTTATTTTCAAATAAATACAAAAATAAGAAAACTTTGAAGAAAAATAAATGACCATTAAACTAAAGAAACTAAAAACTGATAATTTAATTATTTTTTTTCCGCTACCAATATTTGCCTGGTAACAGTGATAACATAATAATTATGTTGCTAAGCAGATGAATCCCTAACCTATGGTTAATTTTCTTTGTAATGAATGATTAAGGGATTTAATCAAAATGAAGAATTATTTCAAAAAGTTCATTAATGATTGAACGATTCAACATAAAAAAAAAAATAATAAAAAAAAAGAGAATGTTTTAATTGAGCATATTTTTTCAAATTTGAAGAAAAAGGATCAACATTTAAATCTTCATTAGTATTTGATTTATTATTTTCATTTCCGTTATTTATTTATTTATTTTTTTTTTGTTTCATTTTTCTTTGTTTACCTACTATTTTTATTTTTTCATTCACAAAGCAATTTTTCATTATAGCATACTCAATTCAGATAATATAATACATAGATAAAAAAAGTAAAACAAATAAAAGAAATGCAAAGTTACAGTAAATTGCATTCTAAAGAGAACTCTTTGACAAATATTTTAGTATTAAAAAATTTAATTTTTGTTTACAGGATACGGAAATACAGTTTAAATTAATGTTTACACTTGTAAATGTAGATATCCATAATACATACGTTTTTTGTCTTGCTTTGTATTTTTTCTTGAAAACTACAAAAAAAAGATTATCGTAAAGGAAAATTTCAAAAAGCAATTTTTTTCAACAAATATTTTGGTCAAAAAATACTGAGAGGCAGCTCTTCAAAAAGAAAAAAAAAAAGATAAAAAAAAAAACTTTTATGTAATAAAAAATGTATAAACAATGCTAATTTTTAAACAAAAATGATATGTCAGTCCTACGGTTAAATGTGTTTACTGTATCCTATTGGATTTTCATTAAAGTTTCGCCAGCACAAACGACATAAAAGTTATTTCATTTGTATTGTATTGAAAATTTCGCATTTAATTATCTTTCAAATTTCTCTGATGCAAGCTGACATGCATATATAGTTGACAACTCTGATTGTAATTCCAATTAGATAGGATAATCCAATGACGCATTCATGCAAGTCCTCTAAGTGTATATTTGATGTCATTAATATGTATGTACATAACAGCAGAAAAGTTTAGTGTTAAAAAAAAGGATAATGAACTTTAATTTTTCTAAAATTTTGTAAAAAAAAAAAATTTGTTCTATCGAGTATGTATGTATTATATATTATATACATTTGATATTAACTATATAGATCCGATAATACTGTAGCATGAACAAGAATATAAAGTTTTTTCTTACTTCATAAATATTCTGTTTGAATTTTAGCAAAATTTTATTTATTTGGAGCTGTGTTTTCCATTAGACAAAGTGGATTTAGTTTTAGTATGTAGTTTTTTGTTTACATATCAGACGCATTGTACAATTATTGCGGTTCAAAAAACATAAAGTGGAATGTGTATTTATTCCTTGCCAACAAGATAAAGTTTCTTTTGTTTACTTTGCCAAAGATTAAAAAACAAATTAAACATGAATTTTCAAATAAACATAGTAAAAAAATATCATACAAAAAATTTAACAATACAAAAACAAAAAAAAAAAATGCTCTAGAAATGTATTTTTTTTTTTGTATAATGATACAAATGTGTACATATATGTAGATACTATATATATGCATGTTCAAACGCTTTTTTCTCCCAATGAATGCAGTATCAGTATAAAATATCTATGGAAAAAAAAAACATTGATATTTTGCGTTAAATATCAAAATTATATACATTTGTACATATTCTGCAGTGCAGCAGCAGCATCAATGGAACTTAATAAATCAGCAATAAATTTCAAATCTTGAAAATTAATGTGAAGTGGAAATGAATATATAGCTACATGCCTTTTTTTTTATTTATAAAATTTCGATTTGTTTCGTAAATTTAATATTTGTTATAAATTTAATAATTTTATGGAAAATTTACTCACTAGTGCTTTCTATAAATAAATTACAAATATGTAGGTATGTAGTTTATTAATTAGAAAAAAAAATTTTATGTACATCATAAAATTTTCTTATTTTATTAATTACAATGCACACGAGAATCTGCTATGTATGATACATTTCACCTTTACGGACACTAAAATTAAATAAATTTCATTATTAACTGAAAAAAAAAATCTATTTTATCATGAATTTATTAAAATATAGTACATACATTCTTGTATTCTAATGTATAATACAAAATATTCTATTATATTCAGAATTTCATTATTGTTCATGCACATTCAATTTTCATCTCCAGACAAGTTTATTTTACTTTTATGAAATATGCATTTTTGTGCAAAAAAAAAAAAATGTATGGTAAAAAATTTCGTATTTTTTGTTAAGCAACCGAACAAAATTTTAAAGACTTCATGGGGTAGATTGTGTATGAATAGTTTATTAAAAATGTAACAAAAAAAAAATGCTATTTTCAGATGATCAGATGTGATAAAAAAAACATTTAAAACTTATGACCTAAAAAAACCGCATTCATATACTCTTTAAGCTCCTTCTACAACAAATCAGAAAGAGTTGAGACATGAGAAAAGAGTATCGTAATCAAGTAATGTGGGATAAATTATAGAGTAATTTTGATTCTGGGGTGACATGTCCTTGGAACGACTTCAAATAGAAGGCAATGTGCAAGACATTGTGGACCACGAGAAAATTTACAAAATGATTAATGAGAAAAATCGAATTAAAATCAAAGCTAGTGGGAAGAGTTGGTGTGATTGAGTGTATTAAGTATTCGATTTGGAATCAACGATATGTCTGTTATGGAAGTTCATTTTAGCTATAGTATTCCCCCCCCATATAAAATGCGAAATTAGTTCGTTCGATATACATATTTATGTATGTGGCGGTAAATTTTTTTTTAGTTTATGGAAACTTTTTTTTCGAATAACATCAATATGTATGACCACTCTGCTACAAAATCCATTTTTGAAATTTTCTTAAAATTTTAACTTAACAAACAAATTTTTTAAAAATAAAAGTCACTTTTATGACAGTCAATACTCATATTATTTTGTGTGTCAATCACTTTTTCGGAAAACTTTCTTCCAAAAAGATTACACAGTCTTTCGAAATTTGTTCGGAAAGTATAGAAAGTCGAACAGTGAAAATTTGATGAAATTAAAATAATTTTTAGTGACTTTTCTTTACATATCATTGACTTAACTCTTCAATTGAGAGATTTAAAATATCTAAAAATTGTTTTTAACACAGCAAAAACTTTTAATTCGGGTACAATTTTTTCAAATTATCTTCTACACTTCAGTGTTACATTCAAAATGTTGATTTATTTATTATTAGAAAAACATATTTTTTTACGCGAGTACTTTTTTTTTTACGTAATTTTACATATCAACAATATAATTTATTTTTTTAAAAGATAACATTTTGTATTAGTTGAAATATTAAAATTTTTATTATACCAACATTGATGTTATTCTGAATGTTTTTATATTTGCATTTGAAAATTTTTAATATACATAAATAATTATCAAAGTATATTATTTTAGTGTACCTAATACATATGTGTATGATACATACATTACCCAGTTGGAAATGGAAGCCTTCCAATATGCTTGCAGAAGCCTTCTTTGGAAGTTTAAAAACGGTTGGAAGCCTTCCTTTCCGTATCCCACATAATTTCTTTTTTACATGGGCATGTCCTAGGGCTTGGAAGGTATATGTTCGGTTTTTCTTCGTTTTCTTATTACCTTCTACAGGAGGTAAAAAGAAACCTTCCAAACAGCTCTTAGAGAAGCAAAAACAAAAAAAATTGGTAAGAAAAAATTTTTAAAACTTCTAATACTATCATTTATACCTTCCCAGGAATTTTTTACAATTTACTTTATATTTCAAAACTTCTACATGCCTTCCTAAGGAAGGCCTTCTGACTTTTCCAACTGGGATATATGTGTACACATACATAATATGTACATATGTATATATTATTTTTAATTTAAAGAAAAAGTTTTTTTCTTTCTTTCTCTTAGTTAAATTTCTAATTGAATTTTCCAGATCAAATCAAGTATTTCAAATTTTTTTTTAATTTCTTTTTTTTTTCGTTTTGAAAACTAAATAACCATCAGAATATTATTTTTTATCGATTTTTCAAATCAATCGAAACTAATATTATTTTATTATTACATTGATGACTTGTTTAACAAATGGAAGAAGAAAAGAAATAGAAAAAAAAAGGGAAAAAAATGTGTCTATGTATTTTTTGACTTATTTTTTGTTTTATTTTTTTTTTATTATTATTTTTGTATTTACATACATACATCAATCAATGCTATGTATGTAATTTTGATTAACAAAAAAATTTCAGTTATAATAGTAATTGGTCGAAGAATCCTCATTTTTTTTTTATTATTACCGACTAGAAAGAAAATTGTTATGTACTTATTATAGAAAAAAAAAAAAAAAGTGAAAAATGGGAAATTAATTTTCACCTTTATTATCCATAATTATTATGAATAATATAAAACACATAGGGTGTTTGTTTTTTTTTTTTTGTGTTAATTAGAGATTTTTTTTTTTTTTTTTCAAATTTTTAATCTCATTTTTAAAATTTTTTTCTATCGAACCATAACATAAGGATACATGTACATACTATGTATATCCTTTTACTGCATTTTTGTTATACTACAGCGTTGGTTGATGGACAGCCCACTTGAACTTCTGTATCTTTTTATTAATTTAAAGGTTAAAAATAATAATGTATATAAATTATTAATTTCATTAATGCAAATAGTGGAAATTTACTGTAATTTTTTTCTATTTATCTGTCAAAGATCAACCTTAAAGGTGGATTTTAAATTTTGTACCTACAAAAAAAAATGAAAATATACTGTGTAAGCAATTGTTTGAATTTAAAGGTGGCATAACGATAAAGTAGCTTCAGACTTTTCTCATTAGTTTTTTTTTTTTTTGTTTTTTTCTTTGAATATTTGAAAACGAGTTCTATTTGGGAGTATTTAGAGTTCCTAGTCAGTAACTTTTGTATGCAAATTTTAAAAATCATACTCCTATAACATTTGTAAATCACATGAATATAGTTTGAAGCAACTTTTTCAGATATTTTACTCAACAATTCAAAAGAAATACTAACATATTTCAAAATATGTATGTTAAAAGACTTTTTTGTCGACATGCAAATACTTGAACATTTTATTAAAATATTCAACTATATACATATACACGTGATAGTTCAAAAATTCATTTTATTCTTATTATATAATTTTGTAACGAAGCTGTCTTTCTTTTTTTTTTTGGATAAGTATATACATATATAAGTATATATAGTATAAAATATCTACAATTTTATATATTCTATTTATTTTACTATCGTACTTCTACTTTATTTATTTGTTTCTTATTTTGTTAATTTTATTACAAAATATTCATACTGATCTGATCAATGCTTTCTCAAATAAAAAAGGAATAAAGTTCGATCCCGAAACTTTTTAATTTAAATAAATATTCAATTTTAAAAAGCTTCCATCTTTAAATTTATACAAATACTACGACCACCCACAATTCTATTGTATTACCGGCCACCCTTTTAAATAAGACAATTACATACATATATGTATGTAGACATAAGGGAGTTCACCACACGAAAAGAATGACAAATTGAAGCTAAATTAAAACTTTTATATACATTTTGAACATAAAATCGACTTTTACTTTTTTTTTTTTTAAATTTCTAGTGTATATTTGGATCCTCTTTATTTCATTTTGTTTTTATGTATATCTTATGTTGACGCGGTTATATATATTTATATAGATATATGAATTATATTTTTGTATGAGTTCATATTTAAACCTAAAAGTATATGTATATGTATGTATGTATGTATGTACTTATATAAACATTTATGTATGTATCCCACTAAGAAATTCAGGCATGAGTCCGTATGCATAGAAGAGCCTTTCTCGTATATATGCTGGTTTCGTATTATTTTCTTCTGAGAAGCATTTTCTTAAAAAAAATAAAAGTTTCAAGAAGTGGTCTTCTTTTGAGAGAAAACACAAAGCGATGAAAATGGCGTACGGATATTTAATTTTTAGGTGAAAGTTAAAGTTTTTTTCAACAAAATTATTTTTCACTAAAAATATACACTTTGAGTATTTTTAAACACGAATACTTTGCAATACATATTTTAAAATCAATTTCTCGTATCGTAATTTTTTTTAAAATTCGTTAAATAATAAATAAACTTTTTCAAATCGTCCTGGAAAAACGATATGGACATGAGTGAAAAATTTCACGAAGTACGAAGATGTATAATTTCGTTTTATACATTGAAAAACTTCGAATTTTCATCATTTTTTTATGAAGATATTTCAATTTTTCCTAGTGGGATACAAGACAAATATGTATAGATAAGTAAAGGATCCTATTGCTGAAAGAACAACATTTAAACGAAAATAACTAAAATAACTTTGGAAATATGGGTAAAGAAAGAGGCTTATAATTTTTATAGATTTTCCTAATGTTGACGTCAACAAATAAAAGCTTTTTTTTTATGTTGTTTCTCTTTTCTCAAAGAATTAGAAGAATTAAATTTTCAGACGTGCTGTAATACGAATAAATTCAGAAAGAATTCTCGTTTGCCTTGAAAAAAGGAAAAATTGGGTATATTTATTTAAATTTTTTTTTCATTTGAATTAATAATGTTGAAAACAACTATGTACTGGTATGTATGTAATTATGTATGTATTATACATTAGTATAGTAAATACAGAATATTTGAAAACGAATGATAATGCTAACAATTATAAGCTACAGTGAGTTTTGTCAACAAAGTAAAATATTGTACCGGTGCGAAAGGAGTTTTGTGTGAGTATTATATGTGTTAATTCTTGTCGTTTATTTTCTAAAAAATATCAAAATTTTATAAAAAGTTTTCTCAACTTCTTTCTAAAACTTTAATAATTATTTTGTAATCCTTATCAAAATTGTAGAAAACTTTCTGTCTTTACCGAACTGTTCTCATATTTCATCCTCTGTGTGCAATATAATTTCATATTTTTGTGCAAAATTCAATGTTTAAAATTTTTTTAAAAATTATGATAGTTTGAGAGCCAAAAGGTGTAAAAAAAATCCAAATATAATACATACATGTTACCCATCACAAGACTAAGTAAGGTGTAATTAACGCAAACATACATACAAACATGCTGCATTTTACTTCATCGCTATTGCTAGCGTGTCAGTGTAAATTTTGTTTTATCGGAAAAGTTTAAATATAATTTATAAAAAAATTAAAACAGTTAAAAGTTTCATTTGTTTTATTGACATCTCTAATTAAAAGAATTTTACACAGAATATTATAGAACAAATTTGAATTTATTACGTATCGGTATCATACTCTACCTTTCTCACTATTTCTCTCGTATTAAAAAGTTTTAGAAAATTTCAACATTCCTTAGTAGCTAAACAGTTAGAATTTATAACAAGAATGTAAAGTAATTTAAATAAAATGACGTAAAAGTTCAAAAATTGTATGTTACCATTTGTTCATAAAATTTAATTCAGTTTCACATATAAATTTTCGCATCAATCGAATTAAACATCAATTTGCTATAGTTGTAGTCACGTTGTTTATTATATAAATAATTAAATCAAATAAATAAACAACTTGTAAATAAATACACGTAAGTAATTTGTGAATTTCATTTTCGAAATTTTACGTATGTACCTACATATTTTATTTTGGCAATGCTGCCAAAAATACACAACATTCATTTCTTACGTCACGTCTTACGTAGCGAATTTGTAGCTTATTTTTTCTCGCTGCATTACCTTATAATATTGTGAACACCTTGTTTAATAAATATTATGTACTATATTTGTAATAAAATTTTTCAATAATTATAAGTGGTCCGTTTGAAATTTTACAGTATTAGTTATAAATATAAATATGTATTTCTGCTGAATATAAGTATGCACATATGTACATATTTCATTGCGAATTGTAATTCAATTCAATATGGCTTTATTGGTTTATAATAAATAGAATGTGCAAGCAAGAAGTGTAACTAATCATGAATGCAATTTTTTCCTCTACATAGATAGGTACATGGGGCCATTTGCAATGTGTGTTATAAGTTCAAATTACTATATAAACATTTAATACTTTTATTTACTTAATTTTTATTTATTTTATAAATAATTTTTTAACATTATATGGATTGTAAAATTTAGAAAAAAAGAAATAATAATAAAACAACTAACAAAAATGATGAAAAAAAGGCACAAACCATAAATAAAAATGAAATATATCGGTCGTAAATTTTAATATTAATGTCGACTAAAAAACTTGAAATTATACTTCTCTTACCTTAGATCAGTAATATTAAATATCTTTTTTATTGTATAGTGATTTTTAAAATAAATTTTTCAAGTTTCTAAAAAATAAGAATTTCGTGTGATATACATTATATGTGAATAAAGAGTAGATGGAAATCGGGGTCTAGCTGACCTAAACGGAACTAAATTTAGCAGATATTTATAGACCCTAATATGTTTTTAAAAATTGAACTCCTTACTCCTATAAAATTTTGATGCTAAAACTATTTAAAGAATTACCCCTTGAACGATTAACATTCCAATTGGACAATTATATAATGTCTCATGGATCGTCCTGTCCAACCGTTGTCATTACATTCTTAGTTATTGTTGTCATCTTTGACAGACAGAAATTAGAGTAGCAAGTTTTTGAAATTTCATATTAATATGGAGAGGAGTTTAAAAAAATAAAAATTTGAGAAAATAAATTTATGGTTGAGCTTTTGGAATTTGAAAAAAACAAAAAAAAGAAACAATTTAAAAAAAAAATGTTGAAAATTTTGTTTAGTGTCAAGAAAATGTCACTTTTTTTTCTCTATTAATAATTTAATACCACTTTTCCATAAACGTTAATGAACAGTGGTACCAAGACAATAATGGAGTCTTTTGTCTGAGTACTTATGGATGTCTCCGTCTTCCCCATCTTCCAAGTATTAACGAAAAAAACCTTTTGTTAAGTCTTTATACAATAAGAATTTTTTCCATGATATCCATATTAACTCATGAATATGTAAAAGATCCTGAAAAATTCATATATTTCGGTCTCAAATTTTATTATAAAAATGTCACATATAGTATAATTTTGATAGAATAAAATACATACTAACGAACATACATTTAAATTACATACATAGGTACACAAAGTGTGTACTAACTATATACATTTCATTACTATGACGCCATTCAATTTGTTTTGTATATAAAATAAGATTTTATTAATGATAAAATTGACATTTAATATGTATATTGATTGAGTACATACATATATACATATAAATATATACTTTCTCTTTGTAATTTCAAATGATATGGGATGACATTGTTGTACAATATTTACGGTTTTTATTTTTTATTAGAATTGAAGCAGACATATTAAATATTAGATTTCACTGATGAATTGTCATTTTGAATATTCACTAATAGCATATTATAAATAATTTGATTTCTTACTCAGAAAGAAAAAAAAACGTTGCTATTAATTGAAACACGTTATATTTAGAACAAGATCGAATCATTAAATGAATTTTACATTTTACACATATGTATGTATGTAAAATATAATTTACTATAAGCGATAAAATTTAATGTAATTAGTTTTCATATAGCTTACAAAATATCTAAATACTACATATGTACATACATAGATAATGCTTAAAAATTCCATTTTCATAGATTGATATTTGATATCGTTGTGTCACTTAATACTTTTGTGTTTCAAATTTGATTATGTTTTCATTAATTGTAACATAAATTATGAAATAATATTAGGAACTAAACTCTATGAAGTATAGAATTCGGCTATATTCGATTCAATTGAACATTATTTTTCATAAAAACAAAGTAATCTGTATAATTTCGTGATAATTTCGAGATTTACATGATTTACGGAAGAAATTCTTTCAATTGACTTCAACAAAAGAACCTAAAAAAACTTGCTCCTATGTACGTTCTTTGCTTCAACTCAATAAAA